>CM062924.1:99118813-101618813 GCA_031878705.1 Tapirus indicus | reverse complement strand
CAAAGTGGAGTGCATGAACTCAACCACTATGCCACCGGGCTGGGCCCTCTGAAACATATTTTGAAGCTTATCCAGCCAGCCATTTCTTCTGACAGCTGTGAAAACAGGCACAGAGGTGAGGATCCTCTTCCCCAAGAAAGTCAGGAAAAGACCAGAGTGGAAAGCAGTTTTTCCGATGCCCAGGTGAGGATGTTTTCCCATGATTCTGGGGCCCCTTGAGTTGACAGAGGGAGACACAGGGTGATGAATTGAGACTGGAAAACGTGCCCCCCCCATGCTTCATGTCACTGTGTGACATTAGATAAGTAACTCCTCCTGTCTGAGCCTCAGTTTCCCCACCTGTAAAATGAGGAGGTTGGACGAGTCAGTGGCTCACGTCTTTCTCAGCTCTAAGATCAAGGGTATCCTGATGTTTGCAAGTTCTTTCCCAGTTCTAATAGTTATAGTGAAAAATCTTGCATGTGCAGTCCTTTATGGTTTACGGAACATCTCTGAGTAGGGAGGCGAGGCATTGTCATTAATGCTGTCTCACAAACAAGCAAACAGAGGCCCAGAGGGTTTGAGTGGCTTAACCTGCAAGAACCACCACAACTTCAGGCAGATCCCCCGGCCATCCTCCGGAACACCTTCTAGCAAGATAGCTGCCTCGAAGCTCCTCCTGTGTAGAAACCCTGGGCCCTTCAGTGTCTACCCACCTGGCACAGCTATTCACGCAGCTGCAAAATGCTCTGAGCACCTGCTCTGTGCCAGGCTGTGCTGGGGGTGGGGGCACGGAGATGAGGAAGAGCTTGCAGTCTGGTGGGGGAGACACAAAACAGACCATTTCCATGGAGGGCGAGAGGTGCTTTGAAAGAGGGCAGTGGGAGAGTGCTGGGGGCGCAGGGGGCGTCAGCCCAGATCAGGGCAGGCCTCCTGGAGGAAGTGACTGACTCTCAGCTTGAAGAGGGAGGAGGTGACAGCCAGGTGAAGGATAAAGAGAGTGTTTGGGGCAGGGGAATAGCGGGCACAGATCTGGAGACAACAGGGAGAGCAGCACCTCCGGGAGCTTCCAACGGGCCCCGGGGCTCGGACTTAATCCAGTAGTCAGAGAAAATGTAAACATACTTATTTATCAATTCATTTCAAAGTAACAGTCATGAACCCCTTACACGCTAACATAAATATCTTTTTATGAACGATAACTACATTTTCCAAAATAAAAGTATTTAGTGAGCAGAATGGCATTGTTTTACATTTCTGCAGATCTCTTTTATGTCTGGCTTATTATCACGAAAAAATTTTGACCTCGCAAACTCCCTGAAAGGGTCTTGGGGAGGATGAGTTGGATGAGTGGGTTCTGGCAGCAGAGAGGCCAGGGAGCAGGCAGCTTTTGCCTCCCATCCCCTCACTGGAGCTGAGGCAGAGGGGCGACTGAGGGCAGAGAGGAGGGGCAGGGTTGGGAGATGTTAACGGGGTGGGGAAGGGGGCCTGGGGCATGGTTTTGACTGGAGGGCTGGGAAGCAGGCTCAGGGCTCCAGCTAGGGTGCTGGCTGCCAAGCTGGGGCCCCAGTCAAGGATCAGGTTTGGAGAGGAGATGGTAAATTGTGTTTGGAACTTGCTGGCTTTGGAGTGTCTGTGGACCCCCGTGTGCAGCGCCCAGAGACTGGCGCCTGAGCCATAAAGGGGATGAACTTATGTGGGAGGGAGAGCATCGCTGAGGACAGAGCTGCCAGGACCAGAGAGGAGAGTCCCCAAGCTGGGGTGCACCCACTGCTGTTGTGAGACCAACGGGGATGGGGAGGGGTGTGTGGCTTGGAGGCTGAGCACTACCAGGCAGGGGGCGGGTGCGAGGGCGATCTCCCAGCCTTGCTGAGCAGACACTCGTGATCCACGCCAGCTCCTAGGAGGAGCAGCCAAGGAGAGGCTCAGCAAGGGCTCAGCCCAGAGGGGAACTGAGGACACGGGAGGAGGGGTGGCTGGAGGCCCAGGAGCTGGGTGGGGTTCTGGGGGTGCACGAGGTGCCTGGCTAGGGGTGGGGGAAATTCAGAGCAGGAGCATGTCCAGGGGCTTCATTGAGAAGGGGACCAGAGGGGGCTCTCCTCATCTTTGAATCTCTTGTGTATTGAGAATCCGGATACCTTGCCAGGTGGAGGCAGGTGCTGGGCCAGGTGACCCCAGTGGGGGCCCTTCCAGCATCCAGCTGTGGGCCTGACCTCAGCCGTATGCTCTGATCCTGTTCTGAGACGTCTCGTGTGGTTGACCTGGGTTGTAAGAAGGCCAATCCCAGGCTGCCCTGGTCCTTCCTCAGGCAATTGGGTGACGTCTGCTCATGTGCTGGCCCCATGCTGGCCTGGCTGGACCTCAGATGACGTCATCAGTCCCCCATCTCTTGCTTCTATTTTCCTCTCCAAGGGCTTGACCCCCAAACATTCTCTCCCCTTGGGTTGGCGAGATGGCTTCCTGCATAGTGAGCCCAGTAAAAAGGGGGCTCTCTTTTCTCAATCACCCACAAAATTCCCAGATAGACTCTCGTTGGCCTGACATGAGTCACGTGCCCATTTCTGAACCAGTTACCCTGAGAGGAGAACGGACTAAGCCACTTGGCCAGGCTTGGGACGTGTGCCCACTCTTGGAGCAGGAGGTGGGGTGGGCAGGGGCCGCAATATCAGCCCCCCTAAATTGCACAGACAGCAAGTGAGGGCAGGAGGTCCCCAAAGGAAAACCAGGAGGCTGCTGCCAGGAGAAGGGACTGGACCTTGGGCAGGTGACAGCCATTCCCTCTGGGCTGACATCCCTGGAGCTGAGGGCCTCCCTTGTCTGGAAGTATCGAGCGTCCTGCCCCCCGACATGTAGTATAGAGCCGGGGTACCCACACAGCACTTGGGCATCAGGCAGGCTTAGCTCCCCGCCCTCTGGTTGTGTGGCCTTGAGTGAGTCATTTCCGCTCTCTGAGCCTCAGTTTCCTCCTCTGTAAAATGGGGTGAGTCTTTATGAGAAGAGAGGACGCAGAGAAGAGGCCGTGGGAAGACGGAGGCAGAGGTTAGAGTGGGGCTGCCAGAAGCCGAGAAACGCCAGGAGCCACCTGAAGCTGGAAGAGGCGAGCAAGGGTTCTTCCGAGAGTCTTCAGAGGAAGCATGGCCCTGCCGCACTTTGATTCCAGACTCCTGGCCTCCAGGCCCGGGAGATGACACGTTTCTGTTGTTTCAAGTCACCCGGGTTGTGGTACGTTGTTGCAACAGCCCTAGGAGAGGAACATGCCATCTGAAAAGACTTGATTTATTCATGTGCTTTTTCTCCATCCTTCTCCCCAGGGGATCGGCTCCCCGAGGCCACGGTCCGTCTGTTTCTTCTCTGCTGTGTTCCGAGTGTCTGCATCATAGATGTGCACAAAATATTTGTCGCATCAAAGAATGGGTGAACGCATGAACCCCTCCACCCGGCATCCTCGAAGGACCTTTCCTCAGGCTGGCCCCCACCCGCTGTTCTAGCCAGGCCCTCCTCGGTCCTTCCACCCACTTCCCAGACATTCTGTTATTGACAAACTGCTCTGGAGCATACCATGTACCCCTCCCCTTCCCATCCTCAGAGACACACACTCACACACTATCCCAACAGGGCTGCGTAGCCCAGTGGTGACAAGCTTGGAGGCGTGGGGACCCCAGACCTGGTTTAAATTCTGGCCCTGGCTTGCCCCAGAGCATCACTTGGTCAGGTCCTTTATGTCTCAGTTTTCTCTTCCGGAAAATGGGGACAGGATCCCCATCCTTTCAGTGCCTGGAACACAGTAGGTGCTCAATAAACAGGAGCTGTAGTCAACACTCCTTGGATGTCCTACCTTCCCTGCAAGGCTGTCCTGAGCCCTGCCTCCTCCAGGAAGCCCTCCCAGACCACCCCTGTCCCAGCCCCGTCTCTCTCAGCTCAGACTCTCTGAATGGCTCCCTTGCTGCTAGGTACAGTCTGCCTGGGATCATTAATTCTCTTTCTGTGCATGCATGGCCCGTCTCCCTGGCTGCCTCAGCCGTTGGCCATGTTTTAATGAGGATTTCTCTTTGTGAATAAAGAAGCAGGTCTTTGATCTCCCTTCTGGAATCGGCTGTCTTTGATAGCCTGCACCGAGTAACTGCTGAGAGCTGGGCCAGAATTCAAGTCTGGGTCCTGCCGCTGCTCACTGTCAGACCCTTGGCAGGTGCCCTTCCTTCTCCCAGCCTCAGTTTCCCCCTAACTGTAGAGGGCCCACGCAGAGCAAACATTCTGTTATACGTAAATTAGCCAACCCACGAATTTAGCAAAATGTCACCTTAGCCCCAGCTTCTTTGGTAAGGTGCCCTTCTTAAATTTCAACCTCAAATTAGCTGTCATCCCCAGCTCACTGACGAGTAACAACGAGGCCAAGAGAGCTAACGGAGCTTGTCCAAGTTCTGGGAGAGAGGCGCGACTGGATCCCAGGTTGCCTGACTCCTTGTCTGGCTTATTCCTGTGGCCCCAAGGCCAAGGTTAACTGGGAATGCTGTGGTCAGCTGCTGACACTAGGGGTGAATCAGAGTCAGAATCCAGAGGCCCACTCTGCTCCGGGAGAGGGCAGTCTGAGAGCCCGGGCAGGAGGGCAGGCTGGGTGATCGGGATGGGGTCCCTGGGGGCAGAGGGTGGGAGAGTTTTGTCGGGGGGGGAGGGTGGCAGGGACACTAGGATGTGGAGGAGCGAGCATTTTCAAAGGTGAATAAAGTTCTTACGTAACTCCTCAAGTCGCTCAGGGGCTCTGGTCTTGGGGACGGGAACCTTTGTGGGGCCACGCTCTTCGTGTGCCCTGGCCTTGTGCGCAGAGGAAGAGGGAGGCTCAGAGAGGAGACAAGAGTCGTCCGGGTTGGTGACAGGGCTGGAACTGGCCCCAAACCATCACCATGTACTTCCATGCCCCAGAGGGGGACGGGATCGATGGGGGAGCTTCCAGGAGAGCCCATGGTACGTGGAGGGGGACACACAGCCAGGCCCCTGGGGAAAGGGTGTCGTGGGCCGGGGTCGGGGCGGGGACAGCAACGGAGAGAGGAGAGACAGAGTGTGAGAGAGTTAAAAAGAGACTAAGAGAGGAACAGAGGGAGCAAGCCGGGAGAGAGAGAAGGGAAGGAAGGAGGGGAGACGGAGCAGAGAGAGGAGAGAACCACGATTCACCTCCATTTTCTGAGCTGAGCCCATTTCCAGATCCAGGGGATGGAAGGGGCAGGATGGCTCCCTCAGCCAGTTTGACAGGAGTGTAAATGCCCTGGCCACCTTGACCCTGTGTGGCTCCTTGGTGGGCAAGACATGGAGGGAGGCTGGTGGGATTCGGGGCTGGAGCCCCTGGAAGGACAGGGGAGGGTGACTGGAGGACTGGGTTACGCTCAGGAGCTGGGCCATCTCCAGGGAGTCACAGCCCCTTTCCTGAGCCTCAGTTTAGGCATCTGTGAAATGGTCGGAGCTGGGCCCCGTGTGTGTGTGTGTGTGTGTGTGTGTGTGTGTGTGTGTGTGTGTGTGTGTGAGACAGCATCTGGGCTCTGATATTCTGGATTCCACTAGTCCTGGGCTCTGGGCCTCACGTGGGAGAGGGGTCAGCGGGTCTGCAGGCCCCTCCCTGGAAGGGATTCAGCCAGGGCCCCAGTTGCTGCCTCCCCCGTTCATCCCCGCGCCTCCCTCCCCTGGCTCCCGGCTTCTTCCTCACTCAGCCAGACAAACCCCAACCACGGAAAAAGTGAGTGTTTGGGGCCAGCCATTAACAGGCGGAAACTCATTGTTTCCTTCTCTTCCTGTTCTGGGATCCATCCTGCCGTGGGCCATGTAAGACCAACAGCGGCTGCCATCATTGGGCACCTCCTGTGTGCCCAACCTGGAGCTCAAGTCTTTAATAAATCATCTCATCAAACTTTCAGAACGATGCTCTTTCGTATGCCCACTTTGCGTATGAGGAAAGTGAGGCTCTGTGGGGTGAAGGGACCAGCCTGAGGATGGAAGCCCGAAGATGGCAGAGCTGGGCCTGGGACCCAAGTTCTGGCTGAATCCAAAGCTCGGGCTCTCCCCAGCATCACCCCAACTCCGGGACTACAGGGGTGCTGGAAGAGCAGGCAGAGGGGGGAATTCAGGTCCCGGTTGGCTACGACCCTCAAGTAAGTCACGTCCCCACTCTGAACCTCAGTTTCTTCATCAACAAAACTGAACAAATAATATCAGTCCACTTTCCAAAACTGTTGTGAACAGTTCCACAACTAATAACAGCTCACATTTTGGGGCACTTAACGTGAACTAGGCACCATTCTAAGTGACTGTAATTAATGATGTAATTAATCGAATGCTCACAACAACCCTCCAAGGTGGTTGACCTTATCCCCATTTTACAGGCTCACGGATGTTAACTTGCCCAAGGTTGCACATGGAGTTACGGGGCCTGGGACCAGAAGGCAGGGTGGAGCCAGGACTTTATCAGGTCTGTGACCTTGGGCAAATCACCTTCTGCCTCTGGGCCTCAGTTTCTCCATCTGTCCAAGGGTTGCAGTGAGAAACAGAGGTGGTTGTAGAGCCCCCGCTCGGCAAACCTCAGTTTGATGGATGAACAAACTTAGATTCAACCCGGAGCTGAGATCCCAGCTCTGCCACGTGGCAGCTGGGCGACTTTGGGCGAGTGACTTAGCCTTGCTGAGCCCATTTGTAAAATGGGGTGCTGCAAGGGAAAGATGAGGGATGCATATAAAGGGCCCGGCTGAGGGCCTGGCACTTGAGGGAGGACCTTGGATCCCAGCCCCCCCTCCCCCCCGCCCCCACAGGGCGCAGGGGTGTGGGAAGGGAAGGCGCGGGCCGGCGGGGATTAGCCCCGGGTCCCCCTCCTGGGGCGGCGCTTTTAACCGTGTTCTCCCCCGGGATCAGCCCTGCCCCCTCCCAGGCCCCGGGCCAGGCCTGTGTTTGCCATGGGGATCTGGGCTGGCCCGGCTGGCTTTCATTCCCGGCAGCTTTGCTTGCTTTCTGCCGCGGGGCCAGGCTGCTGCCTCGGCCGGCTCCCAGGAGCAGATGGGCCGCAGTGGGAACGCCGGGCGGCCCTAAGAGGATTGGTGCCTTTCTTCCCACCCTTTGTGCGGCTCCCCGCGGCTGCCTGTGCCCAGACCACAAAGGCCGCTTGTTTGGCCGCCTCTGGGGGCGCAGGGGTCACAGCTGACAGCGGCGCCCTTGGAGACGGAGGCACCCCGTGTGAGCAGGAGATCCCGGAGCACCCGGGCTCCAGGAAGGGCTGGGAGGCCTGGGCTACACCCCGGGGGTCACTGGAAGCACTGTGCACATAGGGGCTCCGTGAAGGGAGTAGGGGGCCTGCCTCGGGGGGCCTGTTAGAGGGGGCAGGCCCAGAGAGTGTCTACCACCCTCCACACACCCCCACCCTCCAGGCCCAGAGAGGGGTAGGACTTAGCCAAGACACAGAGCAAGTTAGTGGGCCACCAGGATTTGCTCCCAGGGCCCCCAGCACCCAGAAAAGCCCCCTGCGATCTTGAAACCGTGGTCTCCCTTTCCTGCTGGTTTATCCCTCCTGGCTTTGGGGCTTGGAAGAAACTGAGAGAAGGAAGGTTGGGGCCAGCAGAAACTGGAGAGACTTGGCAAAGTGAAGCCTCAAGCCCCAGGAATAGCCCCAGAAGGCCGAGTTCCGAGGGAGAGGTGGCAGCTGGGGACAGGAAGGGGACAGGAACGATCTCACGCAAGAGTTTATTAAAAAGTTGTTGACTGAGTGCCTGCTCTCCAGTAGGTGCAGAGGAGTCAGAGAAATAAGACCAGGTTCTACCCTTGGGGGTCCTCGGTGCGCTGGGGCAGGGGGCAGACCCGTAGGTAACAAGCCCTAGACCAGGATTTCTCAGCCTTGGCGCCATTGACATTTTGGGCCAGATGACTCCTTGTTGTGGGGGTGTCCCGTGCATGGCAGGATGTCTAACAGCATCTTGGGCCTCTCCCCACTAGATCTCAGGAGCACCCCCCTCCAGCTATTACAAACAAAATCATCTCCAGACATTGCTAAATGTCCCCTGGGGAGGGGGGTCAAAATCACCTCTTGAGAACCACTGGTCTAGACCATAATCCTGGTCATTCGTCTGTTCATCCATTCAACACATGTTTCTTGAGCTCTGAGTGTGCGTGGGGCGCTCTCCTAGGGCCTGGGGGTACAGCCACGGGAGTCCCAGGTATTGAGCTCATGCCGATTGCATTTGCCTTCTGGAGGAGGGAGCAAAATATTCTATGCAGGGATGAAATGGGGGCCAGGGTTACCCACAGGCTCCTGGAGGAGGTGACATTTAGCCAGGCCTGGAAGGACGAGTAGGGGGTACTAGAACAGAGAAAGCGGGAAAGAGGACATCCCAGGCTGATCAGGGAGGAATGGCCATCCTGGATTTGGTCCCCAGAGGTTCACGGAGGCTCCGCTGCGTGCGGGGGGCATCTCTGGGGATACAGATGGACTAAGATAGGCCTCTTCCAGCATGCGGAGGGGTCAGGGCAGGCAAAGAAGGCCTGTACCCTGTCTGGAGGTTGCAGAGGGATCAGAAAGAGCTTCCCAGAGAAGGGGAGACAGGAGCCAAATCTTGAGGCTGAGCAGGCAGGAGCTAGGAAGAGAGGGAGGAGATTGCAGGCAGAGCGAACAGCCCCTGCACAGGCCGCAGAGCCAGAGAGAGCCCGAGGCTTTGGGGAACTGCAAGGAGGTTGCTGGGGCAGCACAGCATTCTGACAGCAGAGGGAAGAAGGCAGGGCTGGAGTGGGGAGTGGGGGAGAGGGACTTGGCTGAAGAGCATGGACTTTATCCTGGAGGCGCTGGGGAGCCACAGAGGGTGTTTGAGCAGGGGAGTATTTTTATTTTAGAAAAATCGCTGTGGCTGCAGGCAGGAGACTGGGTCTGAGGGGGCAGGACAAGAGGCAGGGGACGGTTGCAGAAGTTCAGGAATGGGATCAGCGTGGCAGTGAGCCTGCAGGGGAGGCGACGGATCCCAGACACTTGGGCATTGGAAGCATTGGGATATGGGCTTGAATGTGGGGCTGCAGGAGCTGGAGGCGGCATCTGGGCAGATTATGGGCGCCTGGCAGTGCAGCCCTGAGACGAATCACCAGATTGGAAACACCAGATAAAAGACGGAGGGGAGAAAGATATGCCTGTGAATCTCAGAACACAAATTGCTTTTGAAACATCGCTCTCCTGCATCGTCTTTAAATATTAATAACCAACATTTTTTAAGAGCTTAATGCCGTGCCAGGCAGTGTTCTAAGTGCATTAACTTCATGCACTTTAACTCGCTAAGTCCTCACAACAACCTTACAAGGGAGATATTTTTTATTATCTCCATTTTGTTGAGAAAGAAACTGAGGCACAGAGAGAGCAAGTAACTTGTCCAAGGTTACCCAGCCGGTAAGCGGCTGAGCTGGGATTTGAAGTCAGGCAGTCTGGTTCCAGAGGCTGTGCTATCTGCTGTTATACTGTCAGAATGTAGAGTTTGTTTAAGCCTGCTTAACTTCGGTATTTATAAAGTCCTATATCCTTAATATAAAAGTGAAGAAGCAATGGCATTGCATTTCATAGGTTGTGGTGGAGGGATGTAAACTGGAAAATCAACCGGAATCTAAGGGAAACCCTGCACCTTGGCAGTGACTACCGCCACCTGGTGGCAGTGTACTCATGACAAAGGTCAAGCCCAGTTTCTTTGGGCATTGAATTTATGAAACCTCAGGCCAGGGTGATGAGTGAGGGCTTGCCAACACAGGCACTACGATTATGAAAATATGTCCCCTGTTGGACAGGCAAAGTAGTCAAGGTTTCCCACGCCCAGGCTGCAGTGTGGGTGCTCTGAGGGACTGTGATTGTAGGTACTCAGGACAGGGTTGCCAGGCCCCATCCACACTCCTTCACCCGTTCCCTAGACGACGACCGGCATGAGGCATTTCTGAAACAGCTGGTGGGAGCTGGGGGTGGGGTGGGGTGTTACTCTGCAAACACGGGTCTGTACCCCTGACCCCGACCCTCTAATCCCAGGGCTTAACTGACTTCATTAACCGCAGGGGGCTTGAGAGAGACCCCAAATCATTCTCTGTCAAACCACATTCATAGAGGTCCCATTCCTGAGGGCTGTACAGGAAAACCTCCTGCCCGAAGGCAGGGGACTGGAGGTGGTGACCCTTGGATGTAAACCCTCGGCAGGCTGGTGACAGGGCGGGATCAGCCCTGTCCCCTTGCCTGCAGAAGGGCAGCAGGGGAGAAACTGGGTGAAAGCAGAGCATGCTGGGTAGCCTGGCCAGGAGCTGAGCGGTCCAGCCTCCCACCCTCCCTGTGGTTGCCATGACAACCCAGTGGGGAGGGAGGAGGAGAGGAGAGACCACTTGCCCCTCAGACAATGGGAAACTATTCCAGGTCACCCTTGGCCTTGTCCTGAGGGACTTGGGGCGGTCAGGGGTTCTGGGCTCTTCATACTCTGCAGTATTAAGATTTGGGGGAGCAATCTTCAGCTCAGGCCAGGCCTGGGGAACCAAGAATGGGGGTCACAGACAGGATCCCCTCCCCTGGAAAATCTCAGCCCTCGCGGATCCTCCTCCTTCCTGGGCTCCCCAATCTCCCAACGTAGGCTAATTCCAGATGAAGTTCGGTTCGTATTCTGAGCCCCCCTCCACTGAAGAACTTGACCTTGTGGCGGGAGGTGAGCGGCGGGCGCAGGGAGGAGGCGGCGGCCGCTCTGGGGATAAGCCAAATATTTTATGAGTAATTTAATATCTGGAGTGCGAACCACTGAGCAGAGACCCCGTCAGCTGCCCGGAGCCATGAGCTGATCTGGTCCTCATAATGCAGGGGAGAGGATGGGGGACTGACAGGGATGACCAGCGGCCGCAGGGAAGTTAACCCTTTAAGGGCCCTGGGAGGGAGCTAGGAGGGGGCAGGGCAGGCTTCCCTTGTGGTGTACCTGCATGCGCCAGATGCCCTGCTGCACACGCTAGATGACTTGACACTTGAACTTGGGAGGGCGAGTGTGGCCCTGTGGAAAGGCACTGGCTTTGAGACACGGACCTGAATTTGGCTCCTGCTAAGCATGTGACCCTGGGCTGGTGACTCCACCTGTCTGAGCCTCAGTTTCCTTATCTGTAAACTGGGGATGATGATAATGTTACCCACATCACAAATAAGAATCTGGTGACAATAAATACGAAGAATGTAGTGTGGTGCCCGGGACACAGCAGGTGCTCAGTACAGGGACCTGCCATCACGCCTCTGATGCAGTGTGAACCTCACAACAGCTCTTCAAAGCTCCCCAACATCCGTGGTGGGGTCTCCCCACCACCTAGCTGATGCCCCAGACCCTGCTCTCCAGCCCCACAGGGGGGCCTGGAGGGCTTTTGTCACATACTATATGTCATGGTGTGTCGCCTCCTGACACCTGCTTTAGCAGCCCCTCAAGGTTTCTGGGGAGGGGTCCTGTCCAGCCTGGTGGCATGGAAGGGGCATGGGCCCCGGACTCAGACAGACCTGGGTCAGAAGCCCAACACACATTCTAGCTGTGTGACTGGGGCAAGCACTCCATCTCTCTGGGCCTCCATTTCCTCATCTGCAAAATATGATTAATGAAATACCTTCCTCATAAGGATGCTGTTACAGTTAACAAAGATCATGCTGTAAAGAAGCTAGCACAGAGCCTGGTACACAGTAGGTGCCCATTAAATGATTCTTCATCATCGATATTTTAAGAGAGTGGCTTAGGTGCCACACTGTCTTAGTCCATGTCTCAGCTCTGCCACAGACCAGCTGTGAGAACTTGGCCAAGTTACGTTGCCTCCCTGTACCTCAGTTTACATATTTGTGAAATGGGCACAATAATGGGACCTGCCTCATGGGGATCAGACGAGCTAAGACATAAAAAGTGGTGGAATAGCATCTGGAACAGAAGAGGAGCTCAGTCAACGTTAGCTGCTCTTACGCTCTTCTCCTGAGGTTAAGAGGTGTTTTGTGAACACCCCTCCACTGCCCTCATCCTGCCATTGCTGGGTCTGGGAGGCAGACCCTTTTGCTGGGGTTTGGGTTGTAGTATGGTGAGCTCACTCCCTGCTCTGGGTTTATCTTCCGACTTGGCTGGGGGACTCCAATTCCCGCCACGGGACTCTGCTCCTTTGTTACTCATTAAACCGCCCTTTTTGGACAGCCTGGTCCCAACCATTGTTTCCCTTCCTGGAAGAAATTCAATGAGCCCGAGTTGAGGTGACCCAGAGACCATCTGGTCTAGCCTCCTCATTTTACAGCTAGGGAAACTGAGACCAAGAGGGGAAGGGTGGTTCCCAAAGCCACACAGGGAGTGGATGCTCAGGGCGGAACTCGAACCCAGGGCTCCTGGCTGCTAGTCTAGTGCTCCTTCTGTACACCAGCTGCCTCCGGGGGCCTGGCCATAACTAATGCCCCATCCCACTGAGGAGCACATGGAGGCCCAGAGATGTGAGGGGACTGGCCCACAGTCCCACAGCCCACGGCGAGGGCCAGATTCGAAGCCAGGCCTGGGGAGCACCAGAACCTGAGCACGCTCTGTGCCCTGTCCAGCAGGGCCAGCAAGGACCTGGGCGGGCTGGTCCTTGGCCTCACCACAGTGCTCCAGAAGGAAGAGCCCAGACAGCCCAGGGGGAAGCCCCCCATTTCACAGATGAGGAAACTGAGTCCCAGAGAGTAGAGTCACTTTCCCTAGGTCACACAGTGAGTCAATGACTCCAGAACGAGTGCTCCCGCACTTACTCTGCCCCATTAGCTATTTTAACATCATTGCACTGAGGACCTCAAAATCCCTGCTAGCTTGGATCCAATTAAAGGGACGTTCACTGAGCACCTGTGTATACAAAGTGTGCAGCTCGATTCCCCACGGCGTCTGCGTTTTTCCTCTCCTGGTTGTGCTGAGCGTCTACTCTGCACAAGGCACTACCCTGGGTACCTTACAAACGTTATCTTTGTCTTCCTCACAGCCCACGGCACATAGATTATGGTCCCTATTTTATAGATGAAGAAACGGTTCAAATGGGTGAGGTGACTCCCGGTCACACGATCACCTGCTAGGCTGAGGGCAGACGTCCCGCTTGCCCCTCCTCGCAGGCCTTGCACGGGCTTCCAGCACTGCGGACTCCCCAGCACGAGCTGGTGATGGCTAAGCCTAGAACAGAAGGAATGAGACTTATTTTCGGGTCTCCTTCCCCGGAAACCAGCTGGGGCAGGTCCGGCGAGGCTGACGTGTATGTACCGCCCTTGGCCTGCAGGGGGCCCAGCCGTCTCTCTCAGGGACGCCTGCACCCGCAGGGAGGGCTGCCCGATGTGCCAACTCGGGGACCAGAGCCGCAGGCAGGCCCGCACCGCGGCGCAGCCGGACACCCCAGCCGCAAACCCGGGCTGGCGGGAGAAAGGGAACTTTGTCCCAAGGCGGGTACAGGGCTTCTCAGTTTGCAAAGCTTTTTGCCTCTTGTAGCTCATCCGAACTTCGTGACAACGAGGAGTGTCATTTTGCAGATGAGGATGCTGACATCTGCTGAGGACCTGCTCCGTGTCGGGGGTGGCTCCTGACCGTGCGTGGACCCACCAGGCGCCAGGCGGGCACTGCACGGGCGCCAGCTCATTTAGCGCTCATACCAGCATCGGCTCCATCTTCCCTCCAGCGAAACAAAAGCTCAGGGCTGAGGTGACGTCCTTACCCCAGGTCACCCAGCTGGAATGTGGCAAAGCTGGATCTGGACTTGATGGGGCTCTTGTGAGAAGCCAACGAGGGAACGCGCACAAGCATCGGGCGTGCGCCTGACCCGGGGTACGTTCTCGGCACAGCGGATTTGCTTCCTTCGTCTCTTTCTGCTGTCAGCTTGCTTACATTCTCCCTGCTCCCCAGATGCTGTGAGAGCTTACAGGGACAAATACGTGAGGAGATGGCACAGATGAGAAGAATCTGAGAAAGACAACGGGAACATGGGGGGGGGGGAGGCAGAAAGATCTAGAACAGAAATGAGGAAGGAGGCTTCCAAGAAAATACGTTCCATGTAGACCTGCACACTGGCTGCTGGAGCATCTCTCTGGAGAGTCTGGGGCATCTGTTCTCTACTGTCACCTTGGGGAATAAGACTCAGTCTCCTTGCCTCTGAATGGGGGTACAATGCCCACGTCAGGGGGTTGTCGTGAGGATTAAATGGATAAATGTCTGTACGACCCACACATTCATGATCTCAGTTAAGTTTCTTCCTGCCTGCCTGCCTTTGTTTCCCCCGGAAATGCCGAGCCTTCCCATGGAAATTGTCCCAAGGGCCTACGAAACATTATTACATTCCTTCTCTTTCTAGGCAGGACATAATTTTAACATTCCTCCTATCTTGCCTTTCTTCTTTCCATTCAACAACTATTTACTGAGCATATATTACGTATGTCTGTCTCTAGGCCCTGTACTGTCTGGAGTAAGAAAGATTCACCAATTCATTAATTAACACACCCATGTGTTCATTCATTCATTTGATAAACATGAATATTCTGGGCTCTCTGGGCTGTGACATGTCAGTTTCTGGCCCCCTTTGTTCCCTTCTGGGTCCTGGCTGTGTTCTGTGTAAGTGAGGATGCTGGATAAGTGAGGTGTGATGGGGGACTTGGCCACTGTGTCCTCCCTGGTCATGACTCTTTGTGTAATAACTCTTCTCCCTTTACCTATGGGGGTCACAAGCTCCCCTAGGTTCCTAATCAGTAGGCTTGGGGTGGGCCTGAGAATCTATTTCTGTCACAAGTGAGTTTAATGCAGCTGATCTAGTTCAACCCCTTCCTTCTGTGGGGAAGTCTGAGGCTCAGAGAGGGGTAGCAAATTATCCGAGGTTGCACAGTAAATGGGTTGCAATGCCAGCCTAGACCTGGGAGCTCTTTACTGCCATCCAGGGTGCCTCCTGCTCTTCCAGTTCCCCTCACTGTGGGTGTCCCTCCCTGGGTGGGCCCTGCTGGATTTCTTGAACAAACATTCCCTTTTCTCCTGCATCTGGCCAACAGTGTTGTCTGTGAGCATGCCTCCTGGCTATGTGCAAAAATAAACGCAGCTCGCAGCCTGCTCAGAAAGGAGGGCGTGTGCTTGTGTGTGTGTTGGGGATGGGGGTTAAGGCAGGGCACCTGGCGCCCCGTGGTCAGCAGGAGACCAGAAAAGTGAGGACGTGGAAGAGAAACGGGAGACCCACAGTGCTCAGAGCTAGGGGTGCTCGGCACTGGGGAAATGGACTATCCACCCTTCTTCCTTCCTTTGTCGGCCCGTGAACTCCCTCACCACTGCCAACGGAACATAATCACAACAACAACAATGGCAGCAATAACAGTAAGAGGTTCATCACTGAGTGAGTGCCCCTGTACTAACCACTGCCCATGGACCAGAGAATTCCAGTTCACAAAACGTCAGCCTGCTGACCCAGTGCTCCCGACCCTGGCCGCTTGAAGTGTGGTCCCTGGCTCAGCAGCACCCACTCCGCCGACAGCAAGAGCCCAGGTAGTTTTTGTGCACATTAAATTTGAGGAGCCCTGCACCATCACAGCACTCCGATTCCAATAACAGCCCACCATCGATAACTACAACTAATGTTTATGGAGAATGTTTTGTGTGCCAGGGGCTTCGCACATCGAATCCCATTTAACCCTCATCAGCTTTCTGGGGTGGGTATGATTATCACCCCATGTTATAGATGAGGAAACTGTAACCCAGAGAGGTTAAGTAATTAGCCCGAGAACACACAGCCTGTAAGTGACAGAGGTGGGATTTGAATACAGCCTCTCTGAGACCACTGGCCTTCTAGCTCCTGAGCACCCAGGCTTTCTTCACTTGCTGCATTTCTCATCTCCTGTAGATTTCAATGGACAAGAAGTCTGTTTCCCCTTCTTCCCTGGACCCCATACAGCCAGGGGACTCCTGGAGCTGAGGCTGGGCTACTCCTAGTCACAGCTTCCGTGTCCATCGGCTCAGCCCTCTCACTGGGGGCAGAGGGCCAGCTGCGCTGGAATCATCTGGGGTGTTTGAGACAAGTACGGATTCCTGGGCCCCTCCAGGTCCTACGGATCAGAACCTCTGGCATGGGGCCTGGACACCAGCAAGTTTTCAGGGGACTTCATTGTCCACTAACACTGGAGACTCAGTGCCTGAGGTCACTCAGGGAGGGGACTGCAATGCCCATTTTACAGTCCAGGGCAACGAGGCCCGGAGAATTTTTCAGTCGCCGTCCCAAGGTTGGAACCTGGTAGACTAACCCAATGGAAGGCTCACTGGCGTGGGAATCAGGCAGTTCTGGGTTCAAGTTTCTGCCCCTCTCCTTCCGAGCCTGGAGCCAGACGTGGGTCTAGAGCAGGCCGGCAGATCCAGCCCATAGACTGTGTGCAGCTTTCTAGCTAAGAATGCTTCTTACATCTCTAAATAGTTGAAAAAGAATCAAAAGAAAAATAGTTTGTGACATGTGAAAATTACATAAAATTCCAATTCCAGTGTCCATAGATTTGTTGGAATATAGCCACACTCACTGATTTATATATTGTCTACGGCTGTTTTTCTGCTACAGAAGCAGGCTGAGCAGTGGCAACGGAGACTGTAGGCCCACAAAGCCTGAAATAGTCCCTATCTGGATCTTTACAGGAAAAGTTTGGCAACCCCTGGCCTAGAGCAGCGATTCTAAGACTTCAGCTGCAGCAGAATCACCAGGAGCGCTTGTTAAAATGCAGATGGCTGGGCCCCAGCCCAGAGTTTCTACTTCAGCCAGTCTGAGGTGGGGCCCGAGAACCTGCATTTCTGACAAGCCCCCAGGTGATGCTGATGCTGGAACCACACCTCTAGGACCCTGGTTTAGAGGAACTTGGGTCTTCAAAGCTGGCCCTCAGCCCCACCCTGGAAACTCATGGTCCACCCAGGGGGAGGAATGGGCTGGAGAAGAGAGAGTGGAGGAAGGAGCTCCCATGGTCCAGTCAGTCCACCAGCCCCTCTTCCAGGCTGTCCTTCTCCTGGTGTCTGCTCCCCCCTGGTGGCAGCAAGCCTGGCACGTTCAGCCATAATAGCCCATCCCTCCATTTGGAAACACATTTCAAAGCTTTCAAAGTTTGACCATCCTTCCCCCTAGGGAGTCCACTTCTAGGAATTTAATCCAAGAAAAGAATCGAGGATGCGTGCCAGGACGCTCCTTGCCGCGTTGTTGGTAAGAGGGTGAAACAGGAGACCTGGGCAGTCACTCGACATGGTCACACAGCTAGGAGGGAGTCCAGGCAGGATTGGAACTGGGGTCTGTCTGACTCAAGAGCTGGTGCCCTCGGCTCTGGCACCACGCGGCCCCTCAGGGTCCTCCCGCCTGCTGTCACGGAGCAGCGAGCAGAGCATTGACTCCAGAGCTGAAGTACCTCCCGTTGAATCCAGTTCTATTACTTACTGGTTGTGTAACGTGGGCAAGTCACTTGACCACTCTGTGTCTCAGTGTTCCCATCTGGAAAGGGGACACGAATGAACACGAGAGCTCAGCACCGTGCACTGTGTGAGCTGGTGCTATGATCACTTATGAAGCCCCCACCTTCCTTCTTCTTGGCCCTTTCCCTCCCTTCCTCTTCTTGACTGGCTCTGAGCACTGTAGGTCACTGGGAAGGGCAGGCTGGTCGGGATCCACCAGGGCGGAGGTGGAGAAGCCGGAACGGGGCACTGTGGCCAGGAAGCGGCAGACGTTTAGTAGGGTCGCCCATGCTGCTCCAAGAACTGCCCCCATCCACAGGCTGGGCCCCTGTCGTCTGGGTAATAGGGCACAGAGCTTAACGCATGGATCCCTGGGCTAAACAGGCCTGGTTCTAAATCGTGGATTTCTGTGGAACGTGGGCAAGTAACATTCCCTCCCTGAGCCTCAGTGTTCTTATCTGTAGAATGGGAGCAATAAGATTAGAGCAGTGGTTCTTGAAGTGTGGTCCTCCAGGCAGCAGCAGCATCACATGGGAGCCCTTAGGAAATGCAAATTCTAACAAGCCCTCCTGGTGATGCCCACAAAGTCTGAGAACATGGGCCTCATGTATTTCCTCCACAGGCTTGTTGTGACTAATAGAGGAGAGAATACACACCTGGCAGTTAGCTCCATAATCGGAAGCTGCTATTATCGTTACACGCCCACTCCTTCTTGGCCCCGGCTGACGGGCCAGCAGTATCCTTGCTCCAAGCTGAGCCGACCAGGCCCCCTCTCCTGGGAACCGGGAACTGAAGATGTTGGTGTCCGTGTCACTTTCATGAGAGGTAGGGGCTAACTTGGTGGTCAAGGCTGCCATTTGGGGGCGTCCATTTTTCTCCACTTGTCTTTACAGTCCAGAAGGCCAGTCTGCAGAAAGAGGCTCAGAGCAGGAGGTCTCAGAGGGGATGGGGCAGCCCTAGTCTGGGAGCACTAAAGTCCACTGAGATGGGCTGTCCCACCAACTCCTGGTCCTGTAGGACACCTCTGGGCTCTCCTAAGTCCCTCCTTTTCTCCTAAGTTGGTTTCCGTCACTTGCAGCTAAAAGGGCTCTGACACACTGAGGGCTGGGAGTCAGGGTCAAGGTGGGTGTACGAAGGTCAAGGGTCACAGGCCTGAGGGGAACCACTTCCCTCCCCTCCCCTGCCCAGATGCTAGCCCAGCCAGGAGATCCGAGTTTCAACCCCAACCCTGTCCCTATGAGGAGGGGCGAAGGGGAAACAGAAGCATCTGGGCAGCGATGGAACAGGTCCTGAGACGCGTCTGAGGTCACCTCTGGGCTCCCCGTTATTCTTGGTCCTGGTTCCTGTGATGACGCCTCAGCCGTCTCCCCAGAGAACTGTGGAGGTGAACCCTCCGCGTGGGGGGAAAAGAGCGATATTCACCAGTAACAAAGGTGAAGTGTTGAGATGCGCTCTTGTTTGTGTAGCTGTGAGCACTGACTGATGGGCTGAACACCCGAGACCCCTGGATTTCCGGCAGATCCGGAAGCTGAGGGGGCGGGCACGAGGGGGCACTGTTCAGAGTGTCCTGCCTGGGGGTCTGGTGGAGGGACGGCGGCAGGGTCAGGGTTAGTGGGTCAGGAGGCAGAGGAGTGGGGTCATGCAGGGGAGCCAGGCGGCCTGGGGCAGCACTAGGGACAGGCTCTGACTGCTAGGCCACGGCCCGCTTTGCCTGGGTTCTGGCAGTGAGACGTGGGGCCCTGCATGCGCTCGACACCAGCAGCCGGATCTGCTCTCGGGGTGGAGGGTAGCCCTGTATGGACAGACCCAATAGCCAAGGCTCGAGAACATGGACTCCTGAGGTCCGATGGGTTCAGATGAGAAGCTGGGGGACTGTGGAGGGGGCTGCAGAAGGGGATTCCAGCAGGTGTGGGGGGCAAGGAGGTGGTATGTCTACGGGTTTAGCAAGAGATTTGAGACAAACAGAAGCAGGCTCCAATCCCCACTGCGCACCTGTCAGCTCTGTGACCCTGGGCAATCGCTCATCTTCTCTGAGCCTCAGATTCTTATCTGTAAAACGGGGATAACGTTACGTTCCTCCAAGGGCTCGTGGTGGGGACCGAGTGAGCTGATGTACCTAAAGCACTAGGTGAACAGTGACTCAGTTGTGGTGTGGTTATTATAACTGTCATTACCAGACTCAAGGGCCAGGCAGTTTGTATTAAGAGGGTCGAGCAGGAAAAGAAGGCTGAGTCCCTGGAGGGAAGGTTCCAGGTCCCTGTTGGAGAGTCTGAAGTTGGGGCAGGTCATCAAGGCCAGGCCCGAGATCCAGAAGATGGGGCAGAAGCTGCACCCAATGAACAGAGTCCTGAGAAACAGGGCAGCCAAACAGGAGGCTGGACTGGTGCCATGACCCCATGTGATTGGCCAGAGTGACTTAAACCCCTCCTACCTCAGGCCAGGATTGGTCCACGGTCTTGGCGGTGTCGGCTAGTAGGAGGGGCTGTAGGGAGCAGGTGCAGGGCTGGGACTCTGGGCGGTTCTATGCCTGTGTTCTTGGCCCATTAAGCAACGGGTCTTTATTGAGTGGCCGCTGTGCGTCTTGGGCTCTGGGGGGGGGTTCAGAGATGGGCGGAGTAAGGAGCTCACGGCCTCGCTGGGCAGATGGGGTGGGCCTGAGTGAGAAGCCAGATGCAGGCTGTGCGTGCTCAGACCTGAACAAGTGAGAAATGGGGTTACAGGAGGTCAGAGAGGGAAGAGCTGCGAGGGCTGGAATGGCCCGGCTTCAGTGAGGTTTTAAAGGAGGTTAGATAGGCAGAGGGGAGGGAGAATGGGAGAGTAAGGGCACGAGGCAGGAAAGCATGGGCTTGCCTGGAAGACAGAAACGGCCCAGTTGGTCTGGGTGGAGATAAGGAGGTAAGGAGAGAAGGGAGTGAGACTGGGAGGCCAGGCTCATGGGCTGGGACTATATCCAGTGGGCACTGGGGAGCCACTGAAGGTTATTGAGCAGAAGAGTGACATTTATTCTAACTGGATGGCTGAGCCTGTGCCAGGCTGGGAAGATGTTGGAAGGGGAGCATGTGGGGAGAATCAAAAGGGGAAGGGTCTTGGTTCCAAGTTCAGTTAAGACTTTGAAGGTGGACCCCTTGATCCCTCGGGTGGGGGTATGTGACATTACAAGCAGGAAACCTCTTTAGGGGCTGGCCTAGACATGTTGGCTTGAAAGAGATCTCAGATCATCAGCAGTGAGACTTGCTCTTAAATCCCAGCTCTGCTGTGGGATCGAGGACAATCCCTTTATCCCTCTGATTCTCAGTTTTCTCTCCTGTAAACTGCGCACCATGCAACCTATCGTCAAGGATGAGTGTGAGGACTAATGAGAGAATGGGGAGAGGGTCTAGCCCAGGGCTTGGAGCATAGTAGGTGCTCGATAGATGGTGTTCCCCCCCTGTCTCCCACTGTGTGGCTGTCACAGAGCTGGACACAGAGTCTGACCCTCTGGTCACCTCCAATCAGAGGCAGGCTCTGTTTTCAGAAGTCACTCACTCATTCGTTCATTGTTTAGTCATTCGACCAGCATTCAAGCAGCATTTCTGAGCACCTACTGTGTGCCAGGCGCTGGGACACAGAGTTGAATTAGACCACTGTCCCTTGGCCTTGAGGAGTTTATTTACGCATTCACTCAGCAACATCCATGGAGCCCTACTGTGTGCTTTGGCTGGGTGGGGGGGTTAAGTGAGCATGGCTGGTGGCAGAGGGGGTGGGGAAGGGGTGAGTCAGCTCCACAGGTCACGCCTCTATATCCGGGAAGAGCAGGAACCCTGAGAAGATGCTGTTGGCACCTTCCATGCCCAGCAGGGAGTTCCTGTCGGTGGCCTGCAGGAAGACGGTCTCCTGCAGCTCCAGCTTGAGGACTATGCTACCCGTTGTGACCTGGAAGGTGTTGTGGACGTAGTCGCAGAAGGTGACCACCTTCTGTACGTGCTCGCGGCCGCGGACGAGGTTCACGCACAGGTTCCCTCGCGAGCTGGCGTGGTAGGTGAAGTAGTAGAGGCCGGGCACCTTGCAGGTGAACTTGCCGCTGCGAGGCTCATAGTTCTCGTTCACATTGGTGATCACTTGGTCAAAGCGGATGGCCTGGTCCTTCCGCGGGGGGCTGTTGACACTCCGCATGGCAGAGAAGGCAACTTTTTGTGTGGCCTTGTAGTCTCCCAATTCACCCTTGGGGCCACGGGCTCCAGGGGGCCCTGGGGAACCTTTGGGGCCCGCGGGGCCCTTGGGGCCGACTTTTCCTGGCTTCCCAGGAATCCCTGGTTCCCCCTTCTCTCCGACCTCGTCATAGTCTCTCAGTAGGCCCGGCAGCCCTGGAAAAGTGGAGACGAGAGAAATGAGGAGGCCAGCAACCATTGAGAACCAAGGGAAGAAGCCCTGGGCTGGAAGGAGGGAGCCTGGCTGTGTAATCTTGGACAGGTCCCCCTCCTCTCTGGGCCTCAGCTTCCCATCTGTGAAGAAGAGGATGGGGGTCAGAGAGGGCCTCTGAGTCTCCTTCCAGCCCAGCTTTCTGAGTCTGTGATGTGCTTGACAGCGGTGGGGACAGACGCCCGTGGGGTGGGGAGCAGTGTCTCCCTAAGGAAGGTGCTGGGCCTGCCCCCCTCACCAGCTCATACAGGCACCCTTGTTTGGGTTTAAGCCTGGGGCTGGGATTATGAATTCTTGGTGCATGTGCTATGCCTCCTTCTCCCTCTCCCATAGCAGACATCCTTAACCAATCACGTCATTCTTTCTTGCTGACCCTGGAAGTGGGCCTTAGAACCCTTCTCACTCCACCACTCCGAGCAGCCACCACCACTTGGTTTGGCACAACACAAGAGAAACCCTCTTTTCCGGTAGAGTGGCAGAGTATAGTGGCTGAGAACGTGGCTCAGGGGACAGACAGGTGTGTTTCTCAGATCACATCCACCATTATTAGTTATGTCACCTTGACTGAGTCACATTCTCCAAGGCTTAGCTTCCTCATCTGTGAAATGGGGATGCTAGTATTTTGGGGGATCATGGGGATTAAATGAGACTATGTGAGGAGAGTGGTCGGCTATGGAGAAATGAATAAATGAACTACATTTTACAGGAGGGTTTTTGTGGTGGGAAGTCTCATTTGAACCCTGTGACAACCCCGCAGAAGTATCATTGTTTCCATTTTACACGTGAGGAAACAGCAATTCAGAGAGGCAAAGCTGCTTGTCCCGGAGCTCGCCCGGGACCACGTGGCAGCGGTGGAGCCCCCTGTCTGCTTGGATTTAGTGGTGAGAGAGCCGTGGTCTGGTCTCAGCCTCAACATTTACTGGGTTCCCTTGGGCAAGTCAGTAGCCTTTCTGGACATCAGTTTTCCCATCTGCAAAATGGGGATCAGAAGTCCCTTCTTGCAAACTTATTGTGAGGGCTCAGCAAGCTGGTGGATTTGCAAGTGCTTTTGCAATCTCTAAGGGGGGCCACTGTGACCTGGGAGGCAGGAGACGGGGCCTTGTTGAGTGACAGGAGCGTGTCCCCAAAGCTGCAGTACCTTTCTCTCCCTTTATCCCGGGGCTCCCAGGCTTGCCGTCAGAGCCAGGTGCCCCGGGGATGCCTGGGATACCAGGAATGCCCCGGTAGCCAGGGCAGGTGCCCTGGGCCTGGCAGATGCCCGGGAGACCCAGGAGCAGCAGTGCTAGGATGCCGCCCATTGGGGTCTTCATCGCCGCACCGTCTCAGCTGCTTCCTGCTGGGGGACAAGGAGACGAACTCGGTTACTGCCGGGGAGATGTCTCGTGCTCATTCATTCATCCCTCATTTGTTCCTGTGTTCACTGAGGGTGTCCTAACCACAGACCCTGCTCTGAGTGCTGGGGGCACAGAGATCAACAAGACAGATGTGGCCGCTGCCTCCATGAAGCTGACAGTCTGGGGGGAGACAGCGTACGAGTGAATAGGAAGAGTTAGAGACTACGGTGCGCGCTCTGATAGAAAGGAAAGGGTGCCCAAGGGAGAGTAACTGGCTGGGGTGGGAGGAGGCTGGTTTTTGGGGGGAAGTCCTCCTACTGCGAAAGTTTGCCAGACAGCGGAGGGGTCTCTGAGAAGATGTTTAGGCCGAGACTTGAAGGTTCAGAAAGGGCTGGGGCAAGAATGTTCCAGAAGGAAAAGACAGTGGGGGCAAAGGCCCAGAGGTAGGACAGGGCCTGGAATGTGGAGGACCAGCAAGGAGGCCAGTGTGGCCAGAGGGGAGTGAGGGGGCAAAGTGATAGGAGGTTGGGGCCTTGATGGCTGCGGTATGCGGGTTTTGGATTTTATTGCAAGTGTTCTCAGAGCTCCTGAATTCAGGGTGCCCCGACCACTTCCAAGTGGGCCACTTCACATCCTCAGAGCAGCCCTGCAGGGAAGAAGCTATTATTTCTACACTGAAGAGGAGACTGAGGCTCAGAGAGGCCCAGTCACTTGCTCAGGGTCACACAGGCAGGACTGCAGCCAGGACTCGAACCCAGGCCTGTCTGGCACTGAAGCCAGTGTCCATGCCAAGTATACCAGGCCGTCCCTTCTGGTGGAATAGTCTCAGGTCCCTCCAAAGGCTGTGGGCCTGGTGAGAGGGCGGTGGCTGGCCCCTTCTTAATCCCAGTGCCCCATGACATTAATTCTCAGGACAGAAGGGACCTTGAAATTCATCTAGTCCAACGCTTAGGCTATTCTTTTTTTTAAAATCGAGGTGACATTCATATAACATAAATTTAACCATTTTAAAGCGAACACTTCAGTGGCATTTAGCACATTCACAGTGTCGTGCAACCACAGTTTCTGTCTGGTTCCAAGACATTTCCATCATCCCAAACTAACACCCTGTACTCGTGAGGCCATTCCTCCTCAACCCCACGTCCCTGCTCAGCCCCTGACAGCCGCTAATCTGTTTTCTGACTCTATGGATTTACCTATTCTGGAAATTTCGTATAATGGAATCACATGAGGTGTGAGCTTTTGTGTCTCGCCTATTTCATTTAGCATTGTGTTTCTGAGGTTCATCTATGTTGTAGTACGTATCAGTACTTCATTCGTTTTATGGCTGAGTAATATTCCATTGTATGGACGTATTACAATTTGTTTATCTGTTCATTATTGGTAGGCGTTTAGGAAGTTTCCACCTTTTGGCTATTGTGAATAATGCTGCTGTGAACATTCACCTACAAGGATTTGCTTGAATACCTGTTTTTAATTCTTTTGGGTATATACCTAGGAGTGGAATTACTAGGTCTTATGGTCATTCTATGTTTAACTTTTTGAGGAAGCCTCAGCCTACTGTTAAGTCTCCTCAATAACGTCTCTGCCAAGGGCTCTTCCATCCATGGCTTTCACCTTGTCAGTGATGGGCAGCTCATTACCTACCGAGGCAGCCATTCCACCTTTGCCCAGATCCAAATTCTCCCCATCCTTCAAGGCTCAGGTCAAAGGCTTTCTCCTCCAGGAAACCTTCCCTCATACCCCTTCAGTCACAGAGGCTGAGCTGTTTCCTGCTCCTAAAACGGGAGAGCAGAGTGGTCCCTACCCACCTCCCAGGGTAGCTGAGGATCCAGGCGGGGCCACGGCGAAGAGCCACGGAATTCCGGGCTCTTGCTCAGCTTTGCTGCTGCTGCTGTCTGATTTCCACAGTGCTCTGGGGAGGCGGGTTGCGATTGGCTCAAACATCAGAAAGCAACTTGCCCGAAATCATCTGGTGAGCTGGTTAACGGCAGAGCTGTGGCCAAACCCCTGTGCTCTCTGCCTTGTGCCTGCTGTGCCAACCCAGTATCTGGCGTGGGACGGCCTCCCTGAGACCAGAAAATCCTGCTGATTTTTGGCTCGCGAGCTCGGAAAACCGGTCTCAGCCCCTCAGTCTAGTCCTAACCAATTCATCGCCCAGACCCCTGCGTTACGCCAGAACCTGTCCTGGGCACCGAGGAAAGGGAGACTGCACAGGCGTGTGTGGCCGGGGCCACGAGTGGCCGGCTTAGGCTCTGTCGTGCTCCGAAGAGAGGGTGGCCCAGGGGCTGATCCCGCTCAACTTCGAGTGAGCATCCGTTCCCACTCTCGCTGGAAGTTTTACAAAATGACAATTTGGCGACTTTAATAATCCATGCGTCGGGCATTCAGGTGCCAGGCTCTGCGCCAAATGCTTCACATGCCATTGTCTTATTTAATTTGGTCCTTAAGAGAACTCCCCGAGAGAGCACCCCTGCTCTCTCGCTTTACAGAAAGGAAACTGGGCATGAGAGAGGGCGAGAACCTCGCTCAAGGTCACACAGCCCCCATGCAGCTGGGATTCAAACCCACTCCCACTGGATCTGGAAACTCACAGGGGTTACACAGAGGCCGCGCCACCTGGTAGTTAGAATGTGGGCTTTGGAGCCAGACAGCCGGGCAGAGGAGCTCACGCATGGGCTGCACTTAGAGCGGGCCGGGAACAGGGCTCGGCAGTCCCTTACCATGACCGTTACTGCTCCCATTGTTAGGCAGCAGCACTCCCCGGCGGCGAGAGCCCCGAGGCTCGTAAGGAAAGCAGTGATGCCAGGGTCCAAACCAGGCCTCTGCTGCTTCTTAGCTAACGGCTTGGGCAAGTCGCTTCTCTTCTCTGGCCACAGTGTCCCCTTCTATAAAATGGGGATAATGCTAATTTCTAACTCATAGTGTTGTTGGGAGGACAGACGAGTTAGGGCTTATGAGAGAGCCTGGCATGTTGGAAATTAATGAATATTAGCTGTTTTTTTAATCATCACCATCATCCAAGAATCCCCAAGTTTCGGGACATGATGGAAGATGGTTGGAAAAGTTAAAAAGGATCCCGTCCTTTGGGACCTTGGGCTCAGGGAGAGGGAGTCTCAGGCAGAGGCAGCCCGGGGGTGGAGAGCTGCGGCCAGCTGCCGGGGCTTCTTGGGGAAGTGGGAGGTGGAGGGAGTTCTGGGTTCTGGCCCATTTCAGGGGCCACAAGGTTTCAGACTTGGGCAAGGACTTAAAACTCATCCGGTCTGACCGCCCCTGCCTTCACCCTCCGTCACCCCCAACAGCCCTGCTCCTTGTGTCTTTCCCCACATCACCGACCCTTCCATCTCCTTCCAGCCCCAACAGTCCCTTTTCCTCTGACTTGGAGTCAGGCCAACTTGACCTTGAGCTCCCCCTCTGCTGCTACATTGCTGCATGACCTCAGGCAAGTGCCTTAACCTCTCTGAGCCTCTTTGGCAAAGTCAACTTCTATCTGACAGGGCTGCCAGAGGATTAAATGAGATGGAACCTAAAAGAATAAGATCCCCAGTGCAGCGCCTGACCCACCTCTCCTTGCCGGACGTTACTGAGTTCTCTCAGGACTAGTCACAACTAGTCACAACTCCACCTGCGAGTCAAATTGTTTCCCCGAAAGTCAAGCTGAGCTTTCTCAGCAGACTATGAGGAAATAAGCGAAAGCAGGTGTTGGAGAAATGCTGGGCTGGGCAGAGGGGGGCCTGGGTTCTAATTTCACCTCTGCCTCTGACGTATTTTGAACCAGATAGTGTGCTAAGCATTGGCTGAGCTTGATCTCCTTGGGGGCTCACAGTACCCCTGAAAGGTTCTGTTATCCCCAGAGAGGGTCCAGGCTCAGAGAGGTTACGTGACTTGCCCCAGATCGCCAGCACCTGGGGCAGAAGCAGGACTCAGCTCCAGTCTCGGTGACCCCAAAGTCCTTACGCTGGTGGCTCCCATTTTAGGCTGCCTCCCCATCACCTGGGGCCTGGGGTACCAGCAGACTCCCAAGCTCACCCCCAGAGAGTTTGATTCCTGAGACCTGGGATTGGGCCCAGGAATCCTCACTGTTAAACACTCCAGGTGGCTCTGAGGCAGGGGTTGCAAGGCCTACACTCTGGGAATCAACACTCCGCCATGTTGGTCCTGCCGGCCAGTCCCCCAGGCGCCGAGCCCCATCCTTACCTGGGAACCTGGTGTCCTGTGGTGCTGCTGGGCTGGGCAGCAGTGGGACCAGGAGCCGGGAGCCTGCTGCTCTCAGTCCAAAGCGGAAGTTCCATTCCCCGGAGACAGGAAGGGCCTTCCCCTGGCGGCCCCCTCCCTGTCACCCCACTTTTACCCTTTCCAGCTGCCCTCACACAGTTTCAGGTCCCGTTTCTGCAATCTGGAGGGTTTACTGTAAATAGGGTGGGTGGGTGGTGAGTCTGGTTTCGCTGGCTCAGCAGTTGTGGGGAGAACAGGATGTCCTGGGAGATGTCCACAGCTGGTGGCTAACTGCCCAGGGCCCTGACCTCATGGTCTTCCACAGGGAACGGGGATGTTCCTCAATGAAAATGCGGCCGGCCTGGTGCCTGAGTGCTGGATTTGGGGTGAGAAACCTTGATTCATATTCTGGCTCCGCCACTTATCAGCCAAGGGAACCCAAGGGAGCCCCAATTTCCTCTGCTTTATGATGGGACCATAGCTGCACCTGCTCTACAGATCGTACAGGGCACCGGGGGGCTCAGACAGGACAGTGGAGGAGAAAGAGGAGGGTAAACTGTAAAGTGCAGTGCACACGTTATTTGTTAACATCACACCACGTCCCAGGCTTCCCCTTTCTGGGCTCGTCTCTTCTACTTTCTTCTCATTTGGCACCCCTGCTCTTTCCCTGTTCTCAGAAAATAATCTAATCATGAAAAATGAATTTTAAATGTGGGCATTATTTATTTATGTCCCTTCCTCTGCTTCCAGCAGGGCTTGAAGCTGGTGATGATAATAGGCACAGGCAAGGGCCTGTTGCTCATTGATCCTGGAGTCACACCAAGCTGGGGCTTGGAGGTCACCGGGCCCATCCTGCTCATTTTACATATGGGGAAACTGAGGCCCAGAGGGCAGCGAGCCGTCATTCAACAGATATTTATCATGAGCCTCTGTGTGCTAGGCCCTGGGGAGACAGCCACAAGCATGGTTCCCGCCCCCCTAGAGTGTCCCTTCCACTGGGGGAGACTCGTGTTAATGACACGACGGTTTCCTTGCTCCTGCGATAAATGTCACCATAAAGGAGTGACTGCTGGAGCCCACGCCTCGTGCAGGAGGCAGACGCAGGATTCAGAGCCCGATATCAGCCCCCTGCGGGAGGCTGTGTCTAAGCCTCTGTGGCACCCTTTCAGGGAGAGTTGTCGGCCAGCACCGGGAGCCGCCGTGGTCAGGAGGGACGTCTGACGTCCGTGCTTGGAGATGGAAGATCGTTGGGCCTGTGCATGCTGTCTGATGGAAATGAAGTGCCTCCTGCAGTGGTGAGGGGAAGGAGGAGACGAGACCGATAAAACCGAAGGGTCTCTGGGCTCAGCCAGCTATGGATCCACGGGACCCAGGCCTGGCGGGGAGGAGGCCGTGGGCTCCGAGCAGGTCCAGGAGTCCGTCTGAGGGTTCCCGAGTCCAGGTGGCCCCCGGCCTCTAATTCTTCGGTGGCTATGGCGATGGGGAAAGATGGGCTTGAACTTGGGGTAGAAGCAGCACGAGACTA
Source organism: Tapirus indicus (assembly GCA_031878705.1). NCBI lineage: Eukaryota > Metazoa > Chordata > Mammalia > Perissodactyla > Tapiridae > Tapirus > Tapirus indicus. Next base: position 101,589,954 of record CM062924.1, on the reverse strand, counting down.
AGAACAGGAAGCAGCAGGGAGGGGCAAGGGCACAGGCTTTGGAATCAGCCCCATCCCGAGTTTGAATCCCAGCTCTGCCTCTTTCAAGCTATGTGGGCTCAGGTACATGTATTGACCTCAGTTTCTCCATATATGATTTGGGGGCTTGGGCACCCCCTCCTGGGCTTTTGTGGGGGCCAGTGAGGGAACCCTGCACGTCCAGGGAGGGTCTAGCTGAGTGCTGGCCCTCGGGAGGCACCCAATGCAAACCTGGGAACAGTATCATTTCTGTGAAGAGAAGACAGAATTCTTGGGGCCTGGGCACACGGGAGCCATGCCTGGACTAGGTGGAGGCCTGGATTAGGGATCGGGAGCTAGGGGTCTCTGGGCCTTGGCCCCTGAGTGGGAGCCAGTTGGCCTGTGTACCCATAAAATTGCTGACTTGCATCCTTGATAGAGGGGACCATCCCTACAAAGGGTGGAAAAGAAACCTCGAACCCTCAACGTCCTGTGGCTGGAGAGAGTCCTTGCAGCTTGGGGTGTCCCATTGTGGTTCCCGTCCCACCCCACAACCTCCTTGCCTGCCCCCCTTAACGCCCCCCAGCTCCCCTCAGCCCAGAGACGAGCTGGCATTTTCAAAGGCTCTTCTCTCCCGACAAAGACAGAACAACAAGGAAACAATTATGGAAAATAAAAATGGCATAAAAGTTGTCGTTTCCAAAGCACAGGTTTCTGATCTGACACTGTGGCCTACATAAACGGGCTGTTGATTTTTAAACAAAAGAGAAAGAAGAAGGATGTGTCACTTGGGGCGTCACCACGCAGACTGCTGAGTGGTGGCTGGAGGGAGAGCTGGGAATGGAGTGGTGTGTGACCCTTGTCCTGTCCCTGCCAGAGGCACCCGTGAGCCAGGCCAGGTTCCTCGGCCCTTGCCTCTGTTCTTGCTCTCTGAGTATGAGTGTGAGTGTGAGTGTGTGTCTCTATCTCTCCCTCCTTCCCATCTGACACGTGCCCCATGCCCCCACTGTGTGCCAGGCGTACATCAAAGCGGCCCCGCCCTCGAGGATGCTCGGAGGCGGACCTGTAAGGGAACAGGAGCAGGAAAGCCAGGTGGTAGACCACCCACATTCGCTTTGGCTGGCCAACCACCCACTCACCCGCAGCCTCATCCTCCCAAAGCTTTATAAGACAGCCTTGGGTCCAGAAATCTGTTTTTGGTTTTGTAAATAAATCTGCAGATACCCTGGTTGTGCCACCAGATTTGGGAACCTGGGCTCTAAAGAGCCATGAGTTTGTGATCCAAGTCTGTGGAGGGCACTGTGGGGACACAAAGGGGAGAAGCAGGGAAGGCTTCATGGAGGAGGTGATTTTTGTGTTGCATCCTGACAGTTGAGTGTGTGTTATCCAGATGGACGCAGGATTTGTGGGAGTGGGATGGGGGCTCCACAAGATGAAGGACATCATGGGCAGAGGCATGGAGGTGTGAAACAGCACCTTTCAGGAACAGAGGAGCAAAAGTAGATGGAGGTGGTTGTAGAGCTGGCTCCAGCCACTGCTCGGACAGCCCACCTCGGCTGGCCAGTGCCTCCGTGAGCTCCGTGGGGCCTTGTGGAACCAAACTGAGATCCCAGCCAGGCCGGGACAGGTTCTCCTGGGCCTGAGTGAGCCTCGGGTCTCCCCGGGCTCTGGGGCTGGACCCGCAGTCTGTACAGGAAAGTTACACTTTTTATCTTTTCAAACCTGAACTGTTAACCCCTTCTCATGGTTGCCACAGTGACAGTGCTGTAGCTCGTAGCCGGCCTCCTGGTCCCCCAACAAGAATTGGGGCAGCGAGGCCCCACCGTCAGGACACTCACGGTGAAACTCTGACAGCGGGTGGGCAGCAGTGGTTTCAGACGACCTCCTGGGGGCTCCCAGAGTCTGTCAGTTACTCAGGGCGAATCAGACATCCGGGAGACAAGACTCTCACCCGTTCCTGCCCATCTCAGAGCAGGGCTATAAATATTAAATGACTTAAGAGATGGGATAGCATAATGCCTGGTGCATAGTAAGTGCTCAGTAAATGGTAGCTATTATGATGTTTTAATTCACTCATTCATTTACTCTGCTTTAACTCATTCATTCGTTCACCCCAGCTCACTCATTCATTTGGCACAAATTCATTGCACATCTGGTCTTTGTCTACGCTGGGCTTACCTGAGCCCAGACCCCTCCTGTGACAGGTGCCCCTGAAGTTCAGCATAGGTCAACACAGGTCTGGGAATTCAAACACACTCCCGTTTAGCTGTGAGCACGGATCCCTTTAATGACAGCAGGGCCTCTCACCCAAACAAGTGAGAGCCGATGGCCCCTCGGAGACCCCTTGTAGCCTTCCACCACACTTGAGCCTCTCTCTCCCAAATGGCCAAATGGTGCCGAGGGACTCAACATTGCACCCACCTTTCCTGAGCCCTAACTGGATGCCCTGTCTGAGCCGAGAGCCCACAGACAGCCGTGGCAGGTGCGAATCTGATGAAGACGCCTGCTTCTTCAAGGAGCTGCAGAGGGGAACCTGAACCACGCACAGCTACTGATTTAATTATTTATTTCTATGTCTCCCTGCCTCTTCCAAGACTTGGAAAACATGAGTGACAGTACCAGGGGGTGCTGGTTAAGTGTCAAAGCGGTGACTCCAGAAAGAGCTCGGAGGAGGGAGAGAACTCATGGGGCAGGGAGTCAGGATGGGCTTCCTGGAGGAGGAGTCCGTCGGGTGGGGACAGTGGCCTGAGCAAGAATGCAGAGACTGGCTGGCACGGCCGGCAGGGCAGGTTCATGCAGGGAAACAGGGAGGTGGCGCGGACCGGGGCAGGAGCAGGCCTAGTCGGGGAAGAGCAGGAAGCCGGAGAAGACGCTGTCGGAGCCTTTGGTGCCCACCATGCCGTGGTAGTCGTTGACCGCCAGCCACACCTCCTCGCCCACCTGCAGCCGCAGCAGCACGCCGCCCGAGCTGACCTGCTTGCTGTTGGACATGTGGTCACAGAAGGTGGTCACCTTGACGCCGCTGCGGTACAGCTGCGAGCACAGGTTGGCCGTGTGCGACGTGTGGTAGACGAAGTAGTAGAGGCCGGGGACCCTGCAGGTGAACTTGCCCGTGTTCGTGTTGTAATCCCCCTGCGGGTTGGTGATGGCCGTGTTGAACTTGACCAGGCTGTTGGCTGTGGGGTGCTCGGCTGTCTGCCGCGTGACCGTGAACACCGACTGGTGCTTCTGCTTGTATTTGCCCTCCTCGCCCGGCTCCCCGGGGGGGCCCATGAGGCCGGGAAGCCCCGCCATCCCGGCGGCTCCCATGGGGCCGTTTTTCCCGGGATGGCCGGGTGTGCCGGGTTCTCCCTTCTGACCCTTGGGTCCTTGAGTCCTGGAGGTGGCTGGGATTCCTGGGGAGAGAGCAGGAGGGAAGGAAGTGATGGGGCACATGGGAACCAAGGATGGAGCCAAGGAGAAGCCACCTCCTTAAGGGGGCTGCTCCCTCCAGCTCCCCCAGCCCCACTCAGCTCACTTTGGCCCTTATGAGAGCTGGCCTGGTTCAACTTCTGTCATGTCACAGATAAGGAAACTGAGGCCAGACCTGCCCAAGGCCCTGCAGCTGGTAGGAGGTGGAGTTGGACTCAGAGTCAAGTCTGGCTGAGTCCCCGTCAGAGCTTCTGGTTCTTGTTACCGCCCAATTATCTGAGCCTCTGTGAGGTTCTTCTTCTCCTCCTGTCCAAACCATACTCATCTTTTAGGGCCTGGCTCTAGTCGCCTCCTCCAAGTAGCCCTCTCTGACCACCCCTGCTGGCCCTCATGGCCGCTTCCTCCTCTGACTTCCTGAGGGGTGGGAGTCTGTGCAGACCTATTTGTGACCTGTGAGCCTTTTAGGTTCCTGGGTTAGGAGTGGGGGTTCGGAACCCAGCAGGCCTAGGCTTCGGCTGTGTGACCCTGGGCAGGTGACCTCCCCTCCCTGAGCCTCTGTTTGCCCAGCTGAGATCAGGGATCCCACAGAGCCGCTGGAAGAGTAGGGTGGGAGAATGCATGAGCCAGGCACATCACAGGAAATGGTCAGGATGTCAGGTCCCTGTGATGCTGTCAGATGCTGAGCAGGGCTGTGTCTCATCCTTGGGGGTGTCTTTCTGCAACCAGTTGGGAGCAGCAGGACACAGTGGGGAGGGGGCCTGAGAGGCAGTGGAGGGTAGTGGTTAAGGCTGTGGCCTTTAGAGTTGGACAGGATTCCACTGTGTGACTTTGGGCAAGTTGCTCAATTTCTCTGAACCTCAGCTTTGACATTTGTAAAATGGGAGTATGTCACTTCTTCAAAGGATTTTGGCCTCAGTGTTCTCACTTGTAAAACAGAGTTAATTTTATCTATCCCATGAGATAAATATATGCAGGGCATTTGCAACTGTGCCTGGCATAAAGCAGGACCTCAAAAATTGATGGCCATCAGCCCCGCTGGGCAATGGGATGGCCAGAGGCAGCTGTGGAGTACAGGGTCCTGAAAAAGCAGACCTGGGGGCCTCATTCCGCTCAGCCCAAATTGGAGAATTCCTTCTGGAATGTTGGTAAAATTCCACTCTATTGCTGGGAGGGAAGGTGACAGTGGGGAAGTTCCTAAGGACACTCCTCTGGCCTGGCCTTCCCTGCCCACTGCCTCTGCCACCCCGTCGCCTCTGCCCAATCCCACCCAGCCTTACCCACGCCCTCTCCAGACACACTCCGCCTCCCAGATGCGGCCTGCTCATAGCCGAGGGACCCGCAGGCTCCAGCTATCCCCAACACAGCAGCCCATTCACGTCCTCAGCCCCTTAGCTCACGCCAGGGCTTGCCCGGGACTCTCCAGCTGGAGGGTCTTGGCTGTGATCCTGACTTCTCACTCCCCACCCCTCCAACCACCCAGAATCCTCAGCAGGAAGGTGAGCACAGATCTCTGATAAAAACAATGATAACAATAGCGACAGCAACCACAGCCTGCGCTTACCAGTACCTCCCATGTGCTCAGAACTACTTTATATTTAAATGCGTTTACTCATCACGGCACCCCTGTGCAGCAGGGGTACCATCTCCCCATTTTACAGATGAGGAAACAAGCTGTGCAAGGTTAAGTAGCTTGCACAAGTTTGCACAGTGGGAAGTGGTGGGGCTGGGATTTGGACCCTGGGTGTCTGTGCATTGTGAATATTCACGGCGGGGCCGCACCTTCCCCCAGGGGTCCATGTTGTAGGGCAAGTAGAGGGGTGTCGTAGTAAATGGTAGCCTAGCGTGTTAGAGTTTACCAAAAGTGTTCATGTGGTTCATCTCCTGTGACCCTCCCTGCCACCTTATTCTCTCCTTATTGTCAGATGAGGAAGCTGAGGGGCAATGCGGTGAACTGGGGAGGCCTGGGCCCTAGGGAGGGAGGGACTGACTTGCAGTGAGAGTTGGACTCTGCCCTGGGGGCAGGTGCAGCAGGAGGGACCGCACTTCTTGCCATCAAGGTGTTGTCCCCCGTCCCCCAGGTCAGCCCCAGACGGACACTCCGACCCCTGCCCCCAGGCTGTCAATGCCCCCTCCCCACCAGGCCAGCAGACTCACCTGGCTCACCCTTGGGCCCCGGCAGTCCGTCATGCCCATCCTTCCCTGGGGCCCCGGGCATGCCCGGCATCCCCGGGATCCCATTGCAGTCTGTGCTGGCCTGGCCCCTGAGCGGCAGTGCCAGCAGGAGCAGCAGGAGGTTTAGTCCGAGGGGGAGCCGGGAGGTGGACCCCACGTCCATCCTGGGGAAGGAGCTGGATGGGGAGAAAGCTGAGTTGCCCCTCACCTGCCCTTCTCACCCTTTTACTCCCCAGGGCCAGTCCTTCTCAGCCCTCTGGAGCCTGCCTCCCTTCCTCAGCCCCACACCTCTTGGGACTGCAGACGGATGGAGAGTGGGGCCTCTCCCTCAAGCCCAGGCCCCCAGCTCAGCGGGGAGAGGGACCTTCCTTCCTCTCACAAATCAGGCTGTCCTGGGGCCATGTCTCAGGAAGGCAGCAGGGGGAAACTGCCATTTGTCCTCACCTGGGCTGGGATCCTGGCCTCACCTGGGGGTGGGAGGTTTCTGGTCTGGTCACAGAGATGTCCTCAGGTCTGCTTCCCCTCTCCCAGGCAGGAGGACACCGTGCCGGAGTGGACACAGCGAGGAGGGCCCAGAGCAGGCTGGGCGGCCCCCTCCCCTCCTTCGCCCTCCCCCCAATGCCACATCCCCTTTCCCATCATTTTTCCTGACTTGACACTTTCTCGGGTGCTGAGCCAGGCTGACCACAGTGACGCCCCTGTGTCCCCCCACCCCTGGGTCATGAGTATCTGAAATGAGGAAATGTCCGCTGCTCGGGATCTGGTGAAGGGTGAGGATGTATACATAGGCCTCCTGGGCAGACTTCCCCTACGGTCAAGTTCAGCCCATCTAATGTCCATCTGTGTCTGTTGGCACCCACTGTCCCTGAGAATCAGTAGTTTCACAACATCACTAAAAGGAAGTTAAAATCCCCTCTTTACAAATGAGGAAACTGAGCCTCAGGGAGGGGAAACCCTCGCCCAGAGTCACAGACTGAGTGGTTCTTGGGGTCCAAAGCCTTGTTCTGACGCCTCTGCTTAGCTGCCCCCAGAAACAGGCCTCACATGCACTTGTCAAGTGGCAGGCTTTATTCTAGAAACTTCCATATGCCCCATCCCATTTGCCTCCCTTGGGGGTGGACACCCAGGATGGCTAAGCTTTGACAGCAGGCAGTGCCGTGGTGGACAGGCTGCTCTGGCTGCAGTCGGTGCCCTCGGGGTCTGCTTGCAGCCCTGCCGCTCTCTTGCCATGAGGCCTTCAGCAAACCACTGTCCCCCAGGCCTCAGTCTTCCCATCTGTACACTGGGGGGAGGGGAGGCCCAAACTTTGCACGTTGGCGCCTCTTCCTTTCCTGGGGCCCCTGGTTTCCCTTGATGATCCCACCTTCCCTGCCAGCATCTCCTCCCTTACCTCCATCCCCAGCACCCCTGCCTCTGGTCTTGGAGCCGATTATGGCTGGTGAGGGGTTGCCAGTTGGGGCCAGCCTGGCAGAGCTGAACGAGGCCCCTCTTCTCTTCCTTTTGTCCAAACATGAGATTCTGGGGAGAAAGGGGGTGTTGAGCAGTAGAGGGTTCTGATCCCAACCCCACTCCTCCCTGTCACCCGGCGTGAGTGGTTTCACGTCCTCTGTAAGTGGGGGTTCTTACAGCTCCTGTGCGTGGTGGGGGGAGGACTCGGTGTACACAGTGCTGGCCCCCGTGCTGGGCATGAGCCCCTGCCTCGCTGAGTGACCCCCAGGGCCTCAGTCTCCTCATCTGCACCTCCACCCTGTCACACAGGGCTGCAGAGTGTGGGACAAGAGCGAGGACGTGAATACACGTGGCCCTGGGAGTCCCCAGTGGGTGGAGGGCTGGGAAGAGCAGAATCATGGGCACAGCATTGTGGGGTGGTGGGGACCCAGCCACACGGCACCCGGGGCTCCCATCTTCTGTCCTTGTTTGCGCCTGGGCCTAGCTTGTCCAGCAGGTGGCAGCCTCGGCCCGCGCTCAGCTGTCCCCTGCCCCGCCCACCTGGCCCAGCTCCTCTCAGGCTCCTTCCCCTCCTCCCAGAGGGGCCCAAGATTTGCCTCGCTCAGGGGGTGGGTGTGGGTGGAATTTAGGGGAAGGAGCAGCCACGCACTCCCCACCCCCGTTTCTATAGCCTGGCCTCTCCTGCCATTTTTGGGCCTCTCCCTCTGACATTTTCTGTGCGTCCCACTGCAATGAAAGGAGCCCTGCACTTTGAGGTCAGGCAGACGTGATTCAAATCTAGGCCCTGCCATGTCTGGCAGCGTGGCCTTGGGTACACGTCTCCTTTCCCTGAGCCTCGTGTCCTCACCGACGTTGCCAGGATTAAACGCATCCATGGCCGTGAACGCCCACCACCAAGACCTGTTTCTTTCCCCAGTCCACGGGGTGTGTTCTGGGCGGGCAGGGGGAGAGCTGGGCAGAGCGGAGACCCAAAGGGGGCTGAGGCTGGCGAGGGGTCCAGCCCTGCCCCGGGGCTGCAGAGGGGTCATGCTCTGCTTCCTGACCCCAAAGGCCGTTGAGGGGCCGGCAGGGCAGCCCCAGCAGAGGGCCCTGAGTGTATCGGAGGCACGTGTGCACGTGAGGACTCCGAGGTGTGTCAGTTAGTGGCTGGGAGTGACGGTCCCTGTTCTCGGAGGACGGCCCTGGGGGAGTGTGAGTGCATGTGGAGTTAACGTGTGAGAGAAGGGAGAGGAGGCGGTGCACACCTGCGTGTCAGGGGCGTGTCTGGGACACGTGTCTCAAGGTGTGTGTGTGTGAGAATACTTCTGATGGCTGACGGGGGGCACTTGGGTGTCTGAGGTATCCCTGAGTGTGTCTGTGTGTTTGAAGGCGCACCTAGTGTGTGTGTCCAGGGGTGTGCACAGGTGTGTCTAAGGGAATGGGTGTGCACTGAGGGAGGGGATCGCTGTGCCCCTGTTTCGGTGGGGAGTGGACGAGTCTGGGTCCAGGAATGTGGGTCCACGCGCATCTCGAGGGAGGTGTGTGCACGTGTGTGGTGTACATGTGTACGATTGTGCATATGTGTTCGTGTGTGCGTGTGTGCAGCACAGAGATAAAACCGGCTTCCTTTGGGAACACGCAGAGGACATTGGACGTTTTCAGGACTGAACTTCTGGCCTCCTTATTTTCCTCACCTACAAAGGACATAGTGGGGCTCCTTGCTTCTGAGCAGCACCTGGACGGGGTAAATGGGACCCTGGAAACGTACCTCGAACATTCCAGACCCCCCCAGGCCCCAGCCCAGGCGGGAGGCCCAGCAGGCAGCAGCCCCAGCCTCCCTGCCTGCCTGAGTGGAAGCCCAGGGCTAGAATCAGGAGACCTGGCTTTGGGGAGGACGGCTGGATGCCCTTGGGCCAATTGCTCCCCCTCTCTGAGCCCTGCCCCTGCCTTTCTGGTTCAGGGTCGGAAAGCAGGCGTGTCATTTGTCAGGCTTGTGGCTGTGGAGGCTGGTGAGGGCAGCAGTTAAACACACAGGCTTGGGCATCAGGAAGACTTCGCGTCGAATCCCACCTCCCCTGTCAACACTGATCTTGGGCTTTACGTCTGCCCCGAAGCCTCAGCCTCAGTTTCATTATCTGTAAAATAGGGTCCTAACACCCCCCTCAGAGCTTGACTGTAAAGATTAAACAGAATATAGTAATAGCTGAAACGTCCACGGCCCTGACTCTGAACTGGGCACTGCTCTGCGGTTTTCATATATTAAGTCATTTAATCCTCCCAGTGACCCTTTGAGGCTCGTGCCGTTAGCATTCCCACTTTAGAGGTGAGGAAATTGAGAGTCATTGAAGTTACGTAACACGCGCGTGATCGGACAGCTAGTAAATGGTGGCCCCCGGATTTGAACCCAGGCCGATGAGGCTCCCAGGACCTGCCAAATGCCTACTGTAAAATACCAAATATGGGCCTGCCTTGTAAGCACTCAACACTTGTTGTCACTTTTATGTCCCCCCCAGTGCCCAGCCCAGGGTAGCGACCGAGCCTCAAGGTCAGCGGACGCGGACTCAGGTGTTTATTCCAGGAAGAGTTCTAAGAAACGGATCTCCCTTCAGGCAGCTCAAGCAGCAGCACCCCCACTTTACAGAGCAGAGCAGAGACACCAGAGAGGTGGAGTGAGTGGGCCAGGGTCACACAGCAGGAAGCAGATGAGGCCAGGCTGGGGAGAGGTCCGGTCCTGGCTCAGGTGGACGGGAAGATGAGGAAGCCGCTGAAGACACTGTCCGCCTCGGAACCCTGGTAAATGCGGCCTTTACTGGGGTCTCTTTCGATCCAGACCTTGTCTCCTTGCTGTAGCTGGAGCACTGTGCCCCCGGACACCACCTGGAAGATTCCCCTGCTGTTGGTGTCACAGAAGCCCAGGGAGCGCTGGCCCTGGCCCCTCCCGGAGGACACGATGGACAGGCAGATGTCCCACTTGGACACCACCTGGAAGGTGAAGTAATAGAAGCCAGGCACGGAGCAGATGAACTGGCCCGAGTTGCTCTGGTACCGGCTCTCCTGGTTGGTGATGACCGTGTCAAAGATGACCACGTTGTTCTCTGACGGCGGGTTGCGCCTCACGGCCGAGAAGGCCGGCCGTGGCTGGTCCTTCAAATTCCCTGAGTTGCCCTTGGCGCCCTTTGGTCCTGGGACACCAGGGGCCCCCAGGGGGCCGCTGGGCCCCAGGTGGCCCATGTTGCCAGGGTTTCCAGGGAGCCCAGGCTCCCCCTGGTCTCCTTTAAGGCCTCGGATGCCCGTCCGGGTGCTGGGGGCCCCTGTGGGGAGAAAGGCCCGGTGGAGAGTAACAGTCTGATGTCTGCCAGCCCTCAGGGAGACACCTGGGACCCCAGACTGCTGTGAAATAGAGGACCCCGAGACATTGATTCTGACTGGCTGTGTGACCTTGGGCAAGTGTCTCAACCGCTCTGAGCCTCACTTCTATATGAAATGGAGAGAAGTGTGAACAGGCACTTGGGAAAGTGTCAGGTTCTGGGAAAAGCAGGACCCTGTGCTTCTGCCCACAGCTCTGTGCTCCACACCCCACCAGGCCACTGACCCTGACTCCTTCAGGTACGGGGACTCCAGGTAGGACACCCGGATGCAAATTGTTGCAAATGTCTCTGCAGATCTGTCTGGTCTGCTATGGACTGGAGACTCGGGGGGATTATTTGAGACTTTCCTTTCTCATATGGGCATGTCCTCCTCCCTTTTCCTTCATCCCCAGCCTTTTTCCTAGAAGAGGAGAGTTTCTGAAACCTGAGGTGGAAGGGGGAAGCAGGGACATAGTTGGGGGGTGGGGGCTGGCAGGAAGAAAAAAAGATAGTTGCCATTAATTGATCCCTGTCTATGTGCCAGGTGAGGTTATTTCTCCATTTTACAGATGAGGAAACTGAGTCTCAGAGAGGGTCAGTAACTTGCTCGAGGTCACACAGCAATTCAAGGGCTCCTGAGTCTAATACCTAGGGCATTAATCATTCTGGTAACTGAACAACGACTGAGGACTAGGCACTGCTTTGGGACCTTTCATATTTATTGCTTGCAGTGATCCGTCCTCCGGAGGAGGAAGATGAGGCCAAAGAAAGAGGAGGACCCAGGCAGTAGGAGGGTATGGAGAAGCCTGGGGGCCTGGGGACATGGCCCAGGGAGAAGGCTAGGTCCCCCTCATCTCTTGGGGCCAAGTGCAGCCTGGAGGGGCTTCATGTGGAGGTCCACGTAGACTCCTGCTTCTCAGTGCCAGCCCCAAGTCTCCACCCTGGAGGCCAGGCCAGGCCAAGGGATGAGGGGCTGGGGTCCAGGCAGAGGTGCTTACCCGGCTCTCCTCGCTCCCCCTTGAGGCCTGGCCGCCCGGGTCGGCCGGGTATTCCTGCGACCCCGTCCTTCCCGTTCTGTGCTCGGCACACGTCCTGGGTCACCGTAGAGGCCAGGGATATGGCCAGCACGCCAACCATCAGCCAGCCCCAGGGGGCTTCCATGATGCCACTGTGGAGACACGGGGCAGGGCCCCGGCAGGCTGGTCATCACACACTCATGCACACTCAATTTATACACTTGAATTCCCCCACATGATGATATATATACACACCCTCCCACCTCCAATGCACACCCCCCTATAATGTCCACCCTCCAGCCAGCTCCTGGGACCCCACACATACACATGGAACTAAAAACTCACACAGATGCACACATGCAACTGAGCACACCCATGTAGTTACACACTCAGACACACCAACACAGCCTCTCACCCACACACCTATACAACATGGTAAGCGAACTCAAAAATCCACTACACACTCCTGGGCACGCAAACTGACACCTAAATAGACTCCATCCCTCACTCACCAGGACACACATTCATATACTCCTACAGATGGTCAATTCCATTGAACACATATTTATTGAACGCCTGCTCCTTATTTAATTAACACTCTCCCACCCAGATGGCAGAGCTGTGCGTACACGCAGCAGTCCACAAACACCTGACCCGACACATCTGCTCACTTCTCTGCATACTCGGCTCCTTTCAGCACCCGCTGTCCCTTCTGTGGAACTCCTCTACTGGGCTCTGACGCTCCCAGCCTTTTCCCAGCTTCTTGTATTTTGGGGGGCCGGGACCCAGGAACTCTGGTTAGAGCTGATGGGTCCACGGAAACAGCTCCCACCCTCCCCCCAGCCCAAGGAGTCAAGGTCCCCCGACTCACTCATTCTGGGTCTCGGATCGGTGCCCCACCCAACCCTGCCCCAGCACAGGACAAGTTAGCCATGCTCTCCCCTGCTCCCTGCCCTGTCCTCCACCCTCCTGGGCCAGTTCAGGTTCCCTGACCTGCACAGCCCCCTCCCTCTCAGGCGCAGGACTCACCTGCTGGGTTGTCAACTCGACTGGATGCTCCTGCCCTCCACCCAGGCACCCCTGTGGGACACCCAGCAGGGGCGGTGCTGGGCTGTGGCCAAGTTTCACATCCCTTCCCACTTCCCCTTCTCCTTCTCTGGGTCACCCCCCGCCATTGCCCCAGGGGCCAGAGGCCCGCCAGGGACATTTTGAGCAGACCTCAGCAAGACTGGGATGTGGGACATCCTGCCCCAGCCACAGCTGGTGTGGGGCAGGAACAGCAAGGCAGGAGTCGGCAAGGATGGGGGTGGCGGATGGGGTGCTGGGGGGGCTGCGAGAACCAGAAGAGTATAGAACATCAGGGAGGAAGGAATCTTCTTTAAAATCAGTAACTCGTAAGACTTTTTTTTGAAGAAGATTGGCCCTGTGCTAACATCGGTTGCCAATCTTCCTCTTTTTCTTTTTTCTCCCCAAAGCCCCAGCACATAGTTGTGTATCACAGTTGTAGAGTTGTAGCTCTTCTATATGGGACGCCGCCTCAGCATGGCTTGATGAGCGGTGAGTAGGTCCGCGCCTGGGATCTGAACCAGTGAATCCCGGGCCTCCGAAGCAGAATGTGTTAACTTAACCACTGCACCACCAGGCTGGCCCCTTGTAAGACATTTTTATGATTGTGAAAGCAACATGTATGCATTGTCAAAACCTTGGAAAATACAGAAAAGCACAAAGAAAGAAGAACAGTGTGGTGGTAACAGGAAGCTCAGTAATCAGCTTTCTAGACCTGCCACTTCCTAGCTGCATGTCCTTAGAAAGACACTTAACCTCCTGGGGCCTCAGTTTCCTTATTTATAAATTGGGAGCAATAGACTCTACCTCGTCAGATTATTATAAAGTTTTAATGACATAATACACATATGAAACCCTTGGCACATGATGAATGCTTAATAATTAGCTTTTATCAACATTAAAAAAAGAGACAAAAGCCCATGAATTCTACCATCTAGACAACTGCTGTTAACATTTGCATGGATCATCTAGTCTTGCTTACTCTCACTGACGGGATGCTCACTACCTGACAGCATAGCTCACTTCATCATTGCCAGCTTGGACCCTGAGAATGCTTTTCTTTAGATTGAGTGATTCTCTCTCTCCCAGGTTGGAGACCATGTGTTCAGGCCTGGGCTGACCACATCTTTCTGCTTCTTCTCATGACCATGTTTTTTCCCTGAGAATTTGGCCAGGGGGAGGAGGAGAGAAAGAGGAGGAGGAGAAAAGGGAGGGCTGTCGTACCTGGGCAGATGAGGATGGTCTAGGGCTAGGGTTCTCAAGCCTTTGGGACTCCTTTTTCAGTTGCAGTCTTGCGTGGCATCCAATATATATACAACAGATACAAACGAGGATGCTCTGGTGTAAGGAAGGGGCCCGGAGCTCCCTGTGCAGCCCCTCTTGTTCCCCAGGATTCAGGAGATTAGGAGAGCTCGAATCTCTATGTGACCTTGAGCAAGCCACATCATTTCTCTGGACTTCAGTTTCCTTATCTGTAAATTGGGGATGATACAGCCTCCTCACTGGGCTGCTGACGGATTATATGAATTTCTGAGGAAATTTATACTGTGAAATACCACATTAAAATAAGTCATTATTTTTCATAAATAGTCATACTTCATAAAATTATAAATAATCATAATTAATAAAATTATGAATAATATCTGTGTGACCATGGGCAAGTTACTACCCTCTCTGAGCCTCATTTTCTCCAGCTATCAAGACAAGGGAGTGGTGGGAGGCAGGAAGGTTGCCCCAAGTGGTCTGGAACATCCCTTCCAGCATCCGTCCTCTTTGCACTGTGTCAGCCTTGCTTCCCTGTAAGAGGAGTTAGAAATATCGTGTCAGAGCCAGAACAGTCAGCCCGACTGTTCCCATTTTAAAGATAAAGAAACTAAAGACCAGAGACAGAAAGACTTGCCCAAAGTCACACAGAAAATGCAGAGTTGGCCTGAGGAAAAGCCAAATACTGTGAAAGGCTTCTCAAAGTATAGTTTTCAAAATATTAAAAACACAATTCTTATAGAAATATATAGTGAGCTCACATCAATGTATTTTTGTCGCTTATTCGTGAAGGAGCCAGCAGGATGACAAAGCTAGTTCAATGACGGATATGAGAAAAAAAAAATTTATATAGATCTGTATATGGAGAGAGTGATTCAGTAAAACACAAAAATGACAATAACAAGAAAAAGAATTCTGGACTATTGATAAGAATGCTAAGTTAGATACAAAACTGGTTCATGTTCTATTGGGCAATAAAATCATAATGTTGGGGTTATCACCTCTATTGGAAAGAAATCATTTGCATTTCTATCAGACAAAAATAATTTGCAACTTATCAGTTTTATACCGGCTAATAGCTATCTTTACAGAGCCTGGGCCCCGATCAATAGTCAACAATAAGTCAAGCAAAGTGACATTCCCCCAGAGTGTCAGTTGACCCTCAGGAGGGCTTGTTAGACACTGTTCTAATTTGACTTTGAAAGGACACCAGTTATCTATCTGCCTTATTTCCAAGAGTTGGATGATTTCACTTATCAGGCTCTTGCAAGACTACAAACCCTTCTCAAGAAATAAAAGGTATCAATAGTAATGACCATATCATTAGTGTGAAAACTAAGGGGTCAGGGACAGCCCTGTGAATGTCACACCAGGGACACCTTCAATCAGAGGGCATGAACGACAGTGTTCTTCTTTTTCTCCAAAGCTCAGAGGGGAGGGGAGGCAGGAGAAGTAGGGATGAGAGGAAACCCCTTGTCATGCGTGTAAGGTTGTGATCCATGAGGCCCGGTCTCAGAACATAGTCAGGGGTCTAGGGAGTAACCAAAAATTAATTTTTACACGACTCAAATCCTTTATGGTGGAGTCACATCTCACCCAAGAGTTGGGTTCCAAAATCAGCATATTAGGCAAAAATCGTAAATGGTCAATATTACCATCGGAAAAAGTCTTAGGAAAGTGCCATGTTGGAGACCATATTACTGTTTCACAATAGTCCTGTGTGGTCAGTTTTGGCTTTGACATTAGAACAGATTTCTCTTTCTTTAGCTGAGTACCATTTGGCTAATATATAGCCCACCAACACCACCCCAAAAAGGAAATGAGTCTGTAAAGACTGGAGTCATACTGTGGGGCAGTGGTTAGAGCATGAGAGGCTCAGGGGATCTGAGCAGATGGGGACAGCAGGTCCATTCAGGCCTCCCCATCCACATTCACTCCAGAAGTGGGCTCCTTGAGGGTCGACAGTGATGGCGGCACCCCCACCTTATTTAAATTGGTAAATTTTAGCTCTTTCTCTCTCTGAATCTTATTAGGCAAAATGCAGATAGTCAAATGTTATATAATGTGACTCTGAAGCTCTTGTATTTCTTTTTATTCTTAAAAAAAATTGAGGTGAATTTACATACAGTAAAACGCGCAGATCTTAAGTGCACTGTTCAGTCGCTTTCCACGTGCATGAATACACCCTTTACCACCACCCAGACCAAAACACATGTGCAACATTTCCATCACCCAGCAAGTTGCCTCCTGTCCCTTGTAGTATCCCCGATTCCCCCTAAGTGAGCAGTGTTCTGACTTTATCACCATCGGTTACTTCTGACTGTTCTTGAACATCTACACAGAATCATTCAATCTGTGCTCTTTCATGTCCGGCTTCTTTCGCTTCACATGCTTGTGAGATTCATCTGGGGTTGTTGTGGGTGTGGGTTCAGTTCCTAAGGCTGCGTGGTGTTCCACGTATGCGTGTACCACGTTTGTTGAGCCTGTCTCGGTGGTGGCTATTTTTGGTCACCATGAATAAAGCCGCTATGAACATTCTTCTTCACGTCCTCCGCCCTGCACTGCCCTGCGAACACACATGCTCGTCCTCTGCTGTCCCGTTTGATCACCACGAAGGGGGCACAGAGGTTGCACCGATACCCCGTCCTCTCCCATCCGCTGCCGCACAGCTCGCTCTTCAACTCTCTCTCCGTCAAAAAAGCAAACGTCCTGGACCCTCGCCTGAACCACTTTTCTTCCTCTCCCTGATCTTTATTATGGAGATTGTCTTAATCACGTCTTTCTGGCTAAATCCTTCCCCTCCCCCTGGGCCTTTGGGTCTCTTCTTGTGTTCTCCATCCCACCGCCCAATAAGATCAGGGTTTTGCTGGGGGGGGGGGGGATTGGGAATTGGGGAGGGAGCTGTCAGAGCCTGTCACGCGTCTTCAGTGAATGTTCTTTATTCTTTGCCTCTCTTGGCAGATAAAAGCATGGGGTATTTTTTATGAAAAACAGAGGGGATTGTAAACAACAAATAATTTGGGGTGCAGATGGAGCGGTGCGGGTTCAAATTCAGCGTCTGCCCCCCTTTTGCTGTGTGCTCCTGCCCCAGCGAACTCCTGCGTCTGGGGGTGGCAATCGACCCCTCAGACTGTGGCCAGGCTTCAGGCAGGACTACGGGTTGTCCCTGGCACCTGGTAGGCACTAAGCAAAAGTCCCGTCTCCTCCTCCTTCCCTCACCCGCCACTCAGGGGAGCAGCGCACGGTGACCAGTTGAGAAGTTTGGGGAGGAAAATGTAAAAGGAAGGCAAAACAAGCAAAAGTGATTTCTTTGGGGGGAGAGTGAAGAAAAGTAAGAAGGAAACAAGCCCCCACCAGCCACCGGCCCCAGCTGGAGCCCAGCATCCTGGCTGCTCACAGGTTAGCAGCCATCCTGCGAGGGGCTGGGTGGAGCCGCTCTGGGGGAAGGTCCCAAGGTGCAGGTCGAGCTGGAAAGGCACTAATGGAAGCACCAGGCGTGCAGGCAGCTGAGATGTAAAAAGGTTAAGAGGATTAGGAGAGAGTTTGGAAAACAAACAGAGCAGGCTGTAGGAGCCAGCAAGGACACATCGCCTCTGCCTTTTGGGGGCCAGGCCTTGGGTCCTGAGGGCTATTGAGACCCCACAGCCAAGGAATGTGGCACCCAGAAGGCTGGAATAATGCCAGCTTCCAAGGAGCTCACATAGACGCAAGGGTCGCAGGAGCCTGTCCAGGGCAAAGCCCCCGTGCAGAAATGATCTCCCTCACCTGCCCATCATCAGCTGAAATTCCACCTTTACCCAGTCTTTCTGTGGGGTGAGCCTTGCTGTCTCTGAGATGTCTTAAAATTGAAGATGTGTCTTGGTGCATTTGCAAGATGTTAATGGGCACTGCTACGGTTAGTACTAGTGCTTAACACACACCCTCATTTCATCATCACAACCCCTGGGAAGCAGGACTATGACGAGCCCCTTTCACAGATGAGGCAACAGAGGCTCAGAGAGGGTAAGCGACTCGCACAAGATCACACAGCCAGTAAGTGGTAGAGTGATTTCCACCACATCAGGTACCTTTCTGAAGATGTTCCATTGGCATCCTACAGATCAGGGGTCCAGAACAGGAACTCTGAAAAGGAGAGGAGAACGGAGGAGATGAAAGTACTGGTTATGGGGACTCTGAAGGCAAGATTAGCCAGCTTCACAAATTTACCTCCCCTGTGCCAGGCATTTTACATACACCATCTCACTTCGTTGACACAGCGTCCTTACAGGGTGGTATTTTGGTCCATTTTCAAAGATAAAGAACCTGAGGGTCAGAGGGGTGAAGTGACTTGCTCATGGGTCGAGCATTGCCAGATAACAAAAATACAGGATGCCCAGTTCAATGAATTTCAGAAAAACAACAGTACTCACGGGACATACTTCTACTAAAGAACTTATTCATCCTGTATTTTATTGGGCAAACTGCAGAGGTCACAGAGCCTGTGCGTGGCAGTTCCCCATCCCCCTGGCTCACTGGAAAGCCCATCCCGATAGGGAGGGTGGGCTGGAGGAGGTGCTCTCTCTGCCTCCCTGGGAAACATGAGCCTCAGTCCCCACCTGGAGCCATGAGCGCTGCTCCTGTGGGCCAGCCGACAGCCCTAGCCGGGCTCCCCCACCGTGACCCCCACATTGTCGCCATGGCAGGCACCCTTTGGGGTATCTCTCCTTGCCCCGGACTTTCATCAGGAGAGGCCAAGAGGCGGGGGGCTTGGGTTCTATTCCTGGCTCTGCTGGGCATCCTGGGATGAATCACTCCTCTGGGCCTCAGTCTCCCTATCTGCAAAGAAGAGAGGAGCAGTTGAGCCAAAGCAGGGGTTTGCTCAGGTCAGTCACCTGGGGCGGCAGGTTGAGAATACGTTGCCCGAGCTGCACCCCACCTCCTTTCTGGGTGGGGCTCCTGCGTTTTCACAGGTGCCTGGGTGATCGGAGGAGGCAGCCCAGCGCCTTTCTGGAGTTCTGACAGCAACTGAGGGTCTTTCCAACCTTGACACATTGGCTGGGCCCGCCCTGGACCTTTGGACGTGACTTTCTTGCATCTGACAAGCGGGAGCAGGTGCTGAAGGGTCTAGAAATGCCTTGATGGAGGAGGAGAAGGGCGCAAGTCCAGGTTTGTTGGGTGTGAGTAGGAGGGAGGGCAGGTCACTCAATCTCCCCTGGGGCTGAGACCATTTCCAACCTGGGAATTCAGAAATACTTCTTACATCTCAGTAGAGATTTATGTTTGGCACGTGATTCCCTGCCAGGGGACTGGTGAGACTCCTGCTGTCATCCCCAGTGAACTGATGGGAAGACTGAGGCTCAGAGAGGGCAGTCACTTCCTGGTGTCACACAGCGGAGTTGGTTGGCCAGGATTCCACCGACCAGCCCCACCCTGGGGTGGCCCTGGAAGGTGGCTGGAATAGCAGTGTCCTGTCTCAGCCCCTTCCCTTCCCAGGCTCCTGGGGTCCGGACGCTGTTCATTTAATTGTAATGTTCTGAGCCTCCCTCTCTGTCCTGCCAGCAGCTCACTGGTCCCACACCCCCCTGACCTTGGGTCCAATCACCCCTTCTCTTTTCCCTGAGCCGGGGCATGCCCAGGGTCACACGGCCGGGGGAGAGGCAGGATTTGGGTGCGGTCCTGCGGTGCTCCAGCCTGCTCTCATTTTCCCCCCAGGAGCTGCTCGGGAATTTGGGCTAAGGACAGCTGTTCCCGCCGTTTCCGCCCCCTCTTCCCAGCCCTCTGCTGATCACAAATAAACACCCGGTCTGCGCGGGAGAGTAATTAACTCTCCAGTGTGGGGAGAACTAATCAGCCTGGAGTTTGCTGCAGGTGGGAAAGGCAAAGGCTTTTCCTAAGTAGTATGCAAATAACACCGTAGTATGCAAACCAACCCCTCTGGGCTCCCGGGAAAGGCTGTCAGAGCTGCAGGCGCTGGCTGCTGAGGGACAGGCCCTGGGAATGGTGGCACTGGCTGCAGAGGCCTGGTTCCTCAGGTTTAGGGGGGCTGGAGGGGTCAGACGAGGAGCGGGGGCTCAACTTCAGGGTTCCCCCAGCATACCTGCAGTCATTGTGTCTGGAGCACTGGGGGAGGCAGAGGGAGAAACAGGCTCGGGCTCAGAGAGGACTGGCCTTGAATCTGAGCACCACTGGTCCTCACTTACGTGACCCTGGACAAGTCACTTCCACCTTCCTGAGCCTGCGTTTTCTCATTGGAAGATGGATAATGGTACACACTTTTCAGGCTTGTACTGAGAGCTGGACAGTACATAAAGTGTCCAACCTGGTGTGGCACTTAGGTGTTCAGTAAATGGACACTTAATAGAAAGCATCAGAATATGCCAGAGCATCCCATGTGGGCCACGTGCTGCCTAGCCAAGGCCCAGCCCCTCGGGGGCCCGTCCTCACCCCGTCTGCCTTTCAGGGCTGCAGTCGGCCTTATGGTACACGATTTGAAAGGCTTCAGGACCTGCCCCCCTGTTCCTAGGCGCATTCTCACCCTCTCGCCTGCCTCGGCTGAAATCTGGACCCGGTCTGGAGTCAAGGAGAGTGAGGCTCCCAGGGAGCAAAACTGAAGGAGGCACTCCCTCCGGGGATTGTGCAATTGCAGAATCGACCCCGAGAGTGAGCTCCTCCTTAAAATTTTGCACACCACGGGCACCCCACTCACCTCCCCTTGTCCAGGCCCTGCTGAAACTCCACCTTTGTCGAGTCATCTCTCGGGGTTGAGCATTGTCCTTTAAGTGCAGGGATGTGGGGGCAGGGAGAGGGGCACGAGGCAATCTTTTGGGTGATGGAAATATTTTATATCTTGGTTGGAGTGTCAGTTACACAGGTGTATACACCTGTCAAAACGCATCCAATGATACACTTAAGTTATGTGTATTTCACTGTATATACATTTTACCTCCATAAAACATTACTTAAAATAAAACTTATGTATCTTCTGGGAGAGAGCACATATTAATGTACAATGACGATGAAGACCAAAGTGGCATCCAATTTGTGCTTGTATATCTCCTGTAACAGGGAGCTCACTACCTATGGAGCCGGGCCATCGCTTGTTTGGCAGTGGAACTGTGGTTCGAACCCAGAACTGACTCCAGAGACCAAGGCCTTGGCCTCTACTCTGCTGACTCTCCCAGGATTGTGTGCACTCAGGAATCGTCACGAGGGTTAAATGAGATATGATTATGTGAAATGTTTGTCTCGTGTGGTAGAGATATTAAGAGCTCCTGCACATCTGGAGACACAGGAGAAATGCACTCCCCCACCCCATCCTAGCAGTTAGGTGGGGTCTGGGGCCAGTTCTGTGCAATGACACGTGAGCAGAGGTGACATTGCTGGTGCGAACCCTCCAGCACGCTCTTGCTCTGCTGCTGCTGTTGTGAAGTCCTCATGTGGCCGTGGTGGGGCCACAGGATCCAGGTGGCCCAACCTGCCAAGTGTCTGCATGGAGGACCACTGTCCTGGAGAGTCCTCTGAACCCCCAGGCTTTCAGGAGTGGTGAGTGGACACTGGCGGGGTCAGCCACTGAGGCGTGGGATGTTATGACCGCGTGACTTACTTGTCATGACAGATACAGCTCTTCATTGCTGACAACACCCTCATAAAACCCTTCAGGCGGCACAGCCTCAGCTGGTCCCCGCTGTGCTGTCCAGGGTCCTGCCCTTGGCCTGAGCTCTCCACCACGGCCCAGACTCTCACCAGCTCTGTGCCATCCAGGCTGGGGACCCGGGATTCTAAAATGAAAAATACCCAGATCCACCTTTGGAGAGCTTATGCTCTGTTGGGGAGGCAGACACAGAAATACCTTTCAAGGTGAGCAGGTCAAGGGGTGCCAGAGATACCTAGAAACCAGAGGTGGGAGCTCCCAATGGCTAAGATGATAATCACCCCAGTGTGGGAATCGTGGGGGACCTCTTGGAGGAGGAAGCGAAGGTGGCAGCGGTGACTCCCCTTCTCGGTGCTGATAGGCTCTCATCAAGACTCAGGTCTGAGTCCCAGTTCCTCTACTTCCCACTCTGTAGTGTGGGGCAGGCATTTTCCCTCCTAAAGCCTTGGTTTTCTCATCTGTAAAATGGGGACAATAAAAGTACATCTTCATAGGGTTGTTGTGAGAACAGAACAAGTTAATCCATGTAAAGCCCTTTACTCAGTGTTGGCATGAAGTAATTGCTCAGTAAACAGCTGTTATTATGACCTCATTTGGCCCTTGCAACAACCCTGCAAGAGAATAGAAATAGCTAGTATTATCTCTGTTTTACAGATGAGAAAACAGAGGCTCAGAAAGGGCAAGTGACTTGCCTAAAAACACACAGCTAGGAAGTAGCTGAGCTTGAACTGGAAGCTGGGCCTGCCTGTCACTAGAGCCTGTTTGGGGTTAGGATTTGTGTCAGACCTCTAGACTCACTGCTTCCTCTGGCCTGACCACACCTCCCACTCTTTCCATGCCTGACCTTTGAGATCCCACTATGTTTTTTATTGTGGTAAAATACACATAACAAAAATTTTAGCATTTTAACCATTTTTAAGTGTACAGTTCAGTGGCATTAAGTACATTCACATTGTTGTTCAACCGTCACCACCATCCATCTCCAGAACTTTCATCTTCCCAAACTGAAACTCTGTACCCATTAAATGCTAATTCTCCATTCCCTCCTTCCTCCAGTCCTTGGCAATTGCTATTTTATTTTCTGTCTCTATGAATCTATCTACTCTAGGTACCTCATATAAGTGGAATCATACAATATTTGTTCTTTTGTGACTGGCTGACTTCACTTAGTAATGTCCTCAGGCTTCCTCCATGCTGTACCCTGTGTCAGAGTTTCCTTCCTTGTTGAAGCTGAACAATATTCCCTTGTGCGCATAAACCACACTTTGCTTACCCATGCATCCATCGGTGGACACTGGGTTGCTTCCACCTTTTGGCTTTTGTGGATAATGCTGCCGTGAACATGGTGTACAAGTATCTGTTATCATCTGCGCTTTCATGGGACTCCACTACTACCGCCACTTTGGGAGCCACTCCAGGGGCTTTGCCAGGATCCACAGTTCCCAATGATCCAGGAATCAGACCCCCACACAGCCCACAGCCCACTGTCCATCTTGCTGCCCCTTCAGCTCCCTGCCTTTGCTGTCACACTTCCCCCATCTGGCATGTCCTTCCACACCACCTCCATAGCCCAAATCCTCCTCTTCCCCAAGGCTCATCTTGAATGCACCCCCCCCCCCAGAAGGCTTCTCTACCCTCCGATGCCTCCCAACCCTCGTCTATCCCTTGCTTAGGTCTCTGATTACCTTAAACCTCAGATTACTGTTGTCTGTGCCTGGTCTTACCTCCCCCGGCCCTTCCAGAATAGGGAATTTCCTTCAGGATATTGTTGAGATGATCTCCCCTTGAAGAAAAGCAAAAATGTGAGTCCTCCGTCCAGAATATGTCCAGCTTAGGTGACCAAAGGCTCTTCGGTTTAACACACGGGTGCGGCAAATGAGGGTGACGTGGCTTCCTGAGTCTTGCCACACTCTGACTTTTCAAGCTAGAAAAGGCAGCAGAGCCAACAGTTAAGTGCCCCTTTTCTGATGGGTCTCAGAACCGAACAAGGCCTGGAGGTGAAGGTGGGAGGGGAGCTGGCCCAGCTCAAAGGTCTGAGTGAGGGGACGTGAGTGGAGGAAATGGTGGGTGAGAGAGATCATGGCAAGAGGGCTGAGCGCCCGTGGCCTCATCTTGCTTTATTGGGTGGGGATTCAAGTCCTGGCTGGACCCCAGGAGCTTCTCCATGAGAACATACAATTGAAAATGGGGGCTCAGGCACAGCGAGCTCCCCCCACCTAGAGAGCCTTAGTCATGTCCTCCCCAGGAGGGAAAATGGGGGAAGGCAGGGGCCACGGACTCCCCCTTTCCCCCATGTGGCCCCCGATCCCCAGGTAAGAGGCCTCTTGTCCTTCTGTGATGCCTGGACGAAGCAGGTCAAGAAGTGTCACAATGGACATTGAATTCTTCGAGCCACATAGAAGCCCCAGCAGACTGTGAGTCCTGGAGGGCAGGGACAGGTCAGAGTCACCTTTTTCCAGCTTGACACAGTGCCTGGCATGGAAATGGCACCTCCCGTACCATTTTATCTCTCTCACCCCCCTCCCACCCCCACTCACTTGCCAGAGAAGCATCCTAGACAACATGGGTTCAAATCCCAACCCTGCCCCTCTCTGATATCAGGCAGGTTGCTTTATTCCTCGCTCCTCTGCACCTCAGTGTGTGTATCTGTAAAATGGGGAGAGTAGTAGAAGCCACCTCACGTGATTGTGGTGAGATGAATGGAGTCAATACGGTAATGTCTTTAGAACCACGCCAAGCATATAGCAAGTTCTTACAAAATACCAGATATTATTTATTCAAGAAATACGCAGTGCTTGCTCAGGGAATCTTGGCCAAATTAACAGGAAGGATGGGCCTGAAGAAGGAGCTTGGGGTCAGAGTTGGCAGGTGTCCGGGGTCGCCTGGAGAGAGCTGCTCAGTCTCTGGGAGTCTCCTGGTCTCCTCCACGACATGAGTGACACGATGCCCGCTGCGATGCTGCAAGGCTGCAGTGAGCCTTAGTGGGGGCCTTGGGTGGAAAGTGCAGGGGGAACAGGGCCAGTAGCCCCTGGCTCAGCGATTTTCTCCCCTGGGAAAGGGACAGCCCTCTGAGCAGACTTCTCTGGGGCCCCCACTCGATTTCTCCAGCCTCTTGGCTCCGGGCAGACAGGCAGTTGCTGGGAGACCCTGGTGGGAGCTGGCACATCCTGGGGTGGGGGCTAGCGGGACGAGCTCCCCTCTCTTCATTCCCACTGTCTCCAGCAGGAACCGAGGCTGCGGGGTGCCTTCTGGAGGCTGCCCTGAACTGGCGGGGAGGAGAGGAAGCAAAAGCTCGTGGATCGGCCTCTGGGGCCAGCCTGGGGTGTGGGTTCCAAGCTGCTGCTGCAGCCAGGCTGGGACACAAGCTCTGCCCAGGCGCCCGGGGAGGGCCCTGGCGTGGGGGCCTGGAGCCCGGCTGCTCTGCCCAGCTCGCCAGCTCCGTGTGTGCTGCCTGGGCCCCTCCTGTCTCAGGGTGTCGTGTCTTCATCTCTGACATGCACTGTCCCGCCTGCTCGTGGGGCTGTGGGCAGGCTCCACGAGATGGTGTACATGAAGGAGCATCCCCACAGCCAAGCGGATCTAAGAGCATCAACGTCCCGCCAGTGGGAGACCCTCTCAGTCCCCCACAGACATGCCACAAGAGGCAGAACAGGGTCTGCACTTAGAGACGTCTATGAGCGGAAAGAGGGCTGGCTGAGAATCCTCTGCTCCCCTCCACCGCCAGTGCTGGCCTTGAGTCCATGACACCATCTCGGGGCCTCGGTTTCCCCTCGAGATGGCAACGGCAGTTACCCATGCTGCAGGGCTGGCACGTTTTTACTTTTTAATTACAGGTAAATGTTCACAACTTCCCTCCCTGGTGGATACATCATTCCCAGTTTACAGACAAGAAAAACAGATGCCCTGAGAGGTGACGTCACTTGCCCCAGGCCGTGCACTGAGACTAAGAGAGAGGAGCTTCAAACTGGCCTCGACCATATGCAGCTGTGTGGCCTTGAGGGAGCACCTTTGCCTCTCTGAGCTTCTTTTCCACGTCTGTAAAAAGGAGCGGCAGCCTCCCCGTGCAGGTGCTAACTAATGGCAGGTGGTAAAAGTCCCAGGAGGCCCGGCTGAGGTTTGAACCCTACAGGGCTGCAGGACCCCTTGGCCCTGCTTGCACACCAGGCTGCCTTGGTCCCAAGGCTGGAACCAGGGGACCTCACAGAGCCTTTGCCGCTGGCTCGGACATCCCCAGGCCTTCATCTGAACCTCCGAGCCCTTGAAGGCCTCCGCCTGAGTTCATTTCGACCGCTGCCCGATGTGACCCAGACCCCCCTGGGCCGCGCTGTTTTGGTGATCGGTCGCCCCCTCCCAGCTCTGCTTCCCAGAGCCGGGTGTGTGCAGGGTTTGCCATGGCAATGAGGTGGTCGCGCCTTCCTAGGGCTTTCAGCATCTGTGAAGGGCTAACTGGGGGTGCCACTCCAGAGCACCCCCCTTTGCGTCTCTGCAGGAGGGGGCGGCCAGGTTATTTTTGTGATAAAAGTTTAATAAATTGAAAGGCACGCTTTTCATTCTGCGGGTAATTAGCTGCCGCCGCCGCGCTCCCTCCTAATTGTCTCTCTCACTCCAGACGGCCGAGATCAATAGGAAGCGGCCGCTGCACGGTGAAAGTCACAATTAATTAATTGTCGGGCGTGTGTGTGTCTCCATCTTTGTCACATCAAAGGACCCGGGGCGGCAGCTGCCCACGTTCCTGGCTCTGCTGGGCCAGCCCAGCCCAGAGCCCCCAGTGCACGTGACCACGAGCCACTGCCCACGCTTCCTACCTCTCTCTCCCGCAGCGGGAAGCTCCTGGAGAAGGGGTCCTCTGAGACCCCGGGCTCAGGGGCCTTCTCTGACAGCCTGCATTTTCCTGCCACCCCATCCCCATTGCAATCTCCGCTATGTCTCTGCCCCAATACTCGCGCCTTGGTCCCCCTTCTCCGCCCTTGCCTGTCCCATCCCTTCTTCTCCCTGCGGTCTAACCCCAGAGCTTTCTAGGCTAAAACTTTGGCTGTATCCAGGATAGTGGTGACCTCTGGTGGTGGGGGGAGGTATTGACCGGGAGAGAGAACGTGCTGGGATGCTGGGAAGGCTCTATATTATTATTCGGGTGGTGGTTTCATGGGTGAATACCTACGGAATAAGCCATTTTGCTGTACACTTGAGATTAGTGCAAACAGTTACACACACACGCAGACCGGAACCCCTCCCTCACCCAATATAACAACTTGTGTTTATGCGCCAGACATTGAGACATCAGGGTGACAAGGATCACAGCCAGTGAGGGATGAAACCACAGGCCCTGCTTAAACTTATCTTCCTAATCTTCTCTACCAGCGTGAAGATAGGTAGCATGTCCCCATTTTACAGATGGGGAAACAGAGGCACAGAGAGCGGGTGGGAAGGAACTGAGGAGAGGAGAGGGGAGAGGAGGATGGAGGGTGGAGGGGAAGGCGGGAGGGGGAAAGGACCTGTGTATATCGCGGGCTTGTGTGCCAGGCATGAGCTTGGGGCTTCACGTCCCTCCACCGCTCCATGAAGCCGGAGCCACCATCCATGTACAGACAGGGAAGCTGAGGCTCCGAGAGGTGGGGTCCCTTGCCTGAGGTCACACGGCCTGAGAGTGATGGGCTGGGTCTGGAACCTGGGTTGTCTCATTCCAATGTCTCTCTGAGGGAGAGATGTGGAGGAGGGAGAGGGCGGACAGAGAGAAGGGAGGGTGAGAGGTGCCTGACGTGGAGGAGCCAACGGGGGAATACTCCTAGCAAGGTGTGAGTGTGAAAGAGACCGTGTAAAGACACGCATGTGGGTGCACGCACACACATGCACACATAGGAATGCACTTGCACACACACGGACACACGCTCACACCTGCACCTGTGCACACACGGGTATGCACTAGCACACACAGGCGTGAATGCTTGCACCTGCACACACATATACACAGGCATGCACACACCTGCACACACACAGGCATGCAAGTGCACACACATGCATGCACACCCCCACACACAGGCATACTCGCACCTGCACACACACACCTGTGCGCACATACCTGCACACACACATACGCACAGGCACACACACACATGCACGCACACACGTGCACACACACCAATGCTTTTGCTCCACTCCAGCCTTTCTAGTGGGGCTTCCTGCTGCCTCTCTGGGCCCAGCGAGTCCATCCTTCCCTCACCTGTAACGGGGCGGAGGAACCGTGTGGCCGCAAGGTTGCTGTGGCCTGCACAGGGCCCTGCATGCAGAGGGGCCTTGGTGAGTGGGCTGGGCCCTTCCTCTTCCTCCTCTCAGCCCGTCAGGGGCAGGTGGGGCCCCCGGCCGCCCAGCCCTCTGCCCGAGACCTGCAGCTCTGGAGGTGAAGGTGGCCTTGGGAAGGGTCAGACCCCCGTGTCCTGGACCCCTGGGCCAGTGCTCCTTCCTCCCCCACCCCCTAGCGGGCTCCCCGGAGCTCAGGGGTTGACAAATATTGTAAAAGCTTCCTCGCTGGCGGGGAGGGGTGTGCCTGTCCTTCTGTCGCCTGTTTCTGGCGAGAACACAGCAGCCAGTCCGGCCTCCCACTCACGGCTGGTCGCCAGGGGAGGCCACCTCCGTGCTCCCACTGCCGCTGCCGCCTGTCATGGAGCCTTTGAAGTGGCGCCTGATTTTCCAGTCTGTCTGAAGTCGCTCACTGTTTATGCAGCAGCTGGTCCGGCGAGTCCCCCCGCCAGGGCCCTCCGTGATGGTGCCAGCCGCCGGGGACGCAGGGAGACAGCCGCCGGGTCTCCGGGGGGTAGCGAGAGGCAGCCGAGATGCCACTTCTGTCTTCAGGGTTTTCTAAACTGAGTTTGCTTATATTTTGTTTAAAAGGATAAAAAAAAAAGAGTTTCCAAGAACCCCAATGTGCTATTCTCTTCAAAGAAAAAGGAATAAAGATTTAAAAAAAAAAAGGGCCAAAGGTAAAGCTTTTAAATTCCTTTGAACATTTTACTGCTGTGGCAGCTGTGTGGGGGAAGGTGCTGGACTGGGAATCCTTTCATGGATGTTAATGTTCCGTGTGACCTTGGGCAAGTCACTTCTCCCCGGTCCTCAGATCTCTGATGAGAGTTTGACCAGTTCTGCCCCATTCTATGTTCCGGGACCTTCTCACAGACTGTGTGGTTGGTTTCCCCTGAGACTCACACCAGAGGCCGTCTTCTCCATGTGAAGGTCCTCCCCAGCCCAGGAAGTCAGAGAGAGAGAGGGAGGGGCTTCAGGGATCAGCAAGCAGGCTGATCCCTCTCAGACATGGGTGCATCAAATCTCCATTTTGAGGATGTGACGGCTGGAGATCAGAGGGGTTAAGTAACTTGTCCAAGGTCACACAGTGAGGGAGTCCATGGGAGAAGTGGAACTGAATCTGTGTCTTACAGCTCCTCAGCCAGAGTCTGTTTCTCCTGCCTCATTAAGCTGCAGGAGGAAGTTCCCAGAAAGCAGGGGCCACACTGATGTGACTCACACTTTTCAACTGAGGCTCTTGAGTTGGGGGTTTAAGGGTGAGGGCTCTGGGGTCAAACAGAACTCAGTCCTGCAGCCACCACACTGTTCGTGTGACCTTAGGGAGCCGATTTCCCGTCTCTGGGCCTCAGTTTCCCTAACTGTAAAATGGGACTATTCCTCATGTCCCCTTCATGCATAGCTGTGAGGGCCAAGGATGAGATGCCTGGGAAGTGACCAGCGTGGTGCGTGGCACGCGTGGGCCCTCCCTGAAGGCTGGCAGCCACTCTTGTGAGCCTTTAGTGTGGGGCTGGGGCTGCGTCTGTTTTCCCCGTCAAGCACTTGGAGAAGGACGACACACGGGGCTGGTCCCTGGGGCCTGGCTGTCACGTCTGCCTTTCACTCCACCCCCCCACCCCGAGCCCCTTCCTGGGAGAGACAGGCAGCCCCCGGCCGGCTGTGCAGGAAACATCAATGTCATCTCGCCAAAAGGCCTCTGCTGACACTGACGGGATCCCCAGCGGGCGGAGCGGGCTGGGAGTGACCCAGGGCCCGGCCTTCCTTGGTCTCCCTGACACAGCTCTGGCTCTAGCCCAGGGAGGTGACCCCGAAGGTTGCCTGGGGCTGGGGAGCTGTCAGTCCAGGGGCCGGCCTTAAATGGAGCTGGTGGGTGGGCAGCTGGGTGGGCCCAGCTTCAAGCAAGGGGTACAGAGGGCAGGTGCCCGGCGGGCATGGGCTCAGATATGGAACCAACCAGGTTGAGATCCTGACCCTGACTCCACCACTCACCAGCTGTGCAACATGGGGCAAGTCAAGCTGCCTCTCTGTTCAGGATCTTCAACTGAAAATGGGGCCAGGGTTAGTGCTCTCCCCCCAGGGCTGCTGGGAAGACTGGGACAATGCCAGTGCCTGAACATGGTCAGTGGGGGATGCTATAAATATTGTCCTGCTCTTGCCCTCACAGGCGGCATGGGATTCATTCATTCATTCATTCATTCATTCACTCTTCAGTAAGGCTTTATTGCACACCTGCTATAATTTGCCAGCCCAGTTCTAGGCACTGGGGAGACATCAGTGAACACAGAAAAGATCCCTGCTCTCGTGGAGGTGGTATTCTAGTGGGAGAGGGTGTGGGAAATCAGAGGCCCAGAGAGGACAAAGGATGGGGCTGGGCAGCAGCGGGAAGTAGAGGAAAGAACACAGAAGACCTGTGTGCAAATCCTGGCCAGCCACTAACTTGCTGGGTGACGTTGGACAAAGCACTTCCCCTCTCTGGGCTTTAGTTTCTACATTTGCAAAATGGGACTAATCACCCAGCCTTGCGTTACCAAGAGGTGAGTCTCCAGTGTGGGCAGGCTTGGGAAGGCACTAGGGGAGTGGGGTTTCTCTCCCTGCACAGCTTCCCTCCCCTGAGAGTCAGGGCTGAGCAGCTGGCAGAGGACAGCTGGGGGCCCTACAGCAACTGTCTCAGCCTGGACGCCCCAGCCCAGCGTACCCCAAAGCTGCAAACCTGCCAATGGCTGCTCTACCTTTTGAAGTCTGGCCCTGAGGGGGGGGCAGGAGCTCTGCGCGTCTCCTCCAGCCCTAGACCCTCCAGACTAGGACCCCCTCCTTGAAGTCCTGTTTCTTAGTCACCTTTGGGGTGGGATTCTGCCACTGAGCTTCATTCATTCATTATCAATCAGTTGGTCAGTCAACAAACACTTATCCAGCATTTACCATGTGGCAACCCCATGTTAGGCACAGGAAATCAGGGTGTGTCAATTTCTTTAGCAAATATTCAGCACCTCTGCTGTTCTAGGCTCTGTGCCTGGCACTGGGGACAAAGTGATGGACTGATTTATTCAATGTTTAGAATCACCTGCCACGTACCATGTGCTGAGTGCCAAACAAATATTGAGGCCCTACTCTGTGCCAAGCACTCTGATGGGTACAGGGAACAGACCACCGGGCTCCCTCAGCACCAACTCTGAGCTGGGCCCGCACACCCGGGAGAGCAGCGGTCGGTGTTTTGTATGCGGATGTGAAACCCGGTGTCTCCCTGTGGCTAATGAATCGCTGGGCTTCACAAGAGAAGCACGAAGAGACCCCCGTGTCCACAAATTTGCTAATTGAGCTCCTCGAACTCAGACATTAACCCGCATTACCATAAATACTGAGAGAACAGCCATTGTCAACGGATGCTCTGTGGTAATGGAGAAAATCAGTCGAGGAATAAAACCGAAATGGAATCATAAAACCTTATTTTCACCATTAATTTGGACCTAGTTGCCCCCAAATGCCTTTCACTAAGTCTTTCTATAACATTCCGGGGCTGGAGAGAGGAGGGTGGGGGCTGAAAGCAGGGAGAGGCTCTTCTGTGAAGGCTGGGGGGTCAAACTGCGCTGGGGGCTGGAGAGGGCTCCTGGGATGACTGGCCTGCCTGCTGGGCTTTGCTGGGGGCAGCCAGCCCTGGTCCACTGCACAGAGAGGTCTTTCAGGTGATGAGTGAACCCAGCTCCACACATGGGGAGAAACGGGGCGGGGGGGAAATAACAAGCTGGATGGACAGGCAGACAAATAGGAGGGCAGGACTGACCGCCTGCCAGGTAGACAGAGAAAAACACACAGACATACTGAAAGGCAGATGGGCAGCCAGCCTGAAAAATAAAGGATAGTTAATAGACAGACTGACAGACAGTTGTGATGACAGACTACAGGTGGACTGAGAGATGGGAGGCCAGTCTGACCATTGGGAGGACAGACAGACAGACTTAATGGGAAAACAGAAAGGAAGACCAACAGATAGACAGACTGACAGACAGATGGACAGCCAGTCTGACCACAAGAAGCCTGACAACCAACAGGCAGACTGACAGAATCACAGGCGGACAGACGGGCACAGTGACAGTCCAGGAAGCAGATCGTGGGAGAGGCAGGCAGCCAGTCTGCCCATTGAGAGGACAGATGGACAGGTGGACTGGTGGGCAGTGGGGAGTGGAGGCTGGAGTTGGGGCAGAGGCCGGGGTCTCTGACCCTCCCTAGCTGTGCTTAGCGGGAGGGGAGGGAGCAGGGGAAGGCGGCCTGGTGGATGCTTCACATCGCGTGCCAAGCCCCTTGCGTGAGGGAGACTGGTGTGCAGGCTGCTCCCCTGGGCCACAGGCTTCCCGGCCTCTTCCCCTCCTTCTCTTCCTCACAGCCATGTGCCTCGTCTGGCACGCAAGGCGGGGAGGCTCAGAGCTGGTGCTGACATCTGCTCCATGGTCAGGGGGTGGGGGCAGCACGTGGACCCTCTGTGGAACCCAGTGAAGGATCACAGCCCTGGGGATGTGGGAGGTTGGGAAGCACTGGAGGGAGCCTTCTGGTCCACTGCCCCCTGCCTCATTTGCACCCTCTGACTCTGGCCACAATTCTGTGTGGTAGGTTCTGTTATTACCCCCATTTGACAGAGTGGCAAATTGGGGCTCAGAGAGGGGACGTGCTCAGACCAAAGACTGTCAGCCTGAGGGTGGTGGAATCTATTCTTCTGGGAGCCAGGGTGCTCACAGGAAGCCCACGTGTGCTCTTCTCCTCTGCAGTTAACGGGGCTGCCAGGTCCAATGCCCTTGGGGCAGTGAGTCTGTCGGACGCTGGGGTTCACCATAGGAAACCTACTAGCCCTCAGAGAGAGGCCACGTCATCCAGATCAGCTCTTCCAATGGTCAAGATGCCTTTGGTCTCCATCTGAGGGACTCCCATCTGTCTCTCAGTTAGTTGCAAAGTTAGGGGGGTGAACCCCCAATAACTAGGGCCCTGGTCAGACTGACTCCCTGTTGCTTGTCCCCCCTCCCTGTGGATGTGGCTGGTGGGGAGAAATTTGGGGCTTTCCTAGGGAGTACCCTTCTCCTCCGTGAATGGGGCCTGTTTTTCATCCGTTTCTCTTTTCGGTCATCAAGCACTCAGGACAAGGAATGCTTCCATGTATCAATATAATGATAGTAGTAGAAGTAGGAGTAATGGCCATTTATTAGTGTTAACCAAGAGGAGATAAACTACGTTCCAAGCCCTGGATATGTTAACTCACACCTCATGGTCGCTCCGTGAAGAAGGCGTCTTCCCCATGTTGCTGGAGGGAAACCAAAGTGCACACGGCGTCTCTAAAGTCCATAGTAAGAGGCAGGGCCGGGATCTAGACTCTGGTCGGAGCCAAAGCCTAGGCTCTTTCTGCTGCCCCAGGCTGTCTTGGAGATGTTGCCGGAGCTTGATGGGGCTTCTGAGAGCCATGGCTAGAGCACGGGGAGCATGGGAGGAGGGGGAGGTGGTGGCAGATGGTGGGGCAGAGCAGGTCAGAGAACCCGCAGGGCTGGGAGGCAGGTGGCCCTGGTGACTTCCACCGCCCTGGGCTGCCACCGGTGAGAAACACTGTCCCATCCCTCATGAAAGAAACATCAGTGTTAATCGGATCGGGGCCCACATCCTGGGCTGGGCACCTCCTCTGTTTTTAATTTCTTTCTTCCTCAAAACTCAACCCGTGGGGGAGGGAGCTGAGACAAGGCTGTGGAGGACGTGGGGGAGGGGTGGGAACTCCATACCTTCTGCATTGTCAGGAGCCTTGGCAGCACAGAGGTTAACAGCTCGGGTTTGGAATCACAAACCTGGGTGTGATTTCGGCTTAATTACTTACTAGCCATGGGACCTTGAACAAGTCACTTCCCTTCTCTGAGCCTCAGTTTCCTCCTCTGTAACATGGGGCTAATGACATCTATGCTTGTGGGTTGTGGCAGGCACAGAGTAGGTGTCCAGTAAATGGTAGCCATTGTCACAAGGGCTGGTCTGCTCTCACAAGGACCCTAGAAAGATGGAATGCTTTGTCTTTCTCACTGTCCGGAATCTCATCTCTTCCTGAGGCAAAATGATCCCTCACTGAGGGAACTCTGACTATAAGAAGGGTTTGTAGAGTAGAGTTGAAGTCTGCCTTCCTGAAGCCTCCACTCTCTGATTCTGAGAAGAAAACTCCCGAGTCCCTTTCCCAGGACGTCCCTTCCAGGATCTGAAGGGATCTGCTCCTCCATCCGCACTAGGGTCTTGCCACAATCTCCCCATGGCTCCCAGACCCCGCTCCACCATGGTGCCCTCCTCTGGACACACCCAAGGGCCTGTTTTTCTCCTTCAGCTCAGTCTAGCAGATATTACTGAGCCAGGACCTGGGCCACATCAGCCTCACCCAGGCCCTGAGAAGCTCCATAAAGGAGTGTCCAGGCAAGAAGAGACGCCAGGCTCTAGACGTGCCAGTCAGCATGGAGCACGGCAGGAAAATCACCTCACCGACTGACTCTATGCTTCCAACAATCCAGCCTCAGGTCCTCCCAAAGTCCAGAGGTGGCCCCAGCCCAGGCCCCGGAGGCAGGCGTCTGCAGATGCTGCATCAGCACCAAGGACAGCTCCGTCGCGTTGTTGGGCTGCAAGAGCCCCGCTGGGTTTGACGCTCAGCAGAGTCTTGGGAAGGTGACGGTGGGGTCCTCAGACAGTTGGTCACAGGCTGGCAGACCAGGTTGTCTGGTCACAGGGTAGAAGTGCTGAATAGCTGCTGAATGAATGATTGATTGAATGTCTTGGTTTCAGCCAGGACAAGTGTTAGGGAAAATTATGGAGCAAAAAGCTCAGAAAATTAGGAGACCTTGGGGGAAAGCAATGTGGACCTGAAGTTGGAGGCAACAGTCTTGTCTGAGCCTCAGTTTCCCCAGCTGTGAGGGGATGGGAAGAAGGATGGAGAGATATATATAGAGAGGGCCTGGTACATAATCCTTGGCCTTTCTTGAGGGTAGAGCCAGGAGTGTCTACCTGGACTGGGAGAGATGCTGGGAGACTCTCAGAGGATGAGCCAAATGCATGTGTTAAGCAGGATTCTGGGGCTCTGCTGTGCATCTGCAATTGGACTTTCCATGTCCAGGATGTCCCTGTGAGGACCCTTACACTGAGGCGGAATGGTTCCTAGTCTGAGCATCTCGCCAGACATGCAGTTCTGTCACTGGGGGAGACTGGGGGAGGGAGGGAATCGGAGGTGACCGTCTGGGTTCGGCATGCACACGCAAACACATGCACACACACTCCCACCCCCTCTACACACTGGCACACCACTCATACACTCCGTCACACATTGGCCCATGTCACAATCAGGGAAATGTGTATGCACCACACACACATACAATCCTATATACAGTCATATACCTACACCAATCACATACATTTGCTTGTTATATATCTTAGTCACTCACTTCTACATACAAAGACATGTCGATTAACCTCAGACACACTCACCTTCAGGGCATATACTTACCCACCACAGTCGTACTCACACACACACACACACAATCATACAGCAACAATCACAAACACACTTGGAGATAATGCTGCATGTACCCTTTTGCACAGTCACATGCTACCACATGCACAAAAATGTCCGCACAACCCTTCGTAGTTACCCCCTTACATTGAAGCACAAATCCAGAGCCATGGACCCACTCCTCTGCCCCATCACACACCCATTTTGGCCAGTGGGCCTGGGATGCTTTCCCCCAGGAGAAACTGTCCAGAAGACAGATTCAGGTGTGAACTGCTGGCTGGGTAATTCCTGAGCTTAGGACAGGGTCCACATCCTTACATATCCCCGCCAGCACACCCCACCACTGCCCCTCCCCGAGGAGTCAGGCTGACCTGAGCTCAAATCCTGTCCACCACTCACCAGCTGTGTGACATGGAGCAAGTTACACAACCTCCTGGGGCCTCGGTTGGCTCACTAATGAAAAGGGGGTGGTAATAATAACATTCTCATAAGGCTGTGTGAGGACTGGAAAGCATAATGCGTGGAAAGCACTTGTCACGGTGTCTGTCACATGATAAAAGTGTGGTAAATAGTGGCTCATTATTATTAATAACAATAAGCCACCTGCACAGGCTCTCATTAGATGCCATACAGGCAGGCTTCACTTCACAGCCTCTTTCCCATGAGTGTGTGTAGGGAATAATTACTTTTAGCATCCAGAGAGGATGTCAGCATTGGGAGGAAGGGGCTGAGCTCCCCTCACCGCCCTGGCCCCAGCCCTTGAGTCACCCTGGCCATGCGTCCACTTGAACTTCTCGGCTTCCTTCTCCTGAATCTGCATCACCTCTATCCTTGCCCGTCCCCAGCCAAGGCCCCCAGGCCCCCTTCTTCTTCCCTTCAACTCCTGCCACTTCAAAGCAGGAAGGTGGCTTTCTGGTTTATTTTACATTGATGCTGGACCCCTCGTTTTTGGTATTCAGTGAGAAGCTCTTGCACTAATATCCCCACTCTAAATGCTCATCACATTTCTCTTAAAGCCACAGGAGCTCCCCCCTTTCCCATCTTTTATTCATCACTTTCCACCAGCCCCAACACAGGAGACATGGAGATGCAAACCCTGCAAGGGCTGTGAATTTCACGCCAGCTGCTGACCCTTCCCCAGCGTCTATGGTGGGAGAGCTGGAGGTGACCTAATGAGGTGCCTGGTCAGCAGGGAGGGAGTGTGAGAGGTGCTGGCCCATGGGCCTAGGCCACCAGCACCGGGTGGAGTGAGAGAGAGAGGAACAACAGTGAGGACTGCCCTGGGGGCCAGGACTCCAGACTACTGGGGCTTCCCACCTCTTCTGGCTTCCAAAGCCTCATTCACATTCCCCAAAAACCTCACCCTTGCACCCTCCCAGAGACACCCAGCCACCGTCCTCCAGCTATGGTGACCAACACCAGACACTGTCCCCGTGTCCTACCCTCATATCATCCTCTAGTCCTCATGACAAGGCTGTGCACTGTGTGTAAGTATTGACCCCATGTTACAGCTGATGAAATGAGGCTTGAAGAGGTGAAGTGAGGTGTTCAAGGTCACAGGGAAGGGAAGGATGAAGAAACTGACCCTGAGATAGGGCAGGTACCAGGGGCCCAGTAAGAGCTATTTGTATGTGCCTTTATCATTCACTGAGTTCCTACCATGGGCCAGCCCTGCCTGGGCACTGGGGTTCTCTGGCTAAATAGGGACAGTTCTGGCCTTAATCAGTCTACAGTGAAGGTGGGAGATCTGTCACAGTGCAATATAAGTGCTTTAGTGGGGAAGCCTGGGTCTCTATGGGATCTCAGAGAAAGGAGGCATCCGATCTTAAATAAGGGAAGAGGTACCAGAGGCTGAGAGCTGCAGTATGAGTAGCAATTAGCCAGGGGGAGAAGGGAGAGGGAAAACTCTCCTCTAGTGGAAAACACACATGGCACAGCCATGGGAGAGAGCCAAGAGTGTTTTCTCATGGGTCTGCAGGTGTTTTCTCATGGCTGGAAGGTCCTCTGTGAGTTTGCTGGGGAGTAAGGACAGGGGATGAGGCAAGAGATGAGGGTGGGGCCAGATTAGAAGGGTTCGCTTGGTGCCTCGGACCACTTCTTTCCACGCTTCCTCCAGCACCCAGTCATATTGTCAGTTCTCCTCTCCCAGTGAGTCACCTCCTAGGGGAGCCAGCTTTGCCCACACTGGGGGCACAGAGAGTCATTCCTCCAGGAAGTTTCTGTGTTTGCCCAGGGGAGTCCAAAGAGAGCAAGGCTTGCTCCAAAGAGAAGAGACCCTAATGGTGAAAATTCAGGTATTGTATCTGATTAAATTGTAAGGTGCCCCTCTGCCTAAGGATTTCCTTTTGCTCCCTAAAGCACCTCTCTGGGGAATTTGTTTCCATTCTGCAGGTAGTGCCTAAAAGGGCACCCATGAGCCAGGAGGTGGAATAGGATCCAAAGCTGCTTTGGAGAGACTTCCTTTAAATGCAAACTATGAGAAGTTAGGTGACCATCAGATGATGCCGCTGATGCTGGGTGAGTCCTTTCCCCTCTCTGAATAAGACTCGATTTCTTTATTTAAGAAACAAAGAGGGTGTGGAGAATGAATAGTCTGATTCCCTTAAAGTCCTCTAATTCTATAATAAGAGCAAAGGGACTTATTCTAACCTTCTATGGTCCTGTGACTTGGCTTCTCTGTTTTCTCCAGCCTGTGAGCATCTTGAGGGCAAGGTTTATCTTATTCAATCAGAACTCAGAGAGGCAAGCACAGGGCCTGTCACAGAAGAGGTGCTGAGTAAATATACATTCATTCATTCAACAAATATCTGTTAGACACAAACAAGGGCCATCAGTGTGTTGTGCGCTGGGGATAAAGAATTGAGTAAATTAGATGCAGCACCTGCTTTTTTAGAGCATGTTGAATGAGAGGGCAGAATATAAACCAGTAAATAAACAATAAAAGAGATAACTTCAATTCATTGTAGAAAGTCCTGTAAATACCATAACACTGGGTACCATGGTAGAAAGTGACTTAGGTGGGAGGCCTCTCTGAGGCGGTCACACTAGGGTTGAACCTTTTGCAGACATGGAATAACATCCCTGGCAGAGGGAGGAGCCTAATGTCAGGGTGTGGCACGTGCAAGGAAGGACATGGGCAAGGGGGAGGATGGTTGGAGGGAGGTCGGAGAGGCCTGCAGGGGCAGATCATGTAGGATGTTTCAGGCCAGGTGAGGATTTTAGATGTCATTATCAGCTTGATAGGAAGCTTTTGGAGGGCTGTAACTAGGGAAGTGGCATGATCTGGTTTGTTTTTAAAAGATTTCTCTGGCTGCTTGTGGAGAATGGATTACGGGGGCGAGAGAGGAAGCAGGAGGACCAATGAAGACTCCTGCAGACGTCCAGGGGAGAGGTTGTGGTGGCGGCTCGGGCCAGGGGCAGATGGAGATAAATGGTTAGATTTAGGGTACAGTTTGGAGAGAGGGCTGCCAGGATCTGCTCGTTCGTTGCATCACAACCAGCCTCGCCGTCGGCGTCCAGCACCCTGGACAGCGCGACCCGCTGGTTCCCGGAAGGGCCAGCTCCAGTCTCGCAGGAGACACTGAGATTCCAGAGGGCGGCCCCTAGAACCCCTTCCTTGTGGTTTTTAAACATTTTATTTTCTGTTATACAACATCTCCACATACAGAAAAATCAGAAAATAATGTAACAGATACGTGTCCACCAAGATTAAATGGGTGTTAACGTTTTGCCACATTTGCTTCAGAGCCCTCTCTTTTTAAAAAAGAAAGTAAGTGAAACACTGTCGATACAGCTCAATACGACTTCCTTCCTTGCCTTTCTTCCCCAGAGGTAACCGAGCTGAAGCTGGCGTTTATCTGGCCCAGGCTTGTACTGTCATTATCTAGTTGTGCGTTCAAAACCTGCAATTCTTTTGTTACATATAATTTAAAAGTTTACATAAATGGTGTAATACTGTACACATTCCTTTGTCATTTATTTTTTCACTCCATATTATGTTCTGGAGATTTATCCATATTGGTACATGTTGATCTAGTTTGTTCATTCTAACTGTGATAGATTATTTCGTTGTACTTATAAAGCAGCGTATTTTCCTGTTCCCCTGCTGAGATGCAGCTAGGCTGCTCCTCATTTTTCTATCACATACTAAGGTGCAGTGAACATCCTTGACCATGCATCCTTTTGCCTGTGTGTCTCTAGGATGCACAGAAATCACTGCGTGTGCCCCACTCAGATTCCTTTGACCCACAGGTGCTGCTGTGAGTGTCGGCTGCTAAGGACTCATAGCTGCTCCCTTCTTGGGAACATGTTTGCCCAGGAAGTTATATGACTTCCTTCCCCTCATGTGGCAGCCCATAGCCGATGACTGATGGCCATGGGGGTACAAAAGACTGGCCCTCTTGCCTCAAGGCAGATCAGCCCTGTGATGTTATTAATGCTCCAGAGCTCCCCGTGGAATCAGATTGAAGCACAATTCCGACTGAGAACACGTCACTGCATTTCCTCCCACCCTCTCTGCCTTCCCCTCTCTCCTTCACCTGAGAGCTCTCCCTCGACAAGTCACCTGCACGCATCTCAGACACTGCTTCGGGAACTGAACCTCAGACAGACACACACTAGGTGGGGCTGCTGGGTCTTAGATTTCCTCATCTTAAAATTTGCTATGTGTTGCCAAATTGCTCTCCAAAGGAGTTGTACCAATTTACATTCCCACCAGCAGTTTATAAACATTGCGGTTCCCGCCCCCACTTTCATCAGTACTAGTGTTATGGACTATAGATTTTGCCAATCAGATTGGTGTAATGTGCTATCTCATTATTGTTTTAATTTGTATTTCCATGTTTACTAGTGATGCTGAGAAGCTTTTTTAATATCTTTATTAGCCATTCAAATTTCTGCCTGTTATTTCTTCATATCTTTTGCCCATTTTCCTGTTGCTTTGGAATGTTTTGATAAATTGCTTCTTTGAAGTTTTAAAGAAATTTTATTTTGGAAACGAATTCTCTTGGTTGGTTATACAGGTTGCAAATATCTTCTCCCAGCCGTGTCTTTAACAAAATTTTTTTTTGTCATGTACAAGTTTTTGATTTTAATGAAATAGGATATATCATTTTTTCTTTATCATTTGTACTCCTTGTGTCTTGTTTATTTTCTACTCGAAGGTTGAAAAGTTATTTTCTTTTAAAAGTTTATAGTCTGTTTTTTACATTTAGGACTTTGATCAACCTGGAACTTATTTTGCAAGTGGTGTGAGCAGGGATCTGATTTTATTGAAGGAATTTGATTGTCCTACTATCACCCACTAACTAGACCATCCTTTACTCCTTGTCATGTTTCAAACTCCCATATATATTTGGATCTCTTCCTAGGCATTATTCTCTGTTCTTTTTACCTGTTTTTCTATTCCTGGGACCAAATCAAACTATTTTAATTATTAGAGCTTCAAAGTAATTATTGATATCCGGCAGGGTGAGGGTTCCCTTCCTCTTCCTCTTTCTTCTTCAAAATTGTCTTGGCTATTCTGAGTTCTTTATTATTTCATATCCATTTTGGGATGAGCTTGTCAAGTTGCAGAGAAAATCCTGTTGCAAACTTTATCAGACATGAAATGTATAGATTAAATTGGAGAGAATTAGCCAACTTTATGATGATGAGGCTTCCCATACATGAACACGGTCTGTTTCTTCTCTATTATTCTTTCTCTCCTCTGCGTTCCATCCTCGAACAGGGGGCTGCCTGGGAAATAAAACTCCAAACGCTTCTCATCCTTCACTGCCTAGCTTCCTCCTCCAGGAAGTCCTTGGTGATAGCCCTGGCCCTCCAGACTTGCTCTGTCTCCCCTGACCTCTAACCTTTCTGTACGCCCCATTTCCTGGACACCTGGCACACTGGATCTGATTGAGGGAGCCACTTCTGTGCACGCTGTACCTCTGCCTAGTCTCAGCTTCTGAAGGGGCTGCATCTCCTTCATCTTTGTGTCCAAAAATGGGGAATGAATCCACCTCTTGGGATAGATGAGAAGACCAGAGAGGAAGAAACGTATGGGACGCCTACAGTAGGCACACAGCATCAGGTTGCTCCTTCCTTACCAGGAAATGCTAAGGTTGTAGGGATGGAAAAAAAATGAGACACAGGCAAAGATGAGGCAGAATTTATTCTCACTGTGGGCAAGTTCAAGACTCAGGGTGGAGACCAGAGAGACGCAGATCTCTGGGATTCCGAGGGGCACCTCACGCCGGAGGCAGGGCCACATTTTTGCAAGTGCCAGGCCCACTGTGTCCCCCTGACTGTGAGGATCCAGAGCCCAGGAATGGGGTGAGTGGGGTGGGGGCAGGAGGAAAACAGGGTCCTCCCCAGATCGTGTCCTGACCATGTTTCCGACTTCCATAGGAAGGAAGAACAGCTCGGCTGTATAGTAATATAATATACAGAGGTGCAGAGAGCTGGCCGCAGCACCGGGCGGGGCTGAGATCCCCAAATTATTGCAGGAGGGAGGGGGGCTCAGTGCTGGTGTCTCTGCGGAACAGCTGTGCTGGCTACAGGGAGGGTGGGGCGGGGGTGGGGGCTGGGCTGGCCCCTCCCTCGGGGCGGCAGGGGGCGCGAGGAGTCCTACCCCAGTGGGTTCCTCCTCGGGCCCTGCTGCCAAACTTCCCCCGGGGTGGGGCTTTCTCACCCTGGTGCTTTTTATGTGCTTTGAAGACCATTTTTGCATTGTCAGGAGTGAGGAAAAAATATTCTGACATGGTAGAAAAAAGATATTTACATACCCTGGTGGGCCGTAGGGGGTGGGTCAGTCTCTGACAGGAGTGCTTCCCAAGCCCCCTTTCACCCACAGCTGTCCATGTGGGATGCTGCGGGGGAAAGATCCCTGGGCTGGGAGGCAGAGGCCTCAGCTTGGAAACTTGGCTGCCGTGTGACCTTGGACAAGGCACACCCCTCTCCAGGCCTTGGTCTCCCGAGATGGTGCAGCAGAGGCAGACGTGGGGCTGGAAAGCTAGGGTCTTACGTCCCTGATCCTAGGCATGGGGCTGCGGGGCAGGCTAGGGATGGGGAGTGAGGTTAGCAGAGGAACTTCCACGTGAGGAGCCCTGGCTGTGGAGGGGCATCAGAGACTGGAGGGAAGTTGGTGGCCCCTGGCCAGGCAGCCCAGTCCAGCGAAGGGCATCTCATGTACTCTGGGGATACCTCCACAGCAGGTGGCCAGAGAAGCTGGCCGGGAACCCTGTTTTCCTGTTGAAGCAGCAGTGGGAGCCAGGTGGAGGCTGCAGGTGGCCCTCCCATCAGCTATAGGGAGGGCTCGGACCTGAGATAGAGCCGGGGGTGGGCTCACCTGGGCGGAGACAAGGGTGGGCCTGGTGCCGGTGGGGTTCAGAAGTGGCCCCTGGCTCTGGCCTCCACACACGGGGGGGAGGTGGGCGTGAGCCTCTCCCAGGCCCTGCAGGTGCTGGGACCTGGGACCACATTTCACGGGCAGTGTCACCCCAACTTCCCTGCTCACGGGCTTGAGACACGCATCCTCACTAATCACACGCCATCCACGGTCACGCACACGCGCCCCAGTCTTAACGGATAAGCACACACACCATAACTTGCTCACATCCATGCTGGGACCTGATGGGTGGACACACCCACCCACCCACACATGTGATCACGCATGTGTAGGGGTGAGAACACACCCCTACAGCACGAGAGCACACGCGTGCACACGCGCACACACACACACAGGCAGGTGAGCGATGTCTCCACGGGCTCAGTGGTGTCGAGGCCCCAGCCTCTGGGAAGGGGAAGGCCCTCTGCCCTGGGGGCAGGTGTCGCAGCCGTGCTGGGCACCAAAGGCCCCCTCCCAGGCAGACTGACCCCTGATGACCCCAGGGCCTGCGGTGGAGCCCTTGGCCTCCTGGCACCTGAGAGGAGGGACAGAGGCCTGGGGCCGCCTCGACCACCGGCCAACTCCGCAAGTCCTCTGACGGCCGACGTGGCCTGGAGCCGGCTCGCTTGCTACCTGGGCCCCACTGGCCTTGGGTTAGAGGTGCCGGCGGGGCCCCTGGGTGCTGGTCAGCTGGGCCCTCATGGTCTGAATACTGCCCAGGATCTTCTTCTGGTGGCCCATGAGGGTGATGCCCAGGGCACGCACATCCCTGTGAGGGAAGGGGGTGCTGAGCAGGCTGGCCTGGGAGGGACATACCCATCCCCCGAAGCTGCCAAGCTCCTCAGTGGCTCTGCCTCTGGCCCCTGCCCGCCCCGTGCTGCACCGCCATGGGGACCACCCCCGGCCCACTCACTGAGCGTTCATACGCAGCACCATGCCCAGAGAGGAGTAACCGCCAGCAGCGAAGTGGTCCCGGTAGCGGCCCATGCGGATGGAGTCCAGCCAGTCCCCCACGGTGAGGCCCCCACCGCCCCCTCGGAGGTCAAAGCAGCTCCGGGCAAAGGCGGGGGGTGAGCACCTGAGGACAGGGGCCCTTGGTGAGTGGCCTGCCAGGGCCTTCG
Source organism: Tapirus indicus (assembly GCA_031878705.1). Classification (NCBI taxonomy): domain Eukaryota; kingdom Metazoa; phylum Chordata; class Mammalia; order Perissodactyla; family Tapiridae; genus Tapirus; species Tapirus indicus. Next base: position 101,546,343 of record CM062924.1, on the reverse strand, counting down.
CTGTCCTTGGGGACACTGGCATAGCCACCCTCAGCCTCCATCTGGCTCAGCAGTGGGCGAGGGGTCTCAGGGCCCAGACCCAGGCCTGGAAGGAGAGGGCTGAGGAAGGCTCAGGCAGGCAGGGGTCAGGGGCCCAGGCAGGCAGGGGTCAGGGGTCCAAGCAGGGCAGAGGTCAGGGGCCCAGGCAGGCAGGGGTCAGGGGTCCAAGCAGGGCAGGGATCTGGGGCCCAGGCTTGGTCTGGTCCAGGCGTTAGGGCCTGGACTAAGTCCGGGCCTTATCTGGGACAATGCTGGAAGGGCAGGTGGGCTTGGGCAGAGCTGGGGTGGGCACCGGGCACCTGCCGACAGTGGCCGTGGCCCTGAGAGTCTCAGGGCTCCGGATGAGAGCATCGAGGACACAGACGATCTGGGAAAAGCGAGGCCGCTGGGCCCGGTCCTTGTGCCAACAGTCGAGCATCAGCTGGTGCAGGGCGCGGGGGCAGCCCATGGGTGCAGGCAGGCGGTACCCCTCCTCCACGGAGCTGATGACCTGCGCAGCGGGGCATAGTGCTGGGCTGCAGGCTGTCCCTCCCTCCAAGGCCCCCCTCCGCCTCTGCCCAGCCAGGGCCCTGAACTCACGTCACGGTTGGTCATGTTCCAGTAGGGCCTCTCTCCATAGGCCAGCACCTCCCACATGACCACACCGAAACTCCACACATCGCTGGCCGAGGAGAATGTCCGGAAGGCGATGGCCTCGGGGGCTGTCCAGCGGATGGGGATCTTCCCTCCCTGCAACGGACACAGGAGTGTCCAGGGCTTCTCCGCAGCCCGAGCCAGGGGGTGGAACACTGGGTCCTGTCTCCCAGGCTGGGAAACTCGCAGTGCAGTGGGGGAGACACAGCCTCCACCTTCTGAAGGCACCTGTTCTGATGGGGGAGACCGGCACGCAGAGGGGCTGTGAGCACTGGACGAAAGGAAGCGGGTGGAGCGCCCGGCACAGTGCACGCTCCATCAACACCGGCCAGCAGGCGATGCCTGAACGAGTGACGTTGCTCAGAGGAACGCGGCCCAGGAGCTTTCTGCCTCCTCCTCCTTTTTCTTCTTTCTTCTTCTTCTCTTTTTTGGTCACAAAATCCTTTCTCTAAGTGAAACCTTATTCGGAGGCTCAGTGGTTGAGACCCAAAGAGAAGGCTCTGGCTGAGGCAGGGGTGGGGGCCCGAGCCCTGTCCACTCAGCTGCCTGCCTTTGAAGCAGCCCCTACGTACCTCTAGAGAAGCTCAAATCTCCATGGAATGTGTTTTGAAAATGCTGGTTTTTAACCAAACTTTAGTGACAGATGTGGAATCGATTTGATTCAGAGAGACACCAATTCTCCCAAAACCTCCCTGTGAGTGAGTGACAGTGGGGACCAGCCCTGGTGTCTCCCAAGCCACCTGCTGATGGAGAAAAGGCGGGAAAGGTGGCTCCCATTTCCCAGAGGGGAAACTGAGGTGCAGAGAACAGGCAGGACTTGCCCCAGATAGAGGGTGACCCGGAAACTGCCGGCTTCACTTGCTGACCCGCGGGGGAGCCCCCTTGCGCCCCCCGCCCCTCCCCGGGTCTGTGGGAAAGGGGTGTGGGCTACGCACCGTGGTGGTGTAGGCGGCCTCGGGGTCGTCCTCCAGCACCCGCGAGAGCCCGAAGTCAGACACCTTGCAGACCAGGTTGCCGTCAACCAGGACGTTGCGGGCGGCCAGGTCGCGGTGGACGTAGCCCAGGTCCGAGAGGTAGCGCATGCCGGCGCCCACCCCTCTGAGCATGCCCACCAGCTGCACGATGGTGAACTGCCCGTCGTGCGTCTGCAGGGGGACACGGCTGGGGCTTGAGGAGGGCTCTGTGCAGTTGACCAAGTGCTTCACTGTGTGTGAAGCATGTTACCATTTACGGTCGGTGCTCACGGTCCCTTTTCCACTCAGAGCAACCCCAAGAGGGAGGCGGGGCCGTGACGACTGCTCATCCATTTTGCAGAAGGAGAAGTGGAGACCCAGGGAGGTTAAGGCCTGTGAGGGACTCTCACGTGACGGGGGGCTGCAAGGCAGCTTGACTGGCTGATCCCTAAGACCCCCTACATCTTGCCCCCTTCCCCAGGGCTGTCAGGTCCAAACCCCTGGAGGAGGCCTCACGTTATCTCCAGCACCCAGACTGAACGTCCCCCGCCCATGGGGAAGGTGGCACGGGGCACGCACCCTCAGGAAGGCGTCCAGAGAGCCGTTCTCCATGTACTCGGTCACGATCATTGCCAGGCGGCCTGGGGAGGGGGAGGGGAGGGGTGTCTCTTGGTGGGAGGATCAGGGCTGCTATATCAGAGACCCCAGGAGCTGCCAAGAGCTGGGCCAGCAGCAAGGGCCCCAGGGAGTCCCAGGGCTCTGGGCCCCCTCCCCCGCCGAGTCACCCGGGGACCTGAGCCAGGGGGACAGGGGCAGGTCAGGGGCAGAGCAGTGTGGTCTGGGGATGGACCCAGAGCCTGTCTCGGGGAGGAGGGGCCCTACAGGGTGAGGCTGCCCTCTCCTGGCACCTACCACGGGTGACGACACCTTCAAGGCGGATGATATTGGGGTGGTCAAACTGACCCATGATGGACGCCTCACTCAGGAAGTCCTGCCGCTGTCTCTCCGTGTAGCCGGCTTTGAGAGCCTTGATGGCCACGGGCACGTCCTTCTGCCCCGGCACCCGCAGCCACCCGTAGCAGACTTCCCCGGACTCTCCTGTGGACCGAGTGGGACAGGCAGGGGGAGGGTGGTGGGACCCCCCTGCCCTCGCCCCAGACTCCCGCACTCCCCCAGCCTCACACACCGTGTGCCCCCTTGGGCCTGGCCATGCCGGGCTCCTCGGTCCCCTCTCCCTCACCCCGGGTGCCCTTCCGTGATGTCCCCACCCTCACAACCCCAGAGGCTCACCGGAGCCGATGATTTTCTCGATGTGGATCCTGGAGGCCTCAATCTCGCGGGTGAAACTGCGGCCCGCCCGGCCCGGCTCCTCGTAGGTGTGGGGTTCTGCATAGAACTGGGGCTCTGGGATCTTTCCCGGGGGGTGGTGCAGGGGCAGGAAGACAGGTGGGGGCGCTGAGGGACCAGGAGAGAAGGGCCGTCAGTGGGGTCCAGGAGGACTTTCTCTCCCAACATTCCCTGGGCCTGGGCCTGGGACGGGTCTGGGGTGGGGGTGAGGAGTGTCTCTGGGAATCTCAGGATGTTGTGGCAAACAGTAGGTGCCCAATAAGTGCTTGCCAAGTGGAAATAGGGTCTCAACTGAGTAGCTCTGGGGTCTCTAGAGGACTTTGGGGTCTCCAGTGAGTTCTCAGCATGTCTGTCATTTTCTGGGGTCACTTCTGCAGTCCTTAAGATCTTTCTAAATTGTTCTGGGGTAGGAATGTGGCAAAAAAGGTTTTATCACAAGTGCCAACTTAGATGGACTGAAAGTGCTTCTCTAGAAGACTGTGTGAAGAAGGATTCTGAGGCTGCATTCAGGCTCAGTGGGAATCAGGACCATGACTGACACCACCGTCTACACAGGCACAAAAGCGGGTTGTCGGGGTAGGCATCCCCATATCTGCCCGTTTTCTGGCTCTCTGCAGGCTGCTGAAAAAGCCCTCTGTAGCAGGGGTTCTTGTCCAAGAGTATATGGCTCCCCCCAAATTGTAGGCAAAATTGTGTGTGAGTGCACCCGCTGCTACATGGCCCTGGGAGGGGGTCTCCAGCATCCTCAGTGGGGTCTGTGAACCCAGGAAAGGTGAACAGCTCTGGGGTCTTGGGTCTGTGTGACATCCTGCTGTCCATCTCTGGGGCTCTGGCCTTTTCTGGGGGCACCTTTCTCCTTCCACCTGTGCCACCTCCAGACCAGCACTGGTTCCACCGTGACCTCTTTCCCCCAGATCCCGGGGCCACTGCACTCACCCTGCCCATTCTGATAGTGCATCTTCTCCTCGTCGGAGTCCTGGAAGGCCTTGCTGTAGCCACAGTGCCTGTGGAGGATGGGCACGGCTCTGCCTGAGGCCAGACCACCCCAAGCCCCAGCCCTGACCCCATTCAGGGACAAGTCAGGACTCCTCCCTTCTATGCCCCTTTCCCCTTCAGGTCAGCGCCTGCCACCCCAGCCCCTGCCCCTGCAGGAAGGAGTCCCCGCTCTCACGCTCTCAACCCAGCTCAACTGTGACATCCTTGACATTTACAAACACTTTACAACGTACAAAGTCTACAGCATCATCAGCCCCGTTTTACATGAAACCATCCCTGATGGAAGGGTTGGGAGATGAGGCTTCTGATGCCAACTCCACTGTGTGACCTTGGAAAGCCCTGTCCCTTCCCTGGGCCCCAGTTTCTCCATCTATTGGATGATCCTTCATTCTCACTGTCTGGGATCCTAAGCCCACACTTAGCCCAGTATCCCAGGTCCACCCTCCCCGGCTGGAGTGGGAGAGGGGAGAGTGACCGACAGCATGGTCTTTAGTTTCGACAGACCTGGGTTCCTGTCCTAGTTCTGGCATCTCTTTGGCTGAAGCAGCCTAACCTCTCTGATCCCCAATATGCTCACCTGCAAAATGAGGTCAGATCTCTGCATCCTTGGAGTGTCATTAGGATTAAATGAGATGGAGGTGGTTATGCTGTGGGGCTGGCTGGTGGATGGATGCAGCATGAGAGAGAGTCAAGGAGGACAACCGGGTTTGGGGTTTGAGTAACCCCGTGGACGGTGGGGCCAGGTCCTGAGATGGGGGCCTGTGGGAGGTGCAGGTTTGCGGGGAGGGTGTTTATCTAAAACACATCCGAGTGGGCATGGGAGAGGGCGGCTGGATCTTGGGGAGAGGTCTGCTCTGGTGATAGACTTTGGGGGACGTCAGCATGAAGGTGGACTTCAAAGCCATGGGCCCTGATAAGGTCACTCGGGAAAGGTGGACCTGAGCAAATAGGCAAGAGAGGAGGGTCCTCCAGCCTTTCGAGGCTGTTTAGAGAGGAGGGGCTGGCAGAGATGGAGGAGGACAGGCTGGACAGGTGGATGGGAAATGCGTGGCGGGTGAGGCATGGAAGGCAAGAGAAAAGTGTCCAAGGAGGAGGAAAGAAGAGCAGGTGTATCTGTAAGTGAGCCCAGCCCTAGGCACAGGGCTGCGGGCAGGCAGGTGACACAGTGCTCCAGAGGAGGGGCTTGGGGGGCCGGGGGCCCGGACCACCCACCTCTTCTTGCAGATGAGCAGGAGCAGAAGCACCACCAGTCCCGTGATGAGCGTCAGGCAGATCCAGACGATGGTCCGGGTGTCATAGCGGGGCCCTGCGGGGGACACCAGAGTGGGGGCAGCCACTCAGCCACAAGTCAGCCTGGAGTCAGGGCACAGGCCTCTCCTCCTCTGCCCCCACCTCCTTCTCCACTGAGCTTCCCCTCAAGACTCTGCTGCCCCAGGCTTCCTGGCTTCCCAACCTGGTGCCAGCACTTCCCGGGACTGTGTGACCTGGGGAGAGTCACTAGACTTCTCTGAGCCTCAGTTTTCTCACCTGTATTGTGAGTCAGAAAATGCCGGCCCGCCTGTTACTCTAACAGCAACAAAGCTGAGCGTGCTGAGGGCTCCCCTTCCAGTCTCTGCGAAGCCTCCCCGCACCCCTTCCACGGAGGTCCCAGGAGCAACTTCAGTTTTCAGATGAGAAAATGAGGCTCAGAGAACTCAAGGAATTTACTCAAGGCCACACAGGACAGGGATGGAGCGGAGCAGGATTCCCGTCCGGGCGGTCTCCACGTGGCAGCAGGCCCAAGAGCACCTGAGACACACGAGCACCAAGGGTGCCAGGTGAGCAGGGTCCTTAACTCAGCCTTGAAGCCTCTATCTCAGCACCACCCCTGGAGGGGGCCCGAGGACAGGAGACCTCATTGGCTGGAGGTGGGGCAGGGGCTCTCAAGCTGGAATGTGCCTCAGAATCACCCCGTGGGCTTGATAAAACCCAAACTGCTGCCCCCCCCCCCAGGGTTTCTGATTCAGGAGGTCCGGGGTGGCCCAAGAATCAGTATTTCTGAGAGCGTCCAGGTGAGGCTGATGCTGCCCGTCCTGGAAGACACAGTGAGAACTGCTGTTCTGGAGGCTGAGGACAGGAGGACACTGGGGAAGGGACACGGGATTTGTCCCCAGACTGACAGGTCCAAATCCTGCTGTGCTGGGTAACCCCGGGCAGTTCACTTTACTGCCCTGACCCTCCTTTTCCTCGTCTGTAAAATGGAGGTGTGGGTAACGCCAGCTCGCTAGAGGGTCTCTGGGGCGATTATGAGTTATCCTGCTGGAAGGGGCCTGGTGAAGCCTGCAGGTCACACTCATGCTCAGTAAAAGCCAGCGGTGGACAGGCTGTTACTAGCTCTGCCGCCTTGGGCCAGGACCTTTCCTTCTCTGAGCCTCTGTTTTACTCTTTTCGACACGCCAATCGGCCCAGGCACCAGCTCAGCACACACAGCTCCCTTCCTCTGACCACCAGGGCCCCCCTGGCCCTCCCCGCTCCCGGCACTCACGGGGTTTCCCGGTCTCCACCTCCATAGCCTCGCTGAAGCGGCCGCAGCCAGCCGAGGTGCGGGCTCGGACCTGGAACACGTAGCGGGTGCCCGGCTTGAGGCCCGAGACGGTGGCCCTGGTGGTGATGGCCTTGAGGGTGGAGTAGCTCTGCATCTCCTTGTCCTGCCACGGGAGGGGTGGTCAGCCCATCCTCCCGCCTCGCCCCCGCCCCTCCCTCGCTGCCCCGCGGTACCTTCTCGTAGTACTTGATCTCGTACTCCAGGATGATGCCGTTGGGCTGCTCGGGCTCCTGCCACAGCAGTGAGACGCTCGTCTGCCCCGCCCGCTCCTGGCGGATCACCACCACCTGGGACGGGGCTGGAGAGGGAGGCCGCGGCAGTCAGATGGGCAAGAATGGGGACGGGCCTCTGTCCTGCCCCTTCCCAGGACCCTGTCCAGGGATCCTGGCTTGGGCCATGCTCAGCTTGCTGACTGTCCTGCCCCCGCCCCCAGGAGAGCCAGCACCCTCCACTCCTCCTGGCAAATCACTGGCCACAACCCTGGTCAGTCACCTGGGGGCAGCAAAGTCTGGCTCTGGTCTGGGATGCTGGGGTTGGCTGACCCAGACGAGGCCTGACAGCCCGAGCTTCCACTACCTCCTCCCCCACTCTGGCCAGGCCCATCCACCAGAAGCATGCTGGACCCTGCCAGCCCCACGAAGCAGCTGCTCTTGTCCACCCTGGGGCCCCAGCACCTGACATCTCTATCTCCATGTCTCCCACCCCAGCCCAGGGCCCGGTGTGGAGCAGGCTCTCAGGAGTGCCTGAGGAAGGAAAGGAGAAGGAAGGGAGGGGAGAATGGAAGGAACCGGACCCTCACTGCCTGGGTGTGGGGGGTGTGACCGGGGCAGCTCTGGACACTTAGGGAAGGGACATGAGCAGAGGCCAGGGCCCATGTGAGCTCATATATTCTCGTGTCCACTAGGCCACCCATTTGTCCCCTCACCCACTGACTGATTCACTCATTCCCTCCCTCCCTCCTGCGTTCAGGGCAATTATACACCCCGGCCCCCAGACAGAGACCCAGCCACAGGCAAACTGAGGGAACTGCCCGCAGGGATGCAGCCCCCTCCTCCTGCCCCCTCCAGCCCACAGGCTCCTCTTGCCCCTGCTCACTCCGAGTTCTGCTCTCTGCCCCACACTTCCCACATCCCCCACCTGCCCCGTGTGGCAGCTCTCGCTTCACATCTGGGTGTCCTGTCCCCCAGCACACCTGGGAGCTCCCTGCAGGCAGGGACCGCACATAGAAGGTGCCCAATAATGCTGCTGGATGACTTACACATGAAAAATTAAGAAGCAATTCCAGAGTTAAGTTGGAGGGTGTGACACGGGGGAGACCCCCCAGCCTGGGAATCAGGTCTGGGTTCACAACCGGCCCCTCTCTTGCTGCCTGGGACCATTCCTGTCTCTGGGCGGCAGTTTCCCCACCCAGAAAGCGAAGCTAGTGGGCTCCGCCTGCCAGGAGGTGAGGATCAGATACGCCCACTGACCATCGCATGTGAGCAACACACACCAGCACCATGAATACGTGGGCGCCTCTTAGAAACCAAATTTCCAAGGCAAGAGGTGCTGTGTGAGTGGGGCAGACAGAGGGGGACCCGGGCTCAGAGGCAGGAGGGAAACAGGATGGGGCACCAGAGAAGGGCTTCAGGGAGGAGGTGGTTGTGGAGAAGAGGCGAGGGGGGAGGTGGAGGGGTGATGGGGAAGAACAGGGAGGAGGGGGAAGTGGTCTCAAGGACAGACCTCACCCACTTGCTCAGGGCTGCTGTCTGCCCCAGACCCCCAGCCCAGAGCTGTGGGCATCCACTCCATCATCCCCCCAGGGTTTCCTGAATGCCACATGCCGGGCACTGGGCTGGGCCCCGGGGATGCTGCAGTGACCAAGACAGCCCTCAAGGAGCTTACAGTCTAGTAAGAGAGACAGAAGGTAAATAAGAAAACAAGTCAACTTGTAATTACAGGTTGGTTAAGTGCCATGAAAGAACAAAGAGGGCACTGTGAGGAGAGGCCCTTACGTACACAGGGGGCCAGGAGGGAACTGAGCCATTTTAGCTGGGGTGGTGACAGCTGAACTGAGGACTGAAGGAGCCAGTCACTGGAATGTCCCAGGGAGGAGTGTGCCATTCCGATGGAGAAGCAAGGCCAAGGCCTGGGGCGGGGAAGGGCTTGGTGTGTTCAAGGACGGGCACTGGTGGCGACTGTGGCTGGAAGGGAGGGAGCCAGGCTACAGTGGATGGGGTGAAGCTGGAGAGGTGGGCAGGGGTGGGTCATGTGGGCCCCCGGGGGGAGGGTCTGAATTGTACGTGAGCCCAGGATGGGGCTGTGAAAGGGCTCACACAGGACCTGATCTCACATTTTTAAAGCTCACTCAGGAAGTGGTGTGAGACTGAGTCATGGGGCAAGGAGGGAGGGGCTCCTGTGGGTGTCCAGGCAACGTGTGATGGGGACATGGACGGTGCTATGGACTGAACTGTGTCCCCCCTAAATTCATATATTGAAGCCCTACCCCCCAGTGTGATAGCGTTTGGAGCTGGGGCCCAAGGGAGGTGATTAGGTTCAGACAAGGTCATGAGGGTGGGGATCTCCCCACGGGATTAGTGCCTTTATAAGAAGAGACACCAGAGTTCTCTCTCTGCCGTATGAGGACACAGCGAGAAGGCAGCTATCTGCAACCAAGAAGGGGGTTCTTACCAGGAACCTGGTTGGCCCGCACCTTGATCCTGGCCTTCCAGCCTCTAGAACTGTGAGCAACACACTTCTCTGGTTTAAGCCCCCCAGTCTGTGGTGTTTTGCTGTGGCAGCCAAGCTGACCGGGACAGGTGGAGTTGGGGTGGGGCACTGAGTGTGGAGGTGGTTACGCTCAAGGGGACCCATGCGGCTGGCTGGTGGATGGACGTGGCACGAGAGAGACAGAGTCAAGGAGGACGACCGGGTTTGGGGCTGGAGTAACCCCGTGGACGGTGGGGCCATGTCCTGAGACGGGGGCCTGCGGGAGGTGGTTTGGGGGGGGTTTATCTAAAACACATCCGAGTGGACACAGGAGAGGGAGAGGTCTGCCCAGGTGACAGACTTCAGGGATGTCAGCATGAAGGTGGAGTTCTGAGCCGTGGACCCTGATAAGGTCACTCAGGAAAGGGGGACCTGAGTAAATAGGGAAGAGAGGAGGGTCCTCCAGCCTTTCGAGGCTGTTTAGAGAGGAGGGGCTGGCAGAGATGGGGAAGGACAGGCCAGAGAGGTGGACGGGAAATGTGGGGCGTGTGGGGCACAGAAGACAAGAGAAAAGTGTCCAAGAAGGAGGAAAGAAGAGCAGGGAGAGAAGTGCCCACCACCCGTGGCCATGCAGGCATGTTGACTTTCTGTGGACAGGTGGGGAAAGGTGCTGGGCTGGAGCTGCCTGCAGAGGCCCACAGAGGAGAGGACGCAGACACCGCAGAGCACAGACAGCTCTTTCAGGACGTTTTCATGTGAAGAGAAATGGTCCAGCGGCTGGAAGGGAGCGTGGGTTCAAGGGAGGGTTTCTCTTCTTACTGACACAGCACACTGACTGGTGTCTGGACGCTGCTGGGTTCTCAGCTCCACCCTCCACCCCCGACCAGCCAGCCACCTGCCTCAGTCACCCTAGAAAGTGGGGGAGGCAGTTCCCTGAGCACTGGGCACACAGGTCTGCTCCTCACTGTGTCACCAGCACCGAGGACAGAGCTGGACACTCAGTGGGTGCTCCACACCTGCTGGTCGAAGGAGTCTCCCGAGCGGATGAAGCCCTGGTGTCAGGGAGGGGCGGCCCTGGGCTCAGAGATGGGAGGCCTGTTTCACTTGGGAGTGAGACAGACCTGCATCCGAATCCTGGCTCTGCCACTTCCTATGCGGTGACACTGGGTGGCTCTCTGCGCCTCAGTTTCCTCCTCTGTGACATGGTGGGAATAGTGTCTGCTGGGCCAGGCCTGTGTGGTGCGGGAGGAGACTGGGGTGAGGAGCTGTAGGGTCCAGGGCATGTGCCAGGGTGGCTGTTCACAGGGAGGCCCATGGTGGGCTCTTGGGTCAGGCTGTCCCTTGACAGGGAGGACCCACCAAGATTTGGAAAGGAAGAGGCTCTAGGGGCTAAATTCAGCCCAACGACTGGCTAGAAACAGAGAGATAAATGGCTATTGTCCAAACCAGTGTGACGGAATCCATCCCAGGGGCAGCAGTGGCAGCTGTTCTGGAAAATGATAATCAGGATGATTTTATTTTACTAATGACATTTATCGAGCACGCAGCACAGGCCAGGTGCTGGGCTAAGCATTTTCATTTCTGTCACTTAAGCCTCGGCGCAGTACCTGGGGCAGGTACTATTATTGCCACCACACCAGGGAGGAAACAGGCAGAGAGGGAAAGTTCTGGAACCCAGGCCTATGATGGCCACACTAGTCTGCCTCTGTGCTTCTAGGTTCCCCCCACTTAGAGGACGTGTTCTTCTCTCAGCCTGAAGCTCTGCGCCCTGGTGAGGATGGCAGGGCCAGGAGAGGGGGACACCTGCCACAGCCAGCCCGCGGCTGCGCTCCGACGCCCAGGAGGGCAGGGGCCAGAGAGGCTGGGGACGGAGGCCTCCGCCTACCTGCCTGGTTCGTGGTGATGTTGACGACGGCGGCCCGGCGGGGCTCGGGGCTGAGGTCGGACACGCCGTTGACGGCCTCGATCCGGAAGGAGTAGTTCATGTGGGCCAGGAGGTTGGCCACCAGCAGGCTGGCCTGCGCCAGGCTGGTCTGCTGGGGCACGAAGCGGGTGCCGCTCCCGCATGTCTCGCAGCGGCCCAGCGTCCAGGGGCAGCGGCGGCACACGGCGTTGTAGGTGATGTCACTGCGGCCGCCCGGGTCCAGGGGAGGCGCCCACTCCAGGGTCACGGACGTCCCGTTCACGCTGGAGATCAGATTCACGGGGGCCGAGGGTGGCCCTGCGGGGCACAGAGTGACGGGAGGGGTGGAGGGTGTTCATTTGAGCCGGTCCAGTCTCCTCCCATCAGACCAGAGGAGGGCTGTGGCCCCCCGGGATATCTGGGGCTCCCCAAGTAAAAGGTCACACCTAGTCCCTCCTCGGGCAGTTCCCCGAGGGCAGAGGCAGTGTCTCTGCCATCAGACTGGGACCACGGTGTCAGTCTGGGCACGGAAACCTAACCCCCCCCACCCCCCCGCTGCAGGACCACAGAGATCTCGGGGTTTGTGCTCCCCAAAGTTGTCATCCAGAGCAGGACAGAGACTACACAGCTCTGGGGGGTGCCCACAGTGGCCACGCTGGGTGTGAAATGCCCCAGTTGTTTGCGTCCCACAGTCCATCTTAACACCCCGTGCTGGATTTAAGGTAAATGCCACTGGGCACTTGCTGGAGTAAAGTGGAGGCCCCAGGAAGCCCAGGGGGTGTCTCCACCGCCATGTGTGCCCCTCCCCCACCCCAGATGGGGGCCCAGTCTGGGCTGCACAAGGACCTTGGGAGAGGGGTTGGGGGCTGGGTAGGCCCCTGGGGGTGGGGATTTAAGTCAGGAGGGCCTGGGGGCTGTGGAGACCCCTGGCGCTCAGAATTCCAACCCTCAGAATCCCAGGCAGGGAGTTTTAGATCTTAAGAAAACAGAATTGTAGAATCTCAGAATCATAAAGAATCTTAGAATCTGAAGGGTATGGAGTACTAAAAGCCTAGTCTTTTACAGTCTTTCCAGAAGCGTAGGGCACTGAATTGTGCATCTGGAGAGAAACCAGAGTCCAGCCAGCTGAGTGCAAGTGTCCATGACCTAGAGCTGGGCTCACCTGGCCTGAGGAGCCCACGGTTGTCACCACGACACTCAGCCATTCTTTCTGCCCCTGCAGGTCCCACGTGGGGAAAACACACAGGTCTGGGCAGAACAGTGGAGGGAGGGAAGGAGTGTGTGTGTGTGGGTGTGTGTGGGTGTGGTGTGAATACACCCGGGCCCTCACCCGCCCTGTGCAGGGAGCCTGGGCCTGGCTGGTGATGGAGGTGGGGGAGGGGGAGATGGGGATCAGGTTGGGGTAAATTCTGGGGCAAAATCAGAACCATGTGAAGTACCCCTCACCCCACCACAAGAGCCCAGGGTGGGCACATGGGGTGGGCTGAGCTGGCTGCAGCCCCTCCCCGGCTGGGATGGGAGTGTGAGAGTTCCCTTCAGGCCAGGGGACAGGAGGCAACAGAGGGGCCACGTCAGCAGAACGCCGAGACAGTCATGCAGCCCTGCGGGCGTACCGCCAGAGTCCCTGGGAGTCCCCTCAGGTACATGGGGCATGCGGACGCAGCCACACCCGCTCCCACACACGCCTCCCTGGCAGGGCAGGTGTGCAGACTCTGAACTCACAGGCAGGTTTGTTCAAGCTCTGCGGGGACTCAGGAGTCCCTGACAGGTACCCAGATGTGCACACGTGTGTGCACACACACCCCTAAGGATCCTTTACATAAGTGGGCACAAGCATTTGCACACTCACACTCAGGCATACACTCTGCAGGCAGCTTCCGTAGGAGCAGCTGCTGACATGCACACACAGTCACACGACTGCTGCAGGCCTCCCAGGGGCACATGGAATCAGACACACGCATGCCATCATCCACGCAGGAAACCACACACACTCCACGTACACACTCGTGCACACACCTCACACACACTAGGGCAGCTCCCGGCCTCCAGCAGATCTGACCAGTTCACCAAGGACGACAGTGATGGGGGTGCTCTTTGACACCCGCCTTGCCTCACGGGCAAACCCCCTGGCTTGCCCACCCCAGCCCAGGACGTTGGCATTACTGCTGGGTCAGAAGATGACCAAAGCCACCCAGTGCTGGGAAGGACAGGAGTCCAGCTCTCGTCTGCCCTCTGGAGCAGAGAGGAGAGACCAAGGAGGGAGGAAGATTTCCCTGGAGAGATGGAAGCTGACACATGACAAGAGGCTGGGAGCCCAGAAAGGTCAAGGCCACCGTGAGAGGTCAGAGTCACCCACAACCCTGGACTGGCCCCTGACCCAAGAGAACCACCTGTCCCTGCCTCATCTACAGAGCACTGGCCCCCTGGTGTCTGCGGGCCCAAGCAGGGGGTCTTGGTCCAGTCCGGGTCTCGAGGACGCTGGGGTCCAAGGGTGGTACTCACGGGTGCAGGCTGCAGAGGGTGGGTCCAGAGCTGCGCGGTAGTAGCTGAGGTCGCAGCGGCAGGCCTGGGCGGCGGGGGCTGCAGAGTGGCTGTGGGGAGGGCAGCGGGCACACAGCTGGTCCCCTGGGGCCGACTTGTAGAAGCCCAGCTCACAGGCTGTGGAGGAGAAGGCAGCCGCAGGTGAGCCAGCCAGGCCACCCCGGCGGGCCTCTGGCACAGCTCTCCCTCTGACCTAGGGCTTCCTGGGGGGTCACCCAGAAGGACGAGGTGCAGAGTGCCAGCATCACTCAGTCCTACCCTCATTTGCAGATGAGGGACTGAAGCACAGAGAGGGCCTGAGACTTACACAGAGTTGCACAGCAAGTCAGAGGCAGAGCTGAGGCTGGGACCCTGACACCTGAGTCCTAGCCCCAAAGTCGGCACAGGGAAGAGCCTCTCCTCCAACGGCCCCTCCCACCCAGGCCCTGTCTCCAGCCTGATTCTGTCCTTCACAGGACACTGGTCCTCAGGTGAGACACCAGCCAGGGGTGGGGGCCAAGAGGCTAAGAATCAAAGGAGGGCCAAAACCCCAGGAATGTGACTTGAGTGGGGCGTGAAAGCCGGACAGGGAATGGGGGTGGGTGAGAATGTGACTGGAAGAGAGACACGGAGGGTAAGACCGCAGCTCCCAAACCGCAGACGTGGAACCACCCCTATAGAGAGCCCCGGCCCCACCACAGCCACTAGGGACGGGGCCTGGGACTCTGTTTTACAAGCTCCCCAAGCAACGCTGACCATCCAGGAATCACAGGCTCCCGCCCCTCCCAGACCCCCCGTCACCGCCACCGTGGCTGGGACTGACTTGTCTCAAATCTGGCCTTCTCTCCAGCCTCTGCCACACCTGCTTCACCTTCCACCTGGATGACCACAGCTGCCTCCACACCGGTCTGCAGCCCTGCCTCCCCGTCCCAGCTGCCGGCCCGACCACCATTCATTCCACCTGTATTTCTGAGCACCTACTCTGTGCCAGGTGCTGTTCTGGGTGCTGGAGACACGGCCACGGCAAGACCCACACGGTCTCTGCTGTCAGGGAGCTAGCATTTTGGAGGGGGAGACCCAGCGAACGAGCCTGTGATCATCTCCAGGAACGAAATAAAGCGGATGATGTGGCAAAGGGGCAACAGTGGGAGAAGCCACCTTCCCCGAGAAGGGGATGATATTTGAGTTGTGGCCTAAAGGACGAGAGTCAGCCACGCGGGGAGTGGGGATATTCCAGGCTGAGGGGCTCTCTAGGACGCACATCTGACTCCATCACTGACAGTTCAACCCCTCACGGGCTCCCATGGCCTAAACAACAAAGCCTGGCATTCAAAGTCCTCCCTGCAGGACCAAAACCCACCTACGGTCTCCTTCAGTGTCACCTCTCACGCCCCATCCTCAGGTCGAATTATAGGATTGGCCATTCCCCCACACCCAGCAGGCTGTTTTCTGTCCCCGGGCCTTTGCATGTGCTGTGTCTTCTTCCTGAGCTGCCTTTTCTCCTTTGTCCACCTGTTGAACTCTTTGTGGATTCATTTTAACTGTCCCTTCAATGATGTCCTTCTGGACCTCTCCACACCTCCACATGTACACACACACACAGATACACAGAAGGGACCACTCTCCTCCCCGCTTCTGCAATCCCTGCTCAGTCTCACCACCTGTAACACTATGGCCAGACTTACTTATCTGTGTGTCTGACTTTCCTCCTAGACTGGAAGGTCCTAGGGGGCAGAGCCTTGTGAGCGAGGTCAGGGCTGCCTTATTATGTCAGACGTCCCAGGGTCTGGCCCAGGGCTGGCTCAGGGCAGAAGCTGTCAGTGCTGGTGGGAGTGTTCAAATGGAGCTAATCCCACCACTATCTGCTCTGGGCAGAGAGAGACCCCAGGGGTCAGGAGGACCAAATGCCACCTAGCCAGGCCGCTCCCGCTCCACCTTCGGCCCCGGGTTCCTCTGCAGAGGGTCCCTCGGGAAGCTCCCTGGGATCTCTCTCCACCAACTCCCGTTCTGGAAAACTCGGGGCTTGAGAGAAGCTTCACTTGAAAAGACATCTTGTCATTTCTTCTTTGGATGTTGATCATATCTCTTTATCATAATAGCTAAAATTAGGTTAATTTGTAAAATTCTACAAACTTGAGAGAAAACCTGAAATCAGGAACGATGATAATGCCCTTAAGCTGCTTCACAGACTCAGAGGCCGTGAGCAGAGGGGCTGAGACGCCGGGGAGTCGGGTAAATGCGCCTCAGCTTTCAGACAACTTCCCTCTCCCTGGGGAGACCCCAAGAGGGCTCAGGCCTGACCGGGGGCGGGGAGCTCGGAGTTGTGGGGGCTCCTTGGTGACACTGTGATCTCGCCTCCTCTTCCCAGAAGCCCCCTGGGAGGCCCAGTCCTGGGGCACAGCCTAGAAGCTCCCTTCTGAGCCCAGGAAGCAGGCAGAGGAAGAGGGCTTGGCACTTGGTCACAACTATTTGTTGAACCTGCGTTGAACCGGACGACAGCCGTCCTCGCTGCAACAACTAGATCCACGTGGAGCAGCATCTCAGGGACCCTTTGCTTATTCCGCCCTCATTGACCCTGCGCTCAAATGTACTGAGCTTCATCTGGGACCTGAGATAAATAAGAGCTGGTCCTGCTCTCAAGGAGCTTTCAGAGCAGTGAGGGGCAGACAAGCACAGGTGCGGTGACATCTCGGTGTCATGCGTGGCGTGAAGGAAGCACAACAGAACAGCCTTCATTTTTTGAGTCCCTGACGGTTCGCAGAGTCCATCAGGTCCTTACCCGTCAGAAGAAACGCGGGAGCAGGCTGCCTGGGCTCCTTTTCCTGTCTACGCCCTTCCCCCGGGCTAAGTGACACTGGGCAAGTCGCCGGGCCTCAGTTTCTCCGTCTGTAAACTGGGGATAATAACAGGACCCACCCGCTCGGCTGCTGGGAGGACAGCATGAGTGAACACAGGTGAATCCAGGCCAGGCCAGTCCTGGTGGCATTAACACAGCTGTTTGGCAGAGAGGAAACAGGCGTGGGGAGCTTGAGGGCCTGGCCCAGAATGCAAACCCAGGCGGAGGAGCCTCGGGAGGGAGCCGGGGCCTTTCCCCCCCGCAGCCTCTCAACACCAGTCGGGGCTTAGAGATGGCCCGCCATTCCGCGGCTCCCCAGTGGGCGTTCTCACACGCCGGGCTAATACCCATATGGCTATAATGTGTCAAGGCCAGATTAATCCGCACAATGAAAATAAAATAATCTTTAATAAGAATACTAATCACCAGGCCTCGGGGAGCCTGGAGACCTAGGGCAGAGCCGGGAATTAATGGCTGAGACAGATGGAGCAGCTGGGGGCCAGCGCCCGGCCCTGCCCGCCGACCCAGGGCGCTTCCGGAGGCCGTGCACCCGGGGCCGGGCCGTGGGCCAGGAGGGGCTCCCGCCCCTGCAGAGGGCACCTTGCCCGGCCGCCTGTCAGGCCGGCAGCTGCCTGCGGCCCCAGCCACCTCTCTCCTCTGCCCGCGAAGAGCTACAGATTTGACAAATAAGGTGTCCGCCGGCGGACGACCAAAGGAAATTAATTCTAAATCAGATTTTAAACACAGTCAGGAAGGCAAAAGAGCTCACCATTCATGCCCCCCCTCCAAAATGTGACTCTCTCATATTTATAGAAAGATGATTAGGGCCGCCGAGGGTGATTTATATTCTGAGTCCAGGTGACAGGAAGGACGGCAACTGGGACTTCAGACCAGAGTCTGAAGAGGTCCTCCCCCTTTCTGGGGCAAGGGGGCAGTGCAGCAAGGTGTGAGGAGGTCACTGGGGCAGGAACTGGGAGGCATGGGGAGCTTTCTGGTTTGGGGAGCTGGGAGATCTGGGATTCAGTCAACCACTCCTCGCTGTGTGCCCTTGGGCCAGTCACTTCACCTCTCTGGGCCTCCATTTCCCCACTGGCAAACTGGACTAGCTCCACATGGCTCTGTCATTCTTCTGTGGGTCTCTGAGGCCTGGGTGCAGTCTCAGTAAGGCCTCTAAAGAGCCGTGTGCCCAGCTGGGTCCCTTCTCCTGGGCTTTACTGTCTTCTCTGTAAAATCGAGGGCTGCCCGGCCACTTCGGAGAGGAGCCATGAGGGTGAAATCAGCCAGATGGGAGCCCAGAGGCGGGGAAGGTGGCTGTCCCCATGGGCCTGGCCCCCGTGCACCACGTACTCTGGATCTTTTCTCCTATCACCAGAAGGAAGGGGAGACTCCGGGCTGGACAAGCCGGGACCCCTCGCCCCCTCTTCTCCTTGACTGTTTGCTCAGATAGAACTGCCCGACAGAGGAGGCTGGGTCCATGGACTCAGGAGGCCCCGCGGCTCTGAGAGGACATCTCAAGTAGCCCAGGAAAGGTCCCCCATTCTGTTCCCAGCTCCCGCTTGGCCCCCATCCTCCTCATTCTCAAGCTACCCACCAAGGAGGGGTGGGGATGGGGGACACTGGCAGGCCACTGGCACGGCCCCCCATTCGTGGAGGCCTCAGTTTGGAACCCATACTTCTTCACAGAGGAGGAGGTTGCACAGACAATCACAGGAGCCCACCGACGGGGCTGAGAAAAGTTTCTCCTCATGCGACTTAAAACTGGCATTCCGTTCCCAAACCTCACTGCCTGCAGTGCACTATGAATTAATATTTTTTATAAAACCTGTAATTATCTTGCAACTGGCATAATTATGTTGTATTGTGATTTAAATGTAAAATTCAAAATATGTTGCAATTCCCTAACCCTGCTTTGGCTTTTTTTAAATTATCCTTTATGAATGTGCCAGCAGTAGCAGGAAACGGGGGTGGCCTTGGCCTCTCCCAGCCCTGGGAGGTCCCACTGCTCGGCCTGGAGTCTTCCACCCAGAGTCCTGCCCTTGACACACCGTGGGACCCTGCACCACACACATCGCCTCTCTGGGCTCCACTTCCCACCTCCATCAAACGCGGAGGCTGGAGCAGTACCGAGACCCCCGAGCGAGTCCCCACCCCGAAGTCAGGAGGACCAGTCTCTCTCCGACGGGCAGTGTACTCAGAGCACACTGGACTAACAGGTAGCCTGCACTCACTGGCTGAATCCAGAGTTGGGGGCAGCGGCCGACCCTGAGCAAGGATCCACCAGCCAGCTGGCCCCATTGTTCCGGCTGACACTGTACCAGTTCCTAACTGTCTGCACATTACCCCAGGGAGGAGGGGCTTTGCAGAGGGTTCTGTGGACAGAGGAAGCAGCTCAGGCTCTGGAGGGAGACAACCCGGCTTCAGATCCCTACTCTGCTACTTAGGTGGAGGGGCCTCAGTGTTCCGCATCCATGAAATGGAGATATAATACCTCGCTTAGCGGACTGTTGTAAGGATGAGAAGCTGCGTGAACTCCCCGGACGCAGGGACTCCCTGTGCCTACATCCCAGTGCCTGGGACACAGCAGATGCTCAACAGAATGAGTAACTGACATGATGTATAAGAAGTACTTACTAAGGTGCCTGGCACATGGCAAATACTCGAAAAATTGTCGCTAAGGGACTTTATTACCCCAGGAGAATGAGGGGATGTTGGGAGCCAGCTCTGGCGGGAAGAGCAGTTGGGGGGTGGGCAGGGAGAGGTCAAAAGCCCACACATGCCTCAGAGCAAGACAGACCTGACTCAGGTCCCAGCCCCACCTCTGTGAGACCTAAGCAGGCGACACGACCTCTTGAGCCTCAGTTTCCCCATCTGTAAAATGGAATTGTAATACCTGCCTTGTTACAATAAGCAAATGAACTGATATATGAAGGATCCCCTTGCAGGCTGTAAAGGCAATAGGGACGTTCCTTGTTGTTACTGCCAGCGGGAAGCTGAGAAGCACAGGGACGTCTGCGAGAGGAATGAGAGGCTGGAGGCCTGGGGAGCCTGGCAAACGAGGCCACGGATGGTAGAACAAATCCAGAAACAGGCAAATGTCACAGACGGTGCTTTGGGGTTTCAGGTCCAGGAGAGATGAAGACTCGTGGCAGCTGGGAGTGTGAGGAAAGGTTTCTTAAGAAGCCAGAGAGCCCCAGAGGGGCTGGAAAGGGCCTGGGAGCTGGACGGAAGATCTCGGTCCCCGAGAACTACCTTGTGCATCACTGAAATTGTCAGCCAGTGTCCTGCTCAGTCCTGAGAGCACCAAGGGGCCTGTCCTGCCTGCTAGGGGCAGAGGGATGGAGCTGAGGGGGCTGAAGGTCTCTCTGACTGTGGCCTCGGGGCCCGTGCAGTAGCAACAAGAGCAAATATAGGAGGACGTCCCTGGGGGCTGACGGGGCCCAGTCCCAGTTTTCACCAAGGCTGTCCGGGCACAGGCCCCAGTCTTTCTGATCCCTGCATAAGAACCTCCTCCTCCCCAGGAGAACCAATGGTCCCAACAGCAGGCTTCACTGTGCACTGAGTGGCTGAGCTGCCAGGTGCCCAGTCCCTGGGGAGGCCAAGGAAGGGCAGAGGGCAACCAGGCGGAGACCAGTAACAGCTGGGGCACCAGCTGTCTGTCCACACCAGCCCTCCCAGTGTTCCTGGGCTCTCAGGACGCCTGGCTGCACTGCTCCCAGTGACACACACACACAGCCTGGGTCTGGGCCCTGCTGCTGGTCTCTGAGGTGGGAACCCCAGCAGTACACCCACGGGGACAGGGCCACGCCATTTCACGACCTGGTGCTCTCAGCTGGCCTTCTTCACGGGAACCTTGGCTGTCCTCTCCCACAGGTCCCCTGAACACAGGCAGGCTGCTTCAGGTGCCCCAGTAATATACCCAATCAGGGTGGTTCTCCCTGGGCGCCCTGCCCGCACACCTTCACAGTGGTCCCACACGGCACTCACTCAGCAGGGCTTGGCTCCACTGCCCCCACCCCACAGGCTAGAGCTTCAGTGGTTTTGAGCACAGACTCTGGAGCCAGACTTCTGGGTTCAAATCACAGCTCTGCCACCTCCTAGCTGTGCGACCTTGGGCAAGTTGCTTCACTTCTCTGTGCCTCAGTCTTCTCATCCATAAAACTAGAAGAGCAGTAGCTTATTTCACAGGGTAGTTGTGGGGATAAATGAGTCAATGTGTGAAAAGTGCTTAGAACAATGCCCGACATAAGTTAGCTCACAGCACGGTCCCTAACACAGGTAGCACGCCATCACACAGGTACCTTAGATGTACCTCTCCACACTGCCCACGGAGGGGACCACCCAGCGGTAGTGCTTCCCTCTCTTCTCCTCCCCCGCAACACACACACACACACACACACACACACACACACACACACACACGGCCCAGTGAATCTGCTGACACAGGAACGCTGGCAGTTCACCCATCTTCCTAGGTGCTGTGTTCCCCACCCAGATGCCCGCTGACCGTGACGTCCCCTCCCAGCCCTGCTGTCCGGCCCTGGTGGGGCGCGCTCACCCACGCAGGCGTCCCGCTGCTCCTCGTAGCCGGCGCTGCACACGCACTTGCCGATGGGCACCAGCCACTCGCCCTCGGCGCTGCAGTACATCTTGGGTGTGTCCCGCTCCTCCGAGTGCCGCACGCACTGGCCCCGCACCTCCACCAGCGAGGACGAGTCGGCGCCCGTCACCGCCTCCGAGAAGGCCGCCAGGTTGCGCACCATGGTGGGGCACTTCTTGTAGTAGATGCGGAGAGACAGGATGGCCAGGCAGGCGCCGATGTCCTGGAAGGCCAGGTAGAAGCCGCGCCGGCTGAGGGGGCCCACGCCGCGCACCTCCGTGTTGAGCTTGAGGCGCCGCACGCCCAGGTCGGCGCCCGTGAAGCTCTCGTCGGCCGCGATGGTGTCGATTTTGAGGAACTGGCTTTCCTGCGTGCTGGCGCCCAGGTCGCGGTCCGACTCCAGGTAGTAGAGGTTGAAGGTCTCCTTGCAGGTGCCCAGCACGCCGGGCATGCTGTTGCAGTCCCGCAGGGTAAACTTGATCTCGGCGTAGACGCGCCGGGCGCCGTCACGGGGCACCCAGCTCGTGCGCAGCCAGTTGTTCTGGTTGGGGCTCATGACGTTGCACACCTGGTACGTGTGGATGGGCCGGAAGGACTCGTCCACCTCGTTGATGGAGTCCCACTGCGGGCAGAGAGCACAGCCAGTGACACCAGAGTCAGCCTTCGCCCTCCGGCCGGTCACCCTCACCACGCCTGCATGCCACGCACATTGTGCTGGGGGCGCCCTGGGGAGGAAGATGGGACGTTCTCCGCCCCGGAGGAGCTGACCTTCTCGTGGAGTGTCACAGCCGCCAGACGCCCGGCACCCTACAGACGCGACCTCACGGAGTGTCACATCCTCCTGGGGAAGGGTTATCTGCTACTTTTTTACAGACGAGGAAGTAGAGGCTCAGACGTGTGAGCCACGTGTCTGAGGCCACAGCGCTAGTGAGCGGTGGAGCCAGGCCTGGAACCGATGCCAGAGCTACAACAGTCCGGCCTCCTTTCCACACGGCTGTTCCCATCACGCCCGGAGTCGGGCCACTTCCCTGGGGCAGTCAGCGACCCCACTGGTCCAGCTGCCACGTCAGCTGCCAGAGGGACCTTTCTAACACGTGAACCTGACCATGTCGCACCCCCGCCTCAAATCCTGCAGCCGCGCCCCCTGCATTGGTGCTTACTGAGCGACTGTGTGATGGACGGACTCCCTCTGCCCCGCATCTAAGGTGGGGAGCTCACGGGCCAGCCTGGGTTCCACTCGAGGGAGTACTACGACGTGGGGAAATTGAGTGTGACTGCTTCTGTGCCAGGTGCTGGCCAGGCATCAGTGATTCAGAAATGAGCTAGACACTATCAACAGAGTGAAAAGGCAACCCACGGGGTGGGAGAAGATACTTGCAAAACATGTATCTGATAAGGGATTCATATCCAGAATATATAAAGAACTCCTACAACTCAACAACAAAAAAAACAAACAGCCCAATTAAAAAATGGGCAAACAGGGGCCGGCCCGGTGGCGCAGCGGTTTAGTCCGCGCTTGGCAGCCCGGGGTTCGCTGGTTCGGATCCCGGGCGCCCGCCGACGCACTGCCTGTCAGCCATGCCGTGGCGGCGTCCCATATAAAGTGGAGGAAGATGGGCACAGATGTTAGCCCAGGGCCAGTCTTCCTCAGCAAAAAGAGGAGGATTAGCAACGGATGTTAGCTCAGGGCTGGTCTTCCTCACCAAAAAAAAAAATGGGCAAAGGACCTGAATAGACATAGCTCCAAAGAAAATACACAGACGGCCCAACAGCACATGGCAAGATGCTCAACGTCACTCACCAGTAGGGAAACACAAATCAAAACCACGATGAGATACCACTTCACACCCACTAGGATGGCTATCACCAAAACAACAGAGAATAACAAGTGTTGGTGAGGATGTGGAGAAACTAGAGCCCTTGTGCACCGTTGGGGGGAATGTAAAATGGTGCAGCTGCCGTGCAAAACAGTACGGCTATTCCTCAAGAAATTAAAAATAGAATTACCACGAGATCCAACGATTCCACCTCTGGGTATATACCCAAAAGAATTGAGAGCAGGATCTCAGAGGGATATGTGTACAGTCGTGTTCACAGCAGCATTATTCACAACACCCAAAAGGGAGAAACAACCCAAATGCGTCCATTGCCAGATGAACGGATAAACAAGAGGTGGTACATCCACACGATGGGATATTATTCAGTCTTAAAAAGGAATGAAATTCAGACGTAAGCTACAGTATGGATGAACCTTGTGGACGTGGTGCAAAGTGAGATAAGCCAGGCAGAAAAAGACGAATACTGTGTGACTCCACTTATGTGAGGTGCTGAGTCAGATTCACAGAAACAGAAGACAGAATGGTGGGCCAGGAGCGCGGTGGAGTGGAGGGTTACTGTTTACTGGGCACAGGAGTGTCAGTTCGGGAAGATGAAAGGGTGAACGTACTTAATGCCAGTGAGCTGTACACTTAAAAAAGGTTAAGATGGTAAATTGTATGTTCTGTGTATTTTACCATAACTTTTTTTAAAAAGAAAGAAATACATCAGAAACACTCCCTCCCTCGAGAGCCTCACAGTGCATTAGATGAGGTGGGGAGGGGGCAGGCATCCGGGGCGTGGGCAAAACTTCTGTGGGGTTGAAGCAGAAGCTCTTGCCGGAACGGGAGGGAAGAGTCCCAGCGAGGCAGGAAGTGTAAGCACTGTTCAGGGAGCACCAAAGAGCCCAGTTTGGACACAGCAGAGTCACATCGAAGATGCAGTGTTGAGAAATGAGCCAGGAGCTGAGGGGCCTGGCTCTGGGCCTGGCTTGGTCTCTAACCTGCTGTGTGACCTTGGGCAAGTCGCTGCTCCTCTCTGGGCCCCAGCTTCCTCACTGCAGAGTGCTAGCTGGCTGGCAGCAGTCGTTGTTGGGGTGAGTGGACTCCTGAGGGCCCTGAGGAGGGGCTGGGGGCCGAGGGTAGATGGAGGGGACAGACTCTGGGTCCTGCCCTGGCTCCACCAGAGATGCGAAGCCCTCATCTTCTCTCTTGGGCCTCTATGTGCAATTATCCTTGAACTTGAGATCCGATCGCTTACAGGGGTCTGGGAGAGGGAGGTAAAGACCAGTCCTCTTGGTATTCCTAGATTCTGTAGGGTTCTGAGCTAGCCCACAAGAACAAGAGTGGGGACCACGGGCAAAAGTCCTTCCATCTGTCTCACTTCAGCTCGGCCGGCCGTGGGGTGTCAACACTCAGTGTGCACATCTGTTCAATGGGGCTCAGACAGGCCCCACCTCCCCAAGGCTTGGGAGGATGAAAGAAGAAGCTTGCAAAGTGCTTAGCTCGGCACAGGAAGGCACCAGAGGAAAGCGACTCTACGATGCTGAACTGGCAGCATCTTCCAGGCCACCTGTGCCTGCCTCCAGGGACCACCGGGGAAGAAGTCCAGGGCACGCCAGCCTCACCTGAAGGAGTTTATGCTTCCTGCACCCCCCACCCCAAGAGGACCCCTGCCCTGCACCCCACACTGCAGCCAGGGCCTCTGGGCAGTGCTGTGTCACATCTGGGGTTAAAGTCATTGTCACAATTAATGGAGCACCAAAGAGCCAGCCAGCTGCTCCCTGTCTGTTTCCTGCCAGGGACCCAGATAAATTAATCAGCTTGCTCTGAGTCCGCTCCAACCGCCCCACCAGTGCCAATGGCCTGGCCTAGACCTGCCAGGCCCAGGGGCTACTGCAGATGCCCAGTGACAGGAATTCCTGGAGGCTGGTGCAAGGGCAGAATCAGCCCTGCTCTCCACCTGGGGCACCCCCACCCTGTGCTGGGTGCCACTCCCACCCAGCTGCCTCTGTAGCCCCCGCAACACTCCTCCTCCAACCCCCACCATTGCTCTGGAACAGATGCAGCAAACCAGCTGTGCAGCCCTGGGTACACCACACCCCCTCTCTGAGCCTTGGGCTTCTCATATGTGAAATGGGGTAGCTAATGCCTGCCCCTTCCATCTGCTCTAGGGGGTGGTGAGGGTCAAGTGAGACGATGGAAATGACTGTGCCTTCTCATCTAAAGCAGGGTTCGTGAGTGGCTGTTCATCGCCAGGCAAGGTGGAGCAGGTCCCAGCACGTGGAAGGAGGGGCACAGCCTGATTGACAGCGTGGGTTCTGGGCCAGACTTCCCCTGACCTGAGCAGAGTGGCTTAATCTCTCAGAGTCGCTGGTTTCTCATCAGCAAAATGTCCTTTCCACGCATCCTCACTGATGACAACTGCACGGAGCAGATTCCGTGATCATCTCCGTGTGACAAACGATGAGGCCGAGGCGAGGTAAGTGACTGGCCCAAGTCACACTGATTAGAGGCGGCAGAGCACAGGCTCGTCCAGACCCAGCACCCTTGGCTGTTAGGCTGTGCCACCTGCCTGACAGTCCGGTCACTTTGCTGATGCTGGGGACAGCCCTGGGGGACCCTTGTACCCAGGCTGTTTAACCGACTCCAGAATCAGAGGGGTGGATGGGACCTCCAGGACCACGTCCAAAGCTCCCCACCCAGCCAGACAGGAGAATCACCTGGAAAGCTTATTAAACCAAAGATTCCCAGGCCCCTCCCCAGACCCCAGGACGTGGGCATCTGCATGTTTCACCTGACAGCCCAGCACAGGTCCAGAGTCTGGGAACCGGGGATCTCATCCAGCCTCTTTCCTGTCTGGACAAGCCCAACCTTCAGGCCCCATAAAGGTGGGAGGTGGTCCCTGGCTCAGCAGACGACGCAGGATTGCCTCCCACCCCCTCACGGTGAGGACACAGACCAAAGAGGGCACGAGGGACTCATCGTGGGCTCCAGGCCCAGACAGATCTGAGTTCGAGTCCATCACTCGGAACCTGGCTGACTGTGGGCAAGTTACTCCTCACCGCCCTGAGCCTTGCCATGCTCATCTGTGAAACGGGGGGCTGCACCGACTCACGGGATTGGTTGTGGGGATTAAATGAGAAAACGTCTGTTAAGTGTTAAGAGCTCTGTGAACATAAGTTCTTATTGTCCTCACTCCCAAATGAAATGAGAGAACTCTGAGCCCTGGTTGACAGTGCCCTGCAAACAAAGAACCTCTGATTCCCAGCGAGATCATCCAAACACGAGGCCGGGCACCTTCCTCACCTGCTTAAAAACCTCCTTGAAGACTGGTGCGTGGGGACTGAGGACAGTGGGCTCTCTTACTGCCACTGGGAATGAGACCCCCAGAGAGGAAGGAGCCGGGCTCTGTGCTGACCCCAGCCACAGGCCACAGACAGTCCGGATGAAAACCCTACCCCGAAGTAAAGAAATACTCCCTTCACAAATATTAGCTCTCGGTGTCATTATCATTACTATTATTAATAATATTATTATCCCTCTGTCTCCAGAGCCATGGAAGCAGAAGTGTTCATGAAAGAAGCCGTGTGTGCGTGATGTGCTTGGGCTATGGCGGGATGTGCAGAAGGAAATTTATGTGAGCACATCTGTACGAGGAAACTTCTGTGAGACATAACCACCACACAAACAACAACGCTAATATTAATACAATCAGAGAGGGCTCGCTGCGTGCCAGGCACTCGGCAAGACCATGCGTCACCTCCCTACACCCTCGCAGCAAACTCCCAAGGTCGTCACATACTCATCCTTTCTACAGACGGGGACACTGAGACTCAGGGAGGGGGAGCGGAGCCCCAGGGCCACCCAGCTTGTCGATGGCAGAGCCGGGACCCCACCGGGCTCATGGGCTCCCTCCGGCTTTACTGCCCTGCTCCTCTGGGATTTGGATAAGAGAGGCGGAGGGAGCGGGCAGTGCAGCCTTGTCCCTGGATGCCCAGAGGTGACGGTGCCCACTCCCCAGGAGGGTGGGAGGGGACGTCGCCCAGGAGTGCACAACCCACAAGGACTTGAGGGGCTGAGCCCAGGGTCACCATGGAGGCCAGATGGAGGCCTGAGGGCTTGGCCACAGTGTGGGCTGGCAGTGCCACATGGGGGGTCTGATGGAAGAGGGAAACAAGTGGGGGCTTCAGAGGTCAGGGCAGCTCCTGGTGAGGGTGGGGCAGACATGAGGGAGGGGACCAATCCTGAAGGCCTGAAAGGCCTGGCTGGGGCCCTTCCTGGCCCCGTTCCTCGACGCTGATGTATCCCAGTGTACCCTGGGCCCGGCTGTGGCACGCTGTCAATCTGTAGGCCCAGGACACAGATATGAAGTTCCCACGACTAGGGCCTCAGACTTGAAGAATCAGGAGCCCAGCGCCAGGGTTGGTTCTGTTAATCCCAAAGGTCTGTGTGCACCAAACTGCTAAGAAATCAGCAGCTCCATCTCTAACCTAACCGCTGTGTGTCCTTGGGTAAGGCCCGTCACCTCTCTCGGCCTCTGCCTCCTTTTGATCTGAGGATAAGAGTCTGTGTCACAGCCTCTCTCTGCTCAGGGGACCACGCTGGCCCACTGCGCACCACTTACCCCGTGAGCCGGATACGTGAGCCAGCCCCAGTCCCCGTGGATGGTTGACGTGTCCAGCAAGTTCACTGGAAAACAGCAGACAAGAGAGCATCAGAGCCTGAGGGCCCTCTTCCCCAGTCCCACAAGAGCAGCCCGACCCGGCCACACCGGTCGGCTCTCAGCCCCACACGCCAGCTCCCGGCCCTTTCTCTCCTCCCCTGTCCTTCAAGGCTCAGCTCAAGTCCTCTCTCTTCCCTGAAGCCTTCCTCCACCACCTCGGGCAAAACTCCATCTTCCAAACCATGCCCCCACCCTGAACACAAGCTGCCCCGAGGGCAGCTGCCCTGCTGGTGGTGCGCCGGGATGGCTAAGAGACGGGCTCCGGGGTCCGGGAGGCCTGGGTCAGAAGCCCAGCTCTCCCACTTAGGAGCTGTGCATCCCCGAACAAGTCCCCTCCCCTCCCTGAGCCTCAGTTTCCTCCTCCAGGAAACGGGGGTGATAGTGGTTCCTGCCTCACAGGGGGTCGTGAGGATGACATGGCCCTGTCTCACCCATGGGATGTGATGGCACTCAAAAGAACCCACAGACTGGTGCAGCCTCTATGGAAAACAGCATGGAGAGTCCTCAAAAAATTAAAAATAGAAATACCTTATGATCCAGCAATCCCACGCTTGGGCATCTACCCAATGGACATGAAATCAACCATCCCAAGAGGCTTATGCACCCCTATGTTCATTGCAGCATTATTCACTATAGCCAAGAAGTGGAAGCAACCCAAGTGTCCCTCAACTGGTGATTGGATAAAGAAGATGTGGTATATGTATACAATGGAATACTACTCAGCCATAAAAAAGACAGAATTGTCCCATTTGCAACAACATGGAAGGACCTAGAGGGTATTATGTTAAGTGAAATAAGCCAGAGAGAGAAGGACAGACACTGCATGAACTCACTCATATATGGAATATAAGTGAACACACAGACAGAGAGAACTGATTGGTGGTCACCAAGGGGAAGTGGGGTGAGGGGTGGCACAAGGGGTGAAGGGTCACATCCACAAGGTGACGGACAAACAAAAATGTACAACTAAAACCCCACAGTGTTATAAACTATTAAGGCATCAATTAAAAAATGGTAAATAAATAAATAAATAAATAAACAGACATCCCTGTAAAAAAAAGAACCCACGGACGTCCCGCCGTGAGGTCATGACCCAGCAGGACTGGCCCCAACTTTACAATCATCAGCATTCCCCAGGTGCCCTGTGCCCACCTGACAGGGGGACTGAGAGGAGTAAGAGCTGCCTCTTGCGAGCACCTGCCTGCCATGTGCTGAGCCCTGCAAACTGGAACTTTCCTGCAGGGAGGCTGGGTGGCCTTCTGCCTGAGATGTGTGTCGCTCTGTGCCCGCCCCTCAAAGACGGGAGAAAAGTGTCCTCGGGAAATGCAAGGAGCACTTCAGACGCTCGTCTGCAACCCGCACGACAACCCCGACAGGTGGTCGCTCTTATCTCCATTTTACGGATGAGAACACTGAGCCTCAGGAAGCTCAGGGACGTGGCTGGCAGGGCTGGCCTTCAGAGCACTTGCTGCGGCACCCACAGACACTGCCACCAGCCCTGGCAGCCTGGGCCCCAGAAGCAGGCCCTCTAGCAGTCACCGTAGTGGGGAGGGAGCTGGCCCGGAAGGCAAGTCTGTTCTAAGCCAGACCCTCAAAGAGGACCCCGCAGAGCCTCGGCGACACGGTAGAGAAGAGCCGGCCTCTGGAGTCCGATGCCGCTGGGCTCACGTCCCAGCGTGGCTAGTTAGTAGCAGGTGACCTTCACTCTCCGAACCTCAGTTTCCTCATCCGTAAAATGGGGATAACAATGCCTAGGGGTGGGTGAGGGTAAACTAAAGCTGGAGTCAGTGCCTTTCCCTAAGTCCTGCCCCTCCTACCTCCCACCTACCTCGGACCCACTTTACAGTGATGAGGTGCACTGACTGTTAAGAAATCAGGGCTTGAATCCCAGCTGTCTCTAATAGCTGTGTGTCTTTGGGTAAGCCTCTTCACCTCTCTGGGCCCCTGCTTCCTTAGATCTCTCTGGTGATAGTCGTAGGAGAGGCCTTTCCATTTCATTCTCTCTTCCATGCGCCCCCTCTCCCAGCCAGCAATCATGGGCTTCCAACTAACCCAATCGGCCAGCTTGGGCAGGTCACAGAGGGTTAAAGCCGGGGCCCTACTGGAACTTTCCTGCAGGGAGGCTGGGTGTCCTTCTGCCTGAGATGTGCATAGCTCTTTGCCTGCCCCTCAAAGGTGGAGAAAAGTGTCCTCAGGAAATGTGGGAGTGAGGATGCTCTTATTTGCTGCTTTTCTTCCTCCCCTCTCCCTCCCCGCCCCACTGTCAGGGGCCCCAGAGGCACGGCAGGCTGGGGAGAGGGCTTGTAGAACCAGGGAGGGGCCTCTGCGCTCCTCCCTGGGTCCCCAGGGGCCAGGTGGGATCAGGGGATGGAGCCCACGTCCGCAGAGGGATCTCTCCTCCCCGAGCCGGCCCCACTCCAGGGGCGCAGGCAGAGAGCCTTCCCGCCTCCCTCCCTCCCTGTCAGGCAATGAGAGAAAACTGGGTCAGGCGAGCTTTCTCCTCCTGCTGGCTGGTGGGAGGGGGAGGGGGACGCACTGCAGTTTCCCCCAGACCAGCAGGGCCTGGTTTGGGGAGAGGGTGGGGAAAGGCGACCTGTGGGCTCCCTGACTCCAACCCGCACCCCAGACGGGGTCTCAGAGCCTGAGGGCCCCTTTCCGGCCTCCCCTGGGTGCAGCGTAGACCTGCCCCCACGCAGGGGCCATCCGAATGAACACCCACTGCTTGGACTTCTCCCCCCGGAACACCCTGACTTTAAGGGCAGCCGCCTGTAGACCCCACTTTCCAGGCCCTTCCCTCCCCTGGGAAGCCCCACCACATTTGTGGCTGATTCTTGATCAGTCAGCCAGGGGGCTCAGATAATCCAAAGATAAGTCAAAAGTCAATTCTATCGGATTCAGGAAGAGCTAGAGGATTCCAGGGCTGCTTGCTCCAATTCCTTCCAGACCCTTCTCTGTCCCTCCCCTCCCCTTCTCTCCCTCTTCCCTCCCTCATGTCCCCTTCCATGGGGAAAACACAGAGTCTCATCCACGGGAAGCTCCAGGCCCACACGAGGGTCCATCAGGGCTGGAGAGAATTCCAGCATCAAGCCCACTCAGCCCCGGCCGAATCCTCTTGGAAATTCAGACTCTCTGGTCACCAGGCCTGGACTCTCGCCTGCCTCTTGCACTGCTGGGATGTGTGACATCTGCAAAGTCCATTCTCTTCTCTGGGCCTGTTCCCCCGCCACAAACGGAAGGACCGGACTCCATGGTCTCTCAGGGCCTTCAATGAAATGAACCATTTAACCCCTCTGTGCCTCAGTTTCCTCATCTGCAAGATGTTTACAGGCATACCTCTTGGGCCGACCTGCCCGGGCTGTTCTGGGGGATCAGACGGGTCCCTCTCCTGCTCCGAGAAGCACAGATAATTCCTGAGCTTCTCCTGTTCAATTGTGGAAGGCATTATGCGATTTCTTTTTTTCTCCGGCACTGTCACCTTCCCCCATTCCATTTCGCTGAGACTAATACTTAAATTGATTTACATTCCCCGAGGACGCGGCGCATGCTGGTGAGGCTGGAGAATTCGGGGTGGTCAGACGTCAGCCAGGATGTGAACGCCCCGGAGACCACCCCAAAGTGGCGCATAATCCACAACGGAGTGATAAGGGGCCACGAGCCTGGTGGGGCTCAGGGGGCATCTCTGCAGGTGCAGGCCCTCCCCCTGCCCTGTGAGGGACCTGGTGTAGGGGCACTTGGCCGGGCTGGGGCACTGTCACCTCTGCAGGACCCCAGCTGGGAAAAGAGCCCCCTCCCTGAGTTCCAATAGCCTCCCTGGCCGGTCCTGGCTCTGCACCAGCCCAGGGATGACACTAGGAGGGACTCCTGGCTGTCCCATGCGGAACCTATGCCCCAGGTCTCCACCCATGGCTGTCCGACCCGCGTGGGTAACCCCTACCCCGCTGTGGGTACCCTGCTGCGTCCATTGGACAGGCGCGGACTGGCCCTTGGACAATGCCTCCCTCCGCCCTGGACGAAGACTTCCCGCCTGCCTCTCTGCGGACATCACCTCTTCCCCAACTGTCGCCCCTCCCTGGACATGTCCTCTCTCCCAGGCTGACGGTCAAAGTCCCCTCCCCAGGGGGCTCCGGGGTTTGCCAGTCTGCAATTCTGGAGGATGCTGGCTCCTCCCCAGAGAAGAGAGTTGAAGCAAGGAGTTGGGGTGCACTGCCCAACACCCAGGGCCTCAATGCAGGCCCCCTCAGCATCCTGCTGGGTGAAGAGACTGTCCCCCTCCCCCACCCAACCTGGGAAAGTGGTCTTCTCAGGCCACAGCTCCAAGAGCCCCCAGGCCCCTTGTGCCCCATCCTGCCCTCTTCCCTACTCACCCAGTGCCCCCACCCCCAGTTCCCTCCTGGTGTCCCAGGAACCTGCACCTCATCACTACCCACCCCAGCTGGCCCTGCCCTGCCTGCCACCTCCCCTCGCAGCTCCCCTGCACGGACCCTTTTTCATCGGAGACTGTGAGTTTATCTACATATGTGTTTTTCCCGTGCATGTGCTTTTCCGTGGCCATAAACGCGTTTGAGGGTCTCCTAATATAGGTACTGTCTGCCCATGAATGTGCATATTTTGTGTGCATGCGTCTGCACATGTCTGTGTGTGCACATGCGTGTTTGTGCACAGGTACACTGGCTGCATTTCTCTGCACCTGACTGTGGATGGTGTTGGGGGAGTTGTCCATGCACGTGAGTATCTACAGGCCTGGGCCCACGTGTGTGAATCTCAATGTGGGTCTGTGTGTCTGTGCTTGTGGATACGGCTGCATCTCCGTGAGCCGTTCGTGTGTGAGGGGGTGGATCTGGGGTATTTCTGAGTGGGGATGAGGAACACTCGCTCTGGAGCTCCCTCGCTTCTGGAAGTTCATCCTGCCAGGGTGGGGACGCAGCTCTGAACCCAGGATGTCACCCCGGGATCCTGCACAGAGCACCAGGTTGGGCCTCCTTAGGGCAGAGCTGCAGAAGCAGAGGAGGTCCAGGGTGGGAGATGCGGCACGGAGCAGAACCCAGGGCAGCATCCTGGGCTGGACCTGAAGTATCCAGTGGGGCAGAGAGAGAGAGAGAGAGAGAGAGAGAGAGAGAGAGAGAGAGAGAGAGAGAGTGTGTGTGTGTGTGTGTGTGTGCATGTAGGTGTGAGGCCCTGGGTGCTGGGGAGCCTGATGGGTGTCCCCTCCCCGATTTACTGGTCACCTTCCTGACCCTTTTGGTCTTGACTGCTCAGCCCACACCCCTGCTCCTGCCCCCCACCATGTCCCCTGAGCGACTGGACCACCCTGGCCTTGCCCCGGACAAGACCCTGCTCTCCAGGGCCTTGCTGCCTCAGTCCCTCTGCAGCCGCCACCCTCTCCTCAATGACCCTTCCTCCCAAGGCCACCCCTCCTGCCCACCAAAGCTGCCTTTCCTCTGGCTGCTACTCCTGGCTGCTGTCCCTCCTTCGCCCCCAGTCCTCCAGCCCTGCAGTGTCCCCGACTCTCACTCCTGCCCTCCCCCAAACCCGGTCCTAGTCTCTGGTCCTGTTTCTCTGTTTGTGGTCCCCATCTCTCAACGCCATCCCCAGCCCCCTTTTTCTGCAGCCCTCTGAACCTCATCCTGCATCCTTGTGTCCCTAGGTCACTCTGTTCTCTGTCCCCTGCCCTATCTGTCCCCTCTCTCCTCTACACCTCTTCTCTTGTTTTCTGTCCCCCCATCCTGTTCCCTCGTCCCCGGTGTCCAAGCCTCAGTTCTCTGTCCCCAGCTCGGAATCCCTCAGTCTTGTCCCTCTGTCCCCCATGCCTCTGTCCCCATCCTCAAGCCCTGTGGTCTCTGTCCCCTAGTCCTGTCACCATGTCCATCGCTCTGTCCCTTGACCCCGCTCTCTCCCGCGGTGCCATCCCTGCCCACCCAGGCCCAGGGATCCCAGCCCCTTTGGCGCTCAGGGTCCAGGGGAAGGAAGTTGAACCTCGGGCAGCGCCGCGCCCCCGGCCCCGCGGCCGCCCCCGCCCCGCCGCCGCCGCTCACCTTCGCCGCGCGCCGCGGACACGCAGGTGGCCGCCGCCGCCGCGGCCGTGACGACCCAGAGCGCGGGGGGCAGGCGGCCCCGGGCGGGGGCCATGGCGGGGCCGGGCGGGCGGGCGCGCCGCGCACCCTCCGGCTCGGCCGCGGCGGCCCGCGCGTCGGCGCGCTCCCCGGCTCTCCCGCACTCCCGGCGGCCGGGCGCACACACCGGCGCACACGCCGGCACACAGCGCACACGCGGGCACCCGCGCCCGCCGCCGCCGCCGCCGCCCCGGGAGGGGGCCGGCCCGTCACGGCGCCGAGCCAATCAGCACCGAGGCGGGGGGGACACGGAGCCCGCACGGCGGACACCCGACCCGCGGACCCCGCCGCCGCACGTGCGCCCGCCCGCGCCTTCGGGGGCGGCGCGCGCCCCGCGTCTGCACGTGGGCTCGGAGCCGCCGCGCACCGGGACGCGCAGCCCCGCCGGGGGCGTCCCTCTGTGCGCACACACACTCTTACACGCACGGCCCTGACACACGCGCCCGCACAAAGTGCCCCGCGCGGCGACACACTCGGATGAACACACACTAGTTCACGGCAGAGGCTCGGGGACAAACTCAGAAGCACTTGTAGGTAAAAACTCTCTCCCCTCCCCCACCCCAATGACTGGGCGTGGAGGGGGCACCCCGCGTTCGGGGAGGCCTTAGAGTGCGGTGGTCGTGAGCGCAGGCTCGGGACCAGACAGACAAGTGGTTAAATCCCGGCTGTGTGGCCTTAGGCAAGTTTCTTAAGCTCTCTGAGCCTCAACTGCCACGTCTGTAAAACAGGGATAACAGTATCTGTGTCCTAGCGTGGTTGTGAGAATTAAATTCAAGGACCCACAGCCAGGTGCCAGTGATGGCCGCTGTTCTTGGATGATGGTGATCATTCCCTGCTTTTCCCTCCCCTGACTTCCCCACCTCTAGCTCCATTCCCAGGAGCAGGGATCTCATCCTGGGAAGGGTGCAGGCTCTTCAGGGAGGGCAGGGCCGCGGGGCTCCCTCTTGGGGCCCTACCTACCCCTCTAAAGCCCCTGAGCACCTGGTGGGCCAGGCTGTCCAGGAAGCAGACAAGAGATCTGCAGCTCGTGGGGGCTGGCCCTCAAGCGTGGGTGCTCGCTGGGGGCAAGTCCTGACTCTGCCCCTGACTCCCGGCTGGCACAGACCGTTGCTTGGTGCCCTCTGACTCACTCCCGGCTCCTGTGCTTGCAGCGGGAAGAGTTGGACCCACAGCTGGAGGTTATGTAGAATAGTAAAGGCCATTTGGGGAGTGCGTGCCATGGGCCAGACCCTGCTTTGGGCACTTTATAAACTTGCTTTACTTTAAGCCTCACGCAGTCCTGCAGGGAGGTGCAGCTACGGAAGGCAAAGCACAGAAAGGCCATCATTTGCCTTGGATCACACAGCTGGGTAAATGCTGGCGACGTGCTCAGATCCAGATCCGCTGGTCTCAACAGCCCACGTCTTTCCTGTGCATGTTTCTTTGTTACAGAAAGGAGGAAGACAGCTCATATTAGGAGCCCTTTTCTAACAGCTCAGACCAACTGCTTCAAAGATGCAATAAGCCCCCTGTTACCAGAGGCATTCAAGCAGACACTCGCTAGAGACTGTTCTGGGATGCTGTGAAGGGGGCGGGGGGTTAGGGGAGCAGATTGGACAAGACCCGGAGAGGCAAACTCCAGTGCCCACATGAGACAGGCGGGCCCCCTGATGAAACCCCCCGGGGAGTGTTCCCAGCTCCAGCCAACATTGCCCTGGGGAGGTAAGCCTAATTTTCTGCATTTTCAAGAGAAGTTGTGTATCTGGAATTTTTATGTGGTGTCTCCTAATATTTAAAGTTGGCAGCTTGTGCAAACATCTTAATAACACCACAGTGTGGGCCAGCCTGTGGGTGCAGTGGCCACAGCCCACAGGACTCCAGACCTTCCTTCCGGGCTCCTCACGTAGAAGAGTCCATGGCCGGCAACTCGCTCCTGGGGTGTTAGGGGGTGGGCAAGGCAGGACAGAAAAGTGCAGACCAAGTGCAGAACGCAGGCATCAGCATTCTGATGGGCACCCCCCACCCCGGCCAGGGCTCCCAGAAACATCTGGTGGGGCCACATTTTGCTGGGGGCACGTTTTGCTGGGGGCTGGGGTTCTGCATCCCCAGGTCAAGGTGGAGCCAAGCACACCTGGGTTTTGCCCACTTTGCAGGGGAGGAAACTGAGGAAGGCTGGTCTTCTGGAGCTGGGGATCCCCGAGGGCGTGGTGAGCACGAGGGCCGTTCTCCGTCAGGGGTCCACTCCAGATTCCTAATCCTCTTTAGCAAAATAAGAACTTCATGTCACCAAATGTTCTGTGGGATAAGAGCAGCTTGCTTTCGGTCTCCCCCTGACTCCTCTGAAATCCCGGGATGCCCCAGCCCGGGGGTGCCCTCTCCTGGGGTCTCTCCCTCCCACCCCCACCCCTCTGCTGGGCCTGTGTTTCAAAGTGCAACTTGCCAATCTGCCAGTGGGAAAGAGGAAGTCATTAGACCCCGCTCCTGGAGAAATGGGCGTCTCATCAGGACCTTTGGGGAGACGGTGCCTCCCTCCTCTCCCGAGTGGTCAAGCAGGGCAGCTGGGGAGGGCCTGGGATGGGGGCAGAGGTGAGGCTTCCCCAGCTTCGCGGTCAGTGCTGTCACTGACTGCGCGCCTCCCGGGCTGGACTCTCCCTTCCTTCTCTTGTCGAATCCCTGCACGCAGGGCTCTCGCCCCACTCTGAAGACAAGGAGAGGGAGAGGGAGGGCTGACTGGGAGTGGAGGCTCTGTGAGTGCAGAAGCGGGATCCCTGATGGCTGTGGTTTGTCTCCTCTCCTCGCCTGGATTCTGAGCCGCTTGAGGGCAGAGTCCACGGCAGGGGCCCGGCTGTGTCATGCCTGGTCCTCCCGGTGCAGAGTAGGTGCTCCGGGAACATTTGCTGAATGACTGAGCGAATGAATGAGCAGACGACCAAAGGCCCACAGTTTGATTTCTGGATTGCTGTGCAGGTGTGTCAGCTGGACCTGCTAAGTGGGCTTGACCTCAGCTGTCCGAGGGTGAATCTGAACAGGGCTCACCCTCGACCATCAGCACATCAGCACATTGGGACCTTGAAGTACGGAGCAGGCAAGGTGGGGTGGGGTGGGCAGAGCTGGACTTGGCCAAGCAGGGCGGCCTCTGGGCCAGCCCCTCTCCTACCTCGGGGCCCCATCCCTACCCTCGTCTCTTCCTTCTGGGAGTGGGAGGGGAGTAGCAAGGACATTAGACAAGCCCTCATTACACATGGGCCCTCCCAGGAGTATTTCTTCTCTCTTCACCTTTCTGAGCCTCAGTTTCCCCAAGTATACAAATGAAGATATGCCACCAACTCAAAGAGTTGCTGTGAGGTCACGTGAGTTCACAGATGCAAGCATGCTTGGGAACCTGTGAAGAGATCCCAGATTGGAAGGTATTAACATATATGTATGTATTAGATTCCACGTAAAAGGGAGGTCAGACGCCATTTGTCTTTCTCTGTCTTATTTCACTTAGCATAATGCCCTCAAGGTCCACCCATGTGGCCACAAATGGCAAGATTTCCTTCTTTTTATGGCTAAATAATATTCCACTGTATGTATATACCACATTTTCTTTATCCATTCGTCCATCGATGGACACTTACCTTGCTTCCATGTCTTGGCTGTTGTAAATAATGCTGCAGTGAACACGGGGGTGCAGATATCTTTTCTAGTTATGTTTTCGTTTCTTTCAAATACGCAGAAGTGGAATTGCTGGATCAAGGCATTATTATATTTAAAGGGGGGAGCTGGAGCTGGGAGTTCTGCACCCCCAGGATGAACTATGCAGGGCCAACTGCAGGCACAGGAGAAGACATGTTCTGAGAGGAGATGGGTGTGTGTGAGTGTGCTGGTGGGGGCGGTGGTCAATGGTTAAATCCCCATTCATCCTTGAGTCACCCTAACCCCTGCCCTGAACGTCTTATTGTCCCAAGCTGTCTCCCTCAGGGCCTAGACTCCAGCAGAGAAACCCCCACCCCGCAGCCCCCCTCACCCTCGGCCTGGTTCACTCTGTGAGGGGACTGAGGGGGCAGGTGTTCCCCATATTTGCACAGAAATCTGTCCTCCCCTGGCAGGAGGACAAGCTGCTGGAGGTTTTAGGAGGAGCTGGGTCCTGACAGGAGGCCTGTGTTGCTTCCTCGCTCTGGGCCTCCGTTCTCCCATCTGTGACGTGCCCGTCCTCCTGTTTCCCCAAGCTGTAATGGACTTGAAGGGAGCCGGCGCTGGCACTCCACTGGGCTGGCGCTGGAGTTCCCGGGCAATAAGATCCGGCCCTGCCCGTGAAGTGCTCCCAGGCTGGAGGGGAGGCAGCCCCCAGAAACGAAGGAGGAGGTCGCTTACGTTACATAGCAGGTTCCCCTGGACACGGGGATGTGTTAAACTTTGTGCTTCGTCTCAAGAGCCAGAGCAGGGGTGTGTCAGACGGCCCTGTCAGGTGGAGACACAGTGTGTGCCACCTATGTAATTCCATCTTTTTTAAATTAAAAAAGTAAAAAGAAATAGGTGGAAAGAAATGGAATAATATATTTGCGTGAATGTTGCCTGGTAGGTAATGTGAATTTATGAATCAGTTCACTAATTCAGCAGCTCTGTACTGAGCCCCTCCTGGGCGCCAGGTGCCGGGAATAAGATGGTGGACCAGACAGACGCGTCCTTCTTCTCATTGGGCTTCAGTCTAATGGGGAAGCAGATAATTAAATAGGCAATTACAAAATCCCCTTCCACATAAGGGAATATTTCAGGAAGTGTAGGCACCAAAACTTAAAATTTACAATTTAAAATATTTTTTTTAAAAAAGTCCTCTTTAAGCAGAAAATCCTGAATGTAATTTAGCCCTCTCTCAGTGTCTCGGAGTCACCGCTGTGAGCAAAGAATCACTGGATCTTGATGTGGACAATGACCTGGAGCTGAGTTTGTTCAAGCCACTGCTTGTGGGACAGTGTGTGACAGAGGTGCCTTCAGGGCCACCGAGGTCGGTGGACGTCCTTGCACTTGGAGCCTGAAGGGCCCCCGGCTTCTCTGCTTGAATAGTGTTTCCATCTCTTCCCTCACTCTCAGGCTGTCAGCTGCCTCTTCTTTCTGCTGCAGGGCTCCTGCCTCTGACAGTTCCCAACTGTCCTCTAAGTTGCTGCTTCTAATCTATTGTGGACTAAAAGAAAGAATGCTCATTAGAATTGTATGTAAAGTAAGAGTCAATGGGTTCTAAGTGAGGGACCTCCCTAATAGTAAAGAATATGAGTTTAGAGTCAGTGACTGTGGCTGCTCAGAGGTCTCTTCTGCTTATTCCTGGTTGTTCTCTGGATATTTGTTCTCAGGTTGGAGGGTAAATGAGGTGTTGTTACAAATACATAAGAGGCTTATTAATGGCCAGGCATGCACAGACTAATTGCTTCCTCCTGTTTACATATAATCAATCACTTCCACCTTTTGGAACCACTGGCAAGCAGCAGAATGGAGTAGAAAGATGACTAGATTGGGATGGGACTCTGAGGTCTGGGCTGCTCCATCCTTCATGCTCAAGTCTTTCCTGTCCTGAAGAAACCAAACCAAACCATCCCTTTATCTCTCATTCCCTTGCCTCCTGCCTTCTCCCTCTCTCCTCTTCCCGGCACACTTCTTGAAGGGATCGTCTATTCTCACGGACTTCATTTCTTTCTCTCTCAGTCTCTCCCCGTCCATTATAGCTTCCACAGCCCCTCCAACACCACCTGCCCCAGACCGACACACCACGATTCTCTGCCCCCCCCACCTGGTCCTCGTCCAGCACCACTGTCACCCAGGTGTACAAGTCAGGAGCCTGACCTTTGTCCCAGCACCTCCTTCTCTATCAGCTGTGTATCCAGGACATCCCACGCCCTTTGATTTTACCACCTAAACCTATCTTGAATCTATCTACTCCTCTCCGTCTCCGTCTCCACTGCCACCAGCCCGGTGTGTGCCCCATCACCTCTTACCAGGGCAACTGTGGTGGCCACATCCCTTTCCTCCAAGCACACTCTCTGGGCCCCTCTGGTCATGCACCACACCACAGCCAGGAAGACCATTCAGTGCAGAAGACTGTGGTCGGCCCTGCCCCATGCCCGCCCCTCCCCTGATTAGAACCTTTCCAGAACCTTCCACCACTCTCTCTGGATAAAGACCCAAATCCTTATTATGCCTGCAAATCCCCATCCAGGTGGCCTGGGCCCTGCCACCTCTCCAGTCACCTCCTCCTTCTCTGCACTTCCTCAAATGCACCGTGCCCCCTCCAACACACAACCTTTGCCTCTGCAGCTCCCTCTCCGGGACACTCCCCCCCACCAACCTCCGGGACCCCCTGTTCATCCTCAGGGAAGCCATGCCTGACCCTTGGCCTAAGTCAGCTCTCACAGAACCCTGCTCAGTCTGGAATCCTCCTGTATGCGTGTGATTCCTTGACCCACACGACCTTACTGTGAGAGCAGGGACCCCCTCTGCTCTTGCTGGACACCAAATCCTCAACATCCGGCACGCGGGCAGCCCTCCATAAGGACTTTTGGCCCTGACTCCCTTTAGAGGCCTGACCCAGACCTGGAGCTGAGGCCAGGTTCTTTCCCACGAATTGCCTGTGTGACTTTAGGTAAATCTCGTTACTTCTCTGGGCACTGCTCAGCCTGGGGAGGGCCTCCAAGGGGTCTCGGCATCTCAGATAATATGGCACAACAGTCACTATTCTTATTCATCTTAGGAACAGCCCTTTGAAGTAAGTTCTATTATCATCTACACTTTACAAGTGAGGAGAATCAGGTGGGGGTGGGGTGACATGCTTTGTCCAAGATGCCACAGCTCTTAACTGGCAGACTCAGGATTCAAACTCACATCCTTGGTTCCAGAGCCCACGTGCTTAGTCATGAGGCAGCTGGGACTGGGGAGAGCGGCGGGCACTCCGAGGGGTGGAAAGTCTGGAACGAGGGGTTGGTCAGCGGCGAGGGAGAGAGCAGATGCCACATGGGCTGTTGGTTTGTGGGTGTGCTGACCCTTCCCTGAGCCCCTCAGACTTCTGCGGGGAAAGCAGGGGGGCTCAGGGCCCGAGGAGAGGCCGCCGTGGGGCAGCCACAGGGGATGGAGCCTGGAGGTCCTGCCAAATCTCCGGTCTCCAGGGACTCACCTGGCCCCTGTAGGAAGGCTGGATTATTGGGCCGGGCCTGGGCCAGGCCAGAGCTGGGCTTGACCTCTCTGCTTGACTGTGGGTAGAGCAGGGGCCCCCCTGTGGAATGTCAGGGTGATGGGGCTCCGGGCAGCAGTTGGGGGACTTGTTGAGAGTCTGACCTGGTTCGAGTCCCAGGCCTGACCTTTCTTGTGTGCTGTGTGGCTTTGGGAGGTCACTCCACCTCTCTGAGCCTCAGGTCCCCATCTGTAAAATGAGGACCACACCACCTGCTCTTTGGGGCTGTGGAGATTAGAAGGTGCCTGGCACAGAGTAGGCCCCCGTGCATCACAGCCCTTTGCCACTCCCCTCCCCCCATCATTTACGAGGTGCCCAAGACTTTCCTCAGGGAGCGGGAGGGATCAGGCCGTGGCTCATTATCAGAAAGAGGAGCATTAATATCCTTGATATTAAAAAATAACCTTATCATCATTCTGCCTTGTCAGGAGATGAGCCCACATCAGCATTCTGACAGATGGGAGCAGCTCTGTGTTTGCGGTGTTTGTGGGAGAGAGACAGACAGACAGAGAATGAGGGAGGGAGGGAGACTCGCACAGAGAGATGGAGTGTGTGTGTGGGGTGTGTGTGTGTGAGCCTGGGTGACAGGGACTTGCTGGGGGGCAGGGGTTGTGTGGGTGGGTGGCGGGTGGCCATGGCCCCTCTCCAGAGCAGGGAATAGTTTTAGGAGGGTGACTTGGTAATGCCAATATTGAATGTATTGAAATGCTAAGCAGCTCTAAAGATCTGTCTGATTTTCATTAAAGTTGTGGAGGCGGGGGTGTGATGGGAGGTCTGATTACAGGAGCCGAAGCCAGGGTCCTGCACAGCAGCGAGGCCACCCGCACCCACGCCACTGCTGCCACCTTTCCAGCTGCCACCCCCACTGCTGTCACCACAGTCACCTCAGCCCGGAGGAGGCCCTGGCCCTCCGTTAGGCCATCTTGGGTCACTGAGCAGCCTCAGCTGCTGCTGCTGCAAACAGAGGGACGCCCCACCCAGGGCTCCACTGGGGCGAACCCCTCCCCCTGCCTCCTGGGCCTGTTTGCTCCTCTGTCACTCGGGTAAAGGAGAACCCGTCCCACCTCCAATCCATTCTATCCATCCATGTTTTCTGAGGCCTGACAGTGTTAGGGCAGGGGGCAGGGAGCTTTGCAGGACGCCAGGTGAGGGGGACACATCAGTTGTCCTCTGGGAACTGCTAGTCTGGTGGTACAGTTGGATCCAGAACAGATCATTACATGGCAGTGGGGTGCGAACACCAAGAAGCTACTTAAGGGCCAAAAGGAGGGAGAGCTAAACAGTGTGGTGCCAATGCCCATGTGGGAGGAGAAGGGGAGTGGTCAGTGCCCAGAGAGGGGAGGTGATTTCCCAGAGGTCACACAGCCAACAGCAAATCTGGGACCAGAATCCAATGTCCTGGGCCAGAGCACCTGCATGAGGCCACCTCACCGCGGAGCAGCCAGGACATGGAGAGGGGGCAGGGCTGTGGGTTTGCTCACATGTCAGCCTTGAGGAGGGGTGGGGTGGGGCGGTACT
Source organism: Tapirus indicus (assembly GCA_031878705.1). NCBI lineage: Eukaryota > Metazoa > Chordata > Mammalia > Perissodactyla > Tapiridae > Tapirus > Tapirus indicus. Next base: position 101,503,902 of record CM062924.1, on the reverse strand, counting down.
GTGCCCCAGCAGGAGAGGGAGGAATAAGCAGCTGGAAGGGGGGGTCATCATTTATGAGGTGCTCAGTGTGAGCTGGATGCTTTGCAATTCCCCTCTCCAGTAACCCCACACCAAAGCTGCAGGGGTATCATACCACTTACATTTGGCTCCCTGAAGGCTCAGAGGGGGAGAGCAAGCTGTCCAAGGTCACCCAGCCAGGAACGGCAGAACTGAGATGTGAACCCAAGGTTATCTGACTCTCAAACCTGTGTATGTCCCCCTTGGCCAGACAACTCCCTGGGGTGGGTTTTTTGGGAAGGAGACAGAGTGTAACTGGGAAGCTGGAGACCCATCAGTGGCTCGGGGTCACCTAGAAAGAGCTCCCGAGAGTCCAGTTTAATCTGGAATTGTCCCAAATGCAGACTTACTTCCTGGGATTCGAGTGGAAGAGGGAGCGAGATCCCAGAGCTGCTGGGGGCCTAGGCTGATTGAATTCCGGCCAAGCTGTTCCCGGCCCTCCCCTGCCCAAGGTCATTTGTTCGGGGAAGAAAGCAGCTTCTCAGCCCTGTGTGCCCCGCCCTCCCCGCTCTGAGCTGGGAGCTGGGGGAGGCTGAAGGACAACGTTCCTGGTGAAAGCAGATTACCTGGTGAGGGTGAGGGGCTGGCTGGGTGGGATGGCACCGTGGTGACAGGTCCATCAGGCGCCTTTCCGAGGGGATGTTTCCCTGGGCTGCTGGTGACAAGCCCGGGCTGTGGAGGGAGTGCTGATGAGGTAGAGCTAGACTGGCCCACACCTGGGGACGGCGATCCCCACGCTCACAGCGGCCTGGTGGGCAGGGGCTCAGCCGAGACTCTGATGCCTCCTCCCGAAGCCTGAGGAATCTCCCGTCACCAGCCCTGTTCTAGCTCAGGACCACCCACTGGATCCGTCCCCTCTAACTCCATCCCACAGTTGATCCTACATCCTCCCCTTGATTTCTCGGCTTCTGGGGGCTGTTCCGGGTTCTGGCTGGATGCCAGCTCTGTTCAGCCAGTCTTTTAGCCGGGACCAGCACCCCCCACAGCCCTGGGCCTCTGAGCCCTGACAGTTCTGAGCAGCCTCCTAGTGCAGCCAGGAATTCGCAGCCCTCTCCTCTGGCTCTCCCGGCCCCATCTCTGCGGCCCCTTGGCTGACTCCTAGAATTCCTGACCTCATCCAGTTGTGACCTCCTGGCTTCTGGATCTCGCCTCCTGCTTGTCCCAGGATCCCCTCTTCACACTTCACATCAGCCCCTTGGCCTCACTCTGCCTGCATTGTGCTGGCTCTGTGCGGTGGCTGGGGATGTGTTTCCAGCCCTGGACCCCGTGCGAGGCCCTGCCCCGGCCCCCAGTCCGGGCATGGGCTTGTTCCGTCAGCCTATCCCCCTACCAGAGCTTTGAACCCCAACGTGGGAGCTCAGCGCTCTGGCCCCACCTCCTCTCCCCACCACTGCCGAGGGGCTGGGGGTGCTGGGGATGATGAAGTCGTCTGGGAAGGAGGAAGCTAAAGATGTAAACGAGCCCGTGAAATCCCTGATGACAGCCGTGACCACTGTGGCTGCAGCCATTAAACACGGAGCTTTAACGGCCCCCGAAATACACCTGGGGCACTTGTCAGAAGCTCCTGCTCATCACACGTGCACATGCGAGCCGTGCACACGTGTGCAAACACATGCACGCACACACGGGCTCAGCAAGCAGCGCAGAAAGGAAGGATGGGGGACCCTGGGAGATGGTTCCAGCAGTCCCTTTGGCCTAAGGATGGGGAGACTGGGGCCCAGCGTGGGGGACCGAGGCACCCTGCCACAGTCTGCATCCCTTGTGGCCTCCCCCCTTTCAGATTGCACTTCATATTGCATAGCACGCACGCGTCCCCTGCATCCTTCTTCAACGGCTTTGATGCGAGTCAGATGCTATTGAATATCCGCCCTCCTCTGGTGCCGCAGCGTGGCCCCCGGACATGCAGCACGGTGCCCGGCACCCAGCAGGCACTGGCAGATATGTGTTGACTGAATGCATCAGTTGCGGCCATCAAGGAAGACTCCTAACCGAGAAGCTCGTGCTTTGAGGGCCACTCGGCCGAGCTGAAAGTCCTGGACAGGAGCCTGGGCTCTGAGCTCTGGCCATGTGGCCGAGGCCTCCCCTTCTTTGGCATCAGTTTTCTTATCTGAAAAGTCCCTGTCCTGGCCTGGTCATCGGAGCATCCGTGGTGAGTGTTGGCCGGCCTGTGGTCCCTGCAGCCTGGTCAGGTGGCCTGGCAGCTGTGGGAGCTCAGAGTCTGCTGGACACTCAGGGCTAAGGAGGCTGTTAGGGACGATTCCTCTGTGGGCAATCATCAACACTACTAGTTCACATAGCACTACGCCCACGGCACGTAGTAGACATTCAGGGAAGGTTGGTTAGTCTGAACTTAGCCAGCAAATCCTGTAACAGTGAATTTTCAGGGAGCATTCAGGAGTTACTCCTTGTGTGTCAATTCTGCACAGAGGGAGTTCTGTGTCCTGGCTCTTGTTTACCTCTCCAGTTGTGGGTCTCATCACTCCTACTTGCCCACTCTATGCAATAACCACTCTGAGCTTTCAGGTTTCCTGGTCTGCTGTGGTCTCTCTGGCTCCCCGCTGCCAGTCCCTCGGCTGGCACACTCCTCTTCCCCTTGCCCTATCCCTTTGCCTGGGGAACTCAACTTCAAATGAAAACTTCAGGTCCCCAAAAACCCTTTCCTGTTCCCCACGTCTGGGTTGGGTGCATCCTCAGGCCGTTCAGGCTCCTGTGCTTCCCCCATCACAGAACTTATCACTGTGACCTGTCCCTGCTGGGCCGCGTCTCTCTTCTCCAGGCGCCTGGGGGCTTGAAAGGGCCGGGACGGTGTGTTCCCCAAGGCTGGGCCCGGCACATGGTGAGCACTGACATGGACCTGCTGAATGAACGGATGGTCCAAGGGCAGCTCAGGGCTGGCAGGTCTAGCATAGGCCGCTGGGGCTCCCGCTGGTTCCCACCTCATGATTTGAGTGCCCACCTGGCTCTGCAGGCGCCTGAGGGCTGCCACATGTGGCCCTTTCTGGGGCCAAGACCCCTCCACTGGGTTGCCTGTCCTGGAGACCCCAGGGCCAGCTGCTCTTGTGCAGTGGGCTCCACCCCTTGTGCTCAGCGGGGACCATCCTCCCAAAGTGCCAGGCACAGGGCTCGTGCAACAAATGCCAGCCATTCCCTCCTGGGCGCCCTTTCCAAACAGCGGGCCCCTCGCTTATGCTCCCAGGAGCCCTGAGGCTCAATCTTCCCCTCTCAGCCTCAGTTACTTGTGACCTTTCCAGGGGCCACCTGTCATAGGGAAGGGAAAGCAGGATCCAAGGATGTTTATTTCAGTTCCCGAGCAGAAAACTGCCTGTCCTCACCCGGCGGTGGCCTGTAACAAGATCAGACCCCACAGGATCACCTGCAGTGGAAAAGGTCAGGGGGGACCTTTGCGGGAGGGGACAGGTAACGGTGGAAAAACAGGCAGGCCCGACGAAGGGATGGTGACTCCAGGCAGGCAGAGGGAGCGCGAGAGGCCCTCGTCCAGCAAGCCACCACCGTCAGAGGGCTGACAGCAGGGCGGGCAGGGGGTTGCGGGGAAAATTTAAGTGCAGGTGTTGGCGAAGGGCAGGCTCAGGACAGAACTTTGGACCCTGGGGTTGGGGACACTGTGGAAAACCAGGAGAGGAAGATGGGGGAGACAGTAGGTGGGGGGTAACCATGAGCAAGCTACTTAACTCCTGTGGCCCATTTCCTCATCTGTGAAATGGGGCTAATGATAATAGCTTCCCCATAGGTTGTTCTGAGGAGGAAATGAGGTAATGTGAATAAGCTCTTAGAACAACGCCAGGTGTGTATTGGCCATGATAATGAGGATGACTGACAGTGCACGTTTCTGCTGTCGTTATTTTAATAATGACGACGATTTGTTGAGCAGCAACACTGCTGGCTACTCACGAGAGGACGCATTTCATCCCGGCCGTGCCCTGTGGTAAATTTCCGTATCCGGACTTGCAGAGGAGGCCTAGAGGGGTGAGGTCAGTTACCCGGGTCACGCGGCTGGGGAGCAGCAGAGGGACAAGGACCCGGATGCCAGCGTCTGTAGAGAGTGCACACTCAGATCTCTCCCCAGGGCCTCCGGCTCTCCGTCCAGGGCTCCTTCCTCTGCTTCTTGCTGCTTCAATGACACAAGTCATTGGTTCAGTGATCCCCTGGGGAGAGGTGGGGAGCAGTGGGATCGTGGCCTGGTGACGCTGGTGGCTGACCCAGTGAGCATGCTCTGAGGGAGCCATTGATGACCACCGGTGGCTGGGCATGTCAGGGAGTGGGGAAGGGACCCCCCATCCCTGGCCCTGGGAGGGTGCCCCTGCCCAAACCCTGTGCTCACCATCTCATTTCCAACAAGGACTCGTTTACGAGCAATGACCAGCTTGCTAGAGGACTTCAAAGGTAGTATTTGATGAGTTTTAGCAGCTTCAGCAAAACTCTAATTTGAATTTCAGGCGCTGGTGTGTGATTTCCTCAGTGACAGCTCCAAGGGATGCTTGGGCTCGGCTGTCATCCAGTGGGGCCTCTCGCTGGCTGCCGCCGCAGCCGCCTGCCTTCCCGAGGAGGAGACGGGAGGCTGAGAGGAGCTGGGGCTCCATTGAAGCTCAGGAAGGAGAGGAATAAACAAGTGACAGGGAGAGAGGGGTGGGAGAAGGAGGGGGACCCGAGAGTAGAGACAGAGGGACAGGGAGAGATGCTGAGGCAGAGGGAGGAGGAGGAGGAGGAGGAGGAGAATGTGGGTGAGGTTAGGGGCACTGGGGAGAGGCAGTGCCACAGAGACAGGAGGGGAAAGATAAGAAGACCCAGAGGGAAAGAGGCAAGAGAAGGGGGAGAGGGGGAGAGAGACAGAGAGCGACAGGCCAAACTCCAGACTGAGGGAACTGTGAAGAGACAGAGGACAGAGATGGAGATAGAGACACAGGGAAGACAGCCAAGGGTGGGAAAGACAGGGAGTGGAGGACGAACAGAGACAAACTGAGCAGGACGGGAGAGGGGTGAGAAGGAGATCCCGAGAAAGAGGCTCATTCAGCCAACCCACATTGACTAAGCACCGCCCAGGGCCAAGCCTGGTGGGTGTAGGGCCCTGGGGTCCCAGCGGGCAACAAGACAGGCAAGATTCAGTGGGTGTGGAGGGGACCTGTGCTCAGGGCACTGGGTGGGGCGGGAGAAGGGAGTTGTGTCTCCTGCCCCGGGCCCTCCCACCTTAGCTGGTCTGGCTGTTCCAGAAGTGAAGGGGCAAAGTCCTGTGTCTCCTGACCCCAGAGTCCTGCTCTGAGCCCGTCCTCCACCCGCTGCCCCGACCCCCAGCAACGGGGCAGCTTGCAAGCAGGAACTCAAATGCCCAGTCCCACGGCTGTGTGTGGAAGGGGGTTTATTTCCCGTGTAGCCCTCCACCACACACACACACACACACACACACACACACACACACACACACACACACACACACACACATGACTGGGAAGGAGAGACAGAATGAAAGAGGGGTCTAGGAGCAAGGAAAAGAGTCGTTCATGTCTCTGAGCCTCAGTTTCCTCTTCTGTAAAAACCAAGAGCAGAAATCACACATCTCTCAGGGCTCTTGGGAGGCAAAATGAGATGATTCAGGGAAGGGTTTAGCCCAGCACCTGGCCCAGATGAATCTGAACTGAAGGGACACACATTCAAGACAATGGAACCCGGGTTCTGAGATCTAGTTTCCCCGTGACGTCCCCTTCTGGGGAAGAGGAAGCCGGTGCCCTTCTCTCTGCCCAGGCTGTCAGGGAGGGAAGCCTTACGGGGCTGCCCGAACCTTCCAGGCCATGTAGGACTCCACCAGCCTGAAAGCCATCTTGGAGTCACAGGCCCTGTAGCTGCCATCCAGGTGGGCCCGCAGCCAGGGGGAGGGACTGGGAGGGAGAGGGCGGCCTCAGCCCCAGCGGGAGCCACAGCCCTCCTGGATGGTGAGAGTAAAGGCGGGGGCAGGATACGAGGAGAATTCTAGCACTGCACGACCACTATGGTAGCCACCAGCCAACACGGCTATTGAGCACTTGAAATGTAGCTAGTCTGAATTGAGATAGTATAAAAAAAGTAAAATATCTCATTAGTAGTTTTATATTGATTACATGCTAAAATGAAAATAATTTGGATGTATTGGGTTAAATAAATTAATTTCACCTGCTTGTTTTTACCCTTTTAATGAGGCTATTAGAAAACTTAAAATTACACATGTGGCTCATATTATATTTCTGTTGGACTGCACTGTTCTAGATCCTCGAGCTGGAAGAACCATGAGACAGACAAGACTGGGAACCTCTGTTGTACAGGTGGGGAGACTGAGGCCCAGAAGGGAAGGGACTGGCTCCTGGTCACACAGCCAGAAAGGAGTGTCTGGAAAATTTGAACTTAGGTCTCAGGGAGAGAGTGGGAAGACACTGGTCCCCTCTTGTGTCACCCTGGCCACCGGTTCATTAGGACGGGAGGAGAAAGCATACTTTCTGAGAGTTCTAACAGCTGCGAGGTGGATCAGGAGCTTGAAAAGTCCCACCAGGGCTGTGACCTCGGGCCTGAGGCCCTCACCACGGATGGGGGCCAGAGAACTAATGACGCCGCAGCCACTGAAGGAGTGTGCTCATTTGAAAAGAAAAAAAGGCGAAGCCGAACTGTGGATAGTGATGACGTCCTTACATGCTTAATAAAAGGCAGAATGGGAGTACTGAAAATATGACCTGCTCCGCACCTAAGGCCCTCAGGGGACCCAGCCAAGGGCTGTGCGAAGAACACAGTATTGCAGCCAGAGCTTGCTGGGTGACCTTGGCCCAGTGGGTCAGCCTCTCTGGGTGCCAGCTTCCTCGTTTGTGGCCCAGTGTCTAAGAGTGCAGGCTTTGGAATCAGACGAACCTGGCCACTGGCTCTGACCAGTATTGATGACCCTGAGCCAGTTACTTAACCTCCCAGGGGCCCCATATCCTCATTTGAGAATGTGACCAACTCCTACCCAAAGGACTGCTGGGAGGATGGGCGGAGGGCAGATGGGACGTGCTGAGGCCCTGCCGGGCACACCGGGAGCATCCGTTCGTTCAGCAGACACTTACCTGCCCCTGCACTGTCCTAGGCACGGGATCCAACAGTGAACGAGACAGGCTGGGTCCCTGCCCCACGGTGCTTACGGTGTAGGTGAGGAGACACGCCAGTGAGTAATCCGTGAAAATTTAGACGGCTGTGAAAGAGCCTAAGGGAGGGAGAAAGGCCGGAGAGTGGTAGGGACTGTTTAGGTGGTGTGGACAGGGAAGGCTCTCTGGGAAGTGACGTCTGAGCATCGTTAATGTTAGAATCTGGGAATCCTGGTGTCAGGAGGGTCTACAAAGGCCACCGATCTCACAGTCCCCACCTCCCTGTCCCCCGACAAGGAGTGTTCTTCCAGCATGGCTGAGAGGCCCTGACATCAGACTTCTGGGGTTCAACCCCAGGTCCGCCTCCTAGAAGCTGTGTGACCTTGGGTAAGTTCCTTTACTTCTCCAAGACTTCATTTCTTCACCTGTACATTGGGGATAACACACAACGAGGCCGCACTGGCCTCCCTGTGACGGCCGATCGGGCAGTCGGTCCACCCCCAGATGCCGACTCTGGCCTGGCGCTGTGCTGGTGAGGCAGACACCGAGACACCTGCGGTCCTGCCCAAGTTCCAGGACCAGGGAAGGAGAAGGTGCAACAGAAGCACAAAGGAGGACTTCCCCAAAAAGCTGACATCTGAGTCACAGCTCACAGTGTCTTCAAGCACAAGCAGGAGCTGGCCAGGGAGAAGGACGGGCCTTCTGGCCTGCGGGAGAGCACAAGCAGAGGCTCCGGGAGGAGGGAGCTGCTCTTCCTTCTTGCCCCAGAAATGGGGCCAGGCACAGTGTGTGGGGCTACTGGCAGTTTGATAACCTGGAGAGTGATGCATAAGGCAGGAATCGTGAGTGATGAGGCTGGGAGGCCGGCAGAGGTCAGGTCTCAGAGGGCCCTGTCTGGCCAACTAAGCTGCCAGGACTTCATCTTGGGCACCATGGGGGTTGGAGCCAGGGCACAATGAGGTCGGGTCCGTGTCCTAAGCAGATCCCTCTGACAGTTGAAAGGCCTGTGAAGACAGCTTTAGGTCCCCTTGGGCCTTCCGTTTCCTGGCTTGGGGTCTCCAGGGCCCCCAGCTGCCCGCAAGCCCATCTCCTTAGCACGTGCTCTGCTTGTAAATGGCACCCACGAGAGTGAGAGATCACAGCTCTTGGATGGACAGCCCAGGGCCACCCATGGGAAAGCTGAGCACAGAGGAATTGAAGGGCCTGGTGCATCTGCCTCCCTATACTCAGCCCTGCCTGGGTCTTCCCACCCCACCCAGACCTGCTTTCAGCCAGTGGGTTCAAATCCTGGCTCCCCCACTTACTGCCTGTGTGGCCTTGGGCAAGTGACTAACTTCTCTGTGCCTCAGTCTCCTCACCTGTGAAATGGGGAGGAATCTCCTCATCACAGGTGTGTGTGAGTGAATGAGCGCATGTATCCATAGGCCATGACTGATGGCTTCCGTGTGCCTCCCTGCATCCATCACCCTTGTGAAGGAGATGGGGGAAGGGATTCTGCTCTTCTCCCACCGTAGAGATAGGGAGGCTGAGACTGCAGGGGAGGTGGCCTGTCCAAGGATGCTCACTCAGTACATCAGGACACAGTTGGGACCAGGACTCAGTCTGGCACTTGGTCTGGAATTCTTCCCACTGTATCAGCTTGCCATCCAGAGCAGTATCTCAAGTGGAGGGATAAAGCTCTAATGGTGGATTCCAGGCATCTTCCAGTGGTGAGATGTTCTTTTTGAGCTGAGGACACGAAAGAAGGAAATTCTCAGCCTTCCTCCAGCCCACTCTGCACCCCACTTACCCAAGGGAATCTCTCTATGTCGGCTTACTCTGCCCCTAGACAGGAGCTGGGATCCGTAGGCTGGCCCTGCCAGAGCTATCTCTTCACCTGCTTGGCCCAGTCTCTGGCGCCTTCCTGATGCAGAGCCCCACCCCCATCCCCGCCCCCAGCTGGCTCTTGTCACTGGGTACAATGATCGCCTGTGTTCTTGCCTGCCCCTCACTAGATTGTGGCTTAAAGGCAGTGTCTCTGAGCTTGGTCGCCTCTGCCCCAGCACCAGGGCTAAGCCCTCTGTTACTGTGTGGCCAAATAAGTGTGTGCTCCAAGACCTGACCTCCCATCCTTCTCCTAACCTGGTGCTTCTCACCCTTTTTTTTCCACCATTGCCCCCCAAGGAGACTTTTAAGACATTTTCTCCCCTAACGTCCACCCCCATGAAATCTTACTTCTACAGATATACCTTATATCTGTGTATGTACTGTATCATGTCTGTACTTCATATGTAAAAAGAGTAAGATCTTTTTCATCCTCCAATAGCCAATTATCATCCCCCTTGAGAATCTAAGCCTTAACTCGTCACTTGTGAGTCCTGTGGACTGCAAACCACACTTGCTACGTTGACTTAATTGCTTCACCACAGTTAATCACTTCTTGGTGGAACAGGAAGATGGTAAAATCGATGTCAGGGCACATTTGCTGGTCAGATGGGTGTCAGGGGAGCAGGAAGCCAACACAGATGCCTCTCCCAGCTCCCCCCAAGCTGTGAGGGCCCAGCTCTGAGAAGGGCGAGGGCGAGTTGGCCTCATGAGGTTATGGAAGATCTGAATTGGTGGGGTCCTTAAAGATTGTTTGGTCCAAACTCATTTTACCAATGGAGAGACTTGAGGCCAAGGGAGGCATGGGGGTGGAGGGCGGTGCTACAGAGTTTGTAACCAGACTGGGAGCCTGTTGAGGGGAAGCTGTATCTTACTTACTCCTGTATCCCCAGGGCCTGACACCATGTCTGACACAGGTGAGAGGTGCGGGGCATGGACAGATGGATGGATGGACGGACGGATGGATGGACGGACAGACAGGCTAAGGGCAGATTGTGACGCCTGGTCTCTTCCCCACACTGAGGAGGTGGAGTCCAAGCTGTAGCCTGGGTCTCTGGGAAAGCTCTGGTGATGCCAGGTGCCTGCTGGGCCTCAGCAAACAGAACAGGAACGCTGGACAGAGTGGTCTCAAATCCCTGACTCCAGACTCGCGCTTCAACTGCCTCCTCTACGTCTCCACCTGGGTGTTCAACTGACGTCTCAGACTTAACCTGCCCCAAAAGAGACCTCCTTCTCTTTCCTCCGAAACCTGCCTCCTCGCGGCTCTCCACAGCACAGGGCAACTTCTATGCTCCCACTTTCAGACCAAAAGTCTCGGGAGGCATCCCTGAGTCCTCCCTTCTCTCAGATCCCACGTCTAATCCGTCGGTAAATCCCGTTTGCTCTACTGTCAGCATCTGACTGCTCCTCACCACCTCCCTGGTCCAAGCCATCATTATTTTCTTTGCTTGGCTAACAAATGAGCCATTCAGAACTTATTTTGGTTGCAGCCTCATTTTTGTGAGGAGATACTGTAGTACCCCTGAGTAATCTTGCAGCCTCACCCTTTCTCCCGTATTTATTCTCCACACAGCAGTTGCAGCACTAGCTCAAAACCCTCCACTGGCCAAATCTTTCAATGCTCTAGAAGCTCCTACATCATTTGGGCCCTGATTACCTTTCTAACTTGATCTCCTACTCCTCTCTCCCTTGCCCGCTCTGCTCCGGCCACACAGGCCTCCTTGGTACTCCTCCAACAGGCCGTGTGTACTCCTGCCTCAGGTCCCTCGCACTGGCTGTTCCCACTGCTGGGAATCTTCTCCCTTAGACACTCACATGGCCACTCCCTCAAAGCCATCAGGTCTTTGCTCGGGTCATTTAGCAAGCGAGGCCTTTCCTGGCCACCCTATCTAAAACCGCAACATCGCCGGATACTTCCATGTGCCTCCCACCCCACCCCCGCCAATTTCACTTTTTCTCCTTGATGCTCAGCATTACCTAGCCTACTATATACTTATTGATGTCAGTCTCTCCCACTGAAGCCTGAGCTCCATGAGAGCAGGGGTTTTATTCTGTTCTGCTCACTGTGGTGTCTCTAGCACCTAGAACACAGTCTAGCCCACAGTAAGTGCTCAGTGGACACCTGTGGAATGAGTGAGTTCTCGGAGTTTGGTGATGGGTGAGACGGGAGTGGCAGGGACCAGCCTGCCTCAGGAAGCCTTAGGCATGGCATCATCTTCGTTCTTTTGCCCCTTTTACCCAGTCACTCAGTAGAGGCACAGGGCTCTGTGGAGGGTTAAGACATGAACACAGACAAATCTGTACGATTCCTCTTCTATGAGAAACTTAGACTAGTCAAATTCATAGAGACAGGGAATAGAGTGGTGTCTCCAGGGCCTGGGGAGGAGGGGGGAATGGAGAGTGATGCTAACAGGTATGGGGCTTCTTTCGGGGGTGATGAAAATGTTTAATGGGTACAGAGTTTCAGTACAAAATGATGAGAAAGTTTGTGGTGACGGTTGCACAACAATGTGAATGTAGTTAATGTCACTGAACTTTACATTTAAAAATGGCTAAGAGGGTAAATTTTATGTTATATATATTTTACCACACAAGTAAAAACAAAAAAAAGATATGAACACTAATTACCATGGGCTCAATATTGTGGGTCATACAAGACCTCCTCAGTACTCCTCAAACAGGCCGTGTGTACTCCTGCCTCAGGCCCCTTGCACTGGCTGTTCCCACTGCTGGGAATCTTTTCCCGTAGACACTCACATGCCCACTCCCTCCTCCCAGAGTCGTCCAGGGGAAGAGACACTTCTGGCTGGGGTGACTGAAGGAAACTTTCTCGAGTGGGAGACATCTGGGCTGGGCCTTGAAGGATGGGGAGAAGCTGGTGGGAAAAGGCTGGTGGAGGGCATGGGTGGGGGAGGGAACGGCTTGGAGGTAAGTCTGGCCTCGAGTATGTGTGCCCGGCTGGGGTACACAGGGCCCCACGCTGGGAACCTTGAATCCCTGTCACCTCCCCCTTCCCCCTGGCACCTGGGTATGGGACCTCGGGAAGGCTGTGGAGCAGCCTGTGGAATGCAGGGACCCTATCTCCTCAGGCCTCCTGAGTGGTAGGTTAAGGAAGCCCCCCATAAACCTAGGGTTCTGGTCTTGATTGCACAGCCAGTTAGACCGAACCCGGAAGACTCAGGACGTAGAAGCACCAGGCTTCAGTCCTGGCTTCTCCCTGTAAGTGCTGAAGCCACAGCCGAAGCAAGGTCGGGGTGGGACCCCGAGCACAGACTCCCTCCTCCTGCTGCCCTGTCGCTCTGCAGTCCAGACTGCAAAGCACAGCCCCTCCTGTAGCAGCTGGCCTTTCTGGGGTCAGGCCCAGGGAAGCTAATAATAACCATTGACTGAGTCCCTTCTCTGGCCACATAAGGGCTTTCATGGGAATTATTTTATAATTATTTTATTATTATTTTATAATTTTATAATCCTAAGAGGCAGGCAAGTACTATTATCCCCTCCATTTCACAGATAAGGAAAATAAGGCTCAGAGAGGTTAAGGGGCTCACTCAAACCAGGGTGCTGGGCAGTAGCAGGACTGACATTAGACCGTGTGACTCCGCAGCCCTCTCAGCCCTTGGGCTACCCTGGGCTTGCTTCAGACCAGGGCTCACAGGGATGGCAGAGCCACTGTCCCCACACCCCACTTTCCTCCCAGGGCAGCCCCTCTCCACTAGCTCTAGGAAGCCTCCCTCTTCCAGGCCTAGATGCTTTAGTCACCTGTCCCTGCCGGCTCCTCCCAGCTGTGCCAGTGGTGGGCACGGGCCCCAGTCCCCACTAAGGTGAGGGGGAGGCAGGGCTGTGCCAGATGGAAGCTGCCACAGGAGGCTCTCTCTGGTATAGGTCTCAGCACCTGTGCCAGCGTCTTGGCCCCGAGAGGACATGTTTCCCCTCCCACCCGAGGACAGGGAGTTCTTCCAGTGTCTCCTCCCTGAGTGGGGCAATGAGGTATTGCTGGGTACTGTGCAGGCAGCACAAAAGCCTATCAGGGCCTTCACTGCGCACTCGCCACGTGGCAGCCCCTGCCGGGCTCAGTCCTCACGGCACCCTGTGGGGGCGGCACCATTACAGATGGGGAGACTGAGGCTCAGAGGTAAGTCACACACACAAGCGGCAGAGTGAGGGCCAGAATCCCGATTTCTCTACTATCCACGCTATAGGAGGAATCATAGACTACTGGAGAAGGGCGCTTGGAGGTTATCTAATCCACTCGCTGGGGTGGAGCTGAAGAGATTTGTCCAAGGTCATGCAGTGCATGAGTGACAATGAATTTAGTTTTCCCATGACTTCCATTATAAATGTGCTGGCATGTCGCCACAAATCTCGTTACTTCCAAGATAAACAAAACTTGCATTTAAGATTATAGTAGGCTTTTAAAAAAAATGTGTTTAATTGAGGCAAGTACCTTCTACTGCAATGTCAGAAAGCCACAAATACACAAAGGTGAGCCTGCCCCCGACAGCATATCTGGCCCTGCCGCCCCCTCGAGGTGGACAGTGGCTGGAGTCCAGGCAGCAGGCTCAGTGGAATGGTGTCTTCTCAAAGGCGGGGAAGGGAGAGGGCCTCCTGGCTGCCTCTGTGGCACCTTGTAATTTCAGTTTAGCTCTGGTCTAGAGCTGGGGAGAAACAGGAGCAGAAATTGGGTGTTTGTATTTACACCACCGTGGCTCTTCCAGCAGAAGACCACCCAGCTCCAAGGGACAAGTTTCTCAACCCTTTTGAGCTTCAGTGTACCTGTATGTAACTGGGATAAGAGTAGCGTCACCGTAATTACCAGGATCAGTCACAATGGACGTAGAGCCCCTGGCACAATAAATGATGTCCACAATGATGAGGATGAAGACTCAGGAGGGCACAGAGCGGTGATGGCACTAACTGTCCGAGCATAAAGCAAGGGACAGACTGAACGAAGGAAACAAAGTATTCTGGACCTTGCAGCCGACGTTTGCAGCCCGAGTGCATTTCCCTCCTGACACTGGGCTCCAGTGGAAACGTCCTGAGCTTTGGAGTCTGACAGACCTGGGTTTGAATTTGGGCTTGGCTACTTCCTGTCTGACCCTCATCCCTGAGTGTCCACCTAGTTCTATGCCGTCCAATACATTAGCCACTAGCCTGATGCGACTACTTAAAGTTTAAAACTCAATTTCTCAGTCACACTGGCCATGTTTCAAGTGCTCAAAGCCACATTTGACTAGTGGCTCCTATATGGGACAGTGCAGAAGAGACCATTTCCCTCGTCACAGAGAATCCTATGGGACAGTGCTCCTCTGGTGACCTGAATGCAGACGTGGTGCCTGCATTGGGGAAGATGCACACACGGCCTGGCCAGGGCAGAGGGTGACAAATGGGAGCGCTCAGCCCACCCCTGCCACGAGGACTCTGGCTGAGCCCCAAGTCTCCTCGCTCTCCTTGCCTAAGTTGTGCTTCTCCTTGCACAGTGGATGTAACGCAGGGTCCCACTGCCCTGACTGCAGTTCTGCTACTGACTTACCATGTGACCAAGTAACGTCACCTCCTGGAACCTTAATTTCTTCATTTGCAAAATAATTCATGTCTTTCCAGCCTCAGAGCATTGCTGCCAGGGTCAAGCAAGTAAATGATGGAAAGGGCTCTGAGATACGGGGACCGTCGAGAGACAAGGGGCAGCAAGGTGCGGTGGGACGAACCTACATGTGGTGCCAGAAAACTGGGCTGCAATTCCACCTCCCACTAGCTGAGGGCCCTTAAGTCCAGAGGCTGCATCTGAATCCTTCACTGTGAGGGGTGACAGTGAAGATACTCTAAACTTCTGTGGTCCCGTGAGGACCAGGAATGTATGTGAAAGTGATCTGAGAACAGCCACTCGGCTCCTCAAGAGCCAGGCGTGTGGGACAACCGTTACCCATACAGAAACGAGGCAAGTTGGTCCAAGCCTCTGCCAGCCCGTCTCCTTTCTGTGCTCCGCCAGCCTGAGAGCCCGATTCCCACCTGGTGAGGCCCCTCCTGCTCCAAGCCAAGAGACCACGCTGGGACAGAAACGGGGGCACCAAATGGGTCAAAACAACCTGTTCTGCTGATGCCAGAACAAGACATCAATTCCACTGGGGCCACAGTCAGATCCAGGAAGTGCGCCTGCATTTGAGACAGCCCCTTGGGCTGTAGGGTCTCGCTCTGGGTGGCTCCAGTGCAGCAGGGAGCAGCATAAGAGCACCGTCTGGCATCCACAGAGCACGGCCCTACTTCCAGTTCTGCCACTCACCTAGTCATACAACGGGTGTTCCCTGGGTACCGGATGTGTGCCTGACACCAGGGAAATGCGGGAGAGACGGCCTAGACCAGGCCTGACCTCCAAGGACTCTGTCCATCTTGCCCTCTTTTTCACCTTCCACTCCCCCCAGCAGCCCACTTTCCTGAGCCTCAGAGCACCCACCAGGTCTCTGCACCAGAGCTTTGGGTCCCAACAGCAGGAGTGGCATCGTATTTATTGAGTACTTGCTACGTGCCACAACCTGTATCAGAGGCTTACAGGTGCCACTCTAGCCTCCACAGTTGCCCCAAGGGTGTGCATTGCCTCCATTTCACAGGCAGGAAGTTAACACACCCAAAGTCACACATCTAACAAGGGACAGAGCAGGGATGTGAACTCAAGAGCTGACTCTCTAACATGGGGCTCTGAACCACTGCATCTATATTGATCCAAGTCTCTCCAATAGAATGGTGGTGGTTCTGGAGAACGTTCTTCCTTCAGGAGCCCAGGATTAGGGGAAAGATGGAAGTCAGAGAGACCAAGATGCTTCCCAGGGCGGTCTGGGTCGGGGAACCGCCCTCACACATTTGTGCCACGCACCGTGTGGGCTTGGCTGCCCCCGTGGGAGCTCAGGCAGGACCTGTGGCTGTCCTTCTGCCCTCCCAGAAGAGCCCCGACTGGGCCATCAACGGTCAACTGAGGAGGTGAAACTGAGGGCGGCAGGGGCCCAAAAAAGTGACAGGCCCTAGGCCACACAATCCAACCCCCAAATAAGGCAAAGGACATGACTCTTATTGTTACTGGACCCCACATTTCCAGGTGAGAAAAGCAGAATTTTAGGCCTGGCTGGCTGTCTCAGGCAGGACGGAGAGGGAAGAGAAAGGAGAGAGCAGGTGGGGAGACTTGGCAGGTCTGTGACAACAGTCCAGGTGTGACCGACCAGGCTGCTGGAGGACCGGGAAGTATGGCTGACGAGGGATTGAGCAAGAAATGCTTGTATGCGGCACGGCGTTGAAGAGCAAGCTCTGGAGCCCGATGGCCAGGGTTCAAACCCAGCTATGCTGCTCACTAGCCACGTGACTCATCACGGACTTCTCAGTGTTGACTTCCTCACCTGTGCCGCTCCGACACGTCCGGGTGTTGCTGACGTAAGAATTATATAAAGCTCTTCGTCCAGTGTCCAATAACAGTAAGTATTAATTATGAGACTATTTCTAAAAAATATTAACACCCCTCCTCCACGAAAAAGACGAAAGAGAGAGAAAGAAACAGCATTTATAGGTACTTGAGGTCTGGAGTCTGGACTGGCATGGGCGTTTTGGGTCCCTGTTTTTCATATATAACCCTTGCCTGTCCGACAAGGTTATCAGTCCCCTAGGAGCAGGCATCACGCATCATTTTAGCCTGATCCGGCCCCACCCTCGACAGCACCTGGCAGGGGACTGAGCACATAGTAGGACCGCAGAGACTCCAGAACTTCAGGTCTAGAAGACACTTGATGTGCCAGGCCAACCGCGTTTGTGTTAACAAAGAATAATGCACAGTTCTTGCCCTTGAAGGGTCACAGTTTAGCGAGGGAGGATCTTAAGTCATCCTGTGACAATCCAATAATCCCATGCTCTGAAGCCCACATGCGCTCCTACCTGACATCTCTGTCCCCCACAGGCTCGTGCACACATTTGGCCCCGGTTCCCTGGGCTCACAGGCGGCTGCAGCCCTGGCCTCCCTGGAAGTGCTGGCTGTGTCTGGACACTGTGTGCAGCACGGAGGGTTCAATCTCACACGGAATGAAAAGCTGCTCGGTCCTGCGCCAGCCCCAGAGGCCCTCTTTCCCACCCCCTGCCATTTTTATCAGACCCTCCTGATGGCAGGTCTGTGAAATCTCCCCTGGAGGGGACTGTGGGTCCCCGGACTGACCTTGTCCTGATGTGTTTGATCAGCTGTTTCTGGCCTGCGCCGGGGGAACCAGCGCAAGAAGAGCCTGCACAAGTGGTGTTTGATCAGAGCGGCTGGGAGCACCGGGCCTGGTGAGCTGCTCTTAGCCTTCTGCTCATCTCTCCTCGGAGGACAATGGAAGGAGGATGTTCTGACAGAGCAGCCCACAGGTAACTTGGGGAGCAGCCTCGCTGGCAGGGGCGACACGTGGAAGCTGGGTTCTTCCTGAGCGGCCATGAGGGCAAGTGAGAGGAACACCGCTTGGTCCTGGCTGAGCGCCCTGGGCTCACTGATGCCAAGTGTGTGGAGGAGACACAGTGTCTCAGTGGACAGGGGACCTATGCTCTGGTAGCACTGGGTGACAGGACAGAAGGTGGGACAGAACGCACAAGGAAAAGCCTGAAGAACGTTCACAAGAATTAAATGAACTGGTTCTCGGTGAAACCTTGAGTCCTGGGGTATTTCCCAAAGAAAGGTGAAGACCCTCGGTCTAGGACAAGTCCACATGGAGCCATTTTTTCACCCAAACACACCCCTGAATACAAGCTCACAGAAAGGAAGATAAATAGTGACGATGAAAGCTCAAGCAGCAAGGTGGGGAGGCCAGGAATAACTTCCCCAGTGTTCCCACCTGACACTCAGAGTCTGTGCTGTACTCGGACACGACCCCTCAGCTGTGGGGCCATGGGGCCCTGAGAGGGCCTGTCCCCCTCTCCTCACCACTGGCTCTGGTCCGGGACAGCGGCTTTGGGTTCACTGTAGTGCAGCCTAGAGTTAAATCTTACGTTGGTCCTGGGCACCCCTGCACTCTAGTCCAGGCCTCTACCTGAGAACACAGTAGGCATCCTTCCTGCCTTCCCTGCCCTCTTCCCCAGGCTCTTTTAAAGTATCAGAGATGTTAACAGACATCATTCATGAAGCATCTGCTCTATGCCAGGCATTTTACAGTTGTTAACTTCCTCCTCACAATCACTGTCACATCTGTGCACAGGTGGGGCTGGGGAGCTCGAGTCCACACCCTTTTCCACTGTGCTGCTCAGCCTCACAGCCGGCCGCCGGCCCCGGCTTAAGACAGATCACCAGGGAGGCGCTCGGCCTATTTGCTACCTCTGCTCATCACTCCTGACCTGCAGCAGCACTTCACCTTCATGGCTGGAGCCCAGTGGTACGTCACAATTACCCCTTGCAGCTGCCTGGGACACTCTCAGGATTATTGCTCCAAATACGACACACAGCTCCAGCCTCTCTCCAAAGACACAGCTTAGGCAGAGGGGCATTCCTTTGTAAAGGCCTGTGGGCTCTGCACAGGGCTCGCGCGCTACTCCAGCACTGTCCCAGGAGAAGTTAGCACAGAGCTCTCCACCCCTTTCCCCAGCCTCAGGGATGACCTGAGCTTAGAGGCCGCAGGATATGACGCGCCTCCAGTTGCCTTACACACTGGATTCTTACTGCAGAAATGCTGCACATTCTATCAGCGTGTCTGACTCTCGTTTCCTTGTTGGCTGCCAGCGATGTGACATTTTCAGCTGTTCACCACAAAAGGTTTCTGCTTATTTTATAGTTATTGGCTCAGCACTTTGTGCTCTGGGGGCAGCTGAGATTCAAAAGATAAATGAAAAGTGGTGGGTGTTACAAGGATCCCTAAGGACTGAGAGAGAGGAAGAAGGGAGACCCGTACAGGTATGGGAATGAACATTCTCTTCAGTGCTAGAAACTGCAGGGTACCGCTGACCTGTATGGAAGGACTTTATTAATAACAACTAAAATTTTCAACACTAAATTCTTTAAATCCAGGCGTTTAATTAGTACTATAATTCCGTGGGGTAAATACAATAATCTCCCTCAGTTATAGAGGGGATCTGGGAGGAGGGAGCTCAGAGAGGGTAAGTGTCACCCGAAGTCACACGGTCTGGAGTGGCAGAGCCGGGATGTACCCAGGTCGGACACCACACCACACCTGCTCCCTGCGAGAGGGTTCAGGAAAGGAGCCTCCACACGACAGGAGAGCTTCCTCCCTCACCCCCAGCCATGCTAACACAGCCTGAAGCTCCTCAAGAGCTCCTAGGAAACCAGGCCCATCAAGCCGGTGCCCATCTGACAGCTGCCCAGAACCAGAGAAAATAGGTCTATATCACCACAGTCACTTAAAACTCAGGCAGCATAATTGTTTTCAAAGTACATATTTTATTTCTATAGAGTAGTGCAAGTGGAACACGAATAATAGTTTCTAACCCAATTTATACAGCATCATGCGCTGCCTACCTGTCCTGACCATGGGTGGTGGCAGGTGGGGCTGACCCCTGTAAGGGAAACGATAAACATTTCCACGATTTGGAAGTGATCTCAATTAGCCCAGGGATGATTTTTTTTTCCGACAACTTAGTCCCCAAAGCACAGGCAGCTTCTCTCTTCCTCACAGGCCGTGCTGTAGGTGTGGCAAAGTTTCCGGGTTCTCGCTGTGCTTCTGGGGTTTTGGCCCAAGACCTACCAGCTCCAAGGTTTCCCATGGCAACAAAACAATCATCGACTTGCCTTTGACACTCCCTTCAACCCCAGATCTTTCTTTTACTCCCTTTTTCTCCCTGCCTCCCTAGGGCACCCAGGCCAAGCGGAGAGGCGCTGGGCTGGCTGAATTCTTCCTCTGAGAGGGCTGATTACAGCCTCCCAGTATTCTCTCCCCACCGTCCAACTGTCTAGCCCCATTTAATAGAAATACTGCTTACCCCCTAGACCCATTCTCTGTAAGATTAGCAGTTTCTTCCATCCCTTATTCAATCCACAGACCACAGGCACATGAGATTTAAAGGCACAGCCACCCCATTACCACGTCATCAGCCTGCGGTGACTGCAGCATCACCTGGGGTGAGAGACTCTGGGCCTCTCTCACCTTTTCCTCGACTCCAGGAGTACTCCTGCTTTAGATTGTGGACAGAGAACAGCAACCTTGTCTCCCCATTCATCCCTGTCGGACTGGGCCTCATTTCATCCCTCAGCCCCCGACTATCAGAGCTCTTCCCTGGGGGAGGAGGCTGATGTGTGTTCTGTGGTCGGTGGGAGGGAGGGACAGTCACGATGCTTCCTCGGAGAGGGCCTGAATCACCAGAGGAAGGCAGTATTCACACAGCAGACCGTGCTACTCACTGGCTCAAAGTTCTCCAAACACAGAGCTTCTGAGACAGAAGAGACAGGCTTTACAAACGAGTACGGGCCTGTCTCCCTGCTCCTTCGCTGCCTTCTGGTCCCAGGTTCTGCTCACGTACTTGGCCAGTCCCATCTTCCTACGGCAATCCTTGCTCTTGAATCATCTACTTGCTTTCTCACTTACCTGGGACGGACAAATCTGTTCCATAAGTGATTCCATAAGTGATCCCCTTTATTCCCACAGAATTAGACTCCAGCTTGGAATCTGCCTGCCCTTCCCTCCTCATCAGCCGCTTCATGAGCTCTGGGAGCAGAGAGGTTTGGGGTCCCCCTGAACAAATCCAAGTGTTCCAAGAAGCCCACAGACTCCTCCACCACTGCAAGTGCCCCAGGGTTCACCCAGAGGCCACAAGGGCAGCACCCACAGCAACGAGGCAAGGAGAACATCACTGCCACACGAAAGCAAGTGGCGTGGACTAAGGAGACACGGTAACAGTGTCCTCTGTGGCAGCAATTCAGGTCTCTTGGGCAGAAGTGGGAGAAAATAATAAAATGGCTAGAAAGTCTCACTACAGTAAAGTCCACACTCAGGCGTCTCTGGGCAGTGACACTGTAGAATCACTGCCGGGGCGTCTTGCAGAGGTCCCCCTTCTCATTCTCGCCGAGAACCGCACAGGCCGCGCCGCCCGCCGAGCATGCCGCGGGGAAAGGCGCACCTCGCAGGGAGTCCGACTTCTCTGTTGGCTCCCGGCAAAGCGGGCTGCAAGTCTGGTGATTCTGGAGACAAGTGTCCTGCCACAACCTGGGTCTCTGTCAGAAACCTGAGAAAGGGTTTCTCAGTACCTGAAAGGATCTGAAGCTGGGATTTAAAACGTATAGCTTTCTTTATTCAGAAGAATTTTTAAAAAGAAAAATCACTTTCCCCTACAGGCCCTCAGCAATTAATTTTTAAATTTGTTTTGTTTTTTGCCTGGAAGAAGTCCTGATGACACTGACTCCCAACCCCGCCTCTGGCTTGTGCAGAGCCCGTTGTCCACTGGGCTTGGCCTCCAGGCCTGTGGGCATGGGCCACACCACTCCCTTTCACTGGGTTTTCTCTGGTGCCAAGGGGAGATTCAGTGCCATTCTGCCACCAGCAGGGAAGAGCTCTCCTGGCCTGACAGCGCACAGGACTGAAATCCTTTAGAAGACAGAGACAACCTCGGCAGAAGCAGTGAGGGCCTTCCATGGAGGCGAAGTCTTAAAGGTTTGAGCACCATCTTCTGGTCAGTTTTTGGCTTTTGAGGCCAACATGCCTTTGAAAACTTCATTTACTTAGGAATGGGAAGATCCCTGAGCAGACCAGCTCAAGTGATTTGCATATCAAAATGAGGACACACTGGGGCTGGAGCAGATGCCTGGGGTGAGCTGGCCCAGATGCCTGCACAGAGCAGGATGCCCAGCCTCGGACACGCTGGTCAGCATTAAGGTTCTACTTTCTGCCTTTCCAGCAGTGTGTGGTGGCAATAAAAGTCCCAGCCATGACCCAAACTGACCCCCGACCCCTGCTTGTACCTGGTGATGTGAACTGTGCTTAGAGAGAAGGGGTGGCTTGTGTTCTGCTGGCCTGTAGCTTGAGGGTGAGTGATATAATTGGGCACTACCCTCTGCAAGGGGTCAGGCCACACCATGTGGCAGGGAGTCCTGCTTGATGTGTAAACACTGCACTAGCAGACTTCAACCTTCTGGCACCGAGGAAAGGAAGATAAATGCGAGTAATTCCCTCCAAACGGCGGGAACCTACATCCATCTAATTGCACTTCATAATGGATTCCACAAACCATTAATTATCAGATTATATTTTAGGAACTGAAGATAAAAAAGCTTTGTGAAATTCAGACTCCAAAGGATCACTGACCTGCAGTAACAGTGGCAGCCTGGAAGAGCTCAGACAGCAGGCCACTCACAGAACAGGAAAGACCGTGGCAGGAGGAAGAGCCAGGGACAATCACGGGTGCTACTCCACCTGGCGCTGGTTCATTAGCTACAGTACACGCCCAGAGGGAGGGGGCAAGGCTCCAGGTGAGGGAGAAGTTTTAGGCTTTGATTAGGGAAAGGGGATGAGGGAAACATGGAAAAGCTGCAGGAACCAGCCTTCAGGTACAGAACACCATGAAGAATATCCTGGAAAGGCAGAGACTGTATTTGCAGCTGGATGGCCTCACATGGAACAATTCCAGCAGAAACACCCCCAAGGCTTCATTCCGGAAACGGCTGACTGTACTGACACGGTGGGACTCGGCATGGAAATGAGGCCTTCCTTCATTAACACGCTGCCACCTGTCCTATTGCCACCACAGTGGGGGCTGGGTGACCCAAGCAGCCGGGAGGACGATAGAAGTGAGGAAGGGGCCAAGTGTGCTCAAGGCTGGGGCCCTGGATGGTCTGCTGGTGCCCGTCTCTCATTTTCAAATGGTCAGAAGGCACTGGCAGCGCCTGCAGCTCCATCTGTGGGCCACACTCCCACATCTAACCGCCCTTCTGCACACTGAAGGCTCCTGGCCCTCCGCACCTCTGGTTGCCCTGAGAGCTCCTATCCCACCGCTCTCTCAGACTACTTCAGAAGCTATACTCCACTTGGGAACGGACAGTGTCACAGAGGCCACCGCAGCAGGTCTGTGGGGAAACAGGCCTGCCTGCCACGGAGGGTGGTGGTGTTGGCATTGATGACTCAAAGACATTGTTGGTTCTATGAGAACAGTGACGCTTCTGTCTGTTTTCCAAGTGAGACCATTCTGGCTGGTGCTAGGCTAAGACGCTCCCCACTCAGGACAGCCAGGGGTGGAGAGCAAAGGGCAAGCTGCGGAGCATTCTCTCTGCTGCTGTAGGGCCCTCCACCGAGAAGCAGCCACTCACTTGGCCTCACCACAGATCAGGGTCACGGTACCATCCAGCAAATCCTCCACGGTCACCGCCACGAGCTCAGAGCTGGTCTGAGATGTCTGCGAATCTGGCAACGTCACAAACACCTGCGAACCAGCAAGCTGGGTCTCCTCCAAAGTGATCACCTGCTCTGTAGGGGCTGCTGGCTCTGGGGTGTGGATCACCTGGAAGGGAAAGGCCGTGAGGCTGCTCCAGTCAGTGTCTACAGTTCACTCCCCAGAATTTACATGGTTTTCATCTCACGCTGTAATGATGATATTTATGTTTTCACCTGAGGAGAGCAATTACGTGTGCCTAATGGGAAGAGGCAAATCTAACACACCAGTGATGCAAAAGAGAAGGCTGGCAAACAATTTAAATAACTCTGTGTGCTAAATTGCTATAATTTAGCTCAGTACGCCATCTCAGGGTGCCCGGACTCTATGATTACACACCGGTGAATGCTGGCTCTGTTTCTCACTGGTTTTCCTGTCTCGAGGATCACACTGTGGAGGTAAGTGCCGTGTGAAGGGAATGCTACTGAAAGTGGTTAGTCTCACGCTTGAACCACAGAAGCGGGAATGGTTTACCAGAAGCCTCGGTTTGCCAAAGGTGGCGTCTCTGGACCTTGATCAGGCTAAGAGCCTTCCTTGGAGGCTACACGGCTACAGGAGGAAGAATGGGTGGACAAATGTGACTTCTAGCAACTCACTCACGTGGCTCACCAGGCTGGAGGGCAGGCCACACATACCCTTTCCACATCTGCATCACCTGTCAAAGATGACTTTCCCGTTTCCGGGAGAACTAGTCTGTGGGTAAGCACACCCAGTTCCTGCCTGAACTTCCAAGTTGATGCTTCTGACCCGTGAAGCTCAGGAAAACTTGATGCTCTCTGATATTTTCAATCCAGAGTTCCTCAGAAGGCATAGCCACATGGCTCTTCAGAACTAGCCAAGGGCAGAGAGCACCCTGCACTAGACCTGAGTGGGCAGAAATGGGGAAGCCAAGCTCAGCCATGTCTCTGTGCTATGGGAATGAAGAGACCAATTATGATGTTCAATCAAAAATCCTCTAGGATAGTAGTTTTCAAGCTATTTTTCTTTTAGCAATGGAGTCCTTTTTTTGCCCCCTGAAGGATATCTTACCAAGAATCCTAATATTTAAAAAAGATAAAAGCAGAGCTGCTCTGGTTGATATGGCAGCAGGAGTGTCACCCAGAGGGCTACCCACCTGACTTGCCCTCTTCTCTGCACAGAGGCCCGTAAGAACATGGTTTATAAAGGGCTGCCCCATGGGACTGGGCAGTGGAACAGTCCCATCAGTTTACAGCAACAGAACTGAGTTTCTTTTCCTTTTCTGCCCGCCCTCTCTGGAGAACACGGGAAAAGTAGTAAGAGGACCAGAGACACAAAGAGGGGCTGGAGCAAGCTTAGCCTTGAAACATCAGAGAGGTGCGCTTTTCACTCAGGTCAAAGTGAGAGGCCCAGACATGTCCAAATGTGCCCAGCCCAGAGGAGCTGGCAGTGTTTCAACTGAAGGTGGTCCCAACAAAGACTCATCACCTTCTCCCAGCTTCCCTGCAGCTCTCACCACATCTCACACTGTTTTGCAGAAGGTGGGGAACTGTGTGAACTGGGAGAAGCCAAGGTCATTCTGCTTTTGGAAATTCTTGTTCCAGGCTCCCTTTACCCAGGGGTCATTTCAAATGTGGCCACCAGAAGACTAGAATTTTCTGTTCTGTTTGGTAAGAGGTCCAGAGAGACTATTGTACAAGATCCTCTTTGCCATTAATGCATTATTTTTGGAACCCTTTGAGAGCCCTGGGGAGAAAGGCTGGGTGTTGTGACAGAGCTACCTCCAGAGAAGGCTTAGGAACCCCATCTTAGCACCCTCATATCTGATGGCCCCACAATCACCTGCACCATCTGTGAGGCTGCTGCTTGGGTTTCAGTGCCTGTCACCTTTGGGTGTTCAGATTCCAAGTGACCGTCAAGCTGGGCCTGGGAGGTGAAGAGCTCCCCGCAGAGCTCACAGGGGAAGGTGCTCTCCGACTGCTTGAAATGCTCCGTGGTGACGTGGTGCTGCAGTGCTCCGGGAAAGCGGAAAGTAGCCGCACAGTACAAGCACCTGAATGGCTGCAACCCTGAAGGAGGGGAGACAGAAGGGACAGGCTACGGGTGGAATAACTTAGAGAAAAAAGGGAAGGGAGAGGCAGGAGCAACAAGGGTCAAGTGCAGAGGCAGATCTTCAGGTTCTGTGGCACCTAAAGCTTGTACAAGTCGGGGAGCCCCCTGTAGGAAAACTAACACAAAATTACAAATACAGGATTAGAGACAGAGCTTTGGAAGAGTCCCGTGCAAGTGAGGGGCCCTGAAGCCATAGCTTCATTAGTGTTAGATTCAGGCTAAATCTGTCTCTGCTGAAGCCCATTATTCTTTCGACTGTAGATAATGATGCTGACAATACTCTATTTCATCAACTCTAAGAACATCTCTGAAATGGAATTCATGGCATCTTACGACTACTCTGGGCTAGGTGGCAGTTGGGTATAATTGTCAACGACTGCACATGTCCCACGGGGCAGCATCAAGACTTGAAGAATGCATGTCCACGGCTTGGAAGAAGCCCTAAGTTAGGAGTAGTGCACCTTTTTACCTCACAGGAATCAAATGGTTTAGGAGGGAGGAGGTAAGGGGTGGAAGTCCTGCATTCCCAAAGCAGGAATCAAAAGTAGACTAGTTTTATATAATGCTCAAGAGACCAAAACCAGTGGCCTTATTATGTGCTCCATCACCAGTGCTCTTGCTGGCAGAGTGCAACACCATGTGGAATAACAGGCATGTCAGCAATCTGAACTGAAAGCTATTCTGAGAAGCTGGATTCTTACTTTAATCAACTTATCTCTTATGTTTCCCTTTTTATGTATGCATACAAGAGTGCATAAAATCTATGTCAGATTAAGTCTAAAATAGCACTTAGAATAACCTGCAAATTCTAAGTGATAGGAAAGCATAGCTTAATTGACAACAGTTTTTCTTTCTTAATGGTTCATAAAAAATGGTGCCTCATAATTGGCATTTTAGATTTGATGAGATATAGAGGTAACAACAATAACCACAGGTGACACTTAAGGGATGCTTACAGGTGCCAGGCCGTATGTGTTTTCTGTGTACTAACACACTCAATTCTCACAGCTATGCTGTGAGATAGGTAGTACACTTTTCCCCTTTTTATAGAGGAGGAAACTGAGGCACAAGTTGGTGAAGTTACTTAGCCTGGTTTGCCCAACTGTGCACGATGGAGGTGAGAGTCGCCCCTGGGCCCAGGATCCAGCCCTGCAGCCTCTCAGGAGGGCACTGACCTGAATGCTGGCACTTGACATGAACCTGCAGCAGAGCCGGCGTGGGGAAGAGCTCCTTACACTGGTCGCACTCGTGGAACTTCATATCTGCGAGGCACACGAGGAAAGAAGTGGTGGGAAAGAGCAAAAGGATGGCTCTCAGAGGCTGGAGAGTAACAGGGCAGTGGGTAGGGGTGACGGCTAACACTTGGCAAGCATCTACCAAGTGCCAGGACCCTTATTCCTACGAAGTATTAGTGCAATCTAGTGGTAAAGAGCACCAGATCTGGATCCAGACTGCCTGGATACAGAGACGGTTGTTGTGGGAATTAAATGAGAAAATACATACAGAGTGCTTAGCACAGTGCCTTGCACACAGGAAATGCTTCCTCACTGCTAGCTGTTGTGATTATCCCCAAATTTACCTGCAAGGTAGGTGTTAATAATTGACTTTCCAAAGAGAAGGAAACAGGCTCAGAAAAGAGAAGTCACTTGCCAAGGTCATGCAGCTGATCAGCACTGGAGTCAGGATTTCTGCCCAGGCCTGTCTGCCACCAAAGCTGCCACCCTCCCCATGTGCTGTGACTGATCATCACCCGGGCTGGCAGGAGCTTACAGTGCTCTAGGTCTCTGGGTGTGAGAACCAGTGCCACTCAAGCTACTGTTACTGATGGACTGGTGTGGCATCCTTCAGGTGTGCTGGGGCAGAACAAAGGTAATCACCATAGCACACCACAGTCTAGCACTGGAAGATGGGATTTGGGGATAGAACCCAGGATGCTATGTCACCAAGTCACTCCCACTCATCAGCTCACACTCCCTGTCTATGGCACCCCAACTTCACCTGCGTGCTCTGCTTTGATGTGCTTCTTGTGTTCAATGGTGTTGGAAAAGGTTTTGTCACAGGAGCTGCACTGGAGTGACGAGAACTTGGAAGATCGATGGTTCTGAGCAGCAAACACGTCAGGGTGGTGGGTCCGATTGTGGTACCACAAACCAGACAATTGCTGCAAGAAATCTGGCAAATGTTAGGTCATAGAATGTTCCAGCCAGCTGGAGAGCTCACAAGGCCCTCATGAGAGAGAGAACAATGTTCTCAGGTAAGTTATGGATCTGGAATCACACGCTGACCTATCACACCGAATGCCGACATGAGGAGAGGCTGGTGTTCACGGGAACAAGGACCTATGTATTTATTGAGGCCACTACAGGGCAGGGCCCAGCTGAGTCCTTCAGAAACTCTCACTCCCCACAACAAGCCTGTGAGGGAGGTGTTAGGATCTTTCCAGTGAGGCGGACGCTGAGGGACAGACTTGCCCCAGGTCACACAATTAGTAAACAGCGGGACCGGGATTCAAACCCTGGCCTCCCGACTGGAGAAGCTGTTCTTCAGCACTGAGAGGCCGCGGGCGCCCAGAGAAACCTGCCGGAGCGGGCGTGCGCCGTCTCTGCTCCCTGTGCAGGTGCCCTCCTTCCTGGGTTCCAGAGCAGCATGAGGACCCTCTCCCTACGACCCACGGTTTCCTGGAGGCCAAGCTCGGGTCTTACTTCCCAGGCTTGGCACAAAGTTAGCTCTCAATTTTTGCTGAGCTCAAATCAGCGGCTGTGTTTCTCTCTGTATACAAATCTTATAGATGCCAGCAAGGACCTTTTCTGTGTGTGTGTGAGCAAGATTCGCCCTGAGCTAACATCCACTGCCCATCTTCCTCTTTTTAAGGACCATTCTCTCTGTGGTTTTAGAGTCTCTCACAGACGTGGTTTCTTTTTAGTTCTATATGGGGTTTCACTTTAGTTACATACCAAATTCTAAGGTAAAAAAGCAGAGTCCTTCCCTGGGAGTTAAAAAAAAAAAAACCCAATAATTGTGCTAAACAAGAGAATTCCAGGCAGTGTTACACGCCTCATTGTTATTCTCACATCCCTCGACACATGGGGTCAATAGGTTCTGCAGAACGTGAGACCCAAGGGGAAAAGAAGCATTCAGTTCATGACAAGGCTGAAATCTGAGAGGAGGTGTAAGAACTCTCTGCTCCAATTAAAGCTCCCCCACTGCATTACTCTGACCAGATCACCTTAGAGAACCTGCACTCTTCAGGAGAACCAGGCAAATCCTGGAGACAAGATGTGCTCGGCAAACCACGAACATGGGAACCAAGGAAGACCAACGGGAGAGTAGGTGAGGGACGGGGAGAAGGGCTCCCAGCAGAACCCGGGGGCACCTGGTAGGCCTTGTTGCAGATCCCACAGCTGAAGGGTTTCCCTCCAACGTGGGTCACCATGTGTCGCTCCAGCATGGAAGGGGCACTGAAGATCTTCCCACATGTGGGACAGGGGTGGTACTCCTTGGAGTGCACCTCGTGGATGTGCTTGCGGTGATCCTGCAGAGTGGGGAAGCTCATCCTGCATTTCTTGCAGTCATAGGGATCTTCTATGTCTGGTTCCATGAGGGACGTCCATAAGAGGAAGAGGGAGGGGAAAAAACACCACAGGCAGCAGTCAGTGAGACGTGGGTTTGTGTACACAGCTCCAGATGCCAGACCCTGTTTAGAGGGCGTGCAGGGTCATAGACCCCAAGGACCAGAAGTCAGTGCATCGATCACCTGACTCCCTACCTTCATCCCAGGAGGTGGGATCCCTCCAAGGCTTCTGGATTAACCACCTCTGCAGCATCAAACAGTTCCTCAATTCCTCATTTTATATTTTACAAGTTAAATTCTATTTTACTACTTTCCAGGGAGCATCACCCTTGCTCTTCCTCTGTTTGCAGTGGGCATTTTTGAGTTTTCTAATTCGCTTTGGAGATTTCTAACATATTCCCCAGAGCATCACCATTCCCTCTGTTGTCAGTAGTTTGACTGCTCCCCACTTTAGATTCAACAATGAAAACAATTTTCATAGGTAATGTTTAATGAGTGCTATATGACAGTCATATTTAAAGTACCTTACATATACTAACTCACTTAATCCTTCCAATAACCCTATGAGTAGGTTCTATTACCAGTCCTATTTTACCAAGCAGGGATATCAAGGCTTAGAGAATGCCCAGTGGCACAAGCAGCAGATGGCTGAATTGGGTAACAATGCCAGCTTTCACTCCCAGGGCCGTGCTCCGAGCTACACGCTTAACTGGACATGCCAACTCTTCAGTGGGACCTCAAAAATAAGAACTAGCGCTGATGAAGCACACATTTGCCATCCCTACGGCAGGAAACTTCAGTCTTTTTCTGAAAGCAATAGGAAGTGAAACGTTTTAGTAATAAAATCCTTTGCCCACAAGAAAGGCCCGGCCCACAAGCCAATCTCATGTGTGCACTGATTCAGATTAATTCAGGAATTCTGATATGCAGCAGCATTTGGTATCATTAACTAGTTTCCCTGTGGACATGAGCTCTTGAAATCTCAGTTTTACATGTCTTTTAAGATACTTTGAAGCATTTCTCCATAAGCAATGATGTGGTCCTATGAAAATAGGCAAGGAACAGTCAATGAGAGAGGCGCCTGGATGGGGGCCCGCGGCTGACAACATCTCTATGGCATGGCAAAGTACTGTGGGTCCTTTCCACTCTGAAAACTGATAGTCTTCCCCTCTCCTGACCCATGCAACACTACTGGGAAAAGGAGACTAGAGCAGAATGTCATTTAAAGAGGCTGAGAGGACATCAAAATTGTGGCACTGGATCCAAGCCAAATCTCACTCATCTGGGAGTCTATTGCACCTGGATTTTTGGACAGCCTTGTAAACTCCTTGGGGTAAGGGGTGGCACCCTATACTCCTCCTGCATTGCCCGGTGTCCAGGAGCCACATGCTGGGCATACAGGGCGGCTCCGGAAAAGCCGCCTGTTGGCTGGCTGACTGCAGACTTGAAGGTCTTCTCAGAGGGCACCTGTCTGTGTGGCGCTGTATCTGCCAACAGCTAGAAACTGGTGTGTGGGAACAGGGGTGGTGAGGGGAGAAGAGAAGAAGGGGAGGCAAGGTGCATGGCATGCAACAAAGACATGCTTTGATGGTGACAAATGGCACCTGAGAGGGTTGCCCTTGTCACCAATAATAGTATCTGGCATTTGTTGAGCATTTCCTATGTATCAGGCACGGAGCTTCATGCTTTACATGTGGTATCTCACGTAATTCTCACAACAATCTAAGGTGGTAGCAGTTCACAGAAGGGGCATAAGAGGCTGAGAAAGGTAAAGAAACTTGGTTAAGCTCTCAAGGAAGGAATGGCAGGGTCAAGACTCAAAGCCAGGCTTGCGGTTTCAGAACCCAAGCTCTTCACCTCCCTGATGTGCTGTCTGATCACACTCCTGCTGCAACAAGAGCAGCTGAAAGAGACGTGACGTGGCCAGCAAATGCCATATCGGTGATTTCCGCATGCCGTAGTGAGGAATCACAGAATGTCCTTTTCTTTCTGTGTGTTTTTGTTGGTATCAGTTCTAGCGGAAGGGGAGAAAGGTGCAGCAGACCCTACTAATCGAGGGGATACAATGGCACTTGGAAGAGAATGCTGGGCAGAGGCTTTTAAGGACGTGTGACCAGGGACCACTTACAATGGCATACGTTAACTCAGAAAGCGTCCAGGGTGCTTCTATGGGGAGAGGCGGGTACGCCTATAAGACGAGAGTTGGGGAAGGAGGGTGGGGATAGAAAATAGAAGCTCGGGGACTAATGGGAATATTCTGGTGCTCTGTTGGCCTTCTGTTATAGAGGCTCTTTCCTTCAAACATAATTTGCTCTGTCAGCCAAACGTGGCCAGGTGCGCTAAAAAGGAAGACAAGGAAACAGCCTGGACAGAGAAATAAGCATCACACAATGACATGTTAAGACGGGATTCTTCTTGAAATAGGAATGAGGAACTCTGGCTTTTGCAGAATAGGGGAGGGGAAGGCACTGATGGGGCCCAGCTCTAGTGGTGTGACAACTTCTGTCCTGATTTTTACACGCCTTCCCAGGGCCAGGCCTGGTGCTGAGTGACTTACATGCACAATCTCAGTACGTACTGTGAAAGGTGTGCAGGTGGATGGAGAGGCCATTGGCTTGCCGGAAGCCCTTGCCACAGTCCCTGCAGACATAAGGCTTGTCCCCGGTGTGGGTCCTCACGTGGCGGGACAGCTCGATGGACTGGGCAAACACAGCATCACAGTACTGGCATGCATACATTTTTCCTGGAAATACACATGCGTCTATTAGAGCCAGCACTAGACATTTATGGCATTCCCAAAGACAATATCACATTCTAAGGCACGTATCAGGGAAATAAACCTGGGAGATGACATTAAAACCTCAGGCAGTTTGTATATACTGGGTGAGAGGTCTGAGCCATTCCTAC
This sequence comes from Tapirus indicus, assembly GCA_031878705.1. Lineage (NCBI taxonomy): Eukaryota > Metazoa > Chordata > Mammalia > Perissodactyla > Tapiridae > Tapirus > Tapirus indicus. The sequence continues at coordinate 101,471,982 of CM062924.1, read as the reverse complement.
CAGATGGCACCTCAAACACAGCCGAGCACACAGAGAGGGTGTCAGTGTGGTCTCCTCACCCTGAGGAGTAAGGACACAAGATTCCCCTTCTGGTGACCTGGCCACACAAGTATGGAGGAGCTTATTCCACTCCCAGGAAACAGACATATCCTTGTACCCAGAAGTATCTAAGTCTGGATTCCTTGCAACATACACAGTGAGAATTCCAACTGCACACAAAGCTGAGATGTGGGTTCAGAGAAGAAAGCCTTCTCCCAGTGACTTGCTCTACAGTTATTAAAAATCACTTGGCTCCTCTATTTTCTCAGGCACATAATGAGAATATAATCACCAGACTGCCAAAAACTATTAGAAAATACAGGTAAAGAGCAAGTCTGGGAAACTGGCATTTGTAAAAAATGTTAGACGAAGTGTTCCTCCAAGCTCCCTGATGGTCCAACAGAGAAGTGGGGAATCAAGGAGGTGAGGGGACAGACCCCCCCCCCCCAAATCCTGGGGCCTACTTCAACTAGAGCAATCAACCTCATTTTTTATATATTGGGCTTTGAAGTAAGATTTTATTAGGAAAAAAAGCGTTTCTTGAATCAAGAGTTGAAATTATCGAGAAGCCCAGGACTCAGTCCTTGGCCTTCTTCTCTATCCTCACTTTCTGGATGACCTTTTCTCAGAGCCTCTACCCCATCTGCACACTGACAGCTCCCAGCCTTCCCCAGAGCTCCAGACTCATACATCCACTGCCTGTGCCTCTTCCTCCACTTGGAGCTCTAACAGGCATCTCAAGTTTATCATATCCAAAACAGGGCTCCTGATTCTCTCTCCCCAACACACACATACACGCTCCAATTTCCCCACTTCAGTAAATGGCAGCATCATTTACTCAGTTGCTCATGCCAAAAACCCAAAGCCATCCTGAATTCCCCTCTTTCCCTCACAGCCCTCATCCAGTCCATCATCAGTGCCATTGCTTCCACTTTCAACAATGTATCCCCAAATTTGAATGTTTTTTACACACCACTCCTCCCCCACCCCCCAGCTAGCACAGCTCAAGGTGAAAACCCTCGCACGTCTACACTGGACTATTGCAATGCTCCTGTCTCGCTGTTTAGACCATACTCTTGCCCTGTTACAGTTTAATGTCCAGAGTGGCCAGAATTAACTTTGAAAAATGTAAATCAGACCATATCATTCCTTTGCTCAAAACTCTCCTATGGTTTTCCATGGTGAACAGAATAATAGCCCCAAAGATGTCCATACCCCAATCCCTGAAGCTTGTGAATGTCACCTTACATGGCAAAAGGAACTCTGCAGATATGATTAAGTTAAGGGTCTTGAGAAGAGAATATTATCCTAGATTGTATAAGTAGGCCCACTGTAATCACAAGGGCCCTTGTAGGAGGGAGGAAGGAGAGTCAGAGGTGGAGGCATGATGACGGAAGCAGAGGCTGCAGTGATGCAGCCACGAGTCAAGGAATGCAGGCAACCTCCAAAAGCTGGGAAAGGCAAGGAACAAATCCTCCCCTAGAGCTTCCAGAAGGAACAAACTCTGCCAAAACTTTGATTTTAGCTTCTTAAGACCCATTTTGGACTTCTAACCTCTGAAGTGGTAAGATAACACATTTGTGTTGCTGTAAGCCACCATTTGTGGTAATTTGTTACAACAGCAATAGAAACTAAAACACCTCCCATAAAAACCAAAGTCCTTACCTTGGCTTGTAAGACTCTCCGAGATTTGGCGTTTGGTGACCTCTCTGACCTTATCTCTCAACATTTTTCCCTCATTTACTCTGCTTTGGCCCCTTCTAGTTTTCTTTGGTCTCCAACAGGGAAGGCTCCTTTCCATGTGGGGAGGGGGGCTCTGCACTGAGATGCTCTTCTCCTAGATCTTCCATTGGTTCCATCTCTCACCTCATTCGGGTTTCTGCTCAAATCTCCTCTCTCAGAGGCCTTCTCCGATGATACAAATAGGGCCCCACCCCCAACTCCGTCCTCCTGCTGCTTACCCTGCTTTATTTTTCTTCATAGCCATGACTAGTATCTGAATTATTTGTTTATGGTCTGTTTTACCCACTGGAACATAAGCTCCACGAGAGGGGGGTGTGTCTAGTTACACCATCCCCACTGCCTGGAATAGTGCTCAAGAACTATTCACTCAGTAATACGTTCACTGAAGGCCAGCTATTGCTAAGTACTGTTCTGAGTGCCACAGATAGAGCAGTGGAAAAAGAAAAGACTACCAGATCCATCCTCATGAAGCTTGTATTCTAACAGGGGGAGACTATAAACAAAACAAATTAATAAAGTAGATGATAGAGCATATGATAAGCACTATGGAGAAAAATAATGCAGGGGAACTGGGGCTGAGTCACCAAGATTTTACACAGGGTGGTCAGGAAAAGGACTCACGGAGAAGGTAAAGCGTGAGTCAAGACTTGAAGGAGGTGAGGAAGTGAAGCACGGAGGTGTCTGGAGGGAAAGCACTCCAAGCAGAGGGAACGGCAGGAACACAGGTCCTGCAGCAGGTGCCCTGCTGGTCTGAGGCCTCACGTGGAGGTTGCAATGGGAGAACAGGGCAAGTGGTGGGGAGACAGGTAAGAGACGAGGTCAGAGGCATCAGGGGACTTGCTCACGTGGGGCCTGGCAGGCTATCACAGGCCTTAGATTTTACACTGAGTGAGGTGAAAAGCCTTTGCAGGGTTTTGAGCACAGAAGTGACAGGATACAGTTTAGTTTCAAAAGGATCACTTGGGCCTGTGTATTGAGCACACTGTCCGGGGAAGGGGTGAGAGCAAGGAGACCAGTGAGGAGGCTACAAGAATCCAGGTGAGATGGTGGCATGACAACTTAACACATGAACACTCCACACAACAAAGAATCCTCTGAGAGGCCTTCCCTGACAATACACCCCCTCCCCTCCGACTGGACTAGAAACTCCTCCTTCCTTCTTCCCTGTCTCCCTGGCAGTATTCCATGTTACTCCACGGATGGCTTTCCCCACAACTCTCTCTGTACTAGACTCTCTAGACCACCAGCTCCGTGAGCACAGGAATCCCAGCTAGTCACTCAGCATCCACCACTGCCCGATCCACAGCAGGTGCTCAACCAAGGTTTTTCTCATGCTTGAACTCCACCTCGAAGCCCAGGGAATTCCTGGCATTATGTAAATTCTGTAAGTATAATGCCGTGATACTATGTTAGCCAGCCTCTCTTCAGAAACTCTCACCACAAACATTTTACACGCCCGTGCACGTAATAGTCCTCTTCATCTATGTGCCTAGAGGATTTGTGTTGTTTTTGTTTTTAATCTCCTTGAGATATATATCATGCCTAATTCCAAATGGGCTTTTAGGGAGCTCACACAGTTAAAGTCTGCAGCAGAAATGAAGGAAGTCTGCACGCCTTACCTTCTGAGTGCTTCTTCTTGGTGTGGTAGGCCAGGGCAGAGGCCTGGGTGAAGGTCATGAGGCAGTGCTTGCACATGAATGGGCGGTCCCCAGTGTGAAGGCGAAGGTGGTTCTTCAGGGTAGAATTGGCTGCAAACTTTGCCCCACACTCTTCACAGGAGAAAGGCTTCTCGTCGAAGTGCTCTGTCAGTTTGTGGTACTGCATGCCTAGGGAAGCCGCGACAGGGACCAGAGAGACACCAGTAATCAATGTTAGGAGACCAGCGTGAGGATACATAACGGCACTGTCTCAGGCCAGGCCTCAGGAGGAAGCACAGCATGGACCACAGGACACCAGGCCACGGTCACTCTGACCTCACACAGCCATGCTGCTCATCTGCCTACCACCTGCCACTCCAAAAGTCACCTTGGTCTCACTCCTGGTTGGATCAGATATGAAGTGTTCTGGGTTTATCTTTCCTATTCTCTCTCTTAAATAGGACCCAGTCACCCAGGAAGAGTGAAACAAAACTGACTTTTATGTTTCATTAGGTTCATCCAACATCTGGGGTGAGGGAAAATAAGTCCCACTATACATCCCGTGGTTTCCATGACTCTTGTCACGGAAGTGCTTCATGGAAACCGAAGAGTCAGGTGTTCAATAGCTGGTTATTACTATGAATAATAACAGCCACAATTTATTGGGCGCTAACTCTACTGTAGGTGCTGTACTAGGTATTCAGCTATATTATCTTAAATCTTCATAACAATCCAAAACGGTAGGTGGTATCAGGGTGCCTATTTGACGGACGGGTAAATTAAAGCTCAGAGTTAATTCCAAAGCTCACACTCTTCTCAAAACCTTACCCCGCCTCTGCAGCAATCTGCTCTATCTTCTAGGCCCGTCCACAGCCCTACTGCAAACAACTGGGGGCAAGGCCTGGAGTCCAAACTACAGTATTCAGATTATCATCCTCCAGTACTGAGCCTTCTTGCGTGTACCTGAGGCATGCGCAAATTCTCTTCCGCAGAGGTCACACGTCACCGGAAGCCTCTTCTTCTTCTTCTTGGGGACGTCAGGCTCTCCACCCGCACCATGGGCCTCCAGCTGATGTTTCTCCAGCTCCTTCTTGGAATCCTTGGTCTCGTGACACTCCTTACACTGCACCTGTTTGCTCTTGGCCGCACGGCAGCGCTTCATGTGCACCTTGAGGCGGCAGTAGAAATGGAAGCTTTTGTCACAGGCTTTACAGACGAAGCTCTTCTTGGCAGAGTCTGGGGAGGCAGAAGCGTCTTTTCCTCGCTGTTCTGGCAAGGAACCAGTCTCTCCTTGGTCATTCTGTTCCCCAGACTGGCAGTCTTCTTCAGCTGGCTCAGTTGCCTTTTCATCTGCTTTGTCGCTGGCTTCATGGTGAAATTTATTACTCACCTTCCACCTTTCCTCTCCGTTTTCCTGAGTAAGGAGACCTGCATAGGAGAGAAATCTCATGGCTCCGAGCATTCTGTTTCTACTTTGCTTTCTAACTTTTCTTCTTAGAGGAGAATGGAGACTACTTGGGACCCTCATAAACCTCTGAAGCAATGTCATCGTCATCTTTACTTTCCGATAAACACAAATAGCATCATTCTACATCTACGTCTATGACTTCTCTAAGTATTGACAGCATGTAAAATAACTAAATGAGGTAGTTATGGATGAACTCTTAAATGAACTGCTGCCTCTTCTCGCCGATAAGGAGACCACCTGGGGATGACAGGACCCCACCCCCATTTCTTACCAGTGTATGCTAACTCCTGCATGACAGGCTGCAGGCCTGGGAAAGATCTGTGGATGCTGCACAGGAGGTGACATATTTCAATGGCCGAGATGGATTTCTCCATGGCTCTGCTCAGCAATGCTCTCAGGGAAGCTTCAGGGCTGGCTGTCTCAGAGCAAATGCTCAGAATCTAAACGAATACCATGAGACAAAGGTTTTCTTCATGGTTTTCAACTTAAAAAAAAAAAAAGCTAATTTCAGGAAGGCATTGCTCCATCTATAACAAGTTTACATTTCTTGTGATAAATGTAGTGGAGTGCCCTCTTTTCCAAAAAATAGGTAAATTAACAAAATAAAAAAAAGGAGGCACATGTCAAGACAAATGTGCAAACACAAAGAAGGTGTAAGCATGAAGCATTTTCCATGAGAAATATCTTCTCAGAAACCAAGAGTCACCCAAAGAACTTTTCTAAATCTTAATATTAAAAGCTTAGAAAACTATAGGATTTGGTTGTTGGCATTTCTGTTTTGAAGAGTAAGATAATTTTTCATAATGCATCAATGTCTGGAAGTAATTCTGCATGATCAGTGGTTTCACATTTTTAGATACTTAGATGTACCCTTTTAAACATGATTTTCTTTCATAAAGAAACAGCTTTTTAAAGGTTCAAATAGGGGCTTTAAAGAGGCCAAGAATATTATTTCAAAGCCATCCGCTTTCAGAATGTTAGAGCTATCAGCAGAAAGAGTCAGTACATGAGAAAATAAAGCTAAACCATCCACAGATGGCCAAATGGAATTTTCACTTTGGAAGATACTTTATTTCTGCTCTTTTCAAGTCTATCTAAATAAACCTGATGTCCCTGGAGGCAGGCATGAGACTAATTAGTGAGGCTAAAACTGATCAACTGCAGAAGCCCCATCTCTGAAGTACGAGGCGAGCTGAAGAGAGTCTAGCAGATGCATCTCTCCTCTGAAGCTGCGCAGACATGTGTGCCATCTTCTTCCCATCTGAGAGTCAGACTGAGGTGGGGCTGTCACCTGTGTAGACAGAGTTAGAAACCAGCCCGTCTGCACACCTTCTATGCCTAACTTGGATCAAAAGGTGCTACAGGTGAATGTGTAGTTTAACTTTATGTTCCTTTATAATGTTTCCTCACTCAAGAAACACATGATCCTGGACTGGACAGCCATGAATGCCCCCCAATCCCCACCTGGTTTTTCTGGGATGCTGGCCACACTGTGAGAAGCCTTACAGAAAATGAGTTGGCACTATTTGCTACCCCATATGGGCAAAAGCTTTGTTCTTTCTATGTTTATCTTGGCTCTTTCTAGAAGCCAGAACAGAGCATGTAATAAGACCAATTTTACTTTCCTTTCTCTGAAAGAAATTGCTTCTTAGCACATGTTAGAGAACAGTATCATGGTTCCCTTTGAGTTTACCTAGGTTCAGACAAATGGGATAAATCTAGGTTCGAGTCACATGAACCAGGGATCAAATCCTGACTTCCTCTCTGACCAGCTGGAGTATCCTAGACACGGTACTGAACCCCTTGGAGCCTGAGTTCCCTTATCTGCAAAATGCAGACGACATCGCCAGCCACTTAGAGCTGGGAGGATTACAAGAGCACAAGTGTCACGAAGCGTTAGCTCAGCACGGGCCTGGCGCACAGCAGATGCTCTACGGAGCTGGGTCCCCCCAGGACCGGGACAGTCCCAGGCCTCAACTCTGTAAAACTCCCTGAAACAACACATGTTTTATTCCCACCACACCTCTTTCACAGTCTCTGCCAGGCTCTCCTCCTCTGAGGTAAAGCACTTGAGTTCAGTCCTTTGTTGGATGGCCTCTAGGATCAATCTGTGGTGCCTCAGGATGGTTTCTAAGGCAGCGTTTTGTGGGGCGGTCACTGAAAGGAAGGGGGATGGGAAACTCATTAGTAAAACAATGAGCATCATTTTTTCTCTTCACCTTTTCTCAACGCAACTCTGCATAATGAGAATACACTTCACCTGTCTCCTATCTCCTACCTGGGGCTGGGAGGGAGGAAAATGGCAAGTTTCACTGTAATCAGAGTATACAATCATTAATGAAAGCTTAGAATACTTACTGCATATTTTACTTTAAAAAGTTTACAAACTCCCCTGTCCTTGAACAGAACTGCCAGTCCTTACTCCCCAGGCGGATGTGGAAGACTACCATGGGAGAGCTCCTCTATTTTCTGGCAAGACTGACAGTAATCTCTAGTGGGGGCGAAGCCATGACAGGGCCAGGTGACATACCTGCTCTGAAGAAAGCATCGGCCCCAGGCTCCCTTTGTATTTCCTCCATGAGCAGGTTCAGTGGGCAGCTGTTCGTCTCCTGAGCCACCAGCAGCAGCTGCCAAATGGCTGTTGCAGAGAGAGCCTGCTTCTCTAGAACTGCTGACATCAGAGAACCGAAACCACCCGAACCAGAGTCACGTTTCACAAGCTTCTCCATGACCTTCAAGATGCAGCACAAACGTACAAGTGAGGGACGTGGTAGCCACGGGCCCAGCCGCAGAGCTGCAAGCCTGAGTCCTGGGCTACGGTGAACTTACTTCTGGGGAGGAGCTTTTCAACATCCTCCACCTCTCTCAACCGAAGAGGTTTTTATACGTGACAAGCTTCTTCATTCCTCCTTGTCAACGCCTTTCCTTATTACTGCAGAAATTACAACTATCCTACTTGTCACTCTGCCTTAGAAATTGAGTCACCTTCTATTTCTCCTTCTCCACTGACCCCTTCGCATTTCTCAACGTGGCTGTGTGTGTATATTTATATATGATATAAATATATTTTAAAAAATACACGTATTCATCTTTTTTCCTACTTTCTCATTTCACCCTCCCTCTGTCTCCCTTACCTCTCTTTCTCCAGAGGCTAAACTCTTCACGTGTGGGATCATTTTTAGTAACATCTGGTTGTCAGTGAAAATCTCTGAGAGGTTTTCTTGATACCGTCTCAACAGCTCAGTCCCATAATCATCAGCACTTGCTTGGACTGTAAGGATATTAGCAAAACAATAACGTTTGACACAACAAAGCCTCCTCAAGGGCTTCTCCTACAGAAGAGGATGGGGTTACAAATGAGAGAGGAGGACAGAGATCAGCAGGAGAGCTCCGTCTCCTCTGGAGAACAAGTTCAGCTCCTGGCTTGGGGCCTCATACACATGTGTTCAGATCTCCTTTGGTCTACACTTAATCACTCTGGGCTTCAGGGCCATAAAACCACTAACACTTTGAAAGTTAGCGCCTGGTGGTAGAAGCTGGCGATTGCTCAACAGGGGGGTAATTAGAAGGCTGCACTTGTAAGAGATGCAGATGTACAGATTCAAGGGGTGTGCGTCGTCCAGCCTGAGGTCAAGGATCCAGGTGGCGACCCAACACACAAGCAGGCATGAATCAGCACTGTGGAGTGGAGCTGTTCTGTGTACATGCCCTCAGAGCCAATCTGTCAGGTACTCTTGTAAGAGGTCATACTTATTTGAAAGTAAAGAAAAATCAAAACTATCAGGCCTTTCCCTTAGCTTTGCAGATATTTAAAAATTTATTCTCCTCTTTGGCCCAGTAACTCCACTTCTGGGAATTTAACTTAAGAAATGATCTGAAGGCAAAAAAATCTATATCTATGCATAATTTCTGATGATGATGATGATGAAGATAACTAATATTTACTGAGTGCCTATTATGTGCTAGGTACTGAGCTAAATGTTTTACATGTATTATATCATAGTAGCCACAAAAACGAATGTGACAGGTACCATTCTTATCCCCATCTCACAGAGGAGAGATGAGGTTCAGAAAAGTTAACTCACTTGCTCAGGGTCACACAGCTACAAAATAAGTCAGGATGCAAACCCAGATAGTCTTGACAGTCTTAACCATTACGCTACATGTGCCTCAAACAAGGGCACGAGTAATATGTCATATATATCCTTATGATGGAAAACTACATAGCCTTCAAAAAATATGATTATAAGGAGATTTTTGAAATGTGAGGGAGAATGTTTGTGTTATACTGTTAAATGGGGGAAATTATAAAATTATAAAATATGGTAGGGTATCTCAACATTGAAAAATGTGATAGATAAAATATGTTAATGTGTTAATATTGATAGAATTAAGTGGTAGGATTTTAGGTTATTTTCTTCTTTATTTTTTAAATTATTCAAGTTTGTATAAGTATATATTACTTTTATAAGCTAGAAAAAAGTTCTCTCATTTCCCAAATATCCTTTTTCTGAAAACCATCTCAGTCTCAAATGCTCTGGGATAGGGGAGAATTGGCTAGAGTTGGGTCGTTTTTCTAAGGAATAGGATATGGACTCATTTCCCCAAACTGAATGGACTGACGGGTAGTTAATTCTGGGGACTGATGGAACCAAACAGCACTCAAATGGGAATGGAGAAATCAAGATTTGAGTTTTTGCTGCTCACATTTGTGAATACAGCTTGTCAAAATCATGTGCTTTGTGAGTCTACTTGCTCCTTAGGTGTTCGCAGTTGACATGAGACAGCCCTGGGAAAGCCACACTCTGACAAACCCTGAACCATAGGAGCGTCGTGAGGGAGCTTCACGGAGAAGAGTAATTCTCAGATTTGAGATCTTAACTCTAGAAATAGTGAGAATCACTGATTTGTGACAGCTACTTTCTGTTTCACAATGGCATTTCTTAACATTGTCTTATAAGCCCAGCATGGAACCAAAAGGGTGTTTTAAGCTATAATTTTCTGTAGGAGTGGTTCCAGTCCAGAGGGTCCACAATTAACTAATACCTGTGGTGCTCGGCAAAGTGGCTAATTTCTGCAAATTCTCCAGCAGAAGGCCCAGGTTTGGGAACGTCATCTTCACAGCCTGAAGGAGTTTTACCAAACTCTCAGCAGTCAGGGTCTTCTCTTCAGACATTCTGTGCAACAAATGTTCTATTGTCTCCTTGGGTGTTCCACCCTCACAGCAATTCAGAATCACCTGCAGTGGCAAGCAATCAACCAGACACCAGTTACTGGCAATTTTAAAGGTATCTGACACACCACTGGAAAACCTAGCAAGACAGCATTACACAGGCCCTGTCTCCAGGTCCTCCTCTGCTGGTCTCTAGCGCTATTTTCATAGTCTCTTCCTTATTCTATTTCTGTAAAAATCCAAAACATTCTCCAAACAAATAGCTCTATGAAAATCTTTCTCTCTCAATTGCAGGTCTGTGTATATTCTTTGCCTCCAACAGTTGTGCATTTTGTGAAAATATTCTTACACTAGGCCTATATGGCAGAGCAAGTAGCTTACATCTAACCTGATTTCTTAGATTTAGTTTGTTCAGACACTAAGACTGAGAATCAGACTGGCAATTAATTAATACAGTTACAGTGCTTTTCAATCTCTGTTCAGTAAAGTACATGACAATGGTACAGGTTGTAATTTCAGAGCAATTCTATTATTTTACTTCCTTTTTAAATTTGCATAGCAATTTGAATACCCAGATAACTTATCATGAGTCTGTGGCCTCCAAAATTATAGATTAAATGTGCATATCTGGATTATTTTTCTTGTGGATTCTTTATTATCTATCCTTCTAATTCTCAATGGCCAGATACATCAGCTCCAGTCACCATCCTACAGTTCCACTCCCTTGTTCTTCCTTTGTGTGCTAGGGGACGTTCTGAATCAAGAGGGCACAGGGCTTCAGCAAAAGGTGGAAAAATAAAACATGTGACAGCTATTTTACAGCTATTTTCCTATTACAATAGAACTATTTCTTAATGGATTACAATTCAATACGCTAACTCGGTTCTTATGGAACTGATAATGTGGGGATTATTTTAACACACGTAATCTACAGATTCATAGTAACTGAATTTTGAGCTTTCCTTTGGGAAAATGCCAGCTCTCCGGAGAAACAGTCAAGCAGATCAGTCACGGTAGCATGCCAGAAGACGCCATTATCAAATTAACTCTGATTTTAAAATAATGAATTTAGCTATAACACCAAATTGGTTTTACGTATATGAAAGGAATATCTATATTATATATATGAAAGGAATGTATATATTATAAATCAAGTTGTCATATTCCTTGTCAGTACAGAACATAGTCATTCTCTACGGTCTAATACATATTAGATTTTTAGAATCTAAATGAATCATAATTTAAAATTTAAGAGCTTGTATCTGATTTCAGAAAACCATACTGATTTCAGTGCTATCTCTTAGTTCCTAAGCAATAACCTGATACATAATGAGGCAGCCAGATACTGTTAAGAGCGAGTATAGGCTTCAAAGACAGACAGGGCTAGTTAGAACCCCAGTTCTAAAATGTATTGCCTGTGTGACCTTGGGCCAGTTACTTAATTCTTTGAACCATATTTTCCTCATCTGCAGAAGAAGATAACAATACCAACTCTTGCACAGTTATGAGGATTCTATAAAATGAAGTTGTTTTTTGTAGAGCCTAACATAACTCCCAGGACATATGTGATCTTTAAATGACAGTGGTTATTTATATTATTAGGAAGTAGTATGCACAGTGGTTAATGTGCTCATGTTAAGAGAATATGCTTTGTTTGGAAGTCTGGGTTCCAGTTTGGCCCCAAGCAGCTGTGTCTTTGGGTGAGCTGCTTAACCTTCTTAAGCGTCTGTTTCTTCATATTTAAAATTAGGGTAATATCCATGACTTAATAAAGTTGCTGTGAGGGTAGAATTTAGTAATGTTTAAAAGGTTCTCAGCACACTGCTTGGCACACAGTAAGCAATAAATAAATGGCAGCTGTAGTAATTACTATTTTTGTATCTGTTTCCAGTCTTGAAGTAAAGACATTCCTATTGACCACTTCTTACAGAACCCAAGCTACGTATACACAAGGGCCATGGCACCCCAATTAGCATCATTCTAGGTGATGGAAAAGTTCTAAAAGGTCTGAGTGCATGTTCTACATGATGTCAAGACACTGTGGCTCGCTATTCGATCAACATTCACCTCTACACTCCCGCTTTATTATTTTGCTTCAATTTTCGTGAGAAGGAGTAGCTTAATGAAGCTCTGGTGGAACCCCAATCCTAAGGAGTGTTTTTGTGATTTATAACTAATTTAAGTTCTTCTGTTTCAGCCCTTTTGTCAAGTAAACTGAAAGTGACAGAAGAAAATGACAGTGTGGTCTGTCTTGCTACAGAGAATGAGGCAGAGTTTAGGTTCTTCCTATAAATGCTGTTTTACCAAGATAATGAAACAGTTCAAAGGACACATTCAATCTAGCTAATAAGGAAAAGGTTTGAATGAGTAATCGAATGAAATCACTAAACAGAGAATCAGGTCCTTCTAGAACTATAAACAACTTACTTTAACTGAGTGCCTGAAATTACACTTAATCTGAAGTCTAAGGAGAAAACAAGGGTTTAATCTTATTTTGCATATTATCTTTCTCTAAGAAGTTCAAAGGAATTAAAATTTTAAAAATCATAATTAACTTGCAAAATATAACTTAGAGATTAAAGATTGTTCTCATTTTATATGAAAAAATAGCAACATAGGATCACTGAGAAAGAGAAAATCTAGAATCCGGTCCTCATTCGTAATCCAGTGCTTAGCCATTGCACTAGCTGTTTCTAAACATTTTCTCTCTTGAATATTGAAGCCACTTCCCACAGTTTTAAGAACTGATATCGTAAAAGTTCTCTCTGTCCCTAGTACCTTCTTACAGATATAAAAATATTTTTAGCACAAAGTTGAAATCAATAACAGCAACAAATACAGTTATCTAGTTGACTTGAGAAGTCATGCTAGCAGTTTTATGAGGATTTTAGTAGCTAGCTGGTGGGAGAGTAAATTGGTACAACCTTCCTGAAGGGCAATTTGGCAATATATATCAACCACTTGAAAATTTTCACACTCTCGATTCCCAAAACCCTCTTCTTAGAGATTATTCTAAGGAAACAATTTGAGAAGTATGTCAAGGTTTGTGTGCAAGAATGTTCTCTGCAACATCATTTATAATAGCAAAATACTAGAAAAGCAAAATATTGGAAACAAATACCCAAAAATAAAGAATTAATGAATTAGGGCATATCCATTAGACAGAATACAATACAGCTACCAAAATCCATGTTGTAGGTATGGAAATGTATTCACAATATATTAAACAAAGAAACAAAGTTACAAAATTGTATGATAAGCCATCTCTGGATGATTCACATGAAAAGACTGGGAGTGCACACTCTAAACTGTTAGCAGTGATCATTTCTGAGTGGTGAGATGATGAGAGATTTGAATTTTTCTTCCTGCTTATTCTCCCAATTTTCTACAGATGAACAGTGTTATCATTCCTGTAAAGAGGAAAAGTGTCATAATAATTACAAATGTGGCCAAACACTTTAATTCTTGGGGCAACTGTTTTATATTAAAAACTCATTGAGCCAGAGCAGGAATATCCACCCATCTACGCATTCAATTTAATGTACAGCTACAATGTGCAAGGCCCTCCGCAAGCTGCTGCAAGGGCTACACGGAGGCGTGAGTCAAGAACCTGAACTGCAAGAGGCTTACCATGTAGTACACACAAAAACACTGCAAGGTAAGGAGTGCTGTGTGCCACAAGAGAGCTTTACAACAGTGCGATCTGGATTCAGAAGGGAGGAAGACACTCGACACAGTTACCCTTTTCTCAGAGCCAGTCAGGAATTCCTCCTTGGCTGTTTCCAGGAACTCCATAATAGGTCTGAGCTGTGTTACACACCGGATCAGGTCCTCCTTGTGTTCCAGTAACAGCACAGACAAGGTCTTTCCCTCCTCTGTGCCTCCTGGGGGAGAAAGAGGCAGAGACGCACAAGAGAAGCTAGTCAGTTTGAAGAGGACGACAGCGTGGTCTGTCAAGAGAATCTGACAGAACAGTCAAGCGATCCTCAGCCTACCCCGAGCGCCCGGACGCAGAATCTCTTTCTGGAGAGGAAAATACTTTATTATTCTGTTTCAACTCTATGAAAGGAAACATGTTTCATTTATCTGTCGAAACACAAAGCTGCAGAGCCAGCCAGAGGCTAACTTCTGGTTGGCAAGGCCACCGCTTTGTACCTAACCCAAACGAGAGAAGCTGCAGCCTTTAAGTGCTGTCAGCAAACCAGCTCACCCTGAACTGATCTGGATGGGCGGCTTTCTGAAGGGCAGGAGAACACTGATGGTATTCTCCTACTGCAAGGTGTCAGACTACTTAACTAGGGGATAGAAATGGAGACTCAAATTTAGTTTGTAGCTATTTAACATGCAGCTTCTGGCATTACATGTAGAATTTATGTGAAAATCACTTAACAATAATCAAGTCACTGAAGAATGTATCACTGGAGCAAACTTGACAGCATCTTCCCAGAATAAAATCCAGTGACTTGGGTGGATAGTGTTATTTCCTACCTTTTGGTTGCACTGCTTCTACATCTTCCGGCTTCCTGTGTGACAGCGCTGTCTTGACTGCAGGGTTGGAATCCTGGTACAGCCTCAACAGGGACACAACAGTCTGAACATCCAGGCTCTCATCTCTTACTCTATCCAGGATCCTCTGGAATGCTGAATGTCCTTCTTCACCCTCAAGACATCCCATTACGGTCTGTGGAACACAAGTACCCAGAGAGACTAGCCACAAGAACCCCAGACTCCTTGGATTTGGCAAGTAAGGCCCTCAACAATTTGATTCCCGCTTACTTGACCTTTTCTGTGGCTTTTGGCATTACTATTGCCTCCGCATCACAATTCTCCTTGGACTTCGTAACACTGAAGCATTTTGGGTAAACATGCATCTTTCTGACCATTCTTTTTCAGCCTTTCTCACCAGTTCCTCCAAATCCATAACCATAAGCAGTACCTAAGACTCTTTATTTTTCTCCCTTTAGAAAAGCTCTCACATGTATAGCTTTAACTGTCACCTTTATGCAGATAAATCTGAAAACCAGCTCTCTAATCCTAAGCTTTCTGTTTAAATCTAGAGCCACACAGTTTCTGCTAGATATGCCTTATCCTCCAGAGGTCTTGGCACCACAAGTCTAAAACCAAGCTCACCATTTTGACCCTTCTAAACCTAGAGTACTAAAATATCAACAACTCAGGTGGTAAAATAAACAAGATTAACATCTTTCACACATATGGGAGGAAGGCCAATTGGAATGCAGGATTAACGTTTCTATTTTAGCAATAATGAATTTATTGAAAAAAATCTGGAACCAAAATTTCATTTCATGTGTATAGTCTTTATATTTCCATTCGGCAAAACTACAACCTACTTTGATGCTTTTTAGTGTCGATACTATAAAAGAAAATAGAGATTTCTCACAAGAGTCTTTAGAGAGCAAAAAATTAAGGTTTTCTACACACACACACATAACACAAAAGGATCTCATGAATATCTACACTGCAAAGTTCAGTCAGACAATTATAAATTCTAGTAGTAATTATATACTTAAAATTTTTGTTTAGAGAGATTTTATCTCTCTCCCCTCCTTCCAAATAAACAGGAGTTATAAATGAGTTAGACTCTGTGTTTCTTGGCTTTGCTTTAGCTTGTTTCCCGATCACAGAATGGCTGTATAAAGCTAAATTAAAATAAAATTTAAAAAAGGGTCCTATGTTTTTTTGTTCATCTACAAAAGTAAACTTAGATAAAACACAGTCTAGTAATCCATATTAAGATTATCCTGGATTAAGTAACTTCCATGAACCTAAACTAATTCTTCTTGTCTCTATTTTAAAAATAATAAACAAATGAGATAAATACATCAGTTGAATGCTTAATCCCCTTTGGTCACATTTATTCAACTTTTCATGCTTTTGTTAGTTGGCCTAAGATTTCTTTAGAATGCCTTTTCCCTGACAGTAGTAGGGACCTGTGGTGGGCAGCCTCTAAAGTGGTTCCTAACACCCCTGCGTCCAGGTATTCACGCCCTCGGGCTGAACCTAGCGACGTGTGCTTCTAAGGAGAGAATATGGCAGACATCCTGGGATGCCACTTCTGAGGCTGGGTTACTGTGACTTCCATCTTGTCTATAAGACACTCTCTCCCTCTGTCTTTGCTCTGGAAGCAGGCTGCCACGCTGTGAGCTGCCCTATAGAGAGGCCCACGTGGCAAGGTGAGTGAACTTGGAAGTGGATCTTCTGAAACCTGCCAGCAGTCACGTGAGTGAGCTTAGAAATACTACCCCTGCTGAGCCTTGAGATGTCTGCAGCCCTGTGCATTGCGAGTCCCCGATACTTAGAGACTCAGCTAAGGATGCCTAGATTCCTGACCCACAGCAACCATGAGGTAATAAATGTTTGTTCTTTTAAACTGTTAAATTTTAGGGTAATTTGTTACACAGAAATAGATAACTAATACAGACCCACTCACAGCTAACGCCCTTAGTAAACATGTTTCCTCCTCTTCATTTCCCCTTTCCTTCTGTCCTTTCTTTCATGCATCTTAACCGATACAGCATATAGCTATCTCATTCTATCCTAGGCCAGTGTTTTTTCACCCAAAGCTCTCCGAATATCCCAAATCCACCTCTCTCAGTATCCAATTTGTCTGGCATTATCATTTGAGCCAGTGGGGAAGAGAAGTTTTCATCAATGGTGGCATCTGATGCGCTTCTCATTATCCTCTCTGCTGTCTCCTCCTCTGCAAAACTGCTCAGCGGTGAAATTAAAACATTTGTTAACTTCATTGCTCAGCAGTGACACCAGGGTGACCATCTGGGAAGAGAAGCAGGGGTGGGCTGATGAAAGGGCCAGGAGGGAGCAGTCAGCAGCCTGGACAGCCCTGCTCTCTGCTCTTTCTTCCAGAACCTACTGGGGACCTGCACCAGAGCCAGTGTTTAACTGTTAATCCATGGGCCTCTTAACTGCCTGGGGCTCCACAGCGGAGTGAGCCCTTTTCTGAAACAGTGTATCTGCCTGAACAAAAGGGTGTCACATACTGCTACAGGCTGGGGTTCACTGATTGCTACTATGTAACAGAACTTGAAGAGACCAACCAAAACAGTTTTGCTCTTAACCATACATTTGGAACTCCTTTGATTCT
Source organism: Tapirus indicus (assembly GCA_031878705.1). Lineage (NCBI taxonomy): Eukaryota > Metazoa > Chordata > Mammalia > Perissodactyla > Tapiridae > Tapirus > Tapirus indicus. The sequence continues at coordinate 101,454,799 of CM062924.1, read as the reverse complement.
TAGAGGTAAAGGTACTTCAATAAATTCATAACAATTCACGGTCACACAGGTAATCAAAGAAATTTTATCTCTGAGTGAAATATAGGTCAATACATTTAAAGATGGAACAGTTTCCTTTCCCTCCATTATATGTGAAAAGTCATTGAATCTTTCCCCTACACTCAGGTCTTTGAACTGAATTTACTCATTTTTCCAACTGTTCACCTACTGCCTTCGGATATGTTTAGGTTACACTGTATTCTTGTTCGCTCATGCCTCCCCTGGATGCCAAGGGCCAGATGATGGCAGTAATGATGCAGACCACAACAGCTCAACACTGTCCCAGACACTGTGTATCCACTTTATCCTCACATCAGTCCTTGGAGGCATTACTACGACTACTTAAGTGAGAGTCACAGAGGTGAAGTGACTTGCCCAAGGTTGTAAGGCTAGTAAGCAGAGTACCCTGGACGAAACACTGAGCTCATTCTATTGACATGGCATCCCTTCCATCCAGTTCCATCTCCCAGATTTTGAGTGTAACCAAATCCATTTACACTGGATCCTGCTGGACTTACTAGAATCAACATCACTTGGTAGTATCTAGAAAATTTGTACCATTTCTCTTGGTGTCAATGATTAGTATAGAGACTGGTACACAGTACGACCTTAAGAAATGTTTGTTTAACTGAATGAAATTCCCTTCCCATAAAACCACCAGCTGCATATCTTAGACAATAATTAGCAGAGAGGAGATTTAGAAACACAACTTGTTTTCATCTCTCATAGACCTATAAAATGAATCCTACTGACTCACTTCTCAGGAGGGTCACCCTACACTGTCGGTAACACAGTCCAGGAAACACAAACCTGCACTTCTTGACAACCCTCCTCAGCAGCGACACGGTGGAAACATCAGAGTCACATAAGAGAGGAGACTTGTTTGTCTTTGAAACAAAGATGAAGGAGAAAAAAGGCTCCTAGGTCTTCAGCTTTGGGAGTCTTTCTAGAACTTTAGGTGAAAAGTGGATCAAACAGCAAGGAAATCAATAATAGAAAAAGTTACCTGCTTATTCTACTCAAAGACTCACTTTGCTATATACACAATTAATTAAAAGCAGGGACATGGCTAGGAATAAAGAAAGAAGACAATTAAAAGTTCTAGCATAAAAGCTGAAAAAAGTATGAGCCTGCCTTTAAATGCAGGTTTTACTCAGCTCAGCCAGAGAGCCCCTTAGGTCAGTATCTGCTGTTACAATGGAGGGACTGTTACACTGAGATCAGGACAGGCAGAAGACACTTTTCCATCCCAGCACCCGAGACTTCTCCTTAATCAGTTCTGGCTTTGGTTTCACACAATTCAAGCAGCCCAGCCTCTTCTCATGTTGCTGCAATCACTGCTCAGGGAATGGCTTTGCCACCTTTCATCATTTATCTCAGGAAATAAAATAATCAGGACACTGGTTCATGGTGTCCTCCCTAAATTCAACCAGTCCAGCTGCACCAACTCCTTTTCAGAAAAGGAACAGGCTGGTCCATCTCAACTAGAAAATAACTCACAAGCCTTAGCAAGCCTCAAAATTACACACCCAAGGGTAGATTATTGTTAATGTTAAGCTGATGATTAACCAAATAACAACAACAAAGCTCTTTGGGAGCTAAAAATGTATAAACAGAAAAACAACAAACAAAAACCCCCAAACAACCTTCAGGATTGCAGCTAAAATGTAGAATGATGTTGGGGGCCGCCCGGTGGCGCAGCGGTTTCGTCCGCGCTTGGCAGCCCGGGGTTCGGGAGTTCGGATCCCGGGCGCCCGCCGACGCACTGCCTGTCAGCCATGCCGTGGCGGCGTCCCATATAAAGTGGAGGAAGATGGGCACAGATGTTAGCCCAGGGCCAGTCTTCCTCGGCAAAAAGGGGAGGAGTGGCAACAGATGTTAGCTCAGGGCTGGTCTTCCCCACACACACACACACAAAAAAATGTAGAATGATGTTCCAAGCGAACAGTTCTTCAAGGCTGTCAACACTGCGGTCTTTTGGTGATTCCTATAGTTTGTTGACTCCTGTGTATACTTCTCCAAAACTTACACCTGTGGCAGGATTTCTTAGCTATCAAGACATTCTATAAGGATAGGGATCCAATCTAATTTATGTTTATTTTCCTAGCAGCTGGTTCAATGCCTGGCGCATACCAGTTGCTCAGTAAGTATTTGCGAATCAAGGGGAAAGCAAAGAGGAACACTTGGGGAAAATGAGTATTCAGTGGCCCCTCAAAACATTGAGAGTTGTTAGCACAAACATTGTGACATCTGCCATCATATATCAAGAATTTTGTAAGCCATTAACTTCTCCACCAGTGCTTCTCAAAATGTGGTCTAGAGATGCCAAATCAGCAGTCCATGGGGAACTTGTTAAAGATGGAGATTCCCAAGCTCTATCATAACCTAAGAATCAGATTCTCTGGAAACGTGGTCTGGAGGTGTACATTTTAACAAGGGTGCCAGAAGATTTTTATATACTGAACCATTGTTCTAGAACCTCATGGCTTTGTACGAGACACTATACCTGCAGTTCAGGAAGCTACTTGCAAGTGGATACTGTACCTATCTGAAAGCACAACTTGCGAAGTAAGCTTAAAGTAACAGCAAACCATCTCAGAATAAACGACCACCTCACTAAGATATTAAGTGAAAAAGGGGTTTCAAGGTCAACCAAGTCTAAAAATACTGAGTTGATGTATAAACAAATAGCAGTCCCCACCTACTGAGCTCCTTCTATGTGCCTGGCATTTTAGCATGAGTTTTACATAAATATTCTTAATTAATTTCACAATGACCCTATAATGTAGGTGATAACATCCTCAAATTTTACAAATTAGGAAACTAAGGCCTACAGAGATTAAGTCGCTCAAGGTCACAATGCTAGTAAATGGTAGAGTGGATAAATAAATTGTATATCCTTACAATGGAAAACCGCTCAGCAATAAAAAGGAATGAACATGCAACAACACCGATGAACCTCAGAATAACTATGCTGACTGAAAGAAGCCAGACCAAAAAGAATTCAGACTATATGACTCCATTTATATAATACCCTAGAAAATGCAAATTAACCTACAGAGATGGAAGTAGATCAGTGCCTCCTGGGGATGGGCAAGTAGAAAGGGGAGGAGAGAGAGATTACCAAAGGGATGTGAAGAAACTTTCAGGAGTGATGGATATGTTCACTATCTTGATTGTGGTGTCAGAACTCATCAAACTGTACACTTTAAATATGTACAGTTTATGTCAGTATGTATATGTATGTCAGTATGTATATGTATGTCAGTCATACCTCAATAAAGCCGTCTAAAAGAAAGTAAAAAAAGAGAGAGAAGTACAGAGCCCAAGTACAAAGCAGTACCTCCCCAACTCTATATTTAATTTAATCTTATGTTCTTAAAATATCTTTTCCCTTTTTCTTTCTGCAGCTGAAAGACTTATTAGGGAATATAACAGAGTCATTTTAAATACAGCCACCAAGCAATCCGCAGAGCTCTCACTCTGACCTCTAAAACCGAGGAAGAAATAACATAAGCCTATAATGACCACCAACAGTGAACCAGTGTTCTTTCACAGTACTATTAATGTTTATTGCCATCAAAAGATTAGAACAAGAATTGGGGGAAAAAAATAAATGTTGAATGAATCCAAGTACAGAAAACATTTCTTAAGCACCTATTATGTGCCAGACACTTTTAGGTACCAGGGTTAGAAAAAAAATGCATCAGATACAGTTCAAGTGAGTACAGAGGTGACACTGATAATTTGAGAATCGCTGATCTAAGGAACAGTGTGGCTCCTCTGTAAGCAAAGGTAAGTGGAGAGGAAGTGTTAGGAGAGAAAATGAAGGGGTGTGTCTACAAGCTATCACGGTAACAAACTAGTGACAAAAATGATGGATTGAACAGTTAAAAGAACATCCAAGTGCAAAAATATAAAACCATAACGTCCTTCTGCATAATCCGTACAAAGAGTACCAAGGATTTACAAGCTGAAATCTCCCTAAGAGAGTCCTCAGGTTTAGCCAGTTTTGTAAATAGCTTCTCTCTCAAGAAAACAATTTATAGCCAACTGTCGATTAACCATAGTTAAAATAAATACTTGACATTGAATTTGTCTTTTAAAAAGTAACTTTCTGTGAATCAGGGAAATATTTAAATAGTAGAAGGCATTTATTGCTTGGATAAACAGTACCTAACAGACACTCAATTGCCTACAGCAACATGGGAGACCTCCCCACACTACCCCACCAATCAGACGAGCAGGCCTGTGGAGACAACGCCCTCTCACCTCTCAGAACGGGAGGCAAGGCTGGGAGAAAGGCCAAGCAAGGGAGTTCCAAAGTGCCTGTGGAGTCACTCCTGCAGGGGCAACTGTGAGGAATCCGGAAGTGAGAGAGCCCACAGGTGGGATGTGTCTCACCCAGATATTGAAAAAAAGAAACAGTCAGCTAAGAAACCGAGCATGATGACCATTCGGCAGTCTTCTGTGAGGCCATTCCTAAACGTGCATACATCCATGACACACATGCATCATCTTTACCCTGTCGGGACACAGGGTGACTCAGTGTTAAAAGACAGCTCTGAGGTCAGAATGCTTAGGTTTGAATTCTCACTCAGAGTCTTGCAGCTCTGTGACCCTGGCCAAGTTACATCACCTCTCTGAGACAGTCTTCTCACCCATAAAACAGGGCTAAAAAATAGCAAAACAGTATCCACCTCAGTGATTTTTGTGAAGGTTAAATGAGATAACATATGTACCAAGTGTAGCACAATAAGTATTCAATAAATGTTCACCATTATTGTTTTTATATCTGAAAATGGCCATTGTATTCTCAAACACTGGACGCAATTTACTATGTAAATTTATATTAAATCCTTTTTGTACCATGTTTTGAGTATTCGTTGTTGTTTTGTTTTCATTATTTAATCTCTGATTTTTGAAGTTATCCCTGACTACATTCCACCTCTCTATCCTTGATTAATCAGGAGAGAATGGTATGCTCAGTTAAGTATCCTGCATCAAAACTGTCTGTAAGCTGGGATTCACCTAGTGATCAAAATATAACTTCGTCTTCAAAGAATCTTGTCTATCTAGTACTTTTGCAAGACTGCCCTTTAGGGAATACGTGTCAAAAAAAATTAAGGTTTGAAAAAATTGAGACCCTGGGGTATTCTTCATTTTCATATATCTGCCCAGTATGGGAAGCTGATCAGGTATCCTGAGAACACTAAACTAGCAAACAAATAAAACTCTCGGTACCTACCTCCTTCTGTGCACCTTTAATTTCTGAACATTCTTCTAGTCTTTTTAAGACATCCTGGGTAACCAAGAGTGCGTCTGAGAAGATATTTTCATTTTCTAGAAGAAAATTCAGCTGGTCGTGCTTCTTCTCATACTCTGAATGTAAAACAAAACAATCAGTGATTCATTACTTGAAATGATTCTAAAAGTTTAAGCTGAGAAACTTTAGGTCACATACTGCATTTCTAATTGGTATCTAGCACACCAGTTACGAGTAACAGAAAACAGCACTTCTAACAGCTTCCTCCTCCTTTGTGCCACCCTCATCCTAGTTACAATAATGGGTAAGTATCAAAATGGTACATTGTTACTTCAATACTGCTTTTCTGCTCTGTAGTGCATCTTCAGACTCCCAACACTCAAAAACACAGACACTTTTAACAGAAGAGGCCCCAGTAGGGGTATTGCATTGGATTCTGGCTTCCTATCTAACAGTGGTCTTTGGTAAATTTATTAATGAAACAAAAAATTCATAAAGATCATTGATCCAATCATTGACAACAAAAGGATAGATTACAAAACAACTATTAAATGAATGTTACCTGGTTCTGTGCTTGCCTCCTTGGCCTCACTAAGGGCTTGCACAACGGGGGAGAGGGAACAAACTTGAGTTGCAGGAGGAGTCTCCACTGGTGTGTCTGCATTCCCCTGAATCTCCTGGGCAGTGGAAGGATCCACACTCATCTCTTGGGCAACCATATGGATTGCTTCCTCAGTCTCAGCTTTCACAGGACCCCCCAGAGGGGTAGAAATCTCCAGGGAAGAATGAGGCTCTCCAGCACCCTCGGAGGAAAGGATTTCTACTTCTGGCTTCTCCGATTCCTTCCTGAATGACTCTGAGGATGGTACTGAGCCATCCCTCACCACCTGACCCTGAACAGAGCAGTTTACAAGGCTGCTCAGAAGATTTTTACAACTAACAGCCACATCAAACATCTGTAGGCTGTCGGCTAAAGAGATGATTTTGGAGAAGTTGTACTTGCCCACAGGTAGTTTGCCAGTATACATCATTTCTAACAAGAGGGCAAACTCCTCGGGGCTCACCACAGATGCATCGATGGAGATGGTGTCTGTGCTGTCCAGCAGGGTTTTGAACAGGAGGCTGGCAGCAGCCAGGACAAGTTTGTGGGCCTTGAAGTAAATTGTACCAATGGAAATGGTGCAGTCACAGAACTGCTGCTCCTTGCACAGAGTATAGAGCTGCTGCAGCAGCTGCCGGCTATAGTTGGGGAGCTCCATTGCAGCAGCTCTGCCCAAGGACTTCTCTTCCTCTCTTCTTCCAGAATCCACTTTGTGAGGATCAGCACTAGATTCTAGCAACATCCAAAAATGCCATGTTAATACTTCACAAACATACAGGGAAACACCTTGAATAAAATATTAAAACAAACAAACAAATAAAAGGCAATTCACTCATTCATTCGACAACTGTTGCTCAATAGGGAGGGGCACTGTGCCAGGTATACTAAATTAATAGTCAAGATAATAACTGTGATGTGTTTAACTACAGTCAAGCGCCACATAACGATGCCTTAGTCAACGATGGACCCATATACCATGGTGGTCCCATAAGACTAGTACCAAATACCCCAGGTGTGTAGTAGGCTATACCATCTAGGTTTGTGTAAGTACACTCTATGATATTCCCACAACGATGAATCACCTAACGACGCATTTCTCAGAATGTATCCCCATCATTAAGCGATGCATGACTATATGACCGGGACTATGCTTAATGTTTCATCCGGATGATCTCATTTGATCCTCACAATGGCTCAATGGAAGACATACTAGATCCTCCCCATTTTACAGAGGAGACTGAAGCTCAGAGGGACTGAGAGAATGAGCCTAAAGAAAAACAGCCATTAAATGGCATGCCCATATCTCACTGATTTCAAAGCTATAAAGTATGTTGCTGTACGCATTCTTGCTCCCAACAAGTTCTCAGTCAAATGAAGGAGACAAATACATAAAGAGACTTATAATACAAGGTCCTCATCTTTGTTTTTGTGAGGAAGACCAGCCCTGAGCTAATATCCGTTGCCAATCCTCCTTTCTTTGCTGAGGAAGATCGGCCCTGAGCTAACATCTGTGCCCATCTTCCTCCACTTTATATGGGACGCCGCCACAGCATGGCTGACAAGGGTGCGTCTGTCAGCGCCCGGGATCCAAACTTGCGAAACCCCAGGTGCCTCTGAAGCAGAGCGTATGAACTTAACCACTATGCCACGGGGCTGGCTCCTACAAGGTCTTCATCTTATTCGACCTTTCTGCAACACTGGACATGGTTCATCATTCCCTCCCTCTTAAAATGCATTTTTCCCTTGCCCCTGCTCCCTTTGGTTCTCTTACTACCTCACTAGCCATGCCTTCTCAGTTTCCTTTGCTGGGTCCTCTGCATCACTTTGGCCTCTAAAGTTTGCAGTGCTCCAGGACTCAGTCATCTCACTCCTATTCTCTCTCTCATCTCCCCCATACCTTTGAAATATCAACTAATGCTGACGGCTTTCATATTTATATCTCCAGCTCAGACCTCTCTTCTGAACTCCAGACGCATACCTCCAACTGCCAACTCAACGTCTCCAACTGGAGGCCTGAAAGATTTCTTAAACGTATATCCAAAACTCTCCTGCCATCTTTCCCACTTTACAGCAATTCTGTCCTTCTAGTTTTTCAGACCAAAAAGCTAGAAGTCCTCCTTGACTCCTGTTTTTTGCTCATACCCCTTATCCAATCCTTTATAAATCCTGTTGGCTCTACCTTCAAAATATATCCAAAATCCAATCACTTATCACCACCTCCACTGGGTCTACTCTGGTCAGTCCAAGCCACAACGGCCTTTCATCTGCATTACTGCAACAACCTCCTAACTGGTCTCCAGGCCTCCACCCCTTCTTAGCACTCCCTCTTCCCCACCCTAGCTTCAGCCCAGTAGTCAGAGTGCTCTTTTTAGCACATAGCCAGATCTTGTCACTTTGCACAAAAGCCTCCATGGTTTCTGATCTCAGAGTAAAAGCCAAAAGCCAAAATTGTTATAATGGCCTACAATCCCTTGATGATCTGGCTGCCATCAGCTCTCTAACCTCATCTTCTACCGCTCTCCCTTCACCCATTCTGCTGTAAGCACACCGCCTTCCTTGCTGATCCTGGCACACACTAAGCACACCCATCACAGGTTTCTTCACCTACGTGCATGGCACGCTCTCTCACTTCCACCAGGCCTCTGCTCAAAGGCTATATTATCAGTGAAGCCTTCCCTGACCCTGTCCTTTAAATAGCAACTTCCTCTCCAACCTCAGAAGATTCCATCTCTCTTACTCTATTTTTCATCACAGCATTTATCACCTACTGACATATATTTTTACTTCTTTATTATGTCTCTCCCTTCACTAGAATGTGAGCTCCATTAAGGAGGAAACTTTTTTTTATCTTCTGCTGTATCCTAGTGCTTAAATTTCTGCCTAACACAAATACTGTTGGTTAGTTGGTAGAATGAATGAGTGAATGGAAGGAAATGTAACGAGAGAGACTTGCTCCCAGACACCCAGTTTGGGGAATAGGGGTGTCCGGGAGTTAGAGTGAGGTTTTGAGGAGGAGCTAACAGCTGACCTGTCTTAATAAACGAGCAGGCACCGATGAGGTGAAGAGAGTGGGAGAAAAGAGGCATTCCAAGCAGGGAAGGCTGCACGAGGCACACAGATAAGAAAACATCACGTAATGGTGGGGAGGAGGATTCGGAGGTGGGATTATATAAAGCAGGGGAGAGGGAGCATTGGCAGATGAATCTGGAGAGGCAGGCAGGGGTTCTGGCCACAGAGAGAGACACGGGCCATGCTTAGGAGTTTGGATTTATCCTAGAGGCAATGAGGAGCCATTGAAGGGTTTGAAGGGCTTTAAGCAGGAAAGTCTCGTGGTTAGGTATGCATTTTAAATATATCATCTAAGTGACGTATGTACAGAATTTGAGGGGGATAGTGCTAGAGACAGGCTCTATTTTTGCAGTAGTTCAGGGAGGGTTTTGACCAAGAGAAGAGACAGAAAGACATAGCCAAAAATATTTAGAAAGTATAACTGTCATGATTTAAGGTACGAATGGCTGTGAAGGAAGAGAGAGACAACTCCCAGTCCCTGGTTTGGTGAGTGGGGGAAGATAATGAAATGATCCAGATGACACAAGGAAAAGATAGATTAGGGAAGGAGACATCTAGTTCAGTTTTGGGTTTGAGGATCTTATGATGATAAGAAAACTCTATAATTTCACTTGTATAAAGAAAAAAATACACTAAGGGTGGAAAGACATATGTCAAAATAACACTGGTTGCCTTTGTTAGCAGGATTATCAATGATCCCCTTTCCAAGTCACCACTATTTCCTGATCTTCCCACATTTGAAACTGACAGGTAAAAATAGAAATAAAAATATTTCCGAGTTCTGCTTTCTGGTCCAGCATGTAAGGAGTGTAGAAGTCAACATTCCATCCTGACAAGTAAAAAGCTGAACAAATGAAAAAACAACTCTTCTTAGATCCATCAGAGAAGTGAGGTCACAGGGCAAACTGTCCCTAAAATCGGAGACACAGACAGGTGGACACAGAGAACCACAACTTTTCAGAGCAGAAACCTGCCAACAGAAACCTTCAGGGGAACCAGTTCCAAAACAGGAAAAGTAAACTGATACTGACAAACTCCTGGGGGCTCAGGGTGGACAAATTTGAGAGTGAAAACTCCAGAGGGACGGAGTCATAATTCTGTGAGTCTTACCTCCAGGAGCTCTACTGGATTCTCAGTGAATATCGGAGAAAAACTCTCTTCTGCTTCTGGCAGGGGGAGGGGGAAGGTGACCATTGTGAAATATGCCAGAGCAGTCTGTTCTTCTTAACAAGGCCCAGCCTTGGGAGAAACTGTTTTACCAGAGTCTAACCCAACTGGGAGAAGGGAAAAACCCAAGCTGAGCCCACTCTAGCCTCCTGTACCACCTAAGAGGGGAAAAGAGGGGAAAGCACCGGTGAAGTTCACAGTCCAGGCACACAGGCTCACCCAAAGACCGAGACCTGCTCGTGGGTCTACCGACTTCTTCCCCGCACACCTCACCACTCATCACTATGGGCCTGTTTATCACAGTTCCCTTACCCGGGACTTTATGTCTACCTTTCAAGAACAAACTACACGGCATACTAAAAGGCAAAAAACACAGTTTGAAGAGACTGAACAAGCATCAGAACCACAGTCAGATATGTCAGGAATTATAGGTATACCTCATTTTATTGTGCTTCGCTTTATGGAGCTTTGCAGACATTGTGTTTTTCATTAAGACCCTCCACCAGCAAAAAGATGATGACTCGCTGAAGGATCAGATGATGGTTAAAATTTTTTAGCAATAAAGTATATTGTTTTGAGGAAGATTGGCTCTGAGCTAACATCTGTTGCCAATCTTCCTCCCCCAAAGCTCCAGTAGATAGTTGTATGTCATAGATGTGCATCCTTCTAGTTGCTCTATGTGGGACGCCACCTCAGCATGGCTTGATGAGCGGTGAGTAGATTCACACCCAGGATCTGAACTGGCGAACCCCAGGCCACCAAAGCAGAACATGCGAACTTAACTGCTACACCACCGGGCCGGCCCCAGCAATAAAGTATTTTTTAATTAAGGTATATACATTACTTTTGTTAGACATAATGCTATTGCACACTTAATAGACTATAGTATAGTGTAAACATAACTTTTATATGCACTGGGAAACCAAAAAATTTGTATGACTCACTTTATTGTAATATTTGCTTTATTGTGGTGGTCCAGAACCGAACCTACAATATCTCTGAGGTATGCCTGTATCAGACCAGGAATTTTAAAAAACCACGATTAGGGGCCGGCCCAGTAGCACAGCAGTTTAGTTTGCGCTTGGCAGCCCAGGGTTCGCGGGTTCGGATCCCGGGCGCCCGCCGACGCACTGCTTGTTAGCCATGCCGTGGCGGCGTCCCATATAAAGCAGAGGAAGATGGGCACGGATGTTAGGCCAGGGCCACTCTTCCTCAGCAAAAAGAAGAGGATTAGCAACGGATGTTAGCTCAGGGCTGGTCTTCCTCACAAAAAAATAAAACAAAAAACCATGATTACTATGCTAAGGGCTTTAAGGGAAAAAGTAGACAACATGAAGAACAGATGCACAATGTAAGCAGAGAGATGGAAATTCTAAGAAAGAATGAAAAAGAAATGCTAGAGGTCAAAAACACTGTAATGGATATGAAAAATGCCTTTCATGTGCTCACCAGTAGACTGGATATGGCTGAGGAAAGAATCTCTGAGCTTAAGGATATGACAACAGAAACTTTCAAAATTGGAAAGCAAAGTGAAAAAAGATTGAAAAAAACAGGACAGAACATCCAAGAACTCTGAGATAACTACAAAAGTAAAACATACGCAATGGGAATATCTGAAGGAGAAGAAAGAGGTAAGAGATAAAAGCAATATTTGAAGCAATAATTACTGAAAATTTCCCCAAATTAATGTCTGACCAAACCACAGGTCCAGGAAGCTCAGAGAACACCAAGCAGGATAAATGCCAAATAATCACACTTCGGCATATCATATTCAAACCACAGCAAGTCAAAGTTAAAAAAATCTTGAAAAAAAGCCAGAGGAAAAAACTCCTTACTCACAGAGAAGCAAAGATAAGAATTACATCTGATTTCTCCTCAGAAACCATGCAAGCAAGAGAGAATGGAGTGAAATAATAAGTGTTGACAGAAAAGACGAACCTAGAATTCTATACACTGCAAAATTATCCTTCAAAAGTGAAGGAGAAATAGACTTTCTCAGAAAAGCACAATTGAGAGACTCAGTTGCCAGTAGACCCGCCTTGCAAGAAGTTCTTCAGAGAGAAGGAAAATTATGAAGTACAGAAATCTGGATCTACATAAAGAAATGAAGAGCACTGGAGAATGACTAGGTGAAGGCAAAATAAAAACTTTTTTAAAATTCTGAATTGATATAACAGATAACAGTTTGTTCAAAAGAATAATAACAATGTATTTGATTATGTATGCTTATGTTTATATATGCTTATGTATAAGTGAAATGAATGAGAGCAATGATACAAGTGACAGGAAGAAAGAATTAGAATTATTTTATAAGGTACTTGCACTACCTGTGAAGTGGTATAGAGTCATTTGAAAGTGGACTTGGATTTTTTTGTAAATCTATATTGCAATCCATAGGGCAACCACTAAAAGAAGTTAAAAGAAGTATAACTGATATGCTAGGAAAGGAGAAAAAATGGAATCATGTCAAATGCTCAATTAAAACCAAAAGAATGAAAGACAAAAATGGGAACAAAGAACAAAGGCAACATTAACAAATGTGGTAGATACTAATCCAACTATATCAATAATCACTTTAAACATCAATGGTCTAAATACATCAATTAAAACACAGATTGTCAGAGTGGAACAAAAACCTGGACCCAATTCTATGTTGTCTAAAAGAAATCCACTTTAAATATAAAGACACATATTGATTAAAAGTAAATGCATGGAGAAAGATATACCATGCTAACACTAGTCAGAAGAAAGCAGGGGCAGCTATATTAATTTCAGACAGAGCAGACTTCAAAGTAAGGAAAGTTATCAGTGATAAAGAGGAGTGTTACATAATGAAAAATGGGTCAATGCTCCAAGAAGACATAATAATCCTTAATTTATATGCACCTAACAACAGAGCATCAGAATATGTAAGGGAAAGAGAAAGAGACGACTCCACTATTATAGGTGGAGACTTTAAATACCCCTCTATCAGAAATAGACAGAGCCAGCAGGCAGAAGATCAGTAAGGACTCAGTTGAAGTCAACAGCACCATCAATCAACTGGATACAACGGACATCTCTAGTCTACTTCATCCAACAACAGCAGATCACACATTCTTCTCAAGATCACATGGAACATCCACTGGGACAGACCACATTCTGGGCCATACAACACACCTTAACGAACTGAAAAGAATAGAAATCATACAATCTGCTCTCAGACCACAATGGAATCAAACTAGAAATCAATACCAGAAAGATAGCTGAAAAATCCCCAAATACTTGGAGATTAAACAACACACTTCTAAATAACACATGGGTCAAGGAAGAAATCTCAAGAGAAATATAAAGATATTTTAAATGAAATGAAAATGTAAATACAACTTACCAAAATTTGTCAGAGCCAGCAAAAGCAGTGCTTAGAGGGAAATTTATGGTATTGAATGCATATATCAGAAAAGAAGAAATATCTAAAACCAATAAACTAAGCATCTACTTCAGGAAACTAGAAAAAGAACAAAGTAAATCCAAAGTAAGTAGTAGAAAAAAAATAATTAGAGGAGAAATAAATGAAATTGAAAAGAGTAAATCAATAGAGAAAAATCAATGAAATCAAAAGCTGGTTCTTTGAAAAGATCAATAAAGTCAATAAGCCTCTAGCCAGGCTAATTAAGAAAAAAAGAGAGAGATCACAAATTACTAATACCAGAAATGAAAAAGGGGATATCACTACAGATCCCATGCACAATAAAAGGATAATAAAAGAATATTATGAACAACTTGATGTCCACAAATTTAATAACTTTGATGACATGAATCAATTCCTTGAAAGACACAATCTGCCAAAACTCACACAAGAAAATAGACAATCTGAATAGGCCTATATCTATCAAAGATATTGAATCAATAATCAATAACTTTCCAACACTGGAAGCACCAGGCCCACATGGGTTCACAGGTGAATTCTACCAAACATTTAAGGAAGAAATTATACCAACTATCTATAATCTCTTCCAGAAGACAGAAGCAGAGGGAATACTTCCTAACTTATTCTATGAAGGCAGCATTACACTAATACCAAAACCAGACAAAGACATTACAAGAAAACTACAGAATATATCTCTCATGAACACAGATACAAAACTCCTCAACAAAATATTAGCAAATCAAATCCAACAATGTATAAAAAGAATTATACACCATGACCAAGTGGGATTTATCCCAGGTATCCAAGGCTGGTTCAATATTCGAAAATCAATAAACATAATCCATCACAGCAACAGGCTACAGAAGAAAAATCACATGATCATACCAATAGATGCAGAAAAAGCATTTGACAAAATCCAACACCCATTCATGATAAAAACTCTCAGCAAACTCGGAATAGAGGGGAACTTCCTCAATTTGATAAAGAACATCTACAAAAAACCAACAGCTAACATTATGGTTAATAATAAGAAACCCGAAGTTTTCTTGCTAAGATCAGGAAAAAGGCAAGGATGTCTCCTCTCACTGCTGCTTTTCAACATTGTACTGGAAGTTCTAGCTAATGCAATAAGACAAGAAGAGGAAAGAAAAGTTATACAGATTGGGAAGGAAGGAATAAAACAGACTTTGTTCACAGACGATATGATGCCTAAGTAGAAAATCCAAAAGAATCAACAACAAAAAAAATTAATAAGCATTATAGCAAGGTTGCAGGACACAAGGAAAAGTATACAAAAGTTAATTGCTTGTCAGCAATGAACAAGTGGAATTTGAAATCAAAACATTACCATTTAACTAGCACTGCAAAAAATGAAAGTTAAAAAATGAAATACTTAGGGATAAGCCTAAAAAAACATGTACAAGACGTATATGACAAAAACTACAAAACTCTGATGAAAGACATCAAAGAAGAACTAAGTAAATGGAGAGATAGTCCATGTTCATGGATAGGAAACCTCAGTATTGTGAAGATTTGAGTTCTTCCCAACTTGATCTATAGATTCAACACAATCCTAATGAAAATCCTAGCAAGTTATTTTGTGGATACTGACAAAATGATTCTAAAGTTTATATGGAGAGGCAGAAGACCCAGAATAGCCACTTCAATATTGAAGAAGAACACAGTTGGAGGACTGACACTATTCAACTTTAAGACTTACTACAAAACTACAGTAACCAAGACAGTGTGGTATTAGTGAAAGAATAGAGAAACAGACCCACAAAAATATAGTCAACTGATCTTTGACAAAGGACAAAAGACAATACAATGGAGCAAAGATAGTATTTCAAGAAATGGTGCTGGAACAACTAGCCATCCACATGTAAAAAAATGAATCTAGATGCAGACCTCACAGCCTTCACAAATTTAACTCAAAATGGATCACAGACCTAAGTGTAAAATGCAAAACTATACAACTCTTAGAAAATAACATAGACGAAAACCTAGATGAACTTAGGTATGGTGATGACTCTTTAGATACAACACCAAAGGCATAATTCATGAAAGAAATAACTGATAAGCTGGACTTCATTAAAATTAAAAAACTTCTGCTCTGTGAAAGGTAATGGCAGGAGAATGAGAAGACCAGCCACAGACTGAGAGAAAATATTTGCAAAAGACACATCTGTTAAAGGACTACTATCCAAAATACACAAAGAACTCTTAAAACTCAACAATAAGAAAACAAATAACCCGATTAAAAAATGGACCAAAGACCTAAACAGACATCTCACCAAAGACACAAATAGAGATACAAATAGCAAGTAAGCATATGAAAAGATGTTCAACATCATACGTTATAAGGGAATTGTAAATTAAAGCAACCTATAAGAATGCTCAAAATCCAAACCACTGATGACACCAAATGCAGGGGAGGATGTGAAGCAACAGGAACTCCTATTCATTGCTGGTGAGAATGCAAAATGGTACAGCCACTTTGGAAGACAGATTAGTAGTTTCTCAAAAAACTAAACATACCCTTACCGTATGAGCCAACAATCGTGCTCCTCGGCACTTACCAAAAGGAACTGAAAACTTACATCCACACAAAAACCTGCACACGGATGTTTATAGCAGCTCTATTCACAATTGCCAAAACTTGAAAGCAATTAAAATGTCTTTCAGTAGGTAAATGGATAAATAAACTGATACATCCAGACAGTGGAATATTATTCAATGCTAAAAAGAAATGACCTATCAAGCCAGGGAGGAAACTTAAATACAAATTACTAAGTGAAAGAAGCCAATCTCACAAGGCTACATACTGTATGATTCCAACTATAGGACATTCTGGAAAAGGCAAAGCTATGGAGACAGTCAAAAGATCAGCGGTTGCCAGGGGTTGGGGGGGAGGGGAAATGAATAGGTGAAGCACAGAGGAATTTTAAGGCAGTGAAACTATTTTGTGTGATACTACAATGGTGGATTCATGTATTATAACATTTGTGAATTCCATAAAATGTGTGATACCAAAAGTGTACCCTAATGAAAACCATGGACTTTGGGAAATAATGATGTGTCAACGTAGGTTTACTGATTTTAACGAGTATATCATTGTGTTATAGGATAGTGGGGGAGGTTGTGCATGTGTGGGCACAGAATTATATGGGAACTCTGTACTTTACTCTCAATTTTGCTGTGAACATAAAACTGGTCTAAAAAATAAAGTTCATTTATTTAAAAAAATATTTCCCAAAATCAATGTAAATTTTTCAGTTCTAATCACCCCAAACCCTATTTATATCATGGTATCTAACATTATACAGCATTCATGAATTCATATAATTTTTTTCTCAAAGAGTAGTTTGAGAACATCTAGCCCTACTGAGAATAGTTTGTCTTAATATCTGTACTATAAAAATGCATCCTTTTTAAAAACAGAGAAACTGCAGCCTAGGAGCTAGCTGACTTGCTGTAATGGTAGTAGCAGCAGGAGGCGGACTGGAATCCGTATCTCCTAGTACTTCCAGAAAACAGAACAAAAAAAAAATCTGTAAGATTTAAAACAGGCAAAAATAGGTGCTATATTTAGAAAAAAGGACATAAGTCTGAAAACTCGTAAATAACTTATTTTAATATCTGAGAAAAAATCAGAACAAGAATTCAACTTGCAAATAAACACAAAGCATAAACTACTCAAGAGGCACTGATGTGGTTTTTCTAAAGAACAAATAATATCAATAGAATGTGATTTTTTTTCCTAACACAAGACATAGGCCTATGGATTACAGTAAAAGACTTATCTGGACATATATCTTTTTAAACATTCTCACTAATAAGAATCAAGAGATTGGGATTATATTTTTCAGGACTAACTAAACCCTCATTAAAATGTTTTTTGGTCATTTTTCTGGATAGAGTATCCATATCTTTCATCAGAATAAAAAATAAGAAGACCCATCAAATGATTCACAGGCAGGTATTTTGAGCATTAACTACAGGACCCTGTGTCAGAACTATTTCACATTTTTATTAACAACTAAATAAGAGAATAATAGAATAACTGTAGCAGAATAAGTAACAGAGCAAGGTTAAAAAAAATTGAAGCCAACTGTGGCTTACCAATACACAGATACTAAAAACATGGTTATAAACTTGAGCAATAAAAGGAGAATGGGGATAGTTAAGTGACAAAACATTCAAGGGTGATCAAGGGCTACTGAATGAATGTAAGTTGGCAATGTTGAAAGTTGAAATTTTACTGAGATTAATAGGAATACTAATTAAAGAACAGACTTTTGGCAAAATGACACACTGAGTTGATGTAAATGGACCTTTTCTCCCACTTCACAGACACAGAAATGCTGGATAAAACATAATAAAAATGCTTTTAAAATATATAGTCAAGCTAAAAAAAAAATAAAAAAAGGAAATCCCCAGGTACCTGAAATGAAAGAGATATCAAAATCAAAGCTGGAACAGTAAGTGGGAATTGAGACCATCGTGGCCCATAAGGGTTTCAAAGTCCGATACGGGCCCTGGCTTGGAGGAGAAAGCATTAGCACTCACATGGAGACTGGAAATAAACCCTCAAGCAGGGAGAAGGTGGGGGGGTCGGAACTGAGACTCTCACACAAAGCCTAGAGCCTCAAACACCCAGCCCTCCTGATACGCAGTCGGAAAAACCTCTGCTCGCTGGCTCAGGGAAGCAGCAAGAAAAGTTGCTCGTTATCCAGGCCTTGAGTAGGGGAAAAGGCACCCGCAAGAAATCTAAAATGTAGGCCTATGCCATAAAGAGGTGTAGGATCCAAAATTATACTCTATATCATACAGGAATCTTGAGCTGAGAAATTAACATAAAAACTGCTCTTTGACACGCAGCAGAAAAAAACGGAATACTCTCATAATCCAAGGCACAGAGACTCACACAGGGAAAAGAAAAACAGAAAAGAGCTCACTATTACAAACCATATGAGGCAGACCTGAATGTGAAAGGTAAATCTAAAAAAGCTAACAGTAGAAAATGTAAGAGGGTATCTTTGAAGCAGAGGCAGGGAAACTTCTTAAACAATGCCCCAAAAACCAAAAAGAAAAAAGAACTTGACTACAGTCATGCACCGTGTAATGATGTTTGACGGACTGCATATATGACAGTGGTCCTATAAGATTAGCACCATACAGCCTAGGTGTGTAGTAGGCTGTACCATCTAGGTCTGTGTAAGTACACTCTGCGATATTTGCACAGTGACAAAATCGCCTAACGACGCATGACTATATATTGATATTAAACATTTCTGTCAAAGAACTCTACAGACGTGATTAAGAGACAATGAACAAATGGTAGAACTAAGAGATAATATATGCAAAGTTTAAAGGCAATAAGGAATTAATATCTAGAATATATAAGAAATCCCTACAAATCTTGGGGAAAATATTAAATCCAAGGGGGGAGAAAATGGGCAAATGATATAACCAGGCAATTCAGAGAAGAAGCTTACTTAATTGGCTAACAAGTAATAGCAATTGTTATAATAGCAGTAATAGCAGCTAACATTTATTTGATATCTACTATATTCAGGAAGTGCTTATTAGACTCAGGAATATGCTTTACATACATTAATTATCCTCTTAACTTGATGAGGCAGATGTTGTTATTATCCCTGTTTACTAATGGGGAGACTAAGGCCCAGAAAGGTTAAGTAATTTCTCCAAGGTCTCACGGTAATATGTGGTAGAACATGAATTTGAATCTAGGGCACCAGTGGTGGGTATATAAATTGATATAGCTGTTCTGGAAAAACATTCTGGTAATATTTAGTGAAATTTTCTGTGCAAATATGCCTTGTGACCCAGAAATCATACTCCTGGGTACATATCCTAGAAAAATTCTCATATAGGTCCATAAGGAAACATGGCCATAAAGCTCACTGGGGCATTGTTTTTGGTAGCAGGGAGATGAGAGGCAATCTAGACGTCCATCACTAAAAGAATGGAGGTGAATATGCAGGATGTATACTATGGAATACAGTGCATTAGAAAGAAGCAACAACTAGCTATTCAGACAGAAACATGAATAGATCTTAAATACCCACTGTTGAATGAAAAAATAAGACACATAATGAGATCGAGAGCATAATACCACTTATGTAAATTAAAAACACATAATCAAAACAATACTATATATTAAATAAAGCTACATATGTAGCCAAAACCATTTTATCAAATATATTAAAGTGGGTGCCTATAAGGGGGAGAGAAATGGGAGAAGGGGTTGGAGGTGAAGGAAAAAATAAAGTCAAATAAGAGGAGCCTTGCCCAGATAGATAAATGCTACAGTGTCACAGATGAGGAGGCTCCCTGCACTACCCCAAAATTGCAAAAAATAAAAATAAAAAGTCACAGGAAATGAATCATCACAAAGGAAAGTCATTAGATGCAGGAACAGCACAAAAAGCATCCCCAAGAATTGAAAACCATAAAAATTATAGAATGCTATGAAAATTTTTATAAATTAATTGGGTTTCATTTTAAGAAACAGGGAAAATAAAAGGAAGTCATAATTAAAGAACAAGATAATATGAAAAAAGAATAAGCCGATGTGGGAAAAAAAACCCAAAAGAACTTCTGGGAATAAAAAATTAAGTCACTGAAATCCATTCATTGATAAATTAAATAGATTAGATACAGCTAAACAGAAAATTAGTGATTAGGAAGAGATGTCAGAGAAAATTACTCAAAAGGTAGCAGAGTTTAAAAAACAGAAATATGAAAGAGTGGTTAAAGGACATGGAAGACAGAATGAGAAGGTTGCACATGCATCTAATAGGTGTTCCAGATAGAGACAATGGAGAACACATGGGAAAAGCAATTTGAAGATATAATTTCTGAGAATTTTCTAGAATTGAAAACTGACATGAGTCTTCAGAATGAAAACTTCAAAATATCAACAACTCAGAGAAAAAGAAATCATCAGCAAACCAAGAGAAAAGATATTGCTTACAAGAGAATGGACTGACACAGACTTCTCATTAATAACAATAGATGCCAGAAGAAAATGGAGTAAGAGTTACCAAATATTAAGGAAAATAACAATCAACCAAGTATCTATATCCAGGTTGAAACAAAATGATCATCTGGATGATGAAATTGGATATAATCACATTCATTGAAAAAGATGGACACTCAGCCACAATTCAGTAGTTGGAAGAAACAATGAATGTTTTAAATCACCAAGGAATTGTTTATATTTTCTCCTCCATGGATAAGATAAACTCAGAAACTGTCACTGAAAGAATTACTGTAAGAAGAAAACTGAACCAGAAAGAAGGGATAGAAGGTAAGAAAAAATAGCAAGTAGTAAGCAAAGAAATTGCCAAACATATCCACTAGAAAAGTTAAAATCAGAAAGATGGGTAACATCAAATGTTGGTGATGATGTGGAGGGACTAGAACTCTCATACATTGCTGGTGGAAGTATAAAATGGTACAACAACTAGGGATAACTGTGTGGAGCTTTCTTACAATAAAGAATGAACTACTGACACATGCAACAACATGAATAAACCTTTAAAATATTAAGTCAAAGAGCCAGGCACAAAAGAATACATATATGTGGGGCCGCCCGGTGGCGCAGCGGTTTAGTCCGCGATTGGCAGCCCGGGGTTCGCGAGTTCGGATCCCGGGCGCCCGCCGACGCACTGCCTGTCAGCCATGCCGTGGCGGCGTCCCATATAAAGTAGAGGAAGATGGGCACGATGTTAGCCCAGGGCCAGTCTTCCTCAGCAAAAAGGGGAGGATTGGCGACGGATGTTAGCTCAGGGCTGGTCTTCCCCACAAAAAAAAAAAAAAAAGAATACATATATGTGACTCAATTTATAGGAAATAGAAACACAGACGGTCCCTGACTTAACGATTTCAACTTCACAATGGTGCAAAAGCAATACGCAGTCAACAGAAACCAAACTTTGAATTTTGATCATTTCCTGGGCTGGCGATATGCAGTACGATTCTCTCTTGGGACGGTGGGCAGCAGCAGCAAGCCGCAGCTCCCAATCAGTCACGCAATCACAAGGGTAAACAACTGGTGCACTTACAACCATTCTGTACCCCCACAACCATTCTGGTTTTCATTTTCAGTAAAGTATTCAATAAATTCCATGAGATATTCAACACTATATTATAAAACAGGCTTTGTGTTAGATGACTTTGCCCAACTGTAGGCTAACGTAAGTGTTCTGAGCGTGTTTAAGGTAGGCTAGGCTAAGTTATGACGTTCAGTAGGTTAGATGTACAGTATTAAATGCATTTTCAACTTACAATATTTTAACTTATGATGGGTTTATTGGGACGTAACCCTACCATAAGTTGAGGAAGATCTGCACAGGCAAAACTAATATACAGAGATAAAAATCAGATGATGGTTGTGGTGGCTGTAGAGAATAGTGTGTGGGGAAAGGAACTGATGGGAAAGAGACACAAGGGAACTTGGGAGAATGGAAATGTTCTACTTCTTATTTTGGGTGGTGGTTAAAGAGTAGCTTTTTGTCAAAACTCTTCAAATAGAACACAAACTCATTGTACTGTATGTTATATCTCAATAAAAAAGAAATTAAGAAATGGGTTGGTGTACCTAAAATGCACTGACTGTTTAAAAATTAGTATGGGAAGGGGGGGTTAAAAACAAGGTAGAATAACGACAACCACTGTAGTGTGAAACGAATGAGAAAACTCAACTAAACTGGAGTCAGGATGGCCTGTAGGGGGAGCTCTCATACCCTATCATACATGGTCAGTTACCACAAACAGGAAGAGACATATGTTTGCATCTCAACAGGAAGTACAACTACTTTACTACTGAGGGGAGATTTCTCACCCCAGCCCAGCCAATGAGAAACACTGCAGCTCAGCCAATGAGAAGCCATTGCCACCCCAAACTGTTACTTTCCTCCAATGGACTTTTCTTTAGAACAGCCCCTCCCTACTCCCTCTTTTGCTCTATAAAAGCAAGCCTCTTCATTTGTTCTCAGGACTTGCCTATGGTTCATCATAGATAGCATGCATGTCTGGAATTGCAATTCTTTTGGCTATTCCTGAATAAACTTGTTTTCAGCGTAAAATAACTGGCGAATTTGCTTTTTAAGGTGACAGCAGCTACCACTTTTTGAATGCTTACTACATGCCAGGAACTGTTCAAAATGCTTTGCATATATTAACTCATTTAATCCTTTCAACAACCCTACAAAGTAGGTACTCTTATCATCTCCATTCTACAGATAAGAAAATTGTGGCACAGAGAGGTCACATAACTTACCTGGGGTCACACAACTAGTGTGTAGAAGAGCTGGGGTCCAAACTCAAGCAGTCTGGCTCTGAGGTCTGTATTCTCAAAAATCCACTGCCTCTCTGAAATTAAAAATCAACAATAACATGGAAGATGAGAGAAGAAAAAGTAGAGTTAGGGTATTCTAGGAGTCAAGAGGATGACAAAAATAATGATTAACTTTAGCCTTTACTGCTTAAGTGAAGTAGATGATAACAGATAACGATATAAGGAAATAGAAGCTAAATAAATATTTCCAAACAAGAGGTATACATGGGAATAAAGAAAATGTGATTAATCCAGTAGCAGGGGGGAAAAGGGAAAGAGGAAGGCAAAGACAGTGTAGTAAATAGAAAACAAGATGGTAGAAATAAGTCCAAATGTATCAGTAATCACAATAAAGAAGCGGATTAAACTTTCTTATTAAAAGGTAGAGAGATTCTCTGATTAGATTTTTCAAAAACCAGCTATATATTGCTAATAAGAGAATGTGTGGGTGTGTTTACATTTAAAACAGAGCCTCGCACGTAGTAAATACTACATGTGTTGGCTGTTATTATTATAACCAAGAGAGACTGAATCACCCTCACTAAATAGTTTTGAAACTAGCCATCTGATATGACAGCTGAAGTGTCTGTAAAAAACAATTAAATTATATAATCTTTGTAGACCACTTTCACGCAGAATACTGTTATTAAGTAAATCTAACATATAATCATGAGGGCTACACTAGTAATTTGGGGGCTACTGAAATGTACTATAGAGACAGACTAAACTTTGCTGATCTCACGACTAAAACGTAAAAGGCTATGACATATATTTACAGTGTTTCCCCCTAACTCCCTCTGCAAGGAAGTTACAAGGAGGAGAGAGAATATAGCACCAGATAGTGTGGTGAAAGTGTGCTTTTCAGACTTAAGAAACTATAGTGGCACACTGCATGCTGGAATCTCTAAGTGAAGTCCTGTAGACTCCCATATAGAGGCACCCTAAATTATGTCATTAAGCACTTATTGAAATTGCTAGGCTTAGGAAAATTGTCAAAGGTCCCAAGGGAAGAACATTTAAGCAACAAAAAAGCACCAGAAAGAGAGATGTTCCTCAAATGAACAATATTAAAGCCTCAAGAAAAGACTATACTGATATAGAATAAAGATACTTAGAAAGAAAACACTTAATTGGCTGAACCAAGTGCTGCATAATGACCCAAAACACAGATGGGAATTGAATACAAAGTGGAAACTAGGCCAGCTTTCTAAAAGGAGCACAAACAATATTTATTTATTTATTTATTTAAATTTTTATTCTGTCTACTTCCAAAAAGGATTTGAAAATTTGAGGATTCTTTAAGTTACAAAGAAACAACAGTCACACACAGGAGAAAAACTGGAAAGAGCAAAAGTGAAAACTAAGTCATAGCTAGCAGGAAGGATGGACTCGCTTTAATGAACAGAGGAATATAACACCAAAGACTCACAGGCTCGATATACACTGCTTAATTAAATAAAGTAGATGTTCTCAACTCCACAACTGCTGGCAATGTCCTCAGGAAGGCATTCAAACAAAGGCCTTTGCTGCCACTGCTGGAGGGTAAGAGGCTCTTTTCTGTGCCTCAGGTTCTGGACCTGCCATTCCCCAATTTATTGTACTTATTTTCTCAGACGTCTTCATCAAGCGATATACACGTCAACCAGTAACTATGTATGGGTCAACTGCCTACTCTTTACTCAGCACATTGCTAGGTGCTGTGTGGGAGCCAAGTGAAACATGAAACAAGATCCTTGTCCACGGGGAGCTTGTCATAAAGTTGACCCAACACTGGAATGATGGAAAACAGAACTCTTAAAAGGACTCAATCCACAAGAGATAAGAAGAGGGAAAGGAAAAAGAGGAGAGAAGGGAAGCAAACAGACTGATCCCAGTGAATGGAAAGGAAATGGAGAGGGCTGAAGCTAGTAAATGCAAGTTAGGTACAGTTTCAGCAGGCGAGGGGAAACGGCAGGGAGAGCCCAGTTCCCGAAGAGGCGCGCTTGGCACGTGTGCTGGCGACAGCGTGTGTGCGCGGGCAGCCGGCAGGGCACCCGGCGTTGGAGAGGCACCCAGGAAGTAGCTGCCCTCATCTCTGAGCTGGCTAGGGGGTCTCCAAAAACACCCACGTAAGAGGAAGTGTGGAGCACAAGGCTGCCAGGTTAGGGAGGCCAGAAAATGAGCAGAGGAACTTACACCTGCTTTGAGGGAGGAGCTTCTGAACCAGAAACAGCACAATTAAAGCAGAGCTGTACCACTGACAGGTGGGATGGACTAACAGGGAAAAGTGACTAGCAATGGGAAGGAAGAACAGGCATCCTATATACATTGTCTACCAGCAAACAACTGGAGTTTCATGGAATAGAAGTTGGACCCACCTCTGCCTCGATTTTTGTATTCCAATACCCAAGAGGGAAAAGCCATTCTATACTTGATCGAGGGTCCTCTATTAGGGTTCCCCTAACAATTCTGCACTCTCCTTTGGGCACATCTCTCTCATCGTCTGAGACATCTCTCTCATGGTCTGGCTCTTATCTGCTTAAAGTATTTTTTTTTTTTTTTTACTGTTGCTATTGATAATCCCTATCTTCTGAATAAAATCTTTACTTCCATCTTGATGCCTAGGTTCTGTTGGAACCAGGGAGCTGGATGGGACCTTGGAGAGCCCTCTTCGTTGCTTTCAGCAAACAGAAGTTCATTACTTTATCTATCACGTACTCTTGTCGCATGACCAAATGACCTTAGTCCAATCTCTTCCCTTTTTAAGGGAGGAAACTGAGGTCCTGAGAGGCCGAGTTGCTCTTTGATCTGAGTCGGCTTTAACCCCATGGCTATTTAGTATCTCGCAAACAACCAGAGTCAGGTGAAATAACAGGCACTCTCAACATAATTAGAGCAAAGATCACACATTCAGAGACAAGAAATTGGGCATTTGCTACACAGAAAAAGATGATTTAAAATGTAAGGTATCTAAGGAATCAGCTAAGTTAAAAGAGAACCACAAGCAATTATTTCTGAGAATGCAAGGAGGATTGGTGAGGTTAGAAAAGGGTGACTGCAGCTTTTAGCGGGCCCAGATTTCTCAAGTTCAAAAGCAGCTGTCATTTGGTCTCTCTCTTACACTGAGGGCCTAAAAAATACCAATGTATAGTGTAAGGGATGGAGATTTTTGTATTTGACGCTCCTGGGTTCATGGCAGTATCTTTTCAGATGTACTGTCATTGTTGTTTCTCATGTTATCATCACTGTCATCATCATTTCATCCCAAATGCTGGTCTACTAGTGTTTCAATCCTTGAGATTTGTAACAATACCCAATGTCCTGTGCTTTCCTAAGGTACATTCTGGTCACTGGGAAATACAGGTAGCCAGAACAGATCTGGTGAACTCCAGTACTAAAGATTCTACAGTGGTCGAATCAGGCATAAAATTCACCTTTGGGGATTTGGGAAGCTGTCTAGAGAGCTCTAGGGTAGACACCAAGTTGGGATGATGCTGAGATGATAATACTTTGTTTATGTACTGGGATTTACACCTCATCATCCCATTTATCCTCATTCTACCGATGAAGACTAAGGCTCAGAGATGTTAAATGCCTTGTAAAGGGCCACAGAGCTAATAAGGGGCAGAATCGAGCCCAGGTCTCAATCCTCAAGCCATGGTTCTTTCCTCTATAATGCGAAGGCCTCGCTGCATGCCAAGACTTAGCTGCCACTTCTGCAGATAATTCTCCCTTCCAAGAGCTCAGCAGCCATTAAGAAGTATAACTGTCCACTCTTGGTTACTTAACAAGTACACTAGAGTCTCACCCTGAGGGAACTGGTTAGTGAGCCAACTACATCCACTGCTCAGGAGACCATATTTTTCTCAATTATCAATTCATGTCTCATGACAGAATCAGCCCTAATGATATCCTGCTCTCTCTTTTCATATTCTATCAAATTATACAGGATATTATTTATCAAATAACCACCAATAAGAGCTACTAATAATTAAGTACCTTAGAATGTTTCTAAGCACTTTTTACATGTTACCTCCTTTCATACTAACAACCCAGCAGGACAGTTAAACTCAACTTACAAATAAGTCCTGACGGTGGAGAGGTTAAGGCAGAGGCCCAAGATCACACAGCAAATCAACAGAGGAACTGAGACTTTAATCCAGTCTGCCTGAGCCTAAAGCTCATGCTCTTCTATCCACTAGGACAGGTTCTCAAACTCTAACGTGTGTAAGAATCGCCTAATCCAGAAGGTCTGGGGTGGGGACTGAATTTTGCATTTCTAATAAGCTTTAGGTGATACGGATGCTTTTGGTCCAAGGAAACCTCTCTGAGTAGCAAAGCACTATATGACATTGTTCTCAAATCACATTTTTTCACATCTAATTACTATCAAATATGTTTCAAGCAACACTTCACCTCTAAAAAGTCACAAGTCATCCTCAAATCCTTCTCTTTTGCACCTGCCCTTGCTCCAGTCAAAAAACCCCACAAAACTCCAGAATAGATCTGGGAATAAAAACTACAAAACGTGGAAGCTTCCAATAACCAGGCCTTAGGTGAACAGCTCTATGGCCTGGCACCAACCCAAACTCCTTTAGAATGCATTTCAGCAACCTGGTCTTCCAGGGCTAGCCCAGCTTCCCTGGCTGGTGTCTAAGCAACTAGAGGTCGAACTGCTCCTCACCTAGAGTGAAGTGGTCAGCTGAACCTGGGTAAGCCGTGGAAGGGCCTAGGATGGTACAGCAAATCAATAAGTGTATGCTGAACTGAATACAATGAAGAGATCTTGGCTCAGGATACTATATATGACCTATTGTGACATTTCCTGTCTAGCCACTACACCATCTGTCTTCCCCCACAGAATTGGACAACTTTACAATCTTCCATAGCCTTCTACCCAGATCCCCTGAAAGCTGTATTAAATAGCATTTCAAGGCCTGTATTCTCTTTTATGGTATAAAGTCTAAAATTAAGGCTCAATATTATGTGCTACCTTGATATCTGGTAAAATCAGGAGGGCCTCAAATAGCCTAACCACATACTCCACCATCCACTCTGCTCCTGTGGACAAGGTCCCTTCGCCAAACAATCCTCCTTATCAAAGGGACCAGCTACAATTCCTGCTTATCATTGAGTAGTGGGTTTCAGTTGCCTGCCAGCTCCCAAAATTATTCAAACAAGCCAATCACATGCTCTGGCAGAAACCAAGAGGCACCCTACCCACATGATACTACAAAGCCTGCCTTCCACAGCCCCTAGCTCTTCACTCTGCTCCAGAGTGCAACCCCACATGGCCGGCTGTGTCCTCTGGGGCTGTGAGTGTAAGTGACTAATAACCTGCTGCCAATCTCATCTGCCAGTGTCTAACATTGTAGGTTCACCCATCCCATAACCCTAGGGTCAGAATCCCTCCCTCATCAACGGAGTGAAGAGGGGGTGATTAAAACATCTTCTTTTGCCCAAACCACTGGTCTCTGCTCTTTTTCATACACTTGAATCTCCTGAAAGCCTTTGGCAAGGTCATCAACTGCTCTATGATGGTAATAATGTCCAGCACTGTGCTAAGCACTGTCCATACCCTTTAGTGTTTAATTCTCCTAACATCACTATGAGGTAGATACCATTACTATCCCTAATAGACAGATGAGGAAACTCATGTCCAACAAGGTTATGCTACTTGCCCAAGACCATACAGCTAATAAGTTTGAGCAGAGCTCAAATGCAGATCTGCCTGGCTCCCTGTTTTTAATGACTACCTTAGTCTTGACAGGATTTCTGGGCCCAATGCTATCATTCCTCAGCCCCTCTCACAGACAGACATGTGCTGCTGGATGGCCTGACAGGTGCACCTGCATTTGAGGGGCCTTGTTTCTTCTGCTGCTCTCTGCTGAAAGATGGATGGAGATGTGTATCTGGGCAAGAGCACTGTTGGAACAGGCCAGTTGGCTGGCTGGTTGCCAACAGACTTCCCTCGATGGCTTGAACTTAATTTACCAAAGGTCGAGTTCGGTTGTCAACCTTGCTGATACAAACACCCTACCCTGTAAAAGTCTCACAGTTAATTGGACTTAGGGAGGTTGGATAACACTGTCTAAACTCAAAAGAGAAGAAATATAAATCAGAAAGTCAATTTATTAGTTCATTTGTTAGTGAAATACTCTTTGCAGTTATCTGTGAAAAAATTCAAGCAGCAAGGTCAAGTATCATCAGAAAGCCTTTTAGGAATCACAGAAGACACTGTGTGCTACCAACATTCAGTGAGCCTGGTGCATCTGTCTTTGCCAAGGAAGTAAACACCTGGCCCCCAGACTGGGGGCAGGTAGAGTCTGAGGGTCAACGTACACTGCACGGGCACTGCCAACTGACATTCTGTCTCGTCCCTTCCATCACCGAGCTCCTGGACTCTTCTCTGGCTCCAGTCTCTCTTTTGACATAGCTGGACTCAGCTTTGTCTTTGAGGTAACCTGGTGCAAGTATCTAATAGCACTGACCATGTGCTAACTTTTCAGTCTCTCTCAGAACGTAAGGAGTGCCCTCCTGTTGCTCCCACCCACAGGCTTTTCTTTCAGGGCTCCGAACATCTGTCTATAGCAGATCAGAACCACTGCCCCTTCAAGGAGCCTAAACCCAACGAAGCTCTCAACTCACTTCAAACTTCTCCACCTTCTAACTTCCACCTGGGTCCTCTGCCTGACACTGGCTGTACCAGATCCAGTCCTCACCCCCTTTCCCTCTGCTCCCTCACCCACTCCTTCCTCCCATGCACTTCTTTCACCTGTTACTCTGCCTTCCTTCAGGCCACTCTGCCACAAATCACTGAATAAAACTTAAAAAAATTATTTATCAATATCAAACATACATGAAATGATATTTGATCAGAAGGATAATAAAAATCAGAGAATTCTGCAACTAGAATTATCCTTAGAAACTATGTAATTCAGCACTATCATTTTACAGATGAAGAAATTGACAGAAATTAAGTGACCTGCCAAGTCACGTATCTAGGTACTAGCAGGGCCAGACCCAGGACCCAGGTTTCTGGGCTCTTAAGTCAGTACTTGAACCAAAATACCAAACTCCTAAGTATATACAACAGGCCTCACTGGCGAGGGCTTCCTACGTATCTCACAGACTGGCAGCCAATAGCACTAGATGTCTTATATAGCACATTTACTATTTTTTTCGTTGAATGTTGCTTAAACATCAACCATTGATAGCTCTTTCAATGAGAAAATCATTACCCTCAAGCCATAAAACATGTCTCAGGGAATATGAAATTGCAAATTTCCCAACCCAGTGTCATTAGTAGAACTGTAAGATGGATTTATGACTTCAAAAAATACAGAACAAAAAAATATATAGATAGATAGATAGATAGATTGGCCCAGATGTTAGCTCAGGGCCAATCTTCCTCCATTTCTTTTATGTGGGACACATCACAGCATAGCTTGATGAGCGGTGTGTAGGTCCACGCTTGGGATCTGAACCCACAAACCCTGGGCCACCGAAATGGATCATGCAAATTTAACCACTATGCCACCGGGCCAGTCCCCAAAACAAAATATTTAAGTGACTAAGATATTTAAAAGATAATACATTAATGAATACTTAACTGAGGTCAGGATGGAGAATTCTTTTCTACGCATAAACGAAAGAGAAGAAAATCACAAATGATCAATAGATTTGACCACATAAAACCATAAACTCCTAAAAAAACACGATCAACAAAATTAAAAGATAAATGACAGACCAGTAAACACTTCATGTCATATGAAGTGAAAAATAAGTAGTTAATGTTAGAATAGAAAGATCACATAAATCAATAAGGAAAACATTAACATTTAAATTTTTAAAAATGCACAAAGAGAAACAGATAATTCACAAAAGAAATAAAAAGTCAATAAACTGACAAAAAAGTTCACCTTCACAAATAATTAAGGAAATGCAAATTTAAACATTAATACTATTTGGAGGCAATCACACTGGAAAAGTTTTGCAATAACATTTAACTGGGAAGCAGTCGTTTCAGACCACAGCCTCTGATTCGGCAGACTGAGGTTTGAAGCCTAACTTGAACACAACTCAGTGACCTTGGGTGAGTCACTTTAGTCACTGTGAGCCTTAACGTCTTTACAGTTTTGGTGTGAAGATGAAATGAGATAATGCATCTGAATTGTTTTAGCAAAGTGCCTGTCAACAGTAAATGCTCAGTAAGTGGCAGCTGCTATTACTATAAAAATATTACTTGCATTAGTAATGGAGGGAAGAGAACAATGAGACCGGGACCCACTCAGTGTTGATGGAAGTATAAACTGGTAAAAATCTCTCAGGAAAGTAATCTGCTCATCTAGAACTATAAAAAACATCCTTGAAGGGCCAGCCCCGGTGGCCTAGTGGTTCAGTTCGGCACACTCTGCTTTGGCAGCCTGGGTTCGGTTCCCGGACACAGACCTACACCACTCGTCTGTCAGGGGCCGTGCTGTGGCAGCAGCTCACATGCAAAAAGAGGAAGATTGGCAGCAGATGTTAGCTCAAGGCAAATCTTCCTCAGCAAAAAGAAAAAAAAATGTCCTTGGAGAGAGACATGAGAATTGGGTGGGGGGGGGGGGCGGTGGTTGGGGACACTATACTTTATGTGCACTGTTTGAATGTTTTACCAGAATATGTTTACATGTCAGTTGTATAGTTACAGATCAATAAAAAAGAACAACAAGCCTATGACAGAAGAAAAAAATTTTTTTCCTGTTTATGCCTTTAGACTCACTCCAAGGAATCTATCTACACAGAAATATTAATTAGAGATATAATGAAATATTTATATACATCATATTCAGAGCAATAGCATTAATGGTAAAAAGCTGGAAACTCAGATGTATAATATGAGGTTTTTAAGTAAATATGGTATATAGCCATATTATGTAGCCATTAAAAATTAGCCTCTCTATATGATACCTATAGCACAAGTAATCAAAGAAAAAAATAAATTGGACATCATCAAATTTAAAAACTTTTGTGTTATCAAAGGACACTATCATGAAAGTAAAAAGACACAGAATGGAAACAAATATTCTCAAACCATATATCTGTAAGGGTCTATTATCCAGAATATATAAATACAGTATTTCAGAATATAGTATCCAGAACTCTTACAACTCAACAATAAAAGGACAAATAAACCAATTAAAAAAGTGGACAAAGTGGGGCTGGCCTGGTGGCATAGTGGTTAAGTTCGAGCGCTCAGCTGCAGTGGTCCAGGGTTCGCAGGGTCACATCCCGGACACAGACCTACACACCGCTTGTTGAGCCATGCTGTGGCAGGCATCCCACACATAAAGGAGAGGAAGATAGGCGTGGATGTTAGCCCAGGGCCAATCTTCCTCAGCAAAGGGAGGAGGATTGGCAACAGATGTTAGCTCAGGGTTAATCTTCCTCACACACACAAAAAAAGGGACAAAGGATTTGAATAGACATTTCTCCAAAGAAGATATACAAAATGGCAAATAAACACATGAAAAGATGCTCAACATCAGCAGTCATTAGGGAAATGCAGATCAAAACCACAATGAGATACCACTCCACACCTGCTAGGATGCTATAATAAAACAAACACAGAAGAAACAAGTGTTGCTGAGGATGTGGGGACTGGAACTCTTATACATTGCTGGTGGAAACATAAAATGGTGCAGCCACTGTGGAAAACAGTTTGGCAGTTCCTCAAAAAGTTAAACATAGAGTTACCATACGACCTGGCAATTCCACTCCTAGGTATGGACCCAAGAGAAATGAAAACATATGTCCACACAAAAACTTGCACACTAATATTCACTGGAGCATTATACACAACAGACAAAAAGTGGAAACAACCCAAATGTCCATCAACTGACAAAGGGATAAACAAAATGTTGTATATCCACACAATGGAATATTATTCACCTATAAAAAAGAATAGAATACAGATACATGCTACAACATGGGTAAACCTTGAAAACAGTATGCTAAGTGAAAGAAGCCAGATACAAAAGGCCACGTACTGTATGATTCCATTTATATGAAATGTCCAGAAGAGGCAAATCCATACAGACAGAAAGTGGATTAGTGGTTGCCAGAAGCTGGGAGGAGGGGGGATTGGGGAGTGAATGCTAATGGGTATGGGGGGTTTTTTTTGGAGTGACGAAAATGTTCTAGAATTAGAAAGTGGTGATGGTTACACAGACTTTTGAATTGTACACTTTAAAACAGTAAATTGTATGGTATGTGAATTATATCTAAATAAATTTTTTTAAATTAGGCTCTTGAAGATTTTTAATAACGTGGGGAAATGCTCTCAATATACTAAAAGGGAAAAAACCAGCATGCAACTGTATATATAATTCCAATTGGGTTTAAAAATATATGTACATGCACATACACATTTACATTAAAAAAGACAAAATATATCAAAATGCTAACAGTGGTTATCCCTAGGTAACGTCATTATGGAGGACTTATTTTCTTATTCATACCTTTCAAAATTTTCTCTAGTAAACATTCATTATTATTATTTTTTAAACATTATTTTTATAATCAGGAAATTTAAAAATAGAAACCCAGGTAGGTCTACCTGGCTTCAAAGCTAGTGTCATTTCCAATATCCTATTCACTCATTAAACATTTATTTAGCTCCTACTATGTACCAAGCAAAGTTAAATAAGATATAATCGCTGCCCACAGGAATTTACATAAGTCTTGGGTGGGGTTTGAACCAGAGTCCATGGATTGGGAAGGGGAAGAGGAGTCCATATGCTCTTTAAATTAGATGCAGTGTTGTCCAACTGCCCACTTCCTGGGGGAGAGGGCCCACAGCTGTCATGAGCAGCAGTGTAGCTTAGTAGTTAAAGGCTGGAGCTGGAGCCAGACTACCTGCGTGTGAAGCTTGAATGTCCAATTATAAACTGTGTGATCTTGAGAAAATAACCTAACCTGGGTGGGGTGTGGTTCCCTCATTTACAAAATAGGGGTAATAATAGTACCTCTCTCATTGGGTTGTTGGAAGATGAAATGAGTTAACACACCTAAAGCACCGGCTCTCTATGCTGGAGACATAGTAAGTCCTCAAGAAATTAATTAGCTACTAGTGGCCATCATCATCATCACTATCATCACCATCATCACGACCACAACCTTGCCACCAGATTCTCAAGGAGGTAGAGACAGAGCAGATCAAGGACCACTAGAAAGGGTGTTTTCCACATCTCAAAACTGGCAGCTAGCATCTGATTCCTGATAAGCCTATAATAACCATTCCATTCAGCTAATTTCTTTTTCCAGATCTCTCAATTTCTAATGAAACTTCTTTTGAGGCGTTCTATAAAATACAATGAGGCAAAATGTCAAAATGTTCGGAATAGCAAACTGCTTGTGTCCTCTTATCTTCCAACTAATTCAGAGAAACAAGTGCCTTTTCAAGGCTATTATAATGGAAGGAGGCTCTGAGAGACTTAGCCGCCTTTCCAGGCCATGCTGCTCGGATCCAGCAGTTCCTCCAAGATGACTCTTCACAGGCCAGACTGCAAAATCCCCTCAGCAACACATTCACCTGATGAGTGAAGGGGACTGTGCCTGCATTACACCTAACACCGACTCTTCCGTCCTGCAGTCGAGAGTCTCAACAAGCAATCATCACCTCAGTGCTTTCACATCCAACTCTCAGGTGTTAAAGAGCCCCTTGGCTTTGTCACCTGTGCTGATAGGCATTTTGCTCTGACCTGACAACGTGGATGAGTTCTGAGTTTTCACCAACTTGATCATGAGAATACACTTTTCTTCAGCAGGGAATAAATCTGGACCACACAGTAACACAGTACCAAATTTCAAATTCAAAGATAACCATCTAATGTAAAATTTAAAGAGCTCAGGCATCTAAAGAGTATCAAACCAGGCCTTGTGACCCCGGAGGCTGTGTGCTTAACAGTAAAGGTTTGGAGCAGACAGCCCAGGGGTGAATAGCAGCTCTGCCCTCTTACTAGCTGTATGACTTTGGCAAGTTGCTTAACTCTCTAGACCTCAGTTTCCTCGTATGTAAAATGGGGCTAATGTTAGTGCTTAATCTCATGGGGTAGTTGTAAGCATTAATAAGCCACTACACGTAAATGAGTCAAATCACATAAAGGACATTTCCTGTAACTGTAAACATTCATTAAATATTGAAAGAAAGCATAAACACACACCTCCCAAAATATTTGTTTTTACAGTTCTTAGGTTGGGTAATCAGTGATGTACTTTTTTTTTAATCACTCTGCCTCATCACTTATATGTATCTCCTACATATGTCAAATATTACATAATTTTTTTAAAAAGAAAAGAACTTACAGACAACCACATTGCTAGATTCATACAGCTGGTCTGGGCTGGGAGTCAGCTAGGAAAGGGAGAGAGAATGGGGAGGGTGAGGCCTCGCATAACAGAGTGCTGGGCTATATTTCATACAACGTGTTAAACTCACTGAAAATTAGTAGGAGGTACAAAGAACTTTTGAAGTCCCATGTTCCAATTTCCTCAGTTGTAGACGAAGAAACTGAGGCCTTGAGAAGTGTTTTAAGATCTTCCAGTTCACTAATGACAGAAATGAGACTCTTCCTGCTACCTGTGTCTTAGATATATATTCTAAGTGGAAGGCAATGAGGAAGACATTTTGGAAAGGGGAAAGAGACAGACACAGTTTAGAGAGGTTAAGGTAGTGACCTATGAATAAAAGCTAACACTGATGAAGATTTATTATATCCCGGGCACTGGGTCAAGCACTTTGCATGGGTGGCCTTATATAATTTTTGCAAAACCTGCGAGGTAGTTCCTATTATTAACTCCTCTCAACGGAGAAAGTGGAGACCTAGAGAGATTAAATGACTTGCCCCAAATCACAAAGCCAGTGAGTGGCAGAGTCAGTAAATGAACCCACGCTGTCTGACTCCAGAGCCGGAACCTTTAACACTGGTTACTGCCCAAGCTTGAGAATTTAAAAAGCAGTGAAGCTCTTGATCCCTGAGACTTTCTCCTACTTTTTCGGTAACTTCTCTGTTCAGAGGCAGTGCAAAGATACACAGCAAACAAAGTTTTTTTTGTGTAAGCTTTTAAGTAAGAGCTGATGCTATTTGATTAGAGCCTACTGATTTTCTGCTATGTGGGGCACCATACACACATTACTCTGGGCCCCGACTTGTCCAAGGCCGTGCGGCTGGTAACAGTGCCTCTGGGGGTTGGGGCTCCAAGTCCCCGTTTTCCAGCCTAGTCAGTGGCCAGTGTGCTTGTCCATCCAGCAGATCTTTACTGAACTCAGCCAAATGCCCTTAACTGAGACCTGGCACTACATAGGGAAGAAATTTAGCAAAACCCCTGCTCTCAAGGAGCTTATGGCACAGCTGGGAAGAAGAGACCACTTTCAGCTTAAAATCCTTCTTTTCTTATACCTTTGTAGTTAAGTAGCAGAAGCACTGAAGAGACTACGGACCCCCAACTTCCTGTAATGTTACTCAGATCACCCAGCCTCCAGCACACCTCTGTGTACGTTTCACAGATAAACTCCATTCTCCTCTCCTGCTAGTGCCGTAAGCTTTTTCTTTTTTGTCTTTGAAGAAGTGGGAATTATTTTCATCTCTATCTTTCTCTCGTCCATCACCAGTGAGTAAGACAAGAGGTTAACTTAAGGAGCTAACAAAAAACACGCAAAAGAGGATAACTTCTCTATTGGCTTTAACTTTGGGAAAGAGCCTATGGGATTCCATAATATTTGCTCAAAAATGTTCAAAGGAAGACATGGAAAATTTCATCCTCAACATTTTGCTGCCCAGGAAAAAAAATCCAGAATTCTATGGGCCAATTATTCTGCTGTCTTGGACCTTGACCTCCGAAAGTCTCCCTCTGGTTTGAATCGGACTGGAACTGAGGGCGGCTAACAGCAGAGTGTGAGCTATAAGAG
This sequence comes from Tapirus indicus, assembly GCA_031878705.1. Classification (NCBI taxonomy): domain Eukaryota; kingdom Metazoa; phylum Chordata; class Mammalia; order Perissodactyla; family Tapiridae; genus Tapirus; species Tapirus indicus. The sequence continues at coordinate 101,417,951 of CM062924.1, read as the reverse complement.
CAGCTCGTGTCTAGGCGGGTCAAATTTAATGACTGCCAGGGCTTCAGAGCATCATTCAAAAGTTATAGTATCACACCAAACCTATGGGCTAAATGAATAAGAGCAGCAAGTCTCACTGTTATTTAAATTTATAAGTTCCTACCATGTTTCTGACATCATGCTAGGACCTGGGTACTCAAAACAGTGGCGGACCTTTAAAAATCAACTAATATCTGATTGCACTAATAAAACAAGACAAAGAGAACGCAAGGCATGAGCAGAGCATGTAAGAGAAGCAGTAAAGAGGGAGAGATAGGAGGGCTAATGTTTGCAAACAGTAGCAGCGAGAGAGAGATTTGTGATGTGAATTAGAAGAGAAGACTAACATAATGCCACTAGTTGGGGTTTAGAAGACTATCTCCCTTGCTTCTGCTTTCCTCTGGCCACTTGGAGTTTAAAATTTGAAAAACAATCTTAATAAGGAGCTAAAAAAGGGAATGGAGTTAACATGTATACGGGAGCTCATAATGCTATTCTCACTTTCATATGTTTGAAATTTCCATAATAATTTTTTAAATGGGGATAACAGTACCTATTGCTTAGGTGCTGTGAGGATTACAAGAAATAATTATATTAAACACCTAGTAGAGTGCCTGGTACTTTGTAGGTGTTCAATAAATGGTAACTATTATTATCAACATGGTATTTTTTTAAGTTTTTAAGTTTTTTAAGTTCTGGGATGGGGTAAGGAGAACAAAATACTATGAACAGTGAATTAATAGCTGCAGACGGCAGACTCAGGAATATCTGGATGTCTGTCCAAGGACAACCTTTCCAAATACGGGTCTTACGGGCTTTTCACTCTTTCATCCACTTTCACTTTCCCCTTACTGCTTTATTCATTCCATCCAGCAAATACGTCCTGAGTGCCCACTGCACGTACAACACAGAGCGAGGTACTGACAATGTGAAAGGGAGGAAGACAGATAACAGAAGAGGTTTTGAGGGGACGATATAACAGGATGGACTTTTGGAGGAGGGTATATATGAACCATCCAAAATGATACGCAAAACGTTTTGAGTATACAAACTATATAAACAAGGATGTGTACAACTTCTCTGAGAAGTTCTAGAGGGATTCTAAATGGAATTACTTATTTTTTTAAAAAGATAAGAATGAAATCTAGTAAGCTGAACAAGATGCGTACAAAATTTATATAAGGAAAAACATAAAACTCTCCTGAAAAAAATCGCAGAAGCAGCCTTCTGCTGTAAATGGAAATACAGACCATCGTCTTGGATAGGAAGACCCATTATCACAAAGATGTCTTCTCTCCCTAAGCTAATTCATAAAGTTTACATAATCTCAATAAAAATACCATCAAGCTGTTTCATCCTGAGATTAGATAAATTGACTACAAAGTTCATATGGCAGAATAAACATGCAAAAACAGTCAGAAAAACCCTGAAAAAAGAGCAATATGAAAAAACTGGTCCTTCCAGATATTAAAACAAATTATAAAGCCTCTAAAATTAAGATGGTTTTGTAATGGCATATGAACTGACAATCAAACCAATGGACCAAAATAGAAAATCCAGTAAGAAACCCAAATATGCATACAAAAGTTTAGTATCCAATAAAGAAAGCATCTCAAATCAGTGGAGAAAAGATAAGAGCTTTTAATAAGTAGTGTTGGGACACCTGGCTGACCAATGGGAAAAAGATAAAATTGGAGCCTTCCTCAAACCAAATGCCAAGATAAATTCTAAATGGATCAGAGTCTCAGATGTTTAAAAAAAAAAAAGTGAAATCATATATGATTCTAGAAGAAAACATTAATGAATTCCTCATAAATTAGGAATGGGGCAAACCTCCTAACTCTGACTCAAAATCTAAAGCAATACACTGTTAGATTGATAAACATGACTATATAAAGATGTAAAACTTTCGTAAAGCACTAAAACAACACATGTAAAGTCAGGCATATGATAAATTGGAAAAAATATTTTTGCAACTTATACCATAGACATTGGGCAGATATCCTGTAACTCATAAAAGGAGAAAACAAATTTAAACTATAGGGAAATATTATTTCTTACCTAACAAATTGGCAAAAACCCCCAAACTCAAGAGAAATAGAGAAGAGGGGTCAGGCATGAAATAAAAACTTCTGTGAATGTACTTTGATACACAGTTTTGATTTTGAAACCACATAAATAGTTTTCATAGTTAAAAAACAAAATTAGATTTTTAAAAGCAATCCTTAAAGTTTAAAACAAATGAGCCTGTTTATCAAGTTGGTGGCATAACCACACAGAGAAAATAATTAAATCAAGTGACTTGACAACATTATTTGACTATACATCTCAAGTAGCATATATTCTAAGGACAAAAAGAACCACGAAGAAAACCAAAACATTCAGTAATCTAAAGGTCAGTGTAAATAACAGCATTGCTACTGGCCTGGTTAATAACATGGCCAGAGAAATCTAAGGAGAGGGAGCAGCCTGAAAGCCCCACTGTGGCCCACTTATCTGGGAAGGTGAAATTCTGTGGCCCATTAAGCATTAATGACTGGCGCTCAAGTAGAAGGATGAGAGGGGAGTGGCGAGGGTACAAAGAGATGAGGCTTAAGACAGGCACAGCCAGAGCTTGAGGGCAGCAGACGCCAAGCCAAGGAACTGCACTATCCTAAGGGCAGGCAAGCCATCCTGCAGTTTGTTTTTTTGGCTGGGAAAGATTCGCCCTGAGCTAACATCTGTTGCCAATCTTCCTCTCCATTTTTTTTCCTTCCCCAAAGCCCCACTACATAGTTGTATATTCTAGCTCTAAGTCTGTCCAGTTCTTCTATGTGACCCGCTGCCGCTGCATGGCTACTGACACACAGCAGGTGTGGTTCTGCACCCTGGAACCCGGCCCCGACCGCTGAAGCAGACCGCACCAAACTTTAACCTCCAGGCCATCAGAGCTGCCTCCCATCTTGCAGTTTTAAGTATGGGAGTAACATGTTGTGCTTTATAAAGATCATGGCAACAGTGTACAAAATAGATTGGAGAGAAACAAAGCTAGAAGCCTGCCCGCTGGCCAGCCAGAAGACTGTTGCAGTAATCCAGGATAAGAGATTATACTAGCTTTAACGAAAAGAGAAAGGGGACACCAACAGGCTCATAGCCTAAATAAATATGTGCCACTTGGGGGGGGTGGGGGTGGCTTGAGAGAAGGGGAAGAACATGGGATGACTCCCAGGTTTCTGCCTTTGGCAACTCTGTGGTGCCATCCACTGAGACTAGGAACCGAAGAGAAGTTACCAGACGTAAGAAAGATGGCAGCCTCACTGCTGCCAGAGCCCCTGATCTGGTCATTCAGAGCTAGTGGGGACAAGGAGTGAAGGCTCCAAGAAGGAAGACCCAGTGGTCAGGCCAGTCCTGGAAAGCTGAGAAACATGAAACCAAAGGCTCAGAAAAAGAATCACATAGTGTTCGCTTTTGCTTTTATATTAAAAAAAAAAAACAAACCTGCAAATAATCAATATTTGGAGCCTCAAAAGCAATTATTTACACTTGTAATCCTCTGTTTCTAATCTCCTTCAACTTTCTTGGGCCCTTTTCTTCATAAAACATCCTCTACTGTTTGTCCCACAACCAGACTGGAGGGCCTATAGCAGGGGTCACTCATGAAAACACCTCCAGGGGTCAGACAGATGTAAAATCTCTGATGTTTAAACGTAAGCAACTAATTGTTAAACACTATATGGGCCAAACTCTGGCTTACAGCAGTTTTCTACTGAGGTCCCATTTTTACAAAATATCCTAAGATAAACATTTAAAAGAATATTTCCTTCCTCTTTTTCCCCTTCGGGTACCAATAAAACCAGAAATCACATCAATGCATTGACTTTTTCAGAGATCCGAGTATTAGATAAGTTCTGAGATGAGTTTGGTTTCAGAACAGAAGCTCTTTACTGTCAGAAAGAGAGGGACTCCAGGACAAATGCAGGGGAAGCGTCCTCTCCTCCTTTACTCCTCTGTCTCTGCCTCCTTGAATCCATCCCCCTCCTCCTCTCTCCCTTCTAACCCTACTTTCCTAACTCTGAGGAACTGACTCTATCTGCAAGAAGTTGATGCCTAGAGCCAAAGTATTAGGCTTCTACTACTCTTCCTTTCACCTGCCAGAAGAAACAAATATGGCATCTGCTAACAAGGTTGCTGAGACAATAAGTCCCCATTTCACCAGTCTCATGTAAAATAATGACAAATGTCGGTCTCTAAGGCATTTCTGGAGCACCTCACTGGGTGAATGCCTATATTATAAACATTCAACTATGCTTGGCCACTTTAGACAGGAAACAAAGCCTGAAAAGATACTTTCAAATCTTTGAGGTCAAGGCCAAAGAGCAATAGAAAGTACTGGTTTCAGGGGGATTCTCATAACTGCTTTGGTGTTATATGTGACGCTTCATTGTTGGCTCTGCACGTTTTGAGGGGTCAAGGACCCCTCTGAGATCTGATTAAAGTAATGGGCTCTCTTCCCAGAAAAAATGACATTCACACAAACTTGCAGGCAAATTCAAAGGATTCGTGGATCCCTTGCAACTTGACCATTTACCCCAGATTAACAATCCCTGTCATGTGGATCAGCTATAACGTAGTAGTTACTTTATCTAAGGAAATGAAATACTTGATGTCATGATTCTGAAGATATGGAGTTAAATAACAACATTAGGGAAATGTAAGGAAAGATAACTTTCTTTCCTTACCCTTCTCTCCCTTGAAGGCTGCAGGAGTTTTGAAATTGCATGCTCTCTGCACATGAAATACCGCACCGTCTGCACGACTTAAAGAAATTGACAATCTCATCTCTGAATTTAAATGCCCTTAATATTTAATTCTTTCCTCTATGTGGTTACAGCTTGCTTTCTTCACATTATCAAGACGACGGCTTTAGAAGGCAAGCTACTGGAGATCCAGAAAACCATATATCCCAATTCAATTTCCTTGTGAAAATCAAAGAGCTCACTCTCTTGAAGAGTTGAAAGAGGCTGAGGGGTCACTGCCGTCCCCCAGGGTGCCGGTACAGGCAGTACTCCAGAAGGATAATGTAAATACTCAGTATGAGGCAACAGGGCATACCAATTTGTTTTTCAATCTATTTTATTTCAGTTCAAAGCATCTTTGCAGACAGATAGTCCAGAAAACAAGCCACACTTTGGTTATACTCAGTCTTCCTCGATCTCCAAAAGCAGTTGAGTATTGCTAAAGTGTGGCTTGTTTTCCTGTGCTGCCTGTCTGCAATGATGCTTTGAACTGAAATAAAATAGATTGAAAAACAAATTGGTATGCACTGGCTCTATGTGCAGTTTTATATTATCCTTCAAAGCTGGTGTTACTACCTACTCTTTACTGGAACCCAACGGACCCAAATCACAGGGTAAAACTGCAGTACGTTAAATGTGAAGGTCCCACCCGAACCTAAAATAGCAATTTAATTCAGGACTTGTTGTTTAACATGGCATTAACACGCCGCTCTCCATCCGGTCCCTTGCTCCATCTGCTAGGCCGGATCCCATCTTCTGATGACATGTGCAGTGTGGTTACTGGATACGGTTTAAAGCAAATCTTGACATTGCTGCTCTTCTTGTATAGCTTGCTCGATTTATTACTGCCTCTGTAATTTTTCAAGCTCATGAGCCCAAACATCATCTTATTTTTACCTATTCAAAAAGTCTGCTTACTTGCTTTTAAGCATTCAACGCTCTGGTTAAAGTATGCAACATTACTTTGAAAACTTTCAGAGGAAACTCAAAATCATTTGCAAACAAATTTCAAAATTACCACCAACTAGAAGAAGCCTATCAGTTTTTAGAATGCCTTAAGAAAATGCACACGCCTGCCATGGGGGAACACAAATGGTTTCAAGCTTAAAACACGGAAATGATGAAAAATGCTCTGCATAGACAAGGCGTATAATTTGGTTTAAAAAAATTAAATCCCATTTAGAAAAGTGCCTCTCTTAACAGAAACATTAAGAAAAAAATTAGATCTGTTGCCCTCCCCCCAAAGACAGAAACACACACACACCTTTGATTTTGTCTGTAACACGCTTTTGGATTTTTGTTATTATTTTGCACTTTAAATAAGTTTCCATTTGGGGCCAAATTTGGTTAATTTTCTCTAATTGGAATTCAGCAGTATGTGTAACAAGAAGAAAACACACAACAACCCTTTGAGAAGGTACCATTATCCACATTTGACAGATTAGACAATTAATCTGTAACTGGCCCGACAACATGCAGCTCTGTTGGCAGTAAAGCTGGGTTGAAGATCAGGGACTCAGAGCACAGGACCGTGAACCCCAGCTCAATCACTCACTTCTTTCAGGTCTGCAACACCCCAAGTTCTTGCCACCGCACAGTCTCTGAACTTGCTGAAATATTCTTCCTCCCAATTTTCTCTCTTTTCCCTTCTTGCTGGACTGGATCCTTGTCACTCAAGTTTCAGTCTACTATATCTTTCTCAAGAGAGGCATTTGAGGCCTATCCTGGAAAAGGTGGTCTCCCGGGTCAGCACGATTTTGTTTTCTTTATAGCAGTTAGCACAATTTGGAATAACTTTCTTTACTGTCTTAGACACTATGTTTTAGGTCAACTTGCTCACCCTGGTAGTAACCATAGGGCCTAGCACCGTTGTGCCTGGTACGTAGCAGGCACTCAAATATTTGCTCAGTGAATGGCCTGGATTTGTTTATTTAATATTTACCAGATGCCAAGTTGTGGGCACTGGCTAGCAGCTGATACAAGAACAGGTAAGGTGTGGTCCCTGCCCTTGAGGACCTCCCAAGCTAGTAGGAAAGATAATACATAAACAGATGGAATAATACAGGTGGTGAGTATGATCAGTTTAGGTTCAGATCCAAGCTCCCTTATGCATTAGCTATGTAACCATGGACACATCTCCTAGGTCTCAGTTTCCTCATCTCTAAAAATGAGAATATTAATACTACCTATCTCATTGTGTTGGTGTGAGGATTAAATGATAATCCATGCAAATAAAGCATGTAGTGCAGTCCTTGGCACACAGGAATCACTCAATAAATATTAACTATTGATTTTATTATTTTGATGCTATGACAGCTGTAATTATACCATGCAGCTGTATACCATCCAACTGTATTTGAAATTATTTTTGTTTACAGATATACCATCTGTCCAAGCCCCAACAGAATTTAAATTCCATGGAAGGGCAGAGATCATGTTGATTTTGTTCACCACTGTATTTCCAGGGACTTGAACCATTCCTAGTATACAGTAAGTGCTCAACAAATCCTGAATGATCAATGAATGCATACATGCAAGCATGGGGTGTTCTGAAACCATTTGTTAGTTAGACTAGTGATGAATAGCTAGGTTTGGGAACTACTGCCATAGCAGAAAGACGTCTAAATTATAAAGAGGGGTGTGGATGAAGTCTGATGATTTGGCCAAGAAGAGAAAGTTTTCATTTTTGAGGTTGTTAATTAAATCTCCATAGACCATACAAAGATTTGGATTCGATGCCAAAGAAAAACCAATAGTCCCAGATTTAGACATTTGAAAGAATCAAGTCCGAGGAGAATGAGGTGGGCCGTCAGGCAGGGGGGCTCCCAGGGACAAGCTCCATTTGCCAGACCTAACCTAGTACACCTTTAAATAGCTTTTTACCCTCTCAGAATCTCTGCTTCCTCTTTTTAGGCAAAACGGACACAAGGGCACTTACAAAGCGTTGTTGGCACAAAAATGTTGTGTACGAATATAAAAAAAGCATCTGGCTTACTGTAGGCACTTGGTGAATGGTATTGTTATTCAAAGTAGGAGAAACAATTCCCACTATGAATAATAAATCAATAAGACCAGAAGAGGTCGTGGAAGCCAGACCATTTGGTCAACTTAAGAGCTCCAGAGCCGACCCTGATGGCCTCCTGGTTAAAGTTCAGGGAGTTCTGCTTCCGCAGCCCTGTTCCGTTCTGGTGGGGGCAACCACACCACTCATCTACTCGTCTGTGCTCTGGTGAAGGCTCACATAGAAGTAGTAGAAGGACTTACAACCAGAATATACAACTATGTACTGGGGCTTTGGGGAGGGGAAAAAAAAGAAGATTAGCAACAGATGTTAGTGCAGGGGGCCTCTTTCCCAGCAAAAAAAAAAAAATTATTATAAAGAGCTCCAGGTGCGGGGTCAGTTGTGACTGAGTTTCCCACCCCGAGAAGGGATCAGCGGCATCGCTGAAGGACAACTTGTGTCTAGGGCAGGGGTCGCAGGCTTTTTCTGTTAAAGGCCAGACAAAAATACTTTCGGCTTTGCGGGCCAAGCCATCAAAGCCAGGCGACAGCTGTCGCAACCACTCAACTTTGCTCTGTAGCAGGAAGGCAGCCACAGACAATAGGTAAACAACGCACATCGCTGTGTTCCAACGAATCTTCATTTATGGACACTGAATATCTGGGTTCACATAACTGTCACAAATTACGTGAAATATTCTTTTTGTTCCCCCAGCCATTAAAAAGGTGAAAGCCATTCTTTGTTCCCGGCGGACAATAACGGGGGGGGGGGGGACTGGGGGCGGATGTGGCCCAAGGCCCTGACTCGCCGACGCCGGGGTAGGCCTTGCGCGAGGGGGACGGGCCTGCGAGCAGCAGCAGCGAGGGCAGGCCTCCCACAGCGCCGGGCAGCGGGCGGTGCGGGGACGACCGGCCCAGGCGGGGACGGGCCGGGCCGAGCGCCCGGGCCCCGCGGTCTCCCCGCCGGAGACTCCAGCCGAGCCTGCGGTCGGGATGCGGGCCGCCCGAGGGGTCCACGCCCCGGGCGAGGGGAGGCGGCTGGGACCCGGCGGAGCCCGCCATGCGGAGGGGTCTCTGCGCGCCCCTCAATCGGGGCGCCTCTTGGGCCTCAGCTGCAAAAGGGGTCTCCACGCGGAGTCCCAGCCCCGTTTCTATGGTTACCTGTTCAGCACCGATTCAAACTGCCGTTCTTTATTGACAGCGCCATAGAGGACACGAACACTCCCGCCCGAAGGGAACAATAAAGCTTTCTCATTCAACAGCGCCAGAGACGCCAGGAGGCGGCCATTTTGAGGCCGCGCGGAAGGGGTATCAGCGCGGAGGGGCGGCCCGGCCTGCCCCGCGCGCCGAGGTCACGTGCTGGGGGCGGGGCTAGGGGCGGGCCCTGCGTCGCGCGCGCGCTCTCCGTCAGTGCTAGGACGCTAGGGCAAACCGGTTGCTGACCTCTTCTGTGACCTCTGACCTTTGACTACTCCTTCCCCTCCCCACACTCCCTTAGTAAAGTTCTAATGGGGTTCCGCTGCCCGTCGCTAGGGCAGCACTAGGATTAGGATCTTATTTCAAGTAGACATAAAAGGTTTCTTGACCTTTTTCAAAACACGTTCACGTGCGAGGCAGAGACGAGCCCCAGCCGCGTCCCCAGGCTCATTCTCATCGGTGGAGAGGCTGGGCGCCGCTCGGACGTGAGAGGCCAACAGGCTCACGTATCGGCCAATCATGGGCACGGAAGGCACTTTGATCCCGCCCCTCCCGCCTCCCGATTTCAGGATTTAGGAGTTTGGGGGGAAAGTGCAGCTAGCTTTTCTTTTCCTCAGTTTCCCTCTCTCAAGCGCTTTGTTGCACACTGTGCGTTCCCGTTGGAGCTCCTCTTGCCACCCTCGTACAGCCAAACCTGAAGTCAGACCCAGACAGTATCAGACAAGTTAAGTCACATCAGCGCTGGCCCACTGAACCTCTCATTGTTACTGTCACTGACACGCAGCCAATTTTTCTGTCACTGCCAGTCGTGCCGCCCAAATCCCCTTGTCTCAGTACAATGCCGAGATCCCTCCGTGGTTACAGCTGTTACTCCACAATGTCAATATTCAGTCGTTCTGAGAGCTGTCATTGTCACTGACCCCACTCCGTCACCATTTTTAATCAAAAATTCAGTCTACTGAGCAGAACTGTCACTCGCATTGTTCCTGTCATCCGGTCCATCATTTTACTGTCGCTGTCCGACGTGCGACCCCTGTCAACGATCTCAAACTTCAAACAGTTCTGTACAATATAGCATTTGGACTGTGTGCCCAGCTGTCACCCTTTCACGTTGTTTTCACTGTCATTGTCACTCAGCTACTTTCACTGCCACATAGCCACGCCGATATTTAGCAGGCCCCTACTGGGTACACAGCTGTCCTTGTTACTGCCCAATTAGTCGCTTTCACTATTATACTCAGAAATCACTGTCACATTCAGGGTCAGATTTACTGCAGCTGACATTCAGTCACTTTTGTAGTCACTAGAGCCACATCACAGCTGTTGTGTCTCCAAATCATTCATTTCCAGTATCTCCTGCATTCTCCTTTAGTGGGAGCCCCCAGTAGAGGGTTGCCAGATTTAGCAAACACACACCTAGAATGGTGCTGGGCACATGGTAGGTGCTCAGGAAACATTTTTCAAATTAATAGATTAAAGAAAACAGTATTATTGTCAATATACGGTATGTGAATGTGGATAACTTGAGGCTTATCAGTCTCAACAATAGGAATAGTTTGCCGGCACGATCTGTTCTCCTTGTTCCACTTAACAAAACTCTGCGTCCTGTAGGGTCCAGAAGGAGAAAGCAAGAGAAACGTGGCTACTCTGCACACACTGAATTCCTGGGACCGTGCTTACAAAGAATATGACTTTTTAAAAGTTTTTACTGTTATTTTTTAAAGTTTTTATTTCTTATTTTATTTCAAATTTTAAAACAAAAAGATGTTTGTGGTAGGGCATTTAGAAAATATGGGAAAGACTCTTTCCTTCTGAAGGATTGTTTTAGACATAACAAAGAATGCCATCTCCGGCTACACGCCCACACACAGTCAGCGGGTCAATGGCCACAGTTTATCCATAATTGTTTACTTGAGGTTTTGCATTCTTAGAAATTCCCACGGGACTGCCTTGCCTACAGTTCATGAGGAACAGCATAGGGTCATGGAGAGTAATGGTCCTGTCTTCTGGCTGGCCAACACATGAGAGAAAAATGGCGGGACCCTCTAAGGATCTCATCTTTCTGGAGAGCCTCAAGGGTTTTGGAGAAATACTCATGTTTTCCAATTGCCAGAAGGACCCAATCCTTGACCTTGAAGGGGAAGGTTCTTGGGGACTTTTCACCCTTTTTTTTCACCTTGACAGAAAATGCTCCCAGGCCGATGCGCAAGGTGGCTCCAGCTAAACTACCAACTGTCCCTGGAGAGAATACTATGTACCAACAACACTGGGGTGAACAGAACATGGTCCTTGCCGTAGGAGAAAATAGCACAGCCACCACCCCTTCTACTGCTAATATCAGCAGCCATCATTCATCTTGCTCTTCTGCTCTGCCAGGTACCATGCCAAGCTCTTTACCTAGACTATCTCATTTAATTCTCATGACCACCCAGTGAGGTAGGTAACATCATTACCCTCTTTTATACAGGAGAAAACAGACTCAGAGAAGGTAAATAATTTACTCGAGGTCACACAGCTACTAAGCAGTGGCATTGAGGTTGAAACCTAAGAAGCCTGACTCCAGAGCCTTTACTTTTTTCCCCAGAATAATGACTTGTGGTTTTTTTACAAAATATATATGTTCATTTTAAAGAATTCAAGGATTACAGAAAAATACAAGAAGAGAGTTAAAGCAGAATACTATAAATCCTACCACTGAGCAGTAACATATCATTATAGATGAGCGTTTCTCCATCTCTGAGCATATATATAGGTAGGTAGATGGAGAGATAATGATAATAATGACAGTTTCCCTCCAGTAAGCACTGTGCGCTGGACACTGTTCCAAGGGCTTTCCGTGAATTAACACATTTAATTTACTCAGAGAGAGATGGATAGACATAATTTTATTAAAATGAGCTCATTTAACATATTCAGGGTTCACATCAGCAGCCAACCACCTGGTGATGTTTTTCCCCAAATCTGGTCTTTCCCTCAGTCTTTGCTGTATTCTCTCCACCTTCCAATCAAATCCTAAGCCCAGAATCCTTGGGCTGTATGCGCTGAGTCTTTAAATAGCACCCTCTGCACAGCTGCTGCCCAGTCAAATGTCTCTGCTGCTCCCCAAGGCTGCGGTGTTATTTGTAGAAGTGAAGTTTGCTCGAGGCTCGACATCTGCTTTTTATTTGTTAGAGTAGGTATGCGGACCTTGGCATTCTTTTTCCTGGCTTTCTAAGTGTTAGAATTTCACCCCCCTTTCCTCCAATCCAAATGAAGCTTGGTCTTCAGATCTTGCCCAGTGGACACCAGAGAATCTCAAATGAGGATGCTGTTGGAATTTGCCAAATGACTCAGAAAGGTCAGCTGCCTGCTCATCCATCCGGAATGACAAAAGACCAGAGGAGGGAGAGACTGTCTGGCTCCAAAGGGGCTGTCCTGCCAATGAGAGTCTGGAACACTTCTGTGGCCCTACCAATATTGTATATTGTGAATGAATCCCTTGCCTCAGTCTCCCCCTGAGACAAAAGGCTCTCTCACATTCAGAATATGGAATCAGCGTCTCCACGGAGGTGGCTCACGGGCCCATTGTGTTCATCTAATCCAAAACAGAAACTGATTTTGCAGCCAAGCCTCCTGCTCCCCTCCGGTTCCCTGGCTCAGAGATGACAGCCCACCCACGATTCTCTGCCTGATTGCCCAGGTCAGACACCTGGGGGTATTCTTGACACTTCTGTCGCTCGCCCTCAACCAGTCACCAAGTCTAGCTGATTTTTCCTCTGAATATACTCTCCATTTCCACGGCCAAAATCCAAATGACCTCTACCTCTCACCTACTGTATATCCTCCTCCTGCAGCCTCTTTTGATACCCTCTACTTTGTTCTACAGGCAGCAAGCCTGTAGTCTTTCATTTCATTTAGAATCAACTTTATTAAGTATAATTTATATACAAGAAAATGTACTCATTTAAAGTGTAATTTTGGCAAATATATATACCTGTGTAACCACTGCCATATCAAGATATAGAACATTTTTTTATTTTAGAGCAATTTTAGATTCACAGCAAAATTGAAAGGAAGGTACATAGATTTCCCATGTTCTCCCTGCCCCCACACACGCACAGCCTCCCCTACCATCAACATCCCCCACCAGAATGGTGCATTTGTTACAATTGATGTACCTACATTCACAGATCATTATCACCCAAAATCCATGGTTTACATTAGGGTTCTCTTGGTGGTTTGGTTAAATGTATAATAATATGTATCCAACATTATGCTATTATACTGAGTAGTTTCACTGCCCTAAAAATCCTTTATGCTTCACCTGTTCATCCCTCCCTCCCCCAAACCCCTGGCAACCACTAACCTTTTGACTCCATAGTTTTGCCTTTTCCAGAATGTCATATAGTTGGAGTCATATGGTATGCAGCCTTTTTAGATTGGCTTCTATCACTTAGTAATATGCATTTAAGTTTCCTCCATGTCTTTTCATGGGTTGATAGCTCATTTCTGTTTAGCACTGAGAGATACTGGTCTGCAGTTTTCTTTTCTTGTAATGTCTTTGTTTTCTGTATTAATGTAATGGTGGCCTCAAAGAACAAGTTAGGAAGTATTTCCTCTGTTTCTATCTTTGGAAGAGACTATAGATCTATAGATATAGATCTAATAGATTATAGATCTGCATGTTATAGATCTGATATATAGATATATAGATCTCTCTTAAGGTATAATTTCTTCTTAAATATTTGGTAGAATTTATCAAAATCCTCTGGGCCTGGTGCTTTCTGTTTTGGAATGTTATTTATTATTGATTCAATTCCTTTAATAGATATAGGGCTATTCAGATTGTCTATTTCTTCTTGTGTGAGGTGTGGCAGATTATGTCTTTCAAGGAATCAATCCATTTCATCTAAGTTATCAAATTTGTGGGCATAGTGTTGTTCATAATATTTCTTTATTATTCTTTTCTTGTCCATGGGACCTGTAGTTATGTCTCCTCTTTCACTTCTGATGTTAGTAATTTGTATTCTCCCTCTTTTGTTCTTAGCCTGACTAGAGGCTTGATGATTTTATTGGTCTTTTTTCAAGGAACCAGCTTTTGTTTAGCTGACATTCTCCATTGAGTTCCTCTTTTCAATTTCATTTATTTCTGCTCTAATTTTTGTTGTTTCTTTTCTTCTGCTTACTTTGGAATTCATTTGTTCTTCTTTTTCTAGTTTCCTAAGGTAGAAGCTTAGATAATTTGTTTTAGACCTTTCTTCTTTTCTAATATATGCATTCAATGCTATACATTTCCCTCAAAGCACTGCTTTTACTGCACCCCACAAATTTTGATAAGTTGTATTTACATTTTCATTTAGTTTACAATATCTTTACATTTCTCTTGATGTTTCATCTTTGACCCATGTGTTTTCTAGAAGTGTGTTGTTTAATCTCCAAGTATTTTAGGGTTTTCCTGCTAGCTTTACTGTTACTGATTTCTAGTTTGATTCCATTGTGGTCTGAGAGCAGATTGTATGATTTCTATTCTTTTCAATCTGATAAGGTGTATTGTGTGGCCCAGAATGTGGTCTGTCCCGGTGGATGTTCCATGTGATCTTGTGAAGGATGTGTGATCTGCTGTTGTTGGATGAAGTAGACTAGAGATGTCAGTTGTATCCAGTTGATTGATGGTGCTGTTGACTTCAACTATGTCCTTACTGATCTTCTGCCTGCTGGATCTGTCTGTTTTTGATAGAGGGGTGTTTAAAATCTCCACCTATAATAATGGAGTCATCTCTTTCTCTTTGCATTTCTTTCAGTTTGCCTTATGTATTTTGATGCTCTGTTGTTAGGTGCATGCATATTAAGGATTATTATGTCTTCTTGCAGTATTGACCCCTTCGTCATTATGTAACACCCCTCTTTATCCCTAATAACTTTCCTTGCTTTGAAGTCTGCTCTGTCTGAAATTAATATAGCTACCCCTGCTTTCTTCTGACTAGTGTTAGCATGATATATCTTTCTCCATCCATTTACTTTAATTTACATGTGTCTATATTTAAAGTAGGATTTTTTTTTTGCAGATAACATATAGTTATGGTTTGTCTTTTGAGCCACTCTGAGAATCTGGTTTTTTTAAACCACTTTGTTAAGTTCTGATTGACACAAAAAGCTGTACATATTTAATGTATACACCTTGATGAGTTTGGAGATAAGGATGCAGCTGTGAAACCATCACCACAGTCATTGCCATACACACATCTATCACTTCCAAAAGTTATTTCCTACCCTCTTTATTATTATTATTATTATCATCATCATTTTGTGATAAGAACATTTAACATAAGATCTATCCTCTTAGCAAAATTTTAAGTATACAATACAGTATTATTAACTATAGGAACTATGCTGTACAGTAGATGTCTAGGACTTATTAATCTTGCATAACTGGAACTTTGTCCCCTTTGACCAATATCTCCCCTATTCCTTTTTCCCCCAGCCCCTGGAAACCACTACTCTACTCTCTGCTTCTATGAGTTTGACTATTTAGATTCCTTATATAAGTGGGATCAGGTAGCATTTGTCTTTCTGTGTCTGATTATTTCACTTAGCATAGTGCCCTCTAGGTTCATCCATGTTGTTTCAAACGGCAAGATTTCTTTCTTTTTAAAGCTGAATAATATTCCATTGTATGTATATACCACATTTTGTATCAAATGGACATTTAGTTTGCTTCCATGTCTTGGCTATTGTGAATAATAGTATAATGAACATGAGAATGCAGATATCTCTTCAGGATCCTGATGTCAATTCCTTTGGAGAATACCGAGAAGTGGGATTACTGGAGTATATGGTAGTTCTATCTTAATTTTTTAAGGAACCTCCATACTGTTTTCCATAGTGGCTACACTAACTTACATTCCTCCCAAGAGAACACAAGGGTTCCATTTTCTCCACATCCTCATCAACACTTGTTATCTCTTGTCTCTTTGAGAATAGCCATTTTAACAGGTGTGAGGTGATATCTCATTGTAGTTGTGATTTGTATTTCTCTGATGATTAGTGATGTTGAGCACCTTTTCACATATCTGTTGGCCATTTTTATATTGTCTTTGGAGAAATGTCTATTCAGTTCCTTTGCCCATTTTTAAATCAAGTTATTTATTTATTTTTGCTATTAGGTTGTAGGAGTTCCTTATAGTTTTTAAATTTTAACCCCTTATCAGATATATGGTTTGCAAATACTTTTTCCCATTCTGTAAGTTGCCTTTCACTCTATTTGTTTCCCTTGCCTTGCAGAAGCTATTTAGTTTGATTCAGTCCCACAGGTGTATTTTCACTTTTGTTGCCTGTGATGTTGGTGTCATATCCAAAAAATCTTTGCTAAGGCCGATGTCACAAAGCTTTTTCCTGCGTTTTTCTTTAGGAGTTTTATGGTTTCAAGTCTTACATTTAAGTCTTTAATTAATCTTGAGTTGGTTTTTGTGTATGATGTAAGATGAGATTTAATTTCATTCTTTTGCATGTGAATATCCAGTTTGTCCAACACAATTTATTGAAGACTATCATTTCTGGGCTCTCAATTCTGTTTCATTTGTCTATGTATCTGTTTTCTTGTCAGTACCATACTGTTTGATTACTGTAGCTTTGTAATATATTTTGAAATCAGGAAATGTGATGCCTCCAAATTTGTTCTTCTTGCTCAAAATTGCTTTGGCTTTTTGGGGACATTTGTGATTCCATATGAATTTTAGGATTGTTTTTCTATTTTTGAAAAAAAAGTCATTGGGATTTTGATAGGGATTGCATTGAATCTGTAGATCACTTTGAGTAATATGGACATTTTAACAATGTGAATTCTTCCAATCCATGAACATGAGATGTCTTTCCTTTTATTTGTGTCTGCTTTACTTTCTTTTATCAGTGTTTTATAGTTTTCAGTGTACAAGTCTTTCACTTCCTTGGTTAAAGTTATTCCTAAGTATTTTATTCCTTTTGATGCTATTGTAAATGGGATTGTTTTCTTAATTTCCTTTTCAGATAGTTTGTTGTTAGTGTTTACAAATGCAACTGATTTTTGTATGTTGTGATAATCTCTTTTAATTGGTACATTTAGATCATTGGCATTCAAAGTGATTATTGATATGGTTTGATTAATATCTTTCACATTTATTACTGTTTTCTACTTTTTGTCCTTGTTCCTAATTTTGTCTTCCACATTTTGTCATTCTTTTGTGGTTTTAATTGGGCTTTTTATGTTATTTCATTTTCTCTCCTTTCTTCACTTATCAGTTATACTTCTTATTTTACTTTTGTTCATAGTTGCCTTAGAGTTTGCAATATACATTTAAAACTAATTCAAGTCCATTTTCAAATAACACTATACCACTTCACAGGTAGTGTGAGTACCTTATAATAACAAAATAATCCTAATTCCTTTCTCCTCCTCCTTGTATCATTGCTGTTCTTCATTTCATTTATACGTAAGCATACATAAGTGCATATATATGCATACATAGTCAAATACATTGTTGCTATTATTATTTTGAAGAAACTGTTATCTGTTAGATCAGTTACAAATAAGAAAAATAAAAGTTTTTATTTTATCTTCACATATTTCTTCTCTGATGCTCTTTTCCTTATGTAAACCCAGTTTTCTGACCTATATAATTTTCCTCCTCTCTAAAGAACTTTTTTTTTCAATTATTTTATTGAGGACATAATGGTTTATAACATTGTGTAATTTCAAGTATACCTTATTGTTTATCAGTTTCTGTATAGACTGCATTTTTATCTGTTGCCATACATATGTGCCCCTTTACTCCTTTCACCCACCCCCCAACCCCCTTCCCCTCTGGTAACCACTGATCTGTTCTCTTTATCCTTGTATTTGTTTATCTTCCACATATGAGTGAAATCCTGTGGTGTTTGTCTTTCTCTGTATGGCTTATTTCCCTTAACATCACACCCTCAATGTCCATCCGTGTTGTTGCAAATGGGATGATTTCATCTTTTTATGGCTGAGTAGTATTCTATTGTACATACATACCACATCTTCTTTATCCATTCATCAGCTGATGGGCACTTGGGTTACTTCCATATCTTGGCTATTGTGAATAATGCTGCAGTGAACATAGGCATGCATAAATCTCTTTGAATTGTTGATTTCAGATCCTTTGGGTAAATACCTAGTAGTGGAATAGCTGGATCATATGGTATTTCTATTTTTAATTTTTTGAGCCATCTCCATGTTGTTTTCCATAGTGGCTGCACCAGTTTGCATTCCCACCAGCAGTGTATGAGGGTTCCCTTTTCTCCACATCCTTTCCAACATCTTTTTTTTTGTCTTGTTAATCATAGCCATTCTGACAGGTGTAAGGTGATATCTCATTGTAGTTGTTTTGTTTGGGTTTTTTTGTGAGGAAGATTAGCCCTGAGCTAACATCCGTTGCTGATCCTCCTCTTTTTTGCTGAGGAAGATTGGCCCTGGGCTAACATCCATGCCCATCTTCCTCTACTTTATATGGGACACTGCCACAGCATGGCTTGATAAGGGATGCGTCAGTCCGTGCCTGGGATCTGAACCCACAAACCCTGGGCCGCCATAAGTAGAGCATGCGAACTTAACCACTATGCCACAAGGCCAGCCCCAGTAGTTTTTTTTTTTTTATAACTTTTTCTTTTTTTTTTGAGGATCATTGGCCCTGCACTAACATCTGTTGCCAATCTTCCTCTTTTTCTTTTTTTTCTCCCCAAATCCCCAGTACATAGTTGTGTATCACAGTTGTAGAGTTGTGGCTCTTCTATATTGGATGGTACCTCAGCATGGCTTGATAAGCCATGAGTAGGTCCATGCCAAGGATCCAAACCAGTGAACCCTGGGCCACTGAAGAAGAATATGCAAACTTAACTGCTACGCTACTGGGCTGGCCCCATCATAGTAGTTTTGATTTGCATTTCCCTAGTAATTAGTGATGTTGAACATCTTTTCATGTGCCTGTTGGCCATGTGTATATCTTTGGAAAAACATCTGTTCATATCCTCTGCTCATGTTTTGATCCAGTTTGTTTTTTTTCTTGTTGAGTTGTATGAGTTCTTTAGATATTTTGGAAATTAACCCCTTGTCAGATATATGATTTGCAAATATTTTCTCCCAGTTGGTGGGATATCTTTTCATTTTGTTCATGGTTTCCTTTGCCTTGAAGAAGCTTTTTAGTCTGGTGTAATCCCATTTGTTTATCTTTTCTTTTGTTTCCCTTGCCTGAGTAGACACGGTATTCAAAAAGATGCTGCTAAGGCCGATGTCAAAGAGTGTACTGCCTATATTTTATTCTAAGAATTTTATGGTTTCAGGTCTTACATTCAAGTCTTTAATCCACTCTGAGTTAATTTTTGTGTATGGTGTAAGACAATGGTCTACTTTCATTCTTTTGCATGTGGCTGTCCAGTTTTCCCAACACCATTTATCGAAGAGATTTTCCTTTCTCTGTTGTATGTTCTTGGCTCCTTTGTTGAAGATTAGCTGTCCATAGATGTGTGGTTTTATTTCTGGGCTTTCAATTCTGTTCTGTTGATCTGTGTGTCTGTTTTTGTGCCAGTGCCATGCTGTTTTGATTACTATAGCTTTGTAGTATATTTTGAAGTCAGGGATTGTGATGCCTCCAGCTTTGTTCCTTTTTATCAGGATTGCTTTGGCTATTTGGGCTCTTTTGTTGTTCCATATAAATTTTAGGATTCTTTGTTCTATTTCTGTGAAAAATGTCATTGGGATTCTGATTGAGATTGCATTGAATCTGTAGATTGCTTTTGGTAATATGGACATTTTAACTATGTTTATTCTTCCAATCCATGAGCATGGAATATCTTTCCATTTCTTTATGTCTTCTTTGATTTCTCTCAATAATGTCTTATAGTTCTCAGTGTATAGGTCTTTCACCTCCTTGGTTAAATTTATTCCTAGATATTTTGATCTTTTTATTGGGATTGTAAATGAGATTGCTTTCTTTTTCTTTTCTTTTTTTTTTTTTATTAAATGAAACTTTTTTTTTTCCAGGGAAGGATTCACCCTGAGCTAACATCTGTTGCCAATCTTTCCTTTTTTTTCCTTCCTTCTCCCCAAAGCCCCAGTGCCTGGTTGTATATCCTAGTTGTAAGTCCTAGTTCTTCTATGTGAGCTGCCACCACAGCACGGCTACTGACAGATGGGTGGTGTAGCTCTGTGACCAGGAAATGAACCTGGGCTGCGGGGGTGGAGAACACAGAACTTTAACCACTAGACCATCAGGGCTGGCTCAAGATTGTATTCTTGACTTCTCTTTCTACTAGTTCATTATTAGTGTATAGAAATGCAACTGATTTTTATAAGTTGATTTTGTATCCTGCAACTTTGCTGTAGTTGTTGATTATTTCTAACAGTGTTCTGGTGGATTCTTTAGGGTTTTCTATATGTAGAATCATGTCATCCACAAACAGAGTTTCACTTCTTCCTTTCCAGTTTGGATACCTTTTCTTTCTTTTTCTTACCTAGTTGCTCTAGCCAAAACCTCCAGTATTATGTTGAATAGGAATGGTAAGGGTGGGCACCCTTGTCCTGTTCCTGTTCTCAGAGGGATGGCTTTCAGTTTTTCACAGTTAAAGATGATGTTAGCTGTGGGTTTGTCAAATATGGCCTTAATTATGTTGAGGTACTTTCCTTCTATACCCATTTTATTGAGCGTTTTTTTTAATGATAAATGGATGTTGGATCTTGTCAGATGCTTTTTCTGCATCTATTGAAATGATCCTGTGATTTTTATTCCTCATTTTATTAATGTGGTGTATCACATTGATTCCTTTGTGGATGTTGAACCTTCTCTGTGTCCCTGGTATAAATCCCACCTGATCATGGTGTATGATCCTTTTAATGTATTGCTGTATTCGGTTTGCCAATATTTTGTTGAGGATTTTGGCACCTATGTTCATCAGCAATATTGGCCTGTAATTTTCCTTCTTTGTGTTGTCCTTCTCTGGTTTTGGTATCAGGGTGATGTTGGCCTCATAGAATGAGTTAGGAAGCATTCCAACTTCTTCAGTTTTTTGGAATAGTTTGAGAAAGATAGGTATTAAATCTTCTTTGAATGTTTGGTAGAATTCTCCAGAGAAGCCATTTGGTCCTGGACTTTTGTTTTTGGGGGAGTTTTTGATTACTGTTTCAATCTCTTTACTTGTGATTGGTCTATTCAGAGTCTCTATTTCTTCTTGATTCAGTTTGGATAGGTTGTATGAGTCTAAGAATTTATCCACTTCTTCTAGGTTATCCTATTTGTTGACATATAGTTTTTCATAGTCTTCTCTTATAATCATTTGTATTTCTGTGGTATCCATTGTAATTTCTCCTCTTGAAATTTAAGTTTATTTATTTGAGCCTTCTCTCTTTTTTTCTTAGTGAGTCTGGCTAAGGGTTTGTCAATTTTGTTT
Source organism: Tapirus indicus (assembly GCA_031878705.1). NCBI lineage: Eukaryota > Metazoa > Chordata > Mammalia > Perissodactyla > Tapiridae > Tapirus > Tapirus indicus. The sequence continues at coordinate 101,396,544 of CM062924.1, read as the reverse complement.
GTCTTCTCAAAGAACCAGCTCTTAGTTTCATTGATCTTTTCTACTGTTTTTTGGGTCTCTTTCATTTATTTCTGCTCTAATTTTTATTATTTCCCTGCTTCTGCTGACTTTGGAATTTGCTTGTTCTTCTTTTTCTAGTTCTGTTAGCTGTGGTTTAAGATTACTTATTTGAGATTTTTCCTGTTCATTGAGGTGGGCCTATATTACTATGAATTTCCCTCTTAGAACTGCTTTTGCTGATCCCATGAGAGTTAGTATGTTGTATTTTCATTTTAATTTGTCTCCAGGTATTTTTTGATTTTTCCTTTGATTTCTTCATTGATCCATTGGTTGTTCAATAGCATGTTGTTTAGTCTCCACATATTTATGACTTTCCCAGCTTTTTTCTTGTAGTGGATTTCTAGTTTCATAGTGTTGTGGTTGGAAAAGATGCTTGATATGATTTCAATCTTCTTAAATTTATTGAGGCTTGCCTTGTTTCCCAACATATGGTCTATCTTTGAGAATGTTGCATGTGCACAGACAGAATGTATATTTGGCTGGTTTTGGATGGACTGTTCTGTATATACATCTATTAAGTCCATCTGAGCTAGTGTTTCATTTAAATCCACTATTTCCTTGTTGACTTTCTGTCTGGATGATCTATCCATTGATATAAGTGGAGTGTTCAGGTCCCCTACTATTATTGTATTACTGTTAATTTCTCCCTTTAGGTCTGTTAATAGTTTCTTTATATACTTTAGTGCTCCTGTGTTAGGTGCATATATATTTATTGTTACGTCATCTTAGTGAAATGTCCCTTTTATCATTACATCTGTCCCTCTTTGTCTCTCATTGTCTTTTTTATCTTGAAGTCTGCTTTGTCTGATATAAGTGTGGGAACACCTACTTTCTTTTTTTGCCATTTGCTTAGAGTATCATCTTCCATCCCTTCACTCTGAGCCTGTGTTTGTCTTTAGAGCTGAGATGTGTTTCCTGGAGGCAGCATATTATTGGATCTCTGTGTCTTTTGATTGGAGAATTCAATCCTTATTGATATATGAGGGCTTAATATTGCCATTTTATTTCTTGTTTTCCAGTTGTTCTATATTTCCATTGTTTTTCTTCCCTTGTATTTCTGACCACCATTTCAGTTTGGTGGTTTTCCGTGACGGTTTTTACTTTATTTAGGAATTGTGGCTCTGCTCTGATTTTATGTTGAGTGGTTATCATGAAGTTTGTATAAAAGATCTTGTAGATGAGAGAGTCCATTTTCTGATAGCCTCGTATCTCCATTGGCCTAAGCAGTTTCCATCCCTCTCTTCCTCTTCTGAGTTATCATTGTCACAAATTATTCTGTTTTGTGTTGTGAGTTTGTGACTAAATTGAAGTGTTTACAGTTATTTTTGATGTTTTCCTTCCCTTTATCTTTTATATTATAATTAAGTGTTTGCTAACCTGTTCTGATAGAGAGCTGCAATTTTCTGATTTTTTCTGATTATTTATCTCCTTGCTCAAAGCTTTGTAAAACTTTGCCTTTTTGTTTCAGGTATGAGGACTTCTTTCAACATTTCTTGTAAGGGAGGTCTAGTGGTGATGAACTTCCTCAGCTTTTGTTTATCTGTGAAAGCTTTTATTTCTTCATCATATCTGAAGGATAGTTTTGCTCGACAGAGTATTCTTAGCTGAAAGTTTTTGTCTTTCAGTATTTTGAATATGTCATTCCATTCTCTCCAACCTGTTACGTTTCTGCTGAGAAATCCACTGAAAGCCTGATAGGTGTTCCTTTGTAGGTTACTTTCTTCTGCCTTGTTCCCCTTGATATTTTTTCTTTGTCATTTACTTTTGCCAGTTTTACTATTATATGCCTTGGAGAAGGTCTTTTTGAATTGATGTAAATTGGAGTTCTATTGGCTTCATATACTTCTAAGTCCAGTTCCTTCCCCAGGTTTGGGAAGTTCTCAGCTATTATTTCTTTGAACAAGCTCTCTGCTCCTTTCTCCTTCTCTTCTCCCTCAAATACCTATAATCCTTATGTTGCATTTCCTAATTGAGTCAGATGTTTCTTGAAGAATTTCTTCATTTTTAAAAAATCTCACTTCTCTCTCCTCCTCCACCTGAAGCATTTCTATATTTCTATCCTCTAAATCACTAATTCTGTCCTCCATAACATCAGCTCTATTATTTAAGGATTCTAGATTACTTTTTATCTCATTAATTGTGTTCTTCATCTCCAGAATTTCTGTTTGGTTTTTTTTAAGAGTTTCAATTTCTTTGGTGAAGTATTCCTTCTTCTCACTAATTTTATTCCTGAGCTCATTGAACTGTCTTTCTGAGTTTTCTTGTAACTCATTGAGTTTCTTTATGACAACTAGTTTAAATTCTCTGTCATTTAGAGACAATTGATGAACTGATCCTTTTGCTGGGGCATTTGTGGTAGTATCAGTTGACAGATTCCACCTGCCACCTCTGGGGGGGGTGGGGGGTGGCAGGAGCTGTGTTTTCTAAACCCGCTGCATCTGTTGGAAGTGGTGTCAGTAGGGCTGGTCTGTGTTTGCCCCCTAGCTGCAGCTGCTTGGCGGGTCACACATACACATGCTCAGGCACTCTGATGTGGCACTGCTGCCTTGGCAGGGGATTGGCTGAGCTCGTGTGCTAGGTGGGAGGAGAGGGGTGCTTTCTGTTGCATGCATGGGCCAGTTCTGCATTCAAGGGTGGTTCACTTGAGCTGCTACACTTGGTGGGGTCTCTTATTCTGGGGCTGAGCCACACCACTAGGAGGAGAGCATTCCCATGGGTGGGGCCGCCATGGCACAGTGGGCTTTCCTGCTGCTGGGCTGCAACTCTGAAAGTGAAAGTGTTCACATGCAGGCCTGGCTGCCCCCCACCTCCTCTTACAGTTGCATGCCAGCTGCTGTGTGAGGACCCGTGACCTAGATTGCTGCCACTGGGGAGGAAGAGGAACCCACTCACCTCTTTCCACTGCTTCCTGGGGATCCAGTCCCCCAGCCTTTAGATGTATGGCTGCATGGATCTCTCAGAAGTTCTATCATGCTTTGTAGGGAATACTCTGTTGATTATTGAATGTCTGTTTAGTTGTAACTTAGCAGGGAGAGACTAAGGGAACAACTCACTCCACCATGATGCTGATGTCACTCTAAACAACTTTTAACATTTCTTGCAAGGCAGGTCTACTGGCAACCAATCCTTAAATTTTTGCTTGTTTGAGAATGTTTTTATTTCTCCTTCACTTCCAAAGGATAATTTTGCAAGGCACATAATTCTAGCTTGGTGGATTCTTCTGTCAACACTTTAAATATTTCACTCCACTTTCGTCTTGCTTGTATGGTTTCTGAGGATAAGTCAGATGTAATTCTTATCTTTGTTCCTCTGTAAGTCAGGTGTTTTTTTCCTCTTACTTCTTTCAAGATTTTTCCCCTTACCTTTGATTTTCTGAAGTTTGAATATGATACACCTAGGCATAGTATTTTTGGAATGTATCCTGTTTCATGTCCTTTGTGCTTCCTGGATCTGTGGTTTGGTGTCTGTCATTTTTACAGGAAATTCTGTCATTATAGCTTCAAATATTGCTTTTGTTACTTTTTTTCTTCTCCTTCTGGTATTTCCATTATGCAAGTTACTCCTTTTGTAGTTATCCCACATTTCTTAGATATTCTGTTCTCTTTTTTTCAATCTTTTTTTCACTTTGCTTTTCAGTTTGAGAGGTTTTACTGAGATATCCTCAAGCTCAGAAATTCTTTCTTCAGCCATGTCCAGTCTACTAATACACCCATGAAAGGCAGTCTTCATTTATGATACAGTTCTTGATCTCTAGCATTTCTTTTGCTTCTTTCTTATAATTTCCATCTCTCTGCTTACATTGTCCATCTGTTCTTGCATGCTGCTACTTTATCCATTAGAGCCCTTCACATGTTAGTCATAGTTGTTTCAAATTCCCAGTCAAATAATTCCAACATCTGTGCCATATCTAAGTCTTGCTTGTCTTTTCAAACTGTGTTTTTTCCCTTTAATTTTTTTGTTGAAAGGTGGACATTATGCACTAGGTAAAAGGAACTGCTCCAAATAGGCCTTTAGTGATGGTGTGGTAAGGTGTGGGAGGAGGGGAAGTGTTTTATAGTCCTATGATTAGGTCTCAGTTTTTAGTGAGCCTGTGCCTCTGGAACATGAACTTCACCAGTGCTTCTCATGCCCCCAACCCCCTTAGGTGGGAAACGATGGCTAGAGTGGGCTGGAGTTGGGTATTTCCCTTCCCCCAGGTCAGTTAGGCTCTGATAAAATCCCGGCAGGTTAAACTCTGGTTAAATGGTTTCCTATGAGGCCAGACATTATTCTTAAGAATAGAATGCTCTCGTGTATTTCAGAATGGTTCCTTTCTCCCTCCCCCTGCCAGAAGCACCAGGGGATTTTTCTCTTATATTCACTGTGAGAACCTGGTGGAGCTCCAGGAGGCAAAACTCACAAAAGTGCCTCCCCCCCATGACTGGGTCCCTCTGGAGTTTTTAACTCTCAGACTTTTCCACCCTGAGCCTCCAGCAATTCATCAATTATAGTTCAGGTTTCCCTATCCATGCACTGGTTTCTGTTTGTGGGTTTCTGCTCAAGTAAGTTGTGATTCTCTGTATGCACCTGTCTGTCTCTGCAATTTTGGGAACTTCTTCAGTTTTGGGAGCCAATCGGTAACCCCACTTCTCTGATGGATCTAAGAAGATTTTAGTGATTTTTCAGTTTGTTCAGCTTTTTACTTTTTGTTAGGATGGAGTGGTGACTTCCAAGCTTCTTACATGCCATGCTGGAAACCAGAAGTCCTAGAACATTTTCATCACCTGAAAAGTTCCCATGTGCTTATTCCCAGTTCAACTCCCCTCCTCCCTCTCCCAGTCCCCCAGCAACAACTGACCTACTTTCTGCCAGTATAGATGACTTTGGTCTGTTACAGAATTTCATATATTGAAATTATGTGATATGTAGTATTCTGTGCCTGGCTTCTTTCATTCAGCATAACATAACTGAGTTCTATGCATGTTGTTGCATTTATCAGTACTTTATTCCTTTTCATTGCTGGGCCCATTGGTATAGATCTACTACAATTTGTGTATTCATTAATCTGTTATTTTGGGTGTTTCCAGCTTTAGGGTATTATGAATAATGCTGCTGTGAATATTTGTGTGTAAGTCTTTGTGTGAACGTGTGTTTTCATCTCTCTTGAGTAAACCCCTAGGAATGGAATGGCTGGGTCATATGGTAGCTATTTACTTATCTTTATAAGAAACTACCAAACAGTTCTCCAAAGTGGTTGTACCATTTACACTCTGAACATCAACATATAGGAGTTCTAGTTACTCCACATCCTCATCAATATTTGGTATTTTTGGTTATTTTAAATATAGTCATTTAAATGGGTATGAAGTGGTATCTTATTTTGGTTTTCATTTGCATTTCCTTTCCCATGCTTATAGACCATTTATATTTTGAGGGATGAGCCAGCCTTGATGGCCTAGTGGGTAAAGTTCAGCAGTCACTGCTTGGGCAACCTGGGTTCACTTGCCGGTCACGGAACCACACCACCCATCTGTCAGCTGCCATGCTGTGGTGGTGGCTCACGTAGAAGAACCAGAACAACTTACAACTAGGATATACAACCATGTACTGGGGCTTTGGGGAGGAAAAAATATATATTTTGGTGGGGGGGCAGGAGAGAGTGTCCAAATATTTTATCATTGTTTTTGGTTGGGTTGTTTTTCTTCTCATTTTGAGTTATAAAAATTCTTTATATATTTTGGAAACAAGTCCCTTATCGGATATATGTATTATGAATTTTTCAGTCTGTGGCTTGCCTTTTCACTTTCTTGATGGTGTCATTCAAAGAGCAGAGGTTTTAAATGTTTATGAAATACAACTTATCATTTTTTTTTCTTTTAAGAGGAAAACTATTAGCTTAATGCTTAATGGGGAAACCCCAGTGCATTCCTTCTAAAAGTCAGGAACAACACAAAGGTGGCCACCATCACCACTATTCTTTAACTTTAAATTGGGCATTACTCAACACAATCAGATAAAAGAGGGATAATAGGAATACATACCTGGAAAACCCTAAAGAATCAACTGAATAACCTATGATGAGAGAAAGAATGAGAGAGAAGAGAGAGAAAGATGGGGCATGGGGAGAAGAGAAGGTGGTGGTGAATTAAATAATATACAGAAACCAGTCAGGAGAGAAAGCCCTCAGCCTGGGACTGAGAGGTCCAGCATTGGCTCCCCCAGTTTTCAGGCCATCAGACTTGGACTAAATTATACCACTGCCTTCCCTTGTTCTTTGGCTTACAGGTGGCATATCACGGCACATCTCAGTCTCTGTAATTGCAAGAGCCAATTCCCATAATAAATCTCTTACATGTCTATATATATCCTGTTGGTTTTGTTTCCCTGAGGAACCCTGACTAACACACTAAGGTTATATATAGAAACCAGTTAAAAGAGATAATAGAAGAAAGGACTGTATTTACAATAGCAACAAAGGATAAAATGACAATGTATAAACTTAAAACATTGGTGAAGAATGCAACAGAAAACTCGAGTGGAAAGACATACCATTTCTTAAATATCAAGAAGACTAAATACCATGAAAGTGTTAGTTCTCAGCAAACACACCAACAGGTTTTTTCTGAACTAAGGAGCTGATTATAAAGTTTAAATGGAAAATAAACAACAAAGAATATGGAGAACCCTCCCTACTAGATATTAAACTATATTCTAAAGTCTCAATAATTAAAATAGTGGGTAATTAGCACATAAATAAATAAACCAATGGAACAAAATAAAGTCCATGAATAGAGCAAAATATATATAGAAATTTAGTATATGGTAAAAGTGTGAGAGTAAATATCAACTTTATAATTAATGATTTGAGGATAACTGGGTAGTTATTTGGAAAAGTTTTTTTTTAAACTTCTTTTTATCTATATTTCACATCTTATGCTAGGATAAACTAAAAATAGAGCAAAGATTTAAGCTTAAAAATTGTAGACATTAAAGTACTAGAGAAAACAGGCAAATTTCTTTATATCCTTGAGGTTGTGAAGGCCTTTCTAACTGACTCAAAATCCAAAACCAAAAAAGAAAAGATTAATTTAACCACATTTTTAAAAACCACAAACAGCCTAAATACAAAATACAAAAATACAAATATATTTGCAATTCATATCACAGGCAAAGGGTTAATTTCCCTAATACATGATGACCTTCTCAAAATTCATAAGAACAAGACCAAAAAGTCTTTCGAAAATCTTTAAAAAATGGGCAAAAACATAAAGAGGCGGTTCACATACACACACAAAAAGATGCTCAATCTTGGGGCTGTCCTGGGGGTATAGTGGTTAAGTTTGCGTGCTCTGCTTCAGGGGTCTGGGGTTCTCAGGTTTGGATCCCAGGCATGGACCAACACACTGCACATCATGATGTGGTGGCGTCCCACATACAAAAAATAGAGGAAGATTGGTAACAGATGTTAGCTCAGGGCCAATCTTCCTCACCAAAAAAAAAAAAAGATGCTGGATATATTCATAATATAAGCAGTGCAAATTAAAACTGTCCTGGCATATCATTTTTTTTAACTACCAAATTGGGAAGAATTCAGGAAATTTGACAATGTGATGGTAAACAAGCACTCTCATACATTACTTTTTGGAAAATAAATTAGTACAATTCCAGTGTAGATCAACAATATCTATCACAATTTAAAAACGCTTTTTCCCTTTGACCGAATAATTTTACTTCTGGGTATTTATTTTATACATACACCTGCATGTGTACAAAATGATGCATATACAAGGTTATTCACTGAAGTAATTCTTGAAATAGGAAAAAAATGGAATTGAAACCAAAGGACTAGCTTAAGTATTTTGTGGTGTGTCCATTCAATGGAAAAGAAAAAAAAGAGTGAGGGAGCTCTAATATCCATACAGGGAAAGACCTCTAGTATATATTGCTAAATTAAAAAAGCAAGGTATAGAACAGAGATCAATAAATGTTTTTTTTTTTTTTTTGTAAAGGGCTAGATAGTAAATATCTTCAGATTTGCAGGCCATACCATCTCTGTTGCAATTACTTGACTTGCTGACTTGTCATTGTATCATGAAATCAATCATAGACAATACATAAACAAATGAGTTGTGGCACCACAACTCAGTGAGGAAAGAATGAATTATTCAATAAATGCTGGTGGGAGAATTGGCTCATAATGTGGAGAAAGTGAATATATCATACACTATAACAAAACAAGTCAGAACATCTCCAGATAGATTAAAGACTCAATGTGAAAAAGCACAGCTATAAAACTTTTAGAAGAAAAATGTAAAGAAATGTCCTTGTGACTTTGGGATTGGTAAGAATTTCTTAGCGAGGAAGACAAATGGATTTGACTACTTTGAAATGAAAGACTTTTGCTTACATCAGTTAGATTTTGGTTTAGCTCTGAGAGAACTGAGCAGTGTGGAAGTAAGCTGTCTAGGGCTGGCATCAGGGACCCAGTCCTTCTATTGTGGTTTCCCCATCCTTAACATGTGGCTCCCAATTCATGATCCAATACTCCAACCAGTAAGGAGAAAAGAGGAAAGAGGGGAGCTCTTTCACTTTAAGAATATTTCCTGTAAATTTCCCATAATACTTTCTTTTATATCCTATTGGCCAGAACTTAGTCATATGGCCACACTTGCAAGGTATGCTGGGAAATGTAGTCTTTATGCCAGGAAGCCCTGTGTCCAGTTAAAAATCAAAGTTTGTTTGTTTTAAGAAAGAAAAAGAGAGCAGTGGGGGATAGCTAGTAGCTACACAACAACAACAAAAAACCCATAGACAGAGTTAACTGGGAATTAACAGACTGGGAGAATATATTTTCAACATACATGACTGACATTAATATCTGAAATGTACAGGAAATCAGCAAAAAAAAAAAATGGGGGTAGAATTCAATACAAAAATATGAGGAAAATAGAATATGGGCAAGCAATTCACAGAAGAGGAAAACCAGAAATCAGAGTGACTAATAAACATGTAACCATCATAGACCAATCTGTACTGGTCCTATTGTATGAATAACAAAATGTCCAAGTTATCTTGCAGGGGCAATGAGCGAAAACCGTGGGTCATGGGGCTGGAGCACGTGCAGAAGACAGAAACCTCATCAGACAACCTCGAGCCGCCCAGGAACCAAAAGTTCCCTAACTATGGAACTCCGTGCGATGAGAAAGCAGCACAGGGAACCTAATAAGAAAGGAGCGGTCCCTTGATTTGTAGCACACCGGATTTATAAGACCCTTACACTCCCACCCTCCAATCAGATTCCACCAAGCTATTGTTTTGCATAACCACACCCACTCCCAACTCCTTAAAAGCCTGTCCCCGGTTCAGCTCAGAGGGACTGATTTGCACGTTGCTTCCTGCCTCTTTGCTGATTGGCCATGCAGTAAAGCTCTTTCTTTTCTCAGAAGCTGGTCCCATAGTATTCGCTTCTATATGCATCAGGCAGTGGGCCCTTGATTGGTAACAAACAGATGAAAAGATGTTGAACCTTATTAATAATCAGAGAAATGCAAAATAAAATGAGAAATGGATACCATTTTACATCCAAAGATAAAATATGGGATAATATCAAACTGCCAAAGACGTCGGGAAAATGCAACTCTTATGCACCGCCAGGGGAAGTGGAAAATTGGTGCAGTTATTTTGGAGAGCAGTTTGGAGGTATTCAGTGATATGGACAAAGTGCGTACCACTTATACTGCACATCCTGTCTTGTGTATAAACCCCAGAGAAATTCTTCCTTAAGTACACAAAGAGATATGTTCAAAGATGTTTATTGCAGTATTGTTTATAATAACAGACTTGGAAATAACTTAAATATTCTTCAATAAGGAATCATTAAATAAAGTATAATATCTGTAAATGATGGGCTATAACGCAACAGTCAAAAGAAGAGGACTAGGGGCTGGCCGCCTGGCATAGTGGTTAGGTTCACGCACTCTGCTTCGGCAGCCCGGGATTTGCCAGTTCAGATCCCAGGCGCAGACCTATACATTGCTCATCAAGCCATGCTGTGGTGGCATCCCATATACAACATAGAGGAAGATTGGCACAGATATTAGCTCAGCGACCATCTTCCTCAAGCAAAAAGAGGAAGATTGGCAACAGATGTTAGCTCACGGCCAATGTGCCTCACCAAAAAAAACCCAAAAAAAAAAGAAAAAAGAAGAGGACTAGATCTACATGAATCAGCATGAATAGATCTCAAAGAAGCAGAATGAGATATATAACAATGTACCATTTATGTATATTAAGTATACACACATAACAATACCATATGTTGTTCACATAAATGTATATATATGCATTTAAAATGTAGATGCATTTATAAGTATACATAAAATGGGTAGAGAATTTGAGCACGATGCCTTTGGGGAAAGGGGAATGGACAGGAAATGGAAGATGAACAGAAAAAATTAAATTAAAAAATAAAATAATAATAAATAAAAATAAATATGTGCCAACCCAGGGCAAGATTGAAGCTCCTTAGTGTTGCTCTGGGCCGGATTCATCTTTCTACCCCCAAGACACCCAGTTTTACAAATCATCGGGTGCTCCATAATGTTTCTCAGACGAATAGATGACTATTCCCCAAACGGAAAGTCGCTGAATCTGCTGTGCTGCAACATGAGATTTGTGTAATGATTCATGTGAATATCTTCCTCTTTGGGGCTGGCATCATTTGCCTCCAACTGTTTAATCTCATCAAGCAGCGCACTCACAATTTCAAGTTATTTCTTGTGAGGCCATTATCGTTGCTGGGTTTTTTGTTTTTCATTTGGAATTGTGTTTCTAAAGCCGCTCTTTCCCGGCAGGTTTTGAGCCATCTGCGATAAAGGAGGTACTTAAGATTTCAATAACAACAAAAACAGATTAACTAAAGGCTTGCCTTTCATGTTGGGTATATTTCCTTCAACTTGCAGGCAATGCCCTACAAAGAGTCTTCATTTTGTTTCAGTTGATTGAGCAGGAGGCCTAGGTCCTGGATGAAAAGCGTTTGTTCTCTTTTCGACTGTTTCCAAGTGTGGAAATCTCTTCCCTCAGATGTCCACATGGCTTCACTCATGTCTGCTCAAATGTCATTTTTCTGGAGAGGATTTCACTATTTATAACAGCATCTCCATTACTCCCCAGCTCCTTGATTCTGCTTTATTCTTCTTCAGGCACTTATTATTATATCGTACTATGTGTTTATTCATTTACTGTCTGTCTCCCGACTAGAATGTGAGCCCCATGAGAACAGAGATTTTGTCTCCTTGGTTCACCGCTCTATTGCCACATCGGGAAAAGTGCCTGGAACAGAGAAGGCTCTCACTAAATATGTATTGACTGCATGAAGGAGACGTTTTCTGAAGAGTTTTGTAAAGACTTCTCCATTATACTCCTATTCAGTTCAGTATAGTTCTTATAATTAACCCTATAAGTATTTCTCCCTTTTGCTGCTAAACTTTCCACCCTGTCTATATAGTTGTTCATTCAATATTTATTGAGCTCCTACTGTGTGCCGGGCTAGGTGCTGGGGGCTTCTGTGGCAAATAAGAGAGGCCATGCCTCAGAATTTTTGTTTTTGCTTTCAACAGTGACAGTGACCTCATGTTTCTAAAATAGGCATCCACTTATTGAAAGTTTACTCCACGCCAAGCACAGAGTGAATCTCGTTATATCCATTATCTTTTTCAAACCTCACAACAGTCCTATGAAGTTGATATTAGACGGTCTAGAAATTTCTTTCCTATAAGCATGCAGTTTGTGGGCAATAAATAGAAGAACAGAATTATCTTGTAAAATTCAGCCTATGAATTGTCAAAGCCACACAGAGGCTTCCATAAAGCGGCATGCAGAGCACAACTACGTGAACAGGTGCAGAGCCCCCGTGAAGACCCCCACTCCCCCCACTTGCTCTCAAGGAGCTCTTGGTGCTCTTTGCACATCACGTAACCCTTGTCTTCAACTTCACAGATTTGTTTAGCAACCGTCTATCACTCAAGGCTTTTATCCAGAAGAAACGCAGACATACACGGTCGTGAGGGGTTTAAGACACATTTGAACATGATGCCAAACGTGTTTGTATACAATCATCTTTTCCATTCCACGCTCAGCACTGCCCCTTCACAAGAAAGGACTTTGAGACAACTTAGTATTTTTACATCACTTTGGAGACAAGGAAATTGACGGTCAGAGAAGTTAAGAAACTTCCTCAAGGTGAATAAGTGGCCCATTCATGATTCATACCCAGGCCCGTCCCCCAAACCCATGTTCCCATCCACTGAGCTGTGCCCACTCCAGTGGGACCATTTTCACCCACTGAGGCCTCTGCCAATTTCCCTTTCATATTTCTCTCTGAGGGTGGGGTCCCTAACCTGGAGGACAGGAGATTTGGAGTCTAGTCCTGACATTGCCCCTAATTTACAGTGTGACCTTGGGCTGTGTGTCTTCCCCACTCTGACCTTCAGTTTCCTCATCTGCAAAATGTGAGGAGAAAGATGAGCATTTTTCATGTTAAAAAAAATAGCTCTTTCTTCAAATGAAATCATATATAGAAATAGAGCATGCAACTATGTAAAAAGGGTGAACATGGAGCTTCTCCAGCTGAATCTGGAGTTGGGGGTTCAGAGCTCTGCCCACGTGGCCGCCCCCACCACTGGGGAGAGTCATGGCCCGGCTTCAGGGAATCTGTGAACCTCCAAAATGGTGTGCTGAATTGTGCATGTGCACGTGCACATTTTCCATCAGTCCCAAAGGGGTCTATGATCCCCATTAAAAAGTGATGATGATGATGACGGTGACGCCAATCACAGTGGGCGTGCATGAGGAGCCTTCCTAAAGCACTTCATATGCATTGACTCACTTCGCCTTTCCAACAACCTGATGAGTATAATCTCCATTTTACAACTGAAAAAACAGATGAACAGAGTGGTTAAGTCAGTTGCTGAAAGTTCTACAGCTAAGAAATACTTTTTTTTTTTTTTTGGTGAGGAACATTGGCCCGGAGCTAACATCTGTGCCCATCTTCCTCTATTTTGTATGTGGGACGCCACCACAGCATGGCTTGATGAGCGGTGTGTAGATCCATGCCTGGGATCTGAAACCTGCGAACCCTGGGCCACTGAAGTGGAGCGAGTGAACTTAACCACTACACCACGGGGCTGGCCCCAAGAAATGCTTTTCTAAACGTCTCCTAGCTTTTTGTAAGGATGACCAACCTGCTCTCTTTGGCTAAATTTTATATACTCAGAAAATGTTATACTATTTCCTATGGGATATTGTTTGTCATTAACTATGATATTTTGCACTCCAGGTGTTGCACTTTTTAACCAGGCTTTGCCCGGAACACATCTTACACAGCTCTGCTTTCCCTTGGCCTGTCCAGCTTGGTCTCTGCCTGAGTGTTCATGCCTTCTCCAAGCTCTAGAACAGTGCTTTTTGAAGTCTGGTCTGGGAACCTCACCTTGGGGTCACGTACGAAGCTGCAGGTCATCTCTGATCTGAATCAGGGTCGCGGGGTGTGTGTATCTGTGTGTGTGCGCGCACATTTTTCACACGAGAGGGAGTATGGAGGTTGGAAGGTTCTGATTATGAAGTCTCCCTGCCTGATTCCCTGCCCCAGGGAAGCCTTCGAAGGGAGGGTGTAGACATGAAACCTGGAGCAAGAGTAACAGGAAGGGAGCCAGTCACGTTATCCAGCTCTGCAATGAGCTTTGTGCTAAACACCGTATTTGCTGTTGTGTGTGTGTGTAAGACCAGCCCTGAGCTAACATCCATAGCTAATCCTCCTCTTTTTGCTGAGGAAGACTGGCCCTGGGCTAACATCCATGCCCATCTTCCTCTACTTTATGTGGGATGCCCCCATGTCATGGCTGACAAGCAGTGTGTCTGCAGGCGCCTGGGATTCAAACCCGCGAACCCCGGGCTGCCAAGTGCGGACTAAACCACTGCACCACCCAGCCGGCCCCCCTATTTGCCATTTTTTAAACTTCCCAATAACCAGAGGTGGGTAACATTGCCCCCATTTTACAAAGGAGGAAACCAAGGCTCAGAGAGGTTTTGAAATGTCCCCAAGTTCACACAGCTGGTAAGTGGACGGGGTGCAATTTGAAGTCTTTTCCTACCATTAAGACATGAGAATATTTTCCTATGCTATCTTCTAGAAGTTTTATTGTTTGGCCTTTCATGTTAACATCTACAGTCCACTTGGATTTTGTGTGTGGGTGGGGGGAATGGTAGGAGATAAATTTTTTCTATATAGATATTCAATTTTCCCCAAACCATTTATCAGGAAGACCATCATCCACCCCTTAGTGTAAATCTAATCTCCATGCACATGGGTGAGGGTCTGCTTCTGGGCTCTCTATTCTGTTCTATGTTTCTCTTTGTCTACCCTCGTGCTCACACTTCACTCTTAGTTTCTGGAGCTTTAGACGAAGTCTTGATGTACAGGAGAGCAACTGTTTCCACTTGTTCTCCAAGATTCCCCATCTTTGCCTGGCTGGGACCCGACTTCATTCAGGTCTCTACTCAAACGTCTCTCAGAGAGGCCTTCCCTGAACAGCTCTCTCTCCGCCACTCTCTGTCTCCTTCTCTGCTTTCTTTTTCTTCCTGGCACTTATCACGACCTGACATCTCTCCCACGTGTAGTTGGATATTTCCTGATACACGTGCACTAGGAGGCAAATGCCACGAGAGCAGGGAGTTTGCCTGTCTTGGTGTATCCCTAATAATACAACAAGTGATGTTTGGCACATGGTAGAAGTGAGTGACTGACTGACTAACTAAATGAATGAATGAATGACTGGGAGGGTTTTAAGCCCCGTATTTTAGAATGATCATTCTAGTTGTAGAATTGCAAACAGATCACAGTAGGATAAGCTTGTAGGCTGTTGGGCAGGCTGCTGGCTGGCTAATAAGGTGCCCAGGCTTGAGACGATGGTGGCTTTGACTGGAGCGGTAGTGAGGGCTGGTGGAGAAAGCAGACAGAGGGAGGCTTGGCAGAGGAACAGTTCCAGGGCTTGAGGACCAGAGGGGCTGAGGGACAGGCAGGAGTCAAAGATGGTCTCTATAGTTTTGACTTGGACAACTGGCTGGTTGTGGTGCCAGCTAGGGCTTGTGGCTGTAACCTGCCTGCAGCCAGAGGTGACACCTCACACCCATGAGCACTATGTTGGGGTTGCCGGTGACTCCAGAGGACACTGACTACAGACTTGCACCCCCTTCACATCCACCTTCATCTTCTCCCAGGGAGCAGAGCCGGGGGATGTCTCCCAGTAAAAAGGGGAAAGCACCTGCAGGGGAGGGGCTGCTGGGCAGAGATGATGTCAATGACTTCAGCAATGCAGGCATTTCAGACTTCCTAGCGTTTGCACAGTCGAGGCTCCCTTAGGACCTTGGAAGAAATATCATCCAGTAACCAGCAAATACCCCTGTCCTCCCAGAGATGCAGTGCTGCCAATGACCTTGGTGATAATGACCTTCAGAAGAAGATCTGAGTGAGCGCAAAGTCAGCTGGAAGAAAGTCTCCAACCCAGGGGCTGTGGCCACACCGACTTCAAAGCGCGTGGCTGCTTGCCTCTCTGGCCTGGTAGCAATTAGAATTCTTCTTCTGCACTGAGCGTGTCAAGATGAAACAGGTGGAGATGTGATGAAGATCTGCCCTCGGCCAGCACTCCAGATTCTATTCTGGTGACTCTCAGGATGCAAGATGACACCTGGCCTCCATGCCAGGTTCATTGACCCAGTGGTGGATGAATTCACATCCACAGCAGCACAAAGGTCAAACCCAAGCCAGTCTCCAAGAAGAGTAGCTCCTTAAGTGCCAGTGATTTGGGTCCTGCTTGGTAGGTTGGTGAGCAGTGGTTTCTTTATGACACGAGAACTTCTTTGGCTTGGCTGCTTCTTAACCATGGGGGCAGCATCCCGCTGGAGGGGGCTTGCTATCAGCACAGGTCAGGGTGTTTGGGAGAGCAACTGGTTTATCCAGATATAACCTCGGTCTCCTTGTCTTGGGCCCTGTGAGGGATGGCATGCTTTTTTTGTCTGTCCTCTAGGCTTTGGCACATGCTGTTCCTTCTGCCTGGAAGGCCTTTCCTGCCTGTTCTTTACCTGGCCAACCATCTTTGCCCCGAAGGGCTCAGATCCACTATCATTTGCCTCTCTGTCACTCCCACCTGCTCTCCAGGTGTCCCTCCTCTGGCTGCCCCGGGCCCTGGGGTCCCCACTCCAGGTGCTAACCACCCTGGCCTCTCTTGGTATCTACTTGCTTTTCTATCCTGTGTGCCTAACACAGTGTCTGGCATGTGGCCGGCCCCCAGTAAATGTCTGTGGAGGGAAGGAAATAAATTTATGATATTGTGTTGGTGAAAGAACCGGAAGATTTAAATCCCGTAGAAGACCTCAGAAGCCATAGGATTCCTTTGTACCAGCTGGCGTGGGAGGAATCAGGATGGAAGATCAGGAACCGGGCTCTCGCCTGCCATGTGGTGCTGATTTCCCTCTTCTTCTTTTGTGACTGTCATCACAAACTTCATCTCAGAGACCTGGGACTGAGACTCTACTCGGCCCCTCATCTGCTGTGTGGCCCTGAGCAAGGCAGCTCCCCCTCTGGGCTTCAGTGTCCTCCTTCTTGAAGTAAAGTGGTTGATATATAACACAGAGCTAATGTATACAATTTTGGGTTCTTGCAAGTCCCAGGCACTAAGTGCTGTACATGTATTACCTCATTCGATCCTTACAACAGCCCTACAACAGGGGTAGTATCGTCCTCATGTTCTTAATGGGGAAACCGAGGCACAGAAAGGTTAAATAACTTGCCCAAAGTCTCACAGCTAGTAACAAACAGAGCTGGAGCTTTTATCCAACAAGCTCCTTCCGGAGCCCACTTCTTCACCCCAAAGCCGAACTGCCTCCCAGCTGGATGGTTTAGAAGACCCGTTCCTACTTCACAGTGGGACCTCGATTACTGTCACATTGAGGATGTCGACATTCGGTGCCCTCAGAGCCCATTTTTACCTGGCCGCTTCCACGAGGGCACAGAAGACTTCAGCCCTCTGTCTCCGCCCCGTGCGTCGATGAGAGGGGGGACTGGCGAGGGTGCAGGTTCAGGGGCTGGGCGGACCTGGACTGGAGGTGCAGCTCCACCACTCACCTGCTACGCAACGCGGGCAGCTTCCTTCGCCTCGTGGAACCTCGGTTATGACGCCTGTTAAAGTGGAGACAGTTCCGGAATCTTCCACCTTGGTGGCTGTAAGGATGAGATAACACAGATAGGAATGCCGGATTTAGTAAATAGAAATACAGGACGCTCAGTTAAATTTGAATTCCAGATAAGCAAGGAATGGTTTTTTTAGTGTAGGTGTGTCTCGTGCACTATCTGGGACATACTTATGCTGATAAGTGATTCCTTGTTTATCTGGAATTTACACTTACCTGGGTGCCTGTATTTTGTCTGACAACCTGACATGCAGGGGAAGCACCTGGAATAGTGCCCGTCCCATCGCAAGTGCTCAACAAGCTTTAGAGAGATTTCTGCTGACACCCACTACTTTGCATGCCCTGGGGACTCACCCGCATCTGCATTAACTTGTGTTTGCATGCCCCTGGCTGGTAATAACGGCGAACCCCTGGTTAACCGTGTGGCTCGACTGTTTGTGGATTTGAGAGGACTGACCTAGGATTTCAGGAGAGGAGGTTTGAGAGGGTCTTTCTGAAACACAAGAGGGTGCGGAGACCCCCTCCTCCCCAGGCCACGGTGGACGCCGCCCGCCGGTCAGCAGTCCCCACACTCAGTGCGCAGCCTGGCCAGGCTCGCCCGTCGGTTCTCTATCCACGGGCGCCACCTTGTGCCACATCTGGGTTGCCAGTCTGGTATGTGGCTCTGAGCAGAGGCCGGGACACGGGGAGGGGCCCAGTGAGGCCTGCATTGTCGTCCTGTTCCTGTCCCAACAGAGCCCTCTTCCGAGTTCCCTAATCGTCCTGCTTCCTCTTTTCCCGTCGTCTCTGCCGTCTCTCTCTCTGAACACCTGCGCTGCACCGCAGAGAGGCTCAGAGAGTCCTCAGGTGCGTGAGAAACAGTGCGGATCGGGAGTCAGAGAAACTTAGGTTGGCACCCAGGTAACCACTTACTAGCTGTATGACCTTCGAGGGGATTCCTGGGACTCCTCCGAAGCTCTTTGCTTTGTAAGGTTGTGAGAACAGTCCCCGCCTTGCATGTCTTGAAGGACTTTGGTGAGGAAAAATTGGTTGTGCATACAAAAATGCTCTGAAAATTGTAAATTGCCATGACAATGTAAGTAATTTACAGTATATAATTACACAGCATCTCTAATAATAGAGTGTGTTATTAACAACAGTAATAACAGCAACATTTCCTGGGCACGCTCATACCCCAGCTCTGAACGCCCGGAGACATCTGTACCTGCCCGCCTCCTCTTGCCTCCCACTTTCAGACCCAGGATCCTCCCCTCAGGTGGCCCTTCTGTGCTGCATCAGGTGCCACCAGCATCTGGGAGGCAGAATGGCTCATGTGGCAGTAAGGAGCCCTGCGTCCGCTGGCAGTTACCCGAACTCCCTGTTCCTCAGTTTCTCCATCTGTATAATGGGGATGACAGCAGCCTCCCTCCTTGTGACAATTACATGAGATCATAAGTGTGAGACACCGACAACTTTAGCAAACTCTAAATAACCACTAGTTATTGTTTCCTCCAGACGCTGGCTGTCATTCTGACTGCCCCCTTTTAGGAAGCAGTGCAGAGAAATGGAAATTGCGTGGGATTCATGGCCGGAGAGAAGTGACTTTGAATATCGGCTCTGTCCCCAATGTTGTCACTGTGGGACTCTGGCAGGTGTCCTCAGTCTCTGAGCCAGTTTTCTCCGCCATGAAACAGGAAGAGAAATAGACTCTCTCTCCACAGTTGGGGTGAGGATTCCATGATGTCACTCTGTAAAGTGCTCTGTGTTTCTGTCACCGCATCATTACCAGATAAATGGCAGCTCTTATGTATTTCTTTCTCCTCTTTCAGCCACGTCCATTAAATAACATCTATGAAGCTTCGACTGGGGGCCAGATCCCATGCTGGTTGCTGGGGATACAAACATGAATGAGACATGAGTCTTGGCCCCCAGGAATTCGCAGTCTTGTGGGGGAAGAGTAATAAAAAGGATCACGTCCATTTATTGAGCAGCTGCTGTGCAGCAGATGTGATGCTGGGGCTCTACACACGTCCTCTCGGGAAATCCCCACAAGGACCCAGGACGTGAGCCCTAGCCAAGTGACACGGCCCCAGAGGCCTTGTCTCAACCAGTGCTCTCTGCTGTCTTCCGGATCGACTGGTCAGTAAGTGTGCCAGACGCTGGTGGGAAGGGCCGTCAGGGAGGCCCGGAGGAGGGAGCTCCAGGAGGGGAGGGGAGGGGGTGGGGCAGGTGGAGGGCTTGCAGAGGAGGGTTAAGGGAGAGATGCACCAGGTGGTGGGGGCAGCAGCAGATACTCGGAGGCACAAAGCAGCAGGGCATCTTCAGGGGGCCCAGTCCTCTGGGATGGTTGGGGCAAGGGAGTGGGTGGGAGTCGATGGCGCTGGGGAGGCGGGTGGAGGGGGCTCAGACCACGGAGGGCCTCCGGTGTCCCCGCTCTGCTGAGCGGTTCGGACTCCAGGCTGTAGAGGAGGGTGTGGGTGTCAGAGTGAGGTGTGCGAATGGAGAGGGGCTGTTGTACCCACCACAGCAGCAGTGGGGGTTCGGGGGGGTGGAAGGAGGAAACCGTAACCTCGTCCTGGAACAAGAACTGTGGCTGAAGGGGCAGAGAGAATTGGCTGGGCGAGGAAGGTGTGACAGGATTCACCTCCTCCCTCGCTGAGTTGACACACGGTGGGAGAACATGGGCCGCTCCTCACTGGATGGCTGGGCGGATGCTGCCACCTACCAGCACAGGGAACCCAAGAGGAAGGGCAGAATCTGGGGGAAAAGATGGTGAATTTATTTTGAGTTGCTGTTCAATAAGCAAATCGAAGTGCCATGTCCTGCAGACTTCACTGGGCACTTTACTCCAAATCCAACAGCTCTGTGCAATCCTATCACCATCCCCACCGCACAGATGAGGAAACTGAGGTTCAGAGATGTCAAGTCTCTCCCCAAGATCACACAGCTTGTGAGTAGCAGGGCCAGGATTTGAACCCACATCTGCCTGGCTCCAAGGCTGGTGGGAAGGAAAAACCGAGCAGGGGTTTTCAAGACTCCCATCATGAAACTCGAGCCTGGTGGTGTCCAGTTGTTAGAGCTGGGCCCTCAGGATCATTCCAGAAGCCCGGGAAGGTGTTGACCATGCCCCTCAACCTGTTCTCCTCTTGGATCCAGAGGAACCCTCTGGGGTTCTAGCCCTTCTCCAAGGCTCAGCCTTGGCTGAGCTCACTCTGGGCCAGAGCATCCTGATGACCCCCTCTCTAGTCCCTGACCCGGCCTCCTCCTCTTGCAGCACCTCACGTGGGAGAGACACGAGATGCAGGACTAATTTGCCACTTTGGGGTTTGATGAGAAGAAATGGAATGAGAGAACGGGAGGATGAGAGATGCGCTTGGGAGAACTTGTAGCCCCTCTGAAGTGAGCCAGTGAATTAGAGGCACCAAATAATAATAAACATTGTAGCAGGGGTTGCCATGTTTGCCGGCTGGTTACTACCTGCCGGGTTTTGTGCTTCCAGCCTTTCCTACTTTACACCTTATTTGGTCCTCACAGCAACACTGTGACATAGGTACTATTGTTTTCCTCATTTCACAGAGGAGGAAATTGGGGCACAGAGAGGTTAAGTAACCTGCACAAGGTCACACAGTCATCAAGAGCTTGAGTGCCCATCACTGACACCCTTCCACTTCAACCTGTCCCTCTCTACCTGGTGTGTCTGGCAGCCCGGAGGGCAGAGAGGGAAAAAGAAGGCAAGGGTCCCTTCATTCAGGTGCAGGGTTGGTAGATCCAGCCTCCCTGAACTTCCTGCTGGGGCTGAAGCGGGGGGCAGGTGATCTGGGCTCTGGGCTCCACTCTGCGCCGACTCCCCGTGTGACCTTGGTGTGCTGTCTCCACTCCGGGTTCAATAATTCCCTCTGTGCAAAGACGGTGTTCATTTAGGTGGTGTTTAAGCGTCTTCCCAGATTAAAATGATGTAATTCTAACAGCCTCGGACAGAGGGAATATTGGGGTGTAAGGAGCCAGTGACCCTGGCACTCAGCCGGACTGGTGAGGGCAGGAGCCGCACTGTGTCCCTGATGGGCGCCCACTCTGGGCTGCAGCCCCTGTGAGATTGAGGTTCCCCTGACTTCTGCTCCCTCGCACAGCAGCCACTGGAGGGCGCTGTGTCCCCACATTCGGGCTGAGTGTCCCTCGGACGGCCCAGAACGTCCACTTGCGTCTGGAGAGAACCTGGGAGGCCTGGGGCCGGGAACTGGGGGGCCTCTGGACGCAGCCAGGCCCAGTCAGGCCCTATGGGGCCAGTAGGATCTGACCTGTGACAGGATGTGCAACAGCATTGGCCAGGAGATGAAGCCTGGGCCTCGGTCTGCCGCAGACTCGGGGTGAGCTTTGGGCAAATTGCTTTGCTTCTTGAAGCCTCGGTTTCAGACGCTGTGAAATGGGGACAGTGAAGTCCGCCTCATGGGCCTGTTGTAAAAAAATGCTATAAATGAGGGAGCACACGTGAGCGCTTCCAAGAGCCCGGATGTTCTCTGGGCCAGAGTAAGCGTCTGTTATCATTACCCTCAAAAAGTTGTTCAAGGACGCTCTCAAGGGAGGAGAACAACCCTTGGTAAAGGCCTACCGTGAGTTTAGAACCGGCTTGGGCACTTTCCCTGGTCTTCATCCTTTAAATTCTCCCGGCGGCCCCGTGAGCTACGAGCTACTATCCTCTCCATTTCACAGCTGGCGAAGCCCGGGCCCAGAGAGGCGGCACGGCTTGCCCGGGGTCACCCAGCCACAGAGTGGGCTTAGTGGAGTTCGAACCCTGGTCTGTCTGGCTCCACAGACTTGCCTTCGACCAGGACGTGACCCCACTGCCTCGTACAAGGCGGGAGGGCTTTGGTGCATCTTACTCGAACCTCTCAGCTGAGGCCTCAGATGAACGTCCTCTGCTTAGTCCTGTGGGGGTGGGCCCTCCCCACCGGCTTTCCCACAAACCAGCGTGTCCTTGACGTGGAAGCCCAGCTCAAGGGGGCCGGGACTCCCTGAGCTGGTTTTCAGTCTCCTCTTCCCTTGGACTTGTGTGTGCCCCTCCTCCTCCCCGGGAGGCAGGCGGCTTCACCGCAGCTCGACCAAGCTCTCAGGGTGAGTAAGGGGCGGTGGGTGGAAGACGCTCGGCTCACAGTCCATCCACAGGCTCCCCAGGATGTTTGGGGTGCAGGATGTTTGCACCTGGTGGTGGAGGAATACGCCTCCATGAGATGGTCCAATGGAAGAGCTTGTAGTTTCTCTGTTTTTTTCTACCTTGATGAGAGAAATTGGGCTATTTGCGTGACTGTAGGTAAATAGAATTGTGGCTTAGTTTTCACAGTTTCTGTTCTCTCTCTCTCCATCCTTCCCTCAGCTTGAGAAGGGTAGAGGGAACAGCCAGGTGAATTCTGGAATCTCCGGTCCTGGGAGTGCTTGGAGTCCCCGAGTCGTGGACTTGTGGTGCTGGGGGGAGCCTGAGATCCTGGGCAGAGACGAGGCAACGGAGGTCCAGGGAGGGGACCAGACCTGCCCACAATCAGTGACAGGTGGGGACCGGAACCCGCCTGTTCTCCTGGCCTCACGCCGACACATTTTGCTAAGTCACTTGCCGCCTGGAGTGGGGTTAGTCTGGACGAGGAGAGAGGGGAGGGGACAGTGGAGGGATGGGAGGGGCTGGCCTTGCTCTCTGACAGCTCTGACGGCGGGTTGATTGTCTTCATCTGACGTCAGCCCCTGGGCAAATAACGGCCGCGGAAAGCAAATATTATGAGAGTAAATGCGTAAACAGAGCTGGCGGCAGTTTCAGTGCCAGCTGATGGGGAAGCAGGACCTGTCAGCAAAGATGGGGGGCACGGTCCCCTGAGAAGCTGCAGTGGGGCTGAGGGGGACAGCTAGGCGGGTTCTGAGAGAGGCAGCTTGCCCCGGATCCGGAGGAGAATGTCTAGGGATACAGGAGGGAAAGAAAACCATCAGTTACTGAGAACCCAGGTCTGACTGAGCACTTCAGAGATTCTCACTCAGTCTTCCCAGGAACCCTAAGGGACAGGCAAAGTTGTCCCTGTTTTGTGGACGAGCACACTGAGACTCAGAACGGTTAAGTAACTTGCCCGCAGTCACACAGATAAGAGGTGGGGGAGCAGGGATTCGATCCCAGGTCTGTCCAATGTGTTTCAAAATCTGGGCTAGGGACCTCTCTTTATCAGAATCACCAGGGACACTTGTCACAAAGGAGATACCCAGGCTTCACCCCAGACCTACTGAGCCAGAACCTTGGGGTGGGCCTGGGAATGGTATTTTTAACAAGCTCCAGGGAAGTGGGGGGTCTTTGCTGCTAAGACCTGGGAATAATTGCCCGATAGCAGGAGCTGGCCAACTTTTTCTGTAAGTGGATAGATAGTAAATATTTTAGCCTTTGCAGGTCCGACAGTCTCTGTTGCAACCATTCAACTCTGCTATTGTAGCGTGAAAGGACCCACTGCCAATACACATGTGAATGAGTGTGACTGTGTTCTGATGAAACTTTATTTACAAAACAAGTGGTGGGCCAGATTCGGCCCACGGTAGTTTGCTGCCACTCGCTTAGTCTACAGCAGCCCCGTGGGGAGGGTATGATTATCTCCATTCTGCAGAGGAGAAGACTGAGGCCCAGGAAGGTTAGACATGCACAGTTGCACAGGGAGTGCATGGCAGAGCTGGGATTAGAACCAGACCTGATTCCCAGTCCAATGGTGCTGAAAAGTGTGAAGCCTGATAGAATGCCTGGGCCACAGGGACTGTTATTATTTAGTGAGAGCAGCCACCATTCATTGAGCACTTACCATGTGCCAGTCAGAGTCATTAGCTCATATAAGTTGCTACCCAGATGTTGAATGTCATTGTCTCTGTCACATGGGGCCGTCACAACCTCCCTGGGAGGTAGGAAGGCGTCTGCAGTGTGTCAAAACCAGCTTATCTCGAGTATCCTGTGCACCTGACATGCTACAGCTGGACAACGGGAAGGTGGAAGCTGCTGACCTGACATATTTGCCTTTCCATTCTTGAGCACATGTGCACACACCCCCACCCTCAAACAAACAGCAAACGGACACGTGCTCACTCCGGTGACCTCCTGATCGCAGGTAGAACACAAAATCCAAGGCCTGGAAATGACCCGTCTGGTTTATGAGCGATGTCCCCACTGAGATCAGGAACCAGGAACCAGTGTGGTGTGGGGAAAAGAATGTCAGGCTTCCAGTTGGCCTAGATTCCTCTCCACACTCTGCCCCTGGTCTCCTGGGCGACTTTGGGTGTCGCTTTCCTCATTTATAAGTGAGTGTCGCTTTCCTAATTCATAAAATGGTGGGAAATAGGTTTGCTCAGTTGTTTAAGACATTCATTCATTCATCCACTCACTGACAATGTATTAAGCACCTCGTATGAGCCGAGCACAACTCAATCATTTTGATTTAAAATTCCGAAGATTTGAGATTCAACCCTTCCTACTCCTGAATAGGAGTTAGTGCATAAATTTATAGGTCCTTTGCTTCAAGGATGCCTTGGGCTAGGATTTCTCTCTGGGTAAAAAGTTTCTCTTTCTCCTGCAAAAAGTAGTTGTTGGCAAGAATGTAGAGTCAGCTCCACCCACCTATCCCTTCATTAATCCAACCTTCCATCCATCTGCCTATCCATCTATTCACTTACCTTTGCATCCCTTCATCCAATCATCTATATATCTCTATCCATCCATTTATTCATCCAAGTGTTTGTTGAGCACTTACCATGTGCCTGATCCAGCACTCTAGACCTTTCCACCCCAGGAAGTTCCCACTAGTGCCCACTCCAACCTGGGGCCTCAGGCAGAGAGGATGGAAAGCCCAGAGTCTAGGGAGTAATAATTCTCCATGCTCAAAATCCAGGGAATTTCTGGAATGCTTTCAGGCACTTTGAGGGTGGACAGGGCCACAGACTGATCTGGTCAGGCTGCGCACACCTCGCCATCCAGACACGACCTGTCCTCCTGACCCTGCTCTGGTCTTCCTCCCTCTGAGAACACTCCAGGTCCCAGCCCTGGGTCTGTGTGAACTAAAAATAATCCTGTGTGAATGAGTAAACAAAACATGGTATATCCATTCAATGGAATATTATTCAGCCATGAAAAGGAATGAAGTACTGACACAGGCTACAACATGGATGACCCTTGGAAACACCACGCTAAGTGAAAGAAGCCAGACAGAAAAGACCACATATTGCATGACTCTATTTGTTTGAAATGTCCAGCATTTTCATAGGGCAAATTCATAGGGACAGAAAATGGATCAGTAGTTGCCAGGGGCTGAGGGAAAGGAGGCGTGACTGCTAATGAGCACAGGGTTTCTTTTGGGGTGATGAAATAGTCTGGAATTAGATGGTAGTGACAGTTGCACAACCTTGTGAATATAATAAAAACTGTTGGATTGAATACTTTAACAGGGTGAATTTTATGCTATGTGAGTTATTTTAAAAGATTTAAAAGTTCTTAGAAAACATTAAAAATTTTAAAACAGTATTCCCACGCATCATCACATATGCTCTTCTCCACTTCTGGTGACGTAGCTGGGGTGGGGAGCACGGATGCCGGTTTTCACTGAGAAACGGGAGCTCAGACAGGTGAGGGCCTGTCAAGACTGCCTTGCTGGTTCGTGGCAGGGCGGCCGAGAACCAGAGTCGGACTCCTGGTCAAGTGCTCCTTCCTGCACATCAGGCTGCCTGACGAGTAGATGATGCCTCATGCGCCAATCCCCCAGCGATGTCCTACTTACCACCTTTAGGTCAGGGGTCTCTGCAGGCAGGGACTGTGCTGGAAGAGGCTGTCACAACAGCTCATAGCTGCCATTCAAGAGGGTGACTCGGTGCCAGGCATGGGGGATTCAGGTGTGTTGCCTTATTTCCTTCTCCAAGTCCCTCGTCGTGGACCTTTGCGGTTAGCCCCAAACCCCCTTCTAGTGAGCACCCAGATAATTTGTGGGGAGTCCTCAGTGATCACAGACTGGTAGGAGGTCACACTGCCCCCACTATGGAAGCCAAAGAAATGGGCAGGGGGCAGGCGTATAACTCAGGTTGAGCCATGAACACTGAGCAAGTGATGTGAAGGCTTGGGGGCCACTGGAGTCCTGTCATCACTGGGGCTGCAGCAGCCTGCACCCGGGCTGGTCTCTCTACCCTGCCCTCCACCAGTCCTTGTTTTCTGCCCACTTTGTAGGTCTGGTCTTCCAGCTTCCTGTAGATTCTGTGGGCTCCCAATATCCTTCCAATAAATTCCTTTTTGCACTCGGGAAAGACAGAGTCAGGTTCTGTTGCTTGCAACTGTTTGCTCTGACCAATGCATCCCTAGGAGATCGATACTCTTATTTTGCCCATTTTACAGATGAGGAAACTGAGGCTCAGAAGGGTGAAGTGACTTGCTCATAGAATGAGCGGCAAAGCCAAGATTTAAATCCAGGTCTGTCAGAGTCCAGAGCCCAGTCTCTCAACCTCAGCAAGAAAGAAGGGACAGCAAATCTTTCCTCTAAGCTGGACACTGAGCTGGGCGTATCCTCTCAGCAGCTCTGTGAGGGAGAGATTGTCCCTATTTTAGAGAAATGAAAACTGAGGCTCAGGGAGATGAGGTACCTGACTTACAGGTCCCGGGGCTGATCCCAGTCCTGTGCTACGACGCAGAGGTAGGAACGGGGACTCCCACGTGGGTGTGCCCTCTTCCCGGTTGGCAAAGTTCTGATCGGTGCTCTTGGCTCCCTCAGCACCTCCCCGCCCAGCCCTGAGGGGTGGAAACCAGACTCCAGCACGAATGCACAGGTTGGGGGCTGGGGAAGCCTCGGGAGGAATCCCGCCCCGCAGGCCAGGTCTCCTAGAAATCAGGGGCCGAGGAAACCACCACACTGATAAATATTTACTGTTGCCTCAAAAAAAGTCTCACTTGATATATTTTATCTGTGAAAAAGCAGTAAATGGCAGGGCCCCGTTACTTCTGGCCAGTCCAGCAGAGCCGTAAGGATGCTCTGTCCAGTTGTAGCCAGGGCCCAGCCTGTCACCCCTGGGGCACCTCCATGTCTATGCATCGCAGGCGGTTTTGCTTGGGCTCCAGTGGGCTGTGGCCAGAACTCTGGGAAGGACCATTGGACAGGCTTGGTGGGGGGATGTATGGAGCACGGGCAATGGAAGGAAGGGGACCCTCGGACCTATTCCTCCCACAGTCCCAGAACCAGCCTTCATTCAAATCCCAAGGCTATTCCCAAAACAGCTTCAATTCAGGCTGGACATCAGCACCCACCTTAAACCCCGCTTCAGCCCTCACCCTTGCCAGAACTCAGCCCAGCCAAACACCATCCACACCTTGCCCTAGCCCCAGCCCCGTCCACAGTTCAACCAGACGTCAGCTCTGTCCCAAACTCAACTCAAGCTCAGCCAACCCCAGGCCCAGCCTCAGACCCATCGCAGCTACAGCCCAGCCTGAAAACTGCCCCTAACCCAGCCTGAATGCTGCTCCCAGCTCGCCACGCCCAGGTGCTCACCTCAGCCCCAGCTCGCCCCGGCCCCGAGGCTGGCCAGAGGCATGCTCATGTCAAGGGCAGAGGGTCACCAGATGGCTTTCCTTTGCCTCAGAGTCTGACACAAATATTTATTAACACCGCCTATGTGCCAGGCCTTCTTCTACGTGCTGGGGACACGTCTGTGAATGCGAACACGGCCTTGGGCGGCGGGAAGAGCCTGCCTTCTCCCCCCAGCCTCCTTCCTCACCCCCAGCCTCCCTCCTCCCCGCATCCACACTCCCTCCTCGCCCTCCCTCCTTCCCCTCTGGCCTCCATCCTTCCAGTCTCAGCCTCCCTCCGACCCCCAGCCTCCCAGCTTTGAGACCCCGCTCACCCTCCACCTCTGTTCTCTGCCCTCCCCTCCAGAGCCAGGAGGCCGGGGCTGGGCTTCTGGATGGCCACGGTCTCCTTTGTGACCTGGGCATGCCTCCTCATAGTGCACAGTGAGAGAGAGGGTTGGACAGCCTGGCCTTGGAGGTTCCACCTGCTTGCGACCCTCTAGAAGTCAACGATCTATGCACAAAGGTCAATACCTGAGTGGTAGACAGATGCTGGTCTTCTGGAGTGGACTTCGTGGTCAAGAGGAGCTCTGGCGTCAGGAACCAAACATAGTCTTCTCTCTGGTGGGGTCTGGAGAGCACAGAGCCGGGCGGGTGAAGGAGTCATGCAGTCCGGCCCTGGCCCCTCGCCCTCTGACTCTTCCCCGTCACTGAGGACCACGTCTCGGGGCCCCAGGGTCCAGGCCCTGCTCGGCTTCCCCAGCTTCTGGCTCTCCTTGTTCAGCCTTAACCTCTCCCGTCCTCGCTTTCTCTCCCGCATCCTTCGCCCTTTCCTGCATTATTTTTTCAGTCCCTCTGATTGTCGTAGGCCCATCTCTATTCCTCCATCTCCCTCCCATCTTGTCCTTTTCTCTGCACCATTTTTCTGTTCTCTGTTTGTCTGTCTCTGTCATCTCTCTTCCTTTCGATTCTCATTGTCTGTCACTTACAACCCAGAGAACACGATGGAAGTGGAGCTTCAGATCAGTGGCAGCTTGGGAAATGTGGAGAGTTGTAGCCCTCTGTGCTTAAGAAAATCTGGTGACTTCCCCCCACAAAGTGACACCTTATTATCGGTGTGAAGCACACCTCTCGGTGCTTAGAGGCTGGGTGACCTTCGGCACGTTGCTGCTTGAGGTTTCTAATAAGTCGCGTAGTCTCACCCTATCCTGTGAGGAAGACAGGGCACACAGTAATGCCCCCCTTTCCTGGACGGGGAAACTGATGCTGAGAGCGGAGCAGTGGCCTCTCGCGGCAGGTCAGGAGCCGCCCCCCGAGTCCAGTGCTTTCCTTCTCCCCTTCATCACCGCGACTGTCGCACCCACCTTGGACATTGGGAGGAGTATTTCCGGTGATTCTGGGACGCACAGGGGCCTCCCAAGCTGGGTCATGGGTGATGTTTTGCGCCCAGCTGCACGATCTACAGGTCACTGCGGTCTCTCCTGGAACTTGGGGAGAGTCAGTACCCAGTCCACCTCCAAGGGCGGCTCTGTGGAGAATTCGGAGGGGCGCTGCAGCTCTTTGAAGCCCAGAGAAAGGGGAGCTTCCTCATGAAAGGAAAGCCCCTGGGGTGGGGGAAGGCTGGTAAGGGAGGGTGAGACCCTGCCAACTCCTACCCAAGGCGCTGGCGGTCAGCTCAGAAAAGTGGCCCCACGAGAGGACACAGCCTGACTGAGGGCGCAGGCTTGGGCCTCGAGTGCTGGCTGCCCCACCTCCAGGTGTGAGGGACATGAAAGCCCTTTGCTAAGTGTGTGGCGGGACAGGTGCTTGTTGGTAACCCGGACCATGTGTATCGAATGTCGAGACCCGGCATTCAGCAGAGGTCTCGCTCTTTACCTACGAATCCACAGTACCTTGAAGGGGTTTGTGATTCTCCCCCAACTTGAAAAAGCAGTGGAATTTGAACTTGATTTATTCTACCATCTTGAAAAAAAAAATCTGGCAGTGGATCAACTATTCACCAAACAGTCTTGTGTATCACTGAGTTGAAATGGGACGTGAAGGCGGAGTTCGTAAAGATACTGGTTGTACCGAATAAGCACTAATAATTGTCACATTTTTATTTTATTGAGCACTTATCACCTCCCAGGCACTGTTCGGCCCTTTACGTGCATCCTTCAGCCCCACGACGTCACGGTGTTACTGCCCCCATGTTACAGACAAGGAAACTGAGGCTGAGAACGGGAGGTAACTTGCCCACTCTTGGGCGGTGGTTTCAGGCTGTGAACCCAAGCAGTCTGGCTCCAGGGCTCAAATTCTCACCACCGTGCCCCACTGCGTGCCGAGAACTTGGCCTGCACGATCTCAGTCTCAACAATCCCGCTCGATCGGAGGGGTAACGCTCGGAGCCAGTGTGCGCGCAGCTTTCGCGAGGCGGCAGGCCCTGGTAACCAGGGCACCTGCCTCGCGTTGTTTCATCAGCAGCTCTGCGCGGCGCCCCGTTTTATAACTGAGGAAGCAGAAGCTCAGACCAACCTCAGAACAGCGTCCAAGCTCCTTAGCCCGGCACTGGAGGCTGAGGAGGCCCCTCATGGCCTGGCCCCCGCCTCCCTCCGCAGCCCTGTCAGCTGCTTTGTCCGCTCACACTCAACTTTCCAGCACTGTTTGCAGCTCTCTGAGAGCACCCTGGCATCTTATGCCTCTGAGCCTTTGCAAACCCTGTTCCCTCTACATGGGATACCCAGTCCTTCTATACCGCCTAATGCCTACTTTTTCCTCAAGCCTTAACTGGGATGTCACCTCCTCCAGGAAGCCTTCTCTGATTGCTTATGACTGGCAAGTTGCCTTTGTTATGTTCTCTGTCCCTCATCCCCAATACACTGTATTATAATCACCTCTTTGCTGGTCTGCTTTCCTTGCTGGGCCAGGAGCACCACAAAGCCAGGGACCTGTCTGTCATGTCCACCATTGTCTTTCTAGTTCCCAGCCCAGCACCTGACCCCAGGAAAGGCTCAATTAATACCTGAGTAAACAAGCAAATAAAATGCATCAAAGTAGACAAAACAGTTAAGTTCATTGAGTGCTTACCCGGTATCAAGTATTTTACATGTATCATCTCATTTAATTCTGATAACCTTAGGAGGTAGAGACTATCGTTATCTTCATTTTAAAGATGGGAGACTGAGGCACAGAGAGTTTAATTCTTTGTCCAAGATCACACAGTTAGTACTGGTGGAGCTGGGATTCAAACCCAGGTCTCTGGACTCCAGTATTCCTACACAAGCCTGCTTCTAAGACACCTAAAAGGATGTTAGAATACTTGGAAAGAAGGAAATTCACAGTATAATGATCAAAATACAGCTATAGTTGATTCTTCAAGTGAGCAAGTGCTTTTAGAAAAGATGAGCTAAAAAGAAAATCCTTCAAATGCTCAAAAGTAGGCAAAATAGGGGGGAAGCTCCCTAAAAGTGTAGCAGGGTCTCCATCCCCCAACATGACATGCTGATTGCAACGGGGAGCAGGTGGAGCTGTGGATAAGCCGGCCCCCGGTGATGCTCCAGGTGACAGCCCCCTGGACCAGGTCGGTGTAGTCTCGCCCGCTTCCAGCCCCCACACCTCTCCCCTGCACCCTGGCTGGACCCGGCCGGCAGCACGGTGGGGGGACTCCCACCGCAGCCTTGCTTCGAGGGTACATTCTAAGTGCTGGGACAGGGGCGTTCCGGGGCTATTATCTGTCTGGTTTGAATTAGGT
Source organism: Tapirus indicus (assembly GCA_031878705.1). NCBI lineage: Eukaryota > Metazoa > Chordata > Mammalia > Perissodactyla > Tapiridae > Tapirus > Tapirus indicus. The sequence continues at coordinate 101,365,018 of CM062924.1, read as the reverse complement.
GCCGGGCTCTGCAGAACCCCGGGCTCGTTAGCGGCTTTCTCACCCAGCCTGGCGCCTGCAAGATGATAACATTTTACTGTTTCCTTGGTTTTTCTTTCTTTCTTGTTTTTGTCTCTTTCCTCCCTTTCTTTATTTCAGATTTTCACCTCATGCCATAAAGATGCAAAGGCTGCCACAGTCCCACTGGGAAACACTCAAGTCCCCAGCACCTCTGGTGTCCCCGCCCCTCACTGCTCGCCAGCAGCACACCTAGTGCCACAAGCCACGAGCCCAGGGATCCCTCCGCAGGGCAGAACTCTCGGGGGGGCGGGGCTGTGTTTCTCTGCTCCCCATCCAACACACAACACCCCCACACCTGCATTTATTTCTCCAGGACCTCAGGGTGGCACAACGTTAGCAGGCATTTCTGGAGTCTCTCTGCTTCCTTTTTTTGTTTTCAGTTTTGCTTTAAAGTTTTGAATTCTGATCCACATTTATTCTTTTACTTAACTCAACTTTTTCTCACCTGCAAAATGGATGGAATAGGAGAATTTATCTCCTACCACTGACGTTAGGCTGAAAGGAGAGAGTGAGTAGAAGGTGCTTATCCCGAACTGGGCATACAGTAAGTGCTTAATAAGTAGTAGGCATTGTCATTATCCTGCTGATGTCAGGGACAGCCACTACCACTTGGGGAGCACCTGCCTTGGTGGTTGCAGGGAGGAAGAGAAATCTCACCAGGTCAGGTGTGGAGAAACGATCAGTGAGGGGTATCAGTTCATCATCCTCATCATCTTCATCATCAATATCACCACCACTATCATCATCATCACTATCCTTGTCTTCATCATCATCACCATCATCATCTTCATCACCACCACCACCACCATCATCGTCATCATCACCTCTAACTCTAGCTTCTCTTGTTCTTTTTCTGCTTTGTCCTCGGCAGAGGGTGGGAGAGAATGTGATAAAGAGAGAGGGAGGAAGCCTGAGCAGACTGGGAAGAACTGTGAATTGCAAGACCAGAGAGACTCCGGAAAAGAGAGATGGGCTAAGTGAGGTGGGGCAGAGGGAGCTGAGGGGGTTGGTGAGTTGGGTTCAGGGCAAGGCCGTTGGAGGAAGAAGTTCATTTCTGATGACCATGATCAGAGCTTACGTTACTAGGCGCGTCTGAGCTGACGAGGATTCCTCTCAGGTTCTTTAATCCCCACAGCAATCTTTGGGGGAAAGAGCGCTCTTACTCCCACGTCTGGTGCTGTCATCTCGGGCATCAGGCTTGGGTGGACCAGCAGGGGGCAAGTATTGCAGGGCAGGGCCTCTGGGAAATTGCACCACGTGTGTGTCAGCTCTTCCTGGCAGGGTGGTCTGTGCCGGTGGAGTCTGTAAGGGCTGTGCCAGGGCGTCTGCTGACATTTTCTTGGACCCCTTTGCCAGATACCTCATGAGCTGAGGAGAGGTCACTGGGGTGCCGGTGGGTCTGTGGCTGGAGCTGGGATTTGGGAACTCTGGATCTCGGGATGTTGGAGAGAAGATGCCTTCCATACAGTGGCCTCCAGCTGCTCAAGTGGGCAACCTCAGGCCTCATCTTCCTCACCCTCTCAGCAGCCTGTGTCAAAGCTGTGTCCTCCCTCCTGCCTTAAGCACTGGCTTCCAGGCCACTGCACTCTTTTGATTTTCCTTCTTCTTCCCTGGCCACACCTTCTCAGGCTCCCCTCCAGAACTGGTCTCCTCTTCCAAATGGATAAATGTGGGAGCACCGAGGGCTCTTCCCCACCTGTCCCTGGTGGTCTCATCCGGGCTGAGGTTGTGGACACAGTCTCTCTATACACTGACATCTCCTGAATGTCCATCTCCAGGCCAGACCTTTCCCTGGAGATCCAGACTCTTACGTCCCGCTTCCCACTGAGAGAAGTCCCGCTGCATCTCAAACCAGATGGAGTTCCTGAAACCTGCTCTTCCTTCAGCTTCTGCCTCCAGGTAAATGGCCCAAATCCCTGCAGCCATCTGCCTCCTCTCTTTCCCTCACATCCTGCATCTGATCCATCCACAGGCTGGTGAGCGCTAATTTAATACAGAGTCTTGACTCCCATGGGCACCCCACTGCTACACTGTTGTGCCCCTGTTGCTGAGCTAGCCTCGTACTGTCTCCTTGCTTCCCCCATCTCTGCTGCCCTCCAGTCCAGTGATCTTTCAAAAGTTGACATCAGATTTTGTCACTCTGCTTAAAACTCTCAAGTGCTTCCTGGCCAAGATGTAATACAGTCCTACTTGGCAGCCACATCCCTGTTGTGTGTTATTGACTCCTGACTGCCTCTCAGCCCATATCTCCTACAATTTTGCCTCACTCCCTCTGATCTGGACTCACTCTGATCCAGACACATTAGGCCCTTTGGTGTTCTTGGCCTTTCTAAGCTTGTTCATGCCTCAGGGCCTTTGCACTTGCCATTCCTCATGCCTGGATTGCACTGCCCACATGTTCCCAAGACTTGCTCCCTCTTTTTGTTCAGATCACTTTCCCAAAGCTGCGTTACCTAGGAGGCCTTCCCTGACAGCCTTCTCTAAATGGTCTACATTGGCTGTCCTGCTCAGACTGCACACTTGTCTGCTCCAGCCATTACCTGCTTTATTCTCCTTCATAGGACTGACTGCCACGTTAAATTAGATGATGTGCTCATTTGCTTGTTTAGTGTCTCTTTCTCCCACTCGATTGTAAGCTGAACTGTGGGGACTCTGTCTTATTCTCCACTGTTTCCTCAGTGCCCAGCACCGTGCCTGGTACATAGTTGGTGCTCAATAAAAACTTGTTGAATGACTGAATAATGAACAGCCACTGAGGCTGGCCTGAGAATGTATTCATGGGACCCCTTGCACAGTGAATGTTTGTTGAATGAATTAACGTGAACTTATTATATGTGCCTTTTTGATTGTCGGCTCGTTGAGAGCAGACTCCTAGCTTGCTCCTCTTGGTATTTCTCATGATGCTTTACTAAGCTGCGTGACCTCAGGCAAGTTATGTAAACTCTCTGGGCTTCAACTTCTTCATATGTAAAATCAGGATAGTAATGGTATCCCTGTCATGGGGTTGTTGGGAGGATTAAAAGAGTCGATATATGTAAAGCTCTCAGAACAGTGCCTGGCACAGAGTAGGTGCTCACTAAACATCAGCTGTTATTACCATCCTGGTGTTACACACAGTAGATGCTTTCAAAGCTACACGGCAGGGGACTGAGCAGACCTGAGTTCCCTTGAGCCGAGCCCAAAGACGCCTGCTCCTATTGCCCTTTGCTTCCCCATAGTAGGAGCTGGAGAATTGTCTGATAACGTGAACTGAACTGACATTAGAAACCACGCTGTGCCATCAACTTGTGCTGAGTTTGCGGCCAGCGAAACCCCAAAGCCTTCCTTCGCAGCCTTGGTGCTCAGCCAGCGATCCCTCATCCAGTATTTGTGGGTTTCACTTTACTTTTTGTGGTCTCTTGCTTTTTTTTTATGCTCCGGATTATAAAAGTAATATATACCCACTGTGGAAAGTTTACAATAAGCATAAAATTACACAGGCAGGAAAAGAGCAACTTACAAATCAGCGTGAATGGTTTGAAGCCACTTGCATAAAATGTTTTTATATATTTATAAAGAGAGGCAGAGAGAGAGTGAGCGAGGAGGATGCTTGAAAAAACGTTCGCTAAAATGTTTGTAGTGGCTGTTCTCGATGTGGCTGTATTCCACCTGACTTTTATGTTTTCCCTTATATTTTTTACTTGATGCTGTTTGAATTTTTAGAAGAGCAAACAAGTATTATCTTTTCAAAAATAAATTTTTTGGATAATCATTATTTTACAATGGAAATCAGATAATTTAGCTCCTCTAACTTAAAATCCTCTAAGCGTTCTTCATTCATTCAAGAAAAAGTCATCGAGTGGGTACTAAATGCCAGACCGTTTCTGTCTCCGCCTCCTTGCTTTATGGTCCTTATAGCTCCCATTGCTATCTCAGAGATTGTTTATCGGTTCTGGGTTCAGCGTCTGTCCCCCCTAGAACTTACCCATGTGAAGGCAGAGCTCTCTATAATGCCTACGTCTGTCCTGTACGCAGCCTGTCTCAGGGCCTGAAACAATGCCTGGCTTGTAGTGGGCCCTCAATAAATATCTACTGGATAAATGAAAGTTTAAAAGCAAAAATACAGAAGTAAAAGAGAGCCAGCCCTGATGGTCTAGAGGTTAAAGTTTGGCGCTCACCACATTGGTGGTCCAGGTTCCCTTCCCAGTGGCAGAACCACACCACCCATCTGTCAGCTGCCATGCTGTGGCAGTGGCTCATACAGAAAAACTAGAAGGACTTACAACTATGATATACAACCACGTACTGGGGCTTTGGGGAGAAGAAAAAAAATTTTTTTTAAAGAAGTGAAAGAAAATCTTTCATTATTCCACCAACCAGAGATTTTTTTTAGCATCTTGGTATGTTTCCTTCCAAACTTTTTTCTATTTTATGTATGAATATAATTGAAAACACGTTTTGCATCTTTTTCTTTTCAACCCAGCATGATATGAGCATTTCCCATGGTGTTAAGAAGTATTATTTTTCCTGAATGTATGGTAGTGGTTCTGACCAAGGGGGATTTTGCCCCCTAGGGGGGTATTTGGTTGTCACAATTAGTGGGAGCTTGGGGCGTTGCTACTGGCTGCTAAACATCCAGCAACGCACAGGACAGCCACCACAACAAAGAATTATCCAGCCCAAAATGTCCACCACGGGAGGCTGGGAGCCCCGCTGCCTAGTAGACTGTCATGCAGATCCACAAGACTTGGCTTATCCGACCCCTGTTTGTTGGAAATGGAGTTGTTTCTGGTTTTTCACAAATATCAATAAGGTCGTGAATGTTTCAGACATAAATCTCTACCACATTCTATATTATTTTCTTGGGATAAATCACAATGCTTGATCTCCAGGAACTTGAATGAGGGACAACACTGACCTAGCTTGAACGTCATTTTGTCAGTTTCAGCTGGGCAATCCAGCCGCTCTGGGCCTTCTGTCCTCTGCCGCATTTGTGGTCTCTCCCAGCTCTGAGTCATGTCAAAGGAAACATCCGGACTTTCACGGCTGAGGTGCTTTCCGTGGTGAGGGCTGCCCCGGCAGGACCTCACTGTCCTAGTCAGTTTGGGCTGCTGTAACCAACTGCCGTAGGCTGGCGGCTTACACAACAGACATTTATTCCTCATCATTCTGGAGGCTGGGAAGTCCAAGACCAAGGTGCCGACAGATCCGGTGTTGGTGGGGGCCCTCTTCCTGGTTTGCAGACGCCTGCCTTCTGGTATCCTCACATGGCAGAGAGAGTTCTACTCTCTTTCTCTTCTTACAAAGGCACTAATCCCATCACGGGGCCCCACCCTCATGACCTCATCTAAACCTAATCACCTCCCAAAGGCCCCACCCCCTCATACCATCTCACTGGGTGTTAGGGTTTCAACATATGAATTTGGGGGCACACAAGCATACCGTCCATAACATCACCTGTCCAAGATTTCAGACCCCCTCTTTTGGGAAAAGCCTGGTTAATCATGACCTATAGCTAATGTCTGTCATGGGAGTGGAAGAGCAGAATGGAAGCAAGGATGCTGTCACCTGCCATCCCTGACTTATGCCAACAAAACCGCTATTGTTGGAGACAGTGGGACACCCCTTTGGGAATTGCTTTTGGGGTTTACAATACCTTCCCTCAATAAGAACATCGCCTATGTGGTAAGTGTTCCTATGTGTACCAATGCAGACTGTGCAAAACAGAATATCTTTCATTCCACAAATATTTACTGAGCCCCTGCTGTGTACCAGGCACTGTTCTAGGCACCAAGGATACAGAGATGAAACAAGACACATAGAGGGGACACAGTCACGTAAACAGATTATATAAAATACAATGTTGGGAAGTGATTAGTACTTGAAAGAAAAATATGGCAGGGACAGGGACAGAGAGTGGCAGGGTGAGGAAGGCCATTTTAGAAGGGATAGTCCCTGAGGAGGGGATATTTTAAAGTGACCTGAGTGAAGAGAGTGGGTGAGCCCTGGGAATATCTGTGGGAAGAGCAAGTGCAAAGGCCCCGAGGCAGGAATGTGTTGGGCAAGTGTGAGGAGCAGCAAAGAGGTTGGTGTGGCTGGTGTGGGATGAGCGAGGGGGAGAGCCACAAGAGATGAGGTTAGCCAGGCGGTGGCCAGATTGTGTGGGGCCTGCAGGCCATGGTGAGGACATGGGACTGTGTTCCATTGGAGGGTTTAAGCAGGTAGGAAAGAGATCTGATTCCATTTAAGAAGACCTCTCTGGCTGCTATATGGAAGATGGAGCACGGGGAGGGGCTGTTGGGACAAGGGAGGTGAGAGGTGACGGTGGCTCAGACCGGGAAGGTAATGAGACGCTGTCAGATCCCAGACATATTTTGGAGGTAGAGCTGATGGGTTTGCTGAGGGATTGCGTGCTTGGGAGCGGTGAGAGAAGAGGAGTTGCGAGCGACTAACAACTGGGAATTGAGAGGAGCTCTCCGAGCTGAGATTCTCCGCTGGGATCTGCATTTCCATGACACGCCCACATGGGATGAATCGCAGACAGACAGCCAACCCCTGGACAGCTGGACGCTGATCAGCTGGCAGGGCCAGGCGTGCTCTAGGGTTTTTTTTTTCCTGACCTTGGGCTTTTTATCACTCTTAATTTGGTGCCTTGGGATGGGCCTCCCATCCCAACCCCATGGAGAAGTGCTGCCTTCCAGCCAGAGGACTGTCAGGACAGGGGCCCAGCTGGCTGCGGCCCAGCCAGGGAAGTGGTTTGAGCCGCTGTCTCCTGCCCCCTTGGCTGGACAGAGCATGGCCCTCCTGATGAAAGCTGAGACACCTCGGCGCCCCCCACCCCCCAGTTCTCAGGAAAGCTGCTGCCCACCTGGCCTTCTGCGCTCAGCTTGGCCGGATTATCTCAGTTGAGCTGGCCTGCATGATAGAGAATAAATTAATGCTCCCATTAAGGAAAAAAAGCCTGCTTTTATTGTTTGGTGATGAAATGAAGAATGGGAAAATGTTTGTTTTGGTTACAGGGCAGGGAGGAGGTGGGGCGGCGGCTGGCATCCAGGACCATGAATGGTGATGGATGGAAGGAGAGGCAGCTGTCAGGACCCGGGGAAGGGGTCCTAGAGATGGGCATCCGCGCTGGAGGTCGCTGACAGTCTCCCAGTGCTCCTGGAGACTCGACGTTAGGAAGTGGCACTCTGTCCCGGGGTTGGATGGAGCTGGGTTCTAGCCCCAGGGAGATGTCGCTGTGTGACTTGGGGCAAACCCCTGACCCTCGCTAGTCCTGTTTCCTCCTCTGTTAGTGAAGCAGTAGTCGCAATGGCCTCTCAGGGCCTTCCTTGTTGTCACCGTCTAGGATCCACTCGACTACGGTGGAACAGAAGCCGTCCCTGAGATGGTTTCTGGCACCGTCGCCAGATGCATGGGGAAAGCAACGCGCCTGGTATTTCAAGAAAAGGCGATGCCTGACTGTAAACATCATAACTGCTTACGTGGACTTCACGCCACAAGCACCACCTGTTCTACCTCGGAGAGGGTTGGAGAGTATTTAACTCTATCAAAGCCAGCTTGCTGGGAACTCCCGGGGAGCGAGGACGAGGGGCGGGGTAGGGGAAGCACAGCCGGCATGGGGGAGGCCGGAGAGACCCCAGGGAGGGCAGCCAACCCGAGTGAGTGAGAGAGAGTGTGTGTGCGTGTGTGTGTGTGTGTGCGCTGGGGGGGGGGGCATTAACTGACTTCTGTTAGCTCTGCATAAAGGTTCCGATCCAAGAAGGGATTTTTGCAGGTTTTTAGTGTCAGATGCGATGGCCAGACCATGGATCAGTGTGGATGGCCACCACTAACGCCAGGGTCCAGACCCAGGGCAAGGACTCTGTCACCAGCAGGTGGCGGCGCGGCACTGTGGCTCTGCGCCCAGGCTCCAGACAGAAGCAGCACGTTTGCAGCTGGCCACAACGCCTCCTGCGCTACCCTGGGCACCTGACATTGCTTCTCTGGGCCTCATTTCCTCCTCTGTAAAAGGGGAGAGGAACGGTCCCACCTTGTGAAACTGCGCGAGGATCAGGTCGAGAAGGTGCCGTGGGTTGGGGGACCTGAGCACAGTTCACTACATGGTGGGTGTCATTTTCACAAGGACGGGAGGCCCATTCAGCGATCTGTACCCCACCCCTGGGCTGAGCCAAGTGGAATTGGAAATATCCTACCCCTGCCAGCTGCCACTGTGCCTTGGGGCCCAGGGTCAAAGCTACAGCGGTGGCCTCTGGGAGCACCTTAGTTGATGCAGGTGCCAGCCCCTGTCCAGACTCCTCCACAAGCCACTCCCCTGGCTTCGGTCAGCTCAGAGAGGATGCACCAGTCCCAGCCCAGGCGCAAGACTGGGGTTGCTGGCAGCCTCCTCCTCCGATGGCTTGGAGGGCCAGGAACTCGTTCTTCTTCCACAGACCCTGCCTCGTCCCCGAGGACGTATCTGTCTGCAGGGTGGACTAGCTCTCTCGCCTCCCTGGTCTGGTTCCACTGTGAGCAGCCATGACTCACAGCCCTGAGCGGAGTGCTTGGCACCTCCTAGCAGACAATGTTTGACCCATTCCAAGGCCCTTAGAGGAGGCGATCAATGATGGGGTGTGATTGGGGGCCACCCACCGACCGAATCATCTCCTTCGTGGACGCCTGACATTCCACTATTAATACTTCATTCTTTTGGAGGATATTATTGCCTTATCTCAGTTCCACTCTTTCATTATAGACCCCTTGGGATATATAACATACCTGAATATAGATGAGCATGTCAAAACATTATCCTTCCCGGGGGAGAGATCCAAGTTCTCAGGCTCCAAGTTCAGCCCTCTTTCCAATACCTGGCACTATCAGTCACTCAACAAACACGGTCAAGCCCCAACTATGTGCTACAGCCTGTGCACAGTGCATAGATGAGCAAGACGTGGTCCTGTCCTCATGACACATAGTAGGTCCTCTGGAAATATTTGTGGAAGGCGGCATCCCTGGCATCTCACTCAATGCCTGATACATAGTAGGAGCTCACTAAATATTTGTTAAATGAATGAAGCTCTACAGCTACAAAAATGAGGCAGCACAGCCCTGGAAGGGCGAGCACGGGCTCTGGACCCCACCATCTGAGTTTGTCTTCTGGCTCCACCACTTGCCAACTCTGTGATCTTTAGAAAATTTCTGCATCTTTCTCTGCCTCAGTATCCTCACTGGTAACATGGGGATAATAACGATTGTGATGAGGAGTCACTGAATCAATCTTTGTAAAGTACTTAGAACATTTCCTGGCACACGGTGAGCACTATGTAAGTGTTTGTTAAATAACTAAAACTCAACAAACATTATTGAATACACATGGAAGGTATTTGGTGATGCCTGTTGGCTACACATGGGGCTACACGTGGCGGGAATGATGTTTCACTATTTCTCTGTATCCTTGGAGGCTGGCACGGTGTAGACATCAGTAGATGTTGGTTTACTGGACTAATCCTGTCCTCTTGGACTCATCCTGGCTTTTCTGACCGGAAGCCGTGTATGTCTCGAAGTGCTGAGGCCACCGCAGGGCCAGTGCCTTTTGGCAGCCTGGGTTCTTTGAGACGCAGTCATAAATCCAGTTGCTGTCGGGTCCCTCCCGCAGGGCTGTTTTTTTCTGCCTATTTGGGTGCAGACAGAAACTGTCGATATGGAATCAGTCTTTACAAGGCAGAGACGAATGTGAGGGGCAGTGAAATGCGGTGTGGAGACGAGTGGGAACAGCCTGTACTACTCACAACTGCCCCACGGCGCTGGGAGTGTGATTGGCACGTGGCAAATACTCCTGAATGGTGTGGAGCAGCCAGTGACTTCCTAACCCCCCTGGCACTGATGTTGTCCACTCCAAGCCCTTGCTTGGGCTGGTCCTGTGACTCAGAACATCTTTTCACATCCCCTTCTCTTCTCTAAATTCCTTCTGCCCTTCAGGGTCCAGCCTCATTCACGTGGCTTTTCCTAGATCTCTGCTCAGTGTTTGTTTGATACTTTTCTTTCCAAGCAAACAACACCCCAGCCCCACCAAAGTACTCATTGCTCTTTTGTCCGTTCATTCAACAGACATCCGCTGTGAACCTAAATAGCCCCTTAGCAAACATTCACTGAAGCTCTCCTGCGTGCTAGACACTCTGCTGGGACCCAGGGACACCAAGCTTACAGTCCTGTGGGAAAACTGGAAAGTAAACGAGTAATTAAACAATCACAAGTACGCAAGGGAGAGGTGGAAGCGTCTGTGGGGCCACCGCACAGGGAGACCTCACCCAGTGTTGGGGGTCAGGAAGGGCCTGTGTTGGGAGGCGAGATTTAAGCCAAGTGTCCAAGAATAAATGAGTCAGCGGGTGAAGGAAGGGAGAGAGCAGTGCAGATTTTAAATTGGTTACCAAGGGCAGTGGGAGTTTGAAATGGACAATTATATGATGGGATGTCAATTTTAGATATCAAATGGAGTTATTTTAAAATATAAAACTGGTATTTTTAAAGTTCTTTTTTAAAATCAGCTATATTGAAGTATAATTTACACATAGTAAAACTCACCAATTTTAAGTGTACAGTTCAATCATTTTTGACAAGGGTATACAGTTGTGTAATTGCCACCATAATCAAGACATAGAACATTTCCATCACCCCCGAAGTTCACTCCTGCCCCTTTGCAGTCAATGCCCTCCCCTCCACCCCTCCCAGCCCCAGGCAACCACTGATCTGATTTAAAATCTATAGATTTGCATTGCCTAGACTTTCTTATAAATTGAATCTCACAGTATGTGGCCTTCGGCGTCTGGCTTCTTTCACTGAGCCCAGTGTTTGAGAGACTCGCCATGTTGTGTGTCAGGGCTGGGTCCTTTTTACTGTGGGGTAATTCCAGTGTGGCTACCCCTTCACCAGCTGATGGACATGTAGGTTGAGAGAAGGTTGCTTTTGATTCTCCCCTCCTCCCACCCTCGAGCATGCTGCCTGACCCCTTCTACCATGGAGAAAGCCCGGGGAAGGAGACAGCAAGGATTCTTTAGAACAATGAGGCCAGATGGGCTTTCTTAAGTTTGCAGTGAGGTAATAGTCTGAAAGCCAGCCTTATGGAGAGAGAAAAAGATTGCTCCAAAGTGTCCACAGCTCCCCCACAGCTCCCTTTGTGTGCACAAGCCAGGCCTGATCAACCTGGACCAGAGAGCTTTACTGAGAGCCTCAGATAGAGGGAACCCCAGGGGGTGCAGGAGAAGCACTCACCCTCGAGAGAGCAGAACCAGGAATCTTTCCTGTGAGAAGAGGGGGACCCGGAGGAGGGACCAGCCTGGGGTAGAGACCTTGCCTGTTTGTTGGGGGCCGGGGGAAGACAGAGATGCTCCTGGGCACCTCAGGGGAGTGAAGGGGGAATTGAGAGCTTCAGGCTGGTGCTCTGCCCCCCGCCAGCCCTCCTGACTCAGGTGAGCACCAGGGGAAGTGTCCAGACCAGGAAGCCTGAGAGAGCCCTGCTGGTCCCCCCGGCGGGTGGGTGATACATACGAGCCCCAGAGTCCCTATGTGCCTCCCAAAATGCGGTGAGGGGGTTCAGAGGAGCTGAGGGAATCAGGACAAGGAGGTCACAGAGAGGTGACAGCAGGGTCCACCACCAGTAGCAGAGAACTTGGGCACACACCTGCAGGCAAGGGGACCAAGGACAGCACCAGCAGATTGAGCGAAGACAGAGGCTTAAGCTCAGAGACAAGTGGGTGAGGACACCTGCGGCCAAAGAGGCGGGCCTGAGGACACACGGGGACCGGCAGTGACTCCCCTGCCACCCAGAGAACTCATATGTGCCCCTTGAACACACACCGTCCCAGGAAGGAAAGAGGGCATGGGCGGTGGAAAGAACCCTTGAAAGGCGGAGCATATTGCCAAAACAGACCAAGGTAACCCAAAAGAGATGGCATCACCTTTAACTGGTAAAAGCAAGTTTATTTGTCAGTTCGTTTTTTTTTCCTTGCTGTCAGCAGGACGAGGAAACTTACAAGGAAGTTAGGATCGGTTACAGAAAATGTTTAATTTCTACACGTTTGGTACATCTCTGTTATAGTGAGTGCAATATTTTCCTACTATGAAAGACCACTCTGGCTGAAGTGTGGGGGGTAGCCAGAGGGGGGTGCCCTGGAGACTAGGCTGAGGACTGTCACAGTTGTCCGTGTAGGGGTGGGGGCGGGGGGAGCCTGAGAGGGACGGGGACGAGAGCAGTGGGTCTCAACCCGGGATGCACACTAGAATTGCAATATCTTGAGGCTCAGACCAGACCCAGACCGTTTCCATCAGAATCCCTGGAGGTGGGACACAGGCGTCAGTGTTTCTAAAGACCCTCCGATGATGGTAACGTGCAGCCAAGGTTGAGAAAATTAGAAGTTTGAAAGCAGGGCTTCTCAAACTCTAATCTTCATATGAATCCTCTGGGGATGTTGTTAACATGCAGATTTTGGTCCATAGGTCTGGGGTGGGGTGGAGAGTCTGATGTTGATGTTGCCGGTCCGTGGACCACTCTTTGAGTAGCAAGCACCGGAGATAACATTGAGGAGGTAGAATCAACAGGACTTGGTGATGCCTGGATGTGGAGGCGGGCAGGGGATTCCAGGAAGATTTCCAGGTTTCTCGTGTGAGTAACTGCAAGGACGTGGAGCCTTTACCTGAGCCTTGGAACGGGGGTGCTGAGTGGGCATGAGGATTGAGGGGTGGATGGAGGCCAGTGCAGTCTCAGTCCTGTTGAACAGACCTGCCTCTTGGCCCGGAGCTCAGAAGACAGTATGAATTTGAGGCGTAAATTCGGGAGTTATCAGTACAGTACTAACATTAGCTCCCAGTTACTGAGCACTAATTTCTGTTGGGCTCTAGAGTAAGCAGTTTGCATAAAATAACTCACTTATAGGCCATAGCAACCCTATGAGGAAAGTAATGGTATTATCCCATTTCTCAGATGGGGAAACTGAGGCATAGAGAGAGTAGAGCTCAAGTAGGGAGCTCCATGGTTGCACATCTAGTCACTGGCTGAACTTGGATTGGTCCCAGAGCACATATGCTAACCACAGCGCCACGTGCCATGGGAATGGAAGTGCTTGCCCAGGGGGTCAGTGTTGAGAGAAGGAAGGATGTCCTAGATGTTCTGAGGAATTCCGGTCCCTAAATCTTACTTTGCATCAGACCCTTACTGGGTCCTGAGGATATGATGCAGCCTTAGGACTCTTGGTCACAGGTGACAGAAACCCCTACTCAAACTCCTTTAGATAGAAAATGGAATTTATTGCCTCAAGTAACCAAAAACTCAAAGGGCAGATCTGAATTACAGATCTGAAATACGTGCTTCGGTCCAGGTGCTCAAATGACACCAGGGACTTGCTCCATCTCTTCCCTCTTCTTTCCTGTGTCGGAGTCCTTCTCAGGCAGGCTCTCCCTGGGTGTGACAATGATGGCCCAACAGCTCCAGGCTCATATCTTATGGGTTTAGCAATCCCAGTGAAGAGAAGCATCGTTTCCCAATTGCTCCAGCAGAAATCCTAGGACTGATGCTTGCTGGCTCTGATTGGCTCAGCACAGGTCACGTGCCAACCCCTGTGCCAATCACTGTGGCCAGGAGGATGTGCCACTCTCATTGGCCAGGCAAAGGTCAAATGCCCAGTCCAGGGGTCTACTATGTGGCCTGAAAGTGAAGGGGTGGGAATGGACTCTGGGTAGGCCAAAGATGCCACTGGAAATGGTAACAGAAGCCAGAGCTTTCCCGCCCAGACGCCGGGCAACTGAGCAGGAATGCCATGCTCCCAGCACGTGAGGTGTGGCCTCGGCATCTCTGCCCTCGCTGTTCTCTCTGCCAGGACTGCCTCCCCAGCTCACTGCTACACACACTCTTCTACTTACTCATTCAAGGCCTGGCTCCTGTACATCTGCTCCTTCCGGTGCTTTCCCCAGCAACCCGAGTTTTCATTAGATAGCCTCTTACATACCACTTCAGATCCTCTTGTCTTCATGGACTAAGAAGGTGTCACCTTCAGCTTTTCATGGGCCCAACAGGTTTCTCCCAGACGCAGCTTCCTGCCCACCCTGGGCCTTCCCTTAGCTCTGCCTTGGGGTACCTGTGTGCTGTGCCCAGGTGTGCACAACCCCAAAGCATGAACCTTTGATCACTGGGAGATGAGAGCCCTTGGATAAATTTTCTCCTTTTCTCCCCACCAGTCAACCCCAAGGGGTGTCCCAAGACACAGTTTATATGGTTTCCAGGGCACAGTTCACAGACCCAGCAATCGATGACTCTTGCCAATTGGTGACTCTTGGTCACACATCCTCCTACGGCTCTTCTCCTGCCTGCTTCACTCCTCTCATCATTCACCTCTGCTTCCTGGGTGTATTAGTCAGGGTTCTCCAGAGAAACAGAAGAAATGAGGTTATTTCTACATCGATATTGACATTAATATACATATATATCAAGAATGAGATTTATTATAAGGAACTGGCTCATGCGATCATGGAAGATGAGAAGCCCTGTGGTCTGCTGTCTGTACGCTGGAGACCCAAGAGAGTCGGGGGTGTAATTCTAGCCTGAGTGTGAAGGCTTGAGAATCAGGGGCGCCAGTGTAAGTCCCAGCCCAACGGCGGAAGACCAGTGTCTCAGCTCAGCAGTCGGGTGGAGAGAGAGAAAATGCAACTCTCTGGCCTTTTTGTTCTATTCAGGCCCTCAATGGATTGGATGATGCCCACCCACAGTGGGGGAGGGTCATCTGTGCTACTTTGTCCACCAATTCAAATCCTGATCTCTTCTGGAAACACCCTCACAGACACGCCCAGAAGTGTTTAACCAGATTTCTGGGCATCCTGTGACCCAGTCAAGTTGGCGCATAAAATTAGCCATCACGCTGGGATTCCACCCCCTAATAAAGGGATGACACGCGAGCCCTCTAGGAGAGAATTAGTCACTCCTCAGGACTCCTGTTAACTCCTGGATTTTACTTCCCCTCTAGTTCAAATTAAGTTCACAGTAGCATTATAGTTTGTGCTTTATGTCTGCTTCCTCCAACTCGCCAGGCTGCAGGAAGTTGCAGGTCATATTAAGTGGGTGCTTTACAGTAATTGAGGAGGTGCCTTCTAAAGTAAGAGGCCTGGGTGGTGCAGGGAGTGACTGGGTGCTGTATAAATGGGCACTTAATATCATTATAGGCAGAACACTATTCCTTTACTCCCCAATTTTATTGAGTTATATCTGAAGTATGGTAATCTGCACATATTTCAAGTGTACAATTTTGGTCAGTCTTGACACATGTATACAATCATGAAACTATCACTATAATCAGGATAAGAAATCCCTCAATCCCAAAACCACTGATCTGCATCTGTCACTATAAATTGTGTGCATTTCCTAGAGTTTTGTATTGAGTCACATCGCATGTATTCTTTTTTGCCTGGCTTCTTTCGTTCAGCTTAATTATTTTGATTTATCCATGTCATTGCATATATCACTAGTTTATTCCTTTTAATTGCTGAGTCGTAGTCCCTTGGGTGGATATACCATGATTTGTTTATCCATTCATCTGTTGATGAACATTTGGGTTGCTCCCAGTTTTTAGTTATTACAAATATAGCTGCTTTGAACATTCACATACAAGTTTTTGTGAACACATGTATTTCCTTTTCTCTTGGGTAAGTACTTAGGAATGGAATGGCTGGGCCATATGGTAGGTATATATTTAACTAATTGAAAACTGCCAAACTATTTTCCAAAGTGGTTATGCTATTTTACATTCCTACCAGAAGCATGTGAGAGTTTTGTCTTCACCAATGATTGGTATGGTCACTCTTCAATTTTAGCCATTCTAATAGGTGTGAATGGTATCTCATTGTGGTTTTAAGTATCTGTTCTCAGGTGATTAATTATTTTGAACATTTTTCATGTGCTTATTTGCCATCCATATATCTTCTTTGATGAAGTGTCTATTCAAATCTTTTGCTCATTTTTTTTTTGGTCGGGCTGTTTGCTTTCTTATTATTTTTGAGAGTTCTTTATATGTTCCAGATGCAAGTCTCTTAACAGATATGTGACTTGTGAATGGCTTCTCTCAGTCTGTGCCTTATCTTTCCATTTTCTTAACAGAGTCTTTCAAAGGGCATAAATTCTTAATTTGGATGTACAATAATCCCCCCTTATCCGAGGTTTCACTTTCCAGGGTTTTAGTTACCCGTGATCAGCTGTGGTCCAAAAATATTAAATGGAAAATTCCAGAAATAAACAATTGATAAGTTTTAAATTGCGTGCCATTCTGAGTAGCGTGATGAAATCTTGCACTGTCCTGCTCCATCCTGCCTGGGACGTGAATCATCCCTCTGTCCAGGTATCCACGCTGTCTACACCACCTGCCCCTCAGTTGCTTAATCGCCGTCTCAGTGATGAGACTGACTGTTGGTATTGCAAGGCTTGTGTTCAGGTGACCCTGATTTTACTTAATGATGACCCCAAAGTGCAAGAGTAGTGATGCTGGCAATTCAGGTATGAAAAAGAGAAGCTGCAAAGTGCTTCCTTTAAGTGAAAAGGTAAAAGTTCTTGACTTAATAAGGAAAGAAAAAAAATCACACGCTGAGGTTGCTAAGATCTACAGTAAGAACAAATCTTCTATCTGTGAAATTGTGAAAAAGGAAAAAGAAATTTATGCTAGTTTTGCTGTCACACGTCAAATATGTATGCACAGAAAAAAACGTGGTGTATATTTTCTACTATCCAGAGTTTCAGGCATCCGCTGGGGGTCTTGGAACGTCCCCTGCAGATAATGTCCCCCTACAGGGGGGACTACTGTAGTCCAACTTATGTATTTCTTCTTTTGTGGATAGTGTTTTTGGTACTGAATCCAAGAAATCTTTGTCTACCCCAAGATCACAAAGATTTCCTCCTATGTTTTCTTCTAGAACTTTTATGTTTTAAATTTAGGTATATGATCCATTTTTTTTTCATTTTTAAACATGAAACTGCAAGATGCAAGACAGCTCACAGGAGAAAGCATTCAATCTTTCACCATTAAATATGCTGTTAGCTCTAGATTTTTTAGAGATGCCCTGTATCAGGTTACGGGCCTTCAAATTTTCATGGCTTTTTGTGTATTGATAATTTTGCATTCCACCCCGGACATTGTGAGTGTTATGTTGTACAGATTCTGGATCGTTATTGTCTTTGGAAAACGTTGAGGTTTTTCCTTAAGCAGCCAAACAACCTGGCTGGGTTCAGACTCCAAGTTTTGAGTGGCTCCTGTGAGCAGTGGTTCGACTCCCAGTTCAGTTCCCGGAGTCTTCGCTGTATTGATTTGGACCTGTTCCGTGTCCGAGTAGTTCTG
Source organism: Tapirus indicus (assembly GCA_031878705.1). Taxonomy (NCBI): domain Eukaryota; kingdom Metazoa; phylum Chordata; class Mammalia; order Perissodactyla; family Tapiridae; genus Tapirus; species Tapirus indicus. The sequence goes on along the minus strand of CM062924.1, from coordinate 101,347,637 downwards.
GATTAGGCAGAGACTGGTTTCGGTCGTTCAGATCTCAGCACAGTTCCCTGAGCCCTGTCCTGATCTGAGCTGTGTGGCAACCCTTTGAGATGCACGAGGCAAAAATCAACCTCCTCAGCTGGGAGATGAGGCACTGGGGGCCCACAGCCACACAGGTGCTCAGGGGCAAAGAGGAAGTGGTGTGCGCCTTCCACACCAGTTATGAGGGCTGAGGGAGACCCATCAGTGATGCTGGAGGTGGGAGGCTGTTCCAGCATCTTTGCACCACTCAGCGGAGACTTGAGGCCAAGGGCTGACCTCCCTGGCCACACCCTGGCTCCGGCTAAGGTCTCCCAGCTCCTGGCCTACCCCCATTCCCCCCACCCAGATGACAAGCACGCTGACTCAGATCTCCAGTCCTCATCCTTCCATCCCTCGGCCCAAGAGCATGTGGTGGGGGGTGGGAAGGGAAGGAGAAGCTCGAGGAAGGAGTGATCCCTTGTCCCTGGGCGTCTCTGGGATTCAACATGAGGTCAGTAGAGTCCCAGCTGCTGATGTAACGGAATAATAGTAATAACAACTCATGTTTCTTGAGTGCTTGCTGTGTGCCAGGCACCGTGCAAAGCACATGTGTGTAAATACATGAACTTCTCCACTCCTGGCAACGACCCCATAAGACAGGGGCTGAGATGACGCCCATTTCACTGAGGAGAAAACTGAGGCTCCAAAAGGCAAACTCCCTTGCCCACGGTCACACAGCTGGTAAATGGCAGAGCCCCTGAGAGCGGGACCTCGGCGGGATGGTTCTCTCCATAACCAGGCTGCTCCAGCAATTGAACCAGCTCCGCAAGTGCCCTGCCACGTTCCCTGGAAACCTTCTATTCTCCTAATACCACCCGCAAGTCCAGGAGGCCCTCCTCAGGATGACCAGAGGAATGAGCTAGCCCCAGCCCCCAACCCAAAGAAAAGAGGGCGGATCCCCAGGGGCCCTCAGGCTGAGCAGAGCCGCAGCCCCCACCCCAGGCTTCCAAACCGGAAATTAACTCAGAGAGAGAAGGGAGCCGTCTCTGGAGGCAGAGAGATTGGGCTGTTTTCTGTTCTTCGTTAAGAAACAAAGAGGAAAACCAACTGGGCATGGAGCATGAGCTTCCCCACCAGCACCACCCCGGACTCCTGGAACATCTTTATCCACTTACCCGAGGATTCTGGAAATTCTCCTCCAAGCCAGTTTTATTAGAGATTTTGGAAGCAAAGCTCACAGCCTCCCAATCAATAACAGATGAACAACGCTCACATCGCATTTCTTTGGGAGGACGTTTGGCGCAGTCTTCTCTCATCTGTAGGGCCTGGCCTTGGACATTCCCATTCGATCGGACATTGCTGGGAAATGAGGTTCGGGACAAGTCTAGAAACTGGAGTCATCGGCATGCGGGTGTGGCGGGAAGGGGTGTCCTGGTCTGCGCCAGGCCCAGGGAAGCCCTGAGTCGTGCAAGGGTTGGGGTCTGGCCCGCACAGCTCCCCCTTGCCCATTCTCTCCCCCACTCCTCCCGGGCTCGTCTTCCACATGTGCTCAGCATGGGCATCAAGTCCACAGGCCATAAAGAATCAATCAAATCCAGTCCTGGCTGAGCCAGGGGCCGAGGCGCCAGAGTGCTGATGGAGGAAGGGTAGGCAGCCGGGGGGGGGACGGCACGCCCGGCTGTGCAGAAGCGATTTCGGCAGAAATCTTCTCCCCACCCCACCCTCCATCCCACAGATACGTGATGCTGGAGAAGACGGCCCAAGAACGAGGACCAGGACCATCTCTTGGGCCTCCATGTCCCCTTGCCCCACATCTGGAAGGGCGGATGGGGAGAGAGAGGGGAGACAGGAAGGGTAGTAACATTTTTGTTACCATCAGACCATCTATAGTACAAGAAATGAACTTCTTAGAATGGGAAGTCCACAGTTCCATTTCCCTCGCCTTATCAACACTTATTGAGCACCTACAGAATGCCAGGCAGGGAGAGCGTGAAGCACAGGTGAGCAAGGCAGCTGCAGGCCCCGCCTGCTGGAGCTGACCATCTGGCCAGTCTGTAGCAGCTCTGTCTACATCACAGCTCTGTCCCCCAGACAGAAGAAACAACCAGAAAAACTGTCTACATCTTGGGATCCCGCAAGGGATGGTGGCTCTTTCCTTGCACCATTTTGGACATCCATCACGCCCACGGCCAAGTCACCCGTCTCCTTTGCTGACGAAACCCTCTTGCTGAAGAAACTGCAAAACATTTTGGTCCTGCTACAGTCGCGCCATCCCCGGCAGGTATTTGTGGAGTGCCGGCGAGGTTCAGGGCCCAGCGGAGACATGCTCTCTGGAGGCAGGAGGCAGGCCAGGGGTAGGGGAACCCAAGGGCGGTGAAGACACACCAGTGGCTGGAGAGCTTCCATCCACAGAGAGGGAGCCTCGTGCAGCAGGGTGAAGCCAGCCCAGGTGCACAAGGCACAAGTTCTGGTTCGAGCCTGGCTCTGCCAGTGAATCACTGTGTGACTTTGGGCCAATCTGTGTCCCCCCCTCTCAGTTTCCCCATCTGTAAAATGGGGTGGTGGGTAGGTGCGTGTTTCTACAGGTGTAGTTTGTGGACCACTTGCTTCAGAATCATATCCGGGTGAGGGGACTTGGTGAAAATGCAGATTCCCAGGTTCCACGGTAGACCTCCGGCAAAAGTCCTCAGGAGGTGGGCCTGGGAACCTGCATTTGTAACACACTCCCCTTGCGGATTCTGATATCCCAAAGTTTGAGCAAGATCCCTGGAGGAGACAGTGCCTAAGTGCATGTGGCAGTCTTGCCAACTTGGATTCTGCTCCGAAGGAAGGAGGTTGATGGGGACGCAGGGGGTCAGGATAGACTCCATGGAGGTGGCTATGAGCTGGGCCTGAAAGCACGATAACAGTCATGATCATCATTGCTGTAGCTTATCCAGTGACTTTAGCAGGTCCTGTGCTAAGTGCGTATGTGCCTTACCTCATTTGACCACCGTGACATCCCTGTGAGGTCAGACCTCTCAAACCCATTTCCCAGTGAGGAGTCTAGCGCCCATCCAGAGGTTAAGTGACTTGCCTACCAAACATGTGTGGACCCCCTTTGAGACAGACTGCAAAATTCTCTCTAACCCAGTACCCAGGCTGGGTCCTTCTAAAACCTAGAGCGATCGAGGAGGCCTTTTAGAAACAGAAGTGTTGGCATCCGAGGCTCAGAGAACAAGAATGGATTGTTTCCCAGAGTGCTTCATTCACTCAAGCATTCATTCACTCACTCACCAAGTCCCTAATTCGGTCATTCGTTCACGCATTTGTTTTCTCACACCTTCATTAATTCATTCATGTGCTTACTTATTAATTCCTTTGTTTAATCACTCACTCCTTCTGCTTGTAGCAGACTTTATTTCCGGACTGTGTTAGTCAGAATTCTTTCATTACAAGTGGCAGAAACACAACTCAACTTGGCTCAAGCAGAAAGAGGAATTTATTGATAGCTGTATCTGAAATGTCCAAAGGCGAGAATACATACAGCTTCAGTCATGACTGCATCCAGGTGCTCAGATGTTATTGTCAAACTCTTCCTACACCTTTGCCTCTGCTTTCCTCTGTGTTGGCTTCACTCTCAGGCAGGTTGGGGTTTTCTTTCTCTCTCTGCTTGTGAAGTTGCCCACCAGCAGCTGCAGGCTTGTGACCCATCAGCTTAGCCACTCTAGCTGAAACAAGATGCCTCTTTCCCAAGAGTAAAAATCCCAGAAAGGCCTCTTATTGGCCCAGCCTGGGTCACATGCTCACCTCTGAACCAATCACTGTGGTTGGAGGAGTCAGGGCTCTGATTGGCCAGGCCTGGTTCTGGGGTGACAGCATCAATCTCAACAAATTGCATAGACTGATTATGGAGGAGGGGTCGTCTCCCCACGGGAACTTGGGGTGCTATTACTAGAAGAGAAAGTGGTTGCTGGGTGGGCAAAGATTAAGAGGTATGTTCCACATAGGAGTAAGAGGGTGGATTGTACTGGACTCCTCCCACCCAGTTCCAATGCGACTCCAGGCACATCCACCAATTTATTCGTGGTTTCATGATGGAGTTGGAGAAATAGCCCCTTCTGGCTTGGAAATGCCAAGCCATGATGTCCTTCTGTGGCTGAGACGATGATGCTGACAGCTACCCCTCCCTGGGCATTCATTACCGGGCTGGCTAACCCTGTCAGCACCCCTCAGCGGGTAGGCAGGGGTGGGGGTGTTCCCATTTCACACTCGAGGAACCTGAGGACCAGAGAAGTTAAGGACTTTAAGCTACTGTGATGACTAATTTTATGTGTCAACTTGACTGGGCTAAGGGATGCCATGATGGCTGGTAAAACATTATTTCTGGGTGTGTCTGTGGGGGCGTTGCTGGAAGAGGTTAACATTTGAATCTGTAGACTCAGGGAAGAAGACCGCCCTCCCCAGTGTGGGTGGGCATCATCCAATCATTTGAGGGCCTGAGTAGAACAGAAAGTTGGAGCAAGGGCGAATTTGCTAGCTTCTTGAGCTGGAACATCCATCTTCGCCCTTGGACGTCCGTGCCCCTGGCCCTTGGGTCTTTTGGACTCAGACCTGCATTTACACCATTGACTCCCCTGATTCTCAGGCCTTCAGACTCAGACTAATTACACCAGCAGCCTTCCCTTTCCTGGGTCTCCGGCTGGCAGAGGGCAGATGGTGGGGCTTCTCAGCCTCTATAATCACATGAGCCGATTCCTGTAACAAACCTCCTCTTATACGTCTATATCTATCCTATTGGATCTGTTTCTCTGGAGAACCCTGACTAAGACAGCTACAGTCACAGCTGCCAAGTGATGGAGCTCGGGTTTCAACCCAAGTCTGTGTGAGGCTAGAGTCCACGCCATCCGTCTCTCTGCACGGTGAGGGCGAATTCCTGCCCACAGGTGAAGTTCCGTCCTGTTTGGAGGGAGAGAGTGGGGAGAGGGCAGAGTTGCCAATTTGAAACTGGTCTTCCAAAAAGAAGCTTCCACAGTCACTGGAGGTTTTCTGAGACCCACCCCAGCTGAACAAGGTCCTGATTTCCGTTGCACTGGCCACACGGATGCAGGCCACATGGGGACAGGGCTTGGCAGGGCACATCCTGCGGAACGCATCTCAAACCTCCTGGGGTGTAGGTTGGCTGAGGTCACCAGGCGGCCAGGGAGGGGTGGGAATCAATGTTTGCAGAGCATCCACTGTGTTCCCAGAACTGTGCCGGGCCGAGCGGGCTACCAGGAAGCGTAACCGTCATAATCACCGTGGGTAGAGATTCTTAGGATGTTAGCACAGTGAGTGGCCCCCAGAGGCCACCTCATCCAGGGCTGGAAAACTCAGATGGCTGTCAGGGCTGGGCAAGAAATATTCGTGAGTATGGCTGGAGGGGCATGAGGCCAGGTGTGGATGTGGAGTTGTGGGGAATGGGAGAGCACAGACTCCTCTCTAAATGGGATGGCCACCATGCAGCATCTGCCGTGTGGATGCGTGGGCCCTGTGCTGCTACACCTTCTGATTTTTCAGAGAGAACCTAGAAATCGATTTTTACATGAATGCCTCCAGTCTTTAAAAAATAGGTTTGAACTTTTAGAGGACACTTTGTAGGCTAAATCAACAAGTCTGCAGGTTTTATGACCTCACCTCACCTTACCGTGGGGGATACTGAGGCCCAGAGAGGGAAGGTAATGTGCCTAAGGTCACACAGCCAGAACGAGAACCAGCTCCTCCGCCTTTCAGGCCTGTGGTCTGACCCTGGGTCACTGCGTCCCTCACACGTACGTGTCCAGCGTGCAGCCATTTACACAGCACTTTTGTACCTGGAATCTCAGTGAATCTTTGGGGACAATCAATGGGGACAATCACCTCCACCTCACAAGGCTCAGAAGAGCTAAGCGTCCTGCCCAGATCCCACAGCCAGGGAAAGGAATGCAGACATCTGGCGCCCAGGGCAGTGTCTGCTCTCCTGCTTGGTGCTAAATCTTGTGGTCTGGGTCTCAGCCCAAGTCAGGCTTTCCAGAAGCCTGAAGCCCATCAGGAGAGAGAGTTTACAGTTAGGAGACAAGACTCAAATTAAACGTGCTCAATGGAGCTCAAATGTATGAGACAGAAAATGAGGGGAAATAATAGCAGCAGCTGATCGGGTCAGGCACGGGGCTAGAGGGTTTACATGAGTTATCCCTTAGGTCTGCTCAACTGCTCCCAGGAAAGAGATACTCTCATTTTACTGATGAGGATGTAAGGCACAGAGAGGTGCAGGACTCATCCAAGGCCCTACCCAGGAGGTGGCAGAGCTGGAATTTGCACCCAAGTGCTCTGGACCCAGAGAGCTCACACTCTGGAAGTGTGACCGGGAATGGGCAGCTGGTTGGCACCATCAGGGAGGATGCAGGGGCCCGTGGAATTCTCCATTGTATCCTTCCAATGGTGGATCAAACGTTTGGAGGCAGGAGTCTGTAGGTTGATTATAGATCAGCAAGGAACCCAGCCAGCCACGGATGGCAGAGCTAGAGCAGCGCCCCGAGACCACGGACCCAGGCCCTGCCATGTCAAGAGGACACTGATGTCCAGAGAGATTTAGGCCCAAAGCCACACAGCACCTTGGCGGAAGAACCAGGGCCAGGACCCAAGTCTCTCACCTCCTAACTGCTCTGCCTGCTGCCCCAGGCTTTTCTCACACAGGGCCCTGGGGTGTCTGAATTTCCATTTATAGGACTTCCCAAGGCAAGTCCCACCAGTGTCAGAATCTTTCCTGTCTCACCTCTCTATTGCTTCATGACAAACCCTCCCAAAACCTAGTGGCTTGAAACAGCAGTTTTTTGATCTCTCACGTGCCTCTGGATTGCCTGGACTCAGCCGGTGGCTCTTCTGCTCCACACGATGCTGGCTGGGGCTGCGGTCATCCAGGGGCCCAACTGGACATGAAGATGGCACACTGGCGTGGCTGGTGGTTGACGCTGGCCATAGGCTGGGCTGAGCTGAAATTGTGGAACACAGACCCTACCTGTGCGGCCCCCTCCATGTGGCGTGCACTTCTCACAGCCTGGCAGTTGGCTTCTGTGATTTTGTGATATGATAAGAAACATGTATTTTGATCTTCATCCCTGGCTCCTGGCTGGAGCTCCTAAAACCCTTGTAATTTCCTCAGTGATAAAAGTGATAGGAACATCTTTTGTCATAATATTTGGCTTTTGTCCCCAGCTCTTGAAACAGCTCAGAAACACCTTGTGTTATTGATAACAAGCCCCAGTCAGCCACACCTAAATTTATGCTAATGAGGTGACTTTTGGAAAGCCCCTAAGGATGGGGCTGGTTGCCAGGGGAACCAGAGTGTGATCAGAGGGTTGGAACATTCAGCCCCACCCCCCAACCTCCGAGCTGGGGGGAAGGCTGGAGGTTGAGGCAATCACTAACGGCCAATGAATTCATCAATCACGCCTGCATAATGAAGCCTGGGTAAAAACCCTAACTGAGGGGTTCTGGTGAGCTCCCAGGCTGGCGAACACTTGGAGGTGCTGGGAGGGTGGCACACCTGGAGAGGTCACGGGCATCCGCGCCCCTTCCCCCTACCTTGTACCTCTCCATCTGGCTGTTCGTCTGGATCCTTGTAACATCCTTTATAATAAACTGGTAAATGTAAGCAAATGTTTCCTTGAGTTTTTTGAGCTGTTATAGCAAATTATTAAACCTGTGGAGGGGTCCTGAGAACCCCTGATTCACAGCCAGTTGGTCAGAAGTACAGGTGACGACCCGGGACTTGAGATCGGCATCTGAAATGGGGGGCAGTCTTTAGGGACTGAATCCTTAACTTGTGGGGTCTGTGCTAACACTGGGCAGTTTGTGTCAGAACTGAGTTAAACTGTAGGACACCCAGTTGGTGTCTGCCGAGAATTGAAGAATTGCTTGGTGTGAAAAAAATCTACACATCTGGTGTCAGAAATGTTGTGAGTAGAGGAAACAGGAAGGTTTTTCCTTTAGGTTCCGGGAGAGGGCGTCCCAAGAGTGGGCGTTCTAAGAGACCCCGCAGGAACCTGCAAGGCTTCTGACCAGCTTCCGGTGTCGCAGGCGTGACTCTACAGGCAGCACCCTGGGGGTCAAAACGAGTCACAACCAACCCAGGTCAAGGCGGGCACTACACAGGCTGGACTTTGGGAGGGTAGTTCTTTGGAGACCAGCACTGCCCTCTCATCCCCGACTCCCCATCCGTTTCTCCCATCCTAGTTTCAAGGACTCTGTGCTCCGCCATTTCCTCTCTGTTGATCAGTAATGTGGTCCAGCTCATCTGGGTGCTCTGCAGGGCACTGATGTCTAGTACTGTGCCTGGTGTCTAGTAGGTGCTTGATACATATTTGCTGAGGGACAGAAGGAAGGAAGAGAGGGAGTCAGGGAACGAGGGAGGGAGACAGAGAGGGAGGGATGGTGGAAAGAAGGAAGGAAGGCTTTCCTACAACAGCCGGGGTCATAATCTAGCCTTCTCTCTGAAGCTGCAACACCCTAAGCCCTTGCCCCCTTTGGGTCTTCGCACTGGCTGTTTCCTTTGCTTGGAATCTTCTTCTCCCCAAGTTTTCCACGGCCAGGTCTCTCTTGTCCGGGTCTCAGCTCAAATTTGCGTCTTGAGAGAGGCCCCCTCTGGTCAGCCAATGTCACCACCACCACTAGCCACTCTCCTTTCACCCTGAATTGTTTGCTCCAGAGCCCTTATCACCACTGGAAATGATCTTGTTCGTTTAGTTATGTGTTTATTATCTGGGTCCCTCCCTCCCTCCCTCTAGACCAGGGTTTCCCAACCTTGGCACTATTGACATTTTGGGCCAGATAATTCTTTGTTGTTTTTGAGTGGGGGACATCCTGTGCGTTGTAGAATGTTTAGCAACATCCCTGGTCTCTACCCAGTAGATGCCAGTAGCGTCTCTTGCACATGGTGACAACCGAAAATCTCTCTAGATGTTGCCCGATGTCCCGGGGCAGGTTCGTGTGTGTGTACACAAAATCATGCCTGGTTGAGAACCACTGTTCTAGACCATTGGGTCTCACACTTTAGCTGCATCAGAATCATCTGGAAGACTTAACGCAGATTACTGGGCCCCACCCCAGAGTTTCCGATTCAACAGGTCTGGGATGGAACTAAGAATTTGCATTTCTCACAAGTTCCCGGGGGTGATATTGATACTGCTGATCCGGGGACCACACTTGGAGAACCACTGGTCTGAGAGTCTCACGAGAGGAGGGAGATTGTCTGTCTTGTATCCCAGGTGCCTACAACACTGGCTGCACAGAGGTGGCACTTATAAATACTTGTTGAATAATTCATCTTAAAATCTCAGCAGTAAGGACACCACTCCTAGGGGCTTTACAATGAAAAATTGTCCGCTTGGGGAAGGGGGAAAATGCATGTGTTTGGGGAGGGGGTGAGAGAGAGAGTATTTAAAATTCCTAATGGCCCTGGTGTTTTCGGGGCCGGTCCTCAGTCCCAGAGTGGGGCCAGAGGTGTCGAACAGTTCAGATGACACTCTGCAAGTTCGTATGCAGGTTGGCTTTGACCTAGGTGGGCTTGTGGCTTGGCCATTCATCTTGAAGTTCTCCTACCTTCTCTCTGGTCCATTTCTCCTTATCATTGGGGGGGTTCTTTGCTGCGGGAGCAGCTGGCAGCAGCGTTCCCGGGAGGCATGCCCCTCCCTCCGGGTCCCTGGCCTCTCTGAGGACTGGTGCTGGCCTCCATCCCCTGCTGCCTCCCAGCTGGAGGATTCAGCAGGGGATTCGGAAGGTGATGGTCCATCAAGGGTGAGATGATTCCTCATGGAGCTATAATCATGTTAACAATGACAATCAGGGCTGACACGGATGGGGGCTTACTATGGGCCACGCAGAGTGAAGGCACAGACACACGTGTCTTCATTTGCACCCCACCACAGCCCTGTGAGGTAGATGCATGCTATTATTCCTGTTTCACAGATGAGGAAACTGACATCTGAGAGGAGACCTCATTTGCCTAAATTTGCATAGGCCAGCAGAAGAGGTGAAGCTGGGATAAACATCTAGGTCTTTCTGACTAAAGCCTTGATCTTAACCTCCACATCAGTTTCTCAAACCTCTTTGGTAGATGCTCAAATGTGTCCTATGGGAGGGGGAGGGTTTGGTGGCCCCCCTGCTGCTCCTCGATTCCCCCCCAGGCAGACTCGGGCCTCAGGGCCTTTGCACATGTGGCTCCCGCTGCCTGGAATGCTCTTCCCCCAGGTATCTGCACGTGGCCTTCTCATCTCCTGTAGATCTCAGATCAAATATCACCTTCTCAGTTCGGGCTTCCTCACCTCCACGCTTACAATTACAAACCACTTCCCATCCTTCTTGCCTGCTTTATTCTCCTCCACAGCACTTGCCTCCCCCAACATACTCCATGTTTTATTTATTACGCTGTTTGCCTCCTCCCACGGGAATGTCAGCCCTGTGGGGGCAGGGAGACTTGGTGCATTTTGTTCACTGCTGTACCCCAGACAGTCCCTGGTGGATATTAGGAACCCACCGGACATTTACTGAAGGAAACAAGGGAGGGAGGGAGGAAGGAAAGAAGGAAAAGAAACATGGAAAATCTCAGTTAAAAGTCAACAAATTTTCCTTACTGCAGGACTTATCAGAGCCTTCATCATACTAATGCAAATACTGTAAGTTTTAAGAAAGAGATACATCTTTTGGCATTTCTCAAGCGTATTTGAGGACAGAGCACTTTTTGGTAGAGCTGCAGTTCACTCTGACCACGGGACACACAGCCCTCGGTCCCCTGTGCTCTCGAGCTGTCTCTCCTCAGCCCTGCCCTGCCTCCTGCATGAAGTGCACACCTAGACGTCGGGGCCGCACACCTGCTTCTGGCTGCAGTGGAGATCTGCCATGTGACAGCACTGGCCTGCTGTGGCGATGCCTGCCCAGCTTTGAATGGAGCGCTTGTCAAGGGCAGAGAAAGGCCAGCTCACCTTTGAAAGAGGTCACTCACCAGGCAAAAGCAGGGTGGCCTGAACTCGGGACAACAAAACAAGGCAGACAATGACTCCATTAGAAGCAGCTGGGAACCACAGGGCTGTAAGAACTTGGCTTCCCTGCACAGAGGGACGACAGGGAGCCGGGTCACACTGGGACAACAGTTTCCGTGTCTTTTTATCTGCAATTGGAGCCAACAGCCGCGGGGGCCGGAAGACTCCAGAAATCAAGGGCGTCTCACCCATCTGACCACTGGATTCCTGTTACCCAGCTGGACCTCCAAGGCAGCCAGACCCAACCTTGGAGCCTGCACTTTTCTTTACCTGCAAAGCCGCCTTTCCGTGTGACTCCATCACTTACAGAGAAATGGTGTCAACAGTATACACTTTGGAATCAACAGGGCTTGGTTCAAATCCTGGCTCAGGCAATGACTGCTCAGTGACCTCAGGCAAGTCACTTGACCACTCTGAACCTCGGTTTCCTCCTCTATAAAATGGAGCAATTGTACCCGACTTACTTTCTCCCTCCCTCTTCTCCCTACAGCCAGTCAGATTCACTCATTCATTCACCCATTGGACCCACACCATTCCAGGCTCTTCTGACCCACAGTGATTATCCTGGGCTCCAACATCCCTCAGCATCCACCCTCCCGCACGTGGTCCACAGGAGGGAGCCCTGGGCAGGGCATGTGCGGGGCTGGGTTCCACTCCTGGCTCTCCTCTGCTGCCAGGGTCCTGCTGTGTTGCACACAGTGGTATTGGGGCCACATATTCCCTTCTTCAATAACCTTTTTTTCTCCTGATTTCCCAAGAAATAAGAAAACAAAAATCTCAAGAGATGCACTTCTACCATTTTGTGTATATCCTACCACTTTATATATGCGTGTGTCCGTGTGTGTATACATATATATGTTACGATTTTCCAAATGCTTGCAACATGCCAGACTTTGCAAAGCAAAGCAGTACATCATCTTCCAATTAAATGCGTCATATTCTTTAATCCTTCTGATGACCTTGTGACATATGTACTGTGACCGTGCCCTTTTTCTAGATGGGGAAGCTGTGGCTCAGAGAGGTTAGGAGCTTGCCTGAGGTCACACAGCTGCTAAGCGGTAGAGGCACCCACAGACAGGCAGGGGCAGGTGAGTGGGCAGAGAGGTCAGAAAAATTTGCATAGATGAGGTGACTCGAGCCTGCAGTCTATTTAAAGCATGGAACAAGGTGGGTGGGTAGGTTCCGTCTTATGTAAGTGGTGCATACTCCCTGCACAAAATGAAGAAAAGCAGATAAACCCAAAGAAGTGAATAAAAATGAACTTCACACCCATCCACCGTCCAGAAATAATCAGAGTTAAAATGTTGGTGAATTTTTTTCACTCCACTTCCATTTAATTCTAGAATCCCGGCCTCTCACCTCTATGCTATGGCACCTCTTCCAGAAGTGCTTTATCACAGGCTCTTTTCACTTAATAAGATACCATGGTCATCTCCACATGCAATTAGGTGTTCTTTGGGAAAAAACGATTGTAAAAAATTTCATGGTATTCTGACTATGGAGCAATTTATCCCCAGTAGATAGATTAAGCCCAAATTCTGCATATTTAAATTGTATCTATATTTTAGCTGTTATGGATGACACTGGGATAAACATTCTTGTAGATAAATCTTTTCCCACATCTTCAATTATTTCCTGAAAAATTCCTAAGAGAGGAATTGTTCCCCTTAGTACTTTGCACAAAGGGTGTTGCGAGGACAGGAGGGCAGCTTTTCATGCGAGCGACCAAACCTCTCAACTCCCTGCATCAGCTTCCGTGGGAGTGGCAGCCCATTATGTGGAGTCCACCACCGAGACCCCAGCAGATTTTGGCTCATGCAACAGCCCCGAGGTCTCATTCTCTACAGCTCCAGCAGAATGGGAATATTTTGTCTATAGTATTGAATTCACTTTAAAAGTAAAGAAAACAGTATGGTATTGATGGGTGTAAAGAACTTCAGAGAAGGTACCACTCCATCGCTCCCTAAACGGTGTGCACAATGAGATAAAGTCCCGCCCGAGTCGGGGGACCTGCATTCCAGCTCTAGTCTGCATGGACTCTCCGTGGGACCTTGTAAAGTCACTTCACCTCTGTTTCCTCCCCTTTCATAAGGAGGGGATTGGACAAGACCACTGAGGAAACTTCCAGATCTAAAATGCTATGGTTTACCCAGCCCCTTGATCTGCAGATGCTTACTTACTGAGTTCATGGCAATGACTATATTTTAAAATTATGGACCGTGAGGTCCAGCGTGGGAAGGATCTTGCTTAAGGCCACACTGCAAATCAGCAGCAGCATCAGGGCTGGACCTCAGCTGCCTGGTTCCCCGGGTCCTTGTGGTTTCCTCTCTGCCACACGTGTGTGTGCACACGTCTCTCTGGAGGCGTGTCTGTGTTTGTACACTTATCTGTGGGCATGCATATCTGTGTGTCCACAGTCCTGTGCACACACACGTGTCTTTGTGTACACGTATGTGTCTGTATATATACATTTTCTGCACATCCAATCTGTGTGGATGTACTTTCTATGTGTACACATATGTGTGTACACATCTCCATGTGTGTGTACTTCTGTCTGTGAGCGTGTGTCCATGGCTCAGTGGACATGCACATTTGTGACAGTCTTGTGCAGAGTGGGACGCTGACCGCAGGGTAGAGCTCTGGGCTTGGCTGTCACCTCTACGTGGGGAGCGTCCCGGCTGCCTGGGTGACAGGAAGGGGTGGTGGGAAGTGCTCCCTTCGAGCACAGGGGTATCAGGTCAACCGTCAGTGGCAGCGCAATCAGAGGTTTTCATCCGGACATGGTGTCGCCCACTCCAGGAATGCTGCTTGGGCAGCCCTTGGAGAGGATGGGGACTCCCCCTTGGGGCTGGCCCGGGAGCCCCCATTCTCTCATCCTGCAGCCAGGCAGTGGCTGTGAGGCACCTCACGCACACACAGGGGGTGCTCGCCACCAGCCAAGCCTTACGCTGGGATGCTGGAGAGACAGAGATGGACGCCAGGGGAGGGGACACCTCAGCTAGAGGTCCCCGTCTGATGGCAGAGGAGCGGTGGTAACAATGCGTGTCCTCAGACCTCGTGGCACTGTGATGGAGGTGAGAACACAGACTGTGCAGGACCCACAGCGGCGGGGGCACACGGGGCAGAGCGCCCTGGGTGGGCAGAGAGGGCAGAAAAGGTTGTCTAGACGGGGGATTCGGGCCTAGAGACCATTTAAAGTGTGTAGCGAGGTGGGTAGGTAAGAACTGTCTTGCACAATTGGTGCATGCTCACCCTAAAAAATGGAGAAAAGCAGACACACAGAAGGAAGAGAATAAAAATGAACTCCAGACACACCACCATCCAGAAACAAACAGAGCAAATGTTGGTGATTATTTTTCTGTGCACAGAGATGTGTACTTTTGCTAATCAAATTGGGATCACACCGTCCATAGGATCTGGCAGCTTGCTTTGACGTTCACGCAGTACAATGTTCATGGACACTTTCTATGCCGTGGGCGTAGCTCAGAGGTTCTCGGCATCGCAGTGAAGACTTGGGCCAAAACCTGGCCCCACCGCTTGTGTTAGCTAGTTACCTCTGAGCCTCTGCATCTGTCCTAGGAAAGAAAAGTGGGGCCTTCCTCTTGGGGCAGTTTCAAGGATAAAATGGTGTGATGTGTATGGATAGGGCCCCAGCGCAACGTCTGGCACAGCCTAGGAGCTCACTACGCTACAGGAACATGTTCATGGCTGCATACTATTCTGATGTATAGATGTGTCCCCATTTGTTTGCTAAATCCCTTATCGCTGGGCATTTAAGAAGTCCCCACCTTTTTGTGCTGTGAAAACACAACTGCTTGCTCCGATCACTGAAAGAAGAGTCAGTGTCCTCCAAGTAGGTGGCATTCGAGGCTGAGGGGACAGCAAGAAGTAGCCAGGCATCATAGGGAAATGGCCAGAAATTCTGCCTGCTGGGGGTTGGGGTGAGGCAAGGCTGAGCTGGAGAAACAGACAGGGGTCATGTTGGCGCTTGGACACTGGCCCTTGGTGACAAGTCTGCAGGGGATTAACCATGTAGAGTGAAACTGCTCCTCTTTGCAGGTAGGGGACAGACCAAAGAGTGAAGAGAAGAGGGGGAGGGACACGTGGGAACATTCCAGCAATGAAGAGGAGGTGGAGGGGAGGATGCAACCTTGACACTACTTGGAGAGACTACTCCAGCTCCACTACTTACTAGCTGTGTGACCCTGGGCAAGTTACTTATCCTCGCTGTGCCTTGGTTTTCTCATCTCTAAGCTGGAGATAATAACACTACCCATCTCTTGGGGCTGTTGTGAGGGGTAAATGAGTTAATATGTGTTGTTCTCAGAACCATGCCTGACAAGTGGTAAGTGCTAATATGTTAGTGATTCTTTTTATTATTATTATCCCATTATTGGAAGGCAGAGTGGGCGGGGCTGTTACAAAATGCCCCTGCTGTCACCAGGTTGAGCAGGCAGGGGTTCAGGTGGACTGAATCCCCCAGGAGCGGAGGTTTGAGAGGTGCTTCCCCACGGGGCTCCTTGTACCCGACTCCAGTGAGAGCACCAGCACCTGGTCCCTCCTGGGCTCTCTGCCTCCCAACGTCTCTCCCCTTTGGGACGTCCCCCTGCCCCGCCACCCCTTCTTCATCTCCCTCCCCACTGTTTCCCAAGATTCTGATCCTGAGTGTGTGTTGGGAGGAGAATTGAACTTCTGGAGTATTCAAAACAGACAGACAGATGCCACGGGACCTTTCCCCCGGGAACATGAGCCGCCTGGGCTGCACCTCCCCTGCTGTGCCATGCCGAGTGTCTTCCTCTCCACCTTGACTTACCTTGAAAAGGCTCCTTCTATCGCCTTAGCCTAGGAGACATGGGGCCTCTGGAGGGAACTGGCAATGACTCCTCCCATCGACAGGTGCTTCCCGCCCCCCACTGCACGGATGCTTCTCCACAGCCCTGGGAGGGGAGCTGCCATCCCCACTCACCGAGCGGGGCAGTGTCCAGCTCAAGGCCCCCCACGGCCAGCAAACCCCGTGCTCCTGACCCTGTGCCCGGGTTAGTGAAAATTCCAGCCGCCTGGGCTGCAGACACGAGGGCCCGGCCCCTGCCCAGCCCCGCCCAGGCCCCACTGGGTGTGGGGAGTTGAGACCGTGGGAGAGCTGGAGTCCAGGGCTCGGCGATTCGGCCCAGGGTGAGGTCAGCCGGGAGGCCCCACGGAAGAAGTGAGTGTCCAGGAAGCACTGGCAAGAGGGGAGGGAGCTCGCTGCTGCTGCTGGAGGCCGGTGGACTGTGTGAGTGTCGCGAACACCAGGGAGAGGCTACCTTGGAATGTGGGAGGCTAGAGGGGCCTGTGTCCTCGGTGTGTGCAGTAACAGTCGCATCGGTGACAATGACAACTTGCTGAGTGCCTGCTCACGCTGGGCACTGTACATAGTTATCATTAATTTTCCCCTCTTTCATATGGGCAAGTATTCTCGTCTGCACTTTCCAGATGAGAAAACAGGCTCAGAGAGGTGGAGTGACTTGCCCAAGGCCACACAGCTAGTGCCTGGCTGAGTCAGACTCACTCCCAGGTCTGCCAAACTCCAAACGAACTTCTCACTGCAGGGTTGATCCAGGAGAAAGAAAGAAGGTGCACATTTCTGGCAGTTTCCAAACTTGTCCACCTGTAGATTCATCCTTAAAATACGGATTCCCAGGTGCACTCTAGAAATACCGAATCAGCCTACACTCGTGGTGAGCTTCCCGTCACAGAATGGGCATGCTCAGAAGCAGGCCACACTACCTACAAGCGGGTGGAGGAGCACAAAGATTGGATGAGGGTCATGTGCACAGCGGAAAGCACTTAGACTGGACCTGGACAATCCTGGGTTTTAATCTCACTCCCCTCCAGCTCTGACTTCCTTCCCTGCAAACAGGGAGAAAAAATATCTGTCTTGTACTATAAAGGACTAGAGAGAATATCTGGGGAACCCTTGGCTCACACTGGGGGCTCAAAGAGGTGCCTCTTCCTTGGGCTCCAAGACTGAGGACAAAGGCTTTATCTTTCTTCTCTTTGAATTTTCCATAACAGCACTTGGCATGTCTTAAACCATTGACTGGTGCTCAATATAGAGTCACTGAACAAGTTCCAGGTGCATATTAAATGTGAACCCACCTTTTATCAGTCATTAACATTTTCGTATGAATTAGTATATAGAAGCACTAACCCAGGAAGTCAAGAGAAAGCCCAAGCCAAACCGTTTAGGAACCAGGTTAGGATTGGAGGAAAAGAATCCTAAAGGAGAAAGTGGGGCTCAAGGGAGAGGCTAGAGCTAGAAGAATCCCTACAATTCTCACAGGTAGAGAAACTGAGGCTTAGAGGCAGGAAAGAAATTGTCCAAGGCGGCAATCAGTTTGTGCCAAGGGCAGAATTTTCTCCCATGGTCACCAATCGCTTGCTCTGTTCCCTTGTCCACCTCAGCTCCTAGCCCACCCAAGCTCCCCACACCTCCTTCCCTACCCCCTTCCAGTGATACCGCAGGGTCAGGACTCGCATTAAATGGAGACTTCTCACCTTCCCATTCCAAATAGCTTCTTGACATCTTTTAGCAGGCATCTCAAGCTTAAGATGTCCAAAAGCAAACCTTTTATTTTCTAGACAAACCTCTTCTACCCTAGTCTTCCCCATCTCAAAAATAAGACAAACCTCTTCTACCCTAGTCTTCCCCATCTCAAATGGCATCACCATCCAGCCACTTCTGCCTTCACCAGCCATTCTGCAGCCAAACACCAGAATAATCTTTCAAAAACCAATCACATTAGGTCACTGTCCCTCTGAAACCCTTCAGAAGCTGCCCACTGCTCTCAGAATGACACCCAAACGCTGAGCTTGGTTGACAAAGTTCAGGGGGATCAGGCCTCTCCCCACCTCGTTGACCCAGTTCCTTCCCATCCTCCTTCTCAGTCACTACACTCCTGCCGGCACCCCACCTCAACTCAGCTAACTCTACATTTATAATACTCCACTTTGGGGTACCAATTTCCAAATAGATCGATATTTTCTTAGTTGCTAATACCTAGAAACACAGCCCCAGTGAGCTTAAGCAAAAAGGGGAATGCATTGGCTCACATACTTGAGAATACTGGGAGTGGGGCAGTGTCAGGCATGGCTGGATCCAGGGACGCAAGTGATGTTACCAAGACTCTGGCTGTCTTTCTCTATCCCTCTCTCTATAGTTTTCAGCTCTGCTTCCTTCGGTGTATTGGCTTAAATCTCAGAGAAGCTTTTCTCCACGGGATGACGAGGACAGCTCTGCCAAGCCTATGTCCACAAAGCTTATGATCTAATAGGTTGTTTTCTCCCAGAGTCCATATATCTGACCTCTTCGTAGTCATCTGATTGGCTGTATTTGGGTCCACTGCCCACCCCCTTGGGCCAATTGCTATGTCCAGAGGGGTGGATACCATGATTCACAGGAGGTGGACACAGTAGGAGGCACTGTAGTTGTTATTTCCGCAGGAACAACATGGGACGGAAACCTGGAAAGACATAGCAAGAAATGTCCCTTGCACCTTTTCTTCAAGTTATCCTTGGTTTCGACTGAAAGGAAACAGAAATGACCACAAACATCACAGTCCATAAGCACTGTAACCATCTTCACCCAGGTCGTGATGTCGGTAACGAGTCCCCGCTAAGGCACAGGTAGGCTGCGGGTCACGGGCAATTTCCAGGCTAACGCTGTGACTCCAACCCTTCTCTTTCACTCAAGAAACTGTCCAAAAGGGAATGAGTGAGAACCATGCTCATTTGGAATTCTCTGAGTCTCCGTAAATATCACTTTGATATTTACATCCTGGAAAGTATAAATGAGCTGAGATACCCCTCCCACAGATCCTCAGGCACCAGAGCAAACACCGGAAAGCTGTTGCTATAACAAATGAACACAGTCGTTGGGGGCATAAGACAGTGATTCCCACAGGATGTTTCACAGGATCTAGTTATCGTGGAAAGGGAAAAGAGTTATATGGTCAAATAAATTCAGGCAAAGACTAGATTAAACAAAACCAATCCAGGTTCTTTCATGCAGGACTTCTCAGAGCCTTTAATGTGCTAATGAATATTGTGACTTGCCAAGAAAGAAAAATAGTTTGCGGCATTTCCCAAAATACTTTGCCCAAAAAGTTCTTTTCAGCGTACCATCCGGTGGCTCTTGCATCCCAAGGGAAACATTTGGGGAGTGGAGAAATTACGAGATTTGGAGTCAGAACACCCGGGTTTGGAGCCCAGCTCTGCCATCTGGCAGCTGTGTGAACTCTCTATTTGGAACCTCAGTTTCCTCAGGTGTAAAATGGGATGGTTATAATTACCACCTCACCGACTTTCTTTCTGCCTTGTTGCAAGCGTTGTGCACGTCAAGCCATCTGCCAAGGCGGCTCGCAATGAGTCGTTCTTCTCGGACCTAAATTCTGCTCTTGAGCAGAGATATCAAAGGATACGAATACTGCCCCTGGTGGTGGCAGCCTGAGTGCCACCCCCACGCCGGACTCCCCAGGTACAGAAATCTGATAACCTTGGAAACTAGGTGGCTTGCTTGCCTCAGGCATCTTAAGGCTGACGCCTCCCGCCTATGTCACCGGAAGCTTCAGGAATGGTAAATGTCAATGTCAGATGGCTCTAGCCAATGGGCTGCGTGCACGTATTAGGGGAGGGGGAGAGGTCATGTCAGCCAAAGCAGAAACCTTTGGGGAACCTCTTTGTCGGGTGGCCATTGCTAATTACCCGTTAGTTACTAAAACTTGAACTGTCACAAGCTTTGTAAATCCCACCTTATGAATATAGGGCATGCAAAAAAAATTTTTTAAAGGATGCTGGATTTGGCTGCACTGAAGTTTTGCATTACACAGGGTAAGTGAGATTAGAGGGGCCTGTACCCAGAATATGTCCTTTTGGGATCTAACTCTCCCCATGCCATGACAGTCAGTGGCCAACTTCCCTGCTGCAAACAGGGAGCCAAGCAGGGATGGGAGACGGATGCAGACGGCCCTAACCCCCGACACTGGTCCTTCAAAGCTGGGAGCTTCGCCCGTGAGTCAACACATTTCCTTTCTCCCTTAAAATGAGTTATATTTCTGTCTCTTCAACCAAGAGTCTTGATTAATAACAAGAGTGTCCGAATCACTTACTCAGGAGTATTATTCAACAAGTGTTCACTGAGCACCTACTGTGTGCCAGGCCCTGCTGTGTTCTCCTAGGCCTGTCTGCACACAGACTCATTGGAGGAATTAACTGAAAAATATTATTTCTTTGTATGTCAATTACATCTCAATAAAAAAAGAAAAGCATTTCTTAATTCCTGATTATGAAACGAATACAAACTCATTGGAAATAGAAAAAACATTAGCAAGAAGACATACAAAAAAAGTAGAAGGAAGAAAAAAATTCACTCATAATTCCATCATCCAGGGACAATCACTATTAACATTTTCATGGCTTTTGTGTTTTTCAAAACCAACATGTTTTTGAAAAATGAAATAGCACAGAATATAAGGTTTTCATCGTGCATTTCCACAGAAGGCATCTTGAGTATTTTCCCATGTCATTAAATAGTCTTTAAAAATATTATTTTGCAAAAGCATGATTCAAAACAGCTGCATTATATTTTATCACATGAATACACAGAATTTTTAAAAATGAATCTCCTCTTGTTGGGCGGTCAGGTTATTTCCAACATTATGGTGTTATAAATAACACGGAGATGAACATCCTTGTACAGAAAAGCTTTGCCCGTATCTCTTGATTTCTTTAGGTAAATCTCCAGAGGGGGAATTTTGGTAGGCAAAAGGAAACAAACATTTTAATACTTTTTGATGCATTATCACAGTTCGCCCTGCAGGAAGCTGTGTCATTTGCATCTCTACCGATAGATAGGAGGAGCAGGCCCCTTTCTTCTCTACCTTCTTCTTCTGGAATTTAGCAGGGCCAGGATTGCAAGAGGTGAGTGAGGTACCTGCTTTGGGCACAAAATTTAACTCAATAATCAAGATAAATAGTATTTTAATGTAATACTTAAAAATGCATTGCATAAAACACAATACTTAAAAAAAATCTAAATTAATGCAAAAAAATCCATAAAGAACAAAATATCAAAAATTTAAAAGAACAAAATATCGAAAATTTAAATAAAAACTCACTGCCATGAGCCTGAGGAAAAAAGTGTGTCCCTACGTACATGATTTTATGTATTTTTTAAAAAATTTCTTTTCTAGAATGTTAAAGTAGTTGAAAAAAATATTTAAAAGTTGAAAAGTAGATGTATTAAAACTCGCAATGTTAAGTTTAAACATTTGGGAAGTATTTTCATATCTTTTGCTAAAATTTTATATTCATCAAAAGTACTTTCAAAGTTTTCTCTTATTCGTTGTACCTTGTGACTCTCAAATAAAAAACACAATAAGCTAAGAAGTCGATTTTGAATTTTGATTTGTATTGATGTTTGCTTCCATTCAAGCCAAGAGAGCAATATTATAATAAACTGTGGTTTTGGTATAAATAAAACATCTAAACTTAAAATAATGTCAGTTTTAATAACCTGCTTTTCATTTTTCAATATTCTTTAACTGATGTTCTAGAAAAATTGACTATTAAAAAGCCAGATAAAATAAGTATACGTGGGTGCACACTTTGCCTTTTGCTTCAGGCTCCGATACGACCTGGCACAGCACTGGAATTTAGCCCCTTGACTGTTGATTTGAAAGTCAAAACAAATGTCATCTTGTCAACAAAATGACAGTGATTTCAGATTCAGTCATTCAGTCATTCAATCTTGTGCATCTATTATGCTGGGTCCTGGGGAGCACCCAAAGGTGCGTGCACCCAGTCCCTGCCCTGGAAGAGACTGTCACTGGGAAGGGAGACTGGATGGGGGTGAAGCAGAGTATCAGGTGGACCTGGGTCCTGTCATTTACCAGCTCTTTGACTCTGAACAAACCTTCGACCTTTCCAGGCTCAATTTTTCTTCTTGTAAAACAGGGATTATAAAACCTCCCTCGTAGGGTTGTTGTAGGTGACAACACTCAGTAACAAGGTCCGCAATGGTCACTGTCGTTTATCTGTCCAATTAATTCCAGTCAAGCATTCTACAAACAATCACGGAGCAGCACCTATGTGCCAGGCACGGTGCTCGGCTCTAAGAATTGTGCCAACAAAACAACCCTCACCCTCAAGGAGCTTATAATCCAGTGGGGGCAGCAGACACACAAATGGCTGAATCACAACATAATGCAATAAGTCGACATAAGTTGGGTCTTGTAGGATGAGTAGGAGTTTGCTAGGTAGAGGAGGGGAGAGGGCATCACGGCAAAGGGGACTGCAGGAGCAGAGGCCTGGGGGCAGGAAGAGCCTGAGAAACAGTGTAAACTCTGTGGCTCCAAATGGTGGGTGGAGGGGATCCAGCAGGCCTATTTTCACCCTTGGAAAAGATTCCTCAGCGATCCCAGTGGCCAGGGCTTGAGCTCATCGCTTCCTGTCCGCCTGTGGTCAGTGGCGCTTGAGGTGCTGAGTGGCTGAGGGATTTGATCCAGGTCGCAGAGCATGGGACTCTGGGGCAAAGAGTTCAGTGAAGGCCAAACTTTGGGAAAGCTGAACAAACCATGGCATTTAGATTTGTCTTCCTTTTTTAAAATCCTGTCTTTAATTGATTCACCCTTCCTTCCGCCGTCGTGCACGTGGACTGTCCCTGACATTTGGCAACAGTCAGAAGTGCCTGCCTGTAAATCGCGTCTAGTCAACTCGGAACCAGTGTGAATCTGACGGCTGTTACTCGCCCCGCCCACCCCCACCCCGTGGACTCCCCAAGGGTCCGGGGGTCCTGTCTGGTGGCCTCCCCAGTGCTAGGACTGTACCTGGTGTATAGTAGGTGCTGGGCAAACACTGTTGAATCAACATGATCCACGTGACTCTGATGACCTTTCAGGGTGGTTGTATCCCCAGGCGGCGGTAGGGGCGGGCGGGGCTCTCTCTTCTTCTCTGCGTCTTCCCAACTCCCCTGGCCCTCGTGGGGCCTCCCAGCCTCTCGGTCTGGAAGTTACTGAGCTATAAACAGACACTTAAAGGAACGAGCTCAGCCTTTAAAGAATCCTTTGAAGAAAGATTGCAACATGACTAATCATCCCCTAATTTATTGGTCTGTAAATTTGCATTTTCCTACAATACATTTTTCTTAATGGAGGGCCCTCCCACACTATGGACAAAGGCAATTTTAGCTGGAATTTAGCTTCCCATTTAGAATAAGGTCCTCATCTTTTCCAATATTAGAGTCATTATTGTTTTAACGTCTATAACAAGATCATAGGCAGGCAGGGGCCAGGAGAGGGTGCGGTGGGTGGGGGCTGGGGAGGGGGCTGGGCTGAGGAGGGTGGGCCAGGGAGGTGGAACCGCAGCAAGCAGCTTGGGCCCCATCTTTGCCCCGCCCCCTCTCTTGGCCCTCGCTGGAGCCCCCTGTCAGCTCCAGTCGTTGGTACCTGGAACCGCTCCCCAACTCCTCGCCCCTCCCCCATCCCTTGGCCAAAAGACAGTCTCCGGTAGGATTTATGAGGCTGGCCCCTGCGGAGAGGATCCGGGGATAAATCTCAGCTTATTTAGGAGCGTGATCTACATTTATTGCACTTAATGTGATCTTTAACGTGTCCAAGAGGGGCCCATAAATCGCAGCCTGGCTGGCTCCGCAGGCAGGGCCCCTGGGCCGGCCCCTCCCCTTGCTGGGCAAGCTGGTGGGAGTTCCTGGGTCTGTTGATTCCCTTTGCTTGAAGCTCCCACCCTGGCTCAGCAACCCAGGGCTGGTGCCCTCCCTGAACTATCTGAAGCCACACGCCCACAGGTGGGTTCTGCCCGTGGGCGCCCCGCTCTGCCGAGGCTGGGGCCCCTCTCTGGGATAGAAACAGGTCATGCCTCTTGGGCTGGGTAACTTCTAGGATCCTCTCTGGAGTTAGGTTTGAAAAGGCTAAGCTATTGCAATTAACATGATGCAGGCACAGAAGAAAGCGGTGAGCAGAGAGAGAATCTGCCTAGTAGATTCCCAGGGGGTTCGGCAGAGGTAGAAGAGAGGCAGATCTATGAATACTATGATTTACTATTATTTTTATAAATATGAGCGTGTATGTATGATAATAAGGAGCCATTCGATGTGGATAGCATTTTACAATTTATCCATCACGTCCTCACCCATCCTTCCCGCTTCCCAGGAGAAACAATGGCTGGGAGAGGCCATAACTTGCCCAGATTCACAAGGTTAATGAACAGCAAAGCTGGACTTGGGAGCTGGATATCTGTCTCTTTTTACGGCACCAGGCTGCCCATGGGTGTGGGCACGTGTTTGTACCACCGAGAGCACGCATGCACGTGGGTATGGCACACACAGATGCAGTGTACTTGGGAGCACACCCTGGGACGAGCACCGGCTGCAGCTCTCCCGAGGGGAGTTCTGCAGACACACGAGGTCACCACGTACATCTCGTGATCCTTCTGTCTCTGGTTTTCTCCCAGCAAAGAGAAGCCTTGTATTTGCACGTGTTTCTTGAGTGTGTGAATGTGTGCTTGCGGTGGGAGGGGGAAGGAGTCCAGTGAGCCCATTCTCCTGGAAATGATAAAAGCAGCTTTGAGAACTGACTCTGAGAGTCAAAGATCAATCTCTTCTCTGGGTCTGAGATGACTGTCCCAGCCCCTACTTTGCCATCTGCTGGCAGCATGCCCAGCCCCAAGAAACATCTGTGTACACATTTGTCTGCACACACGTGCATGTGCATGTGCATGTGAGACACCAGTGAGAAGCCCAGGTCCCAGCAGGGCTGATGTGATCATCAGGACAGCCGCTTGGGGCTGAGGGTTATGTGTTTTCCTTGGGCGAATTTCTAGAAATGGTGTCTCCTCTGTAATAAAGATTTGCAACTGAGTGTTGTATAAGAAATACCAGGGGAAGGATTAATAACTGGTGCTCCACTGAATTTAATGGAAAGGTTACACTTCTGTGTATTATTTTCTAATTATAATCCTAATCCATATTCATTGCCTAAAATTTAGAAAATCAGGAGAGTGTAATTAGGAAAAAAAGTTTTTAAAATCATCTGTAATTCTTCTATGCAGAGATAACTAATTTTTAACTTTTCCAAAGTATATTCTATCAGACTTTTTTCTGTGTGTAGATATTTCCTAAAAACTAGGATCCTCCAAGGAATCCTATTTTGAAACTTTTTTTTTCTTAATATATTGGGAACTTTCTTGCCTGACCTTCCACGTTCTCCTCCCTATTGTTGTCACAGGACACCTTGCATCCTAGGGCATATATGGGACCTGATTTTCCTTCCCAAGCAGACATTTGGGTTGATTTCTATTTTTCTTTCTTATAAACAATCCTTGGGGCTAAATAGCGCATCCCATGGTGGGTTCCTTAGATTAAATTTCTCGAAGTGGAATTGCTGGCTCAAAGGCTGTGCACATTTGAGAGATTTCCAGTAACTCTTGTTGAAACTTCCCTCTGGAAAGCAGGATCGCTCCTCTTGGTCAGGGATTGGGGGTCCACTTGGTAATGCCTAGGAACAAGGAGCTGAGGTCATCCCGCCCCCTCTGCTGTGGTATAGGGTGGCAGAGGCAGGGATAGGGAGATGATGAAGAAGAGATTCTACCACCCCGAGTCCTTTGCGGAGGACTGGCCTGGGCTTCGTGTCACCTGGCCTTCTATCCCTAACACCACATCAGTAATCCCCGCCCAGCAGTAGGCACAGGGCAGGAACTGAGTCAACACTGGCGAGTGAGCAAATATTTGTTGAGTGGACCCATGTTTGTTGAATGTTCAAAAGTTTGCTGATAGAACAAATGCTTGTTGAGAGGACGCTATTGTTCTTGGAAAAGCTCCGGCTGATTCACAGGCTGTTTTCCCTTCTCTGGGGTACCTGGATGAGAACATAAGTCCAGAGCCCATCTCAGCAGAACTGCACACAGGACGAGAGCCTCGTCCGTGCCCAGTGAGGAAGCTTCCGGAAGGCGGGCTGGGCATCTGTCATCTCTGTGACTCCGAGTGCAGCACCCCCCTCTGTGCTTGAGAAATGCCGGTTGAATGAATAGATGACCTGGTTTTAGAGCCTGGCTCGATGACCGCTCACTCCCAGTGTGGCATGGAGCAGTCTGCCTCGTGTCTCTAAAGCTCCCGCTCTCAAATGTAAAATGAAAAGGCTGGTCTCTTAGTGGTTTTCTACCTTTTTTCTTTAAAGTGGTATTTTTTGCTTCAAACAAATCCCACTCCATGGTGTTGCCTTCCCTCCCTCAGTGGAACCCCGAGGGCACACGGTTTGAGAACCGCCAGCCTTGTTCATGTTGGCAGTCAGCCATGACTGGGACTCAAATCGCTCAGAACCAGGAATTTACCCCAAACACAGTCGATCTGTCCAAGAAACTGAGGAAAATGACTTGTACACCCCAAGAAAGCACTATGGATTAGATTAAAGCATTGTATGAATGTTAAATTTCCTGGATTGTGTAACTGTGTGTTCTGTGATTATGTAAGAGAAGATCTTTATTCTTAGAAAACATACACTGAAGTCTGAAGGTGAAGGGCAGCATCAAGAGCCTACTTCCAAATGATTCAGAAAAAATATGAATATGAATAGGTATGTACGAGAGTGATAAAGCAAATATGGCAAAATATTAAAAGTGATCTATGTGGATAAACTTGCAACTTTTCTGTAAGTTCCAATGATCTCAAATTTGTTAAAATCATCAGTCTTTTTCAGAATGCCTGGCAAAAAAAACATTAAAAATTTTAAAACACCTCATGAAAAAATAATAGAAAGGACTCCAAGGGAAGGAGAGAGTGTGGTATCTGCAGGCCTGATCAGATTCGTCCTTCCTAAGGGGGTGGGCAGCGGGGACCCTTCATGTTAAGTCGACTCACTGGCTAGAATTTGGGATACACTGAAGCTGGGGCTGGGATCCTTCTTTCAGATCCTGGAGGGCCTGAGGTCCACGGTGTGGTGGCAGTTCCCACTGAGGGATTTTGCTGATGAATAAGAGCTATGGGGCTGCTTCATTCCGAGCCTCTCGAGGAGGAGAAGGTGGAGGAGGAGGTGAAGGTCCAGAGGGTTTAGGAAACCGTGTAAAGAAGGATGGGGCTCAGGGGAGCTGGCTGACCACTTGGTGGGGATGTTGTCGAGAGGATTCGAGAGATGCCTCTGAGGCCCCTTCTGGGCCTGAGAGAGAAAGACTCGAGGAGTCAGGGGGGCAAGACATGCCCCTGGTGTGTGCGTGCATGCACACGCACGCACATGCACACACGGGTACCCATCCAGCCTGCTCCCACAAGGAGAACACGGCTCCTGACACCCATCATGAATGAACAAACGTGGGTCCGTGTGCATGAGGACGGAGCAGCCCACCCGGCTGGGGGCCTCCTGAAAAGTCTTCTGTCGCTTACCCACAATCCTGAAACCCAAGAAGCTCCAAAAGCCAGGTTTTCACTTAACTCGTGAGTTTGTAAAACACAACTTGAACTGTCACGAGGCTATTTATGGTCTTTATTTTTCCCACTTACTGTGAATATTCATACATTTCACTGCAGAAATATTAATGTGTTTGCATACAGAGTGCTTCTCAGGCCCCACACGGGTTGTTATAAACTCTATGGTGTGTGGACCGAATTACCCTTTGAAAATCTGAAACGTTCTGAAGTCTTAAACACATGTGGATCAAAGGTTTCAGATAAGAGACTGTGAACTTGTACTGGGATGAAATCGTGGTTTCCAGAGGAGGGATGGGGGAGAAAGTTGCAATGTGCCGTGTGTGTGTGTGTGTGTGTGTGTGTGTGTGTGTGCGTGTGTGTAAAGGCTTGATTTGGGTGCCAGTATTCAGCCGTGAGCAAACTTAGCTCCACAACCAGACATCAGGGTGCTGGCTTTAGGTTTCACTCCTTAAATAGCAGAAGAGGATTCATTCATTCATTCGTTCATCTTTATTTTGGAGACATCAGTGTGGTTGGTGCAAAACAGCAAAGCTCATGCTACATATATAGCAAATTACAGGCAATGCACAGATGAGGCAGGAGTAGGGGGAGGGCTGGGTTAACTGCCATCCCACTCACCAGGACACGGTGAGGCCTGGAGGGGTGTCTCACCACCTCCTGGCCAGGTATCCCGCTTCGCCCCTCCTGGCTCGGTGCCTCTGGCTTGCCCCTTCTGCTTGTTCCTTTCATGCTGGACTGTGTTCCACCACACCCACCTGGCACCTCCCCAGTACCAGAGCTGATGTACCGGTGATGGACAGAGCTGGTGTACTGGGGTGACAGAGCTGATGCACCAGGGTGATAGAGCTGGTGTACCAGGGTACAACACTTTTAGTCCCTCTTTCTGTGTTTGTTCCTAGCTCCACCCTTCCCAGGCTGCCACCTGGAACACCCAGGACAGACTGGCCACAGTGGAGATTCAGATTGGTAGCTCCAGCCCCGTGTCAGGACCCAGGAGCTGGAGTCCTGGCTGCTCTGCTGACACCCTGTGGCCTTGGGGAAATCCCTGCTCCCTTCTGAGACCCTCCTCTCAGCCACCCTACACGCCTCTGGGGTTGTTTTCTCTCGGGGGAAGGGGTTCCACAGTGAGGTTGTGTGTAGGGGCTGTCGTAAGCCCCATGGGACTGGTGGTTCCCTGTTTCTTTGGGGTGGCCTCAGCATGGCGCAGGGGCAGTCAGAAACCAGTAGGACCACTGGTGTCCTGGTTCCCGTCCCCTTGCACCCATTCGAGGACATCACTTCAGCAGTCACCCCTTCTCACTCAGCTGCGTCATCAGTTCCCTCACCTCTGCTAGAGCATTCCCCTCAGCATACACACAGGCAGCAATGTCCCTCCGTTTAAAAAAGAAAAAAGACCCTCGCTACCAGATGCAGCATGGAATCCTGGATGGGACCAGATCCCGGAGCAGAAAAAGGACATTTGTGGAAAGCCTGGTGAGATCCGAATAAAATCTGTCATTTGGTTAGTAGAGTTGTACCAATGCCAGCGTCTTAGTTTTGACAAATGAACTGTGGTCACGGAAGACGCTAGCATGAGGGGAAGCTGCGTCAAGAGTGTGTGGGAATTCTCTGTCGTATCTTTGCAACACTTCTATACATTTAAAATTATTCCAAAATAAAAGAGGTTATTTTTTAAAAAGTCTCTCTTGATTCCACATCCTGTCCCATTTTTGCTTCCTCTTTTCACAGAACTCCCCCAAAGAACTGTCCGCACTCGCACTCGTTGTCTATGGTTTCTCTCCCTCCTTCTGTGAGTCCGCCCCCCCACCCGGGGCTTCACCCCGACGCTTCCCCGACCTGCTCTCGTCAACGTCTCCGGGGGCCTCGACCCCACGGCGACTCTCCGTCCTGCCTCGCCTCGCCTGGGCAGCATCGCCCGGTCCAGCTGCCCTGGTGAGACGCTTCCCTGACTTGGCTTTGAGACCCTGCTGCTCCCGTCTCTGCTCCCCCCTCACTGGGTCTCACTTCTCCATCCCCTTAGCTGCATTGCCCGCACCCCTCAAACCTCCGAATGCGGCCTTTGGCCCCATTTTCCGACCATCCTCACCCACTCCAGCTCCACGGCTTAAATACCACCCACCTGCAAGCAGCTCCCGAGGCTGTGTCCTCAGCTGGCCGCGCTCTGAGGCTGCCCACTCGAATGTGCGATGGGCCCCTCAGTCTGGGGCCTCCCAAACCCAACCCTTGAACACCCGCCTCGCCCCAGACTCGCTCCTCACCCGTCTCTGCCATCACGGTAAACGGGAGCTCCGTCCTTCCCACTGCTCTGGCCTCAGCCTTGATTGGTCCTGGACTTCTCTGTCCCACACATGCAGGCCACCAGCAAATCCTGCCATCTCTCCACAATACGTCCAAAATCTGACCACTTCTCCCCCGCCCCACTGCCACCCCCTGTCCAAGCTACATCATCTCTCGCCTGGACGAATTCAGGAAGCTCCTCAGCGGTCTCCCTGCTTCTAGTCTCGAAACAGCAGCTGGAGGATCCTTTGGAAATATCAGATCAGGTCCTCCTTAGTCCCAAACCCTACAATGACTCCCCATTTCATTCACATTAAGAGTCAAAGTCCTTACAGTGGCCATCAAGGTCCTACACAACCTGGTCTCCCATTTCGCTGACCTCACCTCCCAGCACTCTTCCCCTTGCCCACTGCTTCAGCCACACTGGCCTTCTTCCTGTCCTTCAAATATGTTGGGCATGTTCCTGCCTCAGGGCCTTTGCACATGCCATTCTCTCTGCCAGGAATGATGCTCAGTCTCTGCTCAGAGGTCCCCTTCTCAGTGAGGCCTTCACTGACTACCTTTCATAAAATAGTAAAACCCTGTTCTTTTCCCCAGGTGAGACCTCTCTGTAGCATTCATCATTATGTCATGCACTATGTCTACTGCATTCTTGTTGATTGTCTGCCTCCCTGACCAGATGTCAAGTCCAGAAGACAGAAACTGGACTTTGTTTTCTGCTAGATTCCTAGTGCCTGGCATAGGTGGGTAAGAGATTTAAAAAAAACAAAATCAACTTTCATAACTTAAGCCCGAAAAAGAATCCCTTGCTGGGCAGAGTGCTGCCTGAAACATTCTCTGACGATTCCGGAAGGCCTTTCCTATGGCCACCAGGGCCAAGGTAGCCAGGCCAGCGGGGCTTGGAGCACCAATGTCTCCCTGTCCACCCATGTGCATCCCCCTGCAGGTGGGCACGGGCACTCCCTGGTGTGCATGAGTGTGCATGCGGCCTGTGTGTGTGCGTGCACTGGGTGCATGGGAGTGTGGAGCACACTGGTGGCTACAAGGCCAGGTGTCCTCATGGCTGCTGGGTGTGTCACTTGTCTGCCCTTAAAGGATCCCTGTGATGTCCAGGGTGAGAGTGGGTCTGGGGCGCAGGCCCGCGGATGGGGAGTCCGGGAGGCTGCAGCTTCCTCCCTCCTCTTCTCTCCAACCCACCTCAACCCCGCTCTGGCTGGCTGCAGAGTCCACCGGGTGAAGTGTGGAGGGAGAGGACCCTGAGTGCTGGTCCAGGCCGGCCAGGGGAAGCTGGGGGACTCTGTCGGGGTTGGGTGGGGCGCCCCCTCCAGCTAACGGTCTGGACCAGCTGCCTAGTGCTTGGCCCCCTACCCTGGTTCCCAGCCCCCCATCTGGCATGTGCCCCTCTCTCTGTCTCTCCCCTTCCTTCATTCCTTGTCCCCAGTGCCTCTCCCTCTTGCTCTCTTTCATCTTTTTTACTCTACTTCTCTCCCTGCTGGTTCATTACTTTGCTTCTAGTCTCTATCTCTGTCCTTTCTCCCCGCCTCCATCTCTCTCTGTGTCCCTCCTCGTGGGTCTCTCTCTGTGTGTTTTCCCATCTCCTTTCTCACACATCTGTTGGCTGCTCTCTCTGCCTCCGTCTCTCTCTCCCTTTCTTTTCTTCTTTCAGCCTTTCTCCCTGGTCTGTCTGTCTGTCCCTCTCTGCCTGTCCCTCCGCCGTCTACCCTCGCTGCCTCCCTCTCTCCCCGCCTGCCTGTCCCGGCCTCGTCTGTCTCCTCGTCACCCTGTCTGTCTCTCCCTCCGCTTTCCCGGAAGGCAGCGTGATTTATGAGCTGCGGACAGGGCCAGCTGCGGGTGCGGGAGGCCCTGATTACAGTTTCCCGGAGGAAGCTGCCTGCTCGGGGATGGCAGGGTGACAGCGTTTATACAGAGCAGCCCCGGGCTCGGAGCACGGCTGTCAGCCCCAGACGGATGGAGTGCCGGAGAAGGCCCATTACTTCATTCACACCTCTTCGGGCAAACAATAAAACACTTACACACGGCCTTGACGTGGGCGGGCCTCCCCCCAGAACATTCCCAGCCTGGCCCAGGTCTGGGCCTCTCTGGTGGGAAGGAGTATGGCAGGGGGCAGGGCAGTCCCTGGGGAGACCCCCCAGGCCCAAGCCCCAAAGAAAGCCCCAGATCTTGTTCCCAGCCCGGGCTTTGGTGCTGCCCCAGGGCCAGCCACTTCTCTCTGGGCCTCAGTTTCCTCATCTGTGAAATGGATGTAATGCTCACACAGGATAAATGAGGTGAAAGGCATGTATAAACTGTAGAGTGCCACACGAAGTACAGTAGTCCTCTCTTATCCGTGGGGGATACATTCCAAGACCCCCAGTGGATGCCTGAAACCATTGGTAGCACCAAACCCTACATATACTATGTTCTTTCCTGTACATACATATTTGAGGTGCAAAGGCAAAACTAGCATGAATTTTTTTCATTCTTCATAATTTCATGGATAGAAGATTCCTTCTTACCGTAGATCTTAGCAACCTCAGTATACAATTTTTTTCTTTCCTTATTAAGTTGAGAACGTTCACTTTTTCACTTAAAGGAAGCACTTTACAGCTTCTCTTTGGTATATCTGAATTGCCAGCATCACTACTCTTGCGCTTTTGGGGCCATTATTAAGTAAAATAAGGGTGACTTGAACACAAGCACTGCGATACCATGACAGTCGATCTGATAACCGAGACGGCTACTAAGTGACTAACAGGCGGGTAGTGTAGACAGTGTGGATACTCTGGACAAAGGGATGATTCTGGAATTTTCTGGAATTTTCCGTGTAATATTTTTGGACTGCAGTTGACCTCGGGTAACTGAAACCAGGGAAAGTGAAATCACGGATAAGAGGGGACTACTGTAAAGTGTTATTATCAGTATTAATTTAAAATAATATTCCTATTATTATCCTGGGTAGAAGGGAAAGTATCCAGGATTCTAAACCTGGCCCTGCAAAAGAAGGCATTCACGGCTTGAGAGATAATCCAAGGCTGCCACTTGACGGGCAGAACACTACGAGGTTGGGAGGTTGGCAGAGTTACCCCTTTCCTACCTGTTTCCTGGGGAACCCCTTCACCCAGACACCCAGTTCTGGAAGCTTCATTCGCATGAGGTGGAAGTGAATCGACAGCTACCACTGTGTAGCCCCCCCATCCCACCTGTGGGGGCTGCACTCTCCCCAGGAGCAAGGCTGTCAGTTAGAGGAACGCTGCCTGGTGGGGAGACCTCAGATTCCATCCGGGACGTGGAGAAGGATTGGAGACTGAGCTGGGATGGTTTCCCTGACTTGTACCTGACCCCGTGTTTCCAGAAAATGAAACTGGAGTAGAATATCAGCTGCTGCACACTCGCTGTCAGCGGGCACTTGAGCTACAGATGCCACCCCCGTTTATCATACCCCTTCCATGTGCCGGCCCCACTGGCTGTGTTCTTTCTGCCTGTGGCTCCACAAGTGCCTCCAGCAACCCTGCGGAGTGGGTGTTGTACCCCACGACGCATAGCTGGGGAAACCGAGGCTCAGAGAGAGTATCCGGCTGGCCCAAGACCACACCGTACGCACGTAGTGGAACTGGGATTGGAATCCAGTTCCAAAGCCCGTGTTGGTCCCCCAGGGGTGAAAAGCAGCTGGTGGGTGGGCTCTGGGGCCCAGTGCTGGCTTCACCACCTTCCAGCTGTGTGACTTTGGGCAAGTGGCTCAACCTCTCTTGGGCTCAGTTTCCTCCTCCATACACTGGGGAGGAGGATAACGAACATCCACTAGGACGGCGGTGACGACCCTATGAGACGCTACGCGGCCAGTGCTGTGTGGCGCCTGTACACACAGTGCGCATCCACGAAATGTGGGCCGCGATTAAGGCACGAAGTGTCCCTCCATGAGCCCCAGGCCAGCCCCTGCGTCCGGCCCCTCCCTGCTCCTCGGCCCCCACGATGGGTCTCTGGTGTCAATTTAACGCGGGTCCTTTTAAGAGGCGAGGCTGTAACACAAGGAGTTGGGCCACAAGTAGACTTAAGTCGGGAATAAAAATCTCTCAGTGCCCCTCCCCCCTTCTCTCCCTGGCCCTGCCCAACCCCCCAACAGAGGCCTGAACACACCTGCCTGCGGGAGGAGGGGGCAGCAGAACCAAGGAAGCAAAGTGTTAATCTGTTTCTTTCCCTCTATTAAAGCGCCAGTTGGTGTCACCCCACACCTAGCCAGGCCCGTGGTCAAGAGCTGTGAGACCTGGGTTTGAATCAGGCTCCACTGGTAACCAGGTGTGTAGACTGACCAGTTCCCCTCATCTCTTGGAGCCTCGGTTTTCCCATCCCCCAGATGGGACTTGTCACACCTACGGTGAAGGGCGGCTGTAGAGATTGACTGAGATGATGCGGTAGCACAGCCGTTAATCCAGAGGTGTTGACTGAGCATCTACTGTGTGCCGGGCAGTGTTCTGGACACTGGGGATCCAGTGATGAGCTGGACCAAGTGTCTGCTCCAGGGGCTCGTGTTCTGGTGGGGGAACTTCAGACATGCGGAGGCCCAGGAGGAGATAAAATGAAGAGGCGTGAACGGGGGCGGGGAGGGCGCCTCCGGCCAGGGTGGTGGGGCAGGCCTCTCTGCTTGGTCACTTCTCTTTTCCTATCTAAATTATGGGGCTCATCCCCAGGGGTTTCTCCTTCCCCGGTC
Organism: Tapirus indicus; assembly: GCA_031878705.1. Lineage (NCBI taxonomy): Eukaryota > Metazoa > Chordata > Mammalia > Perissodactyla > Tapiridae > Tapirus > Tapirus indicus. Next base: position 101,313,154 of record CM062924.1, on the reverse strand, counting down.
AACAAGCCAGACCTGTGATGGGCACAGACCCCAACCTGGGGCTGCTCTCCAGGGGTCCTCGAACACAGGTGCCCTGACCAGGCCTCCAGGCAAAGAGGCCACAGGACAACTACCTCCTGCGGGGGCTTCTGGACACCAGGCCTCCTCCCTCCCCAGCGCACTCGGCTGGGGCTCCGGTGGCCCCTCACTCTTGCCCCAGCCCTGTCCACCTGAGGTATCAGCCAGGACCTCCAGCCCCCTGTGGCCACCAAGGAGAGGTCCCTGGAGAGAGCATCCCCCACTTGGACCAGGGTCACAGGGCAGAGTTCACACAGAGGGTGCAACAGATAGAATTGCCTCGATCCTGAGGGCAGTGGGTGTCACGGCCCGTGAACGTGGTGAGGCCCCCGTGTGCACAGGTGACTGGGCATGGCAGCCTGGCATCCCGGGTGCTGGTGTCGGGCACAGCCAGGGCCAAAGCGGAGGACTCCAGCTGTGGGGCAACTGGCCACCGATGCCATGCATCCTACATCCTGAGGGGCCTTCCTGGAGCCCCAGGGTGAATTTGCACAACGTGGTCCCCATACTCTGGGGTCCCCCCGCTACACGGAGCCCACTGAGGCCTCACAATGACCTTCCAACTCTAGCAGTTAAACCGTACAAGCCAGACCTCTCCGGATCCCAGGGCAGCTTCACTGTCCCGTCCTGAACTGAGGGATTGAGGACCACGAGAGGTGAAAGGGGGGAAATACTTAGCTTCCTTAGGCTGGGTCAGAGAGGGCTTTCTGGAGGAGGGAGTATTTTTAAGATAATAAAAGATGGTTATGACAAGTGACATCCATTGAGAGTGCTCTCTGTCGGACACTGTGCCGACCTCGGGCACGCGCATCTCATTTATTCCACACGACAGTTCGCGAGACGCGTGCTCCCGGAGTCTCCGACGACAGATGGGGACACTGAAGCTCACTCACCATGGGTGAGGGTCAGAGCTGGGATTCAAACCCAGGCTTGTCCCTCCCAGAGTCCTCGCGCTTCCCCACCACACCACGGGGGTCCGCAGTCTTAGCAGCAGCGTGGGAGACAGAGGACGTGAGACCCTCAGGCCACCCAAGCTGGAAGGGACCCTCATGACCCACGGCACCAATGGAAAGCAGAGGGCTTGGGGCTCCCCACCCCCATCCACCTCTGGGGCAGGCCGGCCCGGAGAGCTCACACAGATGGGGGGAGTGTGGGGGCCTGAACCACCACGTTCCGAGCATCTGCTGGTTCTGAGTGCTCGCCACACCTGATTGCGTGTTATCCCCGCACCTGCGGAGGCGCTGTTGACCCATCAACACAGCAGCAGTCGGGGATCTTGACTGAGTGTCTATTACACATCACGATTGTACTAAACATGGGGCCAGGCGTCGGGGGGGGGCAGTGAGTGTAGGAAGTATAAGGCGGGACCCCTGCCCTCGAGGGGCCTGTGAGCCTTGGGTAGACGCAGCCCATGCTCAGAAATTTACACCAGAAAGTGAATTCTGTTGTGTCTTATAGGTATGATCTGCAAATGCTACAGGAGGCCAGGAGGGGTCTAGGGTCCAGTGACCATGCGGCTCGTGGAAGGGGGGTGCTCAAGAAGGACCTTATGGAAGCTTCTAGTCTCTTCCCATACACAGACACCCTGGCTGCTCCTGGCTGCATTTCCTTCATGGGGCGCTCATATGCGTGTGCTCGCTGGTCCACTTGGAATGCCTTCTCCCTGGTCTACCTGCGGACACCCACTCTCCTGCGAGGACGTCAGAGATGGGCCCCTTTCTATGGCTTCCCCATCCCTCCCGACTTCCTGTGGCAGAATTAGTGGCTCCACTATCCCAGCTCTGATGACTGTGACTTCTGTGAACTCCCTCACCTCACTGACCAGTCAGAAATGTGACAGTCTGTCTCTCTCTGTCTTCGAGGATGCTGTGTAGGTGAGGAGTCAAGGAATAATGGATATAAAGCATTGACTTAGCACAGGACCTGGCACACAGCAGGACAGCAGTGACTGTTACTGCTGTTGAGGTTGTTGATGGGCACTCAGTAAATTTTTTAATTCAGTGGAATTCAGTGGATAGGTGAGAACAGGAGGAAGCACATACCTTGGGGCAGGGGGAGGGCCCAGGTGACCGGAAGCCTGCCCAGGGGCTGGTAGGAAGGGGCGGGGCATGCAGGGAGGCAGCATCTAAGGGGCCCAGAGTGGTCTGAAGATCTGCGGACACGGATGCCTAATGTGGGAGCCAAGGGGGAGGAGGAAGGAGGGAGGCTGTGTGATCCTTCACCCAGATGGATGGTTCCAGCAACAGCCCAGACAGGTAAACAGTGGGGCTGGGGCCAGACAGCCCCCCAACCCCTGCTGGCTCTGTACTGGTGACAACTCCTGTCAAGCCTTGACGAGAGGCTGCTGGCTGCTTCTGCCCCTTGGCCCTGCTATGAGTTGGGAGTTTTTCCAAAAGTTGGGGGTCCAGGAACTACTCCAGCGACCCAGTCACACAAGAAAGCTCAGAAGGAGAGAAAAGAGGGGTCTTTGCTTCCTCTCTACCTCAATGGGAATTCAGGAGGACACTAGTCCTGTGAGATCCTCTGTGTTGGTCCATGCCCCCCTCCTCCAGGAAGCCCTCCCTGACCAGTCTCCATTATCTTCCCCTCTAGTCATCCCCCACCCCCAGGCAGGAATTGATCCCCAGAGGGAAGGCCCTGGCATCCATTGTCTGTCCCATTCACTTGCCATTTGAACCAGATTTTGGAAGCCCAGTTCTGCTGTCACTGGCCGTGTGGCCTGGGCCACTCTGAACTTCAGTCACTTCATCTACGTCATGGGCATATGAGATAGATATTCTTTAAGGTAGATTTTGATTCTGGATCTACCACTTCCTGGCTTTGAACCTCAGTTTCTGCATCTGGGAAATGGGGGTCACCATAACACTCGCCCCATAGTGTTTGTGTGAGGACAAAGTGTGGTGTGAAGGGCTCTGACCAGGGCAAAGACGGGAGGTGCTTCATGCGTGTTAGTAGTTACCTCTTCGTGGACAGGTAAGCACAGGGGCTCGCAGAGGCAGCCCCAACACGGCCCCTGGGCAGGGGCTCAGGGTGAAGGATCCTGCTCCCATCTCTCTGAGTCAGGGTAAGGGATTCAGGAGGGGCACAGTGGGGTCTGGGACAGTCCCCTAGAGTCCTATTGACCCAGTGACGTGCTCACCCACGTTTCTGCCCCTCATCAGTGGATTTTATTTTTTTGCTCCATTTTATTCTCTGGTTACTGATTGTTTAGCTAATTAGTCTAAAGATATTTGGGCTGAATTTGGGGTGATTAACAAGTATCTCTTAACTATGCAGTGTTTCGGTTGAGGGTGGGTGTCCTTTTAAATTTTATTTAAATTACTTTGGAACTCTTCAACACAATGTTTCTAGTTTTTTAAAGTTTAAGATCTAGTCATCCAAATGTAATTTTAGTTAATTAAATTTAATTTAATCTGAGATAAATTTTCAGTTTTGATTTTAGTTTCAGGACAAAGGAAGAGCTATAAACACCCCCAAAGCAGGAGCCACTGTAACAAGCAGGGGGCTTGAGCTGTTCAGGCACCTGCAGAGGGCACAGGCTGACGCCCGACCCCCAGAGCCTGATCTGGGGGTCCTGCTGCTTTCCTGATGGGAGCTGTCAGGACACCCCCGAGGAGAATCAAGACTGGGGCCAAAGGGAGGGGCTGCCCCCGGTTGTCCCCCCGATCCTCGTGGGGGAGGGGAAATGACGTTGGGGGTGAAAACTCCATGGCGGCATGAAGAGCAGTGTCCCGACATCCTGTCTGTCCATCTGTCCATTGGCCTGCCCACCCACCCTTCCATCCATCCTCCCACACATCCATCACCCACCCTTCCATCCCCTTACTCAGTCACCGCGCCATTCATCCACCCGCCTAGTCACCTATCCATCTACCCACCTACCTTGTCATCCCTGACTCCCTCTCTCCCGCTCTCTTTCTCTCTCCATCCATCAATCCACCCCTCCTTCCACACACTCGTCCAACCATCCATCTATCCAGTGAATAAATTTTTGAAAAGAGGAAAATAGAAGGAAGAGGAAGATCCCTGGGGTAGAAAAGAACAGGGAGTTTGAGGATATGAAAGAGCCACGTGGCTGAAGGTGGTGAGTAAAAAGTGAAGAGAAAGAGAGATGTGTGTAGTACTAGGCAGGGCCAGGACATGCCGGTGCCTGGGGGCCACAGTAAGGTGTGAGTTTGGGGCTGGTGACTGAGCGGGTGGTGGGGTGGAGGTGATGAGGAAGGCAGAGGCCTACAGGAACCCTGGAGTCCCTCTGTCAAAGCCCTGGTGCTGTCACCAGTGCCTCTTGGCAGAGGCAGGAGCGGGCACTGGAAGAAGAGAAATGGATTTGGAAGCAGGAGACCTGGGTCTGGCTTCTCATTGTCTGTGTGACCTTTCTGGGTCTCAGTTTCCTCGCGGGCAAAATGGACATAATCTTTCTATCTCCTGGACTGCCGGGAGGAGCAAAGGAAGTAGTGGTCGTGGAGGGCTGTGCGCAGGTAAGGTTACTGGAAGCTGAAGAAATCCAGGTGAGCCTGGAGCAGCTGGAGCCAGGAGGGGGGCAGAGAGCATGGCAGACTTGTCCAAGTTGGCACAGTAGGTGGGGGGCGGCTCCCAGGCTGCCTGAGGGCTCCAGCTGTAGGGTTGGAGGCTTATGACAGTAGGAGGTAAGTGGGTGATTATATTCAGAAGGGACGTATTCAACCCCACTTGCCCAGTGGACTGGATGGAGAATTTCATTACAGGAGGTTTAAGAAAAGGTTTCCATCGGCCCCCCTGCCCGAGCAGGTGGGAGCCAGCACCCTGGCACCCTCTTCACCCGTCTCCACTGTCGGGGAGCGTGAAGGCAGGGGGCCCGGACGAGGAGCACAAGCCTCTGGGCAGACGCAGCTGCCTCTGGCCGTGCGACTTTGAACAGGCTGGTCACCTCAGGGCAAACTGAGGGTGGCTGGGTGGTTGGGAGTAGAGGAGAAAACATCCCCTTCTCTCCTCCTCTGTCCTCACTTTGTTCCAGAAAAGTATTTAGGGCTGATGCAAAGTACCTGGCACACAGCGAGGGCTCATTCATCCAAAACCATTCTCGGAGGGCCTCTCAGTGGTGGCCCTGTGCACCCCCCCCCCCACCGGCCTGGCCAGGGGCCCCGTCCCACCTCCCCCTGGGACCCGGTGGGCTTCGGGGAAAGCCAGAGCAGCAGCGCCAGAGGAGAAGGCTGGGGTGGGTGGGCCTGGCAGCAGCCCCGGGATAATGTCTCGGAGATAGGAGCTGGGCCCTGAAGCGTGTGCTGGATGAGGGAGCATCTCGGAATCCGAATGACTGTTTCTTTCCGTGCGCTCGCTCATTTAACAAACTTCTGCTGAGTATGGGTTCTGGCTTCCCTGAGTGTTGGGGGGGCCCAGCTGGGGGCCCCGGGGGCTTCCAAGTGGCCTCAACACATGGTTCACTGGGCCCAGGACTGGGGGGCGAGAGGTGGGATGGGGATGGGAGGTGTTGCCCCAGACAGACAGACAGACAGACAGACAGAGCCGAGACGGCCCCCAAGCTTAGTCACCATTTCAACTTTTCACATTTGAACCCAAGACAGCGGATGTCAAACTCAGGCCCCTGCCCAGCCTCCCACAGCCTCCCTCCCTCCTCGGGGCCCCTCTCCCTCCCCCTGCCCGCCCCCACCTCCGCCCGGACGGCTCCCAACCTCGCCCTGACACTGCGGGATCCTCGCTTCCTGTGTTTATCTTGGAGAGGATGGGGCTCTCTGCTCTCACCCACCCGGCCGGCGACAGGGCCGCCCCACGCAGGTTACAGCACGTGTGTGTTTGTGCACACGGGCACAAGGGCATCGGTGTACCGGGGAGTGTGGCGGGGCCGGGAAACCTGGCTGTCCTTCCGTGTCCCCTGAGCAGGTCTGGGGGGTGTGCGGGCTTCGCGGGTCCGTCTCCGCGCGGCTGAGTGTGTGTTTGGGGGCACGCACACAGGGACCGAGCACCACCAGGTGCATCTTCAGGCACCCCCTGCCTGGCCTCACCGCGGCCGCATCACTCCCATTTTGCCGGGAGAGCGACGAGGCTCAGCGAGGAGCAGAGTCAGGGCGGTGAGCGGTGCAGGGGAGTCTAGAACCCGAGGCATTCCTTTTCTTTTCTTTCCCTAAGAGCTGTGGAGTTCTCCCCAATTAGAAATATAAAAAGTGTAATGAAGAAGAATAAAATGATCCTTAATTCCACCAGAGAGAACCATTGTTACCATTTTTGTGTCTATCCTCCCGGACTTTCTACATATATATGTATATATTTACAGACACACACAAACATAACGTTTAATTAAAAAATAGAAATTTTTTATGCATACTGCTTCCTTCCTCTGCCCTCCCTCCTTCCTTCCTTCCTTTTTTACCTTTTTTACTTCTTATTATAGAAAAATTCAACATACACAAAAGTAGAGAGAATGGCATGAAGAGCCCCCAGCGCTGGGGCTGGGCACAGGGCTCGGGGTGGTGAGTCTGGGGGAACCGCTTGTCCATAAGTCGCTGTCCTTGCCCCTGATTATTTTCTCAGGATGCGTCGCTCAGAGAACTATCTAGACCAGGGGAGCACAAAGGGTATGGAAGCTCCGCTCCCAGTGCTGACTAAGCTGCACCCTGACAGTTCGCCGCCGGCCACCCTCTTCCCCGCAGCTCGGGAGGGCCACTGCCCTTCCCTCGGGAACACGGAGGTCCCCCTCCGCGCGGGGTCTCTGAGGGGCGCGCCTGTGCCGGGAAAGCCCAGACCTCCCGTCTCTCCGCGGTTGCTCGCACTGGCCTTCCCATCCGGGAAAAACCCGCTCAGGATGAACAGACCTTGTCACCCCGGGCCGTTGCGGCGCGATGACCACTTTGATTTCCTCCACCGCAGCGCCCACACGGGACGCACCCGAAGGGGAGCCAGGCCCACGGGCGCTCGGGCAGCTGGAGGAGGCCCCGTGCACACAGCGGGCTGTGCGGGGGGCTGCAGCCAAGGCCCGACATTCCTCTCGCTCAGCCTCGGTCTCCTGGTCCGTGAAATGGAGATTGGGTTGCTGTGAGGACCAGATAAGGTCATACATGGAGAGCACTTTACGGCGACAAGAGCTGAGCACTATTTGCTGTTATTATGGAGGGAGCTGGTTCCCAAACCCGAAGCAGCGAGTGGGTGGCAGAGCCGGCCCCCTTTACCCGGAGGAATAACGTAAAGGGCACATCCTCACGGAGCTTACAGATGCATCCTGAAGACAAATGATTCTAAATTGTGCCGCGTACCACTAGGAAAGCAGAGGACTGCACTGGAAAACAGATTGGGTTACTTGTGGGGGGCCTCCCGGAGGAGGTGACATTTAATCAGAGGCCTGAAAAATGAGAAGTCTTGTGAAGGGTGGGGAGAATAGTGTTCCAGACAGAGGGAGCAGCATGTGCAAAGGCCCTGAGGTGGGGGACAAGCTTGCTGAGTTTCTAGGAACAGGAAGGAGGCCAGTGTGGCTGGAGCAGAGTCAGCGAGCAGAGTGGTCAGACAGTGCTGGAGGGGTGGCACCTGGGGGTCATTCATCCTCACCCTGTCCCTGCCAAATCCCTCTTCCCGCCATGTGAGTCCACTCGCCCCTAGACTGGGCTTGGGTCTCTGTTTCCTTTTGTCTCCCCCAGGACCTGGTCCGAGGCTTAGCACTCAGGGCCCTTGGAAGCCCTAGACCCCTGGGTGGACAGGCACCTTCTTGGGGCCTCTCCAGACTCTGCAGCCCTGACTTGGCCTTGACCAGAGTGTGCAATGGGCCCGAGGCCAGGCCGGGGCTGTGGGAGGCCAGTTTCCCTCCCGCTTTCATCTGCGGGCGAGATCTCTTTCATCGGATCTGTTGTTTTTAGAGCATGTGCTGGGCTGTGGACAGTAAACGAAAGTTCAGGAACGCACCCCTATAAATCTGCGGGGAATAAAGGAAGGTCCAAGCGTCGGGGGTCTGACACCCCACAGGCCCTCCCTTCCCCTGTCCCACTGAGGACTCCTGGGGGCCTGCTGTCAGGGGGCAAGCTAGAAAACCGAGGACCCTGGGTGAATAGCAGACAGATTGGAGCTAGAGGAGAGTGGACATGTCAAACCCAGCACCAGAGGGGCAGGGGCTGGCTCAGCCTCCCGCAGCACAGAGCGCCAGAGCCGGACTAGACCCCAGGGCTTCTGACTCGGTTCTGTGGAGGACCTGGGACCCACTGGGTGCTGGACACTGCAAGGAAAATGAATAATTGCTGTGAGAAACACCTGGCATGGGGTGGCACCCCAGGCCAGAGGCCGGAACCCTGGACCAGCTGGGTGACCTTGGGCAAGTCCGTACCCCTCAGCCTCCATTAAATGTTCCTGCCTATAATGTTGGGAGGCTGTGAAATCACATCAACCATGCGTGCTGAGGGATTCTGCAAACTGCTGTATCTGTGCAAGGCTCTTAGTCTTTGTTTTATAATTATTTGTTATTTTTTAACCAGTCAGCACTATGCTGCATCCTGGCAGGTACATTTTCTTACCATCCAGCTTGGGTTAAAGGTGGGAGGTGAGAATCAGACTAACTCACATCAGATATTTAGCAAACAACTCAGTGTTAATCCAGCATCTGGCATCAACTTGCATGCCTCCACTAACAGGCAGCTTACTACCAAACGAGGCTGCCGTGTTCCATGGTGGAACAGCTCTGATTCGTTATCAAGTGCCTCTTACGTTAAGCTGCAGACTGCTCCCCATGCTGATGCCACTGGACCTGGAGTAATCTGTTACTCATCCATTTCTGTGGTGATCCTTCCAGAATCCCATGGCTCTGAGTATGCTTCCCTGCCAGCTCCAAGAGGCCAGTTTGACTCTGGTTTCTGGGGCCTTTCTCTTCTGTGAGTTTTCTACAATGAGTATCTGCTGCTTTTTCTGTTTTTAAAATTCATTTTAAGTTATATTATGTGTGATAACCAAACCATACAGAATATAAGAAGAGGAAATGAAAGTCTCCCGGTTCCTCTCTCTCTAAACTCCACCTGCTCAAGGTCCAGAGGAACATCCTTCCCAACTTCTCTGTATCTTTGGTTATGTAAATACACAAACAGAACAGCACGGAGAGCACAGAGCAGGCTGCACGCTGGAGGGGTTGACCTTGCCTGCAGCCTGCACTTGAATCCCACCTCCTAACCTCACTTTGCTCATCTGTAAAATGGAGCGATTACGGTATCTACCGCCCGGGATCACCGTGAGGACCCAGCGAGGTAATGCACAGAATGTGCTCAGACTGGTGCTGAGCACACCGAGCCATCACTGGCGCTGTTTGCTAAATTAAACACAAATGGGACCGTATGTACGTGTACATTTCATCACGGGCATCTTTCCATGTGGGGGCTGGGAGACCTCTCATCTTGTTAGCAGCTGCAGCGTGGCATGCTGTGTGACCGCACACATGATTTATCCACTTTGATGTCAGGAAAAGTCACTTTTTTAAGAGAAGCCCCAGGGAGAGGCCTATTGCCTCTGCTGGTATCGCTCTTTCCAAGGAAACCCTTTAGTTCTCGCCTTGGTGGCCCATGGTGGCCCTGAGCAGGCCAGGCCAGCTCTGAGGGGTGGGAACAAGGCTCTGAACAAGAAGGCAGCTGGGCACAAACAGGATTTGGCCCCCGTGGTGGTGATGGTTGGGAGAGGATGGGTAGAGATGAGAAGTGACCAGCAATGCTGTGGTGTGGCCAGGGCCCCTCAGAGAGGGGGCAGGAGTAGTCAGGGAAGGCTTCCTGGAGGAGGCAGGATCTGTGTGGGGTCTTGAGGAGTAAGAGGGAGTTGAACAGATAGAAATGGGGTTAGGGGAGGTGTACGCATGGCAGAGATGAGCCTGTTTGGGACAGTGAGGAATTTAGAGCGTCTAGAACTAAGGGGCCACACGAGACCTTGAACACCAGGCTGCATGCGGGCTTGCCCTGCCAGCAATGGGGAGCCATTGAACGTTCTGGAGAAGGGGAGTCTCCACTCTGTGTGACCCTGAGAGTAGCGCCAAGCCTCTCTAGACTCCAGCTGCCTGTGGGTTCTGGAATAGACTTGGGGGAGACATCAGGGGCTACTCAGGACCTGGAATTTGGGATTGGGCTGCTCCCTCTAATCAAGGGGACCCAGAAGAGTGGGGGCAATCCCAGAGGTTGGCCCCTGCCTTCAGAACCCTGCTTCACAGAATTCAAACCGTTTCCTTTCCTTTTAACCTGCCGGCTTTCCAGGGAAATCTGATTTTGCAAACATGTTTTCTTAGCCGAGGGGAAATGAGCACTATGCAAACAATGAAGATAGCCGTGCGTGATAAGGGCCTCCGGCTGTTCTGGCGGTCTGGCCTGAATGGAGAAGAGGGACTGGGGTCAGAGTGGCCCTGGCTCCACTGACTGCCACAGGCACGGAGAAGAACCAGCCTCAGAATGTTCAAGCCAGACGGGGCCTGGGGCATTATCTAACCCACAGACAGGACACAGAGGCCCAGGGAGGGCAGAGACTCACCTGGGGACACACAGCACGGAGGGCCTGGCGCCCCTTCTGTCTGCAGCGGGCTGTGCTGGTCGAGCCCACGCCAGGATGCCGGGTGTGGCCGGTGGTGGCCCTGGTGGGTCCTCTCCAGGAGGAGGAGAAGGAACTGGGTACTTGGGTCAAGGAATGGGGGAGGTGAGGCCCCTGGGGCACAGGTGTGCCTTCCACCTCACACTGGTTGTGAGCCTGGATGGAGAAAAGGGTGGGGAAGAAGCTGCACAAGCCACTGTCACGGACATGGTGAAAGGCCCAGGCCTGGGCGTGGCTGCCGTGTGGCCCAGGTGACAAATCCTGAACTGGAGGTGGCCTGAGCCCACCCCGTGCCCACCTCAGGCCGCTGTGGCACCTGGAAGCTCAGGGTGACGGGGGGGCGCACATGGGGGGCCTTTCTGTGGGATCCCCCGTGGCCAAGGCCGCAGTGAGGCCCCTCACCAAGACGTTAGGACTTGTTACCACACGTGGTGGGCGGGGCTCCTCCTTGGGAGGGGCTGGCAGTAAGTGGCCTTCTGATTGGGGTGAGGAGGGGATTTTAGGGAGAGATGAGGTTTAAGAACCCTCTTCATCTGGATATTAATGTCAATGTGACCTCCTGGGTACCTGCAGGCTGGTGACCCTTGGGGACAGTGGGTTCAGGGAATCATCACCATCCTTCACTCCACAGCTGGCCCACGGGCTCGGGGTCTGCTGGATCGACCCTCAGTTCAGAATGGAGCCCCTCTGGGGTGCCTGGCACTGTGCCAGGAGCTGTCACCACCCAGTGGGGTTGGTGTTTGCCCCATTTGCCAGATAGGGAGAGCTGAGCTCCTCAGCTGCCCTGAAAGTGCCTCGTGAGCCATGCTCCTCCCCTCTCAGCCGCCTGTGCTTCTTCTCGGAGGAGCTGTGAGAGGTGGGATTTCTGGCACCACAACGACTAAAGATGAGGGGTATTGCCAGGCTATTTGCACTCCTGGGGGTGCCCACAGCTTCAGCCAAGGCCCAGGAAGAGCACCGACCTCCTTGGCAGCCCCACAACCCCCATCAGCGCCCCGTGGTCCCACTTTGGGAACTAGGGATGCGGGATGCTTCCCCACATCATTTCATGTTCCCGAGGACCACGCCCCTCAGACCCGGCTGCCCCGCAGGGAGGCACAGCCACATCCCTTCTACTCTCTTTGTTGGACGGTAAGGTGCCAAAGTCCGTCCAGCCAACATCTCACACGAGACCTGCAAAGACTCCCCTCTTGGCCTGACTTAACCTTGGACAGTGAGCCAGGCAGAGGGGCAGATGGTCCCAAAGCCCCCACCTTCCTTTTCCCGGCCATCAGCCTTTCCTGGAGCCAGTCCCCTTTGTGCAGCCTCCCTGAGCCTCAGTTTCCCTCCTGTAAGATGGGGGTCACAGAAACAACACTTCACAGGCCTGTTTTCTCTCTCCAGTGCACAACACTGACCCTGAGCAAACTCAGACACCGAGGTTCGCCTGCATCCTGTCCGACACAGGGCTTCGCGCCCTGTCAGCTTCCCATCAAGCCAGGGCCACCGGCAGCCCACGGGAGGCCATGCTGGGGCTGTATCCTGCCACCTCTACTTACCAGCTGACTCCCAGTGACCTCAGACAAGTCCCTGTGCCTCTCAGTGTCTCTGTTCCCTCCTGCCTAGAATGGGGACAGAGTGGCTCCCCACTCATTGAGCTGTTTTGAGGATTAAATGAAACTCAGCCCGGGGCCTAGTGTTTAGTTGGTGCTCAATAAACATCAGCCGTGAGTGCAGCTGAGACGTGCCGTGAATACGGGGAATGGAAAGTGTCTCGTCCCCAGGGAGACCACATCCATCTCACTTTATTAGATCATAAGTGCTTTTAACAAGGCCAACAGCAGACGGCAGGCAGCCCGCCAGCGAGGGCCAAGAACCCAAGTCCAGCTCTCCCAGCCCCCGGACATCAAAAACAACGACAGAAAAGGCCGAACATCAAAGAATGAACAGCAAGTCCAAACGTCTCACTGTGCTCTTATCTTAATTAAAGCAAGTCGTAGGCGGGGATTTTGATGACACAACTTGAAAAGCCAGGGTCTGGTTTTATTAGCTTTTGCTGACACCCACGGAGAAGTTTGTGACTTGCCCAAGGTCACCTAGCACCCTGGGGCCAGAGTCGGGGCCCAAACCCAGGCCTCAGATGCTGGAGCCAGGGTTACTTCCATGACCCCTGTCCCCACCGCCGCTGCCTGAGCAACCGGGATCCAGGGCTGGGGTGTGAGGGGAGAGGCATTAGTTCATTCGTTCGTCCATATTTAATCCTACTTGTTGAAGGCCCTCTCTCTTCCAGGCAGTGTTCTAGGCTCTGGGGATACAGCAATGAGCAAGACATTCCAGTGGGAGGAAAGGAGGGGAAGCAGATGTTAGTAAATAATGGCAGAATTAACTATTACATTGCAATTGTGATAAATGCTATTCCCTATGTCCCTTCTCTTTGAATCTGGGCTCTGTGACTGGTTGGTCAATAGAATACAGTGGAAGTATTGCTGTAACCCTTTCCAGGCCCAAACCAACTTCCCTTCTCTTGGGACGCTCACTTTTGGAACCCAGCCACCATGGAACGAGGACGCCCAAGCTGCCCCGTGGAGAGGTCCACAGGGGGAGAGACCAACTACCAGTCCGGTGAGGGCTCCACCTTGCAAGAGGATCCCCCAGCCCCAGTCAACTAGCCCCAGCTGACACCATAGACCCGAGACCAGCTGTCCCTGCCGAGCTGCCCAAATTGCAAATTCATGAGGAAAACAAAGGATTGTTGCATCTGAAGCCATTAGGTCTCAGGGTGGTTTGCTACGCAGCCTCGGGCAACTGGAACATCACATTTCACCTTCACGGGGCGGGGTAGATCCAGTTATGACCTCTGTTTTATAGACAAAGAAACTGAGGCTCAGAAAGGTAACATGACTTGCTCAAGGTCACACAGGCAATGAGTGGCAAAGCCAGGTTCAGTGACTACAAGCTCTGTGTTTTTCCGTTCTACCCCATTACTGTCAGCTCAACAGCCTGGCGACCAGGAGCGTTTCCATTAACGCCTCCCCGTCTCAAAAGCAGTCAACTCCTAAATCCGAAGGTGGATTTTCAGGCATGGTAGAAAATGAGTGAGGAGACCATTTTTGAGCAAGGAAGCTTCCAGCATTCTTGGAGCCTTTCTAAGGGCACCACATAGATGGGTGTCTGCTCGTTGTTTTGCAAGGAGAGCCCATGGTGGCGTTTTAAGGTGAGTAGTCAAAGGCTCGTTTCCCCCTCCTGGCCTCTGTTTCCCGATCTGCTAAAGGGGAATGAGAAAACCGCCCCCCCACCCCCCCCCCCCGTCCTGCTTAAGCTGGGGCTGGAGATGAGTTTACAGATAACGTATGCTGTCTTCCCCCGAGGCTCCTTGTCAGATGCTAACATTCCATCTGGAAAGAAATGAATAATAGCTGAGACTCCCACGATGAGAATTTTAATGCAAGGAAGTCCACGGTAGGCAGGGAGAGGGCAAAACCCAGCCCTGATAGCTTTGTAGGTAAAGGCCTCTCCAAAATGTGCTGTTTTTGAGGCTGGAAGCAGCCTGAAAACTCCAGGCTGGGCGACAGGAACCCTGGGTTCTGGTCCCAGCTCTGCCTCTGCCCTGTTACGTGACCTTGGGCAAGTCCCCGTCCCTCTCTGGATCCTCGTATGTACACTGAGAGGATCTGGAAGGTCCTGATGGTATCCAACAGGCAGGGATGACCAATCCAAAAAAATTGTGAAAGTTTCCCCCCCCTCCTCTCCAGGAGCTCACAGAATTTAGCAGCCGTCAAGGAACCCTCGGGCTGTTTCTAGAAGCAATGATGTAGGTGTGCTCCACCGGGCAAATTCTCCTCCTCCTCCTTCTCCTCCTCCATTGTCATAGTTATTATTTATTTGGCTTTCAGCTGGGCCACCCAGAGTTCTTTATAAAGATAAAAATATCATAATTCAAAGCTTCCCCCAGCAGCCCAATCCCGTCTGTATGACGGAGGGTTGCACACAATGGCTTTGTTCCTTCCAGCTCTGACCCTTTGAAGGTCTTATAAAATGAGAGGGTCCACTTTAAACACTAAATTGAAGATAATGATGCTGATGCTGATGCTGGAGGGGGTGGCCGGCCCCTGCCAGCACTTCGTCTGTGCCAGACTCTGTGCGCAGGGCCGCACGTGCTTCGTCTCATTAACTCTTCACAAGAACCCTACAAAGTCGTCAGCTGTCATTATTGCTTTTGTGCAGATGAAGATACTGAGGCCGGGAGAGGGAAAGTAATCGTCCAGGGTCGCAGAGTTCATGATTGGGATTCAGACCCAGGCATCTCCGTCCAGAGCCTCAATGCTGAATAATTAGGCTATTTTGCTCCCCCCCAACAACAGCAACAACTACTACTATTATTCCTGCTACTTCTAACCCTCACTGAGCACTGATGTGCTGCGCCACGGGGCCAGGGACTTACATTTTGTTCTAAACAATCCACGCTGTGGAACAAATCGACCCAAAACTTGGTGACTTGAAACAATGATGCTTATTTAGCACATGAATCTGCAATTTGGGCAGTGCTTGGCGGGGACAGCTCACTTCTGTCTCAGCTGGGATGACTCCGACACCTCGGGAAGGAAGAGCAGGGGCTGGCTGGGTGTCCCCCCGCTCCGTTCGTGGAGAGGCAGTGTCTTCGCGTGGCCTCTCTGCACCGTGGCCTCAGGGTAGTCCTGTTTCTTACAAAGTGGTTGGGGTTCCATGAGACCAAAGGGAAGCAGCAAGCCTCTTTCTCAGCCTCCTGGGAGCAAATGATAAGATGGGGCAGCACGGGGCTCCGGGCACAGCCTGTTGGCTACAACACATTCTGTTGGTTACAAGCGAGCGCTAAGGTCAGTCCAGATCCCAGGGGAGGAGGGTCAGAGGACTTGTGGCCGTCTTTAATCCCCCACACGATGCTCTCATTTAAGAATCTTTACAACCACCTCTGAGATTCATTTCTTCTCTCACATTTATGGAGCACCACTGTCGCACACTCTTGCGGTCCCTGGGGGAGAGCAGCGAATGGAGAGATGTTATTATACCCACTTTACAGATGAGGTGATGGAGACTTACAAAGGTTTAATTGCCAAGGAAAGGCCTAGCACTTTCCCTGTAGACTCTCGCTGATTCTTGACAACGAGTGCATGACGTAGGTACTGGGACAGCCGGGAGCGGGATTCGAACCCTGGTTGGTGGGACTCTAAGGCCAGGCAGTGCCCAGCGCCCCGTGCTGCCCCATCTTAGCATTTGCTACATCTGGGCTTCACCATGACGCCAATGCACGGGCCCCCGCGGACATGGGGGCACCCCTTGGGAAGGGCCAGGCTCGTGGAGGAGTTAAAAAGCCAGCCCTGATGAGAGCACGAGGGAGGGAGGGGCAGGAGCGAGGATAATGGCCCAGCCTGAACCGGTCACCACGGCAACCGCAGGGGCTGTCTGGAGCCAGCAGCTTCGCCAGGCCTTGGCCCCACAAAGCCGGGGAGGGGGGCAGAGGGGCGGGCCCGGTGGGGCATAAATCAGGGAGTTCTATGCCCCTGACTCGGGGCAGACGATTTATGGGGCTGTTCTGAGCCCACTGGATGCACTGGGGAGAGAGGAGAGGAGCTCCCCGTTCCCACCGCCCCTGGGGCCCCTGCTTGGTGTGGGTTGGGCAGGAAGAGGCGCCTGAGCTTGGGAGTCCCTCCAGGCCACCCTCAGCGCTGCTGGAGGCCCCTGCCCCCACCAGGCCTGCACTGACCCCTCCGTGCCCACCACACCAGCGTGCTGCCCCCATGCTGTCAGCAAAAACTTCAAGAAACGAGTTTTATCCCAAACTGCTTGAGATTCATGCTGATGCTTTCTATCTTATTGTGTTCTATTTCTTTTGTAAAATGCTGGTCACAACCCACTAAAGTAACGTCATGACTCACATGGTTTGTGGTTTGTGTTAAAGGTTTGTGACCTGAGGTTAGATAAATACTGAGCCAAAGGAAGACAGAAGGGGAAACTGAGGCTCGCCCAGCCCTCCGTCCACTCACACACAACTGGAGCAGACTTGGCATGCATTGTCTCTTTTATCCTCCCCACAAGCACCTGGGTCTGCCTCCAAGGCCCAAGCTTGTTCCACTGTCCAGCCAACCACCATAGCTAAGACGAGCCAGCTTCCTTGGAAGGTAATGAGCTGCCCATCTCTGGAGTCATCCAAGCAAAAGTTGAACGATCACCTGGTGCAGTGATTCAGGGGATCCCAGCACCTATCAGGGAGTGGGCAGACCCGATGCCTCTGAGCTTCGACAGGATGGCAGGCAGGAGAATGCTGACCACTGTGCCCATGTGGGGACTGAGCCATGGATGGGATGGGAGAGAAGTTGAATGCCAGCCAGCACCAGCTGGGGAAGGCTCAGAGCTTCAGGCCGGCTCGGACAGGGAAGCAAGGCTGTCATCAGAAGGTGAGTGGCTGGTGAGCGCCAGGCAGAGACAGCTGGGCCCAGCTAGGCCCGGGCACTGGACCCCAGCCCCCCACCCCTTGGCACCTTTGCCCGTGGTTTCCTAGACCTGAAGGCTGCTTGTGCCTCACCCAGATGGGCCCCTCCTCCCTGAACAAGCCCCACAGTCACCCCTGTCTGCCTACCTCCTGCCGCTGTGACTGTCTGCCCCTTTCAGTCACCCCTCAGCTCTCCGCCCCTAGAAGGAAGTTCTTCCCAGGCCACACTGAGATGCTAAGAACTGCTGATGACAGTATTTCAGCACATCCGGGAGGCCTAGTGCTCCGCATTCGGACGGACTCGGGTCCCAGTCCCGGCTCTGTCACCCACCAGTGCGAGACCTTGAGCAAAACACTTCACCTCTCCCAGCCTAGGTCTTCCGCCAACAAACTGGGGCGGTAAGTTCTACCTCGAAGGTGTCCACAGCGCGTTAAGTTAAAAGGGCGAATACGTTCCCAAGTTTGTTAAAAACAAAACCCCTCATTTACATGTTTGCTGGTCATGGAAAAGTTTGGAAGGAAACACCCAAACAGGCAGCAGAGGGGGGATTGGAAGGGGCAAAGGGGGACGATTTTCATTTCAGACTCTACGTACTCCCACGTTATTTGAAAAAGTTTAGACCACTAAGCAGGTATTAATTTTATAACCAAAAAATTGAAATAAAAAAAATCTGCTGCCCCCTCCCCATTCTTGGGAGGATTAAAAAGGGCAAATGTATAAAGAAAGCCCAGCTCAGGGCCCCGCCCATCCCTCGCCTCCCATCCACTCTTTCCTTCCAGGGGTCTCCTGCAGTCCCAGTTTTTAAAAAACTGATTAATTAAGGATGTATGGAGACATATATATAAATTTTTCCAATTATTGGACAACCGATGACTCTCCTTCACCATAAAGGACGTTTGCTGCCTGTTGTCTGGCCTCCCAAAGGAACGAATGGGGGAGCTTCAGGCAGCAGGGCAGGGGTGTGAGGGATCCCCCTTTCTCTGCCTGGGAAGAGGCAGCTTTTAAACTTCACACCGACCCTATGAGGGGGACGCTGTTACCACTGCCGTTTTACGTAGAAGGAAAGTGAAGTTCAGAGATAGAGGCTTTGTCCAAAGCCAAAGTGCTTGTGGGGGGCAGGGAAGGGGGGAGCCCCTGTCCCTCCACCTGACGCTGTGCCTGGAGCCTCTCAAGGGCTTCCCTTGAACAGGAGTGGAGTTACTGCTCTGGGTGACCGGAGGGCAGAACTAGGAACAAAGCGTGCAATGGGGGAGACAAGGCCTGGTTACCGCCAGCCTCCTCTGCTCTAGGTCTGAGCTGAGTCCTTCAGTCCATCTAATCTTCACAGCCGCCCTCCAGCTCCTCAGGGCCTCCACACTGGCTGTTCCCTCTGCCTAAAATGCTGTTCCACTTCATGTCTGAATTTTGGATTTTCTCCACATTCAGGTCTCCTCAGAAAGGTCTGCTCTGACCATTCAGGCTCATTTAGGGCCACCCCTGGACCCACGCCGCCCCTGGCCAACCACCTGTCCCTGGGTGCCCCTTCCTGCTCTATCGGGCATAATGCTGCCTCCCGGTTTACCAGGTGATGGTCTGGCTCCCTCTTGGAGTGTCGGTCCTACGAGGGCAGGGCCTGGCCGTACACTAGGGAGCTGCATTCCATGTACTTAGAATGGCGCTTGTGCATACAGTAGGCACACAATAAGGACTGGCAGACACTATTGATGCCCCACCCACATCCCCTCAGCACCCTTTCCTGCACTCCTGACCCCAAACATTTCCACCTGCCAGCACCCGCAGTTCTCACCTGGGGGCTTTCTAGCCTCCTGAGCCCAACCCATCCACACGCTGGTCAGGCCAGAGTGTCAGGGGTCAGCGTCCCCAGGAGCATCCTCCAGGCAAGGACGGATGGAAGCTGGTGGACAAATACCCCAGCCCCGTCCCCTTGGCTGGGGTCACTCTGAGGCGTGTTATACACTGAGCTCCCCAGGGGGACCCAGCCTCAGTTTCCCACACCGGCAATCTGCTGAACACCCACACTGCCTTTTTATTTATTGCTTCCTTCCTGCCTGTATTAGCTTCCCAGGGCTGCTGTAACAAAATACCACAAACTGGGTGGCTTGTAACGATTTATTCTTTCACAGTTCAGGAGGCTAGAAGTCCGACATCAAAATTTCAGTGGGGTTGGTTCCCTCCTGCGGGCTCAGAGGGGGACCCTCTTCCAGGCCTCTCTCCCAGCTTCTGGTGGTCGCCAGCAATCCCGGGCGCTGCTTGGCTTGTGGCAGCATCCCTCCAGTCTCTGCCTCCATCCTCCGATGGCATTGTCCTCGTGTGTGTCTGTGTCTTCACTCAGCCGTCCTCCCTCTGCACGGTCCATGTGCCTGAATTTCCCTCATCTATAAGGACACCAGGCATTGAATTAGGGTCCACTCGAATCCAACATGACTTCATCTTAACTTGATGGCAAAGACCTTATTTCCAAATACGGTCACGTTCACAGGTAACGGGTTAGCGCTTGAACATATCTTCTTGGAGGGAACACAATTCAATCCACGGCACCTTCCCTGTCTCAGTCTCCCCTTCTCCGCGGTTCTTCCTGAATCACCTCCCAAATGCTTGCACTCACATCCTCGTCTTGAGTCTGCTTCTGGAGAAGCTCAGCCTAAGACAAAAGATTTATTGAGTGAATGAATGACCTTCGACAGAGGAGGGAACTCCGAGGGGTGAGCCGTCCCTCGGGGACTGGTGCTGGCGCTGGTGAGCATCAGAGCTGGGACTTTCCCCCCGGTCTGTCTGTTTCCACAGCCCCCAGGAAGAGAGACCATGGAGAAGTATCTATCAACAGCATGGTTGCTTTGAAAAGTAGTGAGCTCCCCATCCCTGGAAGGCTGCAAATGTGCCAGAGGGGATCGCCGCACAAGGCTGAGAGTTGGTTTGGGTGACCTCAAAGGCCCGACTAGCCCTGACATCTGAGTCTGTACATTTTAAAAGCGTGTGGTAAAAAATCCAGGCTTCAGGGTCAGAAAGCAGCATAACCTTCCCCTGACCTCCCCAGAGCCTCGCAGCAAAGCCAAGTTTGTCCAGAATCAGCTTTAATTTGATGTCTCGTCTTCTCGTTTATTAAAGGGACACAAAAGAGAAAAAACCACTTGAATTGTCCCCCAGACGGGCCAGCTATAAATGTCTCCATAAAAGGGCCCAGCCTGGGCTCTGGTGGCCAGCAATTACAGCGGCCGTGAGACCCGCCCAGACCACCAGCCCAGGGCACCTCTTTGGTCTCCTCTCTGCCCAGGCAGGTCACTGCCAGCAAGAGTCCCTCTTGGGGGGCAGGCTACAGACCCCAAGTTTCACCCAGGAGCTCAAATACTCCCAGGTGATTCTTGTCCAAGGGAAGGGGCTGATGGCTCTCGGGGGCTGTTTCACCGTTTCCTTCAAGGTCACAGCAAGCCCAGCCCGGAGAGCATGGAGGCGGGACAGTCCGCAGTGAGTTCTTGTGCTCGAATCCCCCTCCCTGCCCTCTCATTTCCACATGTGTCTCCAGCCTTACGCAGAAGCTGGGGAAAGGTCAGACCCTCATGCTCCTCCTCAAGAACTGCGATAGCTCCCTATTACCCACCAAACACAGCCCCAGTCCTCAGGCTGGTTAGAGGATAAGGAGAGAGCGAGAGACCTAGCAGAACAAGCATGGACTCTGGTTCGAATCCCAGCTTCCCCACTTGCTAGCTGTGTGACTTCAGGCAAGTTGTTGAACCTCTCTGAGCATCTGCTAGATGGGTTGAAAATAATGATATCTACTTCATACGGTCGTTGTAATGCTTAAATTTAGAGCTAACCCATGAACAGCCCTTAGCACAAGCCCAGCTACCTGGTGGTACTCAACAAAAGCCGGGTTTCTTACCTGTTGGGTACTCTCTATGTGGCCGGAGCCAGGTGAGACCCTGAAGTCACACTGATTATCTCATTTGATCCTCGTGAGCACCTAGTGCAGTGGATACTACCATTGTCCCCATTTTGCTGAGGACAAAATTGAGATTTCAAGCGGTCAGGGGGCCCCCCGCAGTCTCACAGAAAGGGTGGGGCTGGCATTTGCATCCTGGTTTCTCTGACTCCGGGACCTGGGGGCTGGCAGGGCTCTGGGCAGGAAAGAAAGGTCCGTGTCTGGCTCTGCCCCAGATGTGCCTCTGTTTCCTTCACTTGTCCCTTCCTTCCTTCCTTCCTTCATTCAACAAACATGTGTTGGGTTCCTGGGCACTCAAGGTGCTGTCAGACCCCGGGATGGAGGCTGACCAGAGCCACAGGGTCCGTGCTCTCAGGGGACTCATGGCCGAGGGTCCTCCCGGCTTCTCTGGAAACTGATTTTCAACTGTAGAGTTTCAGGATATGCTAATCCTTCCAGCCCAGCTCAGACGCCTCTCCCCAGGGAGCCCGTCCCAATCTGCTCTCTCAATCCGATAATCACAGTTAATATTTCCTAACGGCAACGGTGTGCCAGTCATGGCGCTGGGTGCCATCCAGGTCTTAGCCCATTGGCACAGGTCCCTGGCCCTTCTGACTCCTGAGTCCAGAGGCATGTGGCAGGTCCACAGAAAATGCTAATTGATTTCCTCTCCTTTCTCCCAAGGGGCGGGATCCCTTCATGTTTGTAAAAGCCAAAGTGCTTCCAATGCTGAACTTGATCTTCCCCAACCATGACCCCATCTCCTCGCTCTGCCTGCTGCAGACACGCTGGAAGCCATGCTATTTCTCAATTCACAAGCACATTCCCACCTCAGGACCTTTGCACATACCCTTCCTTCTCCCCAGATACTATGCCCTGCTGTTTCATCTCCAGGTTTCTGCTCAAATGTCACACTATCATTTAGGCCCTTCCCGACCCCTCTGTTTAAAATTGCAATCCTACCCCCCACCACACACTCCCCATCTCCTATCCTTGCTTCTTTTTCTTTCGTAGTACTTATCATCATCTGATATATTACTCAAATTATTTGTTAGCATTTGTCTCCCCACCCACTACTTCTCCCACCAAAATGTGAGCTCTAAGGGGTCAGAAATGTTTTTGTCTATTTTGCTGACTGAAGTATTCCCAGACCTTACAAGAGTATATGGGTATATGTGGTATATAGAGAATGTATGACAGTATAGTAGGTGCTCAAAAAAAATGCTCATTGAATGAATGAATTTCTGTAGTCCCAAAAATGCTGTAAATAGTAGGCAACAGTTTGTAAACAGTAGGTGGCCAGTAAGTGTATATGGCTTTTTAAAACAGCTGTATTGAGCTACAATAAGCTGCACATAGTTAAAGTGTACAGTTTGGTAAGCTTCGACATACGTATGCCCCTACGAAACTAACCCACCACAGACAACATGGTCCCCTTGTAATTCCTCCTTTCCTCAATAACCCAGGCAACCACTGACCTGCTTTCCGTCACTAAAGATGAGTTTGTATTTTCTAGAATTGTATATAAATGAAATCATATAGTATGTAGCACTGGCTCTTTCACTCGCATAATTATATTGAGATTTATCCATGTTGTCCCATATATCAGAATTTGTTCCTTTTGATTGCTGAGTAGTATTCCGTTGCATGGATATACCATAATTTGTTGATCAGTTCATCTGTTGATGGATATTTGGTTGTTTCCAGCTTTGGGCTATTACGAATAAGACTGCTATGAACATTTATGTAAAGTCTCTGCACGGATATAGGGGACATGTGCTTTCTTTTCTCTTGAGTAGATACCGGGAGTGGAATGGCTGGATTATGTGTTAAGTGTATGTTCACTTTATAAGAAACTGCCAGACCGTTTTCCAAAGTGATTGTACCATTTTACATTCCCGCCAGGATCTATGAGGGATCTGGTTGCTCCATATCTCACCGACACCTGATGTGGTCAGTCTTTCAGATGTTCACCTGTCACTCCTGACAGGTGAGTAGTGGTGTCTCCTTATGCCTTAATTTGCATTTCTCTAATGACTAACAATATTGAGCATCTTTTCACGTTTATTTACCATCCATATAGTTTCTTGGATGAAGTGACTATTCAAATCTTTTGCCCACTTTAAAAATTGGGTTGTGGGGGGCCGCCCGGTGGCGCAGCGGTTTAGTCCGCGCTGGGCAGCCCGGGGTTCGCGAGTTCGGATCCCGGGCGCCCGCCGACGCACTGCCTGTCAGCCACGCCGTGGCGGCGTCCCATATAAAGTAGAGGGAAATGGGCACGATGTTAGCCCAGGGCCGGTCTTCCTCACAAAAAAAAAAAAAAAATTGGGTTGTGTGTTCTCTTATTTACAGTTTGGGGATTTTTTTATATTCTGGATAGAAGTCCTTTATCAGATAAATGATTTGAAAAAAATTCCTCCCAGACTGTGGCTTGTCTTTTCATTCTCATAACAGTGTTTTCAGATAGTAGAAGTTTTATTTTTTATTTTAATGAAGTACAATTTGTCCATTTCTTCTTTTATGGATTATGCTTTTGGTGTCTCATCTGAAAAATATTTGCCTAACCCAAGGTCACAAAAACTTTATAAGTCTTGAAATCGAGTAGTATAAATCATCTTACTTTGTTCTTTTTCAAAGTTGCTTTGATGACTCGAAGTACTTTGAATTTCCACGTGAATCTTGAAATCAGCTTGTCAATTTCCACACAGAAGTCTGCTGAGATTTTGATTGGGATTGAACTGACTCTATAGATCAATTTGGAGAGAACTGACATCTTAACAATATTGAGTATTCTAACCCGTGAACATAGACAGTATCTCTCTCCATTTATTTAGGTTTTCTTTAATTTCTCTCAGCAATGTTTTGTAGTTTTCAGTGTACAGGTCTTGCACATCATTTATCAGTATTTTACATTTTTCAGCGCTAGTGTAAATGGTATTTTTAATCTCAATTTCTGATTGCTCATTGTTAATATATAGAAATACAATTAGTTTCTGTATATTGATCTTGTATCCTGCAATCTTGCTAAACTCAATTATTAATTCTAGTGCTTATTGGATTTTCTACATACAGCATCATGTCTTCTGCAAGTTTTACTTCTTCCATTCCAATCTGGATGCCTTTCACTTCGTTATCTTCGCTTATTGCACTAGTGGGGTTTCCGGTACAGTGTAGAATAGAAGGTGAGAGCAGGCGTCCTGGCCTTGTTCCTGATCCGAGGGAGAAAGCCTTCAGTCTTTCACCGTTAAGTATGATGTTCGCTGTAATTTGGGTTTTTTTTTGTTTTTGGTAAGCGTGTGTTATCAAGTTGAGGAGGTTCCCCTCTATCCCTAGTTTGCTGAAAGTTCTTGTAAGGAATGGATGTTGAATTTTGTCAAATGCCTTTTCTGCATCTATTGGGATGATTATAGAGTTCTCTTTTAGTTTGTTAATACAGTGATTACACTGATTGATTTCCAAATGTTAAACCAACTTTGCCTTCCTGGGATAAACGCCACTTAGTTATGATATAAAGTCACGTGTTGCCTATCCCTTAATGACGGGGATATGTTCTGAGAAATGCGTCATAAGGTGATTTCGTCATCGTGTGAACACCATAGAGGGCATTTACACAAACCGAGATGGTACAGCCTACTACACCCCTGGGCCGTGTAGTACTAATCTTCTGGGACCACCGCCATGTATGCACTGACTGAAGGGTCATTATGCATTGCATAACTGTATTCTGTTTTTTGTATATTGTTGGATCCAATTTGATAAAATTTTGTTAAGAATTTTTGCATCTTTATTCATGAAGGATATGAGTTGTAGTTTTCTTTTCTTATAATGTCGTTTTCTGGTTTTGGTATAAGGGTGATGCTGACCTCATAGCATGAGTAGGAAAGTATTCCCTCCTGTTCAGTTTTCTGGAAGAGTTTGCGTAGAATTGATATTACTCTTCCTTAAATGTTTGCTAGAATTCACCAGTGAAGCCTGAGGTTTTCTTTGTGGGAAGGTTTCTAACTATACTGAAATTTCTTTCATAGATGTAAGGTTACATCTATTTCTTATTGTCTGTTTCTTTTTGAGCAACCTCTGGTAGCTTGCGTCTTTCAAGGAATTTGTCCATTTCATCTAAGTCATTGAAATTATTGACATAAAGTTATTAATAACATTCTCTTATTATCCTTTAAATATCTGTAGAATTTGTAGTGATGTCGTCTCTTTCATTCTTGATAGTGGTAATTTGTGTCTTTTCTGTCCTGACCAATATGACTAGAAGTTTATTAATCGTGTTGATCTCAAAACCAGTTTTTGGTTTTATTAACATTTCTCTTATTTTTCTGTTTTCTATTCACTCATTCCCTCTCTTATTTTCATTATTTCTGTTCTTCTGTTTACTTTGGTTTTAATTTGATCTTTTTCTAGTTTCTTTTGGTGAAAGCTGAGGTCATAGATTTCAGACCTTTTTCCTTTTCAAATACAGATATTTGGTGCTACACATTTCCACCTAAGTCCTGCTTTAGTAGCATCCCACAAATTTTAATTTGTTGTATTTTCACTTTCATTCAGTTAAAAATATTTTATAATTTCCCTTTTGATTTCTTCTTTGACCTTTGGGTTATTTAGAACTGTGTTATTTAGTTTCTAAATATTGAAGGGACTTTCCAGAGATCTTTCTCTTATTGATTTCCAATTTAATACCATTGTTATCTGCAATCATATTTTTTATGACTTAAATTCTCTTAAATTTATTGAAATTTGTTTTATAGCCTAGAATATACTCTATCTTATAACCATTCCACATGCACTTGAAAAGAATGCATATTATTCTGTTTTGGGTGGAATGTTCTATCAATGTCAATTAAGTCAAGTTGGCTAATAATGTCCAAGTCTTCTACATCCTTACTGATTTTCCCATCAATTATCTAAAGAGGAGTAATGAAATCTCTGATTATTATCAGTGGATTTGTCTATTTCTCCTTGCCGTCCTATCAGTTTTTGTTTCTTATATTTTGAACCTCTTTTATTAGGTGCATAAATATTTAGGATTGTTATGCCCTGTTGACAAATTGACTCCTTTATAATTTTGAAGTGATTTCTTTATCCTTGGTCAAAATCTCTGCTTTGAAATCTAGTTTGTCTGATATTAATACAGCCACTCCAGCTTTCTTTTGATTAGTGTTACATGGTATATCTTTTTCTATAATTTTACTTTAACCCATTTGTGTCTTCATAGTTAAAGTAGGTTTCTTGTAGACAGCATGTAGGTGGGTCTTGCTTTTTTGTCCAATCTAACAGCTCTGCCTTTTAATTGAGGTATTTAGATCGTTTATATTTAGTGTGATTATTGATATAGTTAGGTTTAAATCTACCACACTATTTACAAATCTACTGTTTTCTAATTGTCCCATTTGTCTTTTGTTCTCTTTCTCCTCTATTTCTGCCTTCTTTTTAGATTAATTAATTTCATTTTATCTTCTTTGCTTATTAGCTGTAACTCTGTTTTGTTATTTTCATGGTTGCTTTAGGGTTTATGGTATACATATTAAAGTTTTCATTCTACCTTCAATCAATATTATGCCACTTCATGAATAGTACAAGAACCCTGAAATAGTATACTTCTATTTCTCCTCTCTCAGCTTTTGTGCTATTGCTTTCATGCATTTTACATTTACATATACTATAAATTTTACATTGTTGTTGTTTTTGTTTAGTCAGCTATCTTTTAAATAGTTTTAAATAATAAGAAAAAAATCTTGTATTTTTATCTTCATAATTATCATTTCCAGTGCTCTTCATTCCTTTGTGTAAATCTATGTTCCATCTGGTATCATTTTCTTCTGCCTAAAGGACTTTTTTTTTTTAACATTTCTTACTGTATGGATCTGCTGGTAATGAATTATTTTGGCTTTTGTATGTCTTAAAAAGTCTTTATTTTACTTTCATTTTTGAGAGATTTTTTTCTCGGTACAGAATTCTAGATAGACAGTTTTGGGTTTTTTTTTCTTTCAGTGCTTAGATGTTGTTCCATTGGCTTCTACTTGTATTGTCTCTAATAAGAAATCTACCATCATCTTTATCTTTGTTCCTTTGTATGTTATGTGTCTTTTTTCTTTGGCTACTTTTAAGATTTTCTCTTTACCACTGGTTTTGAGCAATTTGATTATGATATGACTTGGTGTAGATTTCTTCATGTGTTTTTTGCTTGGGGTTCTTCAAGATTCTTGGCTCAATTTGGAAAAATGTCAGTCATTATTTCTTCTGATATTTTTTTCTAAATTTTCTTCTTTCCTTTGTCCCTTTTCTCCCCTCTCCTTTGGGAACTCCATTTACTCATATATTAGGCTGCTTGAGGTTGTCCTGCAGATCAATGATGCTCTGTTCATTTTTATTGTTGTGTCTTGTTTTCTGGTTTCATTTTAGATAATTTTTATTGATATGTCTTCAAGTTCACTAATCTTTTCTTCTGCAATGTCTACTCTGAGATTAATTCCATCCAGTGTATTTTTCATTTCAAACAGTGTAATTTTAATATCTAGGTGTTTGATTTGAGTCCCTTTTTGTATCTTCTATCACTCTATTTCATATGTTCAATCTTTCCTCTAGTTTTTTAAACATATAGAATATAGCTATAATAACTGTTTTAGTGTCCTTATCTGCTAATCTGTATCAGTTCTGGATTGGTTTTGCTTGATTTTTCTCTTCTTTGTATCCTGCTAATTTTTGATTGGATACTAGACATTGTGAATTTTGCTTCACTGGGTGCTGGATATTTTTGTATTTCCATAAAAAATTCTTAATCTTTGTTCTGGGACACAATTAAATTATTTGGAAACAGTTTGATCTTTTCAAGTCTTTCTTTGGAGATTTGTTATGCGAGACGAGAGCAGCATCAGTATAAAGATCATTATTCTTGCTGCTGAGGCAAGACCCTTCTGAGTGCCCTACCTAATGCTCCCTGAATTGAGATTCCTCAGTCTGGCAGGTGGGGGACAGGCTCGTTTCAGATGCCATGTGGGTTCTGAGTACTGCTCCCTCTAATGCTTTTTCTTGGTTCTTCCCTAGTTTTAGGTAATTTCCTC
This sequence comes from Tapirus indicus, assembly GCA_031878705.1. Classification (NCBI taxonomy): domain Eukaryota; kingdom Metazoa; phylum Chordata; class Mammalia; order Perissodactyla; family Tapiridae; genus Tapirus; species Tapirus indicus. The sequence continues at coordinate 101,285,150 of CM062924.1, read as the reverse complement.
AAATGCACATGCTCATGAAACTTAGGGGTTTTTCAAAAGCCCTGAAATTACACACAGAAGGACCCCTGCATGTGCACTTGTCATCCAAGGCCTCCAGCCTATTTCCTTGTTTGTTCCACACTCCAAACGTCACAGCAACAAAGACCAAGAGCCCACTCCCTAACCTGACACCTATTCTGAATTTTAAAAGCAAATCCAATGACAATGATATGAATCAGGGCCACTGTAGAACAGCCATGCATTGTCCCTGGCCACTCATCTCACTGATTTTTTTTCTTATTTTTCAGTTAATACCATTATCAAACTTACCAGACCATCATTTATTAAAATGTGGTGTAACAAAGATTCAGCTCTTGTCAACCAGAAAAGGAGTGTGACTCTCCCCTGAGATGTCAGGAGAGAAGCAACTTGCCCCACCATCAATGCCCCAGGCTGAAATTCTTTTTACACTACATCCTGTACCCCAAATGAAATTATACCATCTTTTTTTGTTCATTTATCTAATTTTATACTCAATGTGCTATATCAGTATTGACAGCGTTTAGTTCTAATTAATGTTTTCATGTGTATAGTGCTTTAAGACATTGCCATGTTAAAGGCACTAACTTTAACCAGATTCTCAAAAGAGTCAGTGACCAGAAAGGAAGTTAAGAGTAACCATCAGAGGAAAGAATTTTTGACTCTCGAAGGTTCCCCTCTCTCCCTTCCCTCTGTTCTTCTCTCTTCTCCCTGCTATCTCCTTCTTTCCTACCCCCTGCCCTTCTCTCCCTGCTTCTCCCACACCCACCTCAGGTAGAGGTCAGAGAGACCTGGGCTTGAATCCTGGTTCCACATCTTCCTGTTGGGTGACTTTAGTTGGGGTGATTTTTAATCTCACCAAACCTCCTTTCTTCACACATAAAAAGAGACACAATGCTATTTGCCTAAGTCAGTGGTCACGAGGACCAAATGAGATAATATGTATAAAACTCCTGGCACATAGTATGTGCTCAGTAATGGAAGACATTATTTCTTCATCTGATAAACATTTATTGAGCACCTATTCTGTGCCGGGCCCTGTGCTAGGTGCTGGACGTACGGAAAGAAAGGAGTTAAGGGAGACAAGTGAACAAATAAATTACACTGAAGTGTAGTAAGAGATATGATGGAAATATGAACAATATTACCAAAGGACAGGGCTTCCCTGTGCTGGTGAGCTCTCCATCATGGGAGGGGTGTGAATGGAGAACATGGGTACCATTTTATTGGGATGAGAACACATTTATGGTTCTGCTACCTGGTCTCCAGGGATGAGGGTTGGGTGGAAGTGCTACTTGTGAACTTCAGGCAGAGTTGACTCCACTCCCAGCTTGGAGGTTGGGGTGGTACATGTGACTAAGCCTGGCTAATTGGAACATCACATCCTAAGACCTTCTGCAGGACTTGAAGATGAGGGTCTGGAGCTGCTGGCACCATCTTGCCTCCTTATGATTCCAAGCATGAGGCCACCATGGAGAGAACAGAGCCAAGGGATGTTCAGAGACCAGGCCTTGATGATATAATTGGAACTGCTGGATCCAGCCATAGCTGAAGCCAAGATCTCCTTAGACTTTGAAGTGAACTGAGTAAATGTCATCTAGATCAGCTTGTGTGCTTTTTTCTATTCCTCGTGGCCGAAGGATAAATATAACCGATATGACGAAGATGCTGAGACACTCAGTCAATGTTTGGTGGGCAGGGAGGAGAAAGGAGGAGCAAGATGACCTTTGAGAGCCCTTCTGGCCAGAGAGGCTCTGCCTTGGGCATTGAAGGGGCTGAATTGGTGGTTGTTTGAGGGATAGGATGCCAGAGCGGGCACTCAGTGCCCCAGCATTCCTCCGACTCCAGTTTCCATCCCGGGGGCACTTCCTGGTGCATTTAAATGCGCCCCTGTGTGTAAGTGCCTTCAGGGGGTTTCAAAATAGCCTGAAATATAAACAGACTGGAAACTCACTCCTTCTCTTCCTCTCGCTGCCTTTCCTCTCTCCCTGGGGCAGAGGTGGGGGCTGCAGAACCTCTATTTGGAGGATTTCGAAAAGGACATTTCAAATGAGGTCTCCCTCTTTCTGGGTTTAGCAAACCCACCCTGCCTGGGGGACGTTTTCCCCTGAGTGCCAGGCCCGGCTGTGTGGGCAGGAAAAAGCAGCCTGTTGTGAACCAGTTTCAGGTCCTTCAGGTCCCAGGACCTGTCCCCACCAGCCTCTGGTCCCCGAGGAAAAGGGGCCTGCAGGACAGCCAGGAGCCAACTGAGGAAGGGGCTGGTCCCTGTCACTTTCCTGCTGATGGAGCAGACCCCTTCACAATATAATTCAATGCAACAGCAAGTTATTAAGCAACTGCCCCTGTGCCAAATCCCGTGAGCTCCCCAGGGTGGACCAAAACAGGGACTAGAAAATGCTTTAATCCAGGGCTCAGGAGATGTGTGAGCTTGCCATGTCGCTGGGGTGGCTTGTTTTCAAAAATGACTCCCAGCACGCCTCCCCGTATTCACCCGCCGTGGGGTCCCCTCCCTGAATCGATGCTGGCTCTGTGACTCGATTTTAACTGACAGGATACAGCAGGAGTGACGCTGCATGATTTCAGAGAGTCGGTCAGAAGAAGCCTTGCAGGTTCCACTCTCTCTCTGAACACTTGCTCTGGGGGTCTCCCCCCGGAACTCAGCCACACGCTGTGAGATGCCCAAGCCACAGGGAGGGGCCACAGATAGTGTTATAGTTGAATTGCGTCCCCCTCCAAATTCCTCTACTGAAGTCCTAACCCCCAGTACCCCAGAATTTCCTTAACTGGAAATAGGGTCATTGCAGATGTAACTGGTTAAGACGAGGTCCGACTGAAGTAGGGTGGGCCCTAATCCAGTACGACGGTGTCCTTATAAGAAGGGGAAATTTGGGCGCGGAGACACACACACGGGGAAACTCCACGCGAAGATGAAGGCAGAGATCAGGGTGATGTTCCACAAGCCAAGGGACACCGAAGACGGGCGGCAGACCACCAGAAGCTTGGCGAGAGGCCTGGAACAGATTCTCTCCGACAGCCTCGGAATGGCCCCACCGTACTGACACCTTGATCTTGGACTTGAGCCTCCAGAACCGTGAGACATAAATTACTGCTGTTTAAGCACCCAGTGTGTGGTACTTTGTTATGACAGCCCCAGGAAACGCATACAGGGCTCTTCTTCGACTCCATAACAACCCCATGAGACACGGACCAGAGAGGTTAGGTGGTTTTCCCAGAGCCACACAGCAGAGTTGGGTCCTCGGCCACGTATCCACACGTGCACTTGTCTTTCTTTCCCCTACAGCCTTACTCTTGATGAGACTGTGAGCATCTCGGGGCAGATGCCACATCTTGCTTATCAATGTGTCTCATGTGACTGCAGCACAAGGCCTTGCACACAGTAGGTGCTCAGTACTTGTTTGTGGAATTGGGAAATGTAGTCTCTAGCTGTGCGTGTGTGCACTCGGCCAAATGAAGGAGACGAGGAGCAGTGAGGGACAGCTAGTGGTCTCCAGCACAAATCGAATCGCTGAGACAGTGCTCCAGAAGAAGAAAAGGGCTCCCGGGGGGTTGTGACTTGCCCAAGCTCACACAGCTAGGAAGCAGCAGAACCGGACGCAGACCCAGGCCTGTGGGGCTGCAGCACCCGGCTGCCTCGGCCACAACCCTCCGCGTGGAATTCAGACCCCATTGTAGTATGGGGTGGGCAGCAGGGGGCTTTCGATGTCTCGGCTTTCCTGGGTCTGCCAGTCTGAGCCCGCCACCCCCCAGTCTTGGGCAAGTGGCTGAACTGCTGTGAACCTTAGCTTTGCCATCTGTGGAACGGGGTAGTAGTTGCTCACAGGGTTGTGGTGAAGCCTAGATGAAATAGGGCGTGGAGAGGGTTTGGCACAGAGCAGGGGGCACGGCAGACATTCAGCAATGGCTGTTGCTGCTGTGGTTAGCGAAGCCACCTTGCTGCATCCCCAGGTTGCCACACCAGCGGCTTGAAAGAGTTTCCAATTCTGCCAGCCCACTGTGGGTTGCCCTGATGCACCTTCCGAAGTTGTATTAGCGTCTGTCGCTGCGTGACAGTATTACCACCAACGTGGTGCCCTTAAAACAACACACACTTATCTCACAGTCCCTGTGGGTCCGGCGTCTGGGTCTTCTGCACGGCTGCCATTAGGGTGTTGGCCAGGGCGGGGGGCTTGTCTGAAGGATTCTGGGGGAAGGGTCCGCTTCTGAGCTCACATGGCTGTTGGCAGCATTCAGTCCCTTGTGGGCTGTCTTGCTGCCTGTGGAGCCCGCACTCAGGTCCTCGCCACATGGGCCTCTCCCTGGACAGCTTATGACGTGGCAGCTCACTCCATCCGAGATGGTGAGGGAGAGTCCAGCAAGAAGGAAGTTACGATCTTATGTAACGTAATTGTGGCGGTGACAGCCCCTCACCTTTGCTGTACTCTGTTGGGTAGAAGCAAGTCCCATTCGAGGGGAGGGGATTACACAGGCATGACAGCGGGTGACAAGGATCACAGGGGGCCACCTTAGAGTCTGCCCACCTGGAAGTATTTAATCAAGGTCATGGCAATTGGTGACCATCCAGCTGCCTGGGACCATGGCATTCGAGGAAGCTGAAGCACTACTGTGATATCCAGAGCATCGAAAATAGTAACTACCATTTATTAAGCTTTTACTATGTGCCAGGCACTGTCCTAGCACCTTATAAACATCTGCTCATTTAATCTTACAACAACCCTTTGAGAAAGTGGTGTGAGCACCAACTTAGAGAAGAGGTCGTCTGAGACTCAGAGAGATTAAGTGACTCGCCCGAGGTCACACAGCAGAGCGGTGGCCGAGCTGGGAAGCTGAGGCTGCCTCACTGCAGAGTCCAGGCTCTCAACCCTCATGGTGCCGTGTCAGCCGGTTGGAAAAAGACTGGAATCAATGACTGCTGAATCTGGACATTTCTCTAAAAATAAAGGTCAGTCCTGTCACATGAGGAAAAGATGAAAGAATTGGGTGTGTTTGATTAGAGAAGAAAAGGAAAAAGAGGTCATGGTCGCTGACTTCAGATCTCGGAGGCTTGTCTCTGGGAGGAAGGAGACTCTGGATGGCTCAAAGGCGTGAACCCCGGAGAGCTGCGGGAGGACCACGCCAGCCCCCAGGCCAGTGTCTTTCCCCTTCTGTAGAAGGACAGACCACGAGCTCGTCTTTGCAGCTGAGCAAATATTTCTGCTTCCCCTCTGCGGGCTACAGTCGGCCTCTTCTCCAGCGGCTCCGCGGGCCTCCGGAGCAGCGGCCTTGAGCCGTGGGGTAGAGGTCAGCTCAGCCACCCCACCAGATGGGACCAGAGCGAAGACTGCCAGGCCCGGGTCGGAGGGCACTGCCGACGTCCCGTCTCCCTCTTCTGGCTTCATCAGCTGGACCACTGCGACGGGCTCCAGGGTCTCCCCTCCGGCCCGTTCTTCATGCAGCAGCTGAGTCGTCTTTCTGCAACTTAAAGCCAACCAGGACACTCCGCTGCTCAAACCCTTCATGGCTCCCTACTGCCCTCAGGATACATTTAACTTGGCCACAAGAGCCCACACGACGAGGCCCTGCTGTCCTCCAGGTCTTACCGCCAGATGCTCCCCCGTCCCCCAGGTCCCATTGCACCTTTCAGGGCTCCAGAACGATATACTGTGCCCCACACACCACGCAGTCCAAGCCTGGGTGCTCACTCTGCCTGAACTGCCCTTCCACCTGGAGCACTCCGATACATCCTTTAAGAACCAGTTCAAACACTAGCTCCTCTGAGAAGCCTTCCCTGGCTCCTTCAGAGGGAGTTGCTTCCCCTCCTCCATGCCGCACTGAACCCAGGCCTACCAGAAGCTGACACAGATGGAGCGCTCGCTGCGTGCTGGGCCCTGTGCTCAGTGCTTCACATGCACGAGCTCACTAGGTCCTCCCCACTTTTGTCAGCTTTTTATCATCCCCATTTTCCAAACCAGGAAACAGGGACAGAGAGGTTAAGTACTTTATTCTAGGACACACAGCCAGTAAGTAGCAAAGCCAGGACAGGAACCATCTCTCTCTGACTCCAAAATCAGTGCTCTTTGTTGTTTACCTGTGTATGTGCTTAAATAAAGTAATTCACGCAAATGCTAACAAAGAGGAAAGAAAGAAAAGAAATGGTCTCTACTCCTCTCCCCGCCCCCATGTCAAATGTTGAGAGCACCGACATTTGATGGTTAAGAGCAGGCCTCCGCGAGTCAGACGTCCCAGCCAGCCTCCACCTCTGACCGGCTGTGTGACCTCGAGCCAGGGAGGCACATCCCTGTGCCTCAGTCTCCTCATCCGCATGATGGGGTGATGATAACTGCATCCACCTCGTAAGATTGTTGTAAGGATTCGGTGAACTGGTGCACACTTAGGACCACACCTGGGACGTGATGGACACTCAGGAGTATTGATTATCCTTATTTCTTGTCTCGGTTCTTCTGGTCGTTTCCTCCATATCCATATGTAACACACTCACACATCTGTTTCTTCGTGTGTCAACTTTAGACGGGATCTCTTGACGCCTCGTCACGAAAGGCGAGAATTTCTCTCGTGTGTCCCTGTCCCCTCACCCTTCCGCATGATGTTCCACGGTTACATGGTCTTTTTCTCCTGTTCAGTGTCCAACACTCTCACTCCATGTCCCTGCCCTCGGCAGGGGCGTGCTTACACATCAGATTGTCCATTCGACGTGACTCCTTGAGGGTGGGGACCTGGGTGGGGCGTCTTTGCATCCCCCGCACCAGGCACAGAACTTGGCACATCCCTAATGCACCAACATGTCAGACGAGGGAAGGGAAGCCCAGCAAGGGGAAGTGCTTGCACGAGGACTAGATCCTCAGACTTCCAGATGGTTCCTCTCACTTCATGGCACAGATGGGCTGTGGCCTCTGGATTGTCCCAATGTTTTAGTTGTGTCAGCCCCGGGAACACAGGCAGGAACTGTCCCAACCCACCACCAGGACCCCCTAGACACAATATCTGGCCACAAAGAGGGAAAAGGGGAGTTTTGAGGAAAATGGGCTGGATTGCTCTCCACCAGCTGGGACCTGGCGTTCCCATCTTCTTCCCGAAGACCAAGTGGGAGGAGACGCTTCACCCGGCAGGGCCAGTGACAGTCTCTTTCTCTCTCCTCTAACATTTGGGGGTCTCCGATATGGAGGGAAGGAGCAGAGCCGGGGCCCAACAGAGCCCCTGGCTGTCCAAAAACCTGCAGTAAAGGGCCGTCTTGCAGGGGAGAGCAGACCCTGCTGCCCAGGGAGTTCAGCCCCAGAGCAGGGTACCTGCCACCTGCTTCTGCACGCACACGGCCAGATGCCCTGAGATGACCCAGGATGAGGACATCAGCAAGGAGCAGCCCCTCACCCAATCCAGAGCAGATTCTGAGGGCTGGAAAGTTCCACAGAGGAGAACAATGCTGGGGAAAGATGCTAGAGCTAGGCAAGGGTAGGGGATCACGCCCCAGTGAGCATGTGGGGCAGATATTTTCAACCATTTCTTGGGCAACAAAAAGGACCCTTTCTTTCCCTATGGAATGTTCCATTGGAACCCAGTATGTCAAGTCTATAGTAACAGTAGCTAGTATGCAGTGAATACTCTCCATAGGCCAGTGCTTTTCTAAGCATTTGGCAGCATACATTCCTCCGTCTTCTCAGCAACCCTCTGAAGTGTCATCATCCCCACTTTACAGGTGGGGCAACAGAGGCACAGAGTGACAAATGGCTTATCCGAGGTCAGACAGCTCGCGGGTGGTAGAGATAGGACTCACACTCAGGCGGCGTTGTTCCAGAGCCCGTTTCTTAAACATCACACAAAACACGGCCACTCTGGTTAAAACAGGGGTGGGGAGAGGGAGCGGAGGTGAACTCTGGTGCCCAACGGCCCCCTCAGCCACTCCCGAATCCCAGTAACCCTTGAGGCACCTCTGCAGCACTCCGCACCTCTAAGGGACATGTTTGAAAGCTATTGTTGTCAGGCAGTTTTGTGGCATTTCAAAGGCGCGGTCATACCCTGTTCTTCTCAGATGAATCCTGTCACCTGGTTGGTCCTACCCAGGTCAATCTTAGGGTCCCCAGGGCCTGGACATCGAGATGACTATGGGTGCCAGGAAGTAGGAGATGCCAAGCAGGGAGAGCCCAGGCTCAGGAGACAGAGAAGCTTGAGGTGCAATCCCCCAACTGCCCAGAAGTAGCCGGGCTCTGGCTGAGGGCTGACACAAGCAGAGGGGAAAACCAGCCTTCTAGGAGGGGGGCGCTCTGAACCCATGGGAGGCTGGGGAAGTGAGCTCAGGAGTGTCAGGTCCCAGGGGGGCTCAGGAAGGCTGGGACTGAAGGAGCCAGGACTCTGCCTGTCGAGGGCATCACCGTGTCCCCAGCCCCCAGCCCAGTGCCGGGCCCAGAGTGGTGTTCCCAGGATAGCTGTTGAATGAATAAGCAAATGAGCATCTGGTAGCAGAAAAAGGCTGATCAGCACATCACTACGACCGTGACACACACAAACTCCCCAACTGTTACGTGATGTTGAATCACCACTCAAGATTCAAAGACTCAGCAGAGTCAACTGGCCAGCTCGGGGTTGTGTGCTCCACTGGGGGTGGGAGAGGATGGCTGAGGACTCCTCTGTTCTGGTGGAGGGAGGGGAGCACGAGGGTTAGCCCCCACCACCGTCACCACCAAGATGACACAAAGGGTAGGGTCCCTGGCCCCAAGGAATCCAGAGGTTGGACTCTGGCAGCCAAGCCAGCAAATGCCTAATAATATCGATAGTGACAATCCTACTGACCTTGTCACTATTTATTGAACATAAATATATCCCAAGACTGTGCCAGCCCCTCCCACACATTATCTTACTGAATCTTCATAACAGCCTTCTAGTTATTACCCCCATTTTACAGATGAGGAAACTGAAGGTCAGAGAGACAAAGTGACGTGCTAAGGTCCCACAGCCAGTGGGTGGTGGTAACAGAACCGGAGTTAGACTCCAGAGGCCTGTTCCTAACCACTGTGACACAGCGCTTTCTCCTTCACTGGGGTGCAGTGCCACCTTCAGCAAGTGACTCAGGCTCTCTGACCCTGTTTTCTCGTCTGTAAAATGTGGATAGTAACTCTGCCCTCGCAGGCCGGCTGTGAGGGGTCGAGGGAGCAGCCTGGCACACGGGAGATGGATGGTTAATGGAGTCGAGCTGCGCAGCCCCCATTGTCCCCGTGCTCAGCCCCCCGACATCACACCCAAAGAACTCAGCCCGCGCTCGGTGCCTTCCGCGTCAGTGCCTGGGTTTTAGCTCAGCTGTGATGAGAGGCATGTCGCTTTCCGTCCCAGGCCTCAGTCTCCTCATCTGTTAAAGGAGGGGGCGGGGGAGGTGATCACCAAGGACACCGAAGTGTTGACATCCGATGTGAAGCAGTAACACGCCAGCGGCCACCCCCGGAAGGCGTTCCATGCAGCCTAAGAACCGGCCAAATGAAGGCTGTAAATTTCCCCTCCTCCAAGGACTTCTCTCCTTCCACACCCTCCTTCTCGAGGGCTCACACTTTCTCTGCTTTCAGAGAGATGTTTTTCAAGCATCCCGTGCGGGGGCCCGAGCGACAGCAGTGTGCAGAAGCCCGACCCCAGCGGTAATCCCGGGCGGAAAGCGAGCGGGAAGAAACGTGCGGAATGGAGGCCCCGAGGAGGAGACCTCGCCCCTGGTTTTCCAGCCGCGAGCCGGGGGCGGAGGCCAGGGCAGGGCCTTGCGGGAGTCCAGCAGGTCCCTGAGTGGCCTCACCGGGACTGTTCACAGACCGGGACCCTCACTGGAACCCGGCCGGCCGGGGCGCTTACAGAGGCAATCTTGCTTGACTGGCTCAAACCAGGCTGAGTTGTTAACGCTGCTCTTCCTTCCGCCCCCTCACTTAGCCTCAGACCAAAAAACCATCTGTCCTGGAGCCGGAATGGGTACCCAAAACCCAGAATGTGGTCTGTGAGCTGTGTGCGGTAGAACGAGCACTGGATTTGGAGTGGGGGAAATCACTGTGTGATGTGGCAAGACACTGAATGGGGCTGCTGTATCGTTGCTCAGACTGTGCACTGAACAAGGGCACCTGGGGTGATGAGGTGAACCCATCGTGTGCTCTGTTACCAAGCAGTGATCCCCCAGAGGGGCAGATTTTTCTAATACACACAAACGTGCTCTATGGACTAGCAGAGGTCCAGACCCTGACCTGAGTTTCTGCCTCTGTAATGACCCACCCATTTTCTCCTACAGGGACATGATAAGGACTTGGTCATATAGCCTAGTGAACACACCTAATCATTATTTGTAATGAATTATCATTATTTATTTATACAACATCTTGTTCCACAAAAGGTTTAAAGGCAGATTATGAAATGACATATGGTTAAATAGAACATAGGAATACATACAATTTTATACATTGAAGGAATGAGGGAAGGCAAATATGAGGCATATGCACCAGACTTCCCTTCCTGCGCCTATAGCAGACATCACTAATCGATGCAATCCGTGATGCACATTGTCCGTGTTATGAAAGTCAGGTTCCACCTCGATACAGAGGAAATGAGAAAATTGGTACAGGGTTGCATCTTTCCTGCTATATACTAGGTGATTAATAAATGGTAAATATTATAATCTGGAGCCGGTGGAGGGGGGCAGAGGAAGTAAGCTGTAGAGGAAGTCTTGTGCTGTTGTGTGTCACAGTTTTAGCCCTGAGCTTCGTGGTGGGCAAAACAAAGAAGTAACACTCAGGCATGCATACATGTGTACACACATACACAGTCAGTGTCCATGATATAAACTTGCACCCGTGTCTCAGGCTTCACGCACACTGCCTACATTGAATGCTGAGTGGAGTTTTCCTCTGGTTCCTCATAGCGGGGCCATGTGGTGAATCAGATGACATCCCCAATGGCAGCAGAATAAGCACAGGCAGATGTTGACTGGTGACTCCGTATGGAGGGAGCCCAAGGTACAAAATCCAAGCAGAGCCAATATAAGCCCGAGTAAACCTGTCCCCACCCCCACGCAGCTCATGGGAAGGTGCTGGGAGCAACAAGAGCCGGACCCCTACTCGCTTCCTGGTCTCAGAGGTGTAGACCTCCAAATGGCTCCCGGGCCCTTCCCCACATGAGGAGAAGAGACTCTGAGTGGCAGCAGGAGCCCCAGGTCCCCATCTCCAAGCCCGGGAGTATTTCTGCCCCACTGCCTCCCCCTGAATTCGCTTACCTGCCACACCTCCTGGTCTAGCCGGACCCATCAGCAGGGTGGCTGGTGTCCTCCATTCCCACAGCCCAGCCCCCAGGGAGTATACACGGGGAATTCCACCAGCGCAGGGCAAAACTTTGAGCTAGGCCGCCCCAAAGGACCCCTTTGCCGAGTGCAAGTGCCCGTGGGAACAGGGATCCAGAATGTGGTCCTAAGAGTTGTGGGGGAGGGAGCCTTTGAGCAGACCTTCGAGGACGGGCCGCTCCTGCCCCGTGGCTTAGAGGGAGGGACAGAGCAGGAGCTTTGGGATCAGGCAAACCTCAGTTCCAATCCTCGCCCTGCTGCTTGCTAGCTGTGTCCTTGCAACAGTTATTTCACCTCCTCTGAGCCTTAGTTTCCCATCTGTAAAGTCAGGTTAGTAACAACCCCTCGCAGGGCTGTTGTGAGGACTGAGGGGGACCAAGTGCTTCACAAAGTTAGTGGTTATTCACATGACTGTCATTGCTAGAGATTACCGACTCATGGGCGGTGGGCAGAGCACTGGCTTGGAGTCAGGCAGATCTGAGTTTGAATCCTGGCTCTGATACAACTTGCCAAAGAACTTTCCCAGCCTCAGTTTCCCCATCCATTCAGTGGGAGGCAGGACTATTCCAAAGGCCAGCAGCCTGTGAGGATGCAGTTCCAGTTTGGCCCCGCAGAAGCCGGGGAGCCTGTACCTCATCTGCAGGAAGGCAGATCCCCAGAGGGCCTGAGGCCCCAGAGCTCACCAGCAGCTCCCCTCCGGGGCCTGGGCCCGGGGAATGTGGAGGAGGGAGGTCCGGGGAGGGGAGCCTGGAGCCGGGAGGAACAGCCCTGGCGGGCGGGCAGCGGCAGTGACCTAGGAGGGAGGGAGAGCTTGGCTCCGAGATCATCACTCAGCGAGCTGTCTCCCCCAGCGTGGAACCCCAGCGGCCTGTCCTCCCCACTTCCTGCGTGCTGGGTCAATATTGTGATTTCCACCGTGCCGCCTGCCTGGGACGGCCTGGCCCTGCACGCCACCCAGGGTCATGGGGCTGGAGGGAGACAGGGGTATGGAGAGGTCACTCGCTGCCTGGAAGATGACTCAGGACCTGTAGTCTGCAGGCGGCGTGGCTGAGAGCCAGGAGCCCGGAGCAGCCTCACCTCCACCATCCCCTCCCAGTCCACGGAGACGTGGGCCACTCACCCAAGATCCCCAACATGTCAGAACTGGAATGGAGACTTACCAAGGCCCACGTGCTCTTCCCGTCTGGAAGGAGGCAGCAGCTGAGGCCCGGGGAGGGGCGGGGCTTGCCCAAGGTCACCCTGTGACTTTGTGGCTGAAGGAGAACCTGAATCCCATCTCCTGATTTCAAATCCACCCCTGTCTCCTGCCCTCCCTGCCAAGTTGGTCTACTTACCTCCATTGTCATCAGCATTCATGTAGGATCCCTCCTCACCTCTGCGTGAGCATAGCACAGAGGAGAACACCAACTCTGCCCAAGGAATGTTGGTGTGAGACTTCTCTGGGACTGAGAGGCCACCGAGAGGCCGCTGCTTGGGACACCCACAGACTGTCCTTACGGAGACAGTGGTTAGAGGGACCAGCCCTGAGAACGGAGGACTTGTGGTTTCATTGCCACCTAGTGAGCTCGTCAAGTCAAGACGGTGCAGATCGCACCTCCTCCTGGGGCCCTCACTCTCCTCCAGACCCAGCGAACTGCTCTCCTGATCTGCCACTTCCCGCACCCCACATCTGCCTCCCCCAGTGGAACGGGAGCTCCTGGGGAAGGGGCTGTGGCTGTCTCACCTGCAGATCCCAGGGCCAGCTCAGTCCTGAGGTCACCGCTGGGGCTCACTTGGCACCTGCTGAGTGAATGAAGGAACAGACGGATGAATGGGTTCATGTCCTATCTTCCCACGTCACATGAACTCCATGGGGGAAGAAGCTCGTCTCTTCTCAGCATCTCTTGTCCTAGAACCTCTTCTTATACTTCACCTGGCTACCTCCTACTCTTCCTTTAGGTCTCCACTTAGCTGTCACTTCCTCCTAGAAGCCCTCCCTGACCATCCTGCTGAAACTACATCAGCTGGCCCTGCTCTGAGTCCCATACGTTCCCTATCAGTGCCCTTATCCCAGGGAAATGCTCTTCCCCTCTAGGCTGAACTAGGACTTGTGTCCTGTCTGTAAGCAAGACATGAGGTGTTTGTCTCATCATTGTGTCTCTCGCTCTGGGCCTGGGCAGAGTTGGTGCTGGATGGATAGGTGGGTGGGTGGATGGATGGAGGATGGATTTCTTATGAGATCTGGCCCACATGTGGGATTCAGTCAACGTTGGCAGATGGTGATGGCAGTGATGGCCGAGGTGGGTATCTCTTGCTCTTTTCCATCCAGCAGCCTCCACATCCCATCCTTTGCCCAATATCAGCCACCTCACCTCCTCTGGGGAATTGCTGTTTCTGCCCCACATGACTCTGTCAATCACGAAACTTCCATGCACCACCCGCCTGACCCAGACTTGGTCAATGATTGCATCTCATTTCTCTGGAAGCAGCGATTGGTCCAAGAGTGGGGATGTGACCCAAACAAGACCACAGTCCTTCCTTGGGGCTGGCATGGATTCCTGGAGAAGGCAGCTCTCTTGTTTTAGACTGGGGTTGCCAAGCTGGGCTGAGGGTGACCAAGTTCCTTATCCCATGGAAGGGAGAGAATGAGGCCAACCCCAAAGGGAGCAGAGACAGCAGAGGTGAGTGGTGGACAGGGAATCCTGGTGGCCCTGAGCCCTGGTTCCAGCCCCCCAGGCCCTTCTCAGCCACTTCCTGGATCATTAAGTTCCCCGTTTCCCTCAAGCTGATGTGATGCGGACTTCTCTCGCTTGTAAGAGAAAGAATTCTGAATAACATTGAACCGAGGAGAAAACAGTGAGAGGAAGAGGGCGAGTCCCAGTGCAGACAGAGATGTGCAACAGTGGTTGACCAGCAGACTCCACTGTCCTCTTGTTGGATTCATTCTCAGGCCGGCTTTCTTCAGACAAGGACAGATTTGGCTTCCATCCTAACAGCAGCCTCAACTGAAAGAGAGCACCTCTCTCCCCATTGTGACCCCAAACCCCAGAATTTACTCTGGTTGGCCTTGTTTCAGTCTCATGCCCACCCCCAAACCAACCCTGACACGAGGGGAGTGTGGGACTCTCCCTGGCCAGGCCTGCAGTGCAGGTCCACACCTGCGGGAAGCCCCACCCAAACCGATGACCTGAGCGTGGCGGGGTGGGGGGTTCCCCAGGGTGCTGCTGTCAGGAGCGGGGGTCTAGCCTGGGCAGGCAGAAGTAAGGATGTCCACAGTCCCGGGAAGAGGTCTTTGGCTGGAAGCTGCTCCCCACAGGAATGAAGGCCCGAGGGAGAGGAGAGGAGCTCTTTGGAGAAAAGATGTCATCCCCCTTGGCTGGGTCTTTGGAGGAGGGTGGACGTCTCCCCTGAAGGCAAGAGGATGGATGGGAGGAACTCTCGGTTACTCCCAGCCCTGGAAGTCTCTGGTTTGTAGCCGTGACGCCAATTGTCTGCAGCCAGACACATTCCTGGACTTGGCTGACAGGGCAGAGATGGGATTCAAGCATCGAGAAGCATCTCCGATTCCCACATCTGTGTGCTCCAGACGCAACAATGGGCCGATCCTGCGGGGCTGAGAGAAAACCACAGCCTTGTCTGCCCAGGCCACCCGAGCCTGGCAATTTGTGGGAGAGAGAGGGCTGGTGGCTTCCGGGGTGTCGGAAGGGGGCAATATCCCAGGGCTACGACTCCAGGGTGGTCTCCAGCACCCCCTTGGGAGGAGGCTGCAGATGAGGGGCTCAGAACCTGCCTGCCCCGTGCTTGGAGAAAAACAGGGAAATGCTCTCCCGACACTTCAAGGCTGCCAGTGTCCCCCAAACATTACAGTGACCACCCTGCCTCACCCCCATGTCACAAATGACCCCCAGCCTGGCTTCTGTCCGCTGGGCGCCTCCTGTAACTCCCTGCTCTCACTCCTCCTCTTGTCTTTAAAGTGGACACGCCATCACGGGAATTGCACACCTCTTCGGGAGAGGCAAAATGCTTCTCTGAGACTCAGTTTCCTCAGCTGTGTGAGAGAGGAGAAAGCTTCCCTGCCAAGCCCTCAGGGATGCTAAGATGATCAAATGGACTGGGGCTGCGACCAGGCTTTGGAAATGATAAAGCCTCTAACCAGGGTGCAGTGTACTGATCACCCCACATAGACGCCTAGGGGATTGGAATCACTCGGTGTGCTCCTTCTTGGGTTGGGATGTGGGGAGACGAGTGAGTCTTGTCTGTCTGGAGGCAGAAGGATGGACAAGATGATGTCTTGAAATCCTTTCAAGCTTTGAGTTGACTGGCCCACCCTCGAGATGATGTAGTTGGATCTTAAATCCCCACTGGACAGTCCCCCTGTGCCTATGTCATCTCTCTAACATGTGCTGAGCATGCATGAGCTCAGAAATGTGTGCCCGGGGAGATGAAAGTCACGAGTGACTCTTCCTCTTGCCTTCCCACCCAATTCGTTTGCTGGTCCTGTTGACTCTCCTCCCCTATCCCTCTTGGATCCACCCACTTCTCACCACATCCATGGCTACTGGCCTGGTCCATGCCACCCTCTCTCTCCTGGATGACTGTCCAGTCTCCTCATTGGTCTGCCTGCATCCGTTCCTGCTGCACTAGCATCCTTTCTCCTCATAGCAGCCAGAGTGATTCACCAAAACAAACAATATGTGTATAATTATATCGATCCCTTCCGATGGCTTCCCATTACTCTTAGAAAAATATCCAAACTCAAAGATATACAGATGGCCAACAGACACATGAAAAGATGTTCAACATCACTAATCATCAGGGAAATACAAATCAAAACTACACTAAGATATCACCATACACCCGTTAGAATGGCTATAATCACCAAGACAAATAACAACAAATGCTGGAGAGGTTGTGGAGAAATGGGGACCCTCATTCACTGCTGGTGGGAATGCAAACTGGTGCAGCCTCTATGGAAAACAGTATGGAGAGTCCTCAAAAAATTAAAAATAGAAATACCTTATGATCCAGCAATCCCACTCTTGGGCTTCTACCCAATGGACATGAAATCAACCATCCCAAGAGGCTTATGCACCCCTATGTTCATTGCAGCATTATTCGCTATAGCCAAGAAGTGGAAGCAGCCAAGTGTCCCTCGACTGATGATTGGTTAAAGAAGATGTGGTATATACATACAATGGAATACTACTCAGCCATAAGAAAAGACAGAATTGTCCCATTTGCAACAACATGGATGGACCTGGAGGGTGTTATGTTAAGTGAAATAAGCCAGAGAGAGAAGGACAAACACCACATGATTTCACTCATATGTGGAATATAAACTAACACAGAGACAGAGAGAACTGGTTGGTGGTTACCAGGGGGGTGGGGGGTGGGGATGGGCACCAGGGGTGAAGGGTTACATCCACAAGGTGACGGACAAATAATAACGTACAACTAAAACCCCACAGTGTTATAAACTATTAAGACATCAATAAAAATTTTTAAAAAGAGAAAAATATCCAAACTCTTGACTAAGGAGAAAAGATGATCTAATGTTTCTTTTTTGAAAAATTGTGGTAAAATACACATAACATAAAATTTACCATCTTAACCACTTTTGAGTGTACAACTCCGTCAGTTAAGTACAGGTTGTTGTGCATCCATCTCCAGAACGTTTTCATCTTCCACAGCTGAAACTCTCCCCATGCCCCCCACCCCCAGCTCCTGGCAAGCACCATTCTTCTTTTCGTCTCCCTGAATTTAACAACTCCAGGTACCTCAAATAAGTGGAATCACGCAGTATTTGTCCTTTTGTGACTGGCTGATTTCACTGAGCATAGTGTCCTCAAGGTTCACATATTATAGCTTGTGTCAGAATTTCCTGCCTTTTTAAGGCTGAATAATATTCCGTTGTATGGACACACCACATTTTGTGTATCTGTTCACCCACTGATGGACACTTGGGTTGCTTCCATCTTTTGGCTATTGTTAATACTGACGCTCTGAACATGGGTACACAATATCTCCTTGAGCTCTGCTTTCAATTCTTTTGGATATATAACCAGAAATGGAATTGCTGGATCACATGGTAATTCTATTTTTAATTTTTTTGAGGGACTGCCACACCATATTCCATAGCGGCTGTGCCATTTTACATTCCCAACAACAGTGCTCAGGGTTCCGATTTCTCCACATCCTCACCTGCACTTGTTGTTTCTGTTGTTTGATAGTAGCATCCCGATGGGTATAAAGTGGGATCTGACGTGTCTTGACTGGGGAAATATCAGTACTGTGTGGGACTCCTGTGTATTACAGGATATTTATTATCCCTCCCAGCTGGCATGTCCCCCAATCCTTGTGACAACAAAAACACTCACTAGGGAAGTGGCATCCCTGGCTGAGAACCATCAGCCCTGCTCACCTCTCCTGCCTCATCTTATATAACACTCCCCCTTGCTCACCACCCCAGCCACTCCGGCCTTCTCTCTGCTTCTTAGCCATGCCGACCTCAATCTCATCTCAGGGCCTTTGCACTTGCTATCCCTTCTGCCTTGCATGCTCCCCTCCTAGATCCTCACACGATGGATGGCATCCTCATATATCATCTCCTCGGGCAGCCCTTCCCTGACCACCCCACCTCATGTAGCCCCCTTGCTCTCTCTCACATGACTGTGTTGTACTGTCACCTACTGCCACCTGAAATTACCTTCTTTGTTGTTGGTTGTTCACTGTCCTCCCGTCAAGAACACAAGCTCCTGGAGAGCAGACCTCGTCTTTCTCCTTCTCATATGTAACCCCAACACTTAGAGCTGTGCCTGGCACATAACAGATGCTCCATAAATGTCTGTTGACTGACTGAATGACCCCAGTCATGTTCAGTGTTAGGGCTGGAAGGGAGATCACCCACTCTTGCCACCACTCCATTCACAGAGGGGGATCATGAGGCCCAGAAAAGGGAAGGGACTTGATCAAGGTCACACAAGGTCCAAGCCAGGGTCAGTCTCTGGTTTCGTGACCCCAGGCTGGTGCTCTTTCCCCCACCTCTCACACCTGGAGGCCCCCACACAGTGAGCACCACAGGTTGTTGATCAGCGTGGGAGGCAGCACCTCGTCTCCAGCCAGTGGGTTCCCCTCCACTGGTTTGTTCTTCTTTGGTGACCAGACAAAGTCGGTGGCTTGTTTGGAGGCCAGGCGGTACGCAGAGTCAGTGTCTACACTGCAGAACACTGCAGCTTCGGGGGAAGGCTCACGAGGGCCACGTGGGTCCGAGGCTGCCTGTGGACCCGCCGATGCTCGCAGGCCCAGCTCCGCACAAAGCTGACTGCAGAACCACGGGCCAAGCGGTCCTCCCTGTGGACGACCCTCCATGCTTCGTCCTCTCTCCCTCTCTCTTATCCCTCGATCCTAATGGACAGAGTTGATTTAGGCACGTGAACTGTGCGCTCGCTGTGTCTCCCTTCTGCTGAGAAAGCCCACGCTGCCCACGCATGGCCTCCCTCAGATCTGCTCCAACCCCAACCCGTTGAATGAAACTTTGGCCTCCCTGGCGGCTGGAGCTCTCCAACAGTTAACCTGACTGGGCTGGAAAGTACTTCCCCAGTTCAGCGTGGGGTCAGGTTGGCCTGGGTTCAAATCACAGCTCAGCCCCCCGGGATCAGAACCAGGTTACCGGCTCCTGTGCTGCAGTTTCCTCATCTGCAGGGTGGGGTGGGTGCAGGGTGTTTGGGGGGTTTATGAGATAACAAGACATGTAAGGACTCAGCGCCATCCTGGCCTGTCCCTCAGGCTCGATTACTCACCATTCCAGTTCGGCGTGTGGAAAGACGGCCGGGCACCGTCCTCCTCCCGAGTCTTGCCCAAGCTCCCCTGGGAAGTTCCTCTTGTTTCCATTTCCAGAGGACTGGACAAGACTCAAAGGTCAGGGCATCTAGAGTGACAGAGAAATAAAAGTGGGATATATGCAATAACACCGATGACCAATACAGCCCCATTTCTGGAGCAGTGGTGACGTGCAGGTGCCACCCGAGCTCTCTGCCAATGATGATGGAGGGAATGCCCGCAGCCACCCTGGAAGCAGGTGCTATTCTATCCCCATTTAACAGATAAGGAAACCGAGGCAGAAAAAGGCCAATCAAATTGTCTAAGGTGACGTGGCTAAAAAGCGGCTGGGCCAGGCAGCCCGGAGCCAAGAAGCTGGGGCACCCAAGGGCCATGGGGCACCAGGGCGATGCCTAGCCCAGCCTGGAGGGTCAGGCAGGCTTTGCTCCCAGAGCCTGAAGGGGGAGTTGACACTCTGCTCTGGTGTCACCTTCTCAGGGAGGCCCCGTAAAATAGCAACCCCCACCCCAGCCTCCCTCACCTGCCTTCGCCCTGCTGTATTCTTCTCTGTGTAGCATCACCTGACAAAGATTTACAGGGCCAGAGAAATGGACAGAGGTCAATCGGGTTGGGCCTAGTAAAGTGGGATGAAGTGGACTTTATCCTTGGGTCCCTGGGAAGAGTGGGGAGGGTAACAGGAAGGCAGCCCCCACAACACACACACACACACACACACACATGCACACACATTACCCCAAACAAAGATTTTGATAGTCATCCTAAGGGCAGCCTTCAATCCATTTGAGCATTGAATCCAGGGCCCGGTCCTTGGAACCAGGGTCATAGGGACTGTAAAGTAAAGGCAACAGGAGTCTGCCCTTGGGGTGCCCCCAGTCCTCCAGGGGACACAGACAGGTGAACTCACATGTACAATGGCCTTTTGTAGACCACGTGGCTCACCCACCAGTGACGCCAGACCAGGCATGCCTCCACGCCTCTGCTTATGCTGTCGCTGCATCCGGGAATGCCACCTACCCATCCAGAAAACATTTACTGAGCTCCTGTTATATCCCAGGCATCGGGAGAATGGGGATAATCTAAGGCAGATATGCTTCCTGCCCGCACAGAGCCCTGGCAAGCTCAGGGGACTCTTATTCATTCCTCAGACTCCTACTCCAACACCCTCTCTTCAGTGTGAGCCTTCCCTGACTCCCCCAAGCAGTAAGCTGCTGCTTTTCTGGTGCTCTCCCAGCATCCTATGACTTTAGTTGTAGAGGAAAGAGAAAGGGAACAACCAGCCACTGAAAACTCACTGCACACCAGATCCTATGCTGGGTACTTCACAGGCCATATCCCGCTTCGGGGTCTCAGCAAGTCTGCAAGGGAGGAAGTAGTTCCCCTTTCCACAGATGAGAAGATGGGCTCAGAGAGGTTAAGTGTCTTGCCCGAGGTCACATAGGCAGCTGGTGAGTAAGAAAGCAGAGACCAGGAACCAAGGCGGTCCCACCGAAGACAGGAATGGTGGGTCACTTCGGCCTCACTCTGTCCTGGGCCCAGCACAGGTGGGGCGCACAGTGGGGGCTCCACGTGCGGAGGGTGGAAGCTGCCTGGAGCCCGGCTGGGGCTGCGTTGCCCTCTTCGGGGCCTAGGTGGCGACGTGCACACTCCGTCTCACCGGCCCCTGCAGGCGTCCACCTTCAGCTCTGGATCCCTGGCCTGGAAAGGCACTTCCCTCCTTCCCCCAGCTTCCTCCGCCTGCATCCTCTTGGACCAGTGCAGCCTCTGTCCCCGCTGACTGGGGTCCCTCCTCTCTGACACTTATCACCAAGGTGGGGCCTCGGGATGGGCCAACTCTCCTTCCCCAAAATGTCCTGGAGGGAGGGAGGGACTCACTCACCCACGTCCACGGTCAGACCCAGGGAGCCCACCGGCTCAGGCACCCGGGGGGCTGCCAGGGACCCATCCCTGCCTGTGTCCCCTTCCCTGTTGCTCCAGGGGGCCTCCCCACACCCCACAAGGCCAGGAGCTGCCAACTACAGAGCTCCAGAGACGAAGACAGAACAGCTCAGCGCTCTGTGTTCCCCAGACAGGGGATAGAGACCAGAGGGGGACAGGGACAGGACCTTGTCCAAAGCGCCCCACAAGTCAAGGGAGCTGGGTAGAACTCAGGTTTCCTGATTTGTGTCCTCAGCGATTTCCAGCACAGTGTGAAGCTGCTTCCACAGGGCCCCGGGGGCAACTGGAGAAAAATGCAGTCCAACCAGTTATCTGATGTAGTAATAATAAAAATAGCAACAACTCCCGTTTCTGTCGAGTTTTCAGTCTTTCACCTGCATTACCTCGTTTGTCCTCACACCTGTGGGGGGAGTGGGTGCCACTGCCCCTCGTTTTACCGATGCGATGCCCCGAGAGGAAGGGGCTTACCCCAGTTCCCCGGGTGTTGGGACAGGTCCCGGCTCCCAGAGGGAAGGATGGGGGTGTGTGGGGAGGCATGAATGGGGGTGAGGGGTGGGGAAGGCTGAGACTGAGGGAGGGTGGGGCAGCCACACTGTGGGGTGCAGGTGGGGGATGCTCAGGGTGCTCCTCCTCTTCCCAGGCTCTGCCCTGGGCCAGGCTGCCTCTCCTCGCTCCCTGCCCTCCCCGACTCTGGCCCCCAGAGAGCCACCTGGCCTCCACTGACCATCAGATCTGGCTTTCTCCGCCTGCCCTCAGGCACAACCCTTGCGCCATCGTGGACTCAGTTTCCCCATCTGTGTAATGAGTGAGCTGGGCTTTGAGTTTGGCCTCTCAGCTCTCACGGTCGGATCCCTCTGGGGAAAAGGGGGAAGGCAAGATGCACAAAAGGGAATGGGACAGCTGTGTGGGGGGCATCTACCCAGTGCCAGGCACCAGGCGCTGCTTTCTTTGCTGGTGGCACAGAGCAGCCAAAGGCAGATGCTGCCCAGGAGGCTCAGGGTCAATGCACACTACTTTCCCACCTTCTTGTGCCTCAGTTTCCTTATCTGTCTAGTGGGGCCAATAAACCTACCTTATAAGGTTGTAGGGAGAGCCCACGCAATAACGTATATAAAGTGCCTCACACAGCACCCACCACGTAAAACCACATCACACTCAAAAGTGTCATCATCATCATTGTCCTCATCTGCCCCCTCCTCCTGGTCTGGTCCAGGGTGGCCTGGTCCTGGCCAGGCAGTGTTCTTACCCTTCCCTATGTTAGCTCCCTCAATTCTCCCATAGATGCTACAAGGTAGCTGCTATCATTGTCCCCGCTTTACAGAAGAGAAACTGAGGCACAGAGAGGTGAAGTCATTCATCCAATAAGCAAATGGCTGAGCTGGGACTGGACCCCAGGTCTGGGTGACTCCTCTAGCTGGTTCTCGTAACCACTGCACTAGACCCCACCTGGAGTCTGGCACTCCCACGAGGCCTCAGCAGCACCCAGGGGTGCAGGCCAGACCGCCACGGCTCTGGGAGGTTATGGGGAGTGAGTCCTCATATTTGATACCCTCAAGGAGCTGGGGGTCTCAAGTGAGGCAAAGCTGTACTCTCTCGGGAGGACAGACATCCTCCTCCAGCCCCACCAGTGTCCAGACGGGCAGGGAACAGGTGCACGGATCCCAGCCCTGGGCTAGGTGATGGGGGGACTCATTTGGCAGCCAGAGCCCGGTGCGAACAAGAAGAAACCCAGCCTGCAGCCCCTTGGCCCTGGCAGGAGATTAACAAAACAAATACCCGAGCAATCTTGATTTCAACACTTGGGGAGGGGGGCCGAGTGTTAGAGCGCAGGGGGCCGGAGGGAAACTCCGAGACGTTTTACCACCTAAATAACTTTCCCTCTGTTTAGTTTCACACGAATGTACACTCAAGTGCTCTCTTTTTTTGCATCTTTATTTTATTTTTACAAATGCTCAAACTTTCCTGCCACAAATTATTCTTGGCCAGGTGACAAGTAGAAAGACCGCGTGGATCCTTTACTTGACAAAAAGAGAGGGGGTAAGGGGAGGGTTCTTATGAAATATTTTGGTTGTGGGTTTGAGGGGGATTTCTTTCTTAATTTTCCCAACTGCGCCTTTGCGCAGGAGTACGGGAGGTCTTGCCTCCCCACGCGTGAGCTCTCTCCACGCGGTCTGAATCCTTCCACTGCTGTGCTTACCTCCAGTGCCCAAACAGGACTTCGCAGTTCTGGTTTCACCGAGCCGATTTGGAGGGGCATTCGGGAGGGGCAGATTGGAGCCGTGGGGTCCCACGCCTAGGCCAGCTGGAGGGGTCCTGTCTGGAGGCCTGGGGGCTGGGGCAGAGGCTCCCGAATTCCCAGGTGGGCTTGTCCTGCTCTACCCAGGACACAAGGGAGGGGCTGGCTCTGGGGCCTCCCCAGGTGTGCAGAAGGGAGTGACCTGTCCAGTTCATCTCAAGCCTGCCCCATCCTCCAGTCTCCCCTTCTGCAGAGCTGGCTCAGGCCCCCTCCCCAGCCTCATCATCCCACCACTCTGCCCCCCATCACTTTGCTCCAGCCACATCACTTCTCAAACACACCAAGCTTTTCCCACCTCAGGGCCTTGGCCAGTGCTCTTCCCCTTCCCGGAATTTCCGCCCCTCCCCGCTTCCCATGGCACCCTCCTGTTCATCGTCCAGGTCTCGGCTGGGTTGTCACCTCCTCACAAAGACTTTCCTGACCACTTCCTCCAACATAGGGACCCTGTCATTCACCATCTCAGCCCCTTGTTGGTTTTCTTCATAACACTTAGGCAATTTATTCTAGTTTTATTTGTCTATGTTCTTGTTTTTTTGCTGGTCCCACTTAACTAGAGTGAATAAATGGATAAGTGAGTGAATGAATGAGTGAATGAAGAAGTGAGTGAGCAAATGAAAGAGTGAATAAATCAGTGAACAAATGAATGAATGAATGAGTGAATAAATGAATGAGTGAGTGAATGAGTGATTGACTAATTGAATGAGTGAGTAGGTCCCGAGGCCTGGGCTAATATTCCATTCCTTACATTGATGTCAAACCTGGGCTGTCCATGGCTGTCCTTTGTGAGGGCCACTCCTCCACTGGCTGGTTAGAAGGGAACACAGAGGGGCTGGTATGAAGGCACCCAGCGTCCCCCAGCCTGGTGGGGGTTCCGTCCCCAGCAGGGAGGGTCTAGGCCCTCTTGGGACCTGACTACATCACTAAGAACACTTCACAGCCATTTCTTATAAAAGCAAATTTGCACAGCCACGTGAGCCCATGCCCACTCTGTGCCCAGTGCCTAAGGGTCAGACCACGCTAATTCACTTTAAGTCAGAATTTATTAAAATCATGCATCTTAAATGATGGTGTTATGAACTGTGCAATGCATGCTCACACTCTCAGAGGTGTGGAGGCAGAGGTTCTGAGTCCCATTTGACGGATGAAGAAACTGAGGCTCAGAGAGGTGACGGGATTTGCACAAAGCCACCAGCAGATCTCATCTTGGCCTCTCCGCGCTGTCCCTGGGCCAGTTCTCCTGCTTCAGTTTGCGATGGCCATCGTTGTCCATCCGTCCCCAGGTGTGCAGGCCAGACCCTTGGGAGTTGTCCTTGATGCCTCCCTCCCCCTCAAACCCACATCCAGACGGTCCCTGCGTCCCGTGGGATCTGCCTCGCAGCGTGCCCACAACTCTTCAACCCCACTACTCCTCACGCTCCACAAACGTGCTCTGGGCTTCCTGTTATCAGCCCCAACTTGCACAGCCACAGAGTGACGGGCAGGACCGTGACTTCTGATGCTGCGTCAGGAATCGTGTCGTTTTACGAGCGTGAGGAGTGAGCTTTCGGAGCTCAGTGGTGTATAATTACGCACTCATTTTATTGACGAGTAGCTTGAGGCTGGAACTTTCTCAACCCTTAGTAGAAACCCCGCCCCCGCCGTGCCTCTCCAGCAATTATAATGGAAATTAATGCCTGCTTAGATAGGATTGAGCTCATGAGCAATCATTGTGGAACCAATTACATGTGAGTCGTGAGGAATACAACTGTGCCTCTTCAGATGGAGTGTGCAGCCAGCACCCTGGCCGGCAGGCACCTGCCCTTGTCGTGGTCTGCAGGGGGCTGCCTGGAGTGAGGGGAGGAGAGCGGAGAATGGCAGCCTCCTAGTGCCCCCGTCTCTGCACCCCAGCTCTGAGCACTGCAGGCCCCCATCAAGCCTTCGTTGAATGGATTCCGTCAGCGTTCTTCCAGCTATCGTTTGTTAAGAAGAAGAGTGAGTAGTGGACAGCTCGGGGAGTGTGTGGGCTGCGGGGAGAGCTGGAGAAGGGATTCCAGGCAGGAGGGGGCCGTCCACTTGGAGCAGAGGCCCCTGAACAGGAGGGAATCGTATGGGGAGGGAGGAGGAGATGGAGGTGGGGACAGATGAGGTGAACAGTTTCTCTGCTACATAGCCCCTCAGTCTCAGGTCTGGGAGTTCCGGGCCCACGTCCTGGTGCCACATTCAACATCTGTGCAGTTCGTGCCTCCCATGCACCAGGCACCTGCTGAGTGCTGGGGTCATGGCATGGAACAGAGCAGACAAGAATCCCTGTCCCCAGGGAGCTGCTAGTCTAGGGGCTGTGATGGACAGTGACAAGTAAACATACAATGACCATAGGGTATTGGGCCAGGAACAGACAGAAAAGATCGACGGACAGAATGCAGAGAAGCTAAGCCTAGAGAGGAGACCTGTAACCACTCAGAGGATATATTTCCATGACCTTGGGTAGCAAAGCCCTTCCTCAGCACATTACAAAACCCCGAAGCCCGAAGGGAGAAAACTGATGAATTTAAATATGGAAACGCTAAGCCTCGAGCAGGAGAAGGGGCCAAGGGCATGGGGCGGTAGAAGCAGTGGCCACCAAGATCACAGTCAGGTGGTGCCCCCAAGCCCATGAGGCTCCTAGACTGGGGGGCATGGTCAGGGGCCCCTGCACACAGCCACACCCCGTCACCCATTCCTGCCCACTGCCCCACCCCCCAGCCCCACTGCCCTGGGTAACCTGTCTTGTTCCCACCCCTGCCCAGGCAGAGAGTCGCCTCAGGGGCAGCAGCAAGGCCTCTGGGCCCCTGTCTCAGCCCCACTGCCCCACTCAGAGGACTCTGCATTCTGGCTGCCCCTCGCCTGGCCTGGCTGGGGCAGCCACTCAGCCTCCTGCTCAGTCCTCCACCGAGAGAGGAGGTGGACTTGTCACTTGGGCCCTGAGGAAGGCACCTATCTGTGCCCTGACCCAGGTCTGCCGAGGCCTCGCTCACTCACTGAGGACTCAACCTCTCCCGCTCCCTGGCCGTGTTCCCAGGGCACCCCCCGACCTGGACGTCTGGAGGGCTGCACCTCCCCTGCCCCAGAGCTGCACCCCACCCCTCACAGACCTGCCCGGGTGTCGTGGCTGGCAGATTCTTCCAGAACCTGCCAAGAGGCTTTCCACAGCCTCAGCAGCTCACTCACCCGTGCCACAGCTGGGAGGCGGCAGAGCCAGGATTCGAACCCAGCTCTGGCTGGCTCTGCCTGCCTTTTGCGTCTGCACTTGCCCACTGGTGTCCAGCCTGCAAGCCATGCACAGACTCTGCCTGAAAGCTGGGCTTCCTCGCCCCTCGGAACCAGACAAAAAGCTGAAATTGTTGGGGCACCAGGTTCTTGAAACACCTGGAGTGGAGTCTGGGCATGTCGGGCAGGGAGGAGGGAGGAAGAAGCCTGTGGGTCGAGGCAGAAGGAGAAGGACAGAGAAACAGGAGAGTTGACTCAGAAGAATGAAGGTAGAACCACGGACAGGGAGGTGAGTGTGGTCCCAGGGCCCCAGCCGCGTGCCCTGGACCCTGCCCAACAGGGCGGGAAGCTGTGGCACGGGGGAGCCGGGCCCCTCAGTGACATGGACAGGGAAACAGGGGCCAGCAAGGCCATGCAGGAGAAAGAAGCTTCCTGCGTCCCAAGGTTACCAAACCCTGCTGCCCAGGCCAGCTGGAAACCCCCTCACCAGGCCTCCTGCTGCAGCCCCCGGGTATGGAGGAGGGATCTCCCCAGGGAAGAAGGAGATCAAAGGGAGGAGAAGCCAGTGAGTCACCCGCATGTGCCTCCCCCTCTGCTCTCCACGCACCAGGGAGCCTTCCCATAGCAGCTCCGATGCGGTTCAAGGACCCCTGGGAGAGCCCAGCCCAGCGCGGCTCCTCCAGCCACGGCCCAGCCCCCTCTGCCAGACCCAGGTTTTCGTCTGCACAGGTCTGACCTACCCCTCCCCACCCCGACGACACACAGGTGCATACACCATCATATGATGCACACACACCACAGAGCAGGGGCCCACCACACCCTCTGTGGATGGGAGTCCAGCTTTGACCACCTGCGGCATCCCGCCCAGACCAAGGCCATCTCAGAGGACGGTGCCTAGGTCCTTGTGCTCCATGGGATTTTCTCCCCACACCTTGTCCCCAGAAGCCAACACTCATTCTCAGGAAACTGAATTGAAATGAATGCCCGGGGCTCTGCTGAAGGGAATGGGGAGATGTCACGAGGCTAAGTCTGCCCTAGTCCTCCTGCCCCTGGGCAGAGCTTCCCGGGCACATGGGTCAGTCCTCAGACCTCATCCCCTTCCACCTGCCCGAAGCTTCCTGCGCAGTGGCAGCCTGAAGCCATGGGGGGAACACAGCATGGAATCAGTTCTAATGCCAGCTTCACCATTTCTGTGTGGTCTTGGGCAAGTCACTTAACCTCTCTGAGCCTCAGATTCCTCATTTATGAATTGGAGAGGAGCCAGGCACCTAGGAAAATACCACTTTCCTAAATCCACCCAGAGAAAGAAAGCAAACCGTGGAAAAGGGCTCCCGCCACGTCTTGGGACCGATCAGAATAATAACAACGGGAACCTTGTCTAATCTAAGTTCTGAATATGCACCATCTCAGTCGCTCCTCACAGCTGCCCTGCTGGTATGTTATTATCTCCACTTTGCAGAGGAGATGGTGCAGCTCAGAGCCATTGGACAACCAAGGTCACCAAGATGCAAACCCAGGTCTGTCTGACATTAACACCCATGTGCCCTTAATCAACCCCCGGAAATGCCCCCTTAGCTCGACTCTGCCTGCTTTCACCTCACCCCGTATGCCTCTCCTGGGGTGAGGCCTGTGACTGGGGCCCCTTTGCTTCTGTCCTTCAGCCACATCAGGTGCACACGCGTGGACACACCTGAGCACAGGCACGATGTGGCTCCCAGGCGAGCTGGGCTCTAACGCTCTTCGGATGCTAATGGTGCCCACACTTGTGTCTCCCACTCCAGGCTTGGGTTATCAGATTCCCTGAGGTCCAACAGTTATGCCAAACGCAACGTCTCCCAAATGGGGCTTTCCCACGTCCCCTGCTCTCCCCTCGCCAAGCCAAGGTCACCTCTCAATGGATTGTTGCAACAGCCTCCTCACTGGTCTCCTTGCCTCCCCCTCACTCCCAAGTGATCTTGCTCGAAGTCCTGCAATGGCTCCCCTGTCACACGGAGCAAAAGCCACGGCCCCCCACCACGCGATCTGGTGCCCCCTTGGCTCCGCTGAATCCTCTTCTCCGCCTCCCCCTATTCTCTCCACTCCAGCCATACTGGCCTCTCTGCTGTCCCTGGAACACCCCAAGCACACTCCCACCTCAGGGCCTTTGCACTTGCTGTGCCCTCAGCCTGGGACATCCTCCTCCAGAGATTCACATGTCTCCCTGCCTCTCATCCCTCAGGTCTCTGCTCATGTGTCCTATCAGCGAGGCCCTCCCTGACCGGCCATGGGAAACAGCCCTCCCAGCCTCGGAGTCCCTCCCGCCCCGTTTAACCTTACCCCCAGCACTTGGCCCCATCTGGCATGTTACTAATTTGCTTATTTGTTTGCTGTCTCTTTCTTCCCGGGAGAATGTGCAGTCCTGTGAGATCAGGAATCTCTTCCATCTTATTCATCCCCCATTCACACTCGGAACCAAGAAAAGTGCTGCGCTCGGTAGACCCTCAATAAGTATTTTTTGAATGAATGAATGCTGACATAGTGGTGGGGTGGAGGATTAGAAAGCAGGATGGGAAGAGGAAGAGACAAGAGGAGGAAAGGGATACGCGAAGGAAAAGACGTGTTCATGCATACAGAGGTGGACGTATCAGACCCCCCACACACACATGTGCTCACACACAAATGCACCCCCAAATCTACACGCACAGGCACATACACCCTTGCACGCATGCACACCACACAGAGCCCCTTGCCAGCAGAGGTTCTGGCCCTGCACCCCACTCTGCACCCCCTCCCAGGCAGGGAGAGGAGCTTTCCAGGCGACCTCACTGAGCGGGGAGTGAAACTCCGCCAGCTCTTTTTCAAAGCTGATTGGGCTCCAGTCTCCCTTGTAATCTGCTCCCGGATCAGTGCTCACAGGGGCGCTGGCCCTGGCCCAAGGTCAGGACCTTTCACCTTCTCCCAGGAAGTCCCACTGAGTCGTCTCCCCGCTCCATTCCCGGCTCAGCTGTGGCTCCTTCCCCTGACCAGTGTAACCTGCTGAGCTGAATTCTTGCTGGGCATTTTCAAACAATTCTAGTTATTTGGGGGGAGGGGTGATACTGTGACTCTAGGAGGGGCTTGGAGGAAGGTAGGGAGCAGAGGGGACACCCCTCAGGATGGGCAGCCCCTAAGTTGCTTGTTCTGCAACAGAAAGCCCTGGTCCTGTCCACCCCCCACCCAACTCCAGCCTCAGTTCTCTGAAAACACCGCAAATTCTCAAACCTCCAGGCCTTGGCGCCTACAGTGTCTTCTGCCTTGAGTGCCCTCCCCTCCCCTCCCCAATCAGTGAACTCCTTCACATCCTCCAAGGCCTCAGGCAGATGTCCCCAACACCTCCTGGCAGGGGCTCCCACCACCCTCTGCCATCCTCGTCTCTCCATTGTCCTTGTCTGTTTAGGTGTCTGCCTCCCTGATTGGACGAAGGTCTCTGAGGCAGAAAGTGTGACAACGCATCCGTACCCACTGCAGATCCCGGCGCAGTGCCCAGCACAGAAAACCCTTGTGGAATACAAGAAAGGGATGGGGAGGGACGCACAGGTCTGGCCCAGCTGCCAGAAGTCCTGGATCACTCACTACCTTGCTTGTGACCTTGTGCAAGTCCCCCAGCCTCTCTGGCCTGCCCTCCCTGAAAGCCTGGGCGTGAAGGGCTGTGAAGTGACCCTGACCCCCAGGGGAGAGCACGGCGCCTTGAGGGGGCTGCCACGGCCAAGAGCCAGGTGCTGCCCTCAGGCGCAAGGGAGCGGCCAGACAGAGCAGAAGGGAGAAGAGTGAGGGTTGGTGCTGCCTCGCACACGTCTTTACTCTGTCGCCAGCACCGGTGATGTTGGCACCACCTCTAAGACCATCGTCACTGTCTCCACGACCGCCAGCCTTGCACACATCATTGCTCCAGCACCTCCAGCACCATCGAGGTCATCAACACCGCCGTCTTCCCCAGCGCCCACACAATCTTCTACATCATCCCATCTGCACGTGTGTGCACACGCACGTGCACACGCACACAGACACACGATCTTGTTCTCTTCCAAAGCAGAACTGTATCTTGTTCCTCTCTGGACCCCTATCACCCAGCAGAGAACCTGGCACATTCTAGAAGCTCCATGTTGCAGACTGGAGGAAGGAAGGGCTCAGCAGATGATGGTGTGGCCCTGTAGTTTGGTCCCACTCACTCGAGCTGGCATAGCCAATAGAGAAAGCTGGAACAAGACGGGGCCAAAGGTCTAGGATGATCCCAATGATCTTCCTGGTTCACTGCCCCCCTGCTGTGGCTGCCCAGGACCAACAGGGCCACCAAGTGACCGATTTCTCTCTGAGTCCACACGTCGTTTGACGGGAGCCGGGCTGAACCTCCAGTCTGAGTTCCCAGGACTCACAGAGCGCGTCAGAAAGCCCAAGTCACAATGAAAACTCGGAGAGTGAAGCCCCCAGCCTCAGTTTCCCTGTCTGTAAAATGGGGATCATGTTCCTGCCTTTCACGGCTGTTGGAAGGATGAAGTGAGTGACAGCAAGGGAGGCGAGTGGCCAGCCCAGGGCCTGGCATCTGGCAGGGGGCACCCCTCAAGCCTTCCAGCCCCTCAGCCCCCACCCTGCATGGCTGCTGGCAGTGGGGGGGTTGGTATTTCTCTGGGGTTAAGGCTCTAGAAGGGGGAGTGCTAAACCTTAAACTGCATTACTCTTTTTTTTGAAAAAGTATTTTATTGAGATCATATCAGTTTATAACATTGTGTAAATTTCAGGTGTATGGTATTGTATTTCAGCTTCTGTATAGACTGCATCGTATTCTCCACCAATAGTCTAGTTTTTATCCATCAACATACATATGTGCCCCTTTATCCCTTTTGCCCTCTCCCCATCCCCTTTCTCTCTGGTAACCACCAACCCGTTCTGCTTATCTATGTTTGTCTATCTCCCACATATGAGTGAAATCATATGGTATTTGTCTTTCTCTATCTGACTTCACTTAGCATAATAACCTCAAGCTTCATCCATGTTGTCGCAAACGGCACAAATTTTGTCTTTTTTATGGCTGAGTAGTATTCCATTGTATATATATGCCACATCTTCTTTATCCATTCATCCATTGATGGGCACTTGAGTTGCTTCCATGTCTTGGCTATTGTGAATAATGCTGCAATGAACGTAGGGGTGCATAGATCTTTTTGAGTTAGTGTTTTCATGTTCTTTGGACCTAGACACATTTCCTGGATTATCTCATTGGCCCTTCACACCAGCCTTAGGAGGAAGAGTCTGTATCCCCATTCTACAGATAAGCAAATGGGGTTACCTAGCCAAGAGCAAAGACCCCAAGACAACTGGCTCCCATGGCCCCTCAGCAGGGCTGGGGGCTCAAAGGGGTATTGTAAAGCCCTGAACACCAGGTCAGAGCAGGTGCCTGGACCCAATGCCTCCACCCTCCTGGGCAGAAGTATCCAGCTTGGATGCCTCCCAGGAAAGGGTCTGCACAGCTCCTTGGGTTGGTGAGCCTGGGCTGCCTGGGGGAGTTCCTCCCATCCTCCATCCTCAATCAGGACTCAGGCAAGCGTGTGGTTTAGGGTCATCCCTGCTGTGCCCCACTCCCACGCTCAGCTCATCGGGGAGACAAGAGGTTGGTGGCCCAAGCCAGGCCCCACCCCCTGGACCACTCCCTCTAGAAGATTAAGGGGCTGGGTCTCCCCCACACCCACCCATCCCACCATCAGTGTAGGAGCAGCTTCCTGTTTTCAGGGATGGGCGCCCGTTGCTATGGCGACAGCAGGAGGTGCCCCCTCCAGGTAGCTGATACCAGGCCCGGCCCCTCCCTGGGCCTGCCCCTATCACTGCAGCCACTTCTCCAGCAGCTGGGCTGGCAGGACCATCTGGTCTGTGATCAAAGGGGCCGCGGGCAGGCGCTGCCCGGGGGCCTGGGCAAGGCACCCCTTATCTCTCCCAGGCCAGGGAACTTTCCAGACTCAGGATACCAGGAGCCCAGTTGGGCAGGAGAGGCAGGCCAGAGGCGTGGGAACAGACACTCCCTGGGAGTGGCGGGAGGGACTTGAAACTTGCCAGGAACGCGGCCTGGGACTGGAGACAGGCAGGAGGGGTCAGTAGTTTGTCCTTATGGTTCTCTGTCCCCACTTGCCTCTCATTCTGCCCAGCTCCAGCCAGCTGTGTGACCTGGGGCACAGCACTCCACCTCTCTGAGTTTTGGTCTCCTCTCCTCCCAAGTGGGCATCAAAGCAAATGGTTGTGAAGATCCAAACGTGCAAGCGCCTAGGACACTGGTGGGGACTCGGTTGTAATAATAAAGATGTTAGTTATCATTTATTGAGGATAAGCCCTTAAAGTGCATTATTATCATTTAATCCACGTGGCAGCCTGAGATGTGGGCCCTACTATCGTCCACAGTTCAAAGAGGTGAGGAAATTGCCCCCAAGAGCACAGCTTATAAGTGGCTAGTAATTGTCATCTGCTAATACTGCTATTTTCCTCCCATTATATTTTGGCCGAGCTCACAACAGACCTGACTGGTCCCTGACTCCATCCCCTCTCCACAGTCCATCCTGCCAGGCCCCCAGCACGATCTTCATCCATTGGTCCCTTGATTTTATTCACCTAATAATAATTACTATTATGAATAACAATTATTAGTGACTGATATTTGTCAGCCCTTGATAATAACTAGCAAGTGCTGAGCCCAACCACTGAGCAAGTGCTCTGCTCTCCGTGTGACAGCCTGTGAGGTCGGAACTGTCCGAGGAACGAGGAAACAGAGGCCCAGAGAGGGCATGCACGTGCACACAGACTACGTTCCATTTGGACTGAACGTCTGTTTCTGAAACATGCTGGACCATCCCACTCCTTGGTCGCTGCTGTGCTAGTCTCCGTGCCTGGGACAACCCATCCATTTCCAGTCTGTCTAGGCTGGACCGTGGGCTCCGGGAGGACCAGGGCGATGTCTTTGCTGTGGAACCAGCGGTGCAGAACCTCGAACAGAGGAGGCTTTGAGTATGGACAGGAGGCAGGACTTAGCTCATAAAGGAGCAACTGCTCAGAATCTTACTCACATGAACTTGACGAGCCTAAAGGGCAATAACCAAGCCCTGTGTTGTTCCAGATTCTCTCCAGGTAAAACGATCTCAGTTCCTCTAGCATTTCCGTATTATAACTTTTAAAACCCTGAGCTTCTAGTAGAGGGATAAATGAGCGAGGAATGAGTAAGTGACCGGATGGGAAGAAATGAAAGAACAAACCCATCCAGGTGAGGGGCACCTCCAGCAGGGTCAAATGCATGACCGCAGGTCGGTGGTCTCCAATCCACAAGCTTCCTAAAGAGACACCCCCCAACCCCACCTGCAGGCCCAGGAACCATACGCTCTATAGTGTTGGCAAACTGGCCCACAGGCCAGATATGACCTACCACCTGCCTTTGTAAATAAAGTTTTATTGGAACACAGTCACACTCATTCAGTTATGCGCTGTCTCTGGCTGCTTTTGTGCTACAGAGCAGAGATGAATAGCTGCAAACGAGACAGTATGAACTGCAAAGCCTAAAATATTTACTACCTGGTCCTTTACAGGAGACGGTTGCCCATCTGTCTAGTAGAGCTGTTTGCTGGAGGGACCTGACCTGGCATCCCACCTGGGACTCTCCCAGCGCTGGCTGGAATCCTCCGGCCTTCAGAGCATCCTCAAGACCCCACTTGCACACCTCTGGGCCTGGGCCCTCACCACCTCTCCAGGCAGCCCCTCCTGCCCTAGGGCACCTCGGGCCTTCAAGAGCTCTTCCTTCTGCTGAGCGGAAATGTTCTGTCCTCCTTCTTGTCCCCACCCTCATGCCGACCTCCCGCCTTGACCGCGAGTGTTTACCCTGACCTCTGCCCTGCGCCTCCTTCCCCACCAGTCAGGACAGCTCAGGCCCGGCTGGATCCCTTTCTCAACCAGGGAGGCAAGTGAGTCACCGAGTCCGGAGAGGGGACATCTGCTGGGCTCCAGCCCTCAGCTAATCTCACTAATTCTGCGAGAGAGGCCCAAGCTGCCCCTGCTGCTTCTTGTTTGCACTTGGGCCTGGCCTGGAAGCCAGCCGGCTTGAGAGCAGATTCACTCGCCCAGAATTGTGGGGTGTGTGGACCCCCAGTGTTTATTTCAAGTTTAGTGTTCTCTTCAGCTCCTGGGATGATTTCCCAAAAGAGCTGGGGAAATCTGGCCTTGACGAGGCTTGTGCACCAGGAGGCAGAGCTGTTCTCATTTGACCCCCACGCAGATTCCCATGCCCACTTTACAGAACAACACATGCAAGTTGTCCAGTTACCGGTCCAGGGGGCCTGCTTTCTCATTGCCTCTCTTGTTCTGGAAACTTCTAGAATCATTCGAGAACCACACAAGCCTCAATGGGCTGCTTTGGACCCATTTC
Organism: Tapirus indicus; assembly: GCA_031878705.1. NCBI lineage: Eukaryota > Metazoa > Chordata > Mammalia > Perissodactyla > Tapiridae > Tapirus > Tapirus indicus. The sequence continues at coordinate 101,250,149 of CM062924.1, read as the reverse complement.
CACCGTGCTCCACTGATGCCTTAGCCCCATTTCACAGATGGGAAGACTGACACACCTCCAGTGTGCTGGGACCCGGGACTCAAATTTCAGCGAGTGAGTCATTTGATCAGCAGGCCCCAGCCAGAGAAGCAGGGTGTGGAGAGGCAAGCTGGGGGTTATGAAGCAGGAAGTCGGAGTTGCTAAGCCCAGTGGGAGGAAGGAAAGGCATGCCAGGAAGGAACGGCACGGGCAAAGGTGTGGAGTCTAGAAGGCTTCCTTCCCCACAGATCCTAAGTGTGTTTTTTTCCCTCTATTCAGCGTGCCCACTGCCTCTGTATCTAACTATAACAGCATGGAAAGGGACCACAGGTTTGGGGGAGAAGAGGAGGGAGAGAGATGAATGAGGAAAGCATAGCAGTTACAAACTTGGGCTCTGGAACGAGACTGACTAGGTGCAGGGCCCCACTTTCCTCCTCTGTCCAGAGGGGCTCATAACGCTGAGCTCACAGCTTTTTGAGGGTGAAATGAGGTAATATTTGTCAAACACCAGGCCCAGGGTCTGGCACGGGCCAAGTGCTTGGCCAGCAGACTCTCTTTCCTTCCGTGTGGATGCAGCGAGCTTCTTATCACTCGCCATTCGAATCTAGACCTTACCATGAGCCCCAGAGTGACGTTGTGTCTCACGACCATGGCGTGACCCCTCCACCATCACCAGTCCAACCCAGCGAGGTCCGGGAGGGGCCGGTGCCGCCATGGGAGCGTACCTGGCCTGCGTACCCTGTGGTGTCACCTGTGCACGTTAATGAAAAATTCACAGCGCGGAGCAGAGCCAGGCCAGACCAGGAAATTGCAAAGTCGCGGGCGCCTTACCTCAGCCCCACTGCACACTCTCTGCTTTTATAGCTCCACGTGTAATAACATAAAAGCATAATTTATTAAAGTATCACTTTAAGTGGGGATGGCAGGAGGGCGTCCATGCCCGGGGGGCTGCGAGTGCCATATTGACCAGAGATGCCAAGCGTGGGGGGAAGGTAGTCAGTGCTCAGGTCACGGCTCCAGGGTGCAGCAGGCTGGATGGCCAGGGAAGTGTCCAGGAGCAGCGGGAAATAAAGGTGACAGAGCCTGGAGACAAGAGCCGGGTTTGAGTTCTGGCTGTGTGACCTTGGATGGGTCAGTTGCCCTCTCTGAGCTGCAGTTTCCTCATCTGCAAATGAGAGGAATTGCTGAGGGGTTCTGAGTCCCTTATTAGCAACTCTCCCACTAGGCCTTTTCCTCCCAAAGTGAAAGAGACTTCCAGGCACTGAGCCGTGCCAGGAAATGGCCCTGGGATTGCCTCATTAAACACTGAGGGGTATTTACACTGGGAGAAACAAATATTTATCTCTGGACCAAGAAGGAGGAAGGTCTTTGGAACCCAGTCTCATATCTGGCTCAGCCCTGCTTGGAAGGAAGGGACCAGGCGGGGAGGGGAAGGAGGAGGGAGGCCGGAGGGAGAGTACAGGGACAGGCGCAGGGCTGGGGGTCAGGCAAGCCTGGGTTCAAATCCCAGCTCTGCCACCACCCAGCGTTGTGACCCTGAGCACAAGTCCTCAAGCCTCTGAGCCTCTGTGGCCTCCCAGGAGATGTGGCTCTAAGAACACGGCAACCTCTCGGGATGGAAGGAAGCTTCCACGAGGTGATGCGTGCTAGAACAGAGCAGGTGTTCAGTTATTGCCCGCTCTATGCCAGGCACCGTCCAAGCTCTCAAGATTCTGCAGGGCAGAAGGCAAACAAGCCTAGGTATTTTTATTAGGAAAAATGGGACAGAGGAGAAAAGTCTCAACAGTGACCAGCAACACTCTCAGGAGCTGTCAGCACTGGGGGACCATTGAGCTCATGCTCGCACAGAGTTTTAAAAAAATCAATAAATACACACCAAACAACTAGACACACAGCAGCCCTCTCCTGGCTTCCATTAGCTCCCCCGCAAAGGAATAGTGGACAGGCTGCCTCACAGGGACAGGAGGCCAATTTTCAGAACCCAAATTCAAAGAACGGTGTTTCCTGCATGATGTCTGGTTGCTGAAATGGGAGAATTAGCTGGCTCTCTCCACCTGTGTGGCTACACCCCCTGGTCCAGGCCACCATCTTCTCCTGTCTGGTCTATTTTGGTAGCATCCTGGCTGGTCCCCTGCCTCTGCCCTTGCCCCCTGCACTCTTTTCACAGCAGGCAGTGTGTTCTTGTACCTTGGAAGTGGTTGGGGGAGGCTGGGGTTGGCTAAGAGGAAGTCGGTGAACCAGGAAAACTGGACACAAAGCAGGAGAAGAGGTGGTCGGATGTGGGAAGAACTTCCCGGCTGTGGGAAGGAAGCATCTTCAGTGTGCCCTCAGGAGAAACTGCAGGGGGTCAGAGCTTCCAGTCCTGCTGTGAGCTTCTCCATGGGGCTGACGCGCAGGGTGAGCCCCACAGACCCCAGAGGGTTGTGGACACCAGAACACTGGCAAGCTGACAGCGTGACCAGACCAGACTGGTGGGGGAGGGGCAGAGGCCTTCCCCGAAGGTCCTGGGGCTAGCAGCTGCCTGCCTGCCAGGCCGTATTTATTTAAAGTTGTGGTTGTTGAGTTTGGTGTTTGTTGAAATGACTCTGGGGCTCTCCTCCCACAGGCTCTGGGCTCCACTGAGAACTTGAAGGTGACATTCCTCAGCCCAGCTAAGAGGAGGGCAGGAGCCCAAGCTAGAGGAGAGACTGAAGGGAAGGGCAGCTGGGGACAGGGCAGGGGGAGACACATCAGGGTCCCCGCAGGAATAGACTCAGCAAAAACTATAACAGAAAAGGGATTTTCAGAGGAGTAAAGGGAGTTAAGTGAAACCAACAAGGATGGTGCCACACGGGGATTGGCAACAGTGGGGAGCTGTTAGCACCCCTCTGCCTAAAGGGCAAAGGGAGGGAGCAGTGACTGGAACCCAGGCAGGGGGCCCATGGAGAGCGGTAGAGGGCTGAGGACACCCCATGGCATCCTAGCAGAAACAGAGCAGGGACTCCCTCCGGCTCCTGCCCTCCCATTGGCTGGACCCAACCAGAAGCCAGAGAGCAAGGAGCCAGGAGATGCAGCGAGAGCCATCAGGTTCCAGAGCCCAGAGCAGGATGGGGTTGGGGCAGAGAGAGTCTGGGGCGGGGGCAGCTCTCCCAGGCCCTAGGGCTTCTCCTTCTGTAGACTAGAACTTTTCTTTTTTTTCCTCCCCAAAGTCCCAGTACACAGTTGTATATTCTAGTTGGAAGTCCCTCTAGTTCTTCTGTGTGAGCCACCGCCACAGCATGGCCACTGACAGACGGGTGGTGTGGTTCTGTTCCAGGAACTGAACCGGGGCCACTGAAGCAGAGCATGACGAACTTTAACCGCTAGACCATTAGGGCTGGCTCATGGCTTTGAACTTCTACTCAGCCGTGAGCCACGGTTCCAGGCCTCCTAGAGGCCCTGGCCGCGCGCAGCCCCATTCCCTGAGACAAGTCAGAGGGCTCCAAGGGCGTGCCTCGCAGTAGGCACAAAGCCCGGGCCCTGCGGGAAGAAGACCCTTTCCCACCTCCCTGCTCAGCCCTGCCCTCCACCGGGGTCCCCTCTCCCCTCTGCTCCCCGTGGGAATCCTGTTCCTCTTTGTGACGCAGCTCTGATCCCGCTCACTCTTCGTCGATGGTAACAGCTATTCATGCACCACAATGTGCCGGGAGCCGGGCCTCACGGTTAAGATCACCCGAAGTCTTCCCGGCTCTGCCCTTCCAACTGTGAGTCCAGGCAAGTGCCTCCCTCCTGAGCCTCCACTTCTTTATCTGAAAGGGTCCCACCTCCCTCAGGGGCCGTATGAGGACTATAAGGCCCTGACACGGGCCTCGTGTTTGAAGTATAGGAGGTGCTCAGGACGCCTTGACTTCTTACTGAGCTCACCTCCTCACAGGGAAGAAACCAAGCCTCAGAGAGGGGCCATGACTCACCCAGGGCACACAGGACAAGACCAAGCTGGGACCCCAACCCTGGTCTCACCCCAAAGCCAGCCTTCTCACCAGGCTGCCACCTTCTGCAGGAAGTCTGCTTCAGTTGCTCAAGTGAGAAGAAATGTCTCCATCTTGGGTTGCGACTCCTATAATTAGAAGAATAGTTACCACACACATAGCCTTACTATGCTAGGCACCTGCGCTTGAATTCATTTAGTCCTCATAATAACTCTCTAAGGTCCTTCCTGCTATCTTCCCCAATGAAGAGGACTCTGGGGCCCAGAGAGGTTAAGTAACATAGCCACTTGGATCAGCATTTGAACCCAGGCAGCTGGCTTTCCAGAGTCTTTGTTCTTGACCTCAACCCAGCCCTGCCTCCTTTTGGGTTTGCTCTGACGTGCCCATCTCTCCATTGACTGGAAGGAAGCGACCTGAGGTCAGGGCTGGCTGAGGGTCAGCTCTCTTCCTCCAAGTTCAAGGGCAGGGCCTCTCTTGGACACGGCTGGGTGAAGACCTGACTGTTACGGGAAAGCTGACGGGGAAGTGGGGTGAGTGGTGAGAAAGGCCAGAGTTGGGGTCACCTCCACATGGCGACCCTGTCTCCCCACCCCCTCGGACACGCTGTTCTTGCCCAGACGGGGCACTATCCTCCTTGGTGGTCAACCCCCCACAGGAGCCAGGTTCTCCTCCTGAAGCACAAATGTGCACCTGCCCCGCCCCCACTAGACCTAACTCTCTAACCCCTCCCAGTCCCTCTCAGGAGCAAACAAGCTCCCCGGCCCGGCATTCTGGATCCCCATAATGTAGCTCCATCTGCTTCTCATTGCTGCCCCCCACTTGTGCACAAAGACCTCCCCTTTTCCAGGATACCCTCACATATTCCCCTACTCTTCTAGAAGTATCTCCAGATCAGGGATGGTTCTTTTCATCCAACCTCCATCCCTTCACCTGACCCAACGCCTGGCCCACAGCAGGTGCTCAGCAATTGTTAGTTGATCAGAACCACTGGCCTGGGAGATCTGAATTCTGGTCCCAACCTGGTCCCACTCATTTGTTCAGACACATCCCTTCCCTACCCCTGAGCCTCAGTTTCTCTATTTGAACAAGGAAGCATATGAACAGCATGCTCTTTGGGGAACTCAGACACTGTGGGACTCTGTCTCTCTCACACACACGTACACACACACACACACACACGCTCACACAGGGCCCATGCCAGCCTTTCCCCAGGACGCTGAGTTTCTCTGTGGATTGAATTACCAACATTTCATCGGGGGAGGGAGGGAGGCGGGGCAGGGGAAGGAGCTGTGAATTCCGCACACCAAGCCCGTCCCCGCAAGGCCTGGACCGAATGCCACAGCGTGTCTGTGCCCATCTGCCTCTGGGGCGGGGTCTGGGGTGGGGGTCGAGGTACAGGAAGGGAGGGGTTCCCCAAACCAGATTGCCAAAGAAAAGACACCCAAGGAATCTCACACAGACTCACTCGCACGCACACTCTTTCCTCACAGACACCACCACACGCTCAGGTGTACATACGTGCACACGCATGCTTAAACACGCACGCGTGTGTCCCCCACATTTACACACATTTGTGATACTCTATTTAGTCAACAAACATTCATTGAGCCAGTTGGCTAAGAAAGCCTCGCTCCCCATTCCTCACTCTTTCGTGAAGCACAGCCCCACACTCGGTCACACCCTGACACACACACACCCCCCCGGGCGCCCACACAAACTCACACATTCCAAGGCCTGAGCCCTGTGAGGGCCTCGCACTGCGTTCACTTGATGGTCACAGCCGAGAACGGTGGGGAATCAGCAGCTTAGAAGTGTGCCAGGAAGTTAATTAATAAAAACATGATATTTCTGGATTTGCTAATGTTGTGGTATCTGTCAGTTTTTAAAATTGTGCAATTTGTTGTGGTTTCTTTTCTCATTTTAAAGGCTCTTTAGTATTTATAATTTTGTATTCTTTTTCAGAAAGAAGGTCCCACAAATTGAGTACTTTTTCATTCTCACCAAGCCTGAACCTGCTCCTGCAAACACCCAGATGTTCAGTCAGTCACAACCACCCTCTCTTGTGCTCACACTGTTCCACATGCATAACTTATGTGTCACACACGCCCCGACACAGTCTCTCACACGTGCCCTCTCGTTCTCGCTTCAGACAGGTGGGCATCCCAGGGCACCTCCAACTCACCTGTCCTCTGGGCAGACCCCCTCCCTCCAACCCTCCCAGGCTCCTGCCCCGCTGACTGCCATCACTCCCTGGCCCATCCCAGCACTCGCAAAACCACACAACTCCTCCCCAAGATGCCGGTCACTCACTCTCCCACTCCACCCCCAAAACTGGACCATTCACCCACCCGACTCTGCCCCACAGCGCTACATGCCCACTGCCACCTCAGCAACAAACCGCCAAAACCCATGGAACATTCTGGAATTTCCTTGGAGACTTCCTTATGGCCCAAAGGCAGCCGGCATTGCTAACAGGATGTGATAATTGGAACTGTACAGTCCTTCCTGGGTTCAAATCCTGACTGTAACACCTGCTCTATGCTCACAGGCAAGTGAGTAAACCTCCCAGAGCCTCAGTTTCCCCATCTGTAAAATGGGGGCAATAATCCTACCTCATAGGCACGGTGTGAGGATTAACTCAGCAGACACAAGCAAAGCACAGGGCGAGAACCCAGGGCAGGGTAGTGGTCATTCCATTTTCCTCTCCATGACTGCAGGAAGGCGGGGAGGAAGCCCTGTCCCCTCTGGACTGGCCCCTCCCCCAGCCCTCGGCCCCGTCCAGCCCCCCCTCGCTGTTGCCTCAGCCCACATCACCCTCTTGGCCACCCGAGTGTTGGGATCACCAGCGCACCTGCTTCCAAGGGCTCTAATTTCCTGTAAGTGTAAGAATTCAGGTCAGACACGGCCCGCGGCCCGCGGCCCCCCTCCCGGCGGAAACCCATAAATAACCCGGCTCAGGCTGCCCGGCCGGGCACGAGACTTTCTCCCCTCGCTCAGCATCAGCTGGGCCTCAGCACAGCCCCGCGAGGCAGGCACTGAGCTCTCCACTTACACACGGGAAACGGGGGGCGCGGAGAGGAATCTGAGTTTGAGATCGTGACCGATGCTCTCCAAAGAACTTCTTTTAAGATATGCCCTCTCATCCCTCCCCCACCCAAATGCACACCCTTCATCAGTCCCCAGGTGGCCAACGACTTCTGCCTGAAATCCATCCGTTAGGGCAAACTCTTCCTGTAAAGGGCCGGAGAGAAAATATTTTAGGAGTTGAGGGCCAGTCAGTGTTGCAACTACTTAATGCTATGGATGTAGCCACAGACAATATGTAAACGAAGGGACAGGGGTGTGTGCCAGTGACAGGCCGGATGGGCCGTGGTTTGCCCACCCCGCGTGGTGCGCCAGGCCCCTCCACACACTGCGGGAATCGAGTCGAGAATCCTGGCTCGTGAGAGCTCAAGGGTACCGCGAGTGAGAGACTTCAGCCCAGCACCGGCAGAGGATGAAACCCAGGCGCGCAGAGGGGACACAGCTGCTCTGAGCACCGGGGCTCCCCACGCCTCCTCAACATCCCGGATCTGTCCCAAGCTCCTGCCTGCGCCTCTCTCCATTCCCTTGCTCTGGGGGTCGGGGTGGAGCTGGTCCTTGTCTTTCTCTCACACTGGACTGGGGCCGCCCTGAGCACCAGGATTTGACGCTGGACCATCTCAAGGTCTCCAGTGTCCAGCGCGGAGCCTACCACAACAAGAGGCTTAGGAGAAAATGCAGCACGGGGGCACCAAACCCCAGACCCTGTTCCAGCCCTAGGCCTGGGTTTCTCCGCTTTGGGGTTACTGACATTTTGGGCCAGATAATTCTCTGTTGTGGGGGGCTGTCCTGTTCATTGGAGGATGTTTAGCAACATCCCTGGCCTCGACCCTCTAGGTGCCAATAGAATAGCGCACACACACGCCACCAGTTGTGACAACCAAAAATGTCCCCAGATGTTGACAATGTCCCCCGGGAGGCAAAATTGCCCCTCCCCATTTTAGAATCGTTCCTGAGCTGAGGGCGAAAGCACACCCTATGGGAGAAGGTCTTCTCTCCCTGCCTCTGCCGTGGCACAGCTGGAAAACCTGTACCCACACCTCCGCAGCCTCAGTCTCCACAGCCCGGGATGGGCCCGTGCAATCAGCTGCAGGCCCAGCTGGGGGGAGGAGAGCAAGGAGGAATGCGACCACAGCTGCAGGGCCGAAAGTGCTGAGGAGACACCAAGACATTTCCCTGTGAGTCAGGAGCCAGGAATGTGTCGCCCAGAGTGGCCACGAGCCAGAGCCCCCCACACGCCACCCCCGGCCATCCCCAGAGCATCCGCCTTTTATTAGAACAGAAAAGGCGGCAGGTGCCAGGTCTCCGAAAGCCCGTTAAGGACCCAATAAACCCGGCGAGCGCCGGGGAGGGGCTGCTGGGCGGTGGCGCCCTGAGAAGGAGCCCCCTGCGTGGCCCGGCCTGGGAGAGGGAGAATGGCACCCAGACGGAAGCCAGGATTCCGGGTCCAGCTCCATCCACCTGCCCCCACCCAGGCCGGTGGCTTCAGGTCTCAGGTCTGCATGTCCTGCTTTTTAAAATTATTGTTTTTTATCTTTCTGTGATCGAGGTTTTTTTTTCCTTTCAATTCTTGCTTGTAAGAAAGCCCAACACACGAAAAGCTAAACCTGTACGAGGCAGAGGGACTCGCCTGCGTCCTGTCCCGCGCTTGAGTGACCAGGATGAATGGCTGTCTGAGAGCCCTCAGCGGGCCTCGGTTTTTACGTCTATGAAAGTGGGGATCACGCATGTGTCTCCACACAGGGTTTTAGGGGGATTTGAGAGAATGTGGGTGCTCCAAGACTGTGTGCTCCCTTCCGCTTCTCCTTTCCCCTCCATCCTGTTGCCTGGGTTTGGACAGACCCAGCAAGCCCATCCTCCCAGCCCCCCATCACCTGCCTCCCTCTCACCCTCGGGACTCTGACAGCAACTCCTTGAGCTCCCCCGAGGCCCCCTCCCTCCAGGAACCCCCACCCCGACTCCACCTCCTGGTGCTGTTTCCACAGGCTCCCACCTGGACTCTAATTTAGAACAGCTTTGAAGGCCACACCCCCTCCAGGAAGCCTGTCTAGATGGCTCATCTCCCACACAAATCAAGCAGGAGCTGCAAGAAGCATCTCCAGGGACCCTTGCCCTCAGCTGAGACATCGCCCACATGCCGAGTGCCCAGCCAGGCCCTTTGCAAACACCACGTCCTTTAATCCCCACATCACAGCCACAAGGCAGGAACTACTCCCCCAACTTCCAGATGTGGCAACTGAGGCTCAGAAAGGTGGAGTGACTTGCTTACAGTTCGCACATTTCCCACAGTGCCAGGAGGCCCAATCCAGATGTTTCAAAAGTTCACATGCAGTAGAGACACTTCTGATTTTTTTTTGCTGAGGAAGATTCACCCTGAGCTAACATCTGTGCCAATCCTCCTGTATTTTTTTGTATGTGGGACACCTCCGCAGCATGGCTGGTGAGTGGCGAAGGTCCACGCCCGGGATCCGAGCCCCCGAACCCGGGCCACTGAAGTGGAGTGCATGGAACTTGAACCACTCAGCCAGGGGGCCGGGCTCCTGAGTTTTTTATATAATTTTTTTGAATTACAAATATTTCTTACAACTGCATCAGATTGTTTGCAAAGCAAAGTAGATTGGATATAAAAAAACTATAGATACATGACAGGATAGGATTGATATGGAGTCAGTTAAAATAAACACTCCTGCACGCACACACACACACCCCTGAAGTAATGTGGCCCCAGGACACCCTGCATCTCCTCCCACTTCCCGGGGTCTCAGTGTCGCTTGGGGAAAGGCAGTTTCTTCCTCTGACGCTGTCCTCCCCACACCTCTGGACCTAGAATTGAATCTTCAGTCTCCTTCTTACCCCTGGCCCCAGAGCCAGCTTTTCATCGTCAAGATTTTTCATTTTTAAAAGCTGGGGCAGCAGGAAAGGCTGCTGTGGGGGCTCTGGACCGAGTCCTGGGCCACAAGGCAGGAGACCTGAGCCCTGGCCCTGCAGCTGCGGGAGGCACCTCCCGAGGGAAGCCCCTTCCTCCCGTATAGCACGTGTCCCTCTCCCTTCACTGCCCCATCTCCGCCCTGCAGACTCTCGCACTGAGTCTGTGAAGCGCTGTGCAACGTTGATCTCCCCTGGTGCCGTCTATCTCCCTGTCGACCCCACTTTCCAGATGAAGCAGCAGGGGCTCCAGAAGGGTTGCTTCTTGTATCTGGGGCCTGGGGCCTGGGGCCTGCGGCCTGGGCGGGGTGGACAGCCTGGGAGCCTCTCCCGCCTGCCCCGACCCCAGGCCTTGCCCAGGCTGGATCTAGTCTCGTCTTCTTCCCAGAAACCCTGGCCCAACAGGGCCCAGTGAGAGCAAGCGCCCAAGGAATCTTTTCCCAGGGCCCAGGCCACGCCAGAAAGGCGGCCAGCAGCCGCCCAGGAGGCGGCAAGGGAGGGGAGGGCGCCCAGCCGTCCTCGGGGGCTCCCATGGACACGCTCACCTCTCACTGTGCGCCTCTGGCAGGCGCTCCCCAGAAACAGCAGCTGGGTGGGTCCTGCAGGAAGGCCAGGGTGCAGGGGTATCGGCTGCTGTCCTGGCCCCGGCTCAGGACCAGAACCGGCCGGCCCTTAGGGCCCACCTGTGCCAGTCGTGACTTCCAGGGGCCAACTGGCCTCTCCTGACCCTCCTATCCCTACTTCCCCTGGGGCTCTCCACTCCCTGGGCTGTACTCTGGGGGCAAATGTGCCCACGGGACCATCCTAGTGATGGTAATAACCCCAACACTGGTGCTGCCAGGGACCCAGGGAGCTTCTGTTCTTGAATCTTAGCCACCTAATCATCCCTTCCTAAAATCCAGAATGCTTGAACCATTCTTTTTATTCTTAGAGTCCTGGAAAGTTAGAATCCTTCCTTTAATTTTAGAATATTGAACCATCTCCTTTGTCCCCAGAACCTTAGAGCATGAGGTTTTCTTCTTTCGTTGCCAAGATGATGGAAGACCAGAGCTGGATAGGACCTGAGGTCTCCAAATGATACAAATGAGGAAACTGAGGCCCAGGGAGGGAGAGTGACTTGCCCAAGGTCACACAGCGAGGTGGTGGCAGAGTTGGGACGAGGACCCAGGTTTGTGGTACCTCTGTCCATGCCTTGGCCCTGGAGCCTGAAGCCCCTTGAGCAAGGAAGACTTCTTCTGGGACCTCTGCCCTGCCAAGCCTTCCCACTATGTACCAGGAGGAGGTACCCTGCCCCCTGCCCTTGCTCCCACCCTCTGCAAGGGCCCATGGGCCGAGGCCTACATCCCAGCCTGCAGCAGGGGCAGGAGACAGTCCTTCCCCCATCAGGGTGCCTGGGCCTCCGGTGCCACCCCCGAAATAGCCCAGCTCTCCGGCCCACAGATCAGGTTGCAGCCTCCCTGTCCAGATGGGGCGCCTGGCAGGGCCAGAAGCGCTTCCCCCTCACTGCCTCCACCTGCTCCCCCCTCACACATCAGCGCTTGGGCCAAGCCTTAAATCACGGCCTCCCTCCGGAGGACGCAGCCTTTTCTGGAGGCTGTGGGGACGGGAGCTTCGGGAGCAGTGCCCAGGGCTGGGGAGCGGGGGAGGGGTATTTCAGTAAAGGAAGAAATGGGGAGGTGGTGTCCAGAGAGAGAGTGATCTAAGAGTTCTTTTGCTGCCATGGATCTGCTGTGTGGTCTTGGGAGAGTCAATTGCCCTCTCTGAACCTCAGTTTCCCCATCTGTAAAATGGGGAAAGTGCTCAAGCCCATCCAGAGGCTGTAATCTAGCAGTGAACAGACAGAAGCCCGTGTCTCCAGAGTCCACAGTCCCTGGTCAGCAAACCCTGGCCCAGACAGTCAGGCCCCAGAGCCCGTGTTTGCAGCCTGTGTGCTATATGCCAGTGGGTGCTGTGGTGCCAGGGGGAGAAAGGGTTGTGCTCTTTTATTTAGGATGGTCCAAGAAAGACTGTCGGAGGATTTGAGCAGAGATCCCCTCACCCTGGACCAGAGAGATGGGGATTATGGGAGGGACCAGAGGAACTGCACCCCCGAAACCAGGGCTGTAGGAGTAGAACTGAGTTTTCTGTTGCAAGCCCCCAGCTGGACTCCACCCAACAGCCCCCTGTTGCCCTGAGACTCAGCAGTGCCGACCCCTGCAATTCAGAGGAACCCAGCTAAAAAGTGGGCTGGGGAGTCCAAGGCCCAGGGGCCTAGACAGCCTGGGGGTCCCGACTCAGCCCAAGGCAACAGGAAGTAGTAGGGTCTCCCCCGGGGCCTGGGGAGTGAGCTGGAGGCTGTGGCATGAAGACCACCAGCCTCAGGGACACTCCTACACTAGAGGGTTGGGACCCTGGAGCTTCAGGGATGCAGGCGTCTGTGGTGGGAGGGGCCGTGAAGGTCCCAGGGCAAAGGTCTGCTTCCTGCTCCCGGCCACGCCCCGGCTACTCCAGACTTGACTGCAGTAATAATACTCCCGAACCTCACGGTCGTTGCCCCATAACCCCCTCAGCAACCCGCCAGGTGAGAGATGGGAAATTCAGATTCGGGGAGGCTCATACATCTGGGAAACAGTTGAGGTGGCTCCCTGAGTCCAAAGTTCACATGCTTTATCTTTAGGGGGAAAAAAGATGAATGCAATTTTTAAAAATCCTATACTTGGGGGTTTATGTTGTTGTTAAAGTAGTGGCTTACTTAACCTCTTTTTTATTTGAAGATTTGCTTTTTCAAAACACGAAATAACACATGCATTTTGGAACAAGCGACCCAGTGTCATACAAGATGCAGGAAGGCAAGTTAGCCACCCGTCCCTGGTGTTAGCAGCCTGCATCTCCTTCCACACCTTTCTCTAGGCCCCGGGACCCTCCTCACCCCAGGCTCCACCTGCCTTCCAGATGGTTCTCTCTTTCTTCAGGAAGGAAACATTTCCTAAGAGCCTACTGTGTGCCCAGCTTTGCACCACCTTCCTGCAGACTGCAAGGACCCACGCAGGAAGAGATGAGCGCTGGCCAGGCGGCTCCACAAGGACAGAAAATTCTGGTCTGTTTGTTCATTGATGGACCCCAAGCACCGAGAGCAGGATTGGCCACATAGTAGGTGGTCAGTAAATATTTGTTGAATGAGTGAATTCACTGAGATGGAGAGCCCAGGATATGGAGCCGGTTTAGGGGGAGCTGATGTTGAACTTGAGGTCCCAGAGGGCCACGGTGTTGCGTGTCAGAATCTGGAGCTTGGCAAAGAAATGGAGTAGGGAGAAGTGTCAGCTGTCCCTCCCACAAAGCTGTCCCCTCCTTCATGCCCCGCACCTCCCTTCCCAGGGATCTGAGAGGGGGGTCTGGGTGGAGCCCCTGCAGCCCCAGCCTGGCCAGCCCTGCCTCCCTCCCTCTCCTAAGCTGCCCCAACAAAAGCTGCCCTTGTGGGAGCAGGACCATCGTAATTAAAAAGGAAACATTATAAAGCCTCACTCTGAAGCCAAATCCCCATCCCTCCAGCAGATGCCCGGGCCCGCCCCTCACTGCCCATGGAGGACACATGGCCCCTTTGTGAGCCCCAGTGAGGGCCATTCCTGCCCTGCCCCGCCCAGTCCTGGCTTCCTGCGCACCCTAACCCTTGATCGCCCCGGCATCCTGGCTGAGCGAGCCCAGCCTCCTCTTCACAGGTAGGAAACTGAGGCCCCAGGAAGCAGAGCCTGAACCCAGGCGCACTGCTCCTTCAGCCCAGCATCGAGTGTCCTCTCTCCTGAGCTCCATGCCCCAGAGCAGGGGACCCAGGTGGACGATAAAGAGCTCGAATCACAGAGCCCCTTCTCACACAGCCGAGCTGAAGGGGACCCCAGCAACTGACTGCTCCCCACTTACTGAGTGACAGGTCACTGAGGCCCAGAGGGGTTTGATTTGCCTGGGGTCACACAGCAGGGAGGAAGAATAGCTGGGACCATACTCGGGGTCTCCTGGCTCAGCATGAAACTCTGCATGGAGTGGCCGGCTTGTGCTGAGCACAGGAGGTAGCCGGGCTCCAGGCTCCAGGCATCAGGTCTCCGTGATGTAGAAGGAGTGAGGGAGGAGGAGAGCCCCAGCCCTCCTCCTGTGGCTGGAGTCAAGACCCTGCAGGGGAGAGGGGCACTCCCGGGGGCTTCCAGAGCTGCAGGACAGGCCTCCCCCACCGACAGCTGTGGAGGGTTTACCGTGAGCTTTCAGTGAGGACAATGCCTGTGTCATCCCTCCTGAACTTTCTGAAGCTGGGGAGTCCCCCCAAGGCCCAGCTCAGCATCTTCTCCCAAATCTACCAACACCCGCCACTCTGGCCGTCTGAGTGACCTCAGACACTGAGCTCAGAGCCACCTTATCCCAGGGCTCCTCTCCTGTCACCCCTGGGGTCCCAGCTGGGAACAACCCACAGCGAAATGTGGCTGAGGTTGTCTGGAGTCCTGCCCACCTCCCCTCTCAGGGGTGCTGTTCCTGGTCCCCGTCTGCCTCACCCCCCTAACTACCACCCCCAACACCCACGTCACATGTTCCCCAGGCTGTCGGGGACCCGCCACACAGGTGGCCACACCAGCAAGGTCTTGGAGGGGCCAGGGAGCCTGCAAGACTTCAAACGACCAGGGAATGGCCCCTGTCCCCAGTGGTACAAGGTCAGGCACAGTGATGGGGACCTGTGCGGGCTGGTGCACCACCACCGTGCACGTGTGAAGACGTCCAGATGGGGGTCTGCCTGAGACGTGGGCATCAGTGGGTGTGCAGGGAGGCAGGCCTGTGTCCGGGATACTTGTTTAATTAATAAAAATAAACCACCATCCCTTACTGAGCCTTTACCCCAAGTGCTCTGTTTTGCATTTAAGCCTCCCTTCCTTTGGGGGAAAACACTCTCCTTACTCCCATTTTACAGAAGAGGAAACTGCCCAAGCTTACAGGGGCAGGGAGTGGTGGTCCTTGGATTCAAAGTCAGGTCTGTCTGACCCCCACCCCTGCAAGGGGTGTGCAAAATGGTGGACAGCCAGCCCAGCCCATCCGTGCTGTGTCACCAAACCTGGTGCTGACCCTTCAGAACTAAGTATGGGGGAGACAGACGACCAGCCACTCACCCATTCTATTCACATCAGCCAACGCCAAGAACCCCAAGAAGCGTGTGCACGTGAAAGAGTCAGTGTGCGTGCGTGTACATGTGTGTACATGCGTGTGTTCACGGAGGTGCTAGCCAGGCCATCTCCACCTCTCCCCGTGGTCCAGTCCCCACACCCCGGGCAGGGAGCAGCGGGAGCCAGGGCAGCGGGGATTAGGGAGATAATGCCTCTTGTAAGAACAAGGGATTGTTGCAAAGGGGAAACGGGAGTGGGAGTCCGGGGACCAGTTCGGATTTCTCCAGGGGTGAAAACTGAGCCCCCCAGGAGGAGGCGCCCCGCCTGCCAGGCCCTAATCCCCGTGGTTCTCACCAAAACCCCAAAGAAGAGGCTGTTCATGGGCAGCAGATTCCTGGGATTCATTAATTCAGGATTTGCGGGAGGGAATGCCAGGAGTCCCTCCCCTGGGCGCAGGCGGGCGGCAGCCTTAACGGGGCAGGCGGGTGCTGGTGGCGGGGGACACACTGAGAGCCATGGGGATGGGAGGCGGGCAGCAAGCTTCAGGCCGGGCCTTCCCGGGCTCTGCGGGGCCGAGGAATATGCCCCAGGCTTCCAGAGGGAGCAGAGTCCACCCCACCCCTGCCTCACTCCAGGGCTGTTTCTCTCCTACCAGTTCCCAGCTACTGCATTTTTTTCTTCCCTTTGAGCTGTAACTTACACACAGTGAAATGTACAGGTCTTCAGTGTACAGTGTGATGAGTTTGGACAAGTATCTCTACCCACCATGATGAAGATATGGAACATTGTCATCCTCCCAGAAGGTTCCTCATACCCACCGATCCCCCCACCCAGGCAACCCCTGATCTGCTTTCTGTGTCCATAGACGAGGTTCGTCTCTTCAAATCCCATAGTCCGGGTCCTGCAGTTTGTGCTCAGCGAAACGTCTGTAGATTCACCCACGCAGTCACAGGAGATGTTGGGTTTCTGTGGGAGATTTCACCTGAACAGAGGGGTCCCTGGCTAAAATCAGTTTGCAAACCCTGGGATCTTCCCAAGCTCTGGGCTCCTATGCATCCAATTTTGTGGATTCACCTCCTGGATTTTTTCAAATCCTCGACCCCCTTCTTGTCCCCAACCCAGTCCTGTGTCAACCCCTCCTCCTGCCACCAGCACCTCTGACCTACCCCGGCCCCGTCAGGATCCCCCCACTGCTCACCTGACCCCTGCCTCAGCCCTCTCCGCCTCCACTCCAGAGCGGCTCTCCAAATGCATAGGTCACTCTCCTTCTAGACTCCTCAATGTCTCCCCATCACCCATAGAAGGTCTGAGCTTCTTTGCCTGGCATTCTAAGCCTCGGGGGTCCAGCCTCTCTCCATCTCTATATCTCGTCCATCAACATCTCCCATCACACTCTGGGCTCCCACACACACAACCTCTCCAGGTGGCAAAGCCACTGTGTTCTCTCTCCCTCTTTCTCTTTTCCACGCCTCTGCTCATGCTGTTCCCTCTGCCAGGAACACCGTCCCTCAGGAGGTGTCCAGATCCAGCTGAAGTACTGCCATCCCAGGAAGCCTTGAGCTCCCCCACCCCAACCCAGTCAGGTTCCCCCTCCACCTCCGCCCTGGTCACTGGGCCTTCCATGCCAATCCCTCCCCCACCTTGACTTCCAGAGCCCAGGGACAGTGTCTTGTTCAGAGCTGGGTCCTGGGGCCCAGGCCAGGGTTGGCACATAGTGGGGCCCACACCAGGGGAGATGGCACACCGCATCTCCCCTTCCCCTCCTCGGCTCTGGCCTGGCATGCACCTGGGCACAGAGAAACTGGATTGAATTGAATTAAATCAGCAACGTGGCACTGGGGCAGAACCGAGACCCAAGGTGACGGGAGGGTAGGAAGGAGGGGGTCATGTCTGGGTCTCCAAGCACCAGACAAGTCTGGATTCAGATCCTGACCCAGCAGCTGTGTGACTTGGCAAAGTGACTTCAACTCCCTGTGCCTCAGTTTCCTCATCTGTAAACTGGGTTTGCACCTAGTATCCACTTCGCTGGTTTTTTGTATTTGTTTTAGGATCCATTGACATTCTGTGTGCAAGGTCTTGGCAGAATGTTGCCTGTGACACCTCTATCAAGTGGGTGAGGAGAGAGAGGACAAGAGGGAGGGGAGGTAAGTATGCACATGGTAATGAGGGGGAAGACAGGGTGGGCCCCACTCCCTGGGGCCAGCTACCACTTCCCACCAGCCTTCAGAATCCCATTCAGAGGTTGAGTCTCTGCTTGTCCAATCGTCCTTCAACTCTGGCCTTCCTGCCTCTCGACTTGGTGGAGAGGTCAGAGGCTAAAATGATCAAGTCAGGCAGAATCAAGTGGAAAGAAGGTCCGGCAGGAACAGTCACAGGAGCCAGAACATAGAAACAACCCAAATGTCCATCAAGAGATGAACGGAGGGACCAAACGTGGTGTCTCCACACAATGGCCATACAAGGAAGGAAACAATAGCACGTGCTGCGACAACATTGTGCTCAGTGAAAGAAGCCCGTCACGTAAGACCACATCTTATATAATCCCACTTGTACAAAATGTCCAGAATAGGCAAATCGATAGAGATGGAAAGTAAATTCGTAGTTGCTTCGGGGGGGTAGAGGTCAGGGGAGTGAAAGGGCTCGTGGTTTCTCTTTGTGGTGATGAAAATGTTCTAAAATTGACAGTGGTGATGGTTGCACCATCTGTGAATATGCTAAAAGCCATTAGATTGTATACGTTAATAAGTGAATTGTATGGTGTGTGATTATAGCTCAATAAAACTGTTTTTAAAAAGAACAGGTGAGGGAGTAGGCCTCCAGCTGGGGGCGGAAATGATGGGGTGGGGGCTCGGCAGGAAAGCCACGCCCTGGATTTCACAATATCTTAATTTGTTCTCTCACCCACCATGCAAGGAAAGTTGTCATCATACCCATTTTACAGCGGGGAAGGCTGAGGTTCAGAACATGGCATCTGAGATCACACAGCCAGGAAACTGACACTTGAAATTAGAGAGGCGGGCCTGGCCCGGGCCGGCCCACTTTGCCCCTCCTCGGGCTTCCCCGACACTCCAGGAATGTGACGCTGGTGTCCCTAGCTTGGCATGGGCTGTCCTCTGATAGGCTGGAGGGTGGAGGGAGTGGCCACCGTGCTGGCACCAGCCCCAGGCAGATCAGCACAGGTGTGGGCTGCCCAGCCCTGCACCCCAGGCCAGGGCCAGGCGCCCAGCCTGGGGCAAGCCCAGGCAGCTGGAAACACCCGCCCCACCTGCGGGGAACCAGTCTGGGTACCCGAGGAGCCCAGGGCCCTTCAGGTGGCCTCTGGGCGGGGTTGATGGCCGTCAGTGAGAGGGTTCCAGGTGTGTGACCCAAGAGGAAACACTGGCCATGTGTGTGAGCGTCGGGAGTGTGTTTGCCTGAGAGTTTCCCCACGCCACTCAGTGTGGACACAAGCGTGTGTAGAATGTGTGTGGGAGAAAACCCAGGCATGGGTCAGGACGGGTGTGCCAGCTGGTGCGTGGGAGTATATCTGGGTGTGCCCTTGGCCTTGAGGAAAGGAGTGGCGAGGACGGAAATGAACACCCACGGGCGTGAACGGTGTGAGTGGGGACACTGAGTGTGAGAATGTGTGAGGGGTGTGAGACTCCCGTGTGCCTGGGAGACTCGAGGGCGCCCCAAGCACGAGGGGTGACAGTGGATCAGGGACGAGTGAGCGTGCAAGTGGGTGTGAGTGTGACCACATGTTGTGTCAAGGGAGTGTGAGTGAAGTGTGCCCTCACAGATGTCTTGGGACCTGCACACTCACCAGTGTCCCCTCCTCCTCAACGGCTGTCACCCTCCGGGTCTGCCCAGCTGCCTCCTCCATTTGTTTTCCCCTCCCTCCTGACTGCCCCTCAGGCCATGAGCATTCAGAGGACAGATGTGTCCCCCCAGGCCCCTGGCCACCTCTTACAGACTGTGGGAGAGCACTTACCCATTGAGCCTTGGTTTACACGTCCATACAGTGGGGATGTGTAAGGAAGTTGCTGTGAGACATCAACAAGAGTAAACAGAAAAACACAGGTGAAGAATTCAGCAGCCAAATGAATGAACAAATGAATGGCTGAACAGAGGGGCTTGTCAGCTCCAGCCCACTCCCTGCCTAGGCAGCGCAGGGAGGTAGGAGACATCTGGGGTCAGGACCCACCCTCCTGGCGGGCCAGGGCAGGCACCGCAGAGCTGGGGCTCCTGGGGAGGCAACGCCTAGAACCCCAGGTGCTCTGCCCCAGTGGGGACAAATGGAGATCAGAGAAGAGGGTGTGGGCTGGTTACCGACATGCATTCATTCAGCAAACCCCTTCCAGGCACCAACTCTGTGCCAGGGCCTGTGCCAGGTACTGGGGATGCCAAAACCACTGGGGCCCAACCCCTGCCCTCAAGGGGTCTGGTGAGAGAGGGTACATGGAAATGGAGGTTTTAATCCTGTGGGGTGTGTGATGGAATCACAGAAGCCCGGAGGAAGGTCTAGCCCCAGCCTGGGGGGGTCCAGGGAAGAGTTCTGGGAAGAGATGAAACTCCTGAGGGGCAGTGAGCCGGGTGTTCCAGGCTGAGGGAGCAGCTTGAACAAAAGCCTGGTGCCCCCTGAGCATCCATCATGGGTGAGGGATGGGGGAGACGAGGCTGGAGGGGCCGCCACAGCAGCCGCAGGCTTGGCACACGGGGTCAAGGCCTGAGGTCGGGGCCCAGCTGTGAAATCAGATATCGGTAACGATGGTCAGTCTCACCCCATCTTAACAGAGGCCTCACGATTTGCAAAGTGTTTTCATATCCGAGATCTCGCTGGTCCTTGAAGCAATCCTAGATGGAAGTGGGATGAAAAGCCCACTCAACCCTTTTATCTTGGCCACTAGGAACCTCAAAGGCTAAATGGAGCACCTGTTTGCAGTACAAAGACATCCCAGAAGCCTCTTTTCTTCCTAAACCCTCTCGGATGTCTCTTTTCTCTCTTTTACTTGTTTCCCTGGAAATCTTTTGGGGATTGAGGGGGTAAAGAAGGAGGCAAGTCCACTGTCACCTGGTGGTATATCTTGCCCGGGTCAGGAAAGGGTGTAGGTAAGCCCAGGTACACGTATGATCGTTCATACGAGCACGTGTGTGCGGGGGTCCGTGTGGAGCTGACGCACGTGTCTGTGCTCAATGGCTGTGTGTAAATGTATGCATGCACACAAGCAGCCATGCGACCACAAGCATGCACATCTGTGGGCCTGCCCGGAGCTGCACAAAGGAGAGTGTACATATGTGATGGTGTCTGTGGGTCTGGCGGGGTCAGGGAACACACAATCGGACCTGACCAGGCCCCCAACTCCCTTGCAGTCTCTCCCACCATCCCCCCTAACAGACCCTCTTTCTAATCTCTGCCTGGCACACTGCCAGCTCCATGGGACACCAAGGCCCTGAGGGTCTCTCCCTGGTCTGGGGCTGTACCACCCTTCACCTACAGGACTAGCCTTTCCCTGCTGTGTGACCAGGGGCATGTCTCTTAACCTCTCTGAGCCCCTGCTCTAAGCTGGCTTCCACATAGACTGGAAGCCATATAAAGACGTTAGAAAGGGGGGCTCATTAAATGCTGGTTGATTTTAAACCATAAAGATCTCCTCCCTCTATTTCCCCTCTGAACAGTTTTCAGCCCTGCCTCTCTGAAGGGGTCCACAATCTAGCACGGAAAGACCCCTGGCTAAGGGAGCTGCATAACCTCGGGCTGTGGCTTCCCTTCTCTGTGCCTCAGTTTCCTCATCTGCAAAATGGGAAGGAGAGTGCCCTCTACACGCATCTGTTCTCCTTCCGGAACGTTGCACAGACGACCCTCATTCCATCTCCCCTGAAACAACGGAGAGAGGAAACTGAAGCTCAGAGAGGTGGAGTCACTTGCCCAGGCCACACAGCTCCTGGTCTGAATGAGCTCACAGCCCACTACCCTCCACCACCTCTCGGAGTGGAAAGTCTCCTGCACACAGTAGGAGGATCCCTAAGGATCGGAGACCTCTGAGTCTTCATGCCCCAGAACCTCAGGAAAAGGGGCGTTGGCGGGCTCAGGCCCCACCCTGGGAGCCGCTGGGCTGGGCACCACATCGGCAGGGCCCATTAGGGTCTTGTCGGCAGTACATGGTGCAAAGCAATTACACAGCCTAATGGGGAGAAGGTGCCAGAAACACGTGTATTTACAAACCGGCCACCACCCAGCCAAGCTGCAGCCCAGGTTGGTTGCAAAACACAGCCTGGCAGGCAGGCCTCAGAGGCGGCTGCCAGGCCGGCCCTGGAGCCCAGACCGGCACTGTCCAGAGGCTAAGAGCCGAGCAGGGTCACTGCAGGCAGGTAGGTGACACTCAGAGGGCAGTCCCATGGGGAGGGCCAGGCAGAGCCACCCCCATCCTCTCAGGGTCCTCAGCCCCCTCGTCTCCCAGCTGTGAGGCCAGAGGCAGAATTGGGTCAGAGGGAACCCGTTATGCCTCTTTTTTTTTTTTTTTTTCCTTCGTGGGGAAGACCAGCCCTGAGCTAACATCCGTTGCCAATCTTCCCCTTTTTGCTGAGGAAGACTGGCCCTGGGCTAACATCCGTGCCCATCTTCCTCCACTTTATATGGGACGCCGCCACGGCATGGCTAACAGGCAGTGCGCGTCCGCGGGCGCCTGGGATCCGAACTCGCGAACCCCGGGCTGCCGAGCGCGGACTAAACCGCTGCGCCACCGGGCGGCCCCCCGTTATGCCTCTTTTGAGGCTCTTTCTGCCTCCATCTTGTCAATGTCAAGTCCAGCCTCCTTTGTGGGGAGAAGAGGACAAGGGAAAGGACTGAGAACATCCCCCAACCACCCCTCACCAGACACCCCTTACTCCAGGAACCCTCTGGTTCTGCCGCTTGTTATATGACTGAGCAAATGACTGAACTCTCTGTGCCTCGGTTTCCACAACTGTAAAATGGGGGTAATAGCGCCAACCTCACAGAGTTGTCACAAGGCAGAGATGACATGATGCACGGAGAGCCTGACAACAGCGTAGCTGACCCACAGTGAGTCCTTACAGAACGTTAGCCTCTGGTCTGCTGGGGAACGTCGGACAGCAGGCTCTGGGCGGGAGGCCCTGGTGTGCAGCGCTGGCCGACCTGCACGGTACAAATACTCTCACCACGACCAACTCCGAGCTACCGACCGGGCGCCCTGAACGCGGAGCTGGGACGAGGTGAGAAGCAGCACAGGAACACACAGTATCTCCACCACGCAGACAGGCCGACAGTCTCGGGAGGGTAGATAGTAGGAAAATAATCAGGAAGTGATGAGCTCTGGGCATTACTTTTCTTTGCAATGTGATTGGTTCAATTGTAAGTTTATATAATTTAATTTCTAAAGATGGCTGTGCCTAACAACCCAGTTGGTAAATTCCTGAGAATTTACCGCTCCGTTCTTGCGAGTCGATGCAGGCCACCTCCCGCTCGCCAGACTTCACCGTTGCTGTTGTGTCTCGCCTCTCTGCCTTTGCACAAGCCATTCCCTCTGCGTGGAATGCCTTTCCAGCATCCTTTCCTCCTGGCAAACTCCCACTGTTTCCTCAACAATCTCGATAATTTAATTTTTTGAACCCCTTCTCTGTGAAGACACCATACGAGGTTCATTAGAATCTCACTGAAGCCTCATGACTCTGTGGGTAGATGTTTGCGGTCCCATTTTTCAGATGAGGAAACTGAGGCCTGGAAAGGTCTGTCGGTTGAATGGTGACCTTGCTGGGTGGGGACAGATGGTGCCCGGGAACTGCCTTCCACAGAGAACAGGTGAGCCGACGCCTTCCTGGCATGGTCTGAAGAACATTCTACTTGCCCACTTGCATTTTCTCTTCTTATGCCCTTGACTCAAGCATTGGCCTCCATTCCTCTGGGTTAAGCACTGCCCTGTCCAGGCAAAGACCTGCATGGGCAGCCTGGGTACAGGAAGCTGGGAGGCCCCTGGGTGGACCAGGAGAGCCAGGCAGATGCTGGGTGGGACTGAAGAAGCCCGTGGAGCCCTGGGACCCAGGGCCAAGACCTGGGGGCAGAGTGAGAGGGAAGGGCTGTGCACAGGGAGGTGCTGGCCTGCCCGCCAGCCTGGGGGAGAAGCTTCTGGAGGAATGTAAGCTATGAAGGAGGAGGGGGCAGGCAGGCCCAGGCAGTCGCAGTGCAGCCCCCTGGGGAGGGTGGTGGGGGAGGGGGGACAAAAGCCAGAGAAGACCCTAGTAGGGCCTTGGCGGCCTCCCTGGAAGAAAACATCCCAGACCCATCCATCACGGGGGCTGGGAACCCTGGCGGGCCCTGAGGGGAGAGGCGTGCCCTGGGGGCCCAGGCCTAGCGAGCGTGGGAGGTGGCACCGGGAAGCCAGTGGGGTGTGGGTTCAAACCCAGCCCAATCACTTCCCAGATGTGTGACCTCGAGCATGGCACCTCCCAGCCTCAGTGTCCCCTTCTGTAACCCTCCCTCTCAGAGTCATGGTGAAACACTCAGGTAATATGCGAAGTGTCTGGCCTGTAGCAGATGATGGTTGCAGTCACGGTAATAATCACAGCAGCCAGCACCTACGGAGAGCTCACCCGGGCGCGGACCGTGCCCTAGGAGACGACAGACCATGACTGCAGTGGATAGGAGAGAAAACCGAGGCACAGAGGTCAAGTGGTGTTCCCAGGGTCACACAGCCCAGCAGCTGGAAGCGGGGCCCTGACCCATGTCCTGTGGCCCCTCTGGACAGCAGGCTCCCCAAGGACAGACACGTACCCCGTTTCTGAGTCCTCAACCCTGAGCACAGGGGCTGGCAGACAGCAGGTCTCAGTGACTGTGGAATGAACACAGGTGCCCCCCAAATGTGATCCCTGGGGCCCCACATTGTTAGGCCCCTGTCCCAGTGATCCCCAAGACATGGAACCCAGTTAATTCAGGACTCCCATCCAGGAGCCAGGCCTCCCTTTGCCAACACGGACCCAGCCTTTTGCCCCCAAGCCCAGCCCTGGCACTGAGGGGCTGTGCAACCTCAGGCAGGTCTCATCCCTGTCTGGGCATTGCTAGTAGGTGATGGGGTGGAGGATTCAGACAGGGTAGGAGATCCAGGGGCCTGCAGTTGGAGGAAGAGCCAGAGGTGGGCAAAGGGACCTCGTGCCTGCAAAAACTCAGGCCTGAGGGATGTGTCACTACCCACCCCCGCCCCGCCCGCCGTCACCACCTGGCAGTTTCTAAATCATTGTTACAAAACCCAGAGATGACCCAAGAGTATCCCCCCCACCAGCCCTTGGGGGACAGTGGGAAGCTGGCTGAGTAAAGACAGCCCACGGGAGGGGGAGGCAAGGACTGCAGGGAGCAGGAATGAGCAGGGAGTGACAGGACTGTCCCCCTTGCCACCAAGCCCCAGCCCTACACGCACAAAACACACTCCCTCCCTCAGTGTCAGGCCCGGGGAGGCCCTTCCGATGTCTGCCGAGCCAATTCCCCCATTCCAGACACCCTTCCAAGGGCTGGGACCCCAGGAGCTCTCGCACTGTGCTTCTTGGGGCCGTGGGGTCCTCACAAATGCCTAAGGACTTCCAAGGAGGGACAAGAGGGGGTACACGAGATAGAACAGCCCCCAGCCTTTATGGGACCAAGTCCACTGTTACTGCTTTCTGAGATTTGAGGTGAGGTTTCATCTGGAGAAAGAAATCTGGGCCCCAAACTGTGAAAGCCACCAGGCCAGGCTCATCAGAGTCAGTGTGAGCGGGGAAGGGACCACGTCAATGATTAAATAACAGTGGCTTATAATTAGCACCTCCAGGCCTTCAAATGCACATGTGGAATTTCAGTCTTTTTATTCCTTCATTTATTTACGAAGCATCCACGACCGGGCACAAAGCACGCACACTTTGCACATTTTGTTCCATTTCCCTCTTGTTCCATCCTCCCTGCAGGACAGGTGTGTTTTTCTCCCCATGTACTCATGAGGAAACTGAACAGCTCAGAAAGGTGAGATAACTTGCCCAGGGTCACACAGCAAGGAAGGAGCAAAGCCGAGATCAGAACCCAGTCTGCCCTACTCTAAACTTGTGCTCCATCTACCAGGTGACAGTCTGTGGTCGTTGGCACGTTACCCAAGCCCCCTGAAACCTCTGTCATGTGCACATGGTATGGGCCCTAGAACTGGGGACCTATGGGAGGGAAAGAGCAGCTTAGCTTGTCTGGGTCTGGGTGATGGGGATGGTGGTGATGATGGAGGTTCTCGGTGAAGCCAGGGCCTGGAACAACTGTGCCGGGTGCGCAGTAGGAGAAAGGAACTGAGGCTCAAGTCAAGAGGACCTGGGCTCGTTCTGCACTGACATTCACTGGCTGTG
This sequence comes from Tapirus indicus, assembly GCA_031878705.1. Lineage (NCBI taxonomy): Eukaryota > Metazoa > Chordata > Mammalia > Perissodactyla > Tapiridae > Tapirus > Tapirus indicus. The sequence continues at coordinate 101,224,720 of CM062924.1, read as the reverse complement.
TGGCCTCGAGCAGGACACTTTCCCTCTCTGAGCCTCGGTTTCCTCGAGTGTACCGTGGGGATGAAAATGCCCACTTCTTAGCATTGACACAAGGGTTCAGAGAGACGCACCATGCAGAGGGTCTGGCACCCAGTAGGTGTTCAGTGATGACTTTCTGTCCCCACTTTCTCTCCAGGATGCAAGCCCAGGACAGCCTTTGTCCAAGCAAGTGGCCTCTCTAGGCACAAGATAACAGAGAGGGAAACTGTGCCATTAGCATCCTTGGCACTGCTCAGCTTCTCACAGCTGCCCAGCAAAGACCCAGTGGATGTCCTCAGCCTGGCCAGGCCCACATCCCCACCGACTGGCCTGGCAGGGGACCCAGGCAGAGAGCCCCCCGCCAGCACTGGGACAGGAGGGCAGAGGCTCTAGGTTACAAGCAGCTGGTCTGTGAATTGGGGCTGCGTTTCCTCTGAGGAGCTTTCTGGAATGACAGTGGCTCTGGCTATCTCTGGGAGCCTCCATGGAGCTGGAGAGCCATGAGCCAGGCATCCGGAGTGGGAGACTGGGGGGCTGCTGGCCACAGGAGCCAACCTGCACACTCTCACTTTGTTTGGTCACCTTACAGGAACCACCAGAAATGCAGCCCCCTTGGAGAAAGGGGATGACTGGAATGAGCCTGGGAAGTCATCTCTGGACCCCCAGGATCTGGGACTGTGTCCAGCACCCAGGAGGGCTCAGGATATGATGGATGGATAGGTGATGAATGAATAGATGGATGGATGGATGAGGAAATGGATGAATAATGGATAGATAGATGGATGGTTGAGTGGGTGGAAGGGTGGATGGAGGATGGATGATGGGTGGATGGATGGATGGATGGGAGGATGGATGATGGATGCATGCATGCATGGGTGGGTGGATGGATGGGAGGATGGATGGATGGTTGGATGGATGGATGGATGGATGGGAGGATGGATGGATGCATGCATGCATGGACAGACAAATGGACAGATGGATTTAGATTCTGAAAAGCCAAATTATGAACACTTCTGCAGCAGAGGCTGCCAGTGCCCCACCTGTGCTCCCTCAGCATTCACTATCCCGTGAGCTTCTCATACAAACACATGTGACTCTGCCTCCCCAACCACAGGAACATGCTGGGCCAGAAGGGCCCGGAACAGCCTTCCTCCAGACAGATAAGAGTGGAAAGACAAATACCCCAACCCCTTTGCCCCCTTGCCCCTTGGAGAGACAACTCTGAGGCATGTTTTACACTCTCCCTGAGGAGCACAATGGGACTGAGACCTGATTGCCCATGGTGCCCACCTCCTTATTGATACATCCTCCATCAGCTTCTTTCCCTTCCTCTCTTACTTTCCGACTCATCTCCCTGTACATCCAGAAGTCTCCTCCCAGGTAAACTGTTTGCACTTGAATCCTTGACTCAGGGTCTGCTTTTGAGGGACTCAACTTAAGACAACCACCTCTGCCTCTTGCTTGTCTAGGACCTTGGACAAGTCATTAAATTTCCTGTGCCTCAGTTTCCTTATCTGTAGAATGGGGATAATTATTTAACTTTGACAACAGACCCACATGGTTGGCACTGGGCGGGGTCTACCAGGCACCCCACCTTGTACTAAGTGCTCAGGGCGCAGGGAAATGAGCAGCCCCAATCCCTCCCTGGAGGAACTCATCAAAGTTGGTGGAGATGGCAGGTACAAGTCCAAGCCATGGGGTTGGAAAACCCAGAATCAAACCCTAGCTCTACATACTTCCTTGCATGCTCCTGGGCAAGTTACATGATCTCTGTGCCTCGGTTTACCTTTCTGTCAGGTGGCAATAGTAACAGAACCCATCTCATGGGGCTCTTGTGGAAAGAAAGTGAGATCAGGCAAGAGAAGTGGCCAGCACGGGGCCTGACACACGGTGCTCCATAAAGGGAAGGCAGATCACTGTCGTTGTTAGAAGAGAAATGCAAAAAGCAATGCAAAATGTAAGCTTGTGTAACTGACAGTTGGGTTGTGGAACAGAGGGAGGGAGTTGGTGCCCTGGGAGTTCAAAGAGAAAGGGATCAGGTGGTCAAGAATGAGGCTGAGATGAAGAAAGCCTCTCAGGCCTTGAGCTAGCCCACCAGGAGGGCTTCATGAGCCCAGGGGAAGGCCCTCACCATGTGCCCCACGCGCACGTGTCCTGCCTCCCTTCCCACCAGCCTCACCCCACAGCCCACGCTCCCGTCACTTTCCCAAAGCCACTCGGGTTCCCTGGCCTTGCTCATGCTGTTCCCTCTGCAAGCACGCCCTTCCCTCCACCTAGAGCTGAAAGAAGCCTCCAGGAATTCCACCCACGGTGATCCACGAACAGGCAGAGGGCACTGGACCAGCTGCATCACGTTCCCTGTGGGGCCTGGTAAAAGTGCAGGTTCCTGGGCCCTGCCCCCTCAGGTTCTGCTTCAGTAGGTCTGAAGTGAGGTACAGCCAGGTTGGGGACCCACTTATTTGGTCCATCGAACACCCTCCACTATAAATGGGGAAACTGAGGCCCAAAGAGCTGACACATGGGGCTCAAAGTGACACAGCAAAGTGGCCAGACTAGGGTTCCTAATTCCCAGTCCTGGGCTCACCACACCTCCCTGCCCCTTCTGGACAACACCTGCTGTGTGGGGCATCAGCGCAGCCCCGCGGGGGTCCTGCTTCAGGAGGTGCGTCTGCCAGCCCCCTGCCCAGTCTAGGGGCCTGCAGAGCTCTGTGAGGGGAGCCAGGCGTGCAGCCTCCAGACGCCTCCCAGAGGGTCTGCCAGCGTTCGGCAGGTGGCAGGGCCGGGGTGCGGGGGCGGAGAGGGCCCGCCTTGAGAATTTAAATATTTGCTTTCTTACAGAATGGCATTCTTTGGAATATTAGCCAATTTGTATAGAATTAGTCAGTGCCTGGCCCCCCGGCTGGTGCAGGAGGATTCCAGGAATGAGGACTGTACCTGCAGCCGCACTGATGCCGACGCTCTGGCAAGTCCTGGCACAGGATCCTCCCGCCTGCCGGCGACAGGGAGGGGACACGGGTGGCAGCTGGGCGGGCATGGATCCCAGATGCTCCTCGGGCAGCGTGTGCCCCACACAAATCACGAGCTGCAGCCGCCAGAAACCTTCTCCGGAGCAGCAAGGGCGAGGCCACCGTCTTCTCCTTCACATACGTGCAAACACATCCCAGCTGAACAAGCTCAGGGCCAGCCCAGGCCCCTGGCTCAATGTCCCCATGGACCAGCCCAGGGACCACTGGGGAAGGTCACAGGAAAAGCTGTCAAATCCTCAGCCAGAGTTCTGGAAAAAGCTCCAGAGGTTATACAAGAGCTAAATCCAAATCCCAACACTGCCTTTTAACTTGCTGTGTGACCTTGGACAAGACACTTCCCCTCTCTAAGCCTCACTTTCTCCACATGTAAAATGGGAATAATGCAAGCACCCACCTGCAATCACGTAAACGAACGTGCTTTTGGACACCACAAAGCAGTGTGCACACGCTGACGGTCAAAGCAGTATTAGCTGGGACTCAGCAAACAAGCCACGCTCCCTCTGTCTAGAACATATGTGTCTATGTTGATTCAACCAATGAGCACTTAGTGAGCCTTACTGGGTGACTTTGAGGAAGTTATTCCTGCTTTCCAGGCCTCAGTATCTCCACTTGCAAAATGGGCAGGTTAGGACACAGCCTCTGACATTGCTTCCATAGCGACCGTGCTCTGCATCTATGACAATCCTTCATGCAAAATTCTCTGGCTAAGAGAAAAAGTGAAAAGAAAGGAGTTCTTGAGGGCAGTGTTTAAGCAAAAGGAATGCATGTCTAAGAGTGAAATTTCAGGTGCTAAGAATTTCAGTGTATGACTAACGGTGAAATCCACGGCCAGCAACGATTCTTTTCCTGCATGCCTGTCCTCTAGCACCGTCATCGCCGGATGGGGTAAACCACCACTTACGGGCTGCGTGGCCTTGGTCAAGTTATTACACCTCTACACCCTCGGTCTCTTTATCTGTGAAAATGGGGTAATAATACTGATGTCGTGGGGTAGCTGTAAGTGTTCAGGGAGATATATACTATGATACACTGCGCAGGATCACCTCCCTCCCAGGCTTCTTTCCTCACTCTGCCTCAAGTAACTCTGCCTTTTCTCCTTCATTCATTCACTCACTCTGCACATGTGCACTGACAACCCGCTGTGCACTGGGCATGATTCCGAGAGGAAGGAACGGCCAGGAGTGCAGCAGACGAGGCCCATGCTCTCAAGGGTCTCACATTCCAGTGGGAGGAGACAGACCCAGGAGAGGCAACATACAAGACCAAGACACAGGGTGACATGACAGAGTGTGACTCTGGGTCTCCGGCAGGGTCTCCTGGGGGAGATGATATTTGAGCTGAGATCTGAGTTACAATCAAGAGCAGCCATGCAAGGATCAGGGGAGAAACATTCCAAGCAGAGGGAAGGTCTGTGCAAAGGCCCTGAGGCAGGGGTCGGCTTGGTGAGTTTTAGATACAGAAAGGCCCACATGGCTGGAGCTTGTCAAGTGAGCGAATAGGTTATAGAGGAAGCTCACCTCGGGCCTTGGAAGCCATGAAATTCCCCAGGCAGGTCTCCATTCTTTCTAGCACCTTTCACTCATTTCCTTGATGGCACAACAAGGTCCAGGACCCAGTGGGCAAAGACCACAGTCTCCTTCGAGGAAGCAAGCCAGACACTCCAGATTCTCACATGGCCATTTTAACTCTTCCTGAACTTATGAAAGCTGTCAAGTCTTTTTTTCCCAGGGGTGAGGAGCACTGTCTGGGGAGGGCTGAGTTCTCGATGAGTCCCCTCCTAGGAGCAGGGATGCTGTGGGCAGGAATGCGGGCCCCTCTGGGAGCCTTTCAGGCCAAAGTCAGATCTTGAAAAGGCTCTGCCCCACGGGTGGGGATTAGACAGGCTGCAGGGAAGGGCCAGGATTATGGCAAATCCCTCGGGCACAAAGCCAGGCAGGGCTCCCCTGCCCTCGCCGCCGCCCCGGAAAGCCCCCTCAGCTGACCCCAATCGCAGTCAGGGGCTGAGCCTTTGTCCCTTCCTGTTCATCAGCACAAGGGGCTGTGGAGGTAAGACCCTGGGGAGCGGGAAGTCCCAACACAGTCCCCCAACCCCTTTCTCTCAGGCCCATGACCCAAATGCTGGCCCTCCCCGCTCCAGCTGCTTGGAGGTTTCCAGGCCTGGACCCTCCAAACCAGTGCACATCCTCCAGCCAGACGTGATTCCCATGTGCCCAGTTCACCCTGTGCATGTCCATTCCAAACCGGTGGCACTTTTTCTTTCACTTTTTATTGAGGTGTAATATACAAAAATGTGTACGAGTCATAAATGGGCGGCTCAATGAGGTTTCACAAACTAAGCACCTCCCAGATGGAGAAATCTGAGCAGCACCCAAGAGACACCCCGCTAGGTCCCCTCCTGGGCACTCTACCCACCCCTGCCCAGGGCTAACCATTCCCTTCGCCTTCTGTCACTGTAGATTAGTTTGGCCTGTTTTTGTACGTATTTATAGGAACAGGGTCACACGGTATGTGCTTTCTTTGGTCTGGCCTCTTTCACTCAACATGTCTGTGAGATTCATCCACGTTGTTGCCCTGGTGATAGTTCATTCCTTCTTTGTTCTATAGTGTCCACCATATGAATACACGGTAATCTACCGTTGATGGGCATTGGAGCGGTTTCCACCAAAATGCATGTGTTAGTTATCTACCGCTGCATAACAAATTATCCCCAAACTGAGCAGCTTAAAACAACAATAATCATTAATATCTCACAGTTTCTGTGGGTCAGGAACTCAAAAGCAGCTTAGCCTAGTGATTCTGGGTCGGGGTCTCTCTCCAGGTGGCAGTCTAGACATCAGGCAGGGCTGCAGTCATCCGAAGACGTGACTGGGGCTGGGAGATCTGCTTCCAAGACAGCTCACTTGCGTGGCTGTGGGCAGGGGGCCTCAGCTCCTCGGCAGGGCCAGGCCTCGGTCTCCGCAGGACCCGCTTGAAGCTCCTCACAGCGTGGAAGCTGGCCTCCTTTCCCCAGCGCGAGTGAGGCAGGAAAGAGCGAGGAGGAAGCTGCAATGCCCTTTCTGGCCTAATCTTGGAAGTCGCAGGTTTCTGCCACGTTCTGTTCATTAGAAGTACACCCACACGCAAGGAGAGGAGAATTAAACCACCTCTTGAAGGGAGAAATATCAAAGAACTTGTGAGCACGTCTTAAAACCACCACAGCATACAACAATTCCTTTCTGTGTCAAGTTCAGTCTCCCTGGTTCTGAGGAGCGAGGCTGCATGTTGCTGTGATGCTGAAAGGTACGCCACCGGTATTTCACGTACAACAGGGGCAGGTTTCAGCGGAGCTTCCAGACTTAGATTAGGGAGAAGGAGCTGCCCCCCACTCCTGAAAAAATTGGCCATGAAAACCCTGTGACTAGCAGTGGAGCACTGTCTGATAGAGCTGGAAGGTGAGAGGATGGCGCAAAAAGCCCGGGCAGGGTTCCTCTCTGCTGTCCCCAGGGTCACTAGGAGTCAGAATCCACTCGGCGGCACTAACGACAATTCTGTGCCCGCCTCCCCCTGCCCAGCCAACACCGAGGAGACGCAATCAGACCCATGTTCTGGGCTCGGCTTGGTCAAGAGCCTCTGTGAGCCCCAAGTTTCTCCGACGAAAAATAGGGGTCACGATAGTACCCACTTTGGGGCTGTCCTGAGGATTGAATTCTACCTGGAGAAGTCCCTTATCCCTGAATTCCATTCCCTCACGGCACTTATAATTCTTGGTGTGAAATCGAGCCAAAGACTTTTAGAAGGTTCAAAATAAGTCAGGAAAATCTTACAGAAACCCCGCTGTCTTCCCTTCCTCCCAGCAGCGGGGGGCGTCCTGAGATGCTCCAGGACCCCCATTATCGTGCTTCCTGTCAACTCGCCTGCTGTGGAGCTGAGACCCCAGGTACGCGGGGCCCAAACTCCCCTCAGGAGCCTGCTTGTGCCCAGATGCCCACCTGGCCGCCCACCACTCAGTGCTTCCTCTCACCCACCCATGCCAGGCGCCGTGTGGCTGCCACCGATGCGTAGCAAGAGCACGGACACAGCTTCCGTCCTCACAGACCTCACCCATTGGCAGAGAAGACAAACCATGAACAACAACTCAATTGTCGCTTTACATTGTGAGAATTGCTGGGCTTAAACCTGGGCACCTGGTCTTGCTAACGTGGGGGGGTGCTCCCCGGAGCGGGGCTCTGAGGGGCGAAGCCCAGGGAAGGGGCGGGTCACCTGGCACCGAGAAGAGGCCTCGGGCTGGAACTCAGACAGCGAGAGTCCTTCTTGCGCCACCTGGGGCTGGCGGGCTGGCAGGGCCCAGACCCACGGCTGTCAGGTCGGGCACTTGGGCCCTCTCCTGAGAGCAGCAGAGGCTGCTGATGAGTTTTAAGCCAAGAAATAACATGATCCATTTTATGTTCTTAAAAATGTGAGGACCACACTCTTCAGTGTGCTCTTGGTTGCCCTCAGAATCCTGGCCGTTCCTGCCCAGCCAAGGAGCCGTCCGCTCCACAGGAACCTGTTTCTTGACCATTTCCTGGCTGTGTGACCTGAGCCAAGTTGTTTACCTACGCTGTGCCTCAGTTTCCCCAGCAGATAAGATCAACCCTCTAGGGTTTCAGGGTGAAATTGATGAGGGAAGGACACTGAGCGCCCGCCTCAGTGCCTGGCATCACGATGACAGGTCGTGGCAGCACCCCCACCCCAGCTGTCTCCCCTGGCCCATCCTCAGAGGCCCCAGGGCATTGTATTGGGCTACTCTTCCCCACTCTGCCACGGCCTCGGCGAGGAGGCTCCTGCGCCCTTCCTTCCCCCCCATCCTATTTGCTCCTCTTTGTGTCACCCACTCTCTTCACCCAGCTCTCAGGGGCTGACTATGCGAGGGTGAAATGTGAGTTTCAACCAGTTGGACTCCAAGTGCATCTGCCAGGCAGTGGCAGGAGGTCATTACTGTGGATAGAATCCCACCCTGGCCCACCCTCTGGTCCGCTTACTGTTGCTGTCATGTGTAGGGCCCCTAGTCCATGCTGGGCACTGTGCCAGGCCCTCCACATACACATATACATGATCACCTTTAACCCGCACAATGGCCTGGACCCGGGGTATTACTGTAGTAGCAGTACTGAAAAACTCCGTCTTCCAGGTAGAGAAACTGAGGCTCAGGGAGGCAAATCATTTGCTCAAGGTCATGTGATGGGATTCAAGCCCAAGTTCACCTGCTTCAAAGCATCGATTATCACACACGTGCTTGTTTGTGCAGCCACATGTCAGTGCCACCACCACTTTGGTAGGCCGCTCTACCATCGAACACTTCCTATGTGCCTGATCTCACTTAAGCCTCATCACACCCTCGAAGGAAGATGCTGCATTGTTGCCATTTTGCAGATGGAGAAAATGAGCCCCCAAGAGGCGGGGTCATGTGCCCAAGGTCACTTGGCAGAGCCGGTGTTTGAATCCAGGGCCTTTGACTGTGCTAGGAGACTGCTTGTTGGGGGGGTTCCCTCAGCTGGTGCCACACAAGCCAGGAGCCGTCACACACCTCCACAGCTGCGCCACCTGGAGCTCAGAGACCGCGAGAGGGGCCCATCGTTACCTCCCCTCCGAGTCCCGTGGTGACTTGGCTGGGAACCCCAAGGCTCCGGACTTGGTTGACCCAGCCTTACCCTACCTGGCCTCTGGGACTCTCTCTGCCCATGAGGCCCCACCCTCAGGTTCCCGGGCCCCAGGCTCTTCTTTTCTTCTTTCGCTCTGAGCCAAGCAGGTTAAAAACACGCCAAAAATGAGCCCCCTCTCGCTTTAGTGCACTCACATAATGTGTGGCAAAGAAGGCTGCATTAATCGCTCGGGACCCACATTTTTCAGTGACATTAATCTCTAGCCGGAAAAGCCTTTCTGGACGGTTCTTTTCAGTCTGAAGGCACTTAACGTTGGCCAAGGGAGCAGAAGGGGCCCGCCTGGAATTCCTCTCTAACTCCCAAACACCACACCCACCAACCCTGCCCGGCGAGCTTCCCTGGTTATGGCGGGGCGGGTGAGATGCCTGCAGGGGATGTGGGGGGACACAGGCGGGCGGGGTGCTGAGTGAGCCGTGGGTGTGCCCTGATTGTATGCAGGAAGGTGAGAAAGGCTGAGTTTCAGCCATGCTTGTTCTGTGAGTGAAGCATCCCTGTTCACACCCCCATGTCTGCTCACTCGGAGAAGTGCACCGTGTCTGTGTGCACCAGGACATGCACACCAGTGACTGAGACACCTGTGCGTGTGCGTGTGTGTGCCGTATGTGTGTGTGTGTGTTAGGATCGAAAGTATGCACCTGTGTGTGCACGAGTATCAGTCAAGCATGAGCATGGGGGTATACACACCCATTAAAGAATGTGTGTGCAGGAAAAACTGCAATTATGCCGTGAGGAGACCTGTGTGTGCCACACGGTAAAGGTGGACGTGTGAATTCTGTGCGTACGCGTTGTGAGCAAGATGCACGCGTGTGTGTTTGCTGGAGCACACCAGTGACTGTGAGCTGGCCAGGGTGCGTCTGACTCTGTGAGTGTGCACAGGTGTGGGTAAGGTAGGGGTCAGGTCTGGGGTAAGTCAGCAGGAGTCGGTGCCCCTCACATACACCCACAGGGCATTTTGACAGACATCGCTTGAGCGCTAACCAAGTGCTGGTCACTGGGTCAGGCAACAGGGAGACGGATATGAAGAAGCGTGTGCTATTCTGGAGCCCGTCTGAGCCCCCCACAGGAGCCAACTGCATATCTCTTCCCACCTCCACATTCAGCAACTTCACGTTGGAGGCTTGAAACTGACCACGGTGGAAGCGCTTACACCATGGAAATTGGCAGACGACAAATCAGGCCTTTCTTTACCCAGAGAGCCTGTTGTTCACCATTTACCAGCACACCACTAAAGACACAGGCCATCCCCAGTCTAACAGGATCCCACGTGGCCTGACGTTCTGTACGTGAATGAGCACGTGTGTGTGCGCGCCTATGCGCCCCGAAGTAGCTCTGAAATTGTGTGTGACCAGCCACAGATTAGCACACAGATTCAGAGAAGAGGGAGAAAGAGGCGATAGAGGAAGCTTCAAGGACACAAGTTTTGCAACACTCCAGGGAATGGATCCCAGGGGATGTTTGTGAAATTCTCTAAAACTAAAAACAACTGCCAAGGAAAAAAGCTTTAACTCATAAACATGAAAACTGCCATGAGCCCCTCTCAACACTGAGCACTGTCAAACCAAACTGACAGGGTCACTTGGCTGTAAATGGTGGCGCTGGGTCCTGAACCCTGGCGTTCTGGCTCCAGAGCCCACGCTCATCGCTATGCTGGCTAGAAGTGAGTCAAGAAGACAGAGGGCACGGCCGGAGAGGCAGGGGGGGAACGGGAGTGTGCTGGGTCACCCAAGCCAAGAGGAGTTTTGAGAAGCAAATGACCTTCAAGACCTGCAAGAGAGGTCCCTTCGCCCGTTTTACACAGGAGGACCCAGAGACTCTGGGAAGTCAGAGTCACACAGCTAGTCCAGATTCAGACCCAAGAGGTTCTGATGCCAGGACACCCAGAAGAGGGCTGAGACGACAAAGAGGACTCCAGACCCTTCTTCTTAGCTTCCCAAAGCCCCAAACCACAGGCCCAAGTCCTCTGGCTTCCTTGGACCTCGGTTGTCAGCCCCACTGGCCAGTCACACTGACCGTGACCCACAGCCAGGCAGGACCAGCCTCAGGAGGCCTCTTTGGGAACATCAGTCCCAGCCTGCTCCCAGGGAGCTGAGCACCAAGGGAACCAGGTGGCACCAGGGAAAGGCCACTGAGACCCCAGGTCCCCTGGCAGCCCCACTCCCCTCAGCTGCCATTGATCTCCCTGGCGGGATGACATCAAGGGATGTTTTTAATAGGAGGGCAGAAGGCCTTGGGAGCTGACCGGGGCCGAGGCAGTGCTGGGCAATTAATCACCCCGTTGAGAAGCCCCAGCCATGGGTAACCGGATCCCTGGAGAGCTGTTAGGCGCACCCCGCCTTTCATCTCTGCCCGTGGCCGCTCTGCGTGGGCTCTCCGTGCGTCTTCATTAACTCCGGGCCCCAGGGAACCAGGCAGGCGTGGGGGGTGCCTGCGTCTCTGCGCATGGACCCTTCCGAGTGTGCATGAATGCATGTGTACAGGTGCGTTGATGCACACGTGTATGCATAGACAAGTGTGCGTGTGTCGCTGCGTGTGTGGGCATGGTCCTCTGTCCACGTGTGTGTGAGACAGACCAGAGCACTGGCTTCGGAATCAGACAGATCTGGGTTCAAGTTTAGACCCGACCTCTTTCTAGCTGCATTACCCTGAGCAAGTTACTTCACCTCTAAGCCTCCACTTCATCCGTAAACGGAGGACCATGACAGTGACAGTAACCACTACATATGCTTGTGGGGATCAACTGATACTATTCACACAGAAGTGTCTGGAACTTAGTACATGTTTAATAAACGTATGTTCTTATTCCTGTTACACATGTATGGCAGTACACATCTAAGTGGTAGGCAGAATTCTAAGAATGATCCCCAATAGCCCTGTCTAATCTGCCCCCTTTGAGTGTGGGCAGAGCCTGTGATAGGACGAGACAGAGTGCCCGTGACTATGTCCCATCATGTGGCAAAAGGGAGATTAGCGAGGTGGCCAAATCTGATCACACGAGTCCTTTAAAAACAGAGTTTTCTCAGGCTGCTCCTCAGAAGTCAGAGCAATTGGAAGCGTATGGGGATTGACACATGGGAGCAAATTTCTTCGCTGCTGAGTTGGAGGGGGCCACACGTGAGTGGCCCCTAGGAGCTAAGAGTGACCCTCACCAATAGCCAGCAAGAAGATGGAAACCTCAGTCCTCCAGCTGCAAGGAACTGAATTCAGCCAACAACCTGAATGAGCTTGGCAGTGCTTCTCTCAAGAGCCTCTAGATAGAAGCCTAGCTCCGCTGACACCTGGATTTCAGCCTCCGGGATGAGCAGAGAAGGCAGCCAAGCCCGTCACTACCTCAGACTGCTCAGAGGAGCCTCTAGTAGGATTTTGCCAGCTCTGGGAACATCCCAGGGGCCCTGGTAACTCACAGTGACACACACACGTCTGCTTTGGGCTCTGGGGGTCGCATGCTCTAGTCTCCAGTCCAAAGCTGTCATGGACACAGGGGACAAAAAGTGAGGTCTAGAGCAGGCTGAGAGGTGCCATGGGAGATTGGGGCTGAGACCTGCTGGGGGGATTCTAACAAGTCACTTACCCACTCTGAGCCTCAGTTTGCTCATCTGAACAATGGGTCAGCGGCCCCAGCACCACCTTCATCACAAGGATAGCTTGCTTGAACAAACGGATGGTGCAAAAGCACTTCAGTGGCTTAGAAGAGCTGTCCAGCAGCAGGAGAAGTGGTGGCCTGTCCCCTGAGTAAACATTCAGTCTCAGGCCTGCTGGCCGACCTCAACCTACACCAGGGCGCCCCTGGGCAAGGCGTGGGCCTCACCCTGGCCAGCTCCCCGTCTCCAGCCCCCCTCATCCACTCAACTCCATGGCTGTCGATTCCACCTCCCCAAATCTTTTCAATCACCTTCTCTTCTCCAACCCCACCGCCCCTGCCTGTGGTCCAGCACTTGCCTGGATGACCACACAGCCTCTTCCTAGCATCCCTGCCTCCAGCCTCAGCCCCTGTAATTCAACCACCACTGCCCTGCTCACAGCCCACCCAGGGCTGTTGGTCTTGGGGTAAAGTCTAAACTCTGCTCTAAAGATCAAGAATCATTTTCACCTTTGCGAAGACAACAAAAAATATTTTAATTTTTATTTCCCTGATACTAGTAAATTTGAGCAGTTTTGCCTGTGTTTATTCCTCTATTCCCTTCTTACCCAGCTAATTCTTATTCATCTTTAAGTTTCTTAATTATTCCAGTTTTGGAAAGGTACCACATGCACACAGCGCAAAATTCAAAAGGTATAAAGAGGCAGACACCGGAAGGTCAGCTCCCCGCCAGCTGCTGTCCCCAGCCATCCAGTTCACCACTCCAAAGAAAGCCCCTCTTACTAGCTTTTGGTGTGTGCACCCAGATTTACTCTAGGCATATACTAGCAAATACGTATACATGTTATTTTTCACACAGGTAATAGCACATCATACTTCTTTTTTTTTCAGCTAACAATCTATCTCAGCAATTGTTCGTCTTGGTCCGTAACGAGTTGCCTCCTTTCTTGTTAACGGCTATATAATGTTCCACTGGAGCAGAACGTATATAATCCTTCTCCTCCTGGTAGACTCAGGCTGCTTCCCATCGTCTGCTATCACAAACAACACATCACTGAAATGTCATTTCACACACATCTGAGTTTATTTCTGGGAAAATCTCCTAGAAGGAAGATTGTTGGGTCAAAGGCAAAGATATTGCCAAGTTGCTTTCCATGGAGGTTGTAACAGTTTGCATTTCTACCAGCATTTTATGAGCATTCCTGTTTCCCTATACACTCACTCACCCAGTGATTTATCCAGTTTCATAATTTTTATCTGATGGGTGAAAAATGATTTTAAAAAACTGCAGTTTTAATATGCATTTTTCCTATTTTGAATAGAGTTGATCATCTTCTCATAGTCTTCTCTAAGAGACATTTGTTTTCCTTCTTTGTGAGTGATCTGTTCATATACTTCATCTACTTGTCTATTGAATTGTCAGCCCTTTATTATTGATTTACAAGAGCTCTTTATATATGAAGGAAACTAGCCATGGACCAATTTAAACAATCTAAATCATTTAAATAGTTCTTTAAATGTTTTGTAAAATTCCTTGGTGAAACCATCTGAGCCTAGTGGGTTTTTTAGAAGTAACTATTTCTATGTCTTCAGTGGTTATTGATCTGTTTAGATTTTAGTACCTAGATGTACTTCTAGGTACATTTTTATAAGTTATATTTTCCTTAAAAATTGTCCATTTCATCCAAGTTCTCAATTCTTTTGATTTCCTCTGAAACTGGGGTTATTTCCCCATAATCATTTGTTTTATGAACGTGTGCTTTTTCCATTTTTTTTCTATATTAGATTACCTAACATCTTATCTACTTCACTTGGTTTTTAAAAAATAATCTTTATTAGTTCTAGCATTTTTCTGATTTCTAATTCATCAATTTTTTTTTTTTTTGATGAGGAAGATTTGCTCTGAGTTAACATCTGTTGCCAATCCTTCTGTTTTCTTTGCTTGAGGAAGATTATCCCTGAGCTAACGCCTGTGCCAATCTTCCTCTATTTTGTATGTGGGTCGCCACCACAGCATGGCTTGATGAGTGATGCAGGTCTGCACCCAGGATCCAAACTCATGAACCCAGGCTGCTGAAGCAGAGTGTGTCAGACTTAACTACTACACCACAGGGCCGAGCCCCATCAAGATCTATTTTTATCTTTGCAAATTTTTCCTTGTGATTTCTTTAGGTTTATTTTATTGCCGTGTTTCTAACTTCTTGGATTGTATACCTAATTTCTGAATTTTCTATCTTTATTATTTATTAATAAAAGTATTTAGAGCTATGAACTTTTCTCCAAGCTCTGCTTTAGCAGTATTCCATAGTTCTGGTATGGACTGCGATGATCATCGCAGTTCTCTGGATTTCTGCAATCTGTTTGGATTCTCTTTTTGGTGCAAGAGATGTTTAAGAGAGTGGCAAAGTTTGTTATCTTTTGTTAATTCCTTGTTGTATTGAATTGTGAACAGTAACTGTGGTTAGGAGTAATGATAGAATTAGTTTATTTCTTCTTCTTCCTTCTTCCCCTCCATGACCCAAATTTATTATTTTATATTTCTTAATGTTTACCTTCAAATTTATAATATAATTATATTGCTTATTTTATTTTTCATATTTAAATTATATCATTTGCCCTCTGACTATACAAGATGAGGAAATCTGTATATTTACATTATTTTGGACCTCCTTTTTCTCTTTCCCTCCCAATATTTGTCAGTTATATAATTTCTACACCATTTCATTCATTTCTACATGTTTCATTCTGTTCCATAATCATGACCCTCACCTGGTTTTAGTCTTAGCCTTAAAGACGAGTGGATTCAATTCCCCGCCAGGCATTGGTCTTTTGCCATAGTCTCTCCTTTCCAAGTTCCTCTTCAAGAGTGGGTCACGGGACGGTTATTCCCCGAGTTCTTACACATTTAAACACTGGGACTGGTTTCTACTGAGCCAGCTTCGGAAAAGCTGCTATAGTCCAACCGCCTTATCACACAGATGAGGAGCGGAGGCCAAAATAGGAGCAACGGCCCAGGTCAGCCAGGCCTGTGCCGGGGCCTGAGCCAGGACGAGAGCCCACACAGCTTGCCGCCCTAGGCAGGGGCCTTCCCCTCCAACCCCCTCTTGCCCTCTGTCTCCCTGCTTTCTTGAACACCGATGGGAAGGTAGCACCCGACCTCCTGCTGTGTTGGGAGACCCTTTTCCGCCAATCCCCTGGAATCTCACCTGGGACTCGGTGGGAAGTGACTAGCAGGGGAACTCTCTCCCCTCCCCAGAGGATTAGCGGGCGTGGCTGGGAGGCCCTGGGTGGCACATCCTCCCCGTGGAGGGGGAAAGTGTGAGCTCATCCTTGCCGGGCAGAACGGGTGGGGCGAGGGGTTCCACCTGTTCCTGATAATCTCTCTAATCCAGTCCCATAATCATTCTTTATTAACGGAGGCCACTGCCCTCCTCACACGCCGAAAGGAGGGCGTCAAGAGCGAAGACACGGGGATCAAAAGCTGGTCACATTTTCCAAAGGGCTTTGTTTGCCACGACCAAAATAACCTCACCAGGGGAAGGCTGAGTTCCTGTCTCATCCCATCCCAGCGCCGAGGAGCTCCAGGACCCCGCATCCCCCAGGCAGCTCAGCGATCCCCGCCGACTCCCACAGCCCACCGTCTTCATTCGTTCAGGCATCTCTTGAGAGCACAGTTGACACAAGGCCTCGGACCAGCCTTTGCAGACATACAAGTAAATAACACATGGCCCTGCCCTCCTCGGGCTCCCTCTAAAAGGGAAGGGGACATGGACCGCAGTGATTCCTCTGCAGACTGCTAAATGCCACACTGGGGAGGATAGGTGGCTGCGGGAGCAGAGGTGGGTCCCAAGGCCAGCTGCGGGAATTCGGGTTGTGGGAGAAGCCTTCCTGGAGGGAGTCACACTGGAACCCTGTTCGGAAGTACAGCTAGAAGTTCCCCAGCGGATGACACAGACAAGGACATGCTGTAGAAGGAATGACAGTGACGTGCTAAGACAAAGTGGAACTGTGATTCAGTGTGGCCAGAACAAAGGTCTGAGATGAGGAGGGGCTTGAAAGGGGCTGGAGAGGGGGGCAGGGCCAAGCCACACAGAACCTGTGGGTACTAGGGAGTCACTGAAAGTTTCAGGCAGGGAGGTGACATGGTCAGACTGTGCTTTTGGAAGATCCTTCTGGCTGCAGAGTAGAGACTGGCTTGGGGGAAGCTGCTGGGTGCAGGGAGTGCCTGGGGACACTTGTCAGGGCCCCGGTGAGAAATTGGGAGTTTGGAACCTGAGCAGTAACAATAGGGTTGAGAAGAGAGGCAGAACGGGGCATCAGGCAGTGGTGACACAATTCCTCTGACTCTAGTGGCCATATTGTCCATCAGGGCACATGGTCAGACAGAAATCAGAATGGTCCCCAGGCCATTTGTGACCCCGACCCCGTCCCCATCACCCTGTGTTCAGCCTGGCACTACGTCTATGGGTAACCGGGGGAACTTGGGCTGCAGTCCCCACCCAGAGGCCCCCATAGCCCAGGGAGGTGAGGCACAGGGATATGGAATCCAAAGCCCAGGCTCCCTGGCTTCCCAGCCCACCCACCTACACTGCCCTCCCGCCTCCTCCCACACACGCCTCCCCCACAAACAAGCCCCATTCGCTGCTCCCCGCGTTCTTCCTCACCAGCCCATCCTTGCCTGTGTCCCGTCCACGCCCAGGTCTTACTGAAAAGCCCAGCTTGCAGACCCCCACTGCCAGGAAGCCCAAACCCCAGCCGGCAACGTCCTCATGTCTGCCTCCCTCTGTCTCCCTGCCTCTCCGCAGGTCTCCGTGACGGTCTGTCCCTTTCCACCTCCATCAGCGTCTGGGTTGTCCTCTGCGTTCCCTGCATCTCGGTGTAAATCTCAGCTTCAGCTTGGAGCCCCTCTCTGGTCTTCTCCACCTGTTGCTCTGCGCGCGTCCCTCTCCGCCTCTCCTTTCTCACTCTGTCCCTAATCCCCTGCCCGGGACTCACGCAACTCACGATCCGTTCATCGGACCCAACGCTGGGCACCGCGTCTGAGCCAGGCCCCGGGCTCGGCGCTGGGGGTCACAGAGATGGAAATGAGGGTGCGGCCCTGGGCCTCTCCTCCCTCCCCACTGCTCGTGCTCCAGCAGACAAGATGGGCAGCGTGAGCCGGCAGCAGTGTCGAAGGGAGATCAGAGAGGCAGGAACGGGGTGTGCTGGGTTTTGAGCCCCAAGGCTTCATTCCAGCATCCAGCAGAGGGCTTGGCACTGGGGACCAGGGTCAGAAATTAGGGCAACTCTCTCCCTGCCCCCCAGGAGTTCACGGCCACGTCGGGGGGATGAGCTGATAAGCTCACCCACAGGAACCGTGTGGCCCGTGCTACAGCAGGGCCGAACCAACGCTCCCACAGGCTCTGAATTGCCGCCTCGCATGAGGGATCACAGGAGCCCCGAGGGACACGGGAGGTGCTCTGAAATCAGACAGGCTGGGCTCGACCCTCCAGCCGGCCCTGACGCGTCCCTCACTTCCCCGATCCTCTGCTTCGGCATCTGTGTAATGGTTCCACTATTACAATCCCCGTGAGGTTAGTCAACGTGAAATACACAGTCTATGAGCCAATGTACATAAAAGTGGCTCAGCAAAGAGTGTGGCATGGAGCATGTGTTCAAAAAATCAAACTTACTGTAGTTTTTTGTTGTTATCATTCCATTTGGCCTGTGGGGTGGCAGCCAGAGAACTGGGCTAGATGTTGAGACCCGTTTCTGGTCCCCATCTTGCCACGACCCGACTGTGGAATCCTGAGCGATTCCCTTCCTCGTCCTGGCACTGTTTCCGGAACTAAGACGAATTAAGATGAAGCTTCCTTCCTGCCCTGACCCCTAGGATTTGAAGGGAGGGCAGGCCCTGCACCATCTTCTCTGTCCTCCTCCTCGTCCCCTCCCCCTGGCTCCCCTCACTGCAGCCACTTGGGCCTCCTGGCTGTTCCTCAAACTCCCCAGCCGTGCTCTGCTCTCCGGGCTTTTCACTTGCTGTTCCCTCTGCCCGGAATCTACTGCCACCTCCCATATCCGCATGGCTCCCTCTCACTTCATTTGGGCCTCTACGCAAACGTCACCTCCTCAGAGGGGCCTCTCCTGACCACTCTCACGGCTGGCTTTCTCCTTAACCTGTTTTATTTCCCTTCGTGGCACTTTTCAGAAGCTTATATGTTGTATATGACTTGTTGATTGTTGACCTTCCATCCCACCTCACTAGAATGCCAACTCCACGAGAAGGAAGGTATCTGTCTGGCTCCCAGCTGTACCCCGAGACCCTACACGGTGCCCGCCCACTGTCTGCGCTCGGTCCACAAATGAGGACTAGGGTGGCCCTGAGCCTTGGAGAAGCAGCGTGGGTAGGGTGGAGAAGTCCCCAGGACTCGCTCCAGGGCTCACTCGCTGGGCCTCCTCACGGCCAGGAAAAGCACAAAGCTCTTCTCCATCCCTGCCGGGCACATGCCCCCTGCCCCTGGGGTCACGGACCTGAGACGGCCACCCCGGGCCCCAAAGCCCTCAGATGTTTCCAGGCTGCGGCAGCGGAGGAGGGGGTGGTGGCCTCTGGGCTCTGTCCTTTGTCCCAGGCCCCAGCAGAATTTAATTGCAAGGTTCAAAGCGCCTTTGCCCCTTCCCAGATAAAAGGCCGCTCAGCCGGAGAGATGAGCTGGTTAATAAAAGACGGGAGGGGGCCCTGGACAGGAGGCCCACCACCGCGCCCTGCCCACACCCTCTGCCAGTGAACGCTCTCAGCCCTCTGCCGCCGTTCCGGCCCGCTGCCCCACAAGAAAAGCCCATTAATTTAACACTAATAGGATTTTCAATTTGTCACAATCCTTGGAGATCCCCGGGAGGTGGGCGGGGGAGGAGGGATTCATAACAAGTCTGGGTTAAAGGAAATCTTTGCTCAGAGACTGGCCTGGACCCTAGACAGTCCCCTACCACTCCAGAGCCTTCAGGCAAGCCACAGCCCCTCCTGGCCTCAGTTTCCTCAACAGAAAGAAAATTAAGAAGACCCACTTCGAAAGGAGGCTGTATGGATTAAATGGGATTATGGAGGAATAACATCCAGCAAATGCTGCCCAGCTGGTGGTTGGCGCTCTGTAACTTTTGCCTCCTGCTGTCTCAGCCTCTCGGCCTCAGGTCGACTGGCTGCCCAGGCTGGACATGTGCTCCCTGCCCCCCAGCCACTGTCTCCTGGTCCGATGACAGTTTCAGCCAAACACCCCTTGGCAGGGACTGGGGGTTGTGAGGGAGTGTCTGGGAGCCTGTGGCCTTTTCATCCTCGGTGGGATCAGTGTCCTGAATTCCTCGTTGTTCAAGGAGAGCTGAGGATTTGGAGCTCCCAGACACAGCGGCCCAATCGGAACGCCCCAGCCCGTGCCAACCAGCTGCATCTCGGTTACAGCTAAGAACACAGCACACCAGCTGCCCGAGCCCCGTTCTCCAGGCGAATTCCTCCAGGATCAGGGGATACCAGACAGCAGGGACCACGTCTGTGCCGCCCCCCGGCCATGGGCTCAGCTCGGCGCTTTGTGGTCTGAAAGTGAGGGCCACCCTGGCACGGGGACGGGTCCGGGGACTGGGGGAGACGTGTCTGTCGGGGCAGTTGACGAGACACTGAGACGGGCACGGTAAAAGGACTGGACAAGCGCACCTGGCCAGGCCCCAGGCCTGGCTCAGGGCCACCCACCCTGGGTTTGCTGCTGCTGCTGCCACCACCCAGGAGAGAGAGGCGGGAAAGGAGGACTCGGGAGTCCAACGCCCCCACCCCCACCCCCAGCAAGTCCGGCTCTGGTCAGCTGCTTCCTTAGCAAAGCCCTCATTACCAGACTGGACAGGCCTAAGCCGGGGGCTTCAGCCAGCACTGCCTGTGGTCCCTGTTGGCTTTTGCCCCCATCCAGGCCCCCACAGGAGCCCCGAGCATAATTTACAACATCTTGATTCCTCAGCATCACGTGGCCCCAAACCAGACAGAGATGGGAAGGAGACAACACCGAGGGCGGTTTTGGTTACTCTATATTTCAGTCACCACAGACCTACTCAGGTGCAAAGAGAACCATATATCTTGTGAATAAAAGAAATAGCAGATGCATACTGGTGTTCACCCTCATTTTAATGGTCCCAGGAGCAAGCTTGATGGGGATCCCACACACAGGAACATAGTGAGACTTCACCGAACCAGCGTGGATGAGCCCAAAGATGCTGGCATGGAAGTTTGTGGGTTCTCAGGCCCAGGACAAAATGGTGGGTGGACGCCAGGGAGAAGATTCTAGAAGTATATGCTGTCTGAGCGCCACAGTGTCAATTGTGGGAAGTCACTGTGGGTGCCAGGTGGAATTCTAGAAGGGGCTGAGAAAGAGGGGCAGCCTGCCTGACACAAGGAGAGTTCTGTCTTGCCCATGCGGTAGATGAGGGAGACAGGGGAAGGAGTCCTCGCCCATGGACCCGGTTGGTCCCACAAACTTTTCGGAACATCTTTGCTTGGGTCTGAGTCACATCCTTGGCTTGAGCAGCTGGTGTCCATGTCTGCTCACAGGCAGGAAGTGGGGCCCCAGGGAGTCAGTGGCAGCAGGTGCCCAGGCAGGAGAGGGGCCGTGTCACCACAGGCAAGAGTCCCTGAAGGGGTCCCCCGAGGCAGCATTCAGAGTGCCAACCACCCACTCCTCCTCCGGGGCTCCCTGAATTGCCAGCTCTCACATCTAGAACGGTCCCCAGGGCTCCACCCAGCTTCCCACTGCACTCCAGTCTGGCTGTGAGAGCCCAGGTGAATTGCTCACTCTCTCTGTGCTTTTATTTTAGTTCACTGGGTGAAAAACGTGAGGGAGGAGGAGGAGAATTAAGAAGCGTTCTCCTGTCCCACAGAAAGTGAACGCCTTTTAGAAAAAAAGCTTGGTGAGCCATATTCAGGGTGGAGAGGGCAGTCTGTTCCTGTAATGAAGACATGGTGGCATTTATCTCATTAGAATGGTTAAGAAGGGATGAAAGGTATGCAGTGGGAGCATGAGATCGGTCACTCATTCATTCATGTAACAGCTATGTAATGAGCTCCTACCTGAAATCAGACCCCACTCCAGGAACACAGTGGAGACCCAGAAACAGACCCTTCCCTCAAGGATCCAGAGAAGTAAAGAGGAACCTACCCGGGTAGTGGAGGCTCTGCCGGAGGCCACACAGGGACTGGGAGCACAGAGAAAGGGGCCAGTCTGGGCAGTCAAGAGCCTTCTATCAGAAGTCACTTCTAAGCTGCAGCTTGAAAGACGAGGGAGAGGCAGCCAAGCAAAGTGAGGGTGGTCAGAAGAATCAAGGTGGGCGCCTGACATTTGCAAAGGCGTGGGGCATCTTCCTCCTCGCCTCCCTCACTTCTTAAGCACCATGTAATACCTCTGCAAAAATGAGTGAACGAATGAACGAATGAATAAACAAGTAAATGAACAAAAAGTGGAGAGGACACAGACATACATATTACAAAAAAAGCGTCCAAATACCTAAAAAACATCCAAGTGGACAGTGAGCACTTTCTATAAGGTGGAGCCAACCAGCTGCTTATCTCAGCACCAGATGGAATGGCCCAGGACTCTGACTTCTGATTTCTTCAACAAACCCCGGGAAGGAGACAATGGTTCTGTCCCCTCATCCACTGATGTGACCTCTGCTCCCACATCCAGTTCCCTTCCACTCAAAGGCTGGGCACCATCGCATTCATTTGCTGCCTCAGCAACATCTTGTGATCATCGACCACGTGCCAGGCACATGGAGTGATCACTGATGTAAAATCCAGATGTGGTGCTTCCCTCTGGATATGTCCACCCACCTTTGCTGGTCCCCATGATCACAGCAGGAACCCGGAACTACCTGGGTGGATGGCGGGCTGCCGGAGCCTTCCCAGTAAGTCACAAGTCGAGGGCAGGACTGGGCCTGTGGAAGAACATTCCTCCTCTGCTCTCCCGCCCAAACTCGTGGCCAAAGGCGAGGCACACGCATGGCTGGAATCCCATCGGTGGCACGCGGCCAACTGGCTGCCACTTGCTTATTTGGCTTGGAACAGGAAATACATTTTTCTACTATTTATACTGCTGACCTCAGGAATAAACTAATTACTGCTGCGAAGCTGCATTCCCACACTGTCCGGCTCACATCTGTAACCCCTGGTGGAGACCAAAGCAGACGAGGTGACAGATGGCTGGGAGGTCTGGGGGCTCTGGCCCAGTGGACACTCCTGCCCTGCTCCCTAGGTCTTCAGGTGAGACCACGAGTCACCCTACCGGCTCCTCAAGAAGAGGTCTGCCTGCTCTTCCCTTTGCCTTCAGCTAATCTCTCCTCTGGGTCTCGGTGTCTTAATCTGCACAATGGAGTGAGGTCAGGCTGAGCTCAAGGGACTGTCATTTGGAGTAAATGACACCACGTCTGAGAAAAGCTTCGTGTAAATATGATTACCCCAGAGGGCCCATCAGCCTGAACGGCCCAGCCCGAGAGGCCAGCTTGGCTCAGGCAGGCCCCACATCTGGGCCAGCAGCAGCATCACCCAGATGTGCTGCAGCGTCCACCGCAGTCCTCATGTCCCGATGTGTGAAATCTGCCTCCGAGACTGCTGCCCACAGCAACCAGACCAGCCTTGCAAACCAGCGATTTGGACACAGGCAGGCAGGCAGGCTGGGCACCGTCAGAGAGAGGCCGGGAAATAGAAGCTGACTGAGTGAACGGACGGAGGAAAGCAATCATGGCCTAAGTCATAATACTCTTTTAACTGCTTTTTAAAAAATTTACTGAATTGAGCAACTGTTTGGCTCCGGGGTCAGCAAACTTAACTGTAGAGGGCTGGATAATAAATATTTTAGGCTTTGAGAGCCATACAGTTTCTGTCACAACTACTCAACTGCCATTATAGTGTAAAACCAGCCACAGACAATACGTAAATGAACGGGCAAGCTGTGTTCCAATAAAACTTTATTTACAAAACACATAACAGGCCAGATTTGGCCAACCCCTCTGGCTGAACTAGCCGAATAGTTACTGTGTAACCTCAGCAGCATCCTTGATTCTTCCTGGTCACTGCTTCATCTGATGGGTCACCAGGTCCTAAAGATTCTTCCTTCTAAATAGCATTCCCTCCTTTTTACACCACAGCCACTGCCCCGGTCCAGCCCCATCACCTACCACCTAGATACTCCAAAAGCTCCCCACCTCTAGCCTCTCGCCTCTCCAGTCCATCTTCCACTCAGAAGCAGGAGAGAGCTATGTAAATTGCCATTCTGACCATGTCATTCCCCTTTCTTGGCTCCTATTGTCCTGACCACACAGTCATTCATGCTCTGGGTCCCGCTATCCAGCCCCATCATTCATTGTCCTCAACTCCCATTGAGAGCTCTAGCCAGACTGACTATCTTTTAGTTCTCCAAACACACCACGCTCAGCCTTTCCCTGTGCAAGGAAAACTTTTCTCCATCCTCTTCCCTGGCCAACTCCTATTCATGCTCCAGGTCTCAGGTCAGCTGTCACCTACCCTGGGGTGCTCCAGCTTACCCCTAGCATAGAAATGATCACACTTGTGGCACAGACTGCCATGTGTTCAACAAACCTCGTTTCCCTTTCTTCCTGGGCACACAGCTAAACTACATTTCCCAGCTTCTTTTGGAGTTAGATGGGGCCATGTCACCGAGTTCCAGCCAATGGAAGGAGGGCAGAAGTGATGGAAGCCATTCCAGGTCTGGCCTTGACCTCCCACATGACCCTGCATGCTCACTCTCTTTCCCCGTCTTCCAGCTGAATGGAGAGGATGCTGAAGACTGACAGGAAGACACAGCCACAAGCCCGGGTCCCTGAGTCACTGCTTGGATGAGAGAAATCCACCCGACCAGAAATCCTGTGTTGTATTAAGCCACTGACATTTTAGGGTTAGCCTAAATGGTTAGCCTACCCTGACTAAACCAATACTCCAGTGGAATTAATTTTCATTTGTCTGCCTTTCCCGTTAGACTGTATGATGCACAAGAGTAGGGACTTGTCTATCTCACACAACGCCGTATTCCCAGAACCTAGCACGATGCCCTGCATAACGTAGGAACTCAATGACTATTTGTTGGTTGAGGGAATAAATGAGTGAATGCAACCTTAGTGGGTGGGTAGGCTCCTCTCATCACCGTGGGGACATTGCAGCAACCCAAAGCCCACGCAGGTCCAGGGTAGGAGGCTCCGTTTAAAGCATTGGCCTTTGGGAGAGCAGCCTGGGCAGACTGCACTCTAGGGAGCTGAGCCCAAGCAGAGTCAGGGCCAACATTGTCAATCAACATGGAAACTGAAGGGCAGAGCACCCATCAGGGGCCGGGAGTGGCAGTAACAGGAAGACTCGGGAAGGTGGGATAAAGCGAGCACTGGACTAGGAGTCAGGAGTCCCAGATTCTGGGACCAATTCTTCCTTCTGACTCGCTGCATGACCTTGGTAAATAACGTCCTCTGTCAGAGCCTCATTTTCCCCCTGCTCTAAAAAAGAGGGGCAGGTTTGGACTATCAGGCTTTCAAATGGTTCCTGGTGGCAGGATCCCCATTTCTACCCCGGCCCTCCCCAAAATTGTCTGCAGTCTGCATCCTGGGTCTACGTGCCTCGTCCGCCACGGTCTCTGAGAGACCCAGCTGGAGACCGGGCCCAGACAAGCTCGCCTCCAGAAATAATAGGAATAGCTAACAGGTTTTGGCCAGGCATTTTTCTAAGCACCTTACATATAAAACACATTTAATCCATGAAGTAGGTACTATTATTATTTTGCAAATGAAAAAAATCAAGGCATAAAGAGTTTATGTCACTTGTCCAATGTCATACAGCTAGTAAGTGGCAAAGCTGGGACCCAAATCCAGACTGTCTGACCATCTGTTCTCAACTGCTTCTCTGATGTGTAGAAACCTGGTGTAATAAAAAGGAGAGGGCCAGGTGGTTAATATCATTAATAATAATATTATTATTATTATTAATATCTGCTACTTTTATAGCACTTACTATGTGCCAGCTGCTTTTATAATAAGCATTTTACAAATACTTGTTGATTTTACTTAAGCAATCCTATGAAGGAGACACTAGTATTATCCCCATTTTTCAGATAAGAAAACTGAGGCACAGAGAGGTTAAGTAACTTGAGAAAGGTTACACAGCTTGTAAGTGGTGGAGTCAGGATATGAACCCAGGCAATTTGGCTCTGGAGTCTTGAAAATCTCAAAGAATCAACAAAAATCTCCTGAAACTATTTTATCAAGGGATTATAGCAAGGTTTCAGGATACAAAGTTTAATATACAAAAGTCAATTGCTAGCCTATACACCAGCAATGAATATATTTGACTGCAACATTACGTTTCAATTATAATGTGCATTGAGCATTTGTCACATGCTACCCCTGTGCTGGGTGCTTTAGATGCACTAGCTCATTTAACCTTCTCAAAACCCTATATGGGTAGAAAAAGCATTTGACAAAATTCAACACTCATTCATGATTAAAAAAAAAAAAAAAAACTCTCAGCAAACCAGGAATAGAGGGAAACTTCCTCAACTTGATAAAGAACTACAAAAAACCTATAGCTAACATCATACCTAATGAGAAGAAACTAGATGCTTTCCCCCTAAGATTGGGAACAAGACAAGGATGTTCCCTTTCCCAACGTTTATTCAACATCATACTGGAGTCCTGGCTAATGCAATAAGACAAGAAAAGGAAATAAAAGGTATGCAGATTGGGAAAGAAGAAAAATAAACTGTCTTTGTTCACAGATGACATGATTGTCTATGTTGAAAATCTGAAAGACTCAACAAAAAAACTCCTGGAACTATTTTATCAAGGGATTATAGCAAGCTTTCAGGATTCAAGGCTAACATACAAAAGCCAATTGCTCTCCTATACACCCTCAATGAACAACTGGAATTTGACATTAAAAATGCAATATCATTTACATTAGCACCAAAAATGAAATCCTTAAGTATAAATCTAAAAAAAAATATGAAGATCTGTATGAGGAAAACTACAAAACTCTGATGAAAGAAATCAAAGATCTAATAAATGGAGAGATAGTCCATGTTCATGAATAGGAATATTCAATATTGTTAAGACATCAGTTTTTTCCAACTTCGTCTATAGATTCAACACAATCCCAATTAAAATCTGAGCAAGTTACTTGTGGATATCAACAGACTGATTCTGAAATTTATATGAAAAGGCAAAAGATCCAGAATAGCCAACACAACACTGAATAAGAAGAATAAAATCAGAAGACTGACACTACATGACTTCAAGACTTAGTATAAAGCTACAGTAATCAAGACAGAGTGATAGTGGCAAAATAATAAGCAAGTAGATCAATGGAACAGAATAGACGGTCAAAAAATGGGCCCATGTAACTATAGTTAACTGATCTTTGACAAAGGAGCAAAGGCAATTCAATGGAAGGACAGTCTTTTCAACAAATGGTGCCAGAACAACTGGACATCCACATGCGAAAAAAAAAAAAGGAATCTAGACATAGACTTTACACTTTTCAGAAAAATTAACTCAGAATTGATCATAGACCTAAATGTAAAATACAAAACTAAAATACTTCCAGAAGATAACGTAGGAAAAAATCTAGATGATTTTGGGTTTAGCAATGAGTTTTTAAAAACAGCACCAAAAGCATGACTCCTAAATGAAAAACTTGATAAGTTGGATTTCATTAAAATTAAAAACTTCTGCTCTGTGAAAGACACTGTTAAGAGAATGAAAAGACAAGCCACAGACTGGGAGAAAATATTTGCAAACACGTATCTGATAAGAACGTGTATCTAAAACATACAAAGAACTCTTAAAACTCAACAGTTAGAAAACAAAAAATCTAATTTAAAAGATGGGCAAAAGATCTGAACAGACACTTCACCAAAGAAGATACACAGATGGCAAATAAACACATGAAAAGATGCTCCACATCATATGTCTTTAGGGAATTGCAAATTAAAACAACGAGATGCCACTACACACCTATTTGAATGGCTAAAATCCAAAAAACTGACACCAACAAATGCTGGTGAGGATGTGAAGCAACAGGAGCTCTCATTCATTGCTGGTGGCAACGTAAAATGGCGCGGCCACTTTGGAAGACAGTCTGGCAGTTTCTTAGAAACTAAACATAGTCTATCATCCGATCCAGCAATCATGCTCCTCAGTATTTACCCAAATGAGCTGAAAACTTTTGTCTACACAAAAACCTGCACACAGATGTTTATAGCAGGTTTATTCATAATTGCCAAAAACTGGAAGCAACCAAGATGTCCTTCGGTAGACGAAGGGATAAACCAACTATGGTACATCCATATAAGGCAGCATCATTCAGCAATAAAAAGAAATGAGCTATCAAGCCATGAAAAGACATGGAAGAAACTTTTTTAAATTGAAGTAACATTGGTTTATAACATTATATAAATTTCAGGTGTACATCATTATATTTTGATTTCTGTGTAGACTACATCATCTTCACCACCCAAAGACTAATTACAATCCATCACCACACGCATGTGCCTAATCACCCCTTTCATCTTCCTCCCTCCCCTCTTCGCCCCTGGTGACCACCAACCCAGTTTCTGTCCCTGTGTGATTGTTTGTTGTTGTTTTATCTTCTATTTATGAGTGAGATCATATGGTATTTGACTTTCTCCCTCTGACTTATTTCCCTTAGCCTAATACCTTCAAGGTCCATCCACGTTGTCACAAATGGCAAGACTTCATCCTTTTTTATGGCTGAGTAGTAGTCCATTGTGTATATATACTCCATCTTCTTTATCCGTTTGTCCCTCGATGGGCACCTAGGTTGCTGAGACGTGGAAGAAACTTAAATGCATATTGCTAAGTGAAAGAAGCCAGTCTGAAAAGGCAACGTACTCTCTGGTTCCAACTACATGGTTCCCGGAAAAAGACAAAATTACGGAGAGTGGAAAAAGATCAGTGGTTGCCAGGGGTTCTTGTGGCCAGTGGAGGCGGGGAGGAGAAGGGATAAATAGGTGGAGCACGGGGGTTGTTAGGGCAGTGAAACTAGTCTGTGTGATACTGTAACGGTGGATACGTGACACGACGCATTTGTCAAAACCCATAGAACTGTCAACACAAAGAGTGAACCCTCATGTAAACTATACACATTAGTTAACAATAACATATCAATAATCAATCAGTTATAACAAATGTACCACACTAAAGCGAGATGTTGATAGAAAGGGAACTCCATGTGTGTGTGTGTGTGTGTGTGTGTGTGTGTGTGTGTGTGTGTGTGTTGGGTACTGTGCATGGGAAATCTCTGTACTATTGCTCAATTTTTCTGTAAACCCTAAAACTGCTCTAAAAAATGAAGTCTATTAATTTTTTTTAAAAGCCCTATATGGACAGATTATTATTACTCCTATTTTACAGAGATTATTATACCCTCATTTTAAGGAGGGATATTTTTTATTTACCTTCTTTTACAGAAGAGGACATTAAAGCTTAAGGAAGTTGCATGCATCGTTCAAGGTCACACAGCTGGCAAAGGGCAGGGTCAAGCTTTGATCAGTGGACAGGTTACCAGAGGCCCCTCAGGGTGTGGTGCCCGGAACTTACCAGTACTTGGAACAGACACAGTCCCTGCTCAGCTACCTCCCACCCACGTCCCTGCGTCATGGCCCTTCCAGTGGATCAGAGCGGGCACCTGGAGCCCAAACACTGAGCCGGCCGAGTGAGGTCATCACCAGGCTCCTCCTGCTCACCATCCCTCACCTTCTGTGCACAGAAACCCAGGAGGTGTCTGCGAAAGTCCATCCCTGTCAGGTTGGTTCGGTACCAAGAGCCGAGCTGATGTGCAGAACAGAGAGGTATCTTAGGGTGGAGATGCCTCAGTTGCCATGGCACCAAATAGACTAGAAATATAGGATGAGCGTCAAAGCTTGCGCTGCCACCACCACTTCTTCCACCGTGGGAAGCCCACGAATGAATGGGACCTCCACTGGCGGCAGGTCCAACCATCACTTCCATCATGACCAGGACTGAACGGGCCCCAGTTCATGGAGAGGTGACATCTACCATGGGAATTGCCAAGACCACCCTGGGATGGGGACCAGGAGTGGAGCGGAGGGCAATTGTCACGAGTGCTGACCGTGTAGCTAACCGTGGATGACTGGCAGACGCCACCCAGCGGCTGACCCAGGGCCCTGCTGGGGACTGAATGTTTGTGTCCCTACAGAATCCATACATTGAAGCCCTAACCCCAGTGTGATGGGATTTGGAGGTGAGGCTTTGGGGGGATAGTTAGGTCATGAGGGCAGAACCCTCACGAGTGGGATTAGCGCCCTTAGGAGAAGAGATAGAGAGAGATAACCTCTCTCTCCTCCACGTGAGGACACAGCAAGAGTATGGGCATCTGCAAACCAGGAAGTGGGCCCTCACCAGAACCCGGCCATCCTCGCACCTGATCTCAGACTTCCCATCCTCCAGAGCTGTGAGAAATGAGTTTCTGGGGTTTAAGCCACCCGGTCTACGATATTTTTGTTATAGCAGCCTGAACTGACCAAGACAGGCCCTAGGATTCTTGTCAAGAGTCTGAAAGCCAGCAGGGGTGGAGGAAACATGTCTGTCTGGTGCCTGGTCAAGAATGTCAGGGCAGCCTGGAAGCAGAAAGAACATGACCACAGACTCTCGGGCTAGCCCAGGGCGCGGGAAGAATCTGAGAACATGATAAAAGACCCTTCTTAGGCTATAAGAAGGTTTTTCACCCTAAATGCATATGTTTGAGCTCCTGGCGTGAGCCATTTATAAAGGCCTTTATTCCACATGATCTTGCTTAAACTCTCAACAGCCCTGGGAGGTGGGTATATTTGTCCCCATTTGACAGATGAGGCAACTGAGGCTCAGAGAACTGAAATCACCTCATGCTCACAGTCACACAGGAACTAATGACCTGAATTCCTTCCAACCCCACACTCCACCTCTTCCACTCACCCACACTGCCCAGCACATAGGAAGGATACAGGAAACCTTGGCAGAGTTTCACCAAAAGGGATGTTGTCCTTCAGCCCCCCTCCCACAGGGACCCAGCGAAGGGCTGTCTTTTCCCACTATGACCACAAACGGTGAGGGAGGGCGGCTCCATCCACTACCCTGGGTCACAGTTACCCTCAGCAGAACAGCCAGGGCAAACCCGGGGTGGGGCCACTGACAATGACCCCAGGCCAGAAGGAAGGTGGCCGTGTCTCCTCCACCTGGAGGCCCTAAGGCCAGTGGACTTAGCCCTTGAAGGAGAGGACCGGACAGGGTCAGGGCTGTGGTTTATAGTCCCAGCTCTACCACTGGCTGGCTCCATGATAAGGATCAAGAGCCCTAAAATGTTTACACCTTTGACTCAATAATTCCATTTCTGGGTTACGGATTAGGTAGTTACGTTACGAAATACCAACTCAGAAATGACTTTCTAGTCATTGAAATTTATGTCTCTAAGGATTTTAAAATAACATGAAAACATATTCTAATGTTAAAGATAAAATGGAATACATAATTGTCCACTAAGTATAATCCCAACTATGTAAAATAAAATGTGTAGAAAAAAAGACCAGAAAGAGACATATCATGATGTTAGCACTGACGGGTATGGGCCTTAAATAAATATAAAAGAAAATGACTTCTGTCTATGTGTCTGCACGTCCAACTTTTCTACCTCATTGCTTCTTTAAAAGAAAATATAAAATCGACTTTATTTGTAAAACAAAATATGATGGGTCAGAAGATTCAATATCATAAATATGTCAATGCTCCTCAAATTGATGTGGAAATTCAATGAATCACAATAACAGTCTCAGCAGGTCATTTTTGTGTATATATATGTAAAAGGTGACAAGCTGATTCTAAAATTTGGAAATGCAAAGAACCGAGACTAGTCAAGTCAAACGTGAAGAACACAACAGAGGACTCACACTGCTTGCTATAGACTGAATGTTTGTGTCCCCCCAAAATTCATGTGTTGAAATCCTAACCCCTAGTGTGATGGCATTAGGAGGTGGGGCCTGTGGGAGGTGATTAGGTCATGAGAGTGGGGCCCTCATGACTGAATTAGTGCCCTTATAAAAGGGACCCCGGAAAGCTCCGTCACCCCTTCCACCGTGTGGGGGGAGACACACTGAGAACACAGCCATCTATGAACCAGGAAGCGAGCCCTCACCCGACACCAAATCTGCCGGCACCTTGATCTTGGACTTCCCCGCCGCCAGAACTGTGAGAAATAAATTTCTGTTGTCTTTGAGACATCCTCTATGGTATTTTTGTTAAAGTAGCCTGAAAAGACTAAAACACTACTACATACCGTGACTGTTGTAAAGCTAGAGCAATTAAGACAGGGTGGTATTGGTGCCGGGATAGACAGACCAATAGAATAGACTAGAGAGTCCAGGAACAGACCCACACATGGGGTACTTGATGTGCGCCAACGGTGACCCTGCGGTGCGGTGGGGAAAGGAAGGTCTTTTCATTAAAGGGGTCAACTGGGTATATTCATATGAGGAGAAAATCTTGACCCCTACCGACACACCATGTACAAATTATTCCAGATGAAGTATGGATCTAACTGTGAAAGATAAAATGACAAAATTTCTAAACATAAGAGAATACCTTCATGACCTTCGGACTGCCAAAAATTTCTTAAACTGGACACAGATAGCACTAACCATAAAGGGAAATAATTGATAAATCAGGGTACATTAAGATTAAGAACTTCTGTTCACGGAAAGATACCATTTAGAGAACAGAAATATAATCTAAAGAGGGGAAAATATTTGCAATACATATATCTGACAAAGAACTCATATCCAGAGTATATGAACTCTACAAATCAAAAAGAAAGAACAACAACCCGACATAAAAACGGGCAGAAGAAATGGACAAATCCTTCACCGCAGAGGCCATGCAATGGCCATATTAAAATCATAATGGGATACGTTTCAAGCCCATATAAATAGCTAAAATGAAGAGACTGACAGTAAAGTGTTGGCAAGGATATGGAGCAACTGGAACTCCCACTCCCCGCTGGTAGAGTGTAAACGTGTACACCCGCTCGGTTAAACTGGCAGAATCTACTAAAGTGAACAGATACACACTCCGTGACCCAGTAATCCTATCCGTAGGTATAAACCCAACAGAAATGACTGGCCATGTGCCCCAAAAAGCATATACAAGAACGTTCTTAGCAGCATTAACAGCCCCAAACTGGAAACAACCCACATGTCTGTTAACGGTAGAATAGATAAATAACCTGTGGTGTAGTCATACAATGAACTCTACTCAGCGACGAGAATGAGCAATCTACAAATGCACGTGGCATTGTGGATGACTCTCACGGACATGAGGTTGAGAGAAAGAAGCCGGACACTGAAAGAATGCATGCTGTGTGATCGCATTTATATAAAGTACAAAAATAGGCAAAACTAATCTATGTCACTAGAGGTCAGAAGGGTGATTTCCTTCGCGGGATGGCTAGGGAATGGAATGGGGCACGGAGGGGCTCCTGGGGCTGCAGGTGATGTCCTTGACGTGGGTCCTGTGTGTTCAGGAGAGAATGCTCACTCTCACCTGGTCGTCCTCCTCATGATCCTCCCCGCCTGACCCAGAGCCCTCTCCCTGGGCAGCCTCTCTTTCTGGAAGATTCCAACCCCAGCCTCCAGCTGAAGGCCACCTCAAACATTCCTGTGACCCTCAGCAATGCCCTCACCTTGTCCCCCTTCTTGGTCCCTCCACTCCTCTCCCTCCTCCCTCTCCCTGTTTCCTGAATTTCCCAGCCCAGCATGGCCCCACTGCTCTCCATCTCTGCCACCATCCTCTCTTTACAGCCTCCCAATGGTCTCCCGGCCCATCCTGCCTCCCTCCCACCCGCCCACTGTCCCCACTGCAGATCAGGAGAGGCGTTTCCTTTCGTCCAGTCCCTCAAACACTTCAGCCCTTCTTGGCACACCCTGCTCCCCCTGCCCCCACACCTCTTTCCCTCCTTCTGACTCAGCTTCAATATCATTTCATCAGAAAAGCCTTTCTCGACCCCCCATTACACCCACCCAGAGCTGCCTGCCCTCTCCTGCAGTGTCACCCAGGGCACTTGTTGTCACCTGATGTTCATGCATCTTCTCACTAAGCTCCATGAGGATTGGGACAGTGTTGTGCCCACTGTCTGGCACACAGTAGGTGCTCAGTAAGGACTTCAGAATGGTCAAATAAAGGAATGAATGAATTACATGGATGTATCCACGGTTGTCACTGTCTCCTCTCTAATGTGACCTCATGAAGCCTCCCCCCTTGCCAGACTACATTCTAAGACCATATTTTTTGGCTCATCTATTGACTATGTCTATTCCAGTCCTCCAAAACCCGGTATTTCAGGACAAAATCTACCAGGTTTGCCACGGGCTTGAATTAACCTCCATTACTCGGGACCACTTTGATCACAAGCAACAGAAATAAGTGTTAAAAAGGAAAGGTTATAGACTCACACATGAGTCTGCTTTGGCTTCAAGCAAGGCTGGCTGCATCACAGGAAGCCACGACACCAGACCTCAGTCTCCCTCTCTCCCCATCTGGACCAGCCTAATCCTCAGGTGGACAGTCTCTTTCCTCGTGGAGGCATAGTGGCCAGCTGCTGCTCCAGCTGGCTTCCTGTTCTCTCACCAATCCCAGCAGAGGCCTCTCCTTCCCAACGGTTCCAACAAACGTCCCAGAACTCTGTTTCATTGGCCAAGCTTGGGCCACATGTCTATCCCTGAACCAATCTGTGTGGCCCAAGGAATGGAATGCTCTGACTGGCAGGCCTAGTCGTGTGCCCACTTCTTGTGGATGTAGGCCCAGCATGTCGGTTCTATTGGTGAGAGCCCCTGGAATGAATTCTAACAGTGGCACCACTTATTCCAGGCTTTTTATGGTCCAGACCTTTCACTCAGTCCTACATCTGTGTCCCCTTTCATCTTCACAAGGATCCTGCAAGGACTGGATCCACTTGAATTCACTGGAAAGGATCTGTCTTAGACACAAAGAAACGGGGAAGTGACTTTCCCCAGGTCAGTGGCGGGAGCAGATAAGAACCTGACTCCCAAGTCCACAGCTTTGGCCAGGCCATTCTCCTCCTGCCTCCCTGATCCCACCCTCCACTCTCCCAAGCCCTGCCCCAGCCCACTAGTCTCTGCTGTTGTCCTTGGTGCTAGGACTCAGCACCAAGACAGCCCTAGGGGAGACTCTGCCAGATGAGAAAGGGCATGCCCTCCATCTACCCAGATGCCCATCATGTCTCCTGTTCAAACAAGCAGGTGGAGACTGACAAAAGCAGAGTCACCATGGGTCAGCCTTGACCCTTCTCCACTCCAGTGCTCCCCCCACCTGTCCCAGGGCCAGCTGCCCAGGCTGGGGGAAGGGATGCGAGAAGCCCTGTCTGGGCAGCTGACGGGCTCCCAGGCTCCCCAGTCTGAATGGGGCCAGCTCCCTCAGAAGGGCAGGTCCTCACTGTCCTGGGCAGTGGGCTGGCTCCCACCACTCCCACAGAACAGTGGAGAAGAGCAGCTGAGCCCAAGGCCAATTTTGATTGGACAAGACAGGAATAAACACCACATTTGGATTACATTCACGTTTTAAACATACCTGCCCTTTGCAAACCCTTGCTCAAACTAAGATATTCCCCATGCTGCCTTTTGACATCCTTCCTTGAATCAAGTGGTAGAAAAGAGTTCTAGCTCCAACCACACATGTGGGTTTGCCCATTAGTGATAATAATAACAACAGCAGCTTTCTCTCATACGCATCAGCTCCACGCCAGGCACTGCTCTAAGCCCTCAGTTAATCTCTCAATGATTCCATGAGGTAAACATTATTATATCCCCATTTTACAGATGAGGAAACTGAGGCACACCAGTGAGAACTACAAAGCCGCTCTTTGACTTCCCTGGAGGGATCTCTGTTCATTCAACACGTGACTGGTAAGAACCCTGGGTGACAGAGCCTCACACACTGGGCTTCTGCTGACCGCAGTGGGTTTTGCTGCATTTTCATCTTTGTCTCTTTTATCGCGTTCTGTTTTGCAAGGAATCCCAAAAACTTTTAGAAGTAGGTGTGGTAAAATCCTAAATGATTTCTGAAACTAATTTCTTCAAATCATTTTTACGCTTAATTAATTCATCCAACTAACCGCATCTGACAGCAAGCTTGCAGGGACGGCGTAGGGGGCAGACCTGGGAGGCCCAATCCAGACAGGGGCCAGATCACACAGCACCCACGGGCCACGGTAAGGAATTGGACTTTATCCCATGGCAATGGGAAGGCGATCAAAAAGGCCACAGAGGCTAGTGGTTAGGAGCATGAAGCCAGGCAGCCCGGGTTCAAATTCTGGCTCTACCACTCACAGCTGCAGGACCTTGGGTGAGCTACTCAACCTCTCTGGGCCTCAATTTCCTCATCTGTAAAATGGGGCTTGAAATAGTACCAGTCTCAAAGGGCAGCTGTGGGGGCTGCATGAGTTTGCACATGTGAAGTGTTAGAG
Source organism: Tapirus indicus (assembly GCA_031878705.1). Taxonomy (NCBI): domain Eukaryota; kingdom Metazoa; phylum Chordata; class Mammalia; order Perissodactyla; family Tapiridae; genus Tapirus; species Tapirus indicus. Next base: position 101,188,873 of record CM062924.1, on the reverse strand, counting down.
CAGGGCCTGGCACACAGTAAGTGCTCAATAAGTGCTCACCCTTAAGGTCTTTAAGCCATATCCACCAGAAAGAGCAAGGACTCTGCCACTAGGAGGCTGAGGCTCGAGTGACGTGGCCACCTCCAAGGTCACACAGGTGACCTTAAAGCCACTCAACATCCTTGTACAAGCACCTCCAGAGTGCTGGGGCCTGGGCTGGGCCTGGAGCACCTCCCCGCATCAGACCCCATCCTGGAGGTGCTCACCTGGGTGGGACTCGGGAGGACAAGCCAGGCCCCTGAGCCCTGAGGGGAGTTGGGGCCTCCAGTCCAGCTGGGCCCAGCAGTGGAGGGGCAGTGTCTGGGGTCGGGTGCTCCTCAGCCCTGCACCTCCCGGGGTTCCCATTCCTCTCTAACCGAGCTCAGCTCTGCATTCTGGGGTCCAACCGGCACATTCTCCACGCGGAGCAAACCTCAACCGCACCTGCTGTAGCCCAGCGCTCAGGTAAGAGGCCAAGGTGCCATGCACGTGACCCTGCCTTTGAGGACGTCCTCTGTCCCCCACATCCCTCCTGGCCCCTCCCCCAAGATCAGAGAAGCTGGGTAACATGTGTGAATGCACACAGTAGGCACTTTGTGAATCCTCGTCTATTCACCATGAGGAACACCTCACTGGACAAGTGCAAAGAACTGGCTGGCCCACTCCGGGGAAATAGTCCAGAACGTGGTGGGGTCACAGGACAGCTCAGCGAGCCCTCTAACCATCCTGGCCTTGTGCTGTGATGGGACAGACTCTGAAATGGGGTCCAGGCACTTGAGGCCGAGTCCTGCCTCTGCCGCTAATTCCATCTGAGACTTTGGGCCTCCGTGTCCCCGCTGGTAGAACAAGAGGTTTAAACTAGGGGGTTGTCGGCCTTTACAGTCACTTGGCCTCCATTCAAGGCACATTCACTGGTGCTTTACTCGGTGCCAGGCCCTGGGCTCAAGGACCCCTCAATGCTCGAGGGGACCCAGTGCTGGGGGCACTCTGGGACTTCCTGGAGGACTTCCTGGAGGAAGTGATGTTTGGACTGAGTCTCACAGGATGAGTAGAAGTTAGGCGGGTAAAAGATTGAGGATTCCCCCTCGCGGCACTGAGCAGTCATAGTCGGACTAGTGTAATTTAGAGAAAGCACTGTGGCAACTCCGTGGAGGAAGGACTAGTGGGGATGCCTGGAGTCCAGAGAACAGTTAGGGGCAGATGGTGGGATCCAGGTGGCCTGTGGACATCCCAGGCTGGAGCTCATTCAGAATGTTCTGGACTGGAGACTCCTCAGGCTGCAGCTGGGGGCTGAGGCCATGGGAGCCAACAAGAACTGTCAAGAAGGAGCGTGCAGAGAGGGGCAGCCAGCAGAGGAATGAGGCGGGGAACGCCAGCATCCACAGCCAAGGGCAGGGGGAGGAGGTGAGACCAGGGACAGCCCACTGTGCTCCCCGCTCAGAGGACCAGGAACCTTGAGGGTCATGTTCCTGTGTCCACAGAGCGGACACACGGCAGGTGCTCAAGACACGTTTGGGTGTTTTAAGATCCTTTAAATTAAGAGATTCGGGGAACCCAGGAGAGGCGAGAGAAAGTAAAGCCCAGGAGGAGAGTGGACTGTCGGTGGGGGAGCGCCCTCCAGCATCAACGCTGCCCAGAGGTCAAGACCAGTGGGGTTTGCCCCAGGAAGGTCCTTGGTATGCCTGCGGGATCGGGGGTGAGGGAAACAGTCCGCACGGGGGTAAAGAGAGAAGACGTGGAGACAATGGGCGCAGAACACTCTCTCCGGACCTTTTGATGGAAAATAGACGAGGAAGAGGGAGAAGCAGGTGCGGAAGGGGCCTGAAGGAGGAGCAGGGACGAGGAGAGGGAGAGGGAGAGCAGTAGCCGGAGGCGGTGGGGAGCTGAGGGAGGGTTTGAATTCCAAATACGTTATTTGCTGAGTGACCTCAGATGAGTCAGGTCACCTCTCTGAGCCTCAGTTTCCTCAGCTGTAAAGTGGAGGGAAATTGCCCCCACCTTAAGGATTGGGAGCACCGAATGAGGTAACCATGCCAAGCATCTAGCGCAGTGCCCGGCATGCTACAGGTCCCCAGAGAACGGGCCTGTCCTCCCCTCGCCTGAGCCCCACACCAGATCACGAGTGGCAGGACATTCTCATTATCAAGTCATTACTCCCATTTACACACGAAGGAACTGAGTCACAGAGAGTCAAGTGGCTTGTCATTCTCTACCTTCTCAGTCTGTCCCCAAACACACAGGGCAGCACCAGCTCCTCACTGGTGTGGGTAAGGTGATGTCTGGCACAGGGCCCAGTGGTGAAATATCTGTTGATCGAATGAATGGAGAGATGGACACAGAAACCAGAGGAAGGCTGCTCTGGCCTGGTGGCCACAGTCCTACAAAACAAAAAGGGGGACCCTGGAAAGTACCCAATCAGAGCCAGCCAAAGGAGCCACGGGAACCATCTAGTCCTGGGATTCTCACACTGGGGTGCCCCTCGGGTTCACCTGGAGAGCCTGTTAAAACTTGGATTCCTGGAGCCCACCCCAGACCTCCTGAGTCAAGATATCAAGGGGAAGAATCCAGGAATCTGCACTTTTAACCCGGATCCCAGACGATGTTGATGCAGATGACCCACGGGCCACGCTTTGAAAGAGACGGATGGGCCATGCCCTTATTTTATAGAGAGGACCCAGGTCCGAGGAAGGGAAGACAAGGCTGTGATCCGATAACCCGGGTGTCCAGGCTCCAGGCCACTGTCACTCATGGGGCCTGCAGGTGCCCTAGGGGTAGAAGGCAGGGAAAGGAACTGAGGGGAAGAAAGAAAGACCGTACAGGATAAAAGCTCACATCTAAGGCAAGTCAGGTTCAAGAGGTAAAGCCAGCTGCCCAGGACCTCTCGGCTGCTATGTGTCAGGACGTGAACCCAGGTCTGTCTGATGCTAGAGTCGACTCCCTAACCATCTGGGAACACTGCCTCCCAGAAAAAAAGAGGGAAGGAAGAAGAGGAGAGAAACGGGCAGCAGCAGAGGGTCTTGCAGACGCCCCAGGAGAGGGAGGAGGCGAGGCCTGTGTGGGGAGGGGGCAGTCTGCCCTCTGTGCACCTAGGTGGCAAGCCAGGCTGGCTGCTGTGGACAGGGAGCATCTGCTGGTCCTGGTGCCCTGTGGTTGCCATGCCAACCCCCAGGCTGTGTTTGCGGATGTTGTATTTGATTTCACACGTTTGGAACTCCAATTACGTCATTTCGCAACACAGGGTTGCCATGACAGCCGGCCCCACGTTCCCTGGGTGGCTCACACCTTGGGGGAGAGGGAGGGGCCCGGCTGGCTCCCCCCACAAACCTCAGCCCAGAACCCCCTTGAGCGGGGAGGCCCGGAATGTGGGGTTAGGAAGCACCTTAGGAATCAGTTAACATCTACATTTTGTGAAGGGAAACCGAGGTCTGGGTGTGAGCATGCCCCTCCTGGCTGCCCCCTGCCAGTGTGCTCCCCACACCCCACACGCCTTTTGGTGGAGTTTTTGCACACCTGGTGCCCACGGGCTGAGGGCCTGACAGCTGGTACCCAGCAACCAGTCTGGCCGTCTGCCCTGACCCACTCTCTGGGACTGCAAAGCTCCTGGTCAATATGCCACGTTCACAGACCCATGCACAGGTGGGCAAGTGCGGGGGGGGGCAGACTGGCTGAGAACACCAGCTTTGATGTCGAACCCGGCTTCAAATGCTGGCTTCCCACTAACCAAGCATGAGCTCTGGACAAGTGGGGCCACCTCGCCAAGCCTCCGTTTCTACCTCTGAGAACAATCCTCGACACTTACTCATTCCAGCTGCTGGGAGGATTGACCGCGTTACTACGTACAGAGCACCTATTACCGAGAAGATGCAAAACTAGTGATCGTTGGGGTTCCTTTGGGGGGGGGCGGTCGTTGTAGCTAAGTTCTGCACTCAGCTCTACCACCAACCCGCTCTGTGACTTTGGGCAGCTTACTTTCCCTCTCCAGTCCTCCGAACTAGTAATGCTCACTCCTCACCATTGAACTCTCTATCCCTTAGCCTGAAATGCCAATCATTTTGCCTCTTACCTGCTGGCTTCCATCTGTCGGGTAAAGGCAAACAGAAAGGCTGCCAGACGTGGTTCAGAAGCTCAGAGGTCCAGCTCCCTCTCTCACTAGCTGTGGGAAGAGAGCAAATCCGTCCAGGGCCAGGCGCTCTGTCTTTCTGATCTGTAACCTGGGACTAGCGGTCCTTCCCCCACCTCTGCGCCACAGGCTCCCGGAGAGGAGGCACAGTCTCTCAAAGGGCACAGGACCTTCCTCTTCATCGAGGCACTGTCACAGCCACCCTTCAAAGGATCTGTCCCCAAAAACCTCAGAGAGAGACTATTTAAATTCTCATTTTTTTAGATGAGGAAAATGAGAGCCAGAAAGCTGACGGGAGTTGCCCGAGATCTTAGCAAAAAAAAATCCGGAAATATGTGAGGAGCTGTTACTGCAGAAGAGAGCCATGTCCTTGGGACAGCCATCGCAGCCAAGGGCTTCCGGGGACAACCAGGGAGCCTCGCCTACTGCCCCCAGTGCCGCCCACTCCTCACCCAGCCTCCACAGCCCTGGATGCTTCCCCAGACCCAGAGCCAGGACCAACACGAGCTGTTTCCCCTCGATGCCGCCTCCAACTTGCGTGTACTCGAGTTTGCTGGAAAAATCAAACAGCGCCACATGTAAGGGAGACATGCTCTGGGCGTGTGCCCGTTCAGCCCAGTCCAATCCAGCTTTCCAACCAGTCCAGCCCAGTCCAACCCAGCGAGTCTTTCTGGGACTCAGCCTTTGGCCAGAAGCAAAGCACAAGCCTGGGAGTCTGACCGACCCGGGTTCAAATCCTCACTTCCCCAAAGCCGTACTGTGATCCCAGCCCCCTGCCCTTCTGAGCTGCAGCCTCCTCATCTGCAGAACGGGAGTGATGGTGTGCATTTCAGAGTCACCAGGAGGATGAAAGGACATGGCAGGTGTGAGAGGGCCTGGCACAAAGTGGCCCACTAAACGTCCGCTCCCACCTTTCTTCCAGGCAGCCAGCCCTCCCGGGGGCTGGGGAACAGTCCCTGCAACGGAGGAGCTTTTGTACCAGCTCATCGAAGAGGCAAGACTCTCCGCCTGAGAGAACGGAAGACGAGACAGCGTCCAATCAAATGCTGAAATGCGCCCAATGAGTCGTGAGAGATTGTGAGCTCAGAGGAGGAGGATGGAGAAGTGGGCTGGAGAAGTCGGGAAGGACTTCCTGGAGGAAGAGGAGGGAAGTTGAAGGATTGCCTGAAGACAGAAATGCAAGCAAATAATCACAGCGCAGCGGGATGCACACGGTAATAGATGTAGATGGCGAAGGAGCGGTGAGGAGGCCGGAAGGGAGGAGGCCACAGAGGAGGTGGCTCTAGAGCAGCATTTTAAAGGATGAATGGGCCGTGCAAAGGAGAGAAGGCAGAGGTGTCATTGTGAGCCTGTAGACAGAGGAGCGTGCATCTGCAAAGAAACAAAAGTGTGAAACAGCCCAGGGCACTTGAGGAATTACTGGACCAAAAAGAGGGAGGTGTTGGCTGGAAACATAGACGAGAACAGATCAGGGAGGGTCTGAAAGGCCAGGCTTCGAATTAGTCACACAGGCCTTGGGGAGCCCTGGAGGGTTCTCTGGGAGGAGCTGACATGAACAGATTCGAGGTTTAGAAAAAACACTCTGATTAAGAGGGGGTTGGGTTACAGACACTGAAAGCGAAATTGAAGGCAGAGAGAAGGTTCTGCAGTGGTCTCACTAAGAATCAAAAGCTATAGGAGATGAGGAATGGATCTCAGACAATTTAGGAAGTAAAATCACTAGATCTTTTTGTAAAATACAAATAACAAAATTTACATTTTAACCATTCTTAAGTGTGCAGTTTTGTGGCATTAAGTATATTCACATTGTTGTACAACCATCGCCACCACCATCTCCAGGACTTTCTCATCTTCTACAGCTGAAACTCTAAGCCCATTAAATGCAAACCCTCCATCCCCCCTCCCCCAGACCCCCGGCAGCCACCATTCTGCTTTCTGTCTCTATGAAGTTGACTCCTCTAGGTACCTCATTTAAGTGGAATCATAAAATCCCACTTGTCCTTTTGTGACTGGCTTATTTCACTTAGCATAATGTCTTCAAGTTGCATCCATGTTATACCATGTGTCAGAATTTCTTTCCTTTTAAGGCTGAATAATATTCCATTGTATGGATAGACCACACCCTGCTTATCCATTCATGTGTCAGTGGACATTCAGGTTGCTTTCACCTTTCGGCTATTGTGAATAATGCTGCTATGAACATGGGTGTACAGATATCTCTTTGAGACTCTGCTTTCAGTTCTTTGGGGTATATACTTAGAAGTGGAATTGCTGGAGCATACATTAATCCTGTGCTTAACTTCTTAAGGAATCTCCGTACTTCTTCCACAGAGGCTGCACCATTTCACATTCCCACCAGCAATGCACAAGCGTTCCAATTACTCCACATCCTTGCCAACGCTTGTTATTTCTGGGGTTTGATAACAGCCATCCTAATGGGTGTGAAGTAGTAAACTGCTAGATCTTGATGAATGATTGCATATGAGGAGCTGAGGGGGTAGGAGGGTGAGGGAAAAGAGGAGATTGACTCCTAGATTTGCAACTTAGCCAACTGAGTGGACGAAGATTCCCCGGCTGGGCTGGGGGCCCCGGGAGGGGAAATCAACATGAGGAAGAACTTGTGGGCCATTGAGCTTGAGGGTTCTGCGGGACATCCTGGTCGAATATTGGAGTCTGTAGGTCTGAGAGAGTCTGTGCTGCAGACTGGAAGTCGCCAGCATATGATGAGAAGCCACAAGCAAGAACAAGATTGCTTCGGAAGTATGGGATACAGACAAAACGGGGAAGCCCAGAACAGAAGCCTGGGGGCCCTTACATTTTAGGAGCAGGATAATGAAGGCACCCACAAATGGAGACAGAGGAGGAGCAGTCTGAGAGATAGTAGGAAACCATTCTGAAGTTGCCTAGTCTAGGACTGGATTCTGCTCTAAGCCACAGAAAACCCATATCAGTGGCTTAATCAAGGTACAGTTTCTGTTTTCTCCTCTATAAAAGAAGGATGGAGAGAGGCAGCCCATTATCATCAGACTCAGACCTTTCATTTTTTTTTCTTTTGCTGAGGAAGATTAGCCCTGAGCTAACATCTGTGCCAGTCTTCCTCCACTTTATACGTGGGTTGCCGCCACAGCATGGCTGCTGAGTGCTGTAGGTCCACGTCTGGGATCCAAACCTGCGAACCCGGGCTGCCAAAGTGGAGAGTGCCAAACTTAACCCTACATCACGGGGCCAGCCCCCAGACTTTTCTCTGCTATTCTTAGCCCTGATTTCCACATTCAAGGTCAGTTCATGGTCACAAGATTGTTGCTGCAGCTCTAGCCATCACATTCACGTTCCAACTGCAAGAAGGAAGAAGATTTGCCTCCTAGCTGAGACTGCCCAGACTCTTTTAAAGAGCTTTCCTGGAAGCTCTTTCCCACTCTTCCCCATCGCTTTCACTTACACCTCATTGACCACTCCCAGGAGCAAGGGAGGTTGGAATACGTGGCCTTTTAGCAGAACACACTGATTTCCTGAAGAAGATCTAGGTCCTGTCAGTAAGGAACCAGGGGAGAATGGCTGAAGGGGAGACCACCGGCAGTCTCTAACACAGAAGGGAGAAGAACTTTCCAGAAGGAAAAAAACGGTAGGATGCTAGCTAAGGTTAACCGTTGGACTTGGCAATGAGGTCACTGGCACCCTCCTGCAGGATGAGGGAGGAGGGGAGGTGGCAGTGGCTTGAAGCACGAAGAGGGGAAACAAAGGCATGTTAGCTGACCACACCTGGGAGGTCAGCAGCCAAGGGACAAACTTGGTACCCAGAGAGAAGACGCCAGATCGAGGGAGGTTTGGGGTCCTTAATTCCAAGATGTGAAGACTTAGACATAATAGGCTGCAAGGGCTGAGCCAGAGGAGGGAGGCAAAGGAGTCGGAAAAAATGGGGATTATTGCAGGTGTGAGGCCCCAGGGGAGACGGGACAGAACAGGGGTCCAGAAGAGAATGGAGGGAGCAGCCATGCGCCAGGCAGGAGGCCTCAACCTGGAGACCAGGGGACGGAAGGGGAAGATGATGTGGAAGGGGTGAGGGGCTGGGGCGGGAAACCAAGGATATGCCCACCAAGGCCTCAGAGCCTTGACGAGTAACAGGCAAGGCCACCTTGTCTGTGCGAGGGGGTGGGAAGCAGCCAGGGGCCCTGAGGGGTGGTGGAGGCCAGGCCAGGTGATGAGGGCCTGGAGAGGGACCACCCACAACAAAAAAAGGGCTTGAAGGGCAGTGCTGAGGGCCCGGCTGAGACTGGAGACCGTGGTTCTGACCTGCCCAGTGACCTACCGGGCAGCGAACTTCCGCCATCCTCAACTGAACGAGCAGCAGAGGAGGGAGATGGGGGATCAGGACGGGGGGCTGTGGCGGCAGACGGAGCCCTGGGGAGGGAAAGGGAGAGCTCGGGAAAGCTGCCCCAGAGGGTCCTGCAGAGCCGTAGGTGGTCACCACCAGGGAGTGGGGCTCAGAGTGTGGGTTCAGAGGGGGCAGTCCTGGAGGATGACAAGACCTGGGGGGCTACAGCAGGGAGCAGCTGAAGGAAGTGGAGTCACTGGAGATGAGAAGGTCCAGGAATTGAGCGACCAGGATGCTAGACCGGTCATCCACAAGGTGACTAAAGTCACCCTGGATAATGGTGGAATGGGGTGGAGGGAAGGGTGTGAGCCAGTCTTTAAGCAATGGGGAAGGTGGCAGGGAGGTCAGTGGGGGACAGCAGCAAGGAGGACCCCAGCCTGGTAGCACATGGCAGGGTTAGAAGGAGGAGGTTAGGGCTGGCAAGCTGGTGTCAGGCAGAAGAGGTGGTGAAGCATCTGTGAGCCGTAAAGACATCTGGGACCTATACATGGAACCAAAGGCCTGGACAAGGACGGTGTCTATGGTGAGGCGACGGCAGGCAAAGAAGGGAGAAGATGAGAGAAAATTGAGGTTTTAGGGCAGACTTGGTTATCCCATTTTACAGATGAGAAAACAGAGGCCCAGAGAGAAGAGACACCCAGGGTCACACAGAGTGACTGAACTTGAACTGGACCTAGGCCTTTGCTTCAACCACTCAAGCCTGCACAGGTCCCTTCCCCTTTTCTGGCCTCAGTTTCCCCATTCATAAAATGAGATCAGCTGGTGTGGTGGCTGGACCTTAGCTGTGACCCATGAAGATCTGGAAACTACACAGAAGTTCTTGGAGTAAGAGATCCCCTTCTCCTGGCCCTGCCCTTTTAACTGAGTCACCTCCGAAACAAGAGAACTTTCAAAATTCCCCCAACTCTGTGTCGGGTCCTCGGGGAGTAGGGGACGCTGTCACAGGAAAGGTGGAGACTGGGAGGAAGCTGAGATCCAGGCAGGTGGAATCGGGCTGCCGCCAGGACCACTACACAGCTGCCCTCTTTCCCAACAGGCCGCCCTTGGGAAGCAGCCTGTGTTGATCTGGACACAACAAACCCTCTAGAGAGGATTGTCCTCAACACCAAACACTTATTCTCCACCTCCCTACCTGTGTCCATCCCACTCCAGTCCCTGCACTGCACGCTGCTGGTGCCATCTTCCCACGGCCAGCTTGCTCCCTGTCCCTCTCCTGCTGTGAAATCTTCTGTGGCTCCCCATTGCCTAAGCCAAGTTCTTACCTAGCATGCCAGGCCCTTTGTGATCCAAACCCATTGCCCTCTGCAGCAACACTATCCACGAGCCCTCCACTCCAGTCTCATACTTCCCAGCTCCAGGCCTGGGTCATTCTATTCCCCCAGCACACACCTATCCGATGGGGAATGCTCTTTCCTCTCTGCGATACAAACTGTACAAACAAAAAACCCCAATGTCTCCATGTCCTCTAGGTTCACCATGGCCTTAATTTCAAAATAAAATCATTCAAACCCCATGTCCCATACAGCAGAAAGTCCAATGCCCTTCCTGATATTTCTGAGACCTCCTAAGGAGGCTTACGGTTCCCATCTCCTTCCACTCCTGGTTCTGCTCCTCCTCTGAGCCACGTCTCCATTGCATCCTGCTGTCTGCCAGCCCCTCTCTGCTCCCGTGTGCAGCCTCTGCCCTGACCGCCTCACCCCCAAGGCCCCACAGACACAAGGCCGTGTGTGCAACAGACCTTACTGAAGGTTTGGGGAAAGGAGAGAGGTTTCTGGACCTATCGACATCAGCATCAAGGTGAACATTTCACTTACTGTTCAGAACATTCGGGGGCCCTCCCTGCCAGCCCGCTTCCCGGCTCTGGCTGCCCCCATGTTCCCGAGCCCCTCTCGACCGAGGAAGCCCCTGCTCATCTCCTCTCTGCTCCAAGCCCTGGGCCTCCCAAAGCCTCCTCCAGCGGCCGAGTGATAACTCCCAGACTCCCGCTCCTCGTCACGCAGAGCCGCGTCCTTCACTTTGTGATGACCTTCTCCTTCCAGACCAGGATCGGGGGTAGAGCAGGGAGATCCTGCCCTTTCATAACCAAAACGGGCCTCTCGAGGGGCTTTCCGAAGCGAAAGAACAGCCTCCTCTGTCCAGCCCCTCTCAAGCAGGAGCAGCTGCCTTCAGTTCTTTATTCCAGTAGCAAAGTTTTTGTTTTCACAGAATGGAATTTTAGAGTCAGAAGCTGGACCGTCAAGTCCAAGGGCATCATTTAATAGATGAGAGGTTGACTGAGACCCAGGGGTCAGGATCCCACCCAAAGAAAGCCCAGCAATTTAGCGCCAAGGCTGGGGCAGAACCTAGTTCTCCGACTCCGGGTCTGGGGCTTTTCTGCTCCCCACACCACCTGCTCCTCCACATCCAGTACAGAGGGGAGAGGTGACAAGGAGGGAAGGGACATTCACTGAGCACCTACTATGTGCAGACATGGTGTCAAGCATTTCCTGTGCACTATGTCATTTAATCCTCATGTCTACTCTTGAAATAGGAACCGCTATTATCCCCATTTTACAGATGAGCAAACTGACACCCAAGGAGCAAGCCCATAGTCAGCCGTCCAAGGTACATCAGCTCAGAACTGGAATTTCAGCCAAGGCCAACTCTTCAAGGAATTCACCCGGCTTGGTCTGAAGTGGGGTTTGTATTCTTCATAACAATAAAAGCAAACACTGGGGGACTCTGCCTGTGCCAGGCACCAGTACGAATGTTTTACATGATTCATCCTTATTTAATCTTCACAGTAATCCCAGGAAGTGTGTAAGGTTACTCCCATTTTACAGACAGGGAAACCAAAGCTCCAAGATGTGGGGTGATCTGCCCAGGCTCTCACAGCTGATCAGTGACCGAGGTAGATTCAAACCTAGATCCATCTGGTTCCAAGCCAATGCTCTTCCCACTCCCTTCCCCCAAGGTCCCCATCACCCCTTTCTGCTGGGGAAGGACAGGGGTGCGCACCAAGCCTTTGCCTGTCTCTCTCCTCTGCCTCCTACCAGCTTTGGGGCCTCACTTTGCCCCACTCATGGATTCACTTCTGGGCACCTGGAATGTGGTTCTGGCCTTGGTGCCAGCCTAGAAGGGGCAGGCCCTCCTTCCCCTGCCCTGCCAGCCATCCCCACTCCCAGGTCTCAGCAGAAAGGATTAGGTTTGGGGCTAGGAGGCCCCTCTGGGCAAAGTCCTGGCTGCCAGGCCCAAGCTGCTCCTCACTGGCAGCTCGCTCGGGGACTGAACTAGCTGACACCTATGGTCCTGTCCAGGCCCAGGGTGGGATGTTCCCCTCCCTCCAGGCACCATCACCACAACCTCCCCTCCCCACTGGGGCTCTGGCTCTCAGCTCTGTCCGGCTGCATCTGAAGAGGCACTGGGCTCCTCTATCCAGGAGTTAGGGGTGGACATTCATAGATTTGAGGGATGTCTCCCCTAGAGCTCACCGCTTGCCAGGAACAGCATCCAATTTGGCTTCCTTATGCCCGAGTGGCGTCTACTGGGAGGCTGCAGGGAGCTCGCAGAGTGGAGGGCAGGCTGGGGGACCAGGTCCAGACTCAAGCCCAGGAGGAGGAGGGCTCGAGGCTGTCCCAGCAGCCCCAGCACCATCTCAGCACATCCCACTGGCTCTGCCTGCACCAGTCCCTGCCGCTGAGGGAACACAATGACCAGGCTGGCTCAGGCAGGTCACGTGTTCTACCTCTAAGAGGGAGGACTCACGCAAAACAGTGGACTCAGAGTGGGCAGGGGAGGGTCCCTGGGGATCCTGGGTGCTGGACAGTCAAAACCCAACCGACCAACTCTGCAAGGGCCTCAGACATTTTTCTGCCATGCATGTGGACTAGAGGCTTCTCTGGCTTGGTACTGTGCCTCTTGCATCACACTAAGACTTCCACTAGAGCAGGGAGGGCCATGCTTCCACATACGGAGGGAAGGACGAGGGAGGAAGGAATGTGTGATTTTAAGCACTGATTATGTGTTTAACCCGGCACTGGGCTCGTTCACACAGGTCATCCCTGTAAGGAAGGAAAGGTGAATCCTAGGAGAGCAGATGGCCCGTGCAAAGGTATAGAGGTAGGACACAGTGAGACTGCTGACTGGCTCAGGTCTGGAGGTAAGGGAGGCAAAGCAGGGGAGGAGGCTGGAGGGTTGAACCAGCCAGGCCCGGATTGCAAAGGGCCTGGAACACCAGGACAAAAAGCTGGCCTCTCACTAAAGACGGGGCAGCCACCTCCTCCATCCCAGGTTCCAGCCACCTACTACCCAGGTGATCCCACCAAATGGGACCCTCCTAGGATGTGCCCCTGCCTGGGCCCTAGCGCCTCTTCCAGGGAACTCCCCAGCACCCAAGTTCAGACCCTCTACTTGGTGGGGCCTTCATCTGGATGCAGCCTATACCCATCCCAGCAGGGCCCAACAGACAAGCAAAGAGAGTCAAGCATTATAGTCACAAGTTCAGATGCCACCTGGCCAGCTGTCTGCAGAGGGGCAGGAAGGCAGTTCTTAGCAGAGATGAAAAGACAACAATGTTGATTTTTAAACAACTTTTATGAAGCTAAAAATGAGCTGGAAAACAAAATAATCACTGCTTTTTTAGCTAGATAAAGACCTCTAACTTTGTTCTTATTTTTAACTCAGCTACAATGAGTCTGGTGGCCAAAGAGTCACTATATGATTTGATCAGTGTGTTAACAAGCGTCAGCCCCAATTCTCTGCAATTGACCCGTACAAACGCCCACACGACCCCACAGACGTATTGTCTCTTGGTCCGGTCTGTCCACGATGCCTGTGACTTGTAAATGTGCTACTGAGACGTACACAGCCCTGACCCGTTAGGGCAGGGCAGCAAGGTCTTGGGGCCTAGAGTGAGTGTGATTTGGCTGGGTTTTGAGGAGGGGCCCTAGGACGTGTCTGGAGAATATAAACGGCCGGGGAAAACGGGGACTCAGACCACAGCTCCATTTACAAGCCATAAAGCCTCGGCCAAGTCACTTCACCTCTCTGAGCCTCAACTTCCTCATCTGTAAAATGGAGACAACAATGACCCCTCGGAATTGTGACAATTAAGAAACTGGATGCAAAGGCACCTCACACGGTGCAGCACACACAGTAGGTCCACAGAAAATGGCCACTTTCCTCTCCCTAATCAATCCCACCGTTGATCAAATCCCTTCTCTTGCCTTCCCCCAGGCTTGAGCCCCATCCTCAAAGCCCGCAGGAAGAAAACGTCCCTTATGAGGTGATACAGGAGCAGGGCTCGCTGGGTTGGTGCCGCCAGCCTCAGACGCAGACGATTCCTGGGGCCCAGTCTGGAGCCCACAACACAAGGTGTGATGGTTGCCCCCGGTGATGACGCACCGTGAGTCACAGCAACAAACGAAGCCTGCGACATCCCAGCAGCAGCCCCACCACCAGGTGAGCCCCTCTCTCTGCAGCATCTCGGCCCAGCCAGGGCCACCTGCAATGCCCGGGCTAGCAGGGCACTGGATGAGGACCCAGTCTGAGCCTGCCAGGCCTCGGAGGAAGCAGAGCCACCGGACTCCACTCCCTGGGCAGGGCCATGTGGGCTTCAGAGATGCTGGAGGCCATTACAGGTGGCAAAGGGCTCCTTCCTTCTGTTCATTCAATGAGTGTCTGATGGCAGCAGCCATGCAGCCCGCCCACCCTCTGCCCGCTCCTGCCTTCTCCTCATCAGGGCCAGGGCTCTGCCCCAGGCCCTCTTCTCCTCTTACTCACCTTCCAGGTGTCGCAAACTGCTGGGCCAGGGGCCAGATCCGGGCTGCAGATGGGTTCCGTGGCTAAAAGCATGGGCTCTGGAGCCAGACCACCTGGGTGTGCATCTTGGTCTGGCACTTTCTATCTATGTGTCCTTGGGCGAGTTGCACAGCCTCCCCATGCCTCTGTTTCCTCATCTGTAAAATAGAGATAAACACTTCATAGAGCTGTGAGGATAAGGAGCTTAGAACAGCCTGTAATAAGTACTTCCCAATTTTGCCTTTTTTTTTAAGTTGAGCCAACATTTTAAAATAAGGAGATTTCACAGAAAAATTCAGATTTCTGGCTTTTCTTGAAAAATTAAAAGATTTAGGAAGACACGTTCCTGCAAGGTACCAACAGGGATTGCCTTTGGACCGGCAGTTCTCAGCTCTGCCACACCTAAGAACCAAACCTGAGCAGTTATGAAAATATCGTGCTGCCTGGGCCCCGCTCTGGACCAGTTAAGTCGGATTCTCCAGAGGTGGGGTCCAGGAACCCTATGTTGTAAAGCTGCCCCTGGTGACTCTAGTGGGTAGCCAGAGTCAAGGACCTCTGCTTTAGGCAGACTGTGGACTTTCCAGCTGGGCATGGTGACATTTGCTTTTTATCATTTCACCATGTTTTAGCTTAATTAGAGAACAATTATTGGATCCCTGCCCTTTTATTTTATTTATTTATTTTTGTGAGGAAGACCAGTCCTGAGCTAACATCCGTTGCCAATCCCCCTCTTTTTGCTGAGGAAGACTGGCCCTGGGCTAACATCCGTGCCCATCTTCCTCTACTTTATATGGGACGCCACCACGGCATGGCTGACAAGCAGTGTGTCAGCAGGCGCCCGGGATCTGAACCCGCGAACCCTGGGCTGCCAAGCGCGAACTAAACCGCTGTGCCACCGGGCAGCCCAAGATCCCTGCCCTTTTAAGAGTGGGAAATAGAAGCCAAACCCAGAAGGCCACAGAATCTCTCTCACTTCTGACCATCTTAGCTCATTCATGTGCCTGCCTGGCCCCCTACAGCAGCAGCCTGTGACCCTGGTATCTGTTCTCTCCTTGGCCAGCCTCATTCATACGTCAGCTCAAGACAGGCAACTGTCAAGTCCGCATCTCTAATCCAACCTCCTCTCTTCCTGAACACATGAGGAACTCTTGCTTTTCAGTGCCTTCACCTCCAATCCCTTTCCTGTCTTCTTTCCCAGCAAACTTCTACTCATCCTTCATGGCCTTGCTCAAGGGCCACCTCCTCCTGGAAGCCCTCCTCAATTTGCCAAGCAGTATTGGAGTCTTATTCCTCTATGTCCCAGGAGCATATTATGTGTCTCCCTATCCACACACTGAGATGCAGTATTGATTCCTTAGGGGTCTGTTCCCCACTAGACTGGGAACTTCTCGAGTGGGGTCATATCTGGAGCCCCAAGACCTAGTTTAGTTCCTGACCTCACAGCCTCTGCCTTCGCATAGCTTCCCCCCCTCATGACACCCCTTTGCACAGGCCGCTCATGGCCTCCCAGCTTCTCTCCATATCTCCACCCAGCTTCAATTCCCACTGCCAGCTGCTGCGGCCACTCCTCGCCTTTAACCTCAGGCATGGGATTTGATCAGGCCACTTCAACTCTTCTCATTGAGTCACAGTGAAAGTCTGACCCTGGATTGGCTGCCCTTGGGTCAGGGACCCATCCTTGTCCAATCACCTGCAAGTGGGGGGTCATGAGGTCCAAACGTGGACTCCTTGAGCAGGGGTGAGGACGGGAGAGCCTCCTCCTTAAGGGGGTTGTGGCGACTGCAGGCCCGGGGATTGCCACGCCAAGTACACGTCCCCTGCTGAGCCTCAGGGTCCCCATTTGCTGACACCCTCAATGACCCCACTTCTCTCTGCTCTCCTCCCTCTCCCCTTCTTCAGCTCCTCCCCAGTCCACATCTCTCGTCCAGTCTCCCATGCCATCAGGTGACTGCTCACTGCACCGTGTCTGCCCCCTCCGCCGCCACAGCCTCCTCCTCCTCCTCCTTCTCCTCTTCCTCCTCTGTCAGACAAACCTGTCCAGGGCAGCTTCGGAGGAAGCCTGGGGTAGGGTTGCCAGATAAAATACAGGACGCTCAGTTAAATTTGAAGTTCAGATACACAAAGAATGATTATTTAGTATTGCATGAGACATACTTATTCTAAAAAATTATTTGTTCATCTGAACTTCAAATTTAACTAGACGTCCTACATTTTTATTTGCTATTTCCGGCAATTCTAAAATGAGACCCATCGGTGAGGCAGGTCACATTGGAATTCACACCCCACAAGGAAAGCAGGTCCCTTGATACATCCTGGTTGAATTACACTGAATGTGCCTTTTCGGAGAAGCAGGTCTCTCTGGGGTGATGACAACTGGATGCTTTTCTAGGTGAGTCTCGGAATTCCAGCACCATCTCTCCTTTGTGTCCCTTAGGGCCGTTGAGTGGCTTAAGCAGAAAGGGGATTCCTTGGCTCCTGTCACTGAGAGTCCAGGGGTGGGCTGGCTCTGCGAGGGCTGAGCAGAAGCCCAAACTGCGCTACCAGGACCCAGCTCCTCTCTCTCCAGCTCAGTTCGCTCTCCTCTGTGCTGGCTCCATTCAGAAATGTTTTCCCTCAAAGCGCGGCACCTTCAGCCACTCCAGACCTACGCTCCTCTTCAGGTTTAAATCCTCTACACCCTGGTGGGCGCGGGCGGCTCCTTCCCAGCAGCAAAGCTCTCCTTGCTTTTCATTGGCTCTGATTGTGTCATTCCCCCATCCCTGAACCAATCACTGTGATCAGGGAAATCCAGTGCTCTAATTGGCCAGATCCGAGTCACACGCCCCCTCTGGAACCAGTAGGAGAAGCCAGTCCCCCATTGCTCTATCAGGGCGCAGTCCTGGAGGGAGGAAAGTGGGTCCCTGGAGGAAAAAGGACAGATGACCACTATGGTCCTGCAAGACATACCCTGTGCTTATCACACTCCCCACAGATGTGATTCTGACATTTCCAAGAGGAGCACGCCTTTTCCACGTGAACATTTTTCCAGATTTTACATTTAGCATTGGTTAGATGATAAACTACCTAATGATTCTTAAAAATGTGAATTCAGGAATTCCTTGAAACCGATTTGTATTTCATCTATCACTTCAGCATCATTACGTATGTATGTATTCAGCCTGCAGACAATGCCTGATGCCTGACAATGCACTATGACTTTGAGGACACTTCGCAGTGACGGCCTTCCCGAGCATGGACCCATCAAGTGCAAAGCCAGAGCCTGTGGGAAATGACCCAGCCTGGGTTTGATAAGGCTTCTCAAGGAATAACAGACCCCTGTCCCACTTTATCACAGCCCCTTCCGCAGGTGTGTCACTGAGGACTCTGGCTGTCAGCAACACGAATGAACCCTGCTAGCTTCCGCAAAAGGAAATATATTGGAAGGCTGCTGGGAGCTCACGGGATCCATAGGGGGCTGAAGACCGGACTCAGGAACCAATGACGCTGCAGAGGTTAGACAGCAAAAGGTACAACATTGGGTTCCTGCTTGGAATAGTGTGGTGAGGATGCCAACTCAGAGATGGACGGATCAACCTCTTCAACTCAAGATTCGGTTCCAGTGAAGGAGCTTCTGTTGAGCGCACCTTTAGCTAAGGAAGGTGGGATCGCTGAGAGAATTCCAGGAAAGAAAACCAGAATGCTGGCCTGCAAGGGAGCAGATGCTGGCAGCCAGAAGCAATGAACATTCCCTGCAGGGATGACACGCCCTTCAGTTGGTTTAGATGGGGATATACCCTCCTCAATCGGGAGTGTGCAGGTCAATTATTTTGCTATTAGAGTTGCCACCACTTCTTTTTTCTTTTTGGTTATTCTGGAAGCATTCACTTGGATTTTTCCCTGCTCTGGTTTTCTTTATGTTTCCATAATCTTTCGGCTCCTGGGTGGTCTGGTTTCCGACAGGCAGCAGCGTCAGCTGGTTCTCACAGAGTCCATGTGCTCATGGAGGAAATGTGGCCTAAGCCGATGTCACCCCACCCACAGAAAGGAAGTGACAGCTACACAAGGTGGAGAAATGTATGTGTTGTACCCGTAAGGATGATTTTGGTTACTAGGAACAGAAAACCCAATTCAAACAACTGTAAATAAAAAAGGAAATTTATTGGTTCACATTTTTTTGAAGTCCTTCAGGAAGGGCTTGATCCAGCAGCTCAACAGTGCCAGCAAGGATGTAGTTTCTTTCTCTTACTTGACTTACCTTTTTCAAGACTGGCTCCCTTTATAGTCCCAAGACACCTGCCAGCAGTTCCCAAGACAAAGATCTCCTCATTCTGCTTGGTAAGGTATCAGAGAAGCATCTTTGACCCAGAATTCCCAGCAAAAGTCCTGAGGTTCACTCTGATGGGACAGGTCTGGGTCACATGCCCAACCCTAAACCAATCACTGAGCCAGGGGGTTGAAAAGCACTTATTGACTTAGCCCTGCTCCTGCCTGGCACCAGAAGTGGAGTCAGTCCTTGGAACTACATGGCTCCCCAAACCAAAATCAAGGCTATCTGGGAAGGCAGAGGGATGCTGGGAGAGCCACCCACACAGGCCCACTGCATTGGGCAGCCACATATATGGGAGTTAGTCAACTCGTCATCATCAATGCGGCTCCATCATGAACTGCATTAAGCATTTCACATGCGTGAGTTATGTGACTTGAAGAATCATCACAGAACCCTGGGAGATGGCCTTCTAATCTGATTTTGCAGAGAAGGAAGAAGGTTAAGTGAAGCGACTTGAAGCATCATAGCTGTTATGTGTCAGAGGCAGTATATGAACCCAAAATCTATCTGATCCCCAAATCCACTCTCCTAACCCCTACCCCATCTTGCCTTTCAATCACGTGCAAGGCACCGCTGGGGGCACCAATAGGCTTTCACTGAGCACCTACTGTGTCAGGCACCCTGCCCGGCTCTGAGCACTCAGAGGTCAGTGAGGTGTAATCTCTACCTTCCGTGGGGCTCGCGGCCTAGAAAGGGAGGCAGACACAAACCTTTACTGACAACCCAACGGCAAGTATTTATTGCTGTGTGGGGCCCATCACATACATTATCTCACTGAATCCTTAAACACGCTCTGGGGAAGATGGCCTTACCTCTTCTGGATCCCTGAGTTAACAGCTGGACAGTGAGGTTAAGTCCCTCCAGGTCACTCAGCTGGTTGGTCAACTCTACCTGGTCTCACTTTCTGGGAGCAGAGAGGTCATTCATGAAGGTCAGATCAGCAAGAAGACAGCCACGGACAGTCCAGGTCCACTGAGAAATCAAGGCCTGGAAAAGGGCAAGCGCGCTGTGGACTGGGTGGTCTGAGAAGGTTTCCCGGAGAAGAACAAGTCTTGCTGAGCCGTGGAGAGGACAGGTACAAGTTCAAGCCGGCCGGGCTGGCACTGGTGCTGACCACTTCCCCTACGTGTTCTGGGGATTTGTCTTTGCAATATTCCCACCTCTGAGAATTCCCATCCCAGAATCCCAAACCGGGAAACCTTCTTGACTCTCTCAGTATTATTCAAGGTTAGCATGAGGGAATTTTAACAGCTACAATTTACAGGCCCTTCCCGGTGCCAAGGCTTTGTCCCAGCCTTGCAGTCACCCTGCAAGGTAGGAACTGTACACATCATTTTACAAGCAAGAAAATTGAGTCTTAGAGACAGAGATCAGAAGTCATAGGGCCAGGATTCAACCTCCAGGCCTGACTCCAGAGTCTTAGCTTGTCCTAGGACACTGAACGTCCCCAGGCTACACACACACACACACACACACACACACACACACACACACACACACGTGTGCACACACAGAGAGCTTTACCTGTCCTGGCTGTCAAGGGTAGAAGAGGATGGTGTCCTTCCTGAGTCACCCCCCCCCCACCCGCCGGCTTCTCTCTGACCAGCCCTCCCGACTTGGGCTCCTGGCTGTGGACCTTCTAGAACCTTCAGGCAATTCATGTGGGTGTTCCTTCAGCAGGGAGCTGGGTTCCCTACATCTCTCCGAATCTGCCACTCATTCCTCAAAGCCTTGATGAAGGAAATAAAGACAGAGAGAGAACCATGGAGAAGAACATGGGTTTTGAAGACAGGCAGACCTAAACTAAAATCTGAGCTTGACCATTCACGTGCTGTGTGACCTTGGGCGAGTCATCTCCCGTCTCTGAGCCTCAGTTTCCGGAGCTGTTAAATGAGAGCCAATAATCCCTGCTCCACAAGTTGCTGCTCAAGCCAGAAACCTAGAAGCCGTCCTTCAAGTGTGTACCTTTTCCAACCCCTCCCCCATCCAATCAGTTACCAAGGTCTATTAATTTAACCTCCAAAATATATTTCAGATTCATCCACCTCTCTGTCTCCTATGTCACTTCCCTCATTCAAGCCATCGTCTTCTCCCACCTGGACCACTACTGTAGCCAACCAACTGATTGCTCAGTGCCGTCTTGCCCCCTTCCATCATTCTCCATAGTGCAGCCAAAGAGATCTTTATAGAACAGACATTCCATGATGCCACCCCCAGTTACAGCTCTCCGGTGGCTTCCTCGCTCCCAAGGAACCTTCAAAAATCCTGCTGTCGCCTCCGCAGAGAGGCCCATGTGGGCTGACCCTGCCACCCTCCTCACTCATCTCTTGCCTTCTCCCTAGGGCTCTCTGCACCCTACCTCACAGCTGCTCTGTTCCCTCTGCCTGGAATACTCTTCCCTGTCCTAAGCCAGTTAACTCCTGCTTATGCATCAAATCCTTGTTCAAAGGCCACTTCCTCAGGGAAGCCTTCCTTGATTTCTCAGACCAGATCAGATTCCCCCATTTCTTTTTTTTTTTTTTTTTTTTTTTTTGTGGGGAAGACCAGCCCTGAGCTAACATCTGTTGCCAATCTTCCCCTTTTTGCTGAGGAAGACTGGCCCTGGGCTAACATCCGTGCCCATCTTCCTCTACTTTATATGGGACGCCGCCACGGCATGGCTGGCAGGCAGTGCGTTGGCGGGCGCCCGGGATCCGAACTCGCGAACCCCGGGCTGCCAAGCGCGGACTAAACCGCTGCGCCACTGGGCGGCCCCTCCCCCATTTCTTGATCTCACTCTGTACTTCTTTGTAGCACCAGTCACAATGACAATTACATAAGTCTTGGCCAAATTGGTCCTTGAATATCTGTCTTCTCAGTCGTGGACACATTGTTTTGACCCTTCTTCAGGAGAACAACCCTCCCCTCCCCCCACCTAATGGTCCCAGAGGTGGGTCCGGATTGAGATTGGATATATGGACGTTGATAGAGGAGGGGGACCTTTAGGGACATTGGTTGGGGCAGGCATCTTCAGTGCCCCGTGGAGAACGCCCGGATAAGAACGAAGCCCCAGAGAGAAAGGAGAAGCGAGAGACAGAGAGAGAGCAGCTGAGCCTGAAAATGTTCTTTTACCCTGGAGCCAGCAGTGTCTGAAAGTCCCCCCCATTCCATGACGCCCCCCCACCCCCTGGGCTTTGCTTTGCTTAAGCTGGCTTCACCTCGCAAACAACAGACGAGAGGAGGCCAACACAACCTTTCTAGACTGGAGCTCGTGGAGATGAGGACTGTGAGCTTGTCTTCGGTGCTGTGCCCCAGGCCTCGCTCAGAGCCTGCCCGGTTACCACGTGTCGCATGAACGATGAAATGGACAGTAGACAGCCCATAGTACGCATCAGAGAGGAGTGGTGATTATTAAGAAACGCGATGCCCTCTTTCTCTCCATCACACAGGCACTGCCAGCTTGACCAGAGCAGAAGCCTCTCTGATGTCCTGACTCCAGGACCCTCCTCCCTGGGGAGGAGACAATCCCAGCCCCCCCAGCTGGGGTGGCTTCTGTGACAGCAGGCTCCTCTTGGGCCCTCCAGCTCACACCCTCCGCCTCACGCTCAGAACCTGAGGCCTCTGCTTTCCTCCTTGGCTTCCTGGAATATTCCAGAGCTGACCCATCACCCCAGATGCACACCCAAGTAGCCAAGGCGACTGTTTACCCTCTGCACTTAGAAACCACCTCCGGCTTGTTGCAGTGGGCACCCCACACAGCTGCCCGCTGCCCACAGCCTGGCCGAACAAGCAAAGGTGTTTCCTGCTAGGGGTTGGCATGGCCAGGCTGGGTTTCCTACCCCTCCAGACTCCCCCTACTGCTCCCTGTCCCCCCCAGCTCCCCACAGCCCCAGCGTGCCACACACTCACCTTCCCGTCCCTGCCCGAGGCTTCAGCAAACACCAGGCCGACGGAGGAGGACGAGCCCTCGGCTCTGGAGTCAGAGAGACCTGGTCCCACCCCCCCTCTCCACTGCAACTCTGTGACCTCCAGCGAGGGCACGTCCTCTCTCTGGGCCTCAGTTTCTCCATATGCAGCCTGAGGATAATAACTGTAACCACCCCTTTGGGCTGTTTGACAATGAAATTAGTGTAGTGCCTGCCACGTCATTAAACACTGACTGACTCAAGGGCCCCTGGCCAGGGGCTCAGCCTTTTCCTGAGGGGACACTGAGGACTCAGCCTTTTCCTGAGGGGACACTGAGGGCTTCACCCCTTTCCTGAGGGGACACTGGGCTGGGAGAGCCCTTCCTCACCTAGTGGCAACTCCTGCTTTTAGGGGCCACCTGCTGCTTTTAGTCACCTGGGTGAAAGCCAGAGGGTTGGAGCTGATGCCGCATCTGCATAGCCAGCACCCCTTCATTAATTTGACTGGTGTTTATTTGGGGAGGCCCTGGGAGGTCTGATGGTAGTTTTGGGGTCTGGAGAGTTCCCAAGTTGTCCTTGGACACTGCTGACACCCTGGTGGCCCCAGTCCTGCCATGTGACTGGGGCCTGTCCTTGTCCTCTTCAGAACACTTCAGAGCCATGCCCGCCCCTTTTCCCCATCACCCCATCACCACTCTAGAAACACGCTTTCATCTACACATACACGCACCCAATTCCCCAGAGTTTTGCTGTTTCCTAAAAAATAGTTTCCCCCCACCTGTGAGCACTGGCTTGGAGTCAGTGAGTGAGGGTGTTCTACTGGCTGTGTGGCCTTGGACGAGTCACCTCACCTCTCTGAACATCTTAGGATGGGGAAAACATTACCTAACCCCCTGGACACTGTGAGGATTAAACATGGAAACTTAAGGAAGGTCTGGACGCAGCAGCAGGCCCTAAATAAATGATGAACCTACATGGCAAGGAAATGACACATGTGCATTCTTCCCGCGCCCTTGCTTGTTTTCTAAGGAGGGTACAAGCTTGAAGCAGAGAAGCGGGGAGAAGTAAGGAGAGGGTGGGCCAGACGCCAGGCCCCCAGCGGGCCCTGGCAGGACAAGCAGGAACAAGATGAAATTTTGCAGCCCCACAGCAAGAGTGGTGGAAAGGCCCAGCCACAGCCCGTCCCCCCGTCTCCCCGTCCAGGGCTCCGTTTGTGGACCCTCCAGCCCACACGCCCGTGCTCTGTCCACGCTCCCCAAACATCCGCTCTGTGGCCACCTCAGCCTCGCAGTGTTCGCACCTGCAGGGCAGTCCACCTCGGGAGAGTGGGTCCGGGGAAGGGCCTGCATGGACCTTGGACACGGCTCAGGCTTCTGGGGCAGGCTTTCCAGTGTCTGGAGGGTGGTCTACGAGGGGCTGGGATATGGGCTCTGGGTGGGCACATCCCTTTGTCCCCTCACCCTGTGGGAGGGAGTGCAGGCAAAAGAGGACTAGAGCAGGGTCCAGGGTCAAGGTCAGGGCCCTGCTTGCCTCAATCTAAGGGCAGTTAGGGACGGACTGGACCCCTGCCCTCTGGATACTTAAAGTCTTGCAGAGAGAACAGGCGTGACGCAAAGAACTGCATGGAAGCGGGATCCGTGATACAAATGCCTGTGGAGAGAGCCCAGCTTCACCTGGTGGGGAGGGATCCACCTCCCAATACCCCCAGCTGAGGCCCCTCACGCTGTGTGGTCCCCTCCCCAGACCCCCAAGGCAGGCTGTTCAGGGAGCTGCACTCACGGCTTAGCACCAGTCCTGCCATGCTCTGGCCCCGCTGAGCCAGTGTTGCTCAAGGGACGGCCCCAGACCGGTTGCAGATTCCTGCCCACTCCAAACCCCCTGAATCAGGGGGGGCCCCAAGTCAGCATAGTCAGCAAGTGCCCTGCGGCTCCGATGCTCCATGAAGTTGGAGAACCACTGTAGGAGGGAGCACACCCACCTCGTGCATTTATTCAGCAGCCTTTTATTGAGCACCTACTGTGTGCCTGACACAGCCCGTGACCTCGGAGCTGGCATCCTAGTAGGTAAGACAGTAAGACAAATAAATATATGATGAGATGGATCAGATAGTGGTAAATACTGAGGGGAGAATACAACAGGGGCAGAGCGGTCAGGGAGGGCCTCTTGGAAGAGGTGACATTCGAGCTGAGACTTAAAGGACTCAAAACCAGGTCTGTCTGGGTCCACACCCTACCCACTGCTGCACTGCCTCCCTTCGTCAGTGGGCCTCCCCACGCTGAGGGGCCAGCAAGAGCAGGGGTGATGGTGGAAAGAGGGCCGTGCTTCCTCCCCCAGGAGAAAACCTTCACAAACGAAGCGTGGAGGGAAGTGGTGATATAATGCCCACCACATATAAATAGGCCCGTCCGCTCCAGAGTCGCCCTGGAAACCTGCGGTCAGTTTGGACTCTGCTTAAGGCCGAGCTCCCTGCCACCAGGAGCCCAAAACGGCTGAACAAACTTCAAGCTTCACATGGGGCCGGCCCTCGACCAGTTCAAGGCCGGAGCATTTCTCCAAAATCAAACCGCAACAGGAAGACACAGGAACCGTCTTCCGAGGGGGCCCGGCCTGGCACAAGGGCTCTGGTCAGCCTTCCTGAAGGCTGTCGTGGAGTGGGAAGGAGGGAAGCCAGGAATGTCCCCTTGCTCCAAAATCTCTACCCTGCCCAGGTGCCACTGCACCTGAAATTTCAGCATGAGAATTGGGGATTTGAGTTAAGCACTGCCCTGCGTCCTGGCTCCTGGAAGAAGCAATGCGTTTAGTCCTCGACATGGGCAGACACGGGCAGCGAAGGAAGAGGGCCTCTGTGGTTTAGTGGTGCTGACTGTGTGTCCTGAGTTTTCCTTGGCAGTTCTGATTTCAGATCATCTGTCCCCATTTCTCATGGGAACCAACTAGTGTCTTGTTGGGAAATAGGATCAGCCTAATCATCGTAAGAGGAAGGGGCCCTGGGCAGGGAATCTGGAGCCCAGTTCTTGGTTCTGGCTCTGCCACTTGGGCAAGTCTCCCTTCCTGTCCCTGGGTCTCAGTTTCTCCACAGTGGGGAGTGTGGCCTAAATCAGGAGCAGGGGCCCTCCAGCTGATTCTCTTCCCTGACAAGAGGGAGGGGTGTGGGCTCCAGATGAAGGCGGTGGTGGCCCTGGTGAGGGGCTGAAAGGGGAGGAAAGGGCCCCCGGAGGAAGGATGAGGTGTTGGGAAGCAACCTACTGACTCCCCAGGGCCACCACTGCCTGCTGCCCACTGGCCACTTCCTTTCTCCTTCCTTTGGCCCTCGGGCCCCCAGGGAGCTTGACCTTGTCACCCTAGAGCTGACCTGACCCCACACCCCAGCAGGGTGGCAGCCAACTCCAAGCCCCAGGGCAAGACCGGCCTCCTGTGGGAGGGAGGAGAGGCTCTGCCAGTGCTGCTCAAGCCATCACACTGGGCCTCGGCTGGCAGTGGAGAAAGTGACCAGCACAGGTGCCTGAGCGCTATCAATGCAGGAAAGAGCACAGGAGTTGGGTCAGACAGGGACCACTGCTGGAACCTCTGCTCTGTCTTTTTTTAATTCACTGTGTGACCTTGACCAGTCCCTTGGCCTTTCTGAGCTCAGTTGGACCATCTGTAGACTGGAACTAACAATCGCTCTTAGAACCCACACGAGGCTCCCAAGAAGTCATGCACCGCCACTGCCCACCTCAGTGTCTGGCACACAGTAGGAGTTCTAGAAAAGAATAATTTCCTTCCCCTAATAAATGTAAATTGAATTGTGCCCTTGATCCTGGTCCCAACATTTAACCCAGGGGATAAGCTTCCTCCACGAGAGGAAATGGACTTAGTTCAAAAATATAATCACCACCGTCACTGCTCCTGCCACCAAATCTCTGCACACATGTCACTGAGCAAGGTTCCAGTGCACGGCGCTACCACCATTGATAGTAACTATGGTTTATTGCACACCTACTATGTGCCAGGCACCTCACACACTTTCACTCTCCCATCACATTCTCACCACAACCCTTCAAGCTGAGGAAACCCCTATTTTACAGACATGAAGACTGAGGCTCAGAGATGTGAAGTTCCTGCTCCGGGACCACACAGAGGTGGAAAGGAACTCAAGCCCCACTGTCTGCCTGCAAAGCTCAGGCATGTACCACTAGGCTACCCTGCCTCCAGAGGCAGAGGGAAGCCTCTGCTCTCTAGTACTTCAGCAAGGGCTGGTGGGGAGACCCCGGAGGAAATAGAGGCCTATGTGGCTCCCCTAACAACCTGTATTGGGCAATTTCACTAGAACTCAATTTCCCCTACGTTAAGGGCTCCTCCCCCTTTTTTCAAAATAAGACCTGGGTTTCAAGGTAGCCTCTGAGACTGCTCTAAACTCTGGAGGAGCCAAGAGTAGGATTGCAATGCTGGGAGAACATTTCTAGAGTGATCCCATTTGCCAAGATCAACATGGACACATGAGGCCCACCAAGGACAAGGGTCCCTAGTATATGAATTTGGGGCCATTTGGGCCAATCAGGGTCCTGGGACCACTGCTGGCAAATTCCCGCGATGCCTTGGCTGTCTCTTGGAAAGTGCAGTTGTATCTTCAGGCTGTGACTCAGTCAACACATTTGTGGGCCACTCACAGTGATCAGGGCTCTGTGGGCCTCTCCAGCCCCCTGCACACTTGGCTGGGGCTGAGAGCAGGTCAAGGAAGGCTTGATGGAGGAGGGAGGGTTGAGCAGGCCCTGTGGACAGAGAGAATCAGGCAGGCACAGAGAAGGGTGTGTCTTCTCCAAAGAGGCAACCTGGCACGACAGAGAAGGTTGTTCTTCATAGTTAAGCTGACCTGGGTGTGAATTCTTGGATGGACAGATGGATGGATGGATGGGTGGACGGACAGACAGATGGACAGATTGGTGGATGGATGGATGGATTTACAGATGGATGGACAGACAGAGGGATGGGTGGATGGATGGGTAGATGGATGGACAGATGGATGGATGGATGGATGGATGGATTTACAGATGGATGGACAGACAGAGGGATGGGTGGATGGATGGGTAGGTGGATGGACAGATGGATGGATGGATGGATGGACAGATGGATAAATATATGAAAAAATAAGAGAAATAAGGAAGGAAGGAAGGATCAATTACTTAATCCCAAGGCTGCAGTCTCTCTTGCTGTCCCATCTGCCCCCCCAGAACCTATCAGTCAGGATACACTGGCTTATGTGACGGTAACAACTCCAAAACCTCAGTGGCTCCAAACAGCGACGGTTTAGTTCTTGTTCACACTGCCTGCTTGTGGGTTGGCGGGAGCTCTGCTCCACGTTGTCCTCACTCAGGACCCAAGCCACCACCATCCTGCTACTTGCTGGCTGCCATCATATTTTGTTGACCAAAGCCACTCACATGGGCACCCTAACTTCAAGGAAAAGTGCAGTGCATTCCCACCATGGATCCGGGGAGAGGAGAACCTGGATATATGTGAACAGCCCTAACGCTGCCACACATGCTGTGCCACACTCCAGTGCCCAGGAGCACTGTCCCCAGAGTCTGTGGGATGGGGACTGCGTGGAGAGGGGAAACAAATAAAGGCCCCAGCCCTGTCTTCTCAATCCAGGGATTCCAGAGGCCTGAGGGCACATCTTCACTCCTCAACTCCCGGGCCCTGCTTGCTGTGGATGGAGACTTCTGGGTCAGCCATGAGATGGGTCAGCCATGAGCCCAGTCTCCCTGGGGGCTGGAGCATTAATCTTGTCCTGGTCCAGTCTCAGACGGACTCTTGCTCCTAACTATGCCCTTCTGGGCCTCCAAGAGGCGCCCTAAAGGAGAATATGGGACATCCACGCTGGAATGTTCCCTAGAGGTGATCAAGTCCAACTCTCATTTACAGAGAGAAACCGAGGCTCAGAGAGGGTGAGTGGATTCCATGGCCCAGCTTGTGAAGGGCAGAGCTGGGTCTCCAGAAACTCTATCCAGAGTCCCTTCCACCCTCAAACGACAGGCAGCCACCTTCATAACGGGACATGAGGGGCAAGGGAAAATGCCTGCCCTTCCCCTGGCCAGAGGCCCACTGCTGAGCCAGACATGCATACATGGGCCTCGGGGCAGCTGGGGACCCTTGGGGCCTCTCCCACTGGCCCAGGGCCCCTTCCCATCTGCAGGGAAAGCAGTGGATTTGAAGTCAGGCAGTCTTGTGTTCTAGGCCCTGCCCTACCGCATCCCAGCTGAGCGTCCTTGGGCAAGTCACTTCATCTCACTGAACCTCAGTTTCCTAATCTGGAAAATGGGAACAACGATAGCTGCCCTACCTGAATCGCCAGGCTCTGAGAAGTCGTGGGAATGTTTCTTCCATCATGACGTATCACACAGATGAGCACAAGGAGTTGCTTTTGTCCCCTTCTCCCCAGTCAGCCCTCCAGCCCTGGACCCCCAGAGGCCAGCACAAGTCCTGCAGAGTAGTGTCCAGGTGATATTTTGATTAACTGAATCAATTTGTTCTCGATTCACTTGAGCCAGTACCTGCCAACTCTGGGGCCAGCGCTGTGGGTGACTGGCTGACACAGTCGCTGGCTCCTAGGAGGAGCCCAAACACATCCACTAAGGATGTGGGAGAACAGGAGGCCCCAGCCATGCCAGATGCTAGAGGCTTGTCTGTGCATCACTCCTTCCCTCATTTGTAGCCCATTCCCCCACCGGGCTGTGAGCCCCGTGGACGCAAGGACCCGGTAAATCCCGGATGACTGGCCTGGGGCCTGGCACATGGCTGATCTTCGCTGAATATTTACTGATGGGTGAAGGATCCTGTGGATCCCAGATCGGCAGTCCCTTCTCTCCGAGCCCCACGTTCTTTATCTGTAAAAGGGGAGGTTGGGAAAGTAAACCGAGATAACAATGAACTTCGGTAACTTCGTTTGCAAAGTCCCTGGATCATCACAGGCTGGGAATGGGCCTGTCACCATCGCTGTTACTGTCATTACCACGTTCTCTCATATTGTAGATGAAAGCGATCCCTCGGGGGCTGCAGAGGACATGGGGGGAGTCCAGCCCAGCCCATGTTAGCCCTGAAATACCACTCACACTGCAGTCCACTGCCACACCCACAATTCCCTTTCAGCCTCTCAGATATCCCCCCATATTTTTGATGAGGAACTCGAGACAGAGAAATGAGCAAACTCAAGAGGTCACACGGAACCTAAGACGTTTGCCCACAGGAGAGAACGTGTCCTGAGTGTCTACAGTGGGCCCGTCACTGTGCCAGAATCAATGCTTCTCTTGCCTTCTTTCATCATCACCATCTCACAGGGGAGGAAACTGAGGCTCGCGGAGGTAGGGAGACTTGCCTGAGATCCACAGCCAGTTAGTGGTGAAGGAGCACCTCCCACCCCAGCCCAGGGCCTCAGCCTCAGACCTCAGGGCCCACTCCACCCTCTGGGGAACTGGGGTCTGAGCAGTGCCCTGGCCACCCTCTGCTGCTCCCGGAAGTGGCCTGTGTCTGCACCTTGATCTCCACGCCCACGATGCCAGGAAACCCCAGCAGGACTGCCGAGCTGCGGAGTATTTATAGCGGACATGCAGAGAAGCTGCCACCCCCATCTGTTTACCCAGCACGCTCTCTAGCTGGACGCCTTCAGCCCCGCCAGCCACAGACAGACCCTCACCGCCGCCTCATCTATTTTTTCCTCCTCACTTAATTTTGCATCATCCCAGTTTCCAAAATAAACTTCCCCAAACCAGCCGGGCTCATTCTGGCCCAGAATCCCTGACGGAGAGCCCCCTTCAGCCCCAGCCCCCACATCAGCCCATCGAGCGGAGCCACCAAACCCAGCCCGGCCCCTCGGCTGCCTGTGGCCTTGATTTAGAAGCAGCTGCTCCGGCCCCGGCCAGTTTCTGACTCTCCAGGGCCGGGGCGTCTGCATCTGTGGGGATGCCGGCTGGGCAGCTGTGTGCATGGGTCCTGTTGGGAGGCCGAGGGTGCTGCCCTCTGCCCTCCCAACTGCCCCCTCACACACACGCACACATGTGCACACACATACACACACGTGTGCACACACATGCATACGCTGTCCCACAAGCTTCAGTCCCCTCCAGGGCATTCCTCATCTGTTGGGTGGACTCCTCCTCTCTGCTCTTGCCCTGGCCCTTGCTGAACCCTTCTAGCTTCATCGTAGGACCCACTTCCCCCCGCCGCCCACCCGCCACCACTCTGAACTTCCTTCATTCCTCAGACACACCAGGCCATCTCATCTCCAGGCCTTTGCACATGCTATTCCCTTTGCCTAGAACACTTTTCCTCTCACCATTTGCCAGGCTAACCTTACCAACCCTTCAGGCCTGAACTTGGATGTCACCTCCACCAGGAAGTCTCCCCTGACCAGCGTGGGGGAGCAGGTCTCCGGGCCAACTCACCTTTCACCTCAAAGGCCAAGGAAAGCTTAGAAGCCACAGCCAGGGCAGAATGGAGCCCCCACAGATCCATAGATCCCTCAGCCCAGCCTGGGCCCCACACACAGGCAAACCAGTTCTCTCACATCCCCAGAGGGAAGTGCCCCTTCACCTCAGGATCTGAGAGTCATTTAGTCCTTCCGCCTGTGGCAGAAACCGGGGACATCTCAATCATTCCAGAATTACAATTCCAACTTGGTGCTTGCTTCCTTCAGTTTTGGGTTTTTCAGGCTAACAGTTCAAAAGGCCATTTATTTCTTCTGAGTCTTTTGCAAAGAGTGAGGATAGGAAAGGAACTAACATCTGTCAGGTATATCTATTCCTATTTAAAAGAAAGATACTCACAGGCCCATTTTTTGGATGAAGAAACTGAGGCTTAGAGAATTGCACTTCACTTATTCATTCAGCACCATGTGCCAGACATACAATGGCGCTAGGACACAGCTGTGAGCCCACGGGCTGATCCCCACTCTCCTGGAGATCATAATCCACCAGAAGAGACACATGACAGATAACTTTACAAATAACTATTTAATACTGTTTTTATTAGGCTGATAGTGCTTCAAAGGAAAAGTCCAGAGGACTGAGAGAGAATATGTAACCAGGAGCCCCTTCTCAAACGTGACATGTAAGCAGAGGCCTGGAGGAAACTAGTCCAGTAAAGGTGGGTTAAGAGCATTCCTGGCAGGAGAAACAGCACATGCAAAGGCCTGGACGGCAGATGGAGGGGAGGGGGAGGGGAGATGGAGGGGAGGTTGAAGGGGGGTAGGTAGAGGGGAGGTGGAGGGACAGAATAGATGACTTACTGAAAGCCACACGGCCAATGAAGGACAGGCCTGGGTCAGAACCCAAGGCTAGCTGACCCCAGGGCCTTTGCTTGTGCCTCTCCAATATGAGGGCAGGTTGCTCCTGGAGGAAAGCAGCACTGGGAGCTTACTCCATTATTGCCTCCTTGTCCAGAAAGTTGGATTTCAGATATAAGCATGACAAACACGATAACATCACTCATTCTATTTGGCAATGTTTAAGAAAATTCAGTTCTCTATTAGAACACCTTAGCAATCCATTTTTTAGAAAATCCTAATAAAAACAAGTCAAGAAAATAAACATCCAAGAGCAATTTGCACCTTACGCAGTAATCCTTCGCTGTCGGTCCCATTCCCTGTTCCCATGACCTTAACAGAATACCTCTTCTAACTTACTTTGAACATTTCTTTACAAGTCAGACCTTTTTTCCAAGACTCCAGGATTACAGGTGTCCGAGGCCTTGTAGGTGATGTGAATTACCTTTGAGAAAAAGTCAGGTTCACACCGCCCACCCCCAAGTGCCCTTCAAGCCAATCAGCTGCTGTAGAGTTCTGCCATGCGCAAGAATGGGTCTAACGGGGGCTGTCCCACCCCGGGAGAGCTTGTTTCCTAGGTTGAGTCCTGTTGAAAACAGCTGTTCTCTTAACAGCAGCTTCAACACAGGCTCAGATTCAAACTTCTGGCGCCAGGACTAGCACTCACGAAGCTCCCATGTGTGCCACACACCGCTTTGCTTCCCGAAGGAACAGCACCACTTCTAGCTCAAGCCGTTTTCAAGATTCAAGCAGAATGCTTAGCCACAAGAAGTGTTTTCACCACAGCCCTGTTTCTGGAAGGAAAGAGCAAGCTCCCAGCTGACTCAGTGAGGTGGGGTCAGGGCTCAAAGGAGCAGACAAGAGGATAAAGGCGGAGGGGAATCAGCTTCCGGGATTTGATTCGGATAGGAAGAGTGGGCAAGGACAGAAGCCCTGTTGGGGGACCAGAACCATGAGTTAAGGCTGGGTTGGTGGACAAGACTCCAGACCTGCCAGCCAGGATGCACAGGGGCAACCCAGGATATGGGCAAAGGTAAATGCCCTCTGCCCTGATCTGTGGGGACCCCCATCCTTCAGGTGGGTGGAGTAGGTACACACGGCCCCTCCTGGGCAGGGGCTGAGGGCACAAAAAGGTAGAAGCACTCCAGAGGGAGGTGATTACCACTTCAAGTACAGGACTTAGAATCCTGGAATCACAGGATATTTGGGGTTGTTTTTCTCCCCGGCACTGGAAAGGACTTGAGAGAGGCGAGGTTAAGAAATTTCAGGGTTCGGGAAAGACTGCAGTGAGACAGGAGGTGGGAATACCCAACTGTCGGAGCGACAGCATCCTGGAAGGACTCCCGAAGGCAGGTCTTCATCCCTGAGACGGAATGTTTTTAAACTACTGGGGACATTTCATTAGAATGTTAGCACCAATTTCATTAGGTGTTCTAGACAGTGGTGTAGTGGTAAAGGTTTAACAACTGCCTCTCTGGGGTGGGGGATGGAGCGGAGCCCTGGTTGGTAGCATTTGCTGATTTCCATGGTGTAAATACTCCTGCCATGGCCATTTCATGCTACCAACATGACATCACTGAACATGGAGTTGACAAGAGATGCACACCATCAGCTCTTAACAGCCAGAACCACCCAGCTTCCGGCACACCACGGATTTTAGAGATCTGTACTCAAGTACTTTCAAGTGACATGACACATTATCTGGAATGTGTTTTGAAATAATTCAGTAAAGAAAAAGGGAAATAAAAAAAGAGTCGATGAAGCAAATGGGACAAAAGAGTGATAATTGCTGAATCTGGGTGATGCATACATGGGGGTTTATTATACCGTTACTTCCTCCTATTGTGTATATTTGAACATTTTCATAATAAAAAACTTAAAACTATAGTCATCTGATATGTAGGCAGAAGAGTTTTATTCCAAGAATTCTAGGTGTGCACTTTCCTTCCTGGACCCCTACCCTAACTCCACAGCCCCCAGGGGTCTGAAGGTAAAGGATGAGTAGCACAAGCCTAAATCCATCCATCAGTCCATCAGCAGGTCCTAACCTGGGTTTCTCCGTGGACCCAGTGCTAGGCTAGGTGGAAGAAAGCCCAAAAAGAGGAAAGTGACACGGGTCCTGATTGGAAGTCCTAGCTGTGCCCCCTGCTAACACTGATACTGGGCAACTTATCCCAACTCCTTGAGCCTCCATTTCCTCGTTGGCAAAATGAGGGTGTGAATAACTTATGGTGAGGATCAAATGCCATAGGTAGGCACAGCTTTTGACACGGTCCCTGACACACAGTAGGACACAGGAAATACTGGCTTCCTTCTTTCCCAGAGGGCTCTGGCAGGGACATGAGTGAGCCATCAAAGATGCGTGGAGGTCGCTCTTCCTCACCCAAGAATGTGGGTGCCCTGTTGCCAAATCTCCCCATTTTTCAAGAGAAGCTGGAGATCCAGCTTCTTATGTGGAATCTCCCAATCCTGAAATGTTGTCAACAAATTCATATATTTAGAAACACTGAGTGGGCCAAGCAAAACATACCTGCAGACCACCAGAGTGTGGCTTCTGGTTTAAACCATAGAACAAGACGAAGAGCTGACATTCATTGAAACCTTGCTCAACGCTTAGGCCTTACACCCATTATCGCATTGATGCCTCACAATATCTCTTAGGTTCCCCATTGCACAGATGAGGAAACTGAGGCTCAGAGAGGCGAAGAGATCTGGCAGAACAAACACAGGTCTTCCCAAGAACTTGACGTTCCACTTTACCTCCCTCTCTAGCTTCCTACAAGGGTCTTTAGGGAGAAAATGCCAGGCCCAGAGAGGGGCAGGGAGCTGTCCAGGGCTGCACAAACATGTACGGTTGGCTGAGACTGATCAGATTTCCTGTCCTCTTCTTGGTCAGGGCCCTGGGGTGGACAGCTCTGGAAGAGATGGCTGTGCAGATCCGTCCAGCTAAGCCAAGATGGTGCAGGCCATGACAGCAGGAGAGAAACCTACTTTTTATCTCCTTGAACAATGGATACATAGACTTAAGAATGTTCCAGACTCTAAACCTAGGCTCTCAGTTTCTCCACCTTAAAAAGCTGGGAAGTTGGACTGGAAATCCCAGTCACCAGCTGACCAGACACTCCATTACCGGGTGCTTCTAAGCTCGGGCTGGAGACCCGTCCAACCACATTGCTCTGGACCCGTTCACGGAGAGCTGGCGATAATTCAGACACGCCGTGTGTGATTCTTTCTGATTAAAAACTTGGCCAGGTTTCCCTCCCTTGGTGAATTTTCATAGTTTTACTAGTAAAGAAGGAGCAGTCACTCCAAAAATGGACCACTCCAAAAGTTAAGGAATCGTTTCCTTCAACTAAGGAAAGAGAAACGGTCAAGATGTGTTCAGATTCCATTCTGTGTGAGGCACTCAATGCACTGGGCACAGAGAGGGGATGCAGAGAGGAGAGGCCCCACCTCAGGCCTTGAGGATTTACAGGAACTCCCAGAAGGAGCCTAGAGAAGCCCTGTGAACTGCCCCTTCCGGACCCAGACGTGAGTCCTTATGGGGACAACTCCTGCCTAGCAAACAGGGCAGTGCATGATTCAGCACCCAGACCGCCTATGTCCAAACCCTGGCTGTGCTGCTTACTAGCTGCGTGACTGTAGGTAATCCATTTTACCCCTCTGTGCCTCAGTTTCTCCATATGTAGAATGGGAATAACAATAATAGTATCTATGTGATAGGGTTGTTGATATATCTTAGAGCACTTAAGAGCAGCACCTGGACTTCACCACCTGTAAATGGGAATAATAACAGTGTCTCCTTCCTGGGTACCCTGGCCAGGATTAAATGAGTTAACAAGGGCAAAGCATTGGGAACAGTGGCTGGCACGTTGGAGGAATGGATACACGTTCTCTCCTGTGATGATATATGATTATATATTAAAGAGCTATCGACAGTTGAACTTTTTAATTAATTTGTGTTTATATCTTCACAACTGAACTGTTCTTGAAAGTCAGAGGAGCATTTCCTCAAAGAGGCTCTCAAACTAAGACTTTCCAGTGACTCAGACCAAAGACGGCTCCTCTCCCTTATCACGATCAGGGCGGGCCTCTCTGGCCGGCGGCCTCAGGCCCCTCCCTCCTGGGCTCAGCTCATTCCAGCTCCCAGGGCTCACACCCTTTGCTTCATGGGTGTCTCCCAGCAGCCCCAGGAGAAGGTGAGTCAGGTAACACTGTCCCCACCTGACGGACAGAGACACTGGAGGTCCAGCAGCTCCCCAAAGGTCAGGGGGCATGTGCTGCCAGACGGGGTCTCAAGCCCAAACGCTGAGCCCCATGCACGGAGCAGCAGGGGGCTGAGAACGTGGCTCTGGAGTCCCAGGTCCACCACCTTCCTTGAGCAGATCACTTACTTCTCTAACCTTCATTTCCTCATCTGTAAAATGGGGAAAAAACAGTCCCTACTTCTGAGATTTGTTGTGAGGATTGAATGAGTGACAGCTTGTAATGCACCTGGAAAAATACCCGGCATATCAGGGCTCCATATTTTAGCAGAATGAGACCTCCTAGTTCGCTTGGCAGAGCCCTGGTTTATACCTGATACCCCAGCAAGTCTTCCACTTAGAGTCCCCAATCACTCTCAAAAATGTCCTGGTTTGGAAGAAAATTATATGGCCATCCTAAAATAATTGCCTGTTGCTGTTTATATTATTATTACTATTATTATTTTCCACCATACCACACTAAGACTCCAGGAAGCAAATATGCTGGCTTGAAATAGTTCAGTAATTCAGGGCTACCCTTAGGTGGGAGTGGCCCCTCTCCTGAGGACCCTGAACTCTGGGCCTCCTCCAGCTAAGCTCTCATCACAGGGAGAGGAGACCATGAGGCCACGGGGACAGGCCCATCTAGCACCTGTGCCCCCTCCTCTAGATCACACTCTGGGTACTGAAGACCCTGGGCTTCCCAGCCCAGATGGCCCTAAGCCTACTTCCAGGACCTGGGCGGGTCTTTTCCACAAATCTATCCCCTGAGAAGAGACGGCATCCCTGGTATGCCCAGCCCTGAGCTTGAGGGGTGGCCAAGGGGCACTCTCTAGGGGGAGGAGGGGTGTGGACAGAGCTTGCATGTGCAGGCTGAGATGTCCACACGCAAAGGGCAGGCCAGAGGCAGAGGAGGGGAAGGAGGGGCCTCCTCTCCCTGCACCACCGTGCTCCAGTGCGGGGTCCAGGGAGTCAGAATTCTACATTTAAAGCTGGCCTTCCAGGTTGTTATGAAAGTGTGCTTGTCAAGGTAGGAGACTAGAACATATTTTATTTCACATTTTGTTAGCTTGATTTATAACTTGCAAATATTTAGACATATGGTACGTGAGCCTCCATCTGTACTCTTGCTCGGCCCCACAAATCCCTGCCACCTTCTGCCCACTCTCAGCACCAAATGTTTACTGAGCCCCTCCTCTGTGCTGAGCTGAGGGGCTCCATGGAGCGAAGGGCACCATCCCAGCACCCAAACATGACCAACTACATGGGAGCAAACCTCACGTTCCTAAAACAGTACAGAGCCCGAGGTCAGGGGGAGGGCATACGCCTGGTCTCTATGGCTCTGTCCCCAACCCCTAGTGAGGTGGGGCAGCTCCCTGCCCCTCTCTGGACCTTAGTTTTCCCATTTAGA
This sequence comes from Tapirus indicus, assembly GCA_031878705.1. NCBI lineage: Eukaryota > Metazoa > Chordata > Mammalia > Perissodactyla > Tapiridae > Tapirus > Tapirus indicus. The sequence continues at coordinate 101,151,442 of CM062924.1, read as the reverse complement.
CAACAGGTCTCCAGCTCCGAGTAGCTGTGGGATACAAGCTGAGGCAGGGTAAGGAGGGACACAGGGTCAAATCAGGGACCTGGAGAGGGCGTGAACTGGGGATGGGCAAATAACTCTCACCAGTCATTACAGTGTGGAATCGAGCACCCTGCACCAGCAGGGCACAGGCTGCAGCCCATTCTATTTCATTCATTCATTCCACAAACCTTGCAGCCACGCACCCTGTGCCAGACACTGGGCTAGGGGCTGAATCTGCCAGATTATGGGAGGATAGATAAAGCAAGGAAACCAAGACCCAAAGCAAGACTTGGTGAGTGTGCTAAAAAGAGACCTTCCCTAGGCTCTTCCATCCTCACAACCCCCCTGGTCTTGTGTCCTTTTCTCGGATGAGGAAACAGAGGCCCAGAGAGGTAGGGGCTTTGATCAAGACCCTGCTGCTTAGGGCGCGCCCAGATCTTGTGGCTGGCCAGAAGTAAGGTTTCGGATTCCCGCAGTCTCCGGCCACTGTCCCAAGATGCCCGAAGCTGGGGAGGCCCCGTCCAACTCCCGGAAGGCTGGAGGGAGGTGAGCGCCAGGGAGGGGCTGGGCCGGAGGACGCGCCAGCCCGGAGGCAGGGAGGGGCCTGGCGGGGGTCGGCCGGGCGGCCCCGAACTCCCGGGTGCGCAGCCCCGGGCTCCCGGAGCGCAAGCGGCTGGGTGCGCGCGAGTAGCAGCGGCGCTCGGGTCGGTCCGCCACGGACTGGCCGGGGTCGGGCTCCGAGGCGCCGGCGGTGGGCGAGGCGGGGCGGCGAGGGTGGCGCTGCAGTGCCCGCAGCGGCGGGCTGGGGGAGCTGTGCCCGCCTGTCCCCAAGGCCCGGGCGGGGACCAGGCAGCTGGGTCGCCGCGCCTCTAGCCCGGCCGGCTACACGGCGCGCAGCCAGGCGTGTCTGGAGCGGGCTCGGGCCCCAAGTCCTCCCGGGCGCAGGACCCGACAGGCCCCCGGAGAAGCCCAGTCCCGCGGGCCAGGGCGGCCGCTGCAGCCGCCGCTCCGGCCCGCCCCCGGGGGGTGTCCCGGGCCGCTGGGCCCGCCCAGGTAACCCCATCCTCGGCCCGCCCCCGGCCCGCCCCCCCGGCCGCCCGCCCGCCCGCCTCCGCCGCCGCCGCCGCCGCATCCCGGCTCTGGGGCGGCGCTGACAGTCTGGTCCGCGCCGGGCAGCGGGCGCAGCAGCGGGCAGGGCTGCCGGCAGGCACGGAGGCAGAGCCCCGCCGCGCGTGCCCCGGCCCGCGCCCGGCGCCGCGCCCCAGCCCGCCCGCGGGGCGCCCACCTGCCGCCCCGACGGGAGGCCCCCCGCGGCCGCAGCCGCTGCCCGGGGCCGGGCGCCCGCGGCGGCACCATGAGTCCCCGCTCGTGCCTGCGTTCTCTGCGCCTCCTGGTCTTCGCCGTCTTCTCGGCCGCCGCGAGCAACTGGCTGTAAGTCGGGCCGGGACCCGGCTGAGCCGGGCGGGGGCCGGGCGGGGCGGGGCGGGGCAGGCCCCGGGGGCAGCGGCCGGTGCCAGGCGGCGCGGGGCAGCGAGCGCGGGGGCGCCCGGCAGGTGTCTCGGCCGCGGGACGCGAGGCTCGCTCGCTCTCTCCGCTGCCACTGCCCGGGCCTCCCTCTGGACACCCCTCCTGCCCGGGTCCGGCTCCCAGCCCAGAGGCTGCAGCGGTGGCGGCGGCGTCCGCACCCACAGGCGGCCTGGGGCGCCCGAGAGCGCAAGGGGTGCGAGCGCGCGGCGGCGGCCGGGGTGGGGTGCCGGGCACGGGGCGCAGCCCGGGCGGGGCTGACAGGTCGCCGAGGAAGCCCATGACGGGGAAGGACTCTGGGTCATAATAGCAGGTTAATCCCGAGAAGTCGAGGAGCGAGCTCCCCGCGCCGCGCTGCGCCGCGCTGCGGGCTGGGTCGGAGGCGTGCAGGGACCTGTTTCTGCTTGGGGGGCGGGAGCCAGGGATAGAAAGAGGGAAGGGGCCGGGACGCCGGGCCTCCGAGAGCCAGCGGCTGGGGCTGATCGGCCTTGGTTGTCCCAGGGGCAGGAAGAAACTCCATCCAGCCCCTGAAGAGGTCAACAGCCCCACACCTCCCTGTGTCCCGCCTAAGGAGGGAAGGGTGGTGACCGCTGGTGACCTGTCTGTCTGTTTCTCCTTGACTGGGCCCAGCTCAGGGGACTCCCTGCGAAGGGACAGAAGGTTCACTGGGGGGATTCTGAAGGGATGAGCTTCTGTGAGTGGGTGAACAGGGAAGCAAGAGGACCCTGACTCCTTCTTCGTCCCCTCAGTGACCGTTCCCCAGGCCCCAGGCTTAACCCCAGCCCCGATTCCTTCTGCCCAGAGTTCTGCCCCCATCTACTGTGGGCAGCCAGTGGGGAGCCAAGCTCCAATATTGATCTGAAAAGCATGAGGTGGGAAGGGGGGTAGCTGGCAGTGTAGCTGGGGTTTCCATGGAGACAGCGGGAGAGGAAAAAATTCTCTCTGCATCAAGACCGAAGAACAAATATCTCCCATGAAATTGCCTCGAGTGTCCAATGGCTGTTGCTATGAGGTCATTGCGGCCGCCCGGGCCCTGCAGGCTGGAAGGAGTGTGTTCGTTGGGGTCAGAGCCACCCAGGGCTTGGGGGACGGAGGTGATGTGGAATTCTCCCAGCTGTTCCGAGAGCGAGCGACTCCAAGGCAGCCTGAAGTGGCTGGAGCTTTTGTTTTTCTTGGAGACTTAATTTGATTAACACTTCAGGGACGGTGGCAAAGTGTACAGAAACCAGGGCACCACCCCCTCCTCCCACCGCCCCCTGCAGGCCATCCCCCTGAGTGAGGCCTGGGTGGCAGAGCTGAGGAGGGGAGCTGATTTGGTCTTGGGGGAGTCTGGGGTCCCTGGCGCTGATTCGTGAAAGCACGGGTTCAGAGCCGGGGTCTCCAAAGTGAGCGTGAGCATCGGGAAGAGCAAGAACGGGTCTGAGGCGCCCAGCATCGAGGGCTACAGAAAGTCAGAGAAAGAAGTGGCAGTTCAGGGGTCTGACCCTGGTCTTCAGGCAAGAGGGTGACATCTGCAGTGGAAAGTCCTTCAAGAGCATCTAGCGTTTGGCTCATTTTACAGATGAGGAAACTGAGGCCCCAGATGCTCTAACTCCCAGGCAGTGACATACCCCCTTCCCTGAAGCCATCCCTAAGTTGAGCCAGTGTGGCCCAGGTGGTGTCACCACCCACCTTAAGCCACATTGAAGCCTGAAATCCCAGCCAGGGAGGCAGCCCCGGCTTTGGGTCTCGCAAACCATGGGGAATTCCAACAGCTCAGTTCTCGAGCTTGCACCGTGGGGGGTGGGGTGAGGAGAGGCAGCCTAGAGGGAGAAGAGAGGTTGGCAGACCTGTTCTCTGCAGCAGGGATGGTTCAGGTTGCCACGAAACAGGTCTCCAGGTGACCCAGCTCACTCCTGCTCCACCCTGGGCTTCATGCCAAAGGTCTCTCTGCTCAGCCCAGGGCAGGAGGAACAAGGGGCTTCCCAGGACCCCACCAAACCAAAGAGGCTGTGATAGAGAAGAGATCTCTGGGCACATTCCAGGATTGGGTTATTTGCCTTGTAATGATCAACCTCCATCCCTGGGCCAGGGACTGAGTCAGCTCCGGGGGAAATAGGTGTCACAGCCTGGCCTCCAAGGAGCTTGGGGTCTAGGTAGAAAGACGAGAGAAAAGCAAAACCATGGACGGGTGGGACAGTGTGCACACTACTGCTGTCAAAGGAAAGAGTTAAGTGTGAGCTGGAGCAGTCATGGAGGGGGACTTGGCCTGGAGGTTGTAGAATCATGACAATAATTATAATAGCTACCACTGTACTGTCTAAATCCTGACAACATCTGAATCCCATTTCACAAATGAGAAGATTGGGGATCACAGAGGTAATGGCCCAAAGTCACCTAGCTAGTAAATGGCAGACACATCTGAATCAAAAGCTGCCTCTAGAAGGAAAACCTTCGGGCAGGCAGACATCCACCCAGGCACGGTGGCCGGCACTGTCTTTTCAAGTGTGAGCCACGCTGGAGGTCTGGCCCCAAGAGGATACCTGGCAGTGCTCTCAGAGGAGAAAGGCCTGGGTGTCCACTCCCCTTCCAGTACCTGCAGTCAGGCTTCAGTCCAGGGCCGGCTGGCTGGCCGGTTGCAAGAGCCAGTGCTGTCTGTTGTCTCAGAAGGGCGGGTGGCCTGGCGGGGCGGCCAGGTGTCCCGCTGCGTGCAGCTGTTGGGCAGGACGGAGCCTGGAGCTGGGAGGGCTCTGCAGCCTGAGGCCTGGGCAAGCCCAGAGAAGCTGGAAGCTGTTGACTAGACTTGTGTCTGGCACCCGAAGCGAGTTGACAGCTTGTGGCAGCTCCCACCACTGAGGGAGGGATGGAAGGATGAAAACGGTCCATCGGTGGAAGACCTGGACTATGCCCCAGACCTGGGCTCAGAAATGTCTCTGAATGTGCCCCCCACCACCACCTCCCCGGGCACTGGGGGCTGTGCTGGGAGTCGGGAGACCAGGGTTTCAGTCCCAGCTCTGTCTCACGTGCTGGTGGCCTTGGGTTGGCCTCTTCTGCCCTCTGGGCCATAGTCCTCAGCAGATTGCTCTGAACCCCAAATGGAAGTACTGGGAAGAGTTGGGGAATAGATAAGCTAAGGATTCATTATTGTGGATTTCCTGAAGAAAGGCAGTGGTGTACTGATCTGGGCCCCAGTAGAAGCCCACTAGGCGAGAGCCCATGCTGCACTCAAAGATAGTCCAGCAGAGTGGCTAAGAACTGGGTCTCCAGGACAGATCGCCCACAGTTCCATCCCAGGTCTGCCACTGGACAGCTGAGTGACCTTGGACAGGTTACTTAACCTCTCTGAGCCTCAGGCTCTTCATCTGTAAAATGGTACCCACCCTTGGAGGGTTATCAGGCAAGAGTGAGCCCATGCATGTAGCATGCTGAGTGCCAGGCACACTGATGGAAGTGGTAACCATGGCTGCTGCTGGAAGCTGAGGGCTGCTGTCAGTGAGATGGGGGAGTCATGTCCCTGTTTACCAGGAGGATGGAGAGAACGGGCCTTTGGGCTGCTGCTCCCAAGCCCTGTTTGCCCCAAACCGTTCCATCCGGGTCCTGTGGTCTTACACAGGTCACACAGGTAGGATCCTAGGCTGCTGCCTCCCTACTCTTCAACCAGGGCCCCCACAAGAGCCTCTCAGAGCCAGTGAGACCCAGCCTGGCTTGTGGGCAAATCCTGCTGGCCAGAGGAATTGTTGCTGGGAGCGCCCGTCCATGCCTCTGGGGGAGGCACACGCTGCTCCTCAGCGGACCTGACTCCCCACAGGTGTGCGTCTCCGGGCCAAGCCCCCATGTGCCTGCTCACCCAGTAGGGGGTGCAACTCCCTTGGCCATGGCAGAGTGAGGCCTGGCAGTTTGGGCACAACTCGCTGGGCCAGGTGTGGGCAGAGCCAGCCCAGATGCGCAGTGCCAGCCCCACAGGTAAAGGAAGTGTCCCCCGAGTCCCCAGCTGGAAAGGATCCCTCCTTCCCTTCTAAGTAGTAAAAGCCCATCCCCTTGGAGCTCCTCCCACGGCTCTGGGCTCTGAATCGCAACTATTAACATGCCTGCCACCCTCTGCAGTTCACACCGGGACTTCTCACACCACACCATTGACATTTGGGGCCTGTCCTGTGCACTGTAGGACATTTAGCAGCATCCCTGGTCTCTACCCACCAGATGCCAGGAGCATCCCCCCAGCTGACAACCAAAAATGTCTCCAGGCATTGCCAAATGTCCCCTGGGAGGCAAAATCACCCCTGGCTGAGAATCAGGGGTTTACAAAGCACTTCCACACCCAGGACCCTACTAGAACCACGTAACTTCTCCCCTCCCACCTTCAGAGGATCAAATCTGTATTCTTTTCAGCCCTGCTTCAGAGGCCCAGGGGTGCAGTGACTTCCCCAAGGACATTCTGCAGATCAGAAGCAGGATTTGAACTTGACTTGCTCCCACGTGTCCAGATCTCGTGGTTTTTATCCCCTGCCTATAGAACTGTTTCGTGTTATACATAGCTATGGTCCATTATGTGGTGTCTCACTTCTTCTGCGGGTTATAAACATCGGGAGGCCGAGGCTATGGCATAAACGCCTCTCAACCTCCTCATAGTACCTGGCACGTGTCCAACATGTAGTAGGTACTTTCTCGATGTTTGATGGATGAGGAAGGAAGGGCTTCCATCCTCTGTTCATTCCAGAGGGTTTTAAGTTGCTGTCAACTGGTGCCCTGTCTTCAAAGACCTTGAGTTGGAAGGAGGCTGCGCTCCACTGCCCTGAGTCTCAGGTGATGCTAAGATGTGCCAAAGCAGTGTCAGGAAGTGTGGCTGTCACCCAGTAGATCTGCTGCTCTGCCCCTTAGCTCCCAGCCAGGGCAGACCCCGCAGAGCCAGGCTGAGAGCCTTCTCCCCTCAACCTCCACTGCAGGGCCCCGGGACCAGGCTCTGCCCGAGGGGTTTGCTCAGGCAGCAGTCATGACCCAGCTGTCTGTTATGGTTTGACTTTCTTCCCCAACCCTGGATTAGCAATTGAGCAACTCAGCAAGCATCTGACAAGACAGTGCTCCCCCAACCTGTTGAAACTCGCCCAACTTGGGCCCTGTGGGTGCATCTGGAAAGCTGAGCATTTGCACCAAGCCTCCTCTCCTTGTTCCTCCCTCTGGGGAGAAGGGCATGGCCTGAGCCAATCAGGCACAGAGTTAGCCAGGGAGCCACTGATGGGGGCGATGGCTGCCCCCCATTGACCCCTCCAGTCACCCCCCTCCAAAGGAGCTTGCAAGAGCTGCCGCTGGTTTGCTCGGCAAACTCAGCTGGAAGGTGAAGCTGCGACCCCATGGTTGCTGTCCAGATTTCCACAGGAGTTGCCAGGTTTTATCTCTGAGTCCTGAACTGCATCTTCTGTGATTCGGCCAAACCCGGGAGAAGGCTCGCTCCCCGCCGTGACCCCACCAGCTCCCCCTCTCCCCATCCAAACCCTTCTCCACCTCCCCCATCTCCTGGCAAACTTGAAACCAAACTATGCTTTAAAAGCCAAGTCAGAACCCAGCCCGTGGAGAGGACCTGGTCTGGGAAGAGACGGGGAGGGAGGTGGTGGAAGGAGGGAGGCCTGTGTCCCGGGAGGGAAGGAACCTCCCGACAGCTCACAGGGAACTTTGGAGAGGCCCATGAGAAGCAGCAGGCAATTGCTGATGAGACCAGAGGGGCCTTTTCCCAGATGTGACTCTGAATGATCCTTTCAGACCCTATTTCTCACTCTGTTCACACACAAGTCCTATCGTGGCAGGACTGGGTCCCAGGAACTCTTCCCCAAGGGCTGGAGACAGCAGGCACTCCTCTTGAGTCAGGGATGCCCAGCTGTCCTGGCAGCCCAGGCATCGAGGACCGGATCACAGACATCAGAGGTGGAGGGGCTCTCAGAGTTGATCAGCTCGACCCCCTCCCGCGACCCTGAGCCTCAGGCAGAAGAGTACCTGCTAAGCCCCATTCAGTCATGTCAAATGCTCACCTGTCAGGACCTACTCTGTTAGGCACTGTGCTGGGCACTTGGGTCACCCAGTGTATTAGTGGTAGAGCTGGAATGCATCCCAGGTCTCCTGACTGTCCTCTCAGACCTGTCCCTGCAGCACATGAAAGCAGACCTGCAGCCCCACACCCCTAGCTCATCGTTTGCTGGAGGGGATGAGCAGCTGGAGCAAGGAAGGAACCAAGGTTTTCCCATCTGCCCTGCTGGGGTAAGGGTGCAGGTTTGGCCACAGGCTCTCCCAGGACTGGCCTTTAGATGGGATCCACCAAGGCCAAGGAACTCACTGGAAACCTCGAGCCGCCAGAGCATAAGCCTCACTCAGGAAGCCAGTGCCAGCCCAGACAGCTCAGCTGGGCTCACCGTCCCTCCCACCCCCGGGCTCCCCCAGCCAAGCTGGGGAGGACAGTGCAACGGCTCAGTGGCTACCAAGGCAAGGAAGGCACTCTGGGGACAAAGGGTGGGTGGGCCTTTGCAAGGGAGAAGCTCTCTGCTGGTGATTAGGGGGCAAGGCAAGGTCAGGAAGTGCCCTAAATCCAACACCCACTCACCCCCACAACCACACCTGCCCCCGGGAGAGAAGGAAAATTCCTACCTTCTGGCACAGCTCTGGGGCCCTCCAGGCTCAGGCCTGAGTGGCTAATTCCTGGCCCTGAGTCAGCCACCAGCTTCCCTGGGGACAAATACTGTGAGATGGGAAATGGGGTGGCTCCCAAACAGGAAGTGGGGGACACGGAGACCTCAGGAATGAAATGGAGGGAGCTGGGGCACTAGGGCACTGGACATAATGGAAACTAGGAAGCCAAGAGACAGAAGATGGGGGTGCTGAGGCTTCTGAGGATGGGCAGTAAAGGGAGGTAGGGATCCCAGGAGACAGGGGAGGGAATAGTGCCCTAAGGTACAGGAGTGGGGGCCTGGGCCCCAAAGGAGGCCATCATTTCCCCCCAACTAAGAAAACGCACTTGGGGCGAAGTGAACTTGACCTGGGCGTTGAGAACTCTAGAGTTACGCTAAAGCTGGGATGAAGGTGGAGTGGAGGCAGTACCCACCACCCCGCAGCCACTGTGAGTGTCTCCAAGGCCAGCCCTGCTCCCTGGCCGCCCCTCCAGGGGTTTCAGGCCAGTGGCAGCAACTCCTTCCATGGCCCCAGAAGCTGCAGAGACCACAGGCCCAGACACTGTCCAGCAGCCACAGCGCCACTGAGACCTCTCACTCCTGAACGAAGCCCACACACCTCGGCTGTCTTCAGACAAGACCTGGGGCTCTCCAAAGACTCACCAGTGGAAGCACGAAGCCACCTTCCTCAAATCATTTTCTATTGATGCCAAACCATCATGTCCTCGGAGGACAACGGAGTGCCTGCTGAAGGGTAAGCCGCCCTGGGAGACATGGGCAGGGGAAAGCAAGGGGGACACAGACCCCGTCCAGGACCGTGTTCTCATGGACTATTTTTGGAGCCTGATCAGCCAGCCCAGACTTAGGAGCCAGAGTGAGCTGTTTTCAAGTCCTGAACACCCCTGACGGGCCACATTGCCTTGAACACGTGCCTCTCTGAGCCTCAGTTTCCTCATCTGTAAAATGGAGGGATGATACCCGCCCGGCCAACCCTGCATGGTTGCAATGGGATATATTAAAGCACATGGCTGTTGTTTGAAGAGCACGAGTGACAGGAGACGGAAGGTCCCTCTCTTCCAGTCATCCAGTCCCACAAACGGTTCCCAAGTCCCCTGCACACACCTGAGTTTGTCCTGGACCCCACCGTCCCTGCCCTCCTCACCCCAGGGTCCCCAGCTCCTGATCCAATAGCACCATCCCCCCTCCACCCCATCTCTCACACTCCCGGTCCTTGGAGGGTCCATCTGATGTGCCAGAGTTCTCTAATTCTGCGTGCTCCGTCTGGAGAGTCCATCCAAAATCTGCAGTTGGGATCGAGGCTGAGGTGATCCACTGCGCCTGATTGGGAGTGTGTCCACCCCTCAGTGTGCTCAGCTGAAAAAAAGGGTGGGGAATCCAGGTCTAAGAGAGCTGACAGAGCCAAGCAAAAGAAAACAAATGAGCAGAACTGGTCATGGGTCGGGCAGAGGGTCCAGCTCAAGGGCACGAAGAGTCTTGGAGATGGCAGTGATGATGATTACCATGACGGGAGACACCTGAATAATGACGATGATATAATAATGTTGCCAACAGGGGAAGATGCCCACCATATGACCATTTGATTCATTTAAGCCTCCTGAGGTAGAAACTTATCTTCCCCGTTCTGTAGATGAAGACACTGAGGCTCAGAGATGCTCACTTACTTGCCTCGAGGAACACAGAGATGGGATTCAGACTCAGTCTGTCTGCCTCCCTTGCACAGTGCACCACCCTGCCTGCCATGCTGAGGGATGAGAGTCTCCATGGGGAGAGGACAGCAGGGTTGTAAGACCGTGGGTACAGAAATGTTCAAAGGTCGGAAAACAATTGGGGGGCGTGGTGAGGATCTTGGGGAGCCAGGTGCTCCCCACCCCATGAGAACACCATCCTGGACGGGGTCTCTGTCCCCCTAGCTTTCCCTGGCCGTGTCTCCCAAGGTGGCTCACCCTTCAGCAGGCCCTCCATTTCCTCCGGCTCCTCCTCCCACCCATTGGCCTCCTTCCTCCCTGGTGAGGAGGCTCTAAATGTGGCCTAGGCAGGCAGGAAGGCCAGAGGGAGGGGACAGAGAGGCCTGGGCTGGCGTCCCAGCCCCCACCTGGACACCCGCAGGGCCAGGACCCATGACACTGATCTGCTTGGCCTCCCAAACGCTCCAGCTATTTCCCGTCTCCTCTCTCTTGACGTGCAGAGTAAGAGCCGGGGAGGAGTCGGAGAGGTGCGGATTTTCCTCTAGGAATTTGTATATTTTTTTTAAAAAGCAAGCAAACCTGGAAAAGCTTGGGACAAGCCCAGCTAATTTTAGTTTCTAATGAAAACAGCAGGTGGCTGAGAGGATCTGATCTCCCTGGCAGGGCCAGGGCCCTCCAGCCTTGCAGGCTGGAGGCACAGGCCGGGCGCAGGGAGGGCCTCCTGGGAGGAGCCTGAAGGACCTGCAGCCCCCGTAGAAGATCGGGGCACGAGCTGGCTGGCAGCGGCAGCAGGACGGCCTGGGTTGGTGGGGTAACCTGATCGATGGCACGGCTGTGGCTGGAGTCCTGGGTGGCCGGGGCAGCAGGTGGCAAATTGCGAAGCCTGTACTCAGCAGGAAGAAGCTTAAATTGGGGCAATGCAACCAGAACAGGAAAAGAAGCAGGGATGGTTGAGGCCCTCCACAGGCCGGCGCCGCTGACACAAATCATGCCCAGGCTCTCTGTCTCCCCCAGAAATGGCTGCAGTCGACATTTGAGCCCTGCCCAACTCCAGGGTCAGCGAGTGGTACGCGTGTCTCTGGGGGAAAGGTTGAGGCACCTTAGGGTGCAAGGAGGGGATTCTTGAGGACCCCAGGGCCAGTTGGGCCAACCCCCTAAGGGTCTCCAAGCCCTCAGCAGACTGAAAGGCAAAGGCAGCCCCCATTCTCCCCCCTCACCCTCCGCTTCTCTACCTGAGCACTCTGCTAGGAGGTGAGCAGAGGGGACCTGGTCAGGACAGAGCCCCCCATTCACACTGCAATTTACTGCACATCTTCTACGTGCTGCTCCCTGTGCTGGGCAGTGAGGAGGCCATGGACTGGACGTGACACTGAGGGTGGCATCAGCCTCCCGCAGCTGTCAAACGGGGCAGATCCACTCCAGGGTACAGGGCAAAGAGAGTTCCCAGTCCCAGTGGGGTTTGCATTCCAGCTTTGCTGCACGCTAGCTGTGTGACTGGGTGAGTCACTCCATCTCTCTAGGCCTCAGTTTGCTCATCTGTAAAATGAGGCCAACACCCTAACCAAACACCAGAACAAGCAAGCAGTGCAGGCAAGGGCCTGTGATGCCTGGGGTCCTAACTCTCTCCAGCCCACTCCCAGCCCCATTTCCAGCTCTGGCACCCAGTGCTTCCCAGGCAAGACCCTGGGATCTGGGAGAACTGGGGTGGGGGGTGGGGCTATGCCTCCTGTGGCATGGGAGGGGACAGCTGTTGGGCCAGATGAAGGCAGGGGCTGAAGGTGGTGGGCATTGGTGCCAGTGTTGGGGCAGGGACACTCCTCAGTGGAAGAGGTTTCTCAGCTTCTTCCTGGAAGTTGTCCCAATGACTCACGGCCATGGCAGCCCAGCAGCTCACCCCTAAATCCCTACTACTGTTATTTCAGCCCATCTCCCCTCGTGGAGTTCTGAGCCTAGGGGAGGGGAGTGGACAGCTCCTCTGGTTCATCTCATTCCTCCTTCAATGGCAGGGGCTCCATCTATCAGCCTGGCATGGGGCCAGGAGGCCTTTGAGGCTTGGATCCCCCCATCCCTATCTGTAGAAAGAGGACCACCGACTCTGACAGTGGGAAAGGCCACACAGACCCACTAGTTCATTGAACCCGTGGGAGACAGGCTCCGATGGGAGCAGGGACTTGCCCGAGGTCACACAGTGGGTTAGTGGCTCAGCCAGGCCTCCCCAGCCTACTCCTCCTGCCCAGAGAACCCCTATCCTGAGGACCTCCCTTCATCAGAAGCCAGGACCCAGCACAGAGCAACCTGGCCCCTGCTGGCCGCAGAAGGAGCAGAGGCTGAAATGGGCACAAGCCAGCTCTGTGTCCCCATGTCACCGAGGGAATAGGGCCCGCTCCCCTTCTCCAAGAGGCCAACCCTGGGTCTGAGCAGGAAAGGATCCAACTTGAAGCCCAACTCCTTTTCCCCTCACCCTTGGCCTCCCAAATGTGGACCTGGCCCATGGCCAGTAGTTGGGCTCTTGGCGCCCCCTGCAGGCCAAGAGCGCCAGGTCAGACTAGCTCCACAGGGGACCCCTTCCCTTGGCCGGCAGAGGCAAGAGGAGCTCACAGGCAGGGTGAGGAGCCAGGTCCGGCCCCTCCCCGTCCAGATGCACCATCTCCCTGCCCCTCAGCCATCTTCCCCCCTCGTCTCCCCTCTGAAAGGCTCAGACGCCACCAGTCTCTGTATCCCCTAGGCAGGACCTGGTAGAGAAGTCAGGAAGGCCCCCGGGAGGCAAGGAACAAGGGGAGAGGGAGGAGAGGTTAGACTGCCTCAGCCTGAGATGCCCACCAGGGAAGGGAGAGAGCCTCACAGTTAGGGTACACCTACAATGTGTCCCACTGAGACCAGGCGCACCAGCCACATCAGATCACGTTAATTTCTCACAGTAGCCTCTAGGACAAGAGCCATTATCTCCGTTTCTAGACAAAGAAAGCCATACTCAGACAGGCCCCACAGCCAGGGGGCTGATGCAGCAGAGAGGAGGAGAGTGGGTCCCAGAACCAGATCTCCCTCGGGCTTAGAAGGAAACATCACCAGTGGTTACCCAAGAGCTTCTCCTAATGCACTCTCCACGCCAGTGCCAGCCTGGTTCACAGCTGCTCCTGGAAAAGTGTTAAAAGCCCAGATGCCCACCAAGCCCCACCTGGAGTGAGGCCCAGGCACCTGCGCTTTCAACAAGCCCCACAAATGTTTCTATGCGCAGCCAGATTTGAGAACCATCACGCTGGTCCAACCCAAGGCCTGACAAATAGAATCCAGCTGCTTGCACACCTCCGGGGATGGAGAGCTCAGCATCCACCAGGCAGCCCACCAGCTGCCCCTTGGCCAAGTCCTTAGGTCGGATGAACCCAGCTCCCAGCAGCTTCTGCCCAATGGCGTCGGTTCTCGTCTTCGAGCAGTGTACAAGAACACTGTCTACCAAAGGCTTTGAAGTCAGGTTCAAGTCCTGGCTCCATCTCTTACTAGCTGTGTGACCTTGCACATAAGGCAAATTACTTAACCTGTCTGTGCCTCAGTTTCCTCCTCTATAAAATGGGGGTTCATTGGCTTGAGAGGATAAATGCAACGTCAGTAAAGTACATAGCCCCGTCCTGATGAAGTTCCATCACAGCTGGCTATTCTTATTATCATCATCATAAAAATTTCCCCTATTTAATTTTCTGTGTGCTTTTCTATTTGGTCAACATTCATTCATTCCTTCATTCAGCAAACTGATGTGGAGCTCCTCGTGCCCCCCGTCAGACCATCTTCACACACAGGACCCCTATTGCTCTGACTACAGCCCTGACTTAGCCAGAACCAGCGATATCTTCCCCACATTACAGATGAGAAAACTGTCCCAGAGAGCGGTGACCTTCCCCCTTGATCCTTCTTCGGACGAGAAACATGAGCAGCTTCCCTTACAGGATGTAATGGCATCCTCACCTCCCCCAGACGCAGTTTGCTGGCCCAGCCCCTGGTGGGGAGTGGTGCTGGTTCACCGTAGAGTCGGGGGCAGCAGGACACTTGCTGTCTTTTGTTCAGAGCTCCTGATGTGTATGGCTGAGCCTGAGGGTACCAGCCAGGGTCTGAGTTTCCTCAGGGAGGCGGTGGGAGGGCCCCTTTCCCTCTCTGTGCTCACCTATAAAATGCGGGACCTGGACCAGACCACCTGTCAGGGGACATCCCTGAAGTCTGTGATTCTCTACTCTGCTGCTCCTCCAAGAACCCAGAAGGCAGCGCCAGGCAGCCCTGCCCTGGGAGGTGAGCAGATGCATCTTCCTCTGGACAGGTGGGAAGGGAGGAAGGGGGAGGAAAGGAGTCACCACTCAGCTCCCCTTCCCACCATTAGGCTGCCACTTGTGCACCTACTATGTGCATTTGGCCCTGGCCAGGGACACCGGGGGGTGGGGGCAGCTGAGGAACAGTGGTTGGATCACAAGTTGTGGGGTCATCTGGACCTGGGCTACAACCCAGGTCTGCCCTTACAAGCTAGGTGACCTTGAGCTGGTCACTTCACCCCTTTGAAACATACCCAGCACTTAGTAGGTGCTCAGTTAATGTGCACCTCCTTCCCTTGAGAGAGGGACGGCCTCCTCCTCACAGGGCCTTTCCCCAGCTCTGCTCCCATCCCAGTGAGCAATTCGTACCTTGCTCCGGGCCCCCTTGCCTCCTGGCCCAGACAGTGTCCATCCTTAGACAGGGCAGAGCCTTCGCAGGCCCCTCAATCTGCCGTGGAGGAGGACGGGCAGGAGGAAGGGTTTGAAGAGGTTGGCAGCTCGGCTCTGGCACTTGCTATCTGTGTCACCGTGGGCACATTGCCTTCTCAGCCTTCATTTTGGAATCCATAAAAGGGCATAATAATCATCACTTCACAGATTTGGGTGAAGATGCAACAGGGTGAAGTGCCTGCCACCGTGCACGGCACATAGTAGGTGTTCAATGAACAGCAGTGCTCTCTCCTGTCCTCCACCGAAATGGATGCATTAAAGCCCCTTCTCCCCACGTCTGCCTGGTCCCAGAGCACCTTGACATAAATTATCTCATCTAGACTGTGATCCTCACCGTAACCCTACGAGGTGAGCCAGCACTGGTGCCCCCTCTTCAGGCTATAAAAGCTAGGGGCTGAGGGGAGTGCATGGCACACTTTGTTTTTGAAGCCCTCCTCCCCTGCCACTACTGGTGCACTGACCATCCCTAGTCCCCCAGCTTTTCACTGCCCTCATTGTCCCACCCCCCAGGGCTGCAGCACTGACTCTGGTCTCCATCTGGTGGCCTTGGGATGTGGCTGGCAATGAGGATCTTGGCCTTATAGCAAGAAGGTGGGCTTAGGTCACTGGGGTCCCTGCCTGGGAGTAGGGAAAGAGAGACAGCAGGGCAGACAGTGGCTCCAGCCTCCGAGCTAGAGGAGATCTCAACATGAAGGGGTCGGAGTCAGGGGCTGGGTCTGGGGTAACATCAGGGCACAGATGCTGGTGCAGGGGCCACCCGGAGCAGGGAGGGAGCCCATGGGGACTCTGTCAGCTTCCCTCCCAGTGCTCTGCCCGCTGACTTGAGGCAGAGGCCTTCTTGTGCAAGACAGCACTCCCCTGTCCAGCCCCAAGAGCCCGGGCAAGAGTGCCTGTCACTGGATCCAGAGAAGTTGACCACCAGCACCCATCTCTGGGACAAGTCAGTTCCCAGAGACCTGTGCAGGGCAGGGCCTCATCCTGGGAGTGGAAAGAGGAGGGAAGAGGCCCTGCACGGCCTCCCACCCCCACCATCCTCTCCCCAGGTACCTGGCCAAGCTGTCATCCGTGGGGAGCATCTCCGAGGAGGAGACCTGCGAGAAGCTCAAGGGTCTGATTCAGAGGCAGGTGCAGATGTGCAAGCGGAACCTGGAGGTGATGGACTCCGTGCGCCGCGGCGCCCAGCTGGCCATCGAGGAGTGCCAGTACCAGTTCCGGAATCGGCGCTGGAACTGCTCCACGCTCGACTCCCTGCCTGTCTTCGGCAAGGTGGTGACGCAAGGTGAGGGAGGGGCTTGTGGCGGGGCGCTGGGGGAGTCGGCAGTGCCGGGGCGTGGGCCCCGGGCCAGGGGACCCCGGAAAAGAGCACGTTTCCTTGGGTGGGGAATCATACGCTCGTGAGTAGCTGGACTGTTCTGTCATTTATCAAGCGAAAACAGCACCCTGCTCAGGCGAGGGCGTAAGGAATGTAGATGGAGGCACGGGGAGAGGGGCAGGATCCGGGTGGGCAGAGTCTGGGGTGGGAGGGCCGGCAGAGGGGATGCTGTTCTTTGTGCTGAGCAGCAGTCTACAGTGTGCAGTGTTTCCACGCTGGAGCCCCCACCCCTGGTTGACAGAGCAAGAAACCGAGGCTCAGGCAGGGGAAAGGATGGAGTGGCTGGGGCTCCTCAGAGGGTGGGAAGCAGAATCAGAACTCAGACCTGGTGCTCCAGACCCGCAGCACTTGGCGTCCTATAAGCGAGCCCGTCTCAGCCGTCTGTACCTTTTAACAAACCTCACTGAGAGGCTCACCAAGCCCAGCCAAGACCCAGGAAGAGCAGCACCAGCTCCTCCCCCTCCTGGGCTCACAGTCAAGCGACAGCTACTGCTCAGCAGGGTAGTGGCTTACACACCCATAGCACTAACTAGGGACCAGGCACTGTTTCAAGTGTTTTGAGTAATATTAACTCATCTGGCCCTTTGAGATAGGCCTCCATATTGCAAATGAAGAAACGAGGTGGTTAAGGAACTTGCCCAAGGTCACAGAACTAGAAGGTGGCAGAGCCAGGACTTGAGCCCATGCAATCCAGCTCCAGGGTCTCGCTCTTGCCCGCAAGGAGAAAACACTATGAGGGAGGGGTCACGGGAGCCTTGGAAGCACAAGGGTGGACCCCTCCCCTGGCCAGGCTGGGTGCTCAGAGAAAACTTTCCCCGGGAGGTAGGCTCGCTCGCAGCTGAGACCAGAAATATGAGAAGGCATTAAGCCAGAGGAAGGTGGGCCAGGGCCTAGGGAACATTCCATGCAACTGGAAGGCTCCTTGAGAGGTCACCGGGTCAAGCCGCTGCCCTCGAGGAAGTGCTCTGAACCAGCTGCCCTCTTTCCTTCCTGAGCATGAAACTGACACTCCCGAGCCACCAGCAGCCGACAGGGCCCTTTGAATTGCTCGGGCAGCAGGAAGGCACTGCCTGGGCCAACCTTTGTCTTGGCACCTGTGGTCCTGGATGGCTGCGGCTACTGGGCTTGTGGCAAACCGTTTGCATGTTGTTGGAAACCAACTGTGATAGAAATTTGGAAGCCATTCTCCTGGAAGTTGGCAGGGGCCAAAAAGGAACAATCATGCTTGGCATTACTGAACATCGCTGCTCCGGAGAAGAGGCAGAGACCCAGTGAGCGGCCCGGGAGCAGAGGCTCTCCCAGGACGATGGTGCCACGGCCGAGGGCCCAGGGCTGCCTTGTTGGGTGAGGCCCAGACACTAGGCTCAAGCAACAGACCCTGAGCATGGGAAGCCCCTCGCACACAGCAGGTGTTCGGTGTGTTGGATGGACTGGTGGATAGATAGCAGAGCTTCATGTGCCAGGCCCTTGTGCACACCTGTTCCTCTACCCCAAATACCCAACCTTCTCTCTCCACCAGCTCAGCAGTTCCCTCCTCCACAGTTTCCCAGCTCCTGCAAGCTGGTGGTTGCTTTTTCCTCTGGGCTCTGAAGCTCTTTGCACATGCTGGGGGTTTTTCCCCTTTTTTGGCAATGTTTTGTTTTGAGATAACTTCAAACTTATAGAAAAGTTGCAAAAATAGTACAAGGAATTCCCATATACTCTTTTTTTTTTCACCTCTAGGTCATGGGTTTATTCAGTCAGCTACTTTTGTTTTCTTTTTTTTTTTACTGAGGTATAATTGACATTCGGTGTATTAGTTTTAGGTGTATAACATAATAATTCTACATTTGTATATATTACGAAATGATCACCATAAGAAGTCTAGTTAACATCCATCACCACACATAGTTACAAAGTTTTTTTCTTGGGATGAGAACTTTTAAGATCTACTCTTTTAGCAACTTTCAAATATGCAATACAGTACTATTA
Organism: Tapirus indicus; assembly: GCA_031878705.1. Taxonomy (NCBI): domain Eukaryota; kingdom Metazoa; phylum Chordata; class Mammalia; order Perissodactyla; family Tapiridae; genus Tapirus; species Tapirus indicus. The sequence continues at coordinate 101,133,480 of CM062924.1, read as the reverse complement.
ACTATAGTCACTATGCTGTACATTACATCCCATGACATTTATTTAGTAACTGGAAGTTTGTACCTTTTGACCTCCTTCACGCATTTCGCGCACCCCCACCTCCCGCCTCTGGCAGCCACCAATCTGTTCTCTGTATCTAAGAGCTGGGTTTTTCCTACGAGGAATTCCCGTATACTCCACCTAGATTCACCACTGTTTACATTTTAACCCATTTGCCTTATCAATTTCTCTCTCCCCCTCTCTCTCTCCCGCTTAATACACATGCGTGCGCGCACGCGCGCAGACACACACACACACACGCTCGCACTTCGTCTAAACCATTTATGTTCATGGCTTTCATTACACCTTTTAGACTGAACTGTGATGACTCTCTCCCCCACTCCACTCCCCGATCCCTAAACCTTGACGTCTTCCAAGGCAAGGGTGATGTCTCATTTACCTGTCTCCCAGAACATGGCAAAGCCTGGCATGGAGAAGACAGTCAGTGGATGTCATCCAATGACAGAAAGCAAGTCAGGGCAAGGACTCAAAGGGGCAAAGAAGGGCAGGCATGGGTCAGCGCTGGACTGAAGCTGGTGAGGGACCCCGCCGAGAAGTGCCTTCCTCACCTGTGTTTGCAGCAGGAACCAAGGAGGGGGCCCAGCCCTGGCTCAGCAGGTTCCGGAAGATGCTGAGAATCCTACCGAGCTTGGCCAGAACCTGCTCCAGATTACAGTCTGAGTGGCTTGGTCAAGGGCCAGGCCCCGTGGAGCTGAGTCAAGGTACCCTCACACCAGGCCAGCCACACAGGCAGACGTCAGCTGTGTGGAGGAGTCTGAGCTCTTCCCATCCATCCCTCTCCTCACTTTTGTACTTTTCATTTTCCTCTCGGAAGAGTCTTAATTTGTCTCCAGTGAACAAGAGGAGGAGGGCCTTGTCCATCTCGAGGCCTGAGGGCACAGCGCTGCTCTCAGAAAGCCCCGGGTTGATGAGGCAGCTGGAGGGAGAGCATGGGCAAGCATGACCTTGGGCAAGTGACCTTACTCCCCTGAGCAACAGCATCCTCGCCTGTCAGTGAGACCAGCACATGTGCTTATCTCACAGGTGGTCACAAAGGTTCAGTGACATAATGCGTGGCAGCACTCAGACCCAAGAAGAGCTGTCCGTCGTCACCAGGTGCTGTCGTTTTTGGTGGCAGCAGCAGCAGCCAGTCCAGGCAGGCCTCTCACACAGCCCCCAGCTTTCGGGGTTAGGGGGCTTGGCCAGTGCCCAATTCATGAGCTGCCTTGCTGGGGTCGTGACCTCAGACATGGAAAGGTCATAGCTAACAGATCCTCTCCAGGAGCCAGGCCATACTTGGAGAAGAAAAGGTGCTCCCATTTGTTGAGGGCCTCCTGTGTGCTGTCTTGCTTCAAACCACCCTCACAACAACTCTGTGTGTGTGGTATTGTTCCCATTTTACAGATGAGAAAGGAGACTCAGCAAGCAGAGGGTGGTGACACACCCAGATCCGGGACTTGCCAACTCCTGGCTGAGATCTCGGGCAAGGCCCACTCCCTCTCCTAGCCTCAGCATCCTCTTCCCTGTAAAGTGAGGATGATCCCAGGACCAGCCTCCAGGGATTCCCGTCAGGATTCAGAGAGATGATGCCTCTGAAGGGCTAACTGACTCCCCCAGAAACCCCCAGGGAGGGGTGAGCTCTCTTGCCACCAGCATTGCCCGGGGTCCCACAGTCTCCACTAGCAAGCAGTGGAGGCTACCCTGCCCCTGGCCTACTGAGGCAAGACAGATGGTGACCGATGAGGACGATGTGTAAGTTAGGGCCAAACTGTGTGCTCTAGGCTGAAAGTCTAGCAGAAATTTGGTCAAATTGGCGTCCAGGGCAGTGTCTGTGCGTGTTAGTCCCTGCTGGATCCCAGTGCAGAGCAGAGCCTGCACCCAGGAGGCAACTGGTAAATACTTGTTGAATGACTGGACAGGGTCTGAGGGTGGAAGGGAGAGGCCATAGAGCCTGGCGAAGGTTCAAGGTTGCCGGGAGCAGGTGGTGCTGGGTCTCAGAGAGGGCTGACCTGAGCAGGACGGAGAGGCAGGAAAGGCAACCCAGACTCCTCTTTTCCTGCTTCCCCCCTTCTGTAGACAACACCAGGCCTCCCCGCCTCTTCACACCTGCCTGTGACCCTGTCCCGAGAGGGGACTCCATGAGCCCTGACGCCATCTGGGCTCTGGCTGCCATGGCTGGAGGCGATGTGGTGCACTGGCTGTAGCAAAGTGAAGATCGAACCCGGGCCTGTCTTTCCCTTCCCGTGTCTGACATCTAGGCCGCCTCACTGACGGCACCATCAGGCTGGATTGAAGAAGTGAATGCTTCTCAGTCCTGGGCTGTGACTCCCTAAGACCTGTGTTCTCAGCTTTGTCCTCAATGTTGGCATCACACTGGACCCAGTGAGGGTGAGAACATGCCTTCCTTCAGGGTGGCCTCTCGGGCCAGCCTTTCAGTGCCATCAGATGAGTTACAGGAGGTCTGGGAGAGGTACCCCAAAGACTCTCCGCCACTGGGAGTTCCTTGAGGAAACACTCACCTCGGTGTCCCTAGTGTGCAGCATAGGGCCTAGCTCACAGCAGGTAATCAATAAGTGTTTGGCAAGGGAGCAGCAGGGAGGAGGCCTCTGCTCTAAGGAAGCTTTAGCCCACTGGCAACATGTGGTCAACTGACTGGCCCTCAGAGTGTCAGCGCCCCACCGAGATTTGTTAGCAAATGAATAAAATGGCATTAATCACCCAACAATAATACTCACAATAGCTACTACGTCTCAAGCGCCTGCTCTGTGCCAGAGACTGCACGGAGCACTTCCCGTATTTTACCCGTTAGATAGATTGTCACAACCGCCTCATAGGTCAGTACTCTGATCAGCCCCGCTCCATGGACAAGAAAACTGAAATTACACCTCTAGGAAGTGGTGGAGCAAGGACTGGATCTCAGGCCTGCCTGGCTGAGTGTCCACGCTCTTCTCCAAAATCCTCCCCTGGCTCCAAGCAGCTGCGAAGGGCCTGCTCCATGCCCAGCCCTGCCCTGGGAGCTAGGGGGCAGAAGAGAAGGACGCGAGACAGCCTGGCCCCAGGAGCTTCCAGTCTGGCTGTAGACACCGCACAAACACACAAGACACTTAGAAGATAAAACCGTTTTCGGCCCGATTCTGACTGCGTGTGGCAGGCAGGCCAGTGAGAGCGCTGGAGCCCCGGAGGTCCAGACAGTGGGAGGGAGATGCAGAAGTGCCAGGGTCTGGCCTGCGGGCAGCATTGTTATCCCTGTGTTAGAGTTAGGAAGATGAGGCTCAGAAAGGAAAGACTCTTACCACTGGTCAGGGTCTCACAGCTTTGTCCAGCTCCAAACCTTTACTCTTTCCCCTGTCCTACATTGTCTCGTAATCCAAAGAGGCATCCCAGAGGTGCTTTCAAGAAAAGGTGAGCTTTTGCAGATAAGAGAGCAAAGAAAACTGGAGAGGCAGGCGAGGGGCAGGGATGGGAGAGGACATGGGACAATGTCTTTCTCAGAGACCAGAGCCTGTCCTGCCCCTCCACCAGGACTCCCACTGGGTCTGCTTTGGAAACAGCGAGTTCTGCTCAGAAGGGCCCTTTCAGCATGACACCCGCCTGATGCCCAGGGGATCACTGTGCCTGTGGCTTCCTTTCCCGCCCACCTCAGCCTCCGTTGGTCCTCCTCCAAACACGCCTTCCTGCTCGAACATCCTTCCTTCCAACATCTGGGAGAGACACCATGTGTGACGGGCTCACATGGGCCTGGGGTCAGACAGGCCTTGATTTCAATTCCCACTTGGCCACTGATGGGCTGAGGGACCCCAGACAGGCCCCCGAGCCTCACCTTTTCTTCCATAGAGCAGAGCTGGTTGCTAAGGTGGTCATGAGCCTTAGATGGCATGTGGAAAGGCCCTGGCACATAGTAGGCCCTCAGAAAGGGTAGCTATTACTGGATCCGCAGGACAACTCTGAATTCCCAGCTTCAGGCAGCCTTAACATTTTGGAAAAGATGGCATTGAGGCGGGACCCAGAGGACACACAGGATTTAGACCAGTGGAGCCAGGGAAGGTGCTCTGGGAAGAAGAAAGAGCAGGAAGAAAGGAGTTGGGTGTGTGATGGGGCAAAGGGCTTTATGGAAAAGGTAGAAGGTTGTAGGGCAGGTGCTGGCACCTTAGCAAGTTCTGCCTTACCCTGGCCGGCTCTGCTGTCCCACGAGGACAAAGTCAGGACTCTCTTCCCCCTACAGCTGGAACAGGCAAACCCCCTGACCTGGAAGCAGGTATCTACCACGTTGCTGGGGAACTCCCCTCTGCTGCACTTGCAGGTGCACCACAATCCATTTTCTGTCTCACAGTCTCCGCCAGATGCCCAGGGAGCAAGACTCCAGCCTGGGCACCTAGGCAGAGAAGAGCCGGGAGGAGCCACAGCACTGAAGTCAAACTGCTGGGACCTGGAGCCAGTTAGAAAAGGCTGGAGAAATCACTGCCATTGGCTGTAGGGGCACGTTGGTTTGGCCATGTTCTCCAGGCCTTCTGGGGCCTCATGTGCTGAGCACAGACCAACTGTTCACCATCCCCCAGTAAAGAACCCACAAAAGGAACTGGACTTGCCCTACAGCACGTGAGATTTAGGAAGCCCTTCACGGCTTCACGCATGTGTATTCCTGGGGGTTCCGGGCTCCGTGAGGCAGGATAATGTCAAGGTTGAAAGGCGTGGAGCCAGGCTGCCCGAGTTCAAATTCTGCTTTCACCACTTGCTGGCTGGGTATTAGTGGTCGAGTTGCTTCACCACTCAGTGCCTCATTGTCCTCATCTGTAAAATGAGGATTAAAAGTCCCTACTCCATAAGGTTGTTGTGAAGAGTACATAAATTATGTAAAGTGCTTAGACAGTGCCCAGCACAGAGAAAGCTCTCTATAAGCTTTAGCTCTTGTTACTATTATCTTTCTTCCAGAATCTCTTCCTTCAGGCCCACTCCCAAGCTGAGAAAACCATAGTGTCCTTGTTCCCGAGGCCAGGGCAAGGGGGACCTGGAGTCCTGGCCAATGGACATTGGTTTGGGGAGTAAGGAAGAGTCTCTCTGAGCAACCTCACAGGGAGCCCTGCACCCCAAGGCTACCAGCACTCAGGGAGGAGGTGAGCCCAGAGCTTGGGGCGGGCCAGGGGCTGCCTGAGAGCCCAGAGGCAGACGAGAAAAGGCCACGCCAGGCCAAGAGCTGGGGCTGCCCCACTAGTCCCATCTACCCTATCTCCTGCTTTCCCTTCCCCCTTGGTCTTTGGGGCAAAGATTTGTGCTGGTTCAGGCCTGGAAATACCAGAAATACCAGAAACTAAAGTCGTCTCTCTTTGGGCGGCCACAGCACAAAACCAACCAACATGATCCTGCTATTAACCTCGATTAACTTGGAGAGGATTCCATCTCAGGCCCCAGTGGCTCCAGCCAAGCCCCCTGATGCTGGCCCAAAATGGCCAGGCCAGGGCAGAGGGTGGGCAGTGGAGAGTGGGTGGTGGGAAGTATCCCCAGCTCAAGGGCCGAACCAAGAACAGGGTGTCCTGAGCCATCGGGGCCTGAGCTACCCCCCGCCCCAGCACTCAGCTTCTGCTGCCCGTCCACAGACACGGGCACAGAGGAGGTGATTGTTTCCATCTGACCACGGCGACTGCTCCCCGGGGCGGCCGAGAGCACAGGCCTGGGTGTCACAGAGGTAATTGCCAACCACAGGGCCAAAACCTGCCCCCACCACTCCTGTGGACACAGACACTCTAGCAAGAGACAGAAGGACAGTCACGGGTACACAGAGGCCCTCAGAGGGCCCAGGAGAGGAGCAGGGCCTGTCTGGTCACACACCTAGCCAGCCACACACACACGCACTACACACACACATGAACATACTCCCTCCCACCACCCACACCCCCAGAAAGAGGCTCCACAGCAGCTACATCCCCTGAGGCACAGTTCCTAGGAGGATAAAAACTCACATTCAGGCAGGGGATGAGGGCAGGCACCAAAATAGAACCACTGAGCAGTCACGGGGCAGAAGCAAAAGAACAGGCAGAGGCGGACAGACCTGTGCTTGAGCCCTGGTTCTGTAACTTCCTGGCTAGGTGACTGGGACAAGATCCCTTCCCCTCCCCAAACCTGCAGTGGGCCATCTGTGAAATGGGCACAGGTGAAGCTCCCGGCAGCAGGGGGCACCCCCTCATCAGCAGTAGTGGTAAACAGTGGGGGCCGATGTTGATTTACTCTCAAAGGTTGAAGGAAGCAAGACGGTCTCAGAAATGGGCCCAGCCTCAGCAGGAAGGGCTAGGGCAGGACCACAAGGCAGGGGGATCCCTCAGAGCCCGGGGCCAGCTGGGCAATAGGCACAAAAAGGACACAGGTTTGAGAGGAAGCCAGACCTGGGTTGGCAGTCCAGCTCTGCTCCTTCATAGCTCTGTAGTCTTGGTAAGTCAGTTCACCTCTCTGAGCCTGTCTTGTCTCCCACAAAATGACGTTATCACTGATCTTCTGGAGAGGTTGTGAGAACAGTATCCCACAGGAGCCAAGAGCCCTGCAGCTGGGCTGTCTGCCTGCTCAACCACGTACTGTGTAACCTGGGACAAGCTGACTCATCTCTCTGTAGTGGGGACGATAATGGGACTCAGTTCATGGGGTGCCGTGGGGATGACACGATCAGCACGTGTGAAGGCCGTTGGGCACTGCCTGGCGTGTAGGAGGTGTAGCCATTGGTATGGTAAGACTAAGCACCAGCACGTGTACCTCCTGACCCACAAGCTTGGCCTGCCTCGCTCTCTTGTGGGCCTCCATGGTTCAGGAGGCCCCTGTACACCCCTCCCCCTCAAAAAGGAGGGTGCAGAGGAGGAGCACTGGGACCCAGCCCTGCCCTCCCTCTGCCTCCCACAGGGACTCGGGAGGCGGCCTTCGTGTACGCCATCTCTTCAGCAGGTGTGGCCTTTGCGGTGACACGGGCATGCAGCAGTGGGGAGCTGGAAAAGTGCGGCTGTGACCGGACAGTGCACGGGGTCAGCCCGCAGGGTAAGTGCAGGAGGTAGGGAGGGCGTGGGGGGATGGTAGGGGCCTGGGCCCTGGCCCTCGCTCACCCGTGGCCCCCATGCCCACTGCACCCCAGGCTTCCAGTGGTCAGGATGCTCAGACAACATCGCCTACGGTGTGGCCTTCTCACAGTCATTCGTGGACGTGCGGGAGAGAAGCAAGGGGGCCTCATCCAGCCGGGCCCTCATGAACCTCCACAACAACGAGGCTGGCAGGAAGGTAGTGAGGCATGTCCCCTCCACGTCACCACCGGGGCAGGGGCGGGCTCGGTGAGGTCCCCGAACATTCTTCCACCCGCACACCACTTGGAAAACATTTGCTCAGGCTCTCACCACTACCGGGCAACTCTTGTTGGACAGTGGGGACCGGGGCAGCAGGGTGGGGAAGCAGACAGGTGAGCATGTGTCACAGAACAGCATGGGTGGCCCCCAATGCAATACACACATCCCCTACAGGCCCCCACCTAGGCACATAAGTACACGGGTGTGGTCTCCATCCCTCTGTCACACACACATACCCTCACACCCTTAATAAGTAGCAGAGCTAGGATTTGAACCCTTCTCTGTGCCACCAAAGATCATGTGCTTAACTATGACACCATCTGCCTTCTCGATACCTATCTTCAAGGTTCCCGTGCAGATTCAGTGCAGCCATGTTCTTCCCCATCATGTCATTTGTCACTGTTTCATATGACACTGCCCTTTAAAATGTCTCTCCTCCATCAACTCCAGTGCCCCGAAGGCAGGGATGGTATCTTCTTCAACTGTCCCTAACACAGCTTTTAGCCCACCATGGCATACAGTAGGAGCTTAATACAGAGGAAGCATGACAGTAAATCTTTCTCCAATTCTGTGGCATCCCCCCATCTGTGCCCCCACTGTCAGTCCCCATTAGCCTCCTCTGACATCTCCTGATGGCCCCTCTCCCCTCCCCATCCCCTGCAGGCCATCCTGACACACATGCGGGTGGAGTGCAAGTGCCACGGGGTGTCGGGCTCCTGCGAGGTAAAGACGTGCTGGCGAGCCGTGCCGCCCTTCCGCCAGGTGGGCCACGCGCTGAAGGAGAAGTTTGATGGTGCCACCGAGGTCGAGCCACGCCGTGTGGGCTCCTCCAGGGCACTGGTGCCACGCAATGCGCAGTTCAAGCCGCACACGGACGAGGACCTGGTATACCTGGAGCCCAGCCCAGACTTCTGCGAGCAGGACGTGCGCAGCGGCGTGCTGGGCACGAGGGGCCGCACCTGCAACAAGACGTCCAAGGCCATCGACGGCTGTGAGCTGCTGTGCTGTGGCCGCGGCTTCCACACGGCACAGGTAGAGCTGGCTGAGCGCTGCAGCTGCAAATTCCACTGGTGCTGCTTCGTCAAGTGCCGGCAGTGCCAGCGGCTCGTGGAGCTGCACACGTGCCGGTGACTGCCGCCCCGCCCTGTGCCCAGCAACCACCTAGTGGCCCAGGGAAGGCCGATAATTTAAACAGTCCCCCACCACCTACCCCAAAAGATACTGGTTGTATTTTTTGTTTTGGTTTGGTTTTTGGGTCCTCATGTTATTTATTGCCGAAACCAGGCAGGCGACTCCAAGGGCACCAACCGAGGCCTCCCTGAAGCCTGGGCCTTTGTGGCTGCCACTGACCAAAGGGACCTTGTTCATGCCTCTGGCTGTCCACATGTGGCCGCTGCTAACCACTCAGTTGTTATCTGTATCCATTTTCCTACTTGCAGACTTAAGGTGGGTACAAGGAGTGTTACAGCCACATGCCTACTGACCCTGCCATCTAGGGAAAGAAGTGGCCCTATGGCAGGGGTAATCGGTGCCATTTTGATGCAAGTTGCACCCCACACATACACACGGACCCCTGGCAGCTTCCACCTGGTAGCCTTGTCTCTCAAGCCCCCTGGGAATGGAATGGGCAGATATCAGGTCAAGGGCAAAGGGCCAATTTCAGCCCTCCACGAGCCGCTGGAGGTTCAATCTCTGTGGGACCTTCCAGGCAGGAAGAGCAGGTGAGACGAGGGCAAGAGAAGGCTAGTCCCACCCCAGAGCCCAGCCCACCCAGCCTTCCCTTCAAAGAGGGAACCCCTCCAACTCCCTGGTCCTCCAGGCAGGAGTATAGGCTTCCAGTCCTGGATCGGAGACCCAGCTGGTACTCTGCAGCGACGCCCCCATGTGTCTCCTCCTCACGGAGCTGCTCCTCTGTGAAACTAAGAATGGAAATCACACACACGGAGGAAAGGCCGTGTAAAAAAGCCCTCTCCCAACCATTATTTCACTTACTCGTTGAAATTTATTGAGCAAATACTATGTTCTAGGCCCTGTACTGGGCCATCTCACTGGATGATCACAAGTCCTGGGATGTTCGTGCCCATTTTATAGCAGAGAGGGCAATGCTCAGTGGGGTCCCAGAGCAAGCTGGATGCAGTGGCAGAGCCAGAAGAGCCCTCCAGGCAAGGCTCCTCCTGGACTCCTGTACCCAAAGGCCCAGAAACTGCAGGTCTCTTTGGGTCTGAGCCTTGGGGAGGGGCTCTGGCTGGAGGAAGAGGGCCCGGGAAGCAGCAGGAGCCACAGACCACAGGCTGAGCTAGTGCTCACATGGTTCCTGAGGGCAGAGCATGCTCTGAGGGAAGAGGTGGACAGCTGGGAGGCTGACGGAGTGAGCTCTCAGTAGCTGAGGCACCCCTCCCCAGGTACCATGGGTACTGAAAAAGAGGCCCCCAGAGGGAGCACCAGCGGCCAGGGGCTGGCCCCTTGCACCAGCCAAACCGTCAGGAGCCCAGCCCAAAGTTCTATGAGCAGACATACACACAGCAAGACCTGGCCTGACCCAAGTGCTTCTCAGGTGGGCTCCCTACCACCAGAGGAACTCGCTGTCAGCCCGGTCTCCAAGCTGCCCCCACACTGGGGCTCTAGGCTCCTGGTTTGAGGTCTTGAGCTCTGGGATCCCCATCAGAGGCTCTTGGACCCCAAGCTTTTGGCTCCAGGTTTCAGTGTCTGAATTCAAATCCCAGGTTCTGAATATGGGCTCTGCCCTGTAGCAGCTCTTCTCCAGGCCTTGTGGTTTGTGCCTCCTGGTGTTGGCGTCCTCAGGAAGAAAGAGTCAACACCCTTGGCCCCCAGCCAAGCTCTCTGCTCAATGTCCATCCAAAAAGAAGGCCAAAACCAAGGGAGATGCTGCAGCCACATTTGAATGTGGGGATAATCTTGGGGCAGGCAGGCTCTGATGTGGATGAAAGCTAAGCTGACAAAGTGTCCCCACAGCTGCCCAGCTGGGCTCACTGCTCCTCTGGCAGGCTCTGTTCAGCTTTCTACTCAGTGCCAGGGAAAATACTATCCCTCACCAGTAGAGGCCAGACCCCAACAAGGAAGCAGTGGAGACCCCTCCCCCTCCCGAAACAGGGCTGAGCCACTCTCCTCCACCCCAAGTCCTGTCCCCAGAGCCAGCGAAATAGGAAGTCTAGGCTGGATGCTGGTATGATGGGTACCGCCCCAGGAAGAAGTGAGAGGGTCTGTGCCTGTTCATAGGATACACCTTTTCACCTGCCAGGGGGCTCCTCAAAGCTGATCCTCCTGGGGTAAGGGTGTAACCCCAGTGAAGCAGACTAAGATTCTAGGAATCTCTGTCCAGCCCTACCACCAGTACCCCAAAGGCCAAAGGGATCCACAGCCCAGGAAAATGGAGTTTCCTTGGACACGACCCCTCCAACTCCCAAATAAATAAGAGGAACCAGCACAGGCCTGACATAGCCCACCCACTCTGGAAGCTGGCCAGAGGGTCCAAGTCCTGCCTGAAACCGTCTCCACTAGTCCTGCCATGAGGCAAAGGTGATGTCCTCTGAGGCCTAGGGCTGGATCAGCCCCAGCTCTGGATGCTGCTACCCCCTCTGCTGTCCCCACCCCATCCTCCAATTTTTATACTAGGCTCCTTGCCATTGTGACATCCCCATGAAATAGTCTGATGCACGATAAAATGATTATTTCTTTATCTTGCAATTGTGGCAGTGACTTTTTTTTTTTTTTTTACAGAAGAGAGAGAAGACAGACTTGGGGAAGGACATGGGGAAAGCAGTAGTATACTATAGTAGCCAATTCTAGATATGGGGACCCTCTTTGAACCCTTTCCTTCCGAATAACTGGTTTGACAGCCATGAGGAAAGGACCCCCTGCATGCTATCTGGAATTCACCTTTAACACACGGAACCTATTATCTGCATTTCACTGAGCCACGGTCAGCTATTTAAACCTTGGCCTGAGCCAACGCCTCAGAACCCTTCTTGAGCATTGATGTGGAGAGGAGGGATGAATACAATGACAGAGGAAGGACTGGTGAAGGGTCCTAACTGAAAAGGTAGAGGACAAATGGAAAAGAACTTAGTTCCTGCCCCAGGACACATGGATCCAAGGCCTGTGGCTAGAAGTAAACTCCAGGATTGGAGCCCAGTCAGGATGAGGAGTCTGGATGGAAAACTCCATATAACTCAAGTCACAGCTGATGGGGAGACCCAAGGTGGCTTCTCAGGAAGCTCAGTCTAATGGAGTGAAGTCCTCATCCTCACCAAGGGGGCCATGGCCTGTCCCCCTACCCCCACTGAAATCCACACCAGCCTGGGAAGTTAGGCTGCTATGTGCTTGGCTTTCCAAAAGTGTAGTAGGGTGTAAAAGGGCTGAAGCAAAGTGCTTTCAGGACAGCAGGGGTACACAGAAATTTGTGAAGACCTGGGGAGGGGATAATAGACACAGGAAGGGGAGGGATCTAGAGTACAGGTGGATAGAAAAGGATATCTCATCCCCAATCAGGATCAAAGGCAGAGAGAAAAGGATATAGAGTGGCAATACAGAGTGTCCAAGATGGCAGAGTGAGGAGGTGAAGGTGTTCATGCCCAACCATTTTCTAGAACTGTGGAAAGGACCCAGGCTTTGCAATCAGACAGACCTGGGCTGGAATCTCAGCACTGCCACTTCTTCACTATATGGCACCTTGGACAACTCATTGTCCCTCTCTGAGACTCATTTTCTTCATTCATAATACGGGGATGCTCCCCCTGCCCCAACTTCAAATGGGGCTAAATAATAATAGAACCTATTTCCTGGGGATGTTAAATAAAATATTTAGAGCTCAACAAATGGCAGCTATTATTACAAATATTATTATTCCCTTTTCAGGAATGTAGGAGGCAGTGAAGGTAGTTCTAAGATTGAGGGGGCCAGAAAGGAGGATGAAAGAAGAAGGAAGAAAGCAGAGACAGTCTGGGATCAGTTAGGGGCTGAAGGCAGGTGCCCCAAGACTGTGGTCCTACTTTGGCCCCATCCCAGAGATCAGAAGCAGGCAGATGTCTCAAGGCAGAGATCCCCAGGCAGGAGACAGAGAAACCCAGGGCCAAATACCCAGGCAGCAGCAAACAAGGCAGGGGCGAAGCTGCCCTTAGGCACCAACAGGAGAGGCTGAGGCAAGGTCCCAGTGTGGGCGAGAAGCAGGGCTGGGGCAAGGAGCGGGGGCCAAGGAGCGCACAGTCAGAAGTGGAGCGAGGAATATCAGAGCTGTAGGAAGCCTATGTAGTGGGGCCCAGGGGGTTCCGCCTGTGACGACGGAAGGCTTTCAGGACTCCCAGGCCAGGTCAGCTCACAGAGAGACTTGTGTCCAGATCCATCCTTGACAGCTGCCCTCACTCAGGCCTGAAGGTCTCTGGGAAGGTTGTGAAACCATGTGATAAAGTGGACCTCCTTCTCAGCCCCTTCTTGACAGCCAGTGGTCCAAGGGAAGTCTGGGGAGACCAGAGGCAGGATTTAAGGTGAATCTTAGGCCAAGGAAGGGCCAAGAACACAGGAAAACAGAGGGTAGAAGTACAGGGCTCTGGGCAACTGAGGGGGGCTAAGAAAGGCTGAGGAACAGAGTGAGGAAAAGGCAGAGGGTGGGAGGACAGACGCAGGAAGAGAGAGACAAGAAGGAAGGAAGGTGCTCAGGGACCAAGGGCATCCGGGCAGAGAAGCCCAGCAGCTTCCTAGGAAGAGGAGAAAGTGCTGAGATTCAGGAGAAGGCATCTGACTCAAAAAGTGGGGGAGGGATGTCTAAGGGATCTGGGGGAGGGAGTGGAGTGTGGCCTGGCCTGGCCTGGCCCAGGCGATGACTTCATAGGCATCTCCCCCAACTCCCTTCCTGAGCCGCCAGCCCTGGTGACCCCCTGCCCGCATCTCAAGGGTCTAGGCCAAGCAGGCGCTGACAGGGGAGAGAAGGGGCCCTTCTGGGGCAGGGCCCCAAGCCTGGCATAGTGCCTGCTGGGGAGGAGGGGCCTAGAGGCCCAGCCCTTGTCAGCATCCCCGGCCGGCACTTCGGAGGCAATTAGCAGCCCAGCTGAGCTAATCCCCCACCTGGCGAGGCCAACACAAACAGGCCCAGGCCGGGTGCACACTCGCCTCCCTGTTTGCTGAGGGGCCCGGTGGTCCGCCAAGAACAACACCAATAACCTGGGGCCTTCTCCAGGTTAAGAGGAGGACCAGGGCTTGCTGAAGGGCTGACAGTGCCCAACAGAGGCTACTCTGGCCAGGTGCCCTGGCTGCCCCAGAAAGGCAGCCACTGTTCCCAAGCCTTGGGCCAGCCAGGAAGATGCAGCTGGACACAAGGAGCCATATACTCTGATTCAGCCCCCACCCCCACCCCCACCCATGCCACCTGTGATGGAGAAGGGCCAACTCAGGCTTGTGCTCCTTGGCCAGCCCAACAACTGAGGCCAGGAGGGGCTGGGCCCTCTGGTCAGAACCCAAGGATTACAGGCTCCATGCTGGACACGGGAGTCCAGCGACAATTCAGACCTGACCCTGCCCTCAAGGGGCTCACGGTCTAGTGAGGGAACAGACTGTGTATGACCTTGGAACAGGGCCAGTCTCTAGCTCCATCAGCAACCCCTCTAGACTTGGAAAGGCTATGGTAGAACCCCCACAACAGAGAAGGCAAAGAGGGACCCAGGACAAGAAACTGAGGCCCAGAGATTGATAAATGGGGGAGATGGTGCCAAGGGAGGCAGAGGGATCCAGAACAAACTTTGGCAAAGACTCGTCCTGGACCAGGAAGAGGCTCCTCTGGACTTAATTATTTCAACCCAGCCACCACCAGGAGAGCCCAGGCCCCAGACAAGGCCCTACTCCTGCACCCCTACTTGATTCCAGCCCAATTTCACCTTCATCAGCCCTTGGCCAGGGAGCATCTCCTTTTTGAGCCACACCCTTTATCCTCAGTTTGGTCCCTCACTTACCCAGATACCTGTGGACTTCACAGAAACATTAGGAACTGCAGCCTCCTTGGAGCTTCTACTTGGGAAAGTGACACGGCCTCCCTGAATGGGCCAGACCTCTCATGACTCTGTGCTGAGGGTCCATATGCAACACCACCATCATTTACTGAGCACCTGCTGACTGTGGGGTCAGGCTAACACTAAACACCACCTACCAGCATTATCCCATATAATGGTCACAAGCAAATCACAGAACGTAAGTATTTCCTGTTGGATAAATCAACTGAGAGGCAAGGTGTATGATTTATCCCCACTTTACAGATAAGGAGACCAAGGCCCACAGAAGGGAAGAGACTGCTTACAGCCAGAGCCCAGATCTTCAGGCGTCTAGTCAGAGTGTAGTGTGTCACCGGGCCCCTCCTCCAGTCCCACAAGCCTCTCCATTTTCCCTCACCCTACCGCTGGCCTAGACCTACACTGATGCTTCCTGGGCCAGAGGGCCTCAGAGCCTTGAGCCCACCCCCTCCCAACAAAGCAGCAGCATCTGTGTCTGGCTGGGGTAAGTTCAACTGTGTCACTGTCACTCTACATCACTCTGTAGACGACAGCCTCCTCTTGGACAGAGGGTGAGGAAGGCTGGAGTCACACTGCTAGAGCTGACAGAGCCACAGCTGGAAGCAGCAGCCCTGCCCACTACCCCTGCCCTGGGTGGTACAGCAGAAGACTTCAGGTCCAGCTCCAAGCCTGCCAGAAAGGCTGTCAGGTTCCTGCCCACAGCCCGAAGGGGCTGACAATCCATGGTCCCAACTCTCTATGGGCTGCTCCTACACCTGGCTCTAGAACATCTAGCCTGGACTAAGGTATAGACAAGTAGATGAGTCCTTTTCCCCTTCAGTTCAGCCAAAAAGGGAGGTATTTTTCAAAAAGATCTTCTACTAGGAAACTGAAGGAAAACAAACAGATCGTAAGTACACAGAAACAAGCGATTCCAGAGCAGGACTTTAACCAGCCCCTAACCAGAACCCTATCGATGCCGCTCCTCCCTTCCCTTCTCGTGAAGCCTCGTTCTAGACAGCAAGAGATCTGGGGTCGCATGCTAGCTCCACCGCTGGCGGCCTGTGGAATCTGAAGCAATTCAGTAACCTCTAAATCTCATCTGTAAAAGAGAGATGAAGACAATGGCAGAGCCAGGATTGGAGCCGGTTCTAATTTCAAACCCTCTCTTCTACACAGCCTCCCCACATTATGGCTGTTGGAGGACCAAGTAAAATACTGAATGGGGAAGTGGTTTGTGGACCGGGAAGGGCTGTAAGGGACATTGATAGTTGTCACCAGCCAGCAAGCACCCTGGCTATTTATTTAAGAGTGAGAGAGCATGTGTGCTGGGGATGTGGGGATGGCACTGCAGGTTCCTCATCCCATCAGGTTTAGATGACACTAGAATTTGCTGGGTCTCTCTTCTCCTGGGAGTCTTCTTGTCCCTCCTCCTCCCTCCTTCCAGCACCTCCTGCAGCCTGGGCCTCCTCCTCATCCCCTTCTTGGACAGCGGCTGGAGCCACCTGGGAAGCTTCAGGAATGGCTGATGGTTATCACATCCAGGACAGGGCGAGTTGCTGCCCCTCTGATTCATCACAGAGCTGGAGTAGATCCAGAGAAGTGACCAAGAGGACACGGGGCTGCTGCTATGAATTCAGACTGCTTCAGTCCAGAAAGAGGGAGGCTGAGAGAGAGGGCAGCTCAATCATTCAAATCAGAAGGGGACGAGGAGAGGGGACCTCAGACTCATTCTTCAAAAGAACAGGCACTGCGTGGTGGAAGAAGCCTGAGGGCTAAAGTCGCACAGATCTGGGTTTGAACCTCTTCTAGGCCTCTCGCTAGCAGGGTGACCTCAGATAAGTTAACCCCTATGAGTTTCAGCCTCCCCATCTACACCATGTCAAAGGCTACTGGGGAACCGAACCATAATGCAGGTAAGTGTCCAGTCGATAGTTCCCGGTCCCATTCCCTTCACTTCTAACCTGGGATATGCATTCTCCCCTTCCCACCTGGCCAGTTAGAGCCACATGTCTGATGACGGTACCCTACACACATACCCCAACCCTCTCCTCTCAGCACCCAGGGTAAGCTCAATATGGCATTTGATTCCTGGTCTCCAAGCCACTCAGTTGCCCAGCTGCAACCACAGCAAGCTTCAGGTTGATATGAGGACCCCAGCATGGTGAGGAGAAAGGCAGGTTACTCCCTTCCAACTTGCCCTCAAGGTCAGTGCACCGGCCAGCTCACCAGCAGAGGTAGCAGCTCATTAACAAGAAAGAGGTTCTCAACCTTTAACCTATGCCCCCTGCCTCAGAGAGACAAAACCCTTGCTTTGTTAGTTCTGACATTTCAAAATAAATCTTTTGACTAAAATAAGCACTTCAAACTACACCCACCTTTTGTCCACTGGCTGGTCTAATACTTCTCCCCAAGAGGAGTCTATGGTTAAAAGCTCTGGAATCAAATAACCCCAGCTCCACCACGTCCTAGCTGTGTACCTTGGATAAGTCATTTGACCTGTTTCCTCAGCTATAAATTGAGCTATTGTGAAGATAAAGCGCGGAAAGCAGTTAGCACGCTGCCCGTCACACAGCTGGTGCCCAGCCATGAGCTATTACGACTGTTGTTATCGTGAGCAAACGCTCCTGCCGCCACCCCCTCACCCGATCCCGAGACTCACTGAGCCAGGTGTTTCAGGGTGGGCTCCCCAGACTTCAACCGGGCAGAGGACACACTTTACAGAAAAATGGGTGGGTGCCCCTTTTACCAATCTGTGCTCCCCCTGAACTACATGCCACTTTGTGCCAAACACACCATTGTTTACACGTTGATATCCTCCCCTCACTGCGAGCTCCTTCAGGGTGGGATCTGGACGCTCTATTTTACTGGGGGCGGGGAGCCTATCAGAGGACAGTGAATAAATGTCAAATGAATCGAGCCACGCGCTCCAGAAAAAAACGCAATGCAGCCATCTGCTGACCACTAGAGAGGCACAAGGTGGACTGTCGACCTGATGAAGGGCAGCACAGGAATGGGCTTCAAGGGCTTCAATCCTTGAAAGCTCTAAAATGCTACAGCTCTATGGCTGTTATTCTGGACTCCTTCTCCGGAACAAAGGAGTCAGGGGAGGAGATTAAACCATCTCCATCCGCTACTATCCCTAGATTGCAGGACCCCCCACCCCCTTTCAAGGCCCCTGAGAAAAGCCTTGGCCTGGGTCCACAACCCTGGTCCCTGCACAAGGCCTCCCTGGAGGGTCAGCCCACATGGTTTTGTTATAAATGATGCCCTGGACCGCCATCTGACCCACTGTCTCCTGGTCTCATCTCCAAGTTCCTGAAGTCTCAGCCAAAGACAACAGTGTGGACTCATTTCTTCGGGGTCCAGAGTGGAAGGCTCCCCAGCACCTGGGAGCAGCTGGAAGCTGGAACTCAAGGACTCATCGCTGCTGGTCTCCCCATCCTGTGCCAAGTGCATCTGTAAACAAGCCTTCTCAGTGGCTCCCTGCAGCTGCTCCCAAGGGGCCAAAAGGAAGAGAAACAGGCTAGAATCAGGGCAGCCCATGGCTTACAAGTGAGAACCGAGCCAGGCAGGGCCTGATCTGAAAGATGGTCCCTAAGTATGGCCAAGCCTACGCTGCTGGCCCTGTTCCCAGAGCCTTGCACAGTTCACCACTGCCCAGGATTGCTGCCCTGTGCCAGGCTGCTGGGACTCCAAGAGGCATGGGGCCTGTGTCACACTGCTGTAGGTCCCACTGTTTTACAAGCTGGCAGAGAAGGAGCTTGCTGGGGCGGAGATGCCTGGATGCTGGGCTGTTGTGCGTGATCCTGTTTGCTATAAAACAGCCAGACATTCCTAGGACCTGGAATCGTGCCGAGGCCATGGAGCTCGCCTTCCCGGCCATATATCTCCAGGCGGGGGACAGGCCTGAGACATCTGAGATAATAAAGACATGATTGCCTCAGTCCTGGGGCTTGTCTCCCCTTTGTCTCAGGGCCCAGCAGCCAGCAAGAAGTTTAAAGACATCCTCCCCCTTCTCCTGGGAAAGTACAAATGCATCAGATTCTATAGCCCCTGGGGTGAGCTTCCCAAGAACCAGGCCTGGGATTCACGCTCTCAGCTCACCAGAGCAGAAGGCAATCAAGGGTCCATCCCACAGCGGCACACAGGAGAGAGTGTGAACTACTGGGACACGGAACACCCACTTGGGGAACATGCCATTCTCAGCGCACACATCTCTAATGCTCATCAGCCTCACAACATAGCAACTATTCCATTTTAGCGATGAAGAAACTGAAGCTGAGAGAGGTTAATGCACTTGTCCAAAGTTACAGCTATTCGATGGCAGAGATGGCTTGAAACCCAGACCTGTTTTACTCTAAAGCCTCCAACTTCCACAATAACTTTAACCCCCCCACCACCACTTTGTATAATGCTCCTTTTTCCCTAATATCCAGCTTCTCAACCCCAAAAGGGGAAGGTTACCCTTTAATATCTGAAGGCAAAAATTCATATGAGGGAAGCAAAACTCAGACTCCTTAATCTGGAAGCCAAAGCAGCAGTTGCCAGCCCGGTCCCCCATGAGTCATTTCTACCTCTACCTGACAACCTGTCCCAAGGGTGTGTGGCTTTACAGAGTGTAAATAGACAGAAGTGCTCAAGATGAACCTCACTAATTTCGTGAACTTGTGGAATGCCATCCTAGCTTCCTAACCACAGAAGCCCCTGGGTGGAAAAGGGGCAGCATCCACACAAAAGTAAGGTGCTCGTGTAGAGAGAGCACCGGACTCAGAACCGAAAGACTGATTCAGTCTGTGAAATCTTATAAAAGCTCAACTCCAAGCCAGTTTTCTCATTTGTAAAATGAACACCTGTTCTGCTTGCCTCACGGGCTTTTCTGAATGTGAACATGGAAGCATTTTACCAGCAGCTTTATAAATAGATGGTATTGTGACCCACGCATGTTTTCTCCCCTGTTGGTTTCTGTTACGTTCCTGATGCCCTCTCTTCTCCCAGCCTTTCTTCTGTTCAAACATCTGAACTCACTATGTGCTCAACACCATGCTGGATACAAGCAGAGGCTCACACGGGTTAAGGAAAGATAACAGAGACATTAAGATCAGACAACGTGAGACCAGAATCAACTGGCTACAAACAACCTGATGGGCCAGGCCTGCTGCCCAAGGCCCTCTCAGCCCCGCTATGGCGCCTCAGGACTAAGGGTTTAACTTCCCCCCTATTCATTCATCTGCCCACAGGCAAGGCCATGGACCACATGATCTTTCAAGGCTACTTTCAGCCCCCAGATGCCACCAAACTGCCCCTAACTCCCTGCTTTTTCCATCCTCGACTTATGGGCCTCGGCAAATTGGGGAACCTCACCTACATGAGATATACAACTTCCCTCCATAGAAGCACAAGAAGGCTGGAAAAACCAGGCAGTAGGAAATCTTTCTGAATGACCCAGGGAAAAGTTGAAGATTCCCCTTACTTACCCATTCTGGCCATCGAGGCTCAGAACGGAGGGAGAATGTGGAGGTCATCTGATCTAACGGTCCCAGTGTATACCCTTAAGAGGAGTTCTCTCTGTTTGCACCCATTCCAACCAACCCAACTTCTCTACAGCCCTCACAAACCAATTCCCTCCAACTCCCACCCCATGCATGGACATTTCACTCTTCCCCAGCAGCCCAAATGTGATGCTGCTGCTTGCAGGGACAGAACGTCTCTGTCTATAACAGAGGACGTCTTGGTCTGCAAGCTCCCCAAAGACACCGCACCCAGGCTTAGTTCATGATCCAAATGAAAAAGAAAGAGGGAGAATGAATACTGAGGCTTGGCTGAAGGTTAAATGAAAGATATTCAGTTATTTGAGAAATGGGAAGCAACATCATTGGCTCTAGAGGGTATCAATGGTTCTCAGAATTGGAAATACAGGCTGCAGGTATAGGAGACAAGACTTGTGGGCAGCAGGCTCTTTTCCCAGCAATTTGAGAGTCTGTACGCTCTTCCCAGGGGCAATGAGAAAGGCAGAAACTCAAGAAACCTTGCTAAGTCCCAGGTGCACAACCAACCAGACTTTTCTTGCTGTTTCTCTGCCATCTAGTGGCTCCTCTGGAGCATTACAGATCTAACTCATGGCCCTTTTCCTCTGCCCCTCCAGTATCCTCTTAAATAATGGTACTACTTACACAGCCAGGCATTATGCTGAGTGCTTTACCTACATTACTGGTAGTCTTCATAACACTGCAGGGTGGGTATTAATTCCATTTTTCAAATAGGAAAACCAAGGCTTACAGAAGTCAAGTCACTTGTCCAGGGTTGCACTGAGGGTCAGTGGGAAATGTGGTATCTAAATCCAACCTCATGCCACTGTATCACTCCTCCTGGAGGAAGAGAAGGCCCCAAAACTAAAGATAATGTCAATTCTTCCATAAATCCCTTCACGCTCCAAGCTCCTCACAGTTAGTTACCATCCTGGTCAAGCAGACAGTACCACAGCCTCTTCTGGCCCCAGGATATACTGGGCACAGCACTGGGAATTGGGCAAATCACTCCACTCAATTTCTCCATCTGAAAATTGAGAAGCCACACAAAAACGTGCACACAAATTTCACAGGAGCATTACGCACAATAGCCAAAAGGTGGAAACAACCCAATAATCCATCAACTAATAAATGAATTAGACAAAATGTGATCTATCCATACAATGGAATATTTAGCCATAAAAAGGAATGAAGTTGCGATATATGCTAAAATATGGATGACCCTTGAAAACATTATGTTATGTGAAAGAACCCAATTACAAAAGATCACACATTGTATGATTCCATCTATATGAAATGTCCAGAATAGGCAAACCTATAGCAAAAGAAAGTAGATAAGTGGTTGCTTAGGGATGAAGGGATAGGGGCAAGCAGAGGAGGGTTTAGGAGGTGATAGCTGAAGGGTATGGGGCTTCTTTCTGAGGTAAAGAAAATGTTTGAAAATGTAGTTGCACAACTCAGTGAATATATAAAAACCACTGAATTTTACACTTTAAATAAGTGAATTGTATGGCATGTGAATTATATCTCAATAACACTGTTGCCCCCCCCATCACCACCAAAAAAAAGTGAGAGGGCTGGTCTAAATAACCTCTGAAGGTCCTTTCAGCTGTCTTTTTGGCAGACGGAGTCATCTATCATTGTCAGTCCCAGCACTGGTAACTTGGCCTGAACCAGCTCATACTGGTACTATGACCAGTCCCATCAAAGGCCACCTGAATAACTTTGCTACATGCCCTCCCCTCAAGCCCTGAGCAGCCTCTGCCTCCAAGAGATGGATACCCTCTCTCCCTACCTTAAGGAACCCAAACTGCAGACATTACACACCCACCACCTTGAGGAAAGAAAAATAGGGCAGATGCAGCCCACCTCCAGCTCTGGTCCTTTCTCTTTGTATAGAGGTCCTCCTAAAGTGTGGCTCCAGCCAGAGCTCATCCCTTCTGAGAATGTTCACTCACACTTTTGGGGGCAGCATGTATTGTGGGAAACACACTGGTTTTGGAATCAGATAGATCTGCAGCTGAACTGTGCTTTCATCATTTTGAAGCTTCGTATCGGACAAGTTACTTAGCTACTCTGAGCCTAAACTGCCTGTAAAAGGATTATTAATAAGCTCCCATTACTGTTATGGAAACAGTATGTGTATCATTTGGGGTAACATTCTACAAGCCAGGCCCACTGTACAAGACATCAGGAACACACCATCTCCTGTGAGCCCTGGCTTGAGGACTCTACTCTCTGAGAAGTCCTACCTGACAGCCCCACCTCACTGATTATTCCCCTCATTTTCAGTCTTCCAAGCACTTTAGTAGAGTCTGATGGCCTATAACCTCTGGGAAAAAACTCCCCCATGTTTGCAGATTTCCTGTTTTCCTATAATTAATTAAATACTAAATTTTGCTAGTCTTCACTACCAATAAGTGCTCATCCAGTCTTTTTAAAAAGCGAGTATCCTTTGTTGTGTAACAGGGACAAAGTCCTGGACTGTGTGTGGGATTCCAGGTTCATTCTGCCACTAAATGCACTGTATGTGACTTTGAGCAAGTACCCTCCCTTCTCCATGTGTAAAATGAGGAAGATAACCTTAGATCCCTTCCAGGTGTACAAGACCTTCCTCAAAACCTGTGATTGCTAATATTGATTTGTTTAAAAAACAAACAGCACACTTAGAGGCAAAAAAGATGTCTATAATCAGAAAGTAGAAATACACTGTTGCTAAATTTTCAGCTGTATCACTGGTACCAGACTGCCAGACCCTCTCTCCAACTGTGTGCTTTCTTCTCTTTCTACAGAACTGAACAGGGATTTTCAGCACAGTTTTAAAAAACTCCTGAGATGGTAGGTGGTATTATTATCCCAAGAAAAACATCCAAGTTAAATAACTTGCCCAAGATCATATAACAGGTAAACAGAGGAGCCAAGACTCAAACCTGGCAGTCTGGCTCTAGAGTCCATGTTCTTTATTACTCTATACTGCCTCTTGCAAAATGGATGAGGTATAAACAAGTGTTTCCTGAAATGAATAAAAGCCTAAGCAAGAGTAAATCACACTAGATGTGAATCGAAATCACACTGGGTGACTTACCATTTTGAACCCACTAACATTATAAAATTGCATGCTCTTCTGTAGGAATTCCCTAACAGACCAATCTTCGTCCTTTCATCTGAATGCCATTCACTGGTGGTTGAAGATACATTATCGCTAATCCTTATGACAACTCTGCAAAAGGTGAGCTGGGGTTATTGGCTCAACTTACAGATGTGTAAATCAAGACTGAAAAACTCAAGTATGTAGTTTGCTAAAATACAGCTACTTACTGACAGAATCTAATTCCAGTGAGGTCCCTCTACTCCAAAGTATGTGTGCCTTTCCTATGATTCGACACTGTTTCTCTCTCAAATGAAAAAGTTCTATATGGAACTGGCTCTAGAATGATTCCCAAAGCACAATTAACAACACATGTTCTACTTTACATAAACTGTAATGGAGAATGCCATGATACTTACAAGAAGAGACAGATCTGTAAAGGGATCCTATTTCACTACTGAATTATATTAATGCTTGGATCCTATTGATATTCCCAGACAGAAGTAGCCCATAAGACAGGGAAATACGGTCTCTGCCACTATTAAGAAACCATATTTATCCTATAAGCAAAAACCAAGTCAGTCTTTACTGGATACTGCAATATACAAAACACTATAGATTGAACCAAACTTTAGAACCTCTCAAATATATCAATGAAAACCTAACCCTTCTTGAAGCCTCAATAGTCTACTTGTATATTTAATATATAGGTTTTATAGATTTTTATTAACTACCTATCAACAGCAAAAAATTCTTAAAGCTGTAAAGATGAGCCTGCACCAGTGGTGTTCAAATCTCTTGGCAGAGCCCTAGAGGTCCCACAGGGGTGCACAAATGTGTATCTACGTTTGGGACAGGGAAAGGGGAGCAAAATTGCTGGGCTTGCTTCAATCACAACAGCTATTTCACAGAATACCTTTTCTGTTCTATAATGGGGCTCTATCTAAGATTTTATTTGGAAAAAAGGTGTCTCCTGCTAAAAAGACACAAACCAAAAAGGAAAAGAAAACCATTGTATCTACACATGGGGGAACTGAGGCCCAAAGAGGTACAGCAACTTGTCCCAACTCTGGTGCCCCAACCAGAACCCAGGTCTCCAGCTCCCAATCCAGAGCCTTTTACAGTAGTGATATTACTACCATGGGAGAAATGAAGAGACAACAGCAAACACCATAATGCAAACTAAGAGCAAACCCAGGACTCCATTCAGTCATGCTATACTTACCAGGGTTCAAGAGCCCTACGGGCTAAGGAAAGAATGGTCTTAGAATAAACTGGCATCCACGATGACAATTTTATAGTAGCAGTTGAGATAACTGCAACTCAGCATCCTGCCGTAAAGTCATTCTCACATGAGGCAGGTGGAGAATTCACAGGTGCCTGCTCGCCCTTCACAAGCTGCCAAAGGAGGCACCGAACTCCCTAACACCAGTACAAGTGTGAAGTCCTCAAGTTATGGGGAAAAGGGAGCAAGTAGTTCTTCAGGGAGTAAGAGATTCAGAATTAAGAAAAAATCTCTCTCCCATCAGACCAGTGCAGATCTTACAGAGCTTTACAAAGGGGTCCAGGAAGCTGGCACTGAGGCTCCACTGTGAGTCTGGGGCTCCAGACAAATGCCCAGCCCCGTCACAGAGTCGGTTAGAGATGAGGTGTAAGGGAGAAGATGATATACTCTCAAGCTCCCTCAAAGTCTTATCCTATTCCTGGCAACGGGGCTAAGGGCCCCTCACTCATATAGCAGCATAAGACCCAGAAGCCAACAGGGTTCTCTGGCCCTGGTTTGAAGTGAGCCAATGGTGATGGTGACGACAGCTTCAATCTATCCCATTTACTGCCAAGCACCTACTACTTGCCAAGCACTGTGCTAAGTGCTTTACATACAGCATCTCATTTAACCCTCACAACTCTCAGGTAAAGTAAGTATAGCTATTTCCATTTCGCAGAGAACTGCAAGGCTCAGAAGATTTAAGTTACTTGCCTAAGGTCAAAGATCAAGTTAGTGACAGAGCAAAACTCAAATCCAAAGCCTACACGTGGACTTTCCATCACAATGCCAAGTTGTTCAACCTCACTCTTGCCATCTGACAAATGATACCATCTATCCTGCCTCCCTTACAAGGTTGTATTGAGGTCAAGTGATATCACTAATACAAACATGACTTGAAGTTTATGAGTTTACCATCTAAAGTGAAAACAGTGTGAGGACCCCTAATCTTTGGGGAGAAGATGTAGCTCCAGAATCCTACTCACCTCCCTTTTTTGGGTCAAGCTAATGAGATTTTGTTACCTAATAACAGGGTTCTCTTCTCCTGATCAGGTCCGTATTAGATAGATGACAAACAATAATGCTATTCTAAAGGCCATTCTCTGGGATGGTAAACAGAAAAGAGAAAGGGTGCCAGGTTTCAGAACTGGCACTCCCATCATACCCTTGGCCTTAGGTACTCACTAAGTTCCACCTTTCTCATCAACAAACCCTCCTCTGCCAATTCACAGGGCAGTTGAGCAGAGACTCCAGGGGCAGACCACCCAAATTCAAAAGCACCTCAAGATCCTCTAAAGCTACAGAAAGGAAAAGGATATCATTTTCTCATGCTATAATTGTTCCTAAAGTCACCTTCCCCAAAAAGCTCCTACCCAATTAACCTGCCATTGTAGATGAAGCCCTTTTATACTGCTGTGCTTGCCCTGGACATTATATGATGCTTGAGCTACAATCTTCAGCTTTGTAATTAGTCATATACATTTTATTTTCACAAGATACATATGGTTAAGCACACAGGTTCCAGAATCAGACAGACTTGAGTTCCAACTCTGGCTGGAGATATTAAGCAATTATGGAGCCTCAGAGTCCTTATCTATAGAATGAAGATACTTGCAGTGTCAATTTCACACAGCTGTTGAGGACTAAATGTGATAATACTTTGAGTTTAACACAGTGCAAAGCACACAGTAAGTACTCAACACAGCTATTCTTTCACCAAAGAGTACATTCCATTTCCCTTATGATCCTCAGTAATTAAAGCAGAGCCCTCCCCGGGTGTGATTAATATTCCCTCTTTAACTCACTCACTTGTTTACGGGGGCCCTTAAGAGCTAGCTTTCTTCCTACTCCTCCTATTCCCTAAGTAGGGTTCCCAACTACTCCCCAAACATGCCAGGTATCTCCCATCTTTGTTCACATTCCTTCTACCCAGAAATCCATACTCATCTATCTGACCCCACCCTCACCCCTATATATCTCTACATGTCCAAATCAGACCCATCTTTCAAGGTACAACCAAAAATGTCACCTTTTTCGAGAAGCCTTTGCTGATTTGTTTTCACCCCTCCCCCGTCCTCCCCCCAACAATACACACACACAACTAAATGTGATTTCCCTTCTTCCTGGTATATTCAGTTACCCTCCTTTAGTTTCATCCTTACTAGAACCATCTTCATCATCCACCTTGCTATCTAACAGAGGGCCTCTTAGTACTAGATAAACATCTACTAAATTGACTTTACACAAAAGCATTTGGAGATTTGTAGTTCTTAATATAATAACGTCTTCTGAACATTTCTTATCCCTTGATGTTTACAAACTGGCTTGGACCAGCAAAATTCTCAAGCTTCAGAGATTTAGCCAACCTAAGACAAGCAGTCCTGGTGATTTTGGGACACGGGAAACTGCATGGCTGACCTAATCTTCAGAGATGTTTTGTTTCCCTGCCTCCCAGGGGTCCTAAAAAGACAAAGCAATTTCAGAGATGAAGCCATCTAAAGCTTTTTGGATATAACATACTGTGCACCTGAAGTACTTCTATGACATTAAAAAGCATGTGAGAAACCCCACCTCTGGGTCTTAGGTTCTTCCTAAAAAAGTTCTCAATTATCTTGAGCTCTAACATCCAAGTTCTATAAATACTGAACATGTACTCCTATAATTACTAAAACACAAAATCTCCAATGTACACCCAGTAACAGGTCACAATGATATGAATAAAAACTTCCTCACACATGACCTAAATTCTTCCCATTGCAATGTAAATGTAGTAACTGTTAATATTTGCACAGCACTTTTGTGTTTACAAAACACATTCACACATATGATCTCATTTAATCCTCACACCCACCTCTGAGATGCAGATATTATCATTATTCCTAATTTCAGATGAAGCAAATGGAGCTTAGGGACATTCACTGACCTATCCAAGATCAAGCAGCTAGTAACGCCAGAGTCGAGACTCAGGGCAATTATTTCCCTACAGCAGACACAATCTTGGATTTTAAATGTTGACTGACTACGAATTCTCAGACTGACCCTTAACTACCTCTCCTGGATAATTCAGAAGTCTCCCCAGTCCACCAGTGTATTGATTCAGCCTCTATTCCCTTCTGTCATCTATCAAGACCTCATAAGGAGTGATGTCTGATATGAGGTAGAGTGCATCCTGGATCCAACTGCCAGTTTTAACTTAAATTCACCACTAGGGGGAGCTAATCTCAACAATCCAAGAAGTCCATGGGCTAGCTAGCTCTTCCGGAAACAGCACAGAGGAGCCAGAGTTAAAAGGAAGCTCAACAGATTAAAAAAGGCAAGAAGTAGACAGCATAGTACTGGCATAAGCTATCCCACCTTCGCGAGGCTACACCCTAACAGTCCATGATCAGATAGTTAAGAAAGAACGTTCAGTTCAAGGCTTATGGCTCAAAAGCATCGAATATTTGCAAACTCACACAGGTACCTCTCTCCAGTTCCTGCCTCTGAGAAGATGGCCATGTAACTTTGCATCAATTTACAGCTAAACCACAAACCAAGACACAGAAACTAAGATCTTATCCAATCAAATATTAATTTATCAGTATCAGGCTAATACAAAAGGAAGCAACTACCTGTTTAATCACTCAGGCTTAAAAAACTCAATCCACCTGGGAACGATATATTCACTGACAAGAGAGAGGGAAATAAAGCCACATAAGACTGGCCCACACTCTGCCCAAAGGTCTGACAAATTATGGGGGGGGGGGGGGCGGTCGTGGCATCTGCAATAGAGGAACAGTGCAACCTTGTTTTAAAGTTAGCAAGAAGTTTCATCTCCCAGAAGTCCAATTTGGTCTGTTGGAATCACTTTAACTTTATATTCATTCGTAGCACTAACTTACACTATTTAGAATTTGGTCCTGTGTACTCTCTGCCGATGAATTAGAATATTCCTGAGAAGAATGGAAAGGATATCCATCTCCAGTGAAACTTGTATAGTACATTTTTCTTGAAGTTATTGGGGAAATACAGCCTTCCTCTACATTCTAGCTTTGACTTAGAAAACCTTAGCTGATCTCTACAACTCAAATCACTTGCCCTCTCTCAAACTGCTGCCTAAGTAATTTAATTACTTAGGAGCCTGCCCAAACTATCTCAGTGCCAGTTAACCAATAAAATTATATGACTATTAACTTTGTAAACCCTCTTTCTGATTAAAGAGTCAAGAACTGAATGCTGGTTTGGGACTACAAGTTTGGAAAATCTCTTTCCTGAAAGAACAGATAAAACTGTAAAGACTTATAACCCATAATTACTCTCAAATTCATGTCAGATATAAATGAAACCTTAAGAGATCATCTAGTGCTGTGGTTCTCAAACCTAGTGGCACATTTAAAATAACTGGGTGAGTTTTAAAGAACTTTAACTTTTGATGCCCCTCAAGAAAATTTTTTGAAAAAAATTACAAGTGATGCCCAGGCATTTAGATTAGGCAGAGATTGCCTTAAATGGCCCCAGGCATTGTTTTTTTGTTTTAAATGAGCTCCCTAGGTGACATTCACATAGCCAGAGTTAAGAATCACTGAGGTGTGCACTGGTCCCCAAATACAGCTAATCCAAGTTCTACCTGGGGAGCTTTTAAAAACTAGATAGATTCGAGAGTGACATCAGCATCATGGCAGAGTGAGATACCCTCTTTGAATCTCTGCCCCCTAAGACACAACGAAAACATCACTCGCATTCCAACAGAGGTCAATCAAACACTACAAAGGACTTTTAAGAAAATCCTGCTGCCATACATCGACGGTGGAGGCATGGGAAGGTCCTTCGGGAAGCCCCAAAGGACGTGAGGAGAGGTAAGAAGCATTACTCCCCCTCCCCAATCGATTGGAAAAGACAGACAGCACAGCTCGCAGACAGAGCAGGGAAGGACGGCCCTCTGCAGGGAAAACTATAGCCCTCCAGGTGCTCTCACAGACTGTCGAGAGATCCCCAACGGGAAGCAACAACGGACTGTTTCGGGGGTGTGGCAAATGCCCCAAGAGAGCCAGAAAAGAAACTCCTGGGTTGAGCAGGAGAAAGAGAGAACCCCTCCCCCCACACGCCCTGTGTTTCAGCATAATCCCTCCGGGGACTGCAGCGGGCTCAGAGCACACCACTCGCGATCTCCATCCAGTGACAGCAGGTGGAAACTGCAGGACCAACTTCAAGATGAGAGGAAAAAGTAAGGCCGTGGAATCCATGCAAAGGTTTGTTATGTCTACAGACCAAAAGGAAAATGACAAACACCCAGAAACCAACCCCGAACGCACAAAATTCGATAACCTGAATGATAGAATTCAAAATAGCTATCATAAACAAACTCAACGAAATACAAGAGAACACACAGAAACAAATCAACGAATTCAGGGATTTCGTCACAAAAGAGATTGAAACCATAAAGAAAAACCAATCAGAATTATTGGAGATGAAAAACAAAATGAACGACATAGTGGAAAAAATGGAGTCTTTAAAGAGCAGAACTGACAATATGGAGGAACAAATTACCATCATCGAGGATAGCCACACAGGAACGCTCCAGATAGAGGAGGAGAAAGAGCTAAGACTAAAAAGAAATGAAGAAATTCTTCAAGAAATATCAGACTCAATGAGGAAAAGCAACATAAGGATAATAGGTATTACAGAAGGAGAAGAAAAAGAAAAAGGAGCAGAGAGTTTGTTCAAAGAAATAATAGCTGAGAACTTCCCTAACCTAGGGAATGAGAGGGAAATAACAGTGAATGAAATCAATAGATCACCTAAATATATAAACAGGAATAAACAATCATCACAACACATACTAGCAAATTTGACAAGATTCCACCACAAGGAAATAATATTAAGGGCAGCTAAACAAAAAACAAAATAACATACAAAGGAAACCCCATCAGGCTCTCAACTGATTTCTCGACAGAAACTCTACAGGCTAGCAGAGACTGGAATGATATATTCAAAATCATGAAAGACAAAAACCTTCAGCCGAGAATACTTTATCCAGCAAAAATATCCTTCAAATACGATGGAGAAATAATAACTCTCCCTGATAAACAAAAGCTAAGAGAGTTCATCACCACAAGACCCCCACTACAAGAAATGCTCAAGAAGGCCCTTAGGCCTGGAAAAAAACAAATGAGAAAGAGGATACAAAGATTTCAGCAAGGAAAAAAGCAAGGAGCCTAAACCAGAACAAACTACAGTTGGATAACATCAAAAATTAATTCAAGCTCATCACTGTAAACACACACTCATGACACAAGATGGAATAAGTAGTGCAACAACAAATAAGGAGGGGAAGAGGAAAGGGATTGAATCGACTCAGCCTAAGGAAACAGGAGGCATCTGAAAATGTACTATCTTATCCAGGAGATCTTTTATATAAACCTCACGGTAACCACTAAACAAACAGAAGAGAACCAGACATGACAAATAAAGAGAAAACTAAGAGAATGAGCATGCAGAAATACCAAACTGAATTTGAAGTCCGAAACACATGGGACGAGAAACGAAGGAAATGCAAAAGAACCAGAAAATGAACAATAAAATAGCAACATTAAACCCTCATATATCAATAATCACTCTAAATGTAAACAGATTGAATTCTCCAATCAAAAGACACAGAGTGGCGGAATGGATTAAAAACCAAGATCCAACAATTTGCTGCCTCCAGGAAACACATCTCAACTCTAAAGACAAACACAGACTCAAAATAAAAGGATGGAAAATGTGGGGCCGCCCGGTGGCACAGCAGTTTAGTCCGCGCTTGGCAGCCCTGGGTTCGTGAGTTCGGATCCCGGGCGCCCGCAGACACAGTGCTTGTCAGCCATGCCATGACGGCGTCCCATATAAAGTAGAGGAAGATGGGCACGGATGTTAGCCCAGGGCCGGTCTTCCTCAGCAAAAAGGGGAGGATTGGGAATGGATGTTAGCTCAGGGCTGGTCTTCCCCACAAAAAAAAAAAAAAAGGATGGAAAACGCTACTCCAAGCTAATGGCAAACAAAAGAAAGCAGGAGTTGCCATACTTATATCGGACAAAGTAGACTTCAAGATAAAAAAGGTAATAAGACACAAAGAAGGGCAATATATAATGATAAAAGGGACACTTCACCAAGAAGACATAACAATTATAAATATCTATGCACCCAACACAGGAGCACCAAAGTACATAAAACAACTGCTAAAA
The DNA here is from genome assembly GCA_031878705.1 of Tapirus indicus. Taxonomy (NCBI): domain Eukaryota; kingdom Metazoa; phylum Chordata; class Mammalia; order Perissodactyla; family Tapiridae; genus Tapirus; species Tapirus indicus. Next base: position 101,102,060 of record CM062924.1, on the reverse strand, counting down.
ATCCTAAAAGGAGATATTAACAATAACACAATAATAGTAGGGGATCTTAACACCCCCCTTACATCAATGGATAGATCATCCAGACAAAAAGTCAATAAGGAAATAATGGACTTAAACGAAAAACTAGATGCGATGGACTTAATAGATATATACAGAGCACTCCACCCAAAAAAAGCAGAGTACACATTCTTCTCCAGTGCACATGGAACATTCTCAAGGATAGACTATGTATTAGGAAACAAGGCAAACCTCTATAAATTTAAGAAGATTGAAATCATTACAAGCATCTTTTCTGATCATAATGCTGTGAAACTAGAAATCAACTGCAAGGAAAAAACTGGGAAAGGAACAAAGATGTGGAGACTAAACAACATGCTACTGAACAACCAATCGGTCATTGATGAAATTAAAGGAGAAATCAAAAGCTATCTAGAGACAAATGAAAAAGAAAATACACCATACCAACTCATATGAGACGCAGCAAAAGCGATCCTGAGAGGGAAACTCATAGCAATACAAGCCCACCTTAACAAACAAGAAAAATCCCAAATAAATAACCTTAAACTGCACCTAACAGAATTAGAAAAAGAAGAACAGACAAAGCCCCGAATCAGCAGAAGGAGGGAAATAATAAAAATCAGAGCAGAAATAAATGAAATTGAAACCAAAAAAACAGTAGAAAGGATCAATGAAACAAAGAGCTGGTTCTTTGAGAAGATAAAGAAAATTGACAAACCCTTAGCCAGACTCACTAAGAAAAAAAGGGAGAAGGCTCAAATAAATAAAATTAGAAATGAAAGAGAAGAAATTACACAGATACCACAGAAATACAAGGGATTATTAGGGAATACTATGAAAAACTTTACGCCAACAAATTGGACAACCTAAGGGAAATGGACAAATTCTTGGACGCGTACAACCTCCCAAAACTGAATCAAGAAGAAATAGAGAATCTGAACAGACCAATCACAAGTAAAGAGATTGAAACAGTAATCAAAAACCTCCCAAAAAATAAAAGCCCAGGACCAGATGGCTTCCCTGGAGAATTTTACCAAACATTCAAAGAAGATTTAGCACCTATCCTTTTCAAACTATTCCAAAAAATAGAGGAAGATGGAATACTTCCTAACACATTCTATGAGGCCAACATCATCCTGATACCAAAGCCAGACAAGGACAATACAAAGAAGGAAAACTACAGGCCAATATCACTGATGAACACAGACGCAAAATTCCTCAACAAAATATTGGCAAACTGAATATAGCAATACATCAAAAAGATCATACACCACAATCAAGTGGGATTTATACCAGGGACACAGGGATGGTTCAACATCTGCAAATCAATCAACGTGATACACCACATTAACAAAATGAAGAATAAAAACCACATGATCATCTCAATCGATGCAGAGAAGGCTTTCAACAAGATTCAGCATCCATTTATGATAAAAACTCTCAACAAAATGGGTATAGAAGGAGAGTACCTCAACATAATAAGGGCCATATATGACAAACCTACAGCTAACATCCTACTCAACGGGGAAAAACTGAAAGCCATTCCTTTGAGGACAGGAACAGGACAAGAGTCCCCACTCTTGCTGCTTTTATTCAACATAGTACTGGAACTTCTGGCCAGAGCAATTAGGCAAGAAAAAGGAATAAAAGGACTCCAAATAGGCAATGAAGAAGTGAAACTCTCACTATTTGCAGACGACTGATCTTATACATAGAAAACCCAAAAAATTCCATTGGAAAACTACTAGAAATAATCAACAACTACAGTAAAGTGGCAGGGTACAAAATCAACTTACAAAAATCAGTTGCATTTCTATACACTAACAATGAACTAACAGAAAGAGAACTCAAAAAGACAATCTCATTTACAATTGCAACAAAAAGAATAAAATATCTGGGAATAAATTTAACCAAGGAGGTGAAAGACCTATACAATGAAAACTATAAGACACTATTGAAAGAAATCGAGGAAGACATAAAGAAATGAAAAAATATTCCATGCACATGGATTGGAAGAATAAATATAGTTAAAATGTCCATTCTACCTAAAGCAATCTACAAGTTCAATGCAATCCCAATCAGAATCCCAATGTCATTCTTCACGGTAATAGAACAAAAACTACTGAAATTCGTATGGGGCAACAAAAGAGCCCGAATAGCTAAAGCAATCCTGAAAAAAAAGAACAAAGCTGGAGGCATAACAATCCCTGATTTCAAAATGTACTATAGAGCTATAGTAATCAAAACAGCATGGTACTGGTACAAAAATAGACACACAGATCAATGGAATAGAATTGAAAGCCCAGAAATAAAACCACACACCTATGGACAGCTAATCTTCGACAAAGGAGCAAAGAACATACAATGGAGAGAGGGAAGTCTCCAATAAACGGTGCTGGGAAAACTGGACAGCAACATGCAAAAGAATGAAAGTAGACCATCTCCTATCGCCACATACAAAAAATCAATTCAAAATGGATTAAGGACCTGAAAGTGAGACCTGAAACTATAAAACTCCTGGAAGAAAATATAGGCAGTACACTAATTGACACTGGTCATAAAGGGATCCTTTCAGATTCCATGTCTACTCGGACAAGGGAAACAAAAGAAAAAATAAACAAGTGGGACCTCATCAGACTACAGAGCTTCTATAAGGCAAATGAAACCAGGATCAAAATGAATAGACAACCCACCAGCTGGGAGAAAATATTCACAAATCATTTATCCGACAAGGGATTAATCTCTGTAATATATAAAGAACTCATACAACTGAGCAACAAAAAAACAAACAACCCGATCAAAAAATGGGCAGAGGATATGAACAGACATTTTTCCAAGGAAGAGATACAGATGAAAAGATGTTCAACATCACTCATCATCAGGGAAATGCAAATCAAAACTACACTAAGATATCACCTGACACCTGTTAGAATGGCTATAATCACCAAGACAAAAAACAACAAATGCTGGAGAGGTTGTGGAGAAACGGGAACCCTCATTCACTGCTGGTGGGAATGCAAACTGGTGCAGCCTCTATGGAAAACAGTATGGAGAGTCCTCAAAAAATTAAAAATAGAAATACCTTATGATCCAGCAATCCCACTCTTGGGCATCTACCCAATGGACATGAAATCAACCATCACAAGAGGCGTATGCACCCCTATGTTCATTGCAGCATTATTCACTATAGCCAAGAAGTGGAAGCAACCCAAGTGTCCCTCGACTGATGATTGCTTAAAGAAGATGTGTTATATACATACAATGGAATACTACTCAGCCATAAGAAAAAACAGAATTCTCCCATTTGCAACAACATGGATGGAACTAGAGGGTATTATGTTAAGTGAAATAAGCCAGAGAGAGAAGGACAGACACTGCATGATTTCACTCATATATGGAATATAAATGAACACACGGACAGAGAGAACTGACTGGTGGTTACCAAGGGGAAGGGGGGTGGGGGTGGGCACAAGGGGTGAAGGGATGCATCCACGTGGTGACGGACAAATAATAATGTACAACTAAAACCCCACAGTGTTATAAACTATTAAGATATCAATTTAAAAAATTAAAAAAAAAAAACTAGATAGATTCCCAGGTCCCACCCCATCCCTATAGATTCAGAATCTCAGAGGAGTCTTTTTTTTTAAGCTTCCCATTAATTGTCGGGAAGGCACCTGACTTGCACTTGAGACCTCAAAGATGACTAAGTACAGGAGAGTGAAAGTTACCTGCCAAAGGGCAAGCTGAGTGAGGGCTGTCATTCTTCAGTGTCTCCAGTGCCCAGTATGGAACAAGCACTCTTGACAAATGAATTTGTGTCATGGACATGCACACACAGACAAGATTTCTATTCTCTTGAGAGCCATTCTAAGTGGGATGAGACCACATGGTTACTCAAGAAGAGGCAGCTATCAAAATTATAAGGAAAAGAAAAGTCCAACTAGAATTCAGGAGCCCACAACTATTTTATTCTCTGCTATATCCTCAGAGCCTTATTAAGTGCTTATGAAAATCTATTTTAGGGCCAGCCCCAGTAGCCTAGTGGTTAAGTACAGCACGCTCCGCTTAGGCGGCCCACGTTCAGTTTCCAGGTGAGGACCTACACCACTCGTCTGTTTGTGGCCATGCTATGGTGGCAGCTCACATACAAAAAGAGGAAGATTGGCAACAGATGTTAGCTCACAGCAAATCTTCCTCAGCAAAAGAAAAAAAATCTATTTTTAAATTTACTAAATATGAATGAACAAATGAGTGGTGCAGACTCTGGGCTTAGCTATATGGAATCCTCTGGGCAATGGAATGTGGGAAATTTTAAATGTGCTTGACCTTGCACCCTCTTCAGCTCAACAGTCTCCACTTTGGGTAGCCACTGCTGTCCGGAGCCAGGCTCCAGGATGAGAAACATAGAGCCGACCTGAGCCCAATCTAAAGCCTGGAGGCAAAGCCCAACTGACCCATGAGTGAGAAAAATGCTTATTGTAGTAAGCAATTGAGTGTTAGGGTGGTTTGTAATTAATTATTGCAGCAATAACTAATGAAATGAGGCTTAAAAAAGATAGGGGCATTTTGGAAAAAACTCAAAGTAATATATAATCTTGAAGTATTTAAACAGCCCTGGAAAGAACATAATAAGGTAAAGTCTTCTGTTGTTCTATGTAGTTAAATCACCATGCTCTCAAGACGGGGGAATTTGGGGTAAGACTTACAGAAAACAGGGAGAGCTGAATTAGGAATGTGGTTTTGAAGCTACTTCCCTCACAAATCATTCAGAGATACCCTAACCATGAAGAGCTCAGCCTTTCCTGAAAGATAATGGAGTTGCTACTTCCTGGTGAAATGCTGTCCTTTCCCCACACTGTTATATACCAGATTTCCCATGTATGTTAGCTGTACCAAGCGGGGATTAAGTTCCAATCCTTCTCAAGGAGCAGGCTCCTTGTATACCAGAGTTTCTTAGCACTCAGCACCCAAATAACCACTAACAACATCAAAATGGGAGGAGAAAAAAAAATAGTCCAAACCTAACCATGAAGAAAAAGAAATACCATTATTTTATCCTTTCTGTAAAGATAACAATTAGAAGACAGCATTGATTTAATGACAGCTTTTCAGAACCAAAAAAAAAAGTACTACATTAAACGTACACACAAGTTTTAACAGATATTCTGATTATAATATGAAATGTGAGGAAATACACCTTAGAATAAGCGAAATATTGCAATTGTTCCTTTCATACCACAATCCTCTCTATCCCTTAGAATAACTCCCCTACTGGCATAAAATCCAGCTCTAAGGATGCAACTTTAACAAACCACAGAACCTACTTCTAAGACCTTAAGTAAAACATTAATATTTTAGAAAACCAATGATGTGTTAGTGCTGTATTAGCCTAAATATTGTAAATTTTGCCACAAGCTAAGTCTGCTAAGGATTGTTTTAAATAACCCTTTTTCAAGCTCTAGATCACACCCCTGGGCAGCATCACTCACGAAGCCAAGATGACAGACAAGTTTGTTAAGTCAAACAGAAAACGTTAGCTTCATCCATTTGCCAGCCATGTTCTTCTGACGTAAGGAAGTCAAATTAAAAATACTTAATTAGAAAACAATGTTAGCTTCAATCAATTCCCTGTCACCATTATTCTTTTGATGTGTAGATAATTCATCAACACAACTATGTGACCTGCTTTATTTCACTTATTCATCCCTGAAATCATGCACCCATCCAATGACTATTTTAGAGCCATCCCTTATGTGTCAAACACTGCTCTAGGCCAGGGATATAGCAATTATCAGGATAGACCTATACGCCACTGTACTAAGAACTAGGGATACACAGTCCCTGGTCCCCGGGATCTCACAGCACAATCCAGTATCTCTCCCTAGTACAGTCAGCGAGGGGTAAGACAGACACATTGGTTAAAACAGTAAAGCTTAGATCTGACTCTTCCTAACCCCTTCGCAACCACCCAGCTTAATTCCAGCACAGTATGGAATCAAGCCAAACGACTCCACATAGAAAACTATCAAAATGAGGCTATACTGTATCTACCTTATTAACTGGATTAACAGTTCTTAGTTTTGAGGATTCTCATACAGATCAGTATAATGCCCTTAAGGTAAATGAATCATTCTTGTCACCTAAAGAAAACGTGTCCCATATTCAGGTTCACAGCACAGAATCTGGAATCTGACAGAGGCAGTTTGAGTTAACAACCTAGGAGCAGTAAGTTCTCAAACCTGGCTGCATTTTGGAAATCCACGGAAAGCTTTTAAATACCCCAGTGCTCAAGCTGCACTCCAGTAAGCAGCGAAGTTTGAAAACCACTGATACAGAACACTTGGAGGAAAACTGGCTGCTTTCCAACTAATCAATGGATTAGAGGTGTGCTGTCATTTCCTTCCCACATGAGCAGTGAGCTTCCTGAACATTTCTTCACTAAGAACTATTAGGAACCCACTTGGGGTTTGCAGGCTACCTGCCAAACTTAGAGGAGATGGCACAAATCTGAATATATGGAGGGAAAAACATTATGTCAAACTGATTGCTAGAAAATAAATAAAGTACACAAAAATAATAAAGCTTTAAAATCTTATCCTGAAATTTGTTAGAAATTGATGCTAGTAAGAGTCAAGTTTTCCCACTCCTAAATATCTAAAAAGTAAGAGGCGGAGGGAAAAATAACAACCCCCAGGCTGGCTTGTGAAGGGTTTTTTGTTTGTTTAATACATCTGAAAAGAATGCAGATACAAAGAATTGAGACATGAGAAAGCAGTGGTTCAACACTAATGAATCTACAGGAATCAGGATTTGGGGAAGGTGGAAAAGATTACCGAAAACATTTTTAAAAATTGGAAACTGCAACCAAAATAAGCTGATAAAATCCCTATTAACACTTATGAAGAGTCTTCATAAGACTCTCTCCGTGATTTTTATTAAACTAGAGAGCCTTAATTGACTGCTCTAGGGTTCCTCATATGTAAAACAGAAATAAGGGGATTCCCCTGACTGGTCCCCATGTTGTTAAATGTTCTCCCCACCCCCACCCCACCCCCAGCTTCTTAATGAAGCAGGTCTCCATCCTCATAACTTGAAAGAGGATGTGAATCATTCCATAGACATCTGTCTTCTAGCACCACCCCTCATATTTCCTCCATATACCAGGTCTTCAGCTGTGTTCTAGGAACACCACATCATACACTACTAAGCTGCACATCTATGCTAAGCATATAAGACAATGACTGACAGGGAAAAAAATGTTTAATTATGTACTCAATCCATTTGGTGTATTTCAAAAGGTGCAATACTTTTCTTCATTTATCAGTGAAAGAAGTTAGAAACTAACTTCAAAAAAATCAGCAAATGGCAAACAAATTTCCTTGAAAGTCACAGTCACATATATAGTGCATCCTAGAAACGAGGAGGGGCAAGACAGGTTCCACCCACTTTCATGAGTTTCATCAAATACTGGACCTACTCAAGGGTGGAGAGAAAAGGCAACTTTCAAAAAGGAGTATGTTATTAAATGAGGCATTTACTACTCCTTCCTAAGAGCACCAGGTGGGGAGCATGTTTTCTAAACCAGATCTAGGAAGTGGAATGTGGAATCAATCCATCCTCCTCCCCTTAAGGGCTGTCCAATGGTTAATGAATTAAAAAAACATGACTAAATAAAAACAAACCCCACACACACTCCCCCCCCCCAAAAAAAAGAAAAAAAAAGACAAAAACGAAAAAAACCTAGATGTCCCAGATCACTCTCCAGAGCGGAACCCGGGAGCAGCTTCAACAACCCAAATTAGTCTGTTACAGAGTCATCACAAGCATGCCTTGCTTTTAAACAAAAAAAAAAAAAAAACTTTTTTGAAACGACAAAACAAAAACTAGTACTGATCACTTTTCTGACAATACACAATTACTGAAAATTAACTAGTATTGAGGGGGGAAGGGGGCCATATCTATGGGCCTTGTCTCACATGAGTGCATGTGGGTAGGTGCAGGGCATTTGTCATTATTGCAAAAACGAATTTTAATTTGTAATCTCTAGTTTGATTTAAACATTGCTTTTAGTACGATGCCGGCCCCAGCTGTGCAGAAAGGGCTCTGGAGAGACGTTCACAGCAGCACACACCTGCGGCTCTTCTTCGGCTCGGGAGGCTCCAGGGCGGCCAATATTGCTTCATCAAATACATTCTTTAGGCCTTTCTGAAAAGGGGTAGAAAGAAAAAACGGGCAGTCTGATTTCTCAGTATAACAAAGTTGAAGATCAAATTTAAAACATTCAAACCCCCAAGAGCTGGCAAAGTACAAAACATTAAAAACAACTCTGCATCTCAAACACAATCATCTCACTTCACCAAGTTTTGTCCAGGCAGGGCACTGGAAGGATCCAGCAATTCATGAGGAGAGGAGCAGATATTCATGAGTGAGACAGTGGTCCTTTGAGAAAGTTTTCTGCAGACCAATGGATGTCACAAGAAGCAAACAAGCACATGTGTCATTTGCTCATTCAATATGAGTTTTATAATGTGCTGCTCAAACATTTTACATAAAAACAAGTGAAGCAGCTCCACATTCAAATGAAACAGCTGGATATGGAACAGGACTGAGAGGACGGGCACCGGGCAGTGGCATCCTTATTATATGGAAGGCGCAGGCAAAGATGGAGAGAGCGAGCACAGTGGCTGCATCAAAGATATGCACTCCCGAACTCTCTTTATCCCACCAATTAGGCAGAGCCAAGGGGATTCAAGGAAGCAAAAATGCAGGTACCTGATACATATGTAAAACCAGAGCCAGTCAGTGCAACAGGAATAAAGCTTCATCAGGCATTTATACAAACAATTGTATATTTTTAATTTCAAAATTTGAAGGTAACCACAATTGTATGTTTCCCTCACAACAATAAAATCAGAAGCAGGAAAATATAAAGGTGGCAGCTTTACATCTCAACATTAACAAACCTTAATTCAACTGTTAAAATGGATGCTATTCTTAAAAGATAATGTAACAAATGACCTCATAAAGCAGTAGCAGGTACATCAATATCTTGCCCACCCCAGACTGACAAATACTCCACTACAGCACAGACAGCCAAAGCAATAGCAACACAAAGATTCACTGCACAGAGGAAAACGAGAAAAGAAATCCTCCATTCCCCATTACACTCTACTAGCAGGTCACCCTTTTTCCATAAAGTTTGTCATGCAATTACAATTAACAATTGATCATAAGAGCAAAATGATGTTTGTGTCATTTTCTCCATCTAGAACTAAGATCTAGAAGTGTTCAAACTCTTCATATTTTCTCCAAGAGGACATTCTCAATGCCAGACCAAGTTCCCTTGTGCAACAGTAATCCAAACCAAAAGCTCTGAGCATCGGGCAACTCAAGCAGCAGAAAGTTAAACGTCCAATTTGACTACTGATCACAAAAAAACTCTGTAAGATATTGCATTCTTGATCAAAAACTAATACAGAGGTTGCTCTAAGGTGGTGAGTAAAAAGACGCAGAGGCTTTCAAACAGGATGGTTTTATTCCTTTGTTTTTAAACGATCTCTCTACAGTAGTGGGACAGGAAGCAGCAGCAAAGAGGGGAAGGAGAAAACAGTTTAGAATATACAGCACTTCCTTTTGGGTTGAGTTTCCGGAGGCTCGAGGGCAGCTAGGATAGCCTCATCAAACACATTCTTCAGACCTCTCTACAAGACAGAGGGGAGGAGAGAGAATAGCAGCCAGGTTAGAGGATTAGAAAGACTAGCAGGTACAATAGCAGTCCGGATTAAATGGGCTGAATTCATAGAAGCAATGTGCCTTAAGAAAAACAACTGCAGAAAGCTAGATCTTAAGCCCCTTATCAGGAGAGTAGATAACTGAACAGAAACTTCTCACCTCAAAAAAGGTTAACTGAGCAAGAAAGCAATTCTTATGAAAATGCCACATATTGACTTCTAAAACAATCACACTTTGAAATCTAATATTACAACATTTTAATGAAAACAATGCCAGGAGAGAAAAATGGCTAAGTAAACATAAGATAAATACACTGGATAATTAAGCCTTGTAGAATTCCCCAGTATTTCTAATGATAAGAATGGCACACACATTGTGGAACAAAATCGATGACATTTTCAGGCTTCTGTGAATTCAGCCCCTGAATAACTGAAGGACACAAAGAGCAGACTAACAGGCATGCTACATGTTTCTAGATTCAATGACATATCTGGATGGGATTATTCAGGATTTCAGAGTAAACCAGTTTCCCAGAACAAAAAGGTTCAGACATTTAGAAAGAGTGTTAATAGTTCAACAGTACAAACCAGGAGAAGTTTAAAGAACAGACTCTAGAAACAGCATACACTTCAGTTATTCAGTCATGTTATTAGAGCAAGTAACCACCACCCAAGTCATAGGAAAACAAAGAATGGGGTCCTAGAATGAGTTTTAGCAAGCAGTCCAATGCTTTAAGATGTCTGCATGGATATCAGAGCATAAAGCATGGAGTGAAAACAAGGAATATTCTCAGATCTACAGGGATTAAGATGCAAAAATACACTTACACCTCAGCCAGAACTCCAACGTGACAGTGTGACTCAGTAGTACTGGTACCTTGGGCCCAGGTCTATAGACTCACCTAAACTCACCTAAATCTGAAGCCACAGGATTACCACCCAAAAAAGTTTCACATGTTCTTTAGGTCAGTTTGATCCCAAGTAAAAATTTCCCAAAAGCCCCAGAACACAGCTCCAGTAACAAGTGCCAGCCCCAGCCTACCCCAGGCGTTCCCACCCCCACCCTACCCCCCACCATGGCATCCCAGAGGACTGGCTCCCACACATTCCATTAGGTATAAAATATATGACAACAGTAAGTACTTAAAAAGAAGCAAAGAAATTAAAGTTTTCTTCTTTCTACGTCTTTTACAAAGTAGAAATGCTAAACAAAAGTTAAAGTTCCTCTGAAATTCTTTCTACACATCTATGAGCAAACTGTGATGGTCAAATATAAAAGGAAGGAGGGAGGATAGAAAGGGAAGTATATTTTATAAGAAAAAAAAAGAGGAGGACAATTATTAGAAACTAGGGCATCCCTTAGTAAGCAGCAAATCCTTTCTTGCATATTGACAAAGATCAACTAATCCCTTACAAAACAAAACTAATCTTTGCTTTACCCACACTAGCCGATTATATAAAGAGTTCAGTTTTAGAGGAACCAACAAACAGAATCTGGAGTCCTAACAATTCTAGCTCCCAAACACAACCAGAGACTCCGCTTTCTATCTTCTCTTTTGACTTCTCCAAACTTCAAAATCTGGTAAGAAAAATGTAGTTGCTAAGACCTTTTCAAATTCCTATTCTTGGCAAAGTGACTTACTATACAAACCTATTCATAGTGTTAAAAAAATCTTATACAGAATCATCCAATTCTCTAAAATAAGCTTCTTCAGTGATCTAAAATTGGGTCCACATGGCCTACTTGTCTCCATTTCCCCCAAAAGCGACACACATTTAGAGAACAGGGGTATGCAACACATGCATAATAAACTTAGTTATAATCTGACATGCATGTTCCACACACATTCTTCCCCAACACACACACACTTTTCTGAGGACTGTATCAAAACACAGAAGTATCGGGCATTTTTTTAAAATATCAGTTAGTTGTGTGTGAGAAGACGTAAAATCTTCTGAACTTTTCAATATCTGCTTTGACAACAGAAGTAAACTATCAAGGAAAACTGGGTCTGGGAGAATGATATTAGGCCTTGAAGTGATCCTGTGGAATATCCAGCTAAGCACAAAAGTTTTATCTTTACATGTCCAACCTAGCACTTAACTGGAGAGTATTAAATTGTCTAGGTCCTACACACTAAATACCTAGCACATGTATAATATGTTATTACATATGCCATTTATCTTAGTATATATATAATCAAGAATCCAATAGTATTTTTAAAAAAGAACTATTACTTGAAAAAGTAGCATGATAAATATGTGGATTTAATGTAATTACAAGAAACCTCCACCCTTTGGCTCTGCCCTATTTTAAGCAGACATATCTGCTCATTGTCCAAACATCAAAGCATCAGTACCAGTAGAATAAAAGAGTTCTGTGCTAATTCTTCCCTTTGCCCCCAGAACAGTGCCTAGAGGGGAGAATCAGTCAGTGACACCAAGAAGGTGGGGAAGAGGAAACCACAGAGGTCAGGTAAACTCTCACTCTAAATATTTACCTTTGCTCCCTCTCTTCAGAATCTGATATTTCCCACCAAACTATGAGAAGAGCTCCAATTAAATCACTCAGAAAGGAACAGAAGGAAAGAGAGGACCACATGACAAAGGAATGCCTCCAAAAACATAGAATAGAGACACTACATAAACCATGCTTGAAAAACAGCCAAGGCAGTTTTCTCTGACATGAAAGTCTCAATTACTATGACTAATTCTCTATCCCAGTTAAATTATCCCAGAAACAGTGTAGCATCAATTGTCAGACTTGACAAGAAAAGATCACACATCTATTCAGATAAAAATTTAAGTCTCGGGGGGCGGCGAAAATCACTCACATATTCTCTTGTAAATTTGTCCTAATCTGAACCCTTCCCATAATTTTGTTTAACATAATCCCTGACCACTACAAATGATTCAGTACAATATGGGAGTTCAACAATACAAGAGCTTTAACTTAGAGACTAACAATTTTCTCCATAAACACAGAAACCTCTAGCAAAAGAATACACACTTCTATGAAGCTGGTCATAGTGTTCCTGGGCAGCTTTCTTGAGCACTGTGGACCATTGTTAGAAACAAGCCCTGAATCCAATGCTCTAAGAAACTACTCAACTGTAAACAAACACGGGGTTCTACAAAGTCCTCACCTGTGTGAGTGCAGAACACTCCACATACTTGACAGCCTTCAGGTCACGGGCCAGCTTTTCAGCAGTCTCTGGAGTGATAGGCTTCTGTTTGTTCTTGGCAAGTTTCTCAATAGTAGAGGGGTCATCTCTGAGATCAATTTGGGTCCCAACAAGCAAGAAAGGAGTCTTTGGACAGTGGTGAGTTATCTCAGGCACCCACTAGAGAAAAGGGTTTTTTTAAAAAATACACCTGCATTAATCGACAAGCCTCTAAAGCTACTGACAACAAGTCAATAGAAGTTCTGTGACAACCTTTTTCAGGGCAAGAACATCTGACCAACTTACCTTTTCTTTCACATTTTCAAATGAGGATGGCGAGACCACTGAAAAACAGACTAGAAACACATCTGTTTGTGGGTAACTCAGCGGTCGTAATCTGTCATAATCCTCTTGCCCTGGGGGGAAGAATGGAGATATCAGCAACTAAATGTTGTCCTCATAGCATTAAAATCACAAGTCAGTCAACAGATTAAGCATGCAGCTAACAGCATACTGACCAATTAACGAGAAAGCAACTTACTTATCTAATAAAATGTATGGTTTTCTAATGTAACATTTGAGCCATATTCTCACTCAGCTAATTCTAGTTTATATTTCAAACCCTTAGAACACCAATGAATTTGTTATAAACCATTTGCTTTATTACCAGTTTCTAGTTTTCAATCTTCACGCCCATATTAACCCAACAACAATATAATAAAAACAATAAACTGTTGCTACAAAAACAGTTAAAAATCAGTCCTACTCAGATCTGGTTAAGAACAAATCACAGGCTAAACAACTTACTCTCAAATAGTTCAGGGAAAAAAAGTTAATGTGCATATTTGTTGAAAAAGAATAATAAAGCAAATAGGGAAAATGTCTGTAATTGGCAAATCAGGTTAAAAGGTACATGGGAGCTCTTGGTACTACTCTTGGAACTGTTCTACAGGCTTAAAATTATTTCCAGATAAAAGGTTTTCAAAAGTACCCAGACACATTTCCAAAACTGAGAGAGGAGAGGAGGAGTTGCAGGGGAAGCATTTAACACTCCAAGTTCAAAACCGAGCTACAGCCAGTCATCCCATGTATTAAAAGAATAGTCAAGTACTTAATGCCACTGTACTGTACACATTAAAATGGTAAATTTTGTTATATGTATTTTATCCCAATAAAATTTTTTCAAAGGAAAAAAGAAAAGTTAAATATTTTATATGCCAGTGAATTTTTTTTTTGCCAGCATTGAGAGAAAATACAAGAATTTAGGGCAGCTATCAAAACATGATAATTAAAGATGTTACTATTATTGTCACTTAAGTAATATAAGTAGACAATAAAGGTATCTTCAGGACAATACAGAAATTAAATAAAGGTTAAAGGAGAAGTTCAAAATGAAGGAGGTTACAAAACAATAAAATCACCATCAGCACCTCTACCATTTATTGAATACTTACTATGACAATATGCTAGGGTCAAAGTCAAAGGAATTCAAAGGTATACACTTAGATGTTATAACTTTCACTTCTTAAATTACAATGTATAATTGCAGGAGCAGACGGGATTAAAAAGGAAAGAATAGGCTTAAAGAAAACAAAACCAGCCAAACTCCTTAGCAGTTCTCTCAGTCTAAACTGCCTGAGCTCTAACGCTAGCTGGGACTTGAAGCATCACATACCAGAGCTCCAACAAAACAAAAAATAAATTTAAAAAAGACGACGAGGGGCTGGCCCAGTGGCATGGTGGTTAAGTTCGTGTGCTCTGCTTTGGTGGCCTGGGGTTTGCGGGTTTGGATCCCGGGTGCAGACCTACACGTGGCTCATCAAGCCATGCTGTAGCAGCATCCCACATACAAAACAGAGGAAGATTGGCACAGTTGTTAGCTCAGCGACAATCTTCCTTAAGCAAAAAGAGGAATATTGGTAACAGATGTTAGCTCTGGGCCAATCTCCCTCACCAAAAAAAAATAAATAAGAAGACAAAACAGTTAACCAAGCCTTGTAAAAAGAAGTACAGATGTTCATATACCTTTTCTTAGCCCCATTCCCTATTCAAATGGAATATACTTCAAAAAAATTAAGGCTGGCATAGACTAGAAAAGGCTTCATTTTTAGTCATTCAGCCCCTACCATCAGTGTAAGTGAGCATCAAAAATGGATCCAAGTCTATAATCCTGAGCATCACTAAGAGCATCTAAATCAATGTCCAATGTTTTACAAGCAACCAACCTTCTATTCAGATGGATTGGTGACAGAAAACAAATACAGCCATTCTTTTTGAATACTAGGTCCAAAGCAGTATTGGTCAGTCCATTTATTTGTGATGAACAAGCCCTCAAAGCTCTAAAAATCTTTCATTTCCCAAAGAGAAAAAAATCAGAAGTAAAAGTGTTCAGTAAACAAAAAGTATGCTACCTTACCTCTACTTCTGCTACAAGTACTACATTTAAGGAAACACATTGAATACGGTCCCTTAGATGAGCAAGATTCTTCCATACCCAAGCATAATTTATCCAGCTAAAATGTCTCCTCTAAGTAAGTCACAAATAGCCATTATTCACTTGAGAGAGGCAGTGCTATCATTCAGCACCCTTTAAGGTACATAACCAAGATAATATAATCAACATAATCAAGAAAATTTCACTCTACTGTGTAAGACAGGTTTTGACCACAAGTCTTAAATTATGCCTATTCGAACAGCACACCAGTCAACCGTAACTTCTAACACTTGACAAAACATAGGGATACATCTCACGGACTGCTGATCTTTTCCTTGCTTAGAATCTCATTATTTAAAATTCAAGTTCAAGGTGAACTAAGTCAGTTTGAACTGAGGACCCTGGTCTATATGAAAAGGCTGAAAATATCATATGGTATGAAAAATAAGAATACTGTCAAAAGCCACATTTTTAGAGAATTCCAGTAGGACATTAAACACAAGAAGAAAGCAAAATAAACATTTCATAGTATACACTACAGATTAAAACCTAAACATTTTTCCTACAACCAACTACTCAGAATTTAATGGCACTTAGTGATCCTGTTTCATCTGTGTCATGGGGCTAACTCCTAAATAATTTCATAACTTCTTTTATCTAATGAAAAAAAGAAGAAAAATCTAAAAATAAATGGGGACACTCTGGAACCTGAGATTCCTACCATTCTACGTATAACATCTGCAAAAATCTAGACTGCGTGTAAATGCAGAATTTACTTAAGACTCAAATCAAGGGGCCGCCTGGTGGCGCAGCGGTTTAGTCCGCGCTTGGCAGCCCGAGGTTCGCCGGTTCGGATCCCGGGCGCCCGCCGACGCACTGCCTGTCAGCCATGCCGTGGCGGCGTCCTATATAAAGTGGAGGAAGATGGGCACGATGTTAGCCCAGGGCCAGTCTTCCTCGGCAAAAAGGGGAGGATTGGCAACAGATGTTAGCTCAGGGCTGGTCTTCCCCACAAAAAAAAAATAATAATAATAAAATAAAATAAAAAAATAAATAAAATAAAAAGACTCAAATCAAAATCCCTCTGGAAAATTCTATAATAGCACAAAACCAAGAGACCAAGAAGGCGATAAATATGTCCATGGAGAGTACTGTCATTCCCGATAATGTAAATGATCAATAATTGCAGAAAATTGTCAGATACTAGAAAACAACTCCATGAAAGAACAGAGTTTATTTTTAAAAAAACAAAGCAAACAAAAACCAGAAACAGCTAAAGCAGGTCAAACTGCACCACTATGACTTGTTCTGAATATTATTCATCTGCTAAGGAAGAGAATAATATTAGCTGTGCACATCCCAGTCACTGTGCTGGGTTTTTTTTAATATATAATAAAGTATATGAATCATAAATACACAGCTCCTGAGTTTTTACATATGTATACACTTTTTAAAATTATTTATCATTCAATCTTCACAGCCCTTCTAAGAGGAAAGGATTTTAAACATTGTACATGTCAAGATAATTAAGCTGCATACAGTTAAGTAATTTGCCAGCTATCTAGCTAACTGGTTTATCTAGAATCAAAGACTAAGCTTTCTCTTTTCTATTACCACAGTAACGCCTGAAATGACTGATTGTGATTACAATGATTAAAATTCAAAAGTGAAGATATCTTCTGAAAATTGAACCTAAGAAAACAATTAAGAGTATATATAAATAAAACAAATGAGGATAGGGGAAAAATAACCTAAAATTTAATGTAAACATAAACAAATGAACCCAAGGGAATTCCAAATAACATAGCCACACTGAATTGGGGCGGAGGGGGCACGGGGGGGACAACAAATCCAAGTAACTTTTGAACAAAGAACTCTGTATGCTATTAGACCAAAGAAAAAAAGAATTGCAAACAAACCTTCAACTCTTATTATTAGTTTTTCATAGCAGTATGGTATAGCAATTCTGAAACTATGTATCATAGGTCTGAAAATGAGTCAATATATAGAAGCTTAGTTCCCAAAAAGATCAAACTATAGAAGAAAAGGAAATGAAAATATGGAATTGGTGAAGTCAAAGAAGACTCCTGGAGTTGGACTGAATTGGAAGTATCAACAAAAACTCATTATCCAGCTTAAACGTGCTAATGTTATTTTCTTCCTTAGTAGATGAATGATATTCAGGACAAGTCACTACAACATGTTACAGCTGTTTTTGTTCTCTTATCTCTGTCCAGATCTCCATAGCAATGAGCACATCTAGCACTAGATTCCCATTTTGCAACCACTGTAGGAAAAATTGATTCAGGCAAGAATTATAAATGGTTATTAAATCTAGAGAGGGGGCTGTTTAATGAGAATAGAATATTTATACAGTTTTAAAGAATCTCCTCACAAATTAATTAAGTATAAACGGAAAAATTCCAAATATACAGTAGAAAAACTGGATAACACCTTAACCAAATGATCAAAATTATTTTTACCAAAAGGTGATACCTTGAGATGGACACAACATTACTAACTTGGTATTCCAACTAAAAATGCATAACCTGAATCTACTCATGAGGAAATGGACAAACTCAATCTGAGAAACATCCTATAAAATAACTGGCCTGTTTTCCTTAACAACTGCCAAGGGCATGAAAGCCTAAAGCTCCATATTAAAGAATACAAACTAAAGAGAGTGACACGCGATGTGTGATCCTAGATCAGAACCTGTACCAGAAAGAAAACTTGCTATAAGGGACGTTATGAGCACAACTGACAAAATCAGAAAGATCAAAGTTTAAAATGCTATATATAATGTTAAATTCCCTGAATTTGACAAGTGCACTGTAAGAATATTCTTGCCCTTAAGAAATATACACTGAGGGGCCGGCCCGGTGGCGCAGTGGTTTAATCCGCGCTTGGCAGCCCGGGGTTCGCTGGTTCGGATCCCGGGCGCCCGCCGATGCACTGCCTGTCAGCCACGCCGTGGCGGCGTCCCATATAAAGTGGAGGAAGATGGGCACGGATGTTAGCCCAGGGCCAGTCTTCCTCAGCAAAAAGAGGAGGATTAGCAACGGATGTTAGCTCAGGGCTGGTCTTCCTCACCAAAAAAAAAAAAAAAGGAATATACACTGAAGCATTAAAAAACAAAAGGGCATGATGTATACAACCTACTCTCAAATGGCTTTGAAATAAAAACAATACAAATATAAAAAGAGAATGTCAAAAAATGCTAAGAACTGGTGAAGCTGGTAAGGAGTTCTTTGTACCAGCAACTTTTCTGTAAGTCTGAAATTAAATCAGGATAAAAAGTGACAAAAAAGAATGTCAAAATATAAAAATGTTTGTGCAGGGAAAGGTCATAATATAAAAGAAAACTCCAAACAGACCCCAAGGGTTAACAAAAAAAAAAGTTAAATTGTGGTGTGATCTGCCATACAACAGACTATTGTGTAACCATGAAAACTATGACATGCAACATTGAGAAATGTCACCACATTTTTTTCAAGAGAAAAAGGCAGGTACAGAGAGGGGAAAAAAATAATATCCCTTTTTATCCTCTGTACAAATACAATGAAGAGTTCTGATTAGGACAGACACTAAGACATGATTGTCTCTGGATACAGATGGTTTTTCATTTTCTCCTTTTGCTTATCTATATTTTGATTATTTTTTCCTATAATAAGCAAAACCTGTATCTTTGTAATAAAGAATAACATTTAAAATTTTACATAAGAAGGAATTGGTCATGGGGTAATGAGTATACAACATGGGAAAGAGCCCATATAAACATGTTAAGTGAAAAAAGCTAACTATACTAACTGTGGGGACTCATTAGCAAGAATTTAGTGTTATGACCACAGAGGTAGAAATAAAGCCATGAGTCAGAGAGAGAGCCCTATCTCTGGTCTTAAATCATATTATTTAAATGTACCTGTAAGAGCTGCAGCCAGAGGTGAGATAGCAATACTATAAAAAGAATTCAGAACAAAATGACAGTCAACAGATTAAACGCAACCAGAGAGTTAAAGGAAGTCAGAGGCCATCTCAGTGGGGAAGAAAGTTTTAGCAAAAAGAAAACTGAGTTAATGGCATGACTTGAACCACAGACAGGCACTCAGAGATGAAGGCCTTTGCAGAAGAATAAAAAAAGTCTCCTCTTAAGTGTGTCAAAGACAGAGATTCATTCTGAATGCCTACAGGCCCAGGTCTCCAGGCCCTGTCAAAAAAGATCTCCGGCTTACAGTGACCTCAACCAGTTGAGATGGAAACGCCACCCACCCCCCAACTTGCTTGGGATGGTAAAATCATATTCTTAGTGAATATCTTTTAACACCCGGAAAGATTCAGAATCTAATATAGAGATGAAATAAATCAAATACTATTAGTGTTAATTTTCAGTTACATTTAGGAATAATCTATCCTTACTTAACCCTCAGTGTTTATATTTAAAATAATCTGTCATATTAAAAAACATGATAGATTTAGTTTTCCCATTCCAATTTAAAATGTGTAACTTAGTAACTGACTTGAGATTTTTTTTTGTTGAAAAATGTTAAGAATTTCATGAGGTTGTAAATAATACTGTTTAAGGTAAATTAAAACATAAATACAGGAAATCACAAGTTATTAGGTTTATTAAAGTACTGTATGTAAAAACTTGGGAACGTTTCACTTGTCAGGTCAAGAAAACTGAACTGCTTAAAATAGAAAGCTGAATACATTAAATTTATAAATGCAGTTCAAAGTGCTGGAAGAAATTTAACACAGTTGTAAATGAGGCTGATTGGGATTAAAGTCTTGTCAACCTAAGTTAAATAAACCAGTATTAAAAAAAGGACCCTTGGCCACCTTAAGAATGATTTTTAAAATTAACTATTTTAATAAAAAATTTAATAAGTTGTGCAACTAAATTTAAAGGTTTACTCACTCCAAGCTATTTACTGAAGAGAAATAAAATATATCCATACAAAGACTTGTATACAAATGTTCACAGCACCATTACTCATAATAGCTTAAAACTGGACCCCAAACATCCGTCAACTCGTAAATGGATAAACAAATTAGGCTATATTCATAGAATGAAATACTTCTCAGCAATAAAAAGAAGCAAACTATTGATACACACAACATAGATGAATCTCAAAAACATTATGCTAATCAAAGAAGTCATACACAAAAGACTACATATCTCGAGATTCCATCTATATGAAATTCTAGAAAAGCAAAACTATAATGACAGAAAGCAGATCTGTGGTTGCCTGAGGTCAGGTCAAGGGAAGGGACTGTGTAAAGAGCACAAGGAAATTTTTTAGGGTGATATATCTTGATTATGGTGTAGGTTACATGAATATATAGTCAGCAAAATCAATCAAACTGAACACTTAAAATGAGTGAATTCTATTTGTATTATACTTCAATAAAGCTAAAAAAAATAAAATACTGATTAAAGGCTTTTAAAAAATAAGCTTTGAAATTTGAAAATAAAATTTTAAATTAGTTTTCAACCCCAAGTAGCCATAAATTGTCTTTGCGCTGCATATAGACTGCCTCCAAGAGCACACATAAACACAGAACACCCCTCACCTAAATAAAAAGTCATCATTTTATTTTCTCTATTTTCCAAGTTTCCTCTAATATATCATCACTCTTACAATTTTTAATTCATAAAAATTCTAAAAGTATAAGACACCATTAGAAAGCCACTGATCTCTAAACTTAACTGTTTACTGTTGTCTCTCCATTTCACCCAATTAAATTAAATCCAGACAGTTCCTCAAAGTGGGCAGTATAATATACTCCACAAGAACAATATGTCAGGAGCTGGCCTGGTGGCATAGTGGTTAAGTTCGCGTGCTCCGCTTTGGTGGCCTAGGCACAGACCTATGCACCGCTCATCAAGACATGTTGTGGCAGCGTCCCATATACAAAACAGAGGAAGTTTGGCACAGATGTTAGCTCAGAGCAAATCTTCCTCAGCAAAAAGAGGGAACTGGCAACAGATGTTAGCTCTGGCCCAATCCTCCTCACCAAAAAAAAAAGAAGAAAAAAAAAAGAGCAATATGTCAGCTGGCAGACAGCAAGAGGGTAACTCAAAAAGAAAAAAGTTTAGAATTCCTATATACTAAAAGGATACCTTTCTGAAATTTTCCTTTAGCTAAGTGAGCTGATAATAACAGAGACTACAGAGAAAGAAGTCAGAAATTAAGAAGTGCACCCACTGTTAAGACAAGGAGGAAATAACACTGAGGAATTGGGTATAGTTAAGGAAGAAAGTAATTTGTTCCTTTAATTTGAAAAGTTGAGGGGCCGGCCCCATGCTGTAGTGGTTCAGTTCAGTGCGTTCCACTTCGGAGGCCCAGGTTCGCAGGCCTAGATCCCAGGCTCAGACCTACGCCACTCGTCAGCCATGCTGTGGCATCGACCCACATATAAAGTAGAGGAGGGCTGGCACAGATGTTAGCTCAGGGCTAATCTTCCTCAAACAAAAAAGGAGGAAGATTGGCAACAGATGTTTAGCTCCGGGCTAATCTTCCTCAGAGGAAAAAAAAGAAAAGTTGACCACAAATGTCAATACTATGAGCTAGATATTGGTTCGCCCTCAAAATATTTTCAGATGTAGTATAAAATAACAAGCTATCTATATAGTTTAAGAATCTATCTGTACATATATTATACACACACATCCTAAATAAAATAAGCCTCCAAATTTCAGAGAATGCTAATAACAGCTTGCCTAATGTACTCTGCTCTCATCCTTATCTCCTTCCACACCACCCACCCAGGGTACTCCAAACTCCTATTTGCCATTCCAGGTCTGGGATTGCCTCTTGGTCAAGCACTGACCATCATGATCTTCAATCCTGCTAAATAACTATTAACAAAAGACAAGTGGTTTGCTAATACGCTAGTTTCCCAAAATGTTCAAAAAAGACAACCAGCAACTGTTATAGTTACAGACCAAAACATTATAAAAGACATCAAGTTTTCACCTGCAGTATCAAAAAGTCCAAGAGTATATGGCTCTCCACCAATCATAACTGTGACTGCATAGTTGTCAAAAACCTAAAAACACAAAAATATGACATTGTTAGTACACAAGGATGGTCAACATGGGATAGGACAACTCTTAAGCTAAAGCAATGTTTCCTTCCTAAAACTTAATCCTCTTCCTTATACAACCAACCTTGCCAGCTAAGCCCTTGTGTGAGCTAAATGGTTCTTGGGAAGAGTGAGAGGGATGTGTTCTGGGATGTCTGCTCCACCCCAGCAGCCTAGATAAACAGCCACAGAAGGGTCAGAGGTGCCACAGGAGCAGAGTTCCCTAGCTATACAAAATGATCCTATTCAAGTCTGAAGATTCTGAGACAGTTTATAGTTTACCTCAATGTTCAATCTGATTTCTAAGAAAGGATTTCATAATAGACCATTTCCTTTTAATCTAGAATTAAAATCTCCTAGATCCATGATAATCATTTTCCTTTCAGGGTTCAAGACACAAAGAGCCTTGTTGCGAACAAACCCGTTAGAGAGAAAAAAAGCTTCCCTCAAGGTACAAGAAAGTGTTCAAGAAAAGGCTGGCAGATTATTTGTTGGGATTTCATAAACAAAAGTTATGTTACTGGGTACAAACCACATGACCTAAGATACCTTCTTTAACTAGATGCTTTATTTATATATAGACTATAAAACCCAGGATAAATTCAATATATACTAATATTGGTTGTACTAAACTTATTTGTGAAAATGGGAGGTAATGGTGCCAAATGGAAAAAGACCCAACACTAATTCAACGATTCCTTTGAATTAATTTACAATTGAAAAGCAACGCTTTCCAACTAGAAGAAGGATGTTACATTTTAAGATAAGCCCTGCTTAACCTTTTAGCTCTCTAACTCTACTTTTCTGGTCCAGGTTTCAATGGGTTGTTGGGAGCGGTTTAAATGTAGACAAGAGTGGAAGCAAGGGCATGTGGGATGTGAGTTAGACGAAAGTCAGTTCCTGATAACAAGAACAAGGAAATGTAATGAAGGTGGTTAAGCTCTCACGCCACACAGGTTATTTTCAAGTCATACCTAACCCTTTTCCAGAGAGCCACATACAAACACATACATAAAGAACATCCACAAGCCCATCTTAAATAGAACACCTAACGACCAAAATCATAAAACAGACTCAGAAATCATGTTTATAAGAAAATAAACTTTAAGGGAGACTGAAACACAAAAATTCTGATAGTTGCCCTCACTCTGAAACAAGATCCGTGTGTCTCTAAAAGTCTCCTAAAAGTCCCTTTTGACCTCAGAACTTCTTTCACTTACAATGTCCCCAAATGGGCCAACTCAAAAATGTGATTTTGTATTTAATTATACTTTCAAATTCTCCCCCTGCAAGAAACCTAATCTTCTTTCTTCCTATAGCCTTGGCCTACCTCAATCACTTTACCTACCTTGGGACATTAGACTGTCAATTCCAATTAAATGTAAATGCCCAGCCTTTAACCTGTATTCACCCTCTTGAAAATGCTCACGTCTCTGAACATTAACCTAAAAATACTCATACACTTTCTTCCTTTTTATTTCCAAACAATACTAGTCCCATATTAATCATACATAGGTTCTTCATAACCTCTAAAATAGCTCACTTAACAGAGATGGTTGTTGCCAGGCCAGGCCAACCCTAGCTCTCCTCTCACCACTGAATGGACATCTGTGTTTAACATAATTATACCACTGGGTTGGTCAACCAACCTGGGACAGACACTGGATCCCCAAACACATTCTTTCACAAGTGAGTGTTATGCTAAATAATTCTCTCAGCCTCTTTCTCACTTCATTACCTTTGTTATTCCCATTTTCCCTCTACTCTTCTAAAGAGCTGATAAAAAGTATTTGTGGGAGAGAACCCCCAAAGGCTTCTATTGGTGATCTTACAGCAAAAACAGGTCTTCTCTGCCCCTAAAAACCAGTCTGGAGCTCCAGTACTGCTAAGACAACAGCTCCATAAGATTCTCTTCTATTCCCTAAGGAGAGTAAGTGGAGACACATACTACTTTCTCTGAAGTTACATGACCCCAAAAAGCATCCCAGAACACCTCCAAGCACTGACTAATCATTGGCCAAAATATCAAAAAAAAGTCACCTCATTCCAAGATGTAGGGCATACTTCTCCAAACTGAGACCACCACTCTTTACCGTCTTGTCTATTGGAGTTTTGCCTCCAAGCACTTCTTGCAAACCCTTGTGTCACCCCTTCTGACTTTCCACTGATTTTTCAGCTGTTTAACTTTAAAGTGTATATAATTTACCCATGAGAAGTCAAGATCTTTAAAAACAGGAAACAAAGGCAGACAACAGAAAAATTTCAGTACACACAGAGGGTTTTTAAAAGGATATCAAATTATAATACATTTCACTAACAGATGGAAGCCTACTATACTTACAGTTGGTACATACTCAGACGGAAATTTATTTGTTGTATAGGATATCAGGAGACATGTTTTACCAACAGCACCATCACCCACAACAACGCACTTAATTGTCTGCATTGCTGAAACAGTTTTGTATCCACTTTAAATATTTCAAATTCGATGATGACCTACAAAAAGATTAAAGATATTTGTTTTATTTATTTGTACTTATATACGTTTTTTTTTTCTTCAACTTGCAACATGTTCACTCATTCAGGGCAAGAACAGAACTAGCACCCCAACTACTGTGGTTGAAAGAACCTAAAAAGAAAAACAGTGACATGCTCAAAATCACAATAACAAGAGTCAATTTCCTAAGTTTCTGATCCCTAGTTGTTTTGGTCTTAAGTGTTTTTTCAAACATCCAAAATAGTGTAAAGGGCAGCATATTTCTTTTTATAATGAAAGAGAAGAGGGTATTTCAGAATTAATCCCATGTAGTGTGCCAAGTTATTACTTTGTGAAACTTTTCCTTCAGTTGTATGTGCACACACGTGTGTGTATATGTGTATGTGTGCCAGACTGCCACACAAAGGCCACTGCTCTGAAGAATGGCCCACTCACCCAATCTTAGAGCCACAGTTATTAAGACTCTAACCAACAAGCAGCAGAGCACCACCGCTCCCCTGCCCCCATAACAGATGAGCAACATGGGGAACTGGATGAAGATCAAGGTGATCTCTGGTCTCACAGCTGTTTTAGCATCAGGGTGCCTAGTTACTAATTCAATATTCATGGCATGAAGAGGCCAAAACCTATATATATATATACGAAAAGTCAAATCACTCTAAAGCATACTGACTTATAAATATACAATTACTTTAGCTTCTCTTACTGTAGTGCTCCAGTCTAAGAAGCTATCAATTACAAACGCACCAAAAATTTATTATATTTCATCAATTCTGAGATGCTTGTTTTCACATTTAAACATCTCTAAAATCAGAATCATCTTTACTGAAGGTTCCTTACAACCATTACCAGCCATTACCAGCCATTTTTTCCCATTTTCACATCTACAAAATTAGGATAAACGGTATCTTTCGAGTCAATGAAAATTTTAAGTTTTTCTAGAATAAAAAAGAAATACTGCCTCCTGTATACTTGCATTTTAAGATAAAGTCCTATTTCAATTATAACCCTGAAAGGGTTACAAATTTTTGTTGCCTAGAGCTACCACCTTATTAAACATACAAATGTCACAGACCCGTCTAACTCTGGGTTGGATGCCATGCCTAATGTGCTCTACAGTACCCTGCACAACTCTTAATCATGATGATTTACAAATACCCGTTAACACTTCTGTACAGACATTAGGAGTGAATAATCTACAGTAAATATACACTCTCCTATTCCTCATCAAAACCCTCTTGATTATATTTCTCTTTATTTAACCTCCTTTTATCTTTTTCCTTCTCTTTTCCCTATAATGCACTAGAGAACTTATACTACTATAGCATCAAAGGTTAAAGATCTTGATTCCTAAACTAAATCAAAACTACTTTTTAAAATAACCAAGCACACTAAACTAAGTACTAAATTAATTATAGAGAATTATTCAAGAAGAAAGTCTTTTACTTAATAATAAAGGCAAGAATAGGAAATAGGAGTAGCTATCTTCTCATGGTTCCTGAGTCCACCTCTGAAAAACAAGATAATGTTCTGCTAAAAACAAGGTCTTCTGTAGAATTTCTTTTCAATTCAAAGTGAAGAAAAGAAAGGTAAACAGAGAGTTCTGATCTCCCACAGAATATTTTCCAGGTGCCTACAAATCTATTTCAGGTTCAATTCTTGTACCTTCTATTTTTCTTGACCATTATTACTAGGGGATTTTTTTAATGTACAGTTTAATCATAAACACTGGACAGAAAGTAATGTTTGATCACTATGGCAGAGACTGCTAGTGGTCTGCCAATTCTTCCTGTCTTCTCTGTAACAGAATTTTTACCTAAGCATATGACCCCCAGTAAAGACTACATTTTCTAAATTCCTTGGCAGCTAGAAGTGACCATTGTGACTAAGTTCTGGCACATGGGAGTGGAAGTGATGGATGCAACTTTCAAGACTAGTCTTAAAAGCAAGGGGCACAGTCTCCCCTGTTCCAGCCTTTAGGCTGGAATGCAGACATGATGATGGGAGCCAAAGCAGTCATACTGAACCACAAGACAGAAAGTACAAGTTAAGGATGAGTAACACAACAGGAGGAGCCATTCTGGATTGCCTTCTAGGACTTTTACAAGACAAAGAAAGAAAATTCTCTCTCATTAAGCTCCTAGTATTCTGGATTTCTCTGTTACAGCAGCAGAACTGAAATCCTATTTACTGTATTTCATAGACTCTAAGAAGACAATGATTTTAAAATACATCCTAAATTTAGAGATGTTAGATATAGGAGAAAAATGTCTTAGAATCAATAAAATTATAGTAATATTTGGATTGATCAAGTAACTCTGCAGTAAACATGACCACTTTTGAGACTTCATCTCAAAAACATCTAAGATAAATGCTGTTTTTTAGTTTCAAATGTGGTTGAAATCAAATTGTCATCCCTTAATATGAAGTTCCTCATCTTCATTCTATATCTGCCCTTCACTTTTTTTTTTGCTGAGGAAGATTCTCCTGAGCTAATATCTGTTGTCAATCTTCCTCTTCTTTTTGTTTGAGGAAGATTCACCCTGAGCTAACATCCGCACCAATCTTCCTCTATTTTGTATATGGGTCGCCGCCACAGCTTGGCCACCAATGAGTGATGCAGGTCCCATGCCCAGGAACCGAACCCGGGCCGCAGAAGCAGAGCACGCTGAACTTAACCACTGAATACCAACCCCTGGTATTCACTTTTAAGACTTATAACCCCTACTAACAAGCAAATACAAAATCAATAGGCCATTTATAAACTTGAAAATTCTATTGAAAAAAGAGCTATCGTTTCTTGAAATTTTCATTAAACTTCCCTGAGGAGTAAGAAAAAAGAAATTGAGAACAAATAGTTTCCATGATCAAAGCCATAAATATGACTGCCACAGGGCTAAATCACAACTATCACAAGCTGTGATGGAGAAGGTTAGAGCTGGTTTAAAACATTCCAAAGAAAAGAAAAGCTATCATTAATAACTATATTAAAAGAGAATAACTTAAATCTGATTCAAGCTAAACTCCTTTTTAGTTTTTTTTCATTTTATAATTTTATTTTATTACTATTTTTTATTGTGGTAAAATATAAACAGCATAATATTTGTCATTTTAGCCACTCATAAGTGTACAATTCAATGGCACTACGAATTCCTTTTTTACAGTATAGATGTATTTGGAAATTCCATCAAAATGAACCATCTTCAGGAGACCATTCATAAATAGCATTCTTAGAATACTGGTTCTTTATACAGTGGAAACCTTAAATGTGGTAGCTTTCTCTCTGATACCAGTAAGTCTAAGAAAATGTTAAAAATGAAAGATCATTTCACCAGAAACCTCCAACTGTTGAGTAAAACATAAGAGATACAACACAATTTGTATTAGAAGAAATCTACAAGGTAAGTTCGGGAACAAAGGTAAGAATATTTCAAACTGGCTCATCAGTTTTATCTTTTGAATGTGTAATTTTAAAAAATATTTCTGATTTGCAACAACATGGATGGACCTAGATGGTATTATGTTAAGTGAAATTAGCCAGAGAGAGAAGGACAAACACCACATGATTTCACTCATATGTGGAATATAAACGAACACATGGCCAGAGAGAACTGGTTGGTGGTTACCAGGGGGAAGCGGGGTGGGGATGGGCACAAGGGGAGAAGGGATGCATCCACATGGTGACGGACAAATACTAGTACAACTAAAACCCCACAATGTTATAAACTATTAAGACATCAATAAAAATAAAAATTAAAAATATATATATATATATTTCTGTATTCTTAAGCACAAATTCATTACAACTAAATTCTCAGGGAGATGTTTAAGATTTTCCAGTGGAAGGTAATGGGTAAACAGAATTTATATAAGAGAAATGTGCTGTGCATACAGTTTGGTTAGATCATTAAACAAATATTATTACTTTGAGAACTTTTAGAAATCTGTATCTTTTCTTTTCTGAGCAAGAGGAACAGCCCCCAAGTCAACTGGGCCCTTCTTGTGTGTATACCTAATAAGCTGGAAAGAATATCCAAAATACATAAACTTAATATATAAAATAATAATAATTTTCCTAACTTTCAAGTCAGGAAAACTCTGGGTTTTAACCTCTGCTCAAGGACTTATTAGTGACCTGGGCAAGTTTCTTAATCTCTCTTTCCCTCAATTTTCTCATTTGTAAAACAGAACTAATTATATCAACACCTTGCATAGTTGTTATAAAGATTAAATAATATAAAAAGATCTCATAGCTCACAGCACATACTCAATATACACGAATTCCTCTACCAAGTGTGCCAGTTCAATCAATCCCCAGACACCAATCTCCATCCAGTGGGTCAAAACTTACACTGTACTTTCTTCTCTTTGGTGGACTGTTATCTAATCAAAACTTTTCACACTTTGCACATAGCAGGCACACCAAAACAGGTTAAAATTAATTGAATATATTTGCTATTTAGCTAATGACACAAAAACCAAAAAATCTACCCAAATATTTCTTCTTCACCTGAAGACTCCAGTATTATTTCTTTCTATTATTTCCTGTATTATTTCTGTATTTAGAGAGTAGTTCCTAAAACCAAGTTATCTAACAGGTGTTAACAAAATAATTTAGGTATCGGGGGCTGGCCCGGTGGCGCAGCAGTTTAGGTCGCGCTTTGGCAGCCCGGGGTTTGCAGGTTCGGATCCCAGGCACCAGCCGATGCACTGCTGGTCAGCCACGCCATGGCAGCGTCCCATACAAAGTAGAGGAAGATGGGCATGGATGTCAGCCCAAGGCCAGTCTTCCTCAGTGAAAAAGAGGAGGATTGGCAACAGATGTTAGCTCAGGGCTAGTCTTCCTCACACACACACACACACACACACAAAATTTAGGTATGAGAACAGACTCTATCACTATCTTTAAACACCAAATTAAATGCTTTTTTAGTTTACAAATCATCACTGCCTACATGCAAACTAATGAAAATCTGACAGTTATTACCAAAATTACCACCTCAGATCACCAGAGTCAGAATTACCTGGAATGGGTGTGTTAACAATTCAGATTCCTGGGCCCCTACCCCAAATCTAATAAATCAGAACTCAACGCTCCCTATGTAATTCTAATGCACAACGAAGTTTGAGAACCACTGTCCTGCATGATGGCAAGACAAGTAATACCATAACACAAGAATCTAAACTAAGATCAACATTACTGGCATTTTAGGTCACCTAGGTGAGTTTCTTAAGGTAGAATCCAAATTATCAATATGAATTAGCTGCATCAACCAGGCATTTTACATATTTAGTAATGAAAAACTCACATAGGATATTGAAAGATCATGAACCAAGATACTTCAGAGATGCTTCAATTACTGGTTCAACCTAAAAGTGTTCTCAATAATAACAGTGATAGTAGCCAACAATTACATAGCACTTACTATGTGCCACACACTGTTCTAAACATATTACACATATTCATACATTTCATCCTCCCAAAACCCTATGAGGTATGTGCTACAGTATCCCCATTTTACAGGTAAGAAAAGTGAGGCTCAGTGAAGTTAAGTAACTAGGCCAAGATTACTGAGCCAGTAAATGGTAGAACTATAATTTAAACCCAAGTGGTCTGTCAAGCCCCTGCTCTAAAACACTATACTACCTCTCCTGAGAAGTGACATTGATAAAAACAAACATGATCACTGCAAATGGAGGGGCCAGTATATACTTATGACAGTTGCCAGCACTGGGAAGAGGAAGGCAGAGGAGGAAGCAAGAAAGAGGAGTTAAGTTCATTTCTTGTTCCTTCACCCTGCAGACAACTACTGAGTTTTACTGAGGACAAGGAAAGCAAGAAGAGAAAATGAGTAAGATAAAAGTTTGCTCTTCCCCTTTCTATATACCCACAAATCTTCCATTTCTTAGGCTTCATGACCTGACAGCTCAACAATCTGCTGGAAACTGATTGTGGGTCCCCTGTTAAAATCACTGGTTCAGGAATCAGCCTGGTTCTACCACTCTAGCTATGTGACCTTAGGTAAGTTATTTAACTTCTCTATGGCTTAGTTTTCCCTTATCTAAAAATGAAAATAGTAATACTTCCTCATGGGTAAATTCACTGAATAATACATGTAAAGAACTTAAAATAGTGCTTGGCATACAGTAAATGCTTAGTAAATGTTAGCTATTACTCTTGAGTGACTAAAGGCACTATTAAGTCAATATAAGTTAAAACAGCAACAATTCCAATCCACTTAGAAAGGAGCACATAGATTTTTTTATTTCCAAAATAATTACAGTACTCACTGTTCTCACTACAAATGCAGTCAAATTTAGAACTATCACTACAAAGGTGGTCATTTCAGAGTCAAGTTCCAATTTAATTAAGACTATTCTGCAAAGCATTTAACAAGTATTAATTAATAATTTCATATATTAAAATGTCACTGGATGACCCACAGATGGGGATAAAGCAGGCGACGAGGGAAGAGACGTTGGTTTTGCGATATATACAATGCCAGCTTCAACAACGTGGAGGAAACTAGGCCAGACAGTTTATATAGCCTATGTTAACGTCCTTTTTAAACAGTATCAAATCACTATGGCAGCAAAGAAGCTATGTACTACCCACCACCATTTTGCTATCCAGAGTGGCTAGGAAAGCTATTTTGCACCAATAACTAAACACTATCACTCTTAACAATTAAGTTCATTTGTATCAGAACTTAGAATCGGGGTTAGGCAATTTAGAGTATAAAAAATAATTCTGCCAAGCATAAGGAAAACAAATTGTGAAATAAGGTGTATCGTCTACACTCCTTCCCAGTACCTATTATTGCCAGACAGTCACACCAAAACCCCTATCTCCTAGGTCCTTAAATGCTTTTGGGGTCCAGTCACCCTTTGAGATCTCCGAACTAAAGCCCCTTTAGTTTTCTGGGGTCCCTAAGCTCCAGATTTAAAGAGGCTATGGAACTCTCTCTTTAGTAGTAGTATTATTATTGGCTGGCTGCCAAGTAAACTCCACCAAACAATCCAATCCTTGGGGAAAGGAAGAGGTGGCTCCCAGCTAAGGACGCCCCATGCCCCATGGTTCTTCCCATGCCCCATGGTTCATTCTACGCACAAAGAGCATACGAAAAGATTTGAGATTAAGTATTTGCTTATAAGCATGTTTTGCAAAAAATGTATATTCTCATATTATATCCCTTATAAAACTATGTCAAATATTAATAGTAAACTACCTGAATAAAAGCCAAATCAAATTTTTGGTAATTCATTGTGGTAAAAATAAGTATTTAGTCTTTGTCCTGGGTTCCTGGCACAGAGCTCCTAAAACCCTTGGAATTTCCTAAAAGATAGAGAGTGTCTTTTGTCATTCATATTAAGCCCCTTCCAATCACACCTGAGTTTATGCTAACAGCAACTTAAGGGTGGGCCCCTACATAGCCTCAGGATGGGACTGCTCACCAAAAACACCCAGTGATTAGAGGGCTAGAACTTCCAGCTCCACCTACCAACCTCAGGCAGGGGTTGGGGCAGCATGGTGAAAACTCTTGAACAAGATCTGGAGAGCCAACAAGGTGATGAACACATCTGCATGCCGGAGGGTGTCAAGGCCAGGAAGCGCTGCACCCCACCCCCACTCCAGACCTTGTCCTGTGCGTGCATCTCTTCCATTTGACTGTTTCTGAGTTGTATCTTAATAACAAACCAGTAAGTCTTGGTGTTTTTCTTGAGTTTTGGGGGTCATTCTTATAAATTATCAAACCTGAGGGGGGTCATGGACACCCCCAAATTTGTAGTCAGCCAGGCAGAAGGGTGTATAGCCTGGGCACCCTACTTGCAGCTGATGCCTAAAGTGGAGGCAGTCTCGTGGGACTGAGCCCTTAAGCTGTCAGGTCTGCACTTATTCTGGGACTTAGCGTCAGAATTGAATCAACAAAAGTGGTATCAAAAAACAAGACACCATATTCATACTAACACAAAATACACTGAAAGTAATGCTGTTTTCATTTGAAATACATTTACCCCTGAAGTAATCAATTTTCATATTTAGGATACAGAAAAGAAGAGGCACTATAGAAATCAAGAGAACAATGACCTGGATTTCACAAACCTTCCTTACATATCCAACAGAACAGCTGGTCTGGTTACAGGATTAGACAGAATAAATAAAATCAGCACCACTTGTCTCTCCTATCAAATTCAGTCACTTTAGAGAATAGTTTATATAACCTTTTGCCGTAAGTTATAGTAGCATATCTAAAGCACAATTTTTTAAACATCTGCTCATGTGACTAGTAAGTAACCAAAGTACTCACACTACAGAGATGTATCCCTTGCATTCACACATATGCAGGTGTTTGGTTCTGAGACAGAACATATATGAAAACAAAAAGCATATGGTTGACCTTCTATGTTCAACTAAGAATATAATATCACTTAGAAAGTCCTACCAAAAAAGTCCTACTACACCTCCACCACAGTGACCTTTCTCCTTCAAAACAAAAAATACATTGTAAAAGGAATGTTTTTAAACCTTGAAATAAATGTTGAGCTTCAAACAAAATTTAAGAGAACTTAATTGTATGAGTTCACCCAATATTACTTAAAAGAACCAAAATAAAGAATGAGAATTTTTTTTTTTTTTTACAATTGGAATATCCCTTAACTAACTTAACCCCATCATTCTGTAGATATTCTGGCCTAAAAGCAAAGGATTTGCCCCAAAGGCAGACAGTTAACGCCCATCTATCCTGACATTCTCTTCCAACTCTTCAGACTTCAGGCAAACACAGAACAAGTTACATAAAAACAGTTCTTTATGAACTTTATAACTGGTTTTCAGAGTCCTCAGTAAACAGGAAACAATCTTAGAAAACTTTGGCACTCATTCAAAAAGTCAAAGCAACATCACTACTGCTCAGTTATTTGCCCCAATAAAAATCCAAAAGAAGCTTAATATGATCAGCAGTTTGCCTCAGTTTTCAACAATAAATGTACCCATTCCAATTTGAAAAATAAAACTGGAATTCTGTAAAATATCTTTCAATTAGTAAAAAGTAGGCAACCCTGCATTGGGAGAGACAGTCCCCCACGGGTCTCTCTTGCTCCTACACATCTTGCTAGGTATGGTAAGAACACAAGGCCCTGACCACCCTATCCAGGCCATCCCATAGTGTTGTGTTTGCAGCAAACAGCCTTGAAGGTATAGTGACGTCTCCCTCTAGCACAAAGAGCAGGCTTGCTTCCTGCTTGCTATTAAATAGTGGGTTCCCCAAGCTCAGTGTTCCTCAGCTGTAACACAAACCCACTGCATGTCTCACATAAAAGTCTTAGGGGTAAGGGGAAGCAACACACACGCACTGATCTGTTGCTGCTGGCTGTGCCTTCATTTACTAAATTCTTTGTCTCTGACCCAGAAGTCTCACGTCTTCTGCCAGCATCTATAAAACAATACCAGGCTAACCTATTAGCTTTTTTTTGGTGAGGAAGATTAACCCTGAGCTAACATCTGTTGCCAATCCTCCTCTTTTTGCTGAGGAAGACTGACCCTGGGCTAACATCCGTGCCCAACTCCTCTACTTTATTTGTGGGACACCTGCCAGAGCACGCCTTGATAAACGGTGCGCAGGTCCATGCCCGGGATCTGAACCCGCACACCCTGGGTCACCAAAGCAGAGCGTGGGAACTTAACCACTACGCCACCAGGCTGGCCCCATGTTAACTTTCAAAAGGAGAGTAAAATAAAATCCTAGGCCCTGTTTACTTGATTGACTGAGCTTTGTGACAGATAGTCATTTTGTTGTGAATTTAAATTTTGTATGTAAATAATATAGCAATTAGAGAGTTCTTAGAATAATTACTAGAGTAGAGGCTAGGTAAGAACACCTGGTCTTAAATATTTTATTCAATACTCCAATTTTTTCTTTTTAAAAAATCCTCCTGAAATAATTTTTAAGATTTTTTTCCCACCTTCTCCTCACTCTCAAGCCAACCAGCACATCCTCTCTCTAGAAACCGACCGTTGTTTTATGTTCCATCTTCTAGATGTCTATTCTAACAGAAAGAAACTAGCTAAGGCCAGAATCCTATTATCAAGAAAGGTGGTAAGCAAGGTGGTTCCTCACAGTGAGCATATAAAACTAAGAGAGAAATCAGTAGCCATACTGTGGTGCTGGGGCTTTGCGGGGGGGGGGGGGGGGGGGGTAGCAACAGATGTTAGCTCAGGGCAAATCTTTCCAGCAAAAAAGATAAATAAGAGAGAAATTATGTATTATTAATTTGTTTTGCTTTAAATTAGTAAGGCTAATAAATTTTAATTTTTCAAAAAACAAACCAACCTTATCTTGTTCTCTCCTATCCTTGAATAGCTGTAAGTAACCTTATTTTCCCCAAAAATTCCACTTATTCACTTCTAGAATTAAGTCATTATAGAAATTTAAAAGACAAGTTCTCCAACATACATGTCTGAGAACCCTGTTGTTGCTTTTCTCTTGTTGATTTCTGAGCTGAGACTGGTGAATATATGCAAAATTGGTAGACATTTTACGAAAAAACAAAGAAATCAGAGAAGTAGACTCCGGCAGAATGTTAAGTGATAACAGCACTACTATAGCCTTTGATGTTGGAAAAGATACAGGGGTTTCCCCCCCTCTCCTCTAAATGTACTTTTCAGATGTTGCATAAAACAAAAGCATCTTTGGGTTTTTGACCAATACATACCATCTGGAATTCTTCACGCATTTCTCTCCCACAAAATGGCTGCAAAACTCCCAATACCTCCAGCTGCCAATTAAATGCATTAATACATGCAAATTGTTGGATGGCAAATATTAAGCACTCATTAAAGCAATTATTCAAATTTCTCCATTTTCTGTCACTTGTGAAAGAAAATGACATGTTGTGAAATCACAACCTAGACGTGAGAGTAGAGAAGCGGGTCTCAAATTAAGGTTCTGTGGGTCCTTGAGACGACAAAAATGAAGCAACTGTCAGGGAAAAAAGTGCTGACAGCAGCACTCGTAAAATGAAAGATTATGTTCTATGTGATAAAAGATGTTTTCAGCAGTGCCAGAAGTTTGTCATGTCAGCTTCATTCTAAAAATTAATTCATTCCAAAATGTCTGATCCAATGAGAACATAAGTCCTATTTTTACTATAATGTTGAGTTTTCCTTCCTCATATTGGTAAAAACTAAGGGATGCTAGCCAGAGTCATCATTTATATTATATTTGCGACCAAAAAAAAATTTTTTAATCCAATCAGTAAATATTTAAATAAGCTATGTAATTTTTAAATTTAACATTTTCAAACAATTTGGAAAAACTGAAGAGTATTCAATAATGTATAAAAGTACTACACATTTGATTAGAAAATGGAAATTGCAATAACATTTTTCCCTCAAAATATTCAAGACCTGTAGATTATTCATTCATTCAACAAACATTTATTAAGTAAGCACCTAATATGTGCCAAGCATTGTCCTATACATTGCCATATCCCCCTATGCCTAGAACAAAGTCCATGTCCTCTTGGGGCAACAATCCTAAGTCGGATATACAATAAACAAATAAGCATCACCCCCAACACACACACATTCTTCCTTCATAACATTACTGATACTGACACCCTTATATGCAATTTTCCCATTCTGGTCTCTTAATGAAGGGCAACATAATAATTCTATTCTCCTAATCAAGAAAGGGCAGGGAGATATTAAACACTTAAACCTCCCCTCAGTTTCATGCAAAAGACCAGATAGTGAAAGATAAGAGCATTTTGCTTACCCCAAATCTCAAATCTGAATTTGCCACAGCTCTAAGATCTAGAGAACCTGGGGAAAACAGGACTGAAATTGCTCAACCAGCTTCTATGCATCTTACTCTGCTCATCTAATCAATTGCCAATTACCTGATACTATTTAAATTATCCAACTCAGTTTGGTGCTTATTTGAAAGTCTTTGCCTTTATTCACATCATCTCTCCAAACCTTGCATGTCTGGCCTTCTAACTCATCCTATTTCTATCCTAACTTTCCACCCCAAAAAATCCCACCTTGTCTGAGACACCTTCCCTAACTATTTCAGCTATCGAAAACTGCCCCAATTCTCTGAACTCCCAAAGCAAGGCCTTTCTTAGCTCTTAAATCTTATTTCATACTCCTCTTCCCTTCACTCTCCATGCTCTAGCTACACAGGTCACTTTATAGTCTCAAACATGCCAGGCCATGTCCTGCCTTCAATTTTTTTATACCTGCCAAGAGTACTCTTTCCCCTGCTCTTACAGCTGCTGATTTCTCATCCTTCAGATCTCAGCTGAAATCTCCTCAGAAAATCCTCCCCTAAGCACACTATCCAGAGTAATATCCAGCCCCCTCCCTCCTTGCCTCTGTCATATTACCCTATTTCCTTTATACTATGGTCATAATCTATAATTATCTTGTTTATTTGTTATACTGCAGTAACGGAGACATATAAAAAATAAGGAAATCTCTGTAAAGGCAGGGACTGTGCTGTATTTCCAGAAAATTACTCAAAAGTAGACACAGAGTAGGTACTCACTGAAATGAATCACATAACTGAGTACTTAATCACACTGTTTTTATTCACATCTGCTTGTGTCTATTCCAAGAGATTGTAAGCTCTCTGAGAGAAAAACTAGGTTTACACTTCTTATCTCCCTCCCAAGGGACCTAATACAGTACTGAGCATATATAGTCACACATCACATAATGATGTTCCAGTCAACGACAGGCCACATATACGATGGTGGTCCCATGAGATTATTACCACATACAGCCTAGTTGTGTAGTAGGCTATACCATGTAGGTGTGTGTAAGTACACTCTACGATGTTCACACAACAATGAAATTGCCTAACGATGCATTTCTCAGAAAGTATCCCTGTCGTTAAGCTACAGATGACTGTATCAATGGCAAGAAAAAGTAAAGTTTTAAATGTTTTTTTTAAAACTTTGTTGACTATAGTAATAATATGAAAAAAGCACGGGATTTTTAAAGACAAGCAAATATGGGTTCCAATCTTAGTTCCACTTCTATATGAGTGAGTCTGGCAAGTTACTTCACTTCTGTACCTTAATTTTCTCATCTACACACTAACATCTAACTCACAAAACTGCTATGAGAAGGGAGGTGATGTATATAAAGCAAATAAAATATCACCCGGCACAGAGTAAACACCTAATATGGGCACCTTATTCTTATCCCTAATTAACATTTGCAAAAACCAAAATGGCCCTATGATAAAGACCAGAACTACTATGGTTAAATGAAAGCATCTAAACACTATAAAGAGAGGAAACTCAGAAAAATCCTTGCTTCTACTTAACAGAGTCATTTGCTAACTTGATCAATCCTTGCACTCTGATCTCAAAGAAGAGCTTAAACTAAATGTCATATTTGTAGTCAGAGGATTTGGAATGTTACGCAAGGGTTGTAATCTGCCTCTATTTTAAGAAGAGACAAAATAACATTACTTAATCACACAACAAATCTTTATCAAGTCTCTAATGCCCCAGGAAGACAACATAGAGTATCAGTCAAGCACAGAAGCTTTCAAGTCAAGCAGCCCTAAGCGCATATCCCCATTCTTGTGTGACTTTGGGCAAGCTCCTTAACCTCTTTAAGACTTTGTTTCTCTATTTGTAAAACAGAAATAGTACTGACATCATAGGTTGCAAGAATTAACTGAGTTACTCCTCTGTACAGCACTTAACACTCACATATGAGGTTTTTTTTTTACCATTGTGAAGTAACCCAGATAAGCAGTCACCTTAGAATCTGATTATCTAGGCCATCTTGTACAGGGGGTGGTGTTTATACTCCAAAGTGCTACGTGAAAGCCAATTGTATACCCTGGAAATAAAATGTGGTTTTAGATTAGGACATAATACACAAGGCAAATTGTTGCTTTCAAAAAAAAAATTGAGAAACAATAAGAAACAAGGCTTCCATGTCTAGGCCAACATCTACCAAAATTTAACATGTATATTCTTTGACCTGGCAATTCCATTTCTTAGACTTTCTCTGCAAATACAACGAGATGGATACGAGGATATCCACCACAGCCTTCCTTATAGGAGCAAAAGACAAGAAACCACATGTGTGCCAACAAGGGACCGGTAAAATAGGTTCTAATACAAAGGAATATTACACAACTATTAAAAAGAAATGGGCTATAGTGCCTGTTATGGACGGTGTTCCCTCCACCCCACCCTGGGAAAAAATTGGTATGTTGAAGTCCTAACCCCAGTACTTCAGAATATGATTAACTGTATTTGGAGATAGAGCCTTTAAAGAACTAAGATAAAATGAGGTCATATTGGTGGGCCCTAATCCAGTATGACCGGTGTCCTTATAAGATTAGAACACAGACAGACAAAGAGGAAAGACCAAATGAAGACACTAAAAGTCAGCCATCTAGAAACCAGGGAGAGGCCCTCAGAAGAAACTAATCCTGCCAACACCTTGATCTTGGACTTCTAGCCTCCAGAACTGTCAGGAAATAAATTTCTGTTGTTGAAATCATCCAGTCTAGGGTACTTGACTATGGCAGCCCCAGCAAACTAGTACAGTGCCAATATGGAAGATCTCCAAGACATATTGAGTTTTTAAAAAGCAAGGCACAGAACAATGTGTATAACACGCCAACTTAGGTAAGTGAGTTGTTTTAACGGCGAGGAGATACATATTTACTTACAGGTAGAGACTATCTGCAAAGACAGACACATATCTGCTAGATAACAGTGGCTGCTTCTGGGAAGAGAATATGGGTATCTGGGATGGGTAGACATTTTTCATCATATTCTCTTTTGTACTGAAGTTTTCACCATATGCCTAAAGTATTTTCTTTAATTTTAAAAAAAATTACTAAAATGAAAAGATCTCCAAGACATATTCAACAATTAAGAAAAACATCATCAGCAAACCCGGTCTAACAGCTAACAAGTCCTGATAAACCAAACTCACCAAAATCCCTCATGTGTTTCATGAGCACAGGCAGTTTTTTTAAATGCCCTGCATATGTATTTTAACAGCCATAAAAATATTCACATCACTTGTCTCAATAATTCCACTTCATCCACTTAGTACTACAATGTAAATCAATTTACCAATGTATTTCAACAATCAAAACATCTATATCCTTCTTTGAAAAAGAAAAAATTCCACTTCAGATAATTTATCAAAAAAGAAGAAAATACTTTATCAAGAAACAATGGAATGCTATAACATTAAAACACTTAATGCAACAGAAAAATAAGTAACAATACACCACAGGATGAAACGCTATACACATTAGAAACAGTTACGAAGACTACCAACATAGTAACACAACGTTATTAAAAACATATACTACCACTAACTTAAAATTTGGTGTTCTAATGTGTAAAAAACAAATGCGAAAAGAGTTTAACAATAGCTGTGCTGACGTGTGTGTGTCAATTAAAGACCAAGACCCAAGCATCTAACACATCTTACCCAATCCTCTAAATCAAGACAAAAGTTAGGACCTACAGCATGTTACAATGGGCTTCTGTTCTCTCAAGAAACAACTCTATTAACTATATAAGTCAGCAAGATATTTAACTGCCCATTACAGCACTACACTGGGTAAGACAGTAACCCTGCCTTTAAAGGCCTTCAAAACATTTCAGTAATTTACTGAATGCTTACTCTGTGCCAAACATTATGCTAGACAGCCTAACATACATCACCTCCTGTATTTTACTGATTATAAGCAGAAGAGGCTAACACAACTGTAGTAGTCAGATTGCTACAAAATTACACTATAAACTACAAGTGCCACAGAGTTTTCAAGAGTAATAAATATGGGAGAGTGGTCTAGCAGAACGTGAGAATAAATCTCTAGCTAGACGGAATATCAGGAGAAAGGGTACAAGTAGTCCCAACCTGCAAAGTGGAAGAAACAAACCAAAAAACTGGATGAGTCCAAGTGATACTGACTCTGAAAGGTAGGCAGAGGAGTTTTAATTTAACCCAGGTGGGGAACAGGAAGCTACCATTTCTTTTTTATCCATGAACAACAGGTTTTTTTCAATCTTGAACCTGTACTTCAAGATGGACTGTCAAAGGTAACCAGATAAAGTAAAGGAACTCAGCTAAGAAACTACTTTAGTAATCCAAGACTTAAATGAAGGACCTCACTAGGGCAGCAGCATGGAAACAAAGAAGAAATAGTTGACCGGTTTGGGGGTGGGGGGTGGGTTTGCTTAAGAAGGTGGTAAATTATGAGGACGTTTTTCAGTTAGGGAAATTAGAGGACAGGTTTGTACCACAGACAAATGGAGAAATCAGAAGAAGAAATCACAAGGTCAGGCTACTATGTTCTTAAAGCACTCTTGTAAGAAAACACGCAAAATAGCCTTTTCAGAATCAGTGCACAGTAATTTGGTCCTAAGTCTAGCAAGGATGAAATCATGCACCAGCCTGTATCAGAAATCCTACATACAAGGATACATTTGCAGCAAAAAATAAGTCACTATATTACCTAGGCAACACACACCGTAAAATGAGTGACAAACAGAATCTCTGAAAGGTTACCAGGTGAGATGCCAACTACAACACTAACCATGATCATTTAAGACTTTCTTTGTAGGAGCTGCCCAGTGGCGCAGCGGTTTAGTCCGCGCTTGGCAGCCCGGGGTTGGCAGGTTCAGATCCGGGCGCCCGCCAATGCACTGCTCGTCAGCCACACCGTGGCGGCGTCCCATATAAAGTAGAGGAAGATGGGCACGGATGTTAGCCCAGGGCCAGTCTTCCTCAGCAAAAAAGAGGAGGATTGGCGACGAATGTTAGCTCAGGGTTGGTCTTTCTCACAAAAAAAAAAAAAAGACTTTCTTTGTTACACCTGATGAAGGAGAGGTAACTGCATTCAGATTCTCATACAATCTGTCTTATAAACCACAAGCCATATTTTAAAAGAACAAGACAAGATTACCAAGACTCTGAATTAAAAGTCTACCAATTTTGATGTAAAATCTGTTGTTAATGAGGTGAACTGCTACAGAAACCTTCACCCATATACTTCAAGACAGAATTTGACAAATAATAAGAAATGCTGTAACATTTGCACCAGTCTGTCAACGCAGCACAGCTGGCGTGACTGCAGGTGTTTCAGCTTGGTTGCACAGCAGTAACAGTACAGTCCCATCCACTAAAAGAGACCAAGAGAAACAAAACCAACCAAGCGAGTTGCAAAGACTCGGAAAAATAACCAATATTTACTGGCAACAAATTTGCCTTTTCAAGCACACTTTGAAACCAAGAAGGACACCATCAAAATACAAACTTCTACCTGGACTATCAATTGTTTCTATGGAAATTATACACAAATACCATATTTTGGGAAACTAAGCTCCTAAAATGGTACTCCAGATGCATTACGGAATACATTTGCTTAACGTCCATTTTTAAAGATCTCATATAAAATTAAGCATAACAGTACTTGTCACTGATTAAAAGTGATTACAGCTGTTCCCTCTATCTAGCATGCTCTTGCCTGGATGGCTGGCCCAGTCCCATTCCCTATAGGTCTTTGTTCAAATGTCATTTTGGAGTGAGAACTCCTCTGACTACCTTATTGTTAATTGCCACCCAGTTCTACCACACCCTGAAGCAGCACTCCACTGTATCCCACCCCTAGACCTTCCTGATCTTCCTCCCCTTCTTCATTTTTCTCCCAACATTTCTCTCCAGCTCACCACTAGTACATAAACTTCATGAAGGCAAAGATTTGTTTGGACCTATTTTATTCACTGCTATATCCCCAACACCTAGAACATAACTGCCACAGAGCAGGCACTCAAAGGGTTATTGAATTCATAAGTAAATCAGACAGTACAGGTTAGAGATGCAACAAGTCAAAAAACTCGTTCTTTGGACTCAGAATATACCCTTTAATGGGTCCTCTAGGCTCCTAAACCCTCTATTACTATCTGGATAAAGAACAACAACAAAAAAATTTAATACCCTTCTGAAAGAGAAAAATCATATTCCTAAAGCATAAACTAAAGTAGTTAACACCAAGTGTTTAACTTTAAAGCCACCCGGTATCACTACTTTCAGAGAATACTGTGTATTATCATGAGTAACTACTCTGTTCCGGGAATGCACAATTCTAACGACTTTCAAACTAGCAAAAAAAAAGAAGACACTCTCCTAGAAAAAGCAGCATTCCCAAAAAGTATGTTATCACTTGTGTTTGCAACTATATCAGTGAAATAGTTAATGTAACTAACCTTACACTAGGTAGTTTTATAATTAAAATATACCTCTAATTTTGAAACAATTCACTTAAATTTAAATCAATTAAAGTAATGTATAATGAAAAGGTATCACATAATTGCCAAGGAATTATCTCTAGAATTTAGGTCTTCACAAAAATCTTTGCCATTGACTAGCTCTATTTTAAAACCTGCTTCTCTGTAGTTTCCTTTTTTAGGAGTTTTTTGGTGGGTTTTTTAAATATATTTGTAAAGAATCATCTCATCTTCATATTAAAAAAAGAGAGACTAAGAATGAAAGAGACATTTATATTTTATAAGAACAGAAATTATACCAATTTCTCCAACTGAAAGTAGCAGAGAGAGACAATTTGGTGTCAGCAGAAAACAAACTTTTGGATTTGCAACACATGTCACATCCAGGACATGAATTAATCTTGATCCTGAAGACAATTTACTCAATTAGCAAAAAATAGTAATTTTTTTAAAGAAATAAGACAGACCAATCTAAGTTCCTAACCCCAACCTGGATATACAAAGTTAGGTCTTTCTCCACTCTCCCATCTCTCTCTCAGATAACTGGAAACACTGATATAAGTGAAACGATTTTTCTGTTTTGGGCTCTGATTTAACTAGAACCAAGCACAAGTTTTTAGAGGAATATATTTTCATTTCCATGTAATAGGTGCAACCAGAAAAAAAAAGCTAAGAGACAGGATCTGAGGTGGGGTTTTGGGGGCGGGGGGGATTGGGCAGCATGTGTGAGAATGAAGAAAAAGCAAAACAAATACGTCAAATTATAAAACAAAAAAATCTACAGATTGGGGCCACCCGGTGGTGCAGCGGTTTAGTCCGCGCTTGGCAGCCCGGGGTTCGCGAGTTCGGATCCCGGGCGCCCGCCGACGCACTGCCTGTCAGCCATGCCGTGGCGGCGTCCCATATAAAAAAGTAGAGGAAGATGGGCACGGATGTTAGCCCAGGGCCAGTCTTTCTCAGCAAAAAGGGGAGGAGTGGCAACAGATGTTAGCTCAGGGCTGGTCTTCCCCACAAAAAAACAAAACAAAACAAAAATCTACAGATTACTGCCACAAGCTCCTAAAAAACAACTTCTCATGTATGTGAACAATTATTTTTAAAAGCTTCATAAAAACTCTTTGGATTGCAAATAAAAGTTATGAATTATATGACCTGCATAATATTAAAACATTAGCTTTGAAATTACTACAAGCTTTTCAAAATA
This sequence comes from Tapirus indicus, assembly GCA_031878705.1. Classification (NCBI taxonomy): domain Eukaryota; kingdom Metazoa; phylum Chordata; class Mammalia; order Perissodactyla; family Tapiridae; genus Tapirus; species Tapirus indicus. Next base: position 101,057,632 of record CM062924.1, on the reverse strand, counting down.
CTGGAAAACAGTAAACGCAAACTAGGATCACTGATCCAAGAAGAGAGGAAACTACAGACAGTGACTCCATTTCAGAAGTTTCCCTTGCAGCCACTGGACAATCACTTTCCGTCCCTAATACTGGTCTGCTTCTCCCTTCCAAATACCTTGCCTCAATTCTAAGTTGAGATGAAGCTACTTCCCCATAGACACCCCAAAAGATGTGTTTTATATATAACATGCTTGGTTCCATCCTGAGAAACTGTAAATTAGCAATTTGTGTACAACAGCTCCTGAGTGGAGTTCAGCTCAGCAAGAACAGATCATCCATGGTCTCTGCTGAAGTCTCTACCATTCGCCTGCCTCAGGAACTTGAGAAAAATTTTCCCATTTTTCTATCCATCACAAACATTGTTTGGCCACACCAACAGCCTTGAACCTAATGGAGACTAATAAACCACCAGACACCAGTGTCTCCCAGTCCATTTTCTCAAAACTTTAAAGGGTGTTCCATGAGAGAAAGAAAAAGCCCCATCAAACAAGTTTAGGAAAACTGAATTAAACAGATTCTCTAACTTCTCTAAACCTTTAATAAACTTACATACATCATGAATTTCCAAGATGGGGATATAATAACTAGGGTTTCCAATTTATTTGACATCCACCCCCATGGAAACATCTTTCAGCTATTCTGAAACCCACTAGAGAAACAACACAGGCATTACTCTTAAAATTAAAATTATCCCCTACCCCCATGTCTACTGGTATATAAACTCTTAGAATGATCTAACATTCCCTTTGGCCCTATCATCAGCAAAGAAAATAAATAATATGACTTAAAATAGTCCAAACATTTCTATAGCTTATATTTTGTACTATTTATACTATTTGTACACTTTCTGAAACAAATGAGGGTATTACTGATTTAAACCCTAGCACTCTAATATTCACAGGAACTATCCACTTTTTCCTAGTTATCTGATAAATGAAAATTTATATTTTAAAATCTAATAATTAATTTAAAAATCTTACTGTTACTCTTAAACTCCACAATAAAAATATGGTTTTCTGGAAAAGTAATGTGATATACAGATGTTTTAATTTCACTTCAGAAGATTCTAAAATTGAGCTCCCTCAAATAGCTTCAGCTAGTGAAACAAATACTAGTCACTACAGTAAAGTTGTATTACAATGAAATTCCCTGAAACTACAAACAAAAATTCCTTAAGAAACTTTATTCGTTTACTACTCACTCCTCTTCACCTGCTTTAAACAGATTTAAAAGCAAATCAAAATTACAAATATTCTTAAATTGCCCACCAACAAAACAAATGGAATCACAGCTGAAATCTTGCTTATACTTTCTTCTACAAAATTTAACCTCTTCTCATACTCCTTAACACTAATTAACACCGTATTCTTTTACTCCACCTCCACCTCTCCCCCTCTGGTTTCATCTGCTCCTCATTTGATCTGTTCTCAATCTCTTCTGTTTCCACAAGGAGCAACCAACAGTGATAATCTTTTTAGCTGAAAAGGATGGCTGTGGCTTAATATCCAACAGCAGATGGCTTCAAACTGCCACTTGGGACACAAGAGAACGGAGCCAGGGTGCCTGAGACATTGATCCCCAGCTCTCCTGGAGTCTACAGCACCTCCAGCCAGCCAAAAGCAGCCTCATCCATTTACTCCCGTGTGGCATACAAGTATTTTTCTATGTCTGCCTTGATTTGAAAAGGATTAGGAAACACTACTCTAGAGCATACACTGCACAGCGATAGCGCTGGTGAATTTCTCCTACACCAAATAGTTAAGAAAAAGGAAAAGTTGTTAGAGAAAAATTCAATCTAGCCCTTAAAAAACAGCAATAATTTTTTCAGGATGGCAACTGAATAAGACTAGATTTTAGTTACTAACATTTTTCCCTTGTAATTGGAGATACAGTCTATTTTAGTAAGGAAAGCAGAAAACATTTTTTACATTTGACCAGCTAAACGCCAACTTTGCATTTCACCCATTTTCATAACCAACAATTATCCTGATCATGTGCTCTTCGTAAGTTTTCAATAAAATGTCATTTGAGTTTAAATGTGTAATTGATATACTAAACTGGAACTTCAGATTACTTAGTTATTACTAAGTGGGCAATGGCACTTTTAATAACTTTAAACTCCTGATAATGAGCACAGACATGAGGCGATTCTACACAATAGGCAAAAAATTGTAACTCCTTTAAAAGCCAAATAGGTTTTTCACATTCACTTTCAGATTATGATCCTTGCAACAAATTTTGGTATACTGCCTAAAAGAAATCAGGTTATACTTTAGTAGAGGGAAAAATAAAAATAAAGCACTCAACATTGTTTCTGAAATTCCTTAAGACATCACTCTAGCAGTCCTGAAGAGGGTGCTTCAAACTTTAATGTGCATAAATATCACTTGAGGATCCTGTTAAAATGCAGATTTTGATTCAGAAGGACTGGGATGGAGCCTGAGAGTTCTAATGAGCTCCAAGGTGATGCTTACGTCACTGGTCCATAGACCACAGACTGCATATTTGAGACTTTACATTCTTGCTTATATGACACTTGTTAAATAAGGGATAAAAATTTAAAGCAGGCAACAATCCCCACTTTATTTAATAATTTTTATGGTTTCATAAGATTAATCTGGGGGGAGGGATGGTTATTAAAATGTTGATGTTGGGGCCAACCAGTGGCATAGCGGTTAAGTTCAAGCGTTCTGCTTCAGCAGCCCAGTGTTTGCTGGTTCGGATCCTGGGTGTGGACCTACACACCACTCATCAAGCCATGATGAGGCAGCATCCCACATAGAAGAACTAGAATGACCTGCAACTAGGATATACAACTATGTACTAGGGCTTTGGGGAGAAAAAAAGAACAAGAGAAAGACTGGTAACAGTTGTTAGCTCCGGGCCAATCTTCCTCCAAAAAAATAAAAATGTTGGGCCAGCCCGGTGGTGCAGCAGTTTAGTTCGCGCTTGGCAACCCGAGGTTCGCGAGTTCGGATCCCGGGCACCCGCGGACGCACTGCTTGTCAGCCATGCTGTGGCAGCGTCCCATATAAACTGGAGGAAGATGGGCACAGATGTTAGCCCAGGGCCAGTCTTCCTCAGCAAAAAGAGGAAGATTAGCAATGGATGTTAGCTCAGGGCTGGTCTTCCTCACAAAAAAATAAAATAAAATAATAATTAAAAAAAAAAATGTTGATGTTTGGGGGAAACCCAGATAACTTCTCAAAAGTGGGGGCCTAAGAGAGACTGTAATAATAACAAAAACAAACACCTATAGAGCACTTGCTATGTGCCAATGAACTGTCTTAAGTACTTCACATAGACCAGATTCTCATGACAATACCATTAGGAAGGGACTATTGCTAGCCCTATCTCATAGAAGGTAAGCCTGAGTCACAAAGACATTACCTATACTGCACATAGCTAATAAATGGCAGAGCCAGGATTTGAACCCAGGCAGTCTGGTTCCAGAGTCTACACTTTTAATCACTATAATAGCAGTATAACTCTCAAGAACACACAGCAGAATTAAAATGGCAAATCAAAATGGCTTACTTTTGGAGAAAATAACCCAAGTGTAAAGTGTTAAAGAACAGGGTGAGCAACAGAGGTTCTCTTCAGGTGACAGACTTGGTGACATGCTTGGTGAATACCATGACTCAACAGTATAGAGTTTTTTGCTATATTAGAAACTATTCTGGACTTCAGCATAACAGCCCAACATTTGAGAACAAATACTTTTCTAAAATATTTTCTTTAAATGGAACACCATTCTGGTGAGAAAACCTCTGGTTTCACTTCATGGAATAAGCAATTTGAGACCACTTTTCCCGGGGCAACTAGTGAAGAAGGGTTCTGACATCCAGGACTTGTAATAGCAGCCATGGCAGACACAGCTGAAATGACAAGTAATGAAAACTGCTTTAGCAAAAATATTTTGGACTGAAGGGATAAGTAACTAAAAGTAGAAACTGGAGGGGCCGCCCGGTGGCGCAGCGGTTTAGTCCGCGCTTGGCAGCCTGGGGTTTGCGAGTTCGGATCCCGGGCGCCCGCCGACGCACTGCCCGTCAGCCATGCCGTGGTGGCGTCCCATATAACGTGGAGGAAGATGGGCACAGATGTTAGCCCAGGGCCAGTCTTCCTCAGCAAAAAGGGGAGGATTGGCAACAGATGTTAGCTCAGGGCTGGTCTTCCCCACACAAAAAAAAAACAAAAACAAAAAAAGTACTAGCAGAAGAGCTTTTGGCCATGAGAAATTAAATGCTTCTGAAAGCTTTGCCAAATTGAGTTTTGATTGTACCATTAGTTAAAAAAAAAAAAAAAGTAGAAACTGGTAAGGGACAAAGCATAACAGGACCAGGAATTTGATACTGTTGAGTAGAGGGGAAGAAGTGACAAAAATAAGCTGCTATTTGCAAATAAAGAAATAGAGGAAGGAAACAAACACTAAAATCTGAATAATTTTTAGGAGGATAAGAACTGGTCATCAGCAAAGATTTTCCAAGTGATGGTGAATTGTGCAGATGGTACAGCTGCAGAAGATACTGGACTAAACACAAGGATAGGGTCAAGCAAGAGTAGATCAGTAATCCTCACTTCAGTGAGCCCAAATATGGATACGGCTGACCAAGCATAAAGGAAGTCTCAGGAAACACAGTCAACAAGCCTATGGAATATGCAGACAGAGAAAACGTTAACCCTCAGACATCAGCAAACCCATTCATTTGACAAACATTTCTTGACTCCTACTATGTATCTGGCACTGTTCTAGGTGCTAGGAATACGGGGGTGACCATGCCAGGTCAAAGCCCTGCCCTCATAGAACTGACATTCGAGGGGAAACTAATAGATTTGGAAGAGAACACTGAGGAAGGTATTATCATAAAAGCCTAGAATGAAGCCCTTTCATGCAGAGGGATATATAGATTTACCGGACATAAGTTAACAAAATATTAACCCCTCCCTGCCCTGCAGAGGAAGTCCTGTAGCATGAAGTGCTCCTCATTAAGTGTTCCTTATCCTCTCAAAAGACCCTGAAACAATAAGAAATGCATTTAAAATGTACCTACGAAGTACAATCCAACTTTTACTTCCAAGAATGCCTAAAATACTGCTCCCAGACAGGCACAGTAAATTGTACTTCAAACTTTTCCAAATGTGACAGCCCTTGGATCAAAACATTTTATTACTGTAACCATTTTAGAAATAACTAGAAATGCTTTTCTAATAGACCATAACATTATAACTAGAAAAAGTATCTGAATAAAGGAAAACAAATCTTGATGTTGCAGAAAACGTCAAGACTTGGTCTTGATGGGCTTTACAAATCTCACTGATGTTTGATCTAAGCCCCCCGACTACCCTAGGCTCTAACACCTGCCTTAGATTCCCAAAAAATTAAGTTTAACTGAGTACAGGTATTGGTTAGTATATGAAAACATTTTAAAAGCATGTGATACCTTTCGGGTCTTCAAGAAATTACTGGAAAAGAGCTCATGTTTAATACTCTATTACCAATCTCTTATCTCCTTGCCTCACTCTAAAAACTATAAATTCAAGCCACTCTGCTATATTTTAAAAGGAAAAATACAAATTGATGTGTGTATTCAAACCTCTTATATATAGAAGACTCAAGAAACAGGTAGCAGAAAGTGTTCGGTTTTTAATATTAAAACAAGACAAATTATGGCAAACAATTATTTCAGAAGATCCAAACTCCACACCTATCCAATCCTCTTCAACACCTACACGCTACAAAAAGTTGATTTTAACCTACCACTTCTTTTAAGTGTTTCTTAAGCAATCCGTCCTCTCTATACAAATGAGAAACAATAGGAAAGCACTTGTTCAAACAAGTACTACCCCTATAACAATGCATTACACAATTGGATCTCATTTGCTTTACAATGCTGTCATTTTTCTGTGCTACTGTACCCTGTAGTCAATGAAGGATATACAATTTGAGATGTACCTAATATTCTAGCGAAAAAATACTGTGATCCCAAAAGTCTGAAAATGTTGCTCACTTAAGTTTTTTTGGTTAAAAGTCCAAAATTCGTTTTTAATTACAAAACTAAAGTGTCTAGCAAGCAAAGATTAGACGTAAAATGAACTGATTCTCTTTCCACCACACCCTTGTCACAGAAAGCGCACGTGAGTCAACTTAGGTATGTACCCGGCATCAATAAGTCATATGGGAGAAGATAAACCGGGGAAAGTCATTCTGGACCAAAGAAATGCTTCCACAAATTAATCCACTTCATTCGAGTACAAAGGGATATTTAAAGTTACTGCCTACGCAAGTGGCTGTCGAAGGTGTTGTCTTACTCTTTATTCCTTGGCACAAGCTCATCTCGAGGTTTTAAACCTTCCCGGCCTTTAGACACATTTGAGACGGCCAGGATTTCAAAAGATCATCTCTGAATACGATGCGCTGGGAAGCAGACAAGATAGACCCCCTCGGGTTGCAAAATGCCAGCTTAATTTGGTGAGTCCCTGACTTGTAGGAGTTAAAACTCTCACCCCTTATATTGCGATGACGTAATCTTCCACACTGCATTTCTCTTGGACTTAAAGGGGAGGCAAAAAGCAAACGAACAAAGAAAATTTCCCCCTAAAAAGAGGAATTAAGCAACCGGCAGGAGGACAGTTTCGAGAGAGCGTTAGGTAACTCCCTGAAAGGGAAGCTTCAGCTGAGCAGGCAGGGAGAGAGCTGGAGAGACAAACGGAAATGGCACCGGGAACTCGACCAAAGGCAGGAATAAAGACGGGAGGAGCGGCGAGCAGGCCGCCCCGCCCGGACCAGGCGCCGGCGGCGAGGCGCGTCGCAGGCCGAGCCCGGGCGGTCACCCGGCCGCCCCCTCCCCGGCCGCCACTTCCCCGCCGCGCTCGCCACCCGCTCCCCTCCCCCGCCCGCCGCAAAATGTCCGCGGCGGCGCCCGGCGAAGCAGGAAGTCGGAGCCGGGGCGCAGGGCCGACCCCGCCTGGGAGCGCGGGCGGCCCGCACCCCCGCGCCCCCGCGGCCCCCAGCGCCCCGGCCCGCGCCCGCCCGCCCGCCTCGGGGCCCGCGGGGCCGGCCGGGGGGAGGGGAGCCCGGCGGCCGGGATGGGTGTGACCCCTTCCTTCCGCCGCTGCCCGGTGACAGCCCGGCCCCGCCCGCGCCCTCGGGCCGGCGCCCCGACCCCGGCCGCGCACCTCCCGGCGGGCCTGCGCCCCCGCCGGCCCCGCGGAGCCCCGATCTGCTCTCCCCGACAGAACCCGAACCCGCGCTCGCCCGGACGGCGCCGCGCGAGTAGGGCACCCCCCGCGCTCCCAGGCCCCCCGGGGTCCCCGAGGCAGGGCGCCCCCGCGGACACGAGGAGGCCGGGGGCGGCGCGACGGAGACGTGGCCGTGAGAGAGCCGCTCCCGCCGGGAGCCTCGGGCCCCGCACTCACCTCAGCTCCTCCGCCGGGGCGTTGGCAGCACTGCGCGGGGTCTCCTCGGCTGCCGGACAGGGGCACGCGCCTGACGTCAGCACGCAGGCGACGCACGGTTGGGTGCCCGCGGAAGTGGGAGGGGCCGGGAGTCAAGAAGGCGAGCGGTTCAAGGCGGGGCCTGAATACATCCACCGCCCTGGCGCGGGACGCCTACCGCGCATGCGCTAGCTGCCGTACTTGCTCTTGCGGCTCAGCTCCGCACCTTTTTCTCCAATGGGTGTATTTGTATTAATACTACAAACGGTCGTTTGCAAAGCGCCTCCACTAACGTTTCTTTTGATCCTTGCAACGTCGTGAAGCAAAGTATTATCATCCCTGTTTTTCAGGGAAGACGGAGGCTACTCAAAGGGGGGCAGTGACTTGCCCGAGGTCACGCTACAAGCGCATGGTCCCCTGACTCCCCAGTCCTGTATTCAGGCCCTGGCGTGAGAGCTGACTACCGCGCTCCTCATCTCTGCCTACACCCCGCTGCCACAGCAGTCGTCTTTTGGTTTAGAGACTTCCTCCCCGTTTCCCCTGCCTGCCTCCTCTTCACCAGCCCTTCGGTTGGCTCTCAGCCGTTGGAAGCCACTGCCTTCCTGATCATCCCATCCTCACAGCACCTGTTTATCATCTGTCTTCCCTGCTACTGTGCAAGCTTTGGGAGAATAAGAACTTTGTCTTATGCTCAGATGTTTCCCCGTGATACAGGAAAATAGCTTATCTTAATAATAGTTCATTTATGGATGACTACCACAGCTATTTGGCCAAGGAAGGCACCTATTTCTAATATATTTGATTTTATAGTCGTATTATCTTTTGGATTTTTTAATTACACAAGATGAATAACTACACTTTTGAGTGTTTACTATAGGCATGGTGCTAACAGCTTTGCATGAAATAGTAGCTAATGTAATACAACCACCCTATGAGTTAAGAACTATTACCCGCATTTATTAATGCATGAACTGAGACTCAGAGGTGTTAAGGGACTTCCCTAAGGTCACCAGACCAGGCTGTAGGAGAGCTGGGACTTGGACCCAAGAGGCTGGCTCTAGTTGACCACTGCATTATCATACTGCCCAGCAGGTTATTATAGAGAAATCAGGAGATAAGCTTCAGTTGTACCCTTACCTCTAATGCTACCAACTACTAATATTTTGCTGTACACCTTTCCAGATATATATAGGTGTATATATAGACAGATATGTATACACATTTATTGCACAAAAACAGATTGTACTCTGCTTTTCTCTCTCAAACCTACATCGTGAACATCTTTCCATGTCAAATAAAGCATCATTTTTAAATGCTACATTCTACTGTATGGGCATTACAATATGTATCCAATCAATCTCCTACTGTTGGAATTTAGGTTGTTTTTGGTTACTATAAATTTTGACTATTATAGAAATGCATAAGCTTAGTTTCTCAAACTTGAGGAAACACTGGTTGTGTTTTCTCCCTCTGCAAGGCCGGTTGGCAGTGACCTTTCCTTCATCCCGTCTCACAGTCCCATGAATGTCCCCAGACAATGTCTACCCTTTCCATCAGCAACAGTATCTTGATGGGGTGTCACCCAACTGCTTGGCTTTTCCTGCCTTTATTCTGAGGACAAGGACTCACTTAGCACTTTGTCAATTATGTTGTCAGGTTTTGTCAGGAAGGCCCTCCTCGAACTTTTCACAGCCCTGAAGGCGGTAGCTACCACTTGACCCAGCCTACCCCTTCCCTTGCAGCCTCCTAGTGCCCCCTCCCCACTGCCCCACTGGCTGCAGCTGCCTTCTACTAACCGGAGGGGCAGCCTGTGGGTCTCCATCTCCCCTTCCCCTGTGGTTACCAGCCCAGTGTCCATTCCTCCTTCTTCTAGTAACAGCACTTCCGTTTCTCCTGGAGCAGCACCTCCCACCCAATTCTCAATCCGTGTTGCTCTTGAAGAGATGACTCTACCCCCAGTTGCAGGGACAGACATGTGACCCAGGCTTGGCCAATCAGTGCATTTTAGAGAGCACTCTTGCCACGGTGCTTCAGCGATGAGCATATGACCCAATGAGATCTGGTGAGATTCCGTTCTGGGACTTTGGTCAGAACTGTCTGAGTGAATCTTTCTGCTGAGGACAGGATGCAATCACGGCCCTGCCGGCAGCCATCTTCTCACCGCAAGGAGAGAGACTGCCTGAGAATAAGGCCAAGACAGAGGGGGAGAAACAGAGCTGAGAGATGGAGACAGTGAAACCTAGTCCCGGTGACATTGTTTGAGCCCTTGGATCCAGTCTTGCTTCAATTTTCAGTCACGTTAGCCAATAAATTTCCTCTACCGTCTGAGCCAGGTTGAGTAGGTTTCTGTCACTTGCAACTAGAAGTTGCAAAACTCTTGATGAATCACTCTGCCACCCCTGCCCCCTTGTCTGCACCAGTGTGGTACTTGCTGCCACCCCCAACGTAGATGATTCCCATGTCTATCTCCTCCAGCCCCTATTCCCATCCCCATTTCCAAATTTCCAGCTTCTCAGAAGTCCCATCAGCACCACTGAAATCATCTTCCGGTTCCCACCCGCTCCAAGTTCTGCAGTGCTTATATCTGCTTTGAACCCCTGCACCCTTGTACATCCAGGGATTCCCAGTCTTTTCTGCATCAAAAATCCTGTACACACAAAGTTAATACCCAATTTCTAGAGGCTTCCTTTAAGAATCTCTGTTTTAATTCATTTTATATAGCACAGCCTTCATCGTCCCCGATCTCAGCTCTAAGTCACTTCCCAGCTCAGGAACCCCCAGTGTTTTCTCCTTTGTCTTCAAGATAAAATTTAAGTTCCTTTAGCCAGGCATTCTCTGTCCTCTTGGCACCAACTTGCCTTTCCAAAGTTATTTCTTTTTCCCTTTTGTATTAGTCAGGGTTCTCCAAAGGAACAGAATCAACAGGAGAGATGGATGATGGATGATAGATAGATAGATAGATAGATAGATAGATAGATAGATAGATAGATAGATAGATTAGATAAGATAGATCGATTGATCTATGTTGATATCTATCTAATCTATCTATCTAAAAAGATTTATTATAAGGAATTGACTCACTCAGTTATAGAGGCTGATAAGTCCCAAGATCTGCAGAATGAGTCGGCAAACTGGAGACCCAAGAAACCTGAACTATCCAAAAACTACTGGTGTAGTTCCAGTCCAAGTCCTAGGGCCTGAGAACCAGAAGAGCCGATGTTTCAGTTGCAGTCCCACAAGCTCAAGACCCAAGAAAAGCCAATGTTTCAGTATGAGTCCAAAGCCAGGAAAAATTCTCCTTTACTTGAAGGAGGATCAGCCTTTTTGCTCTAGTCAGGCCTTCAACTGATTGGATGAGGCCCACCACATTAGGGAGAGCCGTCTGTTTTACTCAGTCTACTGATTCAAATGTTAAAGTCATCCCAAAACAGCCTTACAGACACACCCAGAATAATGTTTGACCAAATATCTGGGCACCCCATGGCCCAGTCAAGTTGACATATAAAATTAACCATCACATCTTCCATTACACACTTTATGTTGCAGTTAGATTGAATTACTTAGTATTGTGCATGCAGGTACCATGATTTCTTGCCTCTACACCCCTCCTCATGCTGTTCCCCTTGCCTAGAACACCTTTCCCGCTCATCAATCCTACCTGCCAAGCCCCACTCTCCTTCAAACCATGAACCATACCTTTGGCCAACACTGACCTTGTGTCCTTTCCCACCTCTGAGCCGCTGCAGATTCAGTGGTTCCCCTCTCTGTCTGCCAAACTCTTACTCTTCTCTCCTTCGAGGACTAGCCTAGACCTCAGCTCTGAAGCCTTTCCTGACGAGCCCAAGCCACCAATCATTCCTGTTACACCTTGTATTTGAAGCATACCCTATTGGGATCGCTCGCATCTGTGCTAATTAAACCATTAGGCCATGAGCAGACAGGGATCTTACCTCACTCAGTTTTGTATCCTTTTACCTAATTTCCTGGCACGCTGCTGGCCCTCAAAAATGTTTGACAGATAATCCATGAATGAGCGTAATGCCACCTCTTCCACAAAGCCTGCTCCACTTCCTGTTGCCGGAAGTGATGTCTGCCTCTTCTAAACTCCCATAGCACTTATCCAAGGACTTCTGCAGGCCCTCCCCTGCTCTGTCATGTTTATCCGTGCTTTCTCTGCCCTACCGTAAGCTCCCAGGGGAAGACTCGGTTTGGGAAGTATCCTCGTGCCTCTCACAGTGCTCTTCAGGTGCCTTAAACACAGTGAGCACTTAAGCACTGGCTGAATGAGAGAAGCCTCGAAACTGCATTCTCTGCCAAATGCTGAAGACCGCAAATCCACCACCGGCTCCCCAGGGCCTGCCAAGATTTACTAAAGAAGAGGAGGATCCACATGAGAGAGGTCTCCTTTGTGGTCTCCAGTCTTAGGATTTACGTGAGAAAATCCTAATTTAAGATTTTCCGTGTGATTCATTGGCAATAAAACTATAAAGAAAAGCAAGGAAGTGATTATTATAAAAATCCAGCTACTGGCTGCCTCTGAAGAAGGTTGTAATCTGGAAGGGATGGGAGGGGTGTGGGGAGGATGGTGTTGGCAATGTTCTGTGTCATGACCTGGGTGATGGTTACATGGATGTTTGCTTTATAATTATGCATTGTGCTATACATTTGTCTTATGTGCTTTTTCTCATGTGTAATATTTCATAAAAATAAGTTAGAAATAATTAAATTTTAAAAAATGAAGTCTCTCTGTTATTACTAAAAGGTTGGTGGTGTATAAATTCCTGTCACTGACACTCAAGCCTCCCCTTCCATTCTGGTTTACTGGCTGGTCTCCTTCCTCTGACTGGTCACGGCCTAGGCCTTGCCAGCGGCTCCACTCTGCTGCTAAGACTCCAGATGGGCTCCTGGTTGGACCTGCCACAGCATAAGCAGCTGCAGCCTACTCCACAGGCTCCCGCCCCTCCTCTTACCCCTTCTGCAGCCTCTCCTGCTGCTCAGCCTCCCTCCTCCACTTTGTGCTGTATCATTGCACTTGTCCAGGGAACTGGACTCTTCCTGCAGTCAGAGAAAGGAGAGGAACTGACCAAACCTGTTTTCTGCTTGCATTTTCTTTCACTGGCCCAGGCTTGCCTCCTTCATCTCTGTTACACATCTCCTCTGGTGGAGGTAATCTGGGTCACTGAAGAAGGGTGGATGAGATGGGATAGGTGCAAGAAAAGTCTAGAGATAACTGAGCAACTCCATCCCCATCCAGTAGGGTTTAGTAGGAACCCAGAGGCATGGTACAATGGTGAAGTTTTAACTTGAAAACGATCTGAGAATCGCTTATGTGGACCAACTGGTCATGGTCACATAATAATCAACAGTTAGTTAGTGTCTCTTATGTGCTAGGTACCTCAGATGCAAAGGTGAATGATATCCCCCTGCTTAACTGCTTCAATGGCTTTTCCTGGCTCTTGTCCATCTCTCCAAACTCCTCTGGACCATGCATTCACTCACTGGCTCCAGCCATGCTGCCATCTTTGCTGTTCCTCAGACATAACTGAGCTTCCTCTGCCCAACTCAGAGCCTTCACCCCTGCTATTCTCTCTCCTGCTCTGCATATGACTGCTGCTTGTCACCTTGTAGGCCTTTGCTCAAATATCACCTCTTCAAGGAGACCTCCACCCCATCCAGCTTAAGTAGCACCCCAACTCACTACTGCACTACACTGCTTTACCTTTCACAGCCTTACCACTATCCAAAATGATCTCAGCTCTTTACTTTTCTTACTGTCTCCTCCTGTTAAAAAGTAAAATTCAACGGGGGCAGGCCCGGTGGCATAGTGGTTAAGTTTGTGCACTCTGCTGCGGCAGCCCTGGGTTTGCAGGTTCGGATCCCGGGCACAGACCTACACACCACTTGTCAAGCCATGCTGTGGCGGCGTCCCATATAAAATAGAGGAAGATGGGCATGGATGTTAGCCCAGGGCCAATCTTCCTCAGCAAAAAGAGGAGGACTGGCAACAGATGTTAGCTCAGGGCTAATCCTCACCAAAAAACAAAGTAAAATACAAGGGCTTCCTTCACCATTGTACCCTCAGTGCTAGAATGTAGTGCATACTCAATAAATTTCTGTTGAAGAAATACAATGAATGAAGACACCATCCCTACTGAAGGAATTAGGTCTCATTGTGGGACAAGCAATCATCAAAATAAGTGCTAGGATAAGAGTATGTACGAGGACCTAGGGGAATAAGAAAAGCAGAGTATTCACAATAGTTATACTAAGCATCTATTAAGTACTGTCTATGTTCCAGGTATTGTTCTAAGGGTTTAATATGTATTATTGCACTTGAAATTCACAAGAACTCTGGAATATAGAAACTATTATCTTCAACAAAAATGGGGCATGAAGAGGTTAGTAACACTTGCCCAAAGTCATACAGCTGGTAGGTGGAGGAGCTGGGATTCAAACCCAGAGCTGGTCAGGGAAGGTTTCCCCAAAGACTGAGGTTTGATCTGAGTCTAGAGGACTTGCCCAGACCGGCCAGGCCAGGGTGGGGCATACTGAAAGAACAGAAAGATTCCTGGCAGAAAGAACAGACATGTCCAGGTACACGGGCCTGGAAAAGCAGGATGCTCAAGGGAGAGAAGAATCTCACAGACATGGTGTTGAACACAAGAAGCTAGACACAAAAGGGTATATACTATATGATTCCATGTGGTTCAGAAACAGACAACTTTACTCTAGGGCAATAGAAATCATAATAGCAGTTACCTTTCAGGGGTTCATGACTAGGAAAGACACGAGGGAGACTTCTGGGTTGCTGGCCATATTCTATATCTTCATCCGGAAAGTGGTTATAGGGATATGCCCGCTTTGGACAAATTCATCAAGCTGTACAATTAAAATTCGTGCATTTTACAGGATGCACGTTATATTAAAAAAAAAATTAAAGGTCACTACAGCAGTAGTATTGGCCTAAAACCCAAAACATTTGTGATTTTTTTAAGATGTGTAGAATTTTTTTGGTGATGAGATTTAATGCCTGTGGATAAGACAAACGACAAGGAGAGAAATAGGGAGGAGTGAGAACAGGCTGTTACCTGTAGAAATTAAAAATGAGAAGATGGAGCTGCTCAAGAGAGATGCTCAGCAGAAAAGAACAAGAACAAAGGGGCAGCTGAGAAAGAGTCACTAACTGAATCCTCCCTTAACCAAGCAGATTCGGACACAGTAGCATTTACTGAATGTTTCTCTGCTTCCAGTGCTGTGCTAGGGTGACCCTCGCTGGGAAGAAGACAGGAACAAGACAGGTGTGGAAACTGAAGCTGAGAGAGGTGACGTGACTTGTCTGAGATCACACAGCTCATAAGTGCTGGAGTTATCTTTGCTAGAAACATCCCATTTGTGCTCCTAAGACAGGACTCCAAAACACTAAGCATGGGCCCCAACTGAAGGCGGAGCTTCGGCTCAGAGGAAGTGAAGGGGAGGCCCTGGCTGCCTTGGGGGTGTTGGTGGCTTCCTGCCCAGGAGACACACCCAGATTCAAAATCACCATTCTGGGCAGTCAGGTTGTTGCTAGGCACCAAGTGGGCCCTTGAGCTTCCAAGTGGAGCCAGCCAAGGGCAGTTAACCTCACCTCATTGCAAGGTCAGGTGCAGAACAGAGAGGGAAGCCAGCCACCGGAGGGAAACCTTCCCTTTTTTTTGGTTTTCTTTTCATTGCCATCCCCAGCACTTACAAGGGAATTAATACTCTCACTCCCTGCCCACACCCCAGTGTAACACTTACTGGTCTCCCATGAACTCTAGTTATTTGTGTTCACTAGAAGGAAACACCTTAAATCAGGGAGCAACCATGTGTCTCCTTGAGGATCAGCCACATGCAGGCACTGTGTTGGAGGCCAAGAACATAGAGATTCCCTCTTCACAGAGCTCACAATCTGTCTGGGGACACAAACTAGATACTGCACTGCAGTGTGATACTTAGAAAAGGCCTTGGCACATTGGGTACAATATATATTTGCTGAATGAACAGGGACTGAGAGAGAACGGAAGCTAAGGTGTTATAGGAGCTCACAGGAGGGCTTCAGATGCCGATGCAAGGCAGAAATCAAAGGAGGCTTCACGAAGGTGACCATGCCTGTCTGCATCATAAAGAATAAATGGGAGTAGGCTGGCAAAGGTTGGGGGAGGTGTGGGGGAGGGGCATTCTGGGTCAAGGGAAAATGTCCAATAAATGCATGGCAGTGGGTGGAAAATGCTTAGCGGAATAGTCAAGTCATTGTCAAGGGCATCGTACTGAGCTGCCTGTGGAAACTGACCACACGATGCTCCTGGGAAGGCCAGTTACATTTGAATTCTCCAGCCACCACCACCATCGTGGTGGACTCTTCATGGCCCCCACACCTCCTGGAGTTGGCCTCCTCTCCAGCAGCCAGGGCCTGGCACCCACTCACTCCTCAGGGAGTAGCTGCCTAACAGATGACATATTTTCCATGGCACCAGCCAGTAACTGGGAATCTCATATTACTTTGTGGTCCCAACACTGGTTTTTACCAGCAGCCATCTGGCAGGAGCATTTTTCACTAACTAGAGGAAACTATTCTTTTGTGGAACTTGGAGTCAAAATAATCACGAAGGGAAACTTAGACACATGAGATATTTTAGAAATACTTCCCTCTAGCTCCTCTGCGTTGTCCTCCTCCTTCTCCATCACTCACAGAATTAAGTGTGTTCAGGGTTCTTTAGAATTGAGGTCTGCATTGACTCAAGAAATGACAAAGACAGCCATTGAGGGAAACTGGGTGGTGCTGACTGAGTAGAGAAAGTGCAGGAATCTGCAGTAGCAATAGAGATAGGGAATTACTGTAGTCCCAAATCCCCATAGAGCCCTTGAAACACTGGAGTTGGTCTACTCTTTGATAGCCAGGCAGTGTGACCTCATGGCAAGGGCAACGGGACTGGAGCCAGATGAAATGGAGATGAACTCCAGCTTCTCTCTTACTCCAGCTTCTCCTCTTACTGGGTTTGTCTGGGCCAAGGAATCTCATCTGTAGACTCACTTCCATGGGAAAGAGCTGGTACCACAGGGTTGCTGGGAGCCAGTACTGGGTGGTTGTGAATTGTACCAGTTCTGATTTCAGAACCTGGGGGTTGAATCCTGGCTCTGTCACTTACTCTCCAAACCTCACTTATGCTTTGGAGGTTTGCCTCCATACCTAAATCCTCTACCTCGTGTTTTTTTACTGGAAAGGATAAGGCTGGGTATTAGCTACAAACTACTATGTGACTGCTAACATTTTTTTTTTTTTTTGGTGAGGAAGAGTCGCCCTGAGCTAATATCTGTGGCAATCTTCCTCTATTTTGTATGTGGGTTGCCACCATAGCATGGCTGTCAACAGGTGGCATAGGTCCGCACCCAGGAACCAAACCTGGGCCACCAAAGTGGAGCACACCAAACTTAACCACTAGGCATCAGGGCCGGCCCTCCCCCCAATTGTTTTTTAATAAAGTAAATCCCTGTATGTTGATAGCAAAAGACCTCTAAGACCTACTGGGCAGGACTGGCCCAGTGGCATAGTGGTTAAGTTCACGCGCTCTGCTTCGGCAGCCCGGGGTTCGCAGGTTCAGATCCCAGATGCAGACCTACACACTGCTCATCAAGCCATGCTGTAGCAGCATCCCATATACAAAATAGAGGAAGATGGGCACAGATATTAGCTCAGGGCCAATCTTTCTCACAAAAAAAACCAAAACCAAAACAACAACAAAGATAAACGTGCATAATATATATTTTGTGTAAATAAAAAAGGGACATGTGTGTGCACGTGCACATATGTGTATGTATCTGCTTACATATGTGTAATTCATATTTTCTGGAAGGATACATAAGAAACCGTTAATGGGAAGAAAGCCACATGCATATATATCTTTTACCTTAAAAAATGTCAACAGGAGTTACCTAGGAAGTGAGATTATGGACCATTTTTAGTTTTTTTCATACTTTTTCTGTATCAAATGAATCTAAGAAATGTTATTCTAAATTGTATAAAGATGAAAAAAGCAAAAGAAGAAACATTGCACACAGGAGATGCTCAAAGAGATTCTTGTTAAATTAACATTTCCAGACATGTTAGAAAAAGCCCAGGATTAGGGGGACAGAAATCCAAGGCTCAGATTTTAGCTCCACCACTTATTGGCCGCATTGCTTAATTGCTGGGTCTCAGTTTTCTCATCTGTAAAGCAGGCACATTTACGTGAAAAGGTAAACTCACATGATCATTAGGATTAAATGAATCATGAATGCATCTAGTCCAGGTCCTGGCACATAGTAAACCATCCCAATAAAACATTCTAAAGGTTGGAGGTATAGGGTTGTTTTTTGGGGGGTGGGGGGGTGAGGAAGATTGGCCCTGAGCTAACATCTGTGCCAATCTTTCTCCATTTTGTATGTGGGTCACCGCCACAGCACGGCTTGATGAGCAGTATGGGTCTGTGCCCAGGATCTGAACCTGTAAACAGGGGCCGCCAAAGCGGAGCACGCTCAACTTAACCACGACGCTACCAGGCCAGCCCTGGAGGTACAGGATTAATCTTCATACCAAAGAGCTTCTTAAGATTTGCCAGAGTAGATGGCATTACTCAAACACACAGGGGGAATATAAAGCCCAATTTATATCACTCTTCCTACAGCTTTCTCAAGTCAACATTAAGCTTAAGAGACCAGGGATCTGAGGGTAATCCGTGGCATGTCTGTGATGAATTCTCCTACTAAATCGGTGGTTCTCAACCAGGGGCAAATTTGCCCCCAGGGGACATATGGAAATGTCTGGAGACATTTTTGGTTGTCACATCTAGGGGAGTGTTACTAACATCTAGTGAGTAGGGGGTAGGGATGCTGCTAAACATCCTACAATGCACAGGACAAGCCCCTACAAAAAAGAATTATCTGGCCCAAAATCAAGGTTGAGAAAAATCTGTGCTAAGTTCACTCATTCAGGGAACCCAGCGTCTTGCCATAAAATCTCTAAGGTGAAAATTTTGGGTCCACCTGGAAACTTGGGTCCTTTACGTGCAAGGTAAATTCTAGATCATTGAAGCAGCTGAGAAACTGGTGCAGGTCAGGAAATTTCTTTACACCAGGAGTTCTTGATCCCTGAAGACTCAAGGAAACACCTGGAGAATATTCCAAACAAACTGAAGTATTGGAGATGCTATGACCCTCTCAGGGTTACTAACTCCTTTGCCAATGTCAAATTTTACTCTTAGAATTAATAGAAAAGCTTTACCTCATCAGTAAAATCCTGGTTTTCTCATCTCTATGTTCCCTGTTCCTCAATCACTACACGCCTTTGCATTCTCACGCTTTTGGCCAAGGCATGCCTTGTGTCCAGTGATCTGCTACCCCTAAAGTTCCATTAAAATGTCACTCCCCTAACTTGCCTATTTCCTCTCTTCTTTGCTTTTGTGTGTGTGTGTGTGAGGAAGATTAGCCCCGAGCTAACATCCATTGCCAATCCTCCTCTTTTTGCTGAGGAAGATTGGCCCTGGGCTAACATCTGTGCCCATCTTCCTCTACTTTATATGAGACGCCACCACAGCATGGCTTGACAAGCGGTGCGTTGGTCCGTACCCGGGATCCAAACCTGTGAACCCCGGGCTGCCAGAGCACAGCATGTGAACTTAACTGCTATGCCACCAGGCCAGCCCCTCTTCTTTGCTTTTAACATATTTTTTTTAATATATAAGAAATGTGTTTTCTTAGTGCTATCTCAAAACCAGATACCAAAAAAAGACTAGTTTTACTCTAGCATTTCTAATATATTTGATGGCTTCTTCCTCTCTCCTCAAAAACATACATTTCCTTAAAACCAGGTTTTATATTTGTATCCTAGCACCTAGAACAGTCCTGAGGGCACAGAAGTACTAAACAGACATCAGCAGAATAAACATGAGTTCAAGCATGGAGCTAACCAGCCCCTATGCCAAAAGATTAGTTTCTGAATTGGCACCAAGTTTGTTACAGGAGTAGAGCTACAAATCCAAGAGCCAGGCCACAGAGGCAGGAAGGCTCCTCAAGACTGGGTCATGCTGGGGAAGCACCTGCTGTTTACTCTCTGCCTGTCACAACCACAGCCCCTGCTCTGTCTCAGCTGTTAACCAAAGCACAGGTCTCTGCAAACAGAAAGCCAGGATGATGTGTTTCAAGAAGAACAGATGACCTGTTTCAGGAAGAACAGAACTGTCAGTCAGTTTAGAGTGAGTTCTCTTGCAGGAAGATAAGCTGTAGAACAAAGGTGACAGAAAAGGAGAGAGAGCACATCGAACAGCTCTGCATAAAAGTTACATACCTCTGCTGACCCTGTTTTACTCCTTTCTCAGTTTTGTCCAATTTAAATTCTGACTTTGAAAACAGAGGCCAGGCCTGTTCCTATTTCCCAACTCGGTGAATGCCACAGTCATAGTTCTTATCTCTGGCTCACATCTACTCCTGGTAATTATCTCACCTTTCTCAAACGCTGACTGCTAGGAGCTAAACTGGTAAATCACCACAAGACATTTTTATTAAGGGCCAAACTTTAATATTTCAAGGACATCCCAAAGGAGTTACTGGTGGGGTTACAGAAGCTTCCATTCATGCCACCACAGCAAGAATCAAGATTTCTGAAAGTTAAAGCAATTATCTCTTTGGATACATAAAAACGATATAATATATTAAAGCATGTCACAAAGTGCAAAAAGAGAGGCATTCAGCAGAGCAAAAACAAGCAGCACGCTAACTGTCCTAACAAGAGGGCAGAGAAACTCCTTCTGGAGTTCACGGTCTCAGGAAACAGCTGCCTCAGCCAAAAAGAGGTCCAGACCTGGGTTTTGATTGATTCTTGTTACAACCAGTCAAAGGCAAGCTCAAAAAAAAAACCGAGGTTCGGACTTCCCATGACTGCAGTTGGATCCTGCAACAAAGAGAACCTTAGGTTACTTGTCATAGGTAGGCTAAGCAAGAAGCCAGCAGCAAGATTTAGCCAGTGATTCTGATGCCAGGCTGACATCTCTGTGCCCAAGCTCTGAGCTCCTCAGGCAGGACAGCCTGGAATTGCTCCTGCACCAGCATTTCCACAATCTGCTCCTTGGTGTGAATATCAGGTCTCAGCCACTGTCCAGCAAGCTCCTGGAGATGTCTGAGGACATCCCTGGGCCCAGCCGCATCCTCATAGCGGAACTTCCTAAACCTCTGCCTGGAGACCGCAGGGTTGGGAGGATTCCTTCGTAGCACGGTCTCCAGGTCTTCGACAGAGTCTTCACTGAGGCTCTGTGGTGGAAGTCCAGAAGGCTCTTGTGGAACCTGGACCTGGGGAGGCCCTACTAGGACAACTTCTGGCTCCTTAGCCATCATCTCATTTGGTGGTGACCTTATTTGATCATTCTGAACTTCTCTATTTCTTTGTATCTCTGGGTACCCTTCAGTCTCCATTCTGGAACTCTGGAAAAGGATGTCTCAGACTCCTAGGCACAAAGAGAAAAGTCAGGGTCAGCAAAAACAGACCACAAAGGCTATTAAAACCACCTTGATCTCATAGATCTAGTCCAGACCCAGGTTCCATCTGCTTTCCAATTTTAATAGGGTTTCTTAATAAAGCTACTAGAAATTCTGTTTTTGTTTCCTCTTGCTGGATCAACTGACATAACTGAAAAAATGCGTCAATGGTTTACCAAAATGAAAAATGTAGACTCTCAAAGCAGAGCGAATGAAGAACACTGGCCTTGCTAGCTGGAGAATCTTTCATCCATTTTTTTCTCCCCATTACAAAGTATTTTACAGTACGCAAAAACAAAAACAAAAACAAAAAACAACTATATAGGCACATGATTTGTAGAGGGGAAATCTTTAAAATCGTGAGTGTTTGCTTCCTCCAACCATTTTTATGGAGCATTTACTACGTCCAAAAGCAAAATATAAAGAAGTGCTAAAACAGACAAAAAGTTCTGTTCATTTACATCACCATGCTATGTTTCCTACCTCCCCCCATCCCTTTAATGATGATGAAAGAAGAGTGTTAAAAAGTACTTAGGAGCTAAGATCAGGGTGGAGCCTAAGGCTAAAAAAAACAAACAAACAAGAAAGATCAAGTTATGTTGATCTATGTTAAGACTGAGATCCTAAACTCCTTCCATCAGTGAATCTGTGTATGGGAAATTGAACTTGTCGGAATCCTAGCAGCACAGACTTCCAACTCTTTGGATGCTCGACAGCTCTAGGATTAGGAAACCGGCTGCAGTGGGAGGAAGGGGGAGGGGGCAAATCAAATATCTGCAAAATGCCAGAAAAAAAGGTTTAGCTTCATTTGGGTTAGGGCCCCAGTCCAAAAGAGGGGTTATTTACAGGAAATCCACATCCTATGTTAATTTATTTTTTTAAAAAAAAGAGACAGAGTTCAAATGACAGTACAGAATTGACTAAACTCATTTTCATGTCAAGGTGTGTCCAATCAAAGAGTATAACCCCTAGTGATGTAGTCACTTTTCAAGGATCATCTCTTTTTTCATTAACACCCCCTCCTCCAAGAACTAATCCTTCCCCAGTCTACGGTGGCAGAAGTGTTGAGATTTAAAACCCCTCCTAGGGGCCGGCCCCATGACATAGTGGTTAAGTTTGGAGCGCTCCGCTTCGGCTGCCTGGGTTAGGTTCCTGGGCGCAGACCTACATCACTCGTCAGCCAGGCTGTGGTGGCAACCCACATACAAAATTGAGGAAGACTGGCCACAGATGTTAGCTCAGGGCGAATCTTCCTCAAGCAAAAAGAGGAAGATTGGCCACAGATGTTAGCTCAGGGTGAATCGACCTCAGCAAAAATTAATTTAATTAAATCCCTCCTACCTCAGAGATTCTCTCAAATCTGTTTCCTGGGCAATAACTGACATAGACCAAGAAGCACCAACACTGACCAGTTATCCTGCGTTAACTAGTTCCTGGCTCCTAATCACCTTTTCTCTAAACACTGCCTGACCCATTTTCCAGGAGCCTTGAATTCTAGACCCTGTAGCTGGAATATTTTTGGAGTACACCGATTCTCATATTATCTGGGTTTTCGCTTCATCAACAAGGTGTGTTCATCCCCCAAAGTAAGTCTGTTACTAACCTAGGGTGATGAGAAGGACAAAAGCAGAATATCCCCATAACTCTGAGATACCTTGGATAAAAAGAAAATATTTAGTCAAGGAAAGGTTGGATGAGACACTGGGAAAGCAAAATCTTGGAAAAAACTTAAGTGACCATTAACAGGGAGATGATTAATTAAAGTATTTTCAGCCATTCAGTGCAATACTGTGCAGCCTTGTGAAGAATGAAGTAGGCCTCTGAGTGCTGATATGTAAAGATGTCCATAACACACCACCATGTGACCAAGATGCAGATCAATGTGTAGTATGACCACATCTGAGGAAATTAAAAATACTTACACAAAAGCATATATGACCTGATATATCCACAAACAATACCTGGAAGGTTATCAAAGAAATTCATTGTATTTCTTTCTGAGGGCAGGAACAGTAGAAAAGGGAAACATTTTTCATCTTATATCTTTCTGCATTGTTTTCTTTTTAGTTACAACTATGTATTACAAAAACCTTTCTGAGTGAAAACCCCTAAACCAATTAGGAAAACACCCTTTTATTCATTCTTTTAGTTTCCAGCACCAGAGGTCTTTACAACCCCAGCTTGTAGGAACAGTTTTAATTGTCAGTAAGCCACTTCTCAAGGTTGGCTCTGAAAGATGTACCAGCTCCACGATTCGCCCAGTTTACATACCCTTCAGTTCTAGAAGACCACCTGCTAGACAGAAGGCTTACCCTCACCATATAATAACTCCAGTTTACTGAGCACTTATTTCCTATCTGACAGTGCGCCGAGCGTTTTACAAACCTTCTCCTCTACATCATCCCCTTAGCCACTCGAGTTAAATCCTTGATGCGACTCTCCACCGCCCCGGTGGTCTCCAGCAACAGCAGCCGCCGCCGCTACCATTTGTTGAATTTGACCGGCTGGACACTCCGCAGAAGCTTTCCCGCATGCAATCTTCCCGAGAGCCCAGCAGGACAGCTAGTATCATTTCCACTCACAGATCAGCAAACTGGGGCTGGAGGACAGGGGACCCGCCAAGGTCGCAGGGCTAGGAGGTGGTGGGACCACTCACCCGAGTGAAAAAGTCCCGGGAGTCCGGACGGGGAGCCGGGCCGACTCCTCCCCAAGACGGGCGCGGTTCGGCGGGCCCGGGTCGGGCGGGCAACGCGCTTCTGCAGCTCCAGAGCCGGGACCGCCTCCTCCTCCCGCGCCGAAGCAGGGTCCCGGCCACTGGAGCCCGAGCGGCCCGCAGACCCCAAGGCAGGGCCGCCCGCTCCCAGCAGCCCGTGCGCGGGGGATGGGGGGGGCGGGAGCGGCCTGTTCACGGGCGCAGGTGCGTCCTCCCAGGGCGGGGGCGGGGGCGGGGACGGGGACGGTCCCCGAGGATACTCGAACGCCCCACCAGCTCCGGGAGACGGAAACCACCTCCGGGCGCAGGGCTCGGAGCCCCGCCGGAAGCGGAAGTGCGCCCCGCCCGGAAGTTGGAAGCGGGGCGGAGACTAGGCGGGAGGGACCGGTTTCTCCGGGCCTCGGCGGGGTTGCGTGTCCGCGCGGTGTAACCCGTGGTGGGCGCCCGGCCGCCCGCTGTCCTTAGGCCTTCCTCCCGTGCGGAGCCGCGGGTCCGGGAAGCTCTGTCTTTCGGAGCCGCAGTTTGTCCAGCTGCAGAATGGGAAGAAGGTGGAGACGCTCCCGCAGCCCGTCCGCAGCTGAGTCAGCGCCCCACCCGAGGTTGCACCCTGGAGCCTTTGCACCACCCGGAGAAAAGAAACCAAAGTAGAGGGCGGGTGGCTGCCGTTGGGAGACGGTGGTCCTGGATGGCGCCCCGTGGAGTCCGCCGCATGAGGCAGTACGCGCAGTCTATTAAGTAGCCCTGCCTCAGGCGGAAGTGGGCATGTGCCCGCAGGGTTTGACAGTGTGCAGGGAGAGACCCGTGTGTACAGGAGGCTCAGTCTTAGTTCTGTGTGCCTCTTCCCCACGACTTTACAATTGCTGCTGGTTAAGAACTGAAGTTGTGAAGTCATACGGAGCTGGTTTGAGTCTGGGCACACAGGTTAAATAGCAGAGCCTGTAAGAGGAAGTGCAGAGATGCTAACCAAGGCACCTCCCACCTCGCTCTTAACCCTGAAGGGGAAGGGACTTGGCCTGTAGGGAGAAGCGCTCTGGTGGCTCAGCCCACTCTCCTTCCAACTGGCCTGCCCAAATGGGATGGGCAAGAGAATTAAGAGGGGCCCCTCAAGGCCCCTTTGCTGGGTTATCACCCCAGAGCCAATGTCTCTGGGAAAGAGAAGATGTGCCCTTTGTCTGCACTGCCACTGCTGGTCAGTAAACTTCTAGATGACCAGGTAGTCCAGCTGGTGGCTGAAGCACCAGGGCTTCTTGCTATGGCCCTACCCCTACTTCCCCTAGGGACCCTGGGCCCTGCCCCCACTCACTCGTACAACCCCATTTCCATCTTTCACCTCCTCTCAGCCTTAGTTTGCCCATCTGTAAAATTGAGAGAGTTGGATTAGATTAAGGACTTCCAGTTGTCCCCCTACTCCCAACTCTTCGGTTCGTTGGTGATGCTTCAGAAAACAGCACTTTGGGTCCCACAGAAGCTCCAATTTTGTAGGTTTGTAAATTTATTTTAAAAGTATATATGTTGTGGCTCTCTGTAAGATTGTTGTATCATTCAGGATAAAATAAACTTTGTACTTTGCCCCACCTCCCTCATCTTTCCTCACCCTCCTGTTCACTCACTCTGCTCTAGGCACACCGACCTTGTTAGTTTGCAAACACGATAGGCTCATCTTCACCTCTTTGGTGATCTCTACTTGTAATGCTCCTTCCTGAGATCTGTTTATCCAGATTCCATCTCAAATGTAGCCTTTCCAGAGCAGCCTTTGCTGCCACACCTTTTTTTTTCTTTTTTGGTGAGGAAGATTGGCCCTGAGCTAACATCTGTTGCCAATCTTCCTCTTTTTGCTTGAGGGAGATTGTCACTGAGCTAACATCTGTGCCAATCTTCCTCTATTTTGTATGTGGGACACTGCCACAGCATGGCTTAATGAGCAGTGTGTAGGTCCGTGCCCAGGATCTGAATCCACGAACCCCAGGTTGCTGAAGCAGAGCACACGAGCTTAACCACTATGCCACCAGGCCGGCCCCCAGCTGCCCCTGCTTCTAAAAGCACCCATCCAGTCCCTTTATATCCTGTTATCCTGTTTTTGTTATTGCCTATTTATTTTCTGTCTCATCCACTAGAAGTAGGGTCCACAAGGCCAAGGACCTTGACTGTCCTGTCGCCATGTCTCCAGCACCTAAAACCGATCATAGGCTGGGTAAACATTTGTCAAATGCATCAATAGGTAAACGAATGAACAGAGGAGTCTTGAATTTTGTAATAAAGCCAATCTGATAAAGACCACCAGGGACACAGGTGTAATTTAACAAAGTTCATCAACTTGATGCAGCAAGCACCCAGAGGAACCGTGGGGTGTTTCAGGAAATAAAGGAAGAAACAGGGTTATGATAGGATTTGGGGGAAGAGTGGAATTTAGGCGAAAATGAAATGAAGCAGTGTTGATATGTTCAAAGCAAACCTGGCTGTGTGGAAAGGGGTTAACATCTGGTTTAGGCTGAGAAGTGGACTCATACTCCTGTTTCCTTGGACACCACAAAGTTAAAATAAATAAAGACTGTTGTGTGCAAAAACTGCTTATCTGAAGCTCTGCACCTGGGTTGGTAATGCAGGCTGCTGCTCTGTGTCAAATCTGGCTCCGGCCTACTAGATATGGGGATGTTCCGTTCTTACTGACGTGATTTCCACAGCAAAGTTTCTCAGCACCATGTCTTTGGTGTTAATTGACAAAGAAGGTTTGACAGATTCACATTTGACAGGAATCCCTCGATGCCTCGATCATCTGAGTGTGAGGACCATCGAGAGCTCCAATCTTCCCATCCCCAATGTGACCCCAGCTCCCTGGGCCCCACATCCCTCTGGGCTTCCAGTGGAACACAGTGTCAAGTCCCCCTTCCTGCTTTGGTGTACCTGTCAGCCTCCCAGCCAGACTGTGGGCTCATCGAGGACCTGGCCGGAGTTTGGGTCATTTTCCTCTGCCTGCTCCTGGCAGAGAATGACAGTAGGTGCTCAGTCCATGTTCATTGAATCTGTTGATAGGTTTTCTAAACACAAAGAAAAAGAAGTGGAAGGAAGCATATCAAAACGATAGCAGCAGCTGTATAAGAAAGGTGGGAATGTGGGTGATTTTTAATAATCTTTCCCAAAGTGCAAGTTTCTAAAATGTAGCCAATATTAATGTTCTGAAAAAGGAAAAGAGAATGGAATTGTTGACTTTTAAGATTAAAAAAATGAATTACGACACTTTAACGATTTTAAAATGAGAACCAAATTGTTGACATCATGAGATTAAATGGAGAGCATGGCAACACTGATCCCTTATTTTTAAAAGAGAATAGAAGTGTTGACATTGTGCTTTTTCAGAAAATGAATTGTTCATAATTTCGAAAACAAAAACAATTGTTGGCATTGACACTCTCAAATCATTACTCAGAAGAATAGTTTTTGACTATATGGTTTTTTAAAGCATTTGAATTGTTGAGACTTGCAGATTTTAAAAAAGGAAATTGAATTATTGATCAAATTGTTGGCACTTTTAGGCAAGATTTCCTAACTCTCTGTTGCCCATGCGGGAGAAGGCATCGTAGCAGCTGTCAGCCTCCCCACAAGCCTGGGTGGAATTGTACACATTTGACTGCCCTTTATCCTAAAACTATTGTGGAAAATTGTCCAAGGCCCTTTCCCTGACCCATTGGGAAGAATTAGGTACTCACCTTTTGCAACCCTGCTGTGCCTTGCAAACACCTGACAGATGCATGTGTCACCCAGCTCTGTCTGTCTGACTCAATACAAATGATTACCATATGCTGGTTCCAGAATTTCTCCCATCCTCCCCCACACCCCCGTAATGTGGAGGTCTCTGCTCTGTGTGACTCTGTTCCTTCCTTGCCCTCACTCTCGCCTTGCCAGACCAGTTCTTGGGCTGTTGTAGGAGCCAGAGTGGGGGTGAGGGCTGGAGGAGAGTTTTGGTGGGGGAGGGTTGAGGTTCCAGGAGTGATTTTAGGAGAAAAAATTGTGGCAGTTGTAGCATGTGGAGACACTGGATGGGAAAGGGGGGAAAGGGAATTTTAAGAAGTACTATTGAGGGCCAGCCCCAGTGGTCTAGTGGTTAAGTTCAGTGTGCTCCATTTCAGCGGCCTGGGTTCAGTTCCTGGGTGCGGACCTACGCCACTTGTCTGTCAGTAGCCATGCTGTGGTGGCAGGTCACACACAAAAAGAGGAAGATTGGCAACAGATGTTAGCTTAGGGTGACTCTTCCTCAGCAAAAGAAAAAAAAAGTATTGTTGATGCAATCACTTTGGAGAGCAATTTGGCAATTGGTGAAGTTGAAAATGAGCACACCCTCCCACTCAGCACTTCCACTTCTCGGAATATACCCTAGAGAAACTCACACACGTACACCTGGAGGTATGGCCAAGGACGTTCATTGAAGCACGATTTATAATCACAAAAAATTGTCTGTGCTGTAACTGTCCATCAGTAGGGAGAAATGGATAAATAACTAGTGTTGTGCAATGGGATACTCTGCAAAACTAGCAGTGATGAACTGGAGATACATGAATGTGCGTGGAGAGACCTCAAAAATGTAATGTTGGGTGAAAGAAACAAGTTGCAAAATAATCCATACAGCATGAAGCCATGCGTATATTTTTAAAAACCAAAACAGTGCAATATAGTGTTTATGGATATTTATATATGTGATAAAAATGTAACAGCATGGAGTAGAAGGATAAACACCAAACTAATTTTATCAGTCAAGACAGGTTAGAGCCACTGTAACAAACACCCCAAATCTTAGTGGCTTGTAACAACAGAGTTTATTTCTTGCTTGTGCTTCATGTCCATCAGGGGTCAGCAGAGGCTCTGCTGCATGTCTCCTCACCCTGGGACCATGCTGTCCTGTAGTCACCAGTTGCCATGGCGAAGAGAAAGAGCTCGGCAAATCGTCCTCTCTCTCAGCTCCGCCTTGGCCAGACTAAGCCATGTGGCCAGACCCAACTACCATGTTTTTACGCCTACATTGAAAAGCCAACGATTGTATGTGGCTAAACCAACTTCCCAGGACTCTCCCAGTTTTAGCACTGAAAGTCCTGTGACCCGGGAACCCCTCAGTCCCAGGCAAACTGGCATGATTTGTCACCCTGTAGCAACTTTCTTCTCTATGGGCCTCGTTTTTTTCTCATTTTCATCTGCGAGGGTTGGATGTGGTCTTGTCTCTACCTATCAGATCTAAGATTTTAGAAACGGGCCAGAGGGGAAGAGGTGAGTCAAAGAAAGAAAGACTGGAGTTGGGATTTTCTGAGCAATCTTTATTTTTTACAGAGAGCGTGGATCAGCACTGCCACCCAGGCCTTGGTTCTAGTTGTTTGAAATGGTCTGGAAAAAGAGGGGGAAAAACTCAGAATAGTCTAGTTAGGAGCACAGATTCTGAACCATGTGGAACTGGGTTCAATTTCCAGGGTCAGTTAGCTGTGTGACCCTGGGAGAGTGACTTGATCTCTCTGAGCCTAAGTTTCCTCATCTGTGTAATGAAGGTAATCACAGTACTTACCTCATGGGGGTTTTTGATTGAACTATTATTAACTAGGGTGCTCATCAGAGTGCCTGGCGTGTGTTGAAGTAGTCTATAAATGGTGGATATTACTGTTTTCATGAACATTATTAATCCTCCCTGACCATTCATTCCCAGAGGAGGTTTGCACTCTCACTGGGGCCTGAGCGTCCCCTATCACAGCTCTCACCACATTTCATCATTATTGCTGATTTAATCATCTGTCCCCCACGAAGCAGCCCCTTGACACATCACTGTATCCTCCATGACAAGAAAAGACCCGGACCAGAGGAGGCACTTCGTAAACACTTGTTGAAATAAGGAAGTTCAGCAGGAGTTCAAAACTCCACCCAGAAGCCATTGAGGTTCTTGGGGCCACGCTGTAGCAGAAAACATCCCCAAACCCCTCTGGAATGTCCCCAAGGGCCCCTCCACTACCGACCTTCTAGGATCCTTTCAGCCCCTCCTCAGGTTTTCTGTTCTCACCCCCCCACAGCGCCTCTCAGAAGAGCCAGACCCTGGAGCCCTCCCGGCTCGCCTTCCCGCTCACCTCCTCGATCCAGTCAGTGAAGGCTGAGACTCTCGTGAACACCGTGGGCTTCTGGAGGGTGTTGCAGCCGAGGGAAGACACGAAGCTGGTCACGCCGTGGACCTGCCAGGAGCCATCCTCTGCGGGGCAGTTGAGGGGTCCTCCAGAGTCACCCTGGAATGGTCAGAGAACACTGGGGGCCTGATCTGTCTGAGCTTTAAGGAATTGGTTCTGACTTAGGGGGTTTCCAGAAACCCCCATATTACTTGATCTCCCTGAGCGTCGGTTTGCTCATTTATGATGGGGAATAATACCTGGCTTACAGGATCCTGTGAGAATTAAATGAAATGATAGATATATGATCTTAGCACAATGCCTAGTAGAGAAGAAGCAATCGATAAATGGTAGTTCTCATTATTAGTACCATAGTTAATATTATTGTTCATACTCCCTTACAATGCAATGATAGTATTGTTTAATTATAACTTCAGGACTACAGAGTAAGGTGACTTTAGAAGTCATACTGTCAACATCCCTTTCTGTGCTGATGGGGAAGCCTGAGGACCAGGGAGGGACAGTGACTTGCCCCAGAGCAAGTCAGTGTGTGAGCTGGGACTAGAATCCAGGTGTCCTGACTCCCAGGCCAAGGCCGTGTGTCTGGACTCTGCTGATTTCCTCCAAGTGCTGCCTGGCCTGGAGGCTGAATGGGACAAGCAGGCAAGATACCTCCTGAACCTTCCAGGCAGATGGCAGAGATACCCCAGAGCCCCCTGCCCAGCTGAGTAGCTATAGCCCAGCACCGCCTCGGGCAGGTGAGCGGACTCACGTTGCACCCGGAGCTGGCGTCCCCGCCGGCGCACACCATGGTCGTCTTCACGCTGGTGCTCCACCAGTCCCGCTTGGAGCAGTTCTCATAGTCCACCACAGGCAGCAGGGCCTCCTGCAGCTTGTCTGGGAGTGGCCCACCAGCTGTGGGGACAGAGAGCGCTGAGTGTGGGGTCGTGGGGGTGCAGGACTTGGGCTGGGGTCTGGAAGTCAGGGCTGGGAGCCTAAGAGGGGGTGGGGGGTTTGAGGCAGGCAGCTCTTCTAGTCTGACAGGGACTCTCCTCCCACCAAATTATATGGTCCTGTCTGCTTTGTTCACTATAACATCCCCAGCACCTGGCACGTAGGAGACACTAAACAATGTTCCATTGAATACATTCATGTTTGGGAGGGTGGGAGATGGCTGCCACCAGAGGAGGAATGGGAGAAGCATGCAAGGACCAGTCCTGGTGTTGCCCTCAACCTCCGGGCCCCAGGCCCTGTCTTCCTGCCACTGTCCCTGTGGCCGGCTGGAGGGGTCAGCACATACTGTAGAGACGGCCCCAGCCGCTGATGTAGCAGGGCGTCTCATTGGGCAGGATGTCACCGGCAGGAGGTAGGGAGGCCAGCTGAACCTCAACTCCCAGCTGGGCACTGCGCGACAGCTTGATGAGGGCGATGTCATTGCTGGGGAGGGAGGAAGAGTCACGGGGAGCCTGGTCCTCCAGCCAGACCAAGCCCCCCTCCTAACCTTTGCTCCAGACATTCCCAGAGGATGTGCCCCTTCCGCTCCTTTTCCCTCCAAGTCCCATGCATTCTTATGGCTGAGCAACTTTGGGAAG
This sequence comes from Tapirus indicus, assembly GCA_031878705.1. NCBI lineage: Eukaryota > Metazoa > Chordata > Mammalia > Perissodactyla > Tapiridae > Tapirus > Tapirus indicus. Next base: position 101,026,216 of record CM062924.1, on the reverse strand, counting down.
CCCTCCCGTCCCCTTTAGCCTCTGCTGACCCTCTGCCTTCATAATTGTCCTCGGCTTCTACACCAGTGGTTCTCACTCCAGCTGCGTCGGGATCACTGGAGGGCTTGTTAAAACACAGGCTGCTGGGTCCCACCCCCAGAGTTTCTGGTGCAGTGGGTCTGGGTGGGACCTGAGGAGTCACATTTCTAATAAGTTCCCCAGCGATGCTGATGCTGCTGGCCTGGGGACCACACTTTGAGAACTGCTGCTCTTGGTCTTCATCTGCTTGCTTGTCACTCAAGTCATTTCACCTGGGTTCGATTTTTCTCTTCACTTGCCCCATGACCCCCGTGAGGATGGGTCAAGGTCTTGATCATCAGGCCCCTCACTCCTGCACTGCACTTTCAGGGGTTCTGTACGCTTCTTTGACTGTCTCACCAGAAAAATGCTGAGCCGCGCACACAATTCTGCATCTGCTTGAGAGGCTTAAGAAGCCCGGCTTCAGTGTTCTCAACCCAGTGATTGCCTCCTTGCCCTTCACAACCACCCAGGAAGCCCAGAAGGTCACCCTTGACAAGTGGTCAAACCAAGGTCCAGAGAAGGGCAGTGACTTGCCCCGGCCACACAGCGACTTAGCGCTAGAGCCTGACCCTCAAGCCACTGCTCCTCCTTTTGCCGTGGTGTCTGGAACCAAGAAGCTCTGGGTGAATGTCTGTCAAGTGGAGGAACCCTTGGATTTGGGAGATGGGGTGCCAGAGTCCTGGGTTCTGAAGCCAACTAGCCAAGTGGCCTTGGGGGAGTTCCTGCCCCTCTCTGGGCCTGCTGCCCCTCTGTCAGGAGAGAGGTTTGCTGCAGATGGTTCTTAAAGGCTCTGCTGGCTCTGACCCTCAGTGTGTGGGACCTGGACCCAGGCTGCTGGACCCAGCCCCACTGTCCCTGGGAGTCTCCTCAAAATCGGCTTTGGGTCACCAAGGGATGAGTAGAGGAACCCCGGGTCCCAGGCCTGAGAGTTCACTCACCCACAGGCCACGCAGCCGGAGTTCCAGAGAGGGTGCACGAAGAGGTCCCCAGCGTTGATGGGGATCACCTGTTCCGGGCCTTCCTCCTCAGCCCGGTCGTACTCGCCCAGCACCACCTGGTAGGTCCGGGAGCTCCTGCCAGTGGACGTGAGGCCAGTTCAGGCCTGACTGGCTTCCCTCCCTCCCCTCCCAGAGTCACCCCCACCCCCAGCCTGCCTGGGTCTTACACAAGGATGGGGGCAAGTGAGAGAACTCACGAGATGCAGTGGCCTGCAGTTACCACCCAGTCGGGGGCAATAAGGCTGCCACCACAGGTGTGGCGGAAGACTCCATTACTCTCATACTGCAGGGAGACCTGGTGGCCAGAGAGGGAGAAGCCTGAGTGGTCTGGGCCCCACAACGAGGGGTGCCACCTGTGGCTGTATAGGTTGTGCACTGTACAACTCTAGAGGGCAGCATTCATGCAGAAAAGAATCATACCCTCTAGAAATGTGCAGTGCCCAACCTACACAACTGCTCATGGTGGCCCTGCCACTTTTCCACCAGGGTCACATTTTGACTATCCAAAGTTGTCTAACCCCCAGCCCTTTGACCTCCTGGGGACCTCAACATTCTCTGCCCTCTAGGATATCTCTAAACCTTCTGTCTCTTGAGAGCCCCGAGGCCCTCTGTCCTATCAGGCCCCCGGTTCTTCTGAACGTCAGTTCTTTCAAGGCCTCTTGGGTCCTCTGAGGCACAACCCTCCCTGAGTCCTTTCCTCTCATTTCCTACATTCTGATTTTCAAAATCTCTCTCTAAACCAGGGGTTGGCAAACTACAGCCCATGGGCCAAATCTGGCCCGTGGTCTATTGTTGTACATAAGATTATTGGAACACATAAGATTATAGTCACACTCATTCATTTGTGGGTCATCTATGTTGCTTTCATGCTACAACGGCAGTTAAGTCATTGCAATAGAGACCATATGGCCATTTACTCTGTGGTCCTTTACAGAACAAGTTAGCTGGCCTCTGCTGTAGACCAGTCCCATCTGATAGAGGTTTCCTTTTTTGTATGTGTGAGGAAGACCAGCCCTGAGCTAACATCCATTGCCAATCCTCTTTTTTGCTGAGGAAGACCGGCCCTGGGCTAACATCCATTGCCAATCCTCTTTTTTGTTGAGGAAGACTGGCCCTGGGCTAACATCCGTGCCCATCTTCCTCTACTTTATATGGGACGCCACCACGGCATGGCTGACAGGCAGTGCGTCGGCGGGCGCCCGGGATCCGAACCCACGAACCCCAGGCTGCCAAGCACGAACTAAACCGCTGTGCCACTGGGTGGGCCCTCGATAGAGCTTCCTGTGATGATGGAAATGTTCTCTCTCTTGGCTGTCCAATATGGTAGCCACTAGCCACATGCGGCTATTGAGCATTTGAAATATGGCTAGCATTGAGCAACTGAATTTCTAACATTAATTTTAATTAATTTATATTTAAATAGCCACATATGGCTAGTGTTAGGGGCTGGTATGTTAGTGCAGCGAGTCCAGCCCCCTGTGCCTCCTTCCACTGACCTCTGGAAAGCTATTCATCCCTCTGTGCTCTCAGACCCTACAGCCATTTTGTATAATTCGAGGAGTATAGAAACAAGTCCCCCCAAATCTCCCTCCCTAAACACAGTGCCTGAAATTTCACCATTAATGCACCAACCCCTTGAGATAAGCATTGTCCTTGCCCCAGATTCCACTCCTAACTTGCAAACAGCCCAGTGAGGGTTACAGATTGAACGAGCAAAACTTCCACGGGAAGTAGATCGTCCAAGGGTTCCCTGGCATTCGGAAGCTGAAGTGGATACTGGAAGCAAAGCAACGGGGTCAAGACTGGATGCCTTGCAATCAGAGCAAGGGGTGCAGAGCCCACAGTGGGAAATAGCACAGCTGATGTTGCTCTTACCTGCCAGGGCCAGCTGTAGGGGACCGCGTCCTGGCCATTGACAACGCGGGAGGAGGGTTGGTAGGAAGGATAGCCACAGCCTGAGGCAGGAGGGGAGAGTGGAGGTGCCAATCAGCCAGAGGGCCCCCAAAAGGAAAAAATTTTTAGGCACAGTCCTAGCTGTGACCCCGTGCAAGCCCCTTCCCCTCTCTGGACCTCAGTAGCCACAGATGAACAGTGAGCATTTGGACCAGAGCAGTGGTTTCCAGAGTCCCAGGGGTCCAGGGATGGAGATGAACATGTGGCCTCCTTCCACGGCAGGATTGAAGGGGTTGATGTGCTTAGAACAGTGCCTGGGGCCCACTGAGCCCTCAAGGAGTGATAGCTATTGTCATAAAGAGGGGAAGCTGTGGAATAAGACTGCTTGGGTTCAAAATGCAGTTCTGCCCCTCATTCTAGGAGGGGCTACTTTACTTCTCTGAGGGTTAGTTTCCCCACCGTAAAATGGGGACAATAATAATACTTACCTCATGGGGCTGTTGTGAGGATTATATGAGATAATATAAGAAAAAAATCTTAGCACTCTGCCTGGCATATAGTAAGCACTTGGAAAACGTTATCTGTTACCATTACTGTCAGTCAAGGGAGGCTGCTTGGTGGAGGTGGCCTTGAGCTGGAATGTAATATGGCAGAGAGATCAGGAAAAGGCTAGACCACAGGATATGGCGTGGGGTACGGGGACTGTGAGAAGAGAGTTGGAGGGTTAAGCAGAGGAACAGAAATGCCATCCCAAGCAGTCTAAACACATCCAAGTTCTTCACCACCAGACCGCCCCCATCTAGGACTCCCAGCACAGCCCTTTGGGTCCCCCCGTTTTTCTCCTGCACTGGTCTTTCCACAGTTTCCCCTCCATTCTCCCGCTCCAGCACCAAGGAGAAAGCCTCCACAATTCTGCCCCAGGGATAAGCTGAGACCCTTGCTATGCAATCAGGCGTTGGGTTCACAAGACCCAGGGCGGGTGGCAGAGTTCAAGGGCTCCTGGCCCGCGTGCAGCACAGGCTGGGGTCTTACCAAGGGCCACAAATAGGAGGAAACTCAGCAGCCGGAGCATGGTGAGTTTTGAGATGGGAAAGGGACGCAGAGCCTGGGACTCTAATATAGGACAGAGGGCAGGTGGTGGGGGCTGGACCGGGCCCCATTTCCAGAACAGGTGGTGGAACACTAGCTCTCCCATGGTCCAAGGCCAAGGCCCCTACCCACTGCAGATGGGGGAGTGACCCAGAGTTTCCTCCAACGTGTGGCTGGACAGGTGGCACTGAGTGGCCAGCTGATAACAGGGGAGGGGAATGGAGAGGTTACATCAGAAAAAGCCAGCCTCTTCCAGGAAAGAACACGGCTCTGGAACTGGTCAGACCTGGGTTCAAATCCTGGCTCTGCCACCTCCAGGCTCTGTGACCTTGGGCACATGGCTTAACTTCTCTGAGCCACAGATTTCTCATCTCTAACATGGGATTAATATTAGTATCCACCTCAATAAAAAAAAATTTTGTTGAGCACTTTCTCTATATCAGGCTGTCCATGAGTGAGACAGGATCCCAGCCCTCCTGGAGCTTGAGTCTAGTAGGGGAGACAAGGATTATCAACAAAAGTAAATAAAGGCTATTTCTGATTGTGGTGATAGGTGCTATGGAGAGAAGGAAATGTGAGTGACTGGGGTGGGAATGGGAGTAACTCATTTAGGGAGGGTGACATTTGGGCAGAGGAGGTCGTGTTTGACTGAGTCCTGAAGGATAAGCGAAAGCCATGGGAAGCCCTGAAGGTAGAGCACTCAGGTGGAGAGATGGCCGGGGCAGAGGTCTGGAGGCTGGAATGGGCTTGGCTTGTTCAAGGAGAGGGAGGCCACTATGGCTGGAGCATAATGGTTAAAGTGGAGAGTGGTGGGGTCTGAGGTCAGAGGAGAAGTGTCTCCTAAGGCTGAATTGCCATGGGACCCGGCAATTCCACTCCTAAGTATAGACCCTCGAGAAAATCTCGCACATGTGCCCCAGGAGGCACAAGAATGTCCCCGCAGTCCTGTCCTCCATCCTTAATAGCAAAACCCTAGAAATAGCTCAAATGTTCATCAAGGAGAGTGGATGAATATATGTAGTATAGTGACAGGATGGAATATTAATCAGCAGTCAAAAAGAATGAATCACAGTGACATGCCACAATGTAGATCATTCCTAGGAATATAAATTAAGGAAAAAAAAGTCCCAGAACATTAAATACAGTTTAACACTCTTTTTATAGGATTAAAACAACTGGAATTTTTTTTTTTTGCTGAGGAAGATTGGCCCTGGGCTAACATCCGTGCCCATCTTCCTCTACTTTATATATGGGACGCCGCCATGGCATGGCTTGATGGGTGATATATAGGTCTGCGCCTGGGATCCAAACAGGTGAACCCCAGGCTTCTGAAGCAGAGCATGTGAGCTTAACCACTATGCCACCAGGTCGGCCCCTAAAATATACTTTTTAATTAACACGAATAGGTGACTATAACTGTATAAAAAGGCAAGTAAAGGCAGGACGGACATAGGATTCCGGATCATGGTTGGCTCAAGTCTGGGGTGGGGACGAGGAGGATAGGTTAGATGTTGCTTGAGGTTGTAGCTTTGTTTTGGTAGTTTTTGGCTTTTGTTTTGGCTTTATTGAAGGTTAATTGACATACAGTAAAATTCACCAGTTTTAGTTGTAAAATTAATAAGTTTTGACAAACGTATAGTCACGTAACCACTACTACAATCATGATACAGAACATTGTCATTACTCAAAAAATTTCCCTTCTGCCTAGTCAGATTCTACCCCTCCTCCGCACCTGGCCCCTGGCAACCAGTGATCTACTTTCTGCACTGTAGTCCTGCCTTTTCTAGAATCTTTACATACAAGCAGAAGCACACAGTATGCATCTTTTGTTTCTGAGCAACTTTCATTTAGCATAACACTTTTGAGATTCTTCTGCGTCGTTACGTTAAACGTGGTTTTGAAGGTGCTAACTACATTACTTAAAATTAACTATACGTCTAACTAAATAAAAGTGGTCCATGAGCAGACAACGACCTGAAACAATCATGAGAGTATGTCATGGACTGAAGATGACAATCAATCTAGTTCTGTTACCTGAAATCCAAATTGAGAGAGAGTGAGAATAAAAAAGAGAGAGAGAACGAGGTGGGTGAGGGGCAGACCCTGTAGGGGCTTTTTGCAAGTCAGGGTAACAAGGAGCTGGGTCTTTAAGCATAAAGAGAAAGCCATGGTGGTGGGGGAGGTGATTAAGTAGGGAAAAGGCCTGGGATCTCATTTATACTTTCAAAAAAATCTCTCCCTGGGTGCTGAATGAAGGATTGTGGGGTGAGAGTGAGGGGGACCCACTGGAGCTATTTTGGGTGTAAGGCAAAGCTAGTGTTACCAACTCAGTGTAGAGGCCTCCTTTGGGGCGCCTACGTTTTGGAAGCACGAGGAGGGCAATGCTTAGCTGCTTTCAATGGCTCCTTAATGGTGGAATGTCAGCATCAGCTGGGCAGGTTCTCTGTCAGGAGTGCTCCCCCTCCCAGCACACCCACAGTGACGTCTGCTACTCCAATAGCCTGGGCTATGGAAAGTGTGTGGACACGACAGAAGCAGCTGTGAAAATCCTTCAAACTGTGTTAAAAATAGCCGTGCCCTCCCTTACATCCTGTTCCCTATGGGCCTGGATGTGTTTATTTGCTCAGCTTTGAAGCTCAGAGCCATTTCCCAGACCCTGAGAAGAGGGAGAAAGAGGGAGGGGCCGAGGAGGTGGCTGGGGAGCAGGAGGGACAGGTCAGATAGTCCCAGATTCCACTGTGGAATGTCTGAAACAGAGAGAGCCTAAAAGATGCTCTGATCCATCTCTTCTGACAGAGGGGGCAATGAAGACCCAGAGGACAGCAAGGACTGGCTCAAGGCCCCCTGGTTGTCACCGCCTGTCCTGAGAGCCGGTACCCAGGGTGTGGGGAAGGCCCACCCTCCCTCCCCCCGCTTCACATGATAAGCCTCCCCAGCCTTTATCCAGTGGCCTTGAGCAGGTCTCAGCCTGTGGGCTCTGCAGACAGACACGCGGTCACCCTGGCCTCTGCTGGGTCCCAAGGGAGATGGACCCTCAGGGACGACTCTCCCATCACAATCCCTATCAGGTCATCTTACCCTCAAGGGCTCGTGGACACACTGTCAGCTGCACTGCTGATTCACTCTCTGGGGGATTTCTGGCCTAGGAGCACCTAGAGCAAAATCCCTAAAGATGAACCTCCTCTCCACCCCTGGGAAGAGGGAGCTGGCCAGGGAAGCTGAAGGGGCCGGATCTTCGGTAGGTCTCAGCCTAAAGCAAAGCGAGCCATGCCCTGAATGGGAGGTGACCGTCCGGGCGGTGGGAGAGTATGGGGAATTGAGACATAGGTCTGGGGGGCGGGTGGCCACTGGGGAACCTTTTTCTTGGGGGGGGTTCCATTATTTCTAGTTCCCACCTGATGGGACCCTCCACGAGGGCAAAACTCTCTTATTCATCTGGGAATCCCCAATGCCTGGAAGGGGCCTGGCACATAGTAGGTACACAACAATACACACATCACATTAAAGAGGTAACGAATGACTAAAGGAAGCTAAAGGACTCTTCCGATGCCTGACTCTCCCCGCCCTGAAAGTACAGCGGACCCTGACATTCACGCGGGGCACATCTGGAGGCCGTCCCCTCGGGGAGTCCCGGAGAAGCCAGCAGCAGCGTTTGGACGGATGGTGGCTCTGAAGAGCAGCGTTCTGGAGGATGTTAATAGATGTTCTGTGACCGATGGACTCAAGAGAATGGAGCCCCACAAGACAGGGGTTTTTATCTGCTTTGTTCATGCCGGTGGGCTCAGCTCTCAGAACAGAACCCAGCGGGCACTCAGTGAAGAATCAAAGGTCCAGTGGGACTGGGAAATATGAGATTAAGCAAAGGTCAAATGGTTCTTTTCCGCAGGACTTCTCAGAGCCTTTCAGGTGCCACGTTCACTGTGAATCACACTCAGTGATCTTAAGTCCAGGACTCTCTGGTGCCTCATTGCCCTGTAGTCCAGCCTCAGGGATGGGGAAGGAGCCCGGATCAGGCAAGGGCCCCACCTGCCCTGCAATGGCAGCAGGAAGCCACTGAGGGGATCAGGGCTGCGATGGCTCTTGCCCCAAGGAAGGATTGTTGGCCAATGGAATGGGGAGGGGTGGGAGGAAGGAGAGCCTTCTTCCCACAGCCAGTGCCAGGCCTGGGGCTGAGCAGGAGTGGGCAGGAGAACCCCCGGCTGTTGTGGGGTGGTGAGGGAGGGGCTGGAGGTGTGAGGCTCCTCCCCCTCCCCCGCTCTTATTCCACTGCCCTCCTGGCACATACACATTCAGCAAATATTTGTCGAACACCTACTAGATTCCAGACACTGTCCTGGTCACTAGGGATCCTTCGCAGAGATGACAGACAAAGTTCTCCTGAGCTCACGGCCAGCAGGAGTGCCACAGCGGGAATTCGGTGTCAGTCTGCTGGATGGTCTCCATTTGCTCTCCACCAGCTCCACCCTGCCTCGTTGGCTGACGTGAGGGGTAGCATGAGTGGGCTCCTCTGTCCTCTGGGCCTGGTTCGGTCAATGGAAGGTTCGGTCAATGGACAGGAGGAAAGAGTGGGTGGGGGCCCTATTCCCCAGCCCCCTCCCTGCCCAGCCTGGGGTTTGCAATGGCTGCATTCCACCACCAAAGGTCCCAGCTCCTATCGGGTGGCCTTGTCCTTTTCCCACAGCTCCTATCTCTGGGCTCCATTAACCGCCTCCTCCCTCTGCCCCTTCAGGCCTAGGGGTGGTAGCAGCTCCCCACTGTTGATAGCCTTGAGACGTTTCACCATCCCTTGTTACTTTCTCCAATCCTGTCTGCACTTTTGTTAAATATTCCTCAACAACGGTGTGTAAAATAAGACAGAAATTTCTTTCCCTCTAACTTCAAAGTCCAAGCTGGCACTGTAGCCTCGCCCTGTGAAGTCATCTGCTCTTTCTGTTTCGAGGCTTCTCCACCCCAGGGGTGTGCCCTCATCTGCAAGGCACGTGTTATGGGTTCAGTTGTGTCCCCCCCCAAATTCCTATGTTGAAGTCCTAACCCCCAGGGCCTCAGAATGTAACCTTATTTGGACATAGGGTTGTTGCAGATGTAATTAGTTAAGATGAGGTCATTAGGGTGGGCCCTAATCCAATATGACTGGTGTCCTTATAAAAAGGGGAAATTTTGACGCAGAGAGACAGGCATAGAAGGAAGACAGCTATCCGCAAGCCAAGGAGAGAGGCCTGGAACTGATCCTCCCTCAGCCCTCAGAAGGAAACAACCCGCTGACCCCTTGATTTCAGACTTCTAGCCTCTAGAACTGTGAGAGGATACATTTCTGTCATTTAAGCTACCCAGATTGTGGCCCTAGGAAACTAATACAGCATCAAATAGCTCCTACACCACACCCACATTCCAGACAGAGAAAGGGAGGGGGCAAGCATGTGCTCTATCTTTACGCACCCAACCTGGAATCTGCATACATCTCTCCAGACCATGGTCAGAAGTCAGCACGTGGCCTCCCTCCCCTGGCTGCCTGGGAGCCCCGGGGGAATGACCTGTGCATGAGAAACACGCCTCTCACCAGAGAAGAAAGGGAAGATGGATATTGGGGGCAGCTACATGTCTCTGACACCGAATGCCACAAATGTTTACAGATGCAAACAGCCCTGTCTAAGGTAAACGGTTAGGAAACTAATCATCTCACAGGACTTGACTTCAGGTCCAGAGGCAGGGGGAGCACAGGGGAGTACACCGGGGTTGGGTGCTCTCCCCTGCTGTTCCCATGGCTCAGTCCTGTGCAGGCCTCCTTACTGCCTGTGTCAGTCAGAGTCAAACCGGAAGACAGAAATCTCAAGTATTTGAAATGGAGGGAATTTAATCCAGGGAACGGTTCCTCAGGAGAGGAAGAGCTGAGAGACAACAGGGGGGTGGAGGAACCCAGAGATCAGCCATGGCGCCCTCCCAGGATGGAGGGAGGGGGAGATGAGCTGGGGTCGCCCAGCAGAAGCTGGCCCAGCCCAGGCCCATCCAGTGGGAGCTAGGGAGGAGCCGTAGGGAGAGAAATACCCTGGTTTCTCTCTTCTTTCCCCCTCCGGTCTCCCACCAGTGCCTCCTATTGGCTGAACCCAGCTGGAATCCAGCTGCCACCGGTTTCTGGGAAATCCAGCCTGCAGGAGTCAGTCCCCACATCCGCCTGCCCAACCACAATGCAGTGAGGACTAAACCTGAGGCTGGAGGTTTGGGGGGGGTGGGGGTGGGAGTGGAGACCTCTGCAGGGCAGGCGCCTCAGGGCAACAGGGGGCCTTTGAAGGGTTTTCAACAAGAGAACAACATGATTCCACATCTGTTTTCAAACTATATCTCTGACTGTTGAGTGGAAAATAATTTAAAGAGGAGCAACATTACCATCGGGGAGACTAGCTGGGATTCTACAGAGGTTGTCCAGGTAACCAGGGTGGGGGCAGCGGAGAAGCAGGTGGGCTGAGGACAGGGGAGGTGCTCGAGAAAGACGAAGCCTGGCACTGACAGGGAACCACGCGGGACGTGCCCAGATGTGCCAGGCCGACCCAGTTCTGTGTCCCAGATACACAGCCACTACATGGGGCCCTGCTGAGTGTGTGTGTGTGTGTGTGTGTGTGCGTGTGCACACACAGGGGCTGTGTATGCACACCATATGCACTGAGTGGGCACCCGCTGTGTACAAGCCCCCATGCAGTGGCTGTGTAAGTGCATATTCTAGAAGGCTTTCAGCCACAAGAAACAGATGGCTCCACTAAAAGAGACTTAAATGTAAGTGTTTTCTCACCTAACCAGAAGGCGGAGGATGGGACAGTTACCAGTCGGTTAACTCAGCGACGCGGTGATGCCACTGCGGACCCAGGCTCTTGCCATCTTTACGCTCTGCCAGCCTCAGGGTGCTGGCCTCTCCTCCTGAGCTGCCTCCTTCATTGTCCCGCGAGCAGACGTGGAGATGAGGATTTGAGTGCCGGTAGTTTATTTGGGAGGTGATCCCAAGAAGCACATGCAGGGCAGCAGGGAAGTGAGACAGGGAAGGGAAGGAAGCCAAGACAGGGTGCCCTAATGGACGACCGGGGCCCAATCCCACTAGGGAACTCTGGGAGCCGACGCCTCAGAGTTGTTCTGTCTCTGTGTGAGGAAGCTGCGTCTTCCCACACACATTTCCTGAGACCACCTAGTGCGCGCGGGTTAGGATTACTCACACGCACGTCTCCAGCATGCCCGGGGCACAGTATTTGAGCACATGCTCAGAATTTTCACCTTGGCTTTCCCATGTACACCCCTACACACACATGAGAGCACACACATAAGGGATCCACACACACACTAGAGAGCACACACCTCCTCCCCATAAACAAACATCTCCGTCTTAGTCTGCTGGGGCTGCTGTAACAGAGTGCCATAGACTCCGGGGGTCCAACATCAAGCATTTATTTCTCACAGTTTTGAAGGCTGGGAAGTCCAAGATCAGGGTGCTGGCAGAGCCAGTGTCCTGGTTTGCAGATGGCCCTCTTCTCATCGTATCCTCACATGGCCAAGAGCAGAGAGCAAGGACCCAAGCTCTCCCATATGTAAGGGCACCAATCCCATTCGTGAGGGCTCCACCCTCATGACCTCTCACAGGCCCCACCTTCCAATATCATCACATTGCGGGTGAGGATTTCAACAAATAAATTTTGTGAGCCACAAATATTTAATCCATAACGATCTCTCACTTCTTCTTACTCTGGCCTTTGGCTGGGCCTGGCAGAGGCTAGGGCATTAAATATTGTTGACAAGAACCCCACCCTTAGGAACCCCACCTAGCGGAACTCCTGGCACAGGTTGCATCGCAGGCGGAGTGAAGCCGAGAAACCAGAGCAGCCCCTTCCGGAGTCTCGTGGGGTGTAATCTCTCAAATTACCAGCAGGGGGTGGCAGAGAGACATGAAGGTTTCATGGTGTTTTTTCCTAGTGTTTTTAGCAGGTTGCCTGGTTTGCTTCGGGGTGTGTCTCTGGGTATGTTTGAGGGAGAGGACAGGTCTCAGGGGTTACTCATAGGTGTCTAGCTGAGTGTGATGGATGGGACTGCATCACCCAGGCTCCAATGCCCTGGCGCAGCATTGGTGCTCAGCTCATGTTAGATGAGTGGATGATAAATGGATGGGTGGGTGGATGGATGGATGGACGAATGATTAGGGGGATAAAGAAAGAGAAAATGACTCAAGAGAAAAAAAGGTAAAAAGAGAAGAATTCGGAAGGATGGAGAGCAGACTGATCAGGGTGGAATCGGGGCGGGGAGGGGAGGATAGAGAAATGCAAGGAAGGCACGTGGCAGGGAGGAGTCAAGGGTGGTGAGTGAAGGGGCTCAGCGCTGAATCTGCCAGCCTCGGTGCCCTGGCCGGAAATGTCTCTTCTCCCGGATGCTCCCCATCTTTCCAGTTGAGTTGGGATTGGCACCTTCTTCAGGACGCCTCCCTGAGCCCACAGTTGGGATCAATCTTTCTTGTTTTTATGCTCCCATAGCTCTGTGGGATGCTACTGGGGCCCCTCTGGTCTGGCTAAAATATGGGCAGAGGAGTCAGATGGACCCAGGTTTGGTTTGAATTCAAGCTCAACCATTGTTGTGAGACCTTGGCCAAGAGACCTAACCTCTCTGTGCCTCGGTTTCCTCAGCCGGGGTAATACCAGTGGCTCCCTCACAGGGTTTTTGTGAAAATTTGAGCAGGTAAAACACTTGACGTAGGGCTTGGCCCATAGAAAGCATTGAACAGAAGGTGGCAGTTATTGCTCTTGCATTCCAGAGAGTTCCAGCCTCAAATGGCCTGTCCCATTGTCAGATGTTTGCCTTGATTTGGGTTCAGGAAATATTGCCATCAAAATGAACATTGAACACCACTGGTCAATGCATGTTAGCTCCCTGAAAACACTCATCTTTGCTTAATTCATTTTTTGACATGTACAAGAGTATTTATTTCAGTGTTGCTTGAAATAACAAAACAGGAGAGTGGATGAATTGTGGTGTACTTGTAGAATGCAATACTGTATAATGAAAATGATTGAACTAGAACTACGTGTATCGATATGGATAGATCTCAAAAGCATTTCACTGAGTAAAGAAGCGAATTACAGGGGCTGTCCCTGTGGCCTAATGGTTAAGCTCTGCGCACTCTGCTTTGGTGGGCCAGGTTCAGTTCCCGGGCGCAGGCCTACACCAGTCATCAGCGGCCGTGCTGTGGTGGCAACCCACACACAAAACAGAAGGAGATTGGCACAGATGTTAGCTCAGGGTGAATCTTCCTCAGCAAAAAAAAAAAAAAAATACATTCAGTATAATATATAACATTTCAAAGCAGGAAAATCAATAATATGCCATATAGCAATGTGTACAAATAGGATAAACATGGAAGCAAAGATAGTCAGAGATCAAAATGGTGGCAGCTGGGTCCGGCCTGGTGGCGCAGCGGTTAAGTTTGCGTGCTCCACTTTGGCAGCCTGGGGTTCGTGGGTTCTGATCCTGGGCACGGAGCTACACACCGCTCATCAGCCATGCTGCAGTGGCGTCCCACACACAAAACAGAGGTAGATTGGCACAGATGTGAGCTCAGGGCCAATCTTCCTCACACATACACAAAAAAAGATGGTGGCACCCTCCAAGGAGGGAGGGAGTGGGGTTGGCAAGGGCTTCAGTTGGCTTCACCTGTATCTATAAGCTTAACTTATTTTTGAGTTCCTTGAATATGGTATGAGACCTTCTCTGTTTTGATCTCCACAACAACACTGAACGTGAAATCCGATGAAGAAACTGAGACTCGGGGAGGCACGATAAAGCGCCCATGCTTACCCAGCCTCTGAGAGGCAGAGGTAGGAACTGAACCCAGGTTTCCTGACCCCAGCCACCCTCCCTGCACAAGCAGGCTGCTCGGTGTTTGCTGAACTGCTGGCAGTCGTCTCGGGGACAGAGAAGGTGTCGAGGAGCTGGGGCCAAGCAGCTGAGCTCTGCCAGGCTGGGCGAGGAGGTGGGCTCTGGCCCACCGCGTTCAGGGCTCAGCCCAGGCCTGGTAGGGGCTTGGGCCCAAGCCAAGCCCACGGGAGGTTTCCTGCCTTCCGGTCTGTTTCCTGGCACTCTCCTGGCTTGGACAGGGTCTCTGTAGCAGTAAGTGGAGGCCTCCAAGCCTCCAAGCTGGCTCTCCTGTTCCCGCAGCCTCCCTCACCTCCCACCCCAACACAGGCCTCCAGGAGTACAGGCGGACACAGAGTGAGCTCCAGTCCTGAGGGACCCCACGCTGCCTGATCGGGTACCTCAGCCACAGACTCCAAACACGTCAGGGGCAGAGGTGGTCCAGGACTCAGCCTGGCAGTCATCCATTCTGCCCTTTCTTCCTTCATTCAAAGAACCTGCTAAGCACCAGGGCTGGGCTGCACACTGGGGAGTCAGGAATGAGGGGACGTCTCCGGCCCCCCAGAGGCTCAGCATCTGCTCGGGAGGTCAGACGTGTGACTAGAGAAGCACCTAATAGAAACTCAATACACGTTTGCATTGAAGTAAATGAAAACTATCTAATAAAATATCAGCAGTCGCAGGGCTGCTAGAGACTGGCCTATGTGGCCCAGAGGGGGCTGTGACTTGCTCAAGTCCCAGAGAGGTCCAAGGGCACAACGGAACCTAGGACCAGAACTCCAGACTCAGTCCAGGGCTCTTTCTACTGCGTCTCACCCCTGCTTTTTTTTTTAAGTTGATGGTTGTGAAGTGTTTCAAGCATACAGAAAAGTTTAAAGAACAGTACCAGGCCCCTTGGGAACCCGCCACCAAGCTTTGTCACATCTTCCCAGTGGTTGCTGGCGCCTCCCTTCCCAGCCTGAACCAGATGCTCTCCTTGCTTCCTGGGACGTGTTTCTTTCATGGCCTCCATGTAAGAGCTTCTTTCAAAAGAGGCCGTGAGGTGTTTCCTGACACCGACCAGTTCCCCAATTCTCCGCCTCGCACTGGGTATCCAACAATTCTATTCATTTCTGGCACTATCTAGCTGGAACTAGCGCCAGATTCCACAAGTTGAAGAGCTCAGTCCCACAAGACTGCCCCCATTTCAGACACCAGTCACAAGTCCTGGGACCCACCCCCCCATACTTCTGACCTACCACCTATAAACTGGGGATTTTCCTGGAAACCACAACCCCCTCCTCAGGTTTGATAATTTGCTAGAACGGTTCGCAGAACTCAGGCAGACACTTCGCTCATATTTACCAGTTTATTATAAAGGATTCAAATGGACATCAAGATGGAGAAATACACAGGGCAGGGCCCGGAAGTGACCTGCACGCACCGTGTAAAGACTTGCGGATGCTATTGATGACAATGACAGGCCTGGAGTGGGCTGTAGAGACCATTTGGTCCACCCTCTCCTTTTCCAGGCGGGTAAACTGAGGCCCAGGTCTTTCGGCAGATTAATAACACCACTGGGCCTAGAACCCAATTTCCTCATCTGTCAAATACAAACAGCCAGGGTTGAGAATTCACAACATGCAAGGGATCAACCCTGTGGGGCAGGTGTTCGTATCACCCCCTTCTCAGACGAGGAATTTGAGGGTCAGGTAAGGGGAGCTGAGTCCGAGCCGACAGGGCCCGGATGAAGCAACCCCTCGCTGCTGAGCTCCCCTCTGGGAAGACAAGGGCTTTACCTCACACCGTGGTTGGAAGGGTCCTCATCTGAAGCGTATTGGCAGGAAGGGAACGCTGCCAGCAGCGGCTTCCACAGCTTCGTGGGGGCGGCAGGAGGAAACACCTTCATACGGAGGGTGACCTCCCCCCACCCACCCCAGGTGAGAGTCGGGGGAGCAACTTTGTGGGGTACGGAGAAGAACGGGAAATGTGGACTTGGGCCTCGGCAGCCTGGGGTGGGAGGCCTGGGGGGAGGGAGCCCCAGAATGGGGGCGGGGGGAAGAGGGGAGATGGGGAAGGGCCTCCCGTGAGCTTCATGGTGGGAGGCCTGGGCCTGTGGACAGAGGAGGCCAGGAGACGCGAAGAACTGAGTGGTCACCACTTATTCTGTGTCGGACTGTTTTCTGTCCTGTGTTGTCACCCCTCTGTCACCCTGTGCCTTCAGTAAAGCCTGTCACACACAACAGCTGCACATCTGTGGTGGTTTGGGGCATGGATGAGGAGGGAGTGGTGGTCACAGTGGTGGCTGAGAGAAGATGACCATCACAGAAGGTGGGGCTGAGAATTGGTCCAGAAGCAGGGACTCAGTGAGGGGTGACTAGAGGCCGTAACAGCCCCCTGGGCTTCCTCAGAAACAGTGAGGATGGCTCTGAACTTCCCATGGCACATGGAATGGAGGTTTGAGCTGTTTATTTGATCATTAAAGAAAAGGTACCCCAGAAGGCTGGAGGCTTTGGGGTGCACCTACAATACATGGAAAATGCTTAGTGCGGCATCTCCACTCAGTAAATGCTTAATAAATAGCAACTGCAATGATGGCCCTAGAGGTAGTTGGTGTGGTGGTGAGAGGGCAGACCCAAGCCAGGTTGCCTGGGTTTGTATCTTGGCCGTGTTCCTCTAGGTGAGTTGCTTCACCTCTGCCCTTTAGTTCCTTCTCTGAAAAATGGGGATGCTATTAACACTCGCCTCATAAGGTTGCGATGAGGAATAGATGAGTTAATGCATAGAAAGCACTTTGCACAGGGTAGTGGTCAGGGTTCTCCAGAGAAACAGAACCCACAGGAAATACGTATGTGTGTGTCAGCCCACATTTGGGCTGCTATAACAAAAATGCCACAGACTCGGAGGCTTAAATAAGAAACATTTGTTTCTACGGTTCTGGAGGCTGGGAAGTCCAAGATCAAGGTGCTAGCAGATTCGGAATCTGGTGAGAACCTGCCTCCTGGTTCACAGACGGCCGTCTCCTCGCTGTGTCCTCACATGGCGGAAGGGGCAAGGATGCTCTCTGGGGTCTCTTTTATAAGGGCACTAATCCCATTCGTGAGGGCTCCACCCTCATGACCTACTCACCTCCCAAAGGTCCCGCCTCCTAACACCGTCACATTGGGGGTTAGGTTTCAATATAGGAATTTGGGGAGCATACAAACATTGTCTCTCTCTCTCTATGTATAAAGAGACATATTATTAGGTAAGGGCTCACATGATTATGGAGGCTGAGAAGTCGTTCAATCTGCTAACTACAAGCTGGAGACCCAGGAAAGCTGGTGGTGTAGTTGGAAGGCCTGAGAGCCAGACAGCCGATGGTGTAGATTCCAGTCTGAGTCTGAAGGTCCAAGGGCAGAAAATTGATGTTTCAGCTCGATAGTCAGGCAGAGAATGAATTCCACCTTCCTCTGCTTTTTTGTTCTATTCAGGCCCTTAACGGATTGGATGATGCCCTCCCACACTGGGGGAGGCCCATCTGCTTTACTTGGTCCACCAATTCACATCTCATCTTCAGCAACACCCTCACAGACACACCCAGAAATGATGTTTAACCAGATACCTGGGCATCCTGTGGCCCAGTCAATGCAGAAAATTACATACAGCAACACACACAGCAGCTGGGATGCAGTAAGCATTCAGTACATACAGGCCGTTATTATGATCATTTTATGGGTAAGGAAACAGAGGTTTGAAAAGTTAAGTCAATTGGCCAGTCCCATGGCTTTAATGGCATGCTGGTGAACTGGGTCTCAAAAAAGAAAAAACAAACCAAAAAAACCTGATTTGTTGCATTTGCCAATTTCTGTGGTGTAAATAGTCCCCCCACAGCTGATTTCGAGCTACCAATGGTTTAACAACCAGTTCAGCAAATTCCAGAATATTTAACAACTGGCTCTTGTGAGCCAGTACAAGCTGGCTCCAGCACATGGCTCCAGTGCCACTGTGCCTGCCACATGGAGGGCATTTCACAAACGTTAGCTGTTATTGCAGGTCAGCCAAGTCAACAGTGTTCACGGGGCACCCTCCTTACCCCCATTTTACAGAACAGGAGATTGAGGTTTGCAGAAGTTCAACTACTTACCCAAGGTCACAACTGTCCTACTTCCCATATCTTCTCTCGGCAAGGGTGTACAGAAGCCTACATATGACCATCATTCCCACACCCCTTGGCAGGAATTTCCCAGGCCCTGGGCCCTCCCAGATTGCCTGCTTTACCTCAAAAGCCCTGAGGTGGCTGGGCAGGAGGGAAGTTCTTGCTAGCTGGGTCTCCTGCCAAGCCACACCTGCCCAGTGCTCCTGAGCTCAGACCTGTCCTGGCTTGTACCTGCCACATGTGGGCTTGGGGAAGCCTGTTTTGGCAGCTGGTGAGCAGAGGGCCTAATCCTTGAGGGTGTTAGGGGATGAGCCTGTGTGACTCGTTGTGCCTGGGAGGGGGGAAGGCTACAGCCAGGGACGGCCAGAACCCAGCCCAGGAGAGATTTTCAGCCCTGCAGGCAGGCTGGCCCCAGGCCAGGTAAGGGCTCAGGTGAGTCACACTGCCAATAGTCACCTGAGGCTGGGCACATATGTCCTCCAGGCAGGGTGGGACAGCTGAAAGTTTCATGGCTCTTGGCTCTGGCTGTCCCCTGGACTGACATGCATGTCTCACACTTGTGGCTGCTGAGCTGGGCTTACTCCTTATCTGTGATGCTTCCAAGAGCCATGTGGCTGAAAGGACAAGAGGACACTCCCACCATCTAGGCCCTGGGGAGGGGAGAAACTGTGGCAGGTGAGCAGCATATATGCTAATGGGGCAGGGTCCTAAGGTCTCTTTCTGGAGAAGGGGGCTGTTCCTTCCATTTTATGGAAGCCCAGGGGAATTAGATTCCCTAAACTCCTCAAACCTGGGGTGGGAAAAGGGCTCCTGATGGTCTTGGTGAGGCAAAGGAGGGGACAAGGATGTGGATAGGATTGCAGGGAGGGGGTAAAGGGAGATGGGAGAGAGTGGGAAGGGCAAGGGCTGATGGAAAGCCTGGGATTTGCAGCTGATTTGGCAATGGAGCTAAGGGCCCAAGGTTGGAGGTGGCCCAGGCGGGGCAAGGGTGGTGGCCCACTGTGGCTGGAGACTGTGCAGGGCAGGCACCTCCCCCACCCAGGACCTTCTGAGAGCCCGGCATCCCCCTTGCAGCGCTAGGTGAGAGGCAGCTGGGCTTGGCTGGGTGGCAGAGGATGGGGCTCACTGGGGGACAGGGCTACGGCTGCCCTCCGGCCTCAGTCTCCAGCCTGGACCCTCCCAGTGCTGCTCAGTTCACAGGGCCTGTGTCCTCACTGAGAGGAGTGGCCCACCCTCTTCCTCGCTTAGTGCTGAAGACTGTAGGCTCTGGAGCCACAACACCAGTTCTAATTCTGGCTGCTAGGTGAGCTTGGGTAAGTCTCTTGCCCTCTCTGAGCCTCAACTACCTCAGCTGGAAAACAAAATACCTACCTCTTAGGGGTGCTGTGAGCATTAAATGAGAGGGAGGACGCAAAGGGCCCGGCACCGACTATGTCGGGTTCTCTGACATAGAAGGTGCTCCCCCATGTCAGTTTCTCGGTGATGGGTCTGGGGCAGGCAGCTTCCCCATACGCTCCCCATCATGTGTCTCCGGGCTTGGAGTCAGCTGCACCCCAGCCGCCAGGCTTAATTCCAGGCTGGGCCCTGAGAGCCCAGGATCTAAGGACAGAACCACCCCTCCCCCCAGAGGGGAAGGGGCTTTTAGTCTCCTTGGTCCCACTCCAGGCTCCCAGCCCTTCTGACTTTGAAGGCCTCTGTGGCCCCCAGAGGGCCTAGAGATCCCCTGGAGTTGGGGAGGCCGGAGAGGGACGTTGCTGATCTTATGGGACACAGCCTGGCTTTCTGGGGAGATGGAGGAATAGCACATTCCTCCTGAAATAATTGTCCTGGAGCTATTTCCAGAGGCTGTTAGTGCCCAGGCCAGAAATGGCCAGTGATCTCGATGCCTGGGTACCTTCAGGACAAACGGCACAGAGGCCCAGCCCTCTTGCTGGCCGCCTGCCTGCCTGCCCGCCTGCCCGGCCCCTGGCCCAGAGCAGAACCAGGACTGGCTGAGGCCCCACAAGGGAACTGTTGACACTGCTTCCCTGGTCCACTAAGTCCCCCCACACTCTTCTTCCCACTCAGGGGGCCCCCTGATCCCTCCTCTTGGCTCCCTGTTTCAGCGAATATCACCACCCCGCCCCAGGGCAAAAGGCCCTTCGCTCTCAGTGACTGGGGGCTGGGGAGGGCCCACGCAGAGGTTTCTGTTAAAGTGCTTTGTAATCCTGGATCTGATCACTAGGAAACGCCAGATAAATCCAAACTGAAGAACATTCTCCAAAACAACTTGACTGCACTCTTCAAAAATGTTAATGTCATAAAAGACAAAGAAAGACTGAGAAACTTCCAGGTTAAAGGAAACAAAAAGACCTGAGAACTGAAGACTGCCTGATCCCGGATTGGATGCTGGATTGGAGAAGCGGTTGCCACAAAGAACATCTGGGGGACAATCAGTGAAACGTGAATGTGGCCTGTATATTAGATAATAGTGCTGCATCAATGTCAAATATCCTGCATTTCGTAGCTGTAGTGTGGATATGTAAGAAAGTGTCCTTGTTCTCCCAGTACGTAGGAGATACAGGCTGAAGGACTCAAGGGTAAAAGATGCTGTTGTCTGCGACCTACTCTCAAAATAATGTGTGTGTGTGTGTAGTGATAAATGTGGTAAAACCTTAATAATTAGTGGATTTGGATGACGAGTATGTGGGACTTCATCATCTTGTAAGTTTTCAGTAAGTTTGAAAATTTTCAAAATAAAACTGTATTTTCAGTATTTCGGGGAAGGAAATGATGGAGAGAGGCTTTTCCTGGCAAATAACATGAGACTTCAAAGGGGGATTTTGTTCATTCATTC
The DNA here is from genome assembly GCA_031878705.1 of Tapirus indicus. Classification (NCBI taxonomy): domain Eukaryota; kingdom Metazoa; phylum Chordata; class Mammalia; order Perissodactyla; family Tapiridae; genus Tapirus; species Tapirus indicus. The sequence goes on along the minus strand of CM062924.1, from coordinate 101,005,350 downwards.
AACAAATATGTACCGGATGCCCCCTATGAACCAGGTCCAAGTGAGCGGCACAGGAGTTCTGAAAGGAGTGCTGAGGTTTGCTCCCCGAAGAATCCACAGCTCTGGCCAAAGCCCCTGCATAGTAGGTGCTCAGCTCCGGTTACTGGCTGCACGAGGAAGAGGTGAGAAGGGAGGAAAGAAGGGGCCATTATGCCCAAGAACGGGTAGCTCAAAGGGACAGCACTTCAGAGGGACTTGATAAATGATTGCTGACCCACTGAGAAAAGAGAAGGAATTGATGCTGACCACAGCCAATGGGAGTTATATTAGACCCAGTATAGAACTTCCTGACTCTCAGCATAATTAAACACTAGAAAAACAACGGGCGTAGGGGGGGCGCCTGGTGGCGCAGCGGTTTAGTTCGCGCTTGGCAGCCCAGAGTTCGCGGGTTCCGATCCCGGGCGCCGCCGATGCACTGCTTGTCAGCCATACAGTGGCGGCGTCCCATACAAAGTGGAGGAAGATGGGCACGGATGTTAGCCCAGGGCCAGTCTTCCTCAGCAAAAAGAGGAGGATTGGCAATGGATGTTAGCTCAGGGCTGGTCTTCCTCACACACACAAAAAAACAAAACAGGAACACTGGGAAACGTCCACCCCAGCCTCGTTTTAAAAATAGGGTCCATCTGTCCTGCAGGGCTTAAAGTGGTGCTGGCCCTGAGGCAGGGGCCTGACCAGGGTGACCCCTGGAGGCCCCTCCCAGCTCTAGGATTCCATGAGTCTATGACATGGCCAGCAGTCTGGAGTGGCGGCATGAAAGTATCCCCAGTGGAGAGCAAGAGGAGGGCTAAGTCACCTACCTCCCAAAGACAGTGAGAGTGGGAGAGGGGTGCTTGTGGCAAATGGGGCCTGCCAGGAAGGGCAGTGGGTGGGGGAGCGTCCGAGGGTCAGCCCTCAGTCACCTCCTGTGTTTCTGGAGGAGGAGACGGGGTGGGGTTGGACCAGGGAGGGAAGGGACAAGGGTCTCAACATTCCACAGGATTCAGACCCAAAGGACAAGGGCAGCTGAGGGGCTGTGGGCTGGGAGATGGGCAGGCAGCTGTTTTCCGGGTGGGACAGGCTCAAATTCTGCTCTAGTCTCACTAGGCAGAAGTGGAAAATTAGCATCAAGCTGGCAGTAGTCGGGGAGAGAAATCAGAGCCTTCCTTCTGGTGCGGGGGGAGAATTGGGGAACCAGACAACGGGGATGGAGGGGACTACACTGCCCTTGGCTGGGCCCGGGCAGTCCAGGGACAGGAGGTGGGGTAAAGGGACCGGGCATCTCTTTGACCTGGTCAGGGCTTAGTCCCTGTGAAGTACCCGCTTCTGGACCAGGAGGTGTAGGAATCCCCATGCCCCTCCTCTTGCAGGGTGGAGGAGGAGACTCCCTATTGTCAGATCAAGACCAAATATCCCAGAAGGTTCTGATCTCACAGGCCCAGCCCCATCGGTACACTTGTCGTACCACCTGCTCCCCTCGTTCGGGATTCCTAAAGTCAGGATCAACTTAGTTACAGGGTTAACAACACCCTCCTCCATCTGGTTCTCCCCATCAGCACCGCCATCCAAGCAGGCGGAGCAGGTGTGGTGAGAATTCTTCCTGGTGACCATGAGGGGGGCCAAAGTCACCCCGACAACATAGCATTGTCTTTCAGGGATCATCAGACACACCCAAGATAGTCCCTTGGCCCCACCACTTACAAGCTGTTGATCTGAGGCAAGTCACATCATCTCTCTGAGCCTCAGTTTCCCCATCTGTCAACTAGGAATAGAATAACAACTAGCTCCTTGACTTGGAGTGAGAATTACATTTAAGACACAAGCAAGGGCCAGGCACAGAGAGAGTGCTTATAGTATTGTGTCGCTTCTAAGACGCATTTTTTACCATCAGGGTGCACTGTGTGGTTGATGATTTGCCATTTGATGTTACCTCCAAAGAAGGTCTGTCTCAGTGCCTGGAATTTCACCATTAGAGATTCAGTCCTGGCCTTTGAGGTCTTTTGGAGTCCCTGCTTAAAAGGCAAATGGGAATTTCAGAACGTGAGCTAGAGTTAAAGGAAAAAGGAGACTGCCCCACTTTTTCTAGGGGGGTCCTCTGGCCTTAGTCATTCTCAGGGTCTTGCCTTCCCCCCATCTCTTGCCCTTTTGTGCTTTCTGGAGAGTCGGGTGTCAGTTTTCCATTTAAAAATCCCTGGGCCTAGGAAAATAGGGAGAAGGAGAAGGGTGGTGTTGGCCTCTGGAGGCAGAGGGAACGCCTGGAGAGAAAGCCTGGGGGGAGGTGTGTAGAGCTAAAGGAGCGGGAGCTGAGGAGAACTGACCCAACTCTGTCCTCGCCAGGCCCAGGTGACCAGCCTCCCAGTGAGCTCACGGCAGTTCAGCGCCTCAAAGCTTAATCCACTCAGCCGGGATCATGTCTGGACGCCAGGTGAGCCGTTCCAACACTTACAGCTGCTTGAACCATCACAACAATGTGTCCTTTCCGGCCCGGAATCCAGGCTGGTCCCACTGCCCCAGTGTGACTGGGGCTAATGGCCTCAAGCGCCCCCGCACCCCGAGTGGCTCAGAAGCCAGCAGCTGCAGCAACCGCTCAGAGCAGTCAGACAGCCCCTGCTCCCCCAGACTTCCAGTGAGGAGAATCTGCATGGGCCGGCCCTACAACTCCAAGTGCGTAGAGACGAGCCACCTGGTGAATGGCCGCAAGGTGACCAGAAAGCCTGCTTGCCATGGCAGCCCCCCCTGCCTGCTCCATACAGATCATCCTGCCGTCCCCTCTGGCCCCACCTTCCTGGACCAACTCATCAAAGGCATCAGCTATCTCGACAGATCCACTAACGCCTTCTACACCAACTGCCCCAAATCATCATCATTGAGCCTGCCGAGGCTTGCAGCCAACTACCTGCAACACGCGGCAAACTCCATCCACCTGGACCCCCCAGACCACTCCTTCTCCTGCAGTTACTCCCACCCCAGCACCAGTGCAGCCGCCTCTGACAAGTCCTGCGCCAGCACCTGCATGGTGCTGTCCACCAGGGACGTCAATGCTTTGCAGTGTGTGGATGACTCTGCCAACACGAGTTGCCCACACCGGCTTTCTAGCCGGAACCCCACTCCCGTGCTGCCGCAGAGGCCGGGGATAAAGTTGCCCGAGCTCCCTTTGTTTGGCAACGGGATCTTTTCCTTAGGTCGTCTGCCCAAGTTCTGGGAAGCAATCCGCTCGGGCTGGAGTGCCCCTGAGCCCATCTCCAAACCTTGTAGCTGGTGGTGACATCGACACCAGCTGTGAAATGGGCACATGTCCATCAGGCTGCAGTTGTGGAAAATAAATTGTCTGTGGCAAAAGGCTCCTTCCAAGGCTTTATTGAGGGGAAATGGCCATTTAGATTGGGGATTATAAACATGAGACCTACAGGGTCTCAAGACCCCCAGACCTACGGGGCTGGGCAGGTAAAAGTTAATAGGTGAATTGGGCTGGGAGGTAATAGGGAATGGTGGAGACTATGGCTGAGTGGAGAGGGAATACCTGGTCGAAACCCAGCTCTCAAATGGGTTGTCGCCTTTTTCAAGAGAAGCCAGGAATCTGGGGCTGGCCTGGTGGCATAGTAGTTAAGTGTGCACTCTCTGCTTCAGTGGCCCTGGCTTTGTGGGTTTGGATCCCTGGCACAGACCTACACACTGCTCGTCAAGCCATGCTGTGGCAGCATCCCACATACAAAATAGAGGAAGACTGGCACAGATGTTAGCTCAGGGTCAATCTCCCTCACCAAAAAAAAAAGAGAGAGGGAGAGAAGCCAGGAATCTGATTTTTCAATATTAGTAACAAATTTAAAAATGTCATGATGCTCTGTGGGCTGAACAAAAATTCTTGCAGGCCACACGTGAAGCCCGTGAGTCTCGGTTTGGAATCTCTGATTTATATTTTGAATGGATCACTGGGGAGGTTCCTACCCCACCCCCCTTAGCCCCAGTTTCCCCATGTGAAGAAATAGACTGGCTGTTCATTCCCAATCCCTATCCGTACTCGTTTATTTGGGGGATTGTTGTTGATTTTAGCACAGCCCCATGTGAGCAAAAAGGTAGAAGTAATGATGATGATAGCAAACCCTCACAGAGCACGAGCTATGTGGCCAGCACTGGTCTAAGTGCTTTATATCTATTTATTCTTTTAAAGATGTAGTTTTAAACCAGGGCCTAAGCTGGATGTAGAGAAACTTGATGATGGCTAGTGTGAGACACGTCAGAAAAGGCAACCGGGGATAGCTGCAGGTGGAGGGATGGCCCTCCCTGGGAAATCTCTGAAGAGGGTGGATCTGTCCAGGCCGGGTGAGGGCTGGAAGGGTCAGAATGAGGTGGCCCTGAATTTCTTGTTGGGAATGTCCGGGGAAATGTTCCCTGGCCACCAAGGGCTCCAAACCTTCAGAGACTCAACTGATTTGGGTGCCGAGAAATCAGGCCCCACAAGGGCCCCAGCTATCCACTGTCCTGCTGCCTGAGGGACTCTGGAGGCCAGGATTCCAGACTAGTTCTGCCACTAGCCTGCCCTGAGATGCTGGGGACATCTCCTCCCCTCTCCCAGCCTCTGTTTTCCCTTCTGAACATGAGTGGGGTAGCTTTGATGATCTCTAAGGGCCCCCAGCCTCTGATATTTCTGGGTCTCTCCTCCTAGTCCCAAGCCAGGCTTGGTGCTTCCCCAGCTGAGAACTGAGAGTGTCCCCTCACCAGGAACTTGGGCCCCCTGAATCCTGAGCCATCTTCTCAGGCTGCCCAACGGCCTTCGCTCAGGGCTCATTTCTGTGTGGCTCTGAACTTGAGGCCCAGGCCTTTCTTGCTGCAGCTCTCCTATCGCCTTGGAAATATGAGTGCCAATAGCTGCTCAGAGTGCGGAATGGGGCTGACCTTCAAATAATGCAGAACCTGGAGGTCTACAAGGTTCCATGACTCTTGGAGGAGGTGGCCCGCAGTGGCCTAGCCAGAGAAGAGAGAAGGTGGCCAAGCAGAGAAGGTGGCAGGCCTGAATATCCCCACCAGGAGATGGCCTTGGTGGTCCCAGGGGAGGAGGAAGGTAGGGGACACTGAACCCCTAGCCCATTGAATTCACCCCCACTTCTATTCCATCTCTGGAGGACAAGGGAGATCCCCCCTGGGTCCGAAGCTCAGCAGCACACTCCTCTCTCTGTCTTTTGCATCCCTTCCCTTCCCAGGGAGAAGACTTTATTTGGCCTTTGTCCAATGGGTCCTCAGCCCCTCAGTGACCCATTCCCCAGGTGAGCATTCACAGGAGTACAGCTTGCTAGAACCCGTTCTGGCCCAGCTCAAGAGATCATTCAAGAGTGGCCTGATTCCCAAACCCTTTCTCTGGCCACTCAAAGCCATCCTGTTCCTGCTCTAGGTCCATATTTGCATAAAGATCATCCCCGACTCTCCTGGAGATGCCAACCTCCAAAACGGTCCGATTTCCCCTAATCAGAGTGTGAGACCCTTGCCTAGGACACTGCTCCCAAGGTCTCTGGTATCGCGGCCAGTCCTGGCTCACAATAGGGCTCAATTATTATATTGATGTTGATTCCAGGGCCTTGTGCCCAATAAGTGCTCAGTAATGGTAACTACTATTACCTTCAGAATAATTACAGCTTCTTCCATGCAATAGATGTTCAATAATTATTAATATTATTGATTACAGCCAATATTTATTAAACTCTTAACTAGATGCCAGGCACAGTTTTAAGTGTTTTGTATGTATTGACCTATGTAATACTTGCACCAATCCTTGGAAGGTACTATTGTCCCTATTGTACAGATGAGGCACAGAGAGGTCAGATATAAATGATTATGACAAAGATGGTTACCGTGCATAGAATACAGCGGCTGTTCAAAAAATGGTTGGCATTGTCATTATAGAGTACTGTATGCGGAGTAGGTGCTCAATAATAATAACTATCTTTATGATTACAATATCTTACAAGTAGTAGATGCTCCACAAATGCGCACAGTGGGTGCTCAATGAATGGTAGATGTCATTACAGAACCCAGTACACAGTAGGTGCTCAAATGAAGTTTGACCGTTGGTTAGGGGTTGGATTGTACCCTACAGGGACAGGATCCCTGTGCTTGGCCCAACTGCTACTCAGGGTGGATATTCACCGCTCGTGAATCCCTCCCACCAGTCACTCAGCCCAAGTCCTCTTAGTTGGAGGAGGTCCTCTGCTCCGTGCGGCCATCCAGAGGCCAGAGGAAGTCCCCTATGTCCCCTGTTCAAGCCGTGTGTGTGCAGGGTCCGTGTAAACAGGAAGCAGCCTGCTGGCTGCAGAACAATGCCACAACCTGCTGTGCTGTCCATCTTGTGTACAGAAGTGGCCTAGGTGTCCCCGCAGCTGGGGGTGGCCGGGGAAAGTCCTTCACGCCTGCAGAAGTACGTCATCATTTATTGAGCACCCACACAGTGTGCCAGGCATGCTGCCAAGGCCCGAAACAAGGCTGTCAGCCCTCTGCTCCCTGCCAGCTAAGTTTTAGTACCCTATTTTGCAAAGGGGGAAACTGAGGCTCAGAGAGAGAAAGCGAGGTGCCCAATCTCCTGCAGCTGGTAAGTAACAGAGCTGAGATCCCAACCCAGGGCTTTGACCTTCAGCCAATGCCCTTTCCATCCAAAGTGCAGTTTCTTTCTTAGTGTTTACTGAATGGATTCCAAAAGAAAGAGGGGTAAATCTTGGCCGCCAAAACATGCAGTAACTTAGACAAAGCAAAGATGGTGTTTAATTCCAGAGGTTTGGGCTGCCCTTCAACACCAGTGATCTGACGAGGGCAATGTTAACTGAATATGCAACAAAAAAACAGCAAACAAAGGAAGAAATTTCCTCTAAGGTCACCCGTGGTCTCAGTTGCCCACCCCACTGGTCCCTGCCTTATTTGGTAACATTGGGTATAGGCACTCGATATTAGAATGATTTTTGTATATTTTTAAAAATCTGATATGGCCCTTTTCAAATAGAGAATTTGATATTACTATTCTACGATTCTAGAAAATAAATGCAGCTTTCTGTGTGACTAAGGTACGTGTTCAAGAGACACACACATCCTATTCCTCACCCTCCCTCCACCCCTCACCTTTCCTTATCACTGAACCTAACCCTCTAAGCCTTAGCCCACCCCGCCCCTTGCTCTATCCCAAAGGCCCACTTTCTTATGTCTTTTCTGCCATATGACTGGTCCTGCTTGCTCTACATAGGAAACACAAAGCTAGCGGTGGGGGACACCCCCCCACAATGGCATCCACACTGCCTCTTTTAGTTGAAATCTCAGGAGGGGCAAAGGGCTCAGACATGTGCTGCGCCGGAGTGGGGACCACCATTTTTGGCAAACTCTTTTAACAGCCTCCCGGGCCCCTCCCAACAGGGCAGGAATTTCTCGTGAACAATTGAACAAAGCCGGGAACTCGGAGGGAGAAGGCACAGGACATTCCAAAAGGATTTCTCTCAAGCTCCAAAAGACAACATGTGGGAACACTGCAGAAGGCTCAGAGCCTAAGAAAGAAAAGCAAGAAAGGACGGAAAATCTGCCCAGGAGGAAGGGCAGTGCGGGCTGGAGGAAGGAACAAGGGGCCGGGGGTCAGGAGGCCCCGGTGGGGAGGTCTGCCCCTGCCACTCCTGACCCTGAGGAGGCCACTCCATCTCTCTTGCCTTAGATTCCTGAACCTTAAAAACTGAGGGAACTGCAAAAATAAACACACGGATGCACACTATCCAGTCATGGCAATGCTTTATTGACAACAAAGACCTGGAAATAGCCCAAATACGCAACAGTAGGATAGGGTTAATGAACGATGGTGTGTCGCTGAGATACAAGACCAAATAATTCTTAGAAATATTATGTGCAAAGTCAACATGAGTGCTCTCAAAGTAGCTGGCCCACAAATTGCTAGTGGTTACCATCTGCAATAAAGAGCTTGTGCTGGAATCTAAATCTATGTGCTGCTTCCGAAACAGACCAAGTATTGCAAGAGAAAAAAGTGTCTGCTGAGCTAAACAGAGTACTTAGTGACACAGTAGATTTACACTCTGAGCAAGCTTCTTATCTCGTCTTAGACTGGTAATAAATAGTTTGGGAATTGGAACTGGTCCACAGAGCTGTTTTTAAGCAATCCTGGTCTTTACTGACACATGGAACTGTGTTTATGAAAAAAAAATGTTAAGCAAGAAAAGCAAGACATGAAATCGAACGCATACACTGATCACATGAGGTAAAATGCGCTTGGGTACAGTGACACAGGAAGGGAAATGAGCATTTATGGAGATCCAATTACGGCCCCGCACGGAAGTCTTCTATAGCTGAAGCAGGGGTGCGTGGGCAGGAATGTGAGGGGGTGTATGGAGACCATAAGAATTCCAGCCTGGCTGGAGGGGAGTGGCGCGGGGGGGGCACGAGTGACAAATTCAAATTATAGACACCATTTATGGTCAGCTCAGGAGCCAGGCTTGGGGCCGTATTTGCAACGTGTGTTATAAGAAACACCATTCTTGTGAGATGGTAAAAGGTTTTTCCATAAAAACAAGTGGATTCCATTCTCAAATATGTTGAGGAATGCTAGATTAAACGGAGTTGGACAGGCAAATTTACTGGAGGCCTGCTCAGAAACTTTTCTGTGTTTGCGTCCCTTGAAATGACCAAAGTGTGGGGAAGAGTGCAGAATTCCCAAACTTCCTGACCAGGGAGCTCTTTTTCCAAGCAGCATCTCAAAGGGCACGTGATCCATGAGGCACAGTCTGGGAACCCTGCCCTCAGCCTGGCACTCAAGGCAAGAGTCCAGCAAGAAAGTGATCAGTAATGACAAGGGGTTGTGGAGAGATATCAGGAGGGGCAGAGGGGCCAAATCCGAGGCCATTTTCAGAAGACTCACACGTCTGCCTGCGCAGAGTTGAGAACAACCCGCGAGAGGCAGAATTGGGTGTGGTTGAGAATGTGGGTTCTAGAGTCAGACCAATGTGGACATGAATCCTGGCCCCACCACAAACAGACTGTACGGTCTAGGCAAGCCACTTCATCCCGTGGGCCTCAGTTCCCTCGTCTGAAAAGGGCGGGAAAATAATACACTCACTTGCCTCTACCTAGGACTGTGGTAGCCATCAAATGAGAGTCGGTGTTGACCAAACTGTGAGGGGAGTTTATCTAGGCCCTGAGTACAAACCAGAAGGGGGACATTTATGCTTTATGCCATGCTTGGGCCAACTTGTTCTTTCACTCTAGTAAAATTATTCAAGTGCCAACTCCGCCAGGGGATATAGTTGGGAACAAGACAGTCGTGCTCTCTGCCTTCATTATGCCTCATAATAGTAAACGATCTTCCAAATTATTGCAATTGTCAAAGATGTTAAGGGGGAGAAGTATGGGGAAGGGAGGTTGTGGGAAAGTGTAGTGAAGGACACGGTCTAGTCTGGGAGGTCAGAGGGCTTCTATGGTGACATGGTGTTTGAGCTGAATCCTAAAAGAGAGTAGGGTGAAGAGGGTGTTGGGTGGGAAAAGCACTCGAGGAGAAGGAATAGCATGTGCGAAGACCATGTTGGGGAGGGATGTGGCTGGAGAAATGGGCAGGACTACATCTTCCCGGCCTTGCAGGGTCCCCTCATTCTCTATGAGAACTTTTACTGCCTGCTTAGAACAGTGTCCTTCCTCCTCTTCCTCCTTTTCTCCACATCATCTCCTTGTTCCCTCTCCTCCCTCCCCACTTCCTTTCATACCAACTTCCTGTTCCACATTCTCACCCGAGGACATATCGTTACACTGCCAGCATCTTCTTTCCCACACAGGCACTGGAACCCTTGAGCATAGTAGGTGATCACTTTCACTGCTGAGTGAAGGCAGGGCCACAGCTAGCCAATACAGTGCCTTTGCTCATATTAGCAAAAGGTACCCACTGTGAGCAAATATAGCATACCCTTGGGTGCATATCCTTGTTCAGTGAACGACCTGCTCTACCATCCACTGCAGCCCTGAATGAATGAATGAATGAATGAGTAAAGGAATGTGCATTGAGTGAGAAGTTCTGAGGCAAAGAAAAGATTTGGAGTGGGAGTGGAAGACAGGAAAAGCTGAGTCCTGTCAATTTTGGAGCAGCAGAGAAGAGACACACAAACTCTGGCTACTGGTTTCAGAAGCTCCCCAACTCCTATTTCTCAGAAGCCAGATAGTTTGGCTGCTCTTGCCTATCCAAACTCTTGCAGTCTCTCTTTATCTAAGGAACCTTGTGCAAGACCTGAGTTGCTTCTCTCCCAAAGACAGTACAATTATAGGCGCCTCCCAGGCTCAGCAAAACCCAGAAGGCCTTGCCTCTGCTCCTCTTCTAAGCCATATGAGGAGATAGCCAGGCCCTAGACAAAGCAACTCGAGAAGATTTACTAAAGATATCAAGGACTGCAAAATAAAACAGAGCCGGCCAAATCCCTTAGCGGGAAGGACAGGATGCAGAATAAATAGGTGGATGACCAATCCTCAGGGTGGGTGGAGTCACTCTGGAAGACTCTCTCGACAGGCCATATTTTCCTGCCCTCTGCATCAGCCCAGCTCCTTCCAGGCTCCAGTCAGCTTTACCATCACTTTCCCCAACCTCTTTTAGGAAGCAAGACTTATAGCTCGGGTTTAGTCTTGACCAAGCATCTACAAAGGGTTGCTTGTTCGCCTTCTCCCTTTGCTCATGAGCAAATCATCCAAGACGCCAAAGCTCTGGGACTTAAAGGGCCCGAGGTGGGGAACAGACACTGAGGCAGCTCACAGAGGCTGACCCTCTCTGGACTGGCGAGGCCTTGGAAAAATGCTGCCACCAGGCTGGCCACCTGCCAGCTCTGAAGGGAGCAGAGTGTTACAGCCTTCCTCATCAGACAGGAAGTTCCTAAGTGCAAAGCTGTGCTCTCCCGTCAGACTGGAGATCGTGCGGTGGGGGCTGCGTCTGGCCATCAGACTGGAGCAACACATTGGGTGCAGAGGCTGCGCCTCCGTCAGAGTGGAGCCCCCTGAGGTCAAAGTCGTGTCTCCCCCTTCAGATTGGGAGCTCACCCAGAAACAGTGATAAGAGAAATGCTACCACTTATCTAGGGCTTACCATGTGCCTGAAAGTGTTCTTTTTGAAAAATAAATATATTAATTCGTCTTAATCCTCATACAACACGATGAGGGAGGTCTTAGCATTATTTTCCATTTTGAGACTGAGACATGGAGAGGATGAATAATTTGCTCGAGGCTGCACAGAGAGGTGCTGGAGGAGGATTCCCCAGCAGACTGAGAACAACACGAGGACAGGGACTAAAGCCACCCCCTTCCCTCCATCACATTAGGGGTTCACCGCAGGCCAAGATCGGGCGTCCCTCCTCTGTCCACCCTGATCTCCCTGTCTGGAGCAGAAACAGACCTTACGCAGTATTGTGCCTGGCATCTGGGCTGGGGCCAGGGAGTTGGGCAAACCACTGTGGATGTCGTTTCTGCCCCTTCCAGCTCTGAGCTGGTCCCCCAGGAATATGCCCCACAGAGTAGAGAAGAGCCCGGTCCTTTGGAGATGGGGCATCTATCTGGGATGGGAGTCAGGATGCCAGCGTTATCTCAATATCCCAGGGGCCTGGATAAGAGGCCCCAGAGTACCAGGGAGCCTGCAGGCCCCTATCACAGGGAACATGCCTTCCGGAGCCAAGCCCGGTGCCGCCCAGCTTGCTGGGCATTTCCTTCTGTCCACAGCTCACTTCACTCCTGGCGGCAAACCCAGCTGTGAGTCTCTGGAACCTAGCAACTCATGCAGGAAACAATGGAAACTTCAGTTTTTATTCTCCTCCCTCTATCATTACTCAAAAGGTTTTCCTCTAAGCTACATACACACACCCGTTTTCTCTCCACCCATCAGCCTGGGCTGCCCTGGAAATTTTCAGGCAGAAAGGAGAGAGTGTAGGTGGGGGAGAGGGCTGGTGGCGTGGCTGTGGGTGCTGTCCATGAGTCTGTGTCAGACGTGGGTCATCGGGGATGTGATTTACCACCCAAGCATCTGTGACGGGGGCTCTGGCTGCCTGCATCTGTGTCTGGGCTTGAGTGTGCAAGTTGGTGTGTCTTTGGCACTGGGGCTGTTATTTATGTAAATCAAAGTTGGTCTGTGAGTGATTTCTGTGGCAAACGGTGCGTGTCAGGGGCAATTCTGTTTAGTGTTGAGTGCCCATGTCAGGCACTGTGTGAAAACGTAAAAAATTCAGGCGATGTGTGCGCAAGAAATCGTCACCCTGAGCATGAACTGTGAGCACCTGTCAGGCATTTGTGTGTGAAAGATGTCCTTATGCTCCGTGTCTTGGGATTCACATATGTGTCTGTGTAAGAACGTGAAAATGAACCGGAGCGGCGGTGTGAGTTGTGTCCCCGATGTCACCTGCAGAGGTGAAAGTTTTGAAGGGATACAGTGAGCCCATGAAGACTGTTCGTATATGAAAGTGGGGTGCAAGAGTGAAAGTCGGGTGCCCGGGCGGCGCACGACAGTTAGTGCGTGAGAGTCGAGTGTGAAAGTGTTCTTGTGAGCCAAAGCTGGCGCGAGTGGGTGTGGGCGTGCTCAGGTGCGCCCGTGAAAGGTGCGTGTGCACGCGCGCGGAGTTCTGGAGCAGCCCCGAGAGTGAGGAGTGCCGGTGTGAGGAGGCACGTCCGTGGAGTGCGAACGGGCGTGAGCGGATTCGGGGGTCTGGGAGCGGGTGCGGGCGCGCGGGAGCGGCGTGCGCGCGCAGGGCCCGGCCCCGTCCCGTCGCACACTCCAGGCCGGGTTTGGCGGGGAGCCGGGCCGCACGGAGGGGGCTGGGGGCCCAGACAAAGGCCCAGTTGGCTGCGCTGCCGGCGCGAGCGAGCGGAGCCAGCGGCCCGGGGGCGGGGCCTGGGCCAGGGGCGGGGCGGGTGGGGCGGGGCCTGGCGCCCGGGGGCGGGGCGGGGCGGGCCGCGGGAGGGGTGGGTGGCGGGAGCGGGCCGCGCTGTCCCGAGGACTCGGCCGGCTGGCGAGCGGGCGGCTGCGGGCGGGCCCGAGCGAGCGAGTGAGCGGAGCGGGCCGGGCCATGGGGCGGCGGGCGGCGGGCGCGCTGCTGCTGGCGCTGCTGCTGCACGGGCGGCTGCTCGCGGTGAGTGTGCGGGGCGCAGGGCCGGGGCCGCCCCGGGCCCCGCTCGCCGCGCCCGCCGAGTTGGCGGGGGCGCCGAGGCTGCGCGGCTGGGACTCTGGCCCGGGACGGCGGCGGCCGCCAGGGACCCCGGGCTGGCACAGGCCGGCGCCAACCTCCGCCGTGCGGCTGTCCCGAGGGGCGCCCCGGGGACCCTGCGTGGGGCCGGGGGCGGGGCCGGCCCGCGTGGGAGCCCGTGGGTCACCCGGCCACGTTGCCGAGTCTTCAGGTCGCGCTAGGCATGGCCCGGCCTGCCATTCCTGGGGACCAGACAGAGAAACTTCAAGCAGGGTGGGAACTTGGCAGAGTGAGGGCACCCCTTTCTGTGCCAACTTGGAGAAGGGGCATTCAGTGGTGATGGGGACCCCATCAATCCTCACTGGAACTTTGCCATGCTGTCTGTCGGCTTGGGGATCTTGTAGCGAAGCAGGCACAAGCAAAGAACCGTTCTGGACACACTGAGGCTTGTGTGGAACACCCATGGGCCCTGGATTCCTACAGCCCAGGACTTGAATCAGTCCCTGCTGTCCACTGAGTAGCTGTGTGACCTCGGACAAGCTAGTTAACAGCTCTGAGGCCAGCCCACATGCCTAGAGGGAACTCAAAATGCATGGCCTCCAAGTGCATAGCTGAAAGGTGATCGCCAGGACTGGATGGAATGTGCATGAAAGTGCCTGGTGACAGGCCTGTTATATGGTGGACACTCCGTGGATCTGTTTCCTTAGTTTCTTCTTCCCCAGGTCTTCAAAGTGCGAGGGAGGCCTGCCCCTACACCCCGTCCCCTGCTCTAAGCATGGATGGGCTCATGCAGAGGAAAAGAGAATACTTAGCTAGGAGAGGCTCCGGAGACCTGAGTGAACTCCAGAGGAGAAGGGCGGGGCAGGGTCAGTAGGCAGGGAGGTGGTGGCAGACGTGTGAGGGGGCACATCTGGGGAGCTGGGCCTGCAGTGGTGAACCGCAGAGCCGCCCCCGCCCTCTGTGAGGTGGTCCTAGGCAGTCCCTCTGTCTGCCCCCCAAGTTCTCAGAGCCAAGAGAGGGACTTTTCTAAGCTGGCCAGTGTTTACCCAGTGACTGACTCCCTGTCCTCGCCTTGCCGGCTCTCTCTCACCTCTGCCCTCCTGAGTCACTCGTTAACCCCCACCCCAACCTGACCCTTCACCTCTTGCCCCACCCACTCACACCTCTTCTACCCAGCTCCCCAGCCTCCTTAATCCTGTGTCTCAGCCCCTCACCCCAGCACATCCAGAGGGCCCCTCTCTTGCTCCCCAGCCTTGGTCTGAACTTGCAGCTCCAGACACTGGGATCTTTACTTTTCCAGAAAGTAGACACCAACCTAGCACATGGGATGTCTTCCTTTCCTGACCTTCCCCCCGCTCTGCCCCCTGATGAGGGGCTCCTGGGCGCTTGGGCTCTACTGTGGCAGGAGTGGGGAGGCGGGTGGAGCTGTGTGCGGTAGGAATCTCCACAGAAATTCCCGGATTGCAGCCAGTCATCTCATTCAGTTGTTCATTCATCACGTCTTCATTCAGCAGCATTCCAGGACAGTCCCTGGGAGCTCAGGGGTTCGTTCATTTGGCACACATTTGCCAAGCACCTACTGTGCGCAGTGCACCTGACATGGCGCGAGGGGCTGGGGTTTATGGCTAAGCAAGAACAGGCCCTGTCTATGCTCTCCCAGAACTCAGACGGGTAAACGCGCGGCTCCAGTCCTGTGGGTTTATAGAGACTGTTCAGCCACCACACCGAGGTCTTCACTGTCCTACCCCAGGCTGATGGTGGAGGGCTGGAAAGAGCTCAGCCTCTGGAGTCTCATGGACCTGAGTTTGAATCCCAGCTCTGCCCTTTTCCAGCTGTGTGATCTAGGGCAAGTTCCTCTCTCTGAGTCTCAGTTTCCACATCTGTAAAATGGGGATATGAAATTTGTCGTGAGTTTTAAATGACGTCAGGTTCTTCGTCCAGTGCCCTAGCAAGCCTTGGGCCCCTCCTTGCCTGCTGCTCTTTATCTCTCCTGCCCTTCAGTTCACATCCACAAGCTAATAGTGAGTGGGTGAGGGGAGGACACAAGAGGAGGGTCAGATAGTCCTTAGGGAGCTCAAGACCTCAGTGGGGGCAGGAGACAGAGGAAACCGTGGTCTGTGATTACGTGTAGGAGTAACTTCAGCTCAGAGGAGGTGGGGAGGCTTGTGAGGGGTGGGGGCCTGGTCTGGGTGACTCAGGGCCTGCCTTGGCCTGCTGACCCCTTTTCTTCCTGCCGGGGCCTTAGCCCTTCCTTTCTCGGGGCCAGCCCTGCCAGGAGACAGGAGTCTTGAGGGGGCCATAGTGATTACGGTGTTTTCCAGGGCCGAGGAGGGAAGTCACCGAGATACCTGTTTCCTGCCTTGGCTGGGTTTCCTCGCTGGGGAGGCTGCAGGCGGGGGGGAGGGGAGATGGAGGAGCCTCCCCTTCCCTCAGGGGCAGTGTTACCTCAGCTCTCCCCTTGACATAAGTGCCTGCCCTGCCCACCCCCGTCCCCCCCTGCTCCAGACCTGCTGCTGGGGAGGCGTTGTGAGTGCACCCTGGGGATTTCTGGAGGGAAGGCTGTAGGCCCGTCCACAGAGGGAGGCAGAGGCTGGAAGGGGCAGAGATAGACACCCCCCCTCCAGTGAGCTCCCTGTGTCTGGGGAGTTGTGGCCTCCGCCTGGCTTGGCCCAGGCCTGTTCTCAGGCTGAGCACAGGCAAGTTGGGATCTGTGGGTCTGAGGCCCGGCCTGGGAGACGGGTAGAAGGAAGGTGGCAGAAGGGGACTGGGTTCAGGGCTTGGAGTGGTGGGGATGGAGGTCTTGGGGTGCTAGGCCAGGTGATGACAAAATAATAGGGATAATTCACATTTATCGAGTGCCCACTGCCTGCTAGGCATGGAGTTTCTCAGTGAATCCCCACATGTTGTCCCCCTGCCCAGAACCTCCCGCCCTCCCCATGTGGCTCACAGTCAGACCTAAGCCCCTGACTTCATAGAGCCCACAAGGCCCCATGAGGCCTGGCCTCCCCACTCCCTCTCGCCTCTCTCCTCCTGCCAGCTCTCCCCTCACTCCTTCCCTCCAGCTACACCGTCTGTTTCTAGAACATGCCGAACACACTCCCACCTTAGGGCCTTTGTATCTGCTGTTCCTTCTGCCTAGAACACTTGTCTCCCAAATATCTACGTGACCCTCTGCTTCACTTCCTTCAGGTCCCCGACTACTCTGCCCAACATTTGCTTTTTTTTTTTCTTGTCACTGTCTGCCGTGTATTTGTTTACTTGCTTATCTCTCTCCTCCCACCCATTTAAGGTCCGTGAGAGCAGGACCCTACGTGTTTTGTTCACTGCTGCTGTGTCTTTGCACCTGCAGGTAATAAGTGCTTACTGAATGTGTCTGTTGCGTGCATTAAGCTGTGGCTACTGGTGTGGTCCCCATTCTGTAAGCAGAGGAAGTTGAGGCACAGAGAGATTACTAACTTACCACATGCACACCCTCTGGGTGGTATCCGGAGCCGGGGCGTGAAGCTGGATGGAACTCTCCTCACCAGTCTTCCTACTGGATCCCACTTGCTTGTAGCTGGCAGTAGGTGTACATAAAACTGTTGTCACTGACGTTGATAAAAGTTAGAACTCAGGTCCTCAGTGGTGCAGAGGCCACCTCAGGCAAGGAATAGTGGGATCTGGCTCTGGGACAGAGGCACTCAGGATGGGTGTGCCTCAGTGTCCACGGGGCCTCCTGGGGATGCTTGCCCTGGCTGGAGCCTAGAAAGACTAAACTCTAGGGTGGTCATTTATGGGATTACCTGTTCATTTGTAGGTTTGTTAATTAATTAATTTCCTCATTAAGTATTGCCTGGGACCCTATAGACAGTTGAATCGATCGAGGCATTTCGAGGCCAGGCCCTGCCCTGTGTGGGAAGCAGGGGGAAGAACGGCAGCCTAGCTGCCCTGCGTGGAGCCCTCACTTGGTTCCCCTGACTGTTCCCTGGGGACTCAAGGTTTGGGGTGAGTCTGCAGAGGCTTCAGGGCTGCCTGGCCTTGGGGTGAGAGTCTCAGGAGGGAGGGGCCGCCCAGGATGTGGAAAGATCTGGAGTGATGATTCAGAGGCCATTTGGAGGCCAGACACGTGGGTTCTGGACCCTCAGACCACTTGGGGCGTGTGGGAAGGACTCCCAGCTCTGGCCTGTTGCCCCCCTCCCCAGCCCAGTCCCAGCTGTGAGGGGTCAGGCTGGAGGAGGAGGGGGCGAACATGACCCCATCCTCCAGCGCTTCCTGAGGATCTGCTGAGGCCACTGCGCCCTCCTCTCAGGGCCCACCCTGGCCTTCACCCCATCTCGCTCCTACCAGGAAGGGGGAGGTTGGACTGAGGGTCCTGGCGCTGCTGGAATGTTGCTTCAACCTGGCCCTTGGCCTCTTTGGCCCTTCTGCCCCCTCCTGCTCCCAGGGCCTGGCTGGGGCCTCTGCTGGCCGCCCCAGCGCCCAGAGCTGGCTGACTGAAACCCAGAAGAATGTGTGGAACTTGCTTCGCGGGGAGCCGCCAGCCTCACTGCCCAGCCTGGTGGCGTCGGGTCCATGTCAATAGCGGCCTTGAGAGGGGAGTGGCTCACGGCCGCTGGGGGTGGCTGGGCCAGGGGCACCGTCATGAAGGCCCTGGGAACAAGGTGGCTCTTTGAGGCCTGGGAATGTGGGGCCTTCGAGTCTTGGCCACCCCCAGAAGCCACCCTGCCCTCCTTTCCCCGATGCCCCTCTGTGCCAGGACTGCAGGGACCTGAGAGCATCCTCGCCCTGAGACATACTTAGGACCAGCTCCCAGCTACCGACCAGAGCCCATCCCCTGAGGCACGGGGGAGGGCACCCTGTTTCTCTGTTCTCTGGATTTTAGGGGGGCATCTGGCACACAAAGGCTTGCAGTGTGTGTTGAATGAATGAATGGACAGATACATGTGATTAAATATCGTGTCAACTGCAGTCCCCTACAGGTGTGTGTTAGACTTAAAATTCGTTTAACAAGTATTTATTGAGCATCTTCTAAGTACCTGACCCTGTTCTAGGAGCTGAGGTTACAGCAGAGAACGAAAGTCAAATTCCCGCCCCTCCGGTAACTTGCATTATAGCTAGTGCGGGAAGACAGACAATAAATATATGCCAGGTGGGGATAAGTGCTCGGAAGAGAAAATAAGGCAGGGAAGAGGATGGTGATGAGCTGGGGTGGGGTGGTCAGGAAAGGCCTCTGGTAGATAACATTTGAACAGAAGGCATCTTAAGGAAGTAAGGGTGTGAGCCCTGCAGATATCTGGGGAAAGGGCCCTCCAGGCAGGTGGAACAGCTAGTGCAAAGACCCGGAGGTGTGCTCGGCATGTTTGTGGAAAGCACGTGTTTGTGGAAAACCAGGCTTGTGTGGCAAGAGCAGCATGAGTGAGGGGGAGCATGGTAGATGCGGCCAGAGGTGGCAAGGGGAGATGGGGAGAACCTTGGCCGTGGGAAGAACTTTGGATTTGCTTCTGAGTGAGATGAGAAGAAGAATGTGCAGAAGAGGACGTGGAGGGTCAAGGACAAAAGCAAGGAGGCCGTGACCCAGGCCAGAGACGGTGGGAGTTCATACCACAGCCGTGAGGATGGGAAGAGGTGGTTGAGTCCTGAGTATATTTTGAAGGTAGGGCCGACAGGATTTGCTGATGGATCGGGGGTGGGGTGGAACGGAAAGAGGAGTCAGGCATGTCTTCACGGTCTTTGACATGTGGCATGAGCATCCAGAAGGATGGAGCTGCCACCAACTGAGATGGGAAAAATCCAGGAGGTGCTGGCTTGGGAGGAAGATGGAGAATGGCAGGTGATGGAGGGGGTGACAGGTGGAGGATGGAGAGGACCTGGAGGGGGGGCAGCGTGGGACTGACTCACAGCCCGGGCAGTCAGCCTCCTCCCCGTCCCCCACCTTCATCAAGGGGGTCTTGCTAAGTGTACATTCATGGAGCTTGCAGACACTGATTCCTTAGGAGCCCACAGCCTGAGCTCATGGCTTATGTGTTTGTATGTGTATTTGGAATTTACTGTCTTCCCCCTCCTGGAATGGAAGCTCCA
The DNA here is from genome assembly GCA_031878705.1 of Tapirus indicus. Taxonomy (NCBI): domain Eukaryota; kingdom Metazoa; phylum Chordata; class Mammalia; order Perissodactyla; family Tapiridae; genus Tapirus; species Tapirus indicus. Next base: position 100,986,115 of record CM062924.1, on the reverse strand, counting down.
TGAGGGCAGGGACTCAGTTTTGTTCACTGCAGTTTGCCTGGTGCCCAGGCTCCTTGCTGAGGACTGGGAAGGGGCTGCTTTTGCCCCTGGACTCAGGAGAGTTGTCCTTCCCAGCCACTGTTCTCTGCTGAGACCTGAAGCATGTGGGACAAGCCGGGGCGCCCATCTGCCATCTTCCACTTGTCTGTGCCCTCACTGGACTCAAAACCCCTTTCTCTGGGCACTGTGGTCAATCAAGGCTCAGAGGGCCCTGCATTTGAGTCTCAGCTTGGCCCCCATTGGCTTTGTGACCTTGGGCAAGTTGCTTCATCTCTCTGAGCCTCAGGTCAGGAATAGGAATCATGATGCCTATTTCCCAGGTGGCTGTGAGACCAGGTAGATGCACCTCGCTCAGTGTCTGGAACGTGATAGGTGTTTGACAGTCCGTGGCTGCTCTGTTAGTCTTGGTCCTGCCGAGGGCAAGGCCGGTGTGGTACTTGACCCGCCTTCTCCTGGTCACAGCTGCTGCTGTCTATTGACCCAGGCCCCGCTCTGGGCTTGTTGAATGAATGGCCGAGTAAAGGGATCATCCTGCTCCCTCTGCTTCTCTTTCACAGTCTGAGCCCCGGATGTAACAGCATCTGATCTGTCACTGCCCCCCTTCCCCCACTGAGGCCGCAGCTGCAGGACAGAGTCCACCCTTCCACCCTGATTGCTCCTTCCTGGAGGGGGAAGAGGGGGGCACACCCCAGGGTGTGGCCTGGGAAAGGCTGGAGCCTGTGGACGCATTGTCCCCTTCCCAGATGTGTGCAGTTGGTGGGCTCTGAGCAAGAAGAGGTGTGGCCAAGTGGCTCCCATGGGTGCAGAAAGGATGTTCATGCGTCTTAAGGGGAGCGGCTGAGGAGGACTTCCTGGGACCCCATCCCAGCCCCATCCTCCTTCAGGCCCACACTGGAGGAGGCAGGACTTCGCCCAGGGAGCCCTGAGAAGACCTGTAGCAGGTCCTCATTTGCCAGGGTGGGTGGGTCCATGCAGCTCTAAATCTGGCCCCAGTGGGCTCTCGGAGAAACAGCCGGACTAAAGAGAAAGAGAGATGCCAGTGTGTGGTGACTTCTCTCCCTACCCTGTGCCTTGGGCTTGGGCTACTGGGTGGAGATATGCCCAGTAGGTGGGTCACGTCTAGGTGTTTCATTTTTTAACATTTGGCGTCTTTCCCCAATCCCAGTCTGTGGGGAGGGGGAGGGCTTCAGAGGCGGCCTCGGGTGACCCCACAGATGCTTCTCCTGGGGTGGGGCAGGGAATTCCCAGCTGCCTCTGGCCCCTTCCCAGCCCACCTCCAGGTGCCTGCCCCCACCTCCCCATGCTTGCCCCAAGGAGCCAGCTCTGGCCCCCACCTCCCGGTCCCGGCCTCCCCTCCTTACCCCAGCTGACTCATCTGTCTCCTTGTTTGGCGTTTCCAGTTTTCGAATAGTTGGGAACTGGGATCATGCCTCTTCTTGGATCCCTCACTGGGCTGGATGAACTGAAATTCTGGCCTCATAAATTCTAGCCTCACGGCCTCTTTCACTTAACAATTCTACTCCCTCTCCTGCCATTTGCCTTCCTGTCTCCCTTGGGCCAGAGGAACAGAGACCCAGAAGTTTCCTGACGACATACCAGTCTCTTCTCTCCCCTGGGACCTCCAGGGTCTCCTCTCCAGGGACCTCGGTCATCCAGATCATCAGCCAGTGCTCAGTGAGCGCTCATGCCTTGATTAAAATCACCACCGTCTCTTGAGCCAAGCCCCACACGGAGTTCTCTCTGGGCGTTATCCCATAGAATCCTCAAAGCAGTCTTTTGAGGTTGGCGTTATCTCCATTTTACCGGGAAACTGAGGCACAGAGAAGGGACATGGCTGGCCCAAGTCATCCATCCAGTCCATGGCACAGCTGGGGGTAGAGCCCAGATTGTCTGACTCAAGACCCGTCATCCCTTTCCCAGTGGCTCCAGCCTGTTGGGTGGAGAGAGCATGATCCGGGAGGACTGGCATAGTCAGGGCAGGCTGCCTGGGGGCGGTGGACCAAGCTAGCTTTGGCAGAGGGTTCAGCAAGCTGCAGATCCGCCATGTGGGCTTATCCAGCTCCTACTTCTCAGACTTGGGTACCGTTTGCCCCTTGGCCTCCATCTCAACTTAGTGTTAACATTCCCTAGGGAGATGGAGTTGGCTTTCCCTGGGATTGAGACCCTTGGGAACCTGGATCCTTCTCAGCCAGCTCTCAAGCTCTCTGTGGGGCCTGCAGGGTTTGCCGTGTTTGGAATTCGGTGGATTTTTGCTGAGTGGGGCCTGCTCTGAGCCAGCCTTGTGCCCACCTCAATCCTGGGGACCTGGGTGAAAAACGAGACACAGAAGCATGTGGCCCAGCTGAGGGAGGAATCTACTTACAATTCCCAGACTGTGTCATTTGAACCTCCCTGTGCAGTGGAGGAGTCAAGAATTCATCCATCCATCCATCTGTCATGGATCAATCATTCATTGATTCACTCATTCATTGCTGAGGACCTACTGTGTGCCAGACAGTGTGCTCAGTGTTTTATCTGCATTATCAACTCTCCTATGTAGTTGGGATTATGCCTCCATTCCTCAGATGAGAAACAGCTCAGAGGAGAGTGGTGACTTGCCCAAGATCACACAGCGAGGTGCAGAGGAGGTTGAGAGCTGAGTCCAGCTCTGTCAGTCCTCCTGGGAGAAGTTAGAGGCCTGGTCCTTCCCCTCCAGAAGCTCTGGGTCTTGGAGAGGCAGGACTTGTGAACCGTAAGTACCCAGCACAACTCAAGGTCCAGACGACAGAAAATTGTCAGGGAAGGAAAAGAGGCATTTGGCATGAGTTATCTCGAAAGACTTTCTGGAGGAAGTGGGGCTTAAAAAGCAAGGAGGATTTGGCTGGCGGAGGAGGAAGGCAGCCGGGGCAGGGGTTCAGAAGTTGTCCGCATTGTCCCTAGATTCACGTTGTTGTCAAGCATGTAAGCAGGAAGGCCCTGGCCTGCTGCTGGAGTCATTGACACTGGGGAAAGAATGAGAGGAAGTCACCAAGATAGCCGAGGTGACATCCATCCCAGTCCCCTGCCCTGTACCTGGCCAGACCAGGAGGCAAGAGGTCAGGTCAAGGCCTGGGCTTGCCCGCCAACTACTGACCCTCTTCTCTGGCCTCGCTCTTTCTACCCACAGAATGGGCTCCTTTCTTGCTCTTTGGCCACCTGCCAGCTCAGAGGAAAGGGATGTTGAGTTCTTGGAGAAAATTGCTAGTTTCCCCTCAGGAGTTGGTGGTATTCCATTCTCTGGGGCTTGGGGCGGTAGACACCCTGCGAAGCCCACCATCTTACCAATCCCACCTCTTCCTTCATTGACACTACCAGCCTGCAAGTGCCAGGCCCTGGGTTAGGGAAACAGATGAAGGAGATGTTTCCCTGCTCCCTTAGACCTCCTTGAAGCCTAGCCTGTCCTCCCATGTGAACCTGGGATCACCCCTGCAGTGGTCTGCCCACTTTGGTTCACCTCTGCACCCCTTGGACACCTGCCACTGAACTAACATCCAGGGGCCCTGTAAATATCTGTTTAGTGAGTGAGCACTAGACTAGGAGTCACAAGGTCCCTGTACTCCTCCTGGCCCTGCTGTGTGATCCAGGGCAAGTCATTTAACTTCTCTGAGCTTAGTTTTCCCCAGATGCAAAATGAGACCATTCATTCATTCATTCAACAAACATTTATGGAGTGTCAGCTCTATGCCCGGCCCTGTGTTAGGTATAAACACCAAGCATGGGTCAAAGGAGCTTCTTGTCTGATAGGGGAGACAAGCTGGGTGGTGGGCTAGTCAATAAATGGGGAGAGGGGGAAGCAGGCTGCATTCAAGGAAGAGTCTTCTAAGAGCTTTAGAGCTGGTTTTCAGGGCCACGTGACCTCTGGGAGATATCTGGGGTCTTTGTGACTTTGTCTCAGCCCCCATTTGTTATTCTAGTTACTGCCACATTCTGTTTCCCTGGCGATTAGCTTGTGGGAAGAGAGGACCTGGGTAGACAGCTCCCCCTGGGCTAGGGCAGGGGAGAAGACCCCTGGGGGTGGAGAGGGGAGCAGGCCGATTTTATTGTGAGTCTCAGATGAGCTCATGGGTGTGGAAAATAGGGAGGGCTATTTATATTGTCTGGTTATTTTAATTTAGGAGACATGGAAGCTGCCTGCGGAGCTCGGGTTTGGGGTTCTGCGGCACTGAGTGGGTTAAAAGAGGGGAGTAGGCTGAAGCTGCTGCTCTCTGTCTTCCTTCCTCTTCTCTCTCCCCCACTTCTGGGGGAGGTGGAGGGAGGCAGGGATCAGCTCAGGCTGGATCTGACTTGAGGAAATGGAAGGAAAGGGTTAAATTGGCCTGGTTTCCCACCTCCCAGTGGGAGGAGGTGGGTGGGAGGAGGCAGGTGGGAAGAGGTGGGGAGAGGGGACAGGGACGCTGGGGCAGGAATGTGTGATAAGATCAAAGCTTTCAGCCTGCCTGGGGCTCACCTCTGTTTCACCTGAGCAATTGAAGGGAATTCTCTAAGCGGGAGGAGGATGGAGAATGTGACCCCTGGGGGAGGGCGTTGCAGGTCCCACCCTCCTCCCTCAACTCTCCAGGAGGCCCCCCCTCCTGCAGGCCTCAGGTACGCCCTCCCATCCACCCCCCATCTCCCAGAAGGCCCAGCTCTTGCCCCGAAAGGTTCTGGAAGCCCCAGGGCCACCTTTACTTGGCACATCCAGACTGAGGGACACCCTCCTTACCACCCCCACCCCCGCCAACTCTCTCACCCCTGGGGTTTTCAGGCCAGGGTTCAGAGGCTCCTTTATGTGGCCTGTTAGCACCCCCATCAGTTAATTCTGCAGGTTGTACTTAAGGATAGTGTCATGGGCAGGAGGCACAGCCCTGAGTCTTGTCCTAGCTCTATCACGTATTGCTATGTAACCCTAGGCTGGTGGTTTAACCTCTCTGAGCCTCATGTGTCAGCTGGGAATGGTAATAGCTCCTTTGCAGGGCTTTGGTGAAGATTAGAGTTCATGTAAATCTCCTACAGCCAGAAGAGGCAGTTGATAAATAATAGGAACTATTATTTTGTGATTTTCTTCTTCCACCTTCAAGGCTGCCCCTGGTACTTGGTCCTAGGTAAACTAGGGGGCTCGATTTTGTTCCGCCTCCTCCCCCCGACCTAGAAGGCCCCAAGCCCCAGGGTCCATCCTCCTGTCCAACGCTCATGGGTCTTCATAATGGTGGCAGGGGGAACAGGGCAGGAAGGGTGAGTGAAGAGGGCCCAGACGCTCTGCAAGTGCCCTCAGGCACCTGCTGGGCCACCCGCCCTAGTGATCTCAGGTTAGGCCTTCCCTGCCAGCCTGAGTCGGCCAGGTGGTCCAAGCCACCTCTCTTCCGTACCAGGGGCCTCAGCAGCCCGGCTGTGTGGCTGGGAAGGTGGCCCCAGGAGGCCCCAGCTGGGAAGGGGCCCGGAGCTGGCCCTGGAGTGCCGCAGCCTCGGCTCCTGCCTAGGCTGTCCGCCCCAGCTCTGCCCCGTTAATGATTACTCTGGGCGGCTGGAGAGCAGGGGAGGGGAGGGCCGCCGTCCCACTCCTTAACCACTGGTTGCACCCAAGGTATGTCAGCACTTTGGGTGTTCCCTGCTTTAATGTGGCAGCCCTGCTCTGGGGCACGTGGGGTGGGGGAGCAGGGAGCAGGGGGTTGGAGTCACAGATTGACAGGCAGCCTGTGCCTCTGGGGTCCTAGGGACAGACTTAGGGCCCACAGGATCTGGGTGAAATGTGAGCTAGGGTATAATAGGCCCCAGTGGTTTGGCGCCAGCCATGTGACCAGACCCTGCAATAATGCACCAGGTGGGCAAGCCCCTTCTAGAACAACAGAAAAAAAACCTTTGCTCCTCCTCTCCTGGGCTCGGACCTTGCAGAGGAGTCCCAGCTGGAAGGTGGTGTGATGGTTAGGGCTTTGGGGCAGCTGTGCTTGGGTTCCAACCTTCCAGCCCAACTCTGCCATTTCTAGGCTGTGTGACCCTTGGCAAGTCACTTCACCTTTCTGAACACCCGTTTCCTGAAACAAGATAATACTAATTCCTACTTTGCAGGTGTCAGTGAGCCAAGGTGTGGGAAGTATTTAGCTCATAATTAATACCTAGGGAATGGTAGCCATTATTACTGTTACAGTTTTTGTTAGTAGGAGAAAGTGAAAGTTGAATCCTCGTCTTGGGTAACCAGGGCAATAGTGGCCCATGGGATGAGCTGGAGGAGTCGGGGTGAAAAGGAAGCCTGGGGAGATCCCAGGAACATGTATGAAGAAGACATATATGAGAAGGCTGGAAGGATGGAGAGAACAGGGCTTTGGCGGGATCTCTCCGTCCACCCCAGGCCCACCTCGGGGTGTCCTCTCAGCCCCGGTTCCTCCCTGGGCTGGGTCCTGAGGTTGGTGCAGGGCCAGAGTGGGGGAGGAGGGAGAATTGTTTATTTTGGTAACATTAGGGCATTTTCCCCCTCTGGCAGCTGCTATTTTGAGAGCCTGGAGAGCAGGGGCTATGGTTAAATTAGGTAATGTTGCTCCAGAAGGAATGTGTGAAGCAGTGGGGCCGAGGCTGAAGGGAGAGGCCGGCCGGTTCACTCCATATAAAATTAAACTGCAGCTGGAACAGAGCAGCTCAGGCCGCTCTATAAGGCAATGGAGGGCGAGGCCGCTGGAAGCTGCTGCTATGGGGGTGGAGGTGATAGCCCAAGGCCTCTTTTGGGGGAGCCTGGGCCCACGCCCGGAGGCCTGGCTGGCCCAGCAGGGGCTGGCGATGGGGCTGAGGGGCAGGCCTGGTGTGTCCTCAGCTCTGTGCCTCTGGCTGCCACTCGAGGCGGGTGGGGCTTGGGGTGGTGTGATGCACGGGAAGGATGGATCTGCAGACTTGGCCTCGAATCCTGCTTCTGCCTCTTTCTAGCCTTCTGTGCTTGGGCAAGTCACTCAACCTCACTGGACCTCAGTATTATCAGTGGTGAAATAATGGTTCTAGCCCCCTAGGGATGTTTCTTGAGGATTAAATCTCTGGAAGAAAAAGCATAGCTAACTTTTATTGAGGGCTACTGTGTCCAAGGGGATGTTCTAACGCCAAGGGTGGTCCATGCACCAGCAGCTTGGGCCTCACCTGGGAGCTTGTAAGAAATGCTGAGTCTCAGGCCCCACCCAGACCTGCTGAATCAGAATCTGTACGCTAACGAATCCCCAGGAGATTCAGGTGTGTGTTAAAGCTGGAGAAGCTCTGCTGTTCATACATTGTCTCATTTTGTCTTGGAAACTACCCCCGTGATGTAGGAATTATCACTGACAGTTGTGAAAACAGGCATGGAGAGATGGCCAACATAGAAACTCCATCAATTTCATTCACTTCCCAAATTCTGCCCCTTCTTCACCTCTTTTGGTCTGAACTGGGGTCGGAGAGAGGAATGGGATATTGAAGTCCCTGGCAGGACTGGGGAAAGTCAGGAGTGTCCCCTGCCTTTGAGACTTAATCAGACTCTCTTCTCTCCATTCCCCAATGGGATCAGCACAGCTGGACAGAGGTCGTCTCCCCAAAGTCGTTCCACACTTCCTGTCCTTGGAGAAAGATGGGGCAGGAAAGGAGTTCTCGATGTGGCCTGTGGTACAGACAGTGGCCACTGCCCAGCAGGTTGGAGGGGAGGAGGAGTCAGAGCAGGGACTGCCCTGGGTTTAGTTATTGTCACCCTGCCCATCACTGGTAATTTTGGGACCAAGTCAATCTGGCAGCAAATGTTTTGAGGAACACCTGCTACGTGCCCAGCCCAGCAGAAGTATCCTAAATTTCCCCCAATTCCAAAGACGCTTCATTATACGGAAAAAAAAAAGTTACCACAGTTTATTTAGCACTTACCATGTACCACACACTGTGCTAAGCACTTGACTTACATTATTTCTTTTATCTATTTAATTTCACTGTCAGTTTCCTCATGTATAAAATGGAGATAGTAATAATAATACCTGTCTCATGGGAAATTGATGATATTTTCAAGTGCCTGCACATAGTGTTTGTTAAATAAATATAATAAGTACAAATAATCTCCCAGCAAGGCAGGTACCATCATTGCCCCCATTTTACAGATGTACAAATTGAGGTCCAGAGCAGGGAAGGGACTCGCCTGTCAGGATCACAGGAGATTGGGCCAGAGCCATAAGAAATCAAGTCCCCAAACTTCTAAGGCACTGTTATAATTCAATTCAATTTACTAAATATTTGTATATTACCCCCTAGCTGCTGTTTGGCATTGGGAAGTATCTAAAGGTTAAAATATAAATGTGTATATGAAAGATGAAAAAAACCCAACCTGGTGTTTGTCCCCAAGGAACTTTGGTTCCAGCAGGAGACTAGAGACATTTACTCAAGTGGCTATAATTAAGACCAAATGTCTAGTCCTCTACGAGGTAGAAATTAAGTCCTACGGATATGTGGCGGGGAGAAAGATGTCTTTGTGGGGGGTCCAGGAAGACTTCAAAGTGGAGGTGGTAGTTGAGCCAGGCCTTGAAGCATGGATGAGTAGCTTAGATTGGGAGTCATAGGAACAGCATTCTAGGAGGAGAGAACAGCATATATAAAGGCCGAGAGGCAAGAAAATGTGCCCTGTGCTCCCGAGAGAGTGTCATCCAGTTTTCCGGAGCCTCGGGGGGCTTCATGGCGTCTGGGGTGATGAAGTAGAGAAAGCCAAGCCCACTTTCTTGTCACTGAACATTCCCAGTGTTCTCAAAGACTTGGGTCCTCAACCAGCTGGAATTATTCCATCATCATTCTGCCCTTTTTTCATGTCAAGAAATCAAAGACTTTTATAAATGGCCTGCCTGAGCTTCTGGTCAGCGTGTGATAACCGGTGTAGCCGACAGAATTCGGGCCAAAAGCAAGAGACTTGATGCCTTGATTAACTGGGCAGCCTTATCACCCACACACGTCCAATTTCCGTTCGTCTTTTGCCGTGCTGACAATAACTCTGCGTGCAGAGCACGGTGGAAGGGCCACGCCTGGGTTCTGATTTCGCCTCTGCGGCTTACCAGCTGTGTAGCCTTGGGTAAGCCTCAGTTTCCTCCTTTGTAAGACGGAGATAACTCTACCTCCAGGCTTGGTTTAAGGATTGATGATGGTATAATCTGCACTGTCCAATATGGTAGCCATTGACCACGTGTGACTGTAAGTTTGATTAAATAAAATTAAATTTAGAAATTTACAATAAAAATTCAGTTTCTCAGTTGCACCAGCCACATTTCAAGTGCACAATAGCCACAGGTGGCTAGTAGCTACTTTATTGGATAATGTAGATGTAGAACATGTCCATCACTGCAGAAAGTTCTATTGGATGGCACTGGTGCATATAAAATGCCGTGTGCACTCAGTATGGAGTGGCTTTGTCATTATTACTGGTTCCCTGTCCCAGTTTGGAACCTCCAGTCTGTGGAGGCCTGAGAGACCCTTGGGCCTCAGTGGAGGCGGACAGGATTGCCCCTCCCGCAGTTCTGTGCCTGCTTTCTCCTCGGCAGCTGGGGAGGTTTCTCTCCCCTCGCCTGACTCCACCCGTAATGTTCAAAAGTTGCTGACTTGGCTCCATGCAGCCCACCTTTCCTCCCCTAATTTCCCACCTACTCCCCTCAGCCTGTCTCTGCTTCTCTCCCCATTCAGCTGGTGGCATCTAGGGATCTCCATGTCCAGCCTCCGAGATTCCCACTGCCCATTCCTGAGGGCTGGAGTCGGGGAGGAGGCCTCCCCTGGTAGTCCCAGCTCCCTTTGGAGGTGCTGGCTGCCTGGGCCCCTCTCAGCAGGGTGGAGATGATGGTTTGTTGTGACGGGGGCCGTGGGCAGCCTGCCCGCTCTAACGCGCCCGTATCTGGGCACCAAGCATGCTGTTTGCACTTGGCCAGGCCTCAGGGTCTGGCCCGGTGCCCACGAGGGCTGGCCTGCCTTGGTACCCCTGGTTACAAAGGCTGATCGTGGGCCTCTGCCTGGTCAGAAACACCAGGAGCTGTTTCTGGGCTGGGTCCCAGGTCCTGGGGATGAGGGGCATGTCTGACACCTGGAGCTGGAGTGCAGGACAGGTTCTCGGCTGTGGCTGGGCCCTGGATGCTGAGTAAGGACTAGACCCAGGCAGGCATAGGCAGGGTGCAAACACCTGGAAGCCAGGCAGGAGGTCACCTGGGGCGGTTCGGGTTGGTAGGATCTGCATGCAGCATTCACACCTGCTGGGGAGGAACTTTGGGTCTGAGATGCCAGAGAAGCTCAAGGTTACCTCCCAGCATCATACTCTCCCCTCCCCCTTGTTTTGGCCTCCTCTCTCATCAACTAGGAGGTGGACGAACAGGCATCCTTGGTCCATGAGTGCTGAGGACATGGGGGCCCAGCAAGGACATGTAACTTGTCTGAGATCACACAGCGAGTCTGGAGGAATCAGATATCTGACTTCAAACACCTTACCTGTTTTTCTCCTGTTCTGTCCACCCCCGTGGGAGCGCTGAGGCAGTATCCCCTGGACACTTGGCTGAGAAGGAGGGTTGGCATTCTGGCCCGGCCACTTACTCCTTCCGTGACCAAGCCTCTCAGCCTCATGTTCCTCATCTGAGGAATGGGGATAATTATACCTCACTCTCAGGGCAGTTAGGAGGGTTAGATAACTGGCCTCCTGGCTGTTTCTAGAACATTCCAAAGATATTCCTGCCTCGGGGCCTTTACAGCTGCTGTTCCCTGTGCCCAGAGTCCTCCTCTATGCATGGTAAGTGTGGCCTTGCCTGATGGCCTGTTTGAAATATCACCACCCACCCAGCCGCTCCCTGTCCCCCTGTACTTTTCTTTTTAGTGCTCTCGCCATTTAACAAACACGAGTTATGGTCCAGCTCGCTCCGTGTAGAATGTCAGCTGCGAGAGGGCAGAGAACATGCATGGTTCATAGTACCTGCTCACATAACCATTATTGGTTCTTTTCCCTTCTCCCGACACCTGAGAGCCACTGTTTGTTGAGCCCTTACTGTGTGCCAGGCCCTGTGCCACGTGACTCACAGCTCAGCTCCATGAATTTCACAGAGTCCCTATCACAGCCTTGTCACTTCTGTATCAGAAATGAGGGGTGGGAGGTGATGCAGTGACTTGCCCAAAGCTACCCAGCTGGGAAGCGGCAAAGCCACTTCCAACAGGGTTAGTCCTGCTCCCCATCTCACGCTGTGCCGCCTCCTATGTTGGGGTAACGAGATCAGAGCTGTCACCCAAACTTGGGGCTCAGAATCCACGTTTGACAGGATTGAATGGATCAGATTTAAGTGTGGCTGTCAATCTTCCAGCCCTCTCTTCTCCCCCTGAGATTGGTCAGTTATGACGGCTCCCACTGTCCCAGAATGACAGGGCCCTGTGGCTGGGGAGCCCCAGAGACCAACCTGAGACCCCAGGGCGGGGCAGGGAGCAGAGGGTGGGCCCCGGTGCAGGCGTTCTCTAGGCTATATGAGGGCCGGTGGACAGGATGTTCTTCAGGCTGCAGACATTCCTGGTCAGAGGTGGCAGGCAGCAGGAGATTTACCATTTCCGGTAACCCGAGTCCCTGGGAGGTGAGTTCTCCCTGCCAAGGACACGCACCCCTCACTTGCCAGCCCTTCCTGCCCTTTCCTTGGCTGGGCCTGCCTGCCTGGGGATTAGGATGGGCCGGAGGGACCAGCTCTAAGTCCCAGAGGTTGAGACTGGGGTCTCAGGCCCTGATCGGCCCCCCACAAAGACCCAGCCTAATGCCCCCCTCCCAGAGTCCTCGTCTATGGGGCCCCAGACTCCAGCCTTGGGGAAGGAGGTGTCATCGTGGAAGATGAAGGACCCAGTGTTAGGAGCCAGGAGACTTGATCCTGGGTCTGCCTCCACCATCAGCTTGCTCGGCGGGAGACTTCTTCCTCTCTTCTTCTTCGAGCTGCCACATCCCCTCCAAGTACCCAGCACTGCCGTATGCACCGTGCATACGTAGTCCAACTTAGCCTTATAACAACGTGGGGGGTGGGCACTAAAGTGAAGCTCAAAGACATCAGGCCACCCGGAGGGCAGTCAGTGTCACAGATGGGATTTGAACTCAGGCTCTCCAACACTGGTGAGTCCTCCTTGGTGTCCTTACTTCCCCTCTATGGGCCTCGGTTTCCCCTTCTGATAAGGGAGGGTGTTGGGCTAGGTAATCCCTTCTGGCTGGACAGCCCAGGACCCGGGAATCTGTGGGAGCCTTTTGCAGGTAGGTTCTCTCGAGCCTTACCTAGCCTGTGAGGGGCAGAGCAGGAATGATTCTCCGTGGGGGTTCTGGAGAGCTCACTCTCTTGGCTTGTGAGCTCTTGGGTGGGTGGGGTGGGAAGGGAGAAAGGGTAGAAGTGACACTCAAACCTAGTAAGTGCCAGGCACTGGGTTAGGCTCTCGGGTTGTCCTGTTGAATCTTCACAGCAGCCTTGTGAGGTGGCCATTGTTATTCCCATTTTACAGATGAGGAAACAGAGGCTCGAGAGGTCAAGTGATTTGCCCAGGCTGCACAGCTAGGATGTTGCCAGGCTAAAGTGTCCAGTCAGCTCCAAGTGGTATGAGGTGGCATGTGGCCAATACACATTTCCTAGGATGGCTTTGATTTATTAATAAAATAAAAATAGTAGTCTTCCCAGGAAGCTGGAAATATGTCCCGGAATTTGAATACCTGTGCATCCAAACTACATCTCCCAGGCTGCCTCTGACATCCGGAAGTGGCCCAGGAATCCTTTGTTAAACTGTTTCTCCATGTTTGCTTTGGAATATATGGTCAGTGGTAATTATGGGTGTGCAAGAGTTCAGAGGAGCGAGCGCTGCGTGGGCTGGAGCGGACTGGAAGGATTGGCACTGAGCTGGGAGTGGAGCTGAGGGGGCTGAGAGGGGCCTGGGGTGGGGCTGGTCAATGCTGAGTTCACAGGCTCCAGGAAGGCTCCCTGAAAAGCCTGCCACCTGGCCATTTGCCAGGAAACCACGAGGCCTCTCCTAGGACCCCCTTCCCACCCAGCCCTGCCCATCCACCTCCCCCCAGGGTCTCTGGGGCCACCCAGGCTCCAAGCGAGGCCTGTTTGGCCCATAGACCTTTGCTCCAGCCCCTCCACCCCCACTCAGACTTCCCCGGGAAGCGGGTAAAGGGCTGTGGGTGGGGCAGTGAGGCCTGTGTCCTGGCCAGTGGGCCCAGTGGGGCCAGGCTCCCTGGGATTTGAGCAGTTGACAGCATGAGGACTGAGATGACCCCAGCCAGCCTGCTCCCACCCACCTCCTGCTGTGGGGCCCTTGGCCCTGAGGACCTAGCAGCTGTCAGCAGGAAAGGGTGACAGGCGAAGGCCAGAGGTGACTTCTCCCCCTGCTTGGGCCAGGCCCAGAACTCTTACCAGCTGTTGTCAGCAGCTGCTGAGCTTTGTTCCAGAGCCAGCACTGGGCACCCCACTCCTCCCCCAGGATGTCTTCCCACCGTCCTTCATAGCCACTGCCCCTGGGGAGGGGTTGGGGCTAATATGGGGAACATGGTCACATCCCTTAGTTCCTTTGATCTTACTAATGATACGAAGAAATAGGAATTAATGCCCTGGTTTCTATGGAAGAGAAAACGGACCCAGAGAGGCCAAGTGACTTGCTTAAAGTCACATGGCTACTGAGTGGCTGAATTCAGGCTGCTGGCTCCCAGCTCAGTGTTCATTCTGCTGCCTTTCTTCACGGTGTGGTTGCGCAGGGTGAGGCAGACTTGGGGGTTCCTGGGTTTGACTCCCAGCTTGGCCACTTAGTAGTTTTACGACCGCAGGCCAGTTCTTTAACCACTTGGAGTGGAACTCCCATTTTCTTGCTTGTAAAATAAGATAATAACTGTACCTACCTCTTGGGATTATTGAGCAAATTAAATGAGATAATCAAAGTAAAGTACTTAGCATAAGGCCTGGCATGTTCTAAGTGCCCGAAATGAGATCTGGCAATATTATCATCAGAGTATTAGCCACCTGTGCACACAGCACTGTGGGTGGTTCTGTGGGGGTTACAGACACATGCCATGAATATTTATGTCAGTCAATAAATATTTATTTGGCACCTACTGTGTGCCAGGTGCTAGAAAAAGACCAGTGAAAAAACAGACAAAATTCCTGTCCCTGCCTACATTCTGCCCCACACCGTGGCTGGGAGACACGACTTCATCTTAACCCCAGAAGCCTCTAAACGCTTTTACGCACACTGGTATTATTTTATCGGCATTTTGCAGATGAGAAAACTGGGGCTGAGAAGATCAGTGGCAGAGCAGGGGCCAGGACCCAGCTCTTCTGAGGGTCTTTAGCGGTGGCCCTGGGGGCTTCCTGGAGGAGGAGGCACTTGTGCTGCATGCCTCAGGGCCTGGCAGGAGAGGTGGGGGCACAGAGAGTATGGGACGCAGCCACCACAGTCTGGGAAGCAACAATTTCAGGAAGGTCTTGCTGAGGTCAGGGCCTCTTGTTCCCCCGGGATGAGGCCCAGCCAGAGCTTTAAATACCCCATGCAGCCCAGAATAGCCCCTATTGTCTTGGCCTGCAGCTGGGGGCCCAGGAGGATCTTGAGGGGGGCTGATCTTGGAGGTGGGGAGCAGGAGGAGGTCTTCGGGCCCTTCCCTATATGGCAGGGGTGGTATTTCTGCGAAGACTTTTCCATTTGGCTCCTGCAGGAAGGCCTGCCTGTGGGAAGGGTGGAGCAGCTTCTGCTTCTGCATGAGCAGCGTGAGCCTGTGAGTGGGGGACTCCCAGGGAGGGCCATGTGCCCAAGCGAAGGTGCCCCTTTGTGTGCCAGGGATGTGTATGAGTTGGCCCACTGGACCCTCCACTGTGGGCCGCAGGTCCCTACCAGGCCTCCTGCACCTCTCCTGCCCTGGCTATCCTTGGCACCCTCTCCTGCCCTTGGGCTAGCTGTCCTCTGTGTTCAGGCTTGGGGAGGGACGGGTAATCCCGACCAGACCAAGGATGCTGGGGGCGTTCCTGGGCCGCCGTTCCAGCCTCCTGGATCTTGGATCACTGTAGCCTCTGCCCCTGACTTCAGCCTCAAAAGGTCGTGGTCAGTGGACTCCGAGGGGAAGCCAACCCCACTGGAAAAGGCAAAGAAGGGCTCCAGACGTACCTTTTCCGTTGGGACATTCCCTGCTGTCAGTATCAGGAATAGTTGTGCTTCTTCTAAGCAACGGGTTTGTTTTTACTTCATGGGACGTGGCATCCAGGGACTGGCCAGGTTTCCTTCCTCTCATTGGCCACTGGAAAGCTCAGAGTCAAATGAGTTGTTGCTTTCCCAGATCTCCTGAATTCAGCCCGTGCTTTCTGTCTGCTTGCCTCGCTCTCTTATGTATATTTAGTTAAGTTTCTCTTGCTATTATGTGTGCATCTTTGTAAGCTGCTTTGAGTCTTTCTGGAGCAGGGTGGTGGGGGAGGTATAAATAGATAAATGATGATGATGATGATGATGATGATAAGCCTTTGCTGGTCAGTTCCTAGCAGTCTGATCCTTTTGGCTTGGTTCAGACTTTGTAATTCCCTCGCTTGCCCCACCCTCTTTGCTGGTGGGAGTCACACCCTAATGTTTCAGGATTTCAGTGTCCTGAACTGTTGTTAAAGCGAGAAGGAACCTTTGGGATCATCTAAGTTGAGAGCTTTCAAACTTATTATTAAAGAGTGAAACCCTTATTTCAATCAGAATAATAGTATTTTGATTAAATACTATAATATTTTGATAACAGCAAACACATATAGAGCTAGCGCTCGTGCTATTTGTAGCATTTTACATTTTTATTTAATCCTCACAACAACCCTATGAGGTAGATAATATGAATCATCCTGCCCATTTTACAGATGGGGAAACAGAGGCACGGAGAGGTGAAGTGCCTTGCTCATGGCCTCACAGCTAACCAGGGACTGCACCAGACATATAATGCAGAAGTTCAGAATATAAAATTGAAAAAGGTGGATTTGTTTTGACTGCAGTGAGTATTTGGGGGAGGGGGCCCAAACTCCACCTTCCCCCTCTCTACCCCCTCACCCCCTCTCTAACGTGGCCCCCAAGGCTACTGAGGACAGACTGGAAACCAGTGATCTGGGCCTGCTTCATCATTTGCCAGAGGGAGCCTGAGGCCCGGGGAGGGGAGGGGACTTGCCCACAGCCCGCCGAGGGTAAGCGGGTGAGCTGGAAGCGATCTTAGTCCCTTGGGGCCCCCCTGTTGCCACCAGCACCTCCTCCCTCCCCTCGCCCCAGCCAACTCTGGTCCCCATCTCTGCACTCAGCAGCAAACTCTCCCTGAGAACACTCAGCTCTTTCCCTCTCTGGGACCAGGTACCGTCGGGCCTTTTGCAGGTCTTAGGGGACCAGAAGTGACAGGCGCTGGGCCACCCTCCCTCTCCGACAGGACTCATCCCCGTGAGGGCTGGCTGACAGCCAGGGAGAGAAGGGGCAGCTCCTGTCTGGGTTTCCTCAGACTGACAGGGTTTTCCCCTGAGGAAGGAACATACCAGAGAGATTGTGCCACCAACTAGCCTGTCACCCAGCCTGCTTTTCTTCCTCCATCAGCACTTCATCCCATGGGGCCTTGTCTTCAAGAACCCCCTTTTCAAAACCCCTGTAGTGGTAGTGGGTCGTATCTTACATGTAAAGCGTTACTGAAGGAGAGCTAGTTGGCAGCTAGCTGAGGCAAAGGTGTACGTTTAGGGTGGGTGTTCCCAAACTGTGTTCTGTGGAACCCTAGTCCCATGAGCTCTTCATTGAAGAAAAGGTTCCAAGTTAAACAAGTTTGGGAAACACTAAATAGCTGACCCCCTTCCCTTATCTTGGTATTCAAGACATTTAGGACTGAGGAAACCAGCTCAGCTTTGTGTAACCAGCCTTTCCCAGACGTATTTGTCTGCACTCCGGTCCAGGGGTACTGTGCCCTGGAATGGACATTAGTCATGAGGAAAGGGGATGGGGGCACTTCCTCTTATTTCCAGCTCTGTTGTCCACAGGCCTGTCTTCAGCCATGGGCTCGGCCCTGCCTGCCCCATCCTCCTTCTCCAGGAAGCAGATGGGGAAAGCCCTGGGGGAGGGGGGAGCTGGCCTCCTTGGCCACAGCTGTTCTAGCCTGTTTTTTCCTGTTGCCGATGCCCACGGGAGCAAGCAGGAGTGGAGTCACCGAGGCCGGGCCGTCTGGCTGCCTGGCTGCCTTGCGCAAGGCCCTGGAGCTGGAGCGGTGGCCGCTGGCCTCTGAGACCCCCGCCCACTCCCTGGGATGCTGGTCCGGGCTGCGGGCAGGTCTCTCCTCAGTGACCACTGGCAGCTTCTTGTCCCCCCAGAGATGGGCCTCCTGGCTGGAAAGTCCCAGGTGTCAGAGACGGCAGGAGCAGAGCTCAGGTAGTCCCGGTTTGGAACCAGGGGTCTGGCTTCAAGTCTTGGCTCTTCCAACTCTATGACTGTGGGCCAGTCAGTTTCTGAGCCATCTCTTCATCTGTAAACCCCATTCATTAATTAACTTAACAAATATTATTGAGCACCTACTGTGTGCCAGGTACTTTTAGGTGCTGGGGATACAGCCATGGGCAAAATGGGCAAAGTCCCTGTCTTCGTGGAGCTGATGTTCTAGTGGGGGAGAAAGATGATAGACAGATAAACATGTAAGTGTAGAGTAGAATGTGGGTGGTGAGGTGCTGTGAAGCAGGGTAAGGGAGCTGACAGATTCTGGACCTGGGATGTGGTCAGAGTAGGTCTCTGTGAAGGTGATATTTGAGCAGAAACTAGAAGAACAGGAGTGAGCATATCTGGGGGCAGTGTCCCTGGCAGGGGACACAGCAAGTGCAAAGGCCCTGAGGTGGGAGGGGTTGGTGTGTTTGAGGTCTAATGAGATGAATGTGGCAGCGAGTGGGGAGAACACGGTAGGAGCTGAGGTTGGAGAGGTGTGTGTAGGTGTGTGCGTTGTGTGGGTAGATCACACCAGACCTGGTTGGCCGTAAGAAGGACTTTTCTTCTGATCCTTTGATGAGTCGAGAGCAATGGAAAGGCCTCACCTGGTAGGTTCGGGAAGTGGTCATTGTTGTAAGTGGTGTCTCATGTCAACAAAAATGTGTGGAACATTCCCCCCGTCCTCCCATAGGCCTGGCACTGTGTGAGGGGATTCATTCATGAGATCTGTGGTCAGTGGCCCTGGAGGGCTTAGGCAGACCTGACCAGGTTGGTGTGGCCTTGAAGGCCCACAGACACCCCAGTGCTCCACATCAGCAGGGCCACCCGGGAGCCAGAGAATCTGAGAACCAAGCCGGGCAGGAGGCAGGCACGTGAACACTGCAGGCGCTGTTGGCACCAGCAGTGCTTGGCGGATAATGTTCAACCCCCGGGGACCTTCTTGCTGGGCGGCCCAGCCCGGAAGCTGTTCCTGCTTGGCCACCCCCACTGCCTTAGCGGCACCTGGCTCATGGGTGGGGCAGGGGCATTTCCTGGTGGCTTCCTGCTTCTTCCCTGTAAGCTGACAGGCGGTGCACTCAGTGCCAGAGGAAGCCCATTCATGAGGTGTCTGTGGGGCAGGAGGAGAGTGCAGGGACTCTGCGGGGACTGGGAGAATTGGGCTCTGTGACTAGCACTGTGATCACAGCACAGCCAAGGGGCACCTCTCTTTGAGTGGAAAAGCCCATTTGGGGCTGGTCCCCTTTGGTCCTTTGCCTCCTACACACCGTGTCCCACCACACCAAACTTCTTGTAGTCCCTCGACCGTGCCGTGCACTCTGCCACCTCCAGGCCTCGACACGTGCCCTTCTCCGCCTGGTGCACACTCTCTCTCTTCTCCATCCTACTTAGGGAAGTCATCTTTCAGTCCAGCTGAATTGTTATTTCCCCTGGGAAACCTTCTCCCAACTCCCACCCTGCCTCACTAGGTGAGAGGACCCTCCTCTGGGCTCTCCCGGTCCCCTGTCCTTCCTCTGCAGAGCTCTCCGCACACTGTGTTGTCGTCACTCGGTTTAATGGTCTGTCTCCCCCAGGAACACGGAGCTCTGTGTCTGTCTCCTGCCTGGTTTTATCCCCAGGGCCCAGCACGTGGTAGGTGCTCGAGAAGTAAGGGACAAAGTGACTTGAATTGAACCTTATAGGGCAGGTCTGATTGATGACCTTTTTTTACAGATGCGGAAGCTGAGGCTGTCCAGCTAGAAAGCAGCCGAGGCGGCCTGGAATCAGGGCTGTCTGAGCAGAGTCCGCCCTCTGCTCCACCGGCCGCATCTCTCTGAGACCCGGGGACAAAGTGCTCTGCTCGGCCATAGCAGTAGCAAGCCCTTTCGGGTGCCCGTCCCAGCTCCATCATAGGGCCTTCAAGGCAGAGACCATGCCAGGTCCACCTGGGAACGGGCTGGACAGATTCAGAGTTTTCCAGCTATGCTTCCCAAAGCAGGTCACCCCTCATTCCACTTGCCTCTCCCAACAGCCCCAGGAAGGAAGCAAACCAAGCAGGGTTTTTGCACCCATTTTCTCACCGAGGGAACTGAGGCCTGGAGAGGTTGTTATCCAACGGCAGGTGTGCTAGGATGGATTTCAGGGACTGTGTCATTCAGTCCCCTTCTTCCTTTGGGATGAGGTGTAATGGCCTCAGTTTTATCGATGGGGAACTGAGGCCCAGAGATAATTCTGGTGATTTCTCGCTGTGTGATCTTGGGCAAGTCCTTACTTTCTCTTTCTGAACTTCGCTTTCTTCTGTCAAATGGGCTAATTCCTATCTCAAGGTTGTTGGGCAAATTCATTCATTGTTTCATTCAGTCAGTCTGTCTGTGTGTCAACAGACATCAGTTGAGTGTTTTCTGTTCTGAAGATGCAGCAATGATCAAAACAGATGAAATCACTGCTTTCCTGGTGCAGTCATTCCCATCCACAGAGATGGCTGCTGTGGAAGCCTTGAACGGAGAGTAGGGACTCCCTACAGTTTGCTAAAAGGGAAGGGTGTCAAGCGGCTTGTCCAAGGCCACGTGGTGAGTTTGGGGCAGAGCTGGGGTGAGAAACCCCAGACCCCAGCTTTCCTCTCCCTTGGTCTCTGTTGAAGGCCCTTACAGGCCCTCAGTGCTCCTGTAGGGCCCTGGCCGGAATGCAGCCTTTCCAGGTCCCAGGACTTGGTATGCGCTTACGGAGGGCAGGGGTCAGAAGCAGGGGCCTGCTGGCAGCTGTGCCTCTGAGCTAGCAGAGTACAAGAGAAGGGGCCCTGCTTTCAAACCGGATTCCTCTTGCCTTAGCTGTGTGACCTTGGGCAGGTGACTTCAATTCTCTGAGCCTCTCCCCTTATCTGTAAAATGGGGGAGCCACCAGTATCTGCCTCATGGGGGTGTGGGTTTGCGTGAGATGAACCTCATAAAGACCGTATCTCTGCACCTGCAGCTTGATGAGCCTCGGCCGTTCTCCTTCTTTGAGGATCATTGTTCTTCCTGGCCAACTGGCTGGCCAAGGTCCTGCCACCTTGGGATCCTGAGTGTGGGAAGCTGGCAGGCCTCCCGAGTGGCACGGGCAGTGCAGGCATGCCAGGGGAGGCGGCGGCCACCTCCTTTCCGGCCCGGCGCCCCTCTCGGCCTGCCAGGGGATTAAAGGCCTTTGTGTCGGGCTCTCCCGCCCCTGGCAATTTGCACAGCAAAGTGCTGCCCCAACAGATTCCTTCCCCTTTGCCGTCTGCTGCCCGTGGTCAGGGCACCAGGCAGCCTGGGGGTGGGGCAGGGCACCTTGACCCTGTATCTGGAGCCTGCGTTGGAGCAGAGTGGGGAGAGCACTTGTCGTGGGGTTACCTGGGAGCCTGCATCATAGCAGCATGGGAGAGGGATCTTGTCTGGGTCCGTGTCCCTCCCTGGAGAATGGGGACTGTGGGTCACAGCATCTGCTGGTTCCTCGGCTGTGGACAAGGGAGGGGGCGCTGAGACAGTCTGTGCTGGCAGGAGGCAGGTGGGCAGGCACCGGCTCTTTTGTCCCCCGCCCCCGCGCTGTCTCTGGATTTTGATGGGGTGAGCTCACTCCAGCCCAGATGCCTGGAGTCTTGCCCTGGGCAGCTGCAGCCACCCTGGGGACCACAGTGCTCAGACCTTCCTGCCCAGCTGCAGGGGTGGTGGGGGGCTTAGCCCCAGGCAGGGGCCGTGGTGGGAGGTGGACGGGCTACCCAAGGCATGTGAAGAATGTCTCTGGAGAAGCACAAAGTCCTTTGGTCAGCCTCAGAGCAGACAGACAACTTGAGCCTTGGAACCCAGCTTTGTTGTCACCCCCAGCCAGGACCCCACCATTCAGCCAGCCCAGGGCCTGGACAGCAGAGCCAGACCCCTCCCTTCTTCCCAGACCCGAGGTGACCCTAGGCCTGAACCCACACCCCACACCCCCATGCATCACTTCATCCCCTCACCTCTACCCTGTACCCCCTGCATGGTACTAACTCTAACGCTTATTGAGCACTTAATGTATACGAGGCACCATGCTGAATGCCTTACATGCTTTAATCTCATTTACACAGATGACCCTCTCTGAGCCTCAGTTTCCTCATCTGCAAAATGGAAATAACCATACAAGCTCACAGTCCCTTAACTGAAACCCTTGGGGTCAGGCGTGTTTTAGAATTCAGAAGTTTTCAAACTGAGAAAGGTGACATAGAGCATGTGCCAGCTGCGATGTGACATCCTCAGTACAGTCTGGGGCAACACCCCGTAATCAAACATGTTAATATTGCTGCAGCAAAATGTATGACTGTTCACCCTAAGTGGAGTGAATAAGCTATTAATAGCTTCATGTTGGTTCAGGTCAGGACTTGGCACCATGTGAGCTGTCTGTAAACTTATTTAAAAAAAACACTCTTGGTTTTCAGAGCCCTTTGGCTTTCCCTTGTTGCGGATGAAGGAGAGCGGCCCTGTAGTGCCAACCCTCCCTGAGTTGCCGCGGGGATGAATCGGGGAGGTCTGTGCTGTTAGGACAGGGCCTGGCCTGGAGAAAGCCCTCAGTGGAGTCTGACTGTCCTTGCCATCTCTTCACTGTGCTGCCGTCTTCCTTTCATTTTAGCAGCACCAGAAATTCTCTACCCACGTAACCTGTGCAAGGCCCACGGTCCTCACTTAAAAGCTCCTTTAAAAACCCCAAACCCAGGGCCGGCCTGGTGATGTAGTGGTAGAGTTCACACACTCCGGTTCAGCGGCCCAGGGTTCGCGGATTCGGATCCCGGGCACGGACCGACACACCACTCATCAGCCATGCTGTGGCGGTGTCCCACATTCACATTAAAGGAAGATTGGCGCAGATGTTAGCTCTGGGACAATCTTCCTCATCAAGAAAAGCCCCAAACCCTATATCCTTTATCTGTATCTGTACTTCCTCCTGAACCGCAAACCTTCTTGACCTCTGTAGCCCTCTCTATGGCTTCACCTTTCACCTCCATGCTTCTTCCCAGCCATCCTTGGCTCCCTCTGCATCCTCACCCAGGCCAGGAGAGGAGGGTCCAGCCTCTGTCCTTTGTCCCCAAGGGCTTCGGCAGGACTTGGGCCTGGAGCTCCACGTGTGCCTTCATCCTCACCAGAAGGGCCTGGACACAGCCCAGCCTCAGGGAGCGGGTACCTCCCAGAAGTTTCCTGCCCCCCCCCACACACCCTCCCTACTGCCTGTGTTCAGGGAGTGGCTGCCCACTGGGGGGCCACCCTGCCCACACCCCCACCCCAAGCAATTGTTCCCGGAGCTAGAGCAGCCCTCTGTCCTTGGCTTATATGAGTCAGCTACCCACCCCTACCCCCCCCCCCATCAGGAACCTGCGGGGTCTGGAAAATCCCCCTCTCTGCTGGACTTCTTCCTCTCCAGCCCAGGTCTGCCCTCTGGACCCCTCCTCTCTGGCCCTGCCATCCGGCTCCAACGCCTGCCTGAAGTACTGGGTTCCTCTGGGAGGAAGTCGGGCTCCCTCACAGCCGGAGACAGGCTGGGGGGCAGGAAACCTGGGTTCTATTTCTGCCTTTGACCTTGGAGACCCTGACAGCCCTCCTTGGGACCTTAGGCGCCCGTTGCATGGGCTCAGGCCGCTGCCAGCCCGGGCATCCCTTGGGCCATCCTGGGAGCTGGGCAGGTTGGGGATGGAGACCTGCCAGCCCTGGGCTTCCTGGCCCTGCCCTCTGCTTAGGCCTTGTGGCCAGCCCGGAGGCTCAGCCCACCCTTACCTCCTTTCCTGGTCAGCAGGGGTCTTGGTGTAGGGACCCCGAAGGTCCTGGGTCGGTCCTGGCTCGGTCCTGGCTCTGCCAGCCGCTCACCTGTGATCTTGGGCAAGTTACTCTTTGGGGCCCTATTCTCTCCTCTGTGAAAGAGGGCCCTTCACACTTGCTCACCCACCTCAGGGGGTCATTGTCAGGGTCCGTTGACATTGAGGCTGAGGAAATGCTCTGTAAGTCGTGAAATGCAGTGTGGTAGAGAGACTTTGTGGGGGTGACTCAGTGACCTCAGTCAGTTCCGGCTCTTTCCACAGCCCTGGTTACAGAAGTGGTATGGCACAGTGGTGAGAGCTTAGCCATTGGAGCCGGACCACCAGGGACAAATCACAGCTCTGCCGTGTGCCAGGTCTTCAAGCAGGTGACCTGACTCAGCTCCATTTCCCCATCTTTACAGTGGGCTGTTTAACACCTGTTAGTGGGTTAACACTTGTAAAAGTCCTGAAAAGAGTGCCTGGTGCATAGTAAATGCTCAATAAATGTTAGCTCTTTTATTCCCCAAGTAGACCCTGGACTTTCCAGGTCTGAGTCCAAGTTCCCTTCGCTGGTCAAGTCTCAGGCTCCTTTGGGCTCTTTCCGGGAACCTCTTTCCCATCTGGCTCCATCTCCCCTCCCAGATGTGAAATACAGCTGTTAGAACCTTTTGATCTTTAGCTTTTCACAAATGAAGTCTCTGCTCTTGCTGGCTTGTCCCTTGTTGCAGGCCCTGATCTGACCCCGGAGCCTTGGGTCCTGGGGAGGGGGCTGCAAACAAGGGCAGGCTGGCACGTGGAAGGGCCCATTCCTTGGGGTCCCTGGGGTGGGAGGTTTCTGTCCAGGCCCCGACATACTCTGGATTCTCTCTCTCCTCTCCCTGCAGATGTGTGTTCCTGGCATTTTTTCCGAGTTGAATCTCACTTTGCTATTTCCTGGCCAGTCCCAAGTCCCCCCACCCAGCTTCTCTCTCCCGGAGAAGCTCTGGGCCTTGGTCACCACCAGGGCTTTCCTTTCCAGACAGCAATCTGATGTCTAGGGGGTGCCAGGAGTCTCTGTGCCCTGTGCATGCCCTCCATGGTCTTGCTGCATGGGGAGGGGGAGGGTGTGGCAATGACACAGAGAGAGCCCTCCCCACGTGGGGAGGATCCAAGCCTGCCTGTCTAACCTCCCCTGCCCAGTGTCAGTGCCCCTGAACCAGCCCTAGCCTCACACACCCCTTAGGTCAGTCAGGGCCTGCTCAGAACCCACCCCCCACCCAGTGGGAACATTGCCCTCTAACTCTTGCCAGGGGAGGAGGGAAAACCCCTGGTATGGGGCTGATCTTGTGGTTGTTAGCCAGTGAGTGTCAGAATCCCCTGAGCATGTACAACTCGAACCCTCCTGCCAGGGGTGGGGAGAACCTGACTCAGTGGCTCTGAGAAGGAGCCCAGGAATCTGTCTCACCAGCTCCTAGAGGTTCTAAAGCTCACTACTGGATGTAGACTTCATGGGCATGACCTGGAGGTCCACTGGCCACCCAGGACAGGGATCGGCACTTGTCCAGAGGGAGAGAGTGAGGAGAGGAGAAGGAGCAGGAAGAGGGATTTGCCCATGAATTGGGCGGGGCCGGGGGCATTAGGCCATAGCAGGGGATAAGATGTGGGTAGTGCAGACACAAAGATGACCAAAGGGCAGCCAGCCCCTGCCCCCAGGGAGCTCCCAGCCTGGGAAGGGAGATGAACATAGGCTGCAAGTTATCTTCAGGAAGCAGCTAGAATTAATAGGTGATGACATTTTTGTCCATTCATTCAAGTATTAATTGAACATGGGGTGCTGAGAAGGTGGAGATGAATTAATCCCAGTCCCTGCCTTCAGGTGCCGTCATTCCAGTGGAGGTACAGGAGATTACATGTGAGCCTGGAGGGCCCACACCCCAGCCTGGGGGCAGAGGGGGCGGTGAAGGTCAAGGAGTCAGGACAGAGTCTTCCAGGGGAGAGTTTCTTTTTAGTCCTCTTTATTGAGGTATAAATTACAAACAAGAAAACATACCCATTTTAAGTGTGCAGTTCAATAACTAAAATGAGATGTATATGCCCAGGGAACTGTCACTCCAGAAGGTTCCCTTGTGCCCCTTCGCGGTGAGCCCCACCCCACCCCTGGTCCCTGGCCACTACTGAGCTTTCTGTCACTATAGATTAGACTTTTTCCCCTAGAATTTCATATAAATGGAGCCGTATAGTGTCTGGCTTCTTCCACTCAGCGTAATGTGTGAGATTCATCCGTGTTGCCATGCACGTCCGTAATTTGTTCCTTGTTAGTACTGAGTAATTAGAGGAGGTGATGTTGAGCTGAATTTTGGAGGACAAATTGGAATTAGCCAGATAAACAAAAGGAGGAAGGGCATTCCAGCAGAGGGACCAGCGTGAGAAAAGGCCAGAGGCTCCGGGGACATGGACTGCGTGAAGTTGGGGGGTGGGGAGGGAGAGGGACTGGCCGTCTCTTCGGTTTTTTCCTCCTCCTTGGCCTCTTTCCTGCTGCCACCACCTTGTCTAGCCAGTGAGGGCTGGGTTTGGTTTTCACAAGCGAGATCATTTCCTTCTGGCCAGGCTGGGCTCCCCAGATAGGGCTGAGGCCGGGGCAGGACCTAAGATGCTCATGCCAGGCCATCTGGACATGGGTTATGGGGCCATGGCAAATCCATGCACACTTGCACTTGGGGCCTCTGGGGTTCCCTGGGGCTCTGCGGGGTTTGTTTTCCTCTAAGTTGTCTGGTAAAACTCCTTTGGAAACATCTTGATCTTGTCTAAAGAGAAAGAGGTGTCATTGTCCATACCTACACCTGAGAAGGCCAGTCTTATGGCTGTGGGGGCTCTGCTGCTCCGGCCTGCAGGGTACAGGGTCTCAGCAGCCGCTCTGTGGAACGGAGCCTGACATGAAGCTTGTGCTGGGCTCATTGTCAGCCTGAGGTCACATGAAGTTGACCCCACGCCTGTCCTGCCCGCATTCAGCCCAGCTGCTGGGCTCCACCCCCCCGCCCACCCCCTGCCGCCTCTGGGTGCACAGATGAGCCTCCCAGTGTGGCCACCAGGGCCAGAGCTCCTTCTCCCTCATGGCTGGAATGTCTTCCCCGTGGCCTGGAGATTTGGAGGCCAGACTGAGGCAGAAAGAGGTGGCCGAGGTGGCCTGGAGGGGATGCTGCTGTTGGAGGCAACAGCTTCAAATAACTCACCCTCAATTTCTGCTTCTGTCCCCCATCCATGCTGACCCTGGCCACCCGTCCACTGCCCATGTCCCCCATCTTTGCTGGCCCCAGTCACCTATTACCTGCCCGTGTCCCCTGTCCACTAACCAATGTCCTGGATATCCCTCGCCTTCTCCAAAGGAAGAGTCATCACTTACGAAAGTGATTTTAATTTTACCATCTGATTATTTGAGGCTCTGAGGCCTCCAGGGGCTAATGGGATTTGGGGAAACAGAGTCAAAAACAGTGGTACAGCCCCAGCCTGACTCTCTTAGTCAAACCACGTC
Organism: Tapirus indicus; assembly: GCA_031878705.1. Classification (NCBI taxonomy): domain Eukaryota; kingdom Metazoa; phylum Chordata; class Mammalia; order Perissodactyla; family Tapiridae; genus Tapirus; species Tapirus indicus. Next base: position 100,959,434 of record CM062924.1, on the reverse strand, counting down.
TGACTTAACCACTGGAGGGCTTTGGGGTGGGACTCTGGGTCCCCACTGAAGTGAGGAGAGGGATCCTGGGCTTGGCAGGAGCTGGAGAGTGTGATGCATTTGGCTGTGTGGTCTCTCACAGGTGACCCACGGGCTGAGGGCATATGATGGCTTATCTCTGCCCGAGGACGCAGAGACAGTCACAGTGGGCCGGGCCGGCTGGAGCTATTCAGATCTTTCTGACGACGAGGACTTGCTGGCTGACGATGCCTCTGGAGGTGAGCAGAGGGTTCTGGTGGCCAGGAGTGGAGGGGATGAGGAGTGGAGTTGGGCTTCTTTCCACTGGTCCTTAAAGAGGACCCAGGAAACTTGCCCAAAGTGGCACCTCAAGAGATGGGCTAAGACATTATTCACTATCGCCAAGAAGTGGAAGCAACCCAAGTGTCCCTCGACTGATGATTGGATAAAGAAGATGTGGTACATATATACAATGGAATACTATTCAGCCATAAGAAAAGACAGAATTGTCCCTTTTGCAACAACATGGATGGACCTAGAGGGTATTATGTTAAGTGAATAAGCCAGAGAGAGAAGGACAAACACCGCGTGATTTCACTCATATGTGGAATATAAACTAACACATGGACAGAGAGAACTGGTTGGTGGTTACCAGGGGGAAGGGGGGTGGGGGGTGGGCACAAGGGGTGAAGGGATGCATCCACTTGGTGACGGACAAATAATAATGTACAATGAAAACCCCACAATGTTATAAACTATTAAGACATCAATAAAAATTAAAAATTAAAATAAAAAAAAAAGAGATGGGCTAAGAGCTGTGAGCCCTGAGCCCTGGTCCTCCCTTTATAACCTGTGTGACCCCGGGCTGCTGGCTGCTCCTCTGCGGCTGCAGTCTCCTCACGGCGCAGGATGATCAGGACCAATGAGGAAGGTAGTGGGCGGTGAACAGTAGAGGATGATTGCTTCCCCTACGCCCCCTCCTCCGGTCCTCACTGAGGGGCCTGTCCACACCTTCTCTGATGGAGGCTTCCAAGCTGACTTTTACAGGCCAGCCCTTCCTAAGCATGGAGAGGAAGTAACAGTTCTCTGTTTTTGTGACCTTCCCCACTATGCACCAGGTGCCCACAACAGTGCCTGACACCGATTAGGTGCTAAATAAATATTTGTTGTTGCTGAATAAGTCTCTCTTTTGCTTGTAGATGGCCTGGGCAGCGGGGACCTGGGCAACGGGAAAAAGCACTATAAAAAAGGACCTGGGCAGCGGGGACTTCCAGATGGGTAAGTTGTCAGGGGCATCCCACCAGCCCCCATCCTGCCCCCTGGGGAAGTCCCAGAACAGGTATTACCAGCCACAGAGGCCCCATCTCCTGGGCTGAGGGCCTTGAGGGCTCCTTGGGCCTGCCATGGGGGTGGTCTCATGCCTGCTGAGTGACAGTGTGTGCATTGGTTGGCAGGTCCCTGTGAGGTTGGGGACAGCCAGGTTCTGTGCCTGCCTGTGGCAGGAAGTGCCCGGTTCTGATGGGGACTGAAAGTCAGCCACTCAGCATCCAGAGCCAAATTCTCACCTCCCAGGGCGGCCCAGCTGTGGAGTCCTTACCCAGACCCCTCCTCAGGGGTGACAGCTGCAGAGCTGGGGACCCCAGGCAGGGCGGGTAGACAGAGGGGCGCTGTGGCATAGGGCATTCAGGCAGGCCAGCAGAGCTGGCGGGGGGGTGGAGTCAGCCTCACCCTGGACCTGGGAGGGAACCCTGCCTTAGGTTGAGTCACCTGCTGGGAAGCCAAGGGCTCCTTGGTTGGGGAAGGAGAGCTGGGCTTCATGGAGGGAGAGGAATGAGGCCTCCATCAGCTGCCCACTTTGCCAGCACTCAACGTGCACAGCCAGAGCAGGGGCTGGCCCAGCACTGGGTCAGGGGCTCGGAGTCCGTTTCCTCCCATTCTGGGATTCCGGGTAGAGAAGGAACTGCCTGGTGACAAGGCCCAGCAGCTCCATAGGGTGCCTGCTGCCCTCTCTGGCAGCCAGCGCCTGGGCACTCCGTGATCAGGGCCAAGGATGAAGCTCGGCTCAGGGTGTCCACTGGGCGGCCCCACTGCATCCAGTGCTGCCCACCCAGCAGGCCTGGGACCAGTCTGCCTGGCCTCTCCTGTGGGTGGGGTCACCTCCCTTTGGCTGGCACATCGGGGCATCCAAATGCCAGAAGGTGGCATCCTGCCTAGGCCAGTGCAGGCAGGAGTGTTGGCCACTGGGTGGCACGGTCCTGATGTGATTTTCTAACACCTGGGACTCAGATGCTGCCAGAAGCTTTCCCACGTGTAGTCTCTGCAGGGCCACAGGATGCCTGGGCACTGGGTGGGGCCTGGGCGTGGGTGTCAGGTGGGCCTCGTGCACACACCCCACACCCAGAATGGCCTGTGCTGATGGCTCCCTAGGAGCTGCCTCTTGCCAAGCCAGGCCTGCCGGCTGAGTACCTGGTCCAGTCCACCCTGTCCATTTGGAAACATCTGGGGCCCCTCCCTTAGGGCTGCCCACTGCAACAGCTGTGCCTGCTCTGAATTGTCCTTGCTGGCCCACCTCCTCCCATGAGAAGCAGCTATGAGGGCAGGAGAGGCCAGGGGTGGGGGAAGGGGGAATGAAGAGCAGCCCTGGGAGGTCCCGGGAGCAGGGCCTTGTGAATGGGGCTTATCTGTGGGAAGATGCGGGGCCTTAGACCTTCCAGGCCAAGCCCTGGCACCGGCCTGCTGCCCTTGGGGCAGGTCCAGACAGCTGGGCTGAATCTTAGCCCAGGAGGCAGCAGGTGGGTGTCAGTGTGCCCGCTCCAGCCTTGCCCATGGGCAGCGCCCTCCCTGCCCTGGTAAGCAAGGGCCATCCTGACCATGATGGGGCCATGCCTGGCCCCTGGCCCAGCCCCAGCCCCTGGAATGTAGTCCCTGAGGTGGCCCCGCCTCTCTCCTCTTCCCTTGGGCAGGGTTGTGGCTGCCCTTCGCTCTGCCCCAGCCCTGTCCCACCCCACCTCCCATGTGCCAGTATCGCTCCCTGACACCCCTGGCTCTGCCTCCCCCTCCTTGGGACCCCTGCCCACCTCCCCTCACCCAGTTTCTTTCCGTCTTCTGACCTTTCTCTTGGTCTTTCCCACTCTTGTCTGTCCTGCTCTGACACCTGTCTCCATGTCTCTGTGGCTCCCTTCCTCCCCTGCCTTGGGCTGTCTCTTTCCTGTTCTTTGTGACTCTGTCTCGCCTGTGCCTTCTCCTCTGTCTCATTCTTTGATTTCTCCCTCTCTTTGGCTCACCATCTCTGCCTCTATGTCTCTGTCTTTCCCTCTCCTTTCTGCCTTTGTCTCGCCTGTTCTCTCTCTCATTCTCCCCCACACTTTCTCTTTGTGTCTCTGTCTCCATCTCTCTCTGCGTCTCTCTGTCATTTCCCTGCTCTGTCTGTCTGTCTCTCCATGTCACTGTCTCTCCCTTTGGTTCTCTCCACCTCCCTTGCTGTCTGTGTCCCTCCTTGCCTCCCTCTCTGCCACTCCACTCTGCAGGCCCTGGGCCGGCCCTAGGCCGCCCTCCCGTGGCTGGCATGATGGTCTCCAAGCCTGATGAGGAGTCTCCTCTCAGTAAGTGACCCGGCCAGCTCTCCCTCCCCACCCTCTCTCCTTGCTTTTCCTTCTCACTCCTTTTTCCTTCCCCTTCTCTTCCTCCCCAGCCTGCACTTTGTCACACTTGAGGCTCAGAGGAACCTCCTTGCAGGGTCCGAGGTCTGGCCAGCCACTGCCCCGCCCCAGCTGGCCCCACCTTCTCCCCTGTTCCTGCCCAGGATGCAGCCAGGCACCATCTGAGCACGCAGTGGACCGGGCCCCTAGTGTTCGCCCCCACGGTGCTGGCTGGGCAGGGGTGGGTGCAGCACCCCCTCAGGCAACAAGGCCCTAGAGGCTGGAAGTGACTTGTATCCACCTAGGACTGGCTGATTCTGGGCTCACCCATGGGACCTAGAGGGACCCAGGGCTTGAGATGGGGGGGGGGGGTCTGTGTGTGGGGGAGTTCTGTTGAGCAGGGAGTAGGTGTCAGGAGCAGGTGGGAGAGCCTGCTCTGGGGCTGGAGGTGGTCAGGTGTGCATTCCCCACCCCGACCCTGGGTGCAGGGCAGCTCTGGACCTCCCATCCCTCCAGCCTCTGGCTCCAAGTGAGCTCTCCAAACAGGGTCAGAATGAGGGCCAGGAGGGAGGGGACTGGCCAGGGCAGGCATCCAGCGAGCGCTTCCACCCCCAGGCAGCATCACTCCCTTCCAGCACCCTCAGCTCTAGGGGCTGGTTTCTGAAACAGCCTCACCTTCTGCCCCAACCCTTGGGCACCCCCGCAGGGCGGCAGCTCAGGGTGGAAGAGGGAGGGTTCTCGCCCTGATCTGCCCCTGGTCTGAGAGAAGGCGGGGGTGGGTTCGGGCTGGAGGGTCCGTGCCCTTCCCAGGCCCTAGCAGAAAGGGGCTTTGTGGAGCTCCAGCCCCCTCCCCCGGGAGCGGGCACATTCCTGGGCAGAGGCCCGGCCTCCTCGCCTGCACTGGGCCATGGGGCTGAGGCCAGGGGCCGGGGCGGGGGGACTTTCAATGGACCTCTGTGCCTGTTCACAAGGGGCCTCTGTGGCCCAGCTCACGGCCCCCACACTCCAGCCCACAGAGCCCCGCCCGCCCAGCACCCAGGAGCCCAGCCCGGCACAGTCCCTGTGGTCAGAGTAGGCAGTGCTATCCTTACAAGCACCCTCTCTTGCTGTCTGAGTCCACTCCTGCATCTTGCTCGGATGCCCCATCCTGATCCCCGCCCTGGGGCCTGCTCAGCCCCAGCCACAGAGGGAGAAGTCCTGGCTCAGGGGGTGTGTGCACCTGTGGGCCAGACAGAGTGAAGAGGAAGGAGGACAGGCCGTGCAGTCAGACCCAGCCAGTGCCCTCCCTGTTCTGCCACCTACTTGCTGGTCATCTGTCACCTCTCTGAGCCCACTTCTGCCTCAGGGACTTTGCAGCTGCTGTTCCCTCTGCTGGAATATTCTTCTCCCAGATGCCTCCCTGTGGCTCACTCTCTTCCCCAGGCAGCCCCTTGGAGGAGAGGCCTTCCCTGGCCACCCTGGGAAAGCAGCAGCCTACCTCAACCCCTACACGCCCTCCCCCCAGCCCTCATTTTTTCCCCCGTAGTTCATATCGTCCTTGCTCATTTATTTTATTTCCGTTCTCCTCCCACTAGAGTGACCTCTGTGGGGACAGGAATTGTCATTTGTGGAGTTCACCACTTCATCCCCTTCCCCTAGAACACCGCCTAGCATATAGTAGGCCCTCCATGTAGATTTATTAAAGCAGTGAATGCCTCTCTTAGATGGGAAGAAATAAAACCAAATCCATTCCTCGGGTTTGTCGTAAAGACCAGAGATAATAATCCCACCTAGCCCATGCGGCCCCTAGTGTGCCCCAGACACTGCTATAAGACTTCGCGTTTGGTAACTTACTAACCCTCACAACAGCCGTCTGGGTGGGCACTACTATGATCCCCATTTTACAGATGAGGAAACTGAGGTTCAGAGAGGTTAAGTAACTTGCTCAAGGTCACAGGGCTGGAAGTGGCAGTTTTGTTCCAGAGGCTGAGCTTTTAACCACTAGGCTACACTGTCTCTCATATAGTAGTAGCTCGTATTATCTTGCACCTACTATGTGCCAGGCTCTGTTCTAAGCACTTTGTGCATATTTGAAACTCATATCAACTCAGTATTTATCATTTATACCTTAACTCATGAACATTATGAGAATTAATGCATAAAAAAATCTTGTACATATAGGTGCTCAAGAAGCAATTGGGGAGTGTGTGTGTAAACACATGTATATTATTCATTTGCAACTCGTGTTAACTCGTGTTTATAGCTTCTATATGAACTCCTGAACATTGAGATTTAATGTGTATAAAATGTATATAGTAGGTGCTTAAGAAACAATACTCATACCAATCTGATGTGAATTTATTCAGCCATCACTTATTAGGCACCTACTATGTGCCGGGCACTATGCAAGCGCTTGGGATACAGGGTGAGTGAGACCCAGGGTTCCCCCCATAGAGTTTATAGTCTAGCAGTAGACAGAAAGATGACAGCTTCCGATTCTCTGGCACTTTTCCATGCCCGGTGCTGCATCTAAGAGCACAGAGAGATGGTGTGTGTAAGCGTGCGTGGTATCATTTATTCCCCCACAGCAACCCAGTGTGGTAAATCTATGGATCTGTGTGATGTGGGGTAGAAGGAGCTCTGATGGGAAGCAGAGGGGCTGGAGGAGCCCAGAGGAGGAGTCTCTAACCCAGCCAGGGTTAGGGAAGGCGGACAGTTCAGGCAGTCTTCTTGGAGGGGGCGATGGCTGAGTCCTGCAGGATGAGTAGGAACTGGCCAGGGAAGAGTGGGGAGGCATGTCACAGTCACTCATGAGTAATTTCTGTGCCAGGCCAGCCCCCTCTGGAAGCAACCCTTTCTTGTTTAGTCTTCCTCTGAGCTGCTGGGAGCCTCCTTGTCTGCACCATCACTTGGTTTCTGGATCAGGCCATTTTTCCTGTTAGTTGAAGCCCCTCACTCAAGGGTGGGGCTTCAGCTTTGACCCCTGGGCAGGCCTGCCAGGGCTTCTGCAGCCTGTGCTCACATGGGCAGTGCTGGGCGTAGCTGTGGGCACACAGGTGTCCGCCTCAGTGAGAGGCCTCCAGGGACCATCCCCCCATTTCTACCCACTGGCCAGGTGCCTGAGGCCACCACATGCCAGGCTGGGCCCCTGGGTGTCACTGTGACACCCCCCTTTTTTCCTGCAGTTTATTTCCGAGCCCTGGTCAATTTCACTCGCTCCATCGACTACAGCCCTCGGCTGGAGGATGCAGGCTCCGAGGAGTTCCGAGAAGTGTCCGAGGCTGTGGTAGACACGGTGAGGTGAAGTGACTTGGGGGAGCTCCCCAGGTGTGGGGAAGCAGGACTGAGGATGGGGTGAAGGTGTCTGGAGGCTGATGGTTCTGTGTCCCTCTCCAGCTGGAGTCAGAGTACCTGAAGATTCCTGGAGACCAGGTTGTCAGTGTGGTGTTCATCAAGTGAGAAGGGTCCCCTGGGGGCTGGTGAGGGACAGGGGGTAACCTGGAGGGAGCTGACCAGGATGAGGAGAAGCCTGGGTACCAAGAGGGGAGACGGGACAGGCCTAATAGGGTAAATCTCGATTGGTGGACATCCAGGAATTGGTGGGGGGGACAGTTTGGACTTTCACGTGTCCTGCTTGGGGTACAGGCTGTTCAGGAGCAGAAGAGTCAAGAGATCAGGTCTGAGCATCAGGCAGGGGGCCAAAGGAGGAGCTGAGACCACAGGCGTCTTCCTCACCCTGCTCCCCTGCCCCATGCAGGGAGCTGGACGGCTGGGTCTTTGTGGAGCTGGATGTGGGCTCCGAAGGGAATGCAGATGGGGCTCAGATTCAGGAGGTGCTGCATACAGTCATCTCGAGCGGCTCTATTGCCTCCTACATCACCTCTCCCCAGGGATTCCAGTTCCGACGCCTGGGCACAGGTGAGGCCATCCTGGAGCCTGGGGTCACCTCCTCCAGTTTCTCAGACTCGTGTGGGTCCCCTTCAGTGTCTCCAGCATGGGCTCTCCTAGCTTGGGCTTGCACAGCCCTAGGGACAAGGAGCTCACTACCTTGAGTCCGCCCCATCAGTGTTTATGCAATCTTGGCTCAGGTTGAGCGTTTCCTCTGTTAACATGTACCTCTTAGACCCAATTTCTGCTCTCTCTCTGTTGACCTCTCTACATTGACAATAGGTAATAATTTCTTCATACAGTGCTTTCAGCTCCAAAACACTTTTGTGTGTAATAATAACCAATCATTGTTTCCCAAGCACGGACTCTATGCTAGGCACTTGGTAAGGCCCTTATATTCAGTCTCCACACTAATTCCTGTGAAGTAGATATTATCCCTCCTGTTTTAGAGGCCCAGAGAGGAAGAATGGCGTGTCCAAATTCACATGCACAGAAAGTGGAAAGGCCAGGATTTAACCCAAACACCGTGTCTGTGCCGGCCTTGCCAGAACCTGTGACGAGAGGAGATGAGAAGCAAATGAGAAACTGAGGCTCAGAGAGACTAGGAAACTAGCCCAAAGTTGCACAGCTGTTACATGGGAAGGCCTGGCCCGCGTACTCTCCGTCGGCCCAGGTTTCTTTTTGCTGCACCCTCTGTCTCCTGTTCTGACTCCCTGAGCCCTTTCTTCTCTTGGCCACACAGTCTCAGGTCATTCCTTGCAGGCTACGGGTCTCAGCCCTGTCTCCATCTCAGTCCCTTCTCTCAGGGAAGCCTCCAGCATGTCACCGTCCCTGACTCAGTGGAAGCAAGAACTGAACAAACTCCATCCCTACCATGGTTTAGCCCAATCAGAAACAAATAGTGAAACCATCACCTCCCTCATTCTGCTCATAAAACCTCAAATAATGCACCCAAAGGTCAAGTTTGCTCTTTGGGCGTCCCCAGGCCCAGAAGATTGCTGGGGGTCCAGCCCTCTTCTCCCCACTTTTTAACGGGTCTTCTTGGCTCAGGAGGGTGGGATGGGCCTGGCTCAGCCCCGCAGTCCCCAGCTCCAGGTCCCAGGTGGGACGGCTGCTGATCACACCTTCCCTTCCAGCACAGACACCCCCGCCCCCTCTGGCCGCCATGGCGGCTGCAGTGACGCCAGGTGAGAGCGCAGCTAGACCAGGCCCAGCTGGACAACTGGAGAAGTTAATGGGCGGAGGGGAGGGAAGGACGAGGGCAGGATGGCTGGGCGCCCGCCAGCCACCCCCTCTTCCCTTCCTCTTCCTCCTCGCTGGGCCAGGTTGTGGCCTGCATGTGTGTGATGTGGTGGTTGCATGCGTGTGGCATGTTAACTGTGTGTGGGGTCTGTGTAAGGGATGGGTGAGGCCCTACCACATGTCCCACGTCCCACGTGTGCTGTGGGTGTGTCCACCATGTGCTCCTTGCCGTTGCTGAGTCTGCCAGAAGCCACGTGGCCTGACACCGGGCACCCAGGCCCACTCGCAGCCCCGCAGTGCCTGTGTGGTCCATGACTCCTTCCGCCAACCTCCCAACTGCCTCTCTGACTCCCTCCAACCCCCCCAGTGCCCCAGGTCACAAGGGTCTGCACCGAGGCCGAGTTTGCCTGCCACAGCCACAATGAGTGCGTGGCCCTGGAGTATCGCTGTGACCGGAGGCCTGACTGCAGGGACATGTCTGATGAGCTCGATTGTGGTGAGGGGCTGTCTGGGGGCACAGCGGCCTGCAGATGCCAGGGAGGGCCGGGGTAGGCCTCGCCTCCTAGTCATTCTGGGGCTGTGAGGGTTTGGTGCAGGCAGAGGGGTCTGAGGGAGGTGGGCAGGGCCACAGGGAGGGTGATATCGGGGTCAGGGCCGGGGGCACTGGGTGTGGCAGGGAGGGCCTGGGGAGTGTTGGGGGGTAAGGGGTGAGGGGCCACCCCTTTGTGCCAACACCAAGTGGGCTCTATCCACAGAGGAGCCGGTCCCAGAGGTCAGCTCTCTGCCACCCCCTCTGGTGGAGACACCACCTCCACCACCCCAGCCAGAGGCAACCACCACAGGGCAGCTACTAGTCACCCCCCCTCCCCAGCCTCTGTTCCCCAGGCCACACAGGCCCGTGCCCTGTGGGCCCCATGAGGCCGCGTGCCACAGCGGGCACTGCATCCCCAAAGACTACGTCTGTGACGGGCAGGAGGACTGCAAGGACGGCAGTGATGAGCTGGACTGCGGTGAGGACCGGGCAGGGCTGGAGGTGGGGGGCAAGGGTGGGGGAGCTGGTCAGGGGAGGACCGCCGGCTGAACCCTGCCTGGTCCACCCAGGCCCCACCCCACCCTGTGAGCCCAACGAGTTCCCTTGTGGAAATGGACACTGTGCCCTCAAGCTGTGGCGCTGTGATGGTGACTTTGACTGTGAGGACCGCACTGATGAGGCCAACTGCCGTGAGTGTCCCAGGGTCTGCCTGGCACCCCGCCCGGCCCAGGCCTACTTCCCCCTGCCCCGTCCCTTCTCTGGCAGGTTTGTTTGCTCTCTCTGGCTGAGTGGTGAAGGCTCTGGGGACAGACTAAGGTTCATCTCTCTCTGACCCCAGCAGTGAGGGCCCTTGGCTCCGAGCTGGCCTTGGTCACAAGCAGTGTGGCTAGACTGCCCGTAGTTCGTATCTGTTTCTCTTCTTTATTTTGTTACCATTAATCTTCTCTTTGTTATTTATGCTTGTGTGGGGGTCAGACGAGTGGCTAAGAGGGCTTGATACACTGGGTCCTTTGATGAGGGCGTCCTTGCTGTAGATGTGATTCAAAGCCTTCCCCTTATAGGCCTACAGGTTTTTCATCCCCAGCTGGTTCCGAGTTATTTGTTCCTCCATCTGCCCAGCTCTTCATCCATCTATCCATTCAACCATCCATTGTCCATCTGTCCATCCATCCATCTGTCCAACATCCTTCCTCCCTCCCATCCATCTGTCCACCCACTCGTTCATCCAACTATCCATCCATCCATCGTCTGTCTACACAGCTCTGCATCTACTTATCCATCTATCCAACAACATCCTTCCTCCTGTCCATCTCACTGTCCATTCTGTCATCCATCCATCCATTTGTCCAACATTGTTTCTCCCATCTATCCCTCCATCCATCCATCATCCATTCATCATCCATCCATCCATCCATTGTCCATCTTTCTAGCTCTCCATTCATCCATCCATCTGCCTACCCATTGCCCATCCATCCATCTGACATCCATCCATATAGTCAATGTTATGGACATTATGACAGTTAAGTGGGTAGGGCTGGAGAGTCAGAGACCGTATTGGGCATCTTTTGTGTCCTGTCCTGTGAGGTGAAGCCTGGGGTTCGTTAGTCCAAGATCGAGGCTAATCTTCCCATTTCTCTGTGATCGTGGGTCACGTGTCCGAGTGCAGGTTGACGTTCGTGCTGTCCTCTGGTCCAGCTTCTCCTCCTTGCCTCCCCTCCCCTTCCCCGCTCCGCAGCCAACACTGGACAGAGGCAGCATCGCGCCGCAGACTGGCGGAGTTTTATGATGCCTTTCCTGTGGCTCTGAGCTTGCCTGACGACATGGCTCCTGGGGGGAGAGAGAGTAACTGAGGGCTTTAATTGAAAAGCCCTTCTCAGAGGCCTTTGCTGGGGACGGTCCAAGGAAGGCCGAGTCTTTGTTGACAACACAGAACCGAGAACGTGAAAGCTGAATAGCCTCGGGGGTTCGCAGGGTGTTGGGACAGAAGCCCCTGAGGTAGTGTCAGTAGACGGCTGCCTCCTGGCCTCCTCTTGGTTCCTTCTCTGTGGGCATGTGGGCTTCGCTCCTGCACTACTCTGCACTCTCCATCCCTGTCTGTGTGTCTGTCCCAAGCTCAGTCTCCCTGAGGAGGAGCGTCGGTCACCGTCTACTAGAGATGCCTAGCTGGGGCCCAGCCCTGGGGCCAGGCCAACTCCAGGCCTCTGGCCAGTCCGTAGGTGGCTGCCTCAGGTCAGGTGCCACCCCTAGGCCAGTTAGAGGGGTTCAGGGCAGCGAGGTTCGGGCTGTGGCAGACCCATTGAGGGAACCGCCCCTGGTGTTCCCCGCTGTCCAGAGATACTGGCCACTTTGGCTGTGCCTTTGACAGAGGTCTGTGCTCCCGGGGGTTGCTGAATGTGGCAGAAACTGAGTGACTGTGATGGAGCAGGCATAACTCTGTTTGGGGAACACAGGCGGAGTGAGTGGGGAGGCAGGGTAATGTGATGAGCCGTTTGATGGCCAATTGGTGGCCTTGACGTTGTGGGCAGTGTTGTGGCAGCAGTGTCTGGGCCTGGCCAGGGCAGCTGTGTGTCGTGTGGGCGAAATGAGAGAGTGACCCTGGGGAAGGTGGACAGGATGGGCTGTTGGGCATAGGTAGGCACCGGAGGTGGTCCTCCCTGAGGGCAGTGCCCACTACCCACACCACCTGGTCTGTCCCCCAGCTGCCAAGCGCCCCGAGGACGTATGCGGGCCCACGCAGTTCCGCTGTGTCTCCACGAACACGTGCATCCCGGCCAGCTTCCACTGCGACGAGGAGAGCGACTGTCCTGACCGCAGCGATGAATTTGGCTGCAGTGAGCAGGGCACTGGGGGGCGAGCTGGGGGCCCTGGGCTGGATTCCGGGTGCCCCTCTCCACGGTCTCAGCCTCTACTCTCCCCTGCCTGGCTCCTTGGAGCCACTCCCCCCACACCTTCTCCCTTTGCCTCCACACCCCTCACTCCTGCTCCTGTCTCCCAGTGCCCCCCCAGGTGGTGACCCCTCCCCAGGAGTCTATCCAGGCTTCCCGGGGCCAAACGGTGACCTTCACCTGTGTGGCCATCGGCGTCCCCACCCCCATCATCAACTGGAGGCTCAACTGGGGTCACATTCCTTCTCATCCCAGGTGTGGCTCTGGGCCGGGCAGGGGCTGGGGAGGTGGGGGACGCTGGCCAGTGGCCCACGCCTGACCCCGCCTCTGTCTTGGGGCCCACCAGGGTGACAGTGACTAGCGAAGGAGGCCGTGGCACGCTGACCATTCGCGACGTGAAGGAGGCAGACCAGGGTGCCTACACCTGTGAGGCCATGAATGCCCGAGGCATGGTATTCGGCATTCCTGACGGGGTCCTGGAACTCATCCCGCAGCGAGGTACAGCCGGGGGGCAGATGGGCGCCGGGCTGGGGGTGGAGCCAGGGCGGGCTGCAGCCCACTCCCATGCCGCCCAGCAGGGCCCTGCCCCGATGGGCACTTCTACCTGGAGCACAGCGCCTCCTGCCTGCCCTGCTTCTGCTTTGGCGTCACCAGCGTGTGCCAGAGCAGCCACCGCTACTGGGACCAGATCCAGCTGCGTTTTGACCGGCCCAATGACTTCAAGGGTGAGTTGGTGGGCGGGCAGGTGGGTGGGCGCTGTGGTGGGCAGGGGGCGGGCCCCAGGCTCGAGAGGGCTGATGTGGGAGCGCAGCAGCGCAGGACCGGTGGGGCCAGGCTCGGGGCGGGACTCAGGGTTGCTGATGAAATGCTGAGCCCTGCAAGAAGAGCTTGTTTTCAGGGGAAAACAAACATTTTTAGGAAAAGCCTAAAATCCACACTTGATATTTGCCCGCTCCAGGTTACAAAGAGGATGGGCACTGGAGCCAGATTCCTGGTTCAAATCCTAACCCTGACCCTGACTGCCTATGTGCCCTTGGTCAAGTTACTATCCTGTGTCTCAGTTTTCTCGTCTATAAAATGGGGATAAAATAATAACTACCTCCCAGGTTGTTGTAGAGACTTAATAGGTTAATACATGTAAGCCACTCAGAATAGTGCTGGTCCATGGTAAGGGTCCAGAAAGTACTCCCTAATGTCATCCTCATCATCCTCATCCTGGGATATGAGAGGTGCCAGTGTCCCCAGAGTGTCAGAGCCCAGGCTTTGGCATCTTCCTAGCCCTGGGCTGACCTCCAGCTGCACCAGTTACTGCTGTGTGACTTTGGGCAAGTCTCTTGGCTTCTCTCGGCCTGTTTCCCCAAACATAAAGGCAAGCAGTTGGACTCAGTTCTCTGGCTGTGAGAGGCTGAAGGGCATGGGCCCAGACAGCAGACAGACCTGGGTTCAAGTCCCAGCTCTGTCACTTACCACCTGACGTCAGGCAGCCCCTTATCTTGTTTCCTTCATCACAGAGGGTTAAATGCATGTAGAGGTTAGCTCTCCACACAGTAAGCACCCAACAAATGTTGCCTCTTTTGTGCCTTCTTTGGTTGAGGAACCTCAAAGTGACTCTTGTAAAGCTTAGTTACCGCCTAGAGTTGTCCACCAGAATATTTAGAAGAATAATGGCCATGGCCACCATTTCTTAAGCCCTGAGTTGGCACTGGCTTGACTCGCAGTCATTGGACGGCCAATAGTCCTTGTGAGGTTGGGGCTGGTTTCACTGTTTTCAGATGAGGACCAGAGGGTCTGAGAGGTTGTGGGACTTCCCTGGGGCCATACAGCTGTTTAGAGGCAGAACTGGAACCCAGGCCCGTCTGATTGGAATCAGGATGGTCAGCGTGGACAGGGATTCCAGGATGAGCAGGTGGCCTGTGCGTGGATGGTGACCAGGATAGAAGGGGCCTGAAAACATCCCTGGAAGGGAGGGAGGAAGGAAGGCCTGGGGCGATGTGGCCTGGTCTTGGGGGCTGTGCATGGTCATTCTACAGGTGAGGGGCTAGCCCCTCCATGGTGGCGGGGGTTACATTTAGGATCAAGAGGAAACACTACTGGCAGATGTAGACTCAGGGTAAGAAAGAACTTTCTAAGAGTCAAAACTGCCCGGAGTTGGGAGGGTCTGCCTTCGGGAGTAATGAGCTCCCCATCCCTTCGAGCTGTCCGATGTGGTGGTCACCAGCCGTATGTGGCTATTTAATTTTAATTTTTTGTGTGTGAGGAAGACCAGCCCTGAGCTAACATCTGTTGCTAATCCTCCTCTTTTTGCTGAGGAAGACTGGCCCTGGGCTAACATCCGTGCCCAACTCCTCTACTTTATATGGGACACCACCACAGCATGGCTGACAAGCAGTGCGTCGGCAGGCACCTGGGATCCAAACCCGCGAACCCCGGGCTGCCAAGCGCGAACTAAACCGCTGCGCCACTGCGCCATATGTGGCTATTTAAATAAATTAATTCATTTCCTCAGCTGCACTAACCACATTTCAAGTGCTTGGTAGCCACATGTGGCTGGTGGCACCATATTGGAGAGTAGAGATGGAACATTTCCATCATCACAGAACGTTCTCTCGGATGGTTGGTGCTGCTGTGAGATCTTGGAGGATGCTGTAGAGAATTCTGTGTGTGTGTGTGTGTGTGTGTGTGTGTGTGTGTGTGTAGGAGAAGGTTGGACTGGATGACCTGTCATAGTAACAGCAACAACAGCTAACCGGTTTTTGAGTACTTCCTTTGTGCCACACTCTGTTTTAACCATTTTATATGTTTGCTCATTTTATTTTCCCAATAACCCTGAGGCAAGCCACTCTTACCGCCATTTTACAGATAGGGAAACTGAGGCCCTTGCCCAGACTCACACATCTGGAGGGTGGTGGAGCCAGGACTTGGGCCTATTCCTCAGCCGCGTGTAGCTCTCTACTGCCCCCTGAGGGCTGTTCCAACCCTGACAGTCCATGGATCTGTTAGCAAGAGAAAGGCTCTGAGCAGTCCTGCAACAAAAAAATCCCCTTGACCTTTCTTTGACCTTGTGCTTCCCAGATGGTTGGGAGCCATCATTCTGCAGCATCGGCTTTCCCCAGAGCATGGTTTGGGAAATGCGGCTTCAAGACGTCAGGAGGAAAAAAAGAGCTTTGCTTTTTTTTTTTTGACTTTGGGAGCAAGACTAAAGTTACCTGTAAATCAGATTTTTCCCAGAGCTTTCCCATCTTTCTGGGTTACCGCGCCTCCACAGGGGTGTCTCGGGCCGGCGCATGCTGCAGCCCTCACCCCTCCCTCTTGCTGCGCGCAGGCGTAAATGTGACGATGCCCGCGCAGCCCGGCATGCCGCCCCTCGCCTCCACGCAGCTGCAGATCGACGCTGCTCTGCAGGAGTTCCAGCTGGTCGACCTGTCCCGACGCTTCCTGGTCCACGACTCTTTCTGGGCCCTGCCCGAGCAGTTCCTGGGCAACAAGGTGAGGGGCTGGGCTGCAGCCCTGGATGGGGAAAGGGCCAAGCCCCTTCTCATGAGCCCAGAACCTCCCGGGGCTCCGCTCCCTCTGAAGCCGGTGGACAGCAGGGCAGACTCAGCTCTGGCGGAGAGGTGTGGTCATGCCCCAGCACAGCCCCCTGTGGGCAGTGGTCGTTCATCCAGGGCCGGGTCTCTGCCCCGCTCTCAGCTTGGGGGGAATGCTGACTCGACCTTTGGAAAGGCCTCCCGGACCACTCCCCACCTGGGTGGGATTCCATGTCCTCCTCTGGGCTCCTTGGGCACATTTTGCACAGTATTATCCTACCCCCCCACACACATCAGACTGAGCACCCCAAGGCAGTGCCCAAGCCCCACCCATCTCTGTGTCCCTGTGCCCAGCTCCATGCCAGGCACACAGTGAGCACCAGGTGTGTGGAGTGAGAGAGGAGGGGGACCACTGGGCACACATCGTGCGTGCCCGTGGCCACCCTCCCCTGATGGTGCCCCGTCTTGGCCAGGTGGATTCCTACGGCGGCTCCCTGCGCTACAAGGTGCGCTATGAGCTGGCACGTGGCACGCTGGAGCCAGTACAGCGGCCAGACGTGGTCCTCGTGGGCGCCGGGTACCGCCTGCTCTCCCGAGGACACACGCCCACCCAGCCCGGCGCTCTGAACCAGCGCCAGGTCCGGTTCTCTGAGGTAGGCGGTGCCGGAGCCCTCAGGGCTGGGGGTGAAGCGGGTGCAGGCGGGGCAGGCTCTGATGTGGGACCCCCCGCCTTTGTCCACACCCAGGAGCACTGGGTGCATGAGTCTGGCCGGCCAGTGCAGCGGGCGGAGCTGCTGCAGGTCCTGCATAGCCTGGAGGCCGTGCTCATCCAGACAGTGTACAACACCAAGATGGCCAGCGTCGGGCTGAGCGACATCGCCATGGATACCACCGTCACCCATGCCACCAGCCATGGCCGCGCCCACAGCGTGGAGCAGTGCAGGTGCCTGATCCGGCAGGGCTGGGGACCACAGAGACCCTGACCAGGACAGGGGAGAAACAGCAGGGCCTCACGGTTACTGCAGCCACTGACTTGGCCCTGTCCCCACAGATGCCCCATTGGCTATTCCGGCTTGTCCTGTGAGAGCTGTGATGCCCACTTCACCCGGGTGCCAGGTGGGCCCTACCTGGGCACCTGCTCTGGCTGCAACTGCAATGGCCACGCCAGCTCTTGTGACCCTGTGTATGGTCACTGCCTGGTGAGTAGTGCCAGGTGACACTTGGACACTGGCTAGGAGCAGGGGACAAGGGCAGGGTGGGAGGTCCAGGCTGAGGCTTCCTTGTACCCACAAGCTTAGCACAAGCCTCCAGAATGAGTGTCATGGCTGCCAGACAAGCTATCTTGACCTCTGGATGCATTAACAGAGATATAATGTCCAGATAGGGGAGGTGAAGGTCTTCCTCTCTTCCTGTCTGGTCAGACCAATCCTGGAGACACCATGTAAAGTATGGCCCTTAGCAGGGCAGCCCTAAGCAGAAGGAGCCTATAGATCTTGCATTATTTCTTAGGAATAGTGGGGGGAGCTGGGATTGTGGAGCAGATAGAAGAGAAGGCGCAGGCAGGGAAAACTTATCTCCAAGTCCCTGAAGAGCTGTCGGAACGGACTCCAGAAGGCAGAACTGGCCAGTAGGTGCAGACTGAAGGGGGGGGGGGTGGATTGAGGTCAGTGTAAAGCAGGCATTTGGAACCTTCTCTGGGTCAGGCTGCCATGTGGGGTGATGAGCTCCCCATCAGGATGCAGCTGGATGCTCCCCTGTCTGCAGGGCTGTGGGGTAATTCAGCATGAGGGCAAGGCTGAGCCAGACAGCCTCAGAGGCCCACCCTCAGGAGCCCATCGGGTCCCACGTGGCCCCCCATTGGGGGTGGAGGGCTTCTCTGTAGAACCTGAACCCCTCCCTCCCCTTCCTCCCAGAACTGCCAGCACAACACAGAGGGGCCACAGTGCAACAAATGCAAGGCCGGTTTCTTTGGGGACGCCACAAAGGCCACGGCCACTGCCTGCCGGCCCTGCCCTTGCCCATACATCGATGCCTCCCGCAGGTCAGTCCCAGCTTGGGAAGGGGCAGATACGGCCGGGGGAGTGGGTAGAGCAGCAGGCTAGGGGCATGCTCTGGGCAGGGAGGTGGGAGACCTGGGTTCAGATCCTAACCTGGTCACGAAATGGTTCTGTGCCCCTTGACCTCTCCGGGCCTCAGTTTCCCTTTCCATATAATGGGCCGTTTGTCTTCCTGGTATTGCTATGAGGCTATAGATCGAGAATGGGTGGGCAGAGAGAGGACATCATGCCTCGTAGCCTACTGTGTCCGTGCAGACAGCAGTCATTTCCCGGAGTGGGACTGTAAGACCTGGCCTGCCCGTCACTGCAGCCCTGTCCCATTCGATACCCACAGATTCTCAGATACTTGCTTCCTGGACACGGATGGCCAAGCCACATGTGATGCATGTGCCCCGGGCTACACAGGCCGCCGCTGTGAGAGGTGAGGGAGAGCTGGCAGGGCTGGGGGAAGCAGGCTGTACTGGACGGGGGTGGGGCATGGAAGTGCCACTGACGACCCTTTCTCTCCCCCAGCTGTGCCCCCGGATATGAGGGCAACCCCATCCAGCCAGGCGGGAAGTGCAGGCCCACCAGTGAGTATCGCAGCCACCAACCCCCAGCACCTCTCTGGGCCGCCCACCAGGCCCCAATCCTGGAGCCCAGCATAAACACCATGATCCTTGGGGAGCCACCCTACTCTGTCCCCCATCTGCCTAGACTATGTCTATCCCATTCCCACGTACCTTGCCAACCCCCACTTTGTACCTGCAGACCAGGAGATTGTGCGCTGTGATGAGCGAGGCAGCCTGGGGACCTCTGGGGGGGCCTGCCGCTGTAAGGTACGCGTGCCCTCGCTTCTTCACCCTAAGGGCCCTGGGTCCCAGCACACAGCTGGCAGGGGGGGAAAGGAGGCTCCATCCTCTCCATAGTTCCTTGGCTAGTGGATGGTGGCCTAGCCAGAGGGCCTAGCTGGCTGGCTAGTCTTCCACCTCGTGAGAGGCGGCCTGACATCAGGAAGGAACAGTGGTTGGGGAGTCACGTGACCTGGGTTCACATCTTAGATCCTCTACTGGTCATTCTTTGTGTGACCATTCTATCTGCAGTGTCCCTTTGCTTTGACCACACTTGAATTCTCACATTCCCACAGTGATGTAGGTATTAGCATTGCCAATTTACAGATGAGGGAATGGAGGCTTGGAGGAGGGAAATCATTGGCATGAAGAGTGGGAGAGTCAAGTATTGGTAGAAAAAGGAATTGGACAGATTTTGCAGTCAAGCACTTTCGATCTTAAATCCCAGAGTGGATTAGCAAGCTGAGTGACTGTCTGTAAATCACTTCCCATCCCTGAGCCTCAGTTTCCTCATGTGAAGCATGGAGAGGAGTTAAAGAGATGATGGTTGAACAGAAAGTAGCACAGTGCATAAAACATCCATAAACAGTAGCAGGAATTATTTTAACCAAGTTGCTATGTTTCAAATCTAAATGTATTTGTGAGCCCCCTAGCAACCAAAGAGAAAAGGGAAAAATGATTGGTTGTATAAGCTCCCCTTAATTGGGAATTATTGTTCCCATGGCGGTGACGCCTCACACATGTGCTCTTTCCATGGCTCCCCCTGGCCTTGGGTCCCCATCTGGAATGTGAGTGGATTAGGCCGGAAGCTCCAGGCTGCCCCTCCCGTGGGCCATCCTGCAGCTCCCAGCTCTGTGCCTGCAGAACAACGTGGTGGGGCGCCTGTGCAACGAGTGTGTCGCTGGCTCTTTTCACCTGAGTGCCC
Source organism: Tapirus indicus (assembly GCA_031878705.1). Classification (NCBI taxonomy): domain Eukaryota; kingdom Metazoa; phylum Chordata; class Mammalia; order Perissodactyla; family Tapiridae; genus Tapirus; species Tapirus indicus. The sequence goes on along the minus strand of CM062924.1, from coordinate 100,939,934 downwards.
ACAACCCCGACGGCTGCCTCAAGTGTTTCTGCATGGGCGTCAGCCGCCAGTGCACCAGCTCCACCTGGAGCCGCGCCCAGGTACCTCTGCGAGGCGGGTGGGTGGGCAGAGAGGCGGGACGGCCGAGCCCAGGGCTGGGTGGACCAAGCACCAGTCCCAGGCCACAGCCCCCATCCCGGGCTCTTCTCCCCTCTCAGGTGCATGGGGCCTCTGAGGAGCCCGCGCAGTTCAGCCTGACCAACGCCGCGGGCACCCACACTACCAGCGAGGGCATCTCATCGCCTGTGCCCGGGGAACTGGTCTTCTCCTCCTTCCACAGCCTCCTCTCTGGACCCTACTTCTGGAGTCTCCCTTCACGCTTCCAGGGGGACAAGGTGGGTAGGGGGTGGGAAGAGAAAGGGAATTCCAGGTAGCAGGAACAGCACAGGCAAAGGCTTGGAAGCACAAGTGTCATGGTGCCTTTGGAGAAGAGGTGGAAGAGATGGCTGGAGCAGTGGCAGGGCCTGACTTGGGGGGCCCCAGCTGAGTGCCTGTCCACTCCCTGTCCCAGGTGACCTCCTATGGAGGAGAGCTGCGCTTCACAGTGACCCAGCGGCCCCAGCCTGGCTCCCCACCCCTGCACAGGCAGCCGTTGGTGGTTCTGCAGGGCAATGGCATCGTCTTGGAGCATCACACCTCCCAGGAGCCCAGCCCTGGCCAGCCCAGCACCTTCACTGTGCCCTTCCGGGAGGTGAGCAACACTGCCAGGAGCCTCCTGGGGAGAGGGGGCAGGCCCCTGCTCCTCCCACGCAGGGGCATCAATATCCCAGGATGTCAGGGGCTGCAGCACGTGTCCTTTCCTTGGCAGCGAGCATGGCAGCGGCCTGACGGACAGCCGGCCACGCGGGAGCACCTGCTAATGGCACTGGCAGGCATCGACACCCTCCTGATCCAGGCATCCTACACCCAGCGGCCAGCCGAGAGCAGGTGTCTGGGGCCGGGTGGGAGGGCAGAAGGGGCTTGGGTAGGCGGCTCCAGTCTAGGCCGTGTGATGCGGAGCAGCCAGACTGCCAGCTCTACCGCTGACAGGCTGTGGGGCCTCTTTGTGCCTCATCTTCCCCATCTGTAAAATGGAGATTGTGACAGCACCTCCCTCACAGGGCCTGTCTTAGGTCAGGCTCCCTATAAGCAAACCTAAGACAGGGATTGGGGTGCACAGGATTCACAAGGAGAACCTGGGAGGGAGGGAGGGTCGGAGGGATGCAGGAGGGGCCAGGAGCCTGGCAGGGAAGTGGTTTCGGGTGAAGACTAGCCTCAGCCCCATCCCCGTGGAGCTCTGCAGAGCCGTCCTGCTTTGAGGCCAAGGGGCTTTTGTACCCTGGGCCAGTCTGCATTGACCCCCCGGGGGAGCGGGGTGGTCTGACCCTTCCAGGCAAGGAAGGTTCATTCTCCGGAGAAAGTTGCAGGTATAAGCCATTTGCACAGCCCCCACAGCAGCTGGGGGATGGACGCCCAGTCGGGGAGCTGGACTTGGGAGGATTAATGAGAATCACGTATAGGGCTCCAGTGGTGCCTGGCACAGAGCGAGTGCTCATTCATTGTGGGTCCTGTCACACTCAGGGTCTCTGGTATCAGCATGGATGTGGCTGTGCCTGAGGACACCGGCCAGGACCCTGCGCTGGAAGTAGAGCAGTGTACCTGCCCACCTGGGTACCGTGGCCCATCCTGCCAGGTGACTCAGCCCCACCCACCCCACCCACCTGTCCAGCCAGCTCCCTCCATGGTGCTCCCTGGTTCCTCCTCTAGCTGTCCCCACGTCCCCAGGCCTACCCCAGCCCTGCCACCCAGTGGTCCCTACCCTGACCGGGCCCTGCTGAGGAAGCCCCTCCCACTGCCATCTTCCTGCCCCCAGGACTGTGACACAGGCTACACACGGACGCCCAGTGGCCTCTACCTGGGCACCTGCGAACGCTGCAGCTGCCATGGCCACACAGAGGTCTGTGAGCCCGAAACAGGTGCCTGCCAGGTGGGTCCCACCCTCCTTCCTTCCTGCCCCAGGGATTTGTTCCGGGGGCCCTGCCTCAACCCACACTCTGCCCCTGCAGGGCTGCCAGCACCACACGGAGGGCCCTCGATGTGAGCAGTGCCAGCCGGGGTACTATGGGGACGCCCAGCAGGGGACGCCGCAGGACTGCCAGCCATGCCCATGCCATGGAGTCCCCGCTGCTGGCCAGTGCGTCCCGCCCCTGCCTGTACCTGCCCTTTCCTGAAATGTCCACCACCCTCTCCCAGACTCCCTTCCTCCCAGGCCGTTCTGAAAATGCAGTGGTTAAATCCTGGCCTTGCCGCTTCCTCAGTGTCTCACTTTGTATAAGATACACTTCCTGCTCTGGGCCTCAACTTCCTCATCTGTGAAATGGGGATAATGGTATACCCCGCCTCGGCCCCTGGCGTGAGCATTGAACGAGGTGATGCACATGGAAGTCACACAGAGGCTGGCATGTAGCTGGCGCTCAGAACACGCTAGTTCACGTGCTGCCCTTCCTCTCCCTTCTTGCCCGGGCCTGAAGGAATAGCTGAGGACCTTCTAACTGGAAATTTGCCCCCCACACTCTCAGGGCTACCCACACTTGCTTTCTGGACACAGACGGCCACGCCACCTGTGACGCGTGCTCCCCAGGCCACAGTGGGCGTCACTGTGAGAGGTGAGGCGGGTGGCAGGCGGGGTGGGGAGCGTGCAGGAGGGGCCACCCCTACAGTCAGGCTGGGCCCAGCCCTCCTGACCAAGAGAGACCAGAAACCTCCCCACTCTCCCCTTACACAAGCCCCCAGGAGACAATCAACTCCCCTCCCTGAGAGCCTAAATCTTTAGCCTGGCATTTGAGGCCCTCAGAGATCTAGGCCTGCAGTTTACTGCCAACCCCCAGCACCCCCTGCCTCCGCCAGGCCTGAGTCTTCCCATAAAACCCCTCATTCTTGCTGAAGGTCCTAGGTTCAAGGTCTGATCTTTCTAACTCACCGGCCTAGGGCAGTCCCTGCTCTTCTCCTCCCACCTGTTTCCCCATCTGTCAAGTGGGTGAGTTAGGCTCATGGGTTCCTTCCAGGCCTGTGAGGTCACTGAATCAAGTACAGGGCCCCAGCACAGCCCTGGGCTCGCAGCAGGCTCTCCAGGATTCTGTGGTCTCCCCTCCATTCATCCACTGCCTTGTCTCTCCCTAGGTGTGCCCCAGGTTACTATGGCAACCCCAGCCAGGGCCAGCCATGCCAACGTGAGTAGGGTTGGGGAGGCCTTTGGGGCCGGGCTACCCAGTCTCCCCCGGGGGTGGGGCTAGGACAGAGCCTTTGTTCTCTCGGACCAGGGGCAAGTGGCTTTACCTTTCTGAGCCTCAGCTGCTCTATCTGTAAAGTGGGGATAGTAGAGACCCACCCACTGCAGACGCTGCTGTGAATGGGTGTAGTGCCTACCCATGGTGGGTGTTCAGAAATAAACACCCCCTCCCTTGGTGGTGAGTTAGATGCCCAGAGGGTGGTGGAAATGAGGGTGCTTGGTGGCAGATTTGGGGTTCCAGCTGTGGCTTCCCTCCATCTCAGGAGACGGCCAAGTGCCAGAGCCGATCGGCTGTGGCTGTGACCCCCAGGGCAGCATCAGCAGCCAGTGTGACGCTGCTGGCCAATGCCAGTGCAAGGTCAGTCCAGACCCCTGCTCTCTGTGAGGCCCTGAAGTGCAGCCACAGCAGCTGCCAGGCCTTCCCCCTCACCATACCCTTGGGGCTGTCCCTGCATCCCCACCTCCCTTCCCCAGAGGGCCCGTCTCTGCCCCACTGCTCAGAGCCTGGTGGGAAATGCCCCCTATGCATGGGGGCAGCAGGGGCTCCCCGGAACTGCCAGAAGTGGCTGGGAAGGCTGGCCGCAAAGCTGCTGGAAGTGCAAGAGACCCACGCCAGCTTCCCGCACCCACCCGTCCATGCATCCTCCTAGGCCCAAGTGGAAGGCCTCACCTGCAGCCACTGCCGGCCCCACCACTTCCACCTGAGCGCCAGCAACCCCGACGGCTGCCTGCCCTGCTTCTGCATGGGCGTCACCCAGCAGTGCGCCAGCTCCACCTACACCCGCCACCTGGTAAGAGCCCGTACGCTGCCCCAGCCCCGGGGCCTGCCGCCAGCCTCTCCTGGGTCATCATCCGGGAAAGCCTGGCCCAGTGGCTTCCTCGCTATCTGTGAGGACACCCATCCCCATGCCCCACTATTGCCCATGTAAGCACAGATCCCAGCAACCCTCACCCCTACCCTGATACCCTCCCCATGACCCTGTTATTGGCTTATGTCAGCACTGAGCGCAACCCCCTTCCTCCCCGCAAATGTCCTCCCCATTCCCCCATTGTTTCTCTCCCAGCCCTGAGCTCAGCAAACCCCTATTACCCGCCCTAATGTTTTCCCATGCCCCTCCCCTACCAAGGTGCCTACCCCAGTGCCTAGGCTGACACCCCATCCTCCTTCTGCCAGATCTCCACCCACTTTGCCCCTGGGGACTTCCAAGGCTTTGCCCTGGTGAACCCGCAGCGGAACAGCCGCCTGACAGGAGGCTTCACCGTGGAACCCCTGCCCGAGGGTGCCCAGCTCTCTTTTGGCAACTTTGCCCACCTTGGCCACGAGTCCTTCTACTGGCAGCTGCCGGAGATGTACCAGGGAGACAAGGTGTGACACGCAGCGGGGGCTGGCAGGCCCTCCCGGATCGCCAACTCTGAGCCAGGCCCCTGCTGAGCCTTGGGACCAGCAGCGGGGACACAGACACGAGTTGACCTCAGAGCAGTCTGGGCCAGCAGGCAGGCGTTGGCCACGTCGTGGTTACGTGTGCAGCCTTTGGGGTCAGATAGGCCAGTCTAAACCCAGGTCTGCCACTTACCAGCCAGCGGCCTTTTTATGAACTCCAGCTCCAGGATGGCTGCAAGGGTTAGAGATCGTGCCTGGCATATAAGTGCTCACCTGTTAACGATTATGAGCTTTCATGCAGTCAGTCAACAACCAGGTCCTGGGCAAGGCCCTCAAAACGCAAGGACAAACGAGAGACAGGTTCAGTTTTATTCAATTGCTCACTCATAATTCACTCATCTGTGCTGTTGGCTCTGTGCTTGGTGTTGGGCATAGTAATTCTTGTTATAGAATGTTTATTGAGCCCTCACTCTGTGCTAGGCCCCATTCCAAGCACGTTTACTGGTCATAAATCACAACTGTAGGGCCCAAGTCCTGCCGCTGCCCCATTTCCTGAGGATACTAAGGTGAGAGGGGTTAGGTAACCTGCCTGAGCTCCCGCAGCCGGGAGGTGGCAATGCTGGGACTCACACCCAGCCCTCACAGACGGGACCAGTCAGAGATGAACGTGTCTTCTCTGCTCCAGAGCCGTAGTCTAATCGGGAGGCGATGCTGTGGGGCGCAGGGTCTTAGGGGCGGACTCCAAGGCGGCCTGTCCAAATGTGTTCCTCCAGCAGTCAAGGCCACCTGGTGGCACTTTTCCCAGGGGAAGTGGGTCTTGAGACAGGAGTCCCCCACTGGCTGAGGCTGGTGCTCGAGCAGATGTGTCCCCACACCTAGGGTCCCAAGGAGGTCAGGGACACTTAGGAGGGGGCATTCCGAGGCTGCCCTGTCCCTGTTCCTTGGACAGATCCAAATATCCCAGCCTCTTCCCAGGGCCGGCTGCTCTCTAATCCCTTCTCCCTTCTCGGGCTCCTCCTCTCCTGGCCTCCCTTCTGCCCTGTCCTGACATTCTCAGACCTCTCTCTCTCTCTGACCCTCTCCTGGTGTTTCTCTGCACCCCACAGAGGGAGGCATATTTTGCGCGGATGCGCCGGGCTCACCAGGTAGGCCTGCGATCCGAGTGGTGTGAAGTTGATGTGATGTGGGCATGCTGTGGTCTCGGATGCCCTCAGCCTCGCATAGGGAGATGCCCAGTGCCCAAGGCAGTATGGGTCTGCATGAACCCAGGTAGTGCCCGATGGCCCCACGGTCAGGGCACTGCTGTGCCCGAGCCCTGCGATGCCAGGAGTTAGGGCCAGGAGGGTGGGTGCCTCATCTGCTGTGTGGCCTGGTCCTGGTGCAACTGTCTGTGGCCAGAGTGGTGGCCGAGGTGGAAACTAACTTGATGCTAAACCACGTGACTACCTGGCCCACCAGGTCGTCCTAGCCCTGCCTCCCAAGCAGCCTCCCTTAACCGTCTGTGTGCAGATGCCCCCCAGCGGCCTGGAGTCAACCCGTGTGCCAGCCTGGAGAGGGAAGCATGCGTCTTTCTCCCCAGTCAGTGTGGGCCTTTCTGGCCACCGTATCCATGGGGAGAGGACACTCCAGTTCTGGGGCCCTGGGAGGTCTGAGCTGGCCTGTGCCCTCCACCCTTCAGAACCGCACGTCCCTCTCAGAGGAGCAGTTGCGGACAGCTGTGACAGCTGGGAGGATCCTAGGGCCCCCAGAGGGCAGGGGCCGGGCACGGCAACTGTCGCAGGTAATTCAGGGTCTGGCCGGGACAGGCTATGTCTGGGGCCCCAAGGAGGAGACCAGAGAGCGTAGTCCAAGCAGGAGCCTTGAGCAGAGGCCCTGGCCTTCCTGGGCCATTTTCCCCCATGGCAGGCCTGGCCCCAGCCTGATGGCCAGTCCATTCCAGTGTTGCCCTTGGGAAACATTCCGGAAGTGTGAATGGCACCATGGGCACGCATGGAAAGTGAGGCCCAAGGAGTGGCCTCCCCCGCCACAACTGCCCCTGGGGCTGCCTCCAGCCCCTCTCACCTGAGCTGGACAGAGCTGTCTGCCCCACTTTTAGCGGGGGGCACCCTCTCTGTGGGGCTTCTCCCCATAGTCAGGGCCCATAGCCAGCCGGGCCACCCTGAGGTAGCTCTGCCAGGCTCACGAGGAGCAAGAGGGCAGCAGGTACAATGGCCAGAGCGTCAGGCATCAGCACTGTGAACAGGTAGCACAGAAGCGGGTGGCTGGCTGGGCCTGGCATAGCCCGGACGTGGCAAAGCCTCATGGTGTCCCTTCTGTCCTTCTCTGCTCCTTTCCTCCGTCCTCCCTGTCCTGGTCCCCCAGGTGGATGAGGCCCAGAGGCGGATAGATGCTGAAATCTGGCAGCTCCTTTCCAGCTTTGCTGCCAACCCCCACCCCCCTCCCCCAAGGTTCTCACCCCATCCCCGGCCTGCAGCTGCTCTGGGAGCGTCTCCCCCTCTCCTCTCCTCCTCCTCCTCCTCCTCCTCTGCTTCTCTGTCTTCCTCAGCAGGCTCTCAGGTATGTGCCAAGGCACCCACCAAGGGACACCCACCCACCATGTTTTCTAGACTTCAGTTGTTTCTGGACCACCTTCACAAATTCTGTCATCTCTGCACACTACCTGGACTATTATTTACTTCAGATTTTCCTTTAAATCAATCATAAACCAACTTAATTATGGTAGTTATACATTTTTAAATACACATTAATATAGCCATTAAATTTAAAAATGTTTCCTGGTGTGCCCCGTAAATCATCTTGGAGTCCACAAGAGGCTCGCCCCAGATGTGAGGAGACACCGACCCAAACCACGCCCGACGAGAGTGGTTGGGGTGTCTGGGTGCAAGTTGTCCAAAGAGCAGGGCCAGGACCTGAGCCGTGGGGTGAGGGGTTTCCATCCCTCTGCCCTCCTGGATCTCCCTCCAGGGCCTGTGCCCAGCCCTGTCAGGACCGCCTGTGTCCTCTTGGGCCTCCACCTGCTCCCTCAGCTCTCACCGCCTGTCCTTCTATCCTAGTTCTCTCTCTCCTACGAAGCCTTCTCTCTGCTTCCTGAAAACCTCTATTACTGGCAGCTGCCCCAAGCCTTCCTGGGAAACAAGGTAACAGGGAGTTGGGCGGTTAACAGGGGCGTCATCGAATCCTAAAATATCAGACGGCCCTTTATCATACAAATGGGTAGACCAAGGCCCAGAGAGGGGAAGGGACTTGCCTGGGGTCCCGCGTACAGGTCACAGTAGGGCTGGATCAAACCCAGCTTAGCTCTTACCCTTCACCGGGCCGCAGGCCCCTGGCAGAGGGGCTGTCTTACCTGGAAGGTAAGGCACCCCTTCCTTGGGCTCTCTTTACTCTGTATCCAGATCAGGGACCTGGCTCTTGGCATTGCAGTCATTCATTCAGGAAGTGTTAATTAAGGACCTACTGTGTGCTGTACTGCATATGGGCAGAAGAGCCTGGCCTCCCAGAGCTCTCTGTTAGTGGGATTGTCATTCCCGTCATTGTTGGCCTCATCATCACTATTATTAGCATTGACATTGCCTCCATCTTGTTCCAACGATTTAGAATGCCCCCTAAGAATACACACAATATGCAGTAAAATAACATTCAGAGAAGCAGACAAGACAGTCTGGTCCAGGGGCAGTTGAGGCTAGGAAAGATCTGCTGAAGCCAAGGGAGGAGTTGGGCGTGACGAGGAGTTAGCAAGCATTGAGGCTGTGTGCTCGGCAGGCATGGTATTATCTGTGGCCTGTTACTGAATCCTCGTACTGTCCTTCAGGGTAGGTGTTATTTTTACTCCCATTTCCAGATGAGGAAAGTAGAGCACAGAGAGGTTAAGTGACCTGTCTGAGGCTGTCCAGCCAATAGAGCTGCACTTGAACCCTGGCGTCAGACTGCAGAGTCTGCTCCGTTAGCCACCCTGCTGCGCACGCCTGCAGCTTGGTCCTGGACATGGCAATGAACTTGCTGGCATCCGAAGTAAACAGGAAATCAGTTGTTTCATGGTTGTCTGGTTATAGCCCTGAATCCTTACCTCACCAGGAGCTTGTGGAGGACATCCTCAGGGCCCAGGTAGCCCAGGGCCTGGTGTGTTGTCAGTAGGTGTTTAACAAACGCTCCCCAACTGAATGAACACGCAGATGAACAAATGGGCTTGGCCTGATGCAGTGTGGTACTGATCTGAACATCTGCCCTGGTGGCAGAGGAGGGAAAGAAAAATCCCATGGGGCAGAGCTGGAGCCTTGGCTGCCCACGTGAAAGCGTAAGGACTCTTCCAGTTGTGAGCAATAGAAAACCCAAGTCCAGCTGGTTTGTCTTCACCAAAGAATCTATTGGCTCATGTAACTACAAAGTCTAAGAATATCTAGTATCAGGCATGGCTGGATCCAGGGGCTCAGTTGGCGCCATTCTCCGGCTTCCAATCTGACTAGTAAAGGGAGTTTCTTTGTTCCAGTAGAAACAGCAGAATTGCCAGGTTCCCATGTCCATCCCTGATGGAGTGGAGGAATATGCAGATTGGCCAGACCTGGTGCATGTCTCATGCAGAGCAGGAGGGCCCCTCCACCACATGGCCTGCGCGTATGACATAGTTTCCTCTAAAGGAAGCCAGGGCTGCAGTTTGCCAAAAGAGGGGAAATGGATTTGGAGCAAACAAAAACACCGACCCAGGAGGCGAAACCTCTGAGCCGCCCTCAGCCCCACCCCCATGGCTAAGACCTTGGAAGCTTCTGCAGCCTCCCCCGGTGGCCACTGTCATTACCCCCGTCTGCTTCATGGGACATTCCTTCAAATGGGAAGGGGCTTGGAGCTTGTTTGCTGGGGTTGTCAGGCAGTGGGAAATGGGGAACCCCACAAAGCAGAAGCGGCTTCTCAGGGTCCCCTCTACCAGGTCTGAAACCATGAAAGAACTGAGAGATGTCCTGTCTCCTAGGCAACCCTAGGCCATGCGCACCAGCCTCTGGTGGTGGGGGGGCAGCACAGGTGCAGAAAGACCTCGAGAGGCTCCGCCCCCGCACCTGTGTGAGGAGGGCAGAGTCAGGCTGTGACTGCAGGGCTTGCCTCTGCAGGTGGCGGCTTATGGCGGGAAGCTGCGATACACCCTCTCCTACACTGCTGATGTGCAGGGCAGCCCGCTCTCCGACCCTGACATCCAGATCACGGTGAGCACATGGACCCCACGCCGGGCAGGCAGAAGTGGGAGGTGGAAGCCGGGGACACCATCATTGTTTCTGTCCTTTAGTCCAGCGCTCAGCTGGCCTGTCCCGGCCTGAGGGGATGAGGCTCTGCCCTCCCCACCCACCTGGTTGGACACTGCCCTGCCCAGGCAGAGGTCCAGCTGCTGGGAGAACGGGGCAGTGGGCATGTACCTGATTCCTTTGGGCACACGAGCTTGGGAGATCAGAGGAATGAGAGGCTGGGACTAGGGGGCACCCCACTGTCCCCAAGAGCGCCTCAGTTCCCCTCCCAATTCTTCTGGTGTGTCCCCAGGGCAACAACATCATGCTGGTGGCTTCCCAGCCAGCACTGCAGGGCCCTGAGAGGAAGAGCTACGAGATCGTTTTCCGAGAGGTGAGGGGCGCTCAGCCACACCGTGTCGGACTCTCCCCGCCTCCCCCTGCTTTGCAGCCTGGCTTTGGTGCCCACCCCCCTGCCTCCACTGCCCCACCCCAGCCTCACGGTCCTTGGCCAGCGCCTGAAGGCAGGAGTTGGGGTGTGGGAGCTGCAGGAGCGGCACAGGAAGCCCAATGCCCCTCACCCCCTCTGGCTGTCGCTCCCTCACCCAGGAATTCTGGCGCCGGCCTGACGGGCAGCCGGCCACACGCGAGCACCTCCTGATGGCACTGGCTGACCTGGACGAGCTCCTGGTCCGGGCCACGTTCTCCTCGATGCCGCAGGCGGCCAGCATCAGCGCGGTCAGCCTGGAGGTCGCCCAGCCTGGGCCCTCGGAGGGACCCCGGGCCCTGGAGGTGGAGGAATGCCGCTGTCCCCCGGGCTATGTCGGCTCTTCCTGCCAGGTGAGTGTGGCCAGCCCAGATGCCTCTGCTCTAGCACAGCTGGGTCAGCAAGCTGGTCCACTGGCATCTCTGTGGCCTGTGATTACTGCCCCAACCTCAGTATACTCCCCGTTGTCTCATGTATTCCTCCCAAGAGCCCTGAGAGATGTGTGATTATCCCCTTTTAACAGGTTTTTTTAAATAGAGGCTCTGAAGGGTCCGGGACTTACCCAGGGGCACACAGCTGACTCTCCGGAGGTTAAAGCCCAGCTCACGCTCTCAGAGTCAGGGAGACAACACAGCAACGCAAACTACTCTAACCCAAAGCAGAGCGGGAACATGCCTGAGAGAGGGGGACACCGTGGAGCAGGGTGGGATTCTAGGCCAGAGGGCAGAACAAGCAGAAGCAGAAGGAGGAGCGTGTGGGGAAATAGCCTGCGATGCTGAAGAATCGCCCCGGAAGGCCGGAGGTGGGGGCCGCTTCCTCTGGTCTGGAACAAGGCTTGTTCAGCAGGGAATGCCAAGCTGCTGAGGGAGAGCTGCGATCCGGGCCCAGGAAAGTGCCTGCGTGGCGGCGAATGAGATGGACGGAGCCGGGGGAGAGGCGGGGTCTTATTTGGAGGGAAGGCCAGTGGGCTGGAACGGAGGGCTGTCAGTTGGAGAGAACCCGAGTATCTGCAGGGTTCTGCTGGAGACTGAACTCCAGGAGGGCAGGGCCTGAGCTGACTGTTCACCACCAAATCCCTAGGCAGTGGCAGGCGACCAGTTATCACTGGATGACTGAATGTGGAACTGAGGAAGGGGATCCCGGGAGGGGAGGGACAGGGCTGCAATGCCAGGATGGCGGCATCAAGGTCAAGTATGAGGACAGCCAGCCCCCCAACTCAGGAAGTCCCGGGCGGGAGATCCACATCTCTGCGGTTTTTACATGTGTACACCTTTGCTGTCACCACGAGAACTTTCAAATCCAAATATGTGAACTTCACGTCCCTTGAAGTTATAAAATTTAACACATTTTGAAGGAGAACCCCTGGGGAAAGCAGAATCCTTCTTGACGCACATTTTCTACAGTGAAGCAAAACAGATTTATAAACATCCCTCTGAAATGTTCGGAGAGGGAGGACCTGGAGAGGTTTCAAAGAAGGGGTAGCAGCAAGTAGAAATTCACTGCTTTTAGAACCCATGATTATGCACTCAGAGTGTGTGAAAATGTCCTTGGTTGTATGTGTGTGCCTCTTTTGCTTTATTTAGTGAACGTGACTGTCGTTGTAAAGACCTTCAAGGGCTCGTTCCAAATCTAGGTCTCTTGACCCTCTTTTTCCATCTAGGGGTTAAGTGTTTCAATACAGACCCTGCCAGAAGAATTTTCAGGAACAAAGGCCTGGGGATAGAGAAGCGTTGTCCATTAGGATGAACTATTATTTCAGTCAATTCAGAGTAGCTGGAGATGCCAGGCAGGATGGGGACGGACACTGTCCCAGCTCCGGAGTGTTGAGAAGTGAAAAGGAAGTTGGGGAGAAGGGCTACTGAGAGGATGCTGGGGTGGAGGGCCGGGCCTGGAAGTTCCCCTCCAAGAGCCACCGGAGTCTGGATGGTGGAGGGGGATGGAGGGAGAGGGGTCTGAGTGTGATGGGACCATATCAGAGGTAGAGACCAACCAACCCTCCTCTATCCCCTCCAGGACTGCGCCCAAGGCTACACGCGCACTGGGAGTGGGCTCTACCTTGGCCACTGTGAATTGTGTGAATGTAATGGCCACTCGGACCTGTGCCACCCAGAGACCGGGGCCTGCTCGGTAAGATGCAAGCAAGGCCAGGGCAGGGGTCAGTTTGGCTGGGCCTGGGTGGGGTCCCAGGGCTGGCTGTGGGATAGGGAGGGTGGGGCTTGGTAAGGAGGCCTAGGTCCAGGGGCAAGGTCATGGGGCACAGCATGTGGGACAAAGCACCTGGGCCAGCAGGTCTGGTCACCGAGGGGCTGCAGGCCTGGTGGGGTGACCAGAACTATGGAATAACATCCTTCTTTATAAAGAAAAGTTTAGTTCCTGCTATTTCTTATCACCAAAATGACACCTATTCTCTGTAGAAGAATCAGATTATAGAGATAATCCAAAAAGAAAATAAAAATTACTTGCAATCCTACCACCTGCAGGTAAGGTCAACATTAGAGTGTGGAGCTCTTTGCTCTTTTTCTGGGCAAATATTTACACATATTAATATACCTTTTGTTTTACAAATAAACGTAGGATCATCGTGTTTGACGGCCAACTTTTTTCACTTACAAGTTCATGAGCATCTTTCCATATCATTAGATACTTTTTTATACCTGAATTTTTCAGAGTGGAGTGTATATAGCCCTCCAGGGTATGTGGTCAGGGGCTGGGTGGTTGACAGCCACAGGCTAAACATGGAGCAGGAGACATGCTGTGTTAGTAGAACAAACAAGGATCTGTTTGGAGGAGGATGTAAAACCCCCACGTGTTGTTATGATGAAGTATGTACTTCCAAAGCTCTGCCCGCACGTACCCAAGTGTATATCTACTTTCTTCTGATATTACAGGTTTTTAGGTAGAAAAAATGTAAGCAATGCAATCAGCATCATCCTTTTTGATAGCTCTTTGGGTGAATATTCTTTTTTATTTGTCCAGTTCCCTATTCATGATTTGTTTCTGGCATTTTGCTTTTATAAACACAACTGAGATGAACATCTTGTAGTGAAATCTTTGTGCCCCTCCACAACTATTTCTTTAAGACAAGCTCACAAACGTGGAATTTCCAGATCAAGGGATTACAAAATTGTACGGTTTTTGGTGAATTTTGCCAAATGGTGAGTGGCTGACGTCCTTGTGCCTCACAGCAATGCCAACACAATGCCGCTGGGGAGTTCTGCGAGCTGTGTGCGCCTGGCTACTATGGAGATGCCACAGCTGGGACGCCTGAGGACTGCCAGCCCTGTGCCTGCCCACTGACCAACCCAGAGAACATGTGGGTGCCCTTGCTCAAGGCCCAAGGAAGAGCGCCCACTGGGGAGTGGAGGGCACTGCGCTGGATTTGGGGGCAGAAGTGGAAGGAGCAAGGTGGGGAGTGTGCATGCCATGGCCTGACCATTGCCTCCCCTATCCCAGGTTCTCCCGCACCTGTGAGAGCCTGGGAGCTGGTGGGTACCGCTGCACGGCCTGTGAACCTGGCTACACTGGCCAGTACTGTGAGCAGTAAGTTTGCAAATAGGAGGGGTGAAGGAAGGGGGCATATGGTAGACTTCCTAAGTGAGAACCCTGGATGGTGTTGCACAGAGAGGTCTCTACCAGGATTACGTCCCTCCTCTGCCCAGAACCCTTTCAAGATTCCCCATTGCCCTTGGGACAAGCCCAAGCTCTTCACATAGCCTTATCACTCTTCAGTCTCATCCCACTTCCGACACCCAACTCTTACTCCAGCTGAGCTTAACTTCTTGACTTCTTGATGTTCAGGTCTTTCATGTGCCATCCCCTCTACATGGAACATTCTTCACCCTCAAACCACCCCTTCCTGGCTAACTCCTATTTAGGCTTCAAGGCTCAGCTTCATTCACTCATTCAGCACATTCTTACTGAGCATCTACTGTGTGTCATGCAGTGTACCAAGGTGTTGGAGATAAAGTGGTGAACAAAATGGATTCAGTCCCAGCCCTTATGGAGTCTACCACCTGTAATGGGAGACAAGACAGCGAGTAATCATACAAATATGTAATTGCAAATAGTGATAAGTTCTCTGAAGAGTGCAGTCTATCCAAGGAAATGTAACAGCTCAACAGTCCCATCCTCTGGGAAGCCCCCTGATTCTCAGCTGGATTAGCGCCCCCCCCCCCGCCTTCACAGCCCCCATACATGTTCCTCACTCTCGATTACGTGGTTTCTGTGTTGGTTTCCCACGTTGGTGAGTTCCATAAGAGCAGGGACTCCATCAGGTTCACTGTTGTATTTCCATAACGTAGCATAGTAGTTGCTTAATAAACGTTTGTTGAGTGAGTGATTTCCTGGAGAATAATGGCCTTACCACCCCCATTATCCAACCTGCTGACATTCCCTTACCCTCCCCTTTCTCAGCTCACTGAGGCCCCGTGTTGGGGCCTCTGTGGTCTCTGAAGTCTTCCAGAGCTCTGAGCCTCCTCACCCCACACTGGGCAGCTGTCTGGGCTTTTGGCTCCCCACATCCACCATGAGGCACTGGGTCCTCTGGGGCCTGACAGAGCTGCTCTTTGTTCCTCCTTACAGGTGTGCCCCAGGTTACGTGGGTAACCCCAATGTGCGGGGGGGCCGGTGCCTGCCACAGGGTAAGTAGGACCTTGGCCCCAGGATGGGGTGATGGGTAAGGCAGGAGGCCTAGGGAATTTGAAAGATACTAGGTCTGGGGGACAGGGCCAAGGGTGGGGCATGCCAGTCTTTGGGAGGGCCGAGATATCTGAGACAATGCTGCATGCTGGGGGCCTCCTGTCTGAATGGCTCCTGTCCCTCCCCCAGCAGACCAAGCCCCGCTGGTGGTCCAGGTGCATCCAGCTCGAAGTGTAATACCCCAAGGTGGCCCCCACTCCCTGCGGTGCCAGGTCAGTGGGAGCCCACCCCACTACTTCTACTGGTCTCGTGAGGATGGGCGGCCTGTGCCCAGCAGCACCCAGCAGAGACATCAAGGTACCCATGGCCCCAGGCCCCTCAGCCCTGTGAGCCACCCCAGTGGGAGGGGAGGCACAGGCCTGTCCCTGCGCTACTGGATCCTATCCTTACGCGCAGGGTCGGGTGGGAGCAGGAGTGTATCTGCAGTGACGAGCTCCCATCCCCCTGCCAGGCTCCGAGCTCCACTTCCCCAGCGTCCAGCCCTCGGATGCTGGAGTCTACATCTGCACCTGTCGTAATCTCCATCATGCCAATAGCAGCCGGGCAGAGCTGCTGGTCACTGGTGAGTCCCTACTTCCCCTGTCCACAAGACTTCCTGTGCTGGGCTGGACTGCAGACTGCAGCTGGTGCATTCACCTACCAGAGGGGGTGGTGTTGCCTGGACGAGAGCACTGGCTGTGGAGATGGAGAGAGGTGATGGAGTCAAGACTGGTTTTAGAGGCAGAATTGGAGGACTCGATTGTGCTCATTGAGGGAGAGGATGATGCCCAGGGGTCTGGATTCTAGTAGCTGGGCAAATGGAGTTCCATTTACTGACATGAGGCAGGTTCCAGAGAAGGATGTCTTCATCTGAGGTCCCCCAGAGTCTGAGACAAGAATTTGCATGTAGGTAGTTTATTTGGGAGGTGAAGTGAGATAGGGAAGAGAAGCATCCTATTAAGGATGTGTTATCAAGCAAGTTACCACTGTGAGCTATTGTTCAATGCAGCCGAGGAAACTCTGGAAAACTCCAGAGTAAAGCGTGCACCTTGGAGTCACCCTGCCCCAGGGTCAAGGGACCCGGGGTGTGTGTGCACCAGCTCCTGTCAGCCATTGACTGAGGTCTATTCCAGGATCATCGATTCCCATGCATGCTGTCCCACCTCATGGGCAGGCACAGTGGCCTCCAGTGGCCGGAGAATGCCCTTGTGCAGTGGCTGGCAGAAGTTAGGCAGAGCGAGGGGACATGGGCGGGGTACCAGCAGCACCTGCTACAAACAGGTCAGAGGGAATCACAGGTTTGGTTTTGGACTTGTTACAGTTTCAGAAGTTTGGGGAAACATCTAAGTAGGTCCATCAGGCGCGCATTTGAATGTGTGAGTCTGGGACTCAGGGAAGAGGCCCTGGTGGAACAAATGAATTTGGGAGCTGTTGGCACAGGGGAGGTGATATAAGCCATGGGGCAGGATGAAATTACCCAGGGAGAGTGTGGCTCGAGGACAGGACCCAGGACGGAGCCCCAAGGAGCTCCAACTTGAATATGCCGTGTTGAAGAGGGAGGACAAGAGGGACAGAGTGGGTGCGGCCAGTGAGGTAGGAGGAGACCAGGGTCTGTGGTGTGTTGGAAGTCAAGAGGGGAAAGGAGACAGTGGTCGGCATACCAGATGCCCCAGGGAAGTCAGATACGGGCAGAGAAATGACCGTTGGAGGCCAGGCTTTGACAAGACTGTTTTCAGTGGAGAGAAGGGATAGAAACTAGACTGGAGTGAGGCAGAGAATGGATGGGGAGGCAGCAAGTGTAGACAACTCTTTTAAGAGTCTTGGCTCTGAAGGGAGGCAAGAAATGGGGCAGTAGCTGGGGGGAGCATGGAGTCAAGGGGGCGTTTTCAGAGATGGAAAATTCTAGACCACATTGTCTGAGGAGCAGAATGATCCCGTGGAGAGGGAGAGGAGAGACTGAAGCAGCAGGAGAGGGCACAACAAGGGAGGAAGTCCTTGGAGGGGCGCCAGCACTCAGAAGGGGTAGGGGCTGCAGAGAGGGAGAAGAAGTCTTATCCTTCAGGGACCAGGAAGGAGGGAGGTTGGAAGATTTGGGAAGATGGGAAAATTCCTGACTAGCGGTTCCAGTTTTCTCACCAAGTGTGAGTTGAAGCTATGGAAGTGGAAGGAGGGTTTGGGAGGGTGGGGAAGGTGGGAGGAGGTGTGAAATAGTTGTTTGGGAGGGTAGAAACTCAAACCAGACAGAGGAACCCAATTAGAGTGAAGTGCGAAGTGTTAAGAGCTCGTTTGTGCTCTGTGATCACAAACTGGAGCCAAGTGGACTCACAGTGTGATGTGCTCCGGTCACAGCCCACTGGCTGCTCCATGCCACAGGAAGGTGGACAGTGGGGTTCAGCCAGGGAGGGAGGGAGGCACCCGGGAGTGGGATGGAATCTAAGCTAGACTGGGAAGGAAGTGACACCCAGACAGGATGATGGAGAGAGAGAAGGTGGCCACAGGACAGGGGCCTGGCCGGCACCCAGCTCACTGGGGCCCTCCTGTCCCCACAGAGGCTCCAAGCAAGCCCATCACAGTGACAGTGGAGGAACAGCGGAGCCAGAGTGTGCGCCCAGGAGCCGATGTCACCTTCATCTGCACAGCCAAGAGCAAGGTGCGCAGAGCAGGGAGTGGGCATTGGGGAGGATCTGTCTTCTGGGATCTCTGACCCCCACCCCAACCCGTCCTCCGTCCCCCTCACCCCACCTGCAGTCTCCAGCTTACACCTTGGTGTGGACCCGCCTGCACAATGGAAAGCTGCCAGCCCGAGCCATGGATTTCAACGGCATCCTGACCATTCGCAATGTACAGCCGAGTGACGCAGGCACCTACGTGTGCACCGGCTCCAACATGTTCGCCATGGACCAGGGCACAGCCACGCTGCATGTGCAGGGTACACCTTCCTTTCCAAGCCTGACCCGCCCACCCTCACCTTCCCCCATGCCCGCCAGGACCAGCGACCTTTAGGAACTGACAGTTTCTGAGTCTCTGTGGTATACCAGGTCCCGGCTTAGACTCTGAAGAAATGGGAGCGAGAAGGACAAACAGTTCTGCCTTCCTGCAGTACATGGTCTAGTAGGGGGACAGTATGGGAACAAATAAACAAGACAGTTACACCCGGCGATGAATGCTGGGATAGGAATAAACAGAGTGATGAGGTGGGAGAAGGGTGAGCTAGTCTATGTGGGGTGGTCAGGAAGGGCCTCTCTGAGGAGGTGACATCTGAGCTGAGACCTGAAGGAAGAGAAGGCGTTCAGCCACTTAAAGAGCTGGCAGAGAGTGTTCTTGGCAGAGGAAGCAGCATGTGCAAAGGCCCTGAAGCAGGAGCATGTTGAGGTGTTTGAGGACCGGCAAGACCAGCATGGCTGGAGCTCTGTGGAAGGGAAGCTGGGTGAGGAATTTGAAGATGTGGGCAGAGGTGTGTACACACAGCAGGCAGTTTGGATTTTATCCTAAAAGCAATAGGGAGCCATGGACAGGCCTTAAGTGGAAAAGGAACAAGATCCCATTGATGTTTTAAAAGCTCCATCTGGCTGCTGTGTGGGCAAATGGCCATGAGAGGCCAGAATGGAAGCAGAGAGCAGCAACGAGGCTGTTGCCATGGGTCAGAAGACACCCCCCACCTCACCACATATTCCTTCTCCTCCCCCGTCAGCCTCAGGCACCCCGTCCGCCCCTGTGGTCTCCATCCACCCGCCGCAGCTCACAGTGCAGCCTGGGCAGCTGGCCGAGTTCCGCTGCAGCGCCACGGGGAACCCCACGCCCACCCTCGAGTGGACAGGTGAGGCCACGACAGAAATGACGTCCAGGACGGGCTCTCCCGGCTGTGGGAGGCCAGGAGCAGGACTCTAGGCTGTGGGGTCTGCAACCTCTGGGGGGCTGGGGCAATGCCGGTCCCAGTGAGTGCTGACCCCACTTCTCCACATCAGGGGGCCCTGGTGGCCAGCTCCCTCAGAAGGCACAAATCCACGGTGGCATCCTGCGCCTGCCAGCCGTCGAGTCCTCGGACCAGGCCCAGTACCTGTGCCGCGCCTACAGCAGTGCCGGGCAGCAAGTGGCCAGGGCCGTGCTCCACGTGCTCGGTGAGAGGACAGGGCTGAGGGTGGGGGCTGGGAGCACGTGGGCAGCCCAGCAAGTTCTCACAGGGCTCTGTCTGCAGGGGGCAACAGGCCCAGGGTCCAGGTGAGCCCAGAGAGGACCCAGGTACATGAAGGCCGCACGGTCAGGCTGTACTGCAGGGCTGCAGGTGTGCCCAGCGCCACCATCACCTGGAGGAAGGAAGGGGGCAGCCTCCCCCCTCAGGTGAGGAGATCCCTCCGGGCCAGGCCACAGGCTCAGCAGAGTCCCAGCACTCCCCACCCGCCCCTCCCACCCCCACTTCCGTCCCCATCTCCTCCCCTTCTGGCTCTCTTCACTTCCAAGATGGCAGCCTGCTCAGACATCCTGCTCGGTGCATCCTGGCAGGGAGCAGTGTCGGCCTCTTGCTTTGCTGCCTGGCTCCACCCTCCTTGGGGCCCAGCTGGGCCCTAATATTGGCTCTGTGCTTGCCACTACCTTTTCTACCCCTCCGCCCACCCTCGCTGGCTGGCCCTTGCCAGGCTCCCTCGGCCCCCTTGGGCAGCTGACCCTTCTGGCTGTGTGGCAGGCCCGGTCAGAGCGCACAGACATCGCCACGCTGCTCATCCCAGCCATCACAACCGCCGACGCAGGCTTCTACCTCTGCGTGGCCACCAGTCCCGCGGGCACGGCACAGGCCCGGATCCAAGTGGTCGTCCTTCCAGGTTTGGGGCCTCTGGGGGCTGCGGGAGTGGGGAGGGCAAGCCAGGGTGTCCCTCAGGCCTCCTCACTCCTCCTCTGGCCCCAGCCTCAGGTGCTGTCTCACCGCCAGTCAGGATTGAGTCCTCATCACCTTCTGTGACTGAAGGGCAGACGCTGGACCTCAACTGTGTGGTGGCAGGGCTGGCCCACGGCCAGGTCACGTGGTACAAGCGAGGGGGCAGCCTGCCTCCCCACGTCCAGGTATGAGGGTCCCTGAGCCTGTGGCAGGGGACCTGGGGGTGGTCCTGGTCACAGGTGGAGGCTTCACACACTCTCCACAGCAGGGGCCGGCCCTTGTCTCCCTCCGTCCTCAGCTTCCAGCGAGGGGCAGCTCTGCCGAGCCAGAGAGAGCCTGATGAACGACTCGCTGAGGCTCAGAGGGGGTGACGGCCGCGGGCCCCTTCGCTGCCTCACACGTCTCTGTCCCCACCTGGCCAGGTCCATGGCTCCCGGCTGCGGCTCCCCCAGGTCTCACCAGCTGATTCTGGAGAATACGTGTGCCGAGTGGAGAGCGAGTCAGGCCCCAAGGAGGCCTCCATCGTCGTCTCTGTCCTCCACAGCACCCGTTCGGGCCCCAGCTACACCCCAGGTGAGGAGCCAGGTGGGGCTGGGCGGGGACCGACCTGAGGATCTCCCCACTGCTCCCAGGGAAGGTGCCTGCAGCTACTTTGGTGACATCAGGACAAGAGGGGGCACTCTGGGCAGGCTTTGACTCTCCACTCCCTGACTGGGGAGATGAGGGGACTGAGGGTGGGCATAAGGCTGATCTGGCTTGTGTGGAGCCCCCTGGTGAGAGGACTGTTTTCAGAATTCGTCAGGAAGCAGCAGAGTCAGTACTGGATACTGAGTTGGGAGTCAGGCTGACCTGGATTTGAATCCCGGCTCTACCCCTTATCAACCTTGAACTGGTTATTTTATCTTTGGAGGCCTCAATTTCCTCATCTGTGAAATGGGGACAATACTACCACCATTCTATAGAAGGGAGATGTGGCATTATTGTCTGCATCCTTCAGCCCAGCTTGGGCACTGAAGGTCTCTGGTTGTCTGCAGGCCAGAGCAGCTCGTCACAGATTTAGAAGTCATGGGTGGGCACCGAGCTCCAAGTTGGAGATGGGGGAGGGAAGGAGGGGTCTGACTGGCCATGCTGAGACAGAAGAGCACGGTCTCCACCCCAGCAAGGCCCCACATCTGCCCTCCCAAGCTAAGGCCTGGTCACATCCCAGGGCCCTCTGCCCCAGCACTGTAGAACTGGGGCTCAGGAGCCCAGGCCTCTGACCAGCCCCTCTGTGCCCCAGCTCCTGGCGCCCCAGCTCCGGGCAGCACCCAGCCCATCCGCATTGAGTCCTCCTCCTCCCACGTGGCTGAAGGGCAGACGCTGGATCTGAACTGTGTGGTGCCCGGACAGGCCCATGCCCAGGTCACATGGTACAGGCGTGGGGGCAGCCTCCCCGCCCGACACCAGGTATGGCAGCCCCCCAGGGCCAGCCTGCTGGAGGGGTTGGATAGGGCCACTCCGGCCCCCTCCCAACCCGCCCTGTTTGCACTCAGACCCACGGCTCGCTGCTGCGGCTGCACCAGGTGTCCCCAGCTGACTCAGGCGAGTACGTGTGCCGCGTGGTCCTTAGCTCTGGGTCCCTGGAGACCTCCGTCCTGGTCTCCATCAAGCCCTCCGGCTCCAGCGCTGGCTCCATCCCTGGTGAGTGACTGCCAGTGATAGGGCAAGCTGGAAGAGGCTGAGAGCCTTCCGAGGTGCTGAGGTCCTCGTGACTTCTGTTGCTCATGGGGGTGTCAGGAGGCCCACAGTGGGGCTGGCCACAGGTCCCAGCCCAGGCAGACTCCCCTTCTCCGAGCAATCCACCGTCTTCCCATCACTCTTCTCTCTGGCCACATCACTCCTCCTGTTTCCACTCCTGCCCCTTCTTCCTCTCTGCCAGCCTCAACTGCCCTCATCTCTCCCACTTCCCCACTTCCCTCTGCAAGGCTTGGCCCCTGCCCCAGCCCTCCTCTCAGGGTTGCTCAGCTGAGGACATCAAGCCCACAGACCACACCCCCAAACATGTGGGCCTAGCCTCGGAGACAAGGCTGAGCTGGCTCCAGGGTGAACAGTTCTCGCCCTCTCTTCTGGGGAGCATCTACTACCCTCGACCCTGTCCCCACAGCCCCAGGACCCATCCCACCTGTCAGGATCGAGTCCTCATCCCCCACAGTGGCCGAGGGGCAGACCCTGGATCTGAGCTGTGTGGTGGCAGGGCAGGCCCACGCCCCGGTCACGTGGTACAAGCGTGGAGGCAGCCTCCCCGCACGGCACCAGGTACAAAGTGGCAGGGGGCTGGCCAGAGCCAAGCTATGGATGATGGGTTGCGGAGGTCCCGGCCGCTGAGCTGAAGGGCTGGCATTTCCCAGCTCAGAGGGGCAGAGGTGCAGGCGTCTGCTGGGCTCTGGGGAGCCCCCCACTCACACCCCTGCCGGTGGCTACCCAGGTCCGTGGCTCCCGCCTGTACATCTTCCAGGCCTCCCCAGCTGACGCGGGCGAGTACGTTTGCAGGGCCAGCAATGGTGTGGAGGCCTCCATCACAGTCACAGTCACTGGAACCCAGGGGGCCAACTTCGCCTACCGTGAGTGGGGCCACCAGGCTGGGCTGGGACAGAGAAAGGGGATAGGTGGGGGCAGCTTCAGAGACCTGGAGTGACGGGTGACCGCCTTCTTCCCCAGCTCCTGGTGGCTCCCAGCCCATCCGCATCGAGTCCTCTTCCTCCCACGTGGCCGAAGGGCAGACCCTGGACCTGAACTGCGTGGTGCCTGGGCAGGCCCATGCCCAGGTCACGTGGCACAAGCGTGGGGGCAGCCTCCCTGCCCGGCACCAGGTACCGGACTGGGGGATGGATGGACCAAGAAGGGAATGGGGGCCTCTGGGTGCTGGAGGTCAGGGTGGGAAGGACTGGAAGCTCCTCTGAGGTAGGAGCGGCCTCGGACCCCACTGTAAAGGTGTATGGTGCGGCGGTTTGAACCCAGACTCTAGGACCCGCCAGCCTAAGAATTCTGCTTCCACCACTTAACTTGTGACCTTTGGCAAGTTACTTAACCTCTCTGTGCCATCGTTTCAGCATCTGTAAAATGGAAATAGTACCTACCTTGTAGAATTGTCCTAAGGGTGAAATGAATTAATATATACACAAAGTGCTCAGAGCTCTGGCTCTAGAAAGTGCTCTGAGCTGTAGTTATTACCATAATACCATTAGCTACTATTATTACTGTATTTTGTATAATTCAGGATGCCATTGATTACAGGATGCACCATTATTTTATGTACTGCTAAGAAAAAAAAGCTGCCATTTGTGTTGTAGGTGATTCACTGTAAGACGTACCTTGATTTCAGAGATACTAAAATGTGTCTTAGAACTGATAGAATGTGGTGTCAGTGCTTGCCCGGATCACCAAGGCTCCTCTTGCCCACCACCACCCCCGTCCCCATCCCCAAGCAGGACAGAGCTGATGACCAGGCCTTGGGGGTCAGAGAGGGAGGCAGGGTTGCAGGTTACAGATGCAGGGGTCCTGTGAGGGTCCCCTCTGACAGCACTTCCATCCCGGCCAGACCCACGGCTCGCTGCTGAGGCTGCACCAGGTGTCCCCTGCTGACTCGGGCGAGTATGTGTGCCGTGTGGTGGGTGGCTCAGTGCCCCTGGAGGCCTCTGTCCTGGTCAGCATTGAGCCCACAAGCTCTATGCCTGGTGAGTGGCACGGGGGGAGGGCAGGACTGGGGGCTCCCCACCCCAGCAATGGCAGGATCCCACGAGACCATAGTCCCTAGCTCCACTCACCCCTACCTCTCCTTGTCCCCTCCCAGCCAGGGACTGACCCTCTGCCCTCTGTCCCCAGCGCTGGGGGTCACCCCCCCAGTCCGGATCGAGTCCTCCTCCTCACACGTGGCTGAAGGGCAGACTCTGGATCTGAACTGCCTGGTTGCTGGGCAGGCCCACGCCCAGGTCACGTGGCACAAGCGCGGAGGCAGCCTTCCCGCCCGGCACCAGGTAGGAGGCGGGGAGGTAGTGGGGTGTAAAGGCCCCTCGTGACTGCAGAATAAGGAGCATAGGCTTTGAATTCAGGCATGTTCGAGTTCAGACGCTGCTCTGCCATTTGCCTACTGTGTGACTTTAGGCCAGTTGTTTGACTTCCCTGATCCTCAGTGTCCTCACCTGTCAAATGTCATGCTGCCTACTTCACCTGCCCTGTTGCACGTCAACAAATGCTGGTCCCCCTCTTCTTCCCACTGGACCCTCCTGACGCTGGGGCAGGGGAGCTGAAGGGTCGTGAATGGTAGTCCTCCCTGGAAGAGGCTCCTCAAGCTCCGGCCGCTGGGCTAGGCTGGGAGGGGTCCAGGGAAGGGAGCAGCAGCCTGGCTGTGAGCCCCGGTGCCCGGCTCTGAGCCGGCCTCCCTCCTGCCCGTCCCAGGTGCATGGCTCGAGGCTGCGGCTGCCCCAGGTGACTCCAGCCGACTCCGGGGAGTACGTGTGCCGCGTGGTCAGCAGCTCAGGCACCCAGGAAGCCTCAGTCCTCGTCACCATCCAGCAGCGCCTCAGCCCCTCCCACAGTGAGTGTTGCACGGGTCGCAGCGAACCATGGGGGCTGCTAGGACCGCTCCACCCACAGCGCCTCCCACACCCTGCCTTCTGTCTCTTCCTCCCAGCTCAGGGCGTGGTGTACCCTGTCCGCATTGAGTCCTCCTCATCCTCCCTGGCCAATGGACATACCCTGGACCTCAACTGCCTGGTGACCAGCCAAGCCCCCCACACCATCACCTGGTATAAGCGTGGAGGCAGCCTACCCAGCCGGCACCAGGTACGGAGCCAGCGGGCAGAGAGGACAAAAGCTGGGTGCACTGGTCCTGATGGGAATCAACAGGAGCTCTCAGCACCTCCTCTGTGCTCATTCAGTCATTCAACACTGAGCGTTCTTGCTAGATGGGCCTTGGACCAGTGCAGAGGATACAGAGATAGTCCCACTGACCTCAGTTGGATTCTGTATTTTAACGGAACATTCTATGATTCACTCACTAAATTTCCCTGAGAACCTGCCCCAGGCCAAGTCCTGCACCTGGCACTAAGGATTCCAAATGGAATGAGACGGGTGCCTGCCCTCAGGGAGCTCACAGGCCAGAGGGTGAGGCAAACATGCTGTGTGAGAGCAGTGCAATAGGAGCCACAGCAGGGCACTGCGGAGTCACTAGGGAGGGCCCAGCGGGCTTTCTGCAGGGGTGGCGGGTGAGAATAGTCCAAAGGCTAGAGGTGCTGTCCACCCCAGGCCAGAGCCTCAGGAAGGCCATGAAGGGACTTCTGAAGGAGGCTGGGGTGGGGGCCGACCCCAGGCCAGGCAGGGAGGCTCCTGGAGTCTCAGGGCAGCAGCAGCAGTGACCGAGATGTGGAGGGGCTGTCCCCACCCGCTGACACCTGCTCCCCTTCAGATCGTGGGCTCCCGGCTGCGGATCCCCCAGGTGACACCGGCCGACTCGGGCGAGTACGTGTGTCACGTCAGCAATGGTGCTGGCTCCCAGGAGACCTCCCTCATTGTCACCATCCAGGGCAGCGGCTCCTCCCGCGGTGAGAGCGTGTAGAGCAGAGGGTCTGGGCACGTGGGTGCAGGGGGAGGCAGAGAGGTCCCCGGCACCATCACTGCTGTCTGACTCTGGCTGCATGGTCTGTCCCTCTCTGTCCCCAGTGCCCAGCGTCTCCCCACCAATCAGGATCGAGTCCTCGTCCCCCACGGTGGTTGAAGGGCAGACCTTGGATCTGAACTGCGTGGTCGCTGGGCAGCCCCAGGCCACCATCACGTGGTACAAGCGTGGGGGCAGCCTTCCCGCCCGACACCAGGTACAGAGTGGAGTTGTGGCAGTGGGGACGGAACCCCTGCCTCCTAGGGTGGGCAGTGCAGGGACAGCCCTGTGGGCAAAGAACCCAAAGCATTAGCTGGCAGTCCTGGGGCCGTCCTCCCTCCTGCCCTGGGTAGACAGAGGGTAGTGTCAGCAGGTCTGATGAGGGAGGCCTGGGAGGAGGCCTGAGCCAGCCGGTGACCCCTTGGCCCCTTGCCTCCCCCTCCCCCTCCTTCCCCATCTGCCCACCAGGCCCATGGCTCCCGCCTGCGGCTGCACCAGATGTCCGTGGCTGACTCGGGCGAGTACGTGTGCCGGGCGAACAACAACATCGATGCCCAGGAGGCCTCCATCATGGTCTCAGTCTCCCCCAGCGCCGGCAGCCCCTCCGGTGAGTCTGAGGAAGGCCTGAGAAGGGACCAGAGATGCAGGTCACAGTGCTCCCTGCAGACAAGGAGCTTTGTAGTCAGAGCTCTCACGTGAGGGTGGTGGTCCAGGGCGAGGCTCTACAGAAAGGTGCCTGGGTTCGAATCCTGCCCCCACCACTAAGGGGCTTGACTGAGTTACCCTCCTCTCTCAGCTTCAGTTTCCTCACAGTGAAATGGGGATATCAGTCATTCACACCTCACAGGGCTGTCCAATACGGTGGCCACTAGCCACATGTGGCAATTAAAATTAGTTCCAATTTACAATTCACATCCTCACATTTCAAGTGCTCAATAGCCAGACGTGGCTAGTAGGCACCATGTTGGACAGTGCAGGTGATGGGATGTTTCCGTCATCACAGAACATTTATGAACTTTGTGAGGGTTAAATGAGTTAACACACATACGGTGCTTAGAACAGAGCCTGGAACACTAAGTGCCACTAAGTGGTAGCTATTGTTATTGCCTTGAGGGATGGGGGTTTCTATGGCTGGGGCTCCCGCCATCCCAGTTGTTCCCAAATCTGACTATGGCCAGAGCCCCGACTTGCTGTCTCTGTGCCCCCAGTCCCTGGCAGTGCTCTGCCCATCAGAATTGAGTCATCATCTTCACACGTGGCCGAAGGACAGACCCTGGATCTGAACTGCGTGGTCCCTGGACAGGCCCACGCCCAGGTCATGTGGCACAGGCGCGGGGGCAGCCTCCCCGCTCACCACCAGGTATGGGAGTTGGAGGCAGGAGAGAGTGGGAGGGCTATTG
The DNA here is from genome assembly GCA_031878705.1 of Tapirus indicus. Taxonomy (NCBI): domain Eukaryota; kingdom Metazoa; phylum Chordata; class Mammalia; order Perissodactyla; family Tapiridae; genus Tapirus; species Tapirus indicus. The sequence continues at coordinate 100,912,973 of CM062924.1, read as the reverse complement.
GATGTGGGGGCCCTGGCTAAGGGTCCATCCCCCAAGCTCCTCCCAGAAGGGAGGCCTGGGAGCCCCTGTGGGGTGCAGGACCTGCCTGGGTCAGAGATTAGACCCCAGCCCCTGGGCCTTCAATGATTTCGACTGCCATCTCACTCTGCTCCTCTGTCTCCCTGTCCTGTCCCCACACAGGCCCATGGCTCACGGCTGCGCCTACACCGGGTGTCCCCAGCTGACTCGGGCGAGTACGTGTGCCGTGTGGTGAGCAGCTCTGGCCCCCTGGAGGCCTCGGTCCTGGTCAACATCGAGGCCTCTGGCTCTAGCGCTGTTCCCGTCCCTGGTGAGGGTCGCTGCGGTGGGACTGGGAGGCTGGAGGAGGGAGGTGGGGAGGGGACCAGCAGGCAGAGGTCGGGAGCCAGGTCAAGTGGGCTTCGTCTCTGAGGCCCTAGAGCACGGACTCTAGAGTCTGGCATACGTGGGCTTGAGTCTCAGCTCCTCTGTCCACCCCTGGGATGTCACACAAGGGACAAGGGACTTCTCCTCTCCACATTTCACTTTCCTCATCTGTGAAGTGGGGTAGTAGCTTTTGCAGCAGTTATGTGAGTTCCCCAGAGGCCGGAGCTGCACCTCTGGGGGCATGGGGAGGGTGATTTTAGGTGATAAACATCTTTTATATTAGTAGCTGTATTTTGGGGGAAAAACAGCAATACTTCAAACCTGTCATGATTTCATGGAAATCATTGCCTACAATGGATTTTTTGGAGTATTTAAGGAGTATTTTTTGGAGTATTTAAGGATTTTTTTGAGTGAACCAGTTGAGAGGAAAATGCAAAGTAATTGATAGCACAGGGAGCACAAGGCTGTGGCAGGCGTCATGGCAGCAGCGCCTGAATTGCAGAGTAATCAACAAGATAAGCACTTAGTAGGTGTGGGCCCTGTTATATTTACACGTTACCTCATTTCATCCTCACAGTAACCCTCTGAGGTAGGTATGATTGTTTTTTCCATTTTACAGATGGGGAAACTGAGACACGGAGAGGTGAAGTAGCTTTCCGGAGGGCACACAACTAATACATGGCAGTGCTGGGTTTCGAACCCTGGCAGTCTGGCCCCAGAGTCTGGGTTCTTAGCCGTACACTACTCATGTTTGGGAAACATTAGTGATCTGTGTGGAGGTGCCTGGCCCTGAGCCCTGGCTGCCAGTGGTGCTGGGAGTACAGGAGGAGATGGTGGGGCCGTTGTCTGGGACGGGCCAGGAGAAGGAGGCACCTCTACCCCCAGGCTAGCCCAGCTGCTCCAGGCTCAGGGGAATGGAAAGGGGGAACTGAGGCCACCTCCCCATGGCCTCTAGTCGGAACATCTGGGCGCCCAGGGGCAAGGACTGCGGGCACAGGGGTGGGAGTCCCAGCTCACTGACCTCTTCCTGTACCCCAGCCCCAGGCGGAGCCCCACCCATCCGCATCGAGACCTCCTCCTCCCATGTGGCCGAAGGGCAGACCCTGGATCTGAAGTGCGTGGTGCCCGGGCAGGCCCACGCCCAGGTCACGTGGCACAGGCGCGGGGGCAGCCTCCCTGCCCGGCACCAGGTAGGTGGGCTGGAGAAAGCAGGATGTGAACCCTCCCCTCCCCGCCCCATCCCACTCCTGCCCAGCAGTCCTGGCTGAACCCAGCCCTGGGAAGGTGGCCCCAACACCCGAGGCTTTGGGAAAATTGCAGCAGGAGATCACTGGGAATCAGGAGGTCAAGAACAAGCTGGGCGTGGCAGGGCCGCCACTGGCCCCCCAGCACCTTGGTGCAAATTAGAACAGGACACCTCTTACTCAAGACACTGGACTTCCTCCTACCAGAAGAAAAGGCCTAATAAACATACGCCACAATATCTAATGTCAGAGGGGGTCACCTTTGACAAGAGGCAGCCTACATATCTGTCCATGACAGTCCTGGGGAACAGGTACCAGAGGGCTTGGGCATCTGACGGACTTGGCCACCGGCCCCCCAAGTCACTCTTCCCACTTTTGCCCCAACTCTGGCCAGGTCCACGGCCCCCTACTGAGGCTGAACCAGGTGTCCCCTGCTGACTCTGGCGAGTACTCATGCCAAGTGACTGGCAGCCAAGGCACCATGGAGGCTTCTGTCCTGGTCACAATTGAGGCCTCCAGCCCACGCCCCATTCCTGGTGAGTGACAGCAGCAGTGGGCGACGCTGGGGCACAGGCTTGGGGGGGCCCTTCCTGGCCTTGCTCCTCCCTGCTCTCCCAGTGGGGCTTTGGCTCTTAGCTCCATGAAGGTCCTCCGGCCCCTCCCCCAACCACTGGGGACCAGCCCCGGCTCTCACCACAGCAAGCTGGCCCCCAGGGAACAGAGACCCTTCTTAGGTCATTCAGCTGTGTCAGTCACTCTCAAGCCTCGGCACCTCCAGGGAGACCAGTCGGCATTCACCCCCCGGAGCCCCGCCTTTCTCACCCACCCATTGTGCCCACAGCCCCAGGACTGGCCCAGCCCATCTACATCGAGGCCTCCTCCTCTCATGTGACTGAAGGGCAGACCCTGGACCTGAACTGCGTGGTGCCTGGGCAGGCCCACGCCCAGGTCACGTGGCACAAGCGTGGGGGCAGCCTCCCTGCCCGGCACCAGGTATGGGGGCAAGGATGGGGAGGTTCCCAGGGCAGGCAAGGTTCGACCTGCAGTTGCCTTCTGCACCCCAAACCTCGTGCAAACCCCAGCCTGCTTGGGGATAGGATACTTGCGGGGAGAGTTTGCCAGCCTGGGAGTTGAGACCTGGGTTTTCTCCTGGCTCTGCTGCTGAATCATTTCCTGAGCCAGTTTGCCCCTCTATAAAGTGGGTGGGTTGGACTCGTAAGATTCTGTGGTTGAAGCTCCTGCGTTCCCACCAGCTGGAGCCCGGAGCTCCTACGACCCAAGGGGAACTCTTGGGCACTGGCACAGCTGGGCTTGGGGACTTGCCCTGTCCCAAGTGCTTCAGCCTGATGGCTGCCCCTCCTCGCTCTGACAGACCCACGGTTCCCGGCTGCGGCTGAACCACGTCTCCCCCGCCGACTCCGGCGAGTATGTGTGCCGCGTGGTTGGTGGCTCAGGCCCTGAGCAGGAGGCCTCCTTCACAGTCACTGTCCCACCCAGTGCGGGCTCCTCCTACCGTGAGTATGGCAGATGCCATGGGCAGGGGAGGAAGGGAGACCCTGGAGCTGAGGCATGGGGTCAAGCCAACCCATCCCCGCTGAGCCCAGCCCTCCTTGACCCCCAGGCCTTAGGAGCCCCGTCATCTCCATCGACCCGCCCAGCAGCACTGTGCAGCAGGGCCAAGACGCCAGCTTCAAGTGCCTCATCCATGACGGGGCAGCCCCCATCAGCCTGGAGTGGAAGACTCGGAACCAAGAGCTGGAGGGTGAGCCGGCCCGGGGGACGCAGGCAGAGGGGGGAGGCTGGAGGCAGCGGGGAATGCCTGGTGATCACCACTGTGGGCGGGGCAGAGGCCAAGGACGGCACCAATCTCCTGGTGTGACTCTGGGGAACGCCCTTCCCCTCTGGGGCCTCAGTGTCCCCATCTGGATGGTGAGGGGGCTAGACCCCGGCGTCTCCAAGGACTCTTTCATGTGCCATCTGTGACCCTGTGGGCTGGACACACCCAGGCTGGAGAGGTCGGGGGCATGGGGCAGAGGTGCGCCTACTGGCAGTGCCAAGGCATGAGGACACCCTCACTGACTGTACCTTCTCCGTGCCAACCCCACAGACAACGTCCACATCAGCCCCAACGGCTCCATCATCACCATCGTGGGCACCCGGCCCAGCAACCACGGTGCCTACCGCTGCGTGGCCTCCAACGCCTATGGCGTGGCCCAGAGTGTCGTGAACCTCAGTGTGCACGGTGAGGGGCTTCAACCCCAGGGGCTCCGCCTTCCTGTTTCCAGCCCTGATTCTGAGCTCAGAACCTCCAGGTTTAAATCCTGCTTCTGCCACTGCCTCCCTCTTGGGCATTCTCCCTCTCTGAGCCTCAAGTTTCCACGTCTGTGCAGTGGGGAGACTAGTGCCCACCTGGCAGTTACTGGGAAGGGGGCTGTGACAGTGTGCGTCCCCAGCAGAGCCCTGCATATGCATCAGTGGTGTCGTTCCTCTGGGCAGGGCCCCCTACGGTGTCTGTGCTTCCCGAGGGCCCCGTGCGGGTGAAAGTGGGAAAGGCCGTCACCCTGGAGTGTGTCAGTGCTGGGGAGCCGCGCTCTTCTGTTCGCTGGACCCGGATCGGCACCCCTGCCACCTTGGAGAAGCAGGTGTATGGGCTTGTGGACAGCCACACGGTGCTGCAGGTGAGGCGTGGTTTCCCCCTGGACAGAGGCCAGGGCCATTTCATCTCTGGGTCTGAGGCCCAGGCAGGGCCATACTTGAGCAGATGCTTGGAGGAAAGAATGGGGGATAGGCAGATGGGTGATGAATGGATGGAGAGAGAAAGGGAGGGGTGGGATAGGTGGATGATGGGTAGATTGGAAGATAGGAAGAAGGAACGAAGGTGGAAAAAGGAAAGGAAGAAAGAACGGGTGGAAGGATGGATGGATGGGTGGAGTAGGTGGGTGGGTGGGTGGATGAGTAAGTGGGTTGATGGGTGGAAGGATGGATGGATGGATGGATGGGTGAGTGAGTGGATGTGTGGGTGGATGGGTGGATGGATGGACGGATGGGTGGGTGAGTGAGTGGATGTGTGGGTGGATGGGTGGATGGATGGATGGACGGATGGGTGGGTAGGTGGGTAGATGGGTGGATGGGTGGGTAGTTGGGTAGATGGGTGGATGGGTGGGTGGGTTGAGGGACAAGTGGATGCATGAACTAATGTGATGTCTTATGTGTGAGCCCTCAAGCAACCTGTCAAATAGGGGAGCTAAAAACAAATGGAAGGGTAGAAGAAAGTGATAAAACTAAGCCAGAGCTGGGGGCTGATGGAGAGGTCCCCCCTCAGTGCTCACATAACCAACCTCCTTGCTTTCTTCCAGATTTCATCAGCTAAACCATCAGATGCAGGCACCTACATTTGCCTAGCTCAGAATGCACTGGGCACAGCACAGAAGCAGGTGGAGGTGATTGTGGACACAGGCACCATGCCCCCAGGGGCCCCCCAGGTCCAGGTTGAAGAAGTCGAGCTGACTGTGGAGGCTGGACACACGGCCACCTTGCGCTGCTCAGCCACAGGTGTGGACAGGGCCTGGCACACAGGACAGATGGAGCAATGGTGCCCTGGGCCTGAATTGTAGACACAGAGGTCTGAAGATGATGTCGTGCCCGGGGAGGGGGCTTTGCTGCTGGCAACTCCCAGTGATGGCTGAAGTGCCCTCTTAGTGCCCCCCATGAAGGGGCAAGATCACCCAGGTCCCTTCCTCACCATCGCCACCCTCAGCTGGTCCTTGGGGCAGCCTAGCGATCTCTGCCATCTTCCACTTGATTCCACAGGCAGCCCCACACCCACCATCCACTGGTCTAAGCTGCGCTCCCCGCTGCCCTGGCAGCACCAGCTGGAAGGTGACACGCTGATCATCCCCCGGGTAGCCCAGCAGGACTCGGGCCAGTACATCTGCAACGCCACCAGCCCTGCCGGGCACGCTGAGGCCACCATTGCCCTGCATGTGGAGAGTAAGGCACTCATCCGCCCTCCTCGGGCTACCCTCTCTGCACCACATGGAGGTCTGTAGCCCCCCAGGCTACACGCTGGACAGAACCCCCAGCCCCATCCAGCGGGCCACATACACCTCAGAGCCCCAGAGCCTGCCCTAGCCTGAAACCCATATTCCCTCCTGGGACCTTTGCTTCCCTCATCCCTGGTCCTCCTGGCTCACCATTCAGCTTCCCCGGTCTTTTGGCAAGTCTCCTGGACCCGAAACTGCCTCCATCCTGACCTTTGCTCCTCCCCACTCTGACCTCTATGTCCCCCCACCCCAGGCCCACCGTATGCCACCACAGTCCCGGAGCACGCTTCGGTGCAGGCAGGGGAGACGGTGCAGCTCCAGTGCCTGGCTCACGGGACACCCCCGCTCACCTTCCAGTGGAGCCGCGTGGGTGGCAGCCTCCCTGGGAGGGCGACAGCCAGGAATGACATGCTGAGCTTTGAGCCCGCTGCCCCTGAGGACTCAGGCCGCTACCGCTGCCAGGTTACCAACAAGGTGGGCTTGGCTGAGGCCTTTGCCCACGTGGACGTCCAAGGTGAGCAGCCCTGGCACAGGCTGGGCAGAAGGGGGTCAGCTTTCCTCTAGGCCCTTGTCTGAGCCCTTTACTTACCCAGCAACTGGCCCCGGGGGACCCACTTTGGGCACAAAGGCCTCCCTCCATTACTGCACCTGGAATGCCTGCCTTTCCCTTGTTCTCCAAGGCCTGAGACAGGCCTGCTTCCTCCAGGAAGACCCCATCACTGTGTTCTCAGCAACTCTAGCTCTCATTGCTGCATCCCTCCCTTGGCATTGACCTTGCACTGCCAGAGGCTGTTATGTTTACATAAGTACCCAGCCTGCCTCACCTGCCAGACTGAAGACACTCAGGGCAGGGCCTGGACCCGTCATAGTAGCTGCCCAGGCTTGTCCCCTTCAGGACCAGAATGGGTTGGGTAAAATGCTGGACAGTGACGACGGTGAATGTGTGACAGGGTGGCATCCACCCCCGGATGCCCAGGGTTTCAGTGGATCTCTATGGTCTCCTCCGTCAGTGACACAAAGCCAACAAGTGCTGTTGGGCCTCAAATTCTAGAAGCAGAAAAGCGTGTAGCCCAGTGGTCAAGAGCCTGGGCTACACTGAGCATGGGTTCATTGCCCATGTCGCTTGCTGGTTGTGTGACCTTGGCCAAGTCAGTTAACCTCAAGCCTCAGTGTCTTCATCTGGAAAGTGGAGAGACAATGCCAGCACATAGGCTGACTTAGAAAGACACCTGTATGTACAGCCTGTGGCACACAGTAGGCAGTTTGTAAATGGTGATGATATGAATCCACACCCACCCTTCTCTCTGTCCCCTGCATGTGGACACGTGGGTGCCTTCCCCATGACCATGGATCCTCTTAGGTTAGACTGGAGCTAAGAGAGTCTTTGTTGTCCTTCCTGAAAATGTCTAAATCTTTCCAGGACTGACCCCTCCCACTCTTGCCTGGGGCTGCCCTCCCTTCCTAAGGCCGGAGCTTGTGGGAGCACAGAGCCCAGAGCCCCACAGGCTCTTAAATGTGTTGACTGAATGACTGCACGAGTAAGCAGATGAACCAATCTGCCCATGAAAGGTCTTTTCTCCCTCGTCAGAGAGGCTCCCGGGAGAAGAACAGCCCTTGAATGTTAGGATGGGGGTTTCCTGGGTCCTGGGGGGTGTCAGGGATATGACACACAGAACCTCGCACATGTCCCCACAGGCCCCTCTGGCTCTCTCCCAGCCACCGCCATCCCAGCAGGATCCACGCGCACCGTTCAGGTCACGCCGCAGCTGGAGACCAAGAGCATAGGGGCCAGCGTCGAGTTCCACTGTGCTGTGCCCAGCGACTGGGGCACCCAGCTCCGTTGGATCAAGGAAGGGGGTCAGCTGCCTCCTGGCCACAGCGTGCAGGATGGGGTGCTCCGGTGAGTGGGGGTGGGGGCAGGGCTGACCTTGGGCGCCCCAGTCCAAGGCGTACAGTGGGGCTGTTAGAACACCTGCCCTATGGGGCTCAGCATGGAACAATGTCCTTGGGCAAGTCACCTCGCCTCTCTGGGCCTCAGTGTTCTCAGTTGTGCAGTGGGTTACGTGAGACCGAAATGAGGTTATCTAAAGCATTTAACCCAGTGCTTAGCACACAGAAGGTTTCTGTTGTGCAGTGGCCCATATGCATGTTATTAGAGAGGAAAGAGCACAGGCCCTGAGGCCAGATACATACCCGTGACACAGATCTCAGCTCTGCTGCTTGATCCCTGAGTGATCTTGACCTCTAGACTGTTCGGTCTTGGTCTCAGATGGGTATAGTGACAGCCATCCTGCCTGCCCACCTACCTCGCAGGGTTATTAGGAGACTAGAAGTTTCCACCGTGTGCTCACCTCTGATGGCTCTGACTCCCACGCCAGTGCACAGCATTCTCGTAACTGTTTTTATTCTGATGTCTTATTGTTTTTTCTTTACAGAATCCAGAACCTGGACCAGAGCTGCCAAGGGACATATATTTGCCAGGCCTATGGACCATGGGGACAGGCACAGGCCAGTGCCCAGCTGGTTGTCCAAGGTAGGAGGGTGGCTTCAGGCCTCTGCTGAGAGCAGGGGACAGAGATGGGGGCACAGGGACCATGTTCCCCAGGAAGCCCCTTCATTGTGTACAAATGAAGAGAATGACTCGATTGTAATGTTGCTTGTGTCTAGCATAGAGTAAGGGGGCTTGGCAGATATTGCAGGGGAGGGAGGAAGAAGGGAGACGTGGAGTAAGTGGATGCTCAGACCAACCAGTGAGAATGACAGTGGGTACACAAGTGAGTAAACGAATAAATAAAAGAGCAAATGGGTGAGTGTGTTGATGCGTGAATGCACGGAGGAGCAAAGGGAGAAATGAACGCATGCCTAGGGCTCAGTGCCCGCCTTTTCCGGGGCAGTCTGCGGCCTCCTCAGGCCAGGCCTACAGCAGGCTGGCCTCACTCTGCCTCTGCCTCCCTCACCCCAGCCCTGCCCTCGGTGCTCATCAACATCCGGACCTCCGTGCAGACCGTGGTGGTCGGCCATGCCGTGGAGTTCGAGTGCCTGGCCCTGGGTGACCCCAAGCCTCAGGTGACGTGGAGCAAAGTCGGGGGGCGCCTGCGGCCTGGCATCGTGCAGAGCGGAGGCATCGTCAGGATCGCCCATGTGGAGCTGGCCGACGCAGGACAGTACCGCTGCACGGCCACCAACTCCGCCGGCACCACCCAGTCCCATGTGCTGCTGCTCGTGCAAGGTGAAGCCGGCAGGGGCTTCTGCAGGGTCAGGGGCTTCTCGAGCCGCCATCTCCGGCCTCGCCTGCTTTGTGCTTCCTTTCCACTCTGTTGGGAATTTTCGGTTTTGTGTATAAGGGGCAGGTTTCATAACAAGTGGTGGCAGCAGCGGGTAAAGGTGAGTGTTCTGGGGCAGGCCGGAACTTTCAGGGCCGAGCTACGCCATGGGGCATCAAGAGGAAAACAGATCTGTGATCCCTGCTCTGATCAGGGAGACCTACAGCCCAGCCTGATGGCAGAGACAACATAACACAAAAGAGAGTAAAACAAGAGCAGTGGGTGCAGGGCAGACAAAAATCTGTGCTTCCTTCAGAGGCAATTCCTTTTCACCCCAAAACCTATGACTCAGCCCCAAACTTCCTGACTCTCACTGCCCTAGTACCCCCTTCTTGGGTCCCCAGAGGACTGGACAGTTTTCCACCCAGGTGTGTTGAGTCTCGGGCTGTCGGGTCAAATGGACCTGTTCCTGAGCCCTGACTCTGCCTGGTTCTGTGCAACCAGGACTGAGCAGCCGCTTTCGCTCTAAGCCACAGTTTTCTCATCTGTGCAATGGGGACATAGTGCCTCCCTTCAAGGGGTGGTTTAAGGATTAAGCAGGTCAGGGCACAGGCTGGGCTCACAAATAGTGGCTGTCATCAGGTTGATGGGCTGTGTCTCCTCCCCCCTTTTAGCCCTGCCCCAGATCTCAACGCCCCCAGAGGTCCACGTGCCTGCTGGTTCTACAGCCATCTTCCCCTGCATGGCCTCTGGCTACCCCACTCCTGACATCACCTGGAGCAAGGTAAATGCTGGGCGGGGAACCAGTGGGCATGCTTGAGGGGCAGGGACCTGGTCGTCACCATCTCAGTGCCCCCAGGACCTGGCCCAGGCTGGGTACAGGGTACGTGCTCAGTGCCTGAAAGTGGGCCTGAGGCGGAGATGGGAGACAGCCCCACTGTGGTGCGGGCCAAAGCCACAGTCTAAAGTGTGACTTTGTTTGCAGCTGGATGGTAACCTGCCCCCCGACAGCCGCCTGGAGAACAACATGCTCGTGCTGCCCTCGGTCCGACCCCAGGACGCAGGCACCTACGTCTGCACTGCCGCTAACCGCCAGGGCAAGGTCAAGGCCTTCGCCCATCTGCGGGTGCCAGGTAAGACAACACCCCCAGATTGATGGTGCCCCGCCCACTGCCTGGTGGGCATCGTCTCTGACTGCTCTCTGCCGGCAGAGCGGGTGGTGCCCTACTTTACCCAGACCCCCCACTCCTTCCTGCCGCTGCCCACCATCAAGGATGCCTACAGGAAGTTTGAGATCAAGATCACCTTCCGGCCTGACTCAGCCGACGGTGAGCAGGAGAGGAGCTGATTTGGGGGGTCTGGGGTGGGGGGGTCTCCTGGAGTAACTGCCATCACAGTATGAGCCCCGGCAGCCCCCAGTCCCACCCACCTCCCTCGGCCCTCCCTGTCCCAGGGCCCCCCCGCCTGCCGGGCCACCCCCCTGGGCCCTCTCTTGTGCCTCCTCACTCCTCCATTTCCATCTCTGTGACACCTCCCATCTGGAGCTTCCCCATGGTCCCTCTGCCATTGGTGTATCAACACCCAGTCCTCCTGTCCCATCTTCCTATCCCTGTCTCTGCTCCTTCTCCCTCCTTTGTCTCCCGTCTCTCACCCTTTCCTCTTTCTCTCATCTGTCTCCTCCCATCTCTCCCGGGTCTCTGACTTTTACTGTCCAGGCCTCCTCCTCTACTCGGGTGAGTCTCTGCCTCCCTCTCCTCCTGCAGATAGATCCAACGGTGTGAGTGAAGCAGATTCAGTTTCCTTCTAGGGGCTCTCAGCAAGGCCCTTCCATTCAGGGCACCATCCCGAGATAGTGGGAAGGCCCTGGCTGTGTGGGGTGTGCCAAGGGAGGGGCAAGAGTCAGAGTGAAAAGGCTCACAAGGGGTCATTCATCCCTGGGGTCATCCCTGGGGCTGGGGCAGACAGGGAGCCCATAGCTGGATGGGAGGCCCTGACACAGCTGTGTCCACCCAGGGATGCTGCTGTACAACGGGCAGAAGCGGATCCCAGGGAGCCCCGCCAACCTGGCCAACAGGCAGCCCGACTTCATCTCCTTTGGCCTCGTGGGTGGAAGGCCCGAGTTCCGGTGAGACCCTCATCCTCCCCATTTCGAGGGGAAAGGGGGCTGGGGGACTGGACCGCAGGGCCTTAGTCAAGCACACACCTAGGCCAAGTTGTGCAAAGGAGGTGCTGGAGGAAGTAGGAGATGTGGCCGGTACCCTTGGCGACTACCCGGTCTGCTGGAGGCGGCACAGTGTGCCAGCCCGGTGGAGAAGGAAGCAGCCTCAGACTCGCACAAAACTGCAGCAGAAACACTCAGTGACGCTTACAGTGATTCATTCATTCGTTCATTCATTCATTTAACACTTGTTTGCTGAACATCTCCTATGTGCCAGGCACTGGTACAGGGATATACAAAGTGTGGGAATGTATATTCTGGTCAGGAAGACCAGCCGTAAACCAAGAAGGAAAGAGACCAGGTGCTGTCAGAGGGAGGAGAGCTCAGAAGCAGAGTGACACCAGGTGCTAAGCTGCGGGGCCCTGGCGCCAGGGGCAGTTGGAGCCCTGGCGGCTGCTCTGGACGGGCTCCAGGGAAAGGGTGTGGGGAGAGGAAAAGACCTGGGCAGGGAGGGGAGGGCTGGGGTGGGTGATGGGGTGGGAGGACAAGGCAGGGACAGGAACTGGAGCAGACAGCAGAGAATGGTGATGTCCCCTTTGCCAGGCTGGGCCCCCTGCCCAGCCCTTCTTACAAATCCCATATCCACTCTCTCCTGCTCTGGCCCTGCCCCATGGAGCAGGTTTGACGCAGGCTCAGGCATGGCCACCATCCGCCACCCCACACCGCTGGCGCTGGGCCAGTTCCACACGGTGACCCTGCTGCGCAGCCTCACGCAGGGCTCCCTGATTGTGGGCAGCCTGGCCCCGGTCAACGGGACCTCCCAGGTGAGACCCACCCCCTCCTCCCGTTCCCAGCCCCCTCCCCACTCCACCTGGCCTCTCTGCCATTCCTGACGTCCCCACTCCCCAGGGCAAGTTCCAGGGCCTGGACCTGAATGAGGAGCTCTACCTGGGCGGCTACCCCGACTATAGTGCCATCCCCAAGGCAGGGCTGAGCAGTGGCTTCATAGGTGAGCCCCCTCCCCACCTCCAGCCCTGGCCAAGCCTCACCTGGCTGGCTGGCTGGCAGAGCCCATGGGAGCCTGGGAGGGCACTGCAGGGCGTGGGCGGGGACTGGGCGGGCCTCCCAGCACCCCTGTCTTTGCTCATCCTGCCTGCCCACCCCCCAGGCTGTGTCCGGGAGCTGCGCATCCAGCGTGAGGAGATCATCTTCCATGACCTCAACCTTACAGCGCACGGCATCTCCCACTGCCCCACCTGTCGGGACCGGCCCTGCCAGGTAACCCCACACCGCACAGGCCACCTGGCTGCCCCTGGCCACTGCCCTCAGCTGTGGCAGGACCCTGGGGGGAGCGGAGGAGGCCCACGGTGTTCTCGGCCTGACTTCTTTGCAGAATGGGGGCCAGTGCCAGGACTCGGAGAGCAGCAGCTACGTGTGCATCTGCCTGCCTGGCTTCACCGGGAGCCGCTGTGAACACTCGCAGGCCCTGCACTGCCACCCAGGTGTGTACACCCCCCTCCCGATCACGGCCACCCCTGGGTGCTTGCCTCTGCCCGTGGCCGCCCCTTCATGTCCACCCCACGCCCACTGCTAACTGTACTTACCACACTCGATCACGCTTAACCAAGTACTTACCACCCCTCCTAGATCCTGGCTTCCATCCCTGCCACCCTAATACTCATGCTGCCTCCCATCTCTGCTGCCCAGGTACTCACCCCCGTCATGGCCACCCAGCTACTCATCCTACCTCCATCGCTGCTCCCCACTCCCCCAGCCCCCTCACTGCTCCCCAGGGACCTACCACCTTCCCATCTGTTACCAAGGTGCTCACCCCGTTACCTGCCACCCAGGTCCTCATCACCCCCACTGTTATCCAGCTATAGTCTGTCAAGACCACCACAGACTGGGGCTGGCCTGGTGGTGTAGTGGTTAAGCTCACATGCTCTGCTTCAGTGGCCCGGGGTTCACAGGTTCAGATCCCGGGTGCGGACCTACACACCACTCATCAAGCCATGCTGTGGCAGCGTCCCATATAAAGTGGAGGAAGATGGGCACAGATGTTAGCCCAGGGCCAGTCTTCCTCAGCAAAAGGAGGAGGATTGGCAACAGATGTTAGCTCAGGGCTAGTCTTCCTCACCAAAAAACAAAGAACACCGCGGACTAAGAGAGTTGCTTGTTCACTTCCCCCGATGCTGCCCCTCCTCGCCCTCCCCACCCTTGCTCTAACCCATTCCTGCTCTCCCATCTCCTGGGCAGCCCTCCCAGGCTGGCCCGGCCCTAACTAGCCGAGGCCCCTGGGGTGCAATAGGTGGGACTTTGGCATCAGGACCCCACCCCCTCCCGGGCCACCTCAATGTCCTTACTGACCCACGTCTCCCAGAGGCCTGTGGGCCCGACGCCACCTGTGTGAACCGGCCCGACGGCAGAGGCTACACCTGCCGCTGCCACCTGGGCCGCTCGGGGATAAGGTGTGAGGAAGGTGAGTGGAGCCCGGCCCGGGGCCCCCAGGGATCCCAGGAAGGACGGGGGAAGCTGGGCAGAGGCATCTGAGGCCGTGATGGGCCCTCTGGATGATAAAGTTATTCCAGGGCCAGAGGGCCTCAAAGTCATCTGGCCAAGCTTCTGCCAAGTCTGAATCCCTTACATGAGGGCCCCCAAAGGGGACCCCCACCTTATTGGAGATCCTTGTAGCCCGGTCTGCAGTGCTGGGGGCACTCATGCTGCTGCAGCTGTTGCCCAGCTGATCGTGAGCCTCTGGGACTGGAGAGGAGGGTGGGCAGGGGTCCGAGAGGAGGGCGAGTAGTTGGACCCCTCCCGGGACTCCGATGTCCCCCCGCCCCTGGCTGAGCCGTGGCTGCTGCAGGTGTGACAGTGACCACCCCCTCCATGTCGGGCACTGGCTCCTACCTGGCACTGCCCGCCCTCACCAACACACACCATGAGCTACGTCTGGACGTCGAGTTCAAGCCACTGGCGCCCGACGGAGTCCTGCTGTTCAGCGGGGGGAAGAGCGGGCCTGTGGAGGACTTTGTGTCCCTGGGGATGGTTGGTGGTCACCTGGAGTTCCGCTACGAGTTGGGGTCAGGTGAGCACCAGACACCAAATGCAGATGGGCTCTCAGTGCCAAGCTCTGTGTCCCCCTTGCTCTCCATGCCCCGAGGCGGCTCGGAGGAATAAATTCAGATATCAGACCAGCTGAAGTCCCCTGTTCCTTCCCATTGCTTTTCTCTGTGTGTGACTTTAGGCAAGTCCCTAGACCTCTCCTGGGTGGGAACACCAGGAGAGCTGAAGGAAGTTCCCTATCTACTCGAGTCCCTGAACGGGGTGGGGCAGGGCAGGGGGCCGTCCTTGTGCCAACCCCGCCTGGCGTCCTCCCCAGGGCTGGCCGTTCTGCGGAGCGCCGAGCCGCTGGCCCTGGGCCGCTGGCACCGCGTGTCTGCGGAGCGCCTCAACAAGGACGGCAGCCTGCGAGTGAATGGCGGCCGCCCCGTGCTGCGCTCCTCGCCGGGCAAGAGCCAGGGCCTCAACCTCAACACCCTCCTCTACCTCGGGGGCGTGGAGCCGGCCGTGCAGCTGTCCCCGGCCGCCAACGTCAGCGCTCACTTCCGTGGCTGCGTGGGCGAGGTGAGCAGCAGCTTCCAGGGGACAAGCCGGGGGGGGGGAGGAGTGCAGACGGGGCCCCTCCGCCTGCAGCTTGCCCAAGGCCCTTGAGACCAGACACTTCACCTCTGAGCCTCAGTTTCCTCCTCTGTCAAATGGAGACAATTAGACCTGCTTTGAAGGGTTGTACTGAGGGTTGACTGCACTGTGGACGTTCCTGGCGCACAGTAGGCACTCGGCTTATGTTCCTCCCTCCCCTCCCCTCAACTCCCATGTCACCGCTCAAGTTCCAGCCTGGGTTCCCAGCTACCCTCCACTGCATCCTCTCTGCTGGTACAGCTATGCCCCTGCCTCCTGCGTCCCTTGAGCCCCTCAGTGTCCCTATGCCCACAGGTGTCAGTGAATGGAAAGCGGCTGGACCTCACCTACAGCTTCCTGGGCAGCCGGGGCGTCGGGCAGTGCTACGACAGCTCCCCATGCGAGCGCCAGCCTTGCCAGCACGGCGCCACGTGCCTGCCCGCTGGCGAGTACGAGTTCCAGTGCCTGTGTCAAGATGGCTTCAAAGGTGCGTGAGCCCGCCCCGGCCCTGGGAGGGGGCAGGGGGCAGGCAGCAGCAAGTCCGGCCCTCGCCCACTCACTCCGCCCTGGCCCACAGGAGAGCTCTGCGAGCACGAGGAGAACCCCTGCCAGCTCCGGGAGCCCTGTCTGCACGGGGGCACCTGCCAGGGCGCCCGCTGCCTCTGTCCCCCTGGCTTCTCTGGCCCACGCTGCCAACAAGGTGACTGCCCTGGCTTCTCTCCACCTCCCTCTTGGGTCCCTGGACACAGTCCCCACGAGTGTCTATACCCACCGACCGGACCCTGCCTTTCCCCATAGGCTCTGGACATGGCACAGCGGAGTCTGATTGGCATCTTGAAGGCAGCGGGGGCAACGGTACGTCCTTGCTGGAGCCAGCCGGGGAAGCCGAGTGGGCTTGTCTCCTCCCTAGTTTCAGGTCTCCCAGCCCCCTTTTCCAATTGCCCCACACCCTCAGTTCTGGCCTCTTAGCAAAACAGGGTGGGTGAGAGGCTCACTGGGCACAGACAGACAGAGTGAAGATCACAGCCACCCAGAGCTGGGTCCTGTCCTTACTGAGTGGCTGGGTGACCTTGGGCAGGCGGGTGAACCACTCTGACCTCAGTTTCCTCGTCTATTCATACATTCCGTCAACAAACATCTGTTGTGTGCCTGTCCTTGCCCTGGGAGTGGTAGATATAAGATGAATAAGGCAGGACCCTCATTCTCAATGATTGCACAATCTGTTTACAAGCAATGATCATTTATAAAAAATGAATGTTTACTGGGGCCGTCCAGTGGCGTAGTGGTTTAGTTCGCCCTTGGCAGCCCAGGGTTCGCAGGTTCGGATCCTGGGCGCCTGCCGATGCACTGCTTGTCAGCCATGCTGTGGCGGCGTCCCATATAAAGTAGAGGAAGATGGGCACGATGTTAGCCCAGGGCCAGTCTTCCTCAGCAAAAAGAGGAGAATTAACAACGGATGTTAGCTCAGGGCTGGTCTTCCTCACAAAAAAAAAAAAAATGTTTACTGAACAATTACAGGCAGTGTGCTAACTGCTTTATAGATACACATCTTATTTATCACTAATATCATAGGAGAAGTAGTGGGATAGTGGGTAAGAGCATGGACTCTGGCGCCGGCCTCCCTGGATTCAAGTCCTAGCCCTGCCACTTACTAGCTGTGTGACTTTGGGTGGGTCACTTAACCTCTCTGTGCCTGGGTTTCCTCGTATATAAAATAGAGAGAAGTAACATCCTTCCAACAAGGCTTTGGATAGAATTTTGTGTGAGAGTAAATTATTTAATGTATTTAAAATGCTTAGAACAATGTCTGTTCCAGGGTAGGTACAGAATGTTAGCTTTTGTCAATATTATATCTAAGGCATAGAATTGTTAGAAGGATCCAGTTAAATGAGATGATGTTTGTAGCTGGATATGAAGCTCCCTGCACAGTGACTGGCACACAGCAGGTGCTTGGTAAATGTTAGCTGTTACCCTCATCATTTGGTGGCAGGTGGCAAAGTGTCCCCTCCCGTTGTAGCTGCCGGGCCCACAGGGGCCAGCGCTGGCCTGGGGGATGAGTCTGAGCAGGGCTGGGGAGGTTGGAGCCACACACAGTGTGGACATTGGAGGTGAAATTTCCAGATTGCCATCCAGGCTTCTCACTTCCTGGGCAAGTCATTCACCCCTGTCTTCCCGTCTCTAAGACGGAGGGAACACAAAGGTTCTGACCCTTTTATGTGCCATGTCACCTAGTGACCAACTGTCCGGTTTGCTCAGGACCGAGTGGGCTCTCGGGATGTGGGACTTTCAGAGCTAAAACCAGGAAAGGACTTGGCAAATAGGGATGGTTGGTCACCCTACCTGGACCCTGGTGACTGCATAAAATAGAGTACGTAGGATTTCAAAGGAAACCAATTATACTGAGATAAGGTTATCAAAATATTTAAACTTTCCTGATTTGTAACATATGTGTTTCTTTATTAACACACTAAGTAACAAGATCTAGTGGTAGCCCTAATAGCCACCACGATTTCAATAAGCGTAAACAATGTTTGGAAATATTCGCCACGACTGTCGTGCCGTAAGGACACCTCCTATGAGTGACAAAGTCACCAGTCCTGCCCCTCCTCCGGCGGGTTGCCTACATGCGTAATTGAGGGAACTGCTAGATTTCAGTGAGAAGTGAGTGAAAATAGGGCCGTAGTGTTCTCCCATCCAAGTTCACAGGCCCCTGAATTCTGTCCCCAGCCCCTGGGGTTTCCAGGGACCGCAGGCTCTGAGTCCCCGTCGTGGGGCACATTGGGGTGGGGGGGGGTCAGGGAGCCGATCTGAGGTGGATGCTCCTCGCAGGTGAGCAGGTGTCTCACCACCGCCCCCTGCCCCCACAGATGCCCCTGGGCAGTACGGAGCCTATTTCCACGATGACGGCTTCCTAGCTCTCCCCGGCCGCGTCTTCTCCAGGAGGTGAGACGGGTGTTGGGGAGCCCGTGGGCCCAGGGAGGGGAACAGGCATCTGGAACTTCTGCCCCCTCACCCTCTGCCCCGCTGCAGCCTGCCCGAAGTGCCCGAGACCATCGAGCTGGAGGTGCGGACCAGCACGGCCAGCGGCCTCCTGCTCTGGCAGGGTGTGGTGAGTGTGGGTGTCCGGCTGGGGGTCTCAGGGTTCCCAGCCTCCTGGTGGCCGGGGCAGTGGGAGAGAGGAAGGTGGAGAGCACAGCCATCGGGGGCCTCAGCTTTCCAGGCTGGGGACCCCAGAGACCCTGCACTTCCCTGGCAGGAGGTGGGAGAGGCCGGCCGAGGCAAGGACTTCATCAGTCTCGGGCTTCAGGACGGGCACCTCGTCTTCAGGTGGGTCCTGGCACCTGACCCTTCCCTGGCCCCCCTCTCGCCCTCACTGGCTTCCCCTCTTGTGAGCCCCACGGCTCCTCCCACAAGAAGCTGCAGCGTCCAGCGCCCCAGCCATACCCCACCACCGCCATCCCACACCCCCTGCAGTCCTGCCCCGCTCACACCTTCTTGGGCCTGTGTGACTGCAGCTACCAGCTGGGCAGCGGGGAGGCCCGCCTTGTCTCCGAGGACCCAATCAATGACGGCGAGTGGCATCGGGTGATGGCACTGCGGTAAGGGAACCGGGCCCTAGGGCGAGGGGCTCAGAGTTCTGGAGTGAGACAGGACCCCTCCGCCACCAGAGCTTGACGCCAAGGTCGAGGGAGAGCCCGCCAGCCAGAGCACAGACTGCCAGGGCAGCACGACTCCATGGGGGGTGGGCGAGCAAGTACCCTACGAGATGGGGAGCTAGGAAGCTGTGTTTGGGGGGCCAGATCTCATCCACTGGGGGATGGAAGGAACTAGGGAGCAGGGGCAGACTTCTCTGTCTGGAGTCTGTGGCAGAGGGAGGGGACTCTTACTGGGTTGGGGAGGGTGGGGAACTGGTGGTGAGGGGCCTGACCCAGTTCCACTGCAGGGAGGGCCGGAGAGGTTCCATCCAGGTGGACGGTGAGGAGCTGGTCAGCGGCCAGTCCCCAGGCCCTAACGTGGCAGTCAACACCAAGGGCAGCATCTACATCGGTCAGTCCTGGGCTCAGGCCTCCCTGCAGGCCTGGGCCCCCTCCTCGGGGCGGGGGGGGCATGGGGCTCCTGCAGAGCTGGAGCACACGGCCCGCCTCACCTCCTGGGCCCCTGGAGCTGACAGCCCTGTCCTCTCCCTTCCCCACGCCAGGCGGAGCCCCCGACGTGCCCACACTGACAGGGGGCAGGTTCTCCTCGGGCATCACGGGCTGTATCAAGAACCTGGTGCTGCACTCGGCCCGGCCTGGTGCCCCGCCCCCACAGCCCCTGGACCTGCAGCACCGCGCCCAGGCGGGGGCCAACACGCGCCCCTGCCCTTCGTAGGCAACCGCCTGCCCCATGCGGACTCCCAGGCAGGGCCCCAGCCCCACAGTGTCGAGTATATTATTATTAATATTATTATTATGAATATTTTGTAAGAAACTGAGGCGATGCCACGCTTTGCTGCTACTGCCCTGGGCTGGACTGGAGGGTGGGCACGCCACCCCCCACACACAAACACACCTGGGCAAAGCCACAGGCTGGCAGGCAGGGCAGGTCGGATGGGAGCACGTGCCTCAGAGGGCCGCCAGGACCCACCAGAGGGTCAGGCACGGTGGCCGAATGGGCTCAGAACTGCCCCTACCAGTCGAGCCCCGCAAGGTGGAGCTGGGCTGCCCACCTCTGCAGCCTGTGGGCAGCCCCACTTCCTCAGCTTACAGCCTGGTGCCTCACCAGCTCCCTGGAGGGGGGGGCGTCACAGTGGCCTTTGCCACCTTCCTCTGTGTTGGGAAAGCTCTTTAGTGCCAACCGTGGAGCAAAAGGCAGCTCACCCCTGGGCAGGCAGCCCCCACCCTGTCCCAGCCCCTGTCCCAGCCCCCTCCACCTAGCCGGGCAGGCCACCTGCCCCTGGCAGCCGGCCCCTCCCACCAAGCCCTCCTGGCCTGCATCCCCCCCACCCAACACCTAGCCCAGGGCCCTGCCCTCAGTGGCTGCAAGGGAAACCACCCGACTCGTCAGGAGCTGCCGCAGGCAGAGCCCAGCACTGAGAGGGCCTCCCCGACCGCACCAGGCCACATCCCCCCACTGATCTGGAAGTGAAGGCCCAGGGGACATGGGGGGAGGAAGACATTGGTGGTCGGAAAGAGTTAGTGCCTTGGGTAGGGGAAGCCGGACTCACGACTGGGAGGGACAGGAAGGGGACACGACAGCCCTGCCCCACCTGTGGGAGCCTGAGGGCCCACCTGGGGGCAAGCGCCCTCCCCACCAGCAGTCCCCAGATGTGGGGTCGGGACGCCTGGCCTCTGTGTCCTAGAAGGGACCCTCCTGTGGTCTTTGTCTTGATCTTTCTTAATAAACGGTGCTATCCCCGCCAGGGCTGTCTCCTGTGTCCTTGACTAGGGCTTGACTAGTAGAACCTGAGTGTGGGCTGGGGTGGGGCAAAGCAGGGCAGGTGAGGTCTGGGCGTGGCGCGCGGCAGCTTCAGGTGAGTGAGGCCCTGCTCCCTGCCCTGATCCAGCAGAGCACCAGCCACCACAAGCTGCAGGGCTGGTTACCTCCGGTGGCCTTCCCACAACTATGTGACGCAGAAATCATCCCCTTTTCCAGAGGGACAGACTGAATCTCACAGGGCTAAGTGACCTGCCCAAGGTCAAGCAGCCCTCCAGGGGGTGGGGGCAAAACCCAGGGTCTGTCTGACCCCAGAGCCCACTCTCCTTCCTCCAATGCCCACAGCCTCCCTAGGAGTGGCCTGCCTGGCCCTGGAAGGCTGACCCGCTTGGCCGCAGCCCCCCAGGGGCCACCTGGCCAGGACATGTGTAACACATGGTGCAGCTGGAACAGGGGCCATGGGTACTAGCCCGCCAGGCCTGCCGGCTGGGGGAGCAGCAACACCAGAGGAGGCCCGTGAAGAGGCCGGCAGAGGCCAGGAGCAGCGAGGAGGCCAGCACCACCCCCCACAACTGGGGACCTGTGGAAGGAAAGGGAGAGTCCACTCAGGCCTCAGCCTGGGCCCACTGCCCCCATCACCTGCAAGGGGACAAGTGTGATCTTGGCGGAGGAGTGGAAGCAGGTGGTAACCAAGAGCCTTCTACCTTCCTGAGCTGCATCCTGTTGTGCAGGGTCCCGGCCTGCTGGGAGGCTCCCCTCAGCTGCCATCCGGAGGGGGCCTGCAGACCCGAAAGCTGCGGAGACAGTCAAGGGCTCAGAGGCATCCATACGCACTGCCTGGCTGGGCACCAGAGAGGGTCCTGCAGTGGGAAATAACAGAGCGGACGCCCTGAGGACCGCCCCTTGTGGGCGTGACTACGTCCCATCTCCTCCTCCCAAACCTCTGCGTTTCTTACTGCTGGTGTTTCCACTTGACCAATGAGGGAAGTGAAGCACAGAGGCAGAGTCATCTGCCCCGTCACAGACTTGGAAGTTGGAGGGGGGGACTTGAACTCACGCAGTCCAGCTCCAGGGCCTGGGACTGTGCATGGAGCGACCTCTCGAGAAGGAGGTATCGAACATTTCCTGTGCACACCGTGCTCACAGCTGAGCCCTTTACCTAGAGCATTTCATTTAACATTTCCAAGAACTCTGAAAGGTTAGGTTTATCACCCCCATTTTACGGATGAACTGAGGCATGGAGAGGTTCATTCTTCCACTCATTCGACTAGTATTTCTCGAGCATTTACTACAGCCCAGGCATTGTCCTGGGGACTGGAGGACACAACGGTGAACAACAGACAGAAAAGTCCTCATGGAACAGGCACATTAGTGTGGGGAGACAAAGCACAAATCACATCGTGCGTCAAATGGAGTGGGGTGCTATGGAGAAAAATTAAGGGGAAAGGGACAGGGCATGTTGGCGAGAGGCAGGGTTGCTATTTTTTTAAATTGTGGTAAACTATACAAAATATGAAATTTACCATTTTAACCTTCTTTTTTTGAGGGAGACTGGCCCTGCACTAACATCTGTTGCCAATCTTCCTCCTTTTTTCTTCCTTTTTCCCCCCCTCAAAGCCCCAGTACATAGTTATGTATAGTTGTAAGTTCTTCTATGTGAGCCACCGCCACAGCATGGCTACTGACAGACGAGTGGTGTGGTTCCATGCCCAGGAACCAAACCCAGGCCGCTGAAGGCCAAGGTGGAGCACGCCAAACTGTAACCACTAGGCCATCAGGGCCAGCTCAGGTTGCTATTTTTACTAAAGGGGTCAGGAAAGAGCTACTGAGAGAGTGAGGGTTAAGCAGAGACCTGCAGGAATGAGTGTGTAAATCTCCGGGGAAAAGCCTTCCAGGCAGAGGAAAGAGCCAGTGAAGAGAACGAAGGCAGGACAAGACGAGTGTGGAAGGAGCTGCTGGGGGCCAGTGTGGAGGAGCGGAGGGAGCAAGCAGGCACGTGGGAGGGGCAGGGACAGAGAAGTGACAGGACCAGGGAGGTGACGGGCCTGTGGGCCTGGGAGGCTTTGCCCTTGCGGAGTGAGATGAGGAAGGTGGAGGGTTCTGAGTGCAGGAGCGACATCAACCGACTTGTTTTAAAAGGCTCCTCTGATAGAACCACCACATGATCCAGCAGTTCCATTGCTTGGTATTTATCCAAAGGGAACGAGAACACTAACTTGAAAAGATATCTGCACCCCCACCCATGTGCACTGCAGCACTATTTACAACAGCCAAGACATGGAAACAGGGGCCAGCCCGGTGGCGTAGTGGTTAAGTTTGCACATTCTGCTTCGGCGGCCCACGGTTCGTGGATTTGGATCCCCGGCGTGGACATACACACCACTCATCAAGCCATGCTGTGGCGGCATCCCACATACAAAATAGAGGAATATGGGCACAGATGTTAGCTCAGGGCTAATCTTTCTCACCAAAAAAAAAAGAAAGCTCCTCTGGCAGGGGAGCTTAACTGCCCACCCCTTAAGTGCAGGCTACACAGAGTGACCTCCTTCCGGAGAGGACAGCATGGAAAGAGGAGGCAGAAAAGGTAACAGTGGAGACACCTGACCAACACGACCTCGGCCAGGGGTCAAGGCCAACATCAGCAGCCGTGAACCACGCTGGTGACATATGTCTTTGATATGATGTGATGAAAATGACACTTTACCTGTCTTCCTCTTAATAACTCATAACTCCAGTCTTCTCATGAGAACATCAGACAAATTCTGATGATGTTGATGGCCTGGTTACGGGCTGAGAGGAAAACAGGAGTCAAGGGCGACTCCACAGTTTTGGTGAGAAGGGGAAACCGGTGAGGAGCAGGATCAGGGTGGCTGTGGATCAGGAGTTCAGTTTGGAGCAAGTTAAGCTGGAGATGCCGCCTACACATCCATGCGGAGATGTCAAGTAGGGAGGTGGTTATGTAACCAGAGTTCAAAGACAAGTCCAGCTGGCGACAATATAAAGGAGACCACTGAGGGTGAAGGAGGGGCTATAGGACCTGGGCCCCATGGCACAACGCACAGACTGTCAGGGAGATAATGAGGAACCTGCAAAGGAGACTGAGGAGCAGCTTGGGAGGTAAGTGTGGGGGTCCTGGGAAGCTGGATTTCACCCCTCAGCCAGGTGTTTTTTTGCAGTAAACAACCTGTTCAACCATACATGGCAGCCCTGGCTCTATCCCACTCCTGACTGGGAGGTGGGGCATCTCCAGATTCCCAGGAAGGATACTCCTGGGTGACCTATTCTGGACCCCCCCATCCACAGAGACCATTCCTGGTTATGTCATTCGATGACTCTGTAACCTTGGCAAGTCATTTCTCCTCCCTAGGCCTCAATTTCCTCATCTGTAAAATGTGGGAGTCAGACTAGATCAATGGTTTACAAAGTAAGCCTTGAGGGTCACACTCAGGTCCCTCAGTAGGACATCAATCAGCCAAGGCCCAGGACCCCCCCGTCCAGTTAAATACAGCATCTCTCCTTTTGATGTCATGGGCCTCTGTGCGAGTTTCTGCTTAGGAAAAGCTTCCACCACTAACAGGTCATTGGGAAGCCGCTGGACTCGATCATGTCCAGCAGCGTCCCAGCTCTGACTTGCTCTGAGCCTCAGGTGGTCTGGTCCAAGCAGATTCCCCACTACTGAGCTTCACCTTTTTCACTCCAGCCGCGCCCCTGCCTCCAGCCCCCACGGAGGCCTGGCTTCCCTCCTGGCTGCTCAGCGGGGCCCAGGCCGCACCCATCACTGACCTCTGCAGTCGGCCGGCGGCCAGGAAGCCTGGTCACTGCCGTCACCACAGTTGTCCATGCCCCAGTGGTCGCACACCAGGCTCGGGGGGATGCACCTGCCATTCCCACAGCGGAAGTAGGCACCGCAGGACCCTGGGGCCGAGAGGAGAGGCATGCGATGAGGACCCCGGGCCAGCCCGTGACACAACAGGGTGTGGGGCCCTATAGCGAGGGAATGCGGGAGGTGTGAGCAGGAGAGGGCTGTTTCCATGTGCATCCAGACGGGAGTACGGATGGGCATTTCGTGGGAGAGTGTGTGATCATAAGGACAATGATGATGGCTAACATTTCTTGAGTCCTATTCCGTGCCAGGCAAGGTTCTAAACACTTCGTTCACAGCTCATTAAGTTCTCACAATAACCCTATAGGTAAATACTGTAACCCCATTTCAGAGATGAAAAGACTAGGTACAGGGAGGTTAGGTCACTTGACCCGGGCCACACAGCTTGTATCTAACTAGCAAAGTAGGAATTCAGTCCCATGCCTGTAAACACTGTGGCACACAGTGGGTGTGAGTGTGTGTCTGCAAGTGTGAGAGCATGCAGCCTACGGTACCCCAGTGAGCCTGAACCCCAACTCGTGGCTCTGCACCTGCCATCAGCCCTGCCTGGCATTCTCTTCCCCAAGCAACTGCGTGGCTCACTCCCTTCGGCTCCACTCAAATATTATCTTATCCTCAGGCCTTACCGAACCTCCACATGAGAACAGCACCCCGCCCCCAGGACCCCACCCTCCTTATCCTGATTTGGGCTCATCTGCAGCACCTACCACCTCTGCAGAATATAAATTCTCCTTAATTACTTGTTTCTTGCCTGTCTCCCCCAGAATGTCAGCGCTAACAGGGCAGGGACTTCTCTTTTGCTCATTGCTCTATCCCTAGAGCCTAGAATAGCACCTGGCACATTGCAAGTGCTCAGTTAATATTTGCTAAGTGAATGAATATGCACTTAGATGACTTGGTGCACGGAGTGTGGCAGACGGGTTGGTTTACCCAGCATCCCATTCTGTGCAGAAAACCTGGTTCAGGTGGGACTAACCAACACCATGTCCCACAGGTGAGCCTGGGAATCACAGCAGTCCATTTTCTGGGCTTGGCCCCGGGGCTTTTGCTAGAACCATAAGATGCTTGCTCTCTATTTCGTTAAGATTAGAACTGTGGGGGTGATTGTGGACTTTGAGCTGCAGGGTCATTTTGCTGCCAAGTAGAAAGAGGAGCTGCCTGAGATGGAAGCCAGATGCACCCACACAACGCAAAGACAGAGGAAGAGAACGACGGGACAGAGCCCAGGTGAAATTACTTGAACTTCTGGATCCAGCTACACCTGAATCAACACCTTGATATCCCAGTTATAGGAGTCCCCCTAAATTCTTCTTAGGTTTAAGCCAACTTGAGTTGGGTTTCTTTCATTTGCAAATGAAAGTGAACACTAACATACAGCAGGTGTGTCGGTGTGAGTGAATGTCTGTGAGAGTGTGGTAACGTATGGGGAGCCACATGTGTGTCAACATAAGAGCGTGTGCAAGAGCCAGGCAGAGCGAGCGTGCACACGTCAGCAACTGAGACTGCGTGTGTGGCTTGAGGGTGTGAAAACTGATGACAAAACTCATTCCAATGACAAAACCGGCCCAAGGAAGCCAGAGGTGTGTTAGGGCTTCACCACTGCCACCTTCTTTTCAGTGCCCGATCCTGCTAAACGCAGAGCAGCTGCAACATTCCCGGCCACCCTGGCCTCCTGAGAGGGCAAAGCCACAGGGAGGGAGAGAGGCAGAGGGGAGAGAGGAGTTGATTCACAATCAGCCAGTGAGAGCTGTTTGCAAAACAACATGCGTAATAGGAACCTTGCGTGCTACAGCCTGCAGGATCCAGAGAGGAGGACCCAGACACCACTGGTCATGGCCCCAAGGATTTAGAGCACAAATTGCATATAGTTCATTCCAGAGCCAGAGACTCTAATGGGGAAGAGAGAGTCTAAAATCCAATGTTCAGATCATGCACAATTCCAGAGAAGGAGAAAGATGGGATGTGACCAAAGAGACACACAAGGCAGCATGGGGGCGCTCTCAGACCACTCGGTGTTAAAGGGCTGTCCGGGGCCTGGGTGTCACGGTCTAGTTCTTGGTGAACCCGTGTCGACTCTCAGAGACCCCCACGTTCTTGTCTCGAAGTGCTCACAACCCCATGTTTAATTCTCCAGTCCGGATATTTTGCCAGAAACGGTGATAAAGTTTCTCCATGGTTTTGGAATCTTCTGGATTTTAGCAGCTCATCTGCTTGCCATCACCGGACGCAGCCTCTGCTGTGACATCAGCTGTGACGGTGGCGAGCTGTGCCTCCAGTCCTGGGGGAACCTGCTGGGGCTAAAGCCTTGAACTCAGTGTGAGCACGAGGACACGCTCCAGCAGTCAGGGCCCGGCGGCCCCACCTGCAGCAGGAGGCCTGGGGCCCTTCACCTAACCCCCCAGCCTGCCTCCCATCTATCAATCCCAGGACAGGGACACAGGCACAGCAGAGCTGCTATGAGGACAGATGAGATCTGGCACGCAAGGGCCAAAGGCAATGCTGACCGACTGATTGTTATTAATACCAGTTCCTTTTCACTGCTGAAGGGGGTTTCTGTCCCTCATGATCAGAGTCCTAACGCCGGCTGTCTGCAGGCATCTGGAGGGCTGACCGGGACAGAGGAACCAGTGTGTGAACACGACAGTGTGTGTATGAGTTGTGTCTAAGTGTGCAAAGTGGTACTGTGTGTGGATGAGGTGTGTGTGAGGGGAACTGTGTGAGTCAGTGTGCGGTATATGGGTTGTGTATTGCAGTGTGGGTGTGCAGGTGTGGAGTTGGGTGTATGCGTGTATGAGGTGTAACTTGTGTGCATGCAGTGTGTGTGAGTGGGCAGGCGCCAGAGTGTGAGGTGTGTAAGCGTCTGGGAGTTGTGTAGGGATGCGTGTGCATGCGTGTGTGCGCATCAGGGACTGGTAGGTCGTCTGGTCTACACATCCGTGGGGTTGGCTCTTTGGGTCTGGAATGCCCCTTACTGTGACCCCCTAACCCTGCCACCAGTCCCCACCTCCTTCCCTCCCTTAGGACCCAGCCCCCTCCATCCTCTAGTGCTGCAGGCACCCCCTGGGTGGCCCCAGGCCAGCAGCTGCCCCGAGCCAGGAGGCCCGGGTCCTGGCCAACAGCCCCAACCCACCCAACCGGAAAGAGGTGACTTCGCCCACGAAGTCCACGCGGGGCTGGCGGCCTCTGGTGACCAGGCGCAGGCCCAGGAAGTCCCCCGAGGACGCCACCGGGGCAGGGATGGTCAGGCCGCAGAGCCGGGCCCCCAGGGGCCGGGGCGCCCCCGGCGGGCCCTCGTAGAACTGCAGGTAGGAGCCGGGGGCGCAGGGGTCGGCGGGCGCCGGGGAGGTGGCGTTGGGCGCCGGGGACGCCGGGGTCAGGCTGTAGACCAGGAAGAAGCGGAACTGGAAGCGGATCCTGTCGCCGGGGGCCGCCGCCCGCACCCAGAGCCTGCAGTCGGTGTCCGGGGCCACGAAGTAGAACCTGCGCGACGCGGAGTGCGAGCGCAGCAGCAGCCCGGCCCCCTGCCACGTCTGCCCGCAGCGGTCCACCAGGTCGGCTGCAGCGGAAAGCACGGACCCTGAACCACCACCACGCGGTCTGGTTCCAAGCCCGGCTCTGCGCCCCGCCTGCTGTGTGACCCTAAGTAAGTCACTCACCTTCTCTGAGCCTCAGTTTCCTCATGAGTAAAATGGGGATGCTTAAGCTATCAGAATTTTCGTGAGGATTAAACAATTGAATTCAAGTCCTCCATCTCTTATTCAAAACCTCTAGGATGTGTTTCAGAATTTCCCGGATTTTAGAAATATGTGATGGATATACAGTATATGGTGCTGCAGCCCTCCATGACCACATTTTCTAGAGCCATTGTATGAACATTTACCATAAGCAGGAAAATTCAAGATGATAAGCGGCCTCTTGTCAGTTCAGGTCGGGTGTTTCCAGTAAATTAGTTACGTGCAGGTTTTGGTTTTCAGAGCTTTTCGCATTTGGGAGCGGACACTAAAGGGCTGTGGACGTGTCCGGGGTCGGTGCTTAGGAGGACGCCTGGCATTTGGTGAGGGTTACAGGCGTGTTAGCTATTATTATCGCCTTATTTAAGGCAGGGGGAGACACAGCGGGGCGCTGCCCCCCCAACAGCCATTCCCTGCTTCTCTTTGCTAAAAGAACCCAATCTCCCTCGGAGCAACATGCCAGCGGGGGGGCGCGCGGTTTGGAGAAGGAGCGACTGAGCACCTTCTAGTGCCAGGCACTTTCTCAGTGTCTTGCGTGGTTCATCTCATCTCATGCGCACAATAATAAAGTCTCTTAAGGGACAAGGGCCTGTTATTACTCCCATTTTACTGTTGAGGAAACTGAGACTGAGAGAGCTGAAACAATGACCTCAAGGGGGGAGATGCAGGAGGAGGCAGCATGAGTGTGTGAACGCAGGGTTGTCTGACCCCAAAGCCCACAATGTTTTCCGTAGCCAGACCTGAGGGCTGTCCCACCCACCCCCAGCCCCCTGCTCCTGGGTGGCTTGGAGCCCCAGCCTTCCAGAGGGGTTGGGGCTGGACTGGGGGGTGCCAGGCAAGACCAGGCCCAGAGTTTCCCAGCCTCTCTAAATTCAAGCGGTCCCTGCCCATCAGGGTGAGTGCTGACTGGGGAAACAGTCTCTAAGGGTGATGGGCCCCGAATCTCCTGTGCACCCGAGCCGAGGCCCCGCATGCTCACCTGCCTCCAGAGCAGATGCAGTCAGGGCGGCTGCCCCCAGCAGGAGCAACCTCAGGGGCAGCTGCAGGAGACAGGCCCCCATCCAGGCCCCGCTGTGCCCAGCAACGGGGCAGACCTGTAGAATCTTCATTTCGGGGTCTTTGGGGAGACCAGGCTGTGGGGGCCTGGCCAGGCCGGCAGAGAGGCTGGCAGGACACAAGGAGCAAGAGGAGGCCAGTCTGCCAGCTCCTCTAGTCTCTTCACAGTGATCTTTGTGCTGCCCTTCCAGATCCTCTTCAGATCAGGATTGTGTCTAGGGTTGTCATGGAAATTTGGGGCTGGGGCTGGAGCCTGGGGAGAGAAGGCGGGAGGATATCTGCTCACCCCCTGCCAGACAGGAACCAGGAAACTCAGATCCGGTTCAGCCACAGAGCCTCTGAGAGGGGGACCCACAGCCCCAGAGAGCTACAGCCTTCCTGGATACGTTGGCACCTTAGAGACTGAGCTTCAGGGACCTAAGGGCCTAGAGAGGCAGCAAGTTCTGAAGGAGCACTGGACCAGGAGTCCACTCTGTTACAAACAAAGTATTCCTGCCTCAGGGCCTTTGCACTTGCAGTTCCCTCCACCTCAAATGCTCTTTTCCCATAGCGTTCCATGGCTGGCTTCTTCAGGTCCTTCAGGTCCCAGCTTACATG
This sequence comes from Tapirus indicus, assembly GCA_031878705.1. Classification (NCBI taxonomy): domain Eukaryota; kingdom Metazoa; phylum Chordata; class Mammalia; order Perissodactyla; family Tapiridae; genus Tapirus; species Tapirus indicus. The sequence goes on along the minus strand of CM062924.1, from coordinate 100,883,521 downwards.
TCACCTCCTCAGACCACACTTCCCTGACCACCTCTAATCTGAAGTAGCATCCTCCCTCCTTATCACCTAGTCACATCTCCCCAAATTTATTATATCATCACTCACTGGAATTATTTTGCTTATTTATGTCTTGTTGTCCATATTGTCCATTGGCCCCCCACTGAAATTATGTTCCTTGAGTGTCTCATTGATCTCTGAACCTGTAGGTCATAGCACAGTGCCTGGCACAGAGCAGGCATCCAGGAAATAAGAATACATGTGTGGTGTTGAGCAAATGACTCCCTTTTTCTGGGTTTTACTGCCGCATGTGTAAAAGAAAGGGCTTGGACCATTTCAGGCTTTTTCAAAACTTGTTATTAGTAGAACATTTTTTTTCAAAAGGTATCTTACATGGAACCTTAATATGTAAAACTGAAACTTTTCAAGTCTCCACTTCCTCGTCTGCAAAGTGGGATAATGGTAGTTCCAACTTCACAGGTCTGTCGTAGGGGTTAGGTAACTTGATACAAGTGGGGCACTTAGAACAGTGTCTGTCATGGTAAAGTGCCCAATGCATGCTGGATGATGACTCTTTTTTTTTATTTGTATATTCTTTTGTGTGTGTGTGTGTGTGTGTGTGTGTGTGTGTGTGTGTGTGTGAGGAAGATTAATCCTTAGCAAACATCCACTGCCAATCCCCTTCTTTTTTCTGAGGAAGACTGGCCCTGAGCTAGCATCTGTGCCCATCTTCCTCTATTTTGTATGTGGCACACTGCCACAGCATGGCTTGATGAGTGGTGTGTAGGTCCACACCTGGGATCTGAACCTGCGAACCCCAGGCTGCCGCAGCGGAGTGCTCGAACTTAACCACTATCCCACCAGGCCGGCCCCTGGATGATGACTCTGAATGTCATTGTTATTATTTAAACAGAGGTGCTCCATGTTTCAAGAAGCCCCCAGTAGTAGCTTTTGAGTCCCAGGACTCAGAGTCCCAGGACTCTACAGGAAGGATTAACCCCTGGCTCTGATGCTCTCTAATGGCTCCCCCTTGTAGAGCTGACATCCCATGCAACCTTGATATCCCTCTCTGTTTGATGTCCAAGGCCCCTGGAGGGCCCCAAGAGGACTTAAGTCTGCCTTCAGTAGGAGTGAATTTACTGCGAAGCTTGTGAAGCATAAGCTTCAGGACACATTATTTGGGCCAGCCCGGTGGCATAGTGGTTAAGTTCTTGCATTACACTTCAGTGGCCCTGAGGTTTGCCAGTTCAAATCCCGGGCACGGACCAACACACCACTCATCAAGCCATGTGTGGCAGCATCCCACATACAAAAGAGAAGAAGATGGGCACAGATGTTAGCTCAGGGCTAATCTTCCTCAGCAAAAAGAGGAGGATTGGCAATAGACATTAGCTCAGAGCCAATCTTCCTCACCAAAAAAAGAGGACACATTATTGGGATTCTATATTTTTATAAAGTTTGCAAAAGTAAGGTATTTTAACCACAATCAGTTCAGACCACTGTCTCCACCCCGAGCTCCTCCATCACATCTATCCTCATGTCAGGTGGCCACAGGCGTTTGTGGAATCTGACTAAGGGGAGGGTGGTTTGGGTTTGGGGGGATACTTTTATGGGGTCCCAACTCCTTCTGGGTGTAGTTCTATTATTTCTAGGCACCCCGGCATGGCCTCCAGGAATACTCTGAATGCCTGCTGTGCCGTCTTCCCCAGTGCTGTGAGATGAAGGTGCAGAACCAGGCCGTCACTGTGCTGGCCCCGGGGCTGCAAGGGTGTCAGAGGAGACATCAGGTTTGAATGTATGAAGCCAGAAGCTAATCTGTGGAAATTCCTTCCAAATCTTACAGCTCACATATGTAAGAAATTTGATAGAGATTGTCCCAAGTTTGTCAACAATCCTTAAAAATATAAATAACCTGGGGCTGGCCTGGTGGCATGGTGGTTGGGTTTGCGCACTCAGCTTCAGCAGCCCAGGGTTGGCAGGTTTGGATCCCGGGCACAGACCCACGTACCACTTATCAACACATGTCGTGGCGGCGTCCCGTATAAAGTAGAGGAAGATGGGCACGGATGTTAGCCCAGGGCCAGTCTTCCTCAGCAAAGAGAGGAGGATTGGCAACGGATGTTAGCTCAGGGCTAGTCTTCCTCACACACACACACAAAATATATATATATAAATAACCTTACTAATATTGAATTGCAAAGCTGAAGGAAATAAACCTAAATGATCACTAATAAAAATCCAATTTTGATCAATCATGCTAGAGGAAAGACTGAATTATCATTCTAGTGGTGTTATAGAAAATATACAGTTGTCACGTAAGTGATTAAAGAGTGTGCAGCCAAAAAAAGTGCCATAGAAAAGTATTATAGAAAAATATCAGGCAGTTGATTAACAAAAATTTGTTATTATTTTGGATTTATATTGTTTGTGATATTTGTCAGTTTTTTAAACTTTAAAAGTTATTGTGGGGCCTGTCCCAGTGCCCTAGTGGTTAAGTTCAGGGCACTCTGCTTTGGCAGCCCAGGTTCAGTTCCCGGGTGCAGACTTACACCACTCGTCTGTCAGTGGCCGTGCTGTGCCGGCTCACATACAAAAAGAGGAAGATTGGCAGCGGATGTTAGCTCAGGGCAAATCTTCCTCAGCAAAAAAAAAAAAAAAAGTTATTGTAATTTTTTATCATAAATATTCACTTTCAACCTGGTTTTGTGTTCATAATTTCATATTTTTAAAGAGGGCCCTCAGATTGTCTATGCTTCAGGACCCACAAAACCCGGCCCTCAGGGAAGTCATAGTTTGGTAGGGACTTCAGATTAAAAAAATAATAAAACAGACAAACAGTAATCATTAAATAAATTGCAATCTTAACTATATTAGGAACATGAGGTGCCTGGGGAGTTAGGAAAGGCTTCCCAGAGGAGGGCATTTTTGAGTTGGGCCTTGAAGGATGCATAGGAGTTTCCATGCAGAAACTGTACTAAATGCATCCAAGCAGAGGGCCCAGTACATGTCACAGTCACAGGGGAACTCATTCTGGGAACAGGCTGGTGTGGCTAAGACATGCTGCACAGAAAAGCAGAGGGGAATGACAACAATATTAGCAACAATAGTGACTTCCTGGCTCCTTGACCAGGCTCTGTGCCTGAAATGTCCCTACCTCTCATGAATGAGGGGCAAACTCCACGTAGACCCTTTCATATTTCTAGCAACCACTTCTAAGTGTTTGCAACGTTCCGGGCACTGACTGTAAACTTGTCACAAGCTTTATCACACATAATCATTATCACAATGACCCTACAAAGAGGGTACTCTTTTGAGCCTCATTTAAATGATGAGAAATGGGGACAGTACTAAAGTATCTCACTGGGTTATTGGGGAGATTAAATTAAAAGAAGGATGTAAATTCATTTTTCAAATATCACTGCCTGTTTTAGGCATTGGAGATAGTTCAGGGAATAAAATCAACAAGGACTCAGGCCAGCCCCAGTGACCTAGTGGTTAAGTTCGGTGCGCTCCACTTCTGCGGCCCGGGGTTCGGTTCCCGAGTGCAGACCTACACCGCTCTGTTAGTGGCCATGCTGTGCTGGCAGCCCACATACTGAAACACAGAGGAAGATTGGCACGGATGTTAGCTCAGGGCGAATTTTCCTCAGAAAAAAAGTAAAAATAAAAATAAAACCAACAAAAACTCTACCCCTGTGGAACTTACATTCCAGTGGAGGATAAATGAGTAAACTGTATGGCGTACTGAATAGTGAAAAATATTAAGATAGAAAAACATAAATCAAGACCAGGAGTTGTGAAATGTCAGAGAATTGTTGAAATTTTGATAGGATAGCCTGCGAAGGCCTCATGGAGAAGAGTGTTTTGAGTAAAGATCTGAAGGAAGTGAGGGAGCCAGCCGTGCAGTTATTTGAAGGAAGAACATGCTAGGCAGTGGGAATGGCAAGTGCAAAGGCCCTGGGGCAGGAGCATGCCTGATGGCAGCAGCGATAGTATTGGAGTGGATGCAGCAATGGGGAGAGTGATGGGAGCTGAGTCAGATCCAGGCCCTAAAGGTCACTGTAAGGACTTTGGCTTTTTCTCCAACTGAGATGAGAACCACTGGGCAAGGCCAGAAGCTGCATGACCAGATAGATAGGAGACTATTTTAGTAATAGGTCTAGAAATGATGGTGGCCTGGACCAAGACAGGAAGAAGTGGTCAGATTTGGGACATATTTTGAGGGTACAGCCAATAGGATTTGCTGACAGATTGGACTTGAGTGTAAAGGAAAGAGATGAGTCAAGGATGGTACCCCAGGTTCAACCTGAGCATCTGGGAGGATGGAGCCGCCATAACTGGACTGGGAGAACTGTGGGAGGAGCAGGGTTGGAGGAGGATGAGGAGCTCAGTTTTGGACACATTCAGATGGAGATGGCTGTTAGACTTTCTAGTGGAGAGGACAAGTGGCAGTTGGATCTCCAAGTCTGGGGTTCAGGGGAGAGTGTGGATTGGGATATAATTTGGGGAGTAGTCGGCACATGGATGGTATGCAAAGCCACAAGACTGGGTAGACAGCCACGGGAGTGAGCACAGAGAGAGAAGAGAGGACCAAGAGGCGTGGACAGGGCCCTAACCCTTGCCCTGGGGAATTCAGCTGGTACCCATGGTTCTGGAGAAAAAATGTCCCCTAGGGGGCAGTCAGAGGCAATACAAGGATGAGGAATTGCGCTGTACATCTTAGAAACGGCCGCTGGGAGGCTGCAGGACGCCCCTCAGCTTAGAGGCCCGAGATGGTGGCAGCTCCTTCAAGAAGCCGAGTGAATGCTCAGCGTCTCGGGACTGAGTCGTCGGTTTCTTCACTACATGCTCAGGTAGCCATAGAGAAGGACAATTGTCCCACCCAATTGATGTCCCTTGCTATTCCGTACCGTGGGTCAGCAGGACTGGATCATTTCTAAGTTTCTCTCCCCTCAGACCCTCTCTGAGTCTTGGGCGTGGGCGGGTGCTTCTGCATCCGGGATGTCACATCACATATAAGCTGCTCCGAGGTAACTATTCACTGACACCAATTCCAAGCCTGCTGCTTTGAATACCTCTGTCCAGAGAAGCCCTGAGGCGGGTGTAATCATCTCCTTTTATAGATGTCCACGCAAAATGACCAAATAATCATTCTATAGATAAGGGAGATGGGTGAGTTTTACTGGAGCCCAAGTGAGGATTATAATTCCGGAAGGCCTTTTTCAGAAAGGAAGAAAGCATTCCAGAGAAGCACGGTTTTCAGTACAATCTTATACCTTTTTAGAACAAAGAACTACATTGAACACACCCAGAATACATATTCAAAGTTTCTAAGAGGTATTCAGTTGCAAATTAGCAGGTCAACATACCCTGAGGTCCGGAAAGGGACTAATCCAGGCGTTACCATTAGGGTGTGACCAATAGGGCGTAGGAGGGGAAGGATGCATTCTTATCCTAAGAGAGGGCATTCTTCAATAGTTAAAGCAGATGTACAATATGTGTTTGCTAGACCATAAATCGGGATTCTTTAGTCCAAGTCCTATTAGTTTTGAACCTCAATAGTTACCCCATATACCTCAATATATGAAAATCTCTTGTCATAGACGAGAAAGCCAAAGTCCAGAGAGATTAAGGGACTTGTTGAAAGTAGCCCAGGAAATGAAATGAGAGGCAGAGCTAGGACTGCCCATTCCAGGGGGCTCCGGACCCCATTCTCTTCCTATTATGTCACCCCGCTTTGACCTTGAGTCCTAAAGTGCCTGGCCCAGCACGAGGAGACAAGATACAGAGGTAAAGGACGCACCTCTGCCCTTCAGCTGCTCAGAGCCTGGCAGACAGACAAAACACAAGTAGACTCGGCATTGGAGAGCCAGAGGGGGACAGAGAGGGGAGCCAGCCTCATCTGGAGCAGAAAATAATAAAATTAACAAGTTTTAATAAAATGATTATTACTAACAAAAATTATTATTAGTGATGAGTTAATCATAATTTATTGGGTGCTTTCTATTTGCCAGGGATTGTTTTCGTGTATTGGCTCGTTTACTCTTCACAGTGGCGCCGTGAAGTGGGCACTCTTATCGTCCCCATTTTACAGATGAAAAAGCTGAGGCACAGAGATGTTGAGGACAGAGGTGTGATATAACCAGGAAGTGGGGAAACAGTCTGACTTTCCAAAGGAGGAATTGTCTGAGCTGAAATCTGAAATCTGAAAGGACCGAGCCAGGTGAGGAGAGGGTCAGCAGGATTGCAGGCAGACGGAGAAGCACACACAAAGCCAGAAGGCTTGGGAGAGCCCACCTTTGTACCTTTTACCCAGCAATCTGAGAAAGTGCCCCCTCTGGTCACAGCAGGCTCAAGTCCCACACAGGCCAAGCACGGTGTTAAGGTTTAATCCACAGACAAAAGGGGGAGCCAGAATTTGAACTCAGGGTCTTTCTGATTTGCAAATCCATGTTCCTTCCAGGACAACATTAAGCAAGGTCTCTCAATGTTGAGTCCCATGAAGAGACAGCTCTTCCCCTTCTGTTACCCATATATTGGCAAGGGTTCTTTATACCCCACAATACAAAATTCAAGGATGAAATAATGAGATCACAGTCATTTTTACTGAATTAGAAAAAGAAGGCATAATTAGAGGCCGGCCCGGTGGCATAGAGATTAAGTTTGCACGCTCTAATTTGGTGGCCTAGGGTTCGCTTGTTCGGATCCCAGGCGCAGACCTACTCACTGCTCATCAAGCCATGCTGAGGCGGTGTCCCATATAGAAGAGCTACAACTCTACAACTATGATACACAACTATGTGCTGGGGCTTTGGGGGAAAAAAAAAGAAAAAAGAGGAAGATTGGCAGCAGATGTTAGTGCAGGGCCAAGCTCCCTCAAATAAAAAAAGAAGGCATAATTAGGCAGACCTTAGCCCCTATAAGTCATTAGTGTGCGCAGAAGGAAAATGAAGATTGACAACCAAAACAGAAATAAAATAAAATACAATGTGCAAAATAAAACAAAATGTACAAAAAGTATAGTGAGCTCTTATCTAACACATTAGAAATCCCAGAAAAGATCTCTACATATCCAAGAAAACACATCTACCATAGATCCTAACAATATATTTTATTGTAATACCAATACCTCCAGATCACCAGATCCCTGAGCCCAATTTGCATTTACTTGGCAAAGAAAACAATAGACATTTCAGAAACTATTCCAGGGATATAAATAGCCTAGTGTGCCAGAATTTGAGAATGTTAAATTCCCTTATGCATTATTACATATATGATATTATATTTAGAGGAACAGATAGAAAACATACAATAACTTGAACAGATAAAATCATAAAATGTTTAGAATTACAAGGATGGGGGCTGGCCCAGTGGCGTAGCAGTTAAGTTGGCGCACTCCACTTCAGTGGCCCAGGGTTCTCAGGTTCGGATCCCAGGCATGGACCGACGCACCACTTATCAAGCCATGCTGTGGCAGTGCCCCATATAAAGTAGAGGAAGATGGGCACAGATGTTAGCTCAGGGCCAGTCTTCCTCAACAAAAAGAGGAAGATTGGCAACGGATGTTAGCTCAGGGCTAGTCTTCCTCACACACAAAGAAAAGAATTAAAAGGATGGACAGTTGCCCACCATAAAATTATATGAGGGAGTATCTTTGTTAAAATTTTAAGTAAAATCTAGTCATTACAGGGAGGACAATACCACAATCAGTTAATGAACAGATAAAGGACAAGAGCCTAGGATTAAAACAAAATATCCCTAAAATTGATAGAATTATTTGGTCATTGGAGAAAATAGATTTCATGTTAAATATTCTTTTACAGTATATCAAATCAGTAGAGGGGGGCTGACCCAGTGGCATGGTGGTTACGTTCAACGCACTCCACTTCGGCGGCCTGGGTTCATGGGTTCGGATCCTGGGTGTGAACATATACTACTCATCAGGCTGTGCTCTGGTGGCGACCCAAATACAAAATAGGGGAAGATTGGCACAGATGTTAGCTCAGGGCCAATCTTCCTCACAAAAAAGAAAAAGCAGCCAAAGCAATCCCAAGAAAAAAGAACCAAGCTGGAGGCATCACACTCCCTGACTTCAAAATATACTACAAAGCTATAGTAATCAAAACAGGATGGTACTGGCAGAAAAACAGACACATAGATCAATGGAACAGAACTGAAAGCCCAGAAATAAAACCACATATCTATGGACAGCTAATCTTCAACAGAGGAGCCAAGAACACACTATGGAGAAAGGAAAGTCTCTTCAATAAATGGTGTTGGGAAAACTGAACAGCTACATGCAAAAGAATGAAAGTAGACCATTATTTTATACCACACACAAAAATTAACCCAAAATGGATTAAAGACTTGAATGTAAGACCTGAAACCATAAAACTCCTAGAAGAAAATATAGGCAGTACTCTCTTTGACATTGGTCTTAGCAGTATGTTTTCAAATACCATGTCTACTCAGGCAAGGAAAACAAAAGAAAAAATAAACAAATGGGACTACATCAGACTAAAAAGCTTCTGCAAGGCAAAGGAAACCATGAACAAAATGAAAAGACAACCCACCAACTGAGAGAAAATATTTGCAAATCATGTATCTGACAAGGGGTTAATTTCCAAAATGTATAAAGAACTCATACAACTCAACAACAACAAAAAGAACAACCCAATCAAAAAATGACCAGAGGATAGGAACAGAGATTTTTCCAAAGAAGATATACAGATGTCTAACAGGCACATGAAAAGATGTTCAACATCACTAATCATTAGGGGAATGCAAATCAAAACTACAACGAGATATCACCTCACACCTGTCAGAACGGCTATAATTAACAAAACAAGAAATAACAGGCCTGCCTGATGGCATAGCAGTTAAGTTCCTGTGCTCCACTTCGGTGGCCCAGGGTTCAAAGGTTTGGATCCTGGGCGTGGACCAACGCATCACTTGTTGAGCCATGCTGTGGCAGCATCCCATATAAAGTAGAGGAAGATGGGCACAGATGTTAGCCCAGGGCCAGTCTTCCTCAGCAAAAAGGGGAGGACTGGCGATGGATGTTAGCTCAGGGCTGGTCTTCCCCACAAAAAAAAAAAAAAAAGAAAAAGAAATTAAAAATAGAAATACCTTATGATCCAGCTATCCTACTACTGGGTATTTATCCAAAGAACATGAAATCAACAATTCAAAGAGATTTATGCATCCCTATGTTCATCACAGCATTATTCACAATAGCCAAGATGTGGAAGCAACCCAAGTGCCCATCAACGGATGGATGGATAAAGAAGATGTGGTATGTGTGTGTATGGAATACTACTCAGCCATAAAAGAGACAAAATCGTTGCATTTGCAACAACATGGATGGACTTTGAGGGTATTATGCTAAGCAAAATAAGCCAGAGAAAGACAAACACCATATGATTTCACTCATATGTGGAAGATAAACAAACACATGGATAAGGAGAACAGATGGGTGGTTACCAGAGAGGGAAGGGGTAGGGGAGGGCTAAAAGGGTAAAGGGGCACACGTGTATGGCGACAGATGAAAACTAGACTATTGGGGCCAGCTGGTGGCATAGCGGTTAAGTTTGCATGCTCCACTTTGGCGGCCTGGGGTTTGTGGGTTCAGATCCTGGGCACGGACTGATGCACTGGTCCATACTGTGGTGGCATCCCATATAAACTAAAGGAGGATGGGCACGGATGTTAGTCCAAGGCCAGTCTTTCTCAGCAACAAAAGGATTGGCAACAGACATTAGCTCAGGGCTAATCTTCCTCACACACACACACACAAAATACTAGACTATTGGTGGTGAGCAGGATGCAGTCTATAAAGAAGCTTATAACAGTGTACACCTGAAATTACACAATGTTATAAACCAATATGACCTCAATAAAGTAATTTTTTAAAAAACCCCTCAGGAAGCAAAATACAATTAGGAAGTAGATAAATCAACTGGAAGTATAACATCAAATGTGGTTAATTGACAAAATACTAGTTAGATGGGTTCCCCAAACAAATGGACGTTTGGACACAAACTCATCAATTAAATGATCAAAGGAGAGAGGTAGTCCTAAAACAGCACATACTAAAACATTGCCAAATCTGCCAACCTTTTCTGTCACTTGAGAATAGAAAAGGGGACTAACAAGCCAAGAACTAGCCGAGGATAAATTTGATAGATGTACTGCGTTGAAACCATCACTGAGTCACAGGGAAAATGGGAAATGCCTGTGCCGGATACTTCTTCAGGACCGGGATTTGCATAGATGCCAAATCCACAATACCAGACACACACACACTTATTGGTGCCTATGGAACCTCCCAGATCACAGAACCAAACCAGGGAACAAACTCTATAGCCAGGAAATGGGTCTAGGCCAATAAGAAGGAAATCTTATGCCTCCTAATTCTACAGCAGCAGGCATGGTAAAAAGTTTAATGAGGTACTAAGGAAACACCCAAATGCAGACAAAGGGTGAAATAAAGGAAAATGGAGGGGCTGGCCCAGTGGTGTAGTGATTAAGTTCACGCACTCCACTTCGGGGGCCTGGGGTTTGTGGGATCGGATCCCAGGCGTGGACCTACACACCACTCATCAAGCCATGCTGTGGTGGCATCCCACATACAAAATGGAGGAAGATGGGCAACAGATGTTAGCTCAGGGCCAGTCTTGCTCGCCAAAAAAAAAGAAAGAAAATGGAACAGTGTTCTGATAGAACAAGTTGTCTAAATGACATAGTAAACAACTGTCCTGACACCCTAGAGCTATTCGAACACCCAAAAAATAATCCTATAATCAAGTTTAAAGACATTAAACTTAAAGATTATGGGGGAATGAGAGTACAAATACACAATTCTTATGTTATCTTTGCACTTACATTGACAACCCTCAATGTCTTCATAATAACCATCCTAATTATCTGACACTATGTGCCCAATTTTCCTGTAAATAGACTGACCGTAACCTGAGAGGTTGACTTCACAACCTGATTGCCAAGGTGATGGACACCGTTTGGCTCAAACTGTGTTCGGATACAGACCCACAGACATTTTACAATGACTAAAATGCATCCTATTAGCCCAACGACTGTCATGAAGAGAAAGCAGTGGTCTGTTTTCACACGGAAGGAAAGAAAGCCACGTGACCCCTCTGATGGCCTGGATGAGACTGACATAATCTCAAAGGATTTCGAATGCGGAAACTCACCCCATCAGAGAAATATCAGTCAGAACAGAGCACCAGACATGGACCTTGAGAGTCTATACTTACAACCTCACCTCACAGGCATCTCCTAAGAGTAGACCCAACAGGAATGCTAATACCTTCCTCGAAGGAGACGAGTGAACTAAAAGATGGGGAAGATTTATAACAACATCATCAAAGAATTCTTGGGCCATTAGGAAGAAGAAAAAAAAAGAATCAACATAAGAGTGGATATCACAAGTGGTCATAGAGCCTGGACATGCTAAGCTGAAGAGAAACATGGAACAGTTAAAACACAGATGCAATGGATGGAGCTCTGTCTCTTCCTGGCTTGGTGAGACTACGTGCCATGGGCATTTATGGGACTCTTGATATGACCTCGATGGTTGCACACATTGCAGTGTTATCAAATACTTAAAGAATATGCCTTGTTTGCTATGATTATGATTTTTTTGTGTGTGAGGAAGATTGGCTCTGAGCTAACATCTGTGCCCATCTTCCCCTGTTTTCTACGTGGGACACTGCCACAGCGTGGCTTGATGAGTGGTGTGAGTCCGTGCCCAGGATCCAAACCTGCAAACCCCGGGCTGCTGAAGTGGAGTGCACGAGCTTAACCACTAGGCCACCAGGCTGGCCCTGATTCTGATAATTTTGATTCAGGTTTGTTGTAAAGCACACGTGTAACAGAGTCAGGGTGGACTGTAGAAGGCATGTGTTTATGAATTTTGTCCCAGTTCTGGCCACAGCATCTTACTGATTCCAGCGGATGGGGGCTGCCTGCATCCCAGTGAGGGCCAGCTCACATCGTAACAGTGTCAAAATATTAGGGTTGCCTCATTTGCATTTCCATACAACCTACAGTCTAGCGAGTGAGGTGGCAAGAGCCAGTATGTGCAGTAATCCTCTCAAGGATCAACATATTAGGGCTTGCTAAATTGCCTGTTACCAATCAAAGCTAAAGTGTGAGCAGCAGCACATGGAGAGTGATTACAAACAGCGTAGGGTTGAATAGTGTCCATGCCCAGAATCTCAGAGTGTGTCTTTATTTGGAACTAAGGTCTCTCCAAATATAATTAGATGAGGTCATACTGGATTAGGGTGGGCCCTAAACCCAAAGACTGGTGTCCTGATGAGAAGAGGAGAGGACACAGAGACATACAGGGAGGAAAGAAATCCTGTGAAGAGTTATGCAACCAGAAGCCCAGGAGCATCAGGAGCCGCCAGAAGCTGAAAAAGACAAGGTAGAATCCTTCCTTAGGGGCCTCAGGGGGCGCAGGCCCGCAGAAACCTTGATTTTGGACTTCTAGACTCCAAACTGTGAAAGAATAAATTTCTGCTGTTTTAAGCCACCCAGTTTGTGGTAATTTATTATGGCATCCCTAGGAAACTAATACACACAGAAAGGGCATGCTCCATAATAAGAATCGTGACCCTGATGCCACTTGCTCCCACAGCAAGAGTGCATCCTGTCACTCTCCTAGTGCTCGAGGGTCAGTCTCTAGCCAGGGGATCATGTCAGATCCAATCCACAGTGATGGTTTAGGCAGTGGCTGAGGAGAAAGAGAAGGAGCATTCATAGTGAGAAGGTGACTAATGGACCATGACAGTCACCACCTACAGATTAAAGCACTGTGGCCTTTTACTCCACCCAAAAGAAATATGTGTGTGGCTGGTGTATTAATAGGAAGGTTTCTTCTAAGTGGATAAGATACTATTATATTGTGTAATCCTTTATAATGTTGAATAATTCTATGATAAATATAAGTAATTTTCAAAAGGCTACCTCTGGTTGGTTCCCACATTACGACATTAAAGCCAGTGGAGTGAATATAACATGGGTCACTGTAAGTCTTGGCTCCCCCCCACCTTCCTTGTCGGTGAATAATTCCCGGGTGACCAATTCACACGCATGTCAAAGGGAGACTCTAGAATATGATCATACCCATGCTGATCCCTACTGGCAGCACAGAGAAGTGTCAATGTTGTGTCTACAGTGTCCACATAAGTGGTACCTCATGGATAAGGTAGCCCTGGCTCTCTCTACTCTCCTCTTTGTGGGGGATCAGAATTGGCCACCTCAAAATGTCTATTTTCTCTGAGGGAGGCTTTGACCTTCCTTGCCCCCACTAACTGTATGAAGGGATTTGGGATGGAAGGCCTGTCCCCGGGACAGGTGGTCACCATGGATAACTCTGGGTATCGATAGACTGGGAGGGCCTTTGCTGGGCCCATTCTTATCAAAGTTCTGTTTACCAGACATTTACATTTGTAAGGGAAATCTCCATTTGTAAAGGTATCCCCTTCTCTGTACCAGGAAGAAGGGGAGATGACTATCTCTAGGGATCTTGTCAGGGCAGAAGGCAAAAATTTAAATCTGCATACTCTTGTTTACTGTGCTGTTCTTGTAATCCCTCATGACTGACATCCCTAACCCCCCCAAAATCCTCGTTTGTTTATACAAAAGGAGAACCTCCACCATTCTGGCGAGAGATACTCAGTTTCCCCGAGTCTCTCACCATTCTGGCGAGAGATACTCAGTTTCCCCGAGTCTCTCCCATGTATACATGTTATAAAGCTTTGTTTGATTTTCTCCTGCTGTTCAGCCTCATGTCAGTTTAATTTGTAGCCCAGCCAGAAAGGACCCAGAGTGGGTAGAGAATTCTCTTTCTCCCCTTCATCTTCTTTGGGTGGTGAGACACACCAACACTTCACTTCCATTTGTGGCTTGGGATTTTCCCCTTTCGTCTCCACTGGGTCTTGGAAGAACGGATGTTGACTTTAAAAACTGCTTGCGTTTCACACACTTTGTGAGTCTGTCTAGGTTCAAGCCTCCCTCATCTAGGAAAAAGAACCTACTTCTACCCACACCTCGGGAACTAGAACATGAGTCCTTAATCAGACTGAGGCACGAATGTGCCTCATTCAGCAACCACTTCTTAAGCACCTACTATGTGCCAGGCACTGTTCTGTGTGCTGGGAACATAGAAATGAGCAAGGCAGCCAGGTTCCTGCTCCTGAGAAGCTGACAACTTACAGAGGGAAGACATTGAAGGGGAGGAGGACTACCCTCTACCCACTCGGGGTCCTTTCTGGCTGGGCTACAGATTAAACTGACATGAGACCCAATAGCAGGAGGAAATTAAACAAAGTTTTATAACAAGTATACATGGGAGAGCCTGGGGAAACTAAGTTTCTTGGCAAAATGGCGGAGGTTCTCCTCTTGAAAAGAAAGACAATGGAGGATGTCGGGGGTGGGTCAGCTATGGGAGATTACCAGAAGACACAGTAAGGTTATTATGCAGCTTTAAGGCCTTGCCTTCCACATTGACAAGTTTCTAGAGATGAGGTCATCTCCTCTTCTTCCTGGTACAGAGAGGGAGATGCCTTTACAAATGGAGATTTCCCTTACAAATGTAAATGTCTGGTAAACAGAACTTTGCTAAGAATGGGATTAGCAAGGACCCTCCCAGTCTACTGATACCTGGAGTTATCCACAGTGATGGCCTGTCCTGGGGGCAGGCCTTCTATCTTAAATCCTTTTAGGCAGTTAGTGGGGGGGAGGTCAAAGTTTCTTTCAGAGAAAATAATCAAGGTAAAGAGACATTTTGAGGTGGCCAATTCTGATCCCCCACAACATATACTGAGCAAGTATACAGACCAAAATGAACACCATCACTTCAGATGTGGTAACTGTTAGGAGAGAAATAAACAGGATGTGATGGTGGGGGGTGTGAGAGGGGTGTCTACTCTCGACAGGCCGGTCAGGGAGGCCTCCTCTGTGGAGGTGACTTGAGCTGAGGTCTGAAGGAGCCAGACATTTTGAGAGCTGGGGAAGAGCATTACTAGCAGAGGAAACAGCAATTGCAAAGGCCCTGAGGCAGGAAAGTACTTGGCTGCTGTGGCTAAAGCTCAGTGAATGAGGGGAGAATGTGAGGTTGGAGTTAAGAGTACGAGTTCCCTATTACTGCTGTTACAAATTACCACAAACTTAGTGGCTTACAACAGTTTATACTTGTGGAGGTTAGAAGTCAGGAAAGGGTTTCACTGAGCTAAAATCAAGGTGTCTGCAGGGCTGCCTTCCTTTTGGAGGCCCTGGGGAGAATCCACGTCCTTGCCTTTTACAGCTTCTAAAGGCTGCCTGCATTCCTTGGCTTGTGGCTCCTTTTGAAGCCAGGTGCCTGAGGGTCACTGCAAATGTTCAATAAGAACGTGATTGCCTTTTGACCTTGTTCCCAACACAGACATAGATGAATCTTGTCAATTTGCTGTTTTCTTGTTTAACTTGAGGGGTGACTCGGGTCTCGAAGATTTGTGAGTTTGTTTTGCAGAAGAAAGAGAACGCCTTCTGGGAGGCTGCCATCACCAGATGACCAGCCCTCAGCAGCCACTGAAGCCCAGAAGTCAGACTGCCCAGAGGCTTATTGGGAGTGACCCCTTTGTTTCTCCAGAGCTCCTCCTGCCAAGCCCCCTAGCTCTATAAAAGCCCCTGCTTTCTGCTTTTGGGAAGGCAGACTTGAGCAAACCCAGGCCCCCACCTTCTCATTTTGGCCAATTCAAAATCTTTCTCCTTCTCCAAGCACTGATGTCTCAGTGTTTGGCTTGCTGCTGTGGGGACCAGAATTGGCCAACTCAAGAAGTGTCTCTTTACCTTATTATCACTGAAGGAGGCTTTGACCTTCCCCGCCCCCACCCACTGTCTGAAGGGATTTGGGATGGAAGGCCCGTCCCCAGGACAGGTGGTCACCATGGATAACTCTGAGTATTGATGGACTGGGAGGGCCTTTGCTGGGCCCATTCTTATCAAAGTTCTGTTTACCAGACATTTACATTTGTAGGGGAAATCTCCATTTGTAAAGGTGTCTCCTTCTCTGTACTGGGAAGAGGGACAGATGACCTCATCTCTAGAAACTTGTCAACGTGGATGGTGAGGCCTTAAATCTGCATAATAACCTTAATGTACTCTTCTGGTAATCTCCCATAGCTGACCCAACCCCCAGTATCCTTGTTTGTCTATTTAAGAGAAGAACCTCCACCATTTGTCGAGAGATACTCAGTTTCCCCGAGTCTCTCCCATGTATACATGTTATAAAGCTTTGTTTGATTTTTCTCCTGCTATTCAGTGTCATGTCAATTTAATTTGTACCCACTACCTGAGTGGGTAGTGAACGCTCTTTCTCCCCTTCACTGCATATCAGGCATACAAACTTAAGATGAAGAGGTTTGGTATTGGGGCTGGCCCAGTGGCACAGTGGTTAAGTTCATGTGCTCTGCTTAGGTGGCCCAGGGTTCACAGGTTCAGATGCCGGGTGTGGATCAAGCCACTCATCAAGCCATGCTGTGGCAGCATATCACATACGAAATAGAGGAGGATGGGCATGGATGTGAGCTCAGGGCCAATCTTCCTCAGCAAAAAAAATAAATAAATAAAAATAAGAGGTTTGGTATCAAAGTCTCTGACTCTGACCCTCCTGCCTTCCAAAATTATATAGACTGTGGGGGATCAGAATTGGCCACCCCAAAATGTGTCTTTGCCTTGGCTTGATTATTTTTAAGGACAAAAGACTCTGAAAGAAACTTTGGTCTTTCCCCTACCTACCTAAAAGAATTTAAGATAAAAGGCCTGTCCCCAGGACGGGACATCACCATAGATAACTCTGGGTATCGTAGAATGTGAGGGTCCTTGCTAAGCCCATCCTTATCAAAGTTCTGTTTACCAAGCATTTGCTTTTCCGTTTCCATGTGAATTGCCTTCCTCCCCTTTGAAGTCCCAAACCACTATCCCCAACATCCTCCTTTGTCTTTAGCTGAAGATGCTATTTAAGACGACGACCTCAGCCAGATGGCTGAGTTACCCAGTTTTTCCTGGGTCTCTCCCGTGTGTACATGTTATAAAGCTTTGTTTGATTTTTCTCCTGTCATTCTGTCTCATGTCAATTTAATTCATAGCCCAGCCAGAAGGACCTAGAATGGGTAGAGGATTTATCTTCCTCCCTTACAAGACCCTTGTGTAATATTACATTGGGTCTGCTCAGGCATTCCAGAATAATCTCCCCATTTTAAGATCTTTAACCTAATCTCCTCTGCAAAGCCCCTTAACATAAGGTAACATTCACAAGTTTTGGGAATTAGGACATGGACATATGTCTTATTTCATTTGGGCTGCTATAACAAAGATACCGTAGACTGAGTGGCTTACAAACAACAGAAATTTATTTCTCATAGTTCTGGAGGCTGGGAAGTTCAAGAACAAGGTGCTGGCAGATTTGGCGTCTGGCAAGAGCTCACTTCCTGGTTCATAGACGGCTGTGTTCTCACTGTGCCCGCACACGGCAGAAGGGGAGAGGGAACTCTCTGGGATCTTCTTTACAAGAGCACTAACCCCATCCATAAGGGCTTGTCCCTCTTGACCTAGTCAACTCCCAAAGGTCCCACCTTCAAATACCATCACAGTGGGCATTAGGATTTAACATATTAATTTTGGGGGAACATTCAGCCTACAGCAACATCTTTGGGGAGGCCATTATTCTGCCTACTATAGACCTACAGGTCATGAAAAGGAGTTTAGATTTTATTTAAAGTGCAAAAGGATGCCAGAATGAAGTGACATGATCTGATTTATGTTTATACTTTCTTTTTTTTTTTTATTACTGATATGAAAGAGGACCCAGGACAAAGGCTAGAAAAACTCCAGCTGTGATATTGTGATTTATAATAAGAAATATATATTTGGTCTTCCTCCGTTCCTGCCATAGAGCTCCTAAAACCCTTGGAATTTCCAAAATGATAAGAGTCATAAAGTTGTCTTTTGTTATTCATAACAAGCCCCTAGAAATCACACCTGACTTTATGTTAATAAGGTGACTTTTGGAATGACTTTCGGTACTCTAAGGGCAGGGACTGGTTGCCAGGGGAACTGATCTCGATTAGAGGCTGAAACTTTCAGCCCCCCCCCTGCCCCCACCACCTCTGGGGGGGGGAGATTGAGGGGTTTGAAACTGAGTTGTCACCAATGGCCAATTATTTTATCCATCATGCCTGTGTAGTGAACCCTCCATAAACTCCCAAAGGACGGGGTTTAGAGAGCTTCTGGGTTGGTGAACAGTGGAGCCGTGGAGGTGCTGGGAGGGTGGTGAGCCCAGAGAGGGCACGGAAGCTCTGTGCCCCTTCTTACATGCCTTGCCCTACACGTCTTCCATCTGGCTGTCCCTGAGCTACATCCTTTTATAATAAACTAGTAATTAGGTAAAATGTTTTCCTGAGTTCTGTGAGCCACTCTGGCAAATTAATTGAACCTGAGGAGGGGGGTCATGGGACCCTCCAATTTATAGCCAGTTGGTCAGAAGCACAGGTGACAACCTGGACTCACAGTTGCTGTCGGAAGGGGTGTGTGCAGTCTTGTAGGACTGAACCCTTGTGTGGTCTGATGCCATCTCTAGGTAGATAGTGTCAGAATTAAGTTGTAGGACACCCACGTAGGGCCACAGAATCGCCTGATGTGTGGAAAACCAACACATCTGGTGTCAGAAGTGAAGTTGTGTTGTAGTGGGGTATTGAGAGTAGAGCACACAGGAATGGGTTTTACCTTTACACCAGCATTTAGGAAACCAATAGAGGAGGAGGTGGTGGCAAAGACTGCGAAGGAGCAGCCACTGAGGGAGGTGGAAAACCAGGAGAGGCTACTGCCCAGAAACCAAAAGAAGGACATTTCAAGATGGCGGGAGTGGTCATCTGTGCTGGTGATTACAGAGAGCTGAGGACAGAGGACTACCGGATGTGGTAAAAGAGAAATCATGGTGACCTTGATGAAGGCAGCCGTAGAGGAGTGATAAGGTCATAGGCCAGATTGGAATTGGTAGAAGAGTGAATAGGTGATGAGGAAGTCAAGAGCGTACAGATCTGTGCTGTCCACTACGGTAGCCACCAGCCACATGTGGCTATTGAGCACTTGAATGTGGTGAGTTTGAACTGAAATGAGCTGTAAGTGTAAAATGCACACCAGATTTCCAAAACAGTGTGTGGGAAAAAAAGGCAGAATCTCTCATTAATATATTAGAAATATTAACTTCATGTAGAAGTGTAAACATTTTGGATATATTGGGCTAAATATATTATTGAAATGAATTTCATCTGTTTCTTTTTACTTTTTAAAATGTGCCTACTAGAAAATTCAAAATTACATATGTGGCTCATATTATATTTCTATTGGACAGTGTTGGGGGTAAATAATTCTTTCAATAATTTTACTGTGCAGGGAAGAAATGGGGAGGAAAATAGAGGAGAATTTAATATTGCTGACCATTCCCATCTTCTTGAAACTTTCTTCCCTAAGCTTCTGAGATACTCAAGTCTTTTTTTTTTTTTTTTTGGTGAGGAAGATTAGCCCTGAGCTAACATCTGTTGCCAATCCTCCTCTTTTTGCCGAGGAAGACTGGCCCCACGCTATCATCAGTGCCCATATTCCTCTACTTTATATGTGGGACACCTGCCACAGCATGGCTTGAGAAGCGGTGTATAGGTCCATGCCCAGGATCTGAACCTGAGAACCCTGGCCTGCTGAAGCAGAGCACGCAAACTTAACCACTATGCCACCAGGCCTGTCCCTCAGTTCTGATTCTCCTTATATCCAACAATTGTGTCTTCTGGACCTTCTTCCTAGGGTACGCCCATGTTCCTGAAACTTATTAGGTGAAAAAGCAAGCCTCAAAAAAGCTGTGCAGAGGAAGAGCATTCTAGGCAAAGGAAACAGTAAATGCAAAGGCCCTGAGGCAGGAGGCTGCTTGGGTAGTTATGGAACAGGGAGGGAGAAGGCAGTGTTATTGGAGCAAAGTTGGGGGAAGGGAGAGTGGAAGGAAATGAGGTTTAGGCAATAAGGAGTAGACGGGAGGACCTTTGTCATTTATTCTGAATGAGATGGAAGTTTCTGAGCAAAGGAATGTCCATCTGGTTTACATGCCAAGAACAGACTATAAAGAGGCAAGGGTGAAACAGGGGGACCAGTCAGGAAGCTCTTGCAATCATCCAGGTGAGACCAAGGTGATAATGGTAATTGTGCCGTGGTTACATTCTGTATATATTTTGAAGGCACAGTTGACAGGATTTGTGGAAGGACTGGATAGAGATGTAAAAGAAAGAGAGGTTAAAGCTGTCTCCAAGACTTCTGGAAGGATGGAGTTGCCACTGGCTGAGATGGGAAAGATTACAGAAGGCAGTTTGGGGGTGATTGGAAGTAGAATAAGGATATGTTTTGGATCTGTAAAGTGCAAAATACCTATCACACTCTGGAGATGCCAAACAAGCAGTAGGATATACAAGTCTGGCATTTTAGGAGTATCGTGTAATCACAACAGAGGATGAGGATTTGTTATGATTTCAAATCCACTTGTTTATGGCTTAAGTGAAGCTGTTTTGCTCTGAGAATGAATTTGCTTCCACTGGGGAGGCCTCGTCAGGATGATGTGCTATGGAGGAGCCATGACAATGTAATGGGCATTTAAACTTTAAATACCAAGAATTTGTGAGGACTTACCAAGTGTGTTTGGTCTGGGCAAGGCTACTCTTTGCTGATCTGAATAGCTCTCTGAAGATCTCGAGACCCTTGCTCCGGGGGCGTGGCAGGCTGCTCTTGTTCGGCAGCAGTGTTAAACCATGCAGCAGTCTCAGGACGAGAAGGGACATCTGTTCCTGCCTTGGCGAGGCTACTCCTTGTAGGCAGTGATGCAAGCCGTGTAAAGTTCCCTGGAATAATGACCTTTGGAGCAGCCCAATTTTCCTGCCAGAACCGGTGCCGTCACCCACTAACTGTGTGCTCCAGCAGCAAGGGACCTAAGCCAGCAGCTGACACCCAGCTTTTGGTTGGAAGGACTGACTCCACCAAGAACCAATTTGTAGAAAGTTGGTTCAACTAAATTTGAACTTTCTTTTATCTCCCCTTTGCCTGGAACAATAGTGTAATTAATCCATCATTGGTTTGGAGGATGTTCTTTCATTATTGGCTTATTAAAGGGACATTATCCTCATGCTATTGGCTTATGAAATATTATTATTATAATTCCCGCAGTGAATCTGCAGAAAATAAATTATTGGCAAGCACAGTCTCAGTCTCTGAGCATAATTTGCCATGGACAAAACAAGGAGCAAGGTCAGGTCTGGAGATAGGAATTTAGGAGTCATCAACACACAGCTGGTATTTAAAGACACAGGAGGAGACCAGATCAGCCAGGGAGTAAATGTAGTCACAGAAGAGGTCCAAGGACAACCCTAGGCCACAAGTTTAAAGGTTAGAAAGATGAGAAAGAACCAGCAAAGGACACTGAAAAAGAATGGCCAGTTAGTGTTAGGAAAACCAAGGGAGTGTGGTGTCCTGAAAGTTAAGAGAATAAAGTGTTTCCAAGAGGAGAGAGTGAATAACTGGGTCAGATGCTATGGAGCGATAAAGTAAAATGCATGCACTTACCACTGGGTTTAACAAATGTGGAGGCCTCTGGTGATCTTCATAGGAGTAGTTTTGGGGCTGAGAGAGGCAAGATCCTGATTTGCAATGGATTTAAGGGAGACAGGAAGAGGGGAACTGGAGAAGAGTATAGACAACTCTTTCCAGGAGTTTTGCCATAAAGGGGAGCAGCGAAACCGGACAAAAGCTGGAGGGGGATGTAGGAGTCAAGAAAGGGTTTAGTAAACTTGGTAGAAATTACAGCACATTTGAATGCTGATGAGAATCATCCAGTAGAGACTGAAAAATTCATGATGCAGGAGCAATATATCCTGCAAGATTCACACTCATATCTGCTGTCTTTACATGGATGTCCCTGATGCACCTGAAATGCAGTATATTAAAACTTGAAATCATCATCTCCCTTCTAAACCTGCTCCTTCTGTAGTTTCTATCTCACTTGGGAAACTCTATTCATTTAATTACCCAAGTTAGAAAACTAGCATATACCAGGGACAGCATGATGAATAATATTCACATTTCCATCCTGTGCCCAGTGATGCGATGGATGACACAGGGAGCTGTCAGGACCGTGGAAAGGGCTATGACAGACTTGAAGGTCAGATAACAGAAAGGTGAATAGACATTGATTAGACCAACATCATCAAATTGTAGCAATTCCACGTCCTAAGGATCTTTCAAATTTGTCTCCTCACTCCACACCTATTACACTGCCCCAGTTCAGGCCTTCATTATCTCTGGCCTGTATTACTGCAGTAGTCTTCTAAGAGGTTCCTCTGCCTCTAACCTTGACCCAGACTGAAGCAGCCACGCAAAATGCAAACCTCCATTTATCACTCACCAGCTTTAAACCTTTCAATGAGTCCCTCAGATAAAAACAAAGTCTTGGCCTGCCTCTCAAACCTTACCTCTCACCTCTCCCTATCTCAGAACTTGTGGCCACACACTAAGAAGTTTCTCTTTTCTGTGCCCTTTGCTCCTTGCGGTTCTCTTTGTCTGGAATGGTGCCTTTCTTCTATCCTGGCTACTCATCTATTAAGGGTGGGCTTTGGAGTTACCTCTTCTGGAAGGCTCTTTTCTCAAGTACTCCAAACCTTCCAAGGCTGGGAAGGGGACCTTATTTTGTGTTTCTACCGCTGCCCTTTCACCCATGCCCAATGGCAGGGACCACGTCTTATGTTCGTCATGCTTTCGGTGAATGTTACCTAATCAATAGCACCCGTTGAAGCAATCAGTCCAAGGTTACCCAGCCGGTAAACTGCTGAGTCAGAAATTAGTGCTAAGACCCCAGTAGGGCTCTCATTCAAATGTAAAGTCCTCAAAATCCTCACTTTAGCAGTGCCCTTTACAGTTTGCAAAACATTCTGATAAGGCTACTCTTTATATCCTGGGGCAAGAATTGCAAAAAAGGAATGTTTTCAAACCCGGGAGCTAGAGAAGAGATTCAAGAAAGAACTAGGAAATCATCATATAGAGATAAGAGTATTAAGGAGGGTCAGCCAGCTGCAAAGATGACCCGCCCAGCCAGAGAAACCCCGCCCCTGCACCCGCGTGCTCCCCCGCACAACCCGCCGCACACCGAGCCCTCCCCACCTCGAAGACTACAAATCCCAGCATGCCCCGCAGTCATTGAGCGGCATCACGCAACGCCTGTTGGGACACGTAGTCCAGTTCTAGTTCAGGAAAAGGCCAGAACGTCCCGTGACGTCAAGAGGGTTCGGGAAAGGAGTCGGAACCGGTCCAGGCTCAAGTTAAACCTTCCTCCAGAGAGCCCACCCTGGTTTCTTTGGTGACCCGGTTTCAGGTCCCACCCCGTAGTCCAGCGGACCTATGGTGTGCGTTGAGTAGCCTCTCGCGTGAATCCTTCACGGTTAAAGGGGAAGTACCAGAGAGCAAGCAGAGGCGACCTTCTGCCCTCGAGGCGCCCGCTTGTTAGAACAGTGGTACGCAGGACGCTACCCTGGACGGGGGCTGAGACGCTGCTTCCCCAGCAGCCCCGGTGAAGACGTGGCAAGGCTGTCTCGGACCGCTGCTTCCCTTTCCTCCGCCCGTCGAGCCAGAGACGCGGGAGGCGCAAAGGCTCCTGGGAATGCGCATGCGCCCACCGCGGCGGGGAGTACACCTTCAACGTCTGCGGGAGCGGGGTGTGTCGGGTGTCGGCGGCGGCGCTTTGCGGCCGGTCGTGCGGGTCGGGCGCGGGCGGGCGCGGCGGCAGTGGCGCGCACAGGTGATTGACTGCCCAGCTGGCTGAGGGAGCGCCTGGTCCTCATCGCTGGCAGGTGGCGGAGCCCATTTGGGCGGCGGCGGCGGCGCCGGCAGCGGCAGTCCGGCTCTGGAGGCGCTTCTCGGGCCAAGGCCATGGCCCCGCGGCTGCAGCTGGAGAAGGCGGCCTGGCGCTGGGCGGAGACGGTGCGGCCCGAGGAGGTGTCGCAGGAGCACATCGAGACCGCCTACCGCATCTGGCTGGAGCCATGCATCCGCGGCGTGTGCAGGTGAGGCCCGCGCACCGGGCCTGGCCCCCGCCTCGGGTCGGACCGTGGAAAATCCGGCCGGGGGCCGGGGTCGGGTTGGGGGAGGGAAGACGGGGGCCCGTTGCGTGCATCCAGCAGGCGTGCAAAGGAGCAAGGAGGTGGGTTCCTCCTCTGCCGTCTGGGCGACCTGGGAAACGCAGCCTTCCCGGGCTCTGGACGGCCGTGATGCTGCTGAAAGCCCTCTGGAAAGGGTTCTGGGTTCTTATCTAGAAGATGGCGGTGGAAATGGTTGAAGGCAGGAGCCGAGAGCTTAGCAAACGTTGGTGGTGGTTATATCTTGGCCACAGCTTGGCTTTTTCGTTTGAAAAAGGGAACTTCTTCGAAGTCAGCTTCATCACAGTGTATCTTGTGTTAGTGTTGATGCTGAAGACTTGATCATCTTAGTATTATTTTTTTGGATGGGGCTGTTGTAGAAAAACGTATGGTTAGCCTACGTCATCTGTATCCTTCATCCCCAGTTGACCTCCCCTCTCGTTAATCTAGTATTTTTTGCCTTTTTTTTTTTTTTTTTTTTTTGTCATTCTGACTCAACACCACTCTACCAAGTACGAAGTTTGAGCTGTGTAAGTGCTGTCCTTTCCTTCTGCTTAGCCCTTGAACCTTGCCTTTCCTTTTAGAGCGAGTCCTTAGGCATTGTGCTTGTCTCTTCCATTTTTCCACCTTTTAACGCGGGAACTATAGTTTCTGTTCCGGAACGTTGTTGAATTGACTTGGCCAAGCCGGGCATGCTCAGTAGCCTTCTTTCAGCAGGCATTTAGTAAAGGCTTTCTGGAGTTTTTCATTCCACGGCGGGATCCGGAAGGGATGGAAGTCAAGGATTCAGCTTTGGAGCTTAAGTGTAGTTTGAGGAGTGAAACGAGTTAGGGAGCGTCCATAAAGCAAACGAATAATTACAATCTCTGGGCATCTGGCTCACAAGAAAGGCAAATCTGATTCCAACAGAAAGTACTGGAATGACAGAAGTCCATGTGTAATTGAATTTATTAAGTTTCAGTTTCTCAACATAATTAGAGTAACCCAAATAACATTCCAGAATAACCAAAATTCCAGAATAACCCAAAAGTATAAACTCTTCCACTGTAATAGTTCTGATTTTAACCGAAGTAAAGCTTGAGGTCATTATAAGGGGAATGTCATAGAGAAGGTGAGTTAATTGCAAGGTTTATATCCAAGCAGTTGGATATAATGGTGTTTTTTTAAACACCATTGAGGCATAATTCACATATCATAGGATTCACTTGTCTAAAATGTACAATCCAGTGTTTTTTTTGTTTGTATAGTCACAGGGTTGTTCAACCATCACCACAATCTGATTTTAGAACATTTTGGCCCCCCTAAAAGAAGCCCTGTACCCATTAGAGTGGCACTCAATCCTTTCCTCTACCCCTATCCCCAAGGTCCACACAACCACTATCTACTTTCTTCCTCTAAATTTGCCTATCCTGGACATTTCCTGTAAATGGAATCATACAATATGTGGGTTTTTGTGACTGACTTTCACTTGGAGCATAATATTTTCATGGATCATCCATGTTGTGACATATATCAGTATTTCATTTCATTTTTAAAAACTTGTGTAAAATACACAACAAAACTTACCGTTTTAAAGTATACAATTCAGTGGCATTAAGTATCTTTACAACGTTGCACAAATATCAGTGTTGTCTAGTTCCAGAACTTTTTCCATTACCCTAAAGGAAACTCCATATCCATTAAGTGGTAACTTCCCATTTCCCCCTCCCCCCACCCCCGGCAACCACTGATCTTTCTGTCTCTGTGGATTTCTCTATTCTGGATATTTCATAAATGGAATCATACAATAAGTGGCCTTTTTTTTGTCTGGCTTTCACTTAGCATGTTTTAAGGGTCATCCATGTTGTAGCATGTGTCGGTACTTTATTCCTTTTTATGGCCGAATAATATTCCATTGTTTGGATATATCACATTTTGTTTGGGTTGTTTCCACTTTTTGTCTACTATGAATAGTGCTGCTGTGAACATTTGGGTACAAGTTTTTGTATGGACATCTGTTCTTATTTCTCTTGGGTATATACCTAGGAATGGAATTGCTGGGTCGTATGATAATGCTATGTTTGACATTTTGAGGAACTGACATTATTTTCCAGAGTGGCTGCACTATTTTATGCACAGTGTATGAGGATTCCAGTTTCTCCACATCCTTACACTTGTTTTCGTCTTCGTATAGCCATACTAGTGGGTATGAGGTGGTATCTCGTTGTCCTTTTGACTTGCTTTTCCTTGATGACTAATGATGTTGAGCATCTTCTGATGTGCTTATTGGCCATTCATATGTCTTTTTTGGAGAAATGTCTATTCAAGTCCTTTGCCCATTTAAAAAATTGAGTTGTCTTTTTATTATTGAATTGTAAGTGTTCTTTATATATTCTGGATACAGGTCCCCTTATATTTGCAAATATTTTCTCTCATTTTATGTGTTGTCTTTTAACTTTATTGATGGTATTTGCAATACAGAACCTTTGATTTTGACGTAGTCCAATTTGTCTTTTTTGGGGGGGGGTTCCTTGTGCATTTGAAACCATGCATAATGTGAGGTCCAAGCAATTTTTATTAAAATATCAAAAAAGGCTTCTTTTGGGGCCGCCTGCTGGCGCAACGGTTTAGTTCGCGCTTGGCAGCCCGTGGTTCACGGGTTCGGATCCCAGGCGCCCGCGGGCACACTGCTTGTAAGCCATGCTGTGGCGGCGTCCCATGTAAAGCAGAGGAAGATGGGCACGAATGTTAGCCCAGGGCCAGTCTTCCTTAGCAAAAAGAGGAGGATTGGCAGTGGATATTAGCTTAGGGCTGGTCTTCCTCACACACACAAAAAGACAAAAAAAACAAAACCCAAAACCAAACAAACAAACGAAAAAACAAAAAAGGCTTCTTTTCATACTCACTTTCTCCTTTTGTTTAAGCATTTCTTCTGGCTCTTAGCAAGAAGAGATTAAACAATTCAATTAACACTATCATCAATATCTTTTTTTATACTTGACACAACAATTTGTTGTGAGATGCCAGAGCTGAAGAGGTATTTAGCCATATTCAAAGACTAGATGAATCAGACTATTACTTACATTTCTGAAACAGCTTAGTACAATCACAGGATGAAAGCAGTCTGCTAAATCCCATATCCCCAGAATTCTGCAAATATCATGTGTCTTAATTCTTAAAACTGGACTTGTTTACTAACAGTGAGGATAATAAAGTAAGTTCCCTGCAGTAGAATTGTTGGGTAAGGGATGTGCATTTTTCATTTTGATCCGTATTGCTAAATTGCCCATCAGAATGATGCTTCCACTTAACGTATTAATGTCCTGCTGTCAATGTGTAAGAATGTCTTGTTACCCCGTACTGTCACCAACACAATATGTTAATCACACTTTTTTATCTGATAGGTGGAAAGTGGTGTCATATGTTAATTTGTTTCTTTTTGTGACAGTTAAAATTTTGATACCAATTTTTAAAGTCTGGACTTATACTTGTAGCTGTGTATAGGAGGACAATGTCTATTTTGTTCTCATTAGAGAAACAGTATGTGACTACAGTCATGCACCACATAACGACGTTTGGTCAGCGAAGGACCATGTATGCAATGGTGGTCCCATGAGACTAGTACCACATGTGTAGTAGGCTGTACCATCTAGGTTTCTGTAAGTACACCCTATGATGTTCGCACAGTGATGAAATTGCCTAAGGACGCGTTTGTGAGAAGACATCCCCGTGGTTAAGCAACACATGATTGTATTATAAAATTAAAACATTACAGAAATGCAGTGCATTCTAGAAAGTCAGTGTCATGCCAGTTTAAAACACTGAAGTGACTTCTCATACCTCTAGTACAAAACCCGTGATGAGGACTGCTAAGCCTCACGCTTAAGCTTCTTTCACTGAGGTTTTCTTCGTTGATGATGTTCCAGTGTCACCTTCTTTCTCTCACTTGGTTCACATTTTCTCTCACTTTAACAGTGTTGGTCCCTTTGGCCTTGCTAAGTTTCCCTGACCCTCGGACTAAGTCATGGGACCCATTTTTTTGATTTTTGAAAAAGAACCTTGGGGCCCGCCTGGTGGCGTAGCAGTTAAGTTCGCGCACTCCGCTTTGGTGGCCCGGGGCTCGCAGGTTCGATCCCGGGCGCGGACAGACGCACCACTTGTCAGCCATGCCGTGGCGGCATCCCATATAGAGTAGAGGAAGACGGGCACGGATGTTAGCCCAGGGCCAGTCCTTCTCAGCAAAAAGAGGAGGATTGGCAATGGATGTTAGCTCAGGGCTGGTCTTCCTCACACACAAAAAAAGAATCTTAATTATGGCTAGTTTTAGACATACAGAGAAGTAGAGCGGATGGTGCAATGAACCCCCATGTACCCATTACACAGCTTTTAACAGTTAATTGACACAAGGTGATCACTTGTTTTATTCTCATTGCATGCTGTATTTTTACTACTTAACACAACTTTAATTTAAAAATTACCAATTTTATGCATGTTATTGGTTTAATAGGTGTTTTGTGTTCCATGAAACTTGTGTCTTTGTTCTTGTTCATTGTTGTGTATCTTTCTGCTGTCTAGCACACTAACATTTAGAGAATACTTAGTCTTAAACTAATTTTTGAATGAAAGTGAAAGCCCCTCCTTAATCTCAGGCTCATAGCTAACCATTGTTAGGATAGGATAACTTTTCTTTCTTCCTTTCTTTCATTCTCTCTTTCTCTTGGTTAAATTCAACAAATATTCATTGAGTGGCTGTTGTATACCCTGCTGGAGTAAGTATTCATTCTTTTATTTAACAAATATTTTTGGCATGTACTATAAGCTTGGTAGAATATGGTGGTTCTGGGATAAAGCCCCAGAAGTTAAAAGTTCCTTCCTTTGGGGCTGGCCTGGTGGTGTAGTGGTTAAGTTCGCATGCTCTGCTTTAGCCACCCAGGGTTCGAGAGTTTGGATCCCGGGTGAGGACCTATACACTGCTCATCAAGCCATGCTGTGGTGGTGTCCCACATACAAAATAGAGGAAGATGGACACAAATGTTAGCTCAGGGCCAAGCTTCCTCACCAAAAAAAGAAAAAAAAAGTTCCTTCCTTCATGTGCCATATATTTTCTAGCTAAGACAGATATAATCAAACAACATTATTGTTGTTTTACAAAAAAGAGGAGGGGTGTCACACTACATACATTTTGCAACTTGTTTTTATTTGATAATGTACCTTTTTCCATATTAGTGCATGTAGATCTGCCCCCTTTTTTTTTTTTTTTTTGCCGAGGAAGATTCACCCTGAGCTAACATCTGTTGCCAATCTTCCTCTTTTTGCTTGAGCAAGATTCACGCTGAGCTAACCACTGTGCCAGTCTTCCTCTATTTTGTATGTGGGTCGCCACCGACAGTGGTGTAGGTCTGCGCCCAGGAACCGAACCTGGGCCTCCGAAGTGGAGCACGCCGAACTTAACTACTAGGCCATGGGGCTGGCCCCTGCCTTATTCTTTTTGATAGCTGTGTAATAGTTCATTGTGTAGAGGTAGAGGTGTTACAGTCTAACCAGTTTCCTGTAGATGGACATTTGAGTTTCCAGTTTTTGATACAGACAGTGCTGCTGTGAACATCCCTAGATATGTGTCTTGGTTGAATGAATGTTTTCACTTAGGTTGCAAGATGAGAAATTACTAAGGTAAAGGACAAGATGACAATGTAAAATTTTGATAGATGGTAAAAGTTCATGCCATTTAACACTGCCACTGTATTCATCCTATTTCCTGCCCCAGGCATTTCTGTTTCAAACACCAGTCTGACTAGGGAAAATTGCGTATTTTCATTTGCCTTTTTTTTGGCTAGTGGCGTTGAGCACCTTTTTATATTTGCTGGCAATTTGTATTTCTCCTGTCAGTTGTGTTCTGGATTGTTGATTGTTTTCTTACCAACTTTCAAGAGCTTATTGAATATTTCTGTTGAAGATATTTTCCCCCAATTTTTTTGTTTTGTTTTGTGGGTTTTATTCTTTTTGGTATATTTATGTAGTCGCATTTATCTGTGCTTTTCTTTATGGTTTCTGGATTTCCTAATTCCAAGATTATAGAAGTAGTCAGTCATGTTTTAGTACTGATGGTTTTGTTTTATGCATTCAACCTTTGTCCTTTTAGAATTTAATTTGATTTAGGGAGTGAGAGAGGAGTCAATATTTATTTTGCGTTTTTGTGTGTTTGAGGAAGATCAGCCCTGGGCTAACATCCGTGCCCATCTTCCTCTAGCTTATGTGGGATGCCGCCACGGCATGGCTTGACAAGTAGTGCCTCGGTCCATGCCCGGGATCCAAACCTGCAAACCCTGGGCCACCATAAGCTGAGTGCACGAACCTAACCGCTATGCCTCTGGGCCGGCCCCTTTATTTTGCTTTTTATGAAATGACTAATCAGTTTTCTTAAACCATTTGTTGAATAATCTAGTCTTTTTTTCCCGACTAGTTAAAAAGCCACCTTTATTATATACCAAATTTTTGTGTGTTTTTGGGTTTTTTTGGTCAGCCCTAATCTCTTTCATTGATTTGACTCAATATCCCTGTACTAGGACCACAGTTCTAATTACTTGGTGTTATATATATGTATATATTTTTTTCTCCCTTTTGGTGAGGAAGATTGGCCCTGGGCTAGCATCCATACCCATCTTCCTCTACTTTATATGTGGGATGCCTGCCACAGCATGGCTTGATAAGCAGTGCACAGGCCCTTGCCTGGGATCTGAACCTGTGAACCCTGGGCCGCCGAAGTGGAGAGCACAAACTCAATCACTATGCCACTGGGCTGGCCCCTACTTGATAATATGTTAAAAATATCTGATAAGGCAAGACCCTTCTTCATTCCTCTTAGAATTTTTCTAATGATTCTTTTTTAATTAAAAAAATTTTTTTACATACAGAAATGTACACAAATAATAAGAATTACACTGTTTGAATTATCACAAAAGGAACATATCTATCACGTATCTACCTCCAAGATTAGAAGGTTCCTAGGATTCCAGAACACCCCTATCTCCCATTTTCTGCCTCCTACTGGTCACTGCCACCTTCCTCCTCCTCAAAAGTAACTACTACCCTTACTTTGAACACCACAGGTTATTTTGCCTATTTTGAACGTTGTATGCAATTAACTATACGTTGTAGTTCCTTCTGTATCTGGCTTCTTTTGCTCAGCATTGTGAGATTCATGTGCCTTGTGGGTAACAGCAGTGTGATCCTTTTTAGTGCTGTGCAGTGTTCCATTGTGTTACTATATACTTTTTCCTTTCTACTGGTGATGGTCATTTGGAATTTTTCCAGTATTTGGCTATTGTGAATAAAGCTGCAGTGACCATTCTTATAGGTATCTTTTGGTGCAATATATACATTTTTGATAAGAAAGGAATTGTTGGGTCAAAAGTGTTTATTTAGCTGTAGTAGATAATGCCATACCGTTTTCCAAATGATTGTTTGCCTTTCTACTTTCGAGAGCGGTATGTGAGAGTTCCTTTGCTACATATCCTCAGCAACAGTTGGTATAATCATTTTAATTGTAGCCATTATGATGGGTGTGTCATGGTATCTCATTGTGGTTTTAATTTGCATTTCTCCAATGACCAATGAAATTGACCTCTTTCATATTTGACTGTTTGCATATCCTCTAGTAGGGTGCTTGTTTAATTTTTTAAGCCCAATTTTTCTATTTGGTTATCTTGTTAATTAGTAGTTCTTTATTTTGGATACGAATGCTTTGTTGAATATATGTATTGCAAATATCTTCTACTCTTGCTTGCCTTTTTACTCTCTTAGTGGCATCTTTGGATGAACAGAAGTTCTGATTCCAGTATAGTCCAGTTTATCAATATTTTTCTTTATGGTTATTTCTTTTTTGTGTGTATCTCATTTAAGAAATCTTTACCTTCCACCAGGTACTAAAGATGTTATCCTATATATTCTACAAGCTGTATTGTTTTATTTTTAGTAGTTAGATCTACAGTCCACCTGGAATCGATTACTTATTTTATTCTTGTCAGTTGGAAAGTAAGGGCATGGAAAAATTTAAGGGTTTCCTGTTCTGACCTTAGCAAAGTAAAAGAGAGCTGAATGACTGCTAATGGTAAACATCTCTGATACTAGGAAAAGCAAAAGGGAGGACATACATAGGGAAAAAAATTAACAAAATCAACCAAATGAAACTTTCTATTGCAAGTTCTCTACACCTCATTTTTTTCCCTTGGCTTCCGAGGTAATGATCTAATCATTAAGAAAAATTAGTTGTACAAAGAAATATAAGAAAAGCTTCATTTGATCTAAAAAAAAAGATTCTTATGTTTTCTGTGTAATATTAAAAAAATTCCTTCAACTGTTTCAGTAAAACTAACTGAAATTTAGGTTCCAGAAGGGCACAGTATTTTTTTGTGGCTTTATATATCTGATATATTCTCCAGTGTCACTCTAATTTGATAAGCATGGATAAGCTAAAATGAAATATAGTTACATTAGATTTCTAAGGAGTCTGATCTCACTGCAGACTTGAACTCATCTCAAATAAAAGCCACCACCCAGAGAACGTTATAATATTTTAATATAATTCCTTTCGATTTTTCTGTATGTACATGAAAACAAAGTTTTATCATTTTGTGTGTGCGTTTGTGTGTGTGTGTGTGTGTGTGTGTGTGTGTGTGAGGAAGATTGATCCTGAGTTAACATCCATTGCCAATCCTCCTCTTTTTACTTAAGGAAGATTGGCTCTGAGCCAACATCTGTGCCCATCTTCCTCTATTTTGTATGTGGGACACCGCCACAGCATGGCTTGATGAGTGATGTGTAGGTCCGCGCCCAGGATCTGAACCCAAGAACCCCGGGCTGCAAAAGCGGAGTATTGAGTCCAACCACTATCCCACCAGGCCGGCCCCTTATATGTGCATTTTGTACAGGTGATTTTTTTTGTGAGGAAGACTGGCCCTGAGCTAATATCCGTTGCCAATCCTCCTCTTTTTGCTGAGGAAGACTGGCCCTGGGCTAACATCCGTGCCCGTCTTCCTCTACTTTATATGGGACACCGCCACGGCATGGCTGACAAGCAGTGCGTTGGCGGGCACCTGGGATCTGAACCGGCGAACCCTGGGCTGCCAAAGCGCCAACTAAACTGCTGTGCCACCAGGCTGGCCCCTTGTACAGGTGCTTTTTGACTTAATATTAAGAATTTCCCCAGGACATTGTAGAGTTTATAAAAGTAATTTCTAATCATTGCATAATATTCCCATTTTACATACCCCAAAGTATTTAACTGTTTTCCTGTTGGGCATTTGTCTGCTTGCCTGCCTTTTTCTCCCTCCTCCTCCTTTCCCCTCTCCCTTCTTTTTTTCTTCTTCTTTTTTTTCCCTGTTAAGCTCTTCTAATGTTCTGAGCATCCTTATAAATATTGTCTGCTTCTCTGATTATGTTCTTAGGAAAAATTGTAAAAGTGGCATGAACATGTTTAAGACTTCTGATATACATTATTATTGCAAGGTTTGCTCCTACCCACTGTTTTCAGTCTATAAACATTCCTGTCTTTCTGTGTCCTTGCCATCTTTGAGTGTTAAATTTAAAAATTTTTGACAATTTCATGAGTGACTGATGCTATCTTTTTTTTTTTGGTGAGGAAGATCAGCCCTGAGCTAACATCTGTCACCAATCCTCCTCTTTTTGCTGAGGAAGATTGGCCCTGAGCTATCATCCCTGCCCATCTTCCTCTACTCTATATGTGGGATGCTGCCACAGCATGGCTTGATGAGTGGTGCGTGGGTCTGCGCCCGGATCCGAACCTGGAACCCCGAGCTGCTGAAGTGGAGCATGCAAACTTAACTGCTACGCCACCAGCTGGCCCCCTGATGGTATCTTTTGATTACCAGTGAAATTGGAAGATGTCATTTTAAGTGTGAGGTCATTATTTCCCAAATTGTATAAAGCTTGAGAAAAGTTTCAAATCATCCTCCTGGAGAACTAAGTCCCACTATAAGGGGAAAAAAAAAATCTTTCAAGTTTTAATGGTTAAATAGCCTGTTCAGACAGGGAAAGACTTTTTGACTTGCTAGTTAGCACCCCCTTCCCCCAACGTTTTTCCTTTAATACCAATTTGAGAGGTATCCTATTAGAAAGCAGATCCATAGTATTTCCAAGTAGGCTCACTTTAAATCCTTTTTTCTTGGTTAATCCCCCGTTCCCTAATAGAAGCCTGAATTTCACGCCAACTGATTTAATATGCTAATTACAAGAGTATCGAGTATATTGATCATTTTTATAAGCTGCAGTTTTTGAATCTCAATTTAGTGGGGCCTACCTTTGAGGTTTGGAAAAATGGAAATATCTCACTTTTGCTAGGTGGCAGATCCTCAAAGGTTGATTGGAGTCTTAAGCTTAAAAAAATATATATATTTTTTATACCCAATACACTATTTAAAGGATTGTGAACACTTTAGGAAAGTTTCTGTCTGTGATGTATAACCTAAGTTTGGTGTTGAATTTTGTTGACTTTGTTTTGTCAGTTGCTTCTCAAATCTTTTTTGCCCAAGACTTCTCTATATGTGGTGTAGGAGTCCTAGGAGAACAGAGCATAAGTACTGAGGGACCTGTTTGTGGTGGTTCTGTTATTTTTGCTTATATCTTACATGTCTAGTATCTGAGACCTTGGTGGAATAATGTCATGAGGACAAACACTAAAATTTTCAGTGACTAGAACCTAGAGTTTAGATTACTTTGTATCTCCTTTATTTTCACTGTGTTTTAGGAAAATATGTGCTTTAGTAATTTAAGTAAACAAGTTTCCTTTTCGATGTAAATTTAGGTAAAGTACTTTTATTTGAATAGCTAATACAGTCATAATTTAAATATGAAAATGATTTTTACAAGTGTACGTTGAGAACACTCATTCCCACATCTGTCTCCATCATCCCATTCTTTCACATCCTCTGTAAGAAACTTTTATTACCTTCTGATTATTCTTTCAGTGTTTCTTTTGCACATATAATCAAACACAAACATATTTTCTTACTCGACTCCTTTCTTACACAAATGCAGCATACCACATACATCTGTACCTGTAGACATTTCTATATCAGTACCTAAAAGCTTCCTAGATTTTTTTTTTTTTCCCCAAAGGAATCAAAGCTTTGGGGCTGGCCTTGGTGGCCTAGTGGTTAAATTTGGAGTGCTCTGCTTTGGCAACCTGGGTTGGGTTCCCAGGTGTGGACCTACACCACACTTTGGCAGCCATGCTGTGGCGGTGACCCACATAACAAAATGGAGGAAGACTGGCACAGATGTTGGCTCAGGGCGAATCTTCCTCAGCAAAAAAAAAAAAAAAAAAAGAAATCAAAGCTTTAAACAATTGAGGTAAAATTGTATGCAGTGAAATGTCCAGTTCATTCATGTTTTTTTAGTAGACTTTATTTTTTAGAACAGTTTTAGGTTCACAGCAAAATTAAGCAGAAGGTACAGAGATTTCCCATGTACTCCCTGCCCCCACACATGCATAGCCTCCCCCACTATCAACATCCCCCACCAGAGTGGTACATTTGATACAATTGGTGTACCTACATTCACACATCACTATTACTCAAAATCCATAGTTTACATTAGGGTTCACTCTTGGTGTCTACGTTCTGTGCATTTGGACAAAAGTAGAATGACATAGATCCACCATTACTGTATCTTATAATTTCACTGGTTAAAAATCCTCTGTGTCCTGCCTGTTCATCCCTCTGCCCCCAACCCCTGGCAACCACTGATCTTTTTAGTGTCTCCCTAGTTTTGCTTTTCCCAGAATGTAACATAGTTAGAAACATACAGTATGGAGCCTTTTCATATTGGCTTCTTTCACTTAGGTAGTATGCATTTTAGTTTCCTTTGTGTCTTTTCATGGCTTGATAGCTCATTTCTTTTCAGTGCTGAACAATATTCCATTGTCTGGGTGTACCACAGTTTTATTTATCTATTCACCTACTTAAGGACATCTTGATTGCTTCCAGGTTTTGGCAATTATGTGTAAAGCTGCTTTATAAACATTGTGTACAGGTTTTTTGTGGATATAAGTTTTTAACTCCTTTGGATAAATACCTAGGAGCACGATTGCTGGATTATATGGTAATATGTTTAGATTTGTAAAACACACACACACCTACCCCCACCCCAAACTGTCTTCCAAAGTGGCTGTACCATTTTGCATTTCCACCAGCAGTGAAGGAGAGTGTCTGTTGCTCCACATCCTCACCAGCATTTGGTGTTGTCTGTGTTCCAGATTTTGGCCATTCTAATAGGTGTGTAGTAGTATTTCATTGTTGTTTTAACTTGCATTTCCCTGATGACATGATGTGGAGCATCTTCTTTTATTTTTGGTGAGGAAGATTAGCCCTAAGCTAACGTGTTCCCAATCCTCCTCTTTTTGCTGAGGAAGATTGGCTCTAGGCTAACATCTGTGCCCATCTTCCTCTACTTTATGTGTGGGACTCCTGCCACAGCATGGCTTGATAAGCAGTGCATTGGTCCATGCCTGGGATCTGAACCTGCGAACCCTGGGCCACCAAAGCAGAGTGCACGAACTTAATTACTATACCATTGGGCTGGCCCCGTGGAGCATCTTTTTATATGCTTATTTACCATCTGTATATCTTCTTTGCTGAGGTGTCTGTTAAGTTCTTTGGCCCATTTTTAAATCAGGTTGTTTTCTTATTTTTGAGTTTTGAGAGTTCTTTGTATATTCTTCTTTTTAAAATTTTTTTTTGGGGGGGAGGAAGATTAGATCTGAGCTAACATCTGTTGCCAATCCTTCTCTTTTTGCTGAGGAAGATTGAGCCTGGGCTAACACCTGTGCCCATCTTCCTCTACTTTATATGGGACACCGCCACAGCGTGGCTTGACAAGTGGTGCGTCGGTTTGCGCCTGGGATCTGAACCTGCGAACGCTGGGCTGCCGAAGGGGAGCGCGCGACCTTAACCACTACACCACCGGGCCAGTCCCTGTATATTTTTAATAACAGTCTTTTATCAGATCTGTCTTTTGCAAATATTTTCTCTGAGTCTGTGGCTTATCTTCTCATTCTCTTGACAGTGTCTTTTGCATAGCAGAAAATTTTAATTTCAATGAAGTTCAGCTTATCAGTTCTTTCTTTTGTGGATTGTGCATTTGGTGGTGTATCTAAAAAGTCATCATCAAACCTAAGGTCATCTGAATTTTCTCCTGTGTTATCTTCTAGGAGGTTTTTTTTTTTTTTTTTTGGTGAGGACAATCAGCCCTGAGCTAATCCGTTGGCAGTCTTCTTCTTTTTGCTGAAGATGATTGGCTCTGAGCTAACATCCGTGCCCATCTTCCTCCACTTTGTATGTGGGATGCCTCGACAGCGTGGCTTGACAAGTGGTGCATCGGTCTGCACCTGGGATTTGAACCTGCGAACCCTGGGCCACTGGGCACGCACTTAACCACTGTGCCACCGGGCTGGTCCCTTCTAGGAGTTTCATAGTTTTGTGTTTTATACCTAGGTGTGTGATCCATTTTGAGTTAATTTTTGTGAAGGGAGTTCATTTGAGTTTTGATATAGGTAACCACCACCCCAGTCAAGATAAAGAACATTTCCATCACCTCAGGAAGTTCCTTCATATCCCCTTCCACTTAGTTCCCATCTCCTTATAGTCACTGTTCTTTTTTTTTTTTTGCTGAGGAAGATTCGTCCTGAGCTAACATCCACTGCCAGTCTTCCTCTTTTTTTGTATGTGAGCCACCCCACAGCATGGCCACTGGCAGATGAGTGGTGTAGGTCTGTGCCCGGGAACCAAACCCGGGCTGCCAAAGCACCGTGCATCAGGGCTGGCCCTGTAGTCGCTGTCGTGATTTCTTTCTACATAGGTTAGTTTTGCCTGTTTTTAAACTTCATATTAATGGCCTCTTACAGCAGTTACTCTTTTGTCTCTGGATTCTTTTGCTTAACCTTATGTCTTTGAGAATCATCCATGGTGCATGTATCAGTTTTTTTGGTAGGGGAGCTGAGTATTATTCTGTGGTATGAATATATCATAATTTGTTTATCGTTGATGGACATTTGGGTCATTTACTGCTTTTGACTGTTGTAAATGAAAGGTGCTATAAACTTTCATACAGTCTTTGGATACTTGCATTTGTTTCTTTTAGGTCCTCATTCTTATGTACAGTTACATTGTATACTATTGTGTGGATTTACTATAGTTTGTTTAACCACTTCCATATGAATGGACACTGGGCTTGTTTTCCAGTCTTTTGCTGTTACTGACAAAGCTTCAGTAAATAACTTTCATTTTAAGTTGTTTTGCATGTGTGCAGATAAATCTGTAGAAAAATACATATGTGGGATTACAGGGTGTCAAGGGTAAATGCATTAGTAATTTTGATAGATATTGGAAATTGTCCTCCATAGAGATCACTCCATTTTTTAGCCTCGCAAGCTGATGTATGAGAGACTGCCTGTTTCTCCATGCCCTTGTCAGACTTTTGGCATTTTTGTCAAACTGATAGGCAAGATAAGATGCATCAGTCAGGATGAGCTAGGTTATGCTGTGGGAACAAATAACTCCCAAATCTCAATGATTTAAAACAAGAAAGGTTTATATCTGGCCCAAGTTATGTGGAGATTACAAGATGGGGGTAGGATGAGTGGAGGTGGGGAAGGCTGGCTCCTCCTTGTCACTTGGATACACAGTGTAGCAGCCACCATTTTGAAACATTGTCAGTTCCTCTGGAGGATTTCAGTGCCTCCAAGTTAAATGCTTGCTTTAGAAGTACATGCATCATTTCTGCTCACAACTCATTGGCCAGAGCTTGTTTCATGGTCCCACTGATCCAAAAAGTAAAGGAGTGCAGTTGCTAAACTGCACTGTTGATTACCCCACAAGATGTCTCTGTCTAGACAGAGATTGAGCATCTCTTCATTAAGGGCCATTCGTATTTCTCTTTGAACTGCCTGTTGTGTCCTTTGTCCATTTTTATATTTTACTATTGGTTTTTGTTATTAATTTGTAGGAGTTTATGTACTGAGATTATTTTTGTGACATGAGTGGCAAAAAGTTTCTTTTGTTTTATCATTCTCTTTTTTTTTTTTTTTTTTTTTTTATTGATATCTTAGTTTATAACACTGTGGGGTTTTAGTTGTACATTTTTGTCCGTCACCTTGTGGATGTAACCCTTCACCCCTTGTGCCCCCCCCACCCCCCTTCCCCTTGGTAACCACCAATCAGTTCTCTCTGTCCGTGTGTTCACTTATATTCCATATATGAGTGAGTTCATGCAGTGTCTGTCCTTCTCTCTCTGGCTTATTTCACTTAACATAATACCCTCTAGGTCCTTCCATGTTGTTGCAAATGGGACAATTGTGTCTTTTCTTATGGCTGAGTAGTATTCCATTGTATGTATATACCACATCTTCTTTAACCAATCTTCAGTTGAGGGACACTTGGGTTGCTTCCACTTCTTGGCTATAGTGAATAATGCTGCAATGAACATAGGGGTGCATACGCCTCTTGTGATGGTTGATTTCACGTCCATTGGGTAGATGCCCAAGAGTGGGATTGCTGGATCATACGGTATTTCTATTTTTAATTTTTTGAGGACTCTCCATACTGTTTTCCATAGAGGCTGCACCAGTTTGCATTCCCACCAGCAGTGAATGAGGGTCCCCGTTTCTCCACAACCTCTCCAGCATTTGTTGTTATTTGTCTTGGTGATTATAGCCATTCTAACCGGTGTAAGGTGATATCTCAGTGTAGTTTTGATTTGCATTTCCCTGATGATTAGTGATGTTGAACATCTTTTCATGTGTCTATTGGCCATCTGTATCTCTTCCTTGGAAAAATGTCTGTTCATATCCTCTGCCCATTTTTTGATCGGGTTGTTTGTTTTTTTGTTGCTCAGTTGTATGAGATCTTTGTATATTACTGAGATTAATCCCTTGTCAGACAAACGATTTGCAAATATTTTCTCCCAGCTGGTGGGTTGTTTATTCATTTTTATCCTGGTTTCATTTGCTTTGTAGAAGCTCTTTAGTCTGATGAGGTCCCACTTGTTTATTTTTTCTTTTGTTTCCCTTGTCTGGGTAGACATGGAATCTGAAAGGATCCCTTTATGTCCAATCGCAATTAGTGTACTGCCTATATTTTCTTCCAAGATTTTTATAGTTTCAGGTCTCATTTTCAGGTCTTTGATCCATTTTGAATTGATTTTTGTATATGGCGATAGGAGATGGTCTACTTTCATTCTTTTGCATGTTGCTGTCCAATTTTCCCAGCACCATTTATTGAAGAGACTTCCCTCTCTCCATTGTATGTTCTTTGCTCCTTTGTCGAAGATTAGCTGTCCATAGGTGTGTGGTTTTATTTCTGGGCTTTCAATTCTGTTCCATTGATCTGTGTGTCTATTCTTGTACCAGTACCATGCTGTTTTGATTACTGTAGCTTTATAGTATATTTTGAAATCAGGGATTGTGATGCCTCCAGCTTTGTTCTTTTTTTTCAGGATTGCTTTAGCTATTCGGGCTCTTTTGTTGCCCCATACAAATTTCAGTAGTTTTTGTTCTATTACCGTGAAGAATGACATTGGGATTCTGATTGGGATTGCATTGAATCTGTAGATTGCTTTAGGTAGAATGGACATTTTAACTATATTTATTCTTCCAATCCATGTGCATGGAATATTTTTCCATTTCTTTATGTCCTCCTCGATTTCTTTCAATAGTGTCTTATAGTTTTCATTGTATAGGTCTTTGACCTCCTTGGTTAAATTGATTCCCAGATATTTTATTCTCTTTGTTGCAATTGTAAATGGGATTGTCTTTTTGAGTTCTCTTTCTGTTTTTTCATCGTTAGTGTATAGAAATGCAATTGATTTTTGTAAGTTGATTTTATACCCTGCCACTTTGCTGTAGTTGTTGATTGTTTCTAGTAGCTTTCCGATGGAATTTTTGGGGTTTTCTATGTATAGGATCATGTCGTCTGCAAATAGTGAGAGTTTCACTTCTTCATTGCCTATTTGGAGTCCTTTTATTCCTTTTTCTTGCCTAATTGCTCTTGCCAGAACTTCCAGTACTATGTTGAATAAGAGCGGTGAGAGTGGGCACCCTTGTCTTGTTCCTGTCCTCAAAGGAATGGCTTTCAGTTTTTCCCCGTTGAGTAGGATGTTTGCTGTAGGTTTGTCATATATGGCCCTTATTATGTTGAGGTACTTTCCTTCTATACCCATTTTGTTGAGAGTTTTTATCATAAATGGATGCTGGATCTTGTCGAATGCCTTCTCTGCATCGATTGAGATGATCATGTGGTTTTTATTCTTCATTTTGTTAATGTGGTGTATCACGTTGATTGATTTGCGGATGTTGAACCATCCCTGTGTCCCTGGTATAAATCCCACTTGATCGTGGTGTATGATCTTTTTGATGTATTGCTGTATTCGGTTTGCCAATATTTTGTTGAGGATTTTTGCGTCTATGTTCATCAGCGATATTGGCCTGTAGTTTTCCTTCTTTGTATTGTCCTTGTCTGGCTTTGGTATCAGCATGATGTCGGCCTCATAGAATGTGTTGGGAAGTATTCCATCTTCCTCTATTTTTTGGAATAGTTTGAGAAGGATAGGTGCTAAATCTTCTTTGAACGTTTGATAAAATTCTCCAGGGAAGCCATCTGGTCCTGGGCTTTTATTTTTTGGGAGGTTTTTGATTACTGTTTCAATCTCTTTACTTGTGATTGGTCTGTTCAGATTCTCTATTTCTTCTTGATTCAGTTTTGGGAGGTTGTACGCATCCAAGAATTTGTCCATTTCCTCTAGGTTGTCCAATTTGTTGGCGTAAAGTTTTTCATAGTATTCCCTAATAATCCCTTGTATTTCTGTGGTGTCTGTTGTAATTTCTCCTCTTTCATTTCTAATTTTATTTATTTGAGTCTTCTCCCTTTTTTTCTTAGTGAGTCTGGCTAAGGGTTTGTCAATTTTATTTATCTTCTCAAAGAACCAGCTCTTTGTTTCATTGATCCTTTCTACTGTTTTTTTGGTTTCAATTTCATTTATTTCTGCTCTGATTTTTATTATTTCCCTCCTTCTGCTGATTCGGGGCTTTGTCTGTTCTTCTTTTTCCAACTCTGTTAGGTGCAATTTAAGGTTATTTATTTGGGATTTTTCTTGTTTGTTAAGGTGAGCTTGTATTGCTATGAATTTCCCTCTCAGGACTGCTTTTGCTGCATCCCATATGAGTTGGTATGGTGTATTTTCCTTTTCATTTGTCTCCAGATAGCTTTTGATTTCTCCTTTAATTTCATCAACGACCCATTGGTTGTTCAGTAGCATGTTGTTTAGTCTCCACATCTTTGTCCCTTTCCTAGTTTTTTCCTTGCAGTTGATTTCTAGTTTCACAGCATTATGATCAGAAAAGATGCTTGTAATGATTTCAATCTTCTTAAATTTATAGAGGTTTGCCTTGTTTCCTAATATATGGTCTATCCTTGAGAATGTTCCATGAGCACTTGAGAAGAATGTGTACTCTGCTTTTTTTGGGTGGAGTGCTCTGTATATATCTATTAAATCCATTGCGTCTAGTTTTTCATTTAAGTCCAGTATTTCCTTATTGACTTTTTGTCTGGATGATCTATCTATTGATGTAAGGGGGGTATTAAGATCCCCTACTATTATTGTGTTATTGTTAATATCTCCTTTAAGGTTTTTTAGCAGTTGTTTTATGTACTTTGGTGCTCCTGTGTTGGGTGCATAGATATTTATAAGTGTTATGTCTTCTTGGTGAAGTATCCCTTTTATCATTATATATTGCCCTTCTTTGTCTCTCATTACCTTTTTTATCTTGAAGTCTACTTTGTCTGATATAAGTATGGCTACTCCTGCTTTCTTTTGTTTGCCATTAGCTTGGAGTATTGTTTTCCATCCTTTTATTTTGAGTCTGTGTTTGTCTTTAGAGCTGAGATGTGTTTCCTGGAGGCAGCAGATTGTTGGATCTTGGTTTTTAATCCATCCTGCCACTCTGTGTCTTTTGATTGGAGAATTCAATCCATTTACGTTTAGAGTGATTATTGATATATGAGGGTTTAATGTTGCTATTTTATTGTTCATCTTCTGGTTCTTTTGCATTTCCTTCGTTTCTTGTCCCTTGTGTTTCGGACTGCAAATTCAATTTGGTATTTCTGCATGCTCATTCTCTTGGTTTTCTCTTTATTTGTCATGTGTGGTTCTCTTCTGGTTGTTTGTTTAGTGGTTACCGTGCGGTTTATATAAGCGATCTCCTGGATAAGAAAGTACATTTTCAGATGCCTCCTTTTTCCTGAGGCTGGGTCAGTTCAATCCCTTACCTCTTCCCCTCCTTATTTGTTATCTCTTTATTCCAGATTGTGTCATGAATGTGTGTTTCCAGTGATGAGCTTGAATTAATTTTTGATGTTTTCCAACTGTACTTTGTTCTGGTTTAGTCTCCTTGCTTTTCTCCTTGCTGAAATCTTTGTATCCCCTTTCTCATTTGTTTTTTTTCAGGCCTAAGGGCCTTCTTGAGCATTTCTTGTAGTGGGGGTCTTGTGGTGACGAACTCTCTTAGCTTTTGTTTATCAGGGAGAGTTATTATTTCTCCATCGTATTTGAAGGATATTTTTGCTGGATAAAGTATTCTCGGCTGAAGGTTTTTGTCTTTCATGATTTTGAATATATCATTCCAGTCTCTCCTAGCCTGTAGAGTTTCTGTCGAGAAATCAGCTGAGAGCCTGATGGGGTTTCCTTTGTATGTTATTTTGGTTTTTTGTTTAGCTGCCTTCAATATTATTTCCTTGTCACGGGTATTCTTCAAGTTTGCTACTATGTGGCGAGATGATTTTTTATTCCTGTTTATATATTTAGGTGATCTATTGATTTCATTCACTGTTATTTCCCTTTCGTTCCCTAGGTTGGGGAAGTTCTCAGCTATTATTTCTTTGAACAAACTCTCTGCTCCTTTTTCTCTTTCTTCTCCTTCTGGAATACCTATTATCCTTATGTTGCTTTTCCTCATTGAGTCTGATATTTCTCGAAGAATTTCTTCATTTCTTTTTAGTCTTAGCTCTCTCTCCTCCTCCACCAGGAGCATTTCTGCGTGGCTATCCTCAATAGTGCTAATTCGTTCCTCCATATTGTCAGTTCTGCTCTTTAAAGACTCCATTTTTTCCACTATCTCATTCATTTTGTTTTTCATCTCCAATAATTCTGATTGGTTTTTCTTTAGGGTTTCAATCTCTTTTGTGACATAATCCCTGAATTCGTTGATTTGTTTCTGTGTGTTCTCTTGTATTTCGTT
Organism: Tapirus indicus; assembly: GCA_031878705.1. NCBI lineage: Eukaryota > Metazoa > Chordata > Mammalia > Perissodactyla > Tapiridae > Tapirus > Tapirus indicus. The sequence goes on along the minus strand of CM062924.1, from coordinate 100,839,019 downwards.
GAGCTTGTTTATGATAGCTATTTTGAATTCTCTCTCATTCAGGTTATCAAATTCTGTGCCTTCAGGGTTGGTTTCTGGGTGTTTGTCATTTTCCTTTTGGTCTGTAGCCCTGACATATTTTCGCAAGGATCCGGCGGGGACGGCTTTATTTTTACCCGTCATGATTAAAGTTAGTCCTGCAGTTTCCCCCTGCTGCCACAAGATGGAGATCGCGAGCGGTTTGCTCTGAGGCGGCTGCGCGGCTGCAGCCCCCGGAGGGATTATGCTGAAACGCCGGGTGTGTGGGGGGAGGGGTCCTCTCTTTCTCCTGCTTGACCCGGGGGTTTCCTTTCTGGCTCTGTTAGGGTGTTTGCTACACCCCCTAAACAGTCCGTCGTCGCTTCCCCGTGGGGATCTCGCGACAGTCTGTGAGAGCACCTGGATGGCGCTAGTTTTCCCCGCTGTGGGCCGCCCCTCCCCCCTCTGTCCGCGAACCGCGCTGTCTTTGCCGATGGATTGGGGAGGGGGAGTACAACCTCCTACCTCTCCTCCCGTCCTCCTGGGCTTCCCGCGCCTCCACCGTCAGATGTATGGCAGCAGGGGTTTCTCAGAAGTCCTTCGTAGTGTTTGATTGAGCTCTGTTGGAATGTGAATGATGTTTTCGTTGTGTCGTAGGGGGCAGAGATTCAAAGAGGGAATCTCACTCCGCCATGATGCTGACGTCACCTCCCTTATCATTCTCTTTTGACTTTGCTTATGGGTTTGTTTGCCCTGCAGAAAGTTTTTATGAGATTGAATTAATGGATATTTTCTTTTATGGCTTCTAAATTTTGAATCATAGAAAGGCCTTTCTGGTACCAACGTTATAAAATTTCTTGATGTTTTCTTGTTTATTGGTATGGTTTCAATTAACCTTTAAATTTTTGATCTGTTTGGAATTTGTACTGAAGTATATTGTGAAGTGTGAGTCCAACTTTATCATTTTCCAGCCTGGTTGTCCCAACCACCATTTATTAAAAGTCCTATCTTTACTCCACTGATTTGGATGCCTTTACTGAATGCTAAATTACGTATGTTTTGGGGTCTGTTTCTGAATTTTGTATTCTATTACACCGTTTCAATTTTGGAGACTTAACCTTATGATTCAATATCTAGTCGGGCTTAATCCTCCTGATTTTTCTTTTAAGAGTTTTATTTTAAAATTTGCATTCTTGGAAGCAACCCAAGTGTCCCTCAACTGATGATTGGTTAAAGAAGATGTGGTATATACATACAATGGAATACTACTCAGCCATAAGAAAAGACACAATTGTCCCATTTGCAACAACATGGAAGGACCTAGAGGGTATTATGTTAAGTGAAATAAGCCAGAGAGAGAAGGACAGACACTGCATGAACTCACTCATATATGGAATATAAGTGAACACACGGACAGAGAGAACTGATTGGTGGTTACCAAGGGGAAGGGGGGTGGGGGGGCACAAGGGGTGAAGGGTTACATCCACAAGGTGACGGACAAACAAAAATGTACAACTAAAACCCCACAGTGTTATAAACTAAGACATCAATTAAAAAAAAAATGGAAAGAAAAAAAAATTTACATTCTATTGCATAGTATATCTGCTTGATTTAATAAAAAATTGTCTAATTGTGTAAAACATACGATCTATGAAGATGCACATGTTTATGCCATGGTGGAGAATATTTTACCAGAATTTGAGAAGTGTGTCATGAAGTGTTTTTTCTCTTTTTTTTTTTTTGACAAGCGGGAGAGCAGCTTAAGGTTTCTCCCCCCCCCCAGTTTGAAATCCTGATGGTGGAAGGAGGAGGGGCTTTCTTTGGGGGTCTGTTAGGCTGTCCTGGGGCAACCTTTGAAACTCTGCTTGGGCACTGAGCTGTGTTCTTTTCTATTAGAGGACTTATTGACATTGTTTTAATAGTTAGTTTGCTTTGGGGAGTTGTTTTTTTTTTAACCTGCCCTAAGAAATTGAAAACTTTGGATGAAAGTGCCTACTTTAATACCGCCAGATGTTTCATAGCAGCTTGAATCTTGGAAGGATGATAGAGATAAGCCTTTCTGGTGAAAGATCTCCCAACCTTGGAACTCTTTCTCCAAAAAAAAAAGTAACTATAGGGCCAATAAACCTTCCTGGGGATGGAAACTGCACATTATGAGAGATGCTTTGCTAGGATCTGATGCCTTGTCTGTCCTATTTGCTGCATGCTTACTTTCTCTCAAATCCTTTTGGTCAGAATTCAAAATTTCAAATGAAATCAGGTTGTTAGATGAATGAAAATTTTATGAATTTCTAGATGTGAATAGCCTCAAAGTATTTGTTGCCAATGATTCCCGCCCTTCCTTAAAAACAATTTTTTAAATGAAGCCACATACATAAAAACCTGATTTCTTCTCTTTTTCTTCACTCCCCGCAAAAATGATCAGTTACAAGTACTGTTGATTTGAATTTGAGCATCTCTTATCTCTACTATCATCTTACATTTCAGATCCTCATTTCTCATTTCTTTTATTAGAACAGCATCACCTTTAAATTTCTCTCTCTCATTGGTCTCCTCCCTCTTCTCCCCACACATACAGGAGAAGAGCCAGGATTTATACTTTGAAAAATGCTCTTTAAAAAAAAAAAAAAAAAAAACATAGGGGCCAACCCCCTAGGCCTAGTGGTTAAGTTCTGTGTGCTTTTCTTCAGGTTTAGTCCCTGGGTACTGACCCACACTTGTTGGTGGCCATGCTGTGGCAGCGACCCACATACAAAATAGAGAAAGATGGGCACAGGTGTTAGCTCAGGGGGGAAAAAAAAAACAAACCTCAGAAGCTTAAAACTTGTCTTATTAAAAACAGGAAGAGCTTCATAAGACTGCCATTCATTGAAAAAGCAAAACTTGTGGAATCTTCAGGTGATTCTGATAATCCACCTTGGTTGAGAAGCATAGTTAGGATCTTTCCAAAATGCAAATCTGATTATTTTTCTTCTTAAAACCTTATACTGGCTCCTTGTTGCCTCCTGGATAAAGACCCAGCTCCTATCGTAGTATTTGAGGTCCTCTGCGGTCTGATGTAGCTTCTCTGCAGCTTCGTTGGCCGTCCCAGTGTCCTTCCCCGAAGCTTCCAGCTGTGCTGAACTGCGTGCGGGAAGACATCCTTAGCATGGCATGGAAGCCTTGGCTGATTTTCCTCTGGCTTGTTTCTCTAGCCTTCTGTCTCCACGTGCTCCCCCTGCCTGCAGTGCTCTTCATTCGCACCTGGTGAATTCCCGCACGCCCTTGGAGACTCTCAGCTTGGCAGCACTTCCACCCTCCTGTGAGGTTTCTGTTGCGGCACCCCGTGCTTAATGCTACCACAGAATGCATTTCTCTGAAGTTGTCCTTTTACCTGTCTGTCACCTCATGGGCTGTGAGCCCTTCTTTGATACCTGTGACTTTGTCTTTTATTTTGGTATTTTTAGAGGGGTCTTATAATTCTTATCTGGGCATCTCTGTTTGACAGAATATATGAACCTGTTAAGACTAGTTGCTTTTATAAGATGATAGATTTTGGTTATAAAAAATGACATTGTTTCCTTTTACTCGTGTGCATTGTTACATAGCTAGTAGAAGACTGATGCTGCCAACATTTACTGATAGCAGTTTGAAACTGTCCATGCAGCAGCACTCTGAGCATATAAATAACCCAGACCGGTCGCAATCACTGGCTCTTACCCAGTGCCACTTCCCCGCCTTGTCTTCAGCATCTTCTGCTCTCACCTGAGGTTAAAAAGACAGAATGGTCTTACTGCCTCATATGTACTCAAGTGGTTTATAAATATGGGTTTCCAAAGGGGTCCAAATTAAAAAAACAAATATTAGAAAATTTTAGCATTCACCTAACCCAGTTCCCTTTGTTTTATAAATGCAGACCTACAGTGTTTTGCTTTTAGATTTGTCTATCCCCTCCCCCTATGGATATATGCTTGATTTTCTTATCTAACTTTTAAGCATCGGTACCTTATAGAAATTTTATTTTTTTAATTAAGAATGATACTTGCGGGGGCCGCCCGGTGGCACAGCAGCTTAGTTCGCGCTTGGCAGCCCAGGGTTCGTGGGTTCAGATCCTGGGCGCCCACCGACGCACTGCTGTGCCGTGGTGGCGTCCCATATAAAGTGGAGGAAGATGGGCACGGATGTTAGCCCAGGGCCAGTCTTCCTCAGCAAAAAGAGGAGGATTAGCAACGGATGTTAGCTCAGGGCTGGTCTTCCTCACAAAAAAAAATAAAATAAAGTTTAAAAAAAAAAAAAAGAATGATACTTGCTGGAGTCAGTCCAGTGGCATAGTGGTTAAGTTCTCGTGCTCTGCTTTGGCAGTCCAGGGTTCACAGATTCGGATCCCGGGCACGGACCTGTGCACATGCATCAAGCCATGCTGTGGCAGCATCCCACATACAAAATAGAGGAAGATGGGCACAGGTGTTAGCTCAGGGACAATCTTCCTCACCCCCCCAAAAAAAAAAGAATGATACTTGCAGTGCAAAGAATATGGAGTGTTTGAAGCAAAAGTTTCCCTGGTATTCCAGAGGAAGCCTATTTTGTTGTTTCCATGAGATGGGCAGGCCCAAATTATCAATGAATTGGTTACCTAAGCATTTTCTTTCTTTTTTTTTTTGGTGAGGACCACCAGCCCTGAGCTAACATCCGTTGCTAATCCTCCTCTTTTTTGCTGAGGAAGACTGGCCCTGGGCTAACATCGTGCCCATCTTCCTCTACTTTATATGGGACGCCGCCACAGCGTGGCTGACAGGCAGTGCATCGGCGGGCGCCCTGGATCCGAACCGGCGAACCCCGGGCTGCCAAGCGCGGACGAAACCGCTACGCCACCGGGCGGCCCCTACCGAAGCATTTTCTATAGAATGAGTGATCAGTTTCTCAGCTTGTCTAAAAAAGCCTAACCCCATAATGTAGCATTTCACCTTTTATTGATGATGAACTTATTGGAAAAGAATACTATCTTTTAAAAAACTAAAATAACATTGAGTATAATGCAGTTGTTTTTGAATGGTATTTGAGGATGTGTGAATCCTTTTCCCTTCTTCCTTCTCTGATCAGTGTCCCCTTTTCCTCTGAGCAAAATAGTAGAGGGAGGTTGCTCTTGCCTTCTTTCAGCCAGCACATAGGACAAAGAGGATCCTGGGAATGTTGCCTTAGGTCACCAAAATTTTGGAAAGGGGTTGAAAGTTAGGCAGTGACCTGTTGTAGCCCCTCTCCCCCACCTGTCTAAGGATGCCCTCTGAATTCCTCTTTGCCTGTTGACATCTGTTAAGAGACCAGTTTGTGCTTTGAAGTGAAATGGTAGAGAGACAAGAATGATCTTAATTTGAGGGGACTGGTTTGGAAGGGAATACCTAAACTCAGTTAATGGATCTAGCTCATCTTGGCAGCTCATTCCGATAGCATGGTGACGTTGGAGTTACAGAGATGATTTGAAGTTTTGGAGGACAATTCAGACAATACACAGTTTATTTTTGAAGCCATTTCAGTAATGTTTGGTTAACTTGTTCAGGTTAGTTTGGGTTAGGTTTTCTTAGATTTTGTTGTAATAATCTGAACTATTTATAAATTAAGCGTAAATTGTGACTAGATGTTTATCTCCAAATCTGATCTAGAGATTCCCAAGGGAACCAGACTGGTTGATTTAGGCAGAATACCCACTTGTAGCAAAACTCGGAGCAGACCTCTCGATTGAGATCTGTGAAGCCTGGCAGGGATACAGTATAGTCTTCTGCACCAGCCTCATTGGCTGAGAGCCTTTAAAGTGCTTAGAGGGTGAGGGGAAAGAAACCCTATTCAGAGTGTACTGTAATTAATAGTTTTATATATGAGTAGGGCTTTTTTTTAAAGGAAAATATTTTGGAGAATGATTTTAAATAAGCGCTGAATGGGAAAGCATTAAACAGGGTAGTCCTGTAATAAATTGTTAATTTAACACCCTCATCATGGTAATGAATTACACAATTCCAGAATCTTACCTCAGAATTACTATAGGAGGTGGGTTTTGTGTGTGTGTTTGATACTTACTGCCTATGAATTACCATAAAAATATAAAGTACCTGTCAAAATTTGATGGTTTAGTGTTCCTGGAATTTGTGATAACTCTGAAAATGGGTAAATAGGATTTGAGGCCATTCTGTTTTTTACATAAATGTTTAATGCTATAAATTTCCCTCTAAGCACTAGTTTAGCTGCATCCCACAACTTTTGGTATATTTTACCAATTCAAAGTATTTTCTAATTTCCCTTGTGACTTCTCTTTTCAAAAACTTTCCATTTTGAAAAATATGTAAAGAACATCACCCCTAACCCTCAAAAAAGCTCCCATAACTGGGATCATATGGATAACTTTGTATCCTCCTGTTTGTTTAGAATTCTGTCTTGAGCATGGTTGCATGTCATTGAGGTGTTGCTTGAAAAAACTTTTAATGGCTGTGTAATATTCCATCATGTGACTGTACCACAGTTTAACAGTGTTGCTGTGGTTGGGCAGGTAGCTTGTTTCTAGGCAGTTTTCTATTATAAACAATAACTATGATGATTGTCTTTGAAAATGTAGACATCTCTTTTTGCTTAGCGTACGTTCTTTAAAAATGGTACTGTTTTAAAAAAAATAGCGTACTGTTTTAAAAATGGTGGTTCTGGGTCAAAGGATATGAAGACCAATACAAGTTATAAAGGAGTATATATGTATCTATTCAAATTGCTTTCCAGAAAGCTCATGCTGCATTAGGCAAAGCCTTAGTATAGTCAGGATCATCACTGGAAGCAGGAAAGTTGGCATGCCATCCTTCATTGATTTCTACCCAGGCTATCTGCCTGAAATGGTGTCCTAAGAGCTAAGAAACTGAAAGGTGATAAGGAAAAACAAAGCAATAATTCTTCAAATGACCACTCAGAGGGAGTGAGATATCCACCCCCTCTCCCGTTCAAATAATGAATCTTCTTTGAACTGCGTAGCAACTGTGAAATCATTGACAATAAGTTTTCTGTCCATTGTGCTAGAAGGCATACTCTTAGATGACAGATCCTTGGGGATCTATCAAAACAGAGCCAAGACTACATCTCTTATCTATGGTCACTATAGAGGGAACTTAGTCATTTGTACCCCTAGATACCTAACCTACTGTTTTTCCACTCCCCAGATAGTTTTTGATTTGTGGAAGATTGTTTCTTTTCTTTACAATTTTGGGCATCATTTCAGACATCTCCTTTCCCTTCTTGCCTGCATCATCTAATCAGTCTCCAAGGCCTGTTGATTTTATCTCATTGATATGCTTGAATTCAGCTTTCCTGCATTCCCATTGCCACTAAATTGGTTTAGGACTTCATCTTCCACTAGGAAAATTGTTGTGTCTCAAGCTTTTGTTCAGCTTTCGTCCAACATTTACATCGCTGCCCAGGTGTTTCCCTGGTCTGAAACTGCAGCAAATAATGTCACAGCTGCTTAGCATGTCATACCGACATTTCAAAACCTATCCCCTGCCTGCCACTTTAGCCACTTGGGGTTCTTATATTGCACAGTCCTAGAAAAAAGTACCCATTAGGATTCTTAATCATTCTGTTTCATGGCCACAGTGTCATCACATATTCTGTGATATGTGCCCAGAAGTACAAGTTTTTGAAACAAAATGTTGGTGTCATTTAACATTTTGAGACATTTTCTCCATTTTTTCCAAAAGGGTTGTGTTTAGTTACTCCTCCTGTGAACAATGAATGGACAATGGCTCTCACTTTACCCTGGTTCATCGTTGGAAAACTTTTGCTGATTTAATAAATGAAAACATCTTTCATGACTGTTTTAAATTTGCATTTCTCTGGAGTTGAGTGCTTTCCCCTCTGTTTGTTAACTGGTCTTAGAAGGACGTTTAGAGGAAGAGAGACAAACCCATTTTTAAGAATTAGGAGATCTGTTGAAGACTGAGGTGGATTGTTGACTTTTGGAGTGTTAAGTTGATAACAGAAAAAGCTTTGTTTTTTAGTCCATATTTGTTAGTTAGGACTCCAAGATACGGGTGACAGAAACTTGAAACTAGCATAGCCATAAGGAAAAGGACTCAGTTAAGGAATCTAGGGAGGATTTTTTTTTTTTAATTCAGGGAAGTTTTGGACAAATCATGGATAGGGCAGGGATGTAGTTGGGCCAAGGAGTGATTCATGAACCTCTTCCAGCTCTGCTTCTGATGCAGATCAGCATGTTGATTCCTTCCTGTGGTGAGGACAGCCAAGCTTGTGTCTGCCACTGGAGAGGGACTGTTTTTCTCCCTTATCTCAGTTTCAATTTGAAATATCTTGTGAGATGTTTGGTTTTGGGTGGTGGATTGGAGCTGCATCTCAGTGGCTCTTGCTAGAACCACAGGAACTGAAAAAGGCCCAGAGGCTGGGGGAAATGAAGAAACTTGGCACATACAGTAATAGACATCTGCCCCCCACACAGAAACCTATTCTTAAGCCAACAGACGTAAAAGGCAATGAGATGAGGCTAGGAGGGAGCTCAGGGAAGAACCAGCTTGACTGCTCTTCCGTATTTTTGTTTGTGATTTGGTTTTCCCTCTAGGCAGAAGGAAGGATTTCTAGGAAGAAGACCTGTGGGGAGTGGGTAGAGGGTACAATTATAAGGTTGTTGGAACTTTCTATTTCAGAAAAGGTGAGTGGCATCACTCTACCTAGATTAAATCGGGGATCCTTGTGACCTCGAAAAAGTTATTTGATTTCTAAGCCAGTGTTAGCAGATCCAGATGTTTTCTAGGGCCAAGTCGGTAATATGAGTGAGTCAAACTGGCTAGGGTATTTAACATTAAGCAGATAAATCTTTCCATGTAAACATGTATCCCTGTCTCTCATTTCTTTTTTGGCAGGGGGGTGAGGAAGATTGGCCCTGAGCCAACATCTGTTGCCAATCTTCCTCTTTTTGCTTGAGGAAGATTGGCCCTGAGCTAACATCTGCGCCAGTCTTTCTCTATTTTGTATGTGGGACACCGCCACAGCATAGATGGAGTGGTGTGTAGGTCCACGCCCTGGATCTGAACCCATGAACCCTGGGCCACTGAAGCAGAGTGCTGGACTTAACCACTACACCATCGGGCCGGCCCGTCTTGTTTTTTGAAACACTCGGCCTCCTTGGTCTGTCTCTTTTTACACTTTGATAGAAACAGGTACGCAGAAATATTTTTCTACTATAATAAAATTAGTACAAACATGGTGATAATTGATATTGACACCTGTGGCCTACTCCTAATGTGGATAAAATGGAGTTAGGGGATTGGAGACTGGTGGGTGGGAGAGGTTTTCTTCTTCTATGGGGGGATTCTAGCTGTCTGTACTTGGCATTCTGCTGTGCTGCTTAGTTTGGCTTGGAGGTAATAGCTTATAATTAGATATGTTTTTATGATTTATGCTTTTTGAGTAGATACTTTACTGCTCCAAACAAGACAACAAACAAAAAACTCCTCACAGTATCGGGCTCATGTACAAAAGGCTTAGCCACAATTTGGAAAGCTTTAATCCGTTAGTTTAAGCTGCTTTTAGTGCAAAGCACCACCATTGGCTTCTTTGGTTCTCACCTAATGTATATCCTTCTATCTATACAAACAGGTCTATCACACCCATTTTTTAAAAATTTTTATTGATGTCTTAATAATTTATAACATTGTGGGGTTTTAGTTGTACATTATTATTTGTCACCATATGGATGCATCCCATCACCCCTTGTGCCTACCCCCCACCCCTCTTCCCCCTGGTAACCACCAACCAGTTCTCTCTGTATGTTAGTTTATATTTCACATAGGAGTGAAATCATGTGGTATTTGTCCTTCTCTCTCTGGCTTATTTCACTTAACATAATACCCTCTAGGTCCATCCGTGTTGTTGCAAATGGGACAATTCTGTCTTTTTTTAGGGCTGAGTTGTATTCCATTGTATATATATACCACATCTTTATCCAATCATCAGTCGAGGGACACTTGGGTTGCTTCCACTTCTTGGCTGTAGTATCACACCCATTTTTAAACACTGTTTTTGTACCTTGCTTTTTTCAACTAATGGTGTTGTTATATACCACAATATTAAAAAGTTCCCCCCCTTTTTTTTGCCTACAGTAGTTTCCATTGTTTGGTTATATTATTTATCAGTTTTTTATTGATGGGCATTTATGATGTTTCCAATTTTTTACTACTGTCAGTAAAGCTCTAGTGAGTAGCCTTCTGAAATATTCAGAACATATTGACCTAGTAATGTCCTATAATTTATAGCAAAAGAAAATCCAAGCTCATATACTGCAGTCAGTTATTGTGTCTTTTTAGACTCTTAATCTGGAATGATTCCTCAGTCTTTCTTTGTATTTCATGACATTGACACTTTTGAAAAGCACAGGACACTTATTTGTAGAAGGTTTTTCAAGTTGGCTTTGTCTGATGGTGCCTCATGATTAGATTTAGGTTATATTCACTTCGGTAGGAACACCACAGGTGTGTTGCTGTGCTCTTGGTGCATCATACCAGGAGGTCTGCGCTGTTGTTTAGACACATTACCTTCACTTTGCTCCTTCGCGTCAAGTGGTGCCTGCCAGGGTTCTCCCCTGAGAGTTACTATTTTTCCTTTTTTAATTAATAAACAACTGTGCTGAGATACTTTGAGACTATGTAAATATTCTGTTACTCCTCAGACTTTCTACATTAGCTGGCCTCCATTGGTGATTCTTGTATTAATTTGATGGATGCCAAATGGTGATTTTCTAATTCTGTTCTTCCTTCCACTTTGACGGGTGGCTTCTCTGAGAAGGAGATTTCTCCTCCATCTGGCCACGCAGCCATCTCGCGATGGATCCCTACTTTGTTCAGCGGGTCTTAATCCTGTCGGGATTTACTTTCTTGCTCACATTGTTCCAGAGTTGGCCACCAGGAGCCCCTGCAAGCTGTCCTTCTGTGTCCCCATCATTCTTTGAGTACATCCTTCCTTTCTGGGCACAGCAAGCTGTTCCATGTTCATCTTGTACTTTCCCTCCCCAGCCTTGGAATTAGCCTTTTCTCCAAGGAGCCCTGGGTTCTTCGAGAAGGGAATATTTAGAAGTCGAGATCTTGTTGCCAGGAGTGTTCCCGTTATTGCTTTTAGGCCCTCAGCTCACCAAAAACTAGCTAGTTTAGGCTGCCCAATTAAGTTTAAATTTCAGATAGACAACAAATACCTTTTTAGTATAAGTATGTCATTTATCTGAAATTCAAATAGCTGCTGTCCTGTGTTTTGTCTGATAACCCTAATGTACCCGTTTATATTTATTAAAACCCATGAGTTTAGACTTGCACCTGTAATTCCTAATCAGTATTGCAGGGTTCATTTTATTCTTCTTCCCTTTCTTAATTGTAACTTTCCTCTCCAAAACTTGGTTCCCCTTGTCCCCAGTAAATTTACTTATTTGTTTAATTGTAGAGCGTACAAGAAGTTGTTTCAGAATTGTTAACCCACAGCTATGAAAAAGAAGCTGTTAGAGTTTGGTATCTGTTCCTTTGTCTTTAGCCTGAGGGCAGAGCTTGCTAATGACTGTGTTCGTGCTACTTGGGTTAGTTCCCCTCCCCGCCTCCCTTCACTGTAGGTGTTATTCAACTGAAATACGTTTCTGTTTGTGTTGAATTTAGGGTTCCCCCATCCTTACTGATTTATTTTCGTGTGTGTGTGTGTGTAACATACACATGGCCCCAAAACTCAGCAATGTATGGAAAGGTATATTCAGAAAAGTGTCACACACCTCTCTGTTTTTTACCTTTTTCTTTTTTATCCCATGTGTGCTCTGTAGGTAACCAATTTCATTAGTCCCTGGTTTATTCTTTTTGTTTTTTTTTGTGCTCAGATGAGCAGATTCATGTATATTTTCTTATTTCTCCATCTTTCTTACACAAAAAAGTAGTATATTATAGATACTTTTTTGTACTTGGCTTTCCTTCCTTACTAATATGTCCTGGAAATTATTCTGCATCAGTTCATAGAGAGCTTCATGCATTTTTCGTCTTGCAGCTGCATAGTACTCCATAGTGTGGATATACCATAGCCTCTGTGTTTGGTCATTTGGGTTCTTTGCAGTATTTTGTAATTACAAACAGTGCTGTAATGAATAATCTAGTGCATGTGTTTTTGCACATCTTCAGGGTGCATTCTTAGAAATGAAATTGCTAGGTCAAAAGGTAGCTGTATATATAGTTTTGTTAGAGATTGCAGAATTCCTCTCGATAAAAGTCCTGCCGGTTTGCATTCCCATAGGCAGCACGCGAGGGCCCTTTTCCCCACAGCGTTGCAAACGGAGTGTGGTGTTATACTTTTCTCAGTTCTGCTAATCTTATAGGTGAGATATAGGTGAAAAATGGTATTATCGTTATAGTTTTAATCTGCGTGTTTTTTATCACGGAACTATGATATCTTATAGTTAAACAATAATATTTTTTTCGTAGACGAAACTGCAAAGGAAATCCAAATTGCTTGGTTGGGATTGGTGAACATATTTGGTTAGGAGAAATAGATGAAAATAGTTTTCATAACATTGATGATCCCAACTGTGAGAGGAGGAAAAAGGTAAGCGATCATTTTTTAAGCAATTGCTATATGGTATTCCTATTTGTTTTGTGCCTATGATCAGAAATCATTACTGATTTCAGGTAACCCATGCAGCGTTAAGATAAATAGTGGAATTTAAGACTAAACCTCTTGAATTTGGAACAATTTTTAATGGTGTGATTTAAAACAGGTACCTATGTAATCCAGTAAGCCTTTAAATAATAGTTTTAGTTTAAATGATGATTCTGTGTTTGGTTTGACATTGCTTATTTTATTTTGAACTCTTTTTAAGTCTCTTTAAGGGAGGTGGTAACTGAAGGGAACAAATTCTTGTGAATGATATTACTTTGCTTTCTTGGGCTTGTGTTTTTAAATATTACACATATAACATCTACTTTTTTTTAATACACATTAATATTTTCTAAACATTAAAGCCTGGCATTCACAAAATAGTTAGCTGTATAGATATTTTCTCTGTTAAAAAGAATGATTCTTAGTAAGTTCAGGAATTCTCAATCTTATCTTTAGAAAAAAGTTGCAACCAATGCCCTCTGCCCGCCCCCGCCCCCCATCTCCTAGATCTATAGCATAAGAGGGAACTTTTTTGGAAGTTTGTCATTCTTCTGAATGTTGGCAGTTTAGGAATGTAGCAAATGAAAAACCTATGAACACATGTTCAAAACTGCTCTTTCCTAGAGCCCACTGTTCTAATTTTAGATTTCGATGGCTGGAGAAGACTGGAGGATGACTAGAAGACTAGCCATGAGCTGTGGTGCTGTCCTCAAGTCTTCTCCACTCCTGTAGTCAGCACACATGGGGCTTTCTGAAAAGTGTGCCCTACCCCGGCCAAGAAGCTTAATGAAGGTGGTTATACCATGTCGGTTGAGACAGTTTTAACACATTTTTCATCTAAAATTTTAAAAATAATGCTTCTTATAATCGTTTTGTTTAAAGGGAAGTTTATTTTCTAATTGTAAATTTTGTATTTCTGTAGAACTCATTTGTGGGCCTCACTAACCTCGGAGCGACTTGTTATGTGAACACGTTTCTGCAAGTGTGGTTTCTCAACTTGGAACTTCGGCAGGCGCTGTACTTATGTCCAAGCACCTGCAGTGACTACGTGATGGGAGGTGGTGTCCAAGGAGAGAGAGGTTAGTGGGGTGGGTGCAGGCAGGGCGCCTGCTGAGTATGCTGCCAGCTGGATCACTTCTGAACCAACCAGACGAAGGAAACTAACTTTCCAGTGCTCGTTATGTGCCAGGAGTGGTGCCAGGTCCTCTGTAAACATTGTCAGGATTCAACATCATTTTCCCTTTTCTCTGTATATTTATCATTTATGCACCAAAATGGCTAATATTCAAGTGAAGGAAATGCATTTGATTATTCTTACGTAGCTTACATCTCCAATTTCTCTATGCAAGGTGCTGTGATTGTACTCCATTAATTTCTAGTGATTGATAAACATCAGTCAGTGAAGCAGACGAGGTTACTCTTGTGCCTAGTTTGAGAGACTTGATACTTCAGTGTAACCACGGTCTTTTGTCGTGATTCCCAAAGAGGCTGACTTAGATGATACCCTCTAAAATTGAGGTGAAATTCACTAACCTTGGCAAAATCAGCCACTGCTATGTGACCGCACTCATTGCAAATCTAGGCAGAATCAGTTTCAAATTGTTCCACTGCAGTGTTTTCATGCACAGTATGTGGATTGTTATTCCTAATTGGTATCACTTTCTATTTAGAGATTATTCTGTTTGAGATGGAACTTGCATAGAATGAACCAGATGTTTCTCCTTCTCAAAGCTGGGGGGTGGAGGGAAGTGAGTGTCTAAGATTACATAGGTCTGGGAGCTCCAAGTTGGGAACTTTTGACTCTTGCTCCCACCTGTAAATCCTGTACTTTTATATGATCTGATTTGGGCACATGGCTAATGTCTTTGGCTCTGAGAGAAAAGAGTGGATTCGCAAGCCCCACCTCTTCTTGCAGCTCTAGACAGTGGTGATGCTTTAGAGTCCTGGTCCTTGTTAATAGCAATCTTTGCTTCAAAACATAGTATTTAAAAATTCTTGTTTGTGGGGCCTCCCGGTGGCGCAGCGGTTTAGTCCGCGCTTGGCAGCCCGGGGTTTGCGAGTTCAGATCCCGGGCGCCCGCCGACGCACTGCCTGTCAGCCATGCCGTGGTGGCGTCCCATATAAAGTGGAGGAAGATGGGCACGGATGTTAGCCCAGGGCCAGTCTTCCTCAGCAAAAAGGGGAGGATTGGCAACAGATGTTAGCTCAGGGCTGGTCTTCCCCACAAAAAAAAAAAATAAATAAAAATTCTTGTTTGTTTCCTCAAAGCTTTATTTCTATAGTTCTGAATATTTAAATATAGATTAATAGTAAATTATTTAAAGTAATAGTGTATGTAAAGTATGAATAAGGTAAAATGTTTCATTTTAGCACCGTTTTGCTGATGTATAAATTTACCAAAGAGAAGACAGCTAAATAACAAGTGAAAGCTAAATTCGTTTTTTATAAAATGATGTACCATGGCCTTCTTTGGATATTGTGGCTTTAATGTTTATCTTCAAGAAATGTTTTGTTAAATTTCTAAACACATAAATTTTTATATTTCACCAAAGTCCTTCACCTTGTTCTCTGATAAGAGTGTGCATTTCTGGTGCAATCGTAACAGGCACAGTGCAGTTGGAAAGGGTTTATGTTGGAAATGATGGGATCTAAGTTCCCATCCTATCTAAGTTCTAAGATAGGAAAACCAGCAGAGTATGCGTTGAGATCTTGTAGAGTATCTAACCTGTAAAATAAGAGTTGGATTAGATAGAAATGTACTTGAATAGCTTTTAACAGCCTGCAAAGCCCTTGCACCCCCAGGAAGTCAGATTTTTATCTTTATTTTACAGATGAAATATTGACTTCCTGAAAGTCACAATTGGTAGGAAAGAGAGAAACCATTCAGAGTCCAGTCAGGAGACAGAAACTACACAATAATTGGAACAGACAAAGGATAGGGAATTATTAACAGGAAATTAGAGTAATGGGGGAATTGGTTAGTAAGAATTGAAGAGGACTTGAAAGAATACAGGAATAGCAGATGTAGGGAGCAGCCACTACCCCTAGGGCTGAAAGAGGGCACCCAGGGAGGAGTCCCTCACCCCCACTGCGCAGGCCTGAAATGAGGCCTCTATGGAGAGAGCACTGCAAGGGCTCACTAGATCGCCCAAAGGTGCTGAGATGCCTCAGTGGGGTCCCTGCTGCGTCCCTCACCTGAGAGAGTGCCCAGGAGGTTCTCAGGGTGGTCATCCAAGAGGAAGTCTTCACCAGAGGCATTCCCCTGTGAAGCTAGCAGAGGAGGTGCTGGGGGGAGCTGCTGGCCATGCCACTGGCTGCAGGAACCTAGGAGCCTATAGTCCTGAGAAAGCTGCACCACTTCCCACTCCCCACCTCCTCGCACAACTGAACCCTGCAGTGCCCTCTGGTGACAAGACTTAACCTTGCACTAGCTGGCAAAGGAGATGTATTTGTAGAGCTCATCTCTGTTATCACAGAGCAGGCAAAGAAGGGTGGATTTGGATCTGAGAGGCAATAAATTGCTAACTCGCCCAGAAGATAATAGTCAAGTGTTTTAGGGCTCTTGAGATCCATGCTTCCTATTTGCATACTTTCCCTCAACTCATGGAGACTTGCGACTCTAAAGTTCTGGGATTTTTTGCAGTACATCATTGTATTCTTCATTCAAGTTTTAGTCCCTATGCTTGAGATTCCTGTCACTTGCTCTATTTGTGGCGAGTCCACATTACAGAGATTATAGTAAAGTATTTGGCTGTCTTAAGTGAGTGGTAAATATAATATATGGTTTTTATTACTGGAACGGATGTTTCATTGTGATCTGACAGTCTAGAAAGCGTAGTCATGATTGCTGCTGCTGTAATGTATGTAGCCTCTTGTCTTTAGGGGATGTATGTAAATGGCTATGGCTGCCTTGTTACTTCCAAAGGACATGTGATTACTAATTTGTTTCTTTTAAAGTTTTAAGACTATAATAAAACACTATATAGTTTGAGGTAAGGATGTTTAATTATGTTCTCATGTGAAGAGGAAGTACATTTTTTAAAAAAGAAAAGTCACAGTTTCTAAAAAACAAACATTTTTTAATAGATTATGAGCCTCAAACAATTTGTGAGCATCTCCAGTACTTGTTTGCCTTGTTGCAAAACAGTAATAGGCGATACATTGATCCATCGGGATTTGTTAAAGCCTTGGGCTTGGACACAGGTCAACAACAGGTAAGAACCTTCTTTTTTTGAAAAATATATGAAAAGGTATCCATGTGTTCCTTAGAATGTTTATAGAAGGAAATGAAGTGAAATGCTTTTTAAAAATTAATTTTTTTCCATTTTGAATTAGAGCATTTATTTACTGTCCAGTATAACACATTTTCCTTGATCCCATTTCTGAAAATTCATATGTGGGCACAAACTGATTTGACGTGGCTCTAGTCCTTGTTCAAAAAGGCTAAGTTCAAAGTACAAATAGTTTCTGGACTATTTAACTTACTACTATTTGTAGCAGATGTTGAAAAGTAAGATACGATTTTTCTTTTTATTAACCCAAACTTGTGTTGTAGGATGCCCAAGAATTTTCAAAGCTCTTTATGTCTCTTTTGGAAGATACTTTGTCTAAACAAAAGAATCCAGATGTTCGTAACATTGTCCAGCAGCAGTTCTGTGGGGAGTATGCTTATGTAACTGTGTAAGTGTGTTTCGGCTTTTTCGTGGTACATTTTATTCTAAGACAGCTGCTCATTTGTTATCTAATTTTCAGTTCAGTTCCAAGTTATAGCTTTAGTGGGCTGTCATGGGACCTGAAATATTTATAGTAATACATTTCCATGGGAACACGTAAACAACTGACTTGATAATTGCCATTGAACCCATCCGGGTGTTGGGAACTCGGTCTGATTGAGCTCTTGCCATTTGCTTTATGGCTGTGGAGTGAGCTGAAAGAGTGAGGTTGGAGCTGGCTGGAGTACTAAGAGTAAATGTAAAAGAACTCGTAAAAATTGTCCTAATCATAAAATACGTGGCCTCACCAATCACTTCCTTTTTTATTTATTCTTTAAATATACATAGTGTAAATAATTTCTGTGAAAAAGAACTAAGGTAAAAAATGCTTTCCATATTTTTAGGATGTAATACAGTGGAACTTTATTGCTTTTCCCACCCTGATCTTAATTTTATCACTCTTTTATTATAGTTGCAATCAGTGTGGCAGAGAGTCTAAGCTTTTATCCAAGTTTTATGAACTGGAGTTAAATATCCAAGGGCACAAACAGTTAACAGATTGTATCTCGGAATTTTTGAAGGTATTCAAATTTTAATGTATATGTTGTTTCTGCTCGTTAACAGCTAAATGCTATTCTGAATGTTTTTTGATTTAATGGATAAATTCATTCAACTTTTTCTAGATATGAAGTGTCTCTTTATGTAATGATCTAGGAGAAACTCTGTAAATTATAAGATATTGAAGCAGGCTGTGTCTTAAAATAATTTTTGGTTATTTCAGGTTATTTTATATGTCAGATTATGTATGGGTAAAAATTTGTGAGTTGAGTGTAGTAGAGTATTTAAGGAGATCTAAGCTCTGTTACCATCGGGTTAATTTACCTTTTCATTTAATGAGAACTAGAATGTGTTGAATGCAGATATTTTTACCTCAATATGGTCCTTCTTCAATCCCTCCACTCCATTTTTCTGCTTTCTGTATATCTAGATTTATGTAGAGCTATGGAAGTGGTTCCCTTTTGTTCTGAGTGGAAAAGCTGCAAAGAGGAAACCTTTGTACCAAGTAGGAACAGACACATAGCAAAATAGATGAGCTTATTACATAGCTTCCTCTCTTAAAATATTTTTGTACTTTCCCTACTCCTTTAGCACAACCATTAGCATGCTTGAAGTAGTCAGTTATTGAATTCATTCAGCTAAATATTGATTGAGTGCTTACTCTGGTCAGGCACCGTTTCAGCTGTTGGGGATAACAATAGTGAATGAACTGAACAAAAAAAATTGCCTTTAAGGAGCTTTTAATGTGGTGGTGTGGGAACCAGGGAAGGATAGTAAAATAAATTAAGGGAATACATGGTGTGTCAACTATAATAAGTGCTATGGAGACAGTAAAGCAGGGAAGGGGGATGGGGAATGTGTTAGGGAGGAGGGTGAGGTTGATTGCAATTTGAAATAAAATGCTTGAAGGTGAAAGAGGGAGCCATGCAAGAACCAGGGAGAAGAGTTCTGGGCAGATGAAATAACAGATGCAGAGCCTGAAGTGAGAATGTGCTTGGTGGTTTGAGGAACAGCAAGGAGGTCAGTGTGGCTGAAGTGAATAAGCAAGGGGAGAATGACAGAAGATGCAGTTGTAGAGGGAAATAAGGACCATATCAGATAAGGCTTGATAGAGCTTTGTCAGAAGTTTGACTTTACTCTGCATGAGATGAGATGCCATCGGAGGGTTGTAAGCGTAGGAGTGATACAATCTGTTTTAACACTGGGTGCTATCTTGAGAATAGGCTGAAGATGGGACAAGGACAGACAGAAGGAGTTGATGGTGGCTTGGACCAAAGGTAAGCTGAAGAGGTGATAAGTAGTGTTTGGATGTTAGATATATTTTCAAAGTAGAGCTGATAAAATTTGCAGATTGGATGTGGAGAGAAAGAAAGGAGTCAAGGATTGCTAGGGTTTTTGGCCTGAGCAGCTAGAGGAATGGAGTTGCTGTAACTGGGATGGGAAGGACTATGGGAGGAGCAGGTTTGGGAGAAGAATCAGGAGTTTGCACTGGGGCATGATACACTTGAAAGGAATAGTTCAGGGAGAAGTTAGGGCTGGATAAAATCATCAAGGGAATGAGAGAGAGACGAGGACCAAGCACTGAGGCAGGGACATGCAAACATTAAGAGATCCGAGAGATAGGGGCAGCTGGCAAAGGATGCTGAGGAGGACTGGCCAGTGAGGTAAGAGGAAAACAGGCGGGCGTGGTATCTTGGAAGCCAAGTAAACAAAGTGATGGTACTAGTATTGTATTACTTACAATAATCTGTATCAAAAAGCTATTATAGAAACATTAAAAAATATATATAGGCAAAAACCACTGTTGGCTGTAAGGTTGGATTTTTTTCTGTGCTGCTTTTTTCGCTTTGTCTCATGAATGTTGTTCAGTAATTTTAACCAAATGTGTGTGTGCATATATATGTATAGTTTTGTGATGTATAATTTTGTATTCTGGTGCCCATATGTAGTTTCCACCCTTTAAAACTGTTTTTAAGTTAATTTTGCATCCAAGTACATATGATACTTCTTTTTTTTTATTTTATTTTATTTTTTTGGTGAGGAAGACCAGCCCTGAGCTAACATCTGTTGCTAATCCTCCTCTTTTTGCTGAGGAAGACTGGCCCTGGGCTAACATCGTGCCTATCTTCCTCTACTTTATATGGGACGCCGCCACGGCATGGCTGACAGGCAGTGCGTCCGCGGGCGCCCGGGATCCGAACCTGCGAACCCCGGGCTGCCAAGCGCGGACGAAACCGCTGCGCCACCGAGCCGGCCCCATGATACTTCTTTTTTAAACCTACTCCCTTAGAATTCCCAGAAGTGGGATTATTAGGACAAAGGACCTAAAAGAAGTATCTTTAAAATCATACATTTTGGAAAGAGGCACATCAGTTTTAAATTTACATGTCACTGCTAAGCGGTGCCCGTTACCTTACGTGTCCTTCGTTATTTATAAAAGCTTGATTTTAAACAGCTGGAATGGGAGCTATTAATTAAAATGAAAGTATGCTTTACATCACAGATATTATGACTTCGTTTAAATCTTTTCATCTTCTAATTTTTCTTAACAAATATGTCTTATTTCTGATCAGGAGGAAAAATTAGAAGGAGACAATCGATACTTTTGTGAAAACTGTCAAAGCAAACAGAATGCCACGAGGAAGATCCGCCTCCTCAGCCTTCCTTGCACTCTGAACCTGCAGCTGATGCGGTTCGTCTTTGACAGGTAAACGTGTGCCGGCAGCTGTGCCTGTTTCTCATGGTGCGCTAGTAGGTACAGGTTTTACCTTAGATAGGTAATAAAATGTTTATAATTTGAAACTCTAGATTTGGGGATGAAAGTTCTAGATGGAGCCTGTGATTTTGAAATGCCAGTATTTCATGATTTTATCACGAAATTCTTAAAGAAGCCAGCCATATATAATTGAGAATGGGAAAAGTAGAGAATCCTTATTTTTTATTCTAAGAAATTGTTAAAAACTGCATAGGAAAAGCAAACGTTAGGTAGGAACCAAATTATCTTCACATTCTATATTACTATGTAAGGAACCAGAGTAAATTTTCTTATTAAACTACCCCCCACCCCCATGGGAATGGATCTTTTACAATTAAATTCAGGCAATGTTTACACATGTGCATTTCTTCTATAAAGCAGGAGCGTCTGTGGGGTTTTTGTGACTAAATTAAGACTTCTGGAAATAAGTGTATTTGGAATCAGCACTTTATACTTTTTAATCTATTGGTTATGTTTTGCCCAATTATAAGACAAGTATTATGTTTACTTCTAATCATACAGGTTTTTGGAGAATGTTGCTAAGTGAAATCTACCTAGCTACTCTGGAGTTTATTAAAATAGCTGATAGAGTTTATACATTGTTTTATGATTGTTTTAAATATAATTAGCTTTCCTCTTGGTTAGGCAAACTGGACATAAGAAAAAGCTGAATACCTACATTGGCTTCTCAGAAATTTTGGATATGGAGCCTTATGTGGAACATAAAGGTAATATTTTTACCAAACAGTGATAATTACCATGTTCAGAGACTGTAACTTGTGATCTGCTTGTAAACAGACTAGCAGTTTACTACTAAATTTTATTTGCTAATCTGCCTCTGGGAACAAAGGCTTTTTAGGTAAGCCGAGATGTAACTTCCCTTTTCTGTGAGTAAGTACATAACAAAGATGAGGTGGTTCATCAGTGTCTACCTAATTAAGAGTATAAAAGAATAGAAAATGAAAAAGACATTTTACTGTCCTGAACCCATACTTGATCCCTTAGTCTCAATACCATATCTGTACTTCCTCATAAAATTAACAGTCTCCAAGCTGCCTCCATTCATGGGTTGTTTTTTTTTTAACATTTTATCGAAAACATTAGGTGTCATAATTGCAATATTTATGCTATAATTCTTCCTATCTGTGAACACTGATAAGTTCTAGGATGCTGTGACATAGTTTGAACAAAAATAATTTACCGCTTTTTCCTTTTGGTAGTCTTTGCCTTACCAAACAGGGTGATTCTTGTTAGAAGAAAAATTGCCCATTTGTTTCTCTTGCCCTCACTGGAAGAAGTGTTTTATTTCCCTTTTAAGATTGATCTTACAATTTATGAAATTTTTAGTATAGAAGTTGCATCATAAACTCTCTCTTTGCATAAAAAGTTTCTGGAGGCAGCTTACAATAGAAACAAACCATAAAACAAAACCTTTAAAAGAAATGGCTGGGGAGGTTGAGAGTGATGTGTTAAATGTTTAAGCTTTAAAATGTGTGGTGCTCCATCAGTGCTGTGGTTGAAAACCTGCACCTCCACGGAATAAGGTAACTGCTATAGACTTTGATGCTAGCCTTTGTTATAGTTCTATTTGGCTGAATGAATAAACTTAGCTGTCGTTCACTTCATATAGTAGTTTGTTCAGGTAGTTGTTTGAAATTAGAGAAGTCTGATAACCTGGTGGTTTCTTGGGAGATGTAAAATTAGCACTTTCTTTAACTCCACTATAGGGTTTTGAATAGTTCTTAGTATTGTTATTAAATGTATTGCATATTTGTTCAATTTGTACTGTAAAGAAAACAAGGAAGATATCAAATAGACTTGATAGGTCAAAATATCTGTAGAAATATTTAGCTTTAGTGTGTTGGTTTTCTAAATGTAGTAAACTCTTAATTTTAAATAGGGAAATAAAAATTGTCTTCTTGTTTTAGAATCGTTAACTAGGACTGGTAAAATTAATCCAGTAGTTTGTAGTTACAGACCTCTTTTTCCACAGGCTGTTGTAATGTTTGCTATACAAACGTGCTACCTTATAAAGGTAGAATCTAAAAACAAATTAACTTCTGTTATAATTGCACAGGATTTGGTTCTTTCTAGGTAATTTGGAAAATTCAGAAAGCATAAAGAAGAGAAATAAAGACCACCTATAATTCTATCACCCAGATAACCAGTATTTATATTTTCCTATATTCTTATTCATATGTGTCTGCATACACATGCCCACACAAAGCTGAGAAGATAAATGTAAAAGATGATCCATTTTTAAAAGGAAAATTCATTTGTTTCTTTAAATAATGAGCCTGCAGGTATACAGAGATGTATAGACAGAGGGATCCTCGTTCCTTGAACATTTAGCTCCTGACTCCTCTTAACTCAAGTCCTGCCATATTTCTTGGGGATTTTAATATCCCTGTAGTCCCCTTTGAGAATCTGGTGACCGAATTAAATTCATAGAATTTCAGAAGAAACCAAATATAGTTATCAAAATAATAAGACAAATTTGTGTACAATAATATAGGTGCACCTTAAAGACTAGGTTCCAGTGGCTGATCAAAACTACCATAATTCTGAAGTGATGAGTATAATGAATCGATGAGTATAAATTCAGGTTAACAGTGGTAATGTGATTTGAAACTTTTTATGTTGTCTATTGGTAATAAAGTCATAGTTACTGCTAATACTTCTGTGGTTTATTG
Source organism: Tapirus indicus (assembly GCA_031878705.1). NCBI lineage: Eukaryota > Metazoa > Chordata > Mammalia > Perissodactyla > Tapiridae > Tapirus > Tapirus indicus. The sequence continues at coordinate 100,815,671 of CM062924.1, read as the reverse complement.
TGTTGATTAAAAATTTAGGGAATACTATTAAGAACTCCTGTTGTAGACATTCTTTCCAGCTGACCTCATAACAACTTCCCTCCTTCAGTGATCTCATCTTCCACCCTTCCTCAGTCCTTCTGAGGGTCACACCCTACCTTGTCCTTCCATAGTTTCAATTTCATACATCTCACTCTTCCCTATTTTTTTTCTTATAAAATATACCACATTCTTAAAAATTCAAAATACAGAAATGTATGGCTTGGAGAATTATCACAAAGTGAACCTGCTTGAGCACCACCCAGGTCAAGAAAGAAAACATTTCTAGTACTCCAAAGCTTCCCTGTACCCCTCCTAATCACAACCTCCTTCTTCCTCCCAAATGTAGCCACATTTTATGGCAATCCCCCCCCCCCCCCCCCGCCTTTTTTTGCTTTGGTGTTTCACTATATAAGTTTGCATCCCTGAACGTTGTGGTTTAGTTTACCCTTTTCCTCCTGGGATATTGCCAGGTGAAACTTAACCCATAATTAAATCTTACCCTACCGCCTCTGTTCCTTCATCTGGACTGTTGAAGATAGCTGGAGAAAAACACCATCATAGGTGTGTCCATCTGCCTCAAACATTTTATTTTGGAGAATTTCAAAATCTAATCCAGTCTTGATCTTTTAACTGAATCAGTTAGTTCATTTATACTTAATTTAGTTACTGATACTTCCTCTAATTCAAGTTTGCATCACTTTTTATAGTTTCCTGTTAGCTTGCATATGTTTTCAAACTTGTCATTTCTCTAACTGGAGAAAGGCTAGTTTTATAATCCATGATTGACATTGTTGGAATATTGGGTAGGTTTACTTCTGCCGTCTGAGCTGGTTCTTTTAATGTCTCCGTGTTTCTTCTGTACCTGGTTTCTTTGACCGCATGCTGGTTATTGCACATGGAAAATTTCTTATAGGGATTCCCTTAGGGCTGGGATGATGGCACCTCCTCCAGAGAGACCTTAGTTTTATTTGTGCTAGGTATCTGGGGTTCCCTGCTAGTTAGGTGTCATCACAAACCACGTTCAGTGCTTGAGGTCCCCTTGCTCACCCACGCTGTAAGAACCTGGTGTGAAGGCCAGTCTAGCGTCATGACTTTTTTTCCCCATTCTCTTTCTGTTGCTCTGCGCAGGGCCAAGGAGTTTTCTTTATGGTTTCCTGAGGCTGGGGAGGTTTCCTGAGCCTCTCCATAGGCTGTTTCTGGTTCACTTTACATGGAGGAACTGGGAGAGTCCAGTGTAGTAGAAAGAACAGTGGGTGGGTGAGTCCAGGTAAAGCCCTAAAATGTGGAGTGTGGAGAGGCCCACCAGCTGGGGACAGCGTGGGCTGTCTGGTTACTATTTTGTTCTTTTAGTAATTAACCTAGAAATTACGGCATGCCTACCGAACTCCTAGAGTTAAGACCTTTACCCTCTAAAACAGGACAAGGACCTCAAACCACTAAGAAATTGATCTTCTAAGTTGTTGTTATTTTTCGTATGTATTTTAGTTCTACCTTTTTTTTTAAAAAGAAACTCATAGGATGCTTTATTATATGTAGGACTACTGCTGTTTAGTTTACGCACCTCCTTGTTTATCATTCCTTTTTGCATTCTAGACCTTCCATCTGGAATCACTTTTTTATATTGAATTAGAGCTTATAAGATTAGTAAGGATCTGTTGGTGACAAATTATTTTCACATATCATTGTCTGAAAGTGTCTATTTTGGTTTTGTTGTGAAATTTATTTTCTCTACATAGGGACAATTATTTTCACTTAGTACATTAGAGATTCTGTTGTCTTAGGGCTTCTCTTGTTGCTGTGGAGAAGGTGGTTATAGTCTAATTCTTGTTTCTTTATAGGTAGCCTGTTTTATTTTGTCTGATTTTAAGATTTTTTTATTTGGTTTTTGTGTTCTGCTGTGTCACTATGACCTGTTTGGGTTGGATTTTTAATGCATTTATCCTCCCTACTAGGGCATTCAAAAATTTCTCAACCATTGTCTCTCTCTCTCTCTCTCTCTCTCTTTTTTTTCCTGAGGAGGATTAACCCTGAGCTAACATCTGTGCCAGTCTTCCTCTATTTTGTATGTGGGTCGCCGCCACAGCATGGCTGATGAGGGGTGTAGGTCTGCTCCCGGGATCTGAACCCGTGAACCCAGGCTGCTGAAGCAGAGCGCACCAAACTTAGCCACTACATCATGAGGCCGGCCCCTCAAGCATTCTCTCTTAAAATTTTTTCTCTTCTCCAGTCATTATTCTGGAATTCCTTTAGATGTGTGTTAAGACTTTCTCATTATGCCCTCTGTGTCTCCCACCTCTTGTTACTTTGTACTGCATTCTGCATCATTTCTTCAACTCTATTGATTCTCTGTTCAGGTGAACCTAAGCTGCTGTTAGATCTTTCTATAGAGTTTTTGATTTTCATTTATTGTAATTTTCATTTTTAGAAGTTTGGCTTGGTTCTTTATCATATCTGATTTTCATTTTTATAATCTTATTCCTTACTTTTAATTTTAATCCCATCATTTATTTCTTTAAACATACTTAACATTACATATATTTTTGGTTTTCCCAGTAACTGAGATGAAAATCTTTACAGGTTTTGTTTTGCTGTCTGTTGTGTTTGTTGCACCTCAGTTGTAGTGACTTGTGACCTTTTGTGATGTGTGTGTATGTGTGTGTGTGACTGAATTCACATTCCTTAGAAGTCACTTGTCCCAGGACCACATCTAACTCTTGGCTTGAAGTTTTTCTGACTTCCTAGGTAGTGTGAATTCTTGGTAGAAATATTCCTGAAAGCTAGCTTTTTAAGAACTTGCAGTGGAGATTGGGGTTTTTTCCTCCCCCCCCCAAGTGTCAAAGTAAGTATAAGGCAGATAATGTTTTCCTCTGTTTCCTGTGCAGGGCAGGTTCATTTCATCTTATGTCCTAAACCGAAGGACCCTAGTTGCACGATGGGCGTCCTCTGCTAGGCTCCTCACCTTTTGTGGACCTTTGCTTCTGTCTCTGGTCCCACAAGCCTCTTCAATGTAAAAAAACAAAGTTCAAGTTGAACAAGATTCACCTAATACTCTGAGGAGGAAATTGTTTTCGTTGTTCTTACCTCCCTAGCTTCCTGCTTTCACATAGTATTTGGCTTCTGAGAATTCTTATTTTCTTGTCAGCTAATGAATGTGTTTACCCAATATTTTAAATTATTTCCAGCTGGGATGCATTAGGTGGTTTTGGTCCAGGTATTAATCTGCATTACTGTGTCCCCCACTGAGGTACAACAATGCGAGGACTTTGTCATTTCAGTCAACTGCTGTATCCTCCGTGCCTAAAACAGTGTCCAGCATGTTTATTGTTTCTTTAGCGAGTGATTGGCTAAAACTCACTCCTTCCAGTTTTAGGGAAATAATAGTGATGAACTAGTCAAAGACGTGCAAAGATTTTTACTACAAAGATAATAAACATTGTTTATAATGGCCCTAAAATGCTACCAGTTTAAATGTCCAGCAATATGGGAGTGGTTCAATATATTTCAGTACTTGTGTATAGTCATTATAAATAATTTTTACAAGAATATTTAATGATGTGGAAAGATAATGATAAATTTATTAGAAAAACACTGCAGGTTTCACTGTTAATAGTGGTTATGTCTGTGTTGTGGGATTGCTAATGAATTTTTTGTTTTCTAATTTTTAATAATAAAATGTGTAGTAGAAGTGATCTTTTCCAACACATATATAATTTCCTCCCTATAATTGGTTTCAGTTTAGAATCTTTAAAAGATTTTGTTCAAACTTTAAAATATTTTATCTTAAAGTGTAAATGTTTATTCGTTTGCTGATGTTTTGATGTGTGGGTAAAGCCTTCTCTTCTTGCTTAAAACCACGTGCATAATACATAGGCCGTGATTTGTAGGTTTTGTTTATTTAAAGTGGACTTAAAATACTTATGAAGAAATCTGAGTGCAGAATCATTCTAAATTTTTAATGTTTCCTCCTGTTTCCAATTGTCTTGACTACACCTATTTTGAAAATAATTTTTCTTAATAACTTCCAATTTTTTCTAAAACATTTTTCTTTTCTCTAGAAACAATAGCTTTTTAGTTTTGCACTCATATGTCATTGGTTTGTGTAATTAACTTTTGTAATAAGTTGGAAAATATGAAGTTGATTCTTGGGAAGCATATGGCTCAGTTTATGCAGAAAGGCAAAGTATGCTACAGAGTAGCTTCATAGCCCTGAGTGCCCAGGACGCCATAGCTTTTCATCCATAGATTTTGCAGAGGGAATGGAGCATTAATACAGTGAGCTGCTTGAGATAATGTCTGCTACATTATTTTGTAAGACCTAATTTTTTTTATCTTAGATGATATGTTTTGAATTCTATCAGATGCAAAAAGAGTTGTAATTATTACAATTCAGGCTAAGGATATAATAAGAAATACTGTTAATCAAAATGTCTTTCACTTTCTCCCTCTTTCCTTCTCTAGGTGGGTCCTATGTGTACGAGCTCAGTGCAGTTCTCATACACAGAGGAGTGAGTGCCTATTCTGGCCACTACATTGCCCATGTGAAAGATCCACAGTCCGGTGAATGGTATAAGTTTAATGACGAAGACATAGAAAAGATGGAGGGGAAGAAATTACAACTAGGGATTGAGGAAGATCTAGGTAAAACCTTTAAGTTGTGAGTGCCCTTTTAAAATATAAATTTTTTTTACTGGAAATATTTGTAATAAATTATTATGGTCCAAGATTGTTATGGACTATCAAGAATATTTGCATTTCTTAAACGCATATAAAATCTCTGAACGTCTTTTATTAGCAATGCTGAATTTTTTTAAAAAATGATTTTGCTCCAGAGATGATTTCCATAATCACATTCCAAGTCATGTTTTCTGTACAGTTTGAAGGCAAATATTTAATTGTCAGTTATCAGGTTAATCGTGGGCAGGGAGGGGAGAGGATGGTGAGTATTAAGCTAAAAATGATGAACAGTAGATTTAATATAGTAGGATTTGTAGTCCTTTTCTCTGGGTCAGGAAATTTATTTGGGGGAAATAACTATAGCAGGGGAACTTTGCTGCAAGAACAGTGTCTGCTCCTCCCCGCTAAGTGTCTTCTCCCATCCGTGGAGCAGTGTGTCTGCGGGAAGTAAGCTGCTTGCTGTTTTGCAATGGTGAGGTCTGTACTTGAAATAGGATCCTAGTATGTAGCTCTCATCACCCCAGTTTTCTTGGGCCAAAATACCCACTTATTCCCTAAAGAAGTAGACAGTTTTTCTGGTAGGAGCCATCTTGGCTGAGGTTTTCATCACTTTCTTACTATGTTTGTCATGTTCGGATGAGGTTCAGATTGTGGGATAAATAAGAGAAAAGGAATGGGAATAAGTGTGTGTTTCCTGCCACTGTTCTTTCTTAACGGATCAGAACCACTCTTCTAAGGTGTCCGACAAGGAGGAGCATGGTGGTTGGGATTGACTTTAAGGCATTTGGGTAATCTTTCTGCTGATGTTTGTGTGGTGACTATATTCTGATAATCTGCAGAAGTGTTTTCTATTTTTAAATCACATTTAGATGTTTATAGACATTCAGCAGTCTTGCTCCCACTTTACCTAAGTAATCCTCAAGTTCTTAATATTTGCTTTTAATTGATTTCTTATTGTGATACTCTTACTAGGAATGAAATTGACATGTAGCTTTAAATTGAATAATTTTTGTTTCATTCGACTGTTCTTTACTCAGGTTTATTTGATTCTCAATTTTAGTCAGAGAATTGTAGGACTGAAGGCATTGTTAAGGCTGTCCTGTCTGCTACACAGAGGAAGTCCTAGATTTTAAAGTTCAGGAGAAAGAGACTCCACACCTGTCAGGATCCCATTGCAGCGTTTTAATCTCTCTCACTGTTACTCACAGCTTCCGTTGCCGCTTCCGTCTGTTGTTTTCTTTCTATCAGAAATAGCAGATACCTGTCCATTAAATTCCACTAGTCATTCATTACTGTGTTCTAGCATGAACTTTTATGAATCGTTTATATTCCATCTTATACAGAATAGTGAACATCTTACATCTTAATACTTTGCAGTTAAACATGACCAACCTCCTCTTCCTGCACATCCTGAGATTTTTAATTCCCCGTGACAGTGGTCTTCAGACATTTTTGCTCCTGTATTCTCTATAAGAATACTGAGCAACTTTGTATTCCTTCACTCTTTTTAAAATCTGTAGTTTTCATCATAAATTTAAGTAGTTCTAAGTAATGTAATTTCTGACATATTATAAATTTTGAAACTTAAACTGCAACATCACTCTTTTAAGAGTATCCAAATGAAGTTAAGTTACATAGAGATGCGACACCCACATCGTCCTTTTCAAAGATACAAGTACTGGTCTTTTTTTTTATAGCAGGACATTTTTAATACTTCCCTTCTCTCCTGGACTAGTATTCCCATTACACTGATCCTGCAGAATTTTATTCTAGTGGAATATACTAAGTTTTCTGTAACCATAAAACTCTAAATAGTTTAAAAACTCTGGATCGAGCTTTTTTTAAAAATTATAAATACCACTACATAATTGATCAAACCATTATAAGTATGTTATAAATTTTAAATTAAACCCGAACAAAATTTTACCATAAACACGTCTTTTAATGACATGGATGAGTTTTTTTTTTTTTTTTTTGGTCACTGGGTGAGAGGTTATATCTTTCTTTTGTAAAGACAGATGAGTGAGGAAGGAAAGGTGGAAACCATCAATGGCACCTCATCTTTGGGGTAGATCAATTTTAGAAAAGTATACGGTGAACTGAGGATCTGGTGTTGATACCTCAGAACTGTCCATGACCCCACACCCCTTGGAAGGCTACCCTGGGATGCTCAAACCCAATTTGAAGATCACTTCCATGTGATGTACTTGCCACATAAAACACCTCATAATGTTTTCCACTTGCTACTGAATTCATAGAGATTAGTGACTAATCTTTCTGCTTGTTAGCATTTCATTTCACTGTTTTGAATGTGCCATTTTGTTTCTTTGGGCAGTTAAATTAAATCTGGATTTATTTTTATAATTTAAGACCAACATCAAAATAAACTTAGAGTAGCAGTACTTTTGTTTGTTCCAGGTTTGTTCATATGAAAAATAGTACTTTCTTATCATCTTTTAAAAATGGACTATGGGGGGCCACCCAGTGGCGCAGCGGTTTGGTCCGCGCTTGGCAGCCCGGGGTTCGCGGGTTCGGATCCCGGGCGCCCGCCGACGCACTGCCTGTCAGCCATGCCGTGGCGGCGTCCCATATAAAGTGGAGGAAGATGGGCACAGATGTTAGCCCAGGGCCAGTCTTCCTCAGCAAAAAAGGGGAAGATTGGCAACAGATGTTAGCTCAGGGCTGGTCTTCCCCACCAAAAAAAAAAAAATGGACTATGGCAGGCAGTGGGGGTAGGGTATAAACTTGTTTAAATATTCAGACATCCAAAGAGCATGCTCAGTTTGTATTGCAGTTTAATGTTTTAGATCCATGTTAAAGTATCCGGAGTGTGTATTTTAGGAATTATTTTCTCTGGCCCCCCTCCTTCCCCTCCCCTGCAAAAGAATGAACAGACTGTCGTCATTCTAATTTAGTTTTCTTTTGGTTTCTCTACCTCAGCAGAACCTTCTAAGTCCCAGACACGTAAACCCAAGTGTGGCAAAGGAACCCACTGCTCCCGAAATGCGTACATGTTGGTTTATCGACTACAAGCTCAAGAAAAACCCAACACAACTGTGCAGGTGCCAGGTAAGCAATTCTCCACGATTATATAAGGCAAATATTTTAGAGTCCCTTGCCTCAAAGGTCAATGACAAGAACAGATTGCTTTTATTTATCATGATAGGTTGATTGCATATGGTAAATGTTGGTGAAAGTAGATATAATCACAAACTTGCTTTAAAGTAGTGAGTTTTTAAAATAAAAGAGCCTTTAAAAACAGAACTATTCCAGTGACCCCTCCCCAAAGAAAAGTAAAAACAATTTAAAAATTTTCATATAGGTAATCAACACAATTAATCAAGGTAGTCAATCCCATAAGGAATCAATATTTTTAAAGAGCAATTTAGTTTTATTTTGTTCAATTTGTAAAGCACTTGTGGGTTTTAGCCAGTTATTTATAAATTTTCTTCCTGGTTTTTTTTTTTTTTTTGGTGAGAAAAGTTGGCCCTGAGCTAAGATCTGTTGCCAATCCTCCTCTTTTTGCTTGAGGAAGATTGTCCCTGAGCTAACATCTCTGCCAGTCTTCCTCTATTTTGTATGTGGGACACCACATCATGGCTTGATGAGCGGTGTGTAGGTCCGCACCCAGGATCTGAACCTTTGAACCCCAAGCCACTGAAGTGGAGCGTGCGAACTGAACCGCGACGCCACCGGGCTGCCCCTCACCCCCCCTCCTTTTATTTTTAAAAGGAAAAGGTTCTATGGCCTGAAGGCAGTATTTAGTTGTCATTTTACCTACTACTGTTCTGTGCTCTGTGGCACCATCTATTTTGGAGTGGTGTTTCTGAGCCGTTTGATGATCCCTGTTGGCTGATGATGTCATGGAGAACCAGGTGGGGGAGTTGCCTGGTGTGATTCCAATTGCTGTCTCAGTTTTACTTCTGCCTTCAGGCTGGAGGTCTCTAACAGAAAGGGAAACCACAGTAGGAAGTTGCCACCAAAATCCTAGCCAGTATTTGATATAATTTATAGATCAGCGTGGTTCTGTGTCTGTGAAAACAGGATCAAGTTATTGTTTTTTTCTTTCTGTTTTGAACAGCCTTTCTTCAAGAGCTGGTAGAGCGGGATAATTCCAAGTTTGAGGAGTGGTGTATTGAAATGGCCGAGATGCGTAAGCAAAGCGTGGATAAAGGAAAAGCAAAGCATGAAGAGGTTAAGGAGCTGTACCAAAGGTTACCTGCTGGAGCTGGTCTGTAAGATATTCTGGGACAGCACTGTTACCATTAAGTGCCGTGTTTCTTTTATGTTCACAAATGTATATGAACAAACTTTTCCCCACCCTTTCTTATAACCCACTTATGCCAGCTTATGTGCTATAAAATTACTATGTAAAACAGCAGTAACTTGATATGTAGCATTCCATATACTTTTCATTATCATGTACTTTTAAAAATGGGAAGCTCTTAATAAATTATAAGGTTTAGGTCAGCACTCTGCATATATGACTCTTGTAGATATTTCTATTTTGTGAGATATTAACTTGTTCTTAAGGAAGAATCTGATTGGGTTACTATGGAAGCAACTTGCCTGTTCTGTTTCCTTGCATACTTTGTGCACTAACAGTATTACCAGGCATTCTTTTATATGAGTAGTATTTTTTATGATACTATTAGATTAATTTGAAATTTAATATCAAATATTATGCTAAGAATAGGAAAGCTTTCTGCTGACCTTTAATTTCTTAAGAATTATCCCACATAATCTAGCTCATCCCTTTACTGTATATGTTTATTCAAACTTACTTAGTGCCTCAAAAAGGAAACCTCAACTTTTTAAGGCTGGTATGCCATTTGTAATGATCTGTTGTCTTTGTCATTTCATAGACATGAATTCCCCATACCCAATTCCTACTTAAAGAAGAGAGGCAATTTAATCCTAATTTTAGAAAATAAATACTCAACCATAATTGTACTTCTGGTTTTGTCTTTTTGATATCTTAATTTTCCATTGGTATAACTTTAGACAAAAGATGAATATAAATTGCTAAGAATAGCTCTTAAAAGTTCTTTCTAAACTACATCTTAATTTGATTCTGACCTTTGTTTGTAACCTGTTACTCTCACTCTGTCCCAAGGGTCGGGATTATCCTAAAGAATTAGACTGACCTTAATTTTACTGGAAATGAACATATGATTCAAATCTCTAAATTTATTCAAAGGAGTTGGGACCTAGAAATCTATTTTTTGAACTTTATTCACAGTTTCCTGTTTTCACTGGACAAGAGAAGGGGACTTACTGGGTCTAAAGTAAAATGCTCTTTTGAACCACCCTTTAAAACTTTAAAACCACTCTTTAAAACTCTGGTCCAGAGATGTTATCTGTCAAGTTAACACATACTTATGCTTCTCTTGGCTGTTTTCATTCAGTCTGTAAGAACCTGTGCTTATGTTCTTGGTAAAAGAATTATACCAATTATGAGCTTTATGATTTTTTTTTCCATTTGCAGTAAACTTATGTAGTAGAAAGTCCATGTTGTCCTAAAATGTTGTAAAATCCCAAAGCTAATAACCATGGTTTTGTGCTGCCAACTGAAGTCTTTTGTTATACATTTTCTAAATCTTATCTTTGTGACCCTATTTAAAGAAGAGACACTTATCCTAAAATATAAGCCTTTGGCCCATTCTATTTCTCTAAATAATCTTTTTTTTGTTTGTTTTTGTTTTTTTCTTTTCTTTTTGTGAGGAAGACCAGCCCTTAGCTAACATCCATCGCCAGTCCTCCTCTTTTTGCCGAGGAAGACTGGCCCTGGGCTAACATCCGTGCCCATCTTCCTCTACTCTATATGGGACTCTGCCACGGTGTGGCTGACAAGCAGTGTGTCGGCGGGCGCCCGGGATCCGAACCCGCGAATCCCGGGCTGCCAAGCGCAGACTAAACCGCTGTGCCACCGGGCCGGCCCTCTCTAAATAATCTTAAATTATCTCTACGTAAAGTGTTTCAAATATTTTTTATGCAACAATCTTTCTAGACTTCGTAACTTCCCAAAAGAAAATTCCTTGTGTTCAAAATCTGCACATTTAAAAAAATTATAAATAACTTTGAACCAAAATGTACATTTCCCTCTGGCAAATATTTTAACAGTTGCTTTCCCAGTTTGTTAAATGCTGAAATTTTATACAGCTTGTTATCTCCAACTTGAGAGATAGAGAGTGTTCTCATTCCCCTTTAATAGTTGGTTATCCATGCCTTTGGAAGGTGATGCTTCGGTAGTTTACTGAATCCCAAATAACAGAAAACAGAGAACCTGCCGGGAGTCTTTCTCTAGTGCAGAAACACCTGTAGCGTAAAAACTTTCTACAAGCAGAATCTGCCTTAACTAATGAGACTTGTGCTAGACCCTGGATCTCAGGGAAGCTCTTGGCAGAGATCGATCCAACTCTTTATAGTGATGGAGATTGAAAATGAAAAGAAAGAAAGCCCTCTGTGACCACAGTTGCTCTTCATTCCATGGATCCTCCAGCACACTAAAACTGGCACCCTAAATCTGGAAAACTGGCGGAGTTAATAAGTATGGTATTATATCAGGATTATAGGCCCAGTCTCTGCTTTCTTCCTTCCTATTTTACTATAAAATAATACATGATTTGTTTTAATCTTCATATCTTACATTGAATTCATATTAAACTGCTCAAAACCAAAACAATAAGCTTCACTTGGAAGTATTCTGTGGGACTTTAGGGGATTGAAGAGTGTTGTCTTGAATTAACTGCCTTTGAGTCACAGGGTTGTTGTGTGGGTCAGGGTATTGTCACCCTGGGCTTTGAATTTCAGCAGACACCCCTTGGCAAGGAGTGCTTTGTGCACTTTTAGTTTTCCTGGATTCCTCTCCTTGGGATGGGCCAGGTTCTCACGGCTCATCCTTCAGTTAGCAATGGCAGGTACTGGCCTCTGTACACCCCTCCCCAGCAGCTGGAGAAACCAGAACCCCTCGCGAATTATTCTTGAATGTTGCTCTGTACCACAATCCTGTTTTCCTTCATTTGATAGCCTTCAGATGGCTAAAAATTTTAATCTGTGCGACTATATTTGGGAAAAGATTAGATATGCTAAGAGTTTCACTTTGCTTTCTTGGATAGGGATCATTTATCTTTGCATTCTTAAGATGCTCAGTGTCCTCTCTCCCTGGCAGATTAAACTTAATAAGTGGCAAATGAAATTGGGAAGTATTTTGAATTTAGTTAACTCTGCCATGATTCGTTGTAAAATATCACAGCCATGTTACCCATACTGAGCCTTAAGGCCTCCTTTTTTATATATTGTGTGAATGTGCAATTAACTTTTCTATATTTCTTTTCTTCCAAAAAGCTCAAAATGCTTCACATATCTTATCTTTTACATTCAACAACATCCCTGTGAGGTAGGTAGAAGGCAGGTATTATTACCTTCATTTTACATATAAAAGACATGAAGCATTAGAGAGTTTAAGTGACTTGCTCAAGTTCAGTTTCTTGGTGGCAGAACTTGGAGTAGACCTTGGTCTCAGCTTGCAATCACGAGCTCTTTCTGTGCAACTGCGTTAGAGCTGACCTCTCAGAAGGCTTGCAGTTGATGATGTAGGACTTCAGCACAAAGAAGGGGTCCAATAATTCCAAATTTTGTTTTTGTAAAAATCGAAATGTTCTATATACTAAACTTAAAATGAGAGTTAGTTTTCTAGACTGGTAATTCTCAGGGAAGTATAAAATCGGTCAAAGTGGGCTTTGAGTTGATTTGTCTATCCCTCAGATCTCATCAGAAGTAGTAAATAATACAAATATATAAATTCATCCTCTGTATGTTTTCTTCTATGTTTTATGCTGGGACTCACTGGAGATCTTTGTAAGTAATCAAAGCTGGCCCTTTATCTTTAATTTTGGCTTTTAGGGAACTCTGGGACACTGTTTTCCCAAATTAAAACTCATTTTGAGGTGTTTGGTTTTATCTTAATTTTTGCAACTTCAAAATTGATATAATTCCATTCTAGTGCATTTCATCCTGGAGTTTGTTTAAAATAGCTTACTTTCTTGAAATATATAATAATGTAATGAATAGATCATGATATAGATTTGGGTGGGGAAATCAAATACCTTTTAATCGACATCAGTATCATCTTAGATGAAGAAAAAGTTCAGTGGTTGAAACAGTTGTAGAAGCGCAGTTATAGCTGATGAGGTTCATTTCTAACTTAGAACTCAGGCTTCTCATTTTAATTTTCAGATGGATAACACGTATTGATGGAAAGTGTTCATGAAAATCATGTCTGAAATAAATATAGTAGGGGTGGGGTTATGTGATTTGCAAACCAGCGTGGGGCGTGGCTTGTAGTCAGCGATCCTGGGTGTCCTGATGAAAGCTCTGATCAAGCAAGACACTTCTCTCTGTGGATGCCTCTTTTGTAGAATGTGGTTAATAATACCAGCCGATCTCATAGGGCACTGTGCATACTCGTCCCTATTGCGCACAGTTCCTTGAGCTCAGAAGAGGGGCAGTTAAATGGAGCTTTGTGTTGTACGCATTCAACATCTTCTCTGAACAATGATTCTTCTGATTCTGCTAACTTTGGACAGAGTTTGCATTGTCTTTTGAGGAAAATGAATGTATCACTTAGTCAAAAATCTGTAAAAATACATAGGCTCTTTCCCTTGCTTTCTTCCTCAGAGCCCTATGAATTTGTCTCTCTCGAGTGGCTGCAGAAGTGGTTGGATGAATCGACACCCACCAAGCCCATCGATAATCACGCTTGCCTTTGTTCCCATGACAAGCTTCATCCTGATAAAATATCGATTATGAAGAGAATCTCCGAGTATGCGGCTGACATTTTCTACAGTCGATATGGAGGAGGACCAAGACTAACTGGTAACTTGAGATGTCTTCTCTGCGTAAAGGAGGAGTAATGCATTAAGTCCTTGTGATCTGTATGATCATTTAACCCAAACTGTGCTAGACCTACAGATGTTCCTTACACCTGGCAAAAAGGATTTGCTAAATAAAGTAGAAGTTAAGCAGCATTATACGTTGTATATTTATAATGTTAGAAAAGAAACTGATACTGCTCATTGAATTTTATTGTTTTTTCCCTCTTAAAGCAGATAAAATAGGATACTTTTGAGAAAACCATATGGTAATATTTTCCTACTTTATATAATACTCTTCAGATACTTGAAGAGTACTTTGCAAGTCACATGCATCCCTGCTGTGGTGACTTCTTAACAGCGTGAGATCTGTAGATTGTTACTTGTTTATGAATGGAAGCTACTTGATTCTACCCTGAATATATGTAACCACATATATCCATACTCTGTTTGGTTCTTGTTGCCTCTCCTTACATTTTTCTTTTTAATAAGCAACTGGCAACACAGGCCCCCTCCAATCTATAGATGAGTCTAATAAACGAAATTGCATGACCATCATCACCACCCCCTTTATCCATAAATAAATGCTGTTGTGTACAACTTACTGCATACAAACTGGCATTTAACTACATGATTCAGGCCTTCTCTTGTACACATCTGGAGTTTTGCTTTCTAAATTTCTGTTTTTGATTCATAGTCAATAAATTGTGCAATGAGAAGATCTTTCAAAGAATCAACATTTCATGTGATTCCTAGAACTGTGTGTTTTCAATTGGACCATTGATTTTTCTTTTCCCCTTAGTGTTCTGTGTTTTGAGATGCTCCAATAGTTAATACCCACACAAAGCTCTTAAGCAATTAACATTACATTTGTAGCTGTCAGATACATGGACTACTCCTTCCCCCTTTAGAGCCTCAATTATTTGATTATAGTCTTGTAAAACTTGCATCTAAACCTTGTGAAATACTGTACTTCATGGTATAGATAGTTTTAGCATATTATAACATTTTGTCTCTTATTCTTCATGCAGATGAAAATGTTGCTGTCTTGATAGTTATATTACCAAAATAATTTAGGATCTATTCCAATTTGCTATATTGTCAAAATTTGTGACTTTGGTTTAGAATTCTCCTGCGTTTTGTGTTTTGTGAAGTGCTGAAAATGTTTTCCTAACAGGAAACCTGTATGTGAATAAACTATATTTCCTTTCATTCTCTTGCCTCTAGTGAAAGCCCTGTGTAAGGAATGTGTGGTAGAACGTTGTCGTGTATTGCGTCTGAAGAACCAACTAAATGAAGATTATAAAACTGTTAATAATCTGCTAAAAGCAACAGTAAAGGGGTATGTTACACAGTGTATATTGTTTATGATAAACTAGAAAAATTTCAAGAGATAGTAACCGAGTAGCTTATTATTATTTATAGGTAATAGGGAGTTCGGACTTTTACAAGAAAGAAGGGTGATGAAGTGGATGGCAGAGCCAGATTAAATTTTGCAGTGATTGCCTCTGTGGCAAAGATAAAGAAAGCTGAGTCACACAGCCTTTGTCACTGTATTCCATCCATTAGGAAGGCAGAAGCAGAGATGTGAGTCTGAGGCCTGACCAAACCAAGGCAGAGTGTTAGCCTGTCTTCTGGTACAGGATTATAGAAAGCTTATGTTGGGAAGTCATCCTGGCAGGCCTGGGGGTGTCCTCCTTAGAGAGGCTGAAGTGTATTGACAAATGGTACCCAGTGGAGCATCCTTGTCAGAAGCATCCAGGGTACTTGGAGTATGTCAAGCCCCATTCCACAGAGTACCTCTGGACTCGGGAACCAATAGAATCAGATGGCATTTATTATGTCTGGGTTTAATTTCTGTTGTATATTTCTCAAAGATGACAAAAAAGCCTACCAAGTCCCCTGAACATGCTTTTGTGTATAGACATGGACGTGAGTATGTGAGTGTCTGTGTGTGCACTGAAAGGCACAGCTGTGTGTAGTTGTGAATAGTGATCAATTGAAGAAAGTGGCCAGCTGGTTGGTGTGATTGGCATGAATGTAAATAAGGGTTAGGAGAAGCAGGGTAAGATTTAGGATGAAATAAATATTAGGTACCTGCGATTCAATAGTGAGGAGTAATAATGGCCACGGTGAGGACATGGGTTAAAAAAATGGTGTGTTCGCCAGCAGCCTTTAATGTTTATAATTCATTTTACTCGCGGCCTTTGCAAGGAGAGCAGGGAGGAGGACATTAGGAAACGTCACTTGCATGATTTCACATTCTCTCTGTTCCTCAGCAACGATGGATTTTGGGTGGGAAAATCCTCCTTGCGCAGCTGGCGCCAGCTAGCTCTCGAACAATTAGATGAGCAAGATGGTGACGCAGACCAGAGCAATGGGAAAATGAACGGCAGCACCTTGAGTAAAGGTAATGTTTGAAGCCGTGTGCAGATGGTTGCGAATTACACCACAGAATTGCAAACACTCCTTTTTAATCAAGTTGGTGTCATTCCCACCCATGTAATTTTAAAGACAATTTTTATTAAACCTAAAGCTTTCAAAAATGCCTCAGAACAAATAAAAGATTTTGAAGCTATTGAAAGTGAGCAAAGGTTCAGCAGCTCATATGAGGAATTCTTTATAATTTGGCATGCTTTGGGCTCAGGGTCTCTCTGGTTAATCATGTGCAAAATTAATTTTAATTTCTCTAAATACTAAAATTTTTTAGTGCTGCAAATTGCATAGTTTATCATGAGCTCAGTACATTTTGGTTATAGATTATCTGCCACACTTGCAGGCTGCCTTTGGCAAGCAAATGAGCTTGTGCTTCTGCATTTTTTCATCCAGGAGAGAAGGCAGCTTTTGATTAGCTTCTTGCTTATAAATTCTTCTGAGTTTCCTGAGTTTTTTGAAGCTATGGTTTCAAATAGGAAATTATGTTAATGTAAGTCAACCACCAAATTTAATTTTATAGTCAGTGTTCAAAATATCAAGGAAAATTAATGCTTAGAAACTATTTTTAGATTTAAAATGGAAACTAGTGGTTTGATCAGGTCAGTTCACTAATTCAATTAATGATCCATAAGCAATTATTTCACTTAATTTTCTTCTCTCCAAATATTAGTATTTACATACATATATTTTTATTATATTTTAATATTAACCTTTTTGCTGAAATATTCTATATTTTCTGACTCAAGCATTTTATATCGTTTAATTTTATTTAATGTGGATCTTCCCATATCGCTACCTTATTTTTTTCCTTTTTCTTTTTTTTTTTGCTGAGGAAGATTGGCCCTGAGCTAACATCTGTGCCCATCTTCCTCTATTTTGTATATGGGACGCCGCCACAGCATGCCTCGATGAGCAGTGTGTAGCTCTGCACCCGGGACCTGAAGCAGAGTGTGCGAACTTCACCAGTACGCCACCAGGCCAGCCCAACCACCTTATGTTTTGAGAAAAAAACACCAAAGCTGGGGCCGGCCCCGTGGCCTAATGGTTAAGTTGGATGTGCTCTGCTTCAGCGGCCCAGGTTCGGTTCCTGGGCACAGATCTATACCATTTGTCGGCAGCCATGCTATGGTGGTGACCCACATACAAAACAGAGAAAGATTGGCATAGATGTTAGCTTGGGTTGAATCTTCCTCAGGAGAAAACACCAGAAAAAAACCACCAAAGCCACGGTTAGTTTTCAGCTGTGATTTTTAACATTTTCAAATGTGAAGATGTTTTTCCTTTTGGTTAAAATATTTTGTTGTGCTATGTAATTCATGAACTTAACATTAGTTGTAATTTTATTGTCCTGTCATTTAAGAACCATACTTCTAGTGGTGTCATGTGACCCAGTGTTTTAAGTATTTATTTGGTGCTTACTTAAGCCTCTTTATATATCATTGACCCTTCAGTTTCTTAGTGACCCTATAGTTTCTTAGATATTTATTGACTAGCTACTTTGTAATATATACTCTTAATAATTTCCAAATCCTTATTAATCCTATGTATTTGTTAATGTATTTCTTATTTGGTCTCACCAAATAGAGAAGAGTGCTTACTTCTAATAAGTAACTTTTTGCAAAGGACTCATTACATATGAGGCACGATTTTCCATTCTGTTAGTACTCTGAAAGTCAAACAGGTGTCAGTTTAAGTAGAGTTGGATGCCATAATAGAAAGTGCCTTGATGTTGGCCTACCTTAAAAATATTTTTCATGTTGCTTTCAAAGTAACATGCTTCTCTTCTCCACCTTCCTCCATTCAAAGATTTTAAAAACCTGACTCAGTACAGACAAAGCAAAACCTGAACGCCCTTCCACCAGAGACAATCACTGTAAACAGTAGCTTTTTATAATGGTGCCTGTATAGCCACAGTTGTGTCTCTTCCTCTATCAGAATGTGTGGTTCTTTTTACTTAGTGGCTGCATTTCATTGTGTGGATACATTGTTTATTTAACATATTCTATTTCAGTTTTTTACAATGAGCATCCTTATGTGTCCTTTTACCTACACTTGCATAATTTTCAGATTATTTCTGAGAAATAAATTCCTAGATCAGAGAATTATACCCAATTATAATAACCACAGACTGACACATAGAAAGTTTGTTGGGAGCTTGTTTCTGCATGCTTTTGTCAACATAAAGAGTACATCAGTTTTTATCAGTCTGATTTATGAAAAATGACTTAGTGTCAAGACTTAACGGCTTTCAGAATTATCATTAAGGTTGATCATCATCATATATTTGAGATGTTATTTGTATTTGTGTGTGTGTGACAGAGAAAGGAGATGGAGTTACCTGGTCATGTCCTTCCTTTGCCCATTTCTCTACTTGAGCTTTTTCATGATTAATAAATATTCTTTACATATATTAGGTATATTAAAAATGTGTTATGTACTTAACCTGGTAAACGCATGGATAACTAACTATTCTAATCTCCTGAATTAAGACTTCTTTTATTTGATCATGTTGCTGGTATACACAACTACAAATTGATGGTGACATGGTGTAGACAAGTAGGAAAAGTAGATATTGGAAGAGAAATATTAACAGGAAGAGCAAAGTTCTTATTATGTGTGTTTGACATTAAAGGTTAAGTCCTTATTTCATTAGCTTCTAAAGCTTTCTATTCAACCCCTAAAAGAACAGGTAGGTGAAAATGACATGACATGTAGGTGATTAACTTGGTTTATGACACAGTATTCTGAATACCTTGACTAGAATTAATGGAAGGATATGTAAATTATTTTTCAACTTGAAAAAAGGCACATTTTCTTGCATAACCTAAATCTTTAAAAAGTAAAACTGCCATTCAGATATTTTTCTTCCCTTTTAAGGGAAAGAAATATAACACTTCTTAGCAGAACTGTGTAGAAATCACTTGGGTCTAATTTTTAGATTCTGTCTTAAAGTTTTCTTTGTTCAAAATTGTGCAGAGTAATATCTCTGCTACTTTGAACTTTAAATACAACAGCCAGAGCAGTTATTATCTGTATTTCTTTTGATTAGATGAATCAAAGGAAGAAAGAAAAGAAGAAGAGGAGGAATTAAATTTTAATGAAGACATTCTATGTCCACATGGTAAGCTAGAAGCATAGATTTTCCGTTGTTAGTCTGACTTTAGCATATCATAAATATTGTGTTAAATGTTTTGCCCTCCCTTAGGGATTAGGCCCTGATATGGCAGCTCTGTGGAGTAGCTGGTTTTCTAAACCGTACTTGTTTTGATGTTTCTGTCTCTTACCCTTTTTTTTTGTGAAGAAGATTAGCCCTGAGCTAACATGTGATGCCAATCCTCCTCTTTTTGTTGAGGAAGATTGGCTCTGGGCTAACATCTGTGCCCATCTTCCTTTATGTGGCATGCTGCCACAGCATGGCTTGATAAGTGGTGCTTAGGTCCGTGCCCGGGATCCGAACCCATGAACCCCAGGCCACTGAAGCGGAGTGTACCAACTTAACCACTACACCACTAGGCTGGCCCCTTAAATGCAGTTTTAAAACATCATTTTTATTGGGAAGTCCTTGTTTGAATTTTCATATCTTTGTAACAAAATCCCAAGGTATTTCTAAAGCCTTGTGTGTATTTAATGTGTCACAGATTTTATGTACATCAGTGACTGGACTATGCTCTATTAGAAGATTTACTACTACCATAGAGCTCAGCATTTATTGCAGATATTATATATGCACCAGGCTTTCTCATCCACTTCATTTTATATTCATTTAAGTGGATAACCTACCTTGTTTGTTACACTTAGTTTGCTTAGTAGTTGAGCAGTTTTTAATTTTGTTTTTTTTTTCATAAGTTCTTCAGATGTTTTGTGGCCCAAATTAGTAGAGTTTGAACTAGATTTTTGGGTGGGAGGGTATTTATTGAGAGTCTAAACCCATTGTTAGCTAGATTTCTATTTTTACTGGAAGAATCTTTGGGGATTAGGTTATCCAATTATGTTTGGTGAATTGAATCTCTCATGACTGGTTTGATCTTGTATCAGGAGATGTTGCTCACAGGATGAATTTAGTTGATTGGCTTTCTGTTTTCAAATTTAAGGAACAATGTTATTTATTGCAGGCTACAGTTCTAATTTTTAAAAATTCATGCCACAGTAAAAGTTAATTATTGTGAGGTCGTAAACAGTATTCAGATATATTAAATCATGGTAGTTATTAAAATATGAAACTAAATTTAGAAACATGACTGAGAAGTGGAGGGCCTTGTGTTTATTACCAATTAGACTGCAGTAAAATGACATATTAAAATGCTTTTCTGATTTCAGAAATAAATTTGTGTTGTTCTTTTCTAATCATGTAAGTGATCCATATGCAGCGTCAAAGCCAGTCGCTAAGGAAAACTACCCCCACATCAACACAAGAGGCGGTGCATCCATAGTGTCTCTGGAATCCTGTTGAAGTGTGTGTGTGTGTGTGTGTGTGTTTGTATTATTGTTGGTTTCATTCTCTTATCTTTACTGAACCAGATTGGGTTATACCGTGTACATACAAAGGAAAAGTCCCTTTTTAAAAAGAAAGAAAAAAAGGAAACTGCTTTAAAATTATAATTTCCTTGGAGCTTTTTCTAAATCAGGTCATGGAGGTCTACCTTAATCTTTTTTATGGCTGCATTGTATTTCACCATAAAGATGTACTACATTAGGATTTGGTAATCCAATTAACCTTGAAGAAAATAAATTCTCTAATTGTATCTGAGGATAGGCATGTTGGAGTAAGTTTTCATAGCCTCAGGAAATTTAAGTTAACAGCCTACTCAGAAAGAAAGTTAATTTTTACATTGTGACCTATTTTCTCTGATAATAAGTTTTTTTTTAAAGCAAAGTAATTTTGGGGGGATTATTCAAAGCTCAGTAAGAGGTGAAAGGTGAAAGTTAAGGAGATGCATTTTGAAGTATGACAAATATCCCAGCTTCGTTATTCACGAGCTGTGGTAACCCTGGGTATATTAATTTCTCTGATTCCCAGTTTATTATGTAAAGCACACAAAGCAGAGAATGATGATACTCTATTTAGAAAGCCTATAGCTTTATTACTCTTAGTAAACAGGGAGGTACATTGCCAGTGGGGGTAGAAACAGGTATATGGCTTTGGAAACTTACAGATGGTTTTCTGGGTACTGACCCATAGAGGTATGTAAGTGCAGTTCACTAATTCATCCGTTGGGAACAGCTGAAACAGTAGAAAATAGAACCACAAATGGGGCCAGGGGTGGAGTGGAGAGAAAGGCCCCGGAAAGCTAGATGCAGATATGTAAACAGTAAAGTGAGGAGGGGCTGCTGAGATTGCAGGTCGATATCATCTGGGTGTCCTGTGATCTCCTGAGAAGAGGAATGGTGGTGGTGACTAGTAGTATTCTTGTTCTCTTCTGGGATTTTTAAAGATTCACGGGCGTAGGGGTGATGGTAGTAGTAATACCAAACCAACTGGATCTTGACTGGAGCTGGTTTTCCGATTGGACAGTAGATTGCTTCACTCCTTAACTTTGACTTGGTAACTTAAGAGAATGGACCTGAGAAGTATGGACACAACCTTGAAAATACCATTTCAATTCAGGATGATTTCAGTAAAGTAACAGTCAATCGGGAGAAAATAAAGTCTGCAGGAAATTGTGCCATTTGAGCATGGGCGTGGATGAAATGGTTTTGAACAATCCCAGCCGAGGCACAGAGACACCAGGATCCCAGGAAGGCCCTTTTACTGCTTCCTTCACTGGCAGGAAGAAAGATAGGAAATGCACGGCTCTAGGCTCTATGAGCTTTTATCTCCATATTTTCAACCATAGACCTAGATTAAGGACATAAAGGAATGACTGGCTCCTTTAGAGTTAGATGAAATAAAAAATTGAGAGATTTTTGAAAGTAAGGAAAGAAAGAGAATTACAGCCTTTAGGAAAAGAAGGAAAAGAGCACCTACAAATTTTTCTTAAGTTTGAGAAATAGGAAACAACTTTTTGGAGGCTATATATTGATTAAAAAATATTTTTTTTAACTCAGGGGAGTTGTGTATATCTGAAAACGAAAGAAGGCTTGTTTCTAAAGAGGCTTGGAGCAAACTGCAGCAGTACTTTCCAAAGGCTCCTGAGTTTCCAAGTTACAAAGAATGCTGTTCACAGTGCAAGGTACTGATCGCTGTCCTGACGTGGAAATCGCATGCCGCCTCCCGGCATTGACTCCCCGGGAGAATTAACTGTACTCTTTGTGGGGGTGTAGGGAGGAGGAAGTCCTGTGCTGTCAGCAGGAGATGGTTGATTGCCTCGTTCTCTTTCAGATTTTAGAAAGAGAAGGGGAAGAAAATGAAGCTTTACATAAGATGATTGCAAACGAGCAAAAGACTTCTCTTCCGAATTTGTTCCAGGACAAAAACAGACCCTGTCTCAGTAACTGGCCAGAGGTATAATGATTCCCACAACGGGTAGAATTCATCTGACCTTTTTAAGGTCTTTGCCAAATTCCTGGTAGTCTGTTTCAGAGCAACCCAGAGCTGCTCTAATTCTCACTGGTTTAGTTATTTAATCGGAATTTACTCTAATTTGCTATTTCTCGGTGGAGGGCTGTATTTCCATTTTATTTTTAAAACTTGAAAAAGGAAAACCACAGTGTATGGAAAAACATTTTCCCTAAAGGATTTAGGTTAAGAATGCAGTGAATTAATGGCTGCTCTCATGTGATTTTTCTATTCTAGGACACGGATGTCCTCTACATTGTGTCACAGTTTTTTGTAGAAGAATGGCGGAAATTTGTTAGGTAGAAACCAGAAATTTTCTATTTCCTTTTGTTGTTGTTGTTGATTCTAGTATTTTTAAAAATTTATGGATTCTGATCCTGGTACCCTTCATGGTTACTCTTACTAGCATATACTGAAAGCTTTCTTTTAAGTTAAATGAATAATCCTAAGAAATGCATTTAATTACTAGTATCCTTTTAAATAGATCTTTACTTTTAAATAATTATCTTAAAAATCTTCTCTTTAGTCATGCAATAGTGACGTGTATTGATCCTCCTTGTCTCATTTGGGTAGAAAACCTACCAGATGTAGTCCCGTGTCATCGGTGGGAAACAGCGCTCTTCTGTGTCCCCACGGGGGGCTCATGTTTACGTTTGCTTCCATGACCAAAGAAGATTCTAAACTGTGAGTTTCTTCTCTTCATGCGACTTTTCTGTTTCTACTGATTAATAAAGTGTGTTTTGGAAATTTTTCATCTGACATAAACAGTCTATTTTAAGAAGTGAGTCCTTTGCTGAATTGTGGGGTTTTTTTCCTTTTATATGCTCTACTAGAGTGAGCACTTGTCCTTTTTAAAAAAGAAAGACTGATTCTCCATGAGAGGCAAGAGGCTCCCCGAGGCTGCCTCGCTCTTGGTGTTTCTTCCTTCTCTTCCTGGAGCCCTGCTTTCTCCTTCCAGGCTGCTGGCAGCCAGTACAGTGTCTCTAGGTAGACGGTTTTTCCAGAATTACATAATCAGTTTCAGAAATCACCAGGTTTCAGAAAGTAAAGGAAGAGGAAGGCAGCATGGCTCCCAAGCAAAGCCACTGGGCTGGTCATCTGGAATTCTGGGGTCTCAATCAAAATTTTGTTTCACTCCTCAAGAGCTTCCAAAAGGACTGATCTATGAAATTCACCCTGATGTTGCCATTTTATCTTTTGAAATAAATAATTTTTAAATATGTAAGAGAAGGTAGAATGTAAACTTTTCCTGTCAACCATGAAAAGAAAATTGAATCACATAAATAAGAATTCCCTTGGGAGGAAGCTAGAGTGGGGGAGTTTATTATTCATATATCACTATGTTAACCTCAGTCAGGGAGCTTAGAGTTAATATATATTTTCTTCTGGGTTCTCCCTCCAGCTTTTCCCCCTTATCTTTTGTTGTTGTTGTTGTAAATGCCAGACATCCTGGGAAATATCTATAATAACAAAACAAATGAGTGTATGCCACCAACCAGCTTAAAAGTTAAACAATTCAAATATAATCGAAGGCCCCTCAGTACTTATTCTTTCTTTTCATTCCTCCTTTTCTCTCTCTCTTCCTCTCTTGCAATAACCACTGTCCTGAATTTGAGGGTTATTGGTCTCAGAAAGTATTCCTTAAAAAAAAAAACAACACACACATAGTAACATTATGCATATTTAAAAATTTTTTGTCTAAATGACATCATACTGTATTTATTCTTCTGCAACTAACTTCTACTCAACTTAGGTTTTGAGATTTAGCTGTGTTGATTCACGTTAACTCCAGTCCCTTTAGTTTCACTGCTGTTGTAGCTTTGTTTTGTATGAAAAAACTGCTACTCCTTGTGGATGGTAATGTATCTTTCCCGTTTAATTCCTGTGTATTAAATACAGCTTTTGATGATTTGGGTTTAGGAGACTAATGGATTGTGTTAGTTCTCTTAACCTCCATGTGTCTTAAAGCATGTTGTGTTTTTTTGCACAGTATAGCTCTATTATGGCCCAGCGAGTGGCAAATGATACAAAAGCTCTTTGTCGTGGATCATGTAATTAAAATCACCAGAACTGAAGTGCGAGATGCAAACCCTTCAGAAACACAGTATATTTCTGAGCCTAGTAAGTTTTCATATTGCTCTTGATTTGTATAGTTACAAGTTGACATCTTCAGGGGCAAGGAAAGAGTATGTTAATATTGTATTCTCTACTTAAAATTAAAGATCATGTGACAGTCCAAAACTAATACTTCCCAGATGGGAACTATCATATTATCATCTCATTATTTGTATGTTTATTTGTCGGCAGTAAATGGATTTCTTTATTATTATTTGCATATAATAGAATACAACAATTAATAGAAAATATGAGTAATAGTTTAATGAATACTCACTGGTAACTTTGATATACGCTTTTAGATCTTTGGTTCTTCGACAGTAATTCCTCAGCCACTTCTATTTTACTATTTTTTTAGAACTTTGTCCAGAATGCAGAGAAGGTTTATTGTGTCAACAGCAGAGGGACCTGCGTGAATACACTCAAGCCACCATCTATGTCCATAAAGTTGTGGATAATAAAAAGGTACCAGTCCCTCTTGTGGCCATAACCAGTAATGATCAAGCTTGCTTTTTGACTTGCTGTTGGATTTTTCACTGCAGACTGCCTGGGATTACATTTTTGTATGCTTGGAGCTATTTGGCATAAGAATTGAAATTGGACAAGAATTGAAAGTGAATAGTTACGTGATTATATGTGGATTTAGTCAGTTGATACACAAATATTTATTGAATGTCAGCTATGTGCCAGGAATGGTGTTGCTGCTGGGGATACAGTGAAAAAGCCAGACAAGGTACTGGCCTTCAAGAATGTTTGTACCTAGTGAGAAAGATCAAGAATGAACCTGTAATCCATAAACCCATAATTCATAAATTAATTTGGTTTCACACAGGGAGGAATGTTTTGAAGGAAGTTTAGCAGAGTGAAATGAGAGACTGGTAGAGGTGGACGTGACAGTGTTAGATAGGGAGTAGACAGGAAAGATGTCTTGAGGAGGAGTTGCTTTACCTGAGCAGGAACTGTCAGGGATCCAGCCTGGGAAATGTATTCCAAGCAAAGAGAACAAAGGCCAGAGGAATAAGCCTAATGTGTTCAAGCAGTAGAGTGAAAATCATTGTGTCTAGAGCAGCACTATCCAGTAGAACTTTCTGCAGTGATAGAAATGTTCTGTATCTGCACTGACCACTGTGGTACCACTAGACACATGTGAATATGGAGCACGTGAAATGTGGCTAGGCTAACTGAGGAACTGAGTTGTTAATTCATTTAAATTTAAATAGGCACATGTGGCTACTGGTTACCATGGTGGAGAGCACTGATCTAGAGTGAAGTTTCTTCCAGGAGGGTTAGTGATAGGGGATGAGGGACCGAATTCTGTCGAATTTTATGCATCATACCAAGGATTTGGGATTTCCTTCTAAGTGTAGATGTAAGCCACTGGATAGTTTCAAGCAAGGTCGTGGTATGATCTGATTGATGCTTTAAAAAGGTCACCCTGGCCATTTGTGTTTGGAATTGGCAAGGGCTTAACAGGAATAGGGAAGGCTGGGTTAGAGCCTCTTGCATTGATCTACCAGGATAGGTGAAGTAGACAGATTTGGGTATATTTGGGGAGCAGGGATGTTTAAACTTGCTATGGATTGGATTTGGAGCATTTTTATTATATTAGGGATGGCTCATAGGGGTAGATCCTGACCCAGATCTCTGAGCATCTCATTAATTTGATTCCAAGGTTTTGGGAACTAAAGACAAAATAGAACACATTTTATTTGATGATGGTTACCAAACATTGTTTTAGAAAGATAACTTACAAATTATGCTCTAAAGGTTTAGAGTCCTGTTTCACAAGTTGAACTAAGGCCTTCATTTCCTAATTTGCTGAGAAAATGAAGTTAATGAATATATGTCTTAATTTTTCTTTTAGAATTTTCTTAAATCTTTTGTATATATTGCTATCTAGTATAAAGTAGTATCCAATTTAGCTAAAGTTTTATTATTTATTTTGAGTTTAATGCAGTGTTTCAGAGTGCAAAAGAGCACCTCCTCCATCCTTCATTTTCTCAGTCTGAAGGAGCATGTGACTCCTGCTGTCTGCACCATTGGAGAACTTGAAAAGGCCTGGCAGTCAGTGTACTAGGGAAAACGTAGAACACCTTTGAACTTCTGCAAAATAGCATCATTGTAAAAGCCTGATAATAACAACTGTTCTGCCGAGACCAATTACATTTATGGCGACCACATTAACTACAAGAATAAATCATGGGATAAAAACTAACATGTTAAAGGAGTATAGAAAACAGAGAGCCCTTAAGTCTTGGTCCTCTGTCTGGTCTGTTATCCCACAATTGATAAAGGTGTCCTTCCTCTTGGTAAAGGTGGCCTGTCAAAGCCCCCGCACCCTCCATAGCATGCCTTCCTAGGGTCTGACCTACTTCTCTCTCTGTTTTCCTGGTGCATTCAGGTGATGAAGGACTCCGTGCCGGAGCTGAATGTGAGTAGTTCCGAAACAGAGGAGGATAAAGAAGAAGCTAAACCAGATGGAGAAAAAGATCCAGATTTTAATCAAGTATGTGTTGAAGCTGCTTTTCATTGAAGCCCCTTCTGCTGCTCTGAAAGAGCAGCCACTCCATGCCCCTGGACGCCTCCCAGTACCCTGTGTGGGATATTGGTTTTCGGCTCCCTTCCTTGTTTTTCCTCTTCCCTTAGTTTTCGTAGCACGCTATAGTTGTCCTGATTTCTCATGAAAAGCCATGAACTGCATTATTCTAGAATTAATATATTTCTTGCTATTAAGTTAAGAAAGCTAAAATATAATGTAATAATTAAATTTATAGCTGGAAAAGAAGACAAACAAGACCCATATATATCTTGGTTTATTGCTTAATCAATTTAAGTATAAAAAATTATTGAACTCATATTACCTCATTACAAACAAAATAAACAATAACAATGATGCAGTTCATAGGTAAGCTTTTTGGGTCTCTAAGCTGTTAGTCGAATGACCAGGTCAGCATGTCTTTCATTTTAATGAACTTAAAATTCTTCTATTAAAATTGCCTGTTTTCTATGTATTCTGTTATCATTTTCTACCCCTTTATTTAGTTGCTTGATTATATTCTGCCTGTTCATAGTGATACTGGAGAAAATTGTCTCAAGGACAGGAAATAATGTGGGAATATGTTTGGTTGATGTATGATGTAGATAAGTTTCAGCTTTTCAAAAAGTCAGACCACTATGTTCCACGATATTCTATAGATAACCTTAAATTCATGGAATTTCTACTCTAATTAGAGTTTAGTTTTAACAGATGAGATATTTATTTTCTTTCTTTACTGCTAAAATACAGCATAGTCAAATTATGGTTCTTCCTGAAGGAATAAAAGTGTTATAATGGCCATCTGCTATATCTGTTACAGAGCAGAGCTAGTTGGGCTTGTTGGCCTGTCTGTACACACTGGTACTGTTACTTCATTTTCACCATTGATTAAGAAAGTCTGAAAAGCTCTCTTGACTTGAATCTTGGTCTCCCTGAGGTAAATGTTACTTGTAATTTCCCAACTGGTATAGAGATATGTCAGCGTTTATTTTCCCTGGCTTGCTGGAACTCATAAAATGTTAACTTTAGAACACCTATGAAAGAACAAAATCGTGCACTTTTGTGCACCACCCTGCTGACAGCAGTTGGCCACTCTTTTGTTAAAGCTGTCCTACCAGATTTGTATTTCAGTCGGTCAGCATTGGAGGGCCCCTGTGCTTCACTGCTGACCAGATCTGTACATTTTATAGGAGTGCAGGTGTTCATTTGTGAGGGGATGTTTTCCTGTAGTAAGTAACGCCCTCCTTACAATCTGTGCCCTCTGGTCCTTGGGGTGGGTTTTGAGGTCACTGAGGCTGATGCCATGTCTCTTGATAGGAGTTTGCAAACACATCTTTGCTGCCTTCTAATCTGTTTGTTGTCAACTCTTGTTCGTGTCCGCTTTCGCCATACAATCCGTCTTCCAAGTCACAGATCTACAAACCAGTTTGTTTGCTTTTTTAGTCGGTATATTAAAAATGTGTGCGTGTGTTCATATCCATCCTGATTTAGGACTCCATTCTCTTTTCGTTTGCTTGGCTGGCTTTACCATACTGTTTTAATTATTATCTCTTGGGAGCATGGTTTTAATCAGCAGTTGGGAATCTCATCTTTTTTCAAATCTTTTTATTGCCTGTTATCACCAACTCATTTTCTACTCTTTTGGTAAACTTTGTAAATTAGTTTGTAAAGCTTGATACATATGCTCTTATTGTCCTTAGTTTCTGTAATTTCATTCTTTGCTTTTCAGCCTGAGAGTTATTTAGAAAACTCCTTACATTTTTAAGTGATTTAGGTTTTTGGGAAGCTAACTTTTTTGAATATCTACTTTCATTCATTGTGGTCATAACCACAGCAATTTTTAAAAAGTGGATGTGGAATTACTCTCCTCAGTTGTGGATGACAACAGATTTTGCATCTACAAATGTGATAGAGAATATTGGAAAACATTGGTTTTTGTGCTGTAATTATTTTTTATGCTTTATCATTTTCTTCTGTCTTCCTTCTCCTTGTTTGGATGATGTAACACTCTAGAGTGTTTTAAATATTTTTTGTCCCGTAAAAACTTTCAAGTGTAACCTTCCTTCTTTAGAAAAGAGTAGGATAGTCCCAGAAGAATGTCAAACCTCTTCAGAATGTCAGCCCCCCCAAACCTTTTCTTTGTAGTACGTTACAGTATCTCAATACATAGATAGCTTCTGTCATTGCTATTTTAAATCTGTGTAACCGAAAGTGATGCATTTCTACTGGTCGTTAATGGAGATGAATGAATTCCCTCTTCTCTCTTTTTCTAAGCCAGATCAATCCAGTTCCTTTGACTTTGACCTTATCTACGATTTAGGTTAATAATGTACCCAGTATTGGATATCACTTAGGCAATTGAAAGCCTTCTAAAACCAGTGGGCTGGTTTTGTCAGATAAGTTGGATTTAAATTCTATGGATTTTTTCTGAAAAAATAATTCTGGAAAAAGCTTTTAGATCCATTTAAAATCAGAGCCATTAAAAATATCTCGCTTAATGCTCATGGCTTTGTCATTTGGTTGTGTTTTATATTTCTAAAGTACAAATTTTTTTAAAATTTATTTATTTATTTATTTTTTGTGAGGAAGACCACCCCTGAGCTAACATCCGTTGCTAATCCTCCTCTTTTTGCTGAGGAAGACTGGCCCTGGGCTAACATCTGTGCCCATCTTCCTCCACTTTATATGGGACCCCGCCACAGCATGGCTGACAAGCAGTGTGTCGGCAGGCGCCCGGGATCCGAACCCGCGAACCCCGGGCTGCCAAGCGCAAACTAAACCGCTGCGCCACTGGGCGGCCCCTAAAGTAAAATTTTATGTTGCTGTAGGTGTTTTTCCTTATATTCGTAATTGTGGAATTTAGATCCAGTTTTACCTTTTATTTCAACAGTCGAGATTGAGAAACATGTTTCATCAACTTTGATTTTTTTTTTTTTTGAACTCCCATGTTCACGTAACTTCTTCCGAATGTTGGAATCACCCGTGTATCTGTTCAGGCGCAGGGCCAGAGCTGAACCTCGCCTCGTGCGGCACCCAGCCAGCGAGCCTCACCCTGGACAAACACTCTTCTCTGTTTGCGTCCTGATCCTCTTCTGCTTCGTAAATCTCTGGGGCTCCGTTGGTAATGAACATGTGGCATCTGTGCCCATAATGACTCCTAAACCGCTCTGCGTATGCACAGCTGACACTCAGTCACAACTACGGAAACCAGGGCTGGGGGCAGGGGGTGGAGGGGAGGTTACCTCATCCAGATTTAATTAAATCAGGGGAAAAGACTTTTTAAAAATCTTGTTTCTTTCATTCCCTGGCCTGGTTAGCAGAAGGATCTTGACTGTTTGTTAACCTCTTGATGAGGCATTTGTAGGAGTATTGTAGAAAGACATTTGATTCTTATCTTTTATATTTTCTTAAGAGTAGTACAGTATGTGTTATGTACCCATACATATGCCGGTACTTTTTTGCTGGACTCTCTTCAGGTAAATTGTGTCCATCATGACATTTCACCTCTAAATACATAAACCAGCATATAAGTAAGGACAATGTCCTATTACCCATTCTCAGATTTCTCCAGCGATTCCAAGTATGTCTTAATTCTTTTCCCTTCAAACCAGCATGCATTCAAGGTATGCACTGTTGGGTGTCACTTTAGACTATTACCTAGAACAATTATCCTCCCTCCTCACCCCCTTTCTTTTCCTCTTTGACGTTGACTAGAGACCAGTTCAAATTTTCTTAATTGAGGTAACAGTGGTTTATAACATTATATAAATTTCATGTGTACACCATTATATTTTGACTTCTGTGTAGACTACACCACCAAAAGTCTAGGTTCCATCCGTCACCATACAAATGTGCCCCTTTACCCCTTTTGCCCTCCCTCCACCCCCCTTTCCCTCTGGTAACTACCAATCTGTTCTCTGTATCTATGTGTGTGTTTGTTATCGTTTTTATCTTCCACATGAGTGAAATAATGCAATATTTGTCTTTTTTCTGTCTGACTTATTTCACTTAGGATAATGGATGGACCCTCAGGATCCATCCATGTTGTCACAAATGGCAAGATTTTGTCTTTTGTATATGGCTGAGTAGTATTCTGTTGTGTGTGTGCGTGTTATATACCACATCTTCTTTATCCATTCATCTGTTGATTGGCACTTAGGTTATTTCCAAGTCTTGGTTATTGTAAATAATGATGCAGTAAACATAGGGGTGCATATATCTTTCTGAATTAGTGTTTTCATGTTCTTTGGGTAAATACTCAGAAGTGGAATAGCTGGATCCTATTGTAATTCTATTTTTAATTTTTTTGAGGAATCTCCGTACTGTTTTCCATAGTGGCTGCACCAGTTTACATTTTCACAAGCAGTGTACGAAGGTTCCATTTTCTCCACATCCTCTCCAACACTTACTATTTCTTGTCTTTTTAATGATAGCCATTCTGACGAGCAAGAGGTGATATCTCATTATGGTTTTGATTTGCATTCCCCTGATAATTAGTGATGTTGAACATCTTTTCATGTGCCTGTTGGCCATCCCTATATCTTTTTTGGAAAAATGTCTGTTCAGATCTTCTGTCCATTTTTTAACTGGGTTGTTTTTGTTGTTGTTGAGTTGTATGAGTTTTTTATATATTTTGGATATTAACCCCTTATCGAATATATGGTTGCAAATATCTTCTCCCAGTTGGTAGGTTGTCTTTGTGTTTTGTTGATAGTCTCCTTTGCTGTGCAGAAGCTTTAGTTTGATGTAGTCCCATTTTCAATTTCTTGTGGATTGTCCCATATTCTGGATTTAGCTGATTGCCTCCTTATGTTATTGATTTTAACTTATTTCTCTATTCCCTGTATTTTCTGTAAATTGGAAGTTGGGTTTAAATATTTGATTAGATTCAGGTTTAACATTTTTTGCGAGAATATTTCATAGGCAAAGCTACATATTTTGCGATCACATCAAGAGGCACAATGTCTCATCCTGTTCTTAGTCAAACTAGGTTTGATGTCTTGATTAAGTTACTATCTTTCATTTTAAAGTCCTCAGCAGTTTATACTTAGCTTCCATGTCATTCTCAAAAAGAGAAGAAAATATTTAATACAAACAAGTTAGGATTCAGGTTGTTTATGAATTAAATTTAGTAATCTTAAAGTTTTTCAGTTTATCACCTGTTTTTGTGATTTAAGGTCTAACTTATCATTTTGCTTTTAAATGTCCTTTTTATAATAATTTTCTAAAATCCTGGCTCTTACACGCAGTTAGAAGTGTGTCTCACTCAACCTTTTCTTTTTTCAGTTTTATGCGAGCCTGCTGAGAACCTCTGACAAGTTTCCACTCATTGTTGACATTACATTTCGAATGGTTAAGGGCCCAATAAATAAACTGCTTTTGCTTGCCTGATGAACTTCATATGCACCGGTCATGCTGTGGGTAATTGCGTTGTTTCTTTGTTTTGGATCTTAGAGCAATGGAGGAACAAAGCGGCAAAAGATATCCCATCAGAATTATATAGCCTATCAAAAGCAAGTAATTCGGCGGAGTATGCGACATAGAAAAGTTCGTGGTGAGAAAGCACTTCTTGTTTCTGCTAATCAAACGTTAAAAGAATTGAAAATTCAGGTGAGGAAAATATAACATTTGTTTCAGTATGCTCTGGACTTAGAGGGCCTTCCTGAATCCCTGCTTTCCACCTATGTTTACATATGTATCTGTGTTTTTTTTCAGGGTTGATCTTTTAAACCTCTGTTTACTCATAGTTTTAGGCTATCGAGAGAGGGCTTTTTTTTATTTCAGAATGGTGTCTGCAGGGCCCCCAAATTAAAATAACTCTTTCTTTAAAAAGACTTGAGGTTTTCGAAATAGCCAAGAATCTTTCTGTGAAGATGAAAGTGTTTTTTGGATTCTGAAAACTTGAGCAAGTCCTGAGTCGCTTTCCAATAATGAGAAGCAGCGAGAAGCGTTTAATTTGTTACATGTCGAGGTTGTTCCAGAGGTTGTTCTCTCCCCTTTATTGTGCTGCATGTTCTTCTTTGACCACTTCATAGGTATTTGAGCTATTTACCAGGATCTGCTGTGAAATATAAGGGGAAATAAAAGGCAGCTACTTAATTGTTTATTCACTTGGATGAGTCAGAACTTCTTTTTATCACAATATTTTTGGTGTCAGATAAGTCTATTTGATAGAATTTTAAAGTTACCTTTATCTCTCTTTATAGAGTGGTGTTTTCCAAATTGTTTTTTAAAGGTTCATTCTAGATCATTCCCTCTCTACTTTCTTGGTATCAATGCTAAAGTACTATAAATGAGCATGCCAGTGGTGTATCTCAAAACCTAGGCAAGAGTGGCTGATAAATTCAAGATGTCTATGAAAAAAAATCTGGCCCCTAATCTGTTTCAGTCACTGAAACATCTCCAAAACGTTGACCAAATTTCCCTCTCTGCTACTTTCATGTGGCGTAGTTTACTGGTTATGAGTTTTTTCTTGTTGCTGATATTTATCATTGTAATTGAGGCAAAAGTACAGGCTTCCTTTGAGGGTGTTATGTGTTCCAGATTGTCCTGGGAACACTATTTCCCTTGGTTGAACCCACGGCTCTGAAAATAAACGTATTGGCATAATATCTTTACTCTGTTATTGTACCTTCTACATCTAAGAAAGCTTGTTTCTGTCGCTGGCTTTCTGCCTGTCAATGGTAAACCTCGAATATCCAAAACCTTTAAATTACAAAAAGAGCCCCTGTAGATAACAACATTCAAAAAGCCTGTGCTGCTTTTGTTGTGGACTGCCATTTTTGATGAATAAATCAAAAGTCAGCAGAAATAACCTCTTTCTGGGAGCATGTTACCTGCACAAATGACTTGTTAGAAGGCAGCCACAGCTGTTCAGATGAAAGCCCCACACGCGCTCTTCTTGGACGGCTCCTTTGCAATGTCCTTCCTCTCATCTCCCACTCTCGCTTCAAAGGCCACTGTGATCCAAACAGTCAAAAGAAAGGGCACTGAAATGTAATTTCCTCTCATTGCTTTGTGGTGGCAGCTTTGAAAGCTTCAGCTAGATGTGACTTTTTCCCCAGCAGCTTGGGCAGCATTGACGTTTGTGGTGGTCATGCGTGTGATTCTCAGCTGGTGGTAGTGGGTGATTTTTTTAAAAGCGTGTAATGTGTGTTTTATGTTTGATGGAGCCTTTCCTCTAGATGATACTACATTTCCACGTTAAGAAGATAAAAACCTTTGTAAAACTGTAAACGCTTTACTCTAGACGGGCCCATTTACTGTTGCTTGAAACCTTAAGAAACTTGCTTTGCCCAATTATTAATTCATCCATCTATAATGCCATGAAGTAAATAAAGTACAATTTATTCATCCTCTTTCTCAGAAGATGCTCAGTGTTTACCTGTATTATTTCATTTTTCCAAGGATAGATTTTGAGTGGGCGATATTATTGCCTGCCTTAGAAAGGAGGGAATTTTGGCACTGAAGTTAAATGGCTGGCAGCTGAAGCTGTTGCTCCTGCATTCCTTATTTCAGACAGACAGACGGACAGATACACACACACATCCCTGCAGACACACACACACACCCTTACCTGCCATAGCAAGCACCCCTACACACACACACACACACACACACACACACACACACACCCAGCTGCCATAGCAAGCAGCATAGAGCTCCTCACCTTTAGGAACAGGGTTTTCATTGTTCCTGTTATGCTCCATAGATCAGGAATGCTGCACTACTTGTTAAACAGACCTCTATAGTGTTAATTATTCTCAGGCATTCTCCTAGCACTTAGGATTTATGAATTATTGTACCAAAGGCCTCCATGCCTTTGACCAGCCTGTTCCCTCATTCTGAAATACTGTTTCTCCTCACTAGTGAACACTGTTCATTAGCACCTCTTCTACAAAACCTGTCCTGGCCTCTACTTGTAGACCTGACTCTTCCTTCCTCTGTGCTCCCTGAGATCCTACATGCACCTTCTAGAAGCCATCATCTTCACTACTTTGTTTTGCCTTCACTCATGTGAACCTCTCCAGTGTGGGTTTATTCACTTTCGTATTTCCAGCACCTAGCAGAGTATTTGATGCATGGTATGGTAGCTTTGTAATAAATGCTTCATTAGTTGTCGAGTGAATTTAAATGTCCTTGACTGCGTGCTCAAGGGGTAAAGTATGTGCATCAGCCCCTCGGTGACGGCACAGGTGTTTGCTGTTTGTCCCGTCTCAGGGGAGTGCACAGACCCTCAGCATTTAGGGATGCAGACAAGTGATCCTACGGCTAAGCAGCTGTGACGCTGTCCACATTGATTTGGCATCAGAAGCCTCCACTGGAACTGTGCTTTCTTCTTCACGGGCCCCATTTAATAACCTGGGGCTGGTTGCTCAGCCTGATGCCTGGGAGCTGGGCTGGCTTCGGTAGAACTGCCCTGTCCGTACTTCTCACTCACCAGAAAGAGGCTTATTGCTTCATAAGCAGATCATTGATGATGTTGGTGCGTCCTGTTTAATCAGTCTTGGCTTGTTTCTCAGGGGCTGATGCCCTTTTGAGAAGTCCAGTTAAGATCCTGGCCTAACGGTTAGGGAGGAGGCCAGTCTTGTTAACCTTGTTCTTATCTGTTTGTGTGCCATTATTAAGATCACTTTTCTGGTCATTTTCCCAGCTTAGAATGCTCTTGGGCCCCATTATATACACAACTGGTTCAGGGCTGCTTTGCTTGGCTCGTTTTGTCTTCCAGATTCAAAGAGTAGAGGAGGAGAGTACTTAAAAGGGTAGAATGTTTTTCCCATAACGTCACGGATATTGGTGTCATAAAAGATACATGTAATAGAATACATTCAATGAATATGTTAACTGACTTAGAAGCAAACTAAAATGAGCACTCTGGGGGCTGGCCCCATGGCGTAGCGGTTAAGTTCACGTACTCTACTTCGGTGGCCTGGGGTTTGCAGGTTCGGATCCTAGGCGCAGACCTACGCACCGCTCATCAGGCCACTCTGCGGTGGTGTCCCACATACAAAATAGAGGAAGATAGGCACAGATGTTAGCTCAGGGCCAATCTTCATCACCAAAAAATAAAATGAACACTCTTGAACTCACCCTCCAAGTCAGGAATTAGAACATATCATTGAAGGTACCTGTGCGTGCCTCTCTGTGCCCAACTCCTCCTTGCCCCCCACTGGGGCACTACCCAGAAATTATAAAAATTGAAGATTTTCTGAATTTGAAAAAAATATTTCAGTATTATACATAATAGTCTCTCTGCATATATTCAATTTTTAACACTTGGCTAGAACTGGGATGAGGTATGTGGTCTCTACTCTTAAGAAATGTGTATTTTGGTTCCTAGAGGCAAGACTCAGTCTAAGAATATGGGACAGTCCCAGGGGCTGACTTCTGTAGCCCAGGCTGCTCGCTGCGGCAGTCAGAGCAGAAGGAAGAAGAGTCCGAATAGCCTGCTGGCTATTTAAAGATGGTCTTGTGAAAGAATTCGGGCTTGACTCGATTATTAAAAGGGTGCGGGACCTGGGCATGATGGGGATGGCACTGATGGCCTTGCCCAGTCCTGTTAACAGAGGAGCTGTCACCCCACCCTCTGCTCCTTTGACTGCCCGACACCACCCGCCCTGGAGAGGTGGTAAGGTGCAGAACAAAAGGATCTGTGGGCATAATTGTTTCCTAGTTCTCTACCAGACCTCCTGAGGGTGTTCCCAGATATATTGGGATTATAGTCTCAGTAGGAATGTAGCAAGTGGGCTGACTGCAAACAGGAGTATCTTTTGTACTCTGAAGTCTTTTTTTTTAAATAGAATTCATGCATTATTTATTCAAATAACGGTATAAGTCTCGGTATTTTGCTGTATACGAACTTTGTTCTTTTATATTGCACAGATCATGCATGCGTTTTCAGTTGCTCCTTTTGACCAGAATCTGTCAATTGATGGGAAGATTTTAAGTGATGACTGTGCCACCCTTGGCACCCTTGGCGTCATTCCTGAATCTGTCATTTTGTTAAAGGTAGGTAACAGCTCCTTCGCCTGCGTGACTCTAGAAGGTTTTCATGGTACACCCCAATTTGTAAATTATGGGCGGTGATGTTCAAGGTTGCCTCGGGTCTTTGGCAGGGTGTGGTAATAAGCAACTGCCGTGAGTTTTTGCTGGCTTCTGGATTCCCCAGCTCTGGCCGAGCCACGAGAAACTTAGAGGAGGTCACGACATTGTTGGGTCTTGTGGGGTTTTGATCATTTTTGTTAAAAA
Organism: Tapirus indicus; assembly: GCA_031878705.1. Taxonomy (NCBI): domain Eukaryota; kingdom Metazoa; phylum Chordata; class Mammalia; order Perissodactyla; family Tapiridae; genus Tapirus; species Tapirus indicus. The sequence continues at coordinate 100,778,272 of CM062924.1, read as the reverse complement.
TAATAGATCCAGATGTAGCCTCCTTCCTAACTTCTGGATCAGCAGAATTATTTAACCATACTTCTACTATTAAAGCATCCCTCCTTTCCTCTTGGCTCAAAAGTACCAGCCCGGCAAGCTAGGAAATAACCACAAGACACGAGGCTTGGCCACCACAGTCAAAATACCTCTGGTTGGCTTAATAGGGTGTGGAAATTGGCTTTGGGTAGAATGGATTTAGAAGAGGTGGAAAGTGTTTAAGAAAGTAGGGGCTTCTGAGAAGTTGTCAAAGGGAAGATCACTGAACCAGCCTCATTAGCCCAATCCTGCCCTCCCTGAGGGCCTGTTTCATCACTTCCCTTTCCCTCTTTTGTTTCTTGGTGGCCAGAAGCATTGTGCCAAACACCCCTGCATCGTGTGGTAGAATAGTTCAGGTTTTTGAACTGTGAAATGTATACTTTTCACACCCTTGAGCCTTAATTCTGATGAGGTAAAGTTAGGCCCTGGAAATGATGAAGCAGACCCATCTCTACCCCTACACGCATATACACCCCTCATGCCACCACCTACCCCTTCCTCTCTTTACTTTTTGCTTTTCTTAGAACTGTAGGTTCTGTAGAATTATTTTGAAAACCTATTGAGTTGCTGAATCCTAAGGACTCTGTCTAAAATTCTAGAAACAGCCTGTATTAATTGAAGAGTTTGTACTTTAGATGGGCAGCTGGAGTCCGTACTGGTCAATGGCCTCTTGCAGCTAATCCCACCATAAGCTCAGACTCAGTGCTGGCTTCTGCCCTAAAAAGGATGTGGGTATTTTGTTCTTGATGGTGAGGAGGGATGAAAATGTATTTTTAACCTAATCAGTATCTTTAGAGAACCGGTCTGACTTTTTATTTCTACCTAGTTCATACTGCCACCAATAGCATCTTAATTTACATTAATTAAATCTGCGTTTAGTAACCTCAGGGTATCTAAACATTTCCACATCTAAAGGTGTTTTTAGGAGCAAGAAAACAATGCCTCATACAATGTGCAGTTTTGGGGGTGGAGTCTAGACCCATTGTTGGCAGGGCATCATTTGTTAATCCTGGACATCACTAGCTGTGGCTTGAACCCAATTCTCTACTAGACAGTGTTCATATTTGTGTCTTGTAGCAAAACAGTAGTTGACTCATGGGCCAGACTTCAGTGATGAGGGTCTGACATGCTCCTCCTCCGGGCTCCCATTCCCTCGTGGTGTTGAATTGTCTTCATTTGTTTTCCAGGCTGATGAACCAATTGCAGATTATGCTGCAATGGATGATGTCATGCAAGGTAAAGACGATATTGATACTGATTGGGTATTGAAGCTTTAGTCTACAATGCTTTTACTTTTAACCTTGAAAAAAGCTTCTGCGTGTTGTTAAGGTAGAATCTTACATTATTTATCTTACAAGATCATAGAAAGAGAGGGAAAGGTGTCTACAAAAAGTTTGGAAAATGGAAAGCAGAGAGAAGAGTAGTAATTATTTAGCTGAGCTGAGGAAACTGAAATAAATATAAGTCTGCAGATGGAAGAGGTCAACAGGAAGCAAAGGTAATTCATATCACAGAACTTCAGACAGGCACACAGGAATTCCTGCTCTGAAAGTAGGAGCGAAGTATGAGCCTAAAAGCAGGAATCTTGGTTGGAAAACTGTTTAAGTACTTGGACAACTCACTACCCTGTGGATCCTCACAGCCTATCCCTTTGTATCCATCACAGCCTCTTCCCCACCTGCACTTCAGAAGGGCAACTACAGTATGTTTCAGCTCTTAGAAAAAGTTAAACTAGAAAGGTGAGAATGAGGCCTGTTATGTACAAATAGGGAGAGCACCCCTAGTTCTTTGTTCTAGTGCTCGCAGCCCATCTCCTACCTTCCACACGGGAGGGAGGGGATTCCACTCTGGGGAAACTGGCCAATTTAAGAAAATAACCTAGAGATATTTAAAAAGAAAAGTGGTTCATATCCTAGGGACCCTTCAGTGAAGCCCACCTGTGCCCACTGAACAGTGTTTTCAGGTATCTTTTTAGTACCTCACACTTAAATAGGTAGAAACAGGCAGCTAAAGATCACCAAACAGTTGAGGAATGAGAGCATGGAACTGAAAGATGTCAGTCAACAGTCCGAAAAAAAGGAACCCGGAGGAAATAGACGATGCAGGAAGCATAAGAAAGCTTAAAAATTAACTATAAATAGTACAGAGAGAAAGAACAAACAATAGCTAGGGCCTATATAAAAGGAACATTTGGAGAACAGAAAAGAATGAATGAAAATGAAAAGCGATTGCACCAAAGGCCCGATATAGTAAGTGAAAATCTAAAGATAAGAGAATCCTAAAAGCATCTAGAGAAATGGAAGGAAAACCATCACATTCATAGGATGAAGAGTCAGAAAAACTAATGGAGCAGTACCCACAAGACTCAGAGGAAAAGTGAGTTTCAATCTAGAATTCTATAACTAGACAGACTTTGTTCTAGCCTCACACTTGATGGCTCTTCAAACACGTGTAAGGCCTCAAAAAATTTGTCTCGTATGCACCGTTTGCCGAGAGACTATGGGAGGGTGTGCTCTTCTTAAACGAGAGTAAATCAAGAAGGAAGCCAACAGAAACCAGAAAACAGGGATCCATTGTAGGAAAAGATGCCCTAGAAGATGGTGAATGGAAATTGCAGAACAGAAGCTCTGCAGCAGGCGGTGAGCACACCCAGTGAGACTGGAGCAGTGGGATGCAGGCTTTGGCAAAGGATGGCCACAGGGAAAAGTGGAAGTGAAAGTTGACTGTCTTGAGGTTTACAGGTCTTTTAAGAGTTTACACTTGAATTGGAGATGGTACAGAAAAAAGGAAACACATAAATAACACAGCAGTTACCAACCCCAGAAAGAAAAAAAGTCATGCCAGACAAGAAATATAACCAGGGTACACCAAGGGGTTAACTGTGATCGGTATTAATGGAGTAAAAAATAATGTAAACACTGGAGCTTGGCTTAACGACAACAAATATCACTGTGTCAGAAGGATGGATTGGGGGCAGGAGGTATGTAAGAGGTGGCAGTAGAGCTCAAGTTGTATCTGTCCTTGAGGGAGTTGGTAGACATTACCTAAAGTTATGAGATAGCAACATAAGCATGTTATTTAGAAGTAAAAAGGTTAAATACCAGAAACAATGGCTACAGGAGTCCAAAGTGGTTCCTTCTAGAGTATGGGAATGGGTGAAGGAGGGGGAGAGACAGCTCCAGAGGTGTCAGTCCACATGGCTTCTCCAGGCCTCCCCTGCGGTCATGCAGGATATTGGCTCCAGTTAAACCCTTGTTCCACCAGTGTTTGACTTTTTAAGTCATGGATGTGTATCGCTTTGATAAAAACAAAAACAGAGAAATTGTCGTCTGATTATTATCATCCATAACTTCAAAAGTAATCATGATGGGTGAGTAAGGTAATTAAAAGTTATTTTAAACTTTTCATCTTTAGGCATTGAATTGATCTTGTTACTGTCTGTCATGACAGTCTTTTCAATTTGGAATTCTTTTTTCTTTCCCAGTGTGTATGCCAGAAGAAGGGTTTAAAGGTAAGTTACATTTGTCATGTTTTGTTCATGAATGTCAGAGTCACAGTGTAATTTTCTATTAAAGTGAAGGCTATAATTTGATTTTAAAATTTAATTCAATCTGAGTCTCATGACTGAAATTAATTTTAGTTAAACACATTTTTTATTCAAGCTTCTTCATTATCTTTTTCAGCACTCAGGCCTCAGATAGGGCCTGTGTGTTAGAAGTATCTACTGCCAGATGTCCATTCTGCTTTCTTTCTCATTTCGGGGTGGGGGAGGTTGGGAAATTAGCGAGTGGCATTTTGAGATTTATATTTAACCTTTTTCCAGTTCCTCTTATCAGTCCCATCTTAGAGCAGAACAGTTTGTGTGTAACTGATAAGAATTAAAGGAGAAGAATTTGCTGAGTTTTATCAGGCTCAGTGACAAGGTTTCATTAATCTATTTAGAATTAAGGCATTTCTTGGATTATTACTTTAGATGGAGACACGGCGGTGCCTTGTACTACATCTTGGCCACTATACTGTGTACACCAATAATATTCATTATTCGTCAAATACAGACCTTTGACATTTACAGATTTAACTGTTGCCATTTTGATTCTTTGCGGCCTATACCAGAGGTCCATGGCAGGTCGTGATTTTGCCAAGGAATGAGTTCGAATCAAATACTAGGGGTTCTTTCCTAAAGCAGATGAGTGAGCAAAGCTACTGGCCTAAATAAAGCCTTCCTCTCAGTGCGGTCTTGTTGTCTACACATGACTACTACCAAGAACTCCTGGTGTGGTTAAGCAAAAAATTTCTTTATGAAAAATGGCCATCAAACGAAAGCATCAATAAAATCTGATTAACTTGTGTGAAGATAACGCGTAGGAAACACATGGCTTTCCACAGAAACATGATTTAGCTGAAAGCCTGGAGTCTGCTGATGTTTTTTTATCCTTCAACGCCAAGGGGCTGCTGTGTGTAATTGGATAACCCCTGTTGATGATACCTTCTTGGCAGATGGAATACATGAACTCTTAATTTTCAGTTCACAACTGTACCTCCACGTGTGTTTCTTTCCCCAGGTACTGGTCTACTTGGACATTAATCTTTTGAACACTTGCTGACTGCTAAGAAATGACCAGAGGGAAGAGGAGTTTGGCATGTTAGGGCATTAAAGAAAAGGTGGATTTAAGAATTAAACCATTACATGACTCTTCCAAAAGGCAGAAAACCATTCAAAAGTGACTGTCCCAAATGCCTTATGTCAAATAAAGCAGATTGCACTGAAGGACATCAGACTTGAAGGAAATGTTTCAAATTTTATATTTAAGGGGAAAGGGGGGTGGGAGGGAGGGGGCAAGTAAAGACTGAACAAGTTTAGTAGCAGTAACAGTAAATCATGTTTACATATGAGATTTATAGTCACGGGAGGGAATAAAGTTCTGTTATATTTCCTTGCTGGAGTTTCATACCAGATGCATTGGTCCATAAAGGATTTGTATCACAGTAGAGGGGACAACATTCTGCTCTGAACTAAACGTGATTCTTTAGAGACATAATAACCTGCTTACCAATACCTGTCTTTGATTCATATTTTACTTTCAATAAAGCATGAAAGTGAAGAACTTGCCGTAATTGTGGAAAAGTGTCTTCAGATTAGACTCCAGTCCGTGTCGCTGACAGCGCACCCACCTCACGCGCTGCCCAGTGGTCTGTCTCGTAGTGTCGGGACATGCAGGGGGCACCTGCGTGTCTCCCGCAATGAGCAGGGGATTGTGTCTCGGTTTTGGCTTCAAAGGCTTTTTGTTTTCAGGCATTTCAGAGAGGATGGCGAATGTTTATTACTCCAGGTTTGCTATTATCCAGAAGTGGGAAATCAAATACACCTTGCACTTTTGAAAAACCTGACCACCTTATCAGAAGAGTCAAGTGGACTGAAGTACATTTGAATACCACAAGGTTTTTATAAGATTTATCTTCCTCCTCCAGGTCATTTCTTGGATCTTGCTTTTCTTTTTGAAAGCATTCTTCCTAAATGCCCAGAGAGGATCTTTTAGATCACTTTGTTTAAAAAAGAAAACAAAAAAGTGTATGGATGGGGTGGGCTGTTTTATCCAACTCAGGATTATTGTTAATAGCAACACACAACTGAAGCAATATTCTTAAGAATATTGAAGGAATTTTAAATGGAACTTAAGACTGGAGTTTGTCACTATTTTCTCTGTCGAGTCTGTATGCACGTGTTGGGAGCAGAGAACGCTGACTCAGGCATCTCTTTTGTTAACACTTTTTTTAGCCTTGGGTTTCTGCTGGGCTTTCTCCCTCCCACCCCCTTTTCTGGAAATTTAAACTCAAATAATGGACCGAGGAGGCAGGTTTCAATTTGAGGACCAGTAGCCGTGGCAGCATCCCTTTTGAATAGCTCTTTTTATCAGAATAATTATGGCTGTTTGGTAAAATTATAACTCCGTGCTTGTGTTTCCCCTCTGTGTTTGCAATGTCTTCAGTCTGTGCCCCCTGAGGAGGCACGGGGGTGTTTAATGAGCCTGTGTGGGAGAGCTGCACACAGGACCCTCAGAAACTGTCCTAGGAACCAGTGGTTCCCACCTGGAGGTCGGCACAGGGCAAGGACTCAAGTGGAGATCACGGATAGCTAATTCTGACTTTTAGATCTCAGTCTTTTCTTTCGCCTCAAAGAAATGAAGCTGGAGCATAAAAGTAATAACACACCAAGTGACTTACTCTTTCCCAAGGGCAAGATCATGTGCAAGTTCACTTAGTGCTGGACGCAGAAGCTTCCTTTTCCCGACAAAGAAGCTGTTTGGCCAGAACAGGTTCCTTCTGGGGATTGACATAAATATGTCAGTAGCCCCCAGGAATCTGATATATTTTTTCCCAATTTGCTGTTAATAGTTTTAAAGTTGTTACTTGAGTCTTTTTTCTTTATGCAATGCTACAAAAGAACAGCCTATGTAATTCAGGCTGATAACCGAGTCTCAGTACCGGCTGCTTCATTAACTCTGCCCGGGGGTACGGGAGTGGGCCCAGTGTGAGCAGGTGATGCTCCAGGAGTCTGTCCCCAGCCCCAGCAGCTGTCGTCCTCCTGCCCTGACAGCGTCCTTCTCCTACCAGCGCCACTCAGAATGTCTGTGGCCCAGTAGTACCAGCAGCGCTGCGAAGCTTGACTGGAAATGCAGGAGCCCAGGCCCCAGACCCACTGAATCAGGATCTGCGTCGCGATCAGGCCACTCGCGCTCTTAGAAGTTTGAGAAGCCCTCGCTGGTCACACAGTTACAAAGGAATGTAGGCGTGTATGAATGGCCTTGCATTGCCCCTCTCACCTCTGTACAGGGAAAACACGTGCAAGGTGTAACTGAAAACCCATTCTTGCTTTGTCTGGATTTAGAAATAGATGGAGACCCGTTGTCTTCTGGGCTACGACCACATTTAAGTGCAGAGACTCTTTCCATCGGGTTTTTGTGTCGTGCACGTGTCCTTTTTAATTTTAGATCAGTCTTCTGTTGAAGGTATTATGAAGCTTGAGGTCCCCCTTCCCCTTATATTTCTGACCATTCCTTAATCCTAAATGAATGTGTACGACATGCTGGTACAAACTGTTGCCGTTACCTGAAATGCAGGTTGCCATTTGGACGTCTTCATTCTCTGGGGGAATAAGTATCTTGCTGTGTATTAATGAACCTTGTTGTTTAGAGTTACTGTTATCTTTTTGCCAAATTAAAAAGAAATGAGTGTCCTTTTATTTCCGTGGAATCATAATCCAGAATGAATTTTTTTGTTACTTTAAAAATGTCCAGTTGGTTGGTCTGTGTAGTCATGGACTTATTGATCAGACCCTGGTGAATATTTGAAGCAAATGCTGGAATTGAAGAACCTGTTTTAAATACCCAAAGGATGACTTATGTCTGTCTCAACAATTGGGTGCAGTGAAATGAGCATCAAAGCCTGTCTTTCCTGTTGCAGACCATGGAGGAGCATCACATCCTTTCTCTGTGGCATTTTAAGGTTCGGCTTGTTCTGTGTCACAGGGGACTGTGAACAGAGTTCAGCCCAGTGAAAAGCCAGCGTTTTCATTTTAAGAAGATTTTCACTCCTTTGCCAACATCCCTCCTCCTCCCATCATACGGTGCAGGGTTTTGTCACCAGCTGCGTTTCTAATTCTGCACGCTAGCGGTTCACCAGCCCCAACCCACAGACACTGTATGGATACCAGTATTGACTGGGGATTTGATTATCAGCATTAATGGAAGCTTCTCATTAAAATACAAATTATCAACATTTGTAAGATGGTACCACTTTGTTGGACAGCTATTTCACTGAGCAACAACTTTGTGCTGGGTCCTGCCTGCTGGGGAAGAGGCAAGTGAGAGACACAGAAAACAGCCCCTCCACCCCTGCGTCCGCAGCCTTTGTGGTTTTTTCAAGTCTGGCTGTTGAGTCCATTGGGCTAAGGAGTCTGCTGGCTATTCAGATAGCACCTACGTAGGAGGCAGGTTTGAGAATTTGGGTCACCCGTGTTCCAGATAATTTCACCAATTACCTTGTAACTAAGGAAAGTTAGCTTTGTCTTTGTCTCCTTATCTCTTAGAAGAAGGCAGTGTTTGCTGCCTGTTTACCCTCCCACATTGAGGATCAAGCAATAATAAATATTGTTGGGGTAAAATCCTTTGTGTTATTCTTTGTAATTAGACTGTACCCTTTGTGAGGAAGTGCTGTGGAATCTTCTTTTCCAGGAGTCTTCGAAAAGAGGTCTTGCAACCACATTAGCCAAGCTACCCGCAACCCCTCCTCTGAGAGCTTTAGAACATACTTTATGCTGGAAGCCCTTAGAGCTAAAATGTTGCTGGACAGGTGTTCTATCATCCTGTTACATAAATCTTTCCTCCTGGCCGGTAAGGAAAATGAAGCTAATAGCCACACAGTAAGCCGCCTTGGTTCTGTTTATTTGCAGGGTCATGTTGAAAGGTATTCGAAACACGTTGAGAATGCGTGCTGAAGATCTATGTCTTTGTGATGGGCAGGTTCTGCCCCAGAGGGCAGCTTTCAGTGTTTTGATTGTCACTGCCAGGAGCATCAGGAACAGGTGCCGGGAGCCTTGGAAGCAGGGCTCTGCAGGCACCAGGCAGCACGAAGCAATGCCGGAGACGGTGGCCAACGCTTACAGGCTGCTTCCTGATCGCAGGAGAGTGTTTTTCGTTCTTTATTTACCCCTTAAGACTTAGTGAATAATATCATTCAAGAGTAGAGTACATCGAACAGGTATTTCTTGTGCTTCCTGTTCCCCAACAAAAGCCACAGGACTAGCTTTCTCAAATTAATACAGCATCCTGCTCACCATATCACATTCATCACTTTTTTTTAATGCCTATCTTTCAGACAAGTTGGTGACATTTCTTCATATGGTGAGATTTAAGTATCTTTTCTTATTAGATTTTGGGAAGAAGAATGTTGCAGAATTCATCTCTTTCTGACTTGTCAGGAGTTGTGTGACCTCTTCTAGGTGACATTGGTCGGCCTTTAGAATTGGGACCTACACCAGCTCATTACTGGACTGAGCCTTTGCTGTGTCATCCCCCCCAGACCACAGTCCCCAAAGAAGTGGATCCTGCTGCCACATGGCCTCCGACCACAAATTCAAGTGACATTTTGGCTTTTCTCACACTGATTCACACTTGCTCATTCATGAGGCTGTCTGAATTCCCCCGAAGTTAGTTCTAAGTGCTTGTCCAACGTAATTACTGAATTGATCTCAAATAGAGGGCATCATGTTTCCCTCCAACATGCTTGAAGAAAAAAAAAAACCCTGCTTTCAAGGACTCGGCTAAGACTGCATAGGCCAGGGCCCTTGAAGTGAAATTGTTCCCTGTCGGGGAGGGAGTCAGCCTTATAAGAGCAGCTGCAACGGCAGCTTGAATTCCAGATCTGCATTAGTGCTACCAGGCAAGGCAGGCCCTGGGCCACAGGAAGTGGGGGACACACCCCAGAGAAGCCAGAAGGCCCAGGCAGCCACGGCCTGGGTTGAATCGTTGCCGGGTGGCCCATTAGCTTGTGCACACATGTATCTTGGTGTCACCCACCCTCTCCCCCATTATTCTCTGGTGTATTTGTATTTGTAACCGAGGGAACTCTAAATGCTACCAGCTCTTTTTATGATCCTGGACAGATGTGTTCCCCTTTGAACCTCAGTGTTATCTCTAAAAGGAAGTTGGATGTTTTATCAGTCTGTGAGTCGCCTCTTTGGTTGGTTGATTTCTCCAATTTTTGCTGCATGTTCTTTCCCATCTGTAGCATGCACTGTTTTTCTGGATGAAAGAGGCTCCAAGCTGTGCTAGACTGTCTAGAATTCTGGAACTAGAGCGAATTGTTTATTTTTGCCTTAACTGAGAGCCAGAGTTAGGGCTGGATCGTATGTCTGCACCTAAAACCACTCTGATTCCAGAAAACGAATTAACGTAATTAGTGCTAGACTGTTCTCGCTCCCTGAGGGCAGGGGTTCTGGCCATCGTTTTCATCGCTATAGCCTGCAGTGTGCCACATAATATGTCCTCACCAAGGAAAAACGAACACTTCAGGATCCACTAGAAGCTCTTTTCCTGTGACAGCAAGACCCCTGGGAGGGAGCTTTCTTATTACTTTGATATGACCTTTGGGCTTGTCTCTTTTGTCCTCAAAACAGGAACTTCCTAGCTCTGTTCACATTTGTGATCCAAAGACTTGTGTAACCCAAGACTGGGTCCCCCAGGGTTGCATCCTCTCTGCCGTGTCTCCAGTGTCAGTGTGGCAGCCTCCCTCCCAGACACTGAGGCCTCAGGTCCTTCCCTGACAGACGTGTCCTTCTCTGACGGACGTGCCCTGGCGCCGACTCCACTCCTCCTGTCTTGTCCTCACTGGAGTGGAACTATCCTCTTCCCCCAGCCCCCCCTGCAGCCCCCCCTCCTCTTCTTTACCGGCCCCTCCTAAACCTTACTCTGCTCCAAAGACAACACACCCGGGGGACCCACCGCTCTCGAGTTTTCTGCCCCTGCTTTTTCTGCTGGGCAGTCCATATCTCCATCTTCTCCCCTTTGATCTGGCGGGGAGGGGCGGGCAGCGAGAGGAGAGTTGTTTCCCAGAGGCGTCATTCCCATTTGAGGACTCCCTCGTGCATTATTCCGAGTTGATGGTTGTGCCACCCGTGTTTTCATTCTCCATCTTTCTTAGATGTCAGAGTTTTTAAAGCCAGCTTTCATTTTTCAGCAATTGGGAGGGAAGGAGTGGTGGCTAGGTCACAATGTATTAACTGTTTGAAAAAGAAGAGGCTTGTGCCTAGAGGCAGCCATGCGTGAGTGGTCAGTCCTGAGTGGTTTGGATTGAAATAGGGCAGGGAAAGGGAGGCTCCGGGGCCTTTGTCCAACCTCCCTCGGTACCCAGGCTCCATGCCAGGCCCTGTGCCCAGCCCCCACGGCACGTGCTCCCTTCTCCCCAGAGGCCCTGACAGTCTCAGGATGGTGCCCCCAGGACACTAGAGATTATAAGCCTTTTGCGTTGAGGTTTTCTGTAAAGAAGAAAATGCTGTAATTGAAAAGCTCCTTGATTATAAAGAAGAAATAGGCCTGGCACAGAAGTGCCTTCGTTCTTTGGTCTACGCAGCCAGGGTCGGGCACATTCAGTCTCCCGGTGCCAATAGGACCTTAGGCCCTTAGGGACCTTGGAATTGGACAATCCAGACCACGAAAGGTCATGGGTGCAACTCCTCACGTAGTGCATTTCTGCCTCACCACTGCCTCCGTCTGCCCCCTTGCTCTGGCCCAGGTGGGTCTCCTTTGTCTCCCCTCGCAGTCTGGAAGGTACCATCAGCAGTGCCTTCCTGGCCGGAGTTGGGAGCCCATGGTCTCATCTCACAGCATGGAGCGGGAGAGGGCCCTTTGGGGGAGTGGCTGGAGAAGCAGGAAGAGGCCCTGCGATTGAGATTGGAATTGAATTCAAGGATCCATCTGGCCCAGCATACATAAAAACCGAAGGATGGGAGGAGATGTGCTTCAGAGAACCCTGGAATCGTTGTGTCCTCCCCAGAAGTGTGAGCCCCGCCCTGCTGTAGGCCGGTCAGCCCAGTGAATGCTGCCCTGGATGGTCTTGAGGCTTTCAGCTGGCATTTCCCAAGTAGGATTTTATTTCACCAAGCATCTCCCAGGACCAGTGCCCTGTAGAACGGACCTGTCTAGGGCACTTCCTAAGCCACAAAATCCCTTCTGTACCATCCCTAGAAGTGCCTGGGGCAAGCTCCTTCAACTTCCCTCGTATTACAGCTTTGAACAAACCATATAGCCCTGGTGCATCCTGAGAAAGATCCAGGCCTGATGCTTGGCAGGAAATCAAGGGCCCCCAGGGGTAGGCTGGGCCCAGAGTGAGCAGGTGATGCTTTGGGAATCTGTCCTCAGCCCTCTTGGTTGTCTTGCTCCTGCCCTGACAACTTCCCTTGTTCTACCAGCGCCACTCAAAATGTCATCTGTGGCCCGGTAGCATCAGCAGTGCTGCAAAGCTTTATTAGAAATTTGGGAGCTCAGGCCCCAGACCCACTGAATCAGGATCTGCATGGGGATCAGGCCACTCATGCTCTTAGAAGTCTGAGAAGCCCTGGGCTGGGTCCTCTTGCCCACCCACGGCCAGGGGAGCTTACAGAAGGGCTGGAAAGAACTAGTGCCCCATCCCCACTTCCCCTCTGCCTTTTCACATTTGTAGGGGTGGGTGGGGACGAGGGTAGGGCATGTTCTGCTATTCCCCCTTAATTCTAATCTCTTCTTGGTTGGGGTGAGAGTTTCAGCGGGGAGTCATGGCCCTGGTCCCAGCCCCTGTGGGACTGAAAACTCAGGGGCCTGCATGTCTCACAGATTGTCCAGAAGCTGATGTAAGAATTGCTGAAGGCCCCAGATCTTTTCCTTAATGAAATACAGTCCCCGTGGCTGGGAAAAGGGAGTGGGGGTGTGGGGTGGAACTAACAATCACTTGTTAAGCACACAGCAGGTGCTCAATAAATATGTTAAATAAATGAATACTAAGTCCTACCTGTGAAGTGGATCTGTTGGACCCACTGACCTTGGAGGGTCCTGTTGGCTTGACCCACTAATTCTAAGTGGTTGATGAGATGGAGGTTTGTCTCTACCCCCTTTTTGGCCTCAGTTTCCCCAGTTATTAGAGCAAGGGGGTGAGATCCAGGGATCTCAAAGATCCTCTCTGATATTAATGTTCTGTATGACTCGGGGCCACCAAGCATACCCTCACCATTGTCCCCCACAGCTCTGGCCTTGTAGACACACTGCCTGTTTTCTCGAATCATCTAGGGTTGCCCCTTTGAGGGGAGCCCAGTCTCTACAGAGAGGTGTGTGACAACCGGGATTCCCCTCAGTGGGGAGTGGGGCCCAGGAGCCACTCAAGTGTCCGCTGGTGCTGCTGCTGCTGCTCCTCACTTGCATGTGACCTTGGGCAAGTCCCTTCCTCTCTCTGAGCCTCAGAGGTCAGACTAAGATGATGTCTGCGGCCCCTTCCTGTCTGGGTTTTCAACTCTTGTCGCGACCCCGTCTTCCTCCTGCTGCCTTCCCTCCACTTCCCCTTTAGAGCGCGGCCCGAGGCTCGCCTCCCGCCGTCCCCCGGTGAGGTTGGGAGTGGGGAGCGAGCTGCCCAGTCCAGGGAGGGTGTCCGAGAGCCGCTGACCGGCTGGGGAGGGTCACCACGGGCCCCGGCTAGGACTCGCACCAAGTGCCTCTGCGCCGAGTCCGTGCCGCCGGGGCGCAGCCTCCTCGCCCAGCTAACCCGGTGCGCCCTTCCTTCCTCCCTGCCCCTGCAGACGCGGAGCCCATGGGGGCCTGGGGCGTGTCCCTCACCTTTCCTGTCGCCCCCATTTGCCCCAGAAGTTGGCCCTCGCCCCTTGGAGCATGAGCTGTTGGCCAGACCGCTGGGCTCTCCCCCGGGCCCTGCCACAGTCGGGCAGTGCAACCTTGAGCCGGTCCTTGCCCTCTCTGGTTCTCAGTTTCCCCACCTGTAAAATGGGGGCACAGAGCGCCGGCGTCCGGACCTGCCGCGGGGGGACGGGCGGGGGGCCCTCGGCTCCCGCGCCCGCGGCCCGGGCTCCGCAGCGAGGGGGGAGCGGCGCCGGGAACAGCGCTCCGCGGTCACGTGACGCCCCCCCCCTCCCCGAACTGCGGCGGCGGCGGCGGCGACCGAGGCGCGTCCGAGCAGAGCTGCAGCGGCCGCCGCGGGCACCGGAGAGCCGAGCCCAGGACGCCCCGGCCCAGGCGCGCGGGTGAGTCCGCCCCGCCCGGGTGCGGCCCTGGGAAGGGGAAGGGACGGAGGTGGCCCGGGCTCCCGTCGGCCGGCAGCCGGACCCCGCGCGGGCGGGCGGGGCCGGCGGGAGGGTGGGGGAGCGGGCGGGGACCCCGGTCCCAGGGTCGGCGGGGAGGGGCTGGGGTTGGCCGCGGCTGGGGCGGGGGGAGCGAGGGGCCAGGCCCGGGCTGAGCCGGCGGAGCCCCCCGCCTGCGGGGGTTGGTCCAGGCCAGGCCGCGGCCGGGGGGCTCGGGTCCCACCCCCCGCGCACCCTGAGGAGGGGGCGCGGAGAAGTGGGTGCGTTCTCTCGATCCCTGAGGAGGGGCCCGGCCCTAACACCCCCAGGAGGAGGCGCTCCGGTCCCCAGAGGAGGGAGGTGGGGGTCCCCAGGTCCAACGACCCTGGGCCGTGAGGGCGGTGACGTCCTTGCCTCTCCAGGGTCAGCGCGTTCCCCCCGCCCCCTGTCCCTGACCCGCCACGGAGCGGGGCACCCGCGTCACGCAGTGGGGCGCCCCCTCGTCGCCTCCCCTGGCTCCGCAGGATCTGAGGACTCGGTGGGAATCCACAGGGGGGTCCCTGCGCCCCTCAGGGGCTTCGGTGCCAGCTGTGGGGTGCCTCGGCTTGGGGAAGATACCTTGTGTGTACACACACACACAGAGACACACACACACCAGCTCAGGAGGTGCGCACTCTCCTTTCATGGTAGTCAGACCCGACCTGTGTGTTACCCACGAGTCTTTGCTGGGGTCATACCACAGGCCTGGGGGTGGAATCAAGAAGGACACCCCACCCCTCACACATGGCACGTTGGCATCAGTCCCCTCCCTCACCAGTCAGAGGCCAGCAGGAGGGTCACTAAGAGAAGCTGGGTCAGGACAGAGCAGGAGAGAAGGGCAGAGGGGAAATGAAGTAAGGAGGTATCATTTCCTCCCGAAAGGGAGCTGGGTCCCAGGCTCCTAGCCCAGCCTGCCGCAGGGCGGTGGTCCCTTCTTCCCCGGAGTGTCCGGAAGAAGTGGGGGTTGCTGAGATTCCTAGCTAATGACAGGGGACATCAGCCGAAGGTGCCCTGAACCGGGAGAGGGCAGCAGCTGAGTGGGGGAGGGGTGGTCATGCCCAGCTGGCCCGAAGATCCCCCCACACCTCTACCCAGGGCCTCAGCCTCCCTCTAAGCCCCCTGGCAGGTGGAGGGTCTGGGGAAGCCGAGGGGTGCCTTAATGGCCTTGGAAAGGATCCCAGGATAATGATTAATCCTCAGGTGGCGGAAGCGCCTTCCCCATCCACAGCAACGTTTCAAGGTGGGGGGCTGGGATCTCCATTGCACACATGAGGAAACTGAGGCTCAGAGAGGCTCAATAGACTACCCAAGGTCACAAAGTCTCCTTCTGCCTGGGCTGGAATCAGTTCTCTACTCCTAATGGGGTGGAGTGGTCCATAGTGGACCTGCTGCCCTGTGCTGCCTGGGGTGGGGTGGGGGTGGGGGGCAGGATGGGGGTGGGGAAGCTGAGTCACGTCCAGGAGAACCCCTCCACCTTTCTTCAGGGTCCAGAACTCAGACCTTCTCCGCCTCCCAGAGCCCTGTGTTCGCCCCTTCCCACAGCCACAATGGTGTTCCCAGTCTGGGACCTTCCCTGCTCACAGCCTTCCTTGGGAAAGCCCTCTCCTCTCCTCTCCGCCCCAGGGTGCCTGCCTGGCAGGGTCTCAGGAGGTCCCTCTCCTGGCTCTAACCACCCTCCACTCCCTAGGAGACAAGAAGGATTCTTCCTTCAGCCTCTTGAAATGCAGAGGGTCTCCTCTTTGGCTCGGGGGTTTCTGCTGCTCGAGCCTCAGGCCCCCAGCAGAGTCTGCACAGGCCTGGGGTGAGGGAGCCCCGAGACCCTACTGCACCTGCCTCTCACCTGGCCCCGCCCCCTGCCCGGCTGTCGAGTTCTGGAGCAAGAGGCCCTTTGAGGACTCCCGGGGCAGGTCTGTCTTCCACACCACCTGTCTGTCTATGGAGGCCTTTGTCCTGGCTGTCAGAGGCTGCCGAGCAGCCGCACGTGCTGCGCAAACAACCGAGACCGTGCACGGCCAGACACACACAAACACGGCTCGACTCAGAAATACCCTGAGACCCAGACACAGGCACACCCAGGCCGAGACCCCTGCAACTCTGACCAGCTACAAACCCTGAGAGACACACCATCCAGATGTGTCCACACAGATGGAGGTGGTTGTCAGCAAGAAGAGCCTCCTTGGAAGCCCTCCTTGGGCTGATATCTGCTTGCATTATCTCCTTCAGGGCACACACGTGATACACATACATGCGGGAAGGAGCACAGGAAAGCCCCACGCCCTTAATAATGCACCTGGCAGATACACGCATGCACTCACCCTCGCGTGGGCCACCGTGGGTGCACACATGTGTGCATTGCATCAGCTTCCTGCATGTGGGATGTGAACTCCTCATCACTCCGGGAGGGGGTGGCAGAGGCCCCTTGACCACCTCCAGCAAAGCCTCACCTTCTTCCCTCTTTTCTGCTTCACATGAACCCAGCTTGGCTGAACCTAAATACTGGGAAACTGCCTGGTGTTTCCCCTTCAATGGACCCTCCTCTCCTGCCCGCCCTCCACACCTGCCAGGTTGCCAGAGGAACCTCTCCCCTGGGCTGTCCCTTTGCTGCCCCTGAAGGTACCACTCCATGGGCCCCTCCCAAGACAGGTGTCCCCCAGCCCAGGCCCCAGGCAGCCCTCTGGCTCCCTTTCCTTTGCCGCTTTTGCCGGGAGGCCTTGCCAAGTCCTGGTTTCTGCTTTGCTCTTCCAGCGAGGCTGGGGGCCAGCTGGTGTGAAGGGAGGGGAATTCTCCGTGTCCTCCTCTGCTTACCTCCTTGCCTGGCAGAACCTCTGCCAGGCTGGGCCCTGGCACCCTGGCTCTGCCTGTGAGAGGCTGGCATTGCTGGAAAGCAGCTGCTGAGAGGTGCTTCTGTGGGCTCAGGTGAAGTCTCCAGGGCAGACTGATGCCAGGTAGGGGGCAGCGAGGGGCTCTGGGCTCTGCCATTCTCACTTGGGCACCCACCCTAGGCTTGCCAGAGTGCTGGTTCCAAGCCCAGGCCTGGCCCAGCCTCTTGCTGACTATGTGACCCAGGCAAATCATTTTCCCTCTCTGGGCCCATCTCCAGCTCTGGGAGGCAGCTCAGCCTGGCCAAGTGAGGTGTGAGATGGCAGTCCTGTGCCAATGAGGAAAGGAAGTTTGGCTCTGCTAGGCAGCATGGGGCAAGAGGGGGCCCCAGGTAAGGACTCCAGGCAGAATGAAAACTCTAGGTCCACACTAGGTCAAGCAGGGGTTGCCAGTCCTGGGGCAGCCACCCTGGGGTCCACAGAGGGGGACCTGAGGGCAGGGGGCTGCAGCTGTAGTTTACATCTGTGGGTATTTT
This sequence comes from Tapirus indicus, assembly GCA_031878705.1. Classification (NCBI taxonomy): domain Eukaryota; kingdom Metazoa; phylum Chordata; class Mammalia; order Perissodactyla; family Tapiridae; genus Tapirus; species Tapirus indicus. The sequence continues at coordinate 100,761,011 of CM062924.1, read as the reverse complement.
TACGCCCCAAAATGTGCTCTATTTTTAGGGTGGAAGACTAGTATCTGCAGGCAGTGACTCAGAGAGGAGGAAGGGAGAAGAGGCAGAGGGGTGCTGGTGGGGAGACACCCCAAAACAAGGGGATCCCACTGGGATACCAGCCTTCCCCACTGGGAGAAAGGAGCCAAATCTGATGTTTCTGCCGTGTGCTGGCACAATGGTAGGGACCTCATCTGGTAGTGCATCCCAGGGACTGTGACAGGCACCGGGACACAGATGTGAGCTGGGTGTGGCATCCTTCGGTCCCTACCACAGCCCAGTGTGGTGTTCCTGTGACCACAGCTCAGATGAGGAGGTAAGGCTCAAAGAGGTAAAATGACCTGCCCACTCGGCTAGTAAATACCTCTGCCAGTGTGGGGCCACCCTCCCTTTTGAAGGGCCCCCTTTTGGAGGAAGAAAACCTGAATTCAAATTCTGACGTTGCCACTGACTAGGTACGCAACTTGGGGCAAGTTACTCCATCTCTCTGAGCCTCTATTTCTTTGTCTGTGAAGTGGGGATCACCCACTTTATGTACCTGGTGGGGTTGTTTCAAGGGTTAAGAAGAGTAATGTAGGCAAATACCCAGGGCAGTGCCCAGCTCATCACGGGCATTTGTTGGGGACTAAGAGGAGATGGGCTGGGAGTCGTCAGGAATCCAAGTCCAATCTCTGCTGTGTGACTTTGGACAAGTCGCTTACCCTCTCTGTGCCTCATTTCCTTTTCCATAGAATAGGGGTGATGAGCCCTTGTTTGCCTCCTACCTGGGAGTGTTGTTTGTGCAGATCAGACATGATGGCTGGGAGCTGATTTGAAAAACAGAGCTTCCCTCAGAGATATGAATGCACAGAAGGAAAAACAAACACCAGGAAAATATGGAGGAAAATCCTTTTTAAAAAACTTCAGATATTTTATTTCACCAAGAAAAAAATAAGCCTTGTCTTTGCTGTTTTGGGGTAGTGGGAATTTTTCCCATAACTTCACATTTCCAAGGCAGTTGGTATTGCTGTCCCCACGTGGGAGGGGTAGTTTTCCCTCTTGAGGAGTCAGTGCCTGGCACACAGCAGGCGGTCAGTAAGTGGTCGTCATGGCTATTGGTGGGATCCTGGGTTGCACAGTGAATGGAGGAGTGAGGTGGTGGCGTGACGGCTACAGCGTGAGAGGTGTGAGCAGGACTCTGGCTTGGCTTCGATGGGAGGTGCGTGTAGGATGAGTTGAAGGCAGTTTATTAAGGGCCTTGAATGCCAGGCTGTGGCGTTTGCATTTCCCTGAAAGCCAGTGGGGAAACCAGTGGAGGGACGGGCTGAGCCTTCAGAGGGCAGGTCTTGGGTACTGGGCCAGGCTCACCAGCCAGGAATGAGGAACTAGCCTGGCCCAGTTCTCTGCCCTGCCCTGCTGTGTAGTATGGCTCCACAGCCTGTTTCTCTGGGTCTCATTTTCCCCATGTCTGCAAAGGAGGGGGCTCCAGCATCTTCCACTCCAGGGGCAGGCGAGAGGACCAAGGCACCAGGTGGTCAGGAACTAGGGGGCTGTCATCTGTACTGGAAGGCAGGAGACCTGGGTTCCCCTCTGACCCCACCCCACTAGCTGGGTGATCTCAGGCAAGTCACCGGCCTTTTTGAGCCTGCCTTTCCCTCTGCGGAACGGGTGGATGCGGTGTCTGCCTCTGCGGTGTGGCTCCAATGAGACTGAGCTGGTGCCCGTGCTGTGTGAGTCTCAGCTGTGTCATGTCTCTGGGCGAATCGTGCTGTTTCTTGCAACTACCTGTTCCCCAGGCTCCCCTAAGAATTTGGGGCTGCTGGCATTTGGGGGGGACAGCGAGTGAGGACAGACTATGAGCCACCAGAGAGGCCATGACCTTCCCGAGCCACAGGAGCCACAGGCCGGCTGCAGCCAGGCTGTGGGGGGGAGTGGAGGGGTGAGCATGTGGGTCCAGCCATGTGCTCTGCTCCTGAGTTCTCGGCCCCAAGTCTGCGAGGGGAAGACACCCCATCCCCAGGACGGACGACAGCCCTCTCCACGGCTTCTCTGAGTTAGGGCTTCCGGGGTAGAGTGGAGGTGGCTGATAGAGAGTGACCTTGGGGACTTCTCTCTGCCGCAAGCTCAGTGCCAGATTGCTGGGGCAGCCCTGAGTCCTCCAGTCTCAAAAGCAGGGCATGTCATTGACCTGTGAGGGGCTGCCGGGACAAGGCCCAGGCTGATGGTGGGCAAGCCTCCTACCCTGCTGCCTCTTCCTGACCTCGGAGGTCCAGAGAGAGGCCATCCACCCTGGCAGACTGCTGCGGGCCTTGTGCCACAAGGCTGAAGGCTCTGGGTGGGTGGACTCCAGCCTTGTGCCATTCATCACCTGCTTCCCCCTGAGATGTGGGAGCTTTTCCAGGTGCATAGAAGTGCCCTTACCGTCCCTCCCCTGAGGCTTCCAGCCCCCAGAACCAGGACTGGACAGAGCCCCTGGGCCAGAGCCCTCACCTGTCCCGGTCACCGGCAGGCCCCCAGACCTCACTGGCTGAAGAGGTATGGCCCTCCATAGTCCTCTGAGGGGCAGAGAAACCTGGGACCCACGGTGGGAACAGGCTGGCTGGCTTGGGCTCTCCAAGAGGGTTCTGGCCGGGGAGGAGCAGAACGGAGGCTGAGTGATAGAATGCAGGTGGGGCATTCATTGAGTACGTACAGTATGCTGGCCCGTGCTAAGCTCTTTTCACGAATCTATTTCATTTAATCCTCAGAGCAACCATTATTAGGCCCACTGAGGCTCAGAGAGGTTAAGTAGCCTGCCCAAGTTCCCCCAGCTGGTGTATGGCTGGAGCTGATTTGAATTCAGGGCTCTCTGACTCCACTTTTAACCACTTTGGTGTACCGCATGCAGAATGAGATGGGGAGGGGGAGGGCACAATAGAGAGGAATGGGCTGTGCCCCAGGGATGGAGCAGTTCTGGGCAGGGACAGGGTTGGGGCTCAAGTTCTGGGGGTGTCCCCATACCCAGGACCTGGTCCTGAACCTCCCGGCTCCTCCTCCCTCTATTTTCCCTTCCTCATGGCCTGTCCCTGGGGCTCAGTGCCCCGGGCTGGGTTGGGGGAAGAGGATGAGTGGGGAGATCTGTTTGCAGAGGTTCCCAGGGACATACAATCCCACAGACCCTGGCTTCTCCCGGCCCGCTCTCTCTGCATGATCTCCCAACTCAGAAACCGAGAAATCCTCAGCATTAGAGCTGGAGAGGAGCCCATGTAGATCAGCTGGTCCAACCCCCTTGTTTTACAGATAATAATTATTATGATTACACCCGATGGTAGCAATTCACAAAGGGCTTTCACATCTGGGTTGCTTCTGATGCGCGCCAGAGCCCTTGGGGCTGGCGGAACTCGAGTGACGATTATTATTCTCTTCTCCACTTTGGGCTGGGGAAACCGAGGTTCAGAGAGGTGAAGAGATGGGCCTCAGGGCACACAGCTGGCCTTGGTACTGGGCTCCAAACCCAGATCTCTCTTCTGCCTGAGCCCATTGCACCATCCTGGGCCCCCTGAGGCCCCGAGCCCACGTGGTGTGTGGCTCAGAACTGCATCCTGCCTTGAGGCAGGGCAGGGGGGCGGTGTCTGGGGGGCTGGTTCTGAGAGGTCTGTGGGAACAGGGCAGGTGTTAGTGAAGCTCTGGGACTCGCAGTGATGCCCGCCTTCCATGTCATCAGAACACACTCCCCTCTCTGTGCTGAGAGCGTCGGGCTGAGGGGCGGAGCCGTTCCCTAGAGGCCTCCCTGCCCACCGTGCCCATGGGGGCCAGGCTGCCCCAGAAAACCAGACTGAGAAGGCTCTTGGCGAGCCTTCATTATATAGAGAAGGAAACGGGCCCAGAGGGGTGGGGACCTGCCACAGTCACACAGAGCGGGCAGCAGAGCCGGACCTCAGACCCAGGTCTCCTGACTCAGTGTGTGGCTATGCTGCACGTGTCCAGTAACTGGGCTGAAGACAGTCCTCACTTCCTGGTGCCGACTGTGTGCCCGGGCTGAGCACTTTACACTGAATCCTAAAAACAACCCTATGAGGTAAGTACTATTATCATCATTACCACCCCCTTTACAGAGGAAGAAACTGAAGCTTCGAGAGGTAATGCAAATGGCCCCAAGTCACAAACCAAGAAGCGACAGAGGCAAGGATTCAAACACAGTTCCCTCTGACTCCACACCCAGGCTGATGTCGACCCTTCTATGTGTTATGATAGGAATAAAATTGATTTGATCTTCCTCTTTGTTCATAGCCAGCCTAGGAGATCATTCATTCATTCACTGAACACCCATGGAGTGCCTACTGTGCCGACGAGGCCAGGGAGCTGATCTGGAGTCAGAGGTCGGATTGAGGGTCAGAGATTAGGCAGTGAGGTGGCAGGTCACCAGACACTCCTAAACTCTCTGCCCCACCAAGATGGCTGCCACTCCCCCCTCCCCCTGTCCCCAACCCAGCCAAAGGCTGTGCCTTTGCAACTTTGCAACCTCTTTCTCTCCCCCGCATGCTTGCCCACAAAGTAGCCTGATTGACCCTTGTGGGAAATGGGGGCACGACTCATCAGGGGCTTCTGGATTTTGTACACTTCCAAGAAGACTCTACTGGCAACAGCATTAGCAACCACCGCCATGCCAGCCCTTCTCAGGCACAAGGCACTGTGCTAGGTCCTCTCTCTGTGTGCATCACCACCTCGTCTAATGCTCACCGTCACCCTGTGAGCCAAGAGCTAGTGTTCTCCATTTTCCAGATGGGGGAACTGAGGCTCAGGACTGGGCTGGAACCCCGCTCTGTCTGGCTCTCACGCCTGTGCCCTTACCCCATGGCTCACTCTGCCCTGCTCTGTGTCCAGGCTCTGTGCCCAGACTCTGTGGTTATGCATTTAGAATCCTGGTTCCTGGAAGGCAGGGCTTTAGCCAAGCAGCAAGTATTTATTAAGCACCTACTGTGTGCCTTGGGGAAGTGCTGTGTTAGGCTAAAGCTTGTGAGGATGGGGAGATAGAGGGTCCTCTGTGAGGGATGTGGGGCCCCAGGCCATCTCCCCACCCAAGCCCTGAGGGAGAGGAAGCTTTTGGGCTCCAAGGGTGTCAGGGCAGGGCAGCTTGTGCTGTTTGCAGGGATTTCTTCTGGACGGGAGTGTCTCTGAGAGTGACTCAGAGCACAGTTAAGACCTCAGAGGGTCTTCACAGCCACGTCTACTTCCACTGACCCTCAGGCAACCCGCTTAGCCCCTCAGGGCCTCAGTTTCCCCGGTCTGTGAAATGGGGATGATAATGGCACCTAATTTACAGGGTGGTTATGAGGACTGAGCCAACCAGAGTGCTTGGCACAGGGCCTTGGGAACTAGTTGCTGCTCTTACTGAGCTGAGGTGCGTGTGTGATGGGAGCTGAGGTCTTGAGGGGGCGTCAGAAGAGATGGATCTACTCTGCAAGCCTCAGTTTCCCCATCATTTGTGGCTGACATTTAACACTCGCACGCTCTGCCTCACGGGGCCGTTGTGGGGATCGCAGAGTTCCCGGGGCGCGTAGGTGCACACCGAGCGAACGGGTCCCGGGGGAGAGGGGGCGGCGGGAACACGGTGGGCGGTGGCACAGGTGCCGCCATTGTGGCGCGCAGGTGTACCATTGTGGGCCAGGAGAGGCGCGGCAGTTCGCTCCAGGGAGAAGGGAGAGGGCAGGCTCTGGGGCCCGTCTCCGCGGAAGGGGAGGAGTGAGCGCGGGGGCTGGCGAGCGCGCGGCGGGGAACGCAGGGCGCTTCCTCCAGGCGCCCTCGGGGGCCCCATCCTCCCCAGGGGAGACGCCCGGGGCGCTGTCCCGGGGCGCTGTCCCTGGTCCTGGAGCCCGCCCGACCCCCGACCTGCAGTTCCTGTGGTGGCCAGTTGAGGGCGTCCGGAACCGCGGCGAACTCCCCAGGCCCGTTTCAGAAGACGTTTTCAAAGAGCATTCTTTATTTTCCTGTAATGGCATTCCTAGATAATGAGTCTACCTACACACCTAATTTCAAAAACCAAACGATATACTGCCCAAGGGGAAGTAAAAGCCGTCTACTTCCATAGATAAATAGTCTGGCATGCTCTTACCACAGGACCTAATGAAGTAACCAAATGCTTGCACCTGTTTATATACTAAAAAAGAATACCTTCAATTTAAAGGCAGAAAATTTTACTGCTGAACCTGACTTCTAGTTCAGAATGGCTCCAGTAGTTGCATCTTTGGAAGACTCAGTATGTATTAAAACTACACTAAAAAATACTCGTATGTAACCCAGAGTTAGGTTCTAGGATGGGATAAACAGGCTTTTCACCCACATGAATGTCTGGGGGGATATTGGATGCATGACAAGTCTTCCTTGGGTGGGATTCTCCCAGGCATAGCTTTCCTGGCCCCCACCCACTGAATGACAGTGGTGATCCCAGTAATTGCTGAGGACCAAAACTGCCCTCACATATTTCTCGCATGCCCTCTAGGGGGCAGAACCGCCCATGTTGAGAACAACTGCCAAGGTGGGGGTCTTGTTGGGGTGAAGAGGGGCTCACAGAATCCCAAACTGGCTGAGCAGGAGGGTGGCACCTTAAGGAATGTCAGGGCATGCCGTCCCCCATCTTACAGATGGACCAGCAGAGGCCTGAAGTGGAAGGGGCTTGTGCCAGGAAACAGGAGTGATCGGTAGAGCCAGGGGCCACAGCCCAGGTCTCCTGCCCCCTGGCACAGGGCTTGGTCAGCCCAGCTGCCCTGAGTGGAGTGTGTGCATCAAGCAGGCTCCCATCCATCTCAGCCTACCTGCCCCTGAAAATGGGCGGGCAGGGCCATGCCCTTCGCAGCGGGTAGGAGAGGGAGGCTGGCTGGATTCCAGCCTATAATGTGTGAGAGGGGCCTTGGCCTCCCCAATCCTTGGGGATTCAGCAGTTGCACATCCCTTGACCCCCAAAGAGCCATCCTCTCTCCTACTTTTATTTCTTCCCAATAGTTAGCTGGGCACTCTGTGTGTGTGTGTGTGTGTGTGTGTATGTGATGTATGTGTACACATGTGTCTGTGTGTGTGTACTGTTTGAGCACAGTGTGATCTGAGGCCATGTGGGCCTGTGATTTCTGTGCATGAATCTTGTCATTAGTGTGTGTTCACATGTGTGTACAAACCCAGCCATCTCAGTAGGTGAACACACACTGATTTGGGACCTGTGGGTGTGAGCTTGATCTGACCTGTGGATGTGGGTTTGCAGTGCAGGGGCTGACGTTCGTGTGAGCATGTCTGCACGCACTTGATCTTGATCTGATCTCTAGGCATGAGTCAGGTGTCTTCTGCACAGTACAAGGGCAAGTGCATAGGCAACCTGGTGAAGTTTCTATGCAGGTGTGCACGCGGGTCCACACAGACCTTGTCTATCTTGTTCATCCTCTGTTGCTAGTGCCTGAACAGTGCCAGGCACACAGTAGGTGCTCAGTGCATATTTGTTGACTGACTGAAGGAAGGAAGAAGTGCCCTCATGTGTGTCTGTGTTTCCAGAAGGGCTTTGCTCTCAGGGACCCTCGAGGCATATAGTCCATATGGCAACCGGAGACACATCCTCAGGGGTGGAGGCCTGAGTGAAGGCATTTATTCTGGTCATTCTGGCCAGGCCAGATTGTCCTGGTCCCTGATGGAGACACTTTGTGTAGGCAGGGGTCTCAGGAACCCATTGAATGGGGTAGGGATCTCAGAGCCAGGACAGGGGATGTCTGGGTCAGTAACCTCATTGGGCAGCTGCTTGGGGAGTGGGTGTGAGCCAAGCCACACCCACTCCTCCCTCCCCTTCCCAGGGTCTGGGGACCCCCCAGGAGACTCCTTCTCTAGGAGCTCAGGGTTTGTGGCATCTTGGGATTGGGTGGGTGTGGCTTGGCTAGAAAGGCCATCGGCTAAGGATAATGATGCTTCAAGCCCATGGAATTCTCTCAAGGCAAATGCATTTTTCCATTATTATGTCTCTAACCCAGCAAAGTGAGAGTGGGTGTTTAATAGATGAGCAAACTGAAGCCCAGGAAGGAAAACTGACTAACGAAGAGCCACACAGGAAGCTGCCTGGCCAGGCAAGGAAGCCCAGGACCACCCTGTTCCTGCCCAGGAGGCCCCAGGCAGATATCCTGAATGGGAATGACTGGGTCGGCGGGAGGTTGCTGGGGACCCCGGCAAGAATTGACCCCACCAGCTGTGTCTGGAGCCCAGGCCTGAGATCCCCCCAGGAGCCTGCCCCTCCCTGTGCCCTTACATTTCCCTGCTGAGGGTTGGGAAGGGGGAGCTAGAGGCAGGTGGGTGTTCAACCTGGGGTGAACTTGGAAGGGAAGCTCTGCCACCCTCCACCCCTGCACCCTTCCTTTACACAGTCTGACACCTGTTTGAATAATGGGTGCAAATCCAGGAGGCCCAGAAGAGGAGGCTTCCTCCTAGAGGGAGGGCCTGGACCCTGGGCAGCAGTCTGTCTCTGGTTTCTGGGTGAGATGCTGGAGGGAAAGGAAGAAGGGAACTCTGTCCCACCCTAGAGATGGCAATGACTTCCCAGTGCCAGTCGCTGAGCACCGGCTCTGTGCCGACTCGAAAGTAGTGAGTTCCCTGTCACCGGGGCCAGAGGAGGTCGGATGTCTGGGGGGTGTTAAATAATATGTTTGAGGTCACACAGCTAGAAAGTGTCAGAGCCTGGTCCAGCACCTACGCCCTTACTACACTGCTTCTGTGTGTGTGTGTGTGTCTGTCTTGGAGGTTGTTCCACATGCCCACACATAGATTCTTTCCAACAGCTGCCTGGTACTGCATGGTATGAATGGACCTGAATTTATTTATTCAGTTCCCTCTGGATGGCCGTTAGTTTGTTTTGGAACTCTTACTAATAAATCTTTGCTAACTACAAAAATGGTGATTTCATGTAGTTCAGCCTAAAACAAATGATGCTGCAGCCAGTGTTTTATTTAATAAACACGTGCTATTCAAATACTATTCTCAATGCTTGGTAAGTATTAATTTAGTTAATCTTTGGCAAAACTGAAGTAGGTACTGTTGTTTTTATCATCAACCCCATTTTGCAGATGAAGAAAAAGAGGCACAGAAAGATTAAGTGACTTGCCCAAGGTGTGACTTGCCCAAGGTCACACAGCTGACAAGTGGGAGAGCTGGGATTTGATCCCTGGAGGGGTCACAGGGATGAGGATGTAAGTGTGTGCCTCCTTCTCCCTTGTCCTTGCCCACTCATCCTCAGGCTCACGCGCTGTGATGTAGAGAGTCAATTCTTGGAAGTGGTCTTGCAGGTGAAGAAGGTGCATTTAGAATCTGCTGTTGCCCGAGGGGCCAGGAGCTGGCCAGGGAGTGTCCCAAGCATCCCTGGCCGAGGGAACATGACCCCCACCCCCACCCTGCCCCCAGCTCCTGCCAACGAGGCAGCTGCAGCTGGTCAGGGCCCAAGAGGCTGGGGCCCACACTGGACTCTTTGTCTTTGGTGGGAACCCTGCGGCCCCCACGGCCCCTCTCAAGGGCCCACTGTCCCAGCACCAGCAGGGCCTCCCGGGGGCCAGGCCTGGCTGGGAAACTTGGCATGTTGGAGGCCCCTTGGCCGCCCTGCCAAGTGGACATGCAGAGCCCACTCAGGAATCATTCCCACTGAGAAGACAGACAGGCAAGGTGGAGGGCCATGTCCAAGGGGGTGTGGCAGCCTGGATGGGGCTGGAGTACTGGGTCCCAAGCCCCAGCACTGTGCACACCCCCAGTGGCCCAGGCCCAGTGCCTGGTCCTCCCCTCCCCCTAGCTCTCTGGGCACCCCCGCTGCTGCCACCACAGAAAGACTTCCTCTCCCCTCAGGCCAGCCTCAGTGCTCCTACAGCTTCCCCTTGGGAGCCCTTCCCGACTGCTCTGTGGGGAGTGGGCTTCCCACACTGCCCTGGGGTGGTCCCTCCACCCAGGAATCTGCGGCCCTGCCCAGAGCAGAAGGGGCCCAGCCCTGGCTCCAGACTGCCCTGCCAAGAGGGAGCCAGACCCTCCTCTGAGAACCAAACCAAGGGGGTAGTTCTAGGGGCAAAGAAATCACGCTTGCCTTGCCCGGGCTCCAAACTCTCCAAGGGGCTCTCAAGGGCTCCTCTGCCCCCTAGAGTGTGTGGAGAGGCGAAGGGGTCCAGGGTGGGGGTAGAGAGGGGGGATAGGGGTGGATCCCCCAAGAGAGAAGTTAATTGCTGTAAGCCAAGGTCTCAGTTTTTTCACGTCTGAAATGGGGAGACCACTGTTCCACCTCCCCCTTCCTGGGTGAGGCAACCTGTGGAGCCCTGTGACCAGACCAGTCATTTTCCAGGGGAAGATGGAGCTAACTGAGCCCTGGCCCAGGGCCCAGGCGGAACTGCTCCTGAAAGTCTTCTGAAGAATCCCTGCCGCCCTATCCTTGTGCCCTTGGCCGTCCTTCCTCCCTCGTCCCCCCACTGCGTCTGTTCCCTGCAGTCCCTTTAAACAGAAAAGCCCATAGAAAACCTCAAGGCTCTGAGGACCTCCCTGGGTGCAGGGGGTGGAGCAGATGATCCTTTCCTCTTTGGGGTTCAGAGTGGGCATTCTGGGAGGGGTGGGTGAGTCCTGGAGGCAGGGCCAGTGTCCCCTGTCTCCGGACACATCTCTACTTGGGGCAGTAGAGACAGCTTCCTGTGGGGTGGAGCACTGGACCCTGAAGGCTGGGTGAGTTGGGTGCGGAGGAGGGGCTCAGAGTGTTTGTTGAGTGAATGTATGACCAGCCTTAGAACTCAGAGGCCAGTTCCCCCGGGGGAAGGTTGCTGAGTGAGAGAATGTAGGCTGGATGAATTTTCCAGAAGAGGGTGAGGCATCTCCATTCCTGCCCCTTTGCTCCTCCTCCTCACGGGGCAATGGGGGGCTCCTGGGAGAGGGGGATGATAGTGGGCAATAGAGGGGCCATTGGAGCCTCCGTTCCTTTCTTCACTCAGTCATTTGCCTGAAGAGCAGAGCTTCTGACGACAGCGGGGACTCTCGCAGCTGGCATTTATTGAGCATTTACTGTGTGCCAGGCCTGGGCTGAGCACTCCGCGTGCGTTAACTCACTGCGTCACCGCAAGGGCCCTGGGCGTGTGTGTGTGTGGATTAGTCCTATTTTACTGATGAGAAATTCGAGGTACAGGGAGGGCAGGGACTCAACCACAGTGCAGACCACTTTGACCCTGGATTCCAAGTTCTTGACCCGGCCCGCTGTGAGCACCCCCCTCGTGATAACGGGGGACAGATCCGCCGACAGAGCCCGATGGCTCTAGGGGGGATGGAAGAGTCTGCAGCCCCATATGCCCCTGGTCTGGAATGGAGAGTCGGTCTCATCCTACCCGCCCCCACGCCCCGGCCCCGCCGAGGCCCCGCCCGGACCCCCCATGCCCCACCCTTCCCCCTTCCCCTCCTCCCCCCCAGTCCCCAGCTCGGAAAGTCCAGCGAAGCCCCCGCCCCCGGCCCGAGGGCGGCGCGAACAAGCGGCCCTTTCTGCGCGCCGCTGCCCCCCGCAGCTGGACCGCAGCCCGCGGGGGCGCGGACAATCGCGGGGCTTGTGGCCGGGGGCGGGGCGGCCCGGGTTGCCAAGGTGACCCGGGCGCGGGGAAGGCGGCTCCGCTCGGCGCGGGCTTGGCGGGCGGGCGGCGGCGGCGGCACCATGAGCGGCCGGAAGCGCAGCTTCACCTTCGGGGCCTACGGCGGGTAGGTGCGCGTGCGGGGGCTCGTGTGCGCGCCGCCCGCCTGGGTCCCGCCTTGGGTTTGGGTGGCTCAGTAGTTGTGAATTGTGCTTGTGTGTGAAGTGAGCGGTTTGATGTCAGTGCGTAGCAGCAGTGTTGGTAAGTCTGTGTGTGTGTGTTTATTCCCGTGTGTTCCGGTTGGGTGTCCGTGTGCACGTGTCAGGACGTGAACGCACTGGTGGGCATTTCTGTGTTTGTCTAAGTGCCTGACAGTGCTTATGTATATGACTGGCGTGTGGACAGGCAGGCTGGGCCTGTGTGTGTGCTCGTGGGTGCGCGTATAGGTAGTGGGGTGGGAGGAGGCAGGTCAGGAGGAGGCCCTGCAGGGACCCCCACTTGGCCTGTGAAGCTGCTGGGCCCCTGGAGCGAGTCTTCCGAAGAAGGGAACCTAGAAGTGATTAGCAGGCCCCGGCCATCCCAGCCCTGTCTCACACCACTTGGCTGTCAGGAACCCGCTCCTCTCAGGGCTGCTGGCAGCCCGGGCCTAGAGACCTGTGCGGGGAGGCCAGAGGGGTGACTGGCCCATCTTGGGGTAACTGTCCTTCCTGACCCCAAGTGCCCGTGTCAGAGGGGGCTGGGGGGATTCTTGCCTTAGGCAGAGATCTGGTAAATTGGAAGGAAGACTGGGTAGACAGACTGGGGCCGGAGCCCCCTCCCTGACCGGCTAAGTAATTGCATAACCTCCACCAGGCCCTGCCTCACTGTGGTCAGAGGGACACACAGGACCTGTCTTTGGGGTGCAGAACAGTTGGGGCTCACACGTGTAACACTGCTGGTGTAGAATTGGAGTGGGGATTGTGTCCAAGGTGCCTCCCCTGTCTGGACACCCAACCACAAGAGGAACCTGGCAGAGGGGCTGGGTGGGGTGGGAGACCAGAGGGCTGCCCTCCCTGTCTGGGGCCCTGCTGGTCATCAGGTGATGAGAGGAACCTGGGTTGAGCCCTGAGATTCCTGGTCAGCTGACATGGAGAGGCAGCCCAGGGAGTGGGGTTGCGTTCTGTTGTGTGACCTTAGGCAAGTCCTGGCCCCTCTGGCCTTACTTTCCCCATCTGCAGAATCCACACTAGCTGATCCCTGGGAGACCCCAGCCCTGCCTCCCAGAAGACACGCCCTGGCTGGCGGAGTCTGGTTTGGGGCTCCTTCCCCATCCTCCTCCGGCCTCGGGGCGGGAGGCGAGGGTTGTTTGTTGTCCCAACAGCCGCTCAGCCCCTCTGCCCCAAGCTGGGCAGGGGGGTGGAACCCTCTCCAGCCCTCCCCTACCCCAAGGTGCCCTCAGAGGGCACTGGGGGCAGAATCTGGGAGGGGCACTGCCCGCACACTCTTCCTGAGGTGGGACCTGGAGGAATTTTGGGGAAGACAAAGCTTGGGGGTAGCCCCTGAGCTCCAGGGGCTTGAGGTCTCCCTGTGGCTCTGCTCTGGGCGCAGGGTGTGTGTTGGGAGTGGGGAGAGGAGGAGGCTCCTCGTGGATCTCCTGCTTCCAGATTCCCAGGCGTTGGTCCCCTGGGCGGATGTGAGTGAACTCCAGTGCTGGGATGGGGCAGGCCACCAGGGAAGTGCAGGGGGTGATCTTCCTGCCCACCATAAACCAAAACACCCAGTATACCCCTCAGTCCTGTCTGGAACACTCTAAGCTGGCCCCAGCCGCATCCCTACATCCTATTCTGACTCCAAACTGCTGGAGTCACTGTCCCATTCCACCTGTTCCAAGACCTCCCACGCTGCCCCCCACCTCTGCTGCCACTCCACAGCCTGGTCCTGGCCCCTGCTTCCCTACCTCCTTGTCCCAGTCCTGCCTCTTTTCCTTACTCCTTCACCCCACGCCTTCCCATGTCCTTAATCTGACATTAGGACCCTTGCAGCCCATGGGGGACAGTGACAGTGCATCAGGCCCCTTAGAAACAGTATCCCCTTCAGGCTCCTCCGGGAGGGTGGGGGGTGGTGACCTGGGGTTGGCCCAATGGGCTGTGCAAGGCTGGGTCGGAAGGGGCTGCCCTCTCACCTGCCGCCCCTCTTCCTGTGTTTCAGGGTGGACAAGTCCTTCCCCCCTCGCCGGAGTGTGTGGTGAGTAGTGGGGCTCTCAGGACAGGCTGGGCTGCCTGGTTGAACCTTGAGGACATTCTCAAACCATTACCACCCCCTATAATACCAGGCCAGACCCCACCAACCTTCCAGCCATCCTCTCCAGGCAAGGGGGTGGGCAGACCCTCTTACCGGTTCTGCCCCCACGTATTCTCCCCCACAGTTCTTTCTGGAGCTCCTCTTGGAGTCAGGCAAATCAGGTTAAATCTCACCTCTGCCACTGCCTGAGTGACCTTCAGCAGTTCACTAACCTCTCTGAACCTCAGTGTTCTCATCTGTGAAATGGGGATTAAAATGCCTATTTAACAGAGTGTAAAGTTGTAAAAAACAAACAAACAAAACAGGACCTGGTATATTTATGCCCTCTCTGAAAGTGTTTTCTTCCTTTTTCTCTTCTTTATTCCTTCCCACCTCCGGGTGGCTCCTGGCTGGGCGGGGGGGTGCCCTTAGCTTTTTTGCTGACCCCCAGGCTCTCTAGTCCCACTCCATGCCTAGCCTTCAGGACCCCTCCTCCAGCCCATTTCCTGTCTGAGGCTGCCCTCTCTCTGGAGGAGGAGGGAGGGAGCAGCAGCATCTGCACTTCCCCAACACTGAGCGGTGGGTGGAGGTGCAGCTTCACCTCGGCCTCACAGCACCCCCGATGATGCCCGCTGGGTAGGTGCCTCCCGGCTTCTCTGGCACCAGCGTCACCTGGGCCTGGCTGGCTGCTCCTGCTGCCACTTCACCTCCAGCAGGAGAGCCTCCAGTGGCTCTGGCTTCTGCTTCCTGCCCCTGCTGAGGGCTTCCTGGGGTCCCCAGGCCCTGCGGTGCCCCTTCAGCGGCTGGATGAATCCTATCTGGCACCATTGCCCTCCTTGCTGCCAGAGCCCCCTAGGAAGCCACACCTGGGGCGGGGGGCACACGGGGTGCCCAGGCTCAGCTCCAGGGCCTGCCCTTTTATTTTCCTTTGATGTTCTCTGTGCAACCTGGGGCCAGTTACTCTCCCTCTCTGGGCTTTGTCTCCTGCTTCTGTGCCCAGTCAGTTTGAGCCTCTACTATGTGCAAGACCGTATGCTAAGCCCAGAGCAGGGGTGGGGTGAGGAGAGATAGAGATGGAGGTGAGGAAGATGCCATCCTTTCCTTCAAGGAGTTCAATTACAATATCCCAACAACCACCACTTGTCAAGCACGTGCTGTGCACCAAGTACTGTTAGGTGCTTGAGCTGCGTCACTCCACATAATCTTTGCCACATCCCTGAGTTAGGGACTATTATCTCTACTTATAGGTGAGAACAATGATGCACAGAGAGGGGAAGTGACTTGTCCAAGGTCACACAGCTAGTCAGCAGCAGAGCCGGGATTTGTATCTTGATCTTCCAGACTCTGTACAGAGCCCAGAGTCTCACCTACTCTCTCTCGGGGCCTCTAGGCTACAGGGCAGGTCTGAGTGAGGGATGCACTGGAGGGAAGATTTGAAGATGGAAGGGTGACCCAGAAAACCCACTCTAGGGAGCCCTGAACCAAGAGTCAGAGATGAGGGGCCAGGACTGATAGTAACTAACTGGCTGTGTGACTTTGGTCAAGTCCCTTCCCCTCTCTGGGCCTCAGTTGCTACACCTATAAAGTAAGAGTCTGGAATCTTGAGGACATGCCCTTTACCCACAATGCCTTGCCCCACACGCTCCTCTCTGGAGCTGCTGTCCAAGGTGCTAACCCCTAGGCCTTCCCTTCCTACCCTAGAAGCCAATTGCTTAGCCCAGCCTGTGCCTGGCATATAGCCAGAGCTCTGTAATTGGGGGTCATTTTGACTATTAATTATGATTTCCTGGCATCCAAGGCTTGTCCCCACCTCCCTTTCCAGCCTGGGACTCACTTCTCCTGTGCCCTGCATTTCTGATCAACAGGAATGTGGCCCTGGGAGCACCACCTCCGTGCTTTTGCTCCCATTGTCCCCTCTCCTTGACACGCCCTCCGCTCCCATTTCCACAAGCCCTCACCACACCCCCAGCCCACCCTTATCACTGTTTGTTGAGTGTTTTCTCTCCTGACCCCACACCCCATCTTTCTCTATTTGGAACGCCTCCCCTGCTGCCTCTGATGCCTGCAGAGCACACGTTAGTGCTCATTCGTGGGGCAGTGTCAAGAACATGGCCTTCGGAGCCTGACAGATGTGGATTTGAATCTGCTTCTGCCACATGCTAGTGGTGTGACCTTGGGCAGCTCTCTTCCCCTCTCTGAGCCCCACTCGATGCTCAATAAGTATTTGTTGAATTGGCTCTTTGAGTGAGTTGACTCCAGTTGAGTCGACCGTGTCCACATAACACTGCAGTGTGAGGCAGGCTCGGAGGTCCTTGAAAGCAGGGGTTGCTTGAGTTACTTTTGACTTGGGCTCACTTTCCAGGACGAGTCCCATGACAGCTGGGCTGGGCCGTACTCTTCTCATCTCTGTCCTCCACACAGTCTTGCATAGCTACCGGAACCCAGTAAATGCTTAATGAATATTCATGGAATTGAATTGAATGTGTCCAGAGAGAGGAAAGGGTGTAACTTTGTCAAGTAAGCTGGGAGGGCTTCCTGGAAGAGGTATCGTTTTCCCCACTCCTTTTAAAAAAATGATTAAAAGGTTGGGACTTGGATCAGGGGAGCAGTGAGGCCTGGTAGAGGCCAGATGTGATCATGGCTGCATTCCCCTACCCCCTGCCCCTCATCATCAGGTTATTGGCAGTGGGGGAGCTCAGAACAAGTGTGCAAATGTCAGAGGAGTGAGGCCCAGTGAAGGATTAGGAGCCAGAGGGACAATGAGTGACTCTGGTTCTGCAGCCCTGATGGGGGCTGGACATGTAGGGTGGATTCACATGGTGTGGGGAGGAAGGAGGTGGAGTGGTGTCAGGATGGGGGATGGCTCGGTAGAGTTGTGCAGGGAAGGGGGGGTTCTGGAAATACCCTGGGAAGAGGAGAGTCAACTTTGACCTTCAAGCTGGGAGCCTGGGAGGAGGAGGCAGGACCCAGCAAGGATTAAGTGCCAGCGGTATGCTGGGCATTTTGCTGTGGTGGTCTCATTAAGTCGTGACGACAGTCCTGCAAGGTGGCCTTCATGTCCCCATTTTAGAAGCCAAACCAAGACTGAGAACGGTGAAGGGTCTGGCCCAAAGTCACAGAGCTGGCGACGGCTGCATCTGAATTCAGTTTTTTCTCCTGCCAAAGAAGGGACCTTGGCCAGAGATGAGGCAGCCACAGGAATGAGGGGAATCCTGGTTATGGGGTGAGGGAGGAGGGGGAGTGAGATGACCCTGAACACCTCCAAGACAGGGGTCACTGCCCAGCCCCAGGTGACCCACCCAGAGGGCCCGTCTGGTCGCTGAGATACCTCCCCTTGACAGTCATGGTCCCAGTTGCTCCCATACAGGAAACATTTCCTGGGTCCCGGGCCCTGGGCTGAGCTGTTCACCTGAATCACTTCATTCCATCCTTACAGCAGCTTTACAAAGTGGAGACTATTACCATCCATCCCCATTTTACAGATGAGGAAACTGAGGCTCAGAGAGGGGACGTGGCTGGCCTAGGGGCACACAGTCAGTGCGTGGTGAACCCAAACTGGCAGCGTGGTCAGCCTGAGCCCGTACCTTTAGCCTTCACTCTCCTGGATGCTGCCTGTGCCGAGTGGGGGGCTCAGGTGGGTGGCCCCTGTCCTCAGGTGGCTCCTCTCTGTAATCACTGAGCCGGAGGCCCTGGGGTCTGTGTGCTGCTGCAGGAAGCACGAGGCTGGCCTCATTAGCGGCTCTGAAATGCCGGGCAGGTGCAGCCCGCTGGGCCGCCTCATCTATTATGCATCTGGTGGGCAGGCCCCCGGCGGGCAGCTGGCAGAGCACAGGACGGGGGAGCGCAGCTGCTTCCTGGGCCCACAGCTGCCACCGTACCCCTGGGCAGGGATCCCCCAAAGTGAATTCCAAGGCAGCTCCTGCCTCATGCCCCTGGCCCAGTGAGCGAGGGGGTCTCCCTGGGGACAGGGCATGGATGCTGGTCCCCAGCTCATTAGCTTGCCTGTCCCAGCAACCACCTCTGAGAGAGGCTGGGACCTTGATGGATCTGGGGGTCATCTGGGACTAGGGTGGGCAGAGCAGGCTGAAATAGAATCTTAGGTGCGTAGGCTTCTGGCTGCACAGAACCTCAGAGTGATAGAGTCGTGGTCATTTATTCATCATTCATTCATTCAGCCACGAGAAACTACTGAACACCTACTGTATGCCAGGCACAGTTCTAGGGACTGCAGATTCATTGGGAAAGGAGACCGGCCCAGTCCCTATTCTCAGAGAGCTGGGTTTGGCCAGTACTTCACCTCTTTGAGCCTGGATTTTCTCATCTATAAAATGGGGAGTAGGGGAGACAGTCTATAAATAGACAAGAGAACAGACATGATGGCTGCCTTGAATTCTAAAACAAGGGCACATAAGAATTCTCCGTACCTGGGGCCTACTGTGTGCTGCGCTGCGTTCCAAAGCACTTTCCATATACTGATGGATTTAGTCCTCATGACCACCCCACGAGGCAGGTACTGGTATTATCCCTGGTTTAGGAAACTGAGGCACAGAGGGGTAAATGACCTGTTCAGGGTCTCTTGGCAGAACTGAGATTTGAACCTAGGCAGCCGGGCTCCAGTTTGCATGTCGCCCTGTGCTGTAGGGCTGGAGGATGAAGGAGAAAGGGGGTCATGGAAGACCTTTTGGAGGAGGTGGCATTTGAACCAAAACCTGAAGAATGTGAGAGCTGGCTATGGGAAGAGTTGGCGGGGGGAAGGGGCAGTCCTGACAGAGGGAACAGCAGGTGCAAAGGTCCTGAGGTAGGAATGAGCTTAGTGTGTCCTGGGAACAGTGAGAAGGCCAGTGTGGCTGGAGGGATGAGGGAGAGTGAGGTCTGGAGTGTGTTTGGAGAGAGGAGAGAGGCCAGACTGAGCAGGGTCTTGCAGGCGGGGTAGGAGTTTGTGTACAATTTCAGTGCCTGACATGCAGAACCACTGAGTCTCAGACTCCTGGCTTTGTAATATCTTAGAACCAGAGAATTTGGCCTCCCAGCATCTTTGGAGATGGAAGAGAGCTTTGAGGTACCCTCTGTGGCCTCCCACTTAGCAAGGAACCCCTGCTTTGGTTCACGACCACTTTGAGTATTGGAAGAAGCCTTTCGGGGCCTCCTGAGAAAAATGCACCCTTATTTTCAGTGACTTCACAGACCTCTTGAAGCCCACCATCCCTGGTTGAGACTTCATGACCTCTTAGCAGCTCCTTGACTAGCCCTTCCTTGCTCACTCCTAGTGATAGGAGGCTCACTACCCTTGAAGGAGCCCAGTCCACTGCTGGACCGTTCAGGTGGATGTCAAAAGTTCTTCCTTCCTTAGAACCAGCTGCCTGAGCCGGGACACACCCTCTGGGTCTCCCACCCCCACAGTGGCTCTTCGGTGAGATAAGGATGGGGGTCCTGTCTCTCCGACTCTGCTCTTTCTGAAGAGTCATCCCTCCTACCCTCCCTTCTTTTCATCCTGTGTTCAGCTCGGCTCCTGCAGGCCTTGAAGCCCCTTCAGATGGCTCTCTCTGTCTTCCTTTGGGGTCAGGAGATGTCCCTTTCTGGGGAAGTCTGCCTTCTTGTGGGGGGCATTCCTGGGAGAGACCCCAGACCAGAGAGACCCCTTCTTCCAGGAAAGAGCCCCTCTACCTTAAGGACACAAGAGAAGATTCCCTCTGGATGGCTTTTGGTCCTGGGACAGCAGCTCTTTTTCTGTGTGATCTTGGGAAGTGAGGCTCCCTCTCTGGGCAGCTCCCCGGGCCCACCTTCGGCATAGTGAAGAGGCAGATTCTTGAAGGCCCAAGGCTCCCAGTGTGGTTGGCCCTGCTTGCCGCTACGTCCCGTGATGCTCAGACTCGGGGCCCTCTGTTTGGGTGGTGCATGGAAAGATTTGGGTTCTGTTTTCAGGCAGACCTGAATTCAAATACCAAGTAGAACTTTCCTTACTTGCTGTGTGGCCTTGCCCAAGCCACTTTGCCTCTCTAAACCTCAAGAGTGTCCATAACCATGAGAACTAAGTCCCACGGGGGTCTTAGAATAAAATAAGTCCAGTGTATGTACAGGGGATGTTTTCCCTCTGAGCATTTGCATTTTGAGAGAGAAGACTCATTAAACCAAAAAGAGGCTTGTTAAAGCTCTAGTGGGGGTTGTAGACACTATTGAGGTGGTTTGGTTGAGAAGAAGTGGTTAAGAAAGGACTTTTCTAACATCCCCAAATCCCACAAAGGCTTTCCTCAGCTCAGGGTCCTCCCCAAGACAGTCATTCATTCCGCAAATTAACTCAGCAAATGCGTAGTGTGGGGACATCTTCTGAGGGCCAGTCAAACCCTGTGCCAGACGCTGGGGACACAGCAATGGAGAGACGAGGCCACTCCCCTCGTGGAGTTCACAGTCCAGAGGGGGAATGAGGAAAGACGTGGCTCTAATGGGGGTGATAAGTGTCGATTGGGAAGATGCTCTAGGAGCTCAGAGAAGAACTCCTCCCCCACACCAGGGAATCAGGGGAGGCTTCTTGGAGGAGGTGACCCAGAAGCTGAAACACAAAGAACAAGTTGGAGTGGGCCAAGTGGCAGGGTATCTGTGTGTGTGGTGGAGATGGAGGGCCAGTGCCAAAAGAATGTTCCAAGAAGAGGAGGTGGCGGGTCAGCAACATGGAGGAGAAAAGCATGTGGTGGCATGTGCTGGGCACAGGACAGGCAGCCGCAGGGGGGAGAGGCAGCCACCAGGTCACGTCCCTGCAAGCCCCGTTGGGACTTTCTCCGGGTGCCCCGGAGGATCTGAACCCCAAGCCACCGTGAGGTGCAGGCCTGCCAGGGCCCCCGTCACTCACCCTCCTCCCCACGCCGGAACCGCTCTGCGCCGTGCTGTCGGTCCAGGGCTGGGTACGGTGTGGATTAAGTTCTCTGCATCTCGGTTTCCTTGCCTATAACACAAAGAAGATAAAAGCACCTACCTCGAAGGTTGCTGTGGGGATTAGATGAGATAATGTGTGCCAAGATCGAAAACCGGGGCCTGGCACAGAGCAATGCCAGCGATCACAGTTACTGCCCGTCGTCCCGTGCCGACCTTGCAGAGGGGGCAGAATTGCTCGGTGTGCGGACTCCGCCCTCTGGAAGCTCACCACCTGCTGGGAGGTGACACTGGCCCACATGTGAGCCTGCTCCCTGGCCATGGACACTGACCTTGACACT
The DNA here is from genome assembly GCA_031878705.1 of Tapirus indicus. NCBI lineage: Eukaryota > Metazoa > Chordata > Mammalia > Perissodactyla > Tapiridae > Tapirus > Tapirus indicus. Next base: position 100,739,980 of record CM062924.1, on the reverse strand, counting down.
GGCCCTGAGAATGCTGGCTTTGCAGCCAGACAGGCCTGCGCTGAGTCCTGGCTGGGTGACCTTGGGCAGTGCCTCCTCTCGCTGAGCCATGGTTCCTTCCTTTCTGCAGTGGGGGTGTTAGTAGTCCCCAGCTCGGAGTAAGTGAGAGGAGTGAGGAGGTGCTTCTAAAGGGCTGGCCCAGCCTAACAGTGCAGCTATTTCGGGCCATGTGCTGCAGGAGGGAAGAAACGTTTTGGGCCCAGGTGACCTGGAGAAACATTGCTCTTGCTCTCTGAGGCTCATTTTCCTACCTATAAAACGGGAAGATCAGCTGTGAAACACTCTCATGTGCTGGGGTTCTGGTGTAGTCAGATAGTCCCTAATCCTGATCTGGTCTAACTGTTTGCTGTGTGACCTTGGTCTAGAGACTTAACCTCTCTGAACCTCAGTTTCCATACATCTAAACAGGGACGATATTCACCTCACAGGATTCTTTGGAGGCTTCCATAAGCCATTTGTTCATTCAACAAATATTTATTGACTCCCTGCCATGTGCCAGGTAGTGTCTAAAAATTGGGGATATAGCAGCAAACCTGATGGACATGGTGTCTGATCTCATGCAGGTTAACTTCCAGTGTGGGAGACAGATGTAAATGAGTTAAAAGACAAGGTAATTTCCAGTGGGTAATGGGTAGTGAGTGACAGGGTGGGTGGCAAGGGGCCCACCTTTGCTAAGGATACTAGGGAGGACCTTGAGGCCTGAGTGGGAAGGAGCTGGCCGTGGGAAGGGTAGTCAGGCAGAGGGCAGAGTGAGTGTAAAGGCCTTGAGGCAGGAACAAGGTCCTTCCCCCACCCCAAATCTGGAACATTCCAGATCATCTCCTGGCAGCAGGTGGAAGGTGGCTGAGCGGGGCAGGGCAGGGGGGTGTTGGAGGCCCACCTTCTCTCAGATCAAGAACTGCTGCTCACAAGGCTGGCCCGGGGGAGGGGTGGGCCTGTGGGCAGGCAGGCAAGACCAGGCTTGGGTTGAGCCTCAGGTGGGATGGGATGTGCAGGCAGAAGGCCGGGCCTCTGGGCCAGCCGGGGTGGAGCCCACTGCAGGGCACAGGCAGGGGCCAGCCTGGTGCCCACCTGGCTGGCCCCTCTGCTCAGAAGTGTTCTAGGGTCTGGCACAGAGACCCTGGGCCTGACTATTTTAGGAGGGGTTTGGGGGAGGGGGACAAGGGAACTTATGCCTGCCTTCTCGCTCACCTCAGCCAGCCTGGGCCTGAGCGCCGGCCACGGATTGCCTCGGCCTTCCCCAGATCTGGCCAGCCCTGGGGGCCAGAGGTTCTTTGCGATGACCCCCAACATGTGCACACACGCAGTTTCCCTACCCACACCCGTAGACCTGACTCTTGTCCAGACGGCCCCATCACGAGCATAGAGTTATGTACATACACATTCACTCGTGCGCGGATCGTAATCGTGCCAGGCCCCCACACAGATCCGGTCCTCACCTGACGAAGCTAGAAAGTGGGAGACTGATAGCGATCTACCAGTCACACCAGGACATGTGTAAACCAAACTGATAAATGTGCGATGGCCCAGGACAGGCCTCTAGGAAAGCTGGCCAGGGTGAGGGCAGCCTGACCCAGGCTGGGGAGGGGCTCCAGCAAGACTGTAGAGTGTAGCCCGTGAGGTGGGATGGGGGAGGACAGGGGCGAGTGTAACAGGGAGAGGGGACAGTGTGTGCAAATGCCTGGAGGCGGAGCAGACACGCAGGGCCTCGTGGGCCACGTGAGGTGGTGGCGTCTCCATCCTGCGTGCGATGGGAAGCCACGGGGGGCTTTTAGGCAGGTGGATGACGTGATAGGTACAGACACGCTCGCATACAAACACCCCAGACACGAGCGCCTTCTCTCCCACCCACATTTCACATTCCTGCCGGGCCTCTCATCCACATCGTCACCCCCAGAGTCACACGCACCCTCTTGCGTCACCAGGCAGAGCAGCAGAGAAGCCCGTGCTGGCTACCAGCGAAAGTGTCCGACATCTGTCCCTCCGGCTTGCTGATTCTGCGGGCAGGGCCCTCTGATCCAGCCAGGATGGACCTTTGTTCCCTCCACATCTGCACACACGTGCAGATGCCCCATGCACACACGTGCAGGACCAAACCCTCCCCTGCACGTGGAAGGTGGCTTCTAGCTTAGGGAGTGCTTTCACATGCCTTATCTCATTGAATTCCCTCAGCAGCCCTGCAGGGAAGAATTGTCAACACCATTTTACAGCTGAGGAAACAGGCTCAGAGATGTGAAGTGACCTGCCCCAGGCCACACAGCTGGAGCTTGAAATAGCTGGGATTTGAACTCAGGTCCATCTGACTTCTAGATCTGTTCACTGGCCCACCCAGACTCAGGCACACGCAGCTGTGCTTGTCACCTTTCCAGGCTGTCACTGAGAAGGAGGCCAGTGACTTTCAGCACCAGTCTTCCGGAAACAGATTGATCAACAGGGAAAGTTAGAGCCCCAGCATGTGCCCACCTGCCCGGTGACCCTGCAGCCTCGGGGGGGGGCAGTGGCAGTGGGAGGGCTGGGCACCTGCCAGCCTGCTGGCCTGGGGCAGCTCAGGGCATGGAGCTGAAGCTGAGAGCAGAGCACGCATTTGCATTTGCAAATGAGGTGGACAGCCCTGTCCCCGCACAGGCTAACCCCAGCTGGCCTGGCTCCCGGGACATGACAGCTGAGGTCCCAGGGCATAGCCCTGTGCCTGCTTCTCTCCCTGACCCCCAGAGCAGGTTGCCTAATGCCTAATGTAGGGGAAAGAGTAGGGGCCTCAGAGTCAACCAGGACTGGGTGACAGCCCAGCTCCGTCACTCCTGACTGGGGGACTTTGGCAGTGGTGTTCCACCTCCCTCTGTGTCAGCTTCTCCTCCGTGGAATAAGGGTGATGAATATCTCCTTCTCGAGATGATTGGGAAGGTCAAGGAGTCAGGTCTTCAGAGAGCTGACTCAGAGTGAGTGCTCAGTTTTTCAAATCCTTTCATTTTTTTTTCTGATTACAAAAATAATGAGTGCTCATTGTAAAAATCCCAACAATGCAGAAAAATATATCCTGTAGAAGGCAGAAGTTCCTAGGGGTCCTTCCTCCCAGAGAGAACCTATGTGAACTTTTGCACGTAATTTTTAATTTTTATAAGTGAGATTTTTGCTGTGCTATTTGGTTTTTTCACTTAAAATATGCCTCAAATCCCTTGTCCATCAGGACTAGAGACCTCCTTGTCATCGCTGCAGGGGACCCTGTGGTCTGCATGTGTCTTGATGTACGTAACCAACCTCCTTTGAGTGGACTTTGGGGTGGCTTCCAGATTTTATCTGTCATAAACCCTGCTGCCATGACTGGCCTTTGTTTACATATTTTTGTGCATTCGTGTAAGCATTGAGAGAATAAATGCCTAGAAATGAAGTTGCAGGGCCAAGGAGTGTGCACATTTTCATTTTTAATAGGAGCGGCCCAGAACACCCTGTAAAGAAGTAGTAGCCATCCGTGTGCCCCCAGCAGACCCGGGAAAGTCCATTTCCCCCAAATAATGGGGATTTATCCACTGCCTCTGCCCTTGGCCACAGGGACCCTAGAGTCATCAAGAGGTGGAGATTCCAAATGTGGGAGGCTCCTGGGAGGTCGTCTAGTCAAGCCCTGTGCTCCCTCATCCTCCCATTCCCACACCTTCAAACCTCTGTCCCTGAGATGATCTCCCTGCCTTGCCCTGACGGGGAGCTCAGTACCTTGCACGGCTGGCGGTTTTACCCTTGGCCAGCTCTGTTGATGGCGCTGTTTCGTATGTTGTGCTCTAGTCTGCCTTCTCACAACTTCCACCTAGGAATCCTGCCTTAGTCCTCAGCAGCCTCCAGAGGAAGGAAAGAAGGAAGAAAGGAAGAGAGAAGGGAAGGCAATGCTCAGGGTTCATGTTTACGTACCTGACAACATATGAACTCATTCAATCCTCGTGACAGCCCTCGGAGGCAGGCGCTATGTTATCCCCATTTTAGAGGTGAGGAAACTGAGGCTCAGAGAGGTTAAGGAACTTGCCCAAGGTCACACAGTTAAGTGGCAGAGCTAGGATACAAACTCAGGCAGTCTGGCTCCAGAGCCCACACCTCTGATGTTGTACTACTTCTCTAGGCAGGAGCCTGTTATTTATTGAACACCTACTGTATACTCAACTCTAGGCTAGTCAGATTTTACATATAATATCTAATTTATTCTACACAACGGGTCTGCAAAGTAGGTATTACTATCTCATTTTGCAGATGAGGAAACTGAGGCTCAGAGAAGCAAGGAGTCTAAGGTCTCCTCCACAGGCCCTGCTGGGTAGAGGAAGCCCTCCAGTGTTCCTGTTTCAACCAGTTCTCAGTGGACTTGCTCCCATTTCTCATCCTCCCGTTCACCCTCCTGTAGAATGTCAGAGCCGGACCTCAGCGTCACCTAATCTGAGTCCCAGTTTTCAGTGGAAACTGCTTAGAAAGATTATGGTGACTTAATCCCGTACACACTGTGGTGTAGAGGCACAGCCAGGGCTTCTCCTTGTCCCCTCTGGTTAGGAGATGGTGACCTTCTCCCTCTCTGAGCAGGTTTCATCCAGGCCTAGCAGGCATTTCTGCTCACCAGCCTGGCCAGGGGCCCATGAGGTGGTAAACCCGCCTGCTGGAGAGGGAGAAGGATGGATTAAACAGGCCTCAGCACTGGAAGGTTCAGTGTCTGGGCAGTGAGGCCCAAGGATCGCCGGGAACAGCTAGAGAACAGTCCAGTGGGTGTCACTGGGGCTTGGCTTTGAGGTGGGAGAGGCCTGGCTCACCCCGCTGTGATGCCAACGCCCAGCATCATTGTCTGGGCGAGAGCGGGCGTCAGGACGTGCATGCTCAATGAGTGAGTGAGCATCGGAGTGAAGGGCAAATGGGGGAGTGGGTGGATGATGGAGTGAGCAAGCGGAGGAATGCACAGAGTTCAGAGAAGGGGCACACACCCCCGTAGCCCCCCACACGCACCCCCACACCCCGGGCTGCAGAGGCGGGCAAGGACAATGGTGTTAATGAGGGAGGTGGGGCGCAGGTGGCTGTCAGACCACGTGTGGGCATCAGGCCCCAGCTGATGGGGGCCGGGAAGGTCCTGGTGTGTGGGCTCCGGCCCACCATTTCCTCAGCGCTAAGGGTGGGCACCGTGTGCCAGGCCCGCACCGATGGGGGCGAGGAGTGGAGCAGCTGGATTCAAGCTTCGGGTGTAGTATCCTGGGCAGGTCATTACCTCTGTCCCGGCTTCATTCAGTCTTCAGCATGGAATGGAGATCACGTCCCTGCCGTAGGCTCCTTGTGAGGCTGCTCTCAACAGGGTCTCAAGCGAAGGCAGTGTGTAAACTGTAAGGTGCCAGACGGGGCTCGCAAATGTTGTTATTACCCAAGCAGGAAGAGGCCCCATGGCTAGGTCGTCTCAGTGTCACTCCTCCCTGCCCCGGGAGCAGGGAGGAGTCAGTCCCCGGGGAGGCGGGGAGGGTCAGGCTTCGGCCACAGCAGGGCTGGGCACCTACACAGGGGAGGCACTGGCAGGCAGGCAGCAGGTGGACAGGAGGCCCGGTCCCCAGGTGCTGCGCCCCCGGGTGGGGGCCAGTCCCATGACCTCCTCTCTGGACTGCCAACCTGTTGTTTGCTCAGGAGGCCGCTGCCTGGCCCAGCTCCGGGATCCGGGTGTCTCGGCGCGCAGCCAGTGCAGGGTGGGGGTGGAGGCCCCGTGTGCCACCTTCCTGCTCACCCCTCTGCCCAGCCTGGAGCCTGCGGCCGTCTCCTCTCACCCCCCAGGGGACCTGCCTTCTCTGCCACTTGTTGGCTGTGAAACCCCTGGCCCATCTTGCAACCTCCGGGTCTCCGGGTCTCCGCTGCCTTATCTCTGAAATGGGGTGAAGATAAGAGCAGCCCTCAGTTGGGGTTGTTATTGTAAGGATTACAGGACATCACACTTGGCTCCCCCCACCCCCGTGCCCTCCCTTGAGTCCTGGCAGAGCTCAAAGGTGCCCGGGGAAAGGAGAGCCAGGAGCCGCCTTGCCTGTCCCCCCTATCCCCGACCCTGTCCCTCCCCGTGGGCCTCGGGAGGAGGGGGCCAGACTCCCCAATTCTAGCTTCAGAAACTGGCTCACTGGGCCACCCCGGCCACCTTCCCTGGCACCTTGGCAGGGCCAGGGGGCAAACGGGGGGGCAGTGCAGGATGGCTGAACTCCGGAGACAGTGGGCTTCTGTGGCCCCCCAGGGGAGGGGGCAGTTCCAGGGCCACCTCCCGTCTCTGGTTTCAGGAGATTAGAGTCCCCTCAGATCTGACCCCGTGGCTGGGAGACACAGGCAGCCCAAAGCCCGGTGGAGAGGGGCCTCTCTCAGGGGTGAGGTCCCCAGGAGCAGTCCTCCGGACCCTGTCTCACTTGGAGGTCTGTGCCCGCTCACCCACAGGAGTCACCAGGTTGGGAGAACCAGTCGGTCTCATGGAGACCAGGGAGGCTCAGGGGACCCTGACCTCCGGTGACCCGGGCTGGGCTGGCCTGGACCCCTCAGGCCCCTGCCCTGGGCTAGCCCCCCAAAATCCTTTGTGGCCCTGTGTTCACTGGCTGCCTGAGCCCCTCCTCTGCCCCCCACCACCCAAGCCTGGTTTCCCAACCTGTGTGAGTGCGGTCCAGCCCCTGTCCAGCTCCCCTGCTCCCTGTCACAGGCTTCCTGCCTTGGTGGTCACATGTCACCTGCTCTGGCCACCAGAGTTTCACCTGTTTAAATTGGGTTTTGAAGCACAAATAGTTCACCAGGCAGAAAAGAAGGAGAAGGAAGTCCTTGGTGCAGGGAACAGCCTATGCAGAGGCTCAGCTGCGTGAAACAGCGCGGCTCGTTTGGAAAACTGCCTGCAGCCCCGCCAGGCTAGAACAAGGCGGCTGGGGCAGGACAGGGTGGGGGCATGTGTGGAGGTGAGGCTGGGAGTCAGCAGGGGCCAGACCCACCTGGGACCTCCATCCGAGGCAGCTAGCTCTGATGGCCGAAGGGCCAAGTCCTCCTCACAGGACAGCCCAGCCACCCCTCTGGTACCCTGGAAGGGTGGGGTTCCCCAGGAGAGCGGCTAATAATAATAATCATAGCAAACACTTCTAGAGTGCTTACTCCACTCCCCAGCTCAGAGCAGCCTTGTGAGGTGGGTACATTATCTCTCATTTTGCAGAGGAGAGAAAAACACAAGACCCTTCCATCAACTCTCCAGCTGGTTGACAGGCGGGAAGCAACCCCGGGAGTCATCTGGCCCCCTGTCCCTGGTCTTCTCCGTCTCCCCCACCATGCCTGGGTCGGACCTGGACTTTTGCAGAGTGTGGAACCCCACCAAGGTGCCCCCACCCCCATGCGGCATCTGGACCCCGGACTGGTGGAAGAAGGCCTGGGTTCTAGTCCCCAGTCTGCTCCCGCCTTGCTGGGGGATCTCAAGGTGGTGGTTTAACTTCTCCAAGCCTCAGTTTACCTTTCTAGGAATTGGGGATCCTAGCAACTGCCTTATCTCCAGCTCCAGTTCCGGTGAGACTCCCAGGAGGGAGCAGAGAAAGAGGGCTTTTGAAAAGTACAAAGAGCTGCACTCACGACACTGTGATTATTATTGTTACCTCGATGTGGAGATAAGGGAGGGGGAGGAGGTGCAGTGACAGTTGCCAAGAAACCTGGGAGCCTCAGCAGCAGCTTCCGCCCGGCCCCTCCCCCCACACCCTACCGCACCCTCTCCCTGGAAGAGGTGGGTGTTCCAGGAGGGAGGGGAGCTGGGGCCAGCTGGCCAGTGGCCATGCACCCACAGAGCCTGAAGGTGACCCTGGAGTCTGCCTGGCCCAGACTCCAGGTTGGCTCCTGCTTTCTGTGTGACCTTGGGTGAGTTACCTCCTCCCTGACTGCCGCCTTTTCCTGTGTCCAGGTGTCCTGTGCCTGTGGGCAGGAGCCCAGGCAGACAGGGCAGGATGAGCTGGACCTAGGGAAGGTGCTTGGTGGTGGCTGCAGGAGCCAGGGGCTGCAATGGGGAGGCCACTGGGGGCCAAGGCGAGGTGACAGTGCTGAGGGCCTGGGTTGAGAACTGACGTGATGTGTGTAATAGAAGAACCCTGGACTGTGGTTAACCCTCGCACTGCCCTTTCCCTGGTGTGACCTTGGGCTTGTCACTTAACCTCTCTGAGCCTCAGTTTTCTTATCTGGAAAAAAAGTTGGTAATAGTCCAACCTCACAAAGCTGCTGTGGTGATCGAATGAGACAAGGCCTGTGTAAACTATAGAGTGCTGTGCAGACTACGGTCATGGCAGGAGGAAGGGAAAAGAGGGGAGAGTTCCCCACCTCCCGGCATGCTCCACGCACATCCCAGCTGCTGCATGTGCAGGAAGATTGCAAAGCATTTTACGCTGAACCAGACCTTCCAGGATCAGGAAGGCTTCCAGAGAAGTGGGGAGGAGGCAGAGACTTGGGGGGCCGCACGTGAATGGAATGGTGGAGACCGGTGGGAGACAAGATGGGACAGGAGAGAGAGGCGAGGGACAGAGAGGTTCAAGTGTATGGTGAGGGAGGAAAATGACCAAGCTGGGGAGGTCTGCAGAGGCCAGAGGCAGAAGGGGAGGGGAGCGGCGGGCTAGAAAGGTGGGGGAGAGATGGTGAGGGGTGAGGAAGCTGAGGGGAGGAGGAGGCAGCATCAGAGAAGGACGGAGGGGTGGGAGGGAGGCGAGAGGCTGAGTGTATTCATTTCTTCAAAAGTATTTATTGAGCAACTACTACTTGCTAAGAGGCGGCACAGGGTAGCAACAGGGCCCAGTATCTAGACCCGGATGGTCGGGGGTTCAAGTCCTCTGTTTTTCACTTACTATCAGTGTGACCTTGGACACATTGCTTAACCTGTCTGTGTCATAGTTCCCTTCTCTGAAAGATGAGGGTTAAATGAGTTAATACAAGTGAAGCAGTTAGAGCAGAGTCTGCACGCGGTATGTCCTGTATCAGCGTTGGCTGCCATCGCTGTTATTACTATTATTATTACTTCTCCTACGTGACGTGCCAGATCCACAGCGCTGGCGGCCCATGCTGTGAAGTTCAGATCTTGGGCTCTGGAGTGACAAACCTGGGTTCAAATGCCGGCTCTGCCTCATTAACTGTGTGACCTTGGGCAAGTTAATGTACCTTTCTGAACCTCCGTTTCCTCATGTGAAAAGCTACAGTTTTTGAGCACCTGCCTCACTGGGGAGCTGTGAGGATGAAGTAAAATCAGGCAAAGCACAGATGGGCTGTGGCTTTTGTCATGACTGTCCTTCTGTCCCTTCAGGGCTGGGATGGATGGGGCAGGCAGGGCCCAGAGCTTCCAATTTCCCGCTCTGTCCTCTTCCTGGAGCCCCTCCCTTCCCCTGCCCTTTGGCCTCAGCAATGACCTTTTCAGTGGAGGAGTCACTGGGGAGGGGGGCTGGGCACTGCCGGGGAGGGGCAGACTGGCCAGCCAGAAGCTGGAGAGCTGAGGGCCTCGGGGCAGGGTCCCAGATGGAGTCAGAGCCCCTTGTCTGGAGAGACCTCCCTAGTCCTGTGCCAACAGGAGCAGTCCTGAGTGAGATGGGCACTTGGACATGGGGAAACTGAGGCTGGGAGTTCTGGAAGGGGAGCGTGTTAGGGAGCTGCTGCCAGGCTCACCTGCAGCGGCCGCTGAGAAGGGACGTGAGAAGGGACAGACAGAAGGACACCACCGAATAGCTCAATGATGGGCAACAACCTCCACTTGGCCACCAGGGCCACACCAAGACAGTGGTCCCCACCATCGGCGGACCCAGCTTCACCTGGGCTTCACCCCAGGACTCCCTGGCCCCTGGGCGGCCTCTGCTCTCCATCCCACTGGCACTGGCGCTGCTCGGTCAAGGGCATGGGTGTAAATTCTGGCTCTGTCACCCACTTGAGCGGGGAAGTGGCTTCCCCTCTCTGAGCTTCAGTTTCTCCATTTGTAAAAGTGGGGATGAATAATGCTGAGCATCAGGTGATATGCCTGACATAGCTCCAGGCACGTGGTGGGTCTCAACAAAGGGTCCTCCTAGCAGCTTCAGTGGAATTTTCCAGGCCCATTTCTATGGACCTCTCTCTACTCCCTCATCTCCAGTATCTCCCCACATCAGTGCACCTTGCAACCTATAGGAACCTGTGCTTAGGCCACTCCCTTGCTCACAAGCCTTCAGTGTCCCCACTGCTAACGTTCATTCACTCATCCAACCATTCTCCATTCACAAACACTGAATGAGACCCTCACCTGGGGAGCAGGAGTTTACCATGAATGAATGAATACCGAAGAATTCGGTGAGTGAATACTAGCTGCCCAGGCTCTGTGATGAATTCTTTTGGAAACAGGCTGAGAGGGATGTGTCACCGTCTCAAGGTCACACAGCACGTAAGTGCCTGGGAATATCTCCCCCACACTGATACCGTGGGCTTGAAATGCCCCTGCCACCGTATCTGTGCTTCTGGGTCAAGCACTGCCCAGTGCAGGCCCCCCCTTAAGATGCCAGGCCCCTGGGAGGTGGAGAGGCATCTGCTGTGTGCATCGGGCTGCGGACCGTCCCTCTGGGCTCTTTCTCCTACTGGAGTAGGTGGGCAGAGGGGAGGCAGCAAGGGGGCTCACAGCTTCCTCGGGGTCTCCTTCCTGGGCCGGGTTTCCGCAGGCCCTTCCCCTCTTGGGGTGTGGGAGTCCCAGCTCTGCCTGACTCAGGCCCGCCGTGCGCCGCTGAGGATCACCTGGTGGCCTGAGTGACTCACCCTTTCGGGACCAGCCTCGGTCGATGGGACCGGGGTGGTAGTGCAGCCACGTCAGGGCGGCCCCAGGCGGCAGGCAGAAGCCAGGCCTGCTCGCCCGGCCCGGGGCACCCTGGGTCCCAGGAACCACTGGGCACTTCCTCTCCCTGATCCCAGAGGTAGCCTCCTTGGCAGGCCTTCTAGGGTGACAGAAGCTGACTTCACCCTCACCAGACCTGCTTCCTATCCTCAGGGAGGGGCGTGGGTGTGGGCAAAGAGGCCAGTCTTGGAGTCAGTCAGGCCTCGCTCAGACGCTGGCTCTGCTGCTGACTGGCTGCGTGACCTCTGCACGCCCCTGGGTCCTCATCTGTAAAGTGGGAATACAGCATGGTGAGGAGTCTGTGCCCTCGGGCCTGGAAAGAGGGGCTCGGTACACGGCCTGGCACCTAGTGGGCCCAGTGAGTGTCACTTATTGTTATTGTCACTAATAACAGCAGTAGCCCTGGTGGCCTCTCAGCCTTAAGGCTGCTGTCCCCCTGAAGGCTCAGGGAGGGGTCCATAGAGGCTGGGGCTCCCTGCTTAGTTCAGGGGTCAGGGCTCAGACCTTTACAGCAACCCTCACTGCCCCTGCCTCAGTCTACCAGTCTTCAGAATGGGCTATGGACACCTCTTGGCTGGAGTATGCATCAGGGAGGCCTCCTGGAGAGCTTGCGGGGAGACCCTGTCCACATCTCTGATCTCTGGGGAAGGAGAGCCTGGTCGGCAGCCCTGCTCAGGAAGCCCCTCCTCTCCCTTCTCCCGGGGAACCCAGAACCCCTCCTCCATGAAACCTGTCCCGCCTCACATCCCCCAACTCTGAGAGTGGCTCTTCCCCCCAAAGTTCACAATTCTCCCACCTTGGGGCTCTCTCTGACCTCAGACTCTTTTTCTCTTCCAGGAGGAGTGATGGGCAGAACCAGCGCTTCCCTCAAGCACTAGACCTAACACGAGTGGACTTCGTTCCTTCCCACACCGCTTCACTCCACCCTAAGGTAAGTGCCCCTCTTCCCACTGCCCCTGGTTTGGAGCCCGCCCTGGGCTGGGATATACCTAAGAATGACTGCCCGGCAGAGGTGAAATGTTCAGGTAGATGCTGCTTGGGGCTTAGCCCCCTGAGGGGATACGATTCCTCACCCCTGGGTGGGCCTGGTACGGTCTCAGAGGTAGAGCCAGGGTCTGTAGCACTGTTGGGGGTGAGGCAAAACAGCTGGGAATAAATTGACCAACCAGCTCTTTATCTTCATTATCAACATCACCCTCAGTCTCCTCATCTGTAAATCGGGTACAACTCACTTCCCAGGGCTACTGTGAGGGTTTAATGAGTGAGGAGTGCCCATGAAGCACTCCACGCACAATGTCTGGCACAGGGTAAGAGCCCGATAAATAGGCTGTTATTGTCGTTATCATCAAAATAAAGTGTTTGCCCAACATCCGATTTGTGTGGGACTTTGTGCCGGGTGCCAATAGGGCCAGAAATCAATATGACACAGGCCCTGCCCTTCAGGAGCCATAGTCCAGTCAAGAGATAAATAGCTAAACAACTTACACAGTGTCAAATACCAGTAATAACCGCTAGTATTTATCGAGATTTACTATGTGCCAGGTGGGTACTTACCGCTTTACATGCAGTATCTCATTTCATCCTCAAACTATAAGTATTCTGTGATAGCTGCTCCTTTTAGTCTCATTTTGCAGATGAGAAAATTGAGGCTCAGAGAGGTTAAGTAACTTGCTCAAAGACACACAGGTAGGATGCCATGGGGCCAGGACCGGAACTCAGGCCGTCTGACCAGAGTGCCTGGTCTTGTGGCCTCTAATGCAGAGGGTAATAATCCCTCACTTTTGCAGCACACTTTACAGTTTCTAAAGGCATGTCCACAGACGTCATGCCTCTTGGTCCTTTCATCAAACCTTGCGTGGCAGACATTCTCTAGATGAAGACTGAGATGCTCAGAGAGGTGAAGTAGTTTTCCTGAGGTTGCAGAGATAGGATCTGCTGAGCTCCTCTCCCAGCACTCTGGCCTGGAACAAGGGCTGTATACTTCTCCTAGGCCGGGAGGGCAGGTGATCAAGGAATGGTGTCCTTGTGGGGAACCACCACCTCCAAGGGGGTCCCAAGTAGGGGTCCTAGGGGCAGCATCAGAGGGTTCCTGAGACCCCCTCCTGCTCTCTGTGCCTGAGCAATAGCCCAAGACCGGGCCATGTGGATCCTGGGGCTTGGCAGGAAGGAAGCGACTCGATGGCAGCTGGGTTTATGGGTGAGGCTCCCAGGCCCTCTCCCCCTAGGTACCCGGGAGGAGGCCTGGGTTCTCACCAGGGGCTGTGTGCCCTTGGACTGTAGCTTCCCCTCCCTGGGCCTCAGTCTTCCCACCCAGAAAAGGAGGCTTGGAAGAGCCCATGGCCCTGAGTCCTGCCTGCTCTGAGGGCCTGGGGCTGGCCTTCTTGGGTTAGCTCTGAGCCACCTCCGCCCCATCTGGCTAGAAGCCTCCATTTGTGCTAACACAGTCCAGACAGTGGGCTCCAAACCGCCCCGTCCCAACGGCCCACCCCCACCCCAGAATCAAGACACAGTCTGTGGATCTTCCTCCTTTGACGGGGGAGGAAACCAGGGCCCAGAGACAGTGAGGGAGCCATCTGGATCCCCAGAAAAACCAGTGGTGGCGCTGAGGGAACCCAGGCCTGTGACACATTCTCCATCCCCTTCCCCAGCAGCCCAACTCTGCACACATTTATAAGGTCGATGGAGCCACTCTGAGGGCCAAGTGACCTTCCTGTGCCAGTAGGCAAATCCCTACCCCTCTCTGGGCATCTGTAATATAGAGGTGACGCTTCCTTCTCCACCCATCATGCCAGTTTCCAATTGGATGATGACTATGAAAGTAACTTTGCCTAAATTATCTCTTTTTTTTAATTGAGGTAACATTGGTTTATAACATGTAAACATCACGTTTATATCATGAAAGTAACTTGGGAAAGTAGAAATTAGGAAGCTGAACTATTATCAGCATCATTACGTTCCCAGGGCAGGACAGAACACCCAGAAGGGACATCCCCCTCTCATTGGGAAGCCACATGTGTATAGACACTGAGCTATCCAGGACCCGCCCACCCTGCCCCCTACAGGGGTTTCTCCACTCAGCGATTCAGAAATCTGCACACATGTATGTACACAGCCTACCCACACCTATGTATATAGTCAAACACAGACACAAAACACACACATTCATGTCTGCAGATGTAGTCTGAGACTTGCATGTGTACACACGCATGTATATACAGATACACATGTAGAAACACACAAATACACATACCCAGGATGTCCATGCACACACTACCACATCTGCTCTGAGTCACACACACACAGTTGCATGCACACATGTGCACACCCTCCACTCTGCTGGCACACAGACGTCTCTGGTGATGTGAGCAGGTCTCGCCTCCCCCCCCCCCCCCCGGGCAGTATGGGAATGGATGTTTCTCGGGCTGCATTTCCATGCGTGCCCGGAAGCGCTCAGGCCTGGAAGTGCCTCAGTAAATCAATATTTGCTGCTGTTAATTATTAAAAACAAAGCTACACTGTGTCTGGAACACACATCTCCAGAGTTCCTGCTGGCTCCCTGGGCTCCGACCTGACCCAGGGCCAGGTCTGGGAGAAAGGAAGGCGTAGTGCCTTCCTTCCAGGAACCCTTGGCCCTGGAGATGGTGGGTGGTGGGCAGCTGCCAGTGCCTCCTTCAGGAAGCTGAAGAGAGGCTGGGCACTGAGCTGGGGGGCAGCCCGGCCCCTGAAGGGTCCAAAGCAGCTGGTGTTGACTCGGCCACAGCTCAGAAAGCGATTGCCGCTTTCCCAGCATCTGTCTGGGGAGGGGGTGCTGAGGCCCCGGCCCTGTCCCCACTGTACAGTGGCAGACACAGTGCAAAGTCAGCTGGAAGGGCCTGCAGAGTTCATATATATATATATATATATATATATATATTTTTTTTTTGGTGAGGAAGACTGGCCCTGAGCTAACATCTGTTGCCCATCTTCCTCTTTTCATTTGAGGAAGATTAGCCCTGAGCTAATACCTATGCCAATCTTCCTCTATTTTGTATGCAGGACACTGCCACAGCATGGCTTGATGAGTGGTGCATAGGTCCGCGCCGGGGATCTGAACCCGTGAACCCCCAGGGCCACGGAAGCGGAGCATGTGAACTTAACCACTATGCCGCCGGGCCAGCCCCCAGAGTTCTTATATTTTATAGATGGGCACACAGGCCTACAGAGGTGGCAGGGACTCACTCAAGTCCACTCAGCAAGTTGTAGCAAGGCCAGAGCTAGAACCCGCATATCCTGAAGTCCACTCCATACTGTGGGGCCCTGGCAGCCCTTGCCCAGGCATTGTGGTCACCTCCCCCAGGATCAGGGGCCGTTAGGGCCTGGTATGGGGTATGGGCATGGGGCCTGCCAGGCATTAGGGGGGAGAAGAGTAGAGAGAGGAAGAGGAGTTAGAAGAGGGGAGGGAGAGCAGCTCCAGGCCTTTCCCTGGCTTCCTAGTTCTGTCTTTTCCTAGCTGTGTGATCGTGAGCATATTTCACCTCTTGGAACCAGTTTTCTTTTACGTAAAATGGAGATGACACTCGTACCTCCTGGGTTGTGGGGAGAGGATGAGACTTGTGAAGGCCCCAACATTTAGTAGGTGCGCAAGAAAAGCCCTCTGTCTCCAAGGGAACCCCCTCCTCTTCCTGCCCGGCTTCACAGCCCGGCCCAAGAACCTCGTCCTTGAGGCCCTGAGGCGGGGCACCCAGAGTCTGGGAAGATGGAGAAGACGGAGTCGGGCGTCCCGGGGAGAGCCTGGGGGCTCCAGCGGGCCCCGCGCACGGAAAGCTTCCAGCGCTCTGGCACGAGCGCGCAGGCGCAGTGTCTGGAGACCGCTGGCCCGGCCGCGCGGGGTGGCGGAGCCTCGTGTGACCCCGCCCCGGATCTCCGAAGCCCCGCCCTGGCCCCCGCGCTGCCTGTACCTGGCGCCCCGCCCCCGCCGGGCCCGGCCGCCCGGCGAGCCGAGCGCAGGCAGTGCGCCGCCGGGAGCCCGGAGCCGGGAGCGCGGAGCTCGGCGCTGCGGGGCCGGGCTGGGGCGCGCGCGGGCCAGAGCCCGCCGGACCAGCTGAAGCGCTGCCCGGGACGGGACCGGGGCCGGGCCGGGCTCGGGATGGCGCAGCTGCGGCCCCTGGCGCCTCCCGGCCGTCCGCGGAGGGGCTCGCTGCCCGCTGGGGCCGGCTGGCAGGTGAGGACCAGGGCGAGGGCGGCCTGGCAGAGGGGGTCCGCGGGAGCCCGGGCAGCCCGACTTCCTCGGAGCCCGGCAGGCTCTGCCCCAGCTAGGGCGGGTGTGCGAGGCTCGGTCATGGAGGGTGTGTTCGCTTCTGCGCTGACACCCGCCACCGCGGCCACAGGGCGCACTCCTGCCCTGGGGTCCCGGGCCTTGGGCTCCTTCTGCAGCTGCCCACAGAACAGTGTCCGTGGTGGCACTGTGGTTCTGGACTACAGTGGCACTGTGTGTGTGTGTATTAGCCTCGGGACCACTTCACCCGTCCCCTGCGCCCTTTAGGACGCGGTGTAATTTTGCATGGCGCTCTGGGCCACTTCGCTCACATCCTTCCATGTGTCAGGGTGTCTTCTGCGCCTGTGAGGCTGTAACTGTGGGTGTCACTTGTTGCTGTGTGTACGCTCTAGGTGACAGTCCCACGTGTCAGTGTTTATGTGCCTACGACTCCTGGTGCATTGTTCCCAGCCACGTTAGGGCCCCCTGAGTGGGTGCTCTGGGGACATTAATGTGCCTCCATCACTTTCGTGCTGGGACTCTGCTGGGCTTTGACTGTGTGGCTGCTGATGTTGCTGTTGTACAGGGTGTTGGGTTGACAGGCGTGTTTTGTCTACCTGGACTACAAGTGTGTGTCTGTGATTTCTTCTGTAACTGCCTGTGGAATTGTCTCTTCCAAGTTCAGAAGTGTTGGGTGTGGCCATAGGTGACCGTGGGTCAGTGTCTCCCATGGACTCTTGTGCATTTTACAGGGTGGGTTTCACCCCGTGAACAGACCTCGGAGTGTGCATGTGAGGTGCTCGTGGTCTCGTGATCTGTAACAGAGCTCCGTGTGTGTGTGTGAGTGATGGGCGGTGTGTACTCAAGTGGGTGTGAGGGGCAGTGTGGGGTTCAGACCTGTGCCCCTCATCCTTGGTGATTAACTGCTCCTGCTGTTGCTGCATGCTTTTTTTTTCTTCTCAGAACTCATTTAATGTCATGGGATCAAATCTGTCGTGTCTGTTACATAGAGTGTGTGACTCTAATGGAGGAGGGTGAGCTTGTGTGTGAGAGCGGGGCTCTGTGGCTGAGTTTCCGTGAACATACCTGCCTGTATCTGCGAGTGCGTGTTAGTGTCTCTCGGCACGCAGACGTGAGAGTGGTTTTGTGTAGCTTCGTGTGCAATTACTGGTGTGCAGATCTGCACAGGGGTGGGTTTGCATTTGTGTGTGTGGCTCTTGTGATGCGTGTGTGTGTGTGAGTGGGTGTGCTGTAACTTAGGTCACCGATGTGTGTGTTTGTGTATTAGCTATAGCTCTGAGTCTAAGAGTTGATGTGCACAGACCCCATGGGTTTGTGTGTGTTTGCTATCTTTGGTACAGTGAGACTGTGTTTAAATATTGGTGTGCAGGCCTGTGTGTGTTCGAGCAAGAGAGAGAGAAAGAGTCTGTGTTTCCTGGTGCACAACCCTGTAGCACACGTGTGTGAGCTCAGGGATTGCTCCCACTGTGCAGCGGGAGCCTGCTGAGTTGAGGCCTTGGAGGTGCTGGGGGAGGGGCACCATCCTAGAGACTCTGGGGGCTTCCCAGGCCCAGCCCCCAGCCCCGCCAGCCGGCAAGGATGCCGCCTTCCAGGAAGGCTCGTAGGGAGTTGGCGCTAGAGAGGCCGAAGCTGCCAAGCAGCTGGCAGATGCCCGGATTAACCCTGTGTGTGCCCTGGCTAGCCCTGGGAGAGGCTGGCTCGAGTGTGAGTGGCGAGGGGGTGCGTGTGGACTCATACACAAGTGTTGGGCCAATGGGACATCCCAGCCTTCTCTCCTCCAACAGCCCCCCAGCCCACATTGCTTGAGGGGGGAGAGTGGGGCCCTCTTCGAGGAGAGGTGGGTGGAACCACAGACCCTCATGAGGATCCCAGTTGGGTTCATCTCGGGCTGGGACCTGGGGCTCTTCTGAGGGGTGCGTGGGCCAATCCTGGCACTGCCAACCTTGCAGTGACACAGGGGAGATGTGTCTCCTCCCAAGGGTCACATCCGTCTATGTCTGAGGCAGCAGCCTCCTCCCTCAGGGAAGGGGACTGGGTGGCATGGACTGCCTGGGGAGGTCCCTGGGCTCTGTCTGACTTTACTCAGCAATTGGTCAAACTCTACCGGTCAGCTGCACAGAGCCCCCTCCTACGATGCCCCCTCCACTCCCTCTTGCTGCTCGGACAGGTCCATGGTGGTGGGTCAGAGTTGGGGGGACCAAGAGGGCCGGGGTGGGTGGAGACTCCTCTGGGGCTTAGCAGGATCCGCTGGGCCACCCTGAGGACTGACCTGTTCTTCCCTATCTCTGTTGCAGAACACAGATCTGTTTGAGATGATTGAAAAGATGCAGGTGAGCTTGGCTCTGTAGCCTGTTCCGGGGGGCCACGGAGGTGGCTGAGCTGGGGGTGGGGGCCCTTGCTGTGGGGAGACACAGAGGGGCCTGGGTGCCCCTGCTGTGTCTCTATGCGGACGGGCCAGGAGCCCTCGGCAGACTGTTCTGGGAGGAGATGGTGGCGGTGCCTTGTCCAGAGCCCTCTTGTCTGGGGGTCAGAGTAGAGGATGGGGACTGAGAGGGACCAACTCCTTGTCTGACCCAGGCCCCACTGGGGTCTCCCCATCTGCCATCCCTGTGTAGCTCCCCAGCAGGGCTGGGGTCAGCTCCTTGGCCCACCCCTGTGTACACACACCATCCCCATCCCCCAAGAGGCCCCACAGGCTCTGCAGGACCCCCACAAGGGATGGGAGGAGGGACAGATGCCAGGGCACAGGGCAGCCAGAGGCTGTGCTGGGGTAGCGGGAGGTGTTAGTGAGCTGGGCAGCCTGGAGTGCAGCCCCCACCCCTCTGCCTGCCCCTGCCCACCCTCCACTCCCCAGCCCCCGTCTTCCAGACCCCTGTCTGTTTTTGGCTTGGGTTTGTGTTGGGAGGGGGGCGGGGCGGGGTGGAGGGTGACTTGAACAAACCTCAGGAGCTTTCCCTGACGTCAGTTCACCCTCCAGACCCTCTCTCCTGCCCCCTCCTGTTTCTCTGCCTCTCTTAGTTCGGCTCCACCTCTCCCTCCTTCTTTCTCTCTTTCCCTCTCCCCCTCTCTGCCCCTCTCTCCCCTCTCTCCCCCCCCTCCCCCTCTCTCCCCCTCTCTCCCCCTCTCTCAACAACACATATCTGTGTAGATGCAGTAGCCTCCCTCCCCACACTCAAGCATGTGCACACCACCCCTGCCCCCACTCCCAGCGGCAGGCATGGCAGGGATTCCCGCAGTGAGCCCCCAGCCCCTCCCTGCTGCCTCCGGCCTCCCTCAGCCCAGGTTACTCCCAGGACAACCAGCCCTGTAGAGGCCCGAGTAACCAAGAGTAACCAGGCCGGCCAGCACCCTGCCCTGGGGTTACCCCCATATCAGCCGGGCTTTCCCCTTCTGCACAGGAAGGGGTGTGAACCTGCAGGGGGAGGGCAGCACTGCAGGCAGCAGGCAGGGGAGGGGTGTGATGGGACATGTGGCCTTCTCTTTGCAGGGAAGCAGGATGGATGAACAACGATGCTCCTTCCCACCACCCCTCAAAGTAGGTCTGAACCATGGCCCACCCCACCCTTCTGTGGGCTGTCTGCCTGTGCTGTCTGCTTCCTGAGCAGCAGACCTGGAGGGGGATGGGGAAGGGGAGGCAGACTCCCTCCCTGGGGTGGGGGTGGGGTCTGGGAAGGGTTCCACAGCTGCCTGTCCAAGCAGCCAGCCCAGGAGAGTGCATCCTATTGTGGGCCAGGTGCTGGCCAAGGGGGTGACCACGGCATACCCAGCCCCTGACCTCTAGGAGTTCTGAGGGGTAGAGAACCCTTCCCTTGCTGTCACCTGGGGCCTTCTTTCTGGCACCTCCTCGCCCCACCTACACCACTGTAAACTCATCCTGCCTCTCCAGCTTCCCCATCCCAAAGTTGAAGCCCCATCCCTCACAAGACAGCCTGCTGGGCAATGTTTTCCCCGAGCCAGTTAGGATCAGCAGTTGCAGGAAGACTCAATCCGGGACCCAGGAGGCTTATGCTCTTCTGCTCCGTGTAGCTTCTGCCTGGAGAGCTGAGGGAGAGAGGGAAACAGAGGGAGGGGTGACCTGGTTGTCCCCCAACCTCCTGTGAGGAGACTAGTAGGAGGCTGGGGACCGAAGAGATGCCAGGTGGCTCTTGTTTAGACTCAGAATTTTCTTGGGGTGGGAGCTGTATGGCTCTCTGGTTGGTGATTTGGGACTCCAACAATCTATGAAGACCTGGGCTGGGCCTGGGGGAGTGGGATCAGGGCTGCAGGGGTGAGGGCCAAAGTGGGGATTCTTAGGCGTAAGCCTGATGCCTTGTCCAGGGCAGGGGTTCTCAAAGTGTGGGCCTCAGACCAGCAGCATGGCATCACCTGGGAGCTTGTTAGAATGTCAATTCTTGGGCCCCACCCAGACCCACACATCAGAAACTCTGTGGATGGGGGCACAGCCATCTGCGTTGAATGAGCCCTTCAGGCAATTGTTGTGCACCGAGAACCACTGGTCCAGAAGTTTCTTCTGGGGAGGCCGTGAGCCTCCTTTTCTCCAGGCAGAAAGAGACCCAGAAGAGGCTGCCAACACTCAGTGAGCTAAGCCTGCCTCAGCCCCTGCCTCGTGGGGTCACCCTTTCAAAGCAAGCCCTGCCCGCTGTGAGATGGGGAGATGAGGGATGGGATCCACACTCCCAGCCCATGTGTCTGGCTGAACAACAGAGCATTCTGGGGAGGCTGGAAGTAAAGGGTGAGGACCCCACCCCAGCTGGGCCTCTGCCCTGCTTGTGTTTTGCAGACGGAGGAGGACTACATTCCCTACCCAAGCGTCCACGAGGTAACTGGCTGGATTTCCCTGAGTCCATCCTCATCCCAAGCCTAGGAGGCACTCATGCAAGAAGTCTGGACGCCTGGGTCCTCCTTCCTGTCAGGAACCTGGCCACAGGCCTTGCTGTGGGGGTGGAGATTCAGTTTACAGGCCCAAGACTTCAGAGCCCATTTGAGCCCGTAGGCCTCTGAGCCAAACATTTCAGCCCCTCTGCCAAGGTCATGCTTCCAGCTCTACCTGCCTCCAACTCCATCCTTTGAGAATTGGACTTGGGGCTCCATGTCTGGTCTGTGCCTGCAGTGGGAGGGAACGGGCTTGAGCAAGTCCCCTGGAGGGGGTGGATGCGAACCTGACACCCACATAGGCTCTGGGGTTTACCCTGGTCCCCCTGCCCCAATGGCAGAAGTGGCCCTAGGTCTGAGTTGGGGTGTATCCTGGGTCCCCTGGTGGGGTGCAGTGTGGGTGGCTCTCAGCTGAGTCCCCATTCAGGTCCTGGGGCGAGAAGGGCCCTTCCCCCTCATCCTGCTACCCCAGTTCGGGGGCTACTGGATTGAAGGCACTAACCACGAGATCACCAGCATCCCCGAGACAGAGCCACTGCAGTCACCCACAGCCAAGGTGAAGCTCGAGTGCAACCCCACGGCCCGCATCTACCGGAAGCACTTTCTTGGCAAGGTGGGTAGCCTGCTGGTGTTGGAGGGCTGGGCTGTGGAGGGGGTGGGTCACAGCCCAGCCCTGGGGGAGGCCAGGCCTAGGAAGGAGCAGCACCCATGGGCTGGGGCTGGTGACAGTCCCAGAGCCCTGAGTCTCAGGGAGTGTGCGTGATGGATTCACTCACTCATTCAACAAACATTTATTACAGTAGGCGGTGTTAGGGCATAGTGGTTAACCGCAGAGACTCTAACATGGTTTGAATCCTGGCTCTGCCCGCTACTACATGGGACATCAGGCAAGTCACTTACTCTCTCTGTGCCTCAGTTTCTTCATCTGTAAAAACAGAGATGGTAACGAAGCCCACCTCATGAGGTTGCTGTGTGGCTTTAGTGAGACGATGCTTGTAAGGTGTTTAGAATGGCGTCTGGCACAAAGTAAGCGCTCAGTTGGGGTTAGCAAGTAATGAGCGCCAGCTGTATGCCTGGCCCTGGTCTGGGCACCAGGTATACGGCAGCAAACCAAACAGACCCAGGCTCTACCCTTGGGCAGCTGGAAATGGGGGCTGGGAAGGCACAGTAATGTTGTGGCTTGACCTGGATCTATGCAGCCCCCGCCCCACCACCAGCCCCGGAGCAGGGACCCTGCCCTGTAACAACTTGTCAGAGTGTCACCCAGCAGTGTTCCAGGCAAGAGTTACTGGGCAAGGCTGTGGGAGCTGGAGGGGGAGGTCACACACTGGGACTTTGTATGTGTCCAGTTCCCTGCCAAGTGCCGTCTCTGTCAGTTTACTCCCAGGTGGCGGAGTGTAGCGTGGGCTCTGGAGTCTCGTGGCCCGAGTGTGCACGGTGGCTCTTGCATTTATTGATGGCTGACCTTGGGTGAGTTATTTAATCTTCCTGAGCCTGTTTCCTCATGTGTAAAAATGGAGATAATAAAAGTCTATGTACAACAGCGAGAACTGTGCCTGGCACATACTCCATAGATGTGAGCTGTTATTATTACATCTTCATTAGTGCTCTGTGATATCAAGATTGTCCTATTTTTACAGAAGAGGAAACTGAGGCTCAGAGAGGTGAAGTGACTTGGTCAAGGTCACACAGTTACTAAGCTAGAAATTAGACCTAGCTCTGGCTGACCTTTCATTAAGACACACTATGGGAATAGACAACAACATTGTCCTGTAATTATGTAATATAATCGCTACAAAAGTAATCATATCATAGTATATAAATGTATCAAAGTAACAAATGTATCAAGTAACCCGGCTACAACTTAAACTTACACAATGTTATATGTCAAATATGTTAAAAAAAAAGAGAGACACTACGGGACTGTCATGCTCCTAGCTGTGTGTGTGCTGGGAGGAGGGGGTGACTCCCTGGGGGGTTGGGGAGCTGTGTGACCTCAGTCTGGGCTCAGGGCATTGGCCTGACCCTAGCGGATACTGGTGCTAAGGTGAGGGGTATGAGGGGTGGAACCCACTGTGTCTTTGACTAACCAGCAGACCCACGTTCAGGAGCCATTGCCTGGGACAAACCCAGAACAGGGCATGGGATTCCCCCCCGGCTGAGCCCTTTGGGTGGAGAGAGACCTGCATCTGGGCCCCCACTGTCCAGAGGCTCTCAGCTGGCTCTGGCAGGTGGTGGGATCTGGGGGACTGTGTGGGCCTAGCATGTAGTTGGCAGAAAAGTTTGCTGAAAGAGTGACATGTGACAGAATGAAGGTGGTGCCTTGAGCACAGAAGGATTTGCAGAGGTACAGATCAGGGGCTCAGAAGAGGCATGATGACTGGGATCAGGTTAGCAGCACAGAGAAGAGGGGCAGGGGCTGGCAGAGAGGCAGGGCCCTTTCCCGACTCCAGGTGGGGTGACTGGGGAGGTACTGGGCCCTGTCCTGGCAGAGGGAGGAGGTTAGGGTGACTTTGGGCATTGACTCTCTGGGACCCTGAGCCCTCTGCTCTGGCTCCTCTGGGCAGGGGACTTTGGGGAACTCCCCACCTCAGGGACTTCGTTGCAGCCCTCCTTGCCATGTGCCTGCCACTCCCTCTCTGCAGATGGTGCCAAGCATTTGGGAGTTTCCGTCACTCTGTGACCAGGCAAGGCTGAGGGGAACTCTGCCCCACATCCACTCAGACTGTCCTTGACCTGCGGATTTGTGAGGCATATCCCCTGGCTCCTGCCTCTCTCTCCTCCTGCGCTCTGAGCACAGGTGTTCATGTTTAAACAGGACTGACTTCCAGGATGACTCCTGGGGTGGGTGTGGCTGGGGAGCCAGCCCCACTCCCAGGGCTGGGGCTGCCAGTGGGAGCCTAGGCCTGGCTGGGGTGTGATGTCCCTGCACCTCTAGCCCTGGGCTTTGGGACTCCACCACCTGGAGGTGCCAGCCCTGGACTCCTTTCTGGGGGTCCCACCTCTGCCACAGCTACCCCTTGTGCCCTCTGGGGCGTTTCTTGCTAACCCTGTGGCTTCTCCAGGTGAGGCAGGAGGGTGGGAACCTGTCCGGTCAGCTGCCTGGTATGTTCATGAGAAGTTTCACTTCCTGTTTCTCATGGGTCCTGGCTCCAGGGGCCACAAAGCCACAGGCTGAGCAGTCAGTCAGTCGGCATATTTTTATTGAGCACCTACTGTGTGCCCAGCCCTGAGAAGGGCAGGGGCTGGAGACAGGTATACAGGTGCGGCTGTGGTCCTGACTTTGATGAGGACCCCGAGAGCCAAGGTTAGTACAAACACCCACTCTATGCCAGGCACTTTATCTCTTTAGTCCCTGCCACCATCCCACAAGGTCATTGCCCTCAGTCCCATTTTATAGACTTGGAAACTGAGGCACAGAGAGGCGAGGTGACCTTCTCAGGCTACCCAGCTGGCAAATGGCAGAGCTGGGGTTTGAATGCAGGTCTGCCTGAGGCAGAGTCTGCTATTAGCTGTGACACCTGCTACTTGATGAGAGACCCCCATCTGGGAGTGAGTTGGCTTTCTGGTCTGGTTTCCGGAAGCCCCAAGCTCAGCCTCTCCCACTCCCCCGGCCCCCACCTCCCACCACAGGAGCATTTCAATTACTACTCACTGGACACTGCCCTGGGCCACCTTGTCTTCTCACTCAAGTATGATGTCATCGGGGACCAGGAGCACCTGCGGCTGCTGCTCAGGTGAGGTTGGGATGAGGGGATCCTGCGACAGCAGCAAGGGCTGAGGTCTTATAATCTGAGAGCCCATCTCCCATCTCATTTCACCCACTCTTCCAATCGAGGCCCAGAGAGGGGCAGGGATTTGCCTCAGTTTGCACAGCAAGTTAGTGCCCAAGCCAGGCCGGGCCCCCATCATCACCTCTGGTCCTTCCTGGGGTCTGCCTCCTTGAGGTCTGCCCCCTCTGGTCTTACTTTGCATGGAGAGGCTCCCTTCCCCCTTTCCCACTGCCTAGTCCCTCACTGTGGGCTTTCTCCTTCCAGGACCAAGTGCCGGACGTACCATGATGTCATCCCCATCTCCTGCCTCACCGAGTTCCCCAACGTGGTCCAGATGGCAAAGGTGAGGCCTCTGCTCCTTCATGCTGAGCCCTCTTTGGGCAGTCCAGGTGGGCTCACAGCTGGGCTGCGGCTTTGCCTTAGCACGCCCTCATCTTAGCTCCAGGTCCTAGCCCTGTGTGCTGCAGCCCTGTCTCTGGGCTCCTGCCTCTCACCTGTTCCCATGATATACACATGCTGCCATGTGCTCTGGGCTCCTGTCCCCTGCCTGTGTGCTTTTGGCATTCGTTAGATATAGGGGACCCCGGTTCTCTGCACCCCATTCTGAGCAACAGTGAGCCCCCACTCCTGCTTCAGCCTTGGCTGTTCCTTCTGCTTTCTGCTGCTGTCCTCCCCAGACCTTGGCCAGGGAGGCCCAGGGCCCCAGTCCTCCTCCTGGCCCCACCCTCAGGCCCTCCCTTATCTCCTCCTGCAGCTGGTATGTGAAGATGTGAATGTGGACCGATTCTATCCTGTGCTCTACCCCAAGGTATGGCGGGGTCTGGGCCCTGCTCGCTCAGGGTGGGTGGGTAACGGGGGAACTGAGCATTTGCTGGGCACCTGCTGTGTGCAGGATATTTTTCCTGAGTTCTCTCATTTAATCCTCACAATAACCCTGCAAAGTCCACAGTTTGCAGAAGAGGAACCAGAAGCCCGGAAGGGTTCTGGGCCTTACCCGGGGATGCACAGCAGATAAGGAAGGCCTGCATTTAAACCTAGTGTTATCCACCTCAGAGGCAAGCCTTAGTTACCTCTGGAAACTCTCAGTGCCATTTGGGACCCTCCCAAGGGCAATCAATCTGTGCTCCTGAGCCAAGGAACTCCACTGGCCTTGCCTTCTGAGCCCTCGGGACCTGGAGAGAGAGAATAGCAGAGGCACTTCCATAAATGCTGCCCCACAGACAGCAACTGCACTGCCAGCTGTGGTGCTGGGTACTTGGTTCAAGGCGCTGTGACAACATGGGAAAAAGGGTAGAGGCTTCTGTCTTCAAAAAGCCAGGGGGCCTTCCTGGGAGAAGCAGGCCTTGAAAGACATGTAAATCCTGGTGGCTCTGACTGAATTCTAGAGGCAGGTGAGGTCCCTGAGGGGTGGTGTGGTCCGGGAAAGGTGCCCTGAAGGGAGGGGCCTCGGAAATCAGGTCCCACCTCTCAGTTACAGAAGAGGAAACCGAGGCCCAAGGTGAGAAGGAGAACATGCTCAAGGCTCCACAGCAAGTGGATGGGACTTGGTCTGTTCTAGAATGATGAGGTGGGTTTACAGAGGAGCCAAGGAGTGAGTTGAATGTTATAGAGTAGAGTTGGTGTGGGGACTGATGGTCAAAACTCAGGAGCAATGAGCTTAAGCTTTGGAATCCAACAGATCTGTGTTCAAGTCCCAACTCTGCCGCTTGCAACCTGTTGACCTTAGGCAAGTTACTTAAGCTCTCTGAACCATGGTTTCTTCCTCTGTAAAATGGGGACAGCAGGAGTATCTCCCTCGTGGGCTTGTTCTGAGGATTAAATGGGATCATGCCCATGGAGTGCCTGGCACAGTGCTTGGCGGGTGGTAAGAGCAATAAATGGTAACTTGAAAAAGCAGTCTATTTCACCCGTCATCCTCTCCCCCCAGGCTTCCCGCCTCATTGTCACCTTTGACGAGCATGTTATCAGCAATAACTTCAAGTTTGGAGTCATTTATCAGAAGCTTGGGCAGGTGTGCTCCCCCTCCCTGCTCCCCCACCCACCTGGCTATATATCTGGGACCTCAGACCTTTGCCAGGGAGAGCACCTGCCCAGGGACTCGGTTTCCCTGGAGCTCAGGGGCTGCCAGAGGTCCTCCTTCCAGCCTTCTCTGGGTGTGAGTGGGGTAAGGGGGCAGGGGCTGCTCAGGAGCTCCAGCTTGATGCCCTCTGCCCTCTGTGTGTCCTCAGACCTCCGAGGAAGAACTCTTCAGCACCAATGAGGAAAGCCCCGCCTTCGTGGAGTTCCTCGAATTTCTTGGCCAGAAGGTCAAACTGCAGGACTTTAAGGGGTGAGCATGAGGGTGGGACAAGCAGACTATAATCTGACCCGTGCTCTTGGGCAGGGAGGGAGCCCCCGTCCCGGCCCCATGGAGGCCTGGCCGGGGCTGGAGACTGAGCCGTGGCCTGGGGGGCCTGGGGCAGGTTCCGAGGAGGCCTGGACGTGACCCACGGGCAGACGGGGACCGAGTCAGTGTACTGCAACTTCCGCAACAAGGAGATCATGTTTCACGTGTCCACCAAGCTGCCCTACACAGAAGGGGACGCCCAGCAGGTAGCCTGGGCACTCACCACCTGCTTCCCCCCTGTCCTCCTGTCCCCCCATCTACCCGTCCTTTCAGTGTATTCACACCAGGTTCAGTGGGCCCTGGGATATAGAGATGGAAATGATCCAATTCCCCTGCTTGTGGGCTCTAAGTGGGGCAAGGTGACAAGCCGCTGTCATGTTATGAAAGCCCCAGTTTCCACATCTGTGAAATGGGGATAAGAATGGCACTGATGTCCTAGGTGGGCATAAATGAGGGAAAGCACACAGAGTGGCTGGAACAGTATGTGGTATGCA
Organism: Tapirus indicus; assembly: GCA_031878705.1. Lineage (NCBI taxonomy): Eukaryota > Metazoa > Chordata > Mammalia > Perissodactyla > Tapiridae > Tapirus > Tapirus indicus. The sequence continues at coordinate 100,712,355 of CM062924.1, read as the reverse complement.
GCAGGAACTCAGTACATATGAGTTAGTGTCCTTACGGGGAGTGAAGGGCATTGTGGGGTCCCATGCTCCCACATGTAGGCTTGGCAGAGGTGGGAGTCAGGAAGAGCTTTCAAGACAAAGTGACTTGTAGGCTGCACAGGAGCTGGGAGAAGGCGGGGGAGCGTTCCAGGTGGAGAGAATGGCTTTCACCTTCTGCAAAGGCCTGGAGGTGAGAAAGTGCAGGCATGTTCCGGCAGTCGAACTCAGAAGTTTGTCACCTTGTCCTAAGCTTCCTGCAGGGCTGTCTACCTTAACCCCTTACCCCCACCCTCAGGGGGATAAAGGGTAATGTGAGAAAAATGGAGATACTCCTTATTTTTAGTGTCTTTTAATAAGATCCTCTTCATTTCAGCAGCATGAATGTATACTGAATGGAACTTGTTCATTCAAGAGGGGGGCTGTGCTTGTGGTATTTAGACAGGAGAAGGGCTGAGAGGTAGGGCCTGGGGACCAGGAGCCCTGGGTTCGAGTCCCCTAACTCACTATAGGGCCTTGCAAGTCACTTGTCTCTTGGCCTCGGTTTCCTCATCTGTCACAGGCTTCCAAGAAAACAAATACTTTTCAGACAAGTTTCTCACCACATTTTTTTGGGGGGGAAGCAAATCCTTAGACATGCCCTCTGCCTACCCCAAGCCCCCCCCCACTCCTACAGACACCCTCCCCTGCGCCCCGGGGCCCCCACTCCAGCCGGTGGTGAAGACCTGTGGCCCTGTGCTCAGTTGCAGCGGAAGCGGCACATTGGCAATGACATCGTGGCCGTGGTCTTCCAGGATGAGAACACGCCCTTTGTGCCTGACATGATCGCATCCAACTTCCTGCATGCCTATGTGGTGGTGCAGGCCGAGGGCAGGGGGCCCGATGGCCCCCTCTACAAGGTGGGTGATGGCGGAGCCTCCCAGGGGCTGGAGCCACTGGCACGGCCACAGCCCCACCCTCGCTCAGTGAGTTCTCTCTGAGCCTACTTTCCCAACTGTAGATGGGGGGACTGTCCAGAGGGCTCTGAGCCCCGCCCTTGCTCTGATGATGGAGGATTCCCATCCTGTCCTCTCTGCTCCCCAAAGTTCCCCCCCGAAAGAGGCTGCTTCCCCTCCTCCGCCCTTTAGCCTCCTCCGTCTTCGTCCTCAGTGACTGCTGAGATCCCCACCCCTTCCCACCCTCAAATTCAGGACCAGGGATGGAGGAGCTGAAATCCTGGGGTTCACTCGCCCAGTCAGCAGTCACTGAACCTCCCCCACCAAGCGGCAGGCCCTGTGCCCAGCATGGGGCAGGATAGGGAGGTGAATTAGGGGTTTCTGGCTGGTGTGGGGACTCCACAGGGACTGCTGCCCTGTCTTCCAGGTCTCTGTCACTGCAAGAGATGATGTGCCCTTCTTCGGGCCCCCCCTCCCGGACCCCGCTGTGTTCAGGAAGGTGAGGGGCAGCCCCCAGTGCTGGTCATGGGCAGAGCAGGACTCATGGGTGGGGGCCAAAGGGAGCATGCATTCTGCCGTACGAGGTCCTGAAGCCCCACTGTGTTCCAGGGCCACTGGGATCACCTAGTCTGGCTTTTCTGTTCATCTTGATAAAAACTGTGCCCTTTGTTTACAGAGTCACAGAACAAACTATATCATCATTTTACATTTTTCCTCGCAGACGCTGTGGCCTTTCCTCATTCCTATTCTTTTTGACAATTACAGTCTTCTTTCCTCTAAAATGTTTGGGGAGGGGGCACATGCCTCTCTCAGAAGCCCCACTTCCCCCCACCCCTAGACTGAAGCAGTAGGAGACCCCAACCCAGCCCCTTACATCTGTGGGGTCTGTTCTCCCAAGGGGTGGGCAGCCATGAAGGGCGTAGGGGGCCCCCACAAGTGCCTGGGCTGGGGAGCTGAGCCAGGAGGTGCCCTTCTGGGAGTGAAGAGGGTGACCCCCGGGCCACAGCAGGGTATGGCTTGGGAGCTCCAGCCCCTGACCCTTGTGTTCACCTGACCCCCCTCTTTCCTCTCCTCCACTCTGGGGACTCCCAGGGGCCCGAGTTCCAGGAATTTTTGCTGACGAAGCTGATCAATGCGGAATATGCTTGCTACAAGGCAGAGAAGTTTGCCAAATTGGAGGTGAGGATGGGCTATGGGAGTTCAGCCCCTCCCCCCAGCCAAGAATTTCAGCCCTGCCTCTGGGAGGGAAAAGCCACCTTCAGACCTTGGCCCCAGGGAGGGCTGTCTAGGGGAGGACGGATTTACGGATGGGTAGGCCTAGGGTCAAGCGAGAGGAAGTGGGCATTTCTAGGGCTGTGTGAGGAATGCCCAGGAGGGGCTTGAAGGTGGTCAGGCCGGCACGGAAGACACCGTGGGGGAGGGGGAGAACGGGGGGGGGGGGCGAGGACATGAAGCCAGATCTTGGAGGAGCCATAGGGCTCCTTGAGCTGCCAAGGGGCCTGAGGGAAGCCGGCGTGGGCTTCCAGGGCCCAGGCCCACTCCCTACTCTTCATAGTTGGGATTCGCATTGTGGGATGAAGGGCTGATCCGTGCGATCTCTCCTGCCGGCACGCCCCACAGGAGCGGACACGGGCCGCCCTCCTGGAGACGCTCTATGAGGAACTGCACATCCACAGCCAGTCCATGATGGGCCTGGGCGGCGACGAGGACAAGCTGGAGAACGGCGGCGGTGGCGGCGGCTTCTTCGAGTCTTTCAAGGTGAAGGGCCAGGGTCTACCTGGCCACGGAGGGGCAGGGATGTAAGATGGGGGGGTGTGGCTAGGGGCGGGCTCGCTTTGGAGGTGGAGTGGGGCGTGGCTCGGGGTGGAGTCAGGGGTGGGGTCATCGGCAAGGCTAGGGGTGTGGCTGGAGGTCGGCTCGCATTGGAAGTGGAATGGGGGTCTCGCTCGGGGTGGAGTCCGGGGTGGGGTTATATGGACAAGGCATGGGGTGTGGCTGGAGGCGGGCTCGTTTTGGAGGTGCAGTAGGGTGGGGACGTGGCTTGGGGTGGGGTTGGGGGTGGGGTTAATAGACAGGATGTGAGTGCGGGGCTAGGTGGGCATATACCTGGGGTAGATTCTGGGCGATAGAGAGCCTCGGGGCGGACCTAGGCTTTAGGGTGGGCTAAGACTTAGGGGTGTGGCCTGTGCCTGGGGTGGAGCTTGCGGTTGGGAGTGTAAGTGGTGGCTCTGGCTTGGGGTGGAGTTAATGGTTAGAGGCGGGGCCTAGGCTTGGGGGCGAAGTCTGCCTGGGAGTTCTGCTGAAGCTTGGAGCTCTTTGGGTGGTGACAGGGTGCCTCTGGTGTCAAGGCTGGTGGCTGCCAGGTCAGCAGGCGAAGAGTGGAGGAGGCCTCAGTCGTGACCGAGGGAAAGACACAGAGGTCTAGGAAGGGGGTGAACCAAGTGGCTATGGAGAGGGACCTGGCCTGTGTGACCTCAGGCCCATGTGATCCTCCCAGTTGTCTTTGGTTTAGCTTAGTATTAAGAACACAGACTCCCTGAGTTCAGCTCCCAGCTCTGCCACTTACCAGCTTCAGCATTTTCTGAGCCTCAGTTTCTTTATCTGTTGGGTAAGGTAATGGCAACTCACCTTATACAATTATTGAGAATTATTTATAAAGCAGTTAGACTAGTGCAATGTAAATTAAAAAGCAAAATGCAAAACTTTGCCCATTTACCTCGGCAACTATTGTCCAAAGTGAGGGGCAGAGGAGGAGGGGGCTCCTCTTCCCCAGGATAGGGCCTGGACTCCCCAGGCCGCAGGTCCCCAGGCGGTGGCTTCTTTGCCACGGTCTCCTCCACCCACAGGAGGAGGACTGCCCATCCTCCAGGTGCCCAGCCAGGCCAGTTGGGCCTCACCCTTACCCCAGGGCAGGCCACAAGGCTGGAGATGTGGGTTTGCATAAGGGGGTTAGCCCAGATGCCCAGGCCTGCCCTGGACTGAGGTGAACAGACCGTCTTTGAGAAGGAAGCTTGAGGAGGGCCCTGCCTCTCCCCACTGGAGACAGGGACTGGGTGGGGTGGACATGGGTCTGGGGTGTCTTCTTTGAGGGAGGGCTCCAGTGGGCCACTCCTGGTGGGTGCTGGATGGTAGACCTGGATTAGGTCACAGAATTTCTCAGTGGCAGCAGAGCCCACAGTTAAGGGTTTGGGTTTGGCATATGGGCTCCAGCCTCACTCTGTAAGATGGGCATGGTCATGGTGCCTACCTCATAGGGTGGATTAAGGGAGGGGGTGGATTGGCTGAAAAAGCAAGGGGGGGGGGGAAGGGAAGAAAAGAAAGCAGGGGAGCCGGCCCAGTGGCATAATGGTTAAGTTCTGCACTCTGCTTCAGTGGCCTAGGTTTGTGGGTTCGAATCCCAGGTGCAGACCTACACCACTCATCAAGCCGTGTTGTGGTGGTGACCCACATACAATATAGAGGAAGGTTGGCACAGATCTTAGCTCAGGGCCAACCTTCCTCACCAAAATAAAAGAAGCAAAGAAAGCTCCAAGAGACCCTAAAAGGAAGAAGCTGAGGTTTCTAGAGGGCTCTCTGTACGTGCTTTTGTACGACCCAGTATGTTCTGCAGTCCTTACAATGACCACATGAGAGGCTCAGAGGGGTGAAGTGGCTTGCCCAACCTCACCCAGCAAGTTCATGGCAGAGCCAAGGCCCAAACTACTCTTGGCACCATGTGGACCTGACTCTTGTGTGGCCTCACAGGAAGGGACTTCCTGGGGTCACCCAGAGTGGCATTGGAGGGGAGGGACCAGATGCCTGGAGTCCTGGGTTTCCCCGAGGGGGTGGGGCCTTATGAAACCTGTACCTCCTCCACCCCACCCCACCTTTACAGCGGGTCATCCGGAGCCGGAGCCAGTCCATGGATGCCATGGGCCTGAGCAACAAGAAGCCCAACACCGTGTCCACCAGCCACAGCGGGAGCTTCGCACCCAACAACCCCGACCTGGCCAAGGCGGCCGGAATAGTGAGTGCCCTCCCCTGGGGGCCCTCAGCTCTCCCCTGCCTCCAAGGTCTGGCCCTACCTGCCCCCATTGCCCTTCTGTCCAAAGGCCCATCCTGGGCTCTAGACTCAGTCTAGCCACTGTTCTCCATGGGGGTCAAGTGTCCAGGCCATGACACTAGGGTGTTGAGAGCCTGCAGCCCCCTCCCCAGCTCCTCAGCCCTCCCCTCCTCCTGGCCCCTTATTCAGGTATGACTTTCTGCAGCTCAGCTCTGGGGCAGCCTCTATATCACATTCCTTATTGAGCACCTACTGTCTGTCCTATACTGGGAATTGGGCTGCTGTGTGGGTACCTACTGTCAAGCCTTGAGTTTCTGGGAGCACCTACTGTGTGTCAGGCTGTGGGCACGCACTGTGTATCAGGACCTAGATTTCTGTGTGAGCACCTGCTGTGTGCCTGGCTCTGAGATGCTGGTGGGTACCTACTGTGTGTCAGGACTTGGGCTGCTGTGTGAGCACCTACTGTGTATCAGGACTTGGGTTGCTGTGTGGACATGTCCTCTGTGAGCATTTCCTGTGGACCTGGCCTTGAGTTTCTGTGAGCACCTATTGTGTGTCAGGTCCTGGGCTACTATGTGGACATCAACTCTGTAAGTGCCTACTGTGTGCCCAGTCCTGAGCTACTGTGTGAGAACCTATTACATATCAGGAAACAGACTGCTGAATGAGCACATGATGTATGCTAAGCCCTGGATGTCAGGGAATACTCACTGTGTGTCAGGAAGTGAGCTCTGTGAGTACCTCCTACTGTGTGCCTGGCCCTAGGCTGCTGTGTGAGCACCTACTGTGTGCCAGGGCCTCTGTGGTTGTGGCTCTGAGGGGCCTCTGAGCACCTACTATGTGTCAGGAACTGGGCTTCTGTGTGAGCATCTTCTGAGTGAGCACCTACTGTATGACTACTTACTGTCTGCCAGTCTCTGTGGGATTCTGCTGCTAATACTCAGGAGGCATGCTGGGCACAAAGGATGGATAGGCCTTCAATTGTGGGCCTATCTGCTTTTTGCTGCTTAGTGGCCACTGCTGGCACTGCACCCACTGCTCTGCTCCTGCTTCTTCATCAATCCATCTTTCTTCCTTCCTTCCTTCCATCCTTCTGTCCATCATCCATCCATCCATCCATCATTTATTGACTGTCTGCTGCATGCCAAGCCCTGTGCTCCATGCTGTGAGGCTGTATCACATGGCAGGAGGGACCCCACCCCCCATCCCTACCCCATGGTCTGTCCTGGCCAGGGGAGCAAGGCAGGTCCTCTCATTGGAGAAGCAGGCCCATCCTGCCCCCACCCAGATTTACCAGCCACTCCTTTCCTCCCAGCTGAGTGGCCAGGCCTCCTGTGGGGGGCTATCGAGGGGCCCCGGGGACAGGGCCAGGCCGGCAGCACCCACCATGGCAGTAACCAACCCATCTCTATTTTTGTTTTTGCACAACTCTCCCCTCTCTTTATGTTGTTTCCTCTCTCTCTCCTCGTCTTTCTTTCTCCTCCTTCCCTTGGCCTCTCTCTCCCTTCTTGCTCGTTTCTATTTCTTCTCCCCTCGGGCACCTGTCTTCTCGCTCCCCCTCCTCCTCTCTCCCACTTTTCTCTCTGCTTTTTCCTTTTTGTCCCCCATTTCTTCCCATCTCTGTGTCTGTCTGTCTTTCCCTCCTTTCCCTGTCTCTCTGTGTCTTCCCCTCCCTCCACCTCTCTCTCTGACTCTCTCTGTGTCTGTCTGTCTCTCTGCCCCTGCCTTCTGCTGCTTGCCAGTCATTGCTTATTCCTGGGAAAAGCGCGAGTAGATTCGGACGCCGGGGCAGTGCCATAGGCATAGGAACCGTGGAAGAGGTTGTCGTCCGCGGGGCCGCCGGCTCTGGAGGCTGCCTGCACGCGCTGTTCTCTGCTCGCTGTCAGGACGGAGGCCATATTGGGGATGTTGCCCCGCTTCCCCCGGGACAGGCCCAGGGGCGTGCAGGAGCGAGTGCCGGCAGCTCTGATGGCACTCAGCACCTGCTTGGGGGCCTGGTATCAGGCCAGAGCCAGTGCCCCCCACCAGGGGCTTCTGGCCCTGCCCTGTCCCCTGGGACCCTGGCCCAGTCCCTGCCAGGATCTGGTACCCAAAGACCCTATGCCCAGCCGCACGTCCCCCAATATCGCCAATTCTGCATGGAGCACCATCCCTCTCCTCTGTCCTGACTCCCTTTCCCCACCATGAACTGGCCTAGGGGTTCCTGCCCCTCTGTGTCTCCCTGGGGCCCACCTTCCTGCCTCCCCAGAGAAGCTAGGGGCATGCTTCTGGTGCCTGGGGCATCCCACCCTAGTATGTATAGAAACTGGGGGTTATCTTTCAATTGCTGGGCAGAACCTCCCCAGCCGGGTTGGAGATTACGAGGTGGGGCAGGGCTGGCATGGGGCAGGGGCTCCAGGTGCTACGCCCACTCTCTTCCCACTGCACTTAGGCTGCAGGTCCCCTGAAACCCTGGGGGGCAGAGAGGAGGCAGCCATTCTGAGGACTTGGCCTCCCGTCCCGACCCACAGTGGCTGCCCAGGCCCCTGGAGACCCTGCCCTCCTCCTGGACTAAGATCCCAGGCCCAGCCCTGCTGTGCGATCTCAGGGGGCCCTTGCCCTCACTGGGCCTGTCTCCCTCTCTGTAAACCAGCAGGCTGTCTCTGGAGATGGACATTTTCTCTCATTCTTTTTCGCTCATTGCCTCTGCTTCAGGGCCCGGGGCAGCAGGGCCCCAGGGTGGCAGGTGCGGGGCAGCGAGGCTCCCAGGGCAGGTGGGCACTGAGTTGGGGCCTCTCTCCGCAGTCGCTGATTGTCCCTGGGAAGAGCCCCACGAGGAAGAAGTCAGGCCCGTTCGGCTCCCGCCGCAGCAGCGCCATCGGCATCGAGAACATACAGGAGGTGCAGGAGAAAAGGTGGGTGGAGCAGGGCCAGTGGGAAGGGCCCTGTGTCTCCTCTGGCCCCTCCTGGACCCCTGTTCAGTGCGGGGAGGCAGGAGGGAGCGCCCACCTTCTGCTCCTCCATCCCCCTCCATCTCCCTCCATCCCACAGATCCTAGGCTCAAGTCTTGGCTTCGCCATGTCCTAGCTGTGTGTCCCTGGGCAGGTTCCCTCCCATCTCTGGACTCTAGTTTCCTTGTCCATAACAGGGGACCATTATGCCCCCTCCTACAGAGAGGAGGACCTGGGCGGTGTCCTGTCTTATATAGGAGCTCCAGCACTGCCTGCCCCCTTCCTTGGCCAGCAGCCAGGGAGCCACAGGGCCTGCTCTGGAGCTGGCCCCTGAGGATGTAGGGTTATGGGTACGAGTTGGGAGATGCCCATGACCTCTTCTCACTACCTGGGCTTCATTCTACCCTTGATGCCAGGCCCAGTGCTGAATCCCCCCGCTGCCCCCGTGTGCCCCGCAGGGAGAGTCCCCCCGCTGGCCAGAAGACCCCAGACAGCGGGCACGTCTCACAGGAGCCAAAGTCAGAGAACTCATCCACTCAGAGCTCCCCAGAGATGCCTACGACCAAGAACAGGTTGGGGCTCAGGGCACGCCAAGCCAGGGGGCTTGGGTGGGGGCCTTATCCTTTCCATTTCCTTCCTGGGCCTGGGGCTGCCCTGGGGTACTGACTCTGCCACACTAGGGAAGCAGGGAGGCCTGGGCACTTTCCCAGGTCCTCCTTTGACACACAGCCACTGAGTGCTTTATGCACACCAGGCCCCGTGCCCAGCTCTGGAATACAGAAGGGTGAACTGGGCATATCCGGCCCTTGCTTCACGGAGCAGATGGTCCAGTGTAGCTTAAGCTCTTTCCAGATAGTGATGATGGGAAGAAAATAAATCAGGGGATGTGATGAAGAATGACTAGTGGAGGGGGAGTTAGATGGGTGCTTGGGGAAGACCTCTACAAAGGGGTAAGGGTTGAATTGAGGGCTGAGTGAAGAGTCAGCTCTGCTAGGACTGGCATGGTAGAGGGAGGAGGGTTCCAAGTAAGAAGCACAGCAAGTGCAAAGGCCCTGAGGCATGCTCGAAGGGTAGAAAGAAGGATGGTGTGGTTGGAGCCGAGTGAGTGAGGGGCTGGGCCCGGGCAGACATGGTGCTGGTGGCGGAGGGGATGAGGTGGGAAAGATGGGCCAGGGATAGACCACAGCTTTGGAGACCATGTGAGAACTTTGAATTTTATCCTAAGTGCCACAAGGAGCCTTTGGAAGATTTTAGTTAAGGGGAGTGATGCTTTTAAAAGCTGCCTGTGCTCAGCATGTGAAGGGGCTGGGGGGCGGGGCCGGGACGGAAGCAGGGAGGCCAGCGAGGTGGCTGCCCCTCTGTTCAGCGCTTGCTAGCTGAGTCTTCTCTGTGCTGGCTCGGGGGTGTCAAGAGAACCTGGGATGAAGATTCAGGCAGGTGAACAGAGAGGCAGGAAAGCGCAGCAGGGACAGGGAGAGACAAGGCACGCAGGCCACAGAGCAGGAGGGTCATTCCCACCCCGAGAAGAGGAATCAGGGAGGGCCTCCTGGAGTAGAGGGCCCTTGGCTGATTTTTGAAAGATGAATTTGCTTTTTGGGATTTGAGATAAGGAGTGAGACTCCAGGCAGGAGACACACAGGCCTGAGCATGAACAAAACTGTGGGTTAAGAGAGTAGACTGAGGAGTTGGAAGGCCGAGGTCCAAACCCCTGTCCTCCTACCTACGGCTGGGTAGCCTTGGGCTGTGTGCCCACTCTCTCTGTGCCTCCGTGTCTCCTCATCTGCAAGATGGGCCTGTAGTGATAGCAGTGAGGTAACCCAGGAAACAGCACAGCGCAGAGCCTGCGCATGTGCATTAGGTGGTAGAGTTATTGCTCACGGTCATTGTTATTGAACACCAAGCTGGGGAAATGGGCCTTTATCTGGGGCAATGGGGAGCCACGAGAGGGTTTTGAGCAGGGGAGGGACATGATCAGATCCACGTTTCAGGAAGGACAGGCTCAGAGGCCCAGAGGGCTGTGATGGCGGCCACAGAGGTGCTCTGCTGGCTGCAGGCTGGCCCTTCCTGGGCCAGGAGGGCAGGGGACTGGGGGCTTGGCCCAGGAGGTGCCCAGGGCGGATGCTGGCTGATGGACGCTGTCTGTGGCAGAGCGGAGACAGCAGCCCAGAGAGCAGAGGTGCTGAAGGACTTCTCCCGCTCCTCGTCCAGTGCCAGCAGCTTCGCCAGCGTGGTGGAGGAGACGGAGGGTGTGGACGGGGACGACACAGGCCTGGTAAGAGGCCCGGGGAGTGGGGTGCTTCACAACAGCCTGGGGGCTGGGCTCTTTGGTCCTCTGGGTAGAAGCATGAGCCTGGGTGTGGCTGAGATGTGATCGGGGGACCCAGCCCGAAAGAGTAGTGCAGACTAACCCTCCCTGCTCTGAAGCCTTCCATGGCTCCCCAGTGCCCCTCACAGACAGCCCAATCGCTGAGACCATCGAAGATCTCCCTCCCTCCCTCCCTTTCTCCTCAGCCTCATCTCTTACCACGTCAGCCGTTCCGCACTCTTTTGCAGTCCCCCAAACCTACCAGGCGTACTCCACCTCTGGACCTTTGCACGTGCCATTTTCTCTGTCTGGAACGCTCTACCTGCCTCCTCCTTCCTCCTTTATCTGACTGACTCCTACTCGTCTTTCTAGACTCAGCCTTGCATCACCTCCTCCTGAAAGCCTTCCCTGATTTTCTAGTCCCAGGGTAGGTTAGGAGCCCCCTGGCTCCTAACACTCTCACAGACCCCTGGATTTTGCCCATCACACCCTTCTGTCATTCTTCATTCAATAGGCCTTTAGTGGGCACTGCTTCTTTCCAGGCCCTGTTCCAGGTACCGCAGGTGCAGCAGTGCTGACCAAGGCCCTGCCCAGTGGGGCTTGGAGTCTAGCATTATCGTAGTCTCTTTATAGCCCATCTCGCCTCCTAGACGCTGAGCGCTCTGGGGGCCGGGACTGTGCCTGATTTGACTCAGGGGTTTGGCCCAGGCGAACATCAGTGAATAGTTGTTGAATGAATAAATGGGAGCAGGTGGTGTGTGCCTGAGTCTGTCTGTTCCCACTCTGTCCCCCTGTGGTCTCCCTGGGGCAGACACTGCTGGGCCCCCATCCTCTTGCAGGAGGCCAAGGGTGAGGGGTTGTAGATTGCGGGGTGGGGGTGGGGGGTGGTGCAGAGGGGCAGGGAGCTGAGCCAGGGCGGTAGATGGGACGAGGGCTGACCTCCCTATCTCCTCTCCCTCCCATCCCCAGGAGAGTGTCTCGTCCTCCGGGACGCCCCACAAGCGGGACTCCTTCATCTATAGCACCTGGCTGGAGGACAGTGTCAGCACCACGAGTGGGGGCAGCTCCCCAGGTACCAGGCCAAGGGCAGCTCCCCCCCCCAACAGGGCCCCTCTTATGGTGGGAGGGGACAGGGCTGTCACAGAGGGTGGAGACCAGTTCTCATGCCCCAGCTGGTGGATATGTGATGGGACTGTCCCTGACACGGGACAGTAGGTGGGTCATCATCCAGCCTCAGTGGTTGGGGTGGCTTGGAGGGCTGGTGGCTTCTGGAAGGGTCTTGGAAGATGATCAGGGGGTAAAGAAGGGAATTAAGGGTGGGATTCCCTGAGGGGGGGACTCGGCGGGGTTGGGGAGCACCAGTCGATGCCGACCGCCCATCCATGCCCCCGTCTCCCTGGTGCCTCCTTGTGGCCAGTGAGGTGGCTCCCTCCTGCCCCCCTCCCCAGGCCCCTCGAGGTCACCCCACCCAGATGCCGGCAAGTCGGGGGACCCTGCATGTCCCGAGATAAAGATCCAGCTGGAAGCGTCTGAGCAGCACATGCCCCAGCTGGTATGTGCAGCCACTGGGGGTGTGTGTTGGGGGGTGCTGGCCAGGGCAGGGATGGACAGCAGGAGGCTGACCCTGTGGGAAGCCCCACCTGGGAGGGGGATTAGCTGTGGGAGAGAGGCAGGAAGGGGACCAGGAGTGGGGGCTGGACCAAGAGATCCCCCTAGGCCTGGAGGGGTTGGGCTCATCCAGCCTGGACACAGCCAGTGACTTCTGCTTGCCTGTGTCTCCTGCCCCACATCGTTATCTGTCTTGTCACCTGCCTTGCCGCCATCCTCTGTCTGCGCAGGGCTGTTAGCCAGGCTCCCCCTCTGAAGGTGAAGCTGAGCAGGTCAGACCCCGCCCTCAGCTCTTGTTCTGGGGGAGGAGGGCGGGAGTGGGCAGGGGGTGGGCCGACTTCCCCCTGTCCCTCTGTCACCTCTCTGGGGTGAGAGCCATGTATCTGGGTGTGAATCCTCTGCCACTGAGATGCTAGGTGACTCGGCCTCAGTGTTCTTATCCATACAATGGGGCTGATAAAGGCCGCCTCACTTCTGTCCACGAGTGGCTGGGAGGATTTGGTGGGAGCCTGAAAGGGACTTGGGAATTGTTGAGAGGGAGGAGTCTGGGGGGTTCCCAGTGGGATGGAAAGACCCAGAGGCCGGAACTCCCAGGGTGGGCCCTCCTGCCTCTGTCTCCCTGCTCCATGGTGTCTCCATCTCCCTTTACCGTGCAGATGAGGCCACAGAAGCACAAGGGGAAGATGCTGTGTCCAGTCCAGGCAGATGGGACCTCTGCCCCCAAGGCCAGCAGCAGCCTGTGGGTTGCCCCCTGCCTCTCCAGCCCTCCTCTTGGCCTGCTGCTGCCTGGGCTGTCTCTGCAGGGCGGAGCCATCCAGATCCGGGAGCAGGGAAGCTGCTGGCATCATCCCCACCCCCACGCTGGGGGGCCCAGCTGGGGCAGGGAGTGGTCAGTTGAAGCAGGACTCCAGGCCTGGGTTGCCCCCACCCTGGGCCCTCCCCCACCCCTCTGAACATGGAGGAGCAAGGTGGGAGGGGGAGATTGAGATATCTCAGTGCACACAGAGCCTGCTCTGGAGGTGGTGGGGTGTGAGGTGTGGTGGAATGAGCACTGGGCTGGGAGTCCCAAGTCCTGGCTTCTGATCTGGGTTCTGCTGTGACTCTGGGTATGTCACTGTCCCTCTCTGGGCACCTCTGCTAATGGATAAGATTATTTCAGAGGTCACTGAAGACTGTGATTCCATGCTCCTGCCCCAGAATGGGGGATTGCCCTCCCAGGGGCTTCCCATCACCCTACCCTGCTTCTAGGGGTCCCTGGGGCCCCAGGTGGGCTGAGGGGCAGGGAGCTGGCTGTGCCCGTTGCCCCTCCTGGACCCTCACGCTCTACCACAGATCTGCCTATGCCCTGTCCACTGCCTCCATGTGACAGATGAGTGACCCTCTCCCAGGGGAAGGGGGACTTACCTGGCTCCTCAGCCAGCACCCAGCTTAACCCCTGCCATCCCATGCTCCTGGGCTCTCCGGGCCGAGGGTCTCAGCTGGCCTAGAGTTACAGGCCTCCCTCCACGCTACCCGCCGTGAAGGGGGCAGCCAGGCCCAGCTGCTGTGAGCCCACATCCGTGTGTGTGTCTGTCCACACTTTTTAGGCACCACGCCAAAGGCCAGCCTTCTGGCCCCTGACACCTATTTTGGAAGCCCCTGTGGCCGTGTGTATGTCGGTAACAGTTGTACAAAATAAATTCTATTTATCGCTATTGTACCCCGTAGTTGGGCCTGGCTTCGTGTGACCCCTGCCCAGGTTGACCCCAGACAGTCTCAGTGAGGCCATGGTGGAGGGGGACGCCTGTTCTCCTGCCCCCCCGTTGAAGCTGCTGGGCCTGGGGGCACCTCCAAGGCCAGACCACAGGCTCCATGACCACCAGCCATGGCTTCTCCCCAAGGCACTCCCCTGTCCTCCACCCTGTTCCCCTTCTCCACTGGGGGAAGAACATGGCTTTGAAGTCATGCAGACCTTGATTTGAGCCCTGCCACCATCTCTTACTAGCTGGGTGGCATCGAGAAACTCGTAAGCTTCTCTGATCCTCAGTTCCCACTTCTGTAAAATGGGAGCATTAGTACCTCTCCCAAGGGTTTGTCATGGGGATCCACTGAACCGGTGCGTGTCAAACACCCAGCACAGTGTCTGGCACCCAGTGAGTGCTCAGTCATCAGCTTCCTTCTTTCGTGTGCTCAGTGAAGCCCAAGAATTTCCCCTATGTGGCCACTAGGAGGAGCCAAGGGATCGCTTACTCAGACTGATGGGGGGTTGGGAATGTGTCTATCCACCTGTGGGGAGTAGCTCACAGTGCAGAGCAGTTACGATAAAGGGGTATGAGTGACCAGGGGTGTGCGCGAGCAGGGGATCCAGCCTGGCTGAGGGAGGCACGGGGGAAGGCACGGGAGCAGTGGTGCCTGAGCATCCTGGAAAGACTTAGAAAATTGTCCCTGGGGGAGAGAACCGCAGGTGCAAAGATCTGGAAGGGAGAGAGTGTCTGCAGTCGGGAAGGTAGCAAACAGTTCTGAATGATGGGAAGGTGACAGCAGAGGGGACAGGGAGATGGGCAGAGATGAGGTCAGAGGCCATGTGACCTTGAATGCCAGACCAAGGGGCTAGGGTTTTTTGCTGAGGGCAGTGGGGAGCCATGGAGGATTTGAAACAGGGAGTGCCACAGAAACAGAAGTGGGGGCTGCAGGTGGAGACTGGCTGGGCAGTGTCAGCCCAGGGAGGGGAGGATCAAGGAGGCTGTTGTTGAGGACAGAGGGTGGCCAGGAGGACAGTGGGGAGGCCTAGAAGGTGGTGTGGGATGTGAGGCTGAGGAAGGAGTCGAGGAGGCTCTCAGGTGTCCAGCCTGGGTATTGGGTGAATGAGGGGTCTCCTGGAAGGTAGGGGCACAGGAGGAGGAGCAAGTTGGGTGGGTTGGGGGATACTGGGCTTGGGGGTGAGCACAGAATTGGGTTTCATGGGATCGACCATGCCCTGGCCTCCTGCCAGCTTTACAGCCTCACCCTCTCCCCCCACCAGCCCCCACGCCCTCCCCAGGACAAGGCTGAGTGCACCCCAGGGGCTGCCATGCTTTTCCTGACAGGGCCTTCTGTGACCCTCAGATGTCTGGGGCCACCTGGGGGCTGTGACTCACACCCAGTGGCCAACCTGCCCCCTGAGTTTGGCTGTAGGTGGCCCAACCCCCTCCCCTCCTCAGCCTCACTCCTCTTCTCTAAGCCTCGAGCCCCCTCCGGGGTCCTGGCTCTTCGGTCCTCTCTGCCTCAGTCTCTTGCCCTGTCTCCTTCCGTCCCAACGCCAAAGGACCAGCAGCCACAGTTCAGCACCAAGGTCAAGAGCTTAGCTCTCCGTTTCTTCACCTCCTAGCTCCCTGACTTTGGCCGCGTGATTTTGGCTCTCTGGGCCTCAGTTTCCTCATCTGTACAGTGGGAATGCTAACAGTCCTGACCTTGGTACCCTGATGTGAGAATTCAGTGAGGTGATACCTCATAAGGTTCTTGGTGTGGCCCTAGCACATGGTGGGCTCAAAAAATTGTGTGTGTGTTGTGGAGGGGGGTGATCAGCCATTAATGAGGACCACATCCATAACCCCCATCAGAGGATGTGGGGTCAGCTCTCTGGGTGGAGGATGGAGTAACGTGCCGGGCCCAGCTCGAATGTCTGGACATGAGGCTTCGGGAACGGACAACTGTCACTTGCTTCCCTGAGCCTCAGCTTCCCAGGCTTTACTGGGGTTGGTGATCTTTTTACAAAAGAGCTCGGGGGGGCACCCCCACTTGTGTCCCTTTACTTTATGACGAGCCCCACCCCATGGCTCTCACCACAGCTGAGCTAGAGCCCTGGGGTCTGTTGTGGCAGAAGCAGGGTGCAGCTTGGCGAGCAGACCCTGCCTTTGCCCCCCTGCCTGCTCAAGCTGGGCCAGCCCCGCTCTGCGGAAGGGCAGGCGTCTGGGCTGGGTTTCAGCCCAGGCGCCCACCCCACCCCACCCCTCTGGGCTCCAGGGTGGGGCTGGGGGAGGCTGAGGATGAATCTGGCCTCTGGGATCAAAGTGTCCAGAGCTGTTTCTCTTGTGCCCTTGCCAGCTCTGTGCTCGCCTGGGTTCTGAGGTGGGGAGGGTGAGCTGAGACACTGACCCGAGGCTGGAATTAGGGCTGGGGCGGGGGGCACCAGGCTCCAGGAGTCACTGGACTCTGCTTAGAAATAACTCTGGTGGTGGAAACAGCAGCCAGAGGTTTCTCCAGACACCGGAGGCAAGAGGCCTCCTGTGGGGGGACTTGAGTGCCCGGCTGATCTGACATCCCTCGTCTCCCCTGCCGCAGAGCTGGGACCTGTTTCTCCAAGTCTCAGTTTCCTCACCTGTAAAATGGGGACAAGGGCCTCCCTTTTGCTGTGAAGTAGCTTTCGTGGCCTCTAAGGTACCTGACATAGAGCCCATGCCCAATGGGAGGGACCCTCCTCTGTCCCCCACCAGCTGGGTGTCCCTGGACATCCATGTCTAACCATGGGGCAACTTTGCCAAAGAGACGGCCACAGGCCCAGGCCCGCCCAGTGCCAGGGGACCGGGACCTGGACATTCTCTGCTGCTCAGGCCACAGGGGTGCTCAGACAGGGACCCTGGAATGTGGAGGTCCCTCCCTCCCTCCCTGCACCCGCCCTGCCGAGGGGACAGCCAGGGACGGAGCCTCCTGAAATAACCAGATCTAGTTAGTGAGGCTAATTTTAAAAGCCACTCTGGCTGCCCCATGGGCCCTTCTGGGAAGCCATGAATGTCCCTGTGTTTGCCCCTGGGAGGCAGGCGAGGGGAGCACAGCTGGGGTTTGGGGTGGACTCTTACCCCTACTGTCAGTGCAGGAGACCCGAGCTGCCTCCCAGGGCCTGCCCGGCCAGGCCCCAGTGCCCTGGGCCCAATGCTGGGGCTCAGGGGCCCAGCCTGTGCCCCGATCCACTTGGGGTGACCCCTGCTGGGCTCTCAGGACCCACCAGCCCCTGTGCTGGTCTCCCTGAAGCACTTCTGGGCAGGGGACCTTAAACTCTGTCCTGGCTCTCTCCCACTGTCTCCATCTGCTCACTCTCCGTGTCCCTTTATCTCTGTGTCTCTGTCTTTCTGTCTCTGATGCTCGAGGTCCTTCTCTGCTGCTGTGGCTCTGTCTCCCTCTCTCTGCTCCATCATGCAGGAGGCCAGACAACTTTCCTGGTGGTCCTCAGGCTGGGCTGTGCACACCAGGTGGGGGTCGGTGTCCACCTGGGAGCTGGGCTTGCAGGCGGGGTCCAGTGGGGGAGGACAGCCATCCTGGGGGCCGACGGGAGCTAAAACTGGGCAGACAGGGGCCATGTCCAGGCACGACCTTGGCCATCTGGCCAGGCCAGGTGCCAGCAGAAGGAATGCACTCCTGGGGCAGGGTTGCTAGATTTAGCAAGTAGAAACACAGAGAGCCCGGTTAAATCTGAATTCCAGAAAAACAAGGAATAATTTTTAGTTTAAGTATACCTCTTGCAATATTTGGGACATACTTATACTAAAAAATCATACCTTGTTTATTTGAAATTCAAGTTTAACTGGGCATCCTATGTTTTATCTGGCAAGTGTCTCGGGGAGGCTCAAGGAGCGCACGGAGAGGTTTCTCACGAAGGCAGGTTTTACAGACCGTGGGAGCCCCAGCCTGATGGGGATGTCACAGCTGGGCCCTGGGGAGATCCTGGTCTGATGGAGGACGCACAGCTCCTGCTCACAGGGAGCTCGCAGTTTTCTGGGGGTGGGGAGAGTCCTTGGGAGCATGGGGGGAGCCCATGACACAGAGACACCAGTCACCTTCTCAGTAGAACTATAGACATCAGAAGGGAGGATCCAATGTGTTCTCTGCTGAGCCCCAGTGCCTAACCCAGGGCCCGGCACATAGTAGGAGCTTCATAAATATTTGTTTAATGAATAAAGAATCCTCCCAACCCAGCCCCATGGCGGGGTGGGGCTGGCTAACAGAGCATTCTAGCACCTGACCTTCCAAGCTCTTTGGAGCCAACTGGAGTGTGCGCTGCTCCCACCCCAGGGGCTCCCTGAAGTGAGCTGCAGAGGGGGAGGGGAGAGGCAGAGAGGGTGGAGAGAGGAGGCCAGCTTTTTCCCTGTCCCATCCCCACCCCAGACCCCAATCCCAACTCAGAGTTCAGCCTGGACAAGGGAGGAGGTGGAGAGTGGGTACTACGTCAGGGTGACCTCTGGCTTCTGGCACTGGGGGGTGGCTTGGGGCTAAGGTTGGGGGCAGGCCAAACAGGTGTTCTCTGTGCTCCTTAGGGGGGCATTTGGACAGCCACAGGGATTGCTGGAACCCAGAAAGTTGGGAACTCTTGTTTCTGGGGTGGTGAGATTTGGGCTTTTACCTGCAGGTCATTAATCTCGGGGGTCTCCCTGGAGGGGGCAACTAGGGAGAGGCCTTGGCCCTCCCACACTTTCCTAAGGGTGGAGTCCTTGAAACAGCCTTTGTATTCATTCATTCATTCATTCATTCATTCACTTGCTGGCTCACTGTCACCATTTGCTGAGATGACCCTGCTCTGGGCCTTGTGCTAAAGTACCTCAGCATCTAGTCCGGTCCCAACAGGAACACACTGGTTCCAGTGCTCGCACTGCCACTGGCTCCCGCATGACCTTGGGCAAGTCACTGACCACTTAGAACCTGTTTCCTCATCCCTTGGTGGTGATGACACTAGAGCTCCCTCCTGGGGTTACTGTGAGGATGTGAGATGATGCTGCCCACGGGGAGCGCTGTGGAGGGGGAGCCGTTGAGATCACTGTTATTATCAGTATCAGTATCATTTCCAGGCCCCTTTGGGTTGGGTAGGGAGCGCCCACCTGGGCCCAAGGCCCCGGCTCCATGGCCAGTGTCACGCTGAGGCCATTCCAGCAGGCCCCACTTCCTCTCAGGGTTTCAGCCATCTCAGCCCCCATCCCTCCTTTTCGAGGAATGTCAGCTCCTTCAAGGTGCCTCTGGCTTCTTGATGCAGCAATAAATCCTTCAGAGAAATGCAAGAGATGGGGACAGAGCTTGGAGTGGCCATCCGGGGGCAGGGCTTGGGCCTGGCCCCTCTCTAACCTGCAACGTGAGCTGAAGCTTGTCCCCTCTTGCTCGGGCCGTCAATCTCCCCACTTGTACAGCAAGGGGGCGGGGCTGGACACCCTGCCGTGCCCTGGATGGGGCCCCTCTCTGTCATCCTGTTAGTAACGGTTAGCTCCGAGCCTATAATCACATCTGCCTGGGAAGAACTAACACAGTGTCTCTTTAAATTGGGCTCTAATTGCGGCTTTTAGTGGAGTCAGATGCTCACCCATCCCCAGCTGGTCTGAGTCAGCGAGGTTGTCCCGGCCTGCCCTTGCAGGCCCAGGAATCCCCCTGGGATTGTTCTGGCTCCCACAGAGCCAGGGATGGGTCAGGGACCGCAGCCCCTTGAGGATCTACTGTGTCCCACACTCTGAGCTGGGCACTTTCCATCCAGGGTCTCCGGGTCATCTCACCACAGCTCTGGGAGGCAGGGGCTACTGGGGCTGTTTTTCAGAAGGGGAAACCGAGGCACGGAGAAATGAAGTCACTTGCCCAAGGCTGCTCAGCTAGGATGTGGCCGAGTCCAAATTTGAACCCGGATCTGTCTGATTCCAAGGCTTGTTCTCAGCCTGAGGCTGAGGAGACACGCCCCACTCCAGCTCCATCAAACCTCCCTCCCAAGGGGCTTTGAGGGGGCATCTAGGACCACCTGAGCCCCCCTGTTGCTGCTTTCTCTGTCCACATGCGACTGCAGCCATTCTGCTCCTTCCCCACTGGTCACGACCGGACAGCTGGGTGTTGGCGGACGAACGAGGCCAAAGGCAGCTCCCCTCTTCAGGGGCAGGGCGGGGGGCCTGTGGTTTCCCTGTTTGTTCTGGAGATCCCAGCCGCTTCCCCGAGGAGACAGCTAGCGGTTCCCAGGCCACAGCCCCTTGGGCGGAGCCAGACCACTGCTGGCCAGCCTGGGAGCACTGCCTGCCAGCCCCGCCAGGCTCCGCCAGGCCCTGGCGCTGGGTGGTCTGGGCAGGGGCCAGGGGGAGCCTTGATCCTGGCCACGGGGCAGGAGCCATGACTGGAGCCAGACTCAAGGCTGCCCTGCCAGGGACCTAGGGGAGTCCTGGACAGGGGTAGAGGCAGGCAGAGGGCAAACGTTGCCTTGAGGGGAGCCCAGAAGGGAAGGCCCCAGGTTCCAGTTCCCTCTGAGGCCCTCAAGAGACATTACCATCCCCTTTAGGATTGTCGCTGTTGGATGGTTTCAACTCAACCATTGAGTTCATTCAGACAGGAGCCCACCTTAGAGGCTGGTGAGAAGTCAGGGTTAGCACACGGAAGACCTAGATCCCAGCCCTGCCCACCTCTGGACCTCAGTTTCTCCGTCTGTACAATGGGTGGGGCATAGGACTCCATGCCTGACAAGGGCTCCTCCAGCTGGGCGGGCTGTAGTTGGGGGATGGGCAGCTCAGGCTGGAAGGGTCTCCGTTGTTCCCATATTCATTTTCAGAGGCTTCTTCTTGCTTCCCCCTGAGTCTTGTAGTGCCCCCCCATACACCTCTGATGAAGCCCCCTCTGTTCCCAGCTTCCAGAGGTGAACGCCTGATGGAGTAGAAACAGCGCCTGTGGGTTTTGGGGTCTGACCCCAGTTCAAATCCTGGCCACTGGCTCTCTGTGATCTTGGGCACCTCACGTCCTCCCTCTGCCCCGTAGCTGTGATGCCGTTGTGAGCCGGGCTGCCCCCCTGAACTCCAGCCGCTTTCTTTTCCCGACTGCCTACCAGCATGTCCACCCGGAAGTCCAATGGGCAGCTAATGTGATCTAAACCAGCTCTCTATTTTCTCCCCAAATCTGCTCCCCCACATCCGTAAGTGGCACTCCACCCGGTGCTCTGGCCGAAAGCTCAGGGAGCATCCCAGATTCTGCTATTTCTTCCACTACTACATTCAGTCCACCAGCAGCCCCGCTGGCTTTAACTCCCAACATGTCTGGATCCAGCTCCTTCCCGCCACCACCACACTTAGCTGGTCCAGGCCGCCACCTCCACCCCCGGCAAGAGAAAGGCCTGAGACTGCTTCTGACGTCTGCTCCTCGTGTTCCCGGTCCCTCCTCTGCACAGGGATGGAAGCTCCTCGCGCCCCGCATGACACAGTTCCCATCCTCCGCTCCCACCTCATCCCACCCACTGTCCCCCTTCCTCTGGGCTCCAGCCACATGGCCTTACTTGTGCCCCTCAAGCACGTTAATCTCATTCCTGCCTCAGGGTCTTTGCACCTGCTTCATTCCTGCTTGGAACAGTCTTTCCTCCAGCTCTTTGCAAGGCCACCATCTTACCAACTGGGTCTCATCCCAAATGTCACCTCCTCAGACATGTCTTCCCCGAACACCAGCTACAGCAGAGCTCCCAGTTACTCTCTGGACCTTGGTTTTATCTGTAAAATGGGGCCAGTGCCAGTGCACTACCTCCAGTGTTAAGAGGGTGAAAAGAGATAGTTGAGGGGAAGGGAGCACTGAAGTGCCAGCGTGAGGCAGTCACGGGGTCCCTGTGAGTCCTCCCTTCCTACTGGCACCCACAGTCCCAAGGCACAGCTGACCCTGAGTTGGCTGGACCCAGAATCAGGTGGCCCTGAGAACCCTTTGCCAGAGGTGGAAGCTGGGTTCCTCTGCCCATTTGACTGTGTGTCTTCAACTTGATGTCTGACCCCCTCTGGGTTGCCTTCCCCCTTGGCCTGGAGAAGCCCATTCCAGCCCTGAACTTTGTCTGGGGGACTAGAAAAAGAGGCCTGTGCTCCAGGAGATCCCTCAGGAGTGGACGGCTCCGGGCAGACAAAGGGCCCATCCAGCACCGAATCTTGCCGCAAGGGTGGGGGTCAGGACGGCACCTGCTCCTGCCCTGAGAACAGGCAGCAGCTGCTCAGGCCTCAACCCAGGGCTCTGGGAGGTGAAGGGGTGACTGATCACATCTCAAACCCTGCCAGAGCCTGCCCTCGGGCCCTCCTCTCATCCTGACCCAGACTCCCGTCCTCAGGGCACAGCCTTCAGGGCAGCCTGCAGCTGCCACTGTTCCCCAGCCAGGTGACCTGAGTGGACAGGGGGCTGATTACAGGGCCCTCAGCTGGAGTGGTCAAGGCCAAGCTAACTCGGAGACGCTGGAGCAAGCTCGCCCTGGCGTGGGCAGGTGGAGGCCGCCGGCCATTCCCCACCAGGACGAGGGGACAGCCTGAGCGTCTCTCCCCGTTTCCAGGCCAAGAGGACAGGATCCCCACCGCTGAGTCCCCTACCCCTCCCACCTCACACTTTCAGAATGACCTTCCTGACTCCTTCTCACCCTGCCCGATGCCAAAGAATACAGCACGATTACGTCCCGCATTGTGGTGTGGCTCGTTAGAGGTGTGACTTCACGTAGGTTACTGAATTTCTCTCTGCTTCCATTTCTTCATCTGTGAAATGGGGACAGTAACAGTCCCCGCCCTCTGAGAGTGGTTGGAAGTATAAACGAGTGAAGTGTGCTGTGAGGCCCTAGGAGGAGTCCCGGTACTCAGGGAACACCGTAATGTTCAGTCTTGTGCCTGTGGCTGGCGTTCCCACCGCCTCGATGACTCGGGGCCTCGGTTTCAACGGGCAGGAGGGAGAGGTAGCACTGGCCGGTGGCGGACACCAGCCAGGCCTGCCCTCTTGGCTGGTGGGGGCACGGGTGTGCACCCCATCCCGAGGTTTGGCGCAGACAGCTGAGGAGCCAGAGAAGGGCCTGGCGCCGTGATCAAGGCAGCATCACAAGGAGGCCCCAGGAAGCCACACAGGAACTTGGGAGCCCAAATCCTCTTCTGAGAACTTAATCCCCCACCCCTCTCCCCAGATCAGCTGGTGCTAGATCTCGGTGGGAGGTCCCGGGTTAGCCACCAGGGCTAATTATAAATGCTACTGGCATGGGCTCTCACGACCCCATCGAAGGGCTTCTGTGGCTGAGGGGCCAGTGTTGTTTTCCCTGGAGAGATTAGGGCCTGGAGTGAAGGGGGAGACCATGGACCTGGAGTCAGGCAGACCTGGGTTCAACTTGCAGCTGTCACTTACAAGCCATGGGCCCTGGAGCAGGTCACTGTGTCCTGGCAAGCCTCAACTTTCTCATCTGTAAAATGGGGCTGAGATTGCCCACCTCACAGGATGGCAGTGGGGTGTGTGTGTGTCTGGCAAATGTACCTTCAAGGAGGCAACTTCAGCGCCATGTCACAGGGGCTGAGTAGGGTGGTTGGTCCATAGTAGGCGTCCCACTCCCTCCTGCCCTCAATCTCAGAGCATTCAGTTTGCTTCCTTGGCAAACAGGAGCCAGGACTTTCAGGCATGTGTCTGGGGCTCGTTCCCTCTCCCTGTCTCCCTGGCCCTAGTATCCTCCTGGTCGCTGGTAGCAGCCTTCTTGCTGGTCTCTCAGCCTCTAGTTCCTCTTCTCAAAGCTGCTCTCAAAACTGGCTGCCAAGATGATCTTCCAAAACTGATGCTCCCTCTCCAGCTCCAGAACCTTCCATGGGTCCCCAGGGTCTTCATGGTCAGCCCCTAGCTTCTTGGAATGGCATTCAAGGCCCTCCTGCCCATCTCTCACCACAAGGTTTCCTCTGAATTCCCCCCTGTGTCCTTACACCATGGCTCAGTCCTTCTCGTCTTGTCAAGCCCCAACTTACTCGCTGCCTTCTCGCCTCTGTGCCCACCCTATTGTGCCCCCAGCTGGTTAGGTGCCCGCTCCCCCTCCCCACAGCTCCTTGCTTCCCCACGGCACTGGGATTGTCTCTGGGGTCTCTGCCATGAGATATGAGCTTCCTGAGGACAGGCCTCGGCCTGTCCACCGTCGTCTCCCAGGTGTGACACAGGGCGTGGCACAGAGTAAAGCAGAGGCCACAAGCTCAGTCTCCACCATGACCAGACAGGCGACATCCATCTGAAGGGGCTGAGTGTAAGACTACAGGGAGTGCCGGGGCCTGTGGCAAACAGGAGAGTTGTACCCCCTGATGCGCAGCCATCTCTCAGCTCTGACTGACCCTTGCCCTGCAGAAATGTGGGGCAATGCCAGCCAGACCTGCCAATTTTTTCAGAAAAGCCAGAAACCCAAATCTTATGTGAAGGTTCCCAATGTTTTAAAACACTGTGAAGATGCTCAATGATGTCTGGATAGCACATGAGTCAGCACCCTGAGTCTGAGCAAAGCTAAGACAAGATGGCCTACTGACCACCCAGGCCCCTTCCTTACTCTAGAGCAGAGGTTCTCAACTGGCTGTGGGGGGCGATTTTGCCCCCTAGAAATCTAGTGAGTAGAGGCCAGGGATGCTGTTAAACATCCTACAATGCACAGCATAGTCCCTGCAACAGAGAAGTATCTGGCCCCAAGTGTCAGTGGTGCCAAGTTGAGAATCTGCTACAGAGTTCTTGTATTAGATTAACTGAAGACTACATTTCCCAGCCTCCTTTGCATCTAGATGGGCTCATGTGACTATTTCTCACCAATAGACTATGAGTGGAAGTGATGTGGGTCACTTCCAGGAAGAAATGATTAAAGGTATATAAGCCTTCTCTACTGCATCCCCTCCATCGAGGTGCTGGTCAGTAGAAGTTCTGGTTATATAGAACACCGAGAAGTTAGAGGAGGGCAGAGCCACAAGGTGGAAAGAGCCTGGGTCCCAGTTGCCTGACCAGAAGTGCCACCAGATGTCTGAGCTAGAAGTAAACTCTTATTGTGTTAAGTTCTGGATTTAACAGAAAATGATTATCTGGATGAATAGAAGAGCATTTGTCAGCTCATGTTTGTTCTTCCTCCCCAAGAAAGCATCTGAGGGCTGTGGGTACTGACTGTAACCCTTAGCTTCTAGTTCCATGGGTGCTGATGGGTGGAGCTGTGACCTCTGCCTTGACCCCTGGCTTGGATTAGGACTCAGAACCCACCTACAGTTACACAAAATGGGGATGAGAGACCTGAGGGTCCTGGGGCCAGCCTGGGTGAGAGAGGCATGGGGAAGACTCTGGAGCAGTGGGTCCCTGAGCATCATTGATCTTTCTTGAAGCATTCATCAGCCCATGGCCTGGACTCAGGGCAAGAAGAGCTCCTTGCTCCTGATGGGATCCTAAGCACTATGTGTTTGACACTGTGCTGGGCATTCTACATTTGGGTGTATGAATGAAACATCAGCAAAGCTAAAGAACTTGCCCAAGTTCATAGAAACAAGAAAGCAATGGAGCAGAGATGTGAACCCCCATCTCTCTGACTCACAGCCCATGCTTTTTAGCCCCGTCAGTGTATCCCAAAGTTTAACAGATGCTTTTGGTGCGCTCTTTGTGTCCTTTGAGCTTTTAATGTTCCAGCACGTGCCTGGGGGCTTTCTCTCAGCCCTTCCAGGGGTGGGTTGGAAATGCCAGGGTGTTAACTTTTCCTGAGAGCAGCCCCTAGCCAATGAAGGATGAGAGCTAGAGAATAAATACCCCAGCTCCCTCGCCCCGCAGTGGGATAACTCTGAGGTGCATCTTCTGAGCTGTCTCCTGGAGGTCCATGGTGGGATTGGGCCCTAGTTACCCACAATGGCAACCTGCTTAATAATACACCCTTTATCAGCCTCCTTCCCTTTCCGGTCTCACCTCTCCACTCTCTGCCTGGTATTTCCTGGGTTCCTTTTACAAACCACTTGTACTCAAATCCTTATCTCAGGGTCTGTCTCTGGAAAACCCAACCTAAGACACAACATATGGTTTGCACACCCCTGAGACATGTAAGTTGATTTCAGGTGGTACTGGTGAACCTTTAAAAATTGACTGCTTAAATGTGAATTACAGAAGTGTTTAGGAAATAATCGTACAGAGATATGACAAGAATTGTGAAGGTGGCAGGAGAATAACACCTGAGAACACTGCACTGTACAGTTCAAGATGAGATTTCTCTCTGTCCTGGCAAGAATGGAGGCATGTGGTTTGTTATCTCATCAGCAGCTTGGCTGTGCTTCCCTTTTTGCCAGGACTGCGAGGAAGCTCAGAGAGAAATCTGCTCAGTTGCATTTTCATTCCTGAAGGATGCTCCACTTCTGACATATAGCTTATCATCTTTCTGAGTTCATATTTAACTGGCTTGTGTTATGAGTCGTTAGGACTGGCTGCTTCAGAACCTGGTGGGCAGGAGGTTGCAAATGCATTATAAACAAAACAGATGTCATTAAGTATAGGAGCTTTGGAATCGGACAGACCTGGATTCAAGTCCCAGCTCTACAACTTGGGGAACCTCGGGCAATCACATCACTTCCTGCACCCTCGGCTTCCTCATCTACAATGTGGATGATGGGGCCACTTCCTAGCAAGGATTAAATGAATTGAATCCATATAAAGCATCAAGCACAGACCTTGGCTGATGGTAAATGATCAATGTTAATTGTTATGATGATCATTATTATCATTACAGGGACTTTCATTCCAATGAGGCAAGAGAAATGAACTCGGGGAACTCCCTACACCCCCAATGTCAGGTGCAATCCTGGGTCCAGCACCCAGGCTTGACAATCAGAAACAGACAGATCACAGTCGCCACACTAGGCTGAAGTTGTGTGGGCAAGAAGCATGTCAGGACTGTTCACCATTAAATTCTTGACACCTAGTACAGTGTCTAGCACATACTCAGAATTTGTTGAATGAATGAATGAATGAGCAGCTACAATGAGCCAGGGTAGGTAGTTCTGTTTGTGGGCGCTGTGCAGCAAAGGTGTCACAGGGCCCTTGAAGGCCTTCCTGCTGTGGGTTTCAGGGCACAGAGGCATTTTTCTAGAAGCCTCACAGCAACCCGGGAATGGGCTGTCTCTCATTTTACAGACGCAGAGACCCAAAGTAATTTGCCCAAAGTCACCCAGGTAAGGACAGGTGAGGCCCCCAGGCCAGCAGGAGAGCCCTTCCTCCCGGCCCAACCCCACCTGCACTCCTGGGCCCCAAGTCCAGTCTTCCCGGAGAAATGAGCTTATTTCGGTCCCTTCCTCACTGACCACAAAGACTCAGCTTGGTCCTCAGAAATATTTGGAAAGTTTTATTTAAATGTTTTGTGTTTCCTTTTAACCAACACCAAAAAGAGAAAATTTTTTTTGCCATTCCAAACAGGAGAGTCACCTCAGAGAGGAGCTGGCATGTGTGTTCCGAGCTGGGCCAGCCCGGGCCACCCTGGGGTTGGATGGCTAGTCCCAGGAGTTGACTTCCTGGGAGCCCTGGGCAATCGTGGAATGAACGGGGGAGCAAACCTCATCCTGAGGAGAAGGACTTGGTCTCCCCTGCAGGTAGGGACATGAGCATGGTGGAGCCAGGTGGTTCCGGAGGGAAGGAGAGGGGAATGGGAGGGTCAGATCCGGAATGTTCCATGGAAGCTCCAGGGCCTCCAGGTCTGGAGAAATATGTTTGCTAGAAAAATAAGATGCTTTGAGAGTTTCTGCAGTCTGTGCTCTCTGCCTGCCCAAGAGAAACCTACCCTGTTGGTCAAAGGAGCAGCGGGGAGGAGGCAGAGGCCAGGAACTGCTCTGGCCCCGGTGGAGGATTCCGGAGGGGAGCGAGGCAGGCAGCAGACTTTGGTTTCCTGGGTCCCCTTTCTGGCAGCTGCAGAGGCTGTGGCGGCCTCCGCATCCCCGCCCCTTGAGGTGTGGGCTGCCGGGCGATAGGCAGTGCTGGGAGAGGGAGGCTGGCCATCTGTCACGGGCTGGTGGGTGCCCGGGCCCTGGGCCCTCAGAACAGGATGCCCAGGGGGAGCAGGGCCAGCAGGAGCAGCAGGGGGCCTGGGGAGGGCCTGCCCGCCAGGCTGGCAGAGGCACAGTGGTCGTGGTTGGCACCAATGCAGGCTGCGTAAGCCATCACGTGGGGGATGTAGTTCTGCTCATGGACGCCGTGCAGCAGGTGCGCCATGGGGCCCTTGGCGAAGACGGCTACGTCCTCCCCACCGTGGGTCTCGTGGCGCAGGGGCACGGCGGACTGCGCCTGGTAGTTGTTGTGAGCTGTGGGCCAGAAGAAACACTTGCTGAGAGGCTGCTAGGGGCCTGGCACTGTGCGGCAGCTTCTCCGTGCCCCTTCCAGGCTGGCTCAAATGCCCCCATTTTATAGAAGCAGAAACAGGCTCAGTGCAGGGAAGTCATTTTGTGCAAGGCCACAGGATTTGGATCTGAGTCTGTTCTGACACAGAAGCCTGCACTCTCTACCCCCAGAGGAGAAAATCAACCTCACCTGGGCTGATTGGATTAGAAGGGAAGAGGCACCCCAGGAGAGCCTCTTACCATTGGCTGCATCATTAGATCCCCAGGGGCCACCATGAACAAATGAACGTTCAACAACGTGGAATTGGATGAACACATTGGGAAGGCTCAGGTATTGGAATATTATACAGCCAGTAAAAATGACAGTGTAACATAACAAGCCCCTACAGGAGCCAGGCTCTGTGCTAAGCTCATCAGACCCATTTAGTCCTTCAGGCAACCTTGAGAGGTAGAACCCTTTCATGGAGGAAACTGAAGCTGAGAAAGGTGAAGTTACGTGCCCAAGGTCACAGAGCTGCTCACTTGTAGAAGGGGATTTGAATTGAGATTGTTCTGACTCCAGTCCTGGCTATTCTGAGACCCCTGACCTTGACCACAAGCCTACAATCTGTTCCCAGCCCCATCCCCAAAGGGTGCCCTGTCCCCTCCCAGCCCTGGGTCTTGGCAATCTTACCATAGTCCACCATGGAGACATTCTCTCGCTCACCGCCCACCACCTTGTAGCCAGGCCCATTGCCATACAGGATGGAAGTGAAGGGCTTCTTGTCTGTGTCACTCACCATGGGGGCCAGACCTGCATAGGGAGGCATTGGTCCAGGGCTCATGTTGGACCACCAGGAGTATAGTCCCCAGCCCCAGCTTGGTAACCTCTGGGTCCCCTTGGAAGGACCATGAACCACCCCCATTAAGCCACCTTCCAAACCCAATTTACTTTCAACTATCCCTCAGTCTTCACATCCCTCCCATCTGTTGATCTGTCTGTCCATCTGTCCTTCCATCCATCCATCCATCCATCTGTCCGTCCTCTTCTCTCCCCTGTCCATGTATCCATCCTCCCTCTCATTCTTCTACCCATCCATTGTCCAAGTAGCCACCATCCACCCACCCATGCACTCAGCTCACTCCGTCCCCTCATCCTGCATATCCCCCCCACTCATGAGTACCTTCTCCTCCCTACCCAATTCTCATTGAGCCCCATCTGTGCCAGGCCTTGGGCTTCCTGGCTTCCCCCCCACACACTTGCTTCCAGCTGGGCAGACCCTGGGAGTGCCCACCTACCAAAGATAGAGTTGCCGCGGGGGGTGTACCCGCCAAAGGTGAAGACATGGGAGTGGTCAGCAGTGACGACGGTCAGCGTGTCTTCCAGGGAGGTCATGTTGCCCGCCTGCCCAATTGCCCGGTCCATCTCCACCACCTCGTGCAGAGCCTGCTTGGCCTTGCCCTCATGGTGCCCGTGGTCAATCCTGCCTCCTTGGGACACCAAGGCAAAGGCCTGGGGTGAGGGGGAGGGAAGATTTGCACCCCCAAGCCCCACCACACTACCGCCGGATTAACCTTTCTGTGATGGGGAACTCCCACGCGCCAGGCACCATCCCAGGCATTTATGCAGCTGTTCAACCTTTCTAGCAGCTCAGAGAGG
Source organism: Tapirus indicus (assembly GCA_031878705.1). Taxonomy (NCBI): domain Eukaryota; kingdom Metazoa; phylum Chordata; class Mammalia; order Perissodactyla; family Tapiridae; genus Tapirus; species Tapirus indicus. Next base: position 100,682,859 of record CM062924.1, on the reverse strand, counting down.
GAGAGTTGCTGGACCAAGGGCCCATGCAAGGTGGGTCCATGCAAAGTCAGGATTTAAAGCAGATCCACTGACTGAAAAGCTTATGCTCCTTCCACCACCCCCTGCTGCTCCCAGCACCACTTCTTCAGCTGCTTGAAGGAGTCCCCACAGACCTCGGGGAGGCAGGGAAGGGAACCGACATGTCTGAGTGCCTACTAGGTCAGGCACAACAAGCTGATGTCGTTTCCCCTTCACAACAATCCTGGGCAGAGACGGGTACAATCAGCCCCGTTCACAGATGGAGAGACAGGCCTACAGTGGGGAGGTGACGTCCCCGAGGTGGGATTTTCTGGGATTTGAATTCAGGTGTGACTCACTCTAAAGCCCCTGTTTTTCCATCTCCACTTTGAATATATCCCCTCTGAGCATAAAGGGTGCTGAAAGCCTTTGGTGTCTGGACAGTGCCCACGGCAGGCTTCCGTGTCACCCCCCCCACACCTCCCAGGTGAGTGCAGGAGGCCTGGCGTTAAGCCTGGCTTAAAGGTCACGGCTAGGGGCTGCGTGACCTGAGGGAAGGCCTTCCTGCCTCTAACAGGAAGACGCAGCCTGGGTGGACACTCCCAGCTCCGAGGGTCCTGAGCCCAGGCACCTGGTCACCCTCCCTTCCCCCTGGCCTGAGCCTCAGAACTCTGGCCTGGCAGGGTGGGTCCTCCCTTTGTTGTGGCTCTGGGAGCAGCTGGCGTGGCAGGCCCAGTCCTGGCCCCACTCACAAAGAGGACCGCTCCCGGGGGAGCCCGCGCTCACCACCGCTGCTTCCTGGCTGGTTTCTCGGCGTCAGAGGCCTGTTCAGGGCCAGGCCGAGACCGCCGTGCTTGAGTGGGAACCCCGGGGTTTGGCAAGAAAGCAGCCAAGCTGGGCTGGCAGCCACTGGCCCCTGGAAGGCGGAGGGGCCTGAGCGTGTATGTATGTGTGGTGAGAATACGTGTGCAAATATGTCCGTGTGCGCGTGTGTGTGTGTGTGTGTGTGCATGTAGAGCTCAGTGAGGCAACATCAAGAACCATGGAAGACAATGACTGTTAGAACTTTGGAAGATTCCGGAAACTTTATCACTTCCTAACACTTCCTATTGTTATTGACCTAGCTATTGTGTACTTATAATAATGATAATAATAGAAACACCGAGGAGTCATACTCTGCTGGGCCCTGTTCCAGGGACTTTATGTCTCCAAACACAGAGGATGCTAATGACCCCCCTATGAGAGGGGGACTATTTTTGGCCTCGCTTTAAAGAAACGTATAGGTAGAGGTCACACAGCCAATGGATGGCAGCATCAGGAAAGGACCCAAGAGTCTGACTCCAGGGCTCACACAGAAGCCCCACGAACGTCAGCACACAGCATTGCCGACTCCCGAAGGGTCTGGCTCTCCCAAATGGGGGGACCCCAGGATACCCCGGGGCCTGCCCTGGCCTTCTCCTCTCTGGCACAGGACTCATGAATCTGACCTCGGACCCGCACGTGCCTAGTGACAGCAGACATGTGCTGTCCAGCTGTGAGGGCCCCCGCAGACCAACGGGCATCCACAGCCTGCGGGCCTGCGTCCTTGAGCCCAGGCAGGCGGCTGCTCAGACGGCACATGTCTACTGGGGCCTGCTGATTTGTCTTTCGGGAGAGTGAAGCTGAGGGGGCTGCACGCCCCTCCAGAGCCAGGCCTCAGGGAGGGACCCCCAAAAGGAAGAAACCCACCTGCTCTCTCAAGAAGCCTTCCTGGACTAGTAAGCCTGACGTGCCGTCTCCACGCCCCAAGGAGAACAGCTTGTTGGGCTGGGAGCTTCAACACCATCCACACCCACCCTCCTTACCCCCAAAAGGAGTCTCCCCCTCACCCCCAAACTGGACGATTCTCTTTGAGCGCTGGACCACCCGACCCCTGACCCCAGGGCTGTATATCCAGAAGCTCCCAGGGAAGTGGCCCTGCAGCCGGGCCTGGGCCCCACCTTCCACCAGCAGGAAGAAGCCCTTGGGGTTCTTGTTCAGGATCTTGACGGCCATCTCCACCATCTCGGAGAGCGACGGGTCAGTCAAGTTGTTCCTGTTCAGCTCGTACTGCATGTCCCCCGGCTCAAAGAGACCTGAGGAGGACACGAGGAGGACGTGGATGGCGGGAGCTCATGACCCTGCTAGGAGGACCCCCAAGGAATCTGGGGAGTCTCAGGGGACACAGGCTCTACACGCAACCTGGGGGTAGAGTAGGGGAAGGAAGCTCATCGGAATGGCTCCTGTGGGTCCGATTCCTGTCAGGGGCTTTGAAGGTGCTGCCTCCTTTCATCTTCGCAGCCACACCAGGGTGAGGGGGTCACTGCGTCCATTTTACAGAGAAGGAGACTGAGGCTCAGGTGGTCAGTAACTTGCTAATTTCAGCTGCCAAGTGGCCGATCTGGGATTCAAATTCATCAGCCTACCCCCAGCCTGAAGGGCTCCGGACACGGCACCACGGGCCTCAGGCGGAGGACTGTGTCCTGGACTCCATGGGGCAGCTTGGGTGTGTATTTACACGTCATTTACAGGTCAGGTTTGAAGGGCACAGTGTCGTGTGCAGTGAAACAGCAGAAGGTTTGGGGTCACTGTCCCTTGTGTTCACTGAGCTAGGTTTTCTCCCTTGTGAAGTAAGGAGAGGGATCCATTCCTTGCCTACGTCACAAGGTTCCACGTGTACGAAGTTGGTGCTTCCGGTCCTGGATGTCCTTCCAGAATACCTTGCCCCTTCCAGCCAAACAGGAGCTCCAGTCACGAGAGCTCACTCTGTGCCGCGTGCCTTTCTAAGTGCCTCGGAACAGGTAGGTGCCAGCCTCCAAGATGGCGCCCACTAATCCCCGCCTCCTGGAGTTCACGCCCTGGTGTGTCTCCTTCCACACTACCCCGTGTGTCCAAGAGAATACTGCAGAAACGATGGCGGGTGATGTCCAGGCTGGGGCACAAGACATTGTGGCTTCTGCCGTGCATGCTCTTGGATTTCTAGGGGAGCCAGCCACCATGTTGCGAGGACATTCAAGCAGCTCTACGGAGACCCACGTGGCAGGGACTGAGGCCTCCTGCCAGTAGCTGCATGAACCTATCAGCCACATGGGTGGGCCATCTTGGAGGCCCCGGCCCCAGCCAAGCCTTCAGATGACTGCAACATCATGAATGACCCAGCTAAGCCGCTCCCAGACTCTTGACCCAAAGAAACTGTGCCAAGTAAGAAATGTTTACTCTTGTTTTAAGCTGTGAAGTTTTGGGATAATTTGTTAGGCAGCAACAGATAATTTTTACAACGCATTTGTTCATTGAATCCTCATGACAACCTTGAGGTGGGCCCTATCATTATCCCCACTTTATAGAAGAGTCTTTATTCTACTTTATAGAAGAGGAAACTCTGAGGCACAGAGAAGAGAAGTCACCTTGCCCAAGGTTGCACAGCTCATAGTGGGTAAGAGCAGGATTTGAACCCAACATTCTGGCTCTAAGATGCAGAATTGGAACTGTCATGCTGCCTGGGTACACGCACAGCTCTACACAGCCTCTGGGTGGTTTGGGGTGTGTGCCGTGTGACCCAGGCAAGCAGAGAGCTGTGTGTGTGTCTGGGGATCCTTCAGGCCCCCATCTCTGAGTCCACGATCTCCAATGACACGCCCAGGACCAGGGGGCTGTGCTCCTTGGGAAAGGGTTGCAGGAGATTTTGCCACCACTTGCTGGGTACAACAGCCAGGTGGGAAAGGGGACCCAGATACCTGCAAAGTGGTGCTCACGGTCTCATTCCACCCAGTCTGGAGCCTCCCCTGGACCCCCACCTGCCCCCCACTCTCTGGGGGTAACCCCTAGTCAAGGCCGGCAGAGATAACCTGGTTGACTTCAGTCCTGGCCACACAGCAGAGCTGGTTCCAGGTCTCCCACCGCATGGCCTGGAATGGTTAAGTCCCAGCTCCAGCCAGGGTTCAGACTGCCCTGGGCCACAACTCTAATCAGCTGTGTGGCATGCCACAGGTCGCTTCCCCTCTCTGAGCTTCAGTTTCCCCTTGTGCTCAATGGAGCTATTCAGCCTGCACAGCCAGCAGACTTCAGGTCTAATTCTATGAGCCAGAACCCCTTCCTCACCCCTCCCGGGTCCTGGAGCCTGAGAGCAAAGGTCCCTAAGTAGGGGGGCAGGCTGGGGCCTTGCCCCCAGGTGCCGGACTCATAAAGCCTCGGCCCCAGGGCACCCAGCTGGGTGTCCTCCACTCCACCACCCTCCACTTACCCAAGAGGTAGTCCACGGTGGAGGGGTCAAGAGTCAGGAGTTCGGTGCGGTTCCAGACGTAGTGAGAGTGCTAGGAGGAAGAGCCTGGGTCAGATGAGCAGGGGCTGGGGGAGTCGGAAGGACTGAGCCCAACTGGTCTCAGAGTCTGGGGCATGGATACTTCCTTCAGTCATTTAATGATCCCTCCCTGAGGACCCGCCATCCCTTCCCTCAAGAAAGGGCCAGTAAATTGGCAATTCTAACGCAGGGGGGATGAGAATTCTGAGAGGCTAGGGGAGCTGTGAGCCCAGAGGCAGGATCAGGGAGGGCTTCCTGGTGGAGGTGATGTCCTAACGGGGCCCTGGAGGACAAGGAGGAATTGATCAGCCTGGGGTCAAGGAATGGAGTTCCAAGCAGGGGGGAGGGATCATGGGGCAAAGAAGAGGGAGGCACAGGTCACAAGGGGCCTTGAGTGCCTGCTGAGGGGTATGGGCTGGACATGTTCTGGGATCTGTGGGGAGCCAAGGAGGAAGCAAAGCCCTAGCTCTGCCCTAGGGACCCCATCTAAGCAGGTGACAAAGGAAGTGCTGCTTCCCCGGGGCATAGAGGCCACAGGAGGGGGCTGGCCAGCTACCTGGAGATGGCACCATTCAGGGCCTGGACTGGGGTCCCGCACTGCCAGCAATCAGCTGTGTGCCCTTAGGAGAGCTTCTTGCCTTCTCTGGGCAATGGCATTGGGATCAGTGGTTTTGAAACCTCATTGGGTGCTATGGGAGGGAGGTGAGAAGGCTAAGGAAGTGGGGCACCCCCCCCACCGCTTCCCTGAGATGGTTTTCCTGTGTTATCTCATTTATCCTCCCATCAGCCCTACTGGGTAGGTACTGTTATTCCATTTTACAGATGAGGACACTGAGACACACAAATGACATAGCTATGAAGGGGTAAAGGTGAGACTGACTCTAGAACCCACGCATGATTCTCAGGGAAGGTACAGCCTATCTGGGACCCCACAATGACACCCCGTCGGTCCAGTGTTGTGGACTCTCTCTCCCTCTTGGGGTCTAGACTGAGTTCCTGGGTAAGCACCCTGCCTGGGCAAGAAGAATTAAGCCCTCGTCCCAAATTCCAGGTAGAGAAACTGAGGCTGTGGGGAGAGGTGTCTGTCTGGCTTGGGCTGGGAAGGGGCTCCGGCCCAGCTCGAGCTGACTCAGAAGGATGGAAAAGCTTCAAAGCGGCTCAGCTCCACCCCACCCCCACCCCGTGGGGGCCGTTCCCCAGCCTCCACCCCCACCTCGCTCTTGGCCCAGCCCCATCCCACCAGGCCTCCCTAGGGGCCAGTCCTGGAACCTTCTGAAACCCAAGCCCAGAGTGACATCAAAGTGGCTGCCAGGCTGCTCCCCACTGTCTTCAGCCTGACCACAGTCATTTCCAGACCCAGCTGCCCCAGGCCCAGCAGCTGGCTGCTCAGATTTGAAGGGCAAGGCTGCTCCAGGGAGCCAGCCCTCGGGGCCTTCCCACGCTCCAGCCTCCCTTCCCAGCACGTGCCCTCGCCCTGGCCCAAGCCAGCTCACTGTGAGGGCATCCACCTCACGCCCGGGCTCCCATACTCCCCTCCCTGCCACCTCTGCCTGCAAGATCCTCCCAATACCACCTCCTCCCCCTCGTCAGGGCTTCCCAGCCCCTCCCCCTATGGTCTGCCCCTCTGGGTTCCCGTAGGTCCCGGGCTTCCTGCCACCCAAGCACACAGTGTTCCACATTTCCCTGACCATCTGCTTCATCCCTTGGACCTCATGCCCAGCCAGGGGCCCTGCACACAGCAGGGGCTCAGGTGGACTAAACATCCATGCAGGCTGTTCTCTGGCCTACCCTCCTCCTTACTGCCTAGCTCTCTTCCCTCCCTTGAAGGAAGGAATTGATCGGTCACCTGCCATGTGCCATTCATATATCTGCTAGACCAGTTGAGCCTACTGAGGTAAGAATTACCATCTTACAGAGGAGAAAACAGATTCAGAGAGGGCTCACCCGGCCCCACCCCACCGCAGGTCGCCCCTACAGCTATCTGGCCCCCGAACAGGCTACCTTGTGTCTGGGTTTGAAGCTCTTCCAGATGTCGATGAGGTTCAGGCCGTCCAGCCTCGTGCCCCTGGCCTTCTCGTCCATCTCATACTCCACATCAGTTCTATTTTTGGGCAACATGTACTTCCGGCCACCCCCCATGATCACCTAAAGGGGACAGGAGCCATTAGTACCCAGGAGGTTCCAAGATGTCCAGAAGCCTCAGTGGTCCCACCTGGAAAGCTGGGCTCCTGGGCACCCTGGGGATGGTGCGGATGCTTCTCCAGAATGGCGAGTCCTGGGTTCAGGCTATGCTGCCCACCTTGAGCCTCCACTTTTCCAGTTTAGGGAGATGAAATCATGACTCTCTTGGGGCAGCGGTTTGGGGCTTCTGAGTGAAATATCAGAGCTGCCGATGACCTCCCTCACCTGGCTTTCCAGAAGCCTGACATAACTCCCACCTGTGTAAGAATAATACCATCTACAGGGCGCTCACTGCGTGTCAGGCACCAAGCACTTCAGATACGTTATCTTATTCAACTCCATAACAAGGCTGCAAGGGAACCTGTGTCCTCATTTTCCAGATAAAGAAATGGGCACAGAAATGTGATTTCTTTCCCCCAAGGCCACATAGCCAGTAAGAGACAGAGCCAGGATTCAAACCTGAGGCTTCTCCAACCCCGGGCCCTGCTGCACCCGTGGAGCTGAGGACAGGGACTCCGAGGGCCTCGTCTCCGCACAGTGACAGACAGTGCCCGCGGGCGAGAGGCCTCAGCCAGCAGGTCTCCGGGGCAGCCCAGCTGGGAGCCTGGGCAAACAGTGGCCGGCGCTCCCCTCTGTGTAGTCCCCGCCAGGCTAATTTTAGCCACGGCGGCTGGCGTGCGCGGGCGGATGGACGCGGGACTGTTTGTTTTCCTTGGGAGTCCATGTTTGAAGTCCTGACTATTTTTAAAATGGGGCCAAGAGCATAACAGCCGCCGCCTGCGGTGACCACCACACTGGTGTCCTCCTGTCACCACAGGCGTCAGGCCAGGCCACCGCCCCTGGCTGACACGACACCTTGGGAGAGCAGAGCCCAGCTATGGCTGACCTCAGATCCACCGTCCCGGGCCTGGCATGTGATGGGTGCCCTTCGCCACCTTCCACCCCATTTCCCTCCTGAGAACCCGGGTTCTGTGGGGAGTCCAGGCCGGTGGTCGAGGGGGCCCCCAGGACCCGTCTGCAGCCTGGGGAAATGGGAAGGGCACAGGGTCTGAAGTCAGACTTGGATTTGAATCCTGACTCTTGCTTATGGACCAAGGGCATGTCACTTAGCCTCTCGGAGCCTGTCTCCTTATCTATAAAATGGAAATAACACCCACCTCCAGGACTGTCACAGGAGGAAATGCAGTAATGCAGTGTAGACCCAGCACCCCGGGGTGAGGGGCTCCCGTGGAAGGCATTTCCACTGCCAGAAGTAGTGGAGGTCAAAGTATTTCCGTGGAGGCAAGTTCTCCATGGCCAGCTCCAGTCAGGAGCTCTGGGGACAGGGCAGGCTGGGAGAGGGAGAAGGAGAAGGGGACCCCAGGTCACTGGCCCCTTGCCCTCCCCCATTGTTCCCACAGAACCTGACCCCTTGGCATGTTCAGAGTGGAAAATGAAGCCCCCAATCTTCTAGCTTGGAGGCTCATCATTTCCAGCCCCAGCAGGGACTTCACACGCTCATTAAACTCCCAAATAACAGACTTGCTGTTTGGCTTTGGGGTTTGGGTTTGTGTCTTTCTTTTTTTTAGCAAAAGATATTTATTTTCAGGGCGGGCACCAGGATTTTTGTTTCATGTACAGCCTGGGGCTGGGGGGCTTTGGGGGTTTTGGGGTGGTGGTGATGCAGGAGCAGATGCAAGAGGAAAGGATGAGCATAGGAGTGAAGGGAGGAGGGGCAGCCCTCACACTCGCCCCCGCACCTCACTCACACCCTCGCTCATCCCCCAGGGCCACTGGGGACCCCCAGGCCACCCCTCACCCCCACCGCAGGAGAAGTCTTCCCTTAAGCGCTGGTCCCCCTCTCACGCTGTTCCTGCCAAATCTCTCTGAAGAGCGGCCCTGTAATTACACCCTGTGCTTGTACAACAAATGTTCTCACATCCATGACCTCATCTCGGCCTCCAGCAGCCCTGGGAGGGGCAGGGGGGGCTCTCTGTTCTTGTTGCACAGGTGGGGAGACCGAAGCTCAGGGAGGGGAAGTGACTTGCCCCAGGACACGTGTCAGGTGGAGGCAAAGTCAGGACGGTGGCTTTGCCTCGGACATACGCCCACTAGGAGGGGTCAACAGGCCTTTTTGTCCTGAAGGGGGTGCTCGATCCACTGCTCGGAAAAGGGACGTCATGAGCTGGTAAAAGGGCTAGGTGGCACTCAGAAATTGGGGGAGATTGCATGTGGGGTAGAGGGAGGGTGGGGGTACACACAGAAGTGAGGGGTAGATAGGACCTGGGGGCTTTTTCTGAGCCTCACTGAACCCTCATTTTAAGCTCAGGGAGGTAAAGCCCCCTGGCCCTCTCACCAACCCCCAGCAGTAGGTAACAAGAGCCTGGAAAAGGAATAAGCCAGAGGTTCTCATGTAGGAATAGGGTAGGGACCCGCCTGAGCATCAGGTGGACGATGCCTGGGGTATGTGTGCACACCTGTACCCATGAGCCTGTTCGCAGCTTGTGTTTCGGGGCAGGGCCATGTGGCTCACTCACAACGCTGCCGCTTTCTAAGCACTTACTATGGGTCAGGCCCCATGCTACACCCTACAGAGATTATTTTATGTAGATCTTGCAATGGGCTTTTAAAGTAGGTACGTTTCACAAAGGGTTGTAAAAGGGAAGGCTCAGAGAAGTTAAGTAACTGACCCAAGGTCACACAGCTAGCCATCAGCAGTGAAAGGATTTGAACCCAAGTTTTAAAATGAGAGCTTGCGCTAACCACTGCCCACACTACCTTTCCTCTGGCCACGCTGGTGCAGTACACGGGACCCATGCCTGTCTGTGCACGTGGGAATGTGCAGGGGAGGCACTCCCCTCCTGTGGCACTGTGTCACCCCCACCGCCCCATGCTTGGGGAGTGCAGTGCCAGGTTTCAACTTATGGAATAATCCCTGGGCGCCTGGTGCTCGGGCTGCGGTGGTGGCCGCATCAGGGTTGATTCCACAGCCCCATCGCAGAAATCCTACCGTGCCTCCCTGCCCCGACCGCAAATCCCCTAATGGGCGGGGAGCCCTCCCAGGTGTGTGGGGCACCAGGCCAACCTGCTTTTCCCGGGCCGGCCTGGGCCTGAGGCCTCAGCCCACCAGAGCCCCTGTCACGAGCCCGTCCGTGCTCGCTCTGGCCGCACCCCACACTAGCCTCAATGTCCTTGATGTTGTGCATGAGCTGGTAGGCGATGTCCTTGCAGCCCTGGCTCAGGGCCTCTGGGGGCATCTCGTTGTCCGAGTACCAGTCCCGGTCGGCAGAGTGGGCGTAGGCGGCGCTGGGGGTGGCATGGTTCACCCGCGTGGTGGTCACAATGCCCACGGATTTCCCTGGGGTGTGGGAGAGGAGGGGTTGGCTTTGTCTGGAGATGGGGGTGTCCAAGCTGCCCTCTCCCTCCTCCTGGCTAAAGACTGGCCTCCGGTCAGTTCCACTGACTGCCTGGGCCTCAGTCTCCCCATCATACTAAAGTGGGGGGACGGTGGCTTCCAAATGTCCTGGCAGCTCAGACACTCTACCTCTGTGACCCTCCCTGTTCCTGATGCCCCTGAGCTGTGAGCACCTGGGCTGGAGTCTTCCCTCCAACAAGGACCCCATAGAGCCCCACCCCTGCAGGAAGCCCCCTCCTAAGGGTTCTCAGGTGGAGGTGGTTCTGTCACCTGCGTCAGGCGGCCTCATACCCTGACTCTACAGTCCCTGAGTCATTGGCCAGGCATCCTAAGTCCAAGGAGGAGGGGAGAACGAGCAGACATTTACCGACCTCCCGCGGGGCTAGGGCTGGGCTGGGCCCCTTACCTTCTTCACACCAAACCTGAGGGGCTATGTTTTCATGCCCATTTTATAGTCAAATAAATAGACTCAGGAAAGTGAGGTGGGACCAGAACCCACATCTGAGTCACCCCCCAAACCACTAGCTTTCCCTGTCATGGAAGGGATTCCACGAATATTTCACAGACTCTCAGAACATTGGAGCTGGAAGAGCCTTGGAGAGCATCTTTTTCTACTCTCTCCCCATTATACAGTTGGAAAGACTGAGGCCCCGACAGGTCACAGCGCTGGGCCCATTTCCCACCACTACCCCCACTCACCAGCCTCCTTGGCCCAGTGCAGGATGGAGGTGACCTCGTTCCCCTGAGTCGTGTTGCACTGGGTGCGCTGGGTCGCTGCGCTCACCCCCACAGTGCCCTCGTTGGCCTTCACCCCACACAAGTAGGCAGTGGCGGTGCCTGCGCTGTCAGGGACCTGAGCGTTGGTGTTGTACGTCTGCAGGTGGGAAAGGAGGGTCAGGAGATGGCCAGGCCTTGGCCCACCCTGCTGCCCACGCCACCCACGCTTACACCATGGGGCCTGGGGCATGAGGGAGACAAGAGAGGCCTCCGCAGCTTTGGCTGAGCCCTGCTACCAACCGAGGTCCCCCCCAGAGGCACAGGATCACCCAGCTGCCTGCTTCCTGCCCCCACTCCCTGTGCCCTGGCAGCCAGGGCAGTGGGGAGGGGTGGGAAGGCAACTCTCCAACATATGGAGCCATTTGGCAGAGGAGCGGGGGCTGGGTCAGCTCAGGCCTCTCTCTGGGTCTGGGGCTGCAGGAGCCAGCAAGGGGGGCGGGAGGCAGGTGAGCCCTGGAGAAGGGAGAGGGAGGGGGGTTCTTGAAGGAGTCCTGGGACGGGGGCTGGGGGCAGGGGAGGGAAAGTGAGGGGGAGGCAGGATCTAGAATGGAGACGTGGGGAAGGGGCCCTCCCACGCCCTTGCAGTCAGACCTTTAGTAGAGACCCTGAAACTCTTCACCTGTCTCCTTTCCCCACCAGCCTCAGAGCTCCTTGAAGGCGCAGAAAACGTTACAGTCCATGCTGTTCCGCCAGAAGTGAGCCTGGGCCTGAGCCAGAGTGTCTAGGGGATCTTTATTACGGAACATCACCACCCATAGCAACTACCACCCTCGGAACACTAGCCACCACTTTCCACCAGTAATCTAACTTCCCAACCACCTCGGGAGAGAATGGATGCAACAGAACCACATGCAAAAGAGTAGACACTGTGTGATTCCATTTATATTAAGTACAAAAGCAGGAAGAGCCAATCTATGGCGTTAGAAGTCAGGGAGGGTGGGGAGGCTAGGGACTGGAGGGGGCTCGAGGGGACCTCAGGCTGCTGTCATGTTCAGTCTCTCGACCTGGATGCTGGTTACACAGACACATGCAGTTTGTGAAAATTCAAGCTGTACCCTAGTGCACTTTTCTCTATGTATGTTATACTTCAATAGATTTTTAAGTCAATAAGCTAAAATCTTCAATATAAACTCCTGGGAAGTAGCTGCTGTTGTCCTCATTTCACAGTGGGGACATGGAGATCCCAGGAGGGCTCAGCACCTTGCCAGCAGGCTGGAGAGGTCTAGTGGATGGCTTTCCTCTGCCTTTTCCTCCATGCTGACAAGCTGAGAAGTGGGAGGCTGTGACCTGGTGGGCGCAGGGCTGGAGCTCACCTTGGAGAGGGCCACGAAGGGGAACTTGTCCATCTCCAGCCTGGTCTCCTCCCCGGGGTAGTGGTGGAGCTGGCCCTTGAGGATGCGGGCAGCCGTCACCGTGGAGACGCCCATCCCTGCAGTGGCAGGTGGGAGGCCTCAGTCTCTGGGCTCTCTGCCTCTGCAGTCAGCCCTTTCAGGCACCCATAGCTCTCTAGTTTGGCGTCAAGGCAGGCTGGGCACTGGGCACCAAAGCATGGTTTTGTAAATGTGACCAGGTGGCCCCTCTCTCCATTCCCTCCCCAGACCCTCAGGAGACCACCTGGCAGAGCAGATCTCTTGGGTCCATAGCCTGGCCCCCCATCCTCTTCAACACAGCCCCGAGAGCCCCGGCCTCTTCAGCACAGCCCCCTTCACCTTCACCTGGCCCCCTGGGCCCCTATCTACGTGCCCCCATCCTGGCCCCACCTTGGGCCCCAGGCCTCACCATCTCCCAGGAACATGATGACATTCTTAGCCACGTTGGTGTTGAGATTCTGAAGCCTCAGGGCGTTTTTCAGGGTCTGCTGAGCTTGGTCTCTCCAGTACTTGGGGTCTTTCTCTTTCTCTGTACAGAGAGGCCGAGTTATTTGGCAGGGGGCGGGGGCAGCTTCCCATCCTCAGACATTACAGATACCCCAACTTCTCACGCCTGGGGGGGTGCTGCCTGGACGTGGGGAGGAAGCCGTCGCTGCCCATCTCAGACAGCGATCATGTGGTTCATAAACATATGCCAGTCCAGTCCCCCAAACAAACCCGTGGACCCTGGGTCTTCTCCCCACATCTCAGACTGAAGAAACCAAATCTCAGAGATACGAAGCAACTCTCCCAAGGCCACACAGCTCTGGCAGACACTAGCAGAGCTGGGCTTCACTCCAAAGCCCACGCTCTTTCCTTCCACCCAGTCGAGAAACATTCTGCTAAGGCAGCAAGTGGATTGTGCCAGCACAATGAGAAGGGCAATGTTTAACCTATTCAAGGGAACAAACTCCTTCCAACTGCAGGACTGCCCGGGCGGATCCAGCCGTCAATTATAAACTCTGCTTGGCTTATTCATTAAAGTAGGTTCAGCAGGAACCTGACTTAGTGACAGCATTCAGAGCAGAGCTGGAAAGCAAGACTCGCCTTTTGTTTAAGGGATCAAATTTAAAGTAGCCGCGTACTTGTTAGGATAAATTAGCCAAGAGGACGTTCTGTGTCCTTAATCTTGAGAAAAATTGGGAATCAGTTTGGGAGCTTCTCTTTCTCTCGTGTGTCTGTGTGTGTCCAGTTGTCAATCCTCCAGGGGAAAGAACACAGCTGTAGAGCCTGACAGACCTCAATTAAAACCGCAGCTATGCCAAGTACCAGCTGTGTGGACAAGTCACCCCCCTGAGACTCAGTTTCCTCCCCTGTCACATGCAGTTTTTTGCACCTTCCTCTTGGGGTCGTTATGAGGACTGGATTAGATAAGGAAAGTGACACACCTGTCCCACAGGAGAGAATCAACAGCCTCCACCCCCAATAATTCCACACTAGACCTGGAATCCCTTGTTATTCCCAGCAGAGGCCCAGGATCCCCGTCCATGGGGTCAAGGTCCTTCCCACCGCCTGCCGGGCTCTCCTCTGTACTTGGGTCCCATCGAATCTGCCCACCAGAGTACAGAAGCCTAGAGACAGGAACTCCTTGGGGATTCTCTCTTTCAATGGCCTCCCAACGCACAGAGGGAAGGCTGAGGCCAGGAGAGGTGGGAGGGTCTTGTTCAAGGCCATGTTGCACGTTCGTGGGCTGAGGACACAATCTTCATCCTCTGGCCCAGCTCGGCAGGCCCAGCTTGCCTTTCGGGACAGCCGTGGGTGAAGAGCACAGCTCTCCTTTCTCACACCTGCACGGTTTCCAGGCCAGTGCCAAGTGCTTCACACACAGAAGCCCCTTCACCTCCCGACAGCCTCATAGGGCAGCTTCCATTATTTCCTCTACCTGGGGAAACGAAGAGACCGCAGGCTCTGAGATTAGAGCCGGGGAACAGGAAACCCTCACGTCTACGTGGCTGTGCCCCTGCCTCGGGCAGGCAGCCTGGATGAGGAGACGGAAGGGATTCTCTACCTCAGACCTTGGCCCATCCACACAGCACACCCCTCCCCCAAGAGGCCTCCCCTTATATCACCCCCACCCCGATACCTGGCACTTCACCCCGGCAGCCCCCAGTACCACTTCTCTCTTCTGAAGCTGTCTGTAGAGCTCCCCAGTTTCAGACCCCACAGGCAGAGCCCCCAGCTGGAGTTGGGAGAGCCTTGGCCCTTCCACCCAGCTGTGTGCCTTTAGGAAAGTTCCTTCCCCTCGAGGTTCTGTCTCAGGAAAATGGGAGGACATAGCCACCCACAGACAGTTTCAGGATGCGAGGAGATAAAGCCTGGGCAAGTGCCCCAGGCCAGTAGTTTTGATCACGGATCCCGCTGGCTCAGGGCTGGTTCTGGTCTCCTTCCTGCCTTCCTCTGCACACACCACAGTGCCAAGGCTGAGGTCAAGGGACTTCTAGGCCATTTGGGTGTCATCTGGGTGGTGGTGAGCTTCTACCCATCCTGACCACCTACAACTTGCCCTCTGCCCCCAGGGGTGGGCTGACACCAGCCTGCTCTGCACCTATTGCTCCTTCCCAACATGAGCTCTGTTACGAGTCTGTCAGGTTCCCTGCCGTTTGCCTCCTGCGAGACTGGGGGTCTGGCAAGGGCATAGCCCTTATCTTACTCACCAGAGTCATCCAGGGCCTGTCCCTGAGAAGGGTTTAGTGGATGTCAAACCGACTCCATTGTCAGAGGACTGGTGTAAGCACTGATGGTTTTGGACAACTGAGTTTCAGAAGGCCATTGTTTCCCGAGACCATTAAATGACACGCACAAATGCCCATGACATAACAAGCTACGTAAAGAGTACTTGTCAGTACGTACTGTATGATTCTATTTGTATGAAGTTCAAAACAGGCAGAACTCATCTATGGCGGCAGGAGTAAGCCTAGTCACTTCCTTTGGCTTGGCGGGGGGGTTGGCTGGGAGTGGCACAGGAAAGCCCTTGGTGTCCCATGACTGGAAATGTTCTGTCTTGATCTGGGTGCTGGTTACTTGGGTAACTCCAAGGATGCATGCTGAAAGGCATCATGGAATAGCAGAGGGAGCGATGGCCTGGGAATCCAGAAGCTCAGGTTCCATCCCCAGCTCTGCTACTGACTGGCTGCGAGGACTGGCCCTCCCTTCTATGCACCCCAATTTCCTCATCTGTGGAAATTTATTCTTCCTGAGAGCACCCACTGGACAGATGGAGAAATTAAGTCTCGGGGAGGGCAAGGGGGACTTCCAGCCACATAATGGATTGAGCCAAGGAGGGCCCCCCTCCTACAAAAGATACCAAAATGCTGAAAAAAATGAATAATCAAGAACAGTACATAGCTTGAAAAAGGAAGAAAAGAGGGAAGGGAAATCCCCAGGAGGCACAAATTAAAAGGGAATTCAAAACCAGAGAAGTAAACAGGAGCTGATACTCAGAGCCCCTTGGGGTGTCAGACCAGATACAGGTCTAGGCTGAAACTGTCTTAATGTGTGCATATGGCCTTGGAGCTTGGAAGGGACAGGGAAAGAAAGCCTGGCATGAGAAATGTGAACTCCCCTCCAAATCTGAGCCAGGTCTAAGTAGGTTCTGAGTTTATAGTGTAAGAACCACACACTGAGAAATTAACATAAAAACTCATCTAGAATTAAATGAAGAATCAAACATAATGCTGCATTGTAGAAACACTTCCATCTGAGTCTCCAATAGGAAAAGAACCAGGAAACAAAACTCCTGTTGGAGATGAGTTCACAAGCAAAAATGACAAACCACGAGGAAATGTACTACCGTGAGAGAGTTAAGCAGACAAGAGCAAAGGAGCCTTAGCTACCAAGACTTGGAAGAGTTTACATAATAAGTTATACTTCAGATTATTAGAGATAAGAGAGAATAGAAACCCCAATTAAAGAACGGGATGATATAAAGGGAAAAAGAGTGATGTATCCAACACTAGCACATGCAGAGCTGGGACTTCCTGCTCTGAACATTTGTTTCCAGCTCCTAAACACTTTGGATGGTTCTATGACACTGAACATAGACACTGCCCTCATCGTTTTCCACTTGCACCAGGTCTCCCCCTCCCTTTGCCTGTGCCCCGACCAATCCTACCTGGCATTAAGGAGTTGGTAAGGCAGGTGCCAATGGCCAGCACTAAGAAGGGTGAAATCATGGTGCACTCCAAGACCTGCTTTCTCTCTGGAGCCCAGAGGTATGATCGACGTGGGTGGGAGGGGATGGGCTGGCAGTGTCAGATGTTAATTGATGTTCCGATCCTAGAAATTAAAAAAAAAAGACATGGGCCACAGCTCCAGAGTTCATTTGTTTACTCACTTGTTCATTCATTAGGTATTTGTTGAGCACTTATCACAGGCATGGGGCTAGGCATTGGGATGCAAAACCCTCAGGAAGCTTAATCACACAAACAGTTGTATAAGTATAAACGAGTTCCATGCTGCAAAGTAGTTCCTCCCCATTTCCCAAGTAAACTCCCATTTTTAGTCTGTCTGAAGTCCAGAACCCACTAGAGTTCAGTCTTTCCGTGTAGCACTTCTCAAATGTAGCATGCATCAGAATCTCCTAGAAAGCTTGTTAAAATAGATCCAATACCACCTCCTCACCCCGAGATTCTGATTGCCTTTCTAACAAGCTCCCAGGTGATACTGCTGCTGCTGCTGGTGGACCACACCTGGAGAAGCACTGTTCTAGAACATCAGTCTTCAGCCTTTTAATTACCTGTGTCTGGAGCACCTTAGAGACAAAACAGAGATTCCCCCCTTTCTTACAGGGACACCTACATTTGCTCTTACAGGACAGCGACCTTTGCTACCTTCTCTTCTAGAGCTCATCATTTATGATGAGAGATATAAAAACTGTAGGAGTGATAACCAGGAAGAGACTGGCTGGTAAGGGTGACCATTTCTGGGTAGTGACATTTCAGATGACTCTGATTATTTTTTCATTGTCTTCCTTGCATTTCCCAAATTTTCTTCTGTGTTGAGATGTTACCTTTATAATTTTTTTAAAATGTTATTTAAAAAATAGACTGGAAGAAGCCAGCCCTGATGGCCTAGTGGTTAAAGTTAGGCACGCTCTGCTTCAGCGCCCTGGGTTCCATTCCCGGGCGCAGAACGGCACCACCCATCTGTCAGTGGCCATGCTGTGATGGCAGCTCACATAGAAAAACTAGAAGAACTTACAACTATGTACAACTACGTACTGGGACTTTGAGGGAGAAGAAAAAGGAGGAAGACTGGCAACAGATGTTAGCGTAGGGTGAATGTTCCCCTGCAAAAAAGAAAATACTGGAAGGAAATACATCAAAACATTAACTGTGGTTTTCTCTGGGCAGTAGGAGTATGAATGATTATTTCCTTTCCTTTTTCTTTTTTGTTCTTTTGATTTTTCCAAATTACCTAAAATGAGGATGTATTAATGGCATAAGAATGTTTTTAAATTATGGTCATCCTGTTGGGATCACAGGAGATAACCCCATTGGCAGCTGAGAAATGTACTAACCCTGTTGTGTATAAAATACTGGAAGATAAGATATTTTAAACGGCAAGAGTTTCACAGGGAAATAATGTTATTATTTCCATCAAAACCAAGATAAAAATGATTATTCCATTTGTTGTTGGAACAGCAGCGATGCACAACATTCTACCATTACAGCATCATGATAAGAAACCACTCTACCTCTGGAAAAAGGGACCTTGATTCAGCCTTAAAAATGTGCACGCTGTGCTCCAGTCCCCAGAGATGAGGGCATACCTCACTGCATGCCACAAAACACCTAGCGTTCCCCAAAGATGCCCTCCAATTGCACACCCTTATGCTTTTACGCCCCTTTCCTCATCCACCCGCCTCCTTAAAAACCCAGCTGGCGGGGAGGGGAGGGTGGGAATTGAAAGGAAATACATATAACATCTAACAGCACTTAACTATGAGTGGTGATGGGATTTCAGACAATTTCTAATTTTATTTTTGTTCTGCTTTAGTCTCCAAACGTTTCTGGAGTAAATCCTAAAATCAGAAAAAAATGTTCTTAAATTGATATATAATATCAACACATTAAAATATTGTTCAAAACAGTTTAAAACTGAAGTCACCTCTTTCAGGAAGCCTCCAGGATGATCGCTCATTCCAATATGCCACGTCTGAACCTCATACTACTTCGATTATTGCATGTACCTCCCTGTTTTGAAAGTAATTCTTTTCTGATCCGTCTTACCCATCACACTGGGAATTTCTAAGAGCAGGGACGTTGCCTCGTTTGTCTGTACTCCAGTGCTCTGTGTAGTAACTATTTACATCAGTTGGAAGCCAGTGCTCTAAGGAGGGATGTAGGAGGGAAGGAAGAATTACCCAAAAATCCTTCCTTTGTGTGTGCAGAAAAGTCCAAGTGTTGGCAAAGACATGGAACTACCAGCGTGTCTGTTCACTGCTGGTGGAGTATAGAATGGTACAACCAGTTTGGAAAACCAGCTGCATCTACCAAAGCTGACACCATCCATATGCCCTCCGACCCATTCATCTCCAACAGAAATGTACATGTGTGTTCACCAAAAGACATGTACAAGAATGTTCATAATGGCCTCAACTTCAGCAGGATGGAAAAATCCATTGTGTGGGTTCAGAAGATGGATATCTACACAACAATGAGAATGAATGATTGACAACTCCACACAACAACATGGATGAATCTTGCAAAGGTAAGGTTGAGTGAAGGAAGCAGACCTAAGAGTACACATATGGTGTGATTTCCATGATGTAACGTATAAAACCTAGCCAAGGTGTTAGAAGACAGGACAAAGGCTACACTTGAGGGGTGTGGGAACTGAAGGGGGCACATGGGACTTGTGAGGTGCTGGTAAATTTCTGTTGATTGATCTGGGTGCTGGTTACATGGTGGGTTCAGTCTGAAAGTCCAACAATTTATGATATGGAAACTTTTCTGTATGTATGTTATATGTCAATAAAATAAAAACACTACTCTCTGGGAGCTTATATACACAATCCATAAAGGACACAGACAAAATGAAAAGGGCCTGTGTACTGCACTTCACCATTTATAAAGACTTTCACCATGATTTTTCACTAATAACCCACGCAGTGGACAGAGAGGGATTTATGATCTCCTTTGTGGATGAGAAAACCAAGGCTCTGAAAGGAGAAGTGACTTGTCCAAGGTTACAAACAAGCAGATGGCAGAGCAGAACTCTTGACCACAGGGTTGCTGATTCCAGAATTATCAATAAGGTTATCATCGGTCAGCCCCCTAGGGGTGGGACTTCCTGTTCCCCAGTTGTGAAATGAAGGTTCTGAAGTTTAACACATGTAGAGATTCCTTTAACCTCCACCACAGTCAGGATACAGAATGGTTCTACAACCCCAAAAAACTCTCTTGTGCTGGCTCTTTGTAGTCCCAGAAGCTCTCCCTCCCTATCCCTAAACCTGGGAACCCCAACTTCATTCTCCATCACTATAGTTTTGATTGGTATTGTATTAAATCTGTAGATCAATCTGGGGAGAATTTACATCTTTGCAATGTTCAGTCTTCCAAATATGAACACAGTATGTCTCTCCATGCATTTAGTTCTTTTAGTCTTCAGCATACAGATCCTGTATGTGTTTTGTTAGATTTATATCGATGTATTTCACTTTTGGGGGAGCTATAATAATAGCACTGTTTCAAATTGTTCATGGCTAGCGTATAGAAATGCAAGTGATTTTTACGTTTTGACCTCGTATCCTGTGATCTTGCTAAATTCACTTACTAGTTCTAGGAGTTTTGTGTGTAGGTATGTGGATTCCTTGCTATCTTCTAGGTAGACAATCATGTCATTGACAAATAGGGACAGTTTTAGTTCTTCCTATCCAATCTCTGTGCCTTTTATTTCTTTTTCTCACCTTATTGCACTGGCTAGAACTTCCAGCACCAGGTTGAATAGGAGAGGCAAGAGTGGACAACCTTGCCTTGTTCCAGGTCTCAGAGGAAGAGCATTCACTCTTTTAACATTTGACGTGGTGTTTTGAGGTGTAGGTGGAGATTTGGTGGGGAAAATAAGGAACATGGTTTTGGACATGTTGAGTTTGCGATGTCCTTCAGAAGTGGAGACGTCAAGTGAACAGATGGATATACGCATCTGGCACTTGGGAGAGAGGTCTTGGCTGGAGGTACACACTTGGGAACCCTGGGCATATAAATGGCATTTAAAGCCTTGATGAAACTTGACGAGATCATCTAGGAAGAGGCAATGGGGATAGAAGACAACTCTATGATAAAAGCCCTCAGAAAACCAGGAATTGATAAGAATTTCCTTAACTTGATAAGGACTTTATACCAAAACCTACAGAACCATCATACTTACTGGAAAAACTTTTGACATATTCCCTTTAACGCTGGCTTATGATGATAAGGATTTGGGGGCAACCTCTCTGTCCATAACTAGGGGAATGAATTAGTAAAGGTACTGGAGGCAATATCTATGTGGCAGTGGAATTAAAACCGGAAGTTAAAACAGTAGCATGGACGGAGCTTAAAAACATAGAATTGAGTAAAGAATGCAAAGAATAAAATGCAGCACCCTGTATGTGAACGTAAATCTCACTCACAGAACACGGTGTAATTTACAAGGACACAGAAATTCAACGACATATTAAACACATTAGCATGAGGACCTTTGGGGAGCGGTGGCATTGGACCGGAGGAGCAGGAATGAAGGGGAAAATTAGTCAATAAAACAAAAACTGAGCTCATGATAGTACACCATGCACTGAGAAACGACTTATTCAACTCCGTCTGTACCTCAGGTCCAAAACAAACAAATAAGGAAAAATAAAAGCGAAGGGTGGCCCCAGGAGACCCCTCCAGCCCTGCATAATCATTCTTGTTTGTCTCTCTTCTCTGTGAGCCTGACGTCTGTGAGAGTCAAGACTATCTTCCTCATCTCTGAATCCCCAACTCCGTGCACAGAAGCAGCTCTGTAAATGCTAACTTAATGAAAAGCCCCATGATTCAGGCTGGAATGCCCTGAATTTTGGCCCCAGGGATGTGGCATTGAGATGGGCCTGTCCTGGAGACAGACAGGTGCCTTCTCCCATTGCCTCTGCCTGGAAGGGAGAGGGGGTGGGAATCTAGGAAATCCTTCAGAAGCCAGAGCTTCCCTGCTGGCTCCCCCACTTGGCCCCACCCCCACTCGGAGGCTCCAAGTCTGCTCTCCGGCAGCCCTGGGTGATGGGCTCCGTGGGGCCCAGTCTGGGGCTGCGGGGGCCCGGCTGCCCACCACCCTCTGCCAATGCTATACCAGCTCAGAATGGAGCCTCCGGGTGTGTGCCAGCCCCATCGCCCCCCACCTCCCAGCTGGACTGTCTCTGCCAGGCTCCCAGCTACGTGCCCTGATTATTCATGACAAGTGTGCAGAAGCCCAGAGCCCGGGAGAAGGAGCAGCTACTTGGCAGGTCAGGGGAGGGAGCAGAGGAGCTGGGCCTTGGCCTGAGGACTGACTCAGCATCCTGGGGCCCGGAAGGGGCACGGGAGCTTCTTGGAGTTGGGCAAAAAGCCAGCCCTGGGCCGGGTCTCAAAAGGTCCAGGACAAATGACAGAATAACAGGACTGATAAAAATCCCTCCCATTTCTTGGGTACTCCCGGTGTACCCAGCCCTGTGCTAACAACTGCTGACATCTGTGATCTCACTTAATCCTTACAACAAGTGTTACCAGCCTGTTTTACAGTTTAGGAAACTGAGCGAAGGATCTCAGCCAGTCCATGGCCAAGAGCAATTCGACTCCAGGCGGACTCAACCTCTCTGGGCCTCAGTTTGCCCACCGTGGAGAGGGAGAGAGACTAGTGCCCACCTTTATCTCACAAGAGCAAACAGAAGCCAAATGAGTTCAGGGCAGGAGACCCGGCAGGGGAGGGAGTCGGGTCACGTTGAGTTTTCCTACCTGAGCGGCCTGGCCAGGCGGCAGGTGACGAAGCAGAGCAGGCCCAAGGCCAGGACCAGGAGGAGGAGGCTGAGGACCGCCATGACAACCATGTCCAGGGTGGGGGACAGGAGGCCCATCTCAGGGTAAAGAGGGCCCCACAGAGCAGCCCCCACCCCCTGTACACTCCCAGTCACACTAGCCTTGGACGCTTGCTCCAAAGCCTTAGGTCAATGGCCGTGACCTGGCTCTGTCCCCCGGGGTTAATCTTTAAGGATTAGCCCAGAAGGGATGAAATGGGAGGAGGGACAGCCCATGAAGCTCTCCTCCCCAGCCCAGTCCTTCCCCACCTGATGCTTGATCATTCAACTGTGTTCATTCATTCTTCATCCCAAACATTTACTGAGCACCAGCTGTGTACCTGCCTCTGTTCTAGGTACAAAGGACTCAGCGGGGAACAGGACAGGCAAGGTCTCCGTCTTCTTGGGGACTCCTGACCGGCCAGGGTAGAAAAAGCACCTACTGTGTGCCAGCTATTGTCTGGGGCACCTTGTGGAATAAAAGCAGAGAAGGAAAGGAACCCCTGGCCGAGGCTGTGATCGGTTTTCCCAGCAGCAGCAGCGGCTGCTCCACCCCATTTACAAGTCCAGGAATCTGAGTCTCCCTGGACCAGCCAGAGGGGTGAACCCATGTCCAGAATAAGAGAAACTGTTCTTACTGAGCACCAGCTGTATGCCGGGCCCCACAAGAGTGAGGTACTAGTGTCCCCATTTACAGATGAGGGAAACGAGGGCTCAGAGGTGCAATGGTAGAGTCGGGATTTGAACCCAGATCTGCCTGACTCCACGGCCTGTCACCCAAGCTCCTGCACTACCTCAGAACTGGGATAGCACCAGCCCTGCAGGGTGGAAGGGAGACTTTGGTCAAGTCTTGGCCAAGCATTGGCCCAAAGCCAGTGGTTACCCAAGAGTCAGCACACACAGGCTGGAGATAGCTGAGCTGCCACCTGCCTCGAGGGTCCCTTTCTGCTTCCAAAGTGCCCCTCCCCCACATCCATCTCTTGGGTTCCTGCAGCATCTCATGAAGTCAGGACGCTGGTTACGGCTCCCATCCACGGATTCAGAAACTGATGCTCAGAGAGGTGAAGCCACTGGACACACACAGCCAGAAGCAATGCCAGCTGTGTGCCCACAAGACCAGGCCTTTCCTGGTCACGCTTCCTGCCTCCTGGGACACCTCAGATCGCCTGGTACAAAGCACCCAAGGTCGGGGGAGATGCTTTTACCCTCTCAATGCCAAGGGAGGTCCCCTCTCCTTGGCCCCAGAGAGGCCACTGAGCTCACCATGCAAGCAGGAAAGCCAGTCTCATTATGCCGTGAGACCTCTTTCTTTCTCAGTTTGCATCAGATCCTCACAACATCCTAGTGACGCAAGGCAGGGTGGGGCTCATTAGCCCCACTGACAGATGGGGAAACTGAGGCTTATCAGGGCAGTCATTCAGTCAAGCGTCACACAGCCAGCAAGTCTGGTCCGAGCCCCAGCTCCATCACTCCCCAGCTCTGTGGGGGCAGTCCCTGCCTTATCCGTCTACCATCCACCTCCCATTCAGGAGAGCACCTGCCTGTGCTGACCTTATTTTAATCCTCTGAGAGCTAGATACGTTTGTCCCCCTTTCCAGGCGAGGGGACAGAGGCCCAGGGGGCCGTGGTGGAGATGACCCAGGGTCACACAGATGGAAGGTGCTGAGCCAGGCCCTGCACAGGACTCCACACGGGACCCACCCAGGGTCACCCCTCCTCCAGGCTCTCTCCTCCACAGCTCACGCAGGGACCCCACCCACCCACCTAGCTCCTGGGCCTGGAACACCCTCTAAGGCTCCCCCATCCACCAGCCTAATAAATCCATATGAGACCCAAGCAGTGTCACCTTGTGCTCCCCAGCCGTACACGGCAGGGCCAGAGGGGAGTTGTTGGTCCTTAGGGAGCCCCCCGTCTAGAGTGCACAGTCCCAGACTGTCTGGTCTGGGGGAGGGTCCTTTGAGGAGATTTCCCCAAAGGCACCAAACCACAAAAATCACTTGGGGTAATTGTGGAAAAAGTCCTATTCCTAAGTGGTTACCCAGGGAGGGTATAGACTGGGAAGTGCACTAGGGAACTTTCTGGAGCAATGGACATGTTCTTTACAGTGATCTGGGAGGTAGTTAAAAGTGTGTATATAAGTAAAAACTCATCCAGGGGCTAATAACCCCCACCCCACCTGTATTGCTAGGTGTTATGAGGATCTGATGAGATTTGAATTAAGGGATTATTGGAAAAGAAAAAGGTTTAATATAATGGTGTGACTGTATTCAAATTTTAAGAGATTAAAGAGATGTTAACAACTCAAAAAAATTAATTCTTAGTCCCCCCACCCCAGACCTCCTCAGTCAGAACTCCTATGACAGGGCCTGGCAAGTCATTCTGCGAGCCGATTAGTTGGAGAAATATTGCCTTAGAGATTATCCCGTTGCCCAGATGGGAAGACTGAGGCCTAAAGAAGAAGAAAGACTTAGCCTGGTCTCTCAGCTCTTATTCCCCAGAGACACACACAGGGAACAGTCAGAACCAGCCCGGAGCCAGCATCCTCCAGGCTGTGCTGGGCCTTCTCGGCTCTTTCAAGGAGCTGGGCTGAGAGTGCTGAGTACTCCCTGTACCCCTGGTGGGCGTGGGCCCAGGTGGGGGGCTGGGGGGCTCCTGCAACATTGAATTGGGCTGCAGCAGCTGCCCAGGAACATTTCGGCTACAGGGTCAGAGAGAAGGGACACAGAATCCTGCTCTCAGCCAAGCCCAGCGTCTCTGGCAAGCCTTGCTGGCCGGGACTTTATCCATTCACTGACGGAAATTATTTATGGCTGCCATGAACCAGCCTCTGGGTGAAGGGCCCGGGAAAGAATGTGCGGTGGTCAGAGTGGGCTGCAGGTCAGACGCAGGGAGGGACCTCCCCAGGGGGCAGTGGGCCAGGCGCTGGGGATATAGCAAGGCTCAGACCTCTAGCCGCTGACAGCACCCCATCTTGGCAGAAAACAGACGTGGGAACGCCTGGGGAGGCCTGGAGTGAGCCCTGCCTCCTGCCAACACTGCGCCTTTAGGGCTCTGAGGAGATGCCAGCTGTCCCCAAGCACCTCCAGCCTCAACACCTCTGCACGGTGCGTTCCCTGGTCTGGAATGTTCCCCACTGTCTACCCGATGAAGTCCTCCCACCATCTTTCCCCCTCGACCTCAGCTCTGCCGGGCTGCCCTGCACCCCCACCCCAGCCCAGGCTCCTCCCCAAGTTCCCAGAACCCCGGGTGCTCAAGACCTTGGTTGCGTTTATCAGCGTCTTAGAGAACCATGGTTGTTGCCTCCTTCCCCTGACGTGAGCTCCTGGAGAGCAGGGACGGAGCTCCGCTGAGGGCGGCGGCCCCGCAGCTGGCAGAGGCTGGCGCACGGCCGGCCGGGTGGGCAGGGAATGTTGGCAGGTGGGTGGAAGGTCAATGATGAGCAGCCGGAGGGGCAGCCCAGCAGCAGTAGCAGCGAGCCCCAGAGCCAGGCCGCCTGCTTCAGATCCTGCCTCTGCTCCTCTCAAGCTGGGGAGCCCAGGGCCAGTGACCCCACCCTCCTGTGCCTCAGGCTTCTCATCTGCAAAGTGGGAGACTAAAAGAAGCCATAGGGTGTTGTAAGGATTATATGAGTTAACACGTGGAAAGATTCAAAACAGAGCCCAGGCACGGCGAGTGTTCAATGAGTGTCAGCAGCAGCCGTGATGACCGGGCAGGGGAGGACGGACTGATGGACAAAGGATGGGCAAGTCTTCCAGCTCTTATTCCCCAGAGACACACACAGGGAACAGTCAGAACCAGCCCAGAGCCAGCATCCTCCAGGCTGTGCTGGGTCTTCTCCGCTCTTTCGAGGAGCTGGGCTGAGAGTGCTGAGTACTCCCTGTACCCCCGGTGGGTGTGGGCCCAGGTGGGGGGCTGGAGCTGAGAACAGACAGACCCTTCTCTGCCCACTTGGCCAGGCAACCATTTACCCTGGGGTCCCCCACAGACCTGCTCACCTGAAAGGCCCCGCCAGGTCTTTCTAGCTCTAAGACTCTTGAAACCAAAACCTTACCTGCCTGCTGTGTATCTCCACTTGTGTGTGTGTGTGCGGGGGGGTGTTTAATTAAGGGGTGGAGGCCCCAGTTCTTATAGTCAAGGGGCTCCATGTTTCCTGAGAAGACCAGATCTGTCTGTCTGTCTCTCTCTCTCTCTCTCTCACACAGACACACACAGAAGTGGGAAGAAACACCCACCAGGCAGTCTGACACTTTCTTTTCCTCTTGAAGGAGAAAGAGAGAAAACACCCAGGATCAGCCCGGAAGCTTCCATGGAGGGGGTGGGAGGAGGGCCGGGATAGAAGGATGGTAGGGTTGAGATGAACAGAGAGAGAGGGCGCTCCCGCCAGGAGGACCCGAATGTGCGAAGGCCAGGAAGCAGGAATGCAGTATCTAGAGGTCAGGGAGAAAGGCAGGAGCTGACAGCTGGTGGCAGAGGACAGAGAGGCAGCCTGGACAGACCACGAAAGGTTTGCTCTCTGAGCTGGGCCTGGTCAAGAGCAGGCCCTTTGCCCGCCCCGTCTCACTTACGTGCCTCATTGCCAGCCCATCTTACAGGTGAGGACGTCGAAGCTCAGACAGTCTGCCACTTGCCCAAGGCCACACGGCAGAGCTGGAATCAGAAGCCCCGAGAGTCTGGGTTTTTGGAACCAAAGATTCTCTGGGGCTCCTGGGCACCTGGACGGTCCTGATGCCACAAACTGGGTCTGTAGGCAGAGGACTAAAGCCAGTCAAGGTTCAACTGGTGGGAGGAGAGCTGGCGGCAGGAGGTGGGGGAGGGAAACGGCCAGGCCCAGAGACACTGTGCCCGAGGCCCGGGGTGGTTGGCATGCCCGGGCAGAGGAGAGTCAGGGATGGCTGCCCCATGGGCACACAAGCTTCCACCATCCCACGGAGAGGACATGTTCTGTCCAAGGCCACCTCGCTCTGGGCCAAGTCTGGAAGCTGAGTGGGGTGGGGTGAGCACGTGCTGTGTGTCTCTGTGGTGTTTGCCCCCCTGTACTCACTCAGCACTCCCGCAGCAGGAGCCCCTCCGGGACCAGGAGACATGGCCGTCCCGTTCTTGCTCTCACAGTTGACAACAAGGAAGGCACAGAGAGGGTACATGACTTCCCCAGGGTCACACAGCACATCAGGGCCAGGGATAGGTCTCCCCACTAACCAGCTAAGGATTTGAGGGGCTATTACAGGAAGGACAAGGCAGTCGGTGAGGCATAGTGTGGATGCCAACGTCTTGCAGTTCCAGACGTTAATGATTTGTGTCAACAGAAGAAACATTTCAAACTGAGACTATTCTAGGAAAATCCTTATTTTATACACTTTTCACTGTATTTTTAATAATAACAGCAAACCTTTTCATAGCCTTTACTCTGTGCCAGGCATTATTTTAAACACTTGCCTATATTAACTCATTTAATCCCCAGAATAACCTTAGGTAGGCACTATTATCCCCATTTTACAAAGACAGAAGCTCAGAGAGGTTAAGTAGCTTGCCCAAGGTCACACAGCCAGTAAGTGACCAAACCAAAATTCAGTGTTATTTGTGGATGTTTCTGTCTCCCAGGGCCAAGTGTAAACTTTCAAAAGCAGCAGGCAAGACTGGAAATGAACCACATTGTTCTCTCTGCAGTAGCTACATTATGTATTTGTAGACAAATGATTATATGCAGCGACTATTTGACTCCTACTGACTACACACTCTTCCCAAATGGCATTTTACCGTACGTGCATCACAGCCCCCTGAGGGGGGGCTTCCCATTACCCCCACTTTCCAGAAGAGAAGTGAGGTGACTTGCTTGAGGTCACACAGAGTGAGAGTGTCCAAGAGTCACATCACACTGACTGAGTCCATCTCTTTGATCTCTCCACACCTGTGCCCTGTCCTGCTGCAGGGACCACCTGAGACTTGCAGGGGGAAGGAGGAGCTCAGGCTCGAGACCTGGCTCCATCGCTGGCCAGGCCAGTGATGGGGACACATCCCTCCTCCCCCACAATCCCCCACTTCAGCTGGTCCTCCTGTGGGACACGGGACCACTGTGGCTCTTCCCAGTCCCTGCCCCCACGCCACACAGCCCCCGAGGAGAGGAAGCCTCCATCCAGAGGCCCCACGAGGGCCCTGTAAGAGGAAGCCGAGATGGCTCTGGGCTGTGGGGGAAAGGGCCGTGAACTTGTAACCCGCTGGGCGGCGGCCAACACAAGCAGCATCCCTGGTGGCATGCACAGGGGGCTCTCAACCGCCCAGCTTGTGTCAGAGCGGGG
This sequence comes from Tapirus indicus, assembly GCA_031878705.1. NCBI lineage: Eukaryota > Metazoa > Chordata > Mammalia > Perissodactyla > Tapiridae > Tapirus > Tapirus indicus. Next base: position 100,654,487 of record CM062924.1, on the reverse strand, counting down.
AGGACACGGACATTCCTGGAGACGCACTGGCCACAGCTGGGCCCAAGACAGCAGCTTTCCTCACATTTCCGGACAACCTGCCAGCAGCCAAGGCTCTGGGCCGCTATTGCACTTGATCTTCATGGTCATCCTGGGACGCAGCAGGACAGGGACGACACCCCGACCCCAGACAGGAAACCTGGGCACGGAGGTGAGGGCCTCACCCAAGAGGGCATAGCTCAGCACAGCCCCCGCTGCTTACTGGCTTCACAACCTTGAGCCTCAGTTTCCTCACCTGTCCAATGGGGATAATCAGCGATTGCCTACGTCCCGGGGCTATTGTAAGAAGGAGAATTCAACAATAAACAACAAGACGAAGGCCCAGGGCTTGGCGAGTATTACACGCTCAATAAAGGTTAGCTAGAAGGAACACTGACAACAAGTGTGGCAGGCACTGTTCTAATTCATTCACTTAATCCTCACAACACTATGTGGTAGTTGCTCTCATTGCTCCCGCTGTACAGAGAAGTTAAGTAACTTGGCCAAGGTCACACAGCTCTTAATGGGACACTATGAAGAGGGAAGGGGAGGAACTCTTCATGGAACACCTCTTATGTGCTGGGAGATTTTGTTCAGCCTCTAAGAACCCAGTGAGGTGGGCATTGTCAGCTCTGAGTCAGAAGACAAAACTGAGACTCAGAAACAGGAGGGAGGTGAAGGGTCACACAGCAACCGCGTGGGAGAGCTGGGAGTTAGCCAGACCTGGCTGGCTCCCCACACAGTGCGCTTGCTCCCCCATCGCAGTCATACGCCAGCTTCTGTCACTGATGGCAGACCCGATCTGTTGCCACCCAGGTACTGGGGCCCCCGTGTCAGCGTGCCACATGACCTCACTCCACCTGTATGTGTGTGTTTGCTGGGGGCCTGGCAGTGAGCACAGCATGACGCCCATTGTGTGTTCCCAGCTGCTTCCCCGTGATGACCCATCCTCACAGCAGGCTGCTCCCTCCACCCCCGGACCAGCTCCTCCTGAGCTTTCACGTGATTGCAGCCTCCTCGGGACCTCTCCTATCTGGACAGAGCACTCCCTCCATAAAGGGAGGGGCTTCGGTCCCATTGGCCCCTCCCTTCCAGGTCAGCCTCTCTGGGTTTATAATTCTGCACAGAGAGGCCGAATACTCCATGGCTGTTTCCCCATCTGTCAACCAGAGATAATAAATGCCATTCTGCCTCCAATATTGATTTCTTGGGAGGGAAGAAATTTTGTGAACTGTAATGTGCTGTGCAGATGTTTCTATGGCTTTCCACTGCTCCCCCTCTAATGACTGAAGTGGATATTTGCTGTAATTTTTTGGCCACCCAGAATCCATTCCCCCTTCCTAACAATACCACAAAATTTCCTTGGGGAAGCGACCTTTGCTCTTTCAGCTGTGTGGTTTGGGTGACACTGATCTAACCTCCAGCAGCTCCAGGTGGGTCCTGATTGATTTAAGCTGGAAGACTCTCCCCACCTGGATGGTGTGTTGTAAGGGTGTGAGGCAATGGGGAGGGCACTATGTGGAACCTGAAGATGAAACAACCCCTTAGAAGGTGGAATAGACAAGTGCAGAGAATCTGAGTCTTTGGTGACATTGCTTAAGACCTTGATGCAGCCAAGCCTGAAGCCTATCTTTGAACATACTGGTTACATGAGCCAATTAATTCCCCTTATTGTTTGCCTTGGACTTTCTGTTACTTGGAACCCAGAGTCTAACCTCAGAACTCCTGTTCAGCCAGTTTTTCTCAGCCCCATAGGTTGTAAGCAACCACATCATGTCATACTCAGCCAGCTGTTCCTACCAAAGGAAAATCTTGCAAACAAGCTAAAGATGGGTTAATAAGTTTGAAGTGCATGGTAAAGTAAGAGTCCAACTGAGTACAAATTAGATTTTCTTCTTAGAATCTATAAACTTGTAGAACTGGAGGAGGTCCTTCGGCGGGATTTGGCTGACAGCCCTACTCCGTGCAGGACTCGGACCCTCCCCTTTCAAAAGGTTGTCATCAGTTGAATTTAACAACTCTTTGACCATGAGGTTCCAAGTACCTACTATGTGCCTGGCCCTGTGCTAGGGGCTGCCTTCTAGGCCCTTCAGTCCTGTGACGACACTTTTTACTGGGTTTTACACAAAAGCCCTAGGAGGTCGGCATGCGGGGGGAATACTGCTACACCCATTTCACAGAGGAGGAAACAGAGACTCAGAGAGGTGGACTGACTTGCCCAAGATCCCTCTGCTCGTGAGCGGCAGGGCCAGCCCATGCCCCTGGATCTGCCTGGCTCCAAGCCCAGGGCTTTTCTTCTAGCCTTTGGATGGCAGGGGTGGCGCTGGGGCCGTCATTTCTTTGAGGTAGTTTGTTCCACTTAGGGGCAGTCAGAGTGGTTAACAAAGGAAAAGAAAACCAGAAAGCCAAGTATCAGGGCTTCCTGTTTGCCCAAAGGTCTTGGCTCCTTGAGAAGCCCAAGTGCTCAGGCCCATTCAGCTGTACTCTCCTAGAGGGTTCACCTGCAGGCTGTGGCCAGAGAGGGACAAGCCACCACCCTGAAATCCAGGCCCCCACATGCTTTCACGGGCAGCCCTGGGCACCCCGAGAGAGCTGTCCTGGCCTCTCGTGCCTCTGCCCTCCATCTCTAAAGTCCAGCTGACACTGACAACACGCCCAATGCACTAGGACCTTCCCTGTATGTTCAACCCACATTTGTTTGACCACTGTTTACTGAGCTCCTACTATATGCCAGGGGCTGTTCTAGGTGCTGAAAACAGCCCAGTGCCTGCTGGCGGGGGGAGCAGACAACAAGGAAAGAAGTAGAATCAATAGGATGCCAGGTGGTGGTCAGTGCCACAGAGAAGAAGGCAGGGAGGGCACAGGGAGGAGAGGTGGTGTCTGCGGTTTTAAATAGAGAGGCCCGAGAAGGTCTCACCCAGAAACCATCTCACTGCAGCCTTGCAACAGTCCCACGCAGCTGGGAATGTGATTCCCACGTTGCGGGGAAGGAGACTGAGGCTTCGGGATTAAACCTCAAATCCACACGTGCTGACCTGATGAGCCGTGGAAGTGAGATTCTAGTGCAGGGCTGGCTCCCACGTGCCCTCTCCCGTAACTCAACCAAATGGTACCAGGAGCCCTTTTGCAGATGAGGAAACTGAGGCTCTGAGAAGTGAAGCCACATGTCCAGGCCCACAGGGGTCCCAGGGCCGCCCTCTGGAACCGCCTCCTGGCCAGGCGGGCATCTGCTTCTGCAGACCTCACTCTCCTGCTTCAGCTCGGGGCTTGCTGAAACTCAATCCTCCTCTTTGCTGACTCTGTGTCCTCCAAGAGTCCTCCTCCTTTTCCCAGAGCCCCTTTGGCTCTCTATCCCAGGTCATATGAGCCCCTAATTGTCCAATTTATTCTTGTTCTGCCTCCTCAATTAACTTCTGGCCCATCACTAAACCCGCATTCGCATGAAAACTACAAAAGACATCTTGTGTACAGCGAGGGCGGGCGGACAGCTGGAACACACGCGTAAGCGGGTGGGAGAGCTTCTCGTTGAGCTTTCCCAACTGGATTTGATCGGTAATCCCCCAAAATCCAGTCTAATCTTTCTGAACACCACGGTGTAAAGACCTTGGCCTTGGGAGAGGTGGACACGGGGTTAAGTCCTGGCCGTGCAGCTTTGAAAGTGACTTTATGTCTGGAGCTGCAGACTCCTTATCTGTAAAACAGGGTTAGTCATCTCCATCTCGCAAGGTTGTTGTAAAGATAAAATGCGATGGAGGGTATCTGTTAAGAGAGAAAATTCCATAGACAGTGTATTTAGAAAGCACTTAAGCAGAGCCTGGCAGACAAACATCAAGAATTTGTTGAGCTGAATGGAGAAGTCTGTATAATGGTAAACAACCAACACCAGCAGAACGATAGCTGCATTCATCATGCTACTACACTCTGCGGTAGGCACTCTTAGTATCATCCCCATTTTACAGAAGAGGAAGAACGCACAGAGAGGTGAAGTCACTTGCCTACAGTCACACAGCAGGCAAGTGGCAGAGCTGGGATTATGAACGCATATTGTCCAGCTCCAAAGTATAAGCTCTTAACCATTATGCTAGGTTAGTAAACCGAGGCTTTGTGAATTGAAATAACTGCTCATTGAAACACAGCCATTAAGAGCTGACCCAGCAGGGGATCATGGGCAGTCCCATTCCAGAACCTTCATTCTTAACCACTGCACCAGCTTATCAGAGCTGAAAGAGACTCTAGGAATAATCCAGCCCAACACTCTCATTTTTTCCCAGCAGGAGCCCGAGGTCCAGAGAGTTAGTGTGGCCTGCCCAAAGTCACACAGCTGGTTAGTTGGAGAATCAGGACAAGCATCTTGGTCTCTAACCCCAGAACCTCACGCCATCACTGAGTATCACACTGACCATAAGGGGCAGTCAGGGAAGGAGTCTGGAGCATGCCCCAGAACATTTCCAGCAGAAGTGCAAGGAAGGCAGTCCAAGAAGAGGGAATAGCCCATGCAAAGGTCTGGAGGCCATGAAGGTCTTTTTTGGAGAACAGTAAGCTGTACAGTGCTTGCAAGCGTTGGGGTAGGGACAGCTGATGGAGCTGGTTTTTCATACTGAATATTTCCACATGGTTCTTTCTATTACTAACACTTTCTTATTCTGTTTTTTATTCTATTTCTTATTCCCTTTATGTTGCTAGTATCTTTCCTTATTTCTTTTGCATATTTCTAATGTTTATTTAAAATTCCTGGTCCATCTGTTCTAATATTGCTGACTCCACTGGTATCTCTAGTCTGTTTGCTGTTTTTCTTTTGAGGTCATCGTGCTCTGGCTGATGGAGGTGAGCGGACATGGACAACCTTAGAACTAACAGTGAGGGACGACATATGGCTCCTGGACCCCCTACCTCGAATCAACCCCAGAGTGACAACAGAGCAAAACATCACTAAGTCTAAGAAATTATGGAGAAAACAGATCCCCCTGGGGAGATGGAAGGGAGGTTTAAACTGGTGTGTATGTGGGGTGGGAGGGGTGCTGCTGCCGGAAGAAGGGGCAAGTGTAGCCTTCAGGGTGGTGGAGGATATTGTAGAAAAGAAAAACAGGTGTGAGTTCTGCTCTTGCCTCTGCATCAAGCCTTTCCCAGCACCCCCTGCCACACGCCCATTGCCCTGGAACAACTGAGGCCAGGGCTCTCACTTGGACATCGGCAGCCCAGGGAGATGGCACAAGTGTCTGCTGGAGCAAAATCAGACAGTGCAGCAGGCCACGTGGAATTGCAGGAATCAAGAGGGACCCGACAGGCCTCCACAGTCACTCTGCCACCCCCTCCCTTCCAGACCTTGCAGCTGGTGGATTCTGACCTGGGCAGACAGCCCTTCCCCTGGCTGCTGACGGTGAGGCCCAGTCCTATGGAGTTAGTCCCTTGGGGAGGGCGAGTGGCAGCACCAAACCCAGGGAGGAATCGTGCATTTCTGGTGCCCGGGGAAGGGGCGTCTCCTCTACGGGACTGTCATCTCCTTGGGCTCACTGGTGCCAAGAGAGACAAAGATCAGGCTGAGATTTTTTACCCCAATATGCAGCACCCGACAGCATCGCTGAACCTCCCCGAGGAACACGCTCATGTAAAGAACGGGGAATCCAAGGAGCACAAGGGCTTTAAAAGAAAAACAGATTCGAGACAGCACTGGAATCAGCCATATTCAACAGACGGACTGAGAATTTTAAATAAGCATCAGAAACACACAAAAGAAATATGGAAAGATATTAGTGATTCAAAGCAGAACAAGAAAGTGTTAAAGGACCCAAGTGGAAATATTTCACATTCTACACGAAAAACCAGTTGAAATAACAAACCTAGCAGGTAGAATGAATTGTAGAAAGGACACAGCAGGTGAGGAATGAAACAGGGAACCAGGATATCCGATGGAAGAACACTTGCAGTAGGAAGCTGGGAAAGATTAAGAACAGAAAATATGAAAGATACGGTAAAACATCAGTTAAAAACATCAACCCCAATCTCACTCCATTAATTTGAAATGGATCATAAACCTAACCATAAGAGCCAAAACCATAAAGCTTCTAGAAGAAAACATAAGAGGATATCTTTGTGGCTTTGGGGTAGGCAAGGAGTATTAATTTCATTAAAGAAAAAATTGCTAAATTGGATTTCATCAAAATTCAAAATTTCTGCTCATCAAAAGATATCATTGAGAAACTGAATAAACAAGACACATAGTGGGAAAGAATATTCACAGTACATATAGGTGACAAAGGGCTCATATCCAGTAAATAAAGAACTCTTAAAGTTGACAATAAAATGATAAACACCCCCCCCACACACACACACACAGACAGTGGGCAAAAGACTTAGCCACTTCAAAAAGAAAATATACACATGACCAATAGCTCATGGAAAGGTGCTCCATATCATTACTTATCAGGTAAATGAAAATTAAACCCATTCCACACCCACCAGAATGACTAAAACCAAATCAAAATGACTTGCAAAATCAAACATTGGCATGAATGAAGAAAAACCCAGAAGTTTCATATATTGCTCATGGGAGTGTAAAATAGGATAGTGACTTTGGAAAAGAGTTTGGCAGTTTCTTATACAGTTAAATATACACTTATCACATGATCCAGCATTTCCACTCCTAAGTCTTTGCTCAAAAGAAATGAAAATATATCTAGAAGATTCATACATAAGTGTTTATGGGAACTTTATAATACTCCACAACTGGAAACAGTTTAACTGTTCATTGAGATGAATGAATAAACAATGGTGGTATTTCAATACAATGGAAAACTACTCAGCAGTAGAAAGGAATGAACTACAGACACAACAAATATAGCTGAATCTCAAAAAACTTTATGCTAAGAAACTGGACATAAAAGAGTATAAACTACGTGATTCTGTTTATATGAAACTCTAGAAAAGACCAGTCTAATCTATAGCGAAAGAAATCAGAATAATGATTGTCTTTGGGAGGGAAAATAGACTGGGAAAGGATACGAGGGAACTTGGGGGGTGTAGACATATTTTATTATCTTGTTTTGGGGTCATGGTTACAAGGTAATGTACATTTGTCAAAATACATTGAACACTTAAGATCTGTGCATTTTATTGTATGAAGTTATACATCATCAAAAAAAGAGAGAGTCAACATCCAGATAATAGGAGTCCCAGGCGAGGAAAATAAATCAAGGGAGGAGATAGTTGGAGAAATAATGAAAATAGCCTTGGGACTAAAGAAAGATGAAAGATCCCAGTCAGAAAGGGCCCCAAATATGCCAAACAGGACAGAAGAGAAAAAAATGCACATTTAGAAATATTACCGTGAATATCAAAAGATAATAAAAACATTCTAAATGTTTAATAGAGGAAAAATGATCACTTAACAAAGGAATAAGTACCAAACTGAACTGACCAAAGTAGCAGAGGAAAAGAATTTGAACCGAGAATTTTATATTTAGCTAAACTGTCATTCAAATGTTAAAGGCTAGTAAAAATCACAGCATTCAAGAGCTCAGGTTTGTACAAAAAGATACTCTCTCCTCCTCAAAAAACAACCTCGAAGTAACTACTTAAGTAATAGAAAGACAAATTCCACAGATGTTACTAAAGATAAGTGAAGGCTAAGCAAATAACTTAGTAAAGTTTAGTGTTGAAAAAAAATTCCCAGATCAAAGAAAAGAACAAGAAGCACATATATCTAAAATAACTCAGAACTGAAAAATCTACATAATTTTAACGTGACGTCTTGGGGGCTAAAGGGCATGTCGGTGAAGACTACAGAGGGGAAGAGGGAGACCAAGGGATATGAGAAAATGCTAATCTTGTCTTCATAGCTAACCATTTTTTAAAAAGTAATAAAACATTAAAATGAAACAGAAAAAGCAAGATACATTTTAAGTAAAGAGTTTTCATAGTCCACACTCTCTGACCATGTTGCAATTTGGAAGTTACGTTTTTAAAAGGACAAACAATTCCCCATATACTTAGAGATTTAAAACATCCCTAAATAACTCATGGATCAAACAAAAGACATGGTAGAAATGTAAAATTACTTAGAACTAAATGATAATAAAAACAATATCAAAAATTGTGGCGTGCAGCAAAGAAAAGCTAAAAATGAATGAGCTTATTTATTCATTCAAAAATGAATGAGCTTATTCATTCAACTACTACTTTAGTAGTTAATGGATAATAATATTATCTATGCATGATAACAATACTAATTTAAAAATATCAAAATCAAAATAATCATCAAAAAAGGCCAAGAAATGAGAAATCCGAGATTCAGGACAGTGGTTACCACGCATGAAGGGAGGAAGGAGGGTGAAGAGGGATGGAGAAGATGTAAATTACTATCGATATTCTAGTCCTGGTATTGGATAATGGTTCATGGGTATTCTAAATTCATTTTTAATAATAAAATAGACAAGAGGGCCATATGGACCAATGAGAATACTTGAAACAAGGATCATGATTAAGCCATTGAAAGATCCCAGGGATCATAAAATAACTTAAATGAAAACAAAAATGCTCAGTCAGTATTCACATTTTGCCAAGCTCGACATGCATCCTATCTCACTGAATCCTCAAAAGTCTTACACGCTAGAAACCATTACTGTCCCCATTTTATGAGTAAATTGAGGTTCAATCACTTGGCCGGGGTCAATCATACAGAACCCAGGTCTCAATGCCCCTTAGCCAGGCCCGGTATTTCTCTGGGCCTCACCTTCCTCCTGCCAAACTAGGCAAGATATGTAACTTTATTTGCAAACAGTAAGTGCTTAATAAATGTCCACCTTACTTCAGAGGGACTATGTGGGCACATTGGAGAGAAACTGGTTGGTGGCTAGGGGACCTTGATCCAGTCCCCCACCTCTCTTTGTGACCTTGGGAGAGACACTTACCTTCTCTGGGCCTCAGCCACCCCTTCTGTACCTGGAGAAGGCTGGAGAGGCAAGCCCCAAAGGCCATTCCTGCTCAAACCGTTTTTAAGAGGCCATCCACCAAATGGGAGGCCATCTAACCCCTTACCTCTCCCAGCAGGCGCCTGCTCATTCTTCTAGAGCAGGCTGGATGTCTGCAAGCCCCGGGTTCTGCCCATCTTTCTAACATTATGTCCTAGCACCTGCCCCTCACCACTCAGACTTTCTGTGCCCCACTCCCTTCCCTCAGGATTTTCACACTAGCTGTTCCTCTGCCAGGAACACTCTTCCCCGGGGTCTTTGCTTGGTTCGCTTCTTCTCATTCTTCGGCTCAAAGGCCCTCCTCTGCATCCTTCCCTGCCCGTGCGGAATAAAGAAGCCCCCACTGCACCCCACGCCCTCTCTATTTCACCACTCTGTTTTTTCTTCACTGGCTCATCACCGGCTGAAATTAACTGAATTACTTTACAGCCTGTCTCTTTCATTACAGAGGAGCTCTGGAGCAAGGACTTGGTGTTGCTCACTGCTGAATCTCCAGCACCTGGAACCACATCTGCCTATAGAAGGTGCTCAGTAAATATTTGCTGGAGACAAAAAAAAGAGAACAAACCCGCCTCCTCCAGAAATCCTTTGTGGTCATTCTGCCCGAGGCTCGATTAGGAGACTCCTCTGGTCCCACAACTCTTGTGCTTTTTCCTTGATCCTATACCACTTGGGACTCTGTATGCGTCTGTTTACAGGACCCTCTCCCCACAGACTGGATGCTCTTTGAAGGCAAAAACTAGACCAGATTCATCTGTGAATTCCTGCATCTAGCCCTGGGCCTAGCAGGCAGGTGGGCTAAGGAAATGTTTGTTGAATGACTGAATGAATGTCTCCTGCACCCATCTTTCCCCCTTCCCGACTCTGCTTCCTCCCTTCTCCACCCCGACAGGCGTCAAGAAGCTGGCACCCAGGTGAGCTTACAAGAAAGGCCAGTCCAGCAGGAATTTCCTGAAACAGGAATTTCCTCCACCAGGACCCACTCCAGGGAGTGAAGGGACAAAGCCCAATGGCAGCAGCACTGGTCACAGAAGTCGTCTGGGGCCTGGCCCGGCAAAGCCAGCAGGACAGGTGTTTTCCCGTATTTCCCCCTGGATGACCGGATGAGGAAGTCGGCAGGCCTGCCTCGGAGTCCCAGCTAGAGGCTTTGCATGGCTGAGCTCTGCCGGGCCAGGGGCCAGTGGGAAACACTTGATTATTTAAATCATGTCGCTACCCGGGAGGAAAGGATCCGCTTCCTCTGAAAGGGGGAAGTGACGCAGGCAGGCCAGCCCAGGGATTTGGGTGATGAAAGAGGAAATGTCAAAGCAAAGTTCTCACACCACCCAGTGCTCTGAGATTTCCCATCCCAGGAAGACACTGGAAGCCTGAGATAGAAACCCAAGAGGGTCAGGACCGAGGCCAGAGCCCTGGATTGAGGCTGGGGCCAATTCCCCACCAGGGTTTCTCCGTTAGCAGTAGCTTCAGCCAGGCTAACTGCTCTGGCCTCCCCCTGACCCTGGTCCTGGAGACACCAGGACTGCCCCGCCGTGACTCCCACCCTAGCCCTCCCTTCCCACAGGAATCACACAGGGGAGAGATAAACCCTGCACTCCTCAATCAAGGGGGCCAGAGAGTGTCACGTAGTCTTTCCTGACGTGCACCCCCTCCTGAGTCTGGCTCCAGAAGAACTGTCAGGTTCAAGAAGAGTTTACACATGTGGCCTGCAGAGATTTATCTAATATTTATTAAGTGATTATGGGCCCACATTCTGGAGTCAGGCTGCCCAGGTTCAAATTCTAGCTTAACCACTTACGAGCTGCGTGACCTTGGGCAAGTCCCTTCCCTTCTCTGTGCTTCTATTCTTCACCTGAAAAAACAGGGATTGGAGTGCTACCCTGGGGGAGGTTAACAGGCCCAAATGAGGGTATATGAAATATTTACTTAGCAGGCCATACATAGGGATTCAGTGAATGACAACTGTTACTATTATTATTAAACAAATTAAGGTTGTTTGGAGCCAGCCCTGGATCTCTGGACCGGACGTCCCCAAGACAGACACCTTCTCCCTCACCAGAGCCAAAATCAGTCTGCTCAGAAGACTAGGTGGCAGAGGGGAAAGGCCTCAGGCTCTGGGTTCAAACCCCAGCTTCACCACCCACCAGCTCTGTGACCACACTGAGCCTTGTTTCTGCCTCTCTGTACTACAGATCACAGCAGGATCTCCCTCCGAGCTGTCATGGACCTTCCCCACCTGGAGGGATGCTAGTCCCTGTTGCTGTTAGCCATGGGAATTAGGGAGCTGCCCCAGGCAGGGGTGAGGTGACAGGTTGGTTTCCCTTCCTGGAAACCTCCATCTGGGCCTAGCCTCAGGGTATGATAGGGGGAAGGCCCCCCAGGAGATGGGGAAGTTCCCCTCCACTCAGGGATCATGTGGCAACAGTGTGCACCCTGGCACAGGCCTGCCTGCCAACTGCCAGCCCTGAGCAGAGGTGCGAGGCAACTGACCAGCAGGAAGCTGATGAGTCCTTACAAAGTGAGGCAGCAGAGCCAGGCTCCAGAGCCTGATCGCTGGGATTCATGTGCCAGCTCTGCCAACTACTCATCACTTACTGGGGAAGGGAGCTCATTTCTCTGCCCGTTCCCTCATCTGTGGGGTGGGGACAATGATAACAGTACTTACCTCCTAGGCTGATAGGAGGACTAAATGAGTTAATATATCTAACGCACTCGGAACAGTGTCTGCCACTCAGTCAACGTGAGCTGCTGCTGTTACAGCGATTCATGTCGGCTTTCATTTCTTCTGGAAAGGTTCTCCTGGCTTTCTCCAACAGACTCAGGTCTCCCCACTGCGGGCTTCTACACAGGGCGTGATTGGTGCCTGTTACACAGATGATGGTCACAAGACCTCCTATGTGCTCGACACATACTAGGCGTTTTATATTCGTGGAGATGTTTCCTAGTTCAGGGGCAAAATGACCACTGGACTCACCTACTGCCCCATGACCACAGGCTCTAGGATGCAGGGTTCTGTGCTCTGGGGACAGGTGAGAGGAGAGTGGCCTCCACATCGTGCTACTTGGAAGACATGCGTCCTGGATGATATTAAAATATCTGCACTTGGTACCGACTGTGTGACCTAGGGGACACATACTTAACTTCTCTGAGCCTCGGTTGTGAGGATAAATGAATCAACATAAGTGAAGCGCTTAGAACAGGACTTGGTTCAAGACATATTTAAAACAAACACATATTGATATACGTATCAATGACTGCTCTGAGTACCTCTCATGGAGTTGTCATTATTTGACACATGAGGAAACTGAGGCACAGAGGTGATACAAGGTCACACAACACTTAGCTCCTCTGAGGCTCTAGGTTCAAATCCCAGCTCCACCACCCACCAGCTCTGTGACCCTGGGCAAGTTACTTAACCACACTGAGCCTCGTTTCTGCCTCTGGGTACTATAGATCACAGCAGGACCTCCCTCCGAGCTGTCACGGACCTTCCCCACCTGGAGGGATGCTAGTCTCTGTTGCTGTCGGCCACGGGAAGTACCAGGGAATTAGGGAACTGACGTATGCTGGGGTTGCCCAGGCAGGGGTGAGGTGACAGGCTGGTTTCACTTCCTGGAAACCTCCAACTGGGCTCAGCCTCAGGATGTGACGTGCAAGTATTCATTCATTCACCAACTATGTATTAAATGAGTACTGTGCACCAATACATGGAACATATAGATTCAGCAAATGATGGCCGTTACTATTATTATTAAAGAAATTAAAGTTGTTTGGCACTGAGGGTACATCTCTGAACAAAATGGACAAAAAGACTGGTCAGAGGTATGACACTGGGGACCCCATACCTGACTAGGGGCCTGAGCTGCCTATAGGGACACTGGCTTGTTGTGCTGCCAATCGCTAACAAACTATTTATGAGCTGGTGTCATTGGTGAAGAGATGAAGACATGAACGGAGATCTGGGAAGGCCAGCCGGGCTCAGCCTGGGGTGGCTCAGGTGTCAAACCGGCGGGACAGCCTTCACAGGTTTCCCCAGGGTAACCAAGCCCGGCTGGGCTGTGGAAACCCCGCCAGGTGAGACAGCCTTTCACTTACTCAAGGACATTAAACACCTGCTGAAGCACCCTGTTAGACACTAGAATTCAAGAATGAATTGGATGGGGGTCCTGTCCTCCAGAACTCATACGTAGAGCCAGATGCTACGTGGATGATCAGATGACAAAGGCCTCAAGATTTCTGAGCAAGATCCAGAAAAGCAGCCATGATGCCAACTGGTAACACAGGCAGGGAGGGCGCTGTGCGGGAGGGGACAGCAGGAACAAAGGCAAAGATGCAGGAGGCTGGGGGACACATTTGGGGAAAGACCATCAGCCTGGAATCCTGACCTGAGTGTGAGGGCTGGTTTTACCATCGATTTGACTTCAGCCTCAGTTTCTCCTTTTGCAAAATGAAGATAATACTTCATCGGACTGTTATCAAGATTCAGTGAGTTCATGAGTAAGAAAGGGCTTTAAAAACTAGAAAGTATGATAGGAGCCTGGAAAGTGAGATGAGGAGCATTCAAGTGACTCATCCGGGGGAGCGCGGCTGATTGAAACGTGAACTAGGATTGGTCCATGTGGGAAGGAGTGGGGGCAAACCCAACCCCACCTCAGCTGCAACACTCCGGAGTTCCCATCTCCAGCCCCAGGCTCCCCTTGGCCATCTGTTTAGCAAGACCTGGGGACGCTGAATTCCCTGGGGCAGGGATTACCACTCCCTCGCTGTGGGATCCCAGACCCAATTGCCTAACCTGCAAAAATGGAGAGGCGTTTGAGAGGTGTGTATGTGGAAGGTTCTGCACGTGGAAGAGCACTCCCCACAGGTGAAGGAGTGTCACGGTCATGAATGAGAGATGCCCAGGGTGAGCTGAGGAAAAGCAAGAGCGGAGTCTGGTAGTCCCCACCTGAGCTGGGCGGGGAACCAGCTTCAGCGCCGACAGATGCAAATGCGAATCTCGGCGGTTCCACTGGTTCACCAGCTGGGCGAACTCAGGTGTATTACTTCACCTCTGAGTCACTTCCCTCACCGGAAAAAATGGGCTGTTACGAGGAGTAAATGTGTGAATGTGTATATAGTATTTAGTAGAGTGGCCTGGTACACAATAAATCTTCAGTAACTGTTAATAACTCTTATTACTGCTGTTACCACTACTCTTGGTACTGTTAAAGAGAGTGGGGGAAGGGGTGAGCCTAATTCTCCAGGACAACCTGAAACCAGCCTCTTCCTCTTCACTCTTACTTTAAGCCCGGGCTGTGACCAGCCCCAGAAACCAGTGACCCTCTTGAGGACGGAACATGGGCACAGCTGTGTGCCCCATGAAAGGTCCCCAGCCCACACCAGAGGTGAGTCCTGGTACGGTCTAGCTCTGGATTTCTCCCGCTTTTCCAGACAAGGAAAAAAAGACTGAGAAGCATGGTGATGCTGACCGGGTGCCACCCTGGGCCTGTCCCTTCTCCACCCCCACCCACACAATGACTAAATCTATTATGGTTCTTAGATGTCCTTTAATCTTGTCTGCCAACTCTAATTAGTTGATTATGGCTGCCTGGAGGGCTGCATTTAGAAGGAACCTGAGGTTTAGAAGGAAAAAGAGCAGTGGTTGATTAGTGATGTCTGACACGGGCATAGGACAGGAGAGCTGCAGCATGCATGCCAACTATTTGCTGTACCTGAACTAGAAAAGTCCTAAGACCTTGCCTCACTCAGTCCATGCCATGGTTGTCAGGCAGGATAACTGGAAGCCAAAAGAGGGGAAGGGAATTGCCCAAGGTCACACAGCTTGAAATAGCAGGGCTGAGATTCAAACCCAGGCCCCTCTGGATTTCTGAGGATGCTTCCTGCTAGGACTACCATTTCCTTTTTCTTGACTAGAAGAGGTGGTGTCTAGGCCAAGTCCCACTGTCTGAGAGAACAGACAATGAGGGCTGGCCCAAGCCTCATGCAGTCATTCAGATGAGATTTGAGGCCCCCTACCATGGTCTCACAGCACCTAGCCCAGAAACTGCAAACTCAGAAGGCAGGCAGGTAATGTCAATGAGGCAAATGGGCTGGGTGTGAGAGAGTAGGGAGTGGTGGGGACTGTGGTATAGTGGGCGGAGCAGCTGCTAATCAGCTCCAGCCATGGTGGCCAGGCAGGAATGTGGCCCGGTGTGGTCACATCTCCTGATCTTTTAAGAGAAGTAAAATGAAATCGCCTAGTTTAACAACACCAACAACTAAATCAAAGTTTTGAAATCACTGCTGGAGTCAATAATCCACCACACTTGTCTCCTGCAGCCTTAGGAAGGCAGTTTGTGACTGACCTGCCATAACCTAGGCCATAAATATATGAGAACCAAATGATTGAATTAGACCCATTCAAGTCTTAGGGAAGTCTCATCTCCCAACTCCTGTTCCTCAGGCATCTTGGCTTACAGATAAAGAAACTAAGGCTCAGAGAGGGGAAGTGACTTGCCCAAGGTCACACAGGTAGTATATCAACAGCTCAAGGACTTAAACTCTGCTCTCCTGAGTTGAAGGTCTTTTTCTACCAACCCACACTGTCTGCATCCTCCCTTGAACAGTTCTTTCTTTTCAAAAGATAGATATACTAAGGATGTACTATGGAAATGATACACACCCAATTCAAGATAGTGGTTACTTCTGGAAAGGTCACGGAGCTTAGAGCCAGGAAACTAAATTCCCAGTCCAACTCGGCCCTAGGCATCTGAGCGACGCTGGGCAAGCCCCTTCCCCTCTCTGGGCCTCAGTCTCCCTGGTCTGCAATGCAGCCAGTTGACAGGGCCATCCTCTAAACACCTTCCAGCTCTGAAATTCTAGGCATTCATGAGGTCTCCTCTCTGGCCAGTACTTTGTGGCCTCAGATGAATATAAAATAGTAAAAATAATAATAATGGGGAGGGCGAGCCTGCACTAGCCAGGAAGGAACACTACAATTTTTAGTGAAACCTGACTCCTGGTTACTGGAATTCAGAAAAAAAGGATGGTAATACCCAGGCAGTTTAACCACCATGCGACAGTTAAACAAAAACACATCTGGTTTAACTTCGTTTTCCTCCTCTCCTCCCCCCACCCCCTACCCTCATCTCAAATTTTACCCCTTAATTTGAGAAGTCAAATTAAATGCAAACAATTGATTTCATGCCACAGTGAGGTTGAGACATGGAAAACTTTAAGCATGAAGTTTTTCTGGGAGCAATCATGAAACGTTGGGAGGTGGTATGGGGAGGTGGAAAAATATGGAGACTATTCTTGAATGTTCTTTGGACACTGAGCATCATATAAAAGTTGTTGAGGGGCTGGCCCGGTGGAGTAGCGGTTAAGTTCATGTGCTCCGCTGCGGCGGCCCGGGGTTCACAGGTTCGGATCCCGGGCGCGGACCTATGTACCACTTGACAAGCCGTGCTGTGGCAGGGGTCTCACACCAAGCAGAGGAAGATCGGCACGGATGTTAGCTCAGAGCCAATATTCCTCAGCAAAAAGAGAGGGATTGGCAGAAGATGTTAGCTAAGGGCTAATCTTCCTCACAAAAAAATTAAAATAAATTTTAAAAAAAAGTTATTGAGGGCTTACTATAAACCCAACAATCAGAGAGACAAAGTGACTTGCCTCAGGTCACACAGCTAGGAATTGGAACACAAGATGCTGACCCCAAAGCCAGTATTTTCCCTGCTGTCTAGGCCTTTGTAACCTACACAGGGCCTTCCCTCTGGCCCTTATGGGCCTGGTAGTAGTGAAGGAAAATGCCTCTCAGGGAATATTAACTTCTCAATAACAATCACCAACACTGATTCAGCCCATTGTTGAAAAACTATTTATGATCTTGCTGGCCCCTCATAGCAACTCTATGTTGCTATGAGTACATATTATTATACCCATGTTATAGACTATTTCCTCATCTGAGGCTGAGAGAGGGAAAGTGACTTGTCTAGGGTCACACAGCGGGGCTGGGACTAAATCTGCAATCTACTGCCCCCAGCTGCCCTCTAAAAGTGAGGACATCTCTAGAAGGAAAAAGAAAACATACCGCACAGCCTAGCTCCAGCTTGCCGACATGTCCTGCTGGGAAGCTGAGTCAGCATTCCTGTGGCCACGTGGAGATTTCCGAGCGCTGATTCTCAGCCCAGCTTGCTCACTCTCCCTGCAGTGTTCTCTTCGAGCTCTGGGTTTTGTATTAATAACTTGAGTTGGACCTATTTCAAGGTGAGAACTCTGGGCTATGCCGCTGGATCCTACCCCTGGATTAAGAGGCCTCATCCCCAGAGATGGCTACAACACGGGGTCACCAAACTTGGAATTCTAGACACTTGGGCTTTAGCCCCAGCTCCCAGGGAGCATCTGTGTGTCCTCAGGCAAGTCGCTTCTCCTCTGCAAGACCGGTTTCTTTACATGTAAAGCGAGGGCTGCATCTAGCGTGCAGGGAATGTCTGGTACGTAAGCCACGGCACAGGCAGGGCTTGGGTTTGGTTTCACCCCATTTTCAAGCTGAGACACAGCGAGGCACAAGAACAGGTAGAGGGCAGGAGGCAGCGCAGAGATAATAGCCCCAAACCTGTTCCTGGCATGGAACTCCAGGCTCCTGACCAAGGCTGTGTCTAGGATGGTAGGAGGTGGCATCTGAGTGTGGGCAGGGAGGGCACCAGGCCACCCTACAGCGCGGCCGTCAGGGAATGGGCCGAGCCTAGGTGAAGCTGGGTGACGGATTTCCAGGGTTCAGGAGCAGTGACACAACCCTACACCCAGTCTTAGCATTGCATTTTCTGCTGAGATTAGAGCCGATATTTTCTTAAGCACAGGACTTGGCTAAACACTCTGCATGCATGAATCATATCTAGACCTCACTACTGGTAGGTGCTATTTACTGACCTCCTCTGCTTAAAGGAGGAGACTGAGGCAGGTCAGGAAACAGACAGGGAACAGAACTCATCCTGGGTCACACAGCTAGGTTGCCTTCTCTACTGGTGAGGACCAAATCTTGGCCGATCAGTTTTACGCATGTTCCAGCATTTTAATACCCTTCCTTGTGAATTGCTCGATTCCAATTCTAAATCGGCAATTTCAGAGCCTGAAAAAATTTTGTTCTGGAAATGTCTGAATGTCCACTCCACAAAGAGGACTTCCGTCTGTTTAATTTACGGCTGCGTTCCCGCCTAGAACAGGCCTTGGCACAAAGCTTAATAAATATTTGCTGAATGAAGATACCATTTTTTTCTGGCCTCAGTTCGGTTTCATTCCAAACAACAGTCTTACAAGAAAGGTGTACTCTCTGTTTTACAGAGGGCCACAGACACCCAAGCCTGTCTCCCTCCAGGGGCTGGGAAGTTGGGCTGCTGGGTCCAGGGGCCTCTTCTGCTTAGAGAATTCAGAGACACAGAGTTCAGGAAGAAAAAGGAGGCAGAGGGACAAGACGGGCAAGGAGTGGAGTGGGTGGATTGGGGACAACACAGGTGAGGAGCACTAAAGACTTGGAGAAGGCTGATCTAGAGCGTTTGGGGAGGCAAGGTCAGAAGGAGAAACCAAGGGTCAGCCCCTCATCTCTTGGGCAGTAGAGTGGAAGTAGGAGCTGAGGTTGTAGGTTTAGAGTCTGCGTTCAAATCCTGGTCCCATTACTTGCTTAACTTCTCTAAGCCTCAGTTTCCCCATTTGTGAACGAGATGATGCAGGTGACGCGTTGGAGCAGGCCAGGCAACACAGTGGGCACGCAATAGGCGGAATAGACTTCGCTGTCATCTTCGCCGTCATCTTCGCCCGCCTGGGAGGCAGCCCCGCCTCCCTGGGAAGCCCCGCCCACCTGCGGAGTCCGAGCTTTTCCCAGAGCCCAAAGGCCCTTCGCCGCCAGGAATCGCCCCCTCTTTTGACCTCCAGGGTTTCCCCCCTCCCCCCAGAGGCCTTTGTAAAGACCCCTCCCCCAACTCCATTATGTGTTACAAAAGGGTCAGAAGGGACAATGAGGGGGGAGGATGGGGCTTTCCTCAGCTTCCCGCCCCACCATTGTGACCCTGCTTTCAACCCGTTCTTATGAAGACTGGGCACAGGAACCACCCTTGGGCAGACCACCTGGCCTGCTCGCGCCCAGAGGTGGATCGCAGGCTTCCAGGGTTCCAGAGCTTTGCCCCATGGCTGCTGTGCCCGTCCCCAACTCCCAAACAGACACCGAGACGCCGGATGTCCCCTTTCTCCTCCCCACCGCGGCTCCCGGACCTGAGCGCCTAGCTCCCTCTACTACTCCCAGTTGTGACCCACACTACTTTAGACCCTACCCGGACAGACCAGCCTCCTCCCTGGCGGCTATGGAAAGTTCTAGAGGCTACTAGGTTGGAAGCATGAGAAGGCACCAGGCAGGGAGCTGTGGTTGGCTGCCTGAGTCTCTTGATCTCCGATCAAGGGGGTACCATAGGGGCTGCTCAATCACGAGGCACCGGGGGAGGTGTCTAGAGCGAGGGTGGTGGTCCCTGGCAGCGGCCCGGGAGGTAGGAGACCCGGGGACTGCAGCGGCGGCCCCTGCGGTCCCCTTAACTCGCAGGCTCTGCCGCCACCACGTCCAACCTCCAGCCCGGTCCAGCGCGCCCGCCAGGAGCCTCGGATGCGCGCGAATACGGGAGCGGGACAGGTGGCTGCAAGTCTCCAGTGTGCTGCCATGGGCCGTGGGGGGGCGCGGAGGTCTCTGCTTGCCATTTATGCCCAACCTCGCCGCCACCCCTGGGCGAGCGGAGGATGTGGGAGGGGCCGGGGATCGACAAAATCTCGGGGAGTCCCGGAGAGCCGGGGGGCAGCATCGAGTCCTTACCTGCACACAGTTCGCGGGCGAGGGTCTGTCCTGGCACAACTGACGTGGTGTAGGTGCGCTGGAGCCAAGGGCTCGGGGTGGCGGGAGCGCGATGCTGCCGGGGCCACCTCCCCCGCCGACTTATAAAGGCGACCGCGGGGCCCCAGCGCGGGCCGGGTAGCCCTCCCCCGCCCCCGCCCCCGGCCCGGGCCTGGGCCTCCCCGCCCCCGCCCCGCCCCCGGCCCAGGCCCGCCGGCGCGTCTGGCCACGTGGCCAGGGCGCCCCCTGCTGGGAAGCAGGGTGCCCACCCTACCGCCCCGGCTCCGCTCCTGCCTTGCGTGGGGTTGAGGTGGGCGGGGGTGCCGCTGCCTGCACCCCGGCTCTTTCGGGCTCTTTCCGCCCCCGGGCTACCCCGGCGCAGTGCTCTCTCTGTCTCTCCCTGCGAGCTCCGGCTCTGATTCCGGCCTCTGTGCGCCTCCTTCTAGCTGTCTTTATCTTTGGCTCCAACTTCGCTCTGTGTCTCTTTGTGGGTGTCTTTCTCGCGCGCTCTGTCTCGTCTGCCCCTCTCTGTGCGTCTGTCTCTGTGTCTGTCTGTCTTTTTGGGGGGTCTCTCTGTCTATCCATCTCTGTCCCGTGTCTGCCTCTGTGTCTGTCCACTTGTGTCTCATCTGACTCTCGCTGCGCTCTTTCTCTCCTTCCCACTCCAGACCAGACCGCTAGCCTCTTCCTCTCTTCTCTGCCCTTGGGCTGTCTCCTTGGCTAGGGCCAGAGGAAGCAGAGGGAGACCTAGGAGGGGTGGCTTTGGGAGAGGAGCCTTCCCCAGACAGAGGCTTTTCCCTCTTTTCTCCTTAGAGTGGGAAGGGGCCAGCCAGGGTTCCTGCTGACTGCAGCCCAGCCAGAGCCTCAGGACATGCCTGCTGTGGTGACCCAAGGGGAAGTGGACGCTTCCTGGGCAGTGGAGTCAGACAGCCCAGGTTCAAGACTCCACTCTGGTGTCCTTGGGCAAGTCACTTGACCCCCTGTGGACACTCCTGCCCCTTAACAAGCAGACACCATCTCCACTGGCTTTCCTTACCATGTGGTGCATGCAGGAGTCGTATGAGACAGTGGTTGAAAACTGCACAGGAGACTCTAAAATTCTAGATAAATGGGGGAGAGAGGAGGGATGGGAGGAGACTGAGTCCAGAGCAGTGGGGAGAAGGTGTCAGTACCCGCAGAACCAATACCAGCCCAGAATTCTCTCTCTTACCTATTCCATGCCAGCTCAGGGTCAGGCATCTTGCATATGTTATCTCAACAATCCCATTTTACAGAGGAGAAAACAGAGGCCCAGAAAGAGCACCTACAAGACTTGTCAGTAGGATTGAAACCAGAACTGGGACCTGGTACCAGAAACCAAGAATGTCTTTGTATTTATTTTTTTCTTGTATTTTTATCAATTGATGCTGTTTCTTTATTTGCAGGAATGATATAAAGTTTCCTTTTTGACATAAGTTTATGTTTTCAAAAAGTGAACCAAAGCATCGAGTAAATATTATTTATTTATATATTTAATGGGTTAGTTGTGACAAAAATGGAGGTGGTAAATGAATCAAGTTTAGGAAACACAACACTTTTGCATAAGAAATTGTGAGTGAAAGCATCTAGAACTGAGCCCCAAACCTGGGAGAGCCTCTATAATTGTTTACAAAGTCCAAGGAAGGGTTTAGAGATACAAGGAGCCTTGAGATGGTGTCATTATCAGTGAGCCAGGGGCAAATCCTCAGGCATAGAAAGTCTGCCTGTCACAGCCTGGGCAGAGATTGGGAGGCTGAGCCAACAGGGAGTGGGGGGAACCTCATCCCACCTATCGTGGCCCCCAGCGCCTGCCCCTGAATTCTGATCTCCCCAAAACTATGGGGGATGGGCACTTCTGGTTGTACCCCATGGCCAGCATTGGGCCCCCCGTGTCGGGTGATTTTCCCCCAGGTACCCTCCCACCTTGGAAGTCCAGAGATTGCTTATTAGCAAAAGGGACTGCTGCCTGGCCAGTCCTTCCTCCTTCCTCCTTCACCCCTCCTACCCTGCTCCTGGGCTCTGTCCCCCAAGGAGAATTCAACTGAGGCAGGGGGCACCCAGCAGCCATTGCCTGGATGCCTGCTCCCTGGATGCCACCCCTCCTGGTATTGTCCACACAGCAGGAAGGAGGCCTGGGTCGGAAACCAGGAGCCCTGCCTTCCAGCTCTGCCCTAGCTTTCTGGGTGAGCTGAGCAAGTCTCTTTCCCTGTCTAAGCTCAGATTCCCTCTAGCTGGTTGGACTGGACAATTTCTAAGTCCAGCCCGGATTCCAGGATTCCAGGACCACTCAGCTGGTAGGAAGCAGTTCATTACATTTGGTTTCTCTGCATCTATACATTCCTTGTTTCTGGGGCTTCCTTCCTTGTTTTAAAAATAAGCAAATTGGACTGCTTGACCTCCAAGCTCCCTTTGCTCTAAGAGCTGATGATCTCATTTGATTCTTACAGCGGTTTTGTAAGGTGGACAAGGCAGGGGTTTATAATCCCCATTGGAGATGAGGAAATCGAAGAGACATTAGAGACATTAGTTATCCAAAGGTCGGGGTCAGAGCTGGAGCTTTTTCTACTCATTCGTTCATTCCTTATTTATTAAGTGCAGCCACGAGCCCCTGCTTGAACAAGGCCTGAAGTTCACCTGGCATTAGAAGCCAAGTTAGAGGTGAGAAGGCCAGGAGCCCCAGAGTTTTAATCCTTGTTCGCACTAACTCTTGAGGAGCCTCCTGCAGCGACAAATGCTGAGATGGAGAGCGGGGGTGGGATCGGGCCCTCGGTGGTGAGGGATGAAGGAGAGAAGAACAGCGAGGAGTCATTCTGACCCCGGGCTGGGGGAAAGACTGCCTGAAATCTAGGTGGATATTTCTAGAGGAGGGGGATGGAAACCCTCTGTCTGTTTAGAACCTTGGATTTGAGGGGTCATTTAATCTTGAGCCCAAGCATAACCAAAGGTTCAGCCATTTGACTCCAGAGCCACCTCCAGCCTCTCCTTCAACTCAATAAAACAATGAACCAAAGGCACGAGTTGGAAGAGACTAAGAAAGCGGAGGCAACACCATTAAACCAATAATGATGCTGCCCAGCGTTATTGAACACTGACTTCGTGTGAGGCCCTGGTCTAAGTGCTTTGTATGTATTAACCCATCTGATCCTCACAACCACCCTACAGAGTAGGGACGTTTATTCCCACTTTACAGAAGAGGAAACTGAGGCACATATGAGCTGTCATTTGTGGAAGTGCCCGCCAGGCCGGTGCAAAGCTTTTTACAGGCAAGATCTCGTTCGCTCCTCTCGGCAACACTGAGGCAGTGTCATTCACTCATCCTAGCTTTTCAGAGGAGGAATTCGCAGCTCAGAGAGGCTTAACAATTTTATTCATTCAACAAATATTTATTATTGGGGCCGGTCTAGTGGCATAGCAGTTAAGTTCACATGCTCCTCTTTGGCGGCCCGGGGTTCGCAGGTTCGGATCCCGGGCGCGGACCGACGCACCACTTGTCGAGCTGTGCTGTGGCGGCGTCCTACATATACAGTAGAGGAAGATGGGCACAGATGTTAGCCCAGGGCCAGTCTTCCTCACACACACAAAAAACCAAATATTTATTGGATGCGTGCTCTGTGCCAGGTGCTGTTCTGGGAATTGGGAACACATGTGAACAAAAAGATTTCTGTTCTCATGGAGCTGACATTCTGGTTAGGAAAGACAGATAATAAACAATAAATGTTATAAACACGTAAATTATATGGTAAGTTAGAAGATGGCAAGGGAATGGATAAAGAGCTAGAGCAGGTATAAGGGGGAACAGGAGTGCCGAGATGGGCAGATTGTACCACTAAATAGGGCATTCGGGGGAGAGAAGATGAAAGTGGAACAAAGATCGAAGGTGAGAGACGGCCTGCCTGAGACCACCTAGGTAGTCAAGGAAGAACCCGGACTGCCTGTGTCTAATGCCTGGGCTTTTGAGCAGTGAGCAACATGCCCTCCTGGGATCAGCTCTAACCCCCAAGCCTCATCCCAGCCCTGGCTTCAGACCCAGCCCTAGGTTTGTCTCCCTAGTCCGGCCCTGTCCTCATCCCCATTTGAGCCCAGCCTTTGCTCCAGCCCTCATCTTTTCTGTCTTAGTCTTCTCTCTCAGGCCGTACTAACCCAGGGTGTCCCTTCACACCTGCAGCTCCATCCTCGGTTCCAGCCCCTCCCAGCAGTCAGCCCTGTGCTCAGTGCCCTAAGAACTGGCCAGTCTCTGGCCTAGAGAGTGTCCTCCAGTCCTAGCTGCCCTTAAAGGAAGCCCTCCTCCCAAAGGCCTGGGGAGCTTGCCCTGTGAGTAAACCCCATTGTCCAGGGAACAATGTCCCCATTTTGTCCTTTATTTCTAAAGGGACTTGTGAGCAGGCTCCAAGCTCCAAGAGGGGCATGTTGCTTCCTATTCTTAGCCCTGGAGAAGGCTGCAGGCTGAGAGGAAGGGTCAAGGCCGTCTGCTGGGGGCCGGATTCCAGAGGCCAGAGCAGATTCAGGCAGGCCCAGCCTTAGCAGTCCAATGGCATTTCCAGAATGGAGGCAAGAAAGAAGCCATTCCTAATAAGTAGGAAAAGAGCTTGACTGTACCCAGGATGGCAGAGAGATCTCCTCTCCCTCCCCCTCAGGGCTTTCATCATCTCTGATAAAATCTTCCTAAAGATTCATCCATCCTCCTGCCTGTGCGTCAGCCTGTCCACCAGTCTCCCTGTTTTCGTTGGACACATCTGATATGGGCCTTGGGGATGGTCCTTCTGAGGGGCTGCACCAATTTAGCATCCCACTTCCTGTTAGATGCAAATTCAGGGATCTGAGGATGCTTTAGGGCTTGGGCAACAGCAGGCTGATATTGGCCAGAATACTTTAGCAATATTCTTTTTTTTTTTTTTGTGGGGAAGACCAGCCCTGAGCTAACATCTGTTGCCACTCCTCCCCTTTTTGCTGAGGAAGACTGGCCCTGGGCTAACATCCGTGCCCATCTTCCTCTACTTTATACGGGACGCCGCCACGGCATGGCTGACAAGCAGTGCGTCGGCGGGCGCCCGGGATCCGAACCCGCGAACCCCGGGCTGCCAAGCGCGGACTAAACCGCTGCGCCACCGGGCGGCCCCTTTAGCAATATTCTTAAAGGCTTAGTAGGTGTCTGATCTATTTGCTTCCAGTCAAATACATGAAGACCTTGTCACATCTTTGTATCCAGAACATGAGCTGGGGATATCTATCTCCTGACAACTGGCCTTGGACTCAGCACATCTCCCTGCCCCTGGTTTAATGGATGGCCTCTACCTTGGCATGTCAAAGCCACGGCAGGGGTGGAGAGGTACCACTAATTGGCCTCTCGTCCACAGTCTGCAACCCAGCAGAACTGTGAGACTAGGAGTTGAGTTTCTTTGTCAGACAAAGAATGCTTAATGGGATGTGCTTGGGAGGGACCTGAGGGGTCTTCAGTTTGATCTCCTAAGTCTCCCACTTCCTGACCCGTGCTTCCACTAAGTATAGCTTAGAGTAGAGAACTCAACTTTTTGTCTGGAATCTTGAGCTCACCATCAACTTGGACTGCGGCCCTTAGGTATAAAGGGTCCCTCTTAACAAAACCCCAGTTCTTCCCTTTATCCTTTCAAACAGGCCTATTTCAAAAGAATCATGTCTCTTTCTTGCAGGAATTTACTAATGACTTCAAGAAATCAACAACCATTCCAAAATTCTGAAATTTTCCCACAAGTCTCCTAAAAGAGCAGCCTTGTGGGCACCTGGTTTGAATTCCAAGATTCAACAGACTAACCAACTCTTTCACCATCAGCTATTTTAGATAGCCAACTTCCCAGCCAGGAGCCTTGAATCCGCCTATGGTCCACGTACCTCCTCAGTCCCACAAGTTCTGCACTGTAGGGTCTGTAATTCACAACATCCCACTTCTGGTCCCAGTTTCTTTATTAGTTAGGAAGTTGTAAGGAACAGAAAATCCAACTTCTCAAACTGGTTTTGAAAATAAAGGAAATTTATTGGCTCATGAAACAGAAAATTCTACATTCAAGAGAAGCTTTTCCCAGTGGCTCAGTGATGTAATCAGGACCTGGTTTTTCTCTTTCCATTTCTCAGCTCCTCTGCATCCATGTTGGCCTCATTCTTTCCCAGCCGGAAGTTCCCAGGTGACATATGGGAGTCACCTTTAATGTATCAGAAAAGTGGAAATCAATTTCCCCAAATGAGCACAAGTCTTGGAATTGAGTCTCGTGGACCCAACTTCCACCATGGGCTCCCTAATCCAGTCACCACAATGATTTATTTAAGCCAATCCAGGCACACCTGTGGAGATGGGATAAGGTCCAATCCACTCAATCTGCCCCAAAAGGAGAAGAGGGGAGTGGGTGCTGGGGAGGCAACTGACAAATATTCCCCACACAATGGCTTTAGGACTTAGGCAAGTACACACAGTCTTGCATTTATGGGCTTTATACTTGCCAAAGCACTTTGAAGTAAATAATAAAAAATATTTTTTATATGTATAAAGTACAATATGTTGCTAAACATATAAATCATCTATGCTTATGCTAGATAGTTTAAATGCAAAAAGAAAAAGCAAATTAAAATACCCTGTAATTTCATCACACTGAAATATCCCATTTAACAGCTTGATATTTATCTTTCCAGATTGTAAAACAAAACAAAAACTCTAAAAGAATGGGATCATAGGATACACTTATTAAGGGTCCCTGCTTTTTTCCCGTAATACATAAACATCTTCCCAACCCCATCCAGATTTTTAAGCTCTCTGGATACATTATCTCATTTTCTCCTCTGAGTGGGGGATATGATGCTCCGAATTCTACATATAATGAATCAGAGGCTTGGAGATCATGTCAACAGCAGGCAGCCAGCACAAGATTCCCAGCCTAGGCCCCTAATGATGGTATCTCAGTCTTCATGTGGGAAAGAGTATGCACTGCTGCTCATTCAGGAAGTGTCTAGCAAGCGTTTCTGGAAGGTGACAGTGACCATATGCTGCACCTCCGGGAAGGTCCAGTCCCCTTTTCAGCCTCCTTCTAAGCAGTTCCAGAGGTTTCTGGGCACTCAGAGGAAGGAAGACCAGTGAGTTTAATGTTTACCATCCCAAAGTGCAGTGTCATGGAAACCTAGGAACTCCAGACTCCCCATCCACCTCCGCGGCTGGGGGTGGTCAGGGCAGAGGGGTGGGCAGAGGGCAAACGCTCCACCTCAGCCGCCAACTCCTCCAGCTCTTCTGTGTGGGCAGGACTGGAATGAGCATGTGATGGGTGGGCTCAGAAGGCCTGAGACCCCACCTCCTAGCAGTTTCATCTGAAAAGCCTGTAGCAATGGACAATGGCCCAGACTATGAAGTCCGACTACCTGGGTTCAAATCTGGCTCCACGAGCTGTGTGACCTTGAGCAAGTGAGATTATCTGTGCCTCAGTTTCTTCAGCTGTGAAACGGGAACGACAATACATATCATGTAGAGTTGTTGAGAGGTTTAAATAAGATAATCCATATAAACCCCTCAGAAGAGTACATGATAAATAATAAACTTTCAATAAATATCAGTTATTACTATTATTATTTTATTAGATATCTGTATTTATGAGGATTCCAGTTGCATGTAATAGACAACCACTCCTGCTGGACTAACAGAAAAGAAAAATTTATTAAAAGGAGGTTTGTCCATGACAGCCAAGGACAGGGAGGCAGCCAGGGCTCCAGAAGGGACTGGAAACAGGGATTTGATCGGTCACCAATCCAGATCATTTTCTGTCTCTGAGTTTCTTCTCTCTGCTCCTGCTTCGCTCTTCTCTCGCTGCAGACCCACTCTCTCCTCTTCCCCGTCTTTGCAGCAGGACCCGGCCTCCCAAGGCTCCCCTAGCGAGTGCATTCAGGCATTGCAGTGCCAGTGCCCAGGAGAAAGAATCGGATTGGCCCCGCTGGGTCACATGTCCACGCCTGGTCCAATCAACTATGGGTGGGGGCGGGGTCACATAGTGCCAACATGGCAGCTCCTAAGAAAGAGGAGACTGGCCTGTTAATGGGACTAGACACCCAGATGATGGGATTCCATCATCCACTTCCTGCTGTCACAAACCACTTTTATTCCTTGGTTGTCAGACTGAGAGGACCCACTGTCATCCTTAGTCCACCACACTTAGAGGGCCTGCTTGCATCTTCCCTCCTCCTGCACCTGTTGTTCCAAGTAGCAGTCAGGGGACACCTCCTTCACACACACACTCCTCTGGACACAGACGATTAGATCGGGTTCAGCCAATCCCTAGACTCACCCCTGACTCCACAATCGGAATCTGAACTAAGAAACTCTGAAAGGAAGGCACTGTTGACCAAGAGGGATAAACAGTCAGATTCTCCTGGATGCCTGGGGCCATGAGAAGCCATGTGGAATCTGAGGAAGTAGAGCCTGCCAGCTGAGAGAGGAGACGAGAGCAGTTACTCAGAGAGAAACGGAGGTAAGAGCGACCTGCAGCCCAAGACAGCGACTAGATCCAGTCTCTGACTTTCCAGTTCCCACTTCCAGCACCAGAGGGGCCTGTGGAAATCCCTGGAATTTCCTCACAATCAGCCCCCCACCCAAATTTTCCTTTTGTCTTGCCAAAAATGCCCTACCCAGGAAAATTCACTTCCTTATTTCTCCCTAAAATGAGCCACAAATAATCCAACTTCCCAATTTCTTCCCTCTTATTTCTCCTGCTTAAAGCCCGTGGGTGTGCGTGCGGATGTGTGCCTAGAGTGTGCACCAGAATCACATCCATTTAAGGACATTTTGAATGCTGGTTCACACCACAATACCCTCCTTGTCCCAATATCACCTGACATCCCCGGGAGGGAGGGGACAGGAAGCAACTTGCCCAAAATGGCCTGTAGAAATTATCCTCATGGCCACCAACCCCAAGAGTGTGGTCATTCCCTGAGGGCAGCAGGGGAGGGTCCCCAGAGTGGAGGGGCCTTCTCCGGGCCTCAGAGCTAGGCTGGTCATGGCACGTCAAAGCAGGGCCAGAGTAGAACTTTCAGGAAAATATTTCTCCCAAGCACCAGTCTCAGTGCTTCTGCACTTACTTAGATACAGAAGCTGCTCATAGACCAGGCAACCATTCACTGCCAGGAAGGTGGGTCAGAATCTGCCTCAGATACCACCTACCTAGCTCTCTTCCTCCCCCACCATCTCCCCATCATGCCTAAGAAGCTCAACTGAGACCCGGCTCCACCCTTTTCTCTCCTCCAGCAAATCTTCAATGCAGATTTATTCAAATTCAATGAAGATTTTTTTTTTTGAGCACCTACTGTGTGCTGGGACCTGTCCGTAATTAAATTACACACGCATGAGTCCCTCCTTTGCAGGAACCACTGGTAACACTGAATCTTACTTCCTTATTTGTAAAATGACAAGGTTGGACAAGGCATGGTCTTAGGCCCTGCCCTACTCTGACGGACTAGGAAAGAGGTGTCTCATCATTACTGTGTATTATGAAAATGGATAGTAGACTATTTTATTGCTTATTCCTGGCCCATTTTTACACCTGTTTCTCTTGATCTCTCTTTGCCCTCAATGCACATGGTCTGTGTGGAATTAACTCTGATGCTTGCTGAGAATCCAGCTGATGCTGGGGAGACAGGACAAGTTCCTGATCAATGGGCTAAAAGGCTGATGTCAGACTGACAGCACAGAGTGACTCTGACAGTGACATGTCAACATTTCCTGGGCTGGGCTGGGTCACTCTCCCACTCTACCCCCACCCTCCCTTAGCAACCAGTGGTTAGGCTAAAAAAATGTGCCCAGGACAACAGGAAAGTAAAAGAATCCCCCCAAATCCAAATAAAACCCAAGAATGGAAGTTCATTTCCACCATCTTGTCCAGAATTTTGCAATCCGTAATTTAAAATACAGAGGTATAAACTAGTTTTAATTTTGGCATACCCATTAGGTGTGTGTTTGTGGTTTAATGTTATTTACACAGGCATATCTCCTTTTATTGCACTTCACAGATACTGCATTTTTTACAAGACCTTCCACCAGCAAAAAGATTACAACTCACTGAAGGCTCAGATGATGGTTAGCATTTTTCAGCAATAAAGTATTTTTTTTTTTTATTGCTGAGGAAGATTCACCCTGAGCTAACATCTGTGCCAGTTTTCCTCTATTCTCTATGTGGGTCACTGCCACAACATGGCTGATGAATGGTGTAGGTCCATGCCCAGGATCTGAACCCACGAACCCGGGCTGCCAAAGCAGAGCATGCTGAACTTAACCACTAGGCTAGGGGGCCGGCCCCAATAAAGTATTTTTTAATTAAGGTATATACATTGTTTTTTAAAACATAATGCTATTGCACACTTAATAGACTACAGTATAGTGTAAACATAACTTTTATATGCACTGGGAAACCAAAAAACTCATGTGACTCACTTTATTGCAATATTTGCTTTATTGCAGCCATCTGGAACCAAACCTGCGGTATCTCCAAAGTATGCCTGTATTTTGAATTACGTGGGAAGAGGTTGGTAAGGGGCACCCCAGTGCTCAGGCAGCTAAAGGCCTAAAGCAGGCCCTGGTGCTGGGAATCAGATCCCCAGTGTTAGGACTGGTGGCCCCAAGGCACCACCTCTCTCTCTGGGTGGAAGGCCTTGTTTGGTTTATCACTGTCCCTTAAAATATCTTAAAGTCTTAGTTGCAAAACAACACTTGACTCACCCAGTGTTAACTGAGTCCAAATGGTTTTGTTTATATTACTCTTTTCCAGGGAGAGGGGTGGGAGGGAGAACAGTCCCATAGAAAACAATGCTGAGGTTGTTAATTGCTGTTTTATCCCCAGCCAGTTGATGGAGGAAAAGGAAAACCCTCTACTCTCTAGAGTCTTTTGGAATTAGGTGGGACAAGGATTCCACAGGATAGTTTCAAGTCTGTGGCACTGGATGTGGACAGTGTGTTCCCTCTTGCTCCCCTCTAGGTGGTTATTGACGTGTCCGTGTGTCACCATCTGTACTGTTACTGGTTGAGATACTTTTCAAGTGGATGCACTTTTTCTTTTTTCTTTTTTTTGCCAAGGAAGATTCGTCCTGAGCTAACATCTATGCCAGTCTTCCTCTATTTTGTATGTGGGTCGCTGCCACAGCATGGCTGCTGACGAGTGATGCAGGTCCGCACCCAGGAACTGAACCCGGGCCACTGAAGTGGAGCATGCCAAACTTAACCACTAGGCCACAGGGCTGGCCCCATGACTTTTTTTTTTTTTTTAACTCCAATAGATTTATTTTAGATTTAAATCTCTATTGTACATGGAATACCAGTCTCATTTACCATAAATAGAAGGTAACTGTGACCATAGAGTCAATGAATTCTAGTTTGAATCTGTTGCCTGCTGAAGGCTTTTAGCTAGTGGTGGGGAGGTGTTGAAGATATATTGGCCCAGATAGGTTGAAATAAAATCGAAAAAGGAAAGCCTTCTCAATATGTGATTTGAGGTTAAGACCACATCTGGGTACCACACTGGATTTCCCAGTCTGGGTTCTATGAGGCTATGAGCACCTTGGGGGAGAGAAATGGGGTGATGTCCTTCATTACCAGCAAAGCACTTAGCGGAATGTCTTACACATATGGGTGCTGAGTAAACACTTCCAGTGTGTTGCGTGCCCTGTGGACCACGGCAGCCTGCCAGGGCTGTGACAGACCAACCCAGGAGCCAGCTCCTCCCTCAGACCTCTAACTTGGTGATGGGTGGGGGAGCCTGTGGATAAGAGCTGGGAGGGCGGAGCTTTACTGTCTGGAACTGCTGCTGGGTCCTGGGGTGAAAATGCCCCACTTGGATCACCCTAATCTGATCCAGAGGGCTCTGGAGAGCAGGGTGAAGCCGATCTCTTCTCTGAGAGAACAACGCCTCAATACAATCCATGAATTGGCCTGCTGATATTTCTAATTCTAAAAGAACAATAACTTGTTGCCACTGTTCAGGCCCCGGCCAGCGTTTTCTCAGCACTCATTTTTAATTTCTTTTGGGGCAAGTTGCCAAGTGTTTGAATGGGATGTGATTATTTTCCAGTTTAGGAACTTTATCCTCACCTCCCACTCCCCAGGAAGGAGGAGGAGCTTTTGGAAATTGAAATTCAACTTTGGCAATTATATTAGCATCAGTTTCACTTTTTCAAATTCCTGAACCCTGGGGAATTCAGAACCAACCTTGAACTTTTTGTTCTGACGCCTGGTTCCTGTCTTGCCTCGAGCAGAAAGGGCTCAGACTGAGGAGTTGGACGGCCAAGTTAGACCTCACCCCTGCTACTTGCTAGCTGTGTGCCCTTGAGCAAAAGTACTCCCCTCTCTGAACCTCTAATGGGAATTCATTTACTCTTCAAGTTAGTCTAGTAATTAAATCTTCACAATAGGCGTAAAGGCCTAACAGGGCCAGGGACATAGTAGGTATTTCAAAAGTTCACCTTCCCCCTCCTTTTTGTCCCTGCACCTGGGTTTTCCCAGTGGAAGAAGGGGCCACTATTGCTAGTTTGATCTCTGAATCTAAGGCAGCCAAGAGGTAGACAGGAATGAGTGGGTAAAGCATTACCTCTATGTCCCCCAACTTCGGATGCTGGGCCAGCCTTGGCAGAGGGTCACTGGTTCCTGAGCACCTCCTGTGTGCCAGGCATGTGCACTGTCAGCAGGGCGGCTGCTGCCCGGGATACTTTTGTGGTCTCAAGAAGCAGCTCCTTGGCTTCATTCTCGCTGGCTCCGTCTCCCACATGAGGTGCGGAGTTGTTTCCAGAATGCCCAGACAAGAATGCTCCCAGATCTTAAGCAATGGAGCATTTCTAACCACCACCTCCACTTCTACCCCCACTGCCTGCCACACACACACACATCCCAGCCGGACATTCCGTCAGGAGCAGCAGGTGTTGAGAACAGCATCACCACCCCTCGCTGTCTCATCCAGCTGTCTGGCCATAACCAGTACCTTTACCTCGCAGAACCTCAGCTTTTTCAACTCAAAATGGTCCCCCCCAAACCCTCAGTCCTGGTCCTCCCTGGGAGTTCCTATCGCACTGGCACTGCCTGTCATCCATGGCTCACACCAGAGACCTCCTTATGTCCGGACCATCTCCAAGTCCTGTTTGTTTTACCTGATAAATCCCTAAATATTTCTAAATTCTGACCACTCCCCTCCATCTCCACCACACCATCCTGCTCCAGGCAACCAGTTCCTCACCAGGATGACTGCAAGGCCTCCCCGTGGTCTCAGGATGTGACTCAGCTCTCTCTTCTAAGGGCAAGTCTGATCGTATCATGCTCCTGCCCCGCCTATGCTGAAAAGCCTTCCATGGCTCCTCCTTGCTCTTGTGCTAAAGACCCGATTTCTAATCATGGCTGGCTGAGTCTTACAAAGTCTGGTCCTTGCCACCTTCAGCCACATCTGGCCCCTTGCTGTAGCTACCTGGGCCTTCCTTTGGTTCCTTAAATGTATCGTGCTCTCTCCTGCCACAGGGCATTTGCACATCCTGTCACTTCTGCCTGGAAAGGCCTTCTCTGCTCCCTAAAAGCCTTGCCTCATTCTGTCCCTTATACTCAGTTCTCAACTAAAGGGTCACCTCCTCCCAGATGCCCTCTGTGATCAGCAGCCCTAAGAGAGTCAGGGCCCTCCTTATACCCTCTCAGAACACTAGGTACCTCTTTTTTTTTTTTTTTGTGAGGAAGACCAGCCCTGAGCTAACATCCATTGCCGATCCTCCTCTTTTTGCTGAGGAAGACCGGCCCTGGGCTAACATCGTGCCCATCTTCCTCTACTTTATATGGGACGCCGCCACGGCGGGGCTGACAGGCAGTGCGTCGGCGGGCGCCCGGGATCCGAACCCGTGAACCCTGGGCTGCCAAGCGCGGACTAAACTGCTGCGCCACCGAGCGGCCCCCCTAGGTACCTCTTCTTAACCTTACTCTAGTGTGGTTATTTGATTAACACCCATCTTCCATCTTCCCTTCCCGACTGTGACCTTCACGCAGGCAAGGACACTGGCTATTTTAATTCACATTGTTTCCCCAGAGTTTAGCACCTGACACACAGCAGATGCTTAATAAGTACTTGTTGAGTGAATAAATGATTGAATGAAGGTTGTTTTGAGAACCAAATAAGAAAGACAGGGGGAATGGAGAGGAAATTAATGTTTGGTAGGTGCCTACATGGTGCCAGGTGCTTTTGATATATTGTTCTAACTAATTTTCACAAATGACTCATTTTACATTTGATAAAATGGAGACTCAGAGATGTTAGTAACCTGCCCATAGTACACAGCTAATAAATGATAGAGTTAGGATAAGAGCAAGGTCTATTTTGTTTCAATGCTTATGATCTCCCCCCTTCCCCAGTCTGCCCCCAAATTTAAAAAGTGAAGGGAATGTCTTTTACAAATTCGTAAGCTGAGATAAATATTAGTTCTTTATGACCATCCCGAAAGCTACCATTACCATGATAATAATAGACATTGAGAGAGATCGGGGAGTGGCTGGAAAGAGAAACTCTCAGGGGTAATGGAAATGTTCTATATTTTGTTTGGAGTGGTGGTAGCACAGGTGTATACATTTATTGTAACTCATTGAAATGTACACTTAAGATCTGTGAATTTCACTCTATGCAAATTTTACCTTTCAAAAACAGCCAAAAAGGGCATTATTGGCACAACTGGGCAAATTTGAAAATGTCTACATTAGATAATATTATCATATCAATGTTAAATTCTTGGGTGTCAAAAATTAACCACAGAGTTACCATGAGACCCATCAATTCACTCCTAGGTATATACTCAGGAGAATTGAAAACATATATCCACACGAAAAATTGTACAGAAATGTTCATAGCCACATATTCAGAATAGCCCCAAATTGGAAACAACACAAATATCCATCAACTGATGAAGGGATGAATAAAACATGGTTTAAAAAAAAAAGTACAGGGGCCGCCCGGTGGCGCAGCGGTTTAGTCCGCTTGGCAGCCCGGGGTTTGCGGGTTCGGATCCCGGGCGCCCGCTGACGCACTGCCTGTCAGCCATGCCATGGCGGCGTCCCATATAAAGTAGAGGAAGATGGGCATGGCTGTTAGCCCAGGGCCAGTCTTCCTCAGCAAAAAGGGGAAGATTGGCAACAGATGTTAGCTCAGGGCTGGTCTTCCCCACAAAAAAAAAAAAAAAGTACAAAGGACATGAACAAATAATTTTTAAAGACAAAATCTCAATCTGAAAAAAATTAAAGTAAAATAAAATGTGGTATAGCTATCTAATGGAATATTATTTGGCAATAAAAAGAAATGAAAAGATGCAGTGAAAGCACTTCTCAGAGGGAAATTTATAGCTGTAAATCCCAACATTAAAAAAGAAGAAAGATCTCTGGGGCCAGCCCTGTGGCGTAGTGGTTAAGTTTGCATGCTCCGCTTTGGTGGCCCAGTGTTCACCGGTTTGGATTCCAGGCACGAACATGCACACCACTCATCAAGCCATGCTGTGGCAGCATCCATATACAAAATAGAGGGAGATGGGCACAGATGTTAGCTCAGGGCCAATCTTCCTCAGCAAAAAAATAATTAATTTTTTTAAAAAAAGAAGAAAGGTTTCAAATCAGTCACCTGATCTTCCACCTTAAAGAATTAGAAACAGAGGAGCAAACTAACCCCAAAGCAAGCATAAGGGAGGAAATAACAAAGATTAGAGTGGAGATAAGTGAAATAGAGAATAGACTAACAATAGAGAAAATCAAAGAAACCAAAAATTGGTTCTTTGAAAAGATCAACCATTTGGTCAAAAGATTGACAAACTTTACCTAGAGTGACCAAGAGAAAAGGAGAGAAGACTCAAATTACTAAAACCAGAAATGAAAGTGGAGACATTACTACCAACCTTCTAGAAATAAAAATGATTATAGGCAAAAACTATCAACAATTGTATGCCAACAAATTCAATAACATAGATGAAGTGGACAAATTCCTAGAAAGACACAAACTGCCAAAACTGAAGCAAAAAGAAAAAGAAAGTTGTTAATAGACGTATAATAAGTGAAGAGTTTGAGTCCGTAGACAAAAAATTTCCAACAAAAAATTGCCCAGGATTAGGTGGCTTTACTGATGAATTATATCAACTGTTTAAGGAAGAAGTAAACTAATCCTTCCAAAACTCTTCAAAAAGTAGAGGAGAAGGGAACACTTCTCAACTCATCCTCTGAGGCCAGTATTACCCTGATACCAAAGCCAGACAAAGACATTACAAGAAAAGAAAACTATAGAGCAATACCCTTTATGCATATACATGTAAAAATCCTCAACATAATACTAGCAAACCAAATATAAACCGAATACACCATGACCAAGTGGGACCTATCCCAGGAATGCAAGTTGGTTTAACATACAAAAATCAATCAATGTAATACACCTTATTAATACAATGAAGGAACAAAACCACATGTTCATCTCAATTGATGGGGGGAAAAAAAGCAGTTGAAAAGATCCAACATCCTTTCATGATAAAAACACTCAACAAACTAGGTAGAGGAAGAAACTTTCTTCAACCTCTCAAAGGACATCTATGAAAAACCCACAGCTAACATCATACTGGTTATGCTTTCTTCCTTAGATCAAGAACAAGACAAGGACGTCTGCTCTCACCACATCTATTCAACATTGTACTGGGGGTTCTAGCCAAAGCAATTAGGCAAGAAAAAGAAATAAAAGGCATACAGATTGGAAAGGAAGAAGTAAAACAATCTCTATTCTCAAATGACATGATCTTGTATATAGAAAATCTTAAGGAATTCACTAAAAAACTATTAGAACTAATAAACAAGTTCAGCAAGATTGCAGGATACAAAATCAATATACAAAAATAAATTGTATTTCTATGCACTAAGCAATAAACAATCCAAAAATGAAATGAATAAAATAATTCCATTTACATTATAATCAAAAAAATTAAATACTTAGGAATAAATTTAATGAAGGAGGTACAAGACTTGTACACTAAAAACTACAAAACACTGTTGAAAGAAATTAAAGAACCCCTAAATAAATAGAAAAATATCCCATGTTCACAGATTGGAAGATTTAATATTTATAAGATGGCAATACCCCCCAGATTGATCTACAGATTCAGTGTATTACCTATCAAAATTCCAACTGACATTTTTACTGAAATGGACAGGCTGATCCTAAAATTCATATGGAAACTCAAGGAACCCAGAATAGCCAAAACAATCTTGAAAAAGAATAAAATTGGAGAATTCACAATTCCTGATTTCAAAACTTACTACAAAGCTACAGTATTCAAGACAGTGTGGTACTGGCATAAGGATAGATATGGAGATCACAGAATAAAATTGAGAGCCCAGAAACAAATCCATAAATCTATGGTCAATTGATTTTCTGCAAGAATGCCAAGAACTTCAATGGGGAAAGAATAGTCTTTTCAACAAATAGTGCAGAGACAACTGGATATCCACATGTAAAAGAATGAAATTGAACTCTTACCTCACTCCATGTGCAAAAGTTAACTGAAAATGAATGAAAGACCTAAATATAAGAGCTAAATCTATAAAATTCCTAGAAAAAAACCATGGGGGTTAATCCTCATGACCTTGGATTTGGCAATGAATTCTTAGGTATGACACCAAAAGTACAAGCAACAAAAGAAAAAATAGATAAATAGGACTTCATCAACATTAAAAACTTTTGTGCATCAAAGAATACCCTCAAGAAAGTGAAAAGACAACCCACAGAATGGGAGAAAATATTTGCAAATCATATATCTGATAAAGGTCTAGTATCCAGACTATATAAAGAACTCTTACAATGCAACAACAAAAAGACAAACAATCCAATTAAAAAAATGGGCAAAGGACTTGAAGAGACATTTCTCCAAAGAAGATATACAAATGGCCAATAAGCACATGAAATGATGCTCCACATCATTAGTCATTAGGGAAATGCAAATCAAAACCACAACGAGATGCCATTTCATACCCACTAGGATGGTGATAATAAAAAAAAATAGAAAATAGCAAGTGTAAGGATGCGGAGAAATTGGAACCCTCACACATTGCTTGTGGACATGTAAAATGGTGCGGCTGCTGTGGAAAATAGTTTGGTGGTTCCTCAAAAAGTTGAACATAGAATTACAAATATGACCCAGCAATTCCACTCCCTGGTATATACCCAAGAGAACTGAAAACAAATGTTCCAGTGAAAACTTGTACACGAATGTTCATATCAGCATTATTCAGAATAACAACTCAAATGTCCATCAACTCATGAATGGGTAAACAAAATGTGGTATATCCATGCAATGGAATATTGTTCAGCCTTAAAAGAATGAAGTACTGATATATGCTACAACATGGATGAACCTTGAAAACATTATACTAATTGAAAGGAGCCCGACACAAAAAGCCATATGTCGTATGACTCCATTTATATGAAATGTCCAGGTCAACAAATCCATGGAGACAGAAAGCAGATTAGTGTTGCCTAGGGCTGGAGGGAGGGGGAGTAGGGAGTGACTGATTAATGGGTACAGGGAGTATTTTGGGAATGATGAAAACGTTCTGGAACAACATAGTGATTGATGATGGTTGCCCAACATTGTGAATTTACTGGAAGTCACCGAATTGTACACTTTAAAATGGTTAAAATGATGGATTTTATGTGAATTTTACCTCAATAATAAAAACAAAGAAATGAAGTACTGATACATGCTACAACATGGATGGACTTTAAAAACATTATGCTAAGTGAAAGAAGTCAGACACAAAGGGCCATCTAGTGCCTGATTCCATTTACATGACATGTCCAGAATAGGCAAATCTGTAAAGACAGAAAGTAGATTGGTAGTTGCCTAGGGCTGGTGGGGGGGTGGGGGGATTGGAGGCTGAAATGGGGGTGACTGCTAATGGGTATAGGTTTCTTTTCAGGGTGATAAAACTGTTCTAAAATTGATTGTGGTAAGGGTTTCACGATGCTGTGAATACACTAAAAACCATTGAATTGTTTACTTCCAGCAGGTGAATTGTATGGTATGTGAATTGTATCTCAACAAATTTGTTATAAAAAAAATTCTTGGAGTGATCTCAGCATCATGGTGGAGTGAGCTTTTCCCCCTAAACTCTCCCCCACTAAGATACAACAAAAGGGTCATTCATACATCAATGGAGGTGTTTCAAACTACACATAGGATGTCTGAGAGACCCACACAGCCTTACATCTGATGGTAGAGGTGTTGGAAACCCTAGGGGAAGTGGAAGCCGGTAAGGAAGGCTCCCTTCCTTCCCCAACAACAGCAGACCTGAGACTGAGACCGCGTGGCTCTCAGAGAGGAGGGGGAGCGGCGGCTCTCTACCGGAAAACCTTCCCTCTCCAAGTTCCCACTCAGCACGTGGCTAACCCCCACGTGGAAGGAATGGATCAACTGTGGGGGTGTCCTCACCAAACTAACACCCCAGGAGAGCTGATAGCGGGGGAGGAACGGGAAGCCCCTGGGACTGGGGAGGTGAAAGTGAGTGCCCCACTCTCTCCCTCAGCATCCCGGCTCAGCCATGCTTGGTGCCCCAGTTTGGCACCCAAGCCCAGGGGTGCTGCAGCCTGGGGGAGGCACCATGCAGACACCTGGCCGGGCCCCACCTCGTCCCTGTGGAAACCCAGTCTGCAGCCACTGCACGATGCCCTGCCCTGCCCCACGGAGACCTGGCCAGGTGGTGCTGTGGCCTGGCGACAATGCAAGGTGCTCCAGCCCAGCCACGCATCAACCCATCTGTGCTTCAGTCTGGCCAGAACGCCCACACATCTTAGTGGTTTTGGAACACACAGTTATTGACCCCCACCTAGTAGCAGCAAGTGGAATCTACAACCAGACATCTTCAGGATGAGGAAAAATAAAAACACACCTTCAACCACAATGCAAAAATACATTAACTCTCCAGACCAGAAGGAAAATGACAAGCATCCAAAAACCAACCTAGAAGGCACAGAAATTTATAACCTAAACGACAGAGAATTCAAAATAGCTATCATGAAAAAGCTCAACAAACAAGAAAATACAGATAGACAATTCAAGGAAATTAGGAGCTTCTTCACAAAGGAGGTTGAGGGGCCGGCCCAGTGGCGCAGTGGTTTAGTTCGTGCTTTGGCAGTCTGGGGTTCACGGGTTCAGATCCCGGCGCCTGCTGATGCACTGCTTATCAGCCATGCTGTGGCGGTGTCCCATATAAAGTAGAGGAAGATGGGCACAGATGTTAGCCCAGGGCCAGTCTTCCTCAGCAAAAAAGAGGAGGATTAGCAACAGATGTTAGCTCAGGGCTGGTCTTCCTCACACACAAAAAAACAAAAAACAAAGAAGATTGAAACCACAAAGTAAAACCAATCAGAATTGTTGGAGATGAAGAACACTGTGGAGGAGATAAAGGGAAATCTGGAATCTCTAAAGACCAGAGCTGACAATATGGAGGAAAGAATTAGCATTATTGAGGATAGGAATCTAGAAAGGCTTCAGGTGGAGGAGCAGACAGAACTAAGGCTAAAAAGATATGAAGAAATTCTCCAAGAAATATCTGACTCAATTAAGAAGAGCAACTTAAGGATTATAGGTATTCCAAAGGGAGAAGAGAAGGAAAAAGAAGCAGAGAGCTTGTTCAAAGAAATAATAGCTGAGAACTTCCCAAACCTGGGGAAGGAGCTGGAAATACAAGTGAATGAAATCAATAGATCTCCTAAATATATCAACAAAAAAAGGCCAACCCCAAGGCATATAGTAGTAAACCTGGCAAAAGTTAATGACAAAGAAAAAATATTAAGGGCAGCAAGAGAAAACGAGATAACGTATAGAGGAATTCCAGTCAGGCTGTCAACAGATTTTTCATCAGAAACTCTACAGGCTAGGAAAGAGTGGAATGATATATTCAAAATTCTGAAAGATAAAAACTTTCAGCCAAGAATACTTTATCCAGTGAAAGTATCCTTCAGATATAATGGAGAAATAGTAACTATCCCAGATAAACAAAACTAAGGGAATTCCTGGCCACAAGACCTCCACTTCAAGAAATGCTCAAGAAGGCCCTCATGCCCGAAAAATAAAAGAGAAAGGGGATACAAAGCTTTGTGCAAGGAGAAAATAGGTAGACAAAATCAGATAAATTGCAGCTCTCTATCAGAATAGGTTAGCAAACACTTAATTATAACATTAAAGATTAAGGGAAGGAAAACACCAAAAATAAACATAACTTTGTCACTATGAACACGAAATCACAACACAGGATGCAACAAGTTGTCACAACAAAAACTTAGAAGGGGAAGAAGGAAGGGATGGAATTGACTTAGACAAAGGAAATAAGAGGCCACCAGAAAATGGACTATCTCATCTGTGAGTTTTTTATATGAACCTCATGATAACCACTAAACTAATATTCAAAGCAGAGACACATATGATAAATAAAGAGAAAACTGAGAAAACCATCATACATGGTTTTCATACCAAAATACCAAACTGAATTGGTAGTCCGAATCACATGAGACAAGAAACAAAGCAAATGCAAAAGATCTGGAAAATGAGTGAGAAAGTAGCAACAGCAAGCCCTCATATATCAATAATCACTCTAAATGTAAACGGATTGAATTCTCCAATCAAAAGACACAGAGTGGCGGGATGGATTAAAAAACAAGATCAACAATATGCTGCCTCCAGGAAACACATCTCAGCTCTGAAGACAAACACAGGCTCAGAGTGAAAGGATGGAAGACAATACTCCAAGCTAATGGCAAACAAAAGAAAGCAGGTGTGGCCATACTCATATCAGACAAAGCAGACTTCAAGATAAAACAGGTAATGAGAGACAAAGAGGGGCAATAT
Organism: Tapirus indicus; assembly: GCA_031878705.1. Classification (NCBI taxonomy): domain Eukaryota; kingdom Metazoa; phylum Chordata; class Mammalia; order Perissodactyla; family Tapiridae; genus Tapirus; species Tapirus indicus. Next base: position 100,612,772 of record CM062924.1, on the reverse strand, counting down.
ATAATGATAAAAGGGACACTCCACTAGGAAGACATATCAATTATAAATATATATGCACCCAACACAGGAGCACCAAAGTACATAAAGCAACTATTAACAAACCTAAAAGGAGATATTAACAGCAGCACAATAATAGTAGGGGATCTTAACACCCCCTTTACATCAATGGATAGATCATCCAGACAAAAAGTCAACAGGGAAATACCGGGCCTAAACAAAAAGCTAGATGAGATGGACTTAATAGATATATACAGAGCACTCCACCCCAAAATAGCACATTACACATTCTTCTCAAGTGCACATGGAACATTCTCAAGGATAGACCATATGCTGGGAAACAAGGCAAGCCTCTATAAATTTAAGAAGATTGAAATCATAACAAGCATCATTTCTGATTATAAGGCTATAAAACTAGAAATCAACTACAAGAAAAAACTGGGAAAGTGACAAAGATGTGGAGACTAAACAACAAGCTACTGAACAACCAATGGATCATTGATGAGATGAAAGGAGAAATCAGAAAATATCTGGAGACAAACAAAAATGAAAATACACCATACCAACTTATATGGGATGCAGCAATAGTGGTCCTGAGAGGAAAACTCATACCAATATACAGGCCCACCTTAACAAACAAGAAGAATCCCAAATAAGCAACCTTAACCTACATCTAACATAACTACAAAAAGAACAACAAACAAAGCCCAAAGTCAGCAGAAGGAGGGAAGTAACAAAAATTAGAACAGAAATAAATGAAATTGAAATTTAAAAAGCAGAATGGATCAATGAAACAAAGAGCTGGTTCTTTGAGAAGATAAAGAAAATTGACAAATCCTTAGCTAGACTTACTAAGAAAAAAAGAGAGAAGACTCAAATAAATAAAATTAGAAATGGAAGAGGAGAAATTACAACAGATACCACAGAAATACAAAGGATTATAAGAGAATACTATGAAAAACTATATGGCAACAAATTGTACAATCTAGAAGAAATGGATAAATTCCTAGACTGATGCAACCTACCAAAACTGAATCAAGAAGAAATAGAGAACCTGAATAGACCAATCACAAGTAAAGAGATTGAAACAGTAATCAAAAACCTCCCCAAAAATAAAAATCCAGGACTAGATGGCTTCTCCAGAGAATTTTACCAAACATTCAAAGAAGACTTAATAACTATCCTTTTCAAACTTTTCCAAAAAATAGAGGAAGATGCAACACTTCCTAACACACTCTACAAGGCCAACATCACCCTTGATACCAAAGCCAGACAAGGACAATACAAAAAGTGAAAACTACAGGCCAATATCACTAATGAACATAGATGCAAAAATCCTCAACAAAATATTGGCAAACTGAATACAGCAATACATCAAAAAGATCATACACCACGATCAAGTGGGATTTATACTAGGGACACAGGGATGGTTCAACATCCACAAATCAATGAGTGTGATACACCACATTAACAAAACAAAGAATAAAAACGACAAGATCATCTCAATTCATGCAGAGAAGGCATTTGACAAGATCCAACATCCATTTATGATAAAAGCTCTCAACAAAATGGGTATAGAAGGAAAGTACCTCAACATAATAAAGGCCATATATGACAAACCTCATACTTAAGCCAACATCATACTTAACTGTGAAAAACTGAAAGCCATTCCTCTGAGAACAGGAACAAGACAAGGGTGCCCACTCTCACCAATCTTATTCAACATAGTACTGGAGGTTTGGTCCAGAGCAATTAGGCAAGGAAAAGGAATAAAAGGACTCCAAATAGGCAACAAAGAAGTGAAACTCTCACTATTTGCAGATGACATGATCTTATATATAGAAAAGCCTAAAGAATCTATTGGAAAACTATTAGAAATAATCAACAACTACAGCAAAGTCACAGGGTATAAAATCAATGTACAAAAGTCAATTCCATTTCTGTATGCCAAGAACAAATTAACAGAAAGAGAGCTAAAAAAGACAATCCCATTTACAATTGCAGCAAAAAAAATAAAATATCTGGGAATAAATTTAAACAAGGAGGTGAAAGACCTATATAATGAAAACTATAAGACACTATTGAAAGAAACCAATGAAGACATAAAGAAATGGAAAATTATCCCATGCACATGGATTGAAAGAATAAACATAGTTAAAATGGCCATACTACCTAAAGCAATTACAGATTCAATGCAATCCCAATCAGAATCCCAATGACATTCTTCATGGAAATAGAACAAAGAATACTAAAATTCATATGGGACAACAAAAGACCCCGAATAGCTAAAGCAATCCTGAAAAAAAAGAACAAAGCTGGAGGCATCACAATTCCAGACTTCAAAATATACTGCAAAGCTATAGTAATCAAAATAGCATGGTACTGGTACAAAAATAGACACACAGATCAATGGAACAGAATTGAAAGCCCAGAAATAAAACCACACACCTATGGACAGCTAATCTTCAACAAAGGAGCTAAGAACATACAATGGAGAAAGGGAAGTCTCTTCAATAAACGGTGCTGGGAAAACTGGACAGCCACATGCAAAAGAATGAAAGCAGACCATTTTCTGTCGCCATACACAAAAATTAACTCAAAATGGATCAAAGACCTGAAAGTGAGACCTGAAACTATAAAACTCCTGGAAGAAAATATAGGCAGTACACTATTCGACATCAGTCATAAAGGGATCTTCTCAGATTCCGTGTCTACTCAGATGAGGGAAACAAAAGAAAAAATAAACAAACGGGACTTCATCAGGTTAAAGAGCTTCTACAAGGCAAATGAAACCAGGATCAAAATGAATAGACAACCCACTAGCTGGGAGAAAATATTTGCAAATCATATATCCAACAAGGGGTTAATTGCCATAATATATAAAGAACTCACACAATGGAACAACAAAAAAACAAGCAACCCCATCAAAAAATGGGCAGAGGATATGAACAGACATTTTTCCAAGGAAGATATACAGATGGCCAACAGGCACATGAAAGATGTTCAACATCACTAATCATCGGGGAAATGCAAATCAAAACTACACTAAGATATCACTTTACACCCGTTAGAATGGCTATAATCACTGAGACAAAAACTAACAAATGTTGGAGAGGTTGTGGAGAAACAGGTACCCTCATTCACTGCTGGTGGGAATGCAAACTGGTGCAACCTCTATGGAAAACTGTATGGAGACTCCTCAAAAAATTAAAAATAGAAATACCTTATGATCCAGCTATCCCACTATTGGGTATCTATCCAACGAACCTGAAATCAACAATCCAAAGAGGCTTATGCACCCCTATGTTTATTGCAGCATTATTCACTATAGCCAAAAAGTGGAAACAACCCAAGTGTCCGTCGCCTGATGATTGGATAAAGAAGATGTGGTATATACATACAATGGAATAATACTCAGCCATAAAAAAAGACAAAATTTTCCCATTCACAATATGGATGGACCTGGAGAGTATTATGTTAAGCAAAATAAGCCAGAGAGAGGACAAACACTGCATGATTTCACTCATATGTGAAATATAAACTAACACACAGACAGAGAGAACTGTTTGGTGGTTACCTGGGGAAGGTGAAGGGAAGCATTTATATGGTGATTGACAAACAATAATGTACAACTAAAATTTCACATTGTTATAAACTATTAAGACATCAATTACAAAGAAAAGGTTACAAAATATCTTGGCTGTGATATTCGCATCCTGGTTACGTAGGAAAACATCCTTGTTCTGAAGAAATATAAACTGAAGTATTTAGGGGTGACGTGTCATGATGTCTGGAACTTATTTTCAAGTATTTCAGCAAAACAAAAGAATTTACAGAGAGCCGTGCTGTCTGACACAGTAGCCACTAGCCATATGTAGCTATTTACACTTACATTTAAATTAATTCATCATAAATAAAATTAAAAATTCAGTTCCTCAGTTACACTAGCCACATTTTACGTGCTCAGTAACCACATGTGACCAGTGGTTACAGTATTGGACAGCACAGGTATAAAACATCTCTATCATCTCAGAAATTTCTATTGGCCAGTGCTGATAGAGAGAGAGATAAAGCAAATGTAGTAAATGTTAGCAAATGGTAAATCTTGGTGAAGCATATAGAGATGTTTCTTGTATTATTCTTTCAACAGAGAGATAGTAATGACGTGGCAAAGAATTCCCAAAGCGCCACATGAATCCAAGTTCTTTGGAAACTTCCAGATCCTTGTCCCAACAGTCTGTTCTGCTTGTTAACACATTGTTCCCAGCATCCTCTCCCTGAAATGAGGTATTCACACAGTATACAATGCTCTTTGTGCCCCTGTTCATTCATGTCTCTTGGAGAGGTCATACAGGGTAGCGGGTTTGTAGCTAGCTAGACTCAAGTTTAAATTCCTGCTCTGTTGCTTAATTACCTGTGTGACCATGGTGACTTTACTTAATCTCTGAGCCATAGGTCTCTCACCTATAAAATGAAGTTGAGAATAGTAATCGCCTCTTGCCTTGTGGAAGGCTTCTTGCTTTGGTCCTAGCATCCTAGCACAAAGCGAATATTTATTACAGGCAGCTAGGATTGTTCTAGGGTGCAGGGGAGATGGATTGGCTGAGAATGCAGGTTAAACCTCGTGGCTTATTCCCTCAAGCAGTTTCCAGTCTAAAACGGAGGGCAGCCATCCGCTGGGGGAGCAGGATAGCTGTGCTGGCAATTGAGGGCTTCATTTTATCAGCAACAAAAAAAAAGAACAAGTGTCCTGAGTATTTAATAAAATTAAGTGTGCCCCTATGCTGGCATTAAAGAGCCCTTAATTTCTGGAAAGATGGAGCTAGGTTGCCAGGAGTTGTGGTTTTTAATCCCCTTACATGGCAATTCTACATCAGTCCCTGTGTCTTTTCTTTTGACACTGTGCAGGTTTGTGAAACCCCAAGTCTGGGAACCACTGACTCAAAGGACACTTGAGCACTTACTATGTGCCAGGGACATTGTGAAGGAGGGACAATGAGCAGAGAGAGCCAAGCCTAGTAGTCCATAAATTGAATTCACCCAGGCATTTGCATGTTTATAACCAGTCAGCCTAGCAGTAGACATTTGCCTCTGCAAGCAAGTTCCTGAGAAGGCATTTGCATTATCTTTCGCTTGTTTCCTGGAGTGTTTCTCCAGGGGTGGCGTTTCCTTCCTGTGCCTGCCTGCTCTTTGTTACCCAGATCTGGAACAGAGAAGGGAAAGGGTGAAGTGAGGTTATGCATGGTGGAAGAGAGGCCAGGTAGGAAGGGAGGGGCTGGGCTGGACCCCTAGGGGTGCTGGGTTGCCCTCTTTCAAAGGGAGACTGCAGGAAGGCTCAGCATCCCATCCTGCTGCTTTCTTGCTTTGTGACCCAGGGCAAGTCACTTCACCTCTCTGAGCCTGCATTTTTCTCATCCTTTAAAATGACCTCTCTTCCCAGTGTTGGATAGTTTCTACTCTTATGCTCAAGTTTAAGGCTCAGTTTCCTCAGCTGTAAAATGGACATAAAATCATTCCTACCTCATAGCATGGAGGTGAGGATTAACACTTAGCACAATTCCTGGCACATAGTAAGTGCTCAATAAATGCTAGCTGATATCGGCCATTAGCTCTACTACAGTTCTACAATCCCCTATCTGCAATCTGAAATTCATAAGGCTCTGAAAACTCAGAGTTATTTTATTTTATTTTTTTGCAGGGGAAGATTCTCCCTAAGCTAACATCTGTTGCCAATCTTCCTCCTTTTTCTTCCTTTTCCCCCCTCAAAGCCCCAGTACATAGTTGTGTATAGTTGTAAGTTCTTCTGGTTCTTCTGTGTGAGCCGTTGCCACAGCATGGCTACTGACAGATGAGCAGTGTCATTCCATGGCCGGGAACCAAACCGGGGCTGCCAAAGCGGAGTACACCAGACTTTAACCACTAGGCCGTCAGGGCTGGTTCTGAAAACTCAAAGAGTTTGGAAGTTTGCCACCAAAACTCATTTGATGCCAAAACCTGATCTGAGCTGATGTTAAGCTATTTATACTCTTAATGGGATAACCCATTGATTATGAACATATTAATGTAGTTGATTACTAGCTGTGGCCCCAGAATATGCACCAAATTACCTTTGTAAAATCTGAAAAATTCTGAATTCGGAATCACCTCTGGCCCCTAGAGTTTTGGGTAGAGAACTTAGAGCTTGTGGTAGGGGCGATATGATAAACACATAAAATAATACTGTGGTCAAAGCCAGGGCTTGCTGTGTGCAGGGAGTGAGGAGACCCCTTGGTGCTGCAGGAGCCTTAGAGGTGAGAGAGAAGGGGGACCCGGGAGGACCTACCAGAGGGGGTGTTGGTGACAACAGAAACTGACTCTGGGTGATTTAAGCAGCAAGAGAACCTGTTGGAAGGCTATTGGATTCGTTCCAGGGTATGGGTAGGTAAGAGAACCAGGCTCAGAAGCTTCAGGGCCAAGAAGCCACCAAAATCACCCACAGAACTGGTCAGGTAAGTAATAGCCAAACCCCAAAGCCCCGGCCTGCAGTGACAATCCTGACCCACGCTAGCACCAGATTAGGGAGGCGACTTCCAGCCCACTTGCTGCCCCCATGGGGCACTGTCTTTCAGTCCCTGCTTCGAATTCAGTCTGGAATGGGAACATCTGATTAGCAGAACCAAGGTCACATGACCATGCCCAGGCTGCAAAGGAAGCTGGGAAAACAAACATCTGGAGACTTGCTTATTTAAAAAAAAAAAAATTACTGATATCTTAATAGTTTATAACACTGTGGAGTTTTAGTTGTACATTATTGTTTGTCACCATGTGGATGTATCCCTTCACCCTTGTGCCCACCCCCCACTCCCCACCCCCCTTCCCCCTGGTAACCACCAATCAGTTCTCTCTGTCCATGTGTTCATTTATATTCCATATATGAGTGAAATCATGCAGTGTCTGTCCTTCTCTCTCTGGCTTATTTCACTTAACATAATACCCTCTAGGTCCTTCCACGTTGTTGCAAATGGGACAATTCTGTCTTTTCTTATGGCTGAGTAGTATTCCATTGTATATATATACCACATCTTCTTTATCCAATCATCAGTCGAGGGACACTTGTGTTGCTTCCACTTCTTGGCTATAGTGAATAGTGCTGCAATGAACATAGGGGTGCATAAGCCTCTTGGGATGGTTGATTTCATGTCCATTGGGTAGATGCCCAAGAGTGGGATTGCTGGATCATAAGGTATTTCTATTTTTAATTTTTTGAGAACTCTCCATACTGTTTTCCATAGAGGCTGCACCAGTTTGCATTCCCACTAGCAGTGAATGAGGGTTCCCGTTTCTCCACAACCTCTCCAGCATTTGTTGTTTTTTGTCTTGGTGATTATAGCCATTCTAACGGGTGTCAGGTGATATCTTAGTGTAGTTTTGATTTGCATTTCCCTGATGATTAGTGATGTTGAACATCTTTTCATGTGTCTGTTGGCCATCTGTATCTCTTCCTTGGAAAAATGTCTGTTCATATCCTCTGCCCATTTTTTGATCGGCTTGTTTGTTTTTTTGTTGCTCAGTTGTATGAGTTCTTTATATATTACAGAGATTAATCCGTTGTCAGATAAACGATTTGCGAGTATTTTCTCCCAGCTGGTGGGTTGTCTATTCATTTTGATCCTGGTTTCATTTGCCTTGTAGAAGCTCTGTAGTCTGATGAGGTCCCACTTGTTTATTTTTTCTTTTGTTTCGCTTGTCCGAGTAGACATGGAATCTGAAAGGATCCCTTTATGTCCAATGTCAATTAGTGTACTGCCTATATTTTCTTCCAGGAGTTTTATAGTTTCAGGTCTCAGTTTCAGGCCCTTAATCCATTTTGAATTGATTTTTGTATATGGCGATAGGAGATGGTCTACTTTCATTCTTTTGCATGTTGCTGTCCAATTTTCCCAGCACCATTTATTGAAGAGACTTCCCTCTCTCCATTGTATGTTCTTCGCTCCTTTGTCAAAGATTAGCTGTCCATAGGCGTGTGGTTTTATTTCTGGGCTTTCAATTCTATTCCATTGATCTGTGTGTCTATTTTTGTACCAGTACCATTCTGTTTTGATTACTATTGCTCTATAGTATATTTTGAAATCAGGGATTGTGATGCCTCCAGCTTTGTTCTTTTTTTCAGGATTGCTTTAGCTATTCAGGGTCTTTGGTTGCCCCATACAAATTTCAGTATACGTGGTTCTATTGCCGTGAAGAATGACATTGGGATTCTGATTGGGATTGCATTGAATCTGTAGATTGCTTTAAGTAGAATGGACATTTTAACTATATTTATTCATCCAATCCATGTGCATGGAATATTTTTCCATTTCTTTATGTCTTCCTCGATTTCTTTCAATAGTGTCTTATAGTTTTCATTGTATAGGTCTTTTACCTCCTTGGTTAAATTTATTCCCAGATATTTTTTTTTTTTTTTTTTTTTTTTTTTTTTTGGTGAGGAAGACCAGCCCTGAGCTAACATCCGTTGCTAATCCTCCTCTTTTTGCTGAGGAAGACTGGCCCTGGGCTAACATCGTGCCCATCTTCCTCTACGTTATATGGGACGCCACCACGGCATGGCTGACAGGCAGTGCGTCGGCGGGCGCTCGGGATCCGAACCCGCGAACCCCGGGCTGCCAAGCGTGGACGAAACCGCTGCGCCACCGGGCCGGCCCCTATTCCCAGATATTTTATTCTTTTTGTTGCAATTGTAAATGGGATTGTCTTTCTGAGTTCATGAAATTAAAGGAAATTTTCATCGTTAGTGTATAGAAATGCAACTGATTTTTGTAAGTTGATTTTACACCCTGCCACTTTACTGTAGTTGTTGATTGTTTCTAGTAGTTTTCCAATGGAATTTTTTGGGTTTTCTATGTGTAAGATCATGTCGTCTGCAAATAGTGAGAGTTTCACTTCTTCATTGCCTATTTGGAGTCCTTTTATTCCTTTTTCTTGCCTAATTACTCTGGCCAGAACTTCCAGTACTATGTTGAATAAGAGCGGTGAGAGTGGGCATCCTTGTCTTGTTCCTGTCCTCAAAGGAATGGCTTTCAGTTTTTCCCCATAGAGTAGGATGTTAGCTGTAGGTTTGTCATATATGGCCCTTATTATGTTGAGGTACTTTCCTTCTATACCCATTTTGTTGAGAGCTTTTATCATAAATGGATGCTGGATCTTGTCAAAAGCCTTTTCTGCATCGACTGAGATGATCATGTGGTTTTTATTCTTCATTTTGTTAATGTGGTGTATTACGTTGATTGATTTGCAGATGTTGAACCATCCCTGTGTCCCTGGTGTAAATCCCACTTGATCGTGGTGTATGATCTTTTTGATGTATTGCTGTATTCGGTTTGCCAATATTTTGTTGAGGATTTTTGCGTCTATGTTCATCAGTGATATTGGCCTTTGTTAAGGTGGGCTTCTATTGCTATGAATTTCCTTCTCATGATCCCTTTTGCTGCGTCCCATATGAGTTGGTATGGTGTATTTTCTTTTTCATTTGTCTCTAGATAGCTTTTGATTTCTCCTTTAATTTCATCAATGACCCATTGGTTGTTCAGTAGCATGTTGTTTAGTCTCCATATCTTTGTTCCTTTCCCAGTTTTTTCCTTGCAGTTGATTTCTAGTTTCACAGCATTATGATCAGAAAAGATGCTTGTAATGATTTCAATCTTCTTAAATTTATAGAGGTTTGCCTTGTTTCCTAATATGTAGTCTATCCTTGAGAATGTTCCATGTGCACTGGAGAAGAATGTGTACTCTGCTTTTTTTGGGTGGAGTGCTCTGTATATATCTATTAAGTCCATCGCGTCTAGTTTTTTGTTTAAGTCCGTTATTTCCTTATTGACTTTTTGTCTGGATGATCTATCCATTGATGTAAGGGGGGTGTTAAGATCCCCTACTATTATTGTGTTATTGTTAATATCTCCTTTTAGGTTTTTTAGCAGTTGTTTTATGTACTTTGGTGCTCCCGTTTTGGGTGCATAGATATTTATAATTGCTATGTCTTCTTGGTGAAGTGTCCCTTTTATCATTATATATTGCCCTTCTTTGTCTCTTATTACCTTTTTTATCTTGAAATCTACTTTGTTTGATATAAGTATGGCAACTCCTGCTTTCTTTTGTTTGCCATTAGCTTGAAGTATCATTTTCCATCCTTTTATTTTGAGTCTGTGTTTGTCTTGAGAGCTGAGATGTGTTTCCTGGAGGCAGTAGATTGTTGGATCTTGGTTTTTAATCCATCCCGCCACTCTGTGTCTTTTGATTGGAGAATTCAATCCGTTTACATTTAGAGTGATTATTGATATATGAGGGTTTAATGTTGCTATTTTATTGTTCATTTTCTGGTTCTTTTGCATTTCCTTCATTTCTTGTCACATGTGTTTCAGACTGCAAATTCAGTTTGGTATTTCTGCATGCTCATTCTCTTAATTTTCTCTTTATTTGTCATGTGTGGTTCTCTTCTGGTTATTTGTTTAGTGGTTACTGTGAGGTTTATGTAAGAGATCTCCTGGATAAGATAGTACATTTTCAGATGCCTCCTGTTTCCTTAGGCTGAGTCGATTCAATCCCTTTCCTCTTCCCCTCCTTGTTTGTTGTTGTCACTACTTATTCCATCTTGTGTCGTGAGTGTGTGTTTCCAGTGATGAGCTCGAATTAATTTTTGATGTTATCCAACTGTAGTTTGTTCTGGTTTAGTCTCCTTGCTTTTCTCCTTGCTGAAATCTTTGTATCCCCTTTCTCATTTGTTTTTTTTTAAGGCCTAAGGGCCTTCTTGAGCATTTCTTGTAGTGGGGGTCTTGTGGTGATGAACTCTCTTAGCTTTTGTTTATCAGGGAGAGTTATTATTTCTCCTTCATATTTGAAGGATATTTTTGCTGGATAAAGTATTCTTGGCTGAAGGTTTTTGTCTTTCATGATTTTGAATATATCATTCCAGTCTCTCCTAGCCTGTAGAGTTTCTGTTGAGAAATCAGCTGAGAGCCTGATGGGGTTTCCTTTGTATGTCATTTTGTTTTTTTGTTTAGCTGCCCTTAATATTATTTCCTTGTCATGGAATCTTGTCAAATTTGCTACTATGTGTTGTGATGATTGTTTATTCCTGTTTATATATTTAGGTGACCTATTGATTTCATTCACTGTTATTTCCATCTCCTTCCCTAGGTTAGGGAAGTTTTCAGCTATTATTTCTTTGAACAAGCTCTCTGCTCCTTTTTCTTATTCTTCTCCTTCTGGAATACCTATTATCCTTATGTTGCTTTTCCTCATTGAGTCTGACATTTCTCAAAGAATTTCTTCATTTCTTTTTAGTCTTAGCTCTCTCTCCTCCTCTATCTGGAGCCTTTCTGTGTGGCTATCCTTGATGATGCTAATTCGTTCCTCCATATTGTCAGTTCTGTTCTTTAAAGAATCCATTTTTTCCACTATCTCGTTGATTTTGTTTTTCATCTCCAATAATTCTGTTTGGTTTTTCTTTATGGTTTCAATCTCTTTTGTGATGAAATCCCTGAATTTGTTGATTTGTTTCTGTGTGTTCTCTTGTATTTCGTTGAGTTTGTTTATGGTAGCTATTTTGAATTCTTTGTCATTCAGGTTATCGAATTCTGTGCCTTCAGGGTTGGTTTCTGGGTGTTTGTCATTTTCCTTTTGGTCTGTAGACATAACAAATCTTTGCAAGGATCCCCCGCCTTACTTTTTCCTCTCATCTTGAAGTTGGTCTTGCAGTTTCCACCTGCTGCCACTGGATGGAGATCACGAGTGGTGTGCTCTGCGCCTGCTGAAGTCCCCGGAGGGATTATGCTGAAATGCAGGGCGTGTGGGGGGAGGGGTTCTCTCTTTCTCCTGCTCAACCCAGGAGTTTCCTTTCTGGCTCTCTTGGGGTGTTTGCCACACCCCTGAAACAGTCTGTCATCGCTTCCCAGTGGAGATCTCTTGACAGTCTGTGAGAGCACTTGGAGGGCGATTGTTTTCCCCACAGAGGGCCGTCCCTCCCCCCTCTATCTGCGAGCCACACTGTCTGTGCCGATCGATTGGGGAAGGGGAGTAAATCTTCTTACCTCTCCTCACGTCCTTTGGGGCTTCCCGTGTCTCCACCGTCCGATGTATGGCAGCAGGTGTTTCTTAAAAGTCCTTTGTAGTGTTTGCTTGACCTCTGTTGGAATGCGAATCATGTTTTTGCTGTGTCTTAGGGGGCAGAGATTCAAAGAGGGTATCTCACTCTGCCATGATGCTGGCATCACTCCAGGAATCTGGAGACTTTCTTTTAAAGTGGGAGGGAGTTCTGCCTTCTGCCATGACTCCTAAGGAAGGGATTCCTCTAGAATAGAAAACAGGGTTCAGATGCCAGGCAGCCAAAACAAATAAGAACAGGCAGAGGCTCATAGCAACATTTTCCCAGAGGAGGGGTTAATTCTACCCAGGCCTTGAAGAATGATCAGACTTAGGCTGCAAGGGATGATGAAGGGAGGAGGGGTTCAGACCAGGGGCCTACGTGTCTTACTAGAGGATGCTGACTAGATGACAGTCACTGAGCTAAGCACTTTCTCCTCATTTAATCCTCACAACTTCAGGAGGCAGGGACATAAACTTATGTCCATTTGCCCAAGGTCGTACAGCTAGAAGTTGGCAGAGCTGAGATCTGAATGCAGGCAACCTGACACCTGGCCCATAACTCCTATGCTACACAGGAAATAGGATCCATATTGAGTGCCTACTCCTATCAATTGATAGTGGCTGCTTGGAGCCCTGTGGTGACAATAATTCTGAGGTTGTCTCTGGTGTGTAATGTAAAAAGGGCTATGATCAATTAGTGATGTCTTTTAAACAAATTTGACCTAAGAACTCAAAATTCACATGTTTTCAAATGAACATGCAACATTTTATCAAAATCAACCATACACTGGGCCGTAAAAAAGACTCAACGTGTTTCAAAAGATTGAAATTATTCAGATGATATTCTCTAACCACAAAGGAACTGAACTATAAATTAATAACAAAGAAAAATAGAAAATCCCTAACTTCTGGAAATTAAACATTACACTAGTCAAAGAAGAAATCAAAATGGAAATAAAAAAATATTTTTAACTGAATGATAATGAAGATATGGCATATCAAAACTTGTGGGATGCAGCTATCACAGTTCTTAGAGGAAAATGTGTAGCCTTAAAATGCATATGGTAGAAAAAGAGAAAGACTTGAAAAATTAATGATGAAAGCACCCATCTCAAGAAGCTGAAAAAGAACAGCAAATCAAACCCAAGGGAAAAAAGAAAATAGCAAAGGTAAGAGCAGAAACGCAAATCAACAATGCTAAAAGTTGGTTCTTTGAAAGGATTAATAAAATTGAGCAAGTCATATCTACCATAGGCAAGGTATTGGGGGAATGACAGAACATGTGCTGGATAGTTCCTGTTCTTGGAACCCTCTGCCTTTTATATGGTATATGCTCATAAAAGTATCATTTAAATTGAACTTGAAAATAAATAAATAAATAAATTGAATTTGAACAAGGGCAGAAAGACACTGAGTGTTTGAGAGATGATGGGTAATTCAGTTAGGTTGGAGTTAAAATACTATAAGGGAGATGAATTAGTCTGGACTCTGTTGTAAGTGACAGAAGCCCAAATCAAATTGGCTTAAGCAAAGAAGAGACTTTGCATAACTGAAAAGTCCAGGGGGAATTCTGGCTTTAGGCACAGCTGGCTCTAGGTGTTCAAATGGTGCTGTAGGAATGGCTCCTGTGTTTTTTCTCCTCTTCCTCCTATATTCATTGAATTCTCAGGCAGACTCTCCAGCCTAGGCAGGGAGGGCAGTGGGCTACTCAAAGGTTCTCATGGTGATGGCAGAAGTGCAAGAGGACAGACTCAACTGCTTAAGCACATTTCAGGCATCTACATGTATCTCACTTGCCAACACAAAACAAGTCACATGGCCAAACCCAAAGTCTAGGGCTGGGGAAATTCTCTCTCCCCATTCTGAGGCTGTGACAGGGATATAGAGTGAAAAATTGGGACCATTATTTAATCTACACAGATACTACCTCAGTATCTTTCTGGGTCATAGGGTACATGCATGCTTAATTTCACTTCTGTGCTGCCAGATTGTTCTCCAGCATGGCTGTACTGGTCTACGTTCCCACCAGCAGTTCATAAAGGTGGGTGTTTCTCTAAATCCTCACTAATGCTCAGCATTATCCAACTTTTTTGGTTTTGCCAGCCTGATGGATGTGAAATGGCATCTCAGTGTTGTTTTACTTTGTGTGTCTCTGATTACATATGCATCTAAGCAGCTCTTCATGTCTTGTTAGTCATTTGGATGTCCCTTCCGTGAGTCGCCTATTCATATCCTTTGCTCATTTTTTGTCATGTTTTGGTTGCTTTTCTTGTTGGTTTGCAGGATTTCCATGTATATCTAGATATTAATCCCTTGTCAGCTTTAGACACTGCAAACATCTTTTACAAGTCAGTTTTCCATCTGTTAATTCTGTTTATAGGGTCCTTCACTGAATAGAAATTTTTGATAGAATCAAATCCTGCATTTCTTGCCTCTTAGCTTGTGCTTTTTGGGTCTAGTTAAGAGGCACTTCCGCCATCTCTAGATCACAAAGATATTCTACACTTTTTATCTTTCACATTTAGGTCTTTTGTACATCTGGAATCCACGTTTGTGGTGGTCAAGTGTAGGGAGCCAGTTTTCCCAATACCATCTACTAAAAAGTCTGCTCCTTCCTTCTTTGATTTATGGTGCCACGCTTGTTATATATCAAATCTATCTATCATCTCTCTCATCATCTATATTTATATCTATTTATCTATCTAGTTATATCTATATATCTGATAAGACAGCTTCTCCTATTTAGTGCTTTTTTTTACAAAGTTCACTTAGCTCTTTGTAGACTTCATTCTTTGATATATAATTTAGAACAAGGTGGTTGAGTTTCTCCAGAACAAAATCCATCTAGAATTTTGCTTGGGACTGTACTGAATTTGTAGACCAATTTGACAAGAACCAGCAACTTTATGATAAGTTGCCCTAACCATGAGTATGGAACAGATACCTATTTATGTCTTCCTTTACGTCCTCTAATAGAATTTTAAAAATTTCACCTTAGGGATCTTTTGCATTACTTAAATTAATTTCTAGATATTTTAATGTAAATTTTAGGTTTTTTAAATTTTTTGAAACAATCGCACACAGACAGAAGAATTGCAAGAACCGTACAAAGAGTTTTTTTCCTGAACCATTTGAGTTGAGGTTGCTGACCAGATGCTCCATCACTCCCACATACTTTATTGGCTGTTTATAAACAAGAACAGTCTTGTGCATAGCCACAATGTAACCATCAAAGTTGGGAAATTAACATTGATACATTACTACCATCTCATCCTCAGACCTCACTCAAGTTTCAACAATTGTCCAATAACATTCTTATGGCAAAAGGAATCACATGTTCAGACCACATCTTGCATATGGTTTTCATGTCTCTTTAATCTCCTTGAGTTTGGAACAGTTCCTCAGTCTTTCTTTGATTTACGTGACCTTGACACTTTTGAAGATCATAGGCAAGTTATTTTACAGAATGTCCCTCAGTTTAGGTTTGTCTGACATTTCCTCATAATTGGATTCGGGTTATGCATCTTTGGCAGGAACATCACAGAAGTGATGCCACATTCTTCTCTTGACATCCTATCAGATGGCACACAATTTCAATTTGTCCCGTTGCTAATTTGTTTACTTTGATCACTTGATTAAGGTGATATCTGCTAGGTTTTGCCATTGTAGAGTTACTCTTTTTCCCTTTGTGATTAAAAGTGTTTTGTGGGGGCCAGCCTGGTGGCATAGTTGCTTGGCTTCAGCGGCCTAGGTTTGCGGGCCCGGATCCTGGGGCGTGGACCTACTCGCTGCTAATCAAGGCACGCTGAGGCAGCATCCCATGTACAAAAAAATAGAGGAAGATGGGCACGGATGTTAGCTCAGGGCCAATCTTCCTCAGCAAAAAGAGGAGGACTGGCAACAGATGCTAGCTCAGAACCAATCTTCCCCACCAAAAAAAAAAAAAACAGTGTTTTGTGGAGAATTTCTTTAAAATTATGTAACTATTCTATTTTCATCAAACTTTCAGTTTATTCATGCATTTATTTATAGCAATATGGACTCATGGCTTTCTATATTATTCAATCTGTTATATCATTATTTATTGTGCTCTTAAATTGTCCCATTTTTGTCTAGTGGGAGCCCTTTCAAGTTGGACATGTCTTTTTGACTTGTCCTCATCATTCTTTGAGCAATTCCTTGCCTTCTCTTGAAACAACACAATCTAGGCTCATTTTTTCATTCTCTGGCCCAATCCTGGAATCAGCCATTCATCCAAGGTGACCTGGTTCCTTTTAGTGGAGAATGGTATTTAGAAGCCAAGGTCTGAGGACTAGGTGTGCTCATTGCTGCTGGAGTATCACTGCCCCAGGCCCTGTCAGTGGACAGAGCTAGAGACTGTATGTCACTCTCTTCACCCGGCTTGGGCTCCAACATCTCATGTCAAGCTCCCTCCCTGCTGGATGCCCTCCTCACCCACTTGGACCCCAATACCCCACACAGGCTGCCCCTCTGCACAGATGTCACCTTATTGTGCCACACCTAATGGCTTCAGGACTGAATTTTTTGGAAAGGGAAGAGAAAAGAAGAAAAAAGAAGAGGAACCTAATTCTCTAGATACTTTAGTATTCCATTTTCCTTTATATTTTCTAGCTGGTTATTGTTGATGTGGAAAAAATGCTATGAATTTTTATAGGTAGGTTTTTACCTGGTAATTATTGCATTGGTTTTCTAGGTAGATGACTCTACAGTCTGCAAGTAATGGCAGTTTACTTCTTATCTTTCAATCCTTACATTTCCTTGGCTTTTCTTCATAATGTCAGGTAGAACCCCAGGCTAAGTTAAATAGTAGCTGTGATATCAGGAGTCTTTCAGTTGTTTCTGATCTTCGAGGCACCTAAATGTTGTCCATTAAGAATAGATTTGCTCTAAATTTTTGGCATCTATTTTTATCAAATTTTGTAAGTTCTTTTCTATTCCTAGTTTAAGAATTTTTTTAAATCATAAATTATTGCTGAAGTTATGAAAAGCCTTCTGTGTGTACGTTGCCTACAATGAAATAATCATGGGGTTTTCTCCTTCAGTCTGTTCGTTAACATGGAAAACTTAATGGATGAATTTTCTGATGGTTAGTTCTTCTTTCCTACCTGTGATAAACCTCATTTGGCCGTGATTTAAAAAAAAAATAGGATTCAGTTAGCCAATATTTTATTTAGGATTTTCATCTTCGGGTTCATGGGTGAAAGGAATCTGTGATTTTCTTTTCTTGTCTTGTTTATTTTTCTAATTTTGAAAGTAAGATTATACCACGGCATAAAATGTGTTAAACAATTCCCTCCCCCATGTTTTTTTCTGATGCCCCTGCTTAGAGTTGGGATTTTGATACCCAGAGAGAGGGATGGTTTTGACAAAGATCACACAGAGCGGGTGACATTTTCTGTCCTGGGAAAGATCCCTCTTGGAGACGTCCCCCAACCTGGGCTCCTTTGTGCTCCAGCCACTGCCTGGTTATGTGCACTTACCACGGCCAATTTGGGACAAGAACACCGGGGTCTTGGGTTCTTTGCCATAAGACTTTGCCTCTATGACCTGTGTGTTCATTTCCTCCTCCGTAAAATGGGGGTTTGGGATCAGGCAACCCTGAGGACTGTTCTATCCCCAGCAGTTGAGGCCTTTGTCATTCTCAGATACCCTCCTGCGGTTTTAGGCCAAGCTTCAGGGCACAAATAGAACCTGGGGAAAAAGGGAAATAGTTGGAAAGAGCATTGTCCACAAAGGCAGTCATGGCCCTGTTTGTAATCCCAGCGCTGGCCATGCTTGCAGCCTGGTGCAGATCTCCACGTCTGAGAGCACAGGCTCTGGGTGATACGTCCACTGAGACCACAGGCAGGGGAGTGAAAGGACCTGGGAGAAGGAGAAGGAGGAAGAAGAGGCTGCCTCACCACCTACTGGCAGTGGAGTCAAGTCTGGAGGGGCACGGGCCCCACCACAGGACCTCCCTGTTCTTCAGAGGCCTCCTCCGGGCAGAGGAGTGCCTGAGGCCAGGTGAGGCCAGCTCAGCCTGGCTCTGGCTGCTGGGTCTGGGACTCGACCAGAAGGCTGCATCTGGGCCCTGACTCTCTGGGAGGCCTGACTGGTTCTCCCTGTCCCTCCTCCCTCGGGACCTCCACCATGCTCCAACTCCCAACCCCAAATCCCAGCCTGAACTCTGCCCTTTCAGGCCCTGCACAATTCCCTCTCCTTCCCCAGACTTACCTAGAACATCCCCAGAACATCTTGGCCACCCAGCACAGTTCTGCTTTGGGCCCAGGGAAGTAGCTAGTATGAATCTCTTTCCCTCTTGAATCGTCCAGGCTGCTGCTCCTCTCTGCCCACAAAGCTGTCCTGACTATTCCCAGGGACACTCCATGAGCCTTCACCTACCTGCTCCTCACCGCACCTGAGCTGGGGCTGCCTGCTGGCCTGGGCCCCCTCCAGCTGGCCTCATTGCTCCCTTGGGTACCACAATCTGAAGGCTTGCACCAAGTCCTTCCCTGCATGAACATGCTGCCCCCTGCTGGTCTGTCTGTTATAAAACCTGAATGGCTTTCCAGGCCCAGGGATGCTGGGGGAGCCATGCTTGCTGTGTTCTTACCACAGTTGTAAGCACTTAACACACTTTACCTAATCGAATCCTATGGCTACTCTATGAGGTAGGTCCTGTTATTATGCCCATTTCACAGATCGAAAACTAAGACACTAGAATAGTAAGCCACTTAACTAAGGGATAGCCAGTTTTGAACCCAATACAATTGGTAATAAGAATGAGAGCAGCTCATTAACCCAGCTCCTCCTTAGGATTCAGAACCACAGTAGGCTCTTTAAATGCAGTCTTCTTAAACCTTCCCTCCCATTTTCCACAACCTGGTATGTCAAAGGTTGTGCATTTGCCCCATACCTCCAACCCCTCCCACAAGCTAGGCTTGCATGGCCTCCCCCCAACAGGTGGGGACCCTCAAACTGCCCCAAAATGTGCCAAACTCCCCACACCAGCTGCCTGCCTCAACTTCCCTCCACTACCCACCACAGGCCAGTCTGCCCAGTCCTCTGGGTCCCATTCCTTCCTGTCTTCAACTAATTATCCCTCTCTCTCCAGCACAGTCCACCCCCCCCCCCGCCATCCAGACCTTTCCCCAACACATTGAAAATGCTTAAGTCTTTCTCATCTTAAAAATATAAGCAAACAGGGGCTGGCCCGGTGTCGTAGTGGTTAAGTGTGCGCTCCGCTTCAGCGGCTTGGGGTTCGCAGGTTCGGATCCTGGGCGCAGACCTATTCACTACTCATTAAGCCATGCTGTGGCAGCGTCCCGTATGCAAAATGGGGGAGATTGGCAGTGGATGTTAGTTCAGAGCTGATCTTCCTCATCAAAATATATACATATATTTATAAGCAAACAAAAAACCTCCCCCACCCCTTTGACTCAAGTTACCCTCCTATCCTCCTCGCAGCAAAAGTTCTGGAAAAGCTGTCTACACTCACTGTGCTCATTTCCTCGCTTCCTCCTCATTCTTCAGCCCAGGCCATTTTGGCTTTTGTCCACCAAGCGTCCTAAGGTCAGCACTCACTCCGTGTTACCAGACCAAGTGGACATTGTTCAGGCTCAGGACACTGATTTCTCCCTCAGGAGCACTCGATGCTGTTGGCAACAGCATCCTTCTGGAAACACTCTCACTTGTGTTTCTGGCTTCTGGTTCTCCTCCTACCTCTGGGGCCTCTCCTTCTCAGCCTCCTCTGATGGCCTGTTGTAATTTTTCTGGCCATTAAATGCTGGCGCTCCTCAATACTAGGCTCTAGATCCACATCTCTGTTCATCCTATTCTCTCTCTCCCCGTGGGTAATCTCATCCTCACCCACATATATGCTGACTCCCAAATATATACCCCTAGCCCAGGATATCTCAGCTCGGGGCAGTTTGGCCCTCAAGGGACATTCAGCAATATCTGGAGACATTTGTGGTTGTCACAACGAGGGAGGGATGCTACTGACATCTAGTGGGGAGAGGCCAGGGATGCTGCTGCACATCCTACAGTGCACAGGACAGGCCCCACGACATAGAACGATCCAGCCTCAAACGTCAACAATGCCGAGGTTGAGGACCCCTGGTCTAGCCTAGCCCTTCCTCTGAACCCCCGGTTGGTACATCCAACCGCCTATACCACATCTCCACTTGGGTGTCTCAAACATTCCTCAAATTCAACCTGTCCAAGTGGAATTCAGGATCTCCCCAGCCTGATTCTCTAACCTGCCCCACCTCACCCTGTTGCAGGAGCCACAAACCTGGGAGTCATCCTGGAAACCTCCCTCTCCCTCACCTCAATATCCAGTCCATCACCCATCACCAATGGGTACTGCCCGTTTTATCTCCTCTCCTCAGCATCTCTGCAACACCCCGCTCCAGGTACCATCATCTCTGGCAGAGGCTTTCATAAAAGTTTCCTATCTGGTCTCCTGGCGTTGTCCCAGGGGCCCCCTCCCATCTTTTCACCACACAGCAGCCAGAGTGGTTCAGATGCAGATCTGATTATGACATCTTCTTGTTTGAAACGCTAGTGGATTCCCAACGCTCTTTGGATCAAGACCCAAAAACCTGACACAGCCTGCATGGCCCACATGCTCTGGCCCCTGCCCATGCCCCACTCTGCAGTCCAACCACTGTGGCCCTATTTTTCAGTTCTTCAAATCCATCAAGCTCCCTCCCCCCACCCCAGAGCCTTTGCATACACTGTTCCCTGTCCTTCCCACTTCTGTTCCCTTCACTCAGTTAACTCCTATTCATCCTTTAGATCTCACCTCAGAGGTCATCTCCTTAGGGAGACCCTACATGACCCCAGAGTCTAGGTTAAATTCTATGATAAACCCTTTCACAGAGACATGTTTCTTTCCTGCAGGAGACTTAGTTCCGCTTGTAATTCACCTACTCATTCATGCGATGACTTGATTAATGTCTGTCTCCTGACTTGACTCTGTGCCCACCAGGGCGGAACCACATCTGTGCTTGCTCCCCAGCAGCCGGGCCCCTAGAGGGGTCAATCCAATCTTCCAAGGATAGAGTGAGTGCAATCTGATCTTTCACCTGGCCACATAGCACATCACACCAAGAAGAAACACCTGAGTCATCAGAAAGGTATTGCTTCCATTCCTTCCTTATTACAAAAGCAATCCATGCTTGTGGTGGAAAAATCCAAAAACACAACGAGGAAAGGAGGAACACAAAACACAAAAACGAAAGGAGGAAAATAGAATGCTACTGCAGATACTATTTTGCAAACTACTTTTGACCCTGAGCAATAAAACATGAACAATAGGTATAGACGAGAGTCAGGAGCTACATTTCTGTGATACCGTGTTTCCTGTATAACATCCCGTTGTATGTAAAGAGCATAGATTCTTTCTCAATGGATCTGTTGCATTCATATACCTGGGAAGCTTTTTAAAATACAGATTTCAAGCTCCACGCCCAGGAGGTTCTGATTTGGGAAGACTTGGGTGGCTCCCAGGTATTGCTACTTTTTAAATTTCCCCTGGAGATTTTGACGGACATGCCAGGGTCAGGAACCAACAACTGAACTAATCCTCTATTTTTGGCCACAGGGGAAGCATCCAACATGTGTTATTTCTAATTGTGCAGGAATGAGAATCCTTATGCCTGCCCTAGCAAGTGTCCTAAATTATTTCGGAAGGCTGATTCCCAGCGTGGCCTTGGGCATCAGTATTAGCCTGCCTGGGCCATACTGCCAAACTGCTTTGGCTTGTCAATCCCCTTTCCCTCAGTCGGATCTCTTCTCCTGAGCTAAGTCAATATTGACTCGATCTGGGAGGGTGACGCTGTGGGTGGGAGAAGCATGAATTTCATTTTCTTTACTTTATACCCTTTTGAATTGTTTGATTTTGTGATGACTGGCCTGTACTATTTTTGCAATTAAAAAAGAAAAGCTAATAGGATTATTCTGAAATGTCAAATGGGCTTCCAGCCCAGATCTTATTTTCTAAGCTTCAGACCCTGCTCTCCAGCGGCCTATTTGATATTCTCCCTAGGTTGTTGAACAGATTTTTTTTTTCCAAAATTGACACACGCATGAAAATTAACAGAGCCAGATTCTCATTCTACCCTCTTAAACCTGCTCCCCTCACCTTGTCCAGCTCAGTCAGTGGCACCTCCATTCACGCAGCTGCTTGGGACTGAAGCAGGGAACTCTCAGCGCCCTCTCCCTCAGCCCCACACCCACCTTTCCCAAGTCCTGCTGAGTCTGTCTGCAGATTCCAGCTCGCTCCACTTCTCTCCATCCCACCACCATCACCCTAGCCTGAGCCGCCTTCATCACTCGTCTGGACTGCTGCATGTCACCCCCAAACAAGCCGTTCTCCCTGCAGCAGCCAGAGTGGTTCTTAAAACCTGTTAGATCAAGACTCAGCCCGACTCAGTATGCTCGGATAACTTCCTGTCGTACTTAGGATGAAACTCAAATCTTAAAGATGGCCCACCAGGCCCCACGTGATGTGACCCGCCCACCTCTCCCGCCTTACCTCTCTCTGGGCTGTGACAGCTTGGCCCCCATGTGGCTCCATGAGAGGAGCTGCTTCCCGCCTAAATGCCTTCACACATCTCTGGAACATTCTTCTCCCCAAGCCTCACCTTCCCTTGGCTTTCAACTTGAATGCCCTTCTCCAGAAGGGGTTTCTCTGACCTAACTGAAGGTAGAGTCTCCCTCCGTCCTCTCTCACAGCTACTTGTGCTTCTTCAGCCTCCATTTGTAAAGATATGTTTAGGTGTGGGGTGTTGGCTGCCGTTGGCCCCACTCGCTGGAACGTAGGCTCCCTGAGAGTGGAGACCGACGTGGTTTGTTCACTGTGAACCCAGCACTAGCCCAGCTCCTGACACATGGTAGGTTCTCTGTACAGATACATCGAAGGCGTCGAAGGAGCAGAGGTAAACGTTATTCTCCCTATTTTAAAGGGGAGACAACAGAGGCCTGAAATGTAAAGGGAACTGCCTGATGTCACCCAGCAAGTCAGTAGAGCTCTGGGATCTCCCCTCGGCCTGCAGACCCTGGATGCAGTGCTCCCCCACCATCCCCACCGAGGCCACGTGACTTCCCCAAAGTCACTGTGTTAACAAAGTGGACACTGGATTCACACCCTGGCTTCTCCGTCTGTTCTTTCTACTACAAAAAACTGTAGTCCCTACGTTTTTATTGAGCACCTACTAAGTGCCACACACTGTGCTGGGAACCAGCAGACACATCCCTGCCCCCGGGAGCCCACCTCACTGTGGGAGTAGGCAGGAAACAAACACAGAGAAAAGCCCTGTAATAATTATGAATTCTGATAGTCTCAGAAACTTAGCAAAGTGTCCTAGGCATCATCCCTGACATTCCTCTATCTCCAAGCATCTGGAACTTTTTTGCGCCCCCAGCCCTTCCCCAGAGCCTCCCTAACTGGCTCACGCTGGCCCCTTTCCCAGGGCAGTCCCCTGGACCACGTTCCCAAGTGCTTACTTTGGGTCACCACCAGGGGGCAGCCGTGCTCCATCTCAGACTGTTCCTTGCCCGCCCAGCTTGGGACTCAGTTTCCACGGGAAGCTGACTTGGGGCGGGGAGGACGGGAGAGAAGGAGAAAGAGGGGAGAGAAGGGGACTAAAAGATGCCTGGGCTCAGCAGCTGGGTTATCTTAGGGAATCAGCTCTGTCCAGACCTAGGGAAGAGTTTCTCAATTGTTTTTCCTCCCCGGTCCTCCTCTTTCTTTACCATTTCATTTATTCAATAAACTTTTTAAACAGCTTTATTGAGATATAATTTACATACCATAAAAATTCACCCACTTAAAGTGTACAATACAATGATTTTTAGTATATTTACAGAGTTGTGCAACTATTACTGTGATCCAATTTCAGAACATTTTCATCCCCAAAAGAAGCCCTGTACTCATTAGCCATCACTCCCCAGCCCTCCACCCTCCACCCCCACCCCCGTTCCTCTCCCTCCCCAGCCCAAGGCAACCACTAATCTACTTTCTGTCTCTATAGATTTACCTATTCTGGACATTTCCTAGGAATGGAATCATAGAATATGGGGTCTTTTGTGACCAGTTTCTTCCACTTAGTATAATGCATTCAAGACTCATCTATGTTGTAGCACGTGTCAGTACTTCGTTTCTTTTTTCTTTTTTCTCCCCAAAGCCCCAGTAGATAGTTGTATGTCATAGTTGTGCATCCTTCTAGTTTCTCTATGTGAGACGCTGCCTCAGCATGGCTTCTGAACCTGTGAACCCCGGACTGCCAAAGTGGAGCGCTCGAACTTAACCACTATGCCACTGGGTCAGGCCTCCTTACTTCCTGTTTATTGCTGAAAAATATCCCATTGTATAGCTAGACCACACTTTGTCTATCCAACCATCAGTTGGTGGACATAGGGTTTTTTCTACTTTTTAGCTGTTATGAATAATGTGACTATGAACATTTGTGTACAAGTTTTTTTTTAATTGAGATATGTCACATACCATAAACTTCGCCCTTTTAAAAAATACAATTCAATGGTTCTTTGTACATTCACAAGTTGTGCAACCATCACCACTATCTAATTCCAGAACATTTCATTATCCCCAAAAAGACCCCATGCTCATTAGCAGTCACTCCCCACACTCCCCTCCCTCTGGCCTCTGGAAACCACTAATCTACTTTGTGTCTCTATGTATTTGTCTATTTGAGTCATTTCATAGAATTAAGTCATACAATATGTGGCCCTGTGTGTCTGGCTTCTTTTACATAGTATATATTTTTGAGATTTGTCTGCGCCATGGCGTGTATCAGTACTTCATTCCTTTCTGTTGCTGCATCATATTGCATCGCAATGATACACCACATTTTATTTATATATTTGTCAGCTGGTAGACATCTGGGTTGTTTTCCCTTTTTGTCAGTCATGAATAGCGCTGCTATGAACATTCATGAACAAGTTTTTACGCGGGCACGTGTTTTCACTTCTTTTGCATATTTACCTCAGAGTGGAATCGTTGGGTCAGATGGTAACTCTATGTTTCATCTTTTTGAGGGGCTGCCAAACTCGAAGTGTCTGCACCACGTTACATCCCCACCACTAATGTATGAAAGTTCTAATTTCTCCACATCCTCACCTTTTTGATGACAGCCATTCTAGGGGGTGTGAAATGTTATCTCATTGTTCACTCAGTGAATTTTTACTGAGCACCTGCTATTGCCAGGTCCTATTCCGGGTGCTGGAGATGTAGTAATAGGACAGAGATGGCCCTGCCCTCCTCGGGGCTCAGGGTCGACTATAGATTTAGATATTAAAGGAGCAATGAATACATTGATGAGACGAGTTCAGGAAGTGGTATGTGGTGTGAAGGCTTGAAACAGAGTAATGGATGGCGGGGCAGGGGCAGTGGTGGCGGAGCTGCATCATCCAGGGGACCAGAGAAAAGGGCCCCTCTGGGTAGGTGACATCTGTAAGGAGGAGCCACCCACTCAGCCCTGGAGGATGAACATCCTAAGTGCAGGAAGCAGCGGGGCATAGACGCTGAAACTGGATGAGTTTGGTGTTTTCTAGGAAAATCACCGAGAACAGTGTGGCTAGAACTGAGCGAGCAAAGGACAGAGGGGAGGAGAGGAGGCGGCAGAGGTGGGTGGATGTAGATCACTGAGGCCTCGGAAGGCTACCGTGAAGGGTTTGAATTTAATCCTGAGCTTGGCGAGAAGCCACTAAAGTTTTGAGAGCAGAGCATTTTCACTCTGAAAATCTCCCTCTTTCTGCGAGTGGAGAAGAGGCAAAGGCAGAGCCGGGAGACTGATGAGGACGCCATGACACAGTCCAGGGGAAGGATGGTGGAGGCTGGAGTGGAGGACCTGGGGCTGGATACGTTTGAAGGTAGAGCAAAACAATTTGCTGGTGGATTGAATGTAAGGGATGAAGAAAGAGAGACATCTTCTTCCTCTGGCCCTTCTTAGTCAGCAAATATGCGGCGAGACCTCAGTGTACTGATTCGACCCAGCGGATGCACGGAGACCAGGACAGATCCATCTCCTGCTTTGAGCCTGGAGACCCAGGACTCTCCCTGCGCAGGAAATTGCAGATGGTGGCCAGGCTTTGCCAAGCTCCTCTGGCATCCTGGGTCCTACCCTTGGCACTGTGGGGGCTCAGAAGAAGACCCTTATTCTTGCCATTAGGAATTCCAGCCTCGTGCCAGCCCTGCTCTAGCTTCTGCTGGTCATCCAGAGCATGCTGCCCAGTTCGTCTCCCCGAAGCCGTGCTCCCACCAGCTCAGAGCCCTGCAGTAGGCACCTGTGCCCTTCTAGTGTTTCCCAAACTTGAGTAATATAGAAACAGGCTCTCCAAAAGGAAGAAGATCCTCCAGGCCAGAGATTGTTGATTGGAATTATTTTTATTACGCTGATCCTTAAGACACAGAGCTGGGCACAAACCCTTTGGGCTCCCACGCAACCATAAAACCAAGTTACGAATGAAATACAAACACAGCTGCAAACCCAACAACATTCACATGAACGCCCTTGACGTGCCAGATGATGTGCGGAATCAGTCACCCCTTGCGATCACGAGGGTCTTACTGGCTGAGCCCGCGCTGTGTTTTGGTTTGCTTTTTATTTTTACTTCGGACTCCTACACTGCTGTGCGGGCTCACACAACCCGCCGGCTTCTTTTCCCATTCGGGCGGGGGGGGAAACCCCTCATAAGGCGAACATGGAGGCTTGTCATTCGGCCTCCCTTGCTGTGGGCATGTCCATCCCTCTGTTTTAAGCCCAGGACTATTCGAAGGACCATCACAGGCCCCCTGCATCCCCACCTGGGGAAGCGCCACCTTGCCCCTTATCAAACACATGAAAATGTACCCACACTCCACATCAAAAATAGTTTTTTGGCTATAAAAAGGAATTTATTTTTTGTAATTCTGCAATCAAAATTACTTTAATTAATAGGGTTTGTGTGTGTTGTGTGTGTGTTATTTTGGTTGCTCTTGTTCGTTACTTTAGAGTCATTAAAATTCTTTTTTCAGGTCTGGGCCCTTGGAATTCTCCCAGCCCAAGGGCTGAGTTCATGGCGCTGGAAAAGAAACCAGCCAAGCTGAGGTCTGCGTCTTTCTTTCCTCACCAGCCCGGGACAATTAAAGTGGGGCAGTCGGCGCCAGCCTGACCCCAAGCACAGACCAACATGGGCACTAAAATAGGGTTGGTGGCTCTGGGATATGAGGCCTGGGTCACTCAGAGGAGTCAGAATATGCTTGTACTCGTTGTTTTTAGATTATCACTAAAATGAAAGCCCCAAATTATAAAAACCATGGTGAAGCCCGATTCCTGGGAACACACCTGAGGCACCCCAGAGGCCAGAGACCCCAGTGTGAGGCCCCCATGGCCTTCAAGGTCAAGTTGCAGCTCCTTGGCCTGGTACTCAAGTCCTGTACATCATAGGGCTAGCTCCCCTTTCCAGAGCTGTTGCTTCCCATCACTCCCCTGTCCGGTCCCAAATGTGCCAGGAGCTTCTCCACAGCCAGCCTTGGCCCCACTGTTGTCTCTGCCCGGAATGCCCTCCCTACAGTTTTTTAGACTCTTTTACTTTTTTTTTTAAGTTTTAAAATATTGCACAGGTAATACATGTTCACTACAGGAAAATCAGAAAATATAGAAATAGGAGAATAAAAATAATCATCAGTGATCTTGTCACACAGAAATGATCATAATTAACTGATTATTTGCTCTCTCTCTCTCTCTGTATATATATATACTCTTCAGATTTCCGTTTTACCCAAGCATATATTTATATTAACAAAACGTAATGAATATTGTTTTCAAGTGAAGTATTGTAAGCAAACAAAACTATGGAGAATATATAACATACACTCATACTCATAACTGAGTTTTGACAAACCTTAACATTTTTAGCACGTTTGCTTCAGCTCTTTTAAAAAAAAAATAAATAAAACCTAACAGATATGGTTGAAGCTCCCCAGTGCCCCTTTGCAATCCCTCCCCTGTACCCCCGGAGTCAGTCTCTCTCAAAAGTTTGGGGTTTATCATTCCCATTCATGCTTTGGATATTGTTAAACTTCAATCAGATAGCATAGTTCTGCATATATCCTTCTGCAACTTGCTTTTTGGGTTTAACATCATGTTCCAGAGGCATGTTCATCTTCATCTGTGTCACCCTAGTTTGTTGATTCGTATTGTCATTCACGATTCCATGGAGTGAGCAGACCACAAGTTCTTTACCTAGTCCACTGATGATTGCTTTTGCCAGCCGTGCTACAGAACATTCTGGTACAAGTCTTCTTGCATATAAGAGCACAAATTTCTCTGGGATAAACACCCAAGATAGAATTGCTGAATTGTAGGGTACGTGCAATATCATAACCTTCCTTTTGCTTAACCACAAATCGTGAACATTTTTCCATTTCAATAAATATCCTACATCAATATACTTTTAATGGCTATAGAGATTCTGCCCCCAATTTCTCAACATAATTATGATAGGCATAATTAGTTTCTATTAAAACCTACTCTGTGAGGGAATATCTCTATAGCTATATTTTTTGTGCATGTCTTTATTTCTGCAGGAGAAATTCCTAAAGGTAGAATTTCTGGATCAAAAGGGATGTGTGTTTTCAAGACCAACTTCCCTGCGACTTCTTGAACTAACTGCTCCTTCTACCAGCTTCCACCTCCTACAGGGTAGGACGGTCTATTTCCCCAGATCTGGTCCATTATCTCCTTACAAGCATTTGCCTCTGGAAATCTTACCTGTCCTTACACTCTCACCTCTCCTACCCCTTCTTCTGCTCCCTCAGCCAAACTCTGGGCTACAGCCTCCTACAG
Source organism: Tapirus indicus (assembly GCA_031878705.1). Classification (NCBI taxonomy): domain Eukaryota; kingdom Metazoa; phylum Chordata; class Mammalia; order Perissodactyla; family Tapiridae; genus Tapirus; species Tapirus indicus. Next base: position 100,583,802 of record CM062924.1, on the reverse strand, counting down.
CCAGTAACAACTCTCGCACTGCATGCATCACTTTCCCATTTCCTTTTTTGTGGGTGATTTATCTTTCCCTCCAGATGTAAATGTTTTCATATCAAGAACTCTATTTTCTTCATTGTTATTCTTTCATAATTTATCCACCACCAAGTAACATTTACAACGTCCACAGTAAACTACACATACAGACTGTTAAATATACATATACGGAGCACTGGGAAATGTTTTATAAAAATATTCTGAGTCGATGAAGTTACTGCATTTCCATTTCATTCCACCTATCTGACATTTGTTGAGCAAGCTCTCTGCCACAGGAGCTGTGCTCGGCCTCGGGGAACCAGAGGCAAACAGGCTCAGTCCCTGCCCTTCAGGAGTTCACAGTCCACCGAATGCTGCTCTGAGCATCCTCTCAGCCAAGGCAAAAAGGGAAATATGATGTATTATCTCTGACTTGTGATTAAAGATAAAGGCCATATCAGCTTGTAACGACCCTTTACCCTAGTGTTAAAGTACAAGAAGGATTTGTCACATAAGTGCTGCTGTGTGGACCTACATTTTGGGCAATCTCTTTAGAAGACTTTTGCAGACAATACAGAGATGCTCCCCTACATATGGGGTTAATTCCTCCATCACCTTCCAGGAGAGCTGGGGGCAATCTATGAAGACATCATTTGGTAAAGGCCTTTCTGGGGGTGAGGGGCTCCCTCCAGTACAGCCTGGGTATAGTGTTTTGCAGGTTCAGTGTCAATCCCAGAGGACAGCCACTGGGTGCCTGACACAGTCTCCCTAGACTGTGATGAGCACCATGTCAGGCTCCTAGTGGGGGTTTCACCACCTGCCGATTCAGCTGGCGTTCGTTTACTTACTCATTTTATTGATTACTCTGTGCCAGGCTTTCGGGCCAAATCCTGGGGATAGTTTGGTAAATAAAAGACATGATCCCACCTCACACATGGCTGGTGGGAACACACAAGGATACAGCCCCTTCGGAAAACAGTTTGGCAGTTTCTTAAGAAGTTGGACATACACTTACCGTACAACCCAGCAATTCCACTTGTAAGTACCCCCCCTGGTGAAATGAACATGTGCATCCCCGTGAGGACTCACAGGCAAGTGTTCATAGCAGTACTATTCTGTAGATAAAGACAGGAAGCAATCCAAAAACCGAAAAGGTGAGTGGATGAGTAATTGTGGTCCATCCATGACATGGAATACTACTCAGCAATGAAAAGAAATAAACCCCCGATACACGCAACAACATGGAGGAAGCTCAGAGACTTTATGTTCAGTGACAGAAGCCAGACACAGAAGGTCACATATGTATGATTCCATTCCGGTGAAATTTCTAGGAAGGGCAAAACTAGAGAGACAGAAAGCAGATCCGTGATTGCCTGGGGCTGAGGTGAAAGCAGGGATTAACTGCAAATGGGGATGAGGGATCTTTTGGGGAGATGAAAGTTCTAAGGCTGAATTGTGGTGACGGTCATGCAACACTGTGAATTTACTAAAAATCATTGAATTATACACTTAAAATGGGTGAATTTTGTAGCATGTGAGTTATACTTCATAAAGAGATACAACAAAACAAAAAGACACAGTCCTTGCATTTGTGGGTTATAATCTAATTGAGGAGAAAGACAATAGAGAACTAATCAGGCAACTGAGCACAGAATTATAGATTCTGACGAATAGAATGAAGGCAATACAGCGGGTGGTGTGACGGAGGACAAGAAGGGGACCTCTTCAGGGCAGCCAGGGAAGGCCTGTCCTTAGAGGTGACATTCGGACTGAGACCTACAGGGAAGAGCGACGGGGCAGGCAGTCCAGGTGAGGGGGCAGCATGGTCAAAGCTACTTTTACACACATTTTATCGTGTTTCAAAGAGGTGCGGTGACCTGCCAAGACCACGAGGCACGTGAGTGACGGGGCAGGTGTGCAAAACAAGGTCTGCTTGTGCCTTAAGTTGGCATTAGCCTCCCTGCCAGTGTGTTCCTGCGGCCAATGCCAACACCCCGAGTCACACACAAGCTGCCCGGCATGTCCACACCGGCCCGCCACTGCCCGGGGCTCGGGGCACAGTGGGCAGTGGAAGCGCCTGGGCACGTGCTAGGCAAGGAGACGGATGAGATGTGGGTGACCTCATGCTGCCCCACCACCTGCTGCTTGAACTCTGAGTCACTGGGCAGGGATGGCTGTGGGATCCCCCCGGTGCGCCCCACCCAGGCGCAAGCGGTCCAGGCTGCCAGGGGAGCCACGCGCTCCAAGTGGACCTGCCCAGTGATGCTTCCTCCTCCCTGTCCAGAACCCTCTCCTCCTGTTCCCCCAGGGCAGACCTGGCTTCAAACCCCTGCAATGCCACTTCCTAGCTGCGTGACCTTGGGCTTCCCTCCACTCAGTGCCAAAGCCGTGGTCTTTCCACTGTGTCAGACTGGGTGGCTTCTTGCAGTGGGCCTTGCTGAGGGCTAGTTCGGTGTTCTCAGCCCTGACTGTGCGTCCTAACCACCTGGGCATTTTATAGACTTTGGGACCCACCCTCAGAGATTTGGATTTAATTGACCTGAGGTGGGGCCCAGGCGTTAGTACATTTTAAAAGCTCCCCAGACGATCTGAATAGCCCACCGGGGTGGAGGATGAGGGATGCAATCCCTTCATTTTATAGATGAGGAGACTGAGGCCCAGAGATTCTGAGTGACTGTACCCATCCCCAAGGTCCCCCAGCCATTTGCAGCTGCAGCTGGAGTGTGAATGCTCCCCTCTGAGGGAAAGAACTCCAGTGAGGACATATAAGGTCACAGTTAAGAGCAGAAGCTTTGAAATCAGGTAGTGATGGGTTCCATCGTGGGTTACCACTTACAGGCTACGTGACCTGGGGCAAGTCACTTCACCTCTCTGACCCTCAGGATCTTCATCTCTAAAAATAGGGGTGATGTGAAGACTAAACAAGATAGTGTATGCAGGGAGGAGGTGCTCACTAAACTGGTTGCATCCCCTAGAAGAGCCCTTCAGTGTGGTTTGAGAGACATTTATTGATCAACTACAGGCTGGTCCCTTTTTCTGGGGCTACAGAGCTGGAGTCTGACAGGGGAGACAGTGGGAGGTGTTACAGCAGCAACAGTGCCGGGGCTGAGGGAGCACAGATGTGGGAGCCCGACTCAGACGTGAGATGTGGCAGGGGTGTGGGGTACGGGGGTGGCTCCACCAAGGACCTCTTTCCTAGTACCCTGGGTTTGGGGAATAAGCATTTATTGAATAATTACTTTATGCTAAATCTTTTGCTTTTGTTAACTCACCTAATCTTCGAAACACCCCTTCAGGGCAGGTAACATCACTCCCACTTTAGAGATGAAGTTCAGAGAAGTAAAGAGGCTTACCCAGGCTTACTCAGCTGAGGCCAGAATCCACTCAAGGAGTCTGACTCCAGAGGGAGGGCATGCTCATCCCATGGTCCCCAGCCCTAGTCAGATGGGGTCTTTTTAGGGGTCCCGGCCCACCCACTGGCCTAGTCGAAGCCCCGAGTTTTCATCTTTGGCTCTGAACGTCTGGGGAACCCATGGGGGTTCCCACACGAGTCAGTGGGCTGAGCAGCTTGGTTCTGCACCTGCTCAATGCCTTTCTCCTGCTGTCAGCCCCAGCCCGGAGGTTGTAGCTGCATCGGTCAGACACCCGGGCGTGGGAAAGAGCCCCTGGCCTGGGACAGCCAGGCCTAGCCTTGCCCCTGAGGCCAGCTCCTCAGGAAAACTCCTGAACATGAGTATTCAGGTTTAGGACAAAAGCCACTGCCCTGAGTGACAAGGCCTGGCCTGGCTCTACCACCCCCAGCCCCAGCTCACCCACTGTCCTCACTGCCTAGACACTCCAGCCACTGGAACCTTCTTCCTGTCCTCCACCCGCTTCCCATGTCTGGGTCTTTGCACAGGTTGTTTCTACGGCCTGAGGACTCTTCCCTTCTCCCTTGACCTGTGCAACTGCATCCTTCTCACTCAGCCGCTCCCGCTCCGGCGCCCCTGACCTGCCCACCGTGTCGAGCATCTCCAGCACCAAGCACCTCTTCCCCGTGTGACCAGTCACTGTTGCTAATTTGGCCTTGACATCCTCTCCCTTCTACATGACCCCCCTTCCCCCACTTTGGCCCAGTCCTATGCCCGATCCCATTCCGCCACAATCTGGCTCCAGCTGTCAACCAACAAATTCACATTGCAAAATGTTTTTGTTTATAATCAACATCTCCTCCATCTACAAAAATGCAATGAGGTGTTAAAGCAAACATGATAAAACATCAATTTAAAAAGAGAGATTGATGGGACCTGCCCGGTGGCGTAGTGGTTAAGCTTGTGTGCTCTGCTTCAGCAGCCCGGGGTATGCAGGTTCAGATTCCAGGTGAGGACCTATATACTTACCGCTCATCAAGCCATGCTGTGGAGGCGTCCCACATACAGAACAGAGGAAGATTGGCACAGATGTTAGCTCAGGGACAATCTTCCTCACCAATAAATAAATAAATAAATAAATAAAAAGAGAGATTGAAAGCCATTAGAAAGAGATAGGAGAAATCTATCAGGCATCTGGACTGAATTAGTTAATGAAGTTGAATATGTAACTTAGCTAAGAGCTTCCTAGCAGCCAAAGCAAAAAGGGAAATATACTGGCTTATAGTAGTCTTGTTCTGGGATGACTCTGAAAAAACACATGCTTACTCCCTCAACTAAGAGGGGTTGTATATTAAAGAGCTGCTATTGGCAGGGAAGGCCTTTGAGGAAATGGTTTTCCACTCTCTCTGCACTCTTGTCCCCTCTGGCAGTCTCCCTGTGCTCATCTCAGCTGATTCTCAGGGATTTCTTCTGCTTCGCTGCTCCAGACTGGCCTACTTTCTCAGCGGTGTTTCCCTGGCTCTGGGCTCTGCAAAAGGAGCGGGTATCCCAACAGCAGAGCTGTTCAGACTTGGGTCGGTGACCTCTGTGGGGGAAACTGCAGAGGAGATTCACAAACTGGAAAAGTGACTGGACTAGATAACTTTTCACATCTCGTTCAGGTCCAGCCCCGGGGGCTGTGAATTTGTGCCTCGGTGATTGAGATGCAGCTCAGATCCCACCACAACTCCAGCTCTTGCACGGTCCTGCAGAGAAAGAACCTTGAGTTCAGATCCCACGACACAACCTAAAAGCTGCATTTCCCTGGGTTGGGGACCATGTCCCGCTCAGCTTCAGGTTCTTAATGTAGAACATGGTGGTGATACCACAAGGAGTTGTGGGGTGGGTTCAATGATAGTGCATGCCTGACCTTTCTTTACGTATATTCCTAGCTGATCACAGAGAGGGATTGGAAGCTGCTTACAAAAAACAAATTAAACAACTATGTTTACCAGAAGATTAAAATAATAGACAAGTCATCTCATCCCAGCTCCCCCACTGGCTGGCTGTGTGACACTGGGCAAATTGCTTCACCTCTCTGAGCCTCGGCTTCCTCCTGTGTGAAATGGGATAATAGTAGCACCTACCTCCATGGGGCTATTGCAGAATTAAATCAATTAATACGGAAGAGTACTTAGCACAGTGCCTGGCATGTACTAAGTAGGCAATACAATTTATTTATTTATTATTATGTAATTTGTTATTCATGTAATTTATTAATTACTAATTTATTATTTATTTATGTAATCTCATTTTTATGTTTAGTTATTATTATGTAGTCTCATTTTTTGTTTTTAAAAAATAACCCGGATAAAGCTGAGCCACTTTGAAGCGGGTCTCAGCTCCCTATTGAATTAAAAAGAAACGCCAGTTCCTCCTCCCCCTAAAAACCAATGAAAAGCAATTTAAATATTTATTCTTTTGAAAATGTTAAAGCAGATTTCATTCATAATCTCTGTGAAACTTCCTGACATTTCTCTTCCTCTTTCTGTCTGTTTCTTTTTCTGGCCTTGCCTCCCCACCTCTGCACACAGCGCAGCAGCCCCACACGTGTGTTCTGAGTCCCTCATACGCTGTCGCAGAGCTCAGGCTGCACTGGCGCTTACCTCCAGGCCCCTGATCCAGCCTCTCTCCATCTCTCTCCACCCCAGCAACCTCCGCCCCTCCTCTCCTAGCTCGGTCCTTTCCCCTCCCTGCACCCATTACCCAGATCTACAGGATAAAGCCAGGCTGAAGCTGCCTGAACTACAAAGTTTCCTTCTGCAAAGACAGGGAGGCAGGGAGGCTGTGAACAGGCGAATAATGCGTTTCTTCTCTCAAAACAGACTCACATCTGTTAATACAGCTCAATGCAGAATCACGTCAAGGAGTCAGTAGTGGTTAATATCCGGGGAGTGGGATTATGGGGGACTTTCTTTTACTATTCATTTCTGTATTGTTTACATGATTTTACAGTGGGTATGTGTTAATGACGTTTGAAATCAGCAGAAAACAGATTTATTTTATTTTGAAATTAAGTGAGATCAGGGCAAAGGGAGAAAATAGTAGAAAAAATCAAGCAAAATCAGGGATAATGTGAGTATCCAAAATGTTTTCCGTCAGTCCTGCATTTAAATCCTGGAAAGTGCCCAGAATGGAGCCCGGCAAACACTTCATAAATAGCAGCTATTGTTGGTCGGGACTTAATGGACTCGAATCCCTCACAGAAACTCGAACTGCCCAATTAAATCAGAGTAGCTGGTGGCCCAAGGGGAAGAGGGTCATGCTGGGACATCCCCAGGCAGGCCCTAACCCAGGTGACCTCTCTGCAGGGTTAGATGAATCAGGAAATAGTCTGACTGGGTCTGACAAGCTCTGCCTGCCCCGTCCCCCACCAGCCTCCTAACATGCCCCTTTGGATGCCTCCCTGATTATACCCTCTCGGACAGGCTGGTGGGTGTGTGTTGGGGGAGTTTGGCGATCCCCCACGGAGGTCTCGACTGTAGTTTCAGTTCAGTTATGGAAGGCGAAACAAAATTAAAAATGAAATAGCTCTTACACTGAGTCTCATTCTGTCTGCACGCCTGTGGGCTGCCAAGTTTGTCCAGACTCTATCTGACTTGGGACACAGCATCAGTTCCCTGCAAAAGAATCGGTCAATCACTAGGGATTCTTTGGGTATTTACTTGTGTACTAGACATGACCAAACAGCTATTCTGTACATGATGACAGAGGCAAAACAGAGGAAGAATAATACCAATAATGACCCTTGCCATCTACTGAAGGCCTGTCAAATGGAAGCCTCTTCACAAATTCTGGGGGATTCTCCTTGGACCTTGATGAACCCTGACACTCACCTTGGAGACCTGGTGAATCCTGAGGCTGAGATGGCTAGAAACCACACCTAGACTCATATACCAGGTATCTCTGAGGCCCTTCTTCTCTGTAGCATGGCCAATCAGAACTCTCGGCCACAGTGACTGTCCGAGGAACAGACACATGTCTCAGTGAGAGCCAATGAGACTCAGTTTGGGGAATGTTATTGAAACTGTTGAGAAAAGAGAGTCCCTATTTCCATTGGAGCTGCTGAGAGACTAGGATGCGTGCCTGGTGCTGCTGGCAGCCGTCTTGTGCTCATGAGGAGAAAGCCTGCCAGAGAATGAAGCCAGCAGAGAGGGAACAGTTTTGAGAGATGGAGTGACATTGAATCCTGATGACCTCGTCTGAGCTCCTCAATACAGCCATGCCTGAATCTAGCTCTGCCCCTGTACTTTCCAGTTTAAGTGGGGTTTTCTGCCCATTTGAGCGCTGATGCCCTGACTGAGCAATTGCTGTGCCCAGAGACTTGAGTATTTGGAGAAAACACCCCTCACCACCCAACCTATAGGAATCTGACAAGAGAAACATGTTCTCCTGCCACACAACCACCATGTCTCTGTCGGAGAGCACAGTGAACCCACAAATGCCAACAGGAGCAGCATGATGCCAGCGAAGGAGTGAATCCCCTCAGATGAGCTGTGCCTCCTTGGGGGAATCACTTTCCCTCTCTGAACATTAATTTTTCTCACCTGCAATAGGGGGTGGGTAGGAATCATAGCATCTACTGCATAGAATTGTTCCCAGAAGGCTATTGGAGGAGGTGAGCTCTGAGGATCCCTAAGGAGTTGGGGGTTAGGGTCAGAGTTGGCAGCAAACCCTTTTACTTGTTTTCCCCTGGGCAGCATAAGCCCAGGGACTGCCTCGTGTAGGGAGTGGAAAAGACTCAGCCACAACATTGGGAGGCTTCAGTTCTAGTCCTGGTTCTGCTGCCAGCCCAGGGAGTGGCTTTGGGCAAGCTCCTCCCCCACCCCACCCCCCCGCCAACATGCCCCCCTCCTTTTGTTTTTGCTGAGGAAGATTTGCCCTGAGCTAACATCCGTGCCCATCTTCCTCTATTTTGTAGGTGGGTTGCTGCCACAGTATGGCTGCTGAGGAGTGGTGTAGGTCCATGGCTGGGAACTGAACTCCGGCTGCTGAAGACAAGTGCACTGAACTTAGCCACTAGGCCACAGGGCTGGCTCCTAACATGCCCCTTTTAGAAGCAAGAAAGCCACGACCTCTCTCCTCTGTTTTCTTCATAGAGGCAGGATCACATCTGGTTCCCTGCTGTATCCCCAAGATTCAGCCCAGTTCCTACTTCACTGATGGAGCATTTCAGAATGCTCCTTGTCTGAGTGAAGGAATGTGGTCAGGATATACGACGTTCTATTGTCTTTCTGGAACTTGTTGTTGGAGTATAACACATACAGAAACACACACAGATCCCAAGGAGCCTTCACAAACTAAGCACGCTCCTGTACCCAGCCCCTCCATCCCACAGCAACCTTACCAGCGCCCAGGAGTCCCCCTGGAGCCCCCTTTCCAGTCATTCCCTCCCCAACAGTAACACTAGCCTGACCTCTGCCAGCATAGATTAGTTTTGCTTATTTTCAAACTGCATATAAATAGATCAATGCCTAACACTTTCCAGTGGTTTGTAGCTTACAAAGGACCCACACGTACATTAACTCGTTAAATCTTCACATCAGTACAGTGAGGTGGGCAGGAATTACAAACCCCATTTTACAGAGGAGAAAACCGAGGCTCAGAGGAGAAGGGAATCCTCCAGAATCACATTGCTGGCAAGTGGAGAGCTAGGATAACTGGGTTCCATTTCGTGTCTCCCTGGATCTCAGAGTGTCCTTCCAGGCATCAGGCTGCAATTCCCACGAAGACACTTGAGGAATGGTCGGGAATCTGAAGCCAGCCCAGGCCTGGGCAGCTGATGGTGTAAGTTGCCAATCCTCCAGGACGGAGAGGAGTCCGGGCCTTCAGGCCCAGAGAAGATCTGGTCACCTTGGGGGCATGGCCCAACCTTCCCTTCTCCACCGCGTGTCCTCTGTTGCACTCAACATGCTGTGTGAATTCTGATGAGCGGCCCACCTCCCTGTGTCCTTCCTCCCACATTGAAGAGTTCAGAGTGCTGTCGAACGGAAGGGGGGAGAGTTATATCCACAGAGCCCCCTCCCCGTCCTCCAGGGGAGTTGCCACACACACTGCCCAGGAGCAGATGGTCCTCTTTGGAACCTGGCACCGTGTCCTGGACCTTCTCTTTCCTGCATGCCCAGAGTCACTCTGAGCCAGCTCCTGAACTGGGGTTGCTGCCGGGGCTCCTATTCCCCCTCCCCACAGTAGGTGCCCTCTCTCCCAGAATCCACCTCTATCCCCAGCCAATTCAACACCCACGCCCCCCACACACACCCCTACCCCACCTCCATAGCTAGTAGGCAAGATTCCCCAGGTGTTTCTTTCTGGCCTCATGAACTCTTATAGATACTTCAAAGCCCAAACCCCACCTCCTCCAGGATGTCTTGGTCACTCCTGAACATACACTCATTACACCCCCTACACATTAGTCCCTCTTTCTCAACACAACATAAATATCACAGTCACACAAACACACACACTTTCACCACACTCTCTTTTTCACAAATTGGGCTACATACACAGTTACACCAAATCACAGCCACGCCCCTCCTGTGTGTGGGCACATACACATGCACATGCTACCCCACACAGCCACAGGGATTTGGTCTCCACGTGTTTACAAGAGAAACACAAAATATCTTCTTACAACACGCATGTACCACAGCCACCCAAACGTACAGATCAGACATCATGCACAGACACACACCGTCTTCTGTTCCTCCTCCTTCACTCAGGCCCCGAGGCAACACACACGCAGAGAGTTTCTCTCCTGGACACACAAACGCACAGGCACGGAGAGCCATCATTCCTTCTCTCTCCCCTCTGTCACTCTCTCACACACAAACACACACACACACACACAAGCCCGAAATAACAAACTCCAAATATAGTCAGGCGAGGTCCTTCTGTCACACATAAACACACAGGCACGCGGCACCCATCCCTCCCCTGCTTTTTCTGTCTCCTCCTCTGCTCCCTCCTCCTCGCTCACACACACACACACACACAGACACACACACACACACACACACAGACACACACACGCACGCACCCCCCCCCATAAACACACGCAGCTGCAGCGCCCCGGGTCACACTCCCGTGCAGGCGCCAGCAGGAGACAAAGGTCGCCGAGGCCGCGCACGGACACGGCCGAGCCGCTCCCCGGGCTCCGCCCGCCCCGGACGCTGGTCTCGGCGAGGTCCGGGCCGCGCGCCCCGAAGCCGGAGACCCCGCCCGCGCCCGCCCTCGGGGTCCGCCGCCGACGGCGCTCCGGCCGCGGCGCGCCACGGGTTAAGGAGCCGGCGCGGGGGAGGCCGAGCTCGGGCCGTGATTGGCTGCGCCGCCGGGCCCGCGCGCCGCCATTGGCCCGCCGCCGGGCCCGCCCCCCCGGGACTCGGCGCCGGAGCCGCGCTCGCCCGCGGGAGCCGAGCGCGCCGCCGGGCCAGCAGCCGCGCCGTCCGGGGAGCGCGGCCGGAGCGGGGAGCCGGAGTCGGGCCCGGGAGCGGCGCGGGGCCGGGGCGGAGCGCGCGAGCTATGGTGAGTGCCCGGCGGCCCAGCCTCGCCGCGCCCCGCGGCGGCGCCGGGGTGGGAGCCGGGGCGGCGGGGCCTGGGCGCCGGCCGCGGCTCTCGGGAGGCGTGGAGTCGGGGGGCGCGCGGGCAGGGTTCGCCTCTCCGGGCGGCGCCGCGCTCGGTTCGGTGGGGCCGGCCGCGCCGGGCTTGGTTCTGGGCAGCTGGCCGCGCCGGATTTGGAAGGCTCGGGGTGGCCGATTTGGTTCAGGTCTGGGGCGTCCGGAAGTCCCTGGACCTGGCTGGGCTTGGAGACCCTGGGTATCCGGGCTGGGTCCGTACGGGGGTCGGGGACAGTTCTGAAGCGGCTGGATCCAGTTGGACCTGAGTGTCCCGGGACACCGAGGTCGGTCCAGAGTTGAGGCTCGGCTTGGGGTATCGTGGGTGGCCACGCCACCTCATTCCGGGGGGCTAGATCGGGGCACTCTGAGACTGCCCATCCCTCTCTGGCCTGAGGGGGTGGAAAGGGGAGCGGGGCTGGAAATTGGTTGCTGTCAGAGACTCGGGGACACTTGGAGACCCTGCGCCCAGCGATCTGGTCTCCCCAGCATCTCCCAGTAATGGGTCCTCAGGAGGGAGTCTGTGAGGGCCAGCACTGACTGGGATAGGCAGTGGCACCAGGAGAAGGGAGCAGGGGAGGGGGATTTCATGAGGGTTTCTGAAGCCCCAGGGGAGAAACCCATTTGGTCCAGGCAGGCTTGTTGAGGCTGTTTTAGGGAGAGGGGTTGTTTCTGGACGGAAAGCCAAGACCTTTGAATCATCTCTCTAGAGGCTGATGATCACCTCTTCATCATGGGGGCAGAGGCTACCTCCTTCTTTGGTTTCTTTCCCCATGGACAGGCCCCTCCAATTCTCTCTCCTTGTCCAGTTCTGTGCCACGAAGTGGGTACAAATCACTATAGGGCCTGTGGAGGGTGTATGTCACCTCCACCTCTCTGTGACAATGCTGCCAAGCCTGAGGGGGCTCAGGTGGGGGCAGGATGGAACCCCCTGTAGTCCTGAAGAGTCCCCCACTGACTCCCCAGGACCAACTCCTGCTCTGCCCAGAGCTGGGGTCCCCTTACAACATCTCTCTCCCCTCTTGTTGCCCCACTAGTATCTGCCTACCCCTGCACCACCACTTGCCTCTCCAGAATCAGTAAAAATGAATTTATGGCTTGACTCCACACCCAAAGGTGCTTAGAGACCACCTTGGAACCAATCAACTCTTTGGTCAGGAACCTTTCCCCTGGAATGCTCTGTTTGGACAGTTTTGGTGGCAGGGAGCTTGCTCCCTGTTGACCAGCACTTGATTTAAGGTCTCTGTATATGAGCAGTGAAAGGGGGTGAGACTTTGAGGCCATATCATCCGCTCTGCCTCCTACCCACCCTCACCTGTTACTCAGAAAGAGAACTTTTTCCTCCTTAAAAATCACCAAAGAGAGGTCACCTTGCCTTGGTGACACTTTTCAGAGCCTTACAACCTGAGAAGCCTCCTGGCCTGTAAGGAAGACCCCAGGCTTTGGCATCAAACAGATTTGGGTTCAATTTCCTGCTCCTCCACTTCCCCACAGGGACTTTGGTTGAGTCACATCATCACCTCTGAGTATCAGTTTCCTCATCTGTGAAATGAGATGATAGATCTTATCTCTCGGAGATGGTGTGGAGATTCCGCGAGATAACCTAGAGAGAGTGCTTGCTCAAATACAGCTTAGTTTCCTTTCTTGTACAGCCTTAAGCTCAAGTTGGGAACTTCTGTCTGACATCTAACCTATTTGCTAGTCTGGAAGAAGGATTAAAGTGTATCACATTGTGGGGAGAAAAGGGGACAGTGATACAGAATCATTCATTTGTTCTTCATTCAACAAGGGTTTATTCATACTTACTATGTGCCAAGCCCTGTGCTAGGGAGGAAAAAATGGTCATAAACAGCATGTGAAGGGAGTTTCTACCAGTCCATAAATGTCTGCATGGATTGTCAGGCTAGGTGGCATATCTTTGGGAGCGGTAGAGATATCATGCCAGGTGGCACTCCTCCTGGCTGGAGAGATGAGAGGAAGCTTCACTGAGCAGGTGGCATCTGAATTGGAAAGGACATCCCAAGTCAGGAGACCTGTGTGAGCAGAGGACTAGAGGTGTGAGAGCCCAGGGAATGCTCTTGGAAATGCCTGGCACCTGGACGTGAGAGAACCAGGAAAGAGGAGAGCAGGTGGGCAGGGGACGTTGCTGAGGCCGGTTGGTGGAAGGCTTAGGCTCGCTGAGGAGTTGGTGCTCCACTGTGGATTGTTGACCCACCACGTGTGGGTGGGGTGGAGGTGATGTCATTTTGGTTTTCCCTAAACACTCGTCCCTGTGCTCATTCCTGAGGTGGGGGTGACTCAGGGCTGTGGAAGTGTTTATTCTTTGGATCTCCTGGTCCGTGGGTTTTAAACAAATCCAGCGTTCCCTCCCTTCCAGCGTGGCCAAGTTTCCCCTGGCCCCACGGTTCCTAATGGGGCTCCTTTAGAGAGCGGTGTGGACTGTTTCCTGTTGCCCTGGCTGGATCTCCCTGATGGTCCCCAGCTCCCCACCCAGGTATCTAACCCCTTGGCAGGGAGTCAGCACTGTTCTTAAAGGCCTCAAATGGACCCCCTCACCCCCACCCCAGTGCAGGCTTGGGATGAGGGTTCTGAGGAGGCTTTTTATATCTCCTCTCCCGCTGTCCTCATACCACCCAGCAGAGGCAGAGAGAGATGAAGGAGCTTGCCCAGGGTCCCTGAGCAAGAGAGCGCCAGAGCAGGCATAGACCTCCCGGATGTTTGGAGGGTTACCAGACAGGTTGAGGGGAAGATACATTCCCAGTCTGCTGTTATGGTGCCTGGAGAATGTTCCTTCACCTTCCAAGCTAGGGACTGAGCTTAAAGCCACAGCTGAGGGCTGGGAATCATCTTTACTAGAAGTGGCTGAGTTGAGGACAGGATCCAGTGCCCAGGTTTGAATACCGGGTGTATCACCCACTTGCTGTGAGACCTTGGGTCAGCTATTCCCCCTCTCTGCACCTCCTTTCCTCCCAAGTGGGACAGATTTGCTTACTTCTCAGGCTGCCATGAGGATACAATCTAGGATACAATGTAGAAACGCTTCGCAAACTATGAAGAATTTGAGGGAAAGTGTTATTGTTTGAAGACGCATCTCCTGAACCAGTCTGTGTGGGGTTCCCAGAGGGCAGGTACCTTAGTACCTTTCCCTGTGTGGCCAGTGCCTGGGCTAGTAACCAGGTTACTCGTGTTTCCTTGCATTGCTACGATTTTTGGTAAACAAGGTATGTTGTTAACTTTTGTTAAGAAATAAATACATTGTTTCCCAAACAGAATTGGAGAGACCAGGCCCTGTCAGGGGAGGAACAGAATTTGAGGAGTAAAAGGGCTACCGGGTAGATTCAGCAGTTTCAGGTATTAGCCAAGACACAACCAGCTTGGCTAAAGTCCACACTTTGATATCCACAATGAGGGAGGAACCATCAGCAAGTGTTTATGACTTTTTTTTTTTTTTTTTTTTTTTTTTTTTTTTTTTGTGGGGAAGACCAGCCCTGAGCTAACATCCGTCGCCAATCCTCCCCTTTTTGCTGAGGAAGACTGGCCCTGGGCTAACATCGTGCCCATCTTCCTCTACTTTATATGGGACGCCGCCACGGCATGGCTGGCAGGCAGTGCCGTCGGCGGGCGCCCGGGATCCGAACTCGCGAACCCCGGGCTGCCAAGCGCGGACTAAACCGCTGCGCCACCGGGCGGCCCCAAGTGTTTATGACTTTTTGTGTTTCAGTTTTTTCTTTTCAGTAAACTAGGTCAGCACCCATGCCATAGTCAAAGGGCTTCATTCATTCATTCATTCATTCATTCATCCATTCATCCATCAACAAGTCTGCCTGGCATGACGGGAGATGTTGGGGCTGCAGTCAGTGTGAATGGGCTCAATAGTTCTCTCTTCCACAGTGTGGCAGACAGGCAGATGTGGAGGAGGAAATTACAAGTGCAAGTACTGTCACCAAGTAGACATGCAGGGTGCTGTGGAGCACCCGCCCGCGAATCAGAAAAACCTCCCTGAGGACGTGACATTGAAGCTGTGACCTAAAGAATGAATGGACCGGGAAGAGCCTTCCTGGCAGAGGGAGCAGCATGTGCATGCGGGAATTAATTCGTCTGGAGGCTCAGAAGACCATGCCCGGGAGGTGGCCAGGGGCAGGCGCACTGTTGAAGATTTAGGGCTCGATCCTAAGGGCAGTGGGGAGCCACTCAGGAGTTCAGAGTGAGGGAGTACCATGGTCAGATTTGCATCTTGAGATGAGCACACGGCCTACTTTGTGGCAAATGGGTAGGAGGGGCAAGGCTGGAGGCTGGGAAACCACTTAGGATGCAGGAGTGGCCCTTGGGAAGATGACGATGGTCTGGACACCAGTCGCTGTCCCCTCTAACCCACTCCACCCCCCATCATGCTGCCCAGAATGGGCAGTGAAGAGAGGAGGAGCCTGTGGCTCTAGAGGTCCCACAAAACCCCTTTCCCTGTGGACATTGACCTCCCCTCATCCTTTTATGCAGATAACCAGTGGGGCTCCTGGCCTCAAGGATCTTTGAGGAGAAAGGCCAAGTTCCCAAATGGCTCTGAAACAAGGTGGAAAATATTAAGTATCAACCTGGAGATGTAGCTCCAAAGTCACCCTGGTCATGCGTGTGTATCAGGGAAGGCTTCCCAGAAGAGGTGGCAGTTGAGCTTCCTATGGCTACAGTTAGTGGAGTGGAATGCTTTCTAGGAGCCAAGCTTTGGAGAGATGAAAATGAGGGATACTCTCCTGTCCTTAAATAGTTACAGTCTCGGGGGCAAAGTTTAGTGAACAACCAGGGCTGACTGAACCCCACTGTCAGGAAGTGGCACTGGGAGTCTGGGGCCTGGGGGTTCAGCCCTTTTCCTGGGGCCCTGAGGCAGGGGTGGCTGGGATATCTGCAGGCCTCACTGAAAAGCGGGAAATGGCTCCCTCCTCCTCGCAGGGCTCCTGGGGGGGGGGGCTGCCTTCAGTGGAAAATGTAAACAGAGGAACAAGTTTCTGGAGAACATTCAGGAAATTAGCTGCGGGAGGATCTAACTTCAGGGCCCAGAGACAGGGAGGTGGGCCTGGCTGCTAGATCTTCGTAAATCCATGGACAGCTTGTGTTAAAAGGGGATTTGTAACCATCTAATTCAACTTCCCTATTTTACAGGTGGGAAGATTGAAGTGCAAAATGAGCGTCTACCTTGTGCTGGCGCTTGCATGTAACCTCTTTGATCTTCACGCCAACCCCAGGAAGTAGGTTTCTCCCCGTTATAGAGCTGTGAAAGCTAAGCCTCAAAGATCGCTTAGGGAATTAGAGCCTGGAACTAGGCAGGGGCTCCTGACTCCTCAAGTTTCTGGCTTTAGTCCCAAGCTGCCACTCAAGTCCGAAGAAACTCTGTCCTCCTGGGAAAGCCCCCTGGGGCTGGGGATGGGCCTACTGGGCAGTGGCCAGAGGCGTTAGAAACTGGACGTTGGCCAGGCTGAAATGTTGATTATTTATCTTTCACCTTTGCACAGCACTTGACAGTTGGTGAAGCCTTTTTCTCTCCACTTAGCAACTATTCTTGGGCCCCACTGCCAATCAGTGGAGGAGCGAGGGCTTAAAGCCAGGCCTGTGACTGCCAGCCCAGACCCCCATCTCCCCAGCTCCTGGCATTGCCCCAGGAGCCCCGGCCTAGGTCTCCAGTGGCCCCCTGACTGGAGATGTCCCAGGCCCCCTGTGAGCATGCCCCTGCAAGCATGAGGAGCAGCCCCTGGCCCAGAAGCCTCCTCTCCCCCATCCTCCTCCCCGCAGGCTCCTTTGCCTCCTTGGCGGGGAAGGCAGGAGGGCGGCTGTGGGGCGGCAGCCAGGAGGAGTAGGGTTACAGTGTAAACACCCGAAATGTCAATATTTACCTCTGCCTGGAACCAGAGGCTCCCGCCTCCCTGCCTGCTTCCCACGCGCTGCCTGCTCGTCCAGGTGCACGTGGCCTGGTCCGAGGCTCTGATCTGGTCACTGAAAGCAAGGCCAAGGGAGGAGACCTAGCACCCAGCCCAAGATCTGCCACTCACTGTTCGTGTGGCCCTGAGCAAGACGCTCTCCCTTCCTGGGCCTCAGTTTTCCCATCTGTAAAATGACATGGCTAGAACAGACCAACGCCAGGGGCCTTTTCAGCAATGACACGTAGGATTACAAGCATAGTTCTCTGGTTCAGAGCACGGACTGGAAGTTGAGCGGACCTGGGTTGGAATCCCAGCCCCACCGCTTCCTCACTGTGAGACTGGGGACAAGTCACTTAACCCCCGTGAGCTTCGTTTTCTTCATCTGTAAAATAAGATCCTAATGGTACCTATTTTGGAGGGTCACTGGTGAGGATTAATGAGATCACTCTCGACATAGGTCTTGACGCAGGTTAAGAACTGAAAAAGTGGTGGTGGTGGTGGAGGTTGTTATTCCAAATAAACATTTTATGATTCTCTGAATCCAGACACTGGGTTGCGTCACTTGGGAACTGGAGCCAAGGGTGGGGACTCTAATCTCAGGACCTCTTGGTACTCTGGGGCCAGACTGGGCTGGTGAGAGAGCCTCGTGGTCAACACCATACGCACTCACACACGCCCAGCTGCCCAGCCTCTGGGGTTCCTTCTTGATGGGCGGAGGTTGGGCTGAAATGACCTCAGAGATGTGTGACAGTGAGAGGGGTGAGGGAGGGTGGAGGAGGCGGAAGGGGTAGGAAGGACGCATTTCCCAAGCAGCTATTTCACAGAAACCCTGAGTCCAGTAACACACAAGAGCTGTTCCCTCCAGCCTGGGCGAGGAGGGGGCATGGAGCGGCGACCTCAGGGTGGGGGCGATGGGCAGGGAGGTGGGGGGAGGGTGGGCAGGGAGGTGGGGGCTCCCTGCACAGCAGAAGTGGACCTTGGAGACCAGTGGGCCCAGGTTCAAACCAGGCTCTGTCGCTTTTTGCTGTGTCACTTTGGACATTATGTCACCTCTCTGGAGCTTTGTTTTTCTCATCTTGAATATGGAGATATGGGGGCCTATTTTGTACTGTCATTGGAAGAGTTTTATCAGATGCTCTTCCAGAAGAACCCAGTTCAGTCCTGGCACATACAGGGGGCTCAGTT
Organism: Tapirus indicus; assembly: GCA_031878705.1. Classification (NCBI taxonomy): domain Eukaryota; kingdom Metazoa; phylum Chordata; class Mammalia; order Perissodactyla; family Tapiridae; genus Tapirus; species Tapirus indicus. The sequence continues at coordinate 100,565,700 of CM062924.1, read as the reverse complement.
GCTGTCAGCCTCTCTTACTAGCCTGGTAATAAGAACCACATGTCAGTACTGGTTCTGCTAGTCTGTGCACTTCTTGAGGGCAAGACTGTGTGTTTATAAAAATTGTGGTATAATTTACTTAAGTAAGATGCACATATCTTGTACAGCTCGATTTTTACAAATGTACACACCTGTGTAACCACCACCTGGATCAAAATATAGAACATTTCTACCACCCCAGAAAGTTCCCATGTGCCCCCCGCTTCCGTCAGTCTCCCCTGCAGGCAGCCGCTGACCTGCGTGCTGTCGCTCTAGTTGTGCCTGGGTTTTGAACTTGATCTGCATGAATTCATGTGCTCTTCAGCTGCAGTCAACACTGAATGTTGTTTAGTTTGTCCTGCACCAGGGTCTGCTCCTTTTTTGGGCTGCATTGTGTCCCACTGGGTAGATGGACGTGTAGATGTCCGTGGATGACATCTGGGTGGATTCCAGTTCGGGCGGCTGTGACATTCCTGCGCGTGTCTGTCTGTGGACCTGAGCACCCCTTTCTCTTGGGCAGGTACCTGGGAGTGGAACTGCTGGGTCAGAGGGTCGATGTGTGTTTAACTGTCACAGAAACTGCCACAGTCCTCCAAGGAGGGTGCTCCATTTTCAGAGTGGGTTATTCACCTCTGCCCACGGCCCAAGCCTAGACCAGGCTCTTGATGAATGTTTTTGGAAAGAAGGAAGGAATTTGAGTCCTTTCTTTGTCTTAATGCTTCGGATCCACTCTGTTGGCCCTGCCCCTACCCCTGGGGTCTGGCAGCTTTTGGGGGCACTCTGCCTGGACCCTGGGCTTTGGGTCTCACCTGGCATTTCTCAGGGCAGGGAGGGGGTCCTGGCCCTGGAGCCCCAAGCCATGAGGCTCTACCACTGATTGGCTGTGTGACCTTAGGCAAGTCCCTTCCCCTCCCTGGTCCTCAGTTTCCCCTGCTCCCCAGTTTCTGGTGGTCTCCCCGTACTTGGGAGCCATCACTCCCATTTGCTCCGTGCTCCTCCTCCTCCGGGTTGCACCTGCCCCACTGGTGAGCCCCAGCACAGCTGCCTCGTGTCTCCGAGGAAGGACCCTTGGGGAAAGTGGGTAGGCTCTTTGTTCTTGGTACCCTCCAGACCCTCACTATGAGTCAGTCCTTCCTGGGTGAGAGCCCCCCAGAGTGGGCCCCTGGCCATGGGGCCCCCACCCATGGAGGCTTGGCAGAGACGGCAGACCTGAGTTTGAATCCTGCCGCTTCCTGGCTCTGTGACCTTGGGCAAGTCACTCCGCCTCCCTGAGCTCCAGTATCCTCATGTGCAGGGTTGTGAGGATGAAATGAGGTCCTACCTCTTTGTGGGGACAGAAGTGGGTGGGGCAGCAAAGTCCCTGTGCTGGAGGAGCTACGGTCTAGGGGAGGGAGCCAGAGACTACACAGGCAAACCAACCCACCAGAAAGATCACTTCAGAGAAAGGGAAGAAAGTAAAACAGAGAGATGTAGCTGCAGGTGGCTGTGAGGTGGCGGGGGGGGGTGGTTTCTAGATGTGTGGGCAAGGGAGGAGGTGACATCTGAGCTGAGACCTTAAGGATGAGGAGGGGGCAGCTGAGCAAAGATGTGGGAGAGGAGAGTTCTGAGCAGAGTAACAGCAAGTGCAAAGGACCTGAGACAGGGACGAGGGATTTGGCCCGTTATGGGTGGCTAGAAGACCAATGTGGCTGGGCAGAGGGGGCAAGAGGGAAAGGAGTAGAGAGAGGTGGGCATGGAGGGGCCAGGTCTTGCAGGGCCTTGTCAGGCATCGGGGGAAATTGGCATTTCATTTTAAGAGGGAAGCCACTGCAGGGCTCAAGGAGGGGGGATGGCTCGTTGGTTTATGTTTTAGAAACACCCTGGCTGCTGTGTGGAGGATGGACTGTAGGGGGCAGGAGTGAGGCAGGGAAGCTGGTGTCAGGTGAGAGGTGAGGGGGGCCTCAGTAAATGCCCCTGTCCCGAGGTCAAGGAGATTTATGTTTCTCCAGGATCTAGGGTTTTAGTAGCTCCCTCAGAGGATGGGGGAGAGGTAGAGGGCACCCCAGATGCTGCAAGACTTTCCTGGCAGCAGAACACGGCAGGCAGAAGTTTCCTTTGGAGCCAGACAGACTTGTCTTAAAACTTCCGCTTGAACTCCGCCTTCCAGGGTGAGCTCAGGATTCTCCCAAAGTGACCACATTCCCACCACCCCAGGCCCTGGGGATCCAGAGAAACGGGGCCTAAAGGACGCAGAGCCCCAGCCTGCCTCCCCCACTTCCGCATACCCTGCTGAGAAGTGAGAGTGGAGGAAGTGATGGCCACAAGGGGATGCCCAGCCCGTGCACTCAGCAGCTGTTCCCATGGCCCAGCTCGAGGGAATCCTGTGGCTTTGTGGTTCCTGGGTGTCCCGGGCTGGTCTCAGGCAGGAGGTGGCCATGAGAAAGCGGCACTTCATCTTTCTCTGCTCTGGAGTGTTGAGTGGGTGGTTCCTAGGCATCCTGCTGGGCTTCCGTGTGTGGTGGGCGGGGAGAAGGAGGGGAGGGCATGGAGTTCACAGAGTCACAGAAGATCTCAGGAAGTGGGACTTAGAGCAACCTCCTCTGGGGAGGCAAAGGCTCAGAAAGGTAAAGAGACTTGCCTGAGGCCACACAGCGAGTTAGAAGCAGGACTTAGACCCTGATCTTCGGGACTCCTAATCTAGTGCTCTTTCTGGTTAAGATGAGGGTTTTGGAGCCAGACAGACCTGGGTTCTGCCACTGAGTCCCAGCTGGGTGACCTTGGGCCGATGACCATCTCTGAGCCTCGGTTTCCTCCCCTGTGGAATGGGATGATAGTGACACCTTTCTCATGGTGGTGTCATGAAGAGTGGTTGAAATGATTCATGAAAAGCTGTCAAGCTCATAGGACAGTGCGTCTAGTAGGTCCTCAGTAGATGGGAGCTGTTATTAACATTCTTACTATCGTGGTTCTCTCATTCTAAGCCTTGTGAAGAGCTGGAGGGAACAGCCTTCACCTGTGCTGTTTTCCAGTTCTGGTGAATGCAGTTAGGCAGGTAGGAGAGGAAATTCTCATCGTCAGCCCATCTCACGGCTGCTTGTTTATTTAACTTCCCCGTTACAGTTGGGAGACCCTTTAACCAGGCCATTAATTACCACCACCACCCCAACACACACGCACAGACACACACACACAAGCTGTTCTTTCCACCTCCAACCTGAATGGGGGCAGACAGGCGCTACCCACAGGCCCAGGATGGGAAACTGCGCGGCTCCTACCTTCTGCGTCAGGTCCCTACCGCACACGCACTGATTCCTGTTTGTGCAGTGTGGCCTCGGGGTTAAGAGCAGAGGCCGTGGGATCAACTTGAACTTGAGGCCTGGATCCACCACTTCTTGTTGTAAAGGACCTTTCAGCAGGTAGGTTTTCCTCTCTGAGCCTTGGGTTTCCCATCTGTGAAGTGGGGATAACAACCCCCTCCAGGGTGGTCGCAAACATTAAATGAAAGAAGAAACACTCGGGGTGTGTGTGGTGCATATTTGGTGCTTGGCCCCTAAAAGGTAGGTGTCTCCAGTGACAACAGTGCCATATGTCCCAAGCCCGTTAGGCCTGGTCCTCTTTCCACAGCTGTTCTCAGAAACTTCCTTGACCATCCCCCCCGCCCGTCCATCATGCCCACAGCCCCCTCCCTCCGCACCCCAGACTGCCTTCTCTCGGGGCACAAGTCACCCTGGACGAGATTTCCCACTCTGTCTTGTCTCCCTGCTCTAACGCAGATCAAGACATTGAACTCTGGGGCCAGCCTGCCTCAGTCTGAGTCCCAGCTCTGCCACCGACTTGAGCAACCTCAGGCAAACTGCTTAATTCTTAGCCTCTGTTTCTGCATAAGGAAAATGTGAGTAATAATAGTACCAAACTCATAGAGTTGTTTAAACAAGCACTATAATTCCTGTGAAGTGCTGGACCCATACCTACCGTGCAGGGGGTGCCTAGTAGGTGTTAACTGTCTTTATGACTGGATGGATCTGCTGGAGCAGAGCCCCTGCCTCTCCCTCTCTGTTGCCAGCACTTGGAAAGGATGGAACTGGAAGGGATTTGCACCGTGGGCAATGGAGTGTTGCTTTACTAGTGAAGTGGGCCTCCCAGGAAACGCCTGAGTCAAGGACTCAGGTCACATTGCAAACTTCTTTATCTGGCAGACATAGGGCTGCCCATAGCGAATTCTCCGTCCGTGGGGGAAACTAGACAACATGGCTTTGATACAATTGGAAAGTGATGTGCACAGGGTTGGGCAGCTTGCTTCAGAGAAGACTTCTGGGGTTGGTGACACTTGATGACTCTTTGGGGGAAAGGATAGAGTGTTAACTTCCGGCTGCCTTGGGGTTTTAGTCAATAATCGTTTTGTTTTTTCCTGCCAGTAGTGTTTACCAGGATTAGCTATTATGTAATAATAATGATGTTTATTGCGTGTTTGCTGTGTGCCAGGCAGAGTGCTAAATGTTTTATGTTATAAACTCACATAATCCTCACATCACCCCCATGAGGTATTTATTATTATCCCCATTTTACAGGTGGGGAAACTGAGTCACAGAGCGTCTCAGTCAGTAAGTGGCAGAGCAGGATTTGAACCCCAGATGGTTTGGCCACAGAGGCCAAGTTCTTCACCACTATGCTGTCGTGCTTCCTGTGTCACGGACTTTCCCCACAGTCCTCATGACCAGACAGCCTCATGGGCTCTGAGCTCTGCACCTTCTGTGGGAGTCCCATGCAGCCAGCAAAGGTGAAAAAATTAATATTTGGTCTTTCTGTAGAGCCTCTTTCATGCGTCACCTCTGGGATGAGCAAATACAGACCTTCAGGAAAAGGGGATCTGGAAGTTGAAACCCTAGAAAATAAAAGCTGTGTTAGGGAGAGGAATAGGGATTAGAATAGGAGGTGTTTAGTGGGGATAGGGAATTTAGGAAGGGAATTCCAAAGGCTGAAAAAGTTGGAATTCAAACCAAACCAACATTTGCTGAGTGCGTCTTCTGTGCCAGGTATGGGAGTGTCTCTGCCCTCCAGGAGCTCCCAGGCCTGTGGGAGAGACAAGTCAACAGGCAAATTGTGGAATAGTATTCAAGTGTGTGGGCAGGAGCCTTTGAAGGCCCAAAGGAATGGATGACTAATTTGGCCCAGGGAGGTGATATTTAAGTTGGGTCTTGAAGGACGAGTAGGAGTTTGCCAGCTGGAAGGAGCCAGTCGTGGCAGAGATAGAATTTAAGCCTGACAATCTGGTTCTAGACTCTGTGTTCTCACCCACCATGGCATGCTTGGCTCCACTGCCCCACAAGGCCTGGCCTTGGGAGATGTGACACTTGGGCCACCCAGTGTGAGCCCTGGGCAAACTGTCCAGCCATTTCTCATCCAACCCCTTCATCTGCTCCTTGCAAACCCTGCTGCCTGCCCCTTCTGCAAGGGTGGTGAGTGGTTACCCAGCTTTGCAGGGAGGGTCTCTGCCTGCTGTGTATGGTCTGGACTTGCGATGTCGTGAGGAGGACACACAGATCCCACCTCCAGTGTACTGTGGCATCAGAGGAGGCGCAGGAGACGCTGAAGTGGTTCCTGTTTTGTTTTTCAACTTCCCCCGCTTCCAGCACCTGAAACGTGCTTTGCATAAGGCACTTCCTCAGATCATCCCATCAGCCCTGGCAGGTAGAGGTTGTTTCTCGCCATTTTAAACCCACAGAAGGCGACTCAGAGAAGTTGAGCCATGTGTCCAAAATCACACAGCTAAGCAAGTAAGTGAAGAGGCTGGAATTTGTCCTCCGTTTGTTGAATCCCAAGGCCTGTGCTCATGTTTTTATGCCATTAGGAAGCACACCAGTTTGTGATAGGCTGCATGCCTTTCTGGGGACAGATGTTCGCACCCCATCTCAGGTAACCTCTGGGCGTGTGCACAGGGCACTCAGGACTGGCAGGTTAGTGGTAACAACAATAAGGTCGCAGTGATTGCAGCGCTTCTCAGACTCGAGTGTGCCTGACAATCACCAGGGGTGCTGGTTACAAATGCAGATCTCACTGCCCTCGTCCAAGACATTCTGATCCAGGAAGTTTGGAGTGGGGTACAGGGACCTGCATTTCCAACAAACTCCCTGATTCAGACCACACTTTGGAAATCCTGACTTATTGCATGTCTGCTCGGGGCCCAGCACTGTCCTGGGCATTTTATTTTGTCATTTCAGCTATCAGAACATTGCTTGGTGGGGGAACCTGATGCAAAGGGAGGTGGGGAGTCTTGAAAGAGATTTTTACCAGTCATGATGAAGACATTTGTAACCAACATTAAGATTAAAGAGTTACATTAATCTTCAGATTAATCAGATGAGAAAACTGAGGCTCAGAGAGGTTAGGTCATTTGCCCAAAGCCAAACAGCTCATAGTAGCTGAGCTGGGATTAGAATGCAGATCCCTCAGCTGTCAAGGCCTGTGTTCTTCCCAGTACCCCACGCTGTCTCTTTTGCACACTCTCACACACAGATTTTTGGAGGCACAGAACCCAGCTCCACCAAACAGGTAAATATGGGAAGATTAATGGTGGCAGTAACTGCCATTTATTGAGCACCTACTGTGTGCCAGGCACAGGGTGTAGAGTGGTGAGCACACAGGCCTGGTCTTAGGTAATCTCTAATTATGAGCAGGTGCTGTGAGCTTATGTCAGAGGAGCCCATCCCAGGTAGGGGCTGGCGGGGAGAGCAGGGGCAGGGAAGACATCTCTGAGGAAAAAACATTTGATAAGTGATCTGAAGGATGGGTTAAGTGTTAGCCAGGTAAAAAGATGGAGAGAAATAGGTTCTAGGCCAAGGGAACAGCATGTGCAAAGGCCCTGAGGTGGGTGACCTCTAGCCTGTTCAGTGTAGCTGGAGTAGACAGCAAGGGCAAGAGTGACCCAGGGTGAGGATGAGGGGTGGCCAGGGGCTGGACCTGCAGGGCTGTGTCGACCAGGTGAGAGATTTGGGCTTCGTTCCAAGAGCAGTGGGAAGCCACAGGGGTGTGTGTGTTTTCAAATCAATAAACTTTAGGCTTTATTTTCTTCTACACCAAAAGACCCTGTTAAGCCCACAAAGGAAGAAAAGGCAAAAATGTATAACCAGCAGGGTGGAGGATTCACCCAGCCCTGGATGAGGGGTGCCAGCAGGGAGGTGACAGCAACCCACTTGCCTTTTCTTAAACTCACTCTGGCTTCTGTGTGGAGATGGCTTTGGGGGAGGTGGCAAGAATGGAGGTGGGCGCTGGTGGTTTAGCCCAGGCGGGTGGTAGTGGGGAGGGAGAGGCAGACAGATATCAGGGTAGAGTTGATGGGGTTGTTGATTGATTGAGGTGGGGCAGGGGGTCCGGCCCGTGGCTTTGTCAGGTGAGAACAGAGCCCAGAAAGGTTACGTGAGCTGCTATGGGTCAGGGTCAGCGACAGAGCCCAGATGCTGGGCCGGGAGCCTCCCATCCCAGGGCCTTCCACAAAACTCAGACTCGGGGCCCAGATTCCTGGCCACTGCTTTGGCAGTGTCCTTCTTCTGGGCCTTCTGGTGGCTGCGCGCCTTCCCTGTGCTCCCCCCCACCCCCACAGAATCTGGTGGCTTCAGGGGAGGGGGCGCTTTATGGGCGCAGACTCTGTCTTTGAAGCATCTAATGGGGGAGGGATGGCACTCTGACCTCCAGATTCTTTTCCTGTGACCTGTGCCCTCACCGAGGCCCTCCCCAGGCTTTGTGGGAGTCCACAGCAGTGGGGCTGGGGGTGGGGGTTAGAGGGTTGGGACTGGAGCCACTGTGCACAATCAGCCTTGGGGCGGGGGTGGGGGCCCTCCAAGGATGTGAGGGGACGCCCTCCTAGAGAGCAGGGGACACAGGGCCGGAGCGTGGGCCTCTGCCAGTGGGGTCTCCCCAGAAGCAGGGATACTCCCCCTCATCCAAACCTCTGGAACTGGAAAGTCCTGGCTGCCATTTAAGATTTCCTTTTCTTCCCCCAGTTAACCCTGTCTGGCGAACAGGACCTTTGAGATGCTCAGATAAATGAATTTCTAGCTCTGCAGGCCTCTCCCCACCTCCCCACCTGGTCTAAACCATCCTCCTGGGGTCCAAGATAGACATAACTCCCTGTCATGAACCTCATCCCCTCTATTTGAGCCCCCATTTTCCTCTTTGGGGTTCAGCCCCCCTTTTTTCTCACCAGGTTTCAGAGCCTGCTCTCTCCCCAGGACCCTTCTCCCTGGAATTGCTGCTGGACCTTGGACCCAGATCTGATCTCTCTCTGGAGACCAGCCCCCTGCCCACCAGCTACAGTCTCCCTGGGTTCTGAATCCCCTCAGGGCCTGGGCCCTTCTCACCCTGACACATAGTAGGTGCTCAAGAAATGCGTTCTCTTCCTCCTGCCACCGTCCCCAACCCCCGCGTTGTGGCCCTTCTGCAGCCTCCCCATCCTCCCCCGCGTGGGTATTTTTGCTCAGGAGCCACAGCCTGTGTGGCAGCCGAGCCTGGGATGCAGCTGTTGTTGGCTCAGAACACTGGGTGGAAGAAAGAGGAGGGCTGAGAAGGGGCAGGAAGGACACTCAACGCCACCGGCTCAGCCCGCTGGTCCTGATGTCCCCTTGGGTCAGGGCAAGGCAAGTTTAGGACAAGTGAGAGACAGCCCCCTTCCCACAGTGGGGAGCTCAGTTATGGAAATCATCACACTGGTGGGAAGTGGGCAGCAGGTCTGGAGACAAGGTCAGTTGGTGACCGAGCCACCAGTGGCTTCATGGAGAAGCCAGGATCTCTTTGAGCCTCAGGCGGACGTCAGGAGGACAGTCCCAGGACCCTTGCAGTTGTGCAGTTCTTGGTAACACCTGTTCTCATTGTTCTCTTACTGTCCCCTCCTTGGAGCAGTAGGAACCACAGTTTCTTGCGCATTGACTTAGAGCCAGGCCCTGTGGTGAGCAACGTGTGCACTGATTCGTTTCATCAGAGTCAGCTCTGAACAGGTGGGTGCTATTGTGTCCCCATTTAACAGATGAGGAAGCTGAGGCCTGCTGGGGCAAGGTGACATGGCCGAGGCCACGCAGCTTACAGCCAGTGTTCTGGCTGACTCTGGAGGCTGTTCTTTGCAGGATCCTGTGGAGCATCCAACGTCAGGGTTGAGGGTGGGTGTGCTTCTGGCTCAGAAAAAAAGCCATCGGCAGTGAAGAGAGAGGAGGCCAGCAAAGCAGGGTGAGGAGATGGTTGCTCTGGAACCCCATCTGGGGGTCTCTCTGGAGTGGAGCAGGTGGTCCCCTTTGGGGAGGGGTCAGGCAGCTGGAAGCAAGTTTCGAGCTGGATGAGGAGCTGGCACTGTTCTGTCCTCCGGGCACTCGTGCCCTGTGATCGTGTGACTTCTCTCCCCCGGAGGGGAAGTCCTTGAGGGCAGACCCTGGGCTGTCTCTGCATGTCTGCCCTCAGCAGATGCTCCCCGAAGGATGAGAGGAGGGAGGGCGCAGCCTCACAGGGCTGACATGGGGAGAGGGTTGGGATGGAGAACAAGCCTTCTGGTGCCACGCTGATAGTCCTGGGGCCAGTTTATGGTTCATATTGTGATTAGGGACACATCTCTACGTGTTTAGTGCCAGCTAATGGAGAAATAGAATTTAATTACACACTTGGACTTTGCAACCAATTCTGACTCCCATCTGTCGTGTAATGTGTTTCTTCAAAGAACAAAACCTTGAACAAAATGTAAGTCAGCATTTCTACTGGCGATCTCTGATCCCTCCATCGAAGAGATTGTTTAGTAGGAACAGTGCTTCCCTTCGTTGGTGATTTGTGAGTTTTCCTGTTATCCCCAGGTGGCCGTGAGTCAGCCATAAACTCATTCAGGAAAGTCCGGAGGAATTTTTCTTCTCCATCAGGTTCCGTTTGAGCAGTGCTGGGTGGTACCCAGTGACACCCTCTAGGTTGGGGACGGAGAGGCAGGCACACTCACCCACCACTTGTCTCTGCCTCTTCTGCCTCCATTTGTCCCCTGCCTTCCTGGGGCTCAGAGCCGTTTCATAGGCAGGCCGGTTAGTGACCTTCGGGCTCCTCCAGCCCGACTCAGCCCAGCCTGGCCCTCTGTGGGGAAAATGAGTCACTTCTTCAACCCTGGAATGTTTCTCTTTATGTGGAAAGAAGGGGGAAAGGAGTGGGGGTGGGTGAGCCCCTCTTAGTCCCCTCCAAACTTGTTTCTCAGCTGTGAAGGGCACTCTGGCCACGGAGGGAGGGGTTCCAGGGTGACTGTGGGATGGGGCAGCAGACCCGGTGAGGTCAATAAACCACAGCTCTGACAGCGATGGAGTGTGACGAAACTGTCATGTTGCCAGGATGGAACTGTGCTGGGCTGAGCAGGTGGATCCCCTTGACCAGCACTGATCCCCTCCTTTCTGTGCCACCCAGTGCCCTCAGGGGGGCCTGCTTGTCCATTCTCTCTCTTACCTCTCCTAAACAGATCAAGTTAAGAAGGTATGTAGGGGTGTGGCAAACCCTTATTGATCAGTAGTGACTATTCTGAGGACTTGGAAATCTGGCTTCATCAATGAGCGCCGGGGGGCACAGGGCCTGGGGGGCGGGCAGGGTACCCCCAATTGCCCTCCCTGGAGAGGAACTGACGGGCCTGGCTTCAGTCTCCGGCTCTTCCCCATGTCCCCGTTATTGTCTAGGTGACCTTAAATAAATCCTTTTGCCTCCTTGAGACTCACTTTTCTCATCTGTAAAACAGGGCAAATAATTACCACTCACAGCTGTGAAAAATAGAGGAGACGCATCTGCGGAGCAGCCTCCCTTCTTGGATGTCACCTTCTCTGAGAGGCCTTCCTGGCCACCCTACTGGCTATTGTCCCCCTCCCATTTTCTGTCCCCTCCCTGCTTGGCTTTTCTCCTTGGCACACACCACAATCTCACATGTGCCCTATTTCACTTAGTTATTTAGTTTCCTCGCTCTCCTCCCACTAACATAAGGATTTCTGCCTGTCTCGTTCACTGGTATGTCCACCTGGAACAGTGCTGGCATGTAGGAGGCACATAAATATTTGTAAAAAGAATGAGTACGTGAGAAAAATGAATGAATGGACGTGAGCGCCTGGCACTGTGTCTAGCTGGTGGTGGGAGCAGGTGTATTTGGGTCCCTGCTCCTTCTCTCCAGCTGTGTTATTCTGGAGGGCTCAGGCCTTGTCCTCCCCACTCGCTCCAGGTCAGCTTGTCCACTCTTGAGGTTCCGTGCTTAGTTTTTATATTTGGGCGTTTCAGATCACTGCACGAGATTGCCCTGGGGACTCTAGTGGGGTACTTCTATAGTAAAATTAAAAGCTTCTGTTTTGGAGTAGAATGCAGAATTGGCATGAATTTTTTTTTTTTTTTTTTGTGGGGAAGACCAGCCCTGAGCCAACATCCGTCGCCAATCCTCCCCTTTTTGCTGAGGAAGACTGGCCCTGTGCTAACATCCGTGCCCATCCTCCTCCACTTCATATGGGACGCCACCACAGCGTGGCTGACAGGCAGTGCGTCGGCGGGCGCCCGGGATCTGAACTCGCGAACCCCGGGCTGCCAAGCGCGAACTAAACCGCTGCGCCACCGGGCGGCCCCGGCATGAATTTTTAAGATTTAAAAGAAAAGAGGCTTCAGCGAAGGCTTTTAGCTGTGTCCTCAGAACTCGCTGGGTACAGGTTCATTCTCTGGGAACCTTTGGGAAAGTGTGAGGAGCCTTGGTTTTGGAAATGACCCCAACCTCGGAGCCCCAGGGCCTGCCCTCCCTCCTGAGCGCCTGTCAGGATTTCAGCCAACATCAACGATTTCTGCCAGGTGCAGATCCAAGCGCATCTCATCCCGGGCCCAGGCCAACTCCCCTTCCTGTCCTCTGTTTCTTTCTCTCAGGCGAGTCAGTCCCTGGGACCAGGAATCCTGTAATTCCTTTTTTTTTTTTACAGGGGAAGATTCCCCCTAAGTTAACATCTGCCACTATTCCTCCTTTTTTCTTCCTTTTCCCCCACAAAGCCCCAGTACATGGTTGTGTATAGTTGTAAGTTCTGGTTCTTCTACGTGAGCCGCCGCCACGGCATGGCTCCTGACAGACGAGTGGTGTCGTTCTGTGCCCGGGAATCGAACTCAGGCCGGCGAAGCAGAGCGTGTTGAACTTTTACTCCTCGGCCATCAGGGCTGGTTCAACTTCTTTCTTTTTTAAAATAAACATTTTATTTTGGAATAATTTTAGGTTTACTGAAAAGTTGCAAAGATGATAGAGTTCCTGTATCCCCTCACCCAGTTTCCACTCGTGGTCACCTCTCACGTGACGGTGGCACACTTGTCCAGACTAAGGAGCCAACACTGGTGCCCTCCAGTCCATTAAACTACACACTCTATCCGGGTTTCACCAGTCTTACTGCTGCCTTTCTCTGCTCTGGGATCCCATCCAGGACACCACGTTACGTGTAGTCGTCACGTCTCCTTAGGCTCCTCTGGTCTGTGACAGTTTCTCAGACTTTCCTTGTTGTTCGTGACCTTGGCAGTTTTGAGGCGTCCCGGGCGGTATGTTGTAGAATGTCCTTCCGTTTGGGTTTGTCCTGCGGCCTGTTTGGGATGCCCTCCTCTCTGTCAGCTGCACATTGGAGTGGTCCCCAAGGCCGTCACCTTTTCCTCTGCCCTGGCCTCCGCCTGTCCTCTCACCGATGCTGCCCTTCCCTGGAGAAGGCCGCCTCTCCACCTGCCCCTACCTCCCAGACCTGGGCATTGTCTGCCCTGCCTCCCTCAGGGCATGGCCCCGCTGTGCCCAGTTGCCTGAACGGAATTCGAGGTGACACGCAGACGCCTCCTGGGCCAGGTGCTATCAAGAGTCTGCCTCACCTTCCACTTCTTTCCACCTCTTGCCGGCCTCTGTCCGCCCCCTCTCATCTGGGTTAAGGCAAAGCCTCCTCGCCCTCCCTGCCTCCAGCTTCCCCTCCTCCTGCAGCCTCAGCCATCTTCCTGAAACACATGGCTGGCCCTGTCACTGTCCTGCTTACAGCCCTGCCATGGCTCCCCATTACCCTGGGGGCAGGTCAGACTCCTCCATAGGATGTCCACAGTGTTTCATGATCTAGTCTTCCCTATCTCTCCAGCCTCATCTCTGGCCCTTCCCCACCCTGTCCTGCCTGCTTCAGCCAGACAACTACAGTTCCCCCGAAGCAGCTTCTTTTGTCTCCCACCTCCACCCCTTTGCATGTGCTGTGCCCTCTTTGTTTCCTGCCGTTAGAAAGTGGATTCCATGGGTGTGGAAGCCTTATCGGGCTTGTTCACTGTCCCTGCAGGATCTTGGACAGTGCCTGGTGCATAGTAGGTGCATGATAAATACTATTCGTCAATCTAGGGAGAGTGTGGGGGCAAGAAAGCTCTTTATCAAATAATCTCAGACAAGCATAAAATTACAGCAGTGACAAATGCCATGAAGACAAGGGTCCTGGTGCTACCCGTGGCTGTAATAGGGGAACTTGACTTAGTCAGGGAGGTTAGAGGGGGTGTCTCTGGAGACGTGACGTTCTAGCTGTGATCCGAAGGAGAGGTGATGTTAACTGGGTGGGAAGGGAAGAGCATTCTAGGCACAGGGAACACTGTGTGCAGAGGCCCTGTGGTTTAAGAGAAAATGAAGGACTAAAGGAAAAGCAGAGTCACTGGGGCCTGGGGTAGGGAGGGTGGGGGCACAGAGTGAAATGAGGCTAAACAGCTGGCAGGGCCAGAGCCTGACGTGCTGGTAGTTTTATCTTCATCCTCGGAGTAATGAGAAGCCACTGAATGGGGTTTAAAAGTATACGCTTGAGTACAGGGAGAGAGAAATGGGGGGAAGGAAGCAGAGGGAGAAGACGGGGCAAGAGAAAGAATCATGACCGTGTCCAAGCTGTGTGACTTGGACGAGTAATTTTGTCTGCCTGAGCCTCAGTCTCCTCGTAAGATGGGGACAGAACCCCTATTTTGCAGGGTTGTTGTGTGGATAAAATGAAACAGATGTAAGCACTTCACCCCGTGATGGTGCGTGATAAACGTTGTTGGTGCCCGATCCGTGTCCGGTTTCCTCTCTCTGTCACCCCAGCCGCATGGGGTGAGGAGAGTCATTCAGCAGCCATTGTTCACAGCTCAACCATCCTCCTTGCTCATGGTCCTTCCCCTCCTCCCTCCTGTCTCAGGAGCCCAGGGCTGTCCCTGCTGGCCATCACTAGCCTCTGCCCTGGAGGGAGGGCAATGCCCAACTGTCCCTCCCCACCCAGACCCACATGTTCTAATGGATGAGATGCTAGGATCCTGAAGGCTTGCCTCTGCCTGAGTCCTGCAGGGACCAGTGAGCTACAGGAATGCAGCCACTCGGCTTGGCTGGCGCTGAGGTAACTGGGTCCCGTGTGGAAGGGCTGTTCTGATAACTCAGGAATCAGCCTGCCCCACCGCCTGTCCGCTTGCCCTTGGAGCACATTTGTCCTGCTCTGTGGTGGCAAGGGCCGCCGCTCTGTATCATTACCCTGCTCTGTCATCATTTCCCTGTTTAAGCCACAGGCAGTCATGCAAGGCACGAATCAGTGTCCCTTTTTCACAGATGAGGAAACTGAGGCCCAAGGAGGTGACATGATATTCCCAGGTTCTCATAGCTTGTTGGTGGCAGAGATGGATTGAAAGCAGATCCACCTGACCCGGAGTCCACCCAGATCCACCACTCCCCTGCACTGCCTCCTGTTGGACTGGGAGATCAGGGACACTGGCGGGGTCCTTTGAGGTTAGCAGCCAGTGTTTATTAATGTGGGTGCTTTTGGCATTTTGAGAGAGGCAGTTTTTACTATTTGGTAGGAATGGTCCCCAGGATTAAATGCTAGGACTCCCTAGTCATTTGACAACCAAAAATGCTCCCACAAATATACCGAAACTCCTTAGAGGGGCAGAGCTGCCCCAGATCGAGGTCTGCTGATTATCCAATAAAAAGTATGGTAATGTTAATACCGGCTAATATTATTGAGGGCCTAGTAGGGGCTAAATGCTTAACCTACATATTTTTATTTAATCTTATCAGATACAGGTACCATTAATAGACCCATTTTACAGATGAGGAAACTGAGGGTCAGAGAGGTTAAGTGATTTGCCCAAGATCACAAAGCTAGTTAATGGTAGAGCCGGGATTTGAACTCATGCTTCTGTTTTAAAGAGAAGGCAGATGATTTGCTCAAGATCACACAGTGAGTGAGCATCAGGGATGGGCTTTGAACTCAGGGCTTGCAGAGCAGTGCTCTTCTCATTCCACATGATGCTGAGAAGGACAGAGGTGAGCCCATTGGTTGGCAGCTGGCAAGAGGAGCCACTGGCCTGCGGCTGAGGAGGATTTCTGCCTCCATAGCCAGGGCCGTGGACGCCTTGAAGTCTTGGGTCCACCACTGTCCCGTCCACCTGGTCACCTTTGTTGTGTTTGCCTGCATCCTCTTTCCTGCACCTCCTTCTCCCTCCATCACCCCTAGCCTTGTGCCCTTGGGCTAGGCCCAGTACACTCCACCACTACCTTCAACTTTCTCTCCTCAATCTCTCCTTTTCTTTTGTGGGATGGGCAGGGTAGAGGATCAGGTGACAAAACTAGTGTGAAGCAAGTGCTCGCTTGATGCCAGGCACGTCCTACAGGCTCAGGAGATGTTTGCTAACTCTGATCCTTCTTGTCCTTCCCGACTCGGTTCTCCAGCTGACCCTCAGTCTGTCCTTCTTCCTCTGACTCTCCACTCCATCTCCGGGCTTTTCTGTCCACACCTAGCTAGGTATTTAGGCCAACTTCTGACTCCCAGGGCCAGAACGGCACCACCTCCCTATCTCCTGTGCCAACAGTTGGCACTGTCATTTTTGTCACCAGGCCTGGTGCCTTGGGGCGGGGTGCATGGAGAAGGGGCCCTGGCACAGCCCCGACTCGTGCCCTTTGCACTGACCAGGTGAGAAAGGCTGACTGGTCTCCTGACGTCAGAGCATCCTCTGGTGTTTCCATGGCAGCCATGCAGCCGGGATCCCTTGGCTTCTGCTGCACAGAGGGCCACCAGATTCCCCACAGGGTGCCCGCAGTCATGGAAAGGAAGCATCTGTTAGGAGAGCCGAGGTGAGCAGCACTGACCTGTCCCCAACCCTTAGAGAGGGGAGCAGCACTTGGCTCAGGAGGGGTGTGGGATCTCCTGGTTTCATCCACACACCCCCCTGTCCCCAGTCCATCTCAGTGGGAAGCCACCTTGTAACTTCTTTCTGGGCCTTGGTTTCCTCATCTGTAAAATGGGGATATAATGCTGATCTCAGAAGTTGTCCCAGCTGCCCGTGTGAGCCACATGGGGGCAGGGATCAGTGAGCCTGGGGAAGCTGTCTTGGGAGCCTCAGAGACAGGAGGTGGGAGGCCAGACCAGACCAACGAGAGGGGCCAGGGACACACCTCTGTTTCACTAGGACTTGGGAATCAGACAGATCTGCCCCTTCCAAACAGTATGGTCTTGAGGAAGTGCCCTTCCCTCTCTCAGCCTCAGTTTCTCCTTCTCTAAAATGAAAATAATTCTTCCTGCATGATGGGATTGCTGTGAAAATAGAATAAGATAATGTGTGGCATGCCAAGCCTGCTGCCTGGCCCAGTATACAGTAGGTGCTCATCAAGTGTTGATTACCTGTGAAGGCACTGACCGGCCACAGCTGCACAGGGAAGGGAATTTCCTGTGGTTAGCCCTGCATGCCTAGGTCCCCAACAGATGCCCTCTCTGGGCCTGGCTGCTGGGTGCCCCCAGGATGTGCTCCTCCAATGGGGAGTTTTTCTTGTGTTATTCACACACAGACTTCCCCAGGAAGGCCACACCCCTTTCTGTAAGTGGCCCCAGTCCGTTATCTGGCCGAAGCCCGTTATCTGGCCTTCCCCTGTAGGCCTTATCAATTTCTGGTTTGTGTTAGGTTGTTTGTGTCATGTCTTATCTCCACCAGGAGACAGGAGCAGCCAGTGAGTCAGAGTGACCTGGGTTTGAGTCCCCAGCTCTGCCATTCACTGGCTGTAGGACCCCGGGCAAGTGACTTCACCTCTCGGAACCTCGGTTTGCTCCTCTATGAAGTGGGGATAATAATACCTCCAGCACAGGGTGATCGTGAAGGTTACATGAGGAAACGTCACCTGGTGCCTGGCACAGGGTGGACGATGATCGGGAATAGCTCCTTCTACCTTTCGCAAACCAGGAGGCCCAGCAGCAGCAGGACCCTCTGGGCTCTGACCCAGGTTGAGGGAAGAGTCATAGACGATCAAGCCACCCCCTGGGCAATGGGCAGGGGTGGCTGCACAGCCGAGCCCAGGCTACTGGTAGCTCCCAGTCCCCCCATGTCCTAGAGGAGGCTGGGACCTCAGGAAGCCCCCTGAGAATGAAGGAAGGGTGGGAGGGAAGACACAGATGAGGCCCCTACAGGGACATGGGTGAGTGTGGAGGTTAAGAGCACAGGCTCTGATCAGGCGCATACTTCCTCCACCTGATAGGGGCTGTGTGACCCCACATAAGTGACTTGACCTCTCTGAGCCTTGTTCCCCACCTGTGAAATGGGGGATAATGATGCGCCACATCTCCCAGGATTGCTGCACGAAGGTGATGAGATAACACATGGAAAGTGCTCAGCATGGTCTGGCCAAGAATTTCCTATTATTTTTAGGATGTGCTCTCAGGGCCCACTGACTTCTTTGCCAAACTCCTCAATTACCCATAAAACAGTAATAAAAAACTTTTAAGAGCTTATTTCTCCAGCACCTTCCACAGCCAGGCGCTGTGCTTGGTGCCTTCATCACATTACCCCGTCTAATCATCACAGTCCCCTGTGGAATGGGCCCTGTTATCCCCATTTTATAGATGAGGAAACTGGGCCTCCAAGAGCGGGAGCTAAGCCCACACCGCTGTCGACTGCCGGAGCCTGGCCCTGCCTCCTCGCCCTGTTCTGGAGACAGTCATGGACTGCGTTAGGGGTCTCGCCAGGTATCAGCTGGATGCAGCAAACCCCAAACGTAATCGGCTAATCGGCGGGGAGAATCTGTAAACAGAGGATCTGAAGCGGGTGGAGGCGCCTGCGGAATGAAGACCAGCCTGGGAGGCGAGCGGTCTGTGGGAAGCTGGAGGCAGGAGCCGTGTGACCGCGTCTGTTTATTCAGCCTGTCCCAGGCAGGCAGGGGGCCATGACCGGCCAGTGTAAACATCCGGACTGCTCGGCCTGGTGGGGGGCTGAGGCAAGTGGGGGAGCCAGCAGCCAGGGCCTCCTGCTGCCAGGGATGCCCGGGTAGACAGAGGGGAGGCAGCACAGAGCCGGCGTTTATGGAGCACCTAGGATGTGCCAGGTCGTTGATACAAAGCATCTTATCACATCTGTACAACAGCCCTGTTTGGTTTGTTTTATTATTTGTACTGAGCTGAAGAGGAAACTGAGCCCTGGAAATTGTACAGACCCAGCTCTGTGAAAAGCCTACAAAACTTGGTCTGCTGAGAGGGTGAGTTTGTGAAAGCGTGACTTGGACAGTATTTCTTTGCATTGGCCTCTGCTGAGGCCACACTTTCCTTGCAAACTCTGTTTGAACCCTCGTTCACTGTCTCCCCCACTGTGATGCGTCCATCTGGTAGCTGTAGCTCTTGCTGCAAACCTCCTCCCTGGTCTACTTTTTAGCCGCTCACCGTGAGTGGGACTGGGGGGTTGTGGAGGGCTGGGGGCACCCAGCTCAGGGTTCTGCTCCTCTCTCGCCCAGGGAGGGCACATCTTGCTGGCTCTGGTTGTGCAGTGGGTCTCGTGGAGTGGGTCGTGGATGACAAGACCTCAGGTGTCATCCTGCCCATTTCACAGATGGAGAAACGGAAGCCCAGAGAGGATAAGTGTCTACCCCAAAGACGCATGGTGTGTGGCCAAAGCAGAACTGGGGCCCAGGTCAGCAGGGAGGACACCCCTAGTCTGGCTGACCTTTGTTAAGGAGGGGGGCAGAGCTCGGAAAGGGCAGGGATGAAGTAAATATGTTCCCCAGGTGTGTCATGAACAGAAATCAGATTTCACAGCCGCCCCACCCCACCCCCCACTGCTGCCCTCTTGGAGCTGTGGCCCAGAAATGCCCTTGGGCTCTCTGGAGCTCGGATGAATTCCTGTGCTGGTGCCAGCAGGGTTGTTTCACTGACTCAGGTGGCGGAGAGCCCGTGCAGGCCCCCCCTGCTCCCCACTTCCTGCCACTTTCTGCCCCAGGTCTCGTCCTTCTCTTTCCCCACACATATCCCCCACCCTGCTTCATCTTCAGGTCCCACAGAACTGCCACTCGGGTTGTGCCACAGTTGGGAGGAAGCATTTAAATATGACAGCAGCAGCCAGTGCCTGAGCACCTGCAGGTGCCATCTGGTGCCTCTGAGATGCACCTGGGGGGTGTAGACCCTGTCTGCAGGTGTTCTCCACCACCGTGTTGAGAGGGGGGCAGCGTGGCCCCAGGTGAAGGTTGAGAACAGTGAGGTCACACCTGAGCCTGGGTTTGAACCAGGAGACAGACGCCTGGGCTCCACGCTCTTGGCCACGCCTGCTAGAGCCTGGGACCTGCAAAAGTCACTCCAGAGGATGTATTTGGGTACCAGGGGGTTAAGACTCCGCCTTGAAAATGAGGAGCAGGGTCTCGGGAGAGGCCGAGGAGAATTGGGCAGGGAGGGAGCCCAGCTTTCCTGTCCCGAGAAGACCAGGAACAGAGAGTCTGAGAAGGGGGGTGGGGGGCGGTGGAGGGAGTCCAGCCAGCCCAGGACCATGACTTTTTGTATCCTGGTCAAGGGACCAAGAGGGCCCACCAATCCCCAGAGCCCCAGATGCGTCACCAGTTAAGAATCACTGAAGGCCATCCTGGCCTTGGGATGAGTAAACCCATTTTCTCCCTTCATCTGAGGCCTGTGGACTGGCCCTTCTCCATCCATTTTGGGAGACTCCCCCACAGCAGCAAGAATAATAGCAGCTGCTGTGCGCCAGGCCCCCTACTGTGTGCCAGCCCTCCCCGCCTACTACTGTGCACCAGGCCCTTTACAAACATGGCCTTGTTTGATTCTAGAAGAGTTGTGGGAGCTAGCAGAGGATCCCACTTTACAGAGGTGAAAACTGAGCTCACACAGCAGCAAAGCACAGTTCTGGCTTTAAATCCGAGTCTGTCTGCTCCAATTCCCGTGCCTTTTTTTGGTGTGTGGCACAATAGTTCAGACGTATAAAAAGCATAGGGTTCGGCAAAAACAAACACTGGTGAACCAACCAACCAGCTAAAGAAATAAAACATTCCAAATGCGGCTGAATCCCCCACATGTGTCCCTCCCTGATCCCATTCCCTACCACTCCCTCTTCTAGAAGAAACTACTTTCTTAAATGACTGCCTCAATACTTTTACTAGATGTTTCTGCTTCCCCACTGATACTGCCTCCCCAAATGATACAGAGTATTACTCATGTCTTTTAAAACTTTAAATAATTGGTAGGAGGCTCCATGTTTACTTCTGCAGCTTGCTTTTCTCTTTTCACGTTGTGTTCGAGTTGTATCCAGTTCGTTTTCAGTGCCGTGTAGTATTCCACTGCATGGATCTGCCACAGCTTATCCAGGCTGCCGTAGATGGCCATTTAGGTTGTTTCTCGTTCACTCTTTAGACAATGCTATGGTGCTTTTTTTCCCCCATGTCTCCTGGTGACCACGGGAGAGTTTCCAAGATGTATATATGTTACTTATGTTAGGGAGTGGGATCAGATAAGTCCACTGTATCAGAGGACTCCGATGAGGGAATTGACCAACAATTTTAGGGGTTTCTGCTCTGAGAGTTAAAAACCCCTTAATGACAGGAATGTTACTCTGTTTTGTTTGCTGCCGTGAACAGCACCAGGAACCATGTTTGGCACGTACTTGGTGCACAATAAATCTCTGTTGACTGGTTGAAGGGACACGTGCCACTTCACGATCTTCATCAACCTGCTGTGAGGAGGGGTTCTTCCCACTTCACAGACGAGCCGACTAAGGCTTCAGAGAAGTTGAGTCATGTTCCCGAAGTCCCACAGCCAGCTCCAGAGCCTGCGCTCTTTCCCCAGCCCTGAAATCGCCCGTGTAGACGGGGAGCGGATTCGCAGAGGCCTGAACACAGGAAAAATGGGAGCTGCTTCTAATGCCGAGTTGTCTGGATACAGGTGCTTAGGGCCTTCTGAGGTTCTAGAGGCTGGTAGAGTGAGGTGGGGCCAGCTGGTTGGTCACCTTTGGCCTGGAATGCCACCGTGGGTTGGGGGTGAGTGACGTCTCCCCTCTAGGGCTGATCTGTGGGGGAACCACGAAGTTTGGGACCGTGCTTGGCTCAGGATTTAGAGGCAATTTGAACCTGCCACTTATTAGCTGTGTGACTTTAGGTAAGTCTCTCAACCTCTCTGAGCCTTATCATCCCCAGCTGTTAAATGGAGATCTTGACTCTGTCTTGCAGAGTTATTAATAGATTTAGAATTGGGTGTAACAATCTTAACACAGTGCCTGGATAGTAGTTATTAATTACAGTGCAGGGGGAAGGATGTTCTACTAGAGATATATGCAAATCACTACAGACGCACACAGATAGGGCAGCTTAGGACACGGAGGAAGACTTCATGAAGGAGATGACATTCGATCTGGGTTCTGAAGGGTCAATAGGAGTTCTCCAAGCCAGGGAGTAGACTATGGGTCAAGCAACTTCTGTGCGTCCTGTACTACACTTGGTATTGAGAGGGATGTCATAGTGTTGCTTGCAAAAAAAAAAAGTTAGTATGGGTTAATATGCTTACAATTTGATGGAGATATACAATCCTTGAAGACGGTGCAGACCAGGTGCTGACTAAATAGACAAAGAATCAAGAATCAGTGGTGTTGGGGTGAGAGGAACATGTGAACCTGTGGGCCAGGGCAGTCAGGAGGTCTTCCTGGTGTGTGTGTGGGGGGGGGGGGATAAGATTTAAATGAGAAAGGAAGACAGGAAGGAGAGGGGTTGCCTGATTCTTGATTTGCTGGCTGGGCTGGGTCAGGACAGAGGCCTCCCCAGCCTGGTGGGGGAGTGGGGACAGACCTTGGGGGTTCTGCAGAAGCCCTGCTGTGTCCCTGTCACCAAGGCTCGTGCTGTTCTCTCCGTTGGAAGAGAAGAAAAGTTGTTCTGAATTGTTAATTGTGCAATTTTGAGTTGGCTCCTGTGCTGGGCTGAGTAGGAGCCAAGCCCTGGAGTGGGGAGGAGGAGCCCAGGCTGGATGGCTACAGAGCCAGGAGTTCAGGGGCCCAGGAGGGGGTTTGGGAATGCCGCTGTGTGAGTGTCCTGGGCAGGGACGCCCGCCTGGCCTTCTCAGGCCTCCCTGCCCAGAACCCCCACTCCATTCTGCAGGATCCTATGGTGCCTAAGAGTTGGGCAGACCTGGGTTTGAATATCCTCTCACCAGCTGTGTGACCTTGGACTGATTACTTAACTTCTCTGGGCCTCTATGTCCACATCTCTCACGTGGGGTTGCTGTGATGGTTAAATCAGAAAGCACATGTAAAGCACTTAGCCCAGGGCCTGGAATGAAGTCATTGCTCAAGAAATGGTTTTTGTTGCTGCTGCTAGTGATATTTATTAGCACTATCTCTGCCACTGCCTCCATGGCCCAGGCCACACTCTTGCTCTGCTTGAACCCCAGGGTCCTTCCAGCTGCCCATGCCATCTCTCCATGAGCCAGGACGTTCCTGTGCCCTCACATTAGCGTCCAGCGTCACTGCCTGTACCCTTGGCCGTGCCCCTCTTAGGAGGAGGCGGAACTTGAATTCCTGTGTGCCTTTTCATGGGTTGTCTCCTTAATTCTCACCACAGCGCTAGGAAGTAGGTTCTCATGTCCCATTTTATAGATGCGAAAATGTGCTCAGAGAGGTGAGGCGACTTGCCCAGGGTCACACAGCAGTCACAGGGATGCAAGCCCAGTTCTCTGCTCAGAACCTTTGCTCTTCCCAGTCCAGGATGGGAGGAGCAGCTTGTTCGCAAGGAATCTGAACTTGGTACTCTCTCCCTTTAGTCACCCCTCCACTTCCTTTTTTGTCATGTCCCCCTGTCCCTGGCTCTCCACTCCCTCGGCTCGGCTCTGCGCCTGGGGACCACTCTGGGCCAAGACTGCAGACGGGGCAGCTGTGTCCTCCGGAGCCAACAGCGCCATGGCTCCCGCACTGTCAGCAGGGGTCGGGCCTCTCCTCCCCACCAGGCATTTCCTCCCACGCCCCCCAGCCCCTAGGTGGGCGGGACCATGTGAGGTGAGGGTGGTAATGGGGACCAGATGGGAAGCTGAGCCTGGGGTGGGCTTTGTCAGGCAGACATTCCTGGTCACTGAGGCAACGCCAGCTCGGTAGCGTCTGGTTTGGCTGAGGGTCCGCCCCGATTGGCTGGGGCTGGCGTGGGGCGTGGCCCCCGTCGGGCCATGGCACTGTGGCAGGTGGGGAGACAGGATTTCAGAGTCCAGGACGGGTAGCGGGACAGAGGGGCCGAGTGAGAACACAGGGAGTTCAGTCGGACCTGGCGTCCGGTCCTGGCTGTCACTGTCCTGCGCTGTAACCCGACCAAGTCACTGCCCCTCTGGGCGGTGCAAAATGAGAGACAACGATAGTCCTTTCCTCACAGACGCACCGGATCAGCTTAACAGCAGTGTCCGTGTTCACAATGCTTTCTGGGTTTTAACTCGTTTCACTCTCGGAGCCGCCCGGGTGGGGTGCTGTTCTCTGTTTTACTGATAAACTGAGGCACAGGGTGTTCGTGTGTCACTTGCCCAAGTCAGACAGGTAGTAGGAGGCAGAGGTGGGATTTGAACCCAGGCTGCCTGGGTCCTGGGTCACCACGCTCCTACTGCTGCATTGTCCTTCCTCGGTGACATGTGTGACAATATATGAGAAAAGTGCCGGGTGCGCTGGTGATGCTGCCTGCTCCTTTCCCCGCTCTCCCCAGAAGCCTGTGCTGTCGGTGGCGTGTGGGACGGGCTTGCTGGGCGTATAAACGGGTGAACGGAGGAGTGGACGGATGTTGGCAACACCCTGCCCGCTGGGCCAGGGGAGGCACTGGGGTTGTGACCCTCCGGGCCCTGCGGTCTGGGCAGCCAGCCAGACCCACCCGTTACCCTGAGAGGGCCAGGGAGCTCAGCTCTGGAGACAATAGCCCCCGTTCCCCAGGTCCCTACTCATGCCACACGCTCTGTCTACGTTCTCTTGTTTAATTCTCAGGGCCACCCTGGTTGCCCCAGATCGTAACGTGTGGCTTCAGAAGGAGCTGGTTTTGAACACAGGTCCAGCTGACAGCAAAGCCAGAGCCCTTTCCCCGCAAGGGCACCTCTCTGGGGCCCATCTCCAGCTTCCTGAAGGGTGGGTTGCAGTCTCCTTGTCAGAGTTGTTTAGAGGATGATTTTGATAATTGCAGGTAGAGGGAGGAGGCTGCAGGGTGGGGTCAGAAGAACCTAGACTAAGATTCTCATCCTGCTTGGCCTCTTGGGCGACCCCTCTACTTCTTGAGCCTCATTTTCCTCATTTGTCGAAAGCAGTTTACAATCAGGGGACAGTGCTGAGTGCTGGGAGGCCAAGATGACTGGAGCCTTGGCCCTTTAAGACTTCATGGTCCAGTGGGCAGGACAGCCCCGAACCCAGTCCCCAAGTCATCCGGCAGCCTGGTGGGCCCTGTGGAGGCGCGTGCAGAGTGCCATGGGAGCACAGAAGAACGAAAACTTGCAGGGCCTGGGTGTCGGGGCGATGGCATGGACACAGTGTGTGTCTGTCAAGCTGCCCTTCTCCCCCTCCTGCTGACAGCCGCCCCTTCCTTTGGGAACTGCCCCTCCCCAACCTCTCGTGGTGTTAGTTGGGTGTCAGTCACAGGATCTTGCCCCGCCTCTTCACAGGGAGGGCACATCAACCAGGCTGGCCAGTCAGGGTTCTTCCCTGGGACTAGAATTCAATGCAGGGAGAAAGAAGCCTCCTTTTCTCTAGGACTCTCAGCTGCCAGGAGGTAAGTTGTCTAAACTTAGGAGATGAGAATGAGGGTACCACACGGGGGAAGCAGCAGGCGGGAGAGAGCCCAGCAGCATCGCCTGAACTCCTGGATCTCCGCCTGCCTGATGCCTGATCCTCCACCCCTTTCAGGCAAGACTGTTACAAAACCCGCTTAGAGCTCGGTTTCTGTCACTTGCAACCCTGGGGTTCTCGACTGAGGAGGTTTCATGGAGGAGGCAGCATTTGAACCACACATTGAAGGAGTTCTTGGGACAAACAGCAATGGCGAGGTTTTGCCAGGCAAAGGAAGCTAGTGGGACAGGCATGATAGTGACCTGCCTGGGGGCATGGCAGATGTGACGTCTGAGCAGATCTTGAAGGGGCTCGTGCCACAGAGCAGAGCACTGACTCATTCGTTCACTCATCCACTCATTCAACTAACCAACCCAGCACTCACTGTGTACCAGGCACTGTTGTAAACACTTTACCAAGAGCTAATTATATCCTCCTAACAACCCAATGAGGTAGGTACTGTTATTTCACCACGTTGGAGCTAAGAAAACAGGCACAGAGAGGTTAAGTAACCTGCTTCAGGTCACATAGCTGGTAGATGACAAGGCCAGGGTTTGAACCCGAGTGGTCTGGCTCCACAGTTTATTTTCTTAACCAGAGTGGGAGCGACCACTCCTGACTCCAGCCCACAGTTCTCCCCATGAAATCTGTGTCTAAGGGCCCAGTGGGAACGAGACTGCAGTGCCCATGCCTGGGATGTGGCCCCAGAACCCAGGAGCCCCGGTGTGGCCTGGGCGATGGGGAAGGAGGGAGGGAGGGTCCTGTGGAGTCTCTCAGAGGAAGTGTGGTGCTCTTCTGGCCCAGTTTCAGCCAAAGCTAGCGAGGAGCCAGGGCCAGGTTCCCGCCAAGCGCCCTGCTGGTCCGCTTCTGTGAGCTGTGATAATCTCCAGAAACAGTGAATGTTGGGCTCCGGCTGGGTCCAGCTAAGCCCTCAGCGGGAGGTCAGTCACTTTAAGAAGCTCTGGCTTCTGGCCGAGGTACTGGGGAGTTTTAAAGCCGCTCTGGCAGGGGGGGCGCTGGGCAGGCAGGAAAGGGAGAGGTGCTCTGAGCTGCGGTGTCTGAGAGTGGAGCCTGGGGATGGTCAGGCCATGGCTCCGGCTTGCCCCAGGCCCAGGCATCTCCCATGTGCCAAGGGCTTTTACCTCCCGGTTAAGAGGTGGGCATTACCAGCCCCGTTTTACAAGTGAGGAGGTTGAGGCTCAGCGAGGCTGTGACTTGCCCAGGGTCACACAGCCACATTTCCGAGGTCCATGTCCTGGGCTCTGGACAGCCTCACTCCTGCCTCTTTGGTCTCGTCCCTGATCTGAAGGATTTCTGGAACACACCAGAGCTCCCTCCGGTCTCCTTGCCCTTCCCACGGACACCTTTCCTCTTCTTACCTCCAGTTCCACAGGAGGGATTTTTCCCCAGTGAGAGGGAGGGTCCTGGCAGCCCCCGGGAGTCCTACACGGGTGGCTTCTGGGGCAAGGGCTGGGGACTAAGGCTTCCAACTGTGCCCCATGTCCAGGCCCTGGCAGGAAATGTGAGAGAGGAGGCCAGCCAATCTTGAGAGCCTTGATAAATGCTCGTTACACTAAAGCCCCGAGGAAGGAGCCACTTCAGCTGGGGGCAAAGGAAATGCCGTTTAGGCTGAGCTCAAAGGTTAAGGTTAGCCCTTTGAGAGTAAAACACGGAGCGAGGCTCTCCAGGTGGAGGAAACAGCCTAAGCAAAGGTCGGGAGGTCGAGAAGCATAAGGTGTGTTCTAGGGGAAGGGCAGCTCCCACGAGGGTGGGAGGAGCTGGATTATGGTTCCGTGCAAGAGCGGAGCAGGCAGGTTTCTAGAGGTGATCCGTTCTGGACCTTCCAGGGGGATCCAGAAGGGCTGTGACTCAGTGGGTATTAGGAAAACAGTGAGCTCGGCCCCTCTCTTTTGTCCTGCCCCAGGTCTCTGCCCCACAAGGATGCTCAAGGTGGGCTCAGGCTCCCAAGTGGGCGGGCGCCTCTCCCCTGTGCCTGGCTGCCTTCCAGGAAGGCTTGTCTGTCCCTTCCCATTTCCTGTCTGGAGCCCAACACCCAGGGGCAGCAGCCCCCACGTGGGCACAGCTGTCGCAGCAGGTCTGGTCTCTCAACTGGTGAGGCAGAGCTTCCCCTTCCAGCCCTCAGGTGTTTTCACGTCAGAGGTTCAGAGAACCCCAAGCTCTTTGCTCCAGAACCGGAGCCCCAGACCTGGGGGGGACGGTGACCAGAATGGCCCTCAGGTGCAAGGCAAGGTCTCCTGGTGCCGTCACGCTCCTGACATCCTCACGCCGGTGACTAATAATGATGTTTGAAAGCTGCCTTTTGTGAGACACTTACTCTGTGCCGGCCACTGCGCTCGGCTCTTTCCTCACAGTGTCTCCTTTGACACTCGTAACAGCCTGGCCAGGAAGCCACTGCTGTCCTCATTGTGCAGAGGGTGTAAGTGAGGCTCCAAGAGGTGACACGACTCACTCAGTGTCACAGTCACTAAACAGCTAAGCCGAGTGTGTCTGACTTCAGAATCTACGTTCCCACCCATGACGGGGAGCTCCTGACTCCAACCCGTCAGGGCTGCTGTGAAGAGCAAAAAGCCAATTAAGGAGAGTGAGCTGGTGTTGGGAGTGACAACACGGCGCAGCCAGCGTCACACGCCCTGGCCGGCGAAACATGGGCAGGAGTCCTGAGCAGCGAGCATTCCAGGAGCTGACACCCTGGACCTAGAAGGAAGGGAGGATCCGGGTGCAGGGAGACAAGGGACCATCAGCTGTCCTCAGTCATCCTAAGCCCAAGTTGGCTCCATCCTCATTCTCACCGCTGAGCCCTTGGCATTGGTGGCACCAGCACGCAGGGGTGTGGAAGGAGCACTGTGCCAAGAGTCCAGAGGCCTGGCTTCTTGTGAGATTCAGCTTACTCAGGCGGCTTCCTCTCTCTGGGCCTCAGTTAGTTCATCTGTAGAATGGGATGGAGTGGGGGGTCAGACAAGTCTCACTCCTCTCCAGCCAGACTGTCCTTCCTCCTGCTCCTGAATGCTACGCGTGGTCCTACCTCCCGGCTTTGCTCATGTTCCCTTCCCACAGCTGCCGCCTCGTCATTCTGGCTTCAGTTTTCACGTCGCCTGCTCACAGAGGCCTTCCTTGATTCCTCCCCGGGTGTAGTCTGCCACACTGCCCTGCCTACTTTCCTTATAACACAGGTCACTCTGTGATGAGGCAGTCAGGGTGCTGCTTAGGGATAGGGTCTTGAGTCAAACTGTCTGCCTTCAAATCCCAAATTCCACCACTTAGAGCTGGATGATCTTCGCTGTAATCTCTCTCTGTGCCTCAGTTTCCTCACCTTTAAAATGGGGTCAGTAATAGTACTTATTATTATTTTTGTAAGGATTAAGTGAGAGATGCATTAAAAAGCACTTAGTATGGTGTTTGGGACACAGTAAGCACTCAACAAATGTTAGATGCTATTATTACTGTAACTCTTTGCAACATTGCTTATTATCTGTCTCCTCTATTGAAATTCAAGCTCCTGAGAGCAGGGACTTTGTCTTGTTCAGTGACGTATATCTAGCACAGAGCTCATTTCCTGGCACACAGTAGGTGCCTAATATCTGTTAAATGAACAAATGAACAGATAGATGAGTGCTGAAATTCCCAGCTTCCAAGAGGCTCCGTGTGGCTGGATATGGAGAAGGATGGATGCTGGGAAGATGACCTTGGGCCAGCCCCTTGCTCAGGGCCCAGCCAGCCCTCTCTGCTCCAGCAGTCCCTATGGTGGGCCCCATCCTGGCCTGCCCTGATGGGGATCCATGCCCTGCAAGACAGAGAGGTCTCTCTGGGGGTTGAGGGGACCCCCTGTCCCAAGCACCCTGACCACAGCAGTGTCTGTGGGTATCTGATGCTGTTTCCCAGCTCAAATTCCAGTGGCCAGGCATGGGGGCGAACGTAGATTTTTCCCTGTGCTCAGCAGCCCTCCCACTGGAACCCGCAGAGTTGGGCCCGGCCTGCTTTATCTTTACCACTGCCTGCCCCCCGCCCCCCTATTTTCAAAAGCTACTCTCATAAACAGAAACACTCTCAACTGTCCCTCCCATTGCTCCCGTGCCTCCCTCCTGTTCTAGAATTCAGGGTGGTTGCTGACCCATCAGTTCTCCTGCAGGCCTTTTCTTAGCTCCTGGTCCTCTGAGCATCCCTGAGATGTATATGCAGTCCCGAGAGAGGGGGAGAGACTGCTACACCATCATCCGTGTAAGGCTCGGCGGGGAGGTTTGCCAGAGGCCCACATTTGGTGAGGGTCAGAGTCGCGATTCAAACCCAAGTATCACTGTTTGCTTCTTCCACCTTCATTCATTCATTCAGCTCGTACTGACTGAGCACCTACTCTGTATCAGGCTCTGCACAGCAGAGAGCGTGGTGTCTGCCCTGGCCGGAGATCCAGAAGTTAGCCCAACTTTGTAACCAACATGTACACCAGAGCTGTCCAAAGAACTTTCTATGATAATGGAAATGTTCTGTATCTGTGCTGTCCATTAACCATGTGTGGCTATTGAGCACTTGAAATGTGACTACTGCAAATGAAGAATTGAATTTGTATTTTATTTTAATTACTTTTAATTTCAATAGCCACGTGTGGCTAATGGCTACCGTGTTGGACATCACGGGTTGGTACAGTTCGAAGATCAGTCGTTCAGAGCCTTAGACTGTAGGTCTTGCACTCAAACGTGAGCAGGGGATGTGGGTTGATTTCCCAAGGACGCCTCAGCATGTATTCTTTCACAGTTGTCAGTATGTGAAACTCACGGGCGTTTTCTTCACACCCACAAAGGAGTCAGTCACTATTTTCTCTGAAACATGAGACCCTCCTGACCTTTCATTTTTCCGCTTTTTTTTCTGTTGAGGTGTAACTTAGAGCAAAATGCACAGGCCAGAGCAAACAGTTTGTTGAGTTCTGACAAACATAGACACCAGTGTGACCACAGTGAAATCAGGATACACTAGTTCCCCCTTGTCCTCAGGGGGTATGTTCCAAGACCCCCAGTGGATGCCTGAAACTGCAGACAGTACCAAACCCTATATATACTATGTTTTCTTCCTATACAGTCATGCTTTGCTTAATGATGGGGATACGTTCTGAGAAATGCATTGTTAGGAGATTTCGTTGTTGTGCGAACATCATAGAGTGTGCTTACACAAACCTGGATGATACAGCCTAATACACACCCAGGCTATATGGTACTAATCTTATGGGACCACCATTGTATATGGACCGAAATGTCGTTATGCAGCTTATGACTGTACATACGTACCTATAATAAAGTTTAATTTATTAATTAGGCACAGTGAGAGAATAACAATTACTACTAATAAAATAGAACAGTTATAACAATATACTGTCATAAAAGTTACTGTAGATCTTAGCAACCTCAGCATACAATTTTTTTCTTATTAAGTCGAGAACTTTCACCTTTTCACTTAAAGGAAGCCCGTTATGGCTTCTCTTTGGCGTATCCGAATTGCTAGCATCACTGCTCTTGCGCTTTGGGGCCATTATTAAGTAACATAAGGGTGACTTGAACACAAGCACTTCGATACATCGATAGTCGGTCTGATAACTGAGACGGGTACTCAGTGACTAACAGGTGGGGAGCGTATACAGCGTGGATACTATGGACAAAGGGATGAGTCACATCCTGCGTGGGACAGAGCGGGACGGCTCGAGATTTCATCATGCTACTCAGAACAGCGTGCAATTTAAAACTTATGAATTGTTTCTTTCTGGAATTTTCCATTTAATATTTTTGGACCACGGTTAACTGCAGGTAACTGAAACCACGGGAAGCAAAACTTCATATAAACTGTATAGAACATTTCCATTCCCCCAGAAAGTTCCCTCAGGCCCCTTTCCAGTAAATCTCGTCCTCAGAGGCAACTGCTGTTCTGTAGTCTGTCACCCTCGATTCATTTTGCCTGTTTTTAAGCCTCACATAAATCATTTTCCCACTTTTGACCAAGACAAGGGTACAAGAAATATTCCTCTTTTCTCTTTGTTATAAGAAACAAAGCACCAGCGTGATGAAAAGTGGCAGCTGACCCTGGGTCATGGTGAGGAGGAAACAAGGAGGAGGTGGAGGGGATACTGTGGTGCCCTGGGGACTCGTGGCCTGTCCAAAGTGGGCAGCCACCCATCAGCTCCAGCTGGCTGTTGCCATGTGAGAATGTGGCCAAGTCTTTTTCTTAAAAAGGAAAGTTGAAAATACTGATTTTCATGTAAAATCTCCTAAATGTTGGCATTTCAAACCTTTTACAGCACTGCAGGCCAAAGAATAGGCATCTGTGGGCCAGACTTGACCTGTGGACTGCCAGCTTGTGAGTTCTGCCTTGGGCTAATCAGAATGTTAGTAATAATAACAGCTGATACTTGTGGAGGGGTTCCTTTGTTTCAGGTCCTATTCTAAGTGCTCGATGTTGTTAAGTCGTCTAATCCTCCTAACAGTTTGTTAATAAATCCATTTTACAGATGAGTAAGCTGAGCCATAGAGAGGGATTAAATGACTTGCCCAGGGTTACAGAGGGAGTACTTGGCTGGGGTTTGAACCTTGACTGTCTGGCTTCCGAGTCCATGCTCCCAGCCACTACACATGGGGAGTGGGGGTGGAGGGCGACTGCTGGGGATGCCTATGCCAGTTGGGGCGCAGCTTTGCTAGCCCCCGAGGGTGCTACCACCCTGAACAAGCAAGGAGAGAGCGCCTGGCCTCACCTGCTGGGACTGCCCTGGCACGGGCGGTTTGCGTGTCCAGGCACCTTGGCTGTCAGTTGGTGGAGCCCCGACTTTAGGAATTGCTGGGAAAGCAGCCAGGGGTGAGGTTGGGAGGATGGAAACCTGGCTGATGCTTGATGAGGGTGTCAGGGAGCACTGGGCAAGTGAGGGCAGAAGTAGCAGGAATCTGGCAGGGGGAGAGCCCAGCCCCCAGAGGGAGGCAGGGGAGAGGGGGAGATGACGACAGAAGAATCAGCCAGCAGGCCCAGGGCCAGGCCTGGCTGCCGCTGCCAGGGGAGCTGGTGGCTGGGGCATCCCCACCCCCTGGTGCCTTGTCCAGACAAGCCTGTCCTTTGGGGGAGGTTGGGAAGGGGAAGATAAGAACCACCAGGCAAACAATGCTGCTTTTCCATCATCCCCTCCCACGTTGGGGGAGGGGGGTTGGCGGGTGGGGCATGGGAGGAAACTGAGGCCCAGAGAGGGCACAGCCAGGACCCAGACCTGGACTTCTGGCTCCCACTCCAGAGCTCTTTCTGCTCCATTTGGCTGCATTCCTCAGGACCGAGAGTTGTGGGGAAAGAGGGTCTGTGGTCACTGGCAGAGAAGTGTTCCAGAAGCCTGAGGGAAAGGGCAAGGAGAGACCAGACCCTCCCCTCCAGCCCTTATCATTTCTGCAAGTCACTGAGCCAGGTCCCAGCATGAAGTAAATGCTAAATAAGCGTTTGCCATTATTGTTGTTTTTTTCCAATTTGATCTTCACACCCACTTTTCAGATATATACTTACTCTTATCATCACCCATTTTACCAATGAGAAAGCAGATCACCAGCCAGAAAGCCATTGACAGGATTAAATGAGTGATGTATGTAGAGTGCTTAGCACCATTCTGGTCACAGGGAAGGGCCATGGGCTGTGGGCTGGAGGAGGGATGAGGTGGCAGGACTGGTCAAGGAGGGCCTCTTGGAGGAGGTAACATGGGGCTGAGCTTTCAGGGGGCTCAGCCTGTCAGGCTGCTTGTTCTCCTGGGGTCATGGTTCTTTCCTGAGTAAGGCCTAATGCCAGTTGTGTCTCCCCACTCTGAGGATGTCTCCACCTGCCCAAACACCAAGTAATGTGGACTGGTGCCCCAGGGCCCTCACAAGCCTGCCAGCAGCCTCTACAACCTGGGGAGCCGTCTGGGTCTGGCTCCAGATCTGGTGCATTGTAGAGGGGCAGCCTGGCCTCGAGGTGGTCACATCACCTCTCTGAGCCTCAGTTTCCTCATCTGTCAAATGGGGACAGTGTTACCTGCTGTTCAGGGTTATGGAGAGGGCTGGCATGTGATAGGTGGTCAGTAAACAGGTGTCCCAGAACTTCCAGGAGGCAGCTATTGAATTGATTGGCCTGTTAAGGACAAAGGACAGACACGTCCCCAGGTTAGCCCAGGAAAGCTAGATTCACGCACAGAACCCAAAATCCCAACCACTGCGTTTGAACTGGTGTGCATTAGAGGGTTGGAAGGAGCCCCTCACCCCTCTTCAGCCACGTTAACTCTGGACGAGGGCAGGAGGGAGCATGGCTGCCGTTAGTTATTGTTCCTCCAAATCCAAGAGCAGCAAGCACTTATTGAGCACCGACTGTGTGGAACCCCCGAGGAAGCGAGGCTTGGGGTCAGAATATGGGGTCATTGAGTGCATAAGTGGCAGCTCCACTTACATCTCCTTTGAATTTTGGGTTGCCATGTTAAGTTCTTAAAATAAACGGTTCTATAGGACTAAAATATATATGCTTGAGAACCACTGTTCTAATCTAGCAACTACCTCCCCATTTTACAGATGGAAATACTGACTCCAAAGCCTGTGCTTTTCCCATAAATGATGATAATATTCAGGCACAGTTCTCAGTCTTTTAATTTATTTAACCCTCACAACCCCATGAGGGTGACACCTGTTTCTGTTTTTTAGATGAGGACAAGAGGCTCAGATGGTGAAGTGGCTTGCCCAAAGATTAGAATCAAGGAGCCCAGCTCCCAAGTCCACACTCAGCCACCTCTAGCCTGACAGGCACACCTTTTCTTTGTGTTCCAGAGACAGGAAAGTCACTTGCTGAGGCCCAGAGTAAGGCAGTGTCAGAACTGGGCCCAGAATGCAGGTTTCTTGCCTTCCCACCCAATCCCTCATTACCTCCTACTGCCCAGGACATCTCCTGGGCTAAAGGAGGAGATGAGCAGGCCTGACTCTTGTCTACTGGCTGTGTGATGTTGGACAAGTGAATGAACCTCTCTGAATGTGTTTCCTCACCTTAGAAAAGGCATAATAGGACCGACGTCACCGAGGCTATCCTGAGAGTTAAACGGCATCATGTACATAAGTTGGTGGGCACAGGGCCTGGCACACACTGTGAGAGCCCCAGCCACCCTCAGTTCCTGGATCCCACAAGTCCCCAGAGCTTCTTGCCCCATCTGCTTCCTCCTCCCTCTTCAGCCTTCAGCCGCCCTCCTGGTAACACAAATACTAATTACAGCCATCTCCATGAGCTGCTTCCTGCTCGAGCCTAATTACTGGGCAGCTCAGTTGTCACCGTTACAAATACCATTAAGTGGGACAGATTAACTTTGTGCTAAGTTTTGTGTGATGAGATCAGCAAATTGTTCAGGCTCACTTGGTCTCCTCGGCTCGGGACTCACCCAGCCTGGTCACCCCGCACAGCTTAGGGCGAGCTGCGAGTTTCTGGTCTGTCTTGAACTTGGTGCTCGGAGAAGATCAGAGTGGACAACTTAGCCCTTCTAACTGGCTGGGAGGTGACCCCTGGTGGGGTAAGGACGGAGCAGATTGGGGCCACTGTCTTATTTGTTTTAGTGGCAGAACCACAAGCTGTGGGGATGGATACACCAGGGTTCCAGTCCAGGCTGTGTTTACCAGAAGGGTGACTTCGGGAAGTTCCTGGCCCCACCTGTATGAGAGCTGTTTTGTGCTGTGCAACGGAGAGAGTCAAGGAGATGATATGTACCAGCGAGTGCCAGGCCCGGCACCTGGCGTGTCATAGGTCCTCTCTAGCTGTTCCTTCCCTTCCTGCCTTTCATCATCCTCAAAGTGACTTGAAGGGCCAGCCCTTTCCAAACCCCCCACCACACACTAGCATTTCCCGAGTGCAGCCTCTCTGCGAGGCCCTGGACTGACGACTTCAGGTGTCTTATTTGTTTACTATGTTCAGAGACCCTATGGAGTCGGTACCATTATTGTCTCCATTTGATGGACATGAAAACCAAAGCACAGCAAGAAGTGGAATGGCTTTGTCAAGGTCACACAGCTGCGCTTGGCTCCCGGTCACTCTCTCGGGATGAGATACTAGAAGGCCATGCAGGGTGCTGCTGGGGAGCATAGAGGAAGGATCACAGTGAAGTCTGAGAAGGCTGCCTGGAGGAGGATGCATCTGAGCTGAGGGGTTAGCCAGGGGAAGAAGGAGAGGGAAGGCCTCCCAGGCAGAGGGCAGTGGATATGCAAAGGCCTGGAAGCAGGGAGCATGTGTGTTTAGGGGGTAACTGTACATATTTTACTGAGGTTTGCACATGTGAGCGAGGACTGGTGAGAGAGAGAGGCTGGAGAGGAGCCAGGAGCCAGATCCCAGGGAGGGGTTGGGGGGTTGGAAGCTGGGCCAGGGCTCTTGCTTCCTTCTGCCATTTCCAGCCAGTGTGTGAAGGAGGAGAGTGACTGGATGCTATCAGTTAGTTTAGAAAGTTCTGCTTGGAGCCAGCTGGGAGATGAGGGCCTGGGGGAAGTGATAATTGGAGATCAAGAGGTCTAGGGGGCTAATCAGGGAAGGCTTCTTGGGGGAGGAGGGAGCAGAGCCAAGTGGGCCTGGACGGAGGGGCAGAGATGACAGATGGAGGCTGTCAGGCGGGTGGGGTGGAGAATGTGGTAGCGGTGTGGTGAGTGGCCTGTGTCAAGGAGTAAGCAAGAGGTTACTGGCCAGGTTTGGGGCTTGGGTGTGGGGTGGCCTCCTTAGCAGGCACTGAGGCAGTGGGTTGGCAGCACGAGGCAAGGCTCTCAGTGCCTCCCGGGGCCCGCAGGCAGGTGAGTCAGCACCAAGCCAGGTGGGTGAGTGTTTTCCAGCTCCCTGCGTGTGTGGGCGAGCCTCCCGCTGCCAGCACATTAGGGGGCCCCAGCCTGGGACTCTGCTCCAGACCGGGGTGGTTGACTCATGGACTGGCAGGGCTCCCGCCTCTCCGATGAGGCCAGTTAGTGCCTTGACCTCCCATGTAGGCTCTGTGCCCTTGGCCTTCTGATCTCTCTCCCGGAGTCTCACCTGTAGGCCACCTTGCTCCCCAGCTCCTGCTCACCTTCCCCTTTGGGTGCTCAGGCCTCCAGCTCCATCTGACCCCCTTGGTGGCACAGAGTGGAGTCTCCCTCCCCCACCACCCCCAGTTATATCCCTCCCTATTTCCTACAACCCAACTGGGGCAGCCTGTCGTCTCCAAAGGAGGTCAGCCTAGAGAGACAGGCCCCAGGGAGGTGGCACAAGAAAAGAAGAAGAGGGCCTGAGAGGGTCAGGAAGATCTGGGATTGAGTCCCAGCTCTGCTGCCAGCTGACAAGCTGCCTTCTTTCTCTGCTTCAGTCTCTGCATCTGTAAAATGGGAATCCCAGGGGTCATCCCACAGGGTGTTAAGATAAGGGGATAAAAGGGCCTTGAGAACTGGGCAGTGCTGGGCTCGTGTAGGTGTCAACGACTCTGTTTTCTGTTTTAGGGGCAGCCAGTTATTTTTTTAATATAAACATTTTGTTTTAGTACAGTTTTAGATTTACAGCATTATCGGGAAGATAGTACAGAGAGTTCCCCTATGCCCCACACCCAGTTTCCCTTGTTATTAACATCTTATATGGTACATTTGTCACAGTGAATGAACTGATACTGACACATTCTTACCAACTAAAGTCTATACTTTATTCAGATTTCTTTGGTTTTTACCTAACATCCTTTTCTGTTCCAGGATCCCATCCAGGATCCCCCATTGCATTTAGTTGTCCGTCTCTTTGAGCTCCTCTTGTCTGTGACAGTGTCTCAGACTCGCCTTGTTTTTGATGACCTTGACAGTTTTGAGCAGTCCTGGGCAGGTATTTTGTAGAATGTCCCTCGATTGGGATTCATCTGACATTTTTCTCGTGAATAGACTGGGGTCATTGCTTTTGGGAGGAAGGCCACAGAGTAAAGTATCGTTTTCATCATGTCATATCAGGAGTGCCTGCTATCTACTGGTAAGTCGTGTTGGACTTATCGCTGTGGATGTCAGCCTTGATCCCCCAGGAAGTGGGTTATTTTTGCCCTGAGGACAGCAGCAGGACTAGGGTCGTGCCAAATGTTGGCTGGACGAAGGCCGAGATCAGAGGATATGGATGAGGGCAGAAGCAAATGGAAAAGTGAAGGAAAATAAAGACAAGCAGGGATGGGGTGGGACTGTGGCGTGTCCCCCAGCTGCCAGCGTACTCGGGGTTGCAATGCCGTATGCCAGGCGGCTCATGTTTCCGCTCATTTAATCTTTACGATGACCCTTTCTCTAGATGAAGAAACTGAGGCCTTAGAAGGGAAATGACGTGGTCCCAGGAGCCAGGGAACCTGGGGTCGGGCCCAGGTCTGTCTTCACTGCCTCACTCCCACTGTTGGCTGCATTCCCGGGAGAGTGGATAAGGGAAGGGATGTTCCGGTACAGGTTGTTTCTGATTCACTTTATTCCACAAAAGATTCGTGATGGGTTATGACTAAAACACAGTCAATAAAATGACACACAATAGAAATGGAAAATCAGGATTGGAGAAGATAGAGTGGAAAATGCGGACAAGGAAAAAGCTGATCATAAAGACCAGGAAAGTGCCCATAGGTGGTTTTCTGATTCGGCTGTGAGCTTCCTGGCAGCCAAGGAAGAAAGGGATACAGGCTGATTCCTATGATTTCTATTATCAAAAAGCGAAGCAGCAGTTCACTCCTTCAGGAACTTTGTGGTAAACTTAAAAAGAAATTTATCACATGGAAATTTCTCACGTAAAAGACTCTGAGAAATATAATGGATAATGTAATAGTAGTGACAGATGTTATGTGGTTTCATCTTCAGGAGTGATGGCTGTATTTTTACTATCTTGCCCCTTGCCCAAAATTGTCTTATTTGAATTTTAGTTGTCATCAGGCAACTAACTCTACTATTCTTTGTTGAAGTCACAGATGCCTATGCCCTAGTGAAAATCTTAGATACAGATTAACCAGTTATCTGTATACCAGGTTCTGTGCTAGACAGGGGGGATGGAGGGTAATGATTGTTGTCCACCCCCCAGGTCCTCTCCATCCCAGGGATAAAGACCCTTAGATAAAGGTCTGAATGTAATGCAGCTGCTATGCTGTGAGCACACCAGAGGGAAGGGTGTAATTCCTTCTGGCTGGGGAGGAGGGGAGGGCTTCATGGAGGAGGAGATAGGCCAGAGATGGAGAGCAGTAGCTGGGGTGGAGGGGGCACAGTCTTGGGAGAGGGGATATCATATAGCCACAAGTCCCCTGAGGGTGGGGACCAAGTCCTACTCAGGGCTGCCCCCTCAGCTTACAGCATGAGGCCTGATGGGCCTCAAGGAGTTGGTGGACTCCTGCTGAGTGGTCAACACCTGCAGGGATAGATCAGGGGTCAGGGTGACAGCCACATACCTGAGGGGTCTGTGGAGGGTGAGCCTGGGGAGGTAGGTGTGGGCCAGTTGGGGGAGTCCTTGAATGCCAAGGGGAGTTCAGATCTTGTTCTTTAGGCTGTGCAGATCAACTGAAGGCTTTTGAGCCCTGTGTTTTGTAAGTAAAGAGATACAAATAATAGCAGCTAACACTTAGCGGGCACGTGCTGTGTGCCCAGCACTGTTCTAAACGCTTTATCGGTATTAACTCATTTAAGGGTCACAACAGTCCTGTGAGGGAGGTACTATTATTATCATCCCAATTTTACAGATGGGACAACTGAGGCACAGAGAGGCTGAGTCACACAGGTCAAGGTCACAAAGCTGGGAAGTGGCATAGTGGGGATGTGAACTGAGGTTTGGATCTACAGCTTTTACTCACTCTGTTGTTGCACTTGATAATATAATATTTAACTCAAATGTAACATGAGTGTGTGGAGATGACATGTGAGGATTTGACAGATCCCAGCTAATTACACCAGAGGCAGGAACTGACGAGGCCTTTGGGCACGAAGGGCAGCATCCCTAAGGAGCTGAGGCTTAGGAATTGAATGTGAAAAGAGCTCGGAGGGTGTGACCAAGGAGCGCTGGCCTCCGAATTTCACTCCTGGGCCTCTCTTTCTGCCTTTGATGCACTCCAAGATTCCTTGAAGCAAACCAACCACGAGAGCCTTCTGAGTGACTAACGCATTTGGGCAAATGGGATCATGCCTGGCACCACTGGGCCAGAGGCCTTTGTCGCCAGAAACACAGGAGCGTTCATAACACTTCTCATTTCTCTTCACCCCAGGCCTTTGATTCCCACAGGGTGGGGTTTCCAGACTGGGCACCATCACACCCTCATCTGGCTTTCATCACCTTCTCTGCGGCTGGGGGACTGGGGACAGGCTGTGGTTCCCACTTCTCCATTCTTGGGCTCCGCCACACCCTTGTCATGAACACCAAGCCCAGATTTCTCCTCCTCTGCTCCACGGGGCCGGGAGCGGGACCAGCAGATCAAGGCAGAGGCTCCCCACAAACCAGCTTCCCTGAAGCTCGCAGGGCCAGGCGTGGCACCCGCAACCGCAAATGAGGCAGTTAGGGAGGACAAGCACTGGCCTCCCTGCTGGTTCAGCGCCCTCAGACTCCTTGAGGTCCCCACCTGAAGGAGCAGCTCCCCCTTCCGCAGAGAGCGCCGGACCAGGGGTCCAGGACCCGGGTTCTAGGCCCAGCTCTGCCACTCACAAGCCGTGTGGCTGGGCCTCTCTGGAGGCAGCATCATGAGGTCAGGCATGCGAGGATTCACATCCTGGCTCCCTCACTCTCTAGCCAGGTGACTTGAGGCAAGTCCTGCCTCCTCCCTAATCCTCAGTCTTGTCATCTGTAAAGTGGAGGTGATGACTCCCACCTCACGGGGCATCGTGGGGTCGGCAGAGAGACATTTTGTCAAGCAGCGCAGACCAGATGTTCTGTCTGCCCAGCCCCTCCTGCTCTGTCTTCTATAAAATGGAAGTGATACCTGCTGGGGCTCTAGGTGGGTGTGGGGATGCAACGAGACAGTGAACAGAAGGCCCCGCCCCGCTTCTGGGCGGGTACCAAGATAGGGCTGCTATTGGAATGTCACTCAATGACTGGGACCTGCTGTGCTCCCCACGGAGCAGAGCAGAGTGGCTAAGCCCTTCCCACGGCCGGCCAAGGTGGGTTCAGTTTCACTCCAGGGCCTGAGGCAGGCCTGAAAGGGCCCCTCATCTTTTGTGTGCTGAAAAATAAACAGCTCTCCATCTCAGCAGATTTCTGCCTTGGAGGTATGTCAGCTTCCTTCGTCATCCGTCCACAGACAGGCTGCAGTGGGATGGACGGAAGAGGTGGCCTAGCTCTGGCCCCTGGGATGGGCTTCCAGCCTCCCTCCCTGCCTCCCATCTTCACTCAAATGTGTATGGAGGCCCCAGCCTCAGACCAGGCCCTTGGGGAGAGGGGCCAGATGAGACCCAGCCCCTGCCTTCAAGGTTCTCCCATTTAGAGCGCTGTGTGCTTCAGCAGAAGGAAGCATGGGGCAGGGGGCGGACACAGAGCAGGGGACCAGACACTGCCTGGGGTCGGGGGATGGTGGTCAGGGGAGCTTCCCAGAAGGGGTGATCTCTGAAATGAGATGGAAGGAGGAGGAGCCATTGCTTCACTGCACCTGGGCGAGTTACTTCCCTGAGCCTCAGTTTCAGGTTCTGTAAGAGGGGCCAATAATACCTGCTTCGAGGGGAAGGACGAGAGGCTTGAATGAGGTGATGGGTGTCAAAGAACTGACAAATACCTTATACCCCTCGGTGCCCAGGAAACAGCTGCTCTGCCAGACTGGGGAGATGTTTAGTGAATTGAACTTTTTTTTCAAGGATCTTTTCCTCTGGCGGTGGACACCTGTTACTTAGTGTAACCCGGCATGAAGTGAGGAACGCTTGGGAGCCCTTGCTCTCTCGGGCGGGCAATGGGAACTCGTCCACCCAGTGGGAGTGAGGCAGAAGGCTCAGAATTTCAATTCTTCCCATCACCCCAAGTTAGATGCACAGGGATTTACAGGCACTGTCCCAGAGTCATTTTCTCTTCCCCTCCACTTGTCCCGCCATTTATTTTAACTGTCTGTCAAGTACCTACAGTATGCCAGGTGATGGGGAGTCTGTGCCACACACGGTCCCAGCACTGATAAAGCTCACAATTCTGGGGAGGTGGAGGGAGGTGGATGTTAAAACAACAAAAATCACAGACTGCAATAAATACTATAAAGGGAAAATGGGGTGCTGTAATAGAGAATTGAGGGGCTACTTAGGGTGGTCGGGATGTTTGAGGAGGTGACATTTCAGCTGAGATCTGAAGCAAGAGCCGGCCATGGAGATGAGGAAAGAATGTTCCAGATAGAGGGAACAGCTGTAAAGGTCTTGGGGGAAGGGGAAATTGAGGAAGAGAGTGAGGGCCAAAGAAGTTGGCACCTGAGGGAGTGAGGGTGGGAGCAGCACGAGATGACGGTCAGGGTAGGCAGGGGCCGTGGGGAGACTAGTAAAGGGACTGTCCCTGCAGAGTTTTAATCAGGGGAGTAGTAAGATCAGAATTTCCTTTTAAAGACTTGCTCTGGGTGCTGAGAGGGCTGTAAGCAGGCAGGAGTGGAAGCCAGGAGACCATCAGGAGCTGTGGCTGTGACCCTGGGCAGTCACCTCCCCCTCTGCGCCTGTTCCACGTGTGTGACTGTGAGAGTCAAATATGGGAATGAACAGAAATGGACTTTGGAAAGCTGAAAAAATGTATAAATGCACGGAGTGCCAGGTCTCGCTGGAATTGGAGGGTCCTTTGGGAAACTGCTGGGTTCGACTTTTCTGGGGTGGGAGGCAGAGTGCTGGGTGCCCAGAGTCCCTCCCTGAGCACCCCATATCTGAGAGAGCCCACTTTCCCAGCCATGGTCACAGGGGGCCCTCAGGCTGGGGAGGGAGCTCCTGCTTGAGGCTCTCGGCTCCTGAGAGGGAAGGTGGAGGAAGCGGTCCCCTTCCTGGTTTTTCACTAACCTGGAAGCCGGAGTTCTTAATGTTTTGCGAGGAGGGTCCCACCTTTGAGTCTAGAGGCAAGCACTGGATTCCCCTCCAGCCCCCAAATGCACACACACAGCATCTTTCATTCTGGGTCAGGGGAGTTCTCTGGAATTTTCTGAAATTCTCTGGCTTAAAGACCCCTGACCTAGAGGGAGTGGGAAATGAGAGGGGAGACACCTGCCTTTCTTATTCCACCTCTTTTTCTTTTTTTTCCCTAATCTTTCTAGCTCTGATGGAGGAGACTCCCTAGACGCACCTAAGGGCCAGTGGTGGGAAGAACCTCTCTTGATTGTTGTGGGCCAAATTAGGGGCACCTTCCTATTACGTGACTCTTAGTATCTGCCACTAGGAACCCCCTTATCGAAGGGAGGGCTTGAGGTTTCTTAGAAGGAGGGGTTGCGGCGAGGCCCCTTCCTGCTTTCTAGAGTCTGGCCGTGGGGGGCCTTTCTCTCGAGCTCTGGGAAAGGGAGCGGCCTCCATCTCCCCCAGGACTCTCTCGGGCCTTGGGGGTGTCCCCGTGGGGCGAGGGAGGGAACCGAGAGCCGTGCGCCGATCAGGCCCCGCCCGCGAAGGTGGCGCGATGCCCGGCCAGCCCGCAGCCCGGCCCTCCGTGGCCAGCGGGGCGCGCTGCTGTGGCGGCGGCGGTGGGGACCCGGGCGTCGCGGGGCGCAGCATGTGGAGCGTGTGGCCGCCGCCCCCGGTGGCCGCGGCGCTGTCGGCGCTGGGGGTGAGGCGCGGCGTTGCATAAGCGCAGGGGGGCGGGAGGGGGGGCGGAGGGAGGCAGGACCCCCTCCCCCGCCGGCCGGTCCGTGGGCCGGTCTCCGTGTCCCGGCCGGGGCGGGGCGCGGCGGCGGGCCGCTTCCCCATTCTCCCCATTCGGGTGCGAGAGCCATGGAGGCGCTGAGGGAGTCTGTGCTGCACTTGGCTTTGCAGATGTCGACCTACAAGCGGGCCACGCTGGACGAGGAGGACCTGGTGGACTCGCTCTCCGAGGGCGACGTGTACCCCAACGGCCTGCAGGTAGGAGCCCCGGCCCCCCTCTTCCCGGCCCAGGCCAAGCCGGGCATGCGCGCCGGGGCCGCCCCCGCCCCCATCCTGCCAGCCCCGAGGGGGCCGTGCCAGCCGGCAGCTCGGGGCTCCGCGGGGAAAAAGTCTTTCTGGGGCAGAAGTGCCCCCGAGGTGCTGGCCTCCCCTCACCAGCTCTGCCGGTCCCCAAATCCTCCCGACCACCTGCTAATGGGGCTACAGCCCAGGTGGCAGAGTCGAAGCACCCTGCAGAGCCGGACTGGTTCAGTTACCTTTCCACAGAAGGAGCAGTCCCTGAGTGCTGAGGGACTTACACAGGGTCACACAGCCCGTTACTGGCAGAGTCTAAAACTGGCCCAGTTTTAGCTTGGAAAGCCCAACACCCTGGAATCCCCTCAGTCCTGGGCAAAGCGGGATGATTGGTCACCCTGTTTGGTAGGTGTTACCCTATACTTCCTCTTTCCCTGCAAAACCTGAATTTCATGGGGGGAGGAACCCATCCTCTGCCTCCTCTTCACCTGTCCCTCTTCAGCCTACTCAGAAAGCCCAGTTCCTCCCTTCCCCAGGGTCTGCCCCAGGGACTCAAATATGCCCACTGCCTCCTTTCCTTGTGGCAGAGCAGTGAGCATGGCTGAGCTGGGATGGTCCTGACCAGGACCCCGGCCCTGGTGGGGTTTGGACCCAGATAGGTGGGCAGGAGTGAGTTAGAAATGACAGTGATGCCCAAGGGGAGCCTGTGATCTGGCTTCTGAGAAACCAGCATGGAGAGGAGCCGGGCATCTCAGTCCAGGAGGACTTCTGCGATGCTGACCAAGGGAGGCACTGGGGAGAGTCTTGGGGCCACCCAGTGAACTGACACCAAATCACAAGCTCATCCCAAGGGCAGGCTCGGGGTGTGTGGAGTCAGGCTGCCAGGCCCAACCCTACTCAGTCGCACCTCTTGGAAGCTGTAATAATACTAATAAAGGGAAAGAGCATTGATGGAGTCTCTCCTCCAGGGTAGTTAAATATGTCCAGGGAGATCCAAACTCATGACCCCCGGTGGTCTGCCCCCTGGGGTATGGCACCCTTACATACCTCCTCCCACTTAACCTTTAGGACCACCCCCGTGAGCTGTAAGGGTTACTGTGCCCATTTATAGATGAGGAAACTGAGACTCTGAAAGGGGAGACAACTCACCTTAGGTCACACAGCTAGAAACCTGGGAGTGAGAAATCAAACCCAGGCTTCTAGAACCTTTTTTCTGTGGACCCTTCTTAAGAGGCTA
This sequence comes from Tapirus indicus, assembly GCA_031878705.1. NCBI lineage: Eukaryota > Metazoa > Chordata > Mammalia > Perissodactyla > Tapiridae > Tapirus > Tapirus indicus. Next base: position 100,521,414 of record CM062924.1, on the reverse strand, counting down.
AATGCAGCAGAAAATTAGATTTCTGTGGCAGGCATTTTTCCCTTCACAAATCAAAACAGAATCTAATCAGCAATCTTTTTCAGTTTCATCTTCCACAGAAGGTTCTAAATATATCAGCACAAAAGCATTTTGAAATTCACAGCAAAATAATATGCTGTGTTGTTGTCATCATCACAGCAGCCCACATGGATGTAGCCTTTTTCAGGTCACGAAAGCCGTTCATCTGCCTGGGGCTGCCTGGCATTGTGGAGGCAGCCCAGTCTCTGAAGCTGAGGGCCCAGGTTTGAATTCTGACTCTACTCATGATCTGGGGCAAGCTGCTTAGTCTGTCTAAGCCACAATTCCCTCATCTGTAAAGTGGGAGTTAGAGAAAGTAGACTTAATGCATATTCCGGGGCCTGCTAGGGTGGTGGTGGTTTTGATGACCTATGAAGTAAGGGCTCCTGTGGCTGTGTCACAGATGATAACGTTGAGTCTCAGAGAGGTTGGGGACAGTCCTGTCATCACAGAGCTCTCATGTGGGTTGGAGTGCAGTGTTGGTACCCCTATACCAAACTGGGTATATTGTTCACTTCTTATGCACGAAAAGCCGAAAATGTTGCTCCAAGGCTTTGGGGCATTTCTGTGGTTACCCAGCCAGGCAACCTTAAGCCTCCACGACTTCCCCAAACTAAACGTGAACTAGCTGATGCTTGTTCTTCTAAGAGTCGAGAACCCATTCACCTCAACTTACGAAGCAGAATTTTCAATTTTCTATTTGTACATCACTGGGTTTTTTCTCTGATGTAAACCTTTACTTGCTCATTCGTGGGAAAAAAAATAGAGTCAAGTATTAAAAAAGGTTTAAAAAGAAACAGTAATCTCACCACTCAGAGATAACCACTTCGAGTTTTGCGCACTTGTATGTATATATTTTTCAGCATAGATGAGTTCATTTTAAGTACACAATGTTGTGTCCTGCTTTTTAAATTTAATACCACTTCATAAGCATTTTTCTCTGTTGTTAAAAACTTCCAAAACATGCTGCCATTAAAAATCGGAACACCTCATGGTACCAATATATAAAAATATATTTACTCAGGGGCTGGCCCGGTGGCACAGTGGTTTAGTTGGTGCTTTGGCAGCCCGGGGTTCACTGGTTCGGATCGCGGGCACCCGCTGACGCACTGCCTGTCAGCCATGCTGTGGCGGCGTCCCATATAAAGTAGAGGAAGATGGGCACGGATGTTAGCCCAGGGCCAGTCTTCCTCAGCAAAAAAAAAAAAAAAAAATTTACTCAATCTGCTATAGCTGGTCTCAGTAACTATAAACCTATGAGTGACCATCTTTTAGCCTTTTGGATAATTTCCTATGAGCTGATTGCTAGAAACACAACTGCTCCCTCAATTTTAGGCTTTTTAAAATGGACCCAGTCCCCCAAGTCTTCCTTTCTTGACCAGCAGCTATAAAAATAAGCTATTTGAGTTTTCAGGATTTTGAAGTCCACTGGTTCTAGGAACTGCAGAATTATTGATAGCAACACCAGTGCGGTCATGTGCCACGTAACGATGTTTCTGTCGACGATGGACCGCGTGTACAACAGTGGTCCATGAGATTAGTACTACATAGTCTAGGTGTGTAGTAGGCTGTACCGTCTAGGTGTGTGTAAGTGCGCTCTGTGATGTTCGCACATGAAATCGCCTAACGATGCATTTCTCAGAACGTATCCCCGTCCTTGAGTGATGCATGACTGTAAATGAAAACTCGCATCTTGCAGCCAAACTTGCCACCTTTATTACCAAATATGCTGACAAAGTGTTGAATTTAGCTGGAGCAAAGTTCTATCTGCATTTCATCTGAAAAGGTTTTTCTTTTCCTTTATCTCATAGTTTAGGCACAAGTTAACTGCAGTCCACTAAAATTAGTCACTGTGGACTGAGTGCAGAATTTAAAGCCAGGTAGTCCTAATTCAGAGCCCCAGCTTTGCCTGTCATGGACTGTGAGACCTGAAAGAAATCACATAAACAGCTTTATTTGTAGAATGGAGTTAAAGTTATTAATCCACCTCCCAGAGCTGTTGCAAAGGTTCAAATGAGACAATATAAATGAAAGTGTTTTGTATAGCGCACAGAAAATGGATTTGGTTGGTATCAGGGTTATTATCGAAACTCGCCAGGCATGATATCTCAGTAATGCCCTAAATATAATAGTTTTCCTTCTGGAGGCCTCTGCTCTGCTCAGACGGGCCGCTTGGCCTCCCCACACCCCATCACACACCATTTCAGTGGCTCAAAGGGAAATATCTAAAGTTACACCTACAGCCTTAACTGGGGAGCAGATAGCCACAACTGTTTACCAAAACCTTTGAAACTTATCCGGTTACTTCCAAAAATCCTTTTTTTTTTTCAAGAAAAAGGAAAGTTGAGATATTTAATTCTTAGTGGTGATTTTCTCTCTTTTTTTTTTTTTTTTTTGTGGGGAAGACTAGCCCTGAGCTAACATCCATTGCTAATCCTCCCCTTTTTGCTGAGGAAGACTGGCCCTAGGCTAACATCCTGCCCATCTTCCTCCACTTTATATGGGACGCCGCCACGGCATGGCTGACAAACAGTGCATCTGCGGGCGCCCGGGATCCGAACTCGCGAACCCTGGGCTGCCAAGCGTGGACTAAACCGCTGCGCCACCAGGCGGCCCGTGATTTTCTCTTTTTTTTTCCCCTGCCATGCACAGGGCTGTCTTTTGAGGGTGATTTCGGGGACAGTCTCACTCAGTACTTGAAAAGACCTCTCTGCTCACCAGCAGGTCCTTTCAACTCTGTCCACCTGTTAGAGCCTTATACTCTTGGCCTGAGAGTTGTTCTAGAATCTGAGATGGTCAGCCCTGGGACCTCATCCAGCTTCCTCATTTTCAAGATAGGAGACTGAGGCCCAGTGACACACAGTGAGGTCTTGATAAAGTCAAGACTGGCCTTTGACTTCTCAGGTTTGTGCCCATTCCCCCACGCCATCAGCAGCTGGGGGTTCCTCTGGGAGGCAAAGAGAACTGGAAAGTGCTTCTTCTAAATACTAGACTTTGATTCCTGTGTAAATGCAAGGAGTCCTCTCCCCAACAACAGGTCCTACCTTAAGCTGTTGTCAGTCACTGGAAGAGAGATAGGCAGGGGGAAGGGGGTGGGTAGGGCTCGGGGAAGAGGTGGGGAGGACCAGAGGACATTATAGTTTTGCTCTGGACTGGCCCCAGTGGGCTCAGCCAGAAGTCCACCGTATGGAAACTTTACTGGAAGAAATTTCCCCAACCTAACACCCTCGCAGAGGCAGGGTACCACCCTGGGCCAAGCTGTCATGGTCTGTCAGTTCTGAAAGGCTGACTCTGACGCAGGCAGCCTGGTCGCCCTGCCAGCCCTCACGGAGGGGCTGCAGGGGGTGGGCTGCCTGCCAGAACCTTGGCCAGACTGACTCCTGTTTGCTGCTCATGCAGCCCAGGTCGCTGGGAGACTGGGCAGTGGCTCAGGGAGAGTCTCTGCCATCCCTCCCAACCCCCTGCTTCCTCTGAAAACCAGGCTCCCCACCTCTTCTGCTGCTGGCTTGTCTCCTGGGCCCCAGGTGGCCATGTCCCATTCTCGCCTGCAGAACTCGTTCTTGCTGGAAGCCTAGGTGAGCCAGGACTCACTTCTGTAACCGAATATTTATCCCTCGTTAGGGCTTTGTTCCCTTGGCTGTGGAAACCCTGGGAACTCCTGGGCTGGACAGCTCGCCTGTTCTCTCTCTCTTTCTGTTTCTCTGGCTCTGTCTTCTTCCTTCTCTGTCTCCCTCTCCACCTCTCTTTGGAGGGCATCCCTTTCTTTCTGTCTCATTCTCTCTCTGCCTCACACGACAATAAATAGGATATTAAGCCCACCAGTGAGCTGAGCATTTACAGTAATTCTTGTCTCCATCTTCCAAGCGTCATTTCAGCTCCGTGGCTGATGGCCACTTCCCAGTTACCTCTCCCAAGTCGTAGTGGGCTGCCCGCCATTAATCCTTCCACCCTCCCAGTCGCTGCAGACCGGTCCCTCGTGATGGACACACCTTCATTTCCAAAAGGAAAGGGAGAAACCGCTCGCATCCTCCCCTTGCTGGGACCTCATCTCACAGGACCTCTCCGCGGCCCCTGAAGGAGCAGGGCTCAGAGGGGAGAAGGGACTTGCCAAGCCAGACAGCAACTCACATTCTCAGCCCCGGCCCTGTCCACTGCGGCCAGGGATTGGACAGCATCTCCTGGAGAGGCCTCTCGATCTCAGCCCAGTGCCTCCAGGTGACTTCGTGCCGCAGGGGGCTGCCTCTGACTCCTCTACCCTCAGAGACAAGGCTCGTCCAGACACCAGGACACCCTCAGGCGGGCAGTACAAGTTGAGCAAAGAACATTACAAAGGTTAAAAACCCCATTTTCAAATTCCATTCGCCATTTCTGCCTGGAACTATGAATTTTCAATTTAACTCTGACTTAATTCTAATTTACGTTTGCAGTAAACACCATCTGTTTGCTTGACATCAAACAATGAGGCCCAGCTCGACTTTTCTTGCTCCTCGGGGGAGCGATGGCTGAGGCTGCGGGTTCTGGAGAGAGATGGGTTTTCTCACGGTCTCTCCCCCTCTCCCTCCCCCTGCCGTCCTGTGTTTCTTCTGGAGCTCATACTAGTAGCTACTCTTAGGGATGCTGTGAAGACAGAATAGCATCATCTAGCAACAAAACAGAATTAACACGATGCCAGGCACATAGAAAGCACTCAGATATTAGCTGCCGTTATTACTTTTTTCTTTCCCTCCTTCCCTCTGTTCCTTTCATCTTCTTCCTTCCTTTCATGTCTTCCTTCTCTGCCTTTCCCCTCCCCAGATTCCCCACACCACGAGATTGCTCTGTCCACAGGAGGTGAGGTTTTCCTGCTTCCCCAAGTGACAGCCCTGCTCCCTGGGTTCCTCGAGCCAGCAGCGGGCAGAGGGGCTCCTCTTACACCAAGGTCTCCCAGTCGAGCTGAGCCATGATAATGGGAGCACTGAGAAGCCTAGAGGAGGAGGCAGAAGGTGAGCCCAGTCCAGGGCCAGGACAGCAGGAAGAGTGAGAATAAACATCAGCACCCCCAGGCAAGGCAGCACCCGCTTCAAATCCAAATTCAGACTCCTCTGAATACCAGTGTCCAAGGTAAACTGCGTGAGAGAATCTGCCTCGGAAAAAGCACTTTGCAAACCTTCCAGTGCTGTGAGTATGTTAGCATGTCCCAGGCTGGCTATCTCTGCACCAGGCCCTTCCAGCCCAAAGTTTTAACTTAATGGCAGCAGCATACCCAGAATCTTTGTTTCTCACATTTTTAAAAGGTTCTTAAGGGATTTCGGGAGGCGGCACCCCTCCCTCTGTCTGACGCAGCTACTTTAGTACCCGAGCCTCCTGGACCTCCACGGAAATATGACTGGGCCCCAAGTTCCTTTTCTTGGTTTTAGAACCCCATTTTTCTCCCACAAAAAGTTCTTGTGTTCTCCTTTCTCTGGTGCAGCAATTCCCAGTCATTTCCTGTCCAGAAAATACCCAGTGATGACCACAAGGCCACTTGGTGCCCTTTCATAAGGGGACCAGACTCAGATCCCCGAGTGCCAGTGTGGGGCTCCCTGAGGTCTGTGACCTGGCTCCTGGGGGCAGCCACACTCTCAGCTGTTGGTGGGGTACTTGTGGGTCAGAGGCTGCGTCTCCTCATCTCCCCGGGCAGCTCCTCTCTCTCCTCACCCCCTGGCAGGCTGTGGGTCTGCCTGTGTCCCCTCCAAGCCTTGCTCCCTCCACCTTGGCCTTTCCAAAGGGCAGATCTAATCACGTCACTCCAGCCCACAGGAAGAAGTCCACGTTCTTTAAACTGGCTTATAGTGCCCTTTAGGATCTAGGCCTTGCCCCCCACCTTCCCCATTCACCTGGCTGATTCCTGCTTATTCTTCAAGACCCAGGCATCCCTGCCTCCAGGAAGCCTTCCCTGACTGAACCCCTGCCCACCCCAGTCTGTTTATCAACCTCCCTGCTGGGCTGCGAGTGGCTGAAAGCAAGGGAGTCTGTCTTCCTCTCAGTATTTCCAACATGGCCCTGAGGTGGTGCTCAGCTGTTGGCACACGGCCGCAATGTCACTGAACTGAGCCCCGCCTTCAGGGGACCCCTCCTGTCCTGTGGCCCTGGCTTTTGCAGGAAGCACCTCTTGGAACAGAGGGGAGCCCCAGGCTGGCCTTGGGTGTGAGGGCCTGGGCCGAGGGCTCTGAGTGCTGTTGGCTGGTGTGTGCCTCCTCAGCCTGGAGGGCCCTGCCACGCCCTCTACTTCCTCTCATTGTGCCTCCCTTCCTGTTTAGCTAGACTGTTAGGCTGGGGACACTTTTCCTCCCTTTGAGGACTGCCTGAATGGAGCTATTTCTCCATGGCATCTCCCAAATCTTTGACCCACGGTGGGCTCTAGAATCAACAGACAGGAGTTCAAATCCCAACTCTCCCCACTTAGCTGTGTGATGAGAGGCAAGGGTCTCACCCCTCTGGACTTCAGTTTCCTCATTTGTAAAGAGAGAACTAATGACACAGCCCTCGCGGCATTGTGAGGGCTTGATGAGTAAGGATGTCCGTGCTCGTGGGAAGTGTGAACTATGGTTGTGTCATCCTGGCCTATTAATGTGGGGGCTCGAGGAAAGCCCAGCTGGACGCTCGCTGGAAGCCTGCGAGTCCAAACATCCTGTTCTTTTTTGAACTCCTTACTGGAGAAAAGGGGAAAAGCAATCTTTTTTTTTCCTTCTACCGTATCGGGTGACACAAGAAACACAAGCGCCGCTGGGCTAAGCCGCTTGACTCTGACGTTTAGGAGCAAATCCGAGCTGCCGAGCAGGGTGGCAGGTCCTTTCTTGGATTAGGGCCGATTCTGTGGGAACTGGACCACCCCTGAGGCAGGAGGGCGAACCTGATGGCTCCCTGGGGCTTGGGCCCGCCGCAGAGCCCCTTCCTCCTGGGGAAGGGGGACCCTCTCATGTCTTCCCCGCCCCTCCCGCCTCCATCACCGCAGGTGAACTTCCGCAGCCCCCGGAGTGGCCAGAAGTGCTGGGCGGCGAGGACCCAGGTGGAGAAGCGGCTGGTGGTGCTGGTGGCACTTCTGGCGGCAGGACTGGTGGCCTGCTTGGCAGCGCTGGGTGTCCAGTACCGAACAAGTAGGTGCTTCTGTGTCGCGTCGTGGGCTTAATTCACTCCTGCCCGTGGCTCTGTCCACCTGAGCAAGGGTGCTTCCCTGCTCAGGCCGAGACTGGCCTCCAGGGCCAAGGAGAGAGCTGGGTGTGGAGGGCTAGGGTCACGAATAGACTGAGACCTGGGAGGTTGGGGGCATGGGTGGCCTAAGGGTTTTGGAGTGAGGTGGGAGTGAGTCCAAATCCTGGCCTGGCCACTCACTGCCTCTGAGTCGTTGGACGAGTCACTTAATCTCCCAGAGCCTGGGTCTTCTCTACTTTCAATGGAGAAAGCAGCGCCCAGTTTGGGGATGTCTCTGAGGTTTAGAGATAATGGGCATCACATACCTGGCACCCAGTAGGACTTCTCTAACCTTAGCTCGGGGTGCTTTTTGCTGTTAGGATGTGGGCTGGTGAGACACACGGGCTGGCGCTGTCCGCCATCCTTAGTTCCAACAAAATAGCAGTGATGGCTTCCGTTTACTGAGTACTTTCCATGTACCAAATACCGCACCTCTCCTTTACAGATGTAATCTCATTTCCTCCTCCCAGCAACCCTATGGGGTGTGGTTACTTTAGGCTCCATTTTCCATATGAGGGAACTGAGGCAGTGAGAATAAGTGACTTGCCTGAGATTATGTGGCACATGTGGGAGGGAAAGAGGAAGCTGGAATTCAGCCACAGGTTGGCGGGCCCCGAGTCCAGGCCTCCTCTCCCTTTGTCATCACCGTGCACCCCAGTGTGTGTTGGTAGCCCCAGGAAAGCTGTCCTTCTGTGACCTAGCTGCCCTTTACGTGCCTTTGTAATTGCATTTCTTTGTCCTAACTCGTATAGGAATATGATCGGGCCCCTTTCAGATCCTGCCAGTCTGAGGCTGGTTCTCTGTGTCTGGCCGAGTGCCCCACAGAGTCAATGTTCAGTGAGCATTTATGGAACTGGAAGGGCAGATCCCACTTAAAAATGAGGATGGTGAGTCCACCCAGTTCCTGCGTCTCTCACTCCCCTGTGCCCCAGCATCTAGCTTTCTGATGGCAATAGTCCACCTGGTTGAGCAGCCTCTGGGAGCTTTGCTCAGGGTCCAACCCCACCAATTTGGTCACCTGGTCACTCATCCCATCAGAGAGATTGTGAACCTCCACAGGATCTGGGAACATCAAGTCCAGGCCTTGTTGAGCCTTCCCCATGGTGAAGTTGCTGGCTTGCGTGGGTGGCCATGCTGGACCGGGATGGGGAAGAGGACTGGGTGCCTGGAGAGAGGGCAGGACTTCATCTGAGTCATCCTCACGTCCCTCCTGAATCAAGCACTCATTCGTTCATCCATCCACTCATTCCACAAATATTTAATTTGTGAACTCTATGTCAGGTAGCTAGATGGTGTTTAAGAAATAATTTCTTGATTATTTAACTGACTATTTAATGGTTTGTAGATGTTTTACCAGATGTGCCTAGCCCAGCAGGTGCTTAATGCATATTTGATTAATTAATAATTTCCAGGCCCTTAACTGTATATGCTTAGTGTAATGTGTGCATGCCATAGGTGTGCAAATGGTTTGCAAAGTGAATAAATAAATGATTGAATGGACAAAGGAAAAGAAGGAGGACTAAACTGGAGATGGCCTTTCTCTGTTGATCACCCTTGTAGCCGCCATCTTGCCTCATTCTAAATCAGCTTCAGTTCAGAACATCCTGCCGGGCAGTGTGGGCCCTGACCAGCCTCGTCTGCCCAGCTCTTGGCCCATGCATGGGGAGCAGGCGAGACTCCAGCGGGCAGTGTCACCCTGAGATTGCCCCCAGGAGTTCCCAAGATGTCTCTCCACCAGAAGCCAGAAGGAAGTCCCCAAGGACTGGCTCCTAGTGATCGGGCCCAAAACACTTCTGCTGCTACTGCCAGATGGCGCCCACAGGGAGGAATCCTGCTTCTGCCTCTATCCCAGCCCTCTCAGGGCCGCAGAAGGGTTTTCCCCAGCCTGGACCTGGGTGAGAGGAACACTTCCCCCAGGGTGGAGCTGGGCCTGAAATCAGGTGACCTTTGAGCTGACCCATGTGTCTTCATTGGCTGTCTTGGTCTGGGAAAGCAGTGGCCACCCTGGACATTGACAGTAACCTCATTACCCAGCAGCAGGTGCTGGCATCAGCCGCATTTGAGGAAACATAAGGCCAGTCAAAGCAAATTCTCTGATTTTCTGAAATTTGCAGATTCTGAAAGACCTATCTAAGTTATGTCTGGGCACTTAAATACATATTTTTCCACCTTTGTGCTGCACCCTCCTTCCCAGAAACTTGCAGGTGTTTTGCAAGCAGCAGCAGTAAAACAAACAGTAAAGTCTCCCAGAAAATATTCTGAAGTATCTTGCTCACTGTTGAGGCCAGGCACTGTCCAGAAGAGGGTTTGTGAACTAGATCTGGGACCTGTTCCTGCCCTCTCAGTGGAGTATGCAGGTCCTAAAGGGAAGAAATATTTTCTGCCTGTGTAGGTGGTGACCAAGTACTGGACAAAGCTCTTTCATTCACTGGGTCATTCATTCATTCAACAAACATGTCTGGAACAGCAGCTGCTAGGTGTCAAGTACAACGCTGGGTAAAGGAAATATAAATGCAAGTAAGATGCTGGCTTCACCCTCACGCTCACATTCTAGTGGGGGAGGTAGACAGGGAGACAGCCATGGCACAGCCTGGTCTGTGCTGGGACAGCAGACACCCAGGCAGCCAACCAAGGGACCCACAGAGGAATGAGGGTCTGGGAAGGTTTCCCCAAGGAGATGGAGCCTGAGCTGAGTTTTGAAGGTGTTGACCTTGATGCGAGATGAGAGGGGCCTGGAAACTATTAATTGATCAAATATGCATTAAGCACCTGCTGGGCCAGGAATAGTTGGTAAAGGATCTACAAACCATTGAATAGTTAATCAAGCAATTATTGCTTAAGCACCACCTAGGGACCTTGCCCTGTGCCCAGCAGAGAGGGTGCCTAGTGAGGAGGTCAGCCTCTCAGACTAATTCCTGGAGACTGGTTCCTTATTTTATTTTTAAACCCAAGACCCTTATGGTAACTATGAAATCTTAATCTCTCTCTCTCATGCGCACGTGCACACACGCACGCACACGCATACTGATCCTGGTGTACCTCACTCCCTAGGATCACCCTCTTAGTCTGTCTTCTGGGCATTCCCACCAGCCAAGATTTTATCAAGCTTTACTTCCTGCAGTTTGTTGTATAAAAACAATGGGTATTCTTTTCCTTTTCCAAATATGAAGTTGTATCATAATAGTGAATAGACTTTCAAACTGCACAGAAATTCTCTTCCCCCATCCCCACGCCCCATAAAGATTCTGGTACATTCCCCTGGATGGGGAGTGGAGCGTGCAACTCTGATTGAGATGATCTGATCTAGAGATATTTTAAATGGCGCCATATCCCCTACCATTTCCTTTCTCTGTTTTCATGCCTAATGGTTCACTAATTTTTAATTGCTGTAGCTCAAAACAAGTAATTTCCTCAAAATCAAGTCACCCTGGTGTTTGTGCTGTTGTGCGGCTCCTCAGTGCCCTTCGTCAGCCTGTAGGACTTTGTGTTTGTCATCAGATGTTAATAAGCCCACAGGCGACCCCAGCCCCGGCTGGCATTATGTTTCCGAGTGAGGCGAAGACTGCGCCTGCCAGCCTGTGTATCCTTTTCTGCTCTCTGAAGATTAGCCTGGGAACATTGGACCCCAAGACTCGAGGGAGCCGAGCCCCCGTGCCCAGCCATGAGGTCATTTCATCACACGGTGAAATTGGTCCTACTGTTCTTCCTCCTTTCTGGATAGAGAAACTGAGGCCCGGAGAGATGAGGTTGCTGACACACGCCCACAGCCAGAAGCGGAAAGCTGGGATTTGAACCCAGGTCCATCACCTGCCCTGCCTCACTCCTCCCTGTGAGTGGGGAAATACACTCACCAGCACCGCAGCAGCCCCAGCATGGCCAGCAAAGTGGTGGTGAGGGAAAGCACAAAACCTGACCCAGGAGGTACTGAGGCAGGACAGAGCTGGTTCCGTCTCCCACGAGGCCGAGTGACCTGGTTCTGCTCACTCACTCAGAGCCTCCCTTTCCTCCTCTGACAGGAGTGTCACACCTGTATCTGATGCCCGCAATGAGGCCTAAATGAGATCACCAGTGTGTGTGACGTGCCTGGCACAGAGCCGTGTCAGTAAACGGTCCCTCTTGTCGCTGGCGCAGCTTGTATCAACCGATGATTCAGCTGGGCCTGTTCTTAGTCACAAGCCTGGACATCCGGTCTCTGTCTCCTGCAGGGTCAGGTTCATCTTTTACCTCAGGCTGAGCCACGGCTGAGGCTGCCCGCAGTTTGGTTCCTTCGCTCACCGACCAACCTTGAGGCAGGGCTCAGCCCCTCCTCTTGCCTCTGGCTTCGGACAGCCCTCACCACCTCTGCCCTGCATCCCATGAGAACTGGCTCAGGGGAAGCTGATTTCTCTGCTCGTTGTGTTTGGGGTACACTGGTAGGATTTGTAGGACTTGTAGGATTTGGCAGCCCTCCCCACTGCCCACTTGCACCGACTCCTGTCCCTCCTTTGGCTAGCACCTGACAGGCCAGGGCTGCCCTGCCACCTGGCAGTGTGGGGCGGTCATCGTGGGGAGAGCTCCCTTCCAGGCCCACAGCAGGCATGGCAGAGAGAAGGTGGGATTCAAATCCCACTGGCCTTGAACAGGGTACTTAACCTCTCTGTGCCTCAGTTTCCTCATATGCAAAAATGACCTTAAGCAAAATGATCTTAGGTTTGTTTTGTTTTTGTTTTTTTGAAGATTCAATGAGATAACTCTTCTGCCTTGTACTCAGTGGGAATGGTTTTTCATAGTTCCTCCATTCCTAATAGTCTTCCCTTCTTCCTAAGTCCTGGCACCATATTGTCTGCATCACGCATTTGGCATGGAATAAATATACTCAGTTTACGTTTGTAGAATAAATGACAGGCATTTCTCCTACTCTTGTTTTTTGACTTTTCTTATATAGTGTGTGTATCCCCAACTAAGTTATTAGGTCTTGAAGGAAAGGACCCTGCCTTTTATATCCGCCACCATACACACACCCCACAGTCAGCGAAGAACCTGGAAGATACTCAGTAATTATTTTGTTGAATAAATGAATGCATGAATGAGTGAACAAATTTGTTGAACATCAGGGAATAATAAAAAATGAATGAATATTTGTCGAAGAAAGGACTGATTAAGAGAAACACCTTGGTTCTGGGTCCTTTTTAAGCCATAGGAAGAATTTTAGGCATCTAAATAGAAGTCTTGTTTTATAAGCCAGGAGATCGTAAATCTACTGAAATCATTTCTTTGGGGGGGTCTAGTGGTCATCCAGTTCCAAATCTGCTTGGTCGGGGCCGGGGTGGGGCATGGCACCCCAGGGCCCTGCACTGTGTCCCCACAGCCTCCTCCCTGCCCGCCCTTCACTGGCCTCTTGTCCTTGACCCCTGCCAGGAACCCCCCCGGTGTGCCTGAGCGAGGCCTGCATCTCAGTGACCAGCTCCATCCTGAGTTCCATGGACCCCACAGTGGACCCCTGCCAGGACTTCTTCACCTACGCCTGTGGAGGCTGGATCAAAGCCAACCCTGTGCCTGACGGCCACTCACGCTGGGGGACCTTCAGCAACCTCTGGGAGCACAACCAGGCCATCATCAAGCACCTTCTCGGTAAGGCCCAGGGGGACCAGTGAATGGGCTACAGACGAAGGCTATCACTGGACGTACCCAGACACACCCAGCTGAAGAAAGAACTGGGCAGAGGGGGAAAACCAAGGGCTTCGGAGCAGGTGCAACCGCCTGCTGTGGAGTAGGCTAGACCGGCTGCCCCATCACTCGGTGTGACGCTCAGTAAGTTACTTATCTTGGAAGCTCAGTCTCTTCGTCTGTAAAGTAGGACCCATAATACCCAAACGGCAGAGTTTGGAGAACTAGAAAGCACGTGTGTAAAGCGTCAGCGTGGTGTGTGTGGCACACAGTAGGTGCACCAGAACTGCTAACAGTGCTCATTGCTTTGTGACTTCAAGCTGAGGCTTAGTTTTTGACTAGTATTGACTGTAAGTGTGACAAATGGTGAGCAAAAGGAATCGAGCCTGAGCACGCCAGATCGGATTGAAGGTTGTGAGCAGACGAAAGTCATAGCAACAGTTTCCCTGAGAGTTAATCCGTGTAGGCAGAAGTCGTGATCGGGCTGGCGTGATAAGCCGTCTGTCCAGAGTTCTCTTTGCACTTGTTTGGCCTCTGGCTCGTCTAGTTGACCTCGGTGGTGGTGGTTTTATCCGTAGATTAGAATTACACATGTGCCTTGTTTGCAGCTCTGTCCCCAGTTAATGCTGAATTAACATCTGCCCGTTGGGGTCCTCCTCCATGCGAAATGACAACCCCGTGCGGTCACATACAAAGGTCCTGACTTGAACCCCTTAGCTGCCAGGACCTTTGCCCTCTCCCTCTCCTGCTGACCCCTGCCCCATCCTGGGTCCTAAATGCTGGCGGACGCTAGATCATGAAGAGCCAGTCAAGTCATCCATCCATGACAGAACTTAGAGTCGGCAAATACTTATTAAGTTTTTAAAAAACCCTTAAGATACTCAAAAGTAGGTAAAATAGAAGACACCTAAAAGGGGACAAATCTTCTTAAAGGGACTGAAACCTTCCTACGAGATAGGAAAAGATTCTGACAATTATGAGTTTCAGGCTACTGTGTTTTTAAATGAAAGTGGAAATATGCAAACCAGGGTAAGGAGACCCAGCTCCAGGAGCGCAGCTGGGCTGGGTGAAGCCCACCCACCATTTCTCCTTGGCCCTCGGCAGCTCCTGGGCAAGGCCCCTCGCAGCCCGCTCGGCCACACAGCTTCCTGTTCGTCTCCCTGAGGGTCAGAGCAGGGTGGTGGATGGGACTGGGCTGCAGGAACTCCGGACATCAGCAACAGCAAAGCCCCTGCCTGCTTTGTGCTGCCCAAGTGCCTTTGAAAGGGGACACAACCTTTTATTTCAGAACTAGAAGCTCAAAAGGCAAATGTCTGTGATAATGAGACTGGAACTCAAGGATGTCCCTTCCCCGGTGGTGGGGGCTTGGCAGGGACCATCAACCAAAGCAGGAGAATACTCCAGGAAGAATAACAAGATGGGCTAGTGCTCTGCCTCAGTCACCAGGTCCTGAGTTCAAATCCTGGCTCTGGCACTTAACTGTGCGATCTTGGGTCAATTACATAACCTCTCTGGGCTGCTTTTCTCATCAGTACAATGAGAACCATGCCTCCTCCAGGTTATGAAAATTAAATGGGAACATACATTTAAAGTGTTCTGCCTAGGCCTGGCATGTTGTGGTGGCTGCTGTTTATGTTGATGTTACTGTTATTATTCACCATTGGCCTTTGTGCAACAGTTTACAGAGCTCTTTTGTAGATGTCATCCCCTTTGGTCCTGTAGGGCAGGAGCTAGGAAGGGATTGTTCACCACATTTGATCGATGAGGAAACTGAAGTCCAGAGGGATCCTCAAGACAGGCTGATAGGTGGCAGAGCTGGGACTTGCCTGACTTCTGGTCACATGTCCTTTCCCCTGTGCCACACCACCTCCTTCAGGTACAAGTGGTGGGTATGGCTCCCTTCCCACTTGGTTGGAGAAAGCCAGAGGAAGCACAGAGCATCAAGGATCTGAAGGAACGAGGGAAAGAGATTGTTGAGTGTCTGCCACGTACCATGGACCATACCGGGCTCTTTATATCCACTGCCTCCTTAATCCTCACAGCTACCCTGGGACTTAGGAATGGTTGTACCCGTTTTATAGATGAGGAAACTGAGGCTCAGAGAAGTTAGTTAAGTAACTTTGTCAAGGACACATGGCCAGCCTGGAATGGAGAGGGGCTCCAGCCCTGGGGAGCCATTAGCACTGACAGGGGAAGCGGGGGAAGGTGGATGGGCCCTCTCACTTCCCAAGTAAGCCCAGAACTGACCCTTGGATATTGTGCCGCTGGGTCCTGGTCCTGCTAGTTCTGGGGTTGGTTCTTATCAGGAGGACCTTGGGTCTATGCCAAGACTAAGTCCACCCCCTGCCCCGCCCCCAGGTGGCAGGGCCCCTGAGGAGTGGCTTCCAGTCCTGGGCTCTGACCTTGTATCCATCGTGTCCCTGAGGGTCAAAGGGTGGCTGGGGAGTGGCCCTGAACTGGACATGGACCAGCTAGAACCAAGCGTTCAAGGCCCTGACCCCGGGGCCGGGGTCTGGCGCTGTCAGGAGGCTGGACTGCAGGGTTTTGAAGTCAGGCAGCCCTGGCATGCTAGCTTATCACCCGTGTGGCCTTGGACAAGTGCCCTGGCTCCTCCCCAGCTTGGTTTCTTTATCTGTAAAATGGGGATACCAGTGCCACCTAACACACGAGGTTCCTGTGAGTATTGACTTGTGTGTGATGGGTCTTAGCACAGAGCCTGGGACCTGGTCCGTGCTCCGCAAAGCAGCTGCCTTTCTCAGTGGTCTTAGGAGAGCTACAGCCCGGACTTCTCCCTAACGAGCTGTGTGACTGCGGAGAGGCCGCTCATCCTCTCAGGGCCTCAGCTCTTCACCTGTAAGGTGGGAACTAACTCAGAGCATTGGTAGGGATGTTCTAAGGAAGAGTAATTATTGCTTATTTCTTATGGAAGCACTCGTGTGGACCCAGTTATCGGGGAAGGAGGCACGGGGCGTATCCATGACCATGGTGGGTTGTTCACGTGTATTGTTTTGTTTAAGCCGTGGAGTAGGCTGTATATGCCCATTTTACAAACGAGACTCCTAAATACAAAGAAAATGGATTTCCTAGGAAATGGTGGAGCTGGAATTCAGCCCCAGAACTGTGGGGCCTTAGACGCTGTTCTTTCTCTCCTGACCCCACTGAGTGAGATTCACCACACAGAGCTCACGGAGCACCCAGAAGTGTAGTTGGCCCTCTTTCCCCCGGGGCTGCTTGGTTGAGCTCTCCAGGCCAGGTGAGACCTGCCTGGGCCTGATGAACATAGAAGCTGGGGTCACCCTCACGTCACACTGACCAGGAGCTTCTCCAGGAAGACATATCCTGGCATTCCCTCCAGGCTCACTCCTGGGAACTAGTCTGGAAATGGCCCCTCCCCTGTGGGCCTTGATACCTGGAAACCCCTGAAGGACAGGAAGCAGGTGAGTGGGTGACCAAGAAATGCAGGAGCGTGGGCCAGTGCATTCCTGGGCATAAGGCCAGGCTGGGTTCAGCTTCCCCAAGACAAAGAGGTCAGCCAGCAGGCCTCAGGAGGGAGCTGGTGCTGACGGGGATTGGCAGACGCAGGGAGGTGCCTGGGCTGTCCAAGCCACCCTGGGAGTGGGCTCTCTAGGTGGAGGAAGAGGGAACGTTCAGAGGGCCAGGGAGGATTGTCAGCGGCCAGACAGAACGGCTCTTACCGTCAGCTTGCTGTGTGACTTGGGCAAGCCACTTCCTTCTCTGAACAGTGAGTTCAGTCTCGGCCCCTCAGGAAGTCCAGGCAGATCTGTAGCAGGTGGGTTGAACTAGGCCAAGTATCACCCTGGAGTGTCCTTACAGCCCACTGGCTGGAGGGGGGTGACCTCAGATGCATGAGACACAGATGGCTCACCCAAGAGGCACTCTGCTGCCCACCCAAGCTGCCAGCTGGGGCTGTCCTCGTGTGCTTTGCAGAGACAGGAGTGTGGCCTCACTTCATCAGGAGACGGATGCAGCCGGAGCCAACTCCGCTTCAGCTGGGCCTCATCTTAGGTTTTCCCACCTGTGCTTTTAGCTCGGAATAGCCTGCCGTCTAGAGTACTTACCCTACCCCCTCCCAGTTCTCCAAGATTTTCTCGAACCTGCTTCATCTGTTATGCCTTCCGTGGCTACCAAAGGGCCTCTCCGGGCTTGAGCTACAATTACCTGTCATATTTACTATATTTTATATTATAATATTAATGTATGCAAAAAAATTAATGCCTGCCTATTGTAACAATTCGAGCAACAGATTCCATAAAGAAAAAGTTAGCGGTCTCCCTTCCTTCTACCCCGACATCAATCTCTCTGAGAAATACAGACAGAATCCTTCCCATAGCATTAAATTCGTCCATGTCAGTGACTCAGCAATTAAGCGTGTCATCTCTTCTATTTTTATTTTGATTTGTTTTTCCAATATTTACTGTCTAATTTAGTTTTATCCTCCTGAGCATCTTGGAAACTATGGACAAGACCTGCAGCTGATATGCTTTCTGTCCAGTGTCGTGTCTGTAGCCGTGGGCCCTTCTTTCATGTTTGGGGAATAGCTAAATGGACTGACTGATTAATTGATTCTGGGATGGGAGGGGTGTCCAGGGCTTCGTAGGGCAGCTGGACTGCTTCAGGTCTGTCTACCTCTGGTTTTCCGAGCCACCCTGCAGGAAAGGAAAGCAGAGAAAGCTTAGGGTCCAGTTCTGGCCTCAGCCACTTGCTTGGGTGACCTTGGACAAGTTACTTAGCCTCTTGCCTATAAATTGGGCATGATAGTAATAATGCCCACCGGTGGAAATTGTTTTGACCAGATGCACACGCACAGCCATGCCCACATGCAGGGGAAGCAGTTCATTTTCTCAGGGAGAATTAAGAAGGCCCGGGTTCAGATTCCAGCATGCTCTGTATTAGCTCTGCCTCCCTAGGCAAGTTCCTATGTCTCCCTGGGCCTCATTTTGCTTCTCTGTGAAATGGGGTGATAGTATCCACCTCAGGGGGTCAGTGTAGTGATGAAAAGATCTCAGCACAGGGCCTGGCCCGCCGTGGGCACCAGTAAATGGTAATAATAGTGTAATGATTTCTGTTCTTCTGCAGAAAAAGGCGCCTCCTCTATCAGCCCTCCTCTTCCCCTCACAGGATGGGGCTCCTGAGGCCTGTGACTATCTGAACTGAGTCTGTGGTTTTATCTAAAACAAACACTGGTTTTGCCCTGATGTGGGGCTGGGGCCCCTTGTGCTCCTGGCCAGACTGTCTCGCTGCAGCACCCGGGGCCGCAGATTCTCAGTAACCCCCATCCCTGCAGCCCGCAGCTAGGCGTTTGTTTCCTCCCGGGGAGTGATGTGGGAAAGGGTATTCCAATAAAAACTCCCAGAGGAAGAAGCGGGCCGATTAAATGATGTGCTGGCTTTCCTCTCTGGTTCTTTGGGGAAGTGACTGAGGAAGTTTCTGGAACTCAGGGTCCCTGGAAGGAAGTTCCCAGGCAGTTGGGAACCCTGTTGTCTGGCCCTGGGCTGCCAAATTATTTCCGTATCACGGGGTCCCTGGAAGTGCCACCGTCTCCAAAATCTGGCCCCCGGTTCAGTCCTGGAAGCTGCCCTGTTGGCTTCCTCGTAGCCTGCTCCCAAGGAACTTGTTTCTGGGAAGTAAACACAGGCAAGGGTGTCTCAAAGGAAAGCTAGCTTTTCCTAATGAGAAAACCTCTGTGGCTTTAACTTTGAAACCAAGCCTTCTCCCTCAGGCTAACGTGATTGATGTCTGTCTCTGTGGAGCTCTCAGAACACTCCTTCACTCATTCACTCAACAGTTAGATATTGTACAGCAGCTGTGTGCCAGACATCGCTAGGTGCTGGGGATTGTGTGAGGAATAAGACAGTCTTTTCTTGTGGAACTCACATGCTAGCAGGAGAGACAGACAATAAACAAATAAGTGAATAAATAATACGGTTGTGAAAAAAATCAAGTGGGATGCGGGGCCTGAGAAAGAAGAGGCAGCCAAGAGGGAATGGGCTTTCAGAGGAGACATTTGAGCAGAAACTTGAATTAAATGAGAGAACAGACCACATGGATGTGAGGAAAGAGTGTGGCAGGCAGGAGGAACAGGGAGCATGGTGGCTCTGGGGCAGGAGTGCAGGAGCAAGAGGGAGAGGAGCAGGAGACGAGGTGGGAGGTGGCGGCCGGGAGGTGGTGGGGCCCAGATCATCCAGGGCAGTGTTTCTCAACCTTTTTTCATTATTGCCTCCTAAAATTTTAATACCACAGATTTACTGTATACCTGTTTATGTACTGTATGTATACAAAAAAGAATAAAATGTTTCTGCCCCCTAAGAACTAATTCTCTCCTCACTTGGGGACAATATTGTCCCTGTTGAGGATCAGTGATATAGGGCCTTGGAGGGAATTTTAAGGAATTTGTATGCTCCAGTGCCTGTTTGAACTAACAGTAGTTCAAGGCAACAGCTCTGTAAACTCCCCACCCCGGGTCCACTTGGTTGTCTAACAGATATCTCCAACAGAAACTGTTGAAAACTAAACTGCTTATTGCACTCCCCTGACCTGCCCCATCCCCAGCCTTCCATGTCTCAATTAGCTGCAATTCTTTGCTCAGGCCGAGGAGACTTGGCTGCGTTCTGGACTCTTGTTTCTCTCATGTTCCCACTGCTTCTTGCCCCTTCTCTGCTGCCAGTTGGCCCAAGCCCCATCATCACTCACCTGGTCTGTTGCAGTGGCCTCCCATGAGGCCGCCTCACTTGGGCTCTTATCCCCCAGAACTTGCCAGGTAGTAGGTGAGGAAGAAGGAGAGGAGGTGGGAGAATGTGCTGTGGGTTGTTGCAACAGGCTCCGTGAGCCAGAGGGAGGCGAGTGGAGCAGTGGAGGAGTTTTACTTTCTCCCAGGGCTCCCGCTCTGGCCAGCGTCAGCGTGGGAACACAGGGGTATGAGCGCTAACCCCTGGTGGGGCCCACACTTCTGTCCCTTCCTGCCCCATCTGCCTCATTTCTCCCTGTGCAAGTCTCCCTCTTGTCCCCCAGATACAATGTCCTCACTCATCAGAAGGGGATACTGGGCTCTGTTCTTTCAGCAGATGTTGCTGAGGGCTACTGTGTGCCCGCCTGGTGCTGGGGACAGGGACTGCAGGACACGGACTAGTAGGCAAGGCAGCCCAGGCACAGCCCTGACGTCTGCTCATCCTTCGTCCCCAGAGCTTGGGCAAGGCTTCCCTGGGGCCTCCCCCTCCATCCGCCCTCAAGGCCTCCTGGACGTCTTCACAGCATTCACCTGCCGTGTAATCAGGTTATCGTAGCTGTGACTGTCACACTGCTGTGTGTCTTGCCCACCGGGCTGCCGGCCTCATGCGGGCAGACCCGTGTCTGTTGCCCACTGCTCCTCCACACCCAGCCCAGCAGCCACCAAACTGTAGGAACTTAAACATTTGTGGGAAAACGAGTGGACGTGACACCCAGGGTGTGGAGCTCAGAGGAAGGAAGTTTGAACTCGTCCAGGGCAGCCTCCCAGTGAAGGAGAGAGGGAGCATTCCCCCTCTGGATGTGTCCCTCTCTCCCCGTGATCGTTCGGGGGTGTGTACAGGTGTGGGGGGCGGGGGGTGCCTGGAACTTGCCGTCATGAGCACAGCCAGGCTGTTCCTCGGAGCCTCCTTTGGGCCTCTTATCTTGGAGGCCTTGGGGCAGTGGGGGAGGAGATGCCCGGCCCTCTCATGGCCAGAGCACACAGAGCGCATCTCCCCCGCTGCTGGCCTGGCATCTCCGGGTCATGGTCAGAACCGGATGTGGATGGTGCAACGCTGCTTCCAGGGTCTGGCAAGCAGGGATGATTCTCATGCTTTCCCTCCTGAGAGCCTAGCTGCTGGGAGGTGTTGTCATAGAAACAAGCCCCTGGGGGGGAACCCCCCCTTTGTTTTCCCTGATGTTCTGCTTCCTGAGTCTGAGGAGCAGGGAGAAGTCCCAGCCCTCCCCACCGCTGCCCTCCCCTCCGGGAGGCGTCTTCTCATGGCTCCAGTCGGGCGTGGGGAGCACGCAGGTGCTTCCAGGGCTGTGTGTACCCTCCATAGCCCCTCGTCCCACAGGCCCCTGAGCCTCTGACTCTGTATCTCCCTTCAGACTAGCCCAGGCTGGTCCCATCCCTCTTCAGGGCCATCACCCTGACTTCAGCAAGACAGAGTTGACACTCTCTGACCAGTGGGAACCGTGATGCTGTTTGCGGTGAGGATTGGGGGGCAGGGGGCTCTCAGGGCGAGGGCTGGGAAAGGTGATCAGACCGATTAGGAAATGACTTCTGCCCGTGGAAACCGGCTCTGCCAAGTGGATGTCTTTTCTCCAAACAGCATGCCCTCTTATGCTTCCTTGCTTTCCCTCATGCTCTCCAACTGCTCCCAAGCCCAGTGTCCTTTCCCTTCATTTCTACCTGGTGAATAATTGTTCATCTTTAAGAACCAACTCAAATAGAACATTCTCTGCAGGCCCCTCAACCCCACCCCACTCCACCAAAGAGTGTCACTTTTCTCTGGGCTCCAAAATCATTTGGATTAATCAAAACACTTCGGTGTCTCTTGGTCAATTCTTTGTGTGTCTGTGGTCACATTAGATCAGTGAGCCCCTTGTGGGGAGGGAGTGGGTCTTGTTCATGTCTGTGAAGCCTGGTACCCAGCGCCGTGTCTGGCTCCCGTCGGTGCTCACTGTTGAGAGCATTCCCGGATGAACCTCTTAGGAGAGGCTTCAAAGACAAGATGGCCTCTGAGAGAGGCCTTGAAGGCTGTAGGGTCTGACAGGGTCCCGTGCGGAAGGGCCAGGGCGAGCTTTTTCTTCATGTGTTTTCTCGTTATTTGTGTCCTCGCACTGGAAAGGAAGTTCATGGGGATGTCGTCTTTTGTGTCCCCAAAGCTTGCACAGAGCCTGGCACAGAGTAAGCATCTCAGATCTGTTTAGTGGATGAATGGATAAAGTTCTGCCAGAAAAGTCTTTATGGAGGAGGTGGGGTTTGGGGGAGTCTGAAGGAAGCCAAGGAAGGAGTTTCAAGGTCCGAGAGAAACGAATTTGAAATGAGGAAAAGTGACCGGAGGGAGCCTGGGAGGGAACGAGCCAGACAGAGGGAATTGAGGAGGGCAGGGACTCGGCATGGTCTGGAGCAGAGCACTGGGACGAAGGCTCAGGCACAGGAGCCCTGGCACATAGTAGGTCCTTCGTGAGCTAGACAAGAAGTGGTCGCCTTCACTGGGTGCAGACAGGACCCTCCCTGGTGCTTGTGCACATACAGAAGTGTGGCCTCCAGCAGGTGCCATCCAGATCAGGGTGCTGAGGGCAGGGCAAAGGGGACAAAGTCTCCCGGGTGTCCCGGTGTAAGGGTTGAGATGCTGTTTGCCGCGGTTGGGATGGGAAATGGCAAACAGCCCTCTGAGTCAGTTGTAAGTCTGATGGACATGATGCCCAGACCCTCTGAGGAGGAAGTGGAAAGTAAATTCATAATGAATGAGGCCTTTACAGCTTCCATCCAACTCCAGACTTCATCACAAGAAAGGTCATCTGGGTTCTGAAAACCCAGCAGGTCTCTGTCCCACACACCAGGCGGGGGCGTTTGAGCCATGTGTGAAGTGGCAGACTGTCCTCCTGTGGGGTAGCCCGTGCTGCCAACCCCGGGACACGTCTGCGAACCCGACCAGCAGAGGGGGAGAAACGTGGTATACTCTTTTTATTTGCAGTCAGCTAAAATTAGGGAGCACCTCCAGTCTGCCCAGCTCCGCCCCGGGGCCGTCACATACCCGTGCGACTGAGTTCCTCCCCGCTGCCTCCACAGGCAGAAGTCCTAGCTCTGTTTACAGCTGAGAACACCGGGCCTCTGAGGAGGACTCACCCAGGGCCACCTAGTGTGCAAATGGGGCACGTTGCAAACTCTGTTGTCTCTTGTTCCAGAAAACTCCACGGCCAGTGTGAGTGAGGCAGAAAGGAAGGCCCAGGTATACTACCGGGCGTGTATGAATGAAACCAGGATCGAGGAGCTCAAGGCCAAGCCCCTGATGGAGCTGATTGAGAAGGTGAGTTCCTTGGGCACACTCTCCCAGATCGCCTACCCGTGTCACCTGCCTGCCCCTGTGGCTTCCCCCCCAGCTCCCAGCTCCCACCGGGGCCTGGCCACCTCCACCCACCTTGCCCATGTGGACTGTAGAGCCTGTTGGGGCTGTGTGTGTGTGTGTGTGTGTGTGTGCGCGCATATCTCTGTGTGGGTGGGAATATTGTGTGTGTTTGTGTGTCAGCATCTGTTGTGCTTGTCTGTCACACGTATGTGTGTCTCGCTGTGCATCTGTGTGTGGGACAGGGGCCATATTTACAGGGAAAACATTGCTGCTTCCCTTTCCTCAGAGAGCGTGTTGTGTGTGAGGGGGTGCATTGCAGAAGGACCAACAGAAAGTCTTGGACCAGAAGCCGAGTGCTCCCAGTGGGGAGGCCTCACTGGCCTGGGGCCTCCCCTTCCTCCTTCAGGGGGAGTCTTTTTTCCTGGGCACCTCCCAGTTGGCCTTGGACAGACTCTGAGGGGGGCCACCCAAGGCTAGCCAGGCTGCCTGGCCCACACAGGAGGGTGGCCGTGGATGTTTTCCGCTGTCCCACGCTCCCTTGAGGCCCTGCCTCCTAGCTTGGCACTGGGAAGGCATCGTGGCAGGGATGGGAGCTGTGGGCACTGGTGACCGTACCATCCCTCCCCTCTACTGCGGGCCCTACATGCCACCTTGTGCTGAGCCGGAGAGGACCAAGGAGATTTAAAAAATCCCAACTCTGAGAGAAACTAAAGGAGAGATCATAGCTTATCAACCTTTTAAAAAATATGGAGCCTTTTTTTTCCCCTAGGCATGATTGAATTTATGCTTTACTAGAAATTACATCCAGTAATTCAGTACTCAAAAACTGAACAGTCCACGGGGAAAGTCTCCTTCCTGTCCCCAGCCATGCAGGGAGCAGCCAGCATGTAGATTCATGGCTCTCTTGTCTCAGATAAGTCTTGCTCCATCCAACATCTCTTGCCCACTGGTCAGAAACCCCTAATGAAGACCATCCCTTTCATTTGCTCTTGAGGCTCAGAGAGGTCAGTTTATTGCTCCAGCGTCACAGAGCAGGTCAGTCACAGAAGCAGAATTCACACCCGGGCCTCCCCACCACCTCATCACCTCCCCGATCCCTCTCCCCACAGCTCGGGGGCTGGAACATCACAGGTCCCTGGGACAAGGACAACTTCCAGGACACCCTGCAGGTGGTCACCTCCCACTACCGCACCTCGCCCTTCTTCTCCGTCTACGTCAGCGCCGACTCCAAGAATTCCAACAGTAATGTAATCCAGGTGAGCTGGTCCGGACCCCAAGAGGAGGAAGGGGCATGACCCCATGGCCCCTGCTGAGTTTAGCAAGCGCTGGGGTCAGGGAGACTTGCCCTGGGCAGCAGGCTTCTGGTTTCTGAGCCTGGGTTATTTCTGGAGGCTCCCAACCACGAGATTTTTACAGGCAAGAAGTTACGAAAGCGCAGCCTGCCATCCTTGGGTGGGTGGGATCACTGAGGACAGGTGACTCTTCGGAGTTCTGATTGGTCACTGTGGGCTCCAGGACAGCTAGAGCCACCTCCTGGTCCCCCCGCCTCAACCTCCGGCCTTTGTGGCTTTGCTTGGAATGGCTTTGAGTCCGGCTCTTCCTGCCGGAGTCCGCCCCAGACTGAGCAGCAGCAAACCCAGGGGAGCCCAGCACTGGCCTCCCACCTTCTGATGCGGAAGCAAGAAGCCCAGGCTGGGGCTCAGGAACGCTGAGTTCCCACCCGCCTCTGCCACTCATTCACTGTGTGACCTTGGGCAAGTGCCTCAAGCTCTCTGAGCTGTAGTTTGCTTATCAATGAAATGAACTATGATAACACCTGCTCTGAGTATGTCAAGGTGTGGCCATAAGGCTCTGAGAGTAGCTATCAGGAATTGACCCTCCCTTACCTGCCCAGCACTCAGCAGGCTCTTTACTGGCACTCTCTCCTTGAATCTTCATCCCAGCTGGAAGGGTTAGATATTACTTCCCCTATTTTCCAGATGAAGAACCTGCAGATCAGAAAGATTCAGGAACTTGACCAAGGTTACACAGTGTGTGAGTGGCTTTTAACCACTGCACCATCTTGGGAAGTGTTAAATGAAATAGAGGTGCTCTGCCAAGACTAGTAGGTGTTTAAAGAGGAGGGTGGCTCTGTCTTGCCCTTCAGAAGGACCCAGAATCCCTGTGGCTGACCATGTGTGTGGGCAGGAATGCAGCCCCCCTGTGTCTGTCCCCTCCCCGGGTGGGCCCATCCCAGGGTGGCCTCAGCTACCAGCTTGTGCTCCTGCTGGGACCCGAGTTGGTCCTGTTGCCATGTGCCAGCCGTCCCCGGGGTGGGCGGGGCCGTACAGTGTGCACGTGTGACAGGAGATTCCCACTTTTCTCTCCAGGTGGACCAGTCTGGCCTGGGCTTACCTTCAAGGGACTATTACCTGAACAAAACCGAAAATGAGAAGGTGAGCGTACCTCTTCAGAGGGAGTGGCTCCTGCCCGAGCCCACCTCTCTCCATGGCTCGCCGCCCTCGGTGTCCCCTCAGTGTCCACCCGTGCAGGTCTTTGAAGCTAGAGGAGCACAGAGGTGTCACTTACCTGATGGGTGACAGGCAGTCCCTGGCAGGTGAGGGGGCCCCCAGGCTGGCTGTTTCACATTTAGGCATCGCAGGCACAATAGGCAGGGGACAGGTGTCATTTGTCCCCATTCTTGAACAAGGCAGTGATGATGGCCACCGCCATTTGCAGGTGCTAAGCCTTCTATATACATCACCTCTGGCTCACCCAGTAACCCTGCAGATACTGAATGTCTCTGAACTTCATTCACCTCATCTGTCACGTGGGTGTTATTTTTACCTTGCCTTCTACAGAGGAGGGAAGAAGGCTCAGAGATGCTAAGTGACCTGCTCAAGGTCACACAGCCAGTTAAGTGCTGAGGGTGAGATTCATATCCGGATCCGCTCACTCCAAAGCCCACAGCTTTCCCTCCTCCCGGCTGCCTCTCGTGATGTCCTGGGGGGACCTTGCCTGAGGTTGCTCATCTGTCCGTTCATTTTTCCATCACCTTGTATTGAGCTAGCGTCTACTCAGTGCCCGATGCTGGGGAGATAGTGGTGAACGAGCCCGGTGTGGTTCTGCCCCGCAGGGCCGAGTCTAGTAGGGAGGCAGATGTTAATTAACTAATCAATAGAGGCATAATGACAAATTGTGATAATTGATGGGTGACTGAGAAAGTAACTCAGATCTGGGGGCACAGTAGAGAAGGGCGGTTCAGAAAAGGTGCCATCCAAGAGCTGCAAGATGGCCCCGTTGGAGACTTTCGTGTGAGGAGCACCCGGGAGGGAGTGTGGGCCGGGACAGCAGGGACCAGCGCATGTGGGGGCCTGCGGGTTTTCTCCTGAGGGCCGTGGGGAGCCAGTGAGGAGATGCAGCACCAGAATCATTCTTGAAGCCGTGTTGCCAGCAGGTCTCCTGGGTGAAGTGCTCAGCCCGCCCACTCCCTGCGCTGGGCTGCAGCTGGCCCTGCCCTGCCCTGCTCCCCTTGTCCAGTGGGCAGTGAGTGGCAGCCACTGACAGACTGGGCATGGTGGGGCCCACAGGTGCTGACGGGATACCTGAACTACATGGTCCAGCTGGGGAAGCTGCTGGGTGGAGGGGACGAGGACAACATCCGGCCCCAGATGCAACAGATCCTGGACTTTGAGACGGCGCTGGCCAACATCACCATCCCCCAGGAGAAGCGCCGGGACGAGGAGCTCATCTACCACAAAGTGACAGCAGCCGAGCTGCAGGTAACATGAACAAGGGCTGACGTGGAGGCTGGGACAGCCACAGGGCTCGGGACATAGGGCACTGGGCTGAAGGTTTTGACACTCATTTCATCCGATCCTCAGAACAACCCTATGAAGCAGGGATGGTTGTTATACCCAGTTCACAGATGGGAAAACAGGCTCAGAGAGGTAAAGTTACCTGCTGAAGGCCACACAGCTAGTGACTCCAAAGCTAGTTTCTTGCCCTACACTGGGCTGCTTTTCTGTAACGGCATTTCCCTGGGGAGAGTCTCTGCACATGATAAGAATAAGTCACATTGATTGGGCATTTCCGGTCTGTCAAGCACCAGGCATAGCAAACGTGGTGTACAGCAAACGAACGTGAGGAGTGGGTTCTGTGGTTGCGTCTCCCTTTCCAAGCCAGGAGGTTAGATGACATGTTCAAGGCCTCGAGGCTCCTAAGCAGCCGGGGAGCTGAGCGCTGGACTCAGGCTTGGCTCACTGAAGCTCTGCTCTTGACCACGTCCCCTGGCGACCTCCTGGAGGTGTAGCGGGATTGGGGTCAGAACTGTGATGCTGTCTGTAACTGGGTGTGACCCATCTGAGAAGCTGATGTCCCCTCCGTTGGTCAGCGCCTGCCAAAGGCTGTCTGTCCCCTGGTGGCTGCCTGGGACTTGAGGGTGGCGAGTTGACTGCTGTCCAGTTCCTTCTTTCTAGTTCCTCGGGTGGTGGTGTCCAGCCTTATCCCAGGCCCCCTGGGTCGCCAAAGAATCAGCAGATGGCCTCAGTTTATCTTCCTGTTTCCTGCCATCGCCCAGGCTTTGCTCCCCTGCTGGGGAGGATGTCTGGGCCGCTTGTGTTGGGGCTCCACCAAAATGTCTCCTCCCTTCTTCTCTACCTTCTGACCAGCTGAGTCCTGCCCATCCTTTAGGGTTTGACTCATTTCCTTCTCCTTTCAGGAAGAACACCTAGGCCCCCACCCTTTTTCTCCCTTATTCCTCCCTCTGACAAGTGTATATGGGGGTACCTTGGGGCCTTGCTCTTGATGTGCTTCCAGGGGAGCG
The DNA here is from genome assembly GCA_031878705.1 of Tapirus indicus. NCBI lineage: Eukaryota > Metazoa > Chordata > Mammalia > Perissodactyla > Tapiridae > Tapirus > Tapirus indicus. The sequence goes on along the minus strand of CM062924.1, from coordinate 100,493,616 downwards.
GGGCCACCGGTGAGGGAACAATCCCAAACTTCTTGCTGAGAGCTTTGGGCAAGAGAACCAGAGCACTGGGGCCAGGGCTGGGCCAAGCCAGGGAACATAAGTCTAAGGAATGGGTGAGCAGTAGCTGGGCAGACGCAGTGTCCCGGGGAGGTGCAGCCCATGCAGAGGCTGGGGATGAGGGCAAGAGAGCCTGCTGCTGGGTGCCAGTTGCCCTTTAGGTCCCCAGAGGAGCTGGCATGCAGGTGAGTGGTGCTGGTTGAGTTGTTATGGAGACCAGCAGCCTGTATTGGGCACCATCTGGCACTGTTTTTCTGCTCTGAGGCCAAGAGGTCAAGGGAAATGCTGGTTGTACAGCATAATTTGGTTTTCTCCAGCTGCCCAGTTCTTAGCCTGAGAGGGCCCCAGCAGTCCCTCAGCCCCCCGTAGTGGCCATGATGCCAACTGACTACCCCTGGAGTGCAGGAGAAGGCACAGTGGCCTTGGGCACATCAGCCCCAGCATGGCTTCCAGACTCTACCCCCAGGTGTCCAAACATCATTGCTTTTGCTCTGTTCTTCCAAGCAAGAAAGGAAAGGCTTTTCCTCCCTCCCAGCTGCAGAGCTGCCAGGGTGGGGAGGATTTTAGCAGAAGCAGCCACCTGGAGTGGTGTGAGCCCTGGGCTTGGAGTCAGAAGACTGCTGCGGCCCAGCCCCGCCACGATCTGTGTGACCTTGGACGAGTCACATAACCCCGCTCTTTGACCCTTGGATTCCTTTCCTTGTAAAATGGGGCTTTGTTTGCTCATTCACACCTGCTTTCTTCCAGAACACAGAGACAAGTGAGAGGCAGCCCCTCATAAGGCGCAGTGGTTCTTAACTTTAAGTCACAGGGTCTTTTGAGAACAAGTTGAAAACCTATGGAGTGTCTCCCAAAAGAAATGGGCATAGTTACAAATTAAAAAAAAAATGTCTAACATTTAAAGAAGTCCTGGACCCGTGAAGGCCAGTGTCATATATAAGGGTGACTGGCCTGCCCATGGGGTTGTGAGGGGATGAGATGAGGCGAAGGATGAGATTTCATTTTGTAAACGGACATGCGCAGTTCAAGCATAGTGACCACTGTGAGTAGTGTTCCTTTGTTATTGGGGATGCCGGCCCACGTCTCCAGCACAACCAACTTGATTCCTTCCACCCTTGGACAGAGAATGCCTTGTTGTTCCCTGGTATCTGGGAATTTGGGTTTATTCCCATTTTCCGGCTGACTCGGGGAAAGGCACCCCAGCCTTCGCAGTGTAGTTCCAGGCTAGCCCTGCCGGAATACAGAGTGGCTCCAGGCTAGCCCCCAGCAGAGTCTGAATTCAGAGCCATCAATCAAACAAACATCCTTCCGTTGCTTCTCTGGTGGCCTGAGGACCTTTCCCTTCCTTTCTAGGACCTTCCACACCAAAAGTTGTTTGGGAATGAGCCCCATCCTCTGCTCTAAATTCTCCTGCTGAGATAAAGCCTGATAGCATCTTTCTTTTCTCTCCCACTTTGCAAGCCTACTTGAGCTGGCTGGTTCATGACCAGCAGTCCTCTTTGGCTGCGGGTATGGAAAATAGAGCTCATCGGTGTGCCCCAAAGGATTTGAGTCACAAGTGGAATGTCCTAGTTGGTTAAAACAGCCATCTCCATGGAGACGGACCAAGGCACACGTGTTTAAGTTAGGCGTTCGCTAAAGCAATAAAGATTGAAAATGTGAAAATTCTGGTATTCACCACACACCTTATCTCAGAGTCGTGGGAATTTACCCGCACAGAACACCTGCTCTCCCTAAAGGAACAGGCCTGCATGTTAAGTACACAGGAATTTATCACAACCTGATATCTGTACCCTGATCAGAGTTCCAGTCACCTGCAGTTTATGACACTGTTGTTAATCGCATCAACAATGACATTTTGTAAACTTGGCGAATCTCCCGGGGGTCTTTGCCAGCAGGTCATACAGGCAGGTGGCTCTAAGTGTTGAGCCCTATTTGATCTTCTCACCTGGACACCTTCACGTCCTGCAGCCACAGAAACATTAAGGGGAGCCCCAGAGGTTACCTGCCCAAGGGGCTCCTGCCAGGAAGATAGGGAGAGCAGATGAACTAGGGAAAAAAGAAACTCAGCTTTACTGAGCAAACCGTCCCCTCGGGGCACAGAGCAGCCACACCTGGGTGGGGGGATCATTGTCCCCATTTGAGAGAAAGACTACAAAATGGCTTGAGGTCCCAGAACTGATTTGTGGTGGGGACTCCTGTCCAGGTCTTCTCACTGTCAGACGGAGCTGTTCCCAGCTCGGCTCGCTGCGGGCAGGCGGGGATGTGCTGGAGCCCATTGGGCACAGCTCTTCTGAACTCTGTGGGTGGTTTGCAATAGGTCGTGGTGGGAGTACAGATCCACCCCTGCCTGCGGGACCTGCCCTCCTCTGTCCTTTGAGGTCTTTGTTCCCCAGAAGCTGAGCTGCCCTTTAAAACCAAGGAGACAGGGGGCCGGCCCGGTGGCACAGCGGATTAGTTCGCACTTTGGCAGCCCGGGGTTCGCGGGTTCAGATCCTGACACTGCTTGTCAGCCATGCCGTGGCGGCGTCTCATAGAAAGTAGAGGAAGATGGGCACGGATGTTAGCCCAGGGCCAGTCTTCCTCAGCAAAAAGAGGAGGATTGGCAACGGATGTTAGCTCAGGGCTGGTTTTCCTCACAAAATAAATAAATAAAATAAATTGCTGCTTAAGATAAAAAAATAAACAGAAAGACAAATGTGCCTGTGTTTTAGACCCACACAGTCACCAGTTAACTGTGTGACATCAGGAAAGTCACCTTAGCTCATCTGCAAATTCAGCATCTGTGAAGTGGGAGGTTTTTATGGCTGCGTCCCTCACTGTAGGTGTCATAGGTATTTACCAGTAGGTTGTAGATTCCTCCGGGTTATAGATTGATTTTACATTATTGATTGATCTTCCCATATGAAGGCCATTTATAATGCATCTCTCACTTCCTTTATTTGTCTTGCAAATTGCATTTTTCCCTTTTTCAAGGGATCAGAGGACAGAATTTGGAATCAGACAGGCCCATGACCACTCTTAGGAGACCTTGAGCAATGATTATAATAGCTAATCAATAGTTATAATAGCTAACATTGATTCGATAGGTAGAGTTTCAGTTTTGCAAGATGAAATGTGTGGATGCATGGTGGTGATGGCTTGCACAATAAAGTGAATATACTTAATGCCACTGAGCTGGACACTCAAAAGTGGTTAAGATGGTAAATTTTATGTTATGTGTATTTTACCACAATTTTTAAAAAGTTATGCAACTTTGTAATCAAAACACTCACAGAACAATAATTGGAACCTTGAGAGAGAGCCCAGCGTGGCTGGAGGCTTCTGGTGGGCAGTGGAGTTGCTGGCTGTGTGCCCTGAGACCCTGCAGACGGACGGAGCTGTGAGAGTGGGGCTGCCGTCAGGGTGGGCCCAGAGTGAAGGCAGCCTGCCAGAGGCTGAGTTATGCAAAGTGAGCGTGTGTCGCTCTGGGGAGGGAGCCCTTGTGAGGGGTTCATCTTAAATTATCTTAAAATAGAACTGACCACTTCCTGTGTGTGCATCAGCTGAGCTGAGGGCTTTTCCTTTCTTACTGGAGGTTATCATTCTACTCTTGCTTTCCCAGATCCATGCCTGACAAAATCCCCTACGGACCAGAGCAGTTTACACATTATACAGCTCTCATTCTTGAATTTACCAGTTGTATAGAAGACCAATCACACAGAGGCAACTGATGTTCCAGAAACACGTGTTGAATAGAACAGACAGGATTAACTGATTAATCCTCACACTAACCCTGTCAAGTGGGTTCTGTTGTGATGATGATCCCCACTTTTCAGATGAGATCCCGAGGCACAGAGGGGTTTATCAACTTGCTCAAGTTACACAGCTAGGAAGTAAGAGCTGGAATATGAACCCAGGCAGTTTGGCTCCAGATTCTAGATGTTTATCCATTACAGGCCCATCTGAGACTGAGTTTCTTCATCAGTAAAGTGGGGGTACTAGTCCCTACTCCCTAGGCTTGTTGTGAGGTCCAGCTGAGAGACCTGTGACCCGTCTGCAGTGGCACCTGGCTCAGGAGGGGCTTGAAGAACAGTAGCCCTGCAGCTGTCCCTCCTCTTTTTCCATCCTCATTCTATTTCAAGTTCAAGTTTAGTGTGTGGCTCCTTGGCGTAAGGATGCTTTCTTTCTACAACATCTCTGACAAGCCAGCCAGCCGGCTTCAGTTTGACATCTGCCAGTGCATGTCAGACGGCTCCCAGCTCTTCGCTCTGGCCGAGGGTGGAAGGCACGATGACGCCTTCTTCAGAAGAATGCCCTGGAGACTGGGCTCTGAGGAGAGTCCCCGGACCAGAGTCACACTGTCCTCTTCCCTTCCAGGCCTTGGCACCCGCCATCAACTGGCTGCCCTTCCTCAACACCATCTTCTACCCCGTGGAGATCAACGAATCCGAGCCTATTGTCGTCTACGACAAAGAGTACCTTGGGCAGGTCTCCACCCTCATCAACACCACCGACAAGTGGTAAGGGGCATCCAGCGGCCTTTGGGGTCACTCACTGCTGCCCTCTTCTCAGGCAGGGTGGGTGGGGGTGGAGGGGTGACAGACTGACTCGGGAAAATGGGTCCTGCAGCCGGCTCTTACAAGAAGCAGCAGGGCGCCCCGGCCCCTCCACCTACCAACTTGTCGCTTTGGGCAAGTTTCCTGCCCTTCTCAGGCTCCTTTTCCTCACCCATAAAGGGGGTGCAAATAGCACCTCCCAGGTAGGGTTGTTGTGAGAATCGAGTGAAATAGTCCCTGTGAAGTGTTTTAACATAGTGCCTGACACGGGGTGGGACTCAGTAAATATTAACTAATATTTTTAGTTAATATTTATGATTTTTTTTAATTTCAAAGATTTGTTGTAGAAATTTTTGAAAACTATACCAAAAAAATTAAAATTACCCAAAACACTACTGTCGACCTTATGGGATGTGTGTGTGTGTGTGTGAGTGTGCATATGTAGAAGGAAAGCATGTGTATGAGAGAGAGAGATGAATTTTCTAATACAAGGCTCCTTTTTCCCCCATTATTGTGGCTGCATGTATAGTCTGCTTTCCCCTTGACCTTCATCATAAGCATTTTCCTCGTGTCATCCCAAACCCTCTGCAGAGCTCATTTTTCTTGGCTACGTAGTATTCCATTGAGCATAAATATGATTATTCACTCCTTCTCCTGTTGTCAGTTTACATCGGTTCCAGTTTGAGGCTAGATGTTCATTGTACTGAACATGTCTTTGTGCAAAGGTGACTTCTTTGCAGAGGTGACAACAGCCACAGGTGCTTCTCTGTGCCCCAGGGGAGGGAGCAGTGAGACTATCCTTCATGGAGTCCTTGGCCTGGCTGGCCAGGGCTTTCTTGCCTGCCCCTCCGATTCTTAGGCCCCCTTTCCAGTCTCTGGGCTTCTGGCCGGGCATCTCTGAGCTTTGGAAATGGGAGCCTCCTCCCTGCTCCAGCCTGGTAGCACGCACCATCCAGGGTGAGTCTCCATGCTGCTGCTTCACAGCTTCCAGAAAAATGCAGCTAAGCAACAAGCATTTATTGAGCACTTGCGGTGTACAAGATATTGCGCTAGGCGCTGAGGGTTTTCAATGGAAGGCCCAAGCTCCGCCCTTGAAGAGCTGATGTTTCGTGAGCTTGGAGAGCAGTAACCAGCCAAACTGGGGCAGGTGGGGAAACCACCTGGGATCACCGGGTCTGAGCGCCCCCTAGAGGTCGGCGGGGGAAGTCCTGCCGCACTTCCTGCCCCAGGGCACCTCTGAGCCTGTCTGGTCTCCTCTCCCCCCAGCCTGCTGAACAACTACATGATCTGGAACCTGGTGCGGAAGACAAGTTCCTTCCTCGATCAGCGCTTTCAGGACGCCGATGAGAAGTTCATGGAAGTCATGTACGGGACCAAGAAGGTGAGCCTGTGACTGTGCTGACCACCTACTGTGTGCCCGGCCCTGGGCTGGGGGCTGGTGCAGCCACGGTACCCTCCAGGGCCGTGGAACTCGTGAGGGTGGTAGAGAAAGGTGGAGAACGAAGAGGGCCACTGAAGGGGTTTGCCCAGCTGTCCCTGGGCAGCCAACCAGGGGTAGACAGAAGCTTCCAGGAGGAGGTGATTACACCATGTCCTAAAGAGTAAAGAGGAGTCTTAGCGACTTAGCTAACTGACAGCAAAGGGTAGCTTCTGTTCTCTCCCTTCCCACTCCTCTGTGGCAATGATGATAAACGCTCCCCTGGTGATTTGTGTGATCTTCACCCTGCGAGGTGAGGACCATCATCACCCCCCTTTTACACAGGGGCCCCCAATAATGCTACTTCTTCCCCATAAACATAAAGCACTTGGAGCAGCACGTGCCTCATGGTGAGTGTGACACAAGTGCCCACTGATGGTGTCCTTCCAGGCCCCAGGCCACGGGGTCTCCGCCCACTTTTAAATGTCCCCACCGTGACCCCTGCTAGCCAGCCACTCCCACCTTCTCTCCAAGGAAGGGATGGTCACCCACATTTGTGCAGCTGACAAATGTGTATTCATGGAACACCTGCTGCCCTGTGCCGGGCTCTGCCCAGTGTGGGGGGCCTGAGACAAGTGAGGTGGGCGTGTGCCCTGAGAGCCCCGTCTGCTGAGGGAGGCGATAGGAACCGACCAGTCCACCTGTGTGCTGATGGGATACCCCACGCCGGGGCCCGGCTACAGAGCAGTCGAGGCTGCGGTGCCAAGCCTGCCCAGCCCACCCTGCCCCCACCCAGGACGGCATCTAGTAAGACCCCAGAGGGCGGGCAGAGCTGGCTCCAGCTGGGCCCCACCCCCAAGGCCCCTCCCAGAGTCCAGTGGAGTGGGTGGAGCCAGATAAGGATGGCAGAGAATGGCAGGGCGTGGGCCCCTGCCCCCCACCCTAGAGTTCCTCCTGGGAAAAGTTACCCCTCTCTCTCCCGTCCCCGTATACACCCACCTCTGGCAGGAAGGGGACTGAGGGAGAGGATGGCTGGGAACAAGCCCTGCTCCTGACAAGGTGCCTTCTAAGGGCACCACAGGGCCTCAGCCAGGAGAGGTGCCCTGGCCCTGCAGAGGACAAGGGGAAGAGTTGGCTGCCCTGCCCAGCTGACCCACCTTCTGCTCCACCTGCATCTACCTTGAACCAGCCCTGGGTGAACCCCTGGGTCACAGACGTGACAAGGCATGGGCTTTGGCCCAGAGCACTTGATCTCCCAGGGGGATTTATACAGGAAGGGTCTGACCCGGGATGATAGTTACAGAGATGGCTGTGTGGAGCATGCACCTGCATCATTGTTCACCCATCTGGGACACAGATGAGGAAACTGAGGCTCAGGGAGGTGAAGGAATTTCCCAGTCACCCAGCAAGGAAGCAGCCAAGCTCAAATTCAGAGCCAGGTGGGGGTGACTACAACTTTTCAGCACTTTCAGCTACTCACTGATGATTAGTAATAGTAATAACAAAAGATATCGTTATTAGATGTTTGCCTTTTATAGGCATTGTCTCACCAAGTTCCTACAATAGCTCTGTGTGTTCGGAATTGTTATCATCGTCCCATTTTACAGATGAGGAAACTGAGGCTCAGTGAGGGGAGGGGACTTGTTCAAAGTTGCCCAGCTCTCAGTGAAGAGCAGGCTCTCAAACCCAGCACATTAGATTCCACAGCCCAGACCCCTAAGTCCGCACCACTCAGCCTCTGCTCTGAGGAACCAAAAGTTAAAACTGAGCTTCCTGGGGATCGCCAGGGGCTGGGGGCAGGGAGGCGGAATGGGGAGTTGTTGTTCAATGGGTATAGAGTTTCGGATTCGGAAGATGAAAAGTTCTGGAGGTTGGTTGCACAACAGTGTAAATATACTTAACGCTACTGACCTGCACACTTAAAAGTGGTTAGGATGGTAAATCTTACGTATATTTTACCACAATTATAAATAGACAGGTAGAACGAGCGAGCTCCCCGGGGCCAGGCTCAAAGTGCAGGGTGCTGCTCTGATGATGAGGTGCTGAGGGCTGGCGGGGCACAGGGCGGCCTTGACAGAAGCAAGGGCAGCTGGGAGACCCTGGAGGCGGGAGGCTGTGAGCCAGGGGCCACTGGATGCCCCAGGGCTCAGGGGCGGAGGATGCTGCTCTTCGGTTCTTTATTCTCCAGCCCTCCCCACCTGCCACCAGGGCTGCTTCTGGGCCCAGTTCAGGTCCATTCAGTTGGGTCCAGCATACTTCAAAGCCCTGTCCCTGCTGTGTGACCTTAGGTAGTCCTGTCCCTCTCTGAGCTTCGGTGTTCTCATCTGTTGTTTGAGATCATCCCTGACCTCATCTCACAGGACCCTTGGGAAAGGCCTCCATTCGGGAAAACACTTTTAATTTGTAAAGCTGTGTAGAGTGTTCAGTTGTAAGGAGGGAGCATAACACAAGGAAACCGCATGGAACTTTGGGTCAGAAGATCTGAGTTTGAAATGCTGCTTCTAACCACACAAGTTTGGGCAAATCACTTAATTGGAGCAGCGGGCTCAGTCTTCCCATCTGTAAAAAGGAGTAACTGTCTTCCCATCTGTAAAAAGGCCCTGCTTACTGGAGGGTTGTCTAGGATTACAGCACTTCACACCAGCTGTTTGTCACTAGTTACTGTCCATTTATGATTTGAGAGTTATGGCAGGGAGGAAGGGACCACTGCTGGGAACCCCCTCTCCCCCACTCTGAGCTTAGAGCTCCTTGTGTCACAGTGAAGAGGAGGGGAAAATACAGCCAGTGCAGGGTGGACGAGGCTGGCTGGCCACCTGCTCCTTGTCATCCCAGCTTTGGCTCATAGCTCTCCTCCGAGACGGACACTCCCCGACCCTATCAGGTCAGCCTGACCCTTGCTGCTTGTGCAGATTTTTCTTATCATGCTGTAGCACTTGCAGGGACTTCAGGACTCAGGGGCGGTGAGTTTGGCCTCTTCGAAGGAAGACAGTAGAGTTGAACTTTCTGGGTTCCAGTCCCACCTCGGCCACTTACTCTCTGGGCACATGCTTTAACCTCTGTGCTTGCCTCAGTTTCTTTATCTGCAAGAAGAAGCATGGAGCGTACTTGCCCCATAGGTTATTATGAGGATTCTAGGAGAGGGGCCAGCACATGCTCAATAAACATTTACCACTACTGCTGCCATTGCTGTTACTACATGACTGTCTCCCCTGGACATTCTGGGCGTTCCCATTGGGCCCCCTGAGGGCACGGCCCACAGACCATTCATCTCTAGATTCCGAAGACCCCGCACAGTCAGTGCAGAGGACCTGCTCAGAGAACACTGGATTCGTGAATTAATGAACGTGTGTGGGAATGAATGGGTTTATCTAAAGACTCTCCTGGGAAGACAGTGAAGAGGAATCTGTGCATGATTCGGCCGCCACAGCCCAGAGCCTCCATGGGGCCTAGGCGTTAGAATCCCCTGGTCCTGACCTCCTGCGTGGCCGGCCTCGCCGGATCCACGTGCAGCCTGTGTCCAGCCGTAGGTTTCACACCTGAGTCAGGGCGGGTGGGGGCAGGTATTCACATGGACATTCTGGGCGGGAAACTTAAAAGAACTTGTGTGACTAAACTAGAGAAGGCTAAGTGCCTTTCCCTCCTCCCTTTCTTCCTTCTTCTTGGAAGAAATGTTTCTAACTAACGTACAATTTACATAGAATAAAATGTATATGTGAAGAAGACAGTTCAGTGAGTTTTGACAAATGAAATCATGTGGCCGCTGCCCCATGAAGACAGAACGTTTCCATCCCCCGTTTATCTGGTGTCCTCTGAGCAGGAAGTTCCTCGTGCCCCCTTCCCATCAGACCCCCCACCCCGCACCCCGAGGCGGGCGTGGACGGGTGTGGAAGGATCACACGCTGTGTGCTCGTTTGTGTCAGCCGTCTCTTGCTCAACGTAACGCCTGCGAAATTCACCTGCGTGGCGTGTGTCGGAGTTCATTCCCTTCTGTTGCCAAGTGGTGGGCTGTTGTATAAAAATACCGTGTTTGTTTATCCGTCTGCCTGTCGACGGGCATTTGGGTTGTTTCCGTCGAGGAATGTTATGAAGCGGGCTGCCCTGAGCCCGAGTGGTTTTACCACCTGTTCTGCAGGTCTAAGAGGACTCGGCTTCCTCTGCAGCGCAAGGGATTTACGTGAGCATGGCCACCACTGTGGTCATGCAGACTGTCCACGGAGGGCTGCCTGGGCAGGGGAGCGAGTGGGGCTGAAACTAGCCAGGTGCTTGTCACTGAGCGGTGCCCCGGGAGGCTGCGGCCCCCACAGGGCGCCTGGCTCCAGCTGGCACAGAGGTGTCCTAGGGGCTAACGGGCTGGTGGGTGAGACCAAGGATGGATCAAGGCGTTGACGTCCTGTAGTGTCGCTGTGGCGGTTCTTCCTCTAGGAGACTTTCAGTGGGGCTGGGGTCCTGGCCCCCCAGAGGTTTTCCTGTTGCTCGGGGGTAGACATGGTGACTTCCCAAGGTTCTTTGCCACCAGATTCTTAGCCGCCTCCGGGAGGCAGGACAGGGTAGGGGTGGGAGTGGAGGGTGTGAGGTCAGGCATGTCTGAGCTCCAGTCCCTCTGGGACCCTGCACCAGCGACTTCCCCGGGCTGTTTCCGTTTCCTCATCTGTCAAGGCCCGTCCTCCCCGCCTGCCAGGCTCATTTGATGGCTCAATGGGACGCCGTTTGTGAAGTCCTGCACACAGAGCCTGGCATTCAGGAAACGGTTGATGGCAGTGATGAGGGATATTCCGTGGCCTCTTGGTCCAGTGCCTAAAATAACTTCCCCTGGGTCAGAAAAGATCTCCTTGAAGTTCTGCAAGGAAGCACGGACCCCAGCTGTTGCCACCTCCCAGATGGACAGGGCTTGGGAAGAAGGACAGGGCTGAGTAACCCTCTCACTTGTTTCCAGACCTGCCTTCCTCGCTGGAAGTTTTGCGTGAGTGACACGGAAAACAACCTGGGCTTCGCCCTGGGCCCCATGTTTGTCAAAGCGACCTTCGCCGAGGACAGCAAGAACATAGTAAGTGCCTCCCCCCGGACAAGGCTGTGACATCACACCCACATGGCCCCTTGTGAACTTGGCAGCCCACCTTCTGGTCTGTTCTGGACCTTCCCTACTCCGGGCCAGGGCTCCAGCCTTAACTCCAAGGTCCCGTTTTCTGAAGCCTTGAATGACATGGGTTACTCGGAACAGCTACTGTTTTTGAGCACCAGGCTCCCCATCTGTGTTCTCCCATTTAACCCTCATGGCAGCCCAGCAAGATTATTCCAGCCATCTCCACCTCCAAGGGGGATGAAGGACCCAGCAAGATCACGTTGGCAGGGCAGCTCTGGCCTAGAGGGTGACATGTTTCCTACTCCACGGGTGACAGTCAGAGGAGCATGATGCTAAGCCCTTGGAAACAGTCCAGCTTCAGCACTTCCTGGTTGGGTGACTTGGGACAATATTCTCTCCTCCCCCATAACATGGAGGTGGGAGGTCCATCCCCCAGCGGGAGATTAAATGAGATGCTACACGTAGAGCACCAGGCACCAAACAAGGACTCAATAAATGGTAGCTGTTACATTGTTACAGTTTCCATTACTAATATTAATTACGTAGGTATTATCTGCAGTCGAAGGTTAGCAAACTGAGACACATCTGTCACGTGACTTGCCTGTTAGCGGCCGATGCAGAATCTGAGTTGAGTTCTGCCGGCTGTCAGCCCCTCTGCTCTTTCTGCCCCATGATTCCACCTTCCCCGGCTCTAGAATCTTCGGCCATCTGCCCGTGACATTATTGCCCTGAGGGCAGCCGTTCATCTCCAGCCTGAGCAGAGCGTTTCTGAAACTGCCCCTCGGAGCTCGAATTCTCAGGGTTTTAAAGCTATTCCATCAAAAAGGAATCCTGGGGTCCAATAAGTCTGGGAAAGGCTATGTATGCAAGCCCTCTCGGAAAAGAATCACAGTGCATGTTACACTTAAAGGCTCTAAGAAGTCCTGCAGGGAACATTCCCAAAGCTTCTCCTAAGTGTATTTGACCGTGAGCCCTGTTTATGGAAGTCCGGTCTTGTCCTGCAGGACACGAGTGCTCTGAGGGACAGGTTGGGAAAACTTGGCTGTGGTTCCCCTTCTTAGCCCGCACCTGGGAGCCTGAGGCTTTGAGCCAAGACGTGAATTTGGCCTCTGGCCTGGCGTCCTCCTTATGTGCGGGGTGCCCGGTGCATTTAGCAAGTCCAGCACCCAGGCCTGACTGGTTCACCTTCCGTCTCCTCAGGCCAGCGAGATAATCCTGGAGATCAAGAAGGCGTTTGAGGAGAGCCTGAGCACCCTCAAGTGGATGGATGAAGACACGCGGAAGTCAGCCAAGGAGAAGGTGAGGCTCACCAGGTGCCTTCAGGGGCCCGCCGAGGGAGGATGGGTGAAGGAGAGACTAGTTACGTCTGGTGAGCGCGGCCTGGATGCTGTCCTGCCCTCAGGTGGACAGTCCAGCAGGAGGGAGGGACGCCTTGAACACTTGCTTGCGTTAATGCCCCATGGAAACAAACGGTGCCAAGTGTGCGAGGGAGGTGCAGGGACAGGTGATGGAGGATCTGCTGCAGTCCACTGGGGTGGTGGCCAGGGGAGGCTTCCCTTGGGAAGTGGCATTTAAGCAGGGAGCCAAAGGAGAAGTAGAAGTTGGCAAGAGAGAATCTTTCCAGAAAGAGATGTGAAAGCCCTGAGGCAGGAGGAGCCTGGCCCTGTTTCCCTTTGGCCCAAACCCTGAGCCCGGCACCCACAGAGCTGGGGCGGCCCCGCCAGCCTTGCTGGGTGCTCACTGTCCTGTGTCTCTCCTATCCAGGCGGATGCAATTTACAACATGATCGGCTACCCCAACTTCATCATGGACCCCAAGGAGCTGGACAAAGTGTTCAATGACGTGAGTGGCTCCCGCCCTGCCCCCTTGCATTCCCCAGTGCCCACGGAGGTCCCCACTTGGGAAAGGGCAGAAGCAGACTGGGACCGAGTTGGGTGCTGGAGGTGCCATGACTGTCAAGATATCTCGAGATGCTGTGGTGTGGGGCATGGGGATGGACTGGGCATGAGGAAGCTGTTCCCTGCTCCTTCCCCGCCTGGGCCAGCTAGAGGCCCTGCCTCCCTGGAGCCACCAGCAGTCGATGCCCAGCAGTCGGTCCCAGAACAGTGCCATGTGCCCCTCTGGAAGTGGTCAGCTCTGGTTAGTGAGTGGGAGATAGAGGAGGTAACCACTCCTAGCAGGTGCAGAGAGAATTGGCACCCCTAAAACATCAGGGGTGCAGTAAAGAGGGGATCCCTCATACCCGGCCCCCAGAGTTGCCTCCTGCCCCCGGGGTCCTCCCCACCTTCCCAAAGAAACCTGGACCTCTCATTTGTACCCCTACATGGTGCTGGGAAAGAGAAGGCGTAAATCCCAGATGTGTGTTTCAGCTTCATTTAGGCAACAAAGGTGGTTGATACATCCCTGGGGTTAGAGCTTTGGCAAATCACTCCTTTAAATGGATTGTGCTTCTGCCCCCAAAGGTAAAGTTTTATATCTTCTTGTGATTGAAATTTGTGAGTTCAGGCATTTTATAATAGCCTTTCATCATGGTTATATTTAAAACCTAAGAATATTAAAATTACTTGAGAATATGGGTCTCCTGCTGCAGCTTTTTTCCTTGAGAAGCATTTAAGGTGCCCCACGGTGTCGTGACAGAAGACCAGGGGCTCCTGGAGGCAGCCCAGGTGGAGCCCGTGTGGTCAGAGCCCTGCCCCCAGGGCCCAGCATTTCCCAGAGCCCCGAGGAGAAGCCAGAAAGCTCTGGAGTGAATCTAAGAGAGAACCTTCTCCTGAGAAGAGCTGACAGCCTGGGCTGAGTGGTGGGGACGATGTGCAATGATGCCTGTCCCCTGACATTTCAGAGACAGACCCCAGCTTGATTTATGAGATCTGTGCTGTCCAGTGTGGTAGCTACAAGTCACAGATGGCTATTTAAGTTAATGAAAATTACATTTAATTTAAATGCCGCACTAGCCACATTTGAAGTGCTCAGTAGCCCCGTGTGGCTGGTGTCTGCCATACTGGACAACACAGGCCTAGAACACGTCCATCATCGCAGAAAGGTCTGTTGGACAGCGCTGGAGATGGTTCCTGCCCAAGGGCTGTGCAGCCCTGTGACACTGTGGGTGTTGACACCCTGGGGGAGGCTCTTAATGTGTCCTTGAAGGGGAGAGGGTGCCAGGCCCCAGCAGGGTGAGGGCCAAGGGAGGAACCGAAGCCTGCAGCCCCGAGCCGTCCATCCCAGCCTCTGCCCTGCAGACCAGTCCCTTAACCTGCGGGGTCTCAATTCCCTCAGTGTCAGACGAAGGGGTTTGCACTCGAGGATCCGAGGTGCCTCCCAGCCCTGGGCGGGCCCTGATCCTGGACTTTGCTCTCTCTTGTCCAGTACACCGCAGTTCCGGACCTCTACTTCGAGAACGCCATGCGGTTTTTCAACTTCTCATGGAGAGTCACTGCCGACCAGCTCCGGAAAGCTCCCAACAGAGACCAGTGAGTCCCCAGGCCTCTCTGGGAAGGCGCTGGCTCCCGGCACGTGGGGGTGCTCAGCTGAGCTCGCCTTTGTCGCGCACTGACCATGAGCTGGATATAACTGTCATAAGGGCCCTGTGCAGTGTGGGTACTGGTGTTATCCCACTTTTCAGATGAGGAAACCAAGGACCAGCGAAGTGTTGTCCAGCCAGGTGCTGGGATCAGCCAGAGTCTGTGTGCCCCCAGCGCCCAGCCTGTTGGCAGAGTAGCCTGGCCTCTGGGGTTGCGCGGACCTGGCGTCTAGTTGCAGCCCCGTCACTTCAGCATTCAGAGCCTTTGCTTCATTATCTGCAGATGGGATGGGAGGAGCCGGTTCTTGGGTCGCTGTGCCAGTCACGTGTGAGAATTTCTGGGGAGTGTCTGGCAAAGAGGACGCCCCCAGCTAGGGCTAGTTTCCTATAATTCGTCACTAACAGGAGTGGTGGATTCCCCCACAAAGGGAAGATTCTGGATGGGCTTCTGACAGCCATGGCTCCCAAACCTCACTGCACAGCAGAACCCTCTGGGGAATTTGTTTTGAGACACAGCTTCCTGGCCTGTTCCCTACACCATCTGAATCAAAATGATCTGGAGTGCTGGGGCTGGCCCAGTGGCATAGTGGCTGGGTTTGTGCACTCCGCTTTGGCAGCCCGAGGTTCATGGGTTCGGATCCCAGGTGTGGACCTGTGCACCACTTATCAAGCCATGCTGTGGCGGCATGCCTATATGAAGTAGAGGAAGATGGGCATGGATGGTAGCCCAGAGCAAATCTTCCTCAGCAAAGAGGATTGGCAACGGATGTTAGCTCAGGGCTGATCTTCCTCATACACACACACACACACACACACACACAAAATAATAATAATCTGGAGTGAGACCTGATATCTGTCATCTTTTTAATAGTCTCCTCAGAAAACTCGGATGTAGTCAGCCCAGTACTAGTTCTCAGACTAAGCTCCCTCCTTGCCTAAAACATTTTGCAGAATTAATCTCACCAGAAGTGGAGGGCAACTTCTCTTTGCCTCTGGCGCCCCCTTGTGGACAATATGGGGTTTGAACATCTCTTTCCCGTAAGTTTCCCAACCAGGGAACCCCCTAAACGCTTAAGAAGGCAGTATTTTATTCCAAAATATGGCACAGGCACTGCCTCAGGTTCTGAATTTATCTGAAGTCTTTTAACTTACCTTAAAACTTTTCACTTAAATTGTCTCCTACCTCTTAATACATCCATGACTATTTGAATATAAATATGATGTTTTAAATTTCTCAGTATCTTTCCATGATACTGACCCTTTAACACATCTCTGTGGGGCTCACCTGGAGGAGACAGAGTGTCCAGGCTCTTGGAGAAAATGTCCTTTCTGTTTCGGTCCACTCCGCGCTGGCCCTTCCCCTCCTCACCAGAAAAATCGTTGAGAGGCTGAGTGTTTCATTACTATATACCATCAGAGTCCCTTCTGCACTCTTCAAAAACTATTGGACCCCAAAGAGCTTTTTTGTTTATGGAGGTTATATCAATTTTTATGCAAATTTTGTTAAAAAGAACTTTAAAAAAAATGTTTAGTGAGAAGAAAGGTATTGCATTACTTTTTACTAATCTCTTTAATGTCTGGCTTAATAGAGGATGGCTGGATTCTCAGACCTGCTTCTGCATTCAGTCTGTTGGAATGTGTTATTTTGAAATATGTAACAAACCTGTCCTTCTACAGATAGGTAGTTGGAAAAGGGAGGGATATTTTAATAGTCTTTTCTGATACTTGTGCACATTCTTCATTGATACTACACCAAAACTCAACAAGTGGTGATTTCTGAAAAGTTAATTGTGCTATGGAATCTGAAACCATATCCAGGAACTTTTCCTACTCTGTTACACTAAAATCCGTCTGTCTGTCTTGCACTCTGAATGGATCTTTTACCCAACTGTGATTTTGTAACATCCTGCACGGGTCGTTTGGAAAACAATGGTTCACTGAGTTTTGCGTATCTTCCAAATAGTGACACTGTCATTACACAATATCAAAAAAAACCCCACATTTGTTAATATCACTGCTGACCTCCTGAGAGAAGTCTTGAAGTATTGGGAACCTGTCAAGTTTGTGGTGACCGATACCAGTTTTTCAGAATTTTAATTTTTGCCTGAAACTTCAAATTTTTTTTTGAAACCTCGAATTTTTATCATCGGCAACAATGGTGTCAGCTGTTTTCCTTGAGGTGGTGAACTCACTTTGTTCATTTTCAAGAAAATGTCTGCCAAATCCCCAAGTCTGAAACGCCCATAGTTTGTCAGTCATCCTCTCGAGGACAAATGATGTTCTGTGAACAAGGCAGAAGTGCTTACGTGTCCTTCCCGTTTGGTCAAGCCAAATATTGAAAGACTCTCACTTGAGGGCCTGGATTTAATGAAATTAATAATCATGCTACGTCATCAAGGATTCTTAAGTGAAATTGGCTTTCTTTTTCTGGTGAAGAACACAGTGACCACAAGAATAATTGGCACCACTGCCTGATTCAGCTAAGGCTCCAGCATTTACCCATCGTTGCTTTTACACCATCGGTGCAAATGTCAACATGGTGGGAAAGAAAATGAACATCTTATTATTAGTATGAAAATAATTTTGACCTCGCAGACCCTCTGAAAGGGGATTGAGGACCCCTCAGCAGGTATTCACAGATTGAGAACTGCTGATTGATACATTTTGAGCCTAGACAGTGATGACTTTTCAATACGTATGGTCCATCTTGCTCTTTGTAAGAGCCTCCGGAGTCCACTGTGTGTGTGCCATCGGATTTAACCAACCCCCTCTTTATAGACATTTGGGTTTTCTCTAGTTCCCCTCTCAAAAACAGTGCTGCTAGGATGTCCTTGTACTTGTGTGCACTTGGGCCTGGGGTCAAGGAGAATCCACATTTTTAAGGCTCTTGATACCATCCAGATGGGCTGCCCTACTTCCCTCCCCCAGCTCTCCCTGACCTTTCCCGTGCATATTGCTTGCAGGTGGAGCATGACCCCGCCCATGGTGAACGCTTACTACTCACCCACCAAGAACGAGATTGTGTTTCCGGCCGGGATCCTGCAGGCCCCGTTCTACACCCGCTCCTCACCCAAGTAGGATGCTTCTAGTGCTCCCGCCCCATCGCCTTCCCCCACCCCTCTGTAGACCCCCAGCCCGGCCCAGCCCTGTGGCCCATGGCTGACCACATGATCAAGCCACTCTCAGTGATGCTCTTTGCCCCACTGGTCCAGGTGGCTTGGGACTTTGAGAGAAGCTGTAGAGGGAACCACATCCTCACTCCCTGTGCTTCCCCTGCACGGTGGGAACTTGGGGGCGTGGGTGGAGTCAAGAGCCCCATTTAGGGGAATGCCCTTCTAACTATTTTAGAACAGTCACAGCTGGGGAGTGGGAAAGGGTGAGGGCACTGTCTCAGAAATGAAATCCACACGGGCCTGGCTTTGAATCCCATGTCTGCTCTTTGCTAACGGTGTGGCCCTTGAGCAAAGTGATTGAACCATTCCAAACCTCGGCTCATTTATCGAGTCAGTTAATAATGCCTAACTCTCTGAGATGACAGAAGACGACGGGCAGGTCTGTGGAGCATCCAGCACGGTGCGTGGTGTCCACAGGCTGACCACGGCCGACTCATCCAGCCTCTGTCTGGCTTCAGGGGCCTGGCTGGAGACTCAGGCTGCGGCCATGTCCCCACAGAGCCTTGAGGGACTCTCCTGTGTCTCCAGGCCTGGAAAGTGATGGTCCCTCCTCTCGAGGTATCGCCCTCACCTTTGTGTCCTCTCCTCCAGGGCTTTAAACTTTGGTGGCATTGGCGTCGTCGTGGGCCACGAGCTGACTCATGCTTTTGATGATCAAGGTACGGGTTCCTTGGGGTTCCCTTCAGACAGGGCCCATCAGCTTCCTGGCCCCACTGCTTCTGCTTTTGCTCCCTTCACTTCCAAGGGTCTTAGCCTTGGAGACAGAAGGATCTGGGTTCAAATCCTGGCCCAGCCACTTGCCAAGTATATGAACTTTAGCAAGTCCCATCATTTCCCCAAGCCTCTGTTTTCTTATCTGTAAAATGGGTACAGTGGAGCACCCTGCTCCTGGAATGTGTCCAGTACTTGGGGTGGGTTTTTTTTTTTGTTTTTTTGGTAAGGAAGATGAGCCCTGAGCTAACATCGGTTGCCAATCCTCCTCTTTTTTTTTGCTGAGGAAGATTGGCCCTGGGCTAACATCTGTGCCCATTTTTCTCTACTTTATATGGGGGATGCTGCTACAGCATGGCTTGATAAGTGGTGCGTAGGTCCGTGCCTGGGATCCAAACTTGCGAACCCCAGACCGCTGAAGCGGGGTGCACAAACCTAACCACTACGCCCCCTGGCCAGCCTCTTGGGGTGGATATTTTTTGTAGTCAGTGGGGAGCGTACATTTCTCCGCCACTTAAAGTTAAAGTCAGTCCCCTCATTGGCTAATGTCCAGAATCCTCTTCATTGCCTCCTGCCTTGGAAACCCCAAGGCCAAGAAGACAGGACCTTCGAGACTAGGGCCTGTCCTGTGACCCTGGCACTGCCAGCTCTGTATACCCCTTCCTGAGCTCAGGAGCAGAGGCATCACACTCCTCCACCCCCGCCCCAGATTGGCTAATGCATCCAGCTCCTTTCATGCTCAGACCGGCATCATCTCCCCCGTGCTGGTTGGGAGGTGCGTGGACGGGTGGATGAATCCATTCCTGCTGGGAGGAGAGGCACAATCAGCAGCAGCTGGTCCCCCAGCTCTGCCTCTTCTTCCCCTTGACCTGACGCTTCGCTCTGCCCCTGCAGGACGGGAGTATGACAAGGACGGGAACCTTCGGCCCTGGTGGAAGAACTCGTCCGTGGAGGCTTTCAAGCAGCAGACCGAGTGCATGGTGGAGCAATACGGCAACTACAGCGTGAACGGGGAGCCGGTGAACGGCCGGCACACCCTGGGAGAGAACATCGCTGACAACGGGGGCCTCAAGGCGGCCTATCGGGTAAGAGGCCCCCTCCCCACACACCCCGGGCTCAGGTCCGGGTCCTGTCCTTATAGACAGGCTGCAGGGAGCTGCGGCCTCTCGGTGAGCTTCAGTTTCCTCATCTGTGAAATGGGTGGACTGAGGGCCGATTGAGAGGGCAGCTGTGAAGTGCTTGGCGCACTGAAGGCTTTCGACCCTCGAGTCCGGCCTGACTGAGAGACACAAGAGGGGGCTTGGGCTGGACCCACCTGACGACCTGCCTGTTCTTCCCTTTGCAGGGGAAGCCACCACTAATTCAGGCAGCGGAGGGCCCCAGAGGGGAGGGAAGGGTCACCGGTCATGGAGCCAGTTCCGTGTTCAAGTCACTCAGCCTCCTTGAGCCCCGGGGTGCTTGGCTGTGAGCACCGAAGGCCAGTATCACTGGGGTGTTCAAATGGTGACACGAGACAACTTGGGCACAGAGCCTGGTCCAGAGTGGCTCTTGGAAATGTTCGCTGAGTTGGAAGGGAGAGAAAAGGAGGGAGCGTCTCTCAGAGAGCAATGCAGAGCTTCCTCCTGGGATAGAAGAGCAGATGCTAAGACGTGCCGCTTGTTGAGCCCTCGTCACGTGCTGGGCTCTGTGCTCAGTGCCCCAACAACTTTACCGTTAGGTCTTCCAACCCCCATTTTGCAGATGAGGAGACTGAGCCCAGAAACATTGGGTAACTTGCCTGAAGTCCATTAGTCAGTGAGAATGTATAGTGAACCTTCTACCCGCCAGTACTGTTCTGGGCGCTGGAGATCCTGTGGCAGGACAGACGGGGTCCTGCTCTCATAAAGCTCAGAGTTTCAGTGGGGCGGGGACAGGGAGGAAAGACAGGCATACCTAAATAGATAAATAAGATCACTTCAGGTACTGATAAGATAAAGAAGCTAAAACAGGGCAAAGTCATAAAGAATCTGGGGGGAGGGGATGACATCTGAATAGAGATCTGAATGAGAGGAAGAGGCAGGGCAAAGCTGGGAGGAAGGGTAAGTGCAGATGGACCCAAGCCGAAGAAGGGCTCGGGTGGGGTGGAGTGGAGGGAGGGGAGATTGGAGGACTGGCTGGGGCCAGCACATGGGCACCCGAGGCCTCTGTTGGTTGAGTAAGGAGCTTGGGTTTTATTCTGGTTACAATGAGAGTTGCTGCAGGGGTTTTAAGTAGGGGAATGACATGATCCAGTTTATCCTTTAGAGCAGGGGAAGCAAACCCACAGCCCATGGGCCAAATCCAGCCCTCAGCCTATTTTTTTTAAATTTTTATTGATGTCTTAATAGTGTATAACATTGTAGGGTTTAGTTGTACATTATTATTTGTCCATCACCATATGGATGCATCCCTTCACCCCTTGTGCCCACCCCCCACCCCCTTACCCCTGGTAACCACCAACCAGTTCTCTCTGTCCGTGTGTTTGTTTATATTCCACATATGAGTGAAATCATGCAGTGTCTGTCCTTCTCTCTCTGGCTAATTTCACTTAACATAATACCCTCCAGGTCCATCCATGTTGTTGCAAATGGGACAATTCTGTCTTTTTTATGGCTGAGTAGTATTCCATTGTATACATATACCACATCTTCTTTATCCAATCATCAGCCTGTTTTTGTAAATAAAAATTGGGGGGGACGCAGCCATGCCCATTCGTTTGCGTGTCGTCTGTGGCTGCTTTCACACCATAGCCACAGGGCTGAGTAGTTGCAGCAGAGACCGTGTGGCCTCCAAAGCTGAAAATACTTACCTCTGGCCCTTCAGCCAAGTTTGCCAACCCCTGCTTTATGAGGATGAATAAAGTTGCTCTGTCAGGAGGGCATTGGAATTGGACCCGTTTGAGTCAAGAAGACTAGTTATAAAGCTGTTGTGAGGTTGTCCATGCAAGAGATGGGATGGAGCAATGGGAGGTGTGAGAGACATGGTCAGATTTGGGGTTGTTTGCTTTGACTGAAAGAGAAGAATCAAAGAAGAGTTCTGGGGTTTGGGCCTGAGCACCTCGGTGGTTGGTGGTGCCGCTTACTGTGATGGGAACATGTGCGTGTGTGTCACCTCTAGTTCTCTCTGTGCCACGTTAAATTTGGGCTGCATCTTGGATGTCTGCCTGGGGCAGTTGAGTATACCAGTCAGGGAGGAGGCTGGAGCTGGAAGTGTGCATCTGAGAGCCAGGGGCACGTAGACTGTATTTAAAGCCACAGGGTTGAATGTGCCCCCCCTTTAGAAGACACCTCCTCTAGGCTGAGCCGGGCCATCAGCGCTGAGGCCCAGACCCCCAGAAGCCAGTCCCTGCCCCGACGGGGTAGAGCTTCCGAGATCTCCCACACTAGCCCCCGTCGCCACCTGCCTGCTCCTGTGTCACGGGGCCCCTGAGCTCTGTTTTCTCCCCTCCCAGGCCTACCAGAACTGGGTGGAGAAGAACGGGGCTGAGCAGACGTTGCCCACCCTGGGTCTCACCAACAACCAGCTCTTTTTCCTGGGGTTTGCGCAGGTGAGTTCATTAGGGAAAACCCAGCTCGGGCACATTCTGCCATCTCGATGTTCCAGGAGCTCCAGGAGCCACAAGGCAAGTTCCCCTCAGATGAGGAACCTCCCAGGTCACTGAACCAGCCACAGGGCATTTACCCTGTAGGAAGGTGAGCTTCCTGTCGTTAGAGAGATTCAAGGAAGGGCCAAGTATGCTATTAAAGGGATTCCTGCATTAGGTAGATGAGAGGACAAGGTGATCACTAAGGGCCCTTCTGGTTCTGGAGTTCTAGAAATTTCTTAAACTCAAGATGCCCCAGGTTGTCCCTTGAGTTACATTCAGCTTGTAGCCTTCTCTTGGCACCCAGAGCTACCAGGTCATTGGACAGTTCGTTTACCCGGGGCATGAGTGACCTGGACTCAATCTGAGGTTTTCAAGCTGGTTTGGGGGCAGAATCCTTGTTCAGATGAAATCTAACAGATGCCTGAGACAGAGACGCTGTTCTGGCTGCAGGAACACAGTTGGAGACACTGCAGTAGAGGATGCTGGGATGGGGACACACCAGTCCTATCTCTTCCTTATCTACGTGGCAGGCCCTCCTGATGCCCGGGGGTCTCAGAACCAGGTGGGGGCTCATTCCCCTGCTATCATGGATGAGGCCAGTCTGGCGGCCTCATGACCCCGCAGTGACCCTGGCCTCTCCCTTGTTGCCCTCACAAAGGTCTGGTGCTCCGTCCGCACGCCCGAGAGCTCCCACGAAGGCCTTATCACCGATCCCCACAGCCCCTCGCGCTTCCGGGTCATCGGCTCCATCTCCAACTCCAAGGAGTTCTCAGAACACTTCCAGTGCCCGCCTGGCTCCCCCATGAACCCTCATCACAAGTGTGAAGTCTGGTGAGGGGCAAAGCACCAAGAGCCAAGACGGAGGAGGGGGAGGGGCTGAGGACAAGCCCCCGGGGGGGGCGCCAACAAGGCTGCCCCCTCCATCCAGCATCCAGGGCGTCACCCAGCCCCCTTGGCCCTCTAGGGCCCCCTTCCCGGCACTGGAGGAACCGAGCCTGTGATGTGGGTTCTCAGCATAATCTGAGGTTTGATCCCCTGTGAAGACCCTGTCATCCTAGGCACACGTGTGGCAGCTCTAATGGGCACTGGGTGTCAGGCTGGTTGCTCACCAGGCCCGGGCCCCCCGCCGCCAAGGGCAGTGGGACACAGCCCCCCACCCACACCCAGCGCCAGATACACCACAAGTACCACTGTGTCAAATGCTTTAAAGATATATTTTTGGGGAAACTATTTTTTAAATGTGGAATACACTGGAAATCTTCAGGGAAATAATGCATTTAAAACACTTTTTTTTTAAGGAAGGGATTGGTATATTTATTATGTTCTGTTTTTCTAAATAACCTGTGGACTAGGGAAGCCCCACTGATTTACCCCCCTCTCCTCCTCACTCGCTGCAAGGCAGTGATCCCCAGCTGCTGAGCAGGTTCCCAAAGAGAGAGCCGCCTCAGCCCTGGGGTATGCAGTTTCAGCCCTGGTCACCTGGTCCTGCGGTCACCTGGTGCAGAGAAGAGGGGCATGGAGGCCAGGCAGAGGAAAGGGCCAGCTCAGGGAGGCCAAATTCATTGGCACCACGCCTCTCAGCGTGCCTACCTCTGTCCCCAGAGTCCAACAGTGGGAACGTCGGCAAGGAAGGTGTGATCCCCAGGGTCTCTGCTGGGGACTGATGGCTGCAGCAGAATGAGGCCAGGTCAGGGCCCTCAAACCCAGTCTGGGGTGCCCGAGCACCCTGGCTGTGGACCACAGGAGCCCTGCAAGGCTGAGACACACACCCCCAGATGTACTCTGCCGTGCCGGAGGTGTCCTCTTTCCATCCCCCTTCTTTTGGCAACCCCATGTCGGTCCCGGGGGCCTGTTGCCTCTCTGCAGCAATCTCCCCATCCCAGCCCCTTCAGGGTCTCCCTTGCCAACCCTGTCCCCAGAGGAAAGAGAAAAGAGAAAACGGCTGTCCTCTCCCACACGGCCCGAATCCTCCCTCTGGGCCCCATCCTCCACCACCTGGCCTGGGCCCGGCTCCCAGGACTGCAGCCCCTGCTCTGTTTTCTAGTGCCTTATGTGAAGCTGTGGTCCTGGGCTCCACCCCAAGGAGACAGTGCCCCCGCCCAGGGGCCCCTTGGCCGCCTCGGTGAAGCCTCCAAGTGCCCTGACTGGAACAAAGGCCATATCCCCACTCCAGTGCCCGCAGCGCTGCCTTCACGGCAGCCCAGGAGCGCTGGCCTGCGGGTCAGTGGCCCCGAGATCAGGAGTCTGAGGAAGCCCTGAACTTGCCCTGGTCTCCATCCCACGCTCAGCCCTTTGGGTTGAATTAAGACAATACTTGTAGCTAGATGGACACCTCTTCTTGGGGGATGCTTTTAGCCGTGGGAGGCTGTGAGGGGAAGGTTCCCCCAGCCTGGTCAGTCTGGCCTGTGGTATCAGGGGACCAGGAATGTCGTCCCCTCCCTGAGGCCACAGTTCAGCAGCTCCCCCAGGTGGAACTAATTGTAGTCCCACTCCCGTCCTCTGGGGGAAGCAGGCACATGTGACTGAGGCAGGAGCAGCCAGGGCCCACCACGGCTCTCCCATCTCAGTGGCCCAGGCCACCTGGCCAGGCCCCACACCCACCGTGCATTCGCCTCACCCAGGAAGCCAGAATCCTCCTTGCCCAAGGGGAGCAGACAGCTCAGCCACTGCCTTGCCCACTTTCAGATCAGCCCCAGAGCTGGGGCAGGGGTGTTGTGAGTGGGCTCCACAGGAGGCCCCTGGTCCCCGCAAGCAGCAGGCCTGGTAGCTCTCCAGAGGAGAGGTAGGCCCAGAGCCAGAGAAGGAGCTAGAGTCCAGAACCCACCATGTGCACCTTGCCACACAGAGGTGGGCTTTCCCAGTCCTGGACCCTCCCCAGGGCTGTTATCCCCCAACCCTCCTGCCTCCCAGCCTTCCCTATGGAGGGTCACAGTCCTCGAGAGTGTCTGTTGGCACCATGGACTGGGACCTCCCAGCCAGAAGCAAGTGTCCTAGGGCTCAGAGTCCGGCCAGAGGGAATGTAGGCTGCACTCATTGCTTCAGGGTGTGCTAGGAGTGGGAGGGGTGGGGAGAGGAAGGCTCAGGCCCAGCAGGGATGGAAGTAAAGGAAGCACCCCCCACTACCCGTACCCTGCCCCTCCAGAGCTTTGAAAAAGGCTAAGGAGACAGGCTGCTGCCCTCCCAGGGACCCCTCCCCTTAGGCCTGGGGAGCCGTGGGGCTGGCTTCTCTGCGGGCCCATGAATGTGGGATTTGGAGCTGGGAATCTATTTTTTGTATTATGTTCTGTAGTTTTGGTGTGGCACTATTGTAACTGAAATAAAGTACTTGTACCGAGGGCTGTGTGACTGAGTGTGTGGCCTCCCAGGGCAGTGTGTCCATGGGGATCTGGGAGGCCCCTCGGCCAGCTGCCCCCCCCAGCGTCATCAGGGCTGGCTGCACCTCCTTCCCAGAGCAGAGGCCTTGGATCCTGACAAATGCCAGAAGGTTACCCTGCCTGTGCCCATCCTCCCTCATCCATATGATCATGTGAGCACCCCCTGCTGGTGAGAATGATGCATGTCACCACCTGGGTGCAAGGGGCCTCCATTATCTTGGAGCAAAGGATGTGGGCAGTGGGTTTCCAGGTCTCAGATGCCTGGGCAGGGCAGGCAGGTGTAGAGAAATTCAAAGTTCTGGGAAGAGTCTCTTGACATACACTCATGCCTCCTCCTGGGTTTTGCATATGTTCTTTCCTCTGCCTAGAATGCTCTTCCCTGACTTCTCTGCCTGATAAACTCCTACCCATCCTTCAATGCCCAGCTCAGCATCACCTCCTCTAGGAAGCCCTTCCTGATTCCAGTCCAGATCACGGGGGCTGACACAGGCTTCCCTCTCCTACCCAAGGGTATTAGTGCCAGGGCTGCTGGAACAAAGTACCACAAACTTGGCTTGCTTGCACAACAGAAATTTATTGTCTCAGTTTTGGAAGCTAGACGTCTGAGATCAAGGTGTCGGCAGAGTTGGTTCCTTCGGAGGGATGTGAGGAAGACTGTTCTAGGCCTCTCGCCTCTTGTAGTTTGCTGGCCGTCTTTGGCGCGACTTGGCTTGTGGAAGCATTAGTGTGCTCTCTGCCTTCATCTTCACGTGGTGTTCTCCCTATGTGTCTGTCTGTCTCTGTGTCCAGATTTCTCCCCCCTTTTTATAAGGACACCAGTCGTATTGGATTAGGGCCCACCCTAATGACCTCATCTTAGCTAATTACAACTGCAGTGACCCTATACAGTCACATTCTGAGGTATTGGGGTTACGACTTCAACACATGAATTTTGAGGGGACACAATTCAACCCATAACACGGAAGTTCCGACTATCTAGGCTATGGAGGTGGCTGCACTGTCTCCAGCAGCCCGGTGCCTGGCCAGGCACATCGTAGGGCTCAGTGACAGTTGGGTAAGTGGATGGATGGGTGGAAGGACGGCTGGATGGACAGATAGCCATGAGTAATATGTGATCGAGGGAACCATCCCAAAATACACCAATGCCAGAGAGAAAGAGCCGGGTGGGCTGGGGTGACCGGAGAAGACTTCCTGGAGGGGAGAGAGCTCAGCTGAGCCTTACCTAAAGGGGGAGGATTGGGATTCCTGTCCCAAGGATGGATGGAGCGATGGCCTGAGCAAGCACCTATTCAAGGAGCTCTTGCCTTGCTTTCAAAGGAGTAAGTCATTTCTCTTCTCTTAGACTCAGTTTCTCTTGCTATAAAATGGACAATTAACTCTCTCTTCTCTTTGTTGTGACCCACGAATATTGGAGAGATTGTGAGGATGCTTGAGAGAGTAATGCGCTTTGAGCTCCCCCTCACACTAAGTGTGTTCCTGCCCCCATGTATGTGTGAACCCATAACCCCCAGCATCTTTCGCCTGGACAGCTTGGCCTCTTCCCTTCCCATTACTGTCCTCAGAAGAGCAACCCGTGTAAAGACTGCGTTGCTCCCCTTCACCAGCTCCCCACTACGTGCACTTGCCCCGCAGGACCTGGACCCTGCCCAGCCTGCCCCCCACCGGGGCTCCCCCTCCCCACTTTGAGCCTCCTTTCTGCACCTTGAACAGACCAAGCCCTTCCCTGCCTGTCCTTCAAATGGGAATGTTCTCCATACCCTCTTGCCAATGAATGAATGAATACATGCATTTTTTAAAGCTTCCATGTATTACATGCCTGCTGTGAGTCAGTCTGTGTGCTGCGTGCTTTATGCACATCCTTTCTGAATGCTCACAGCAATTTTCTGAGAGGGTACTTTATCACCGAGGTCACAGGGAGCAATGGCAGAGCTGGGTTCTGAACCCAGGCTGCTAGCAAGCAAGCAGTTGCTTGGGAAAACGCGAGAGGCTGCTAAAGACAGTGATAGCCCCGGGCGCGCGCGCGTGCGCGCGCGCGCGCACACACACACACACACACACACACACACACACACACACACGCTGAAGGTGCAGAAGGGAGGCGTCATTTTTTCCTGCACAGGCCTGTCTTCCCGACACTCCCCCTTCCCCAGTGACCAAGTGAACAGGCTCCTTCCTCTTTCCTGCTCTGAGCCCTGGGGCCCCTCATTCCTCTTCCGACTCCTTCCTTGTTAGTAATAGAGCCTCCCCCACCCAAAGCATGCCCCCCTCCCCAAGCAGGAATTAAAACCCCAGCCTGGCCCTTTAGGAGTTTACCCTACAGTTGAGGAGATGGAAACACATGCAAGATGCAACTTGAGAACAACTAGAAAATGTACACAACCTATAATAATAACAATTAATTGTGAAAGCAAAAGGATTCGGCAGAGGCTCTCTGTAAGGGCTTTGGAACTGCAGAGGGAGGGATTAGAGAAGATTATAAACTTTAAAGAATCTAGTAATATTATAACAAACCCAATGAGAAATGGGTGAGACTCTTCAAAGAAAACCATAAAACTTTACTGAAGAACATAAAAGAAGACCTGAAGAATGCAGATGAAAACCCTGATCGGGGATGGGAAGGTTCAGTATAATACAAGTTGTCAATTCTCCCCCAAATTAATCTACAATTTCAGTGTACTCTCAATCAAAATTCCAAGATAATTTTTCATGGGAGTTGATAAGCTGATTCACAAGGAAGAGAAAATGCACAATGGCCAAGACCACTTTGAGAAAGAACAACGAGGGAGCTGGCCCTCTTGATATGTGTTATGAAGCTGTAGTAAGTAATTTAGTGTGGTGTTGGCGTAGGAATAGAGCAG
The DNA here is from genome assembly GCA_031878705.1 of Tapirus indicus. Taxonomy (NCBI): domain Eukaryota; kingdom Metazoa; phylum Chordata; class Mammalia; order Perissodactyla; family Tapiridae; genus Tapirus; species Tapirus indicus. Next base: position 100,465,284 of record CM062924.1, on the reverse strand, counting down.
TTGAACAACTGGACTAGATCAGAGAGCCAGAAACAATTATGTGTATATGTTGATTAGTATAGGATAAAGGATGCCCTTTTTGTCAGTTGAGAAATATGAACCATTTAATAAATGTGTTAGGATATCCACTTGGGAAGAAATGAACCTGGATCCTGCCTCCCTCACACAGTTCCCATACACACTGTTCACAACAATAAATTCTACACATACTAGAGAACTAAACATATAAAAACCATAAAAGTGTTATATAAAATAGAACATGTTTATAACTTTGGCTAGGCAAAGCCATCTTGAATAAGACATAAATGAAGAAAAAAATAAAGGAGAAGACAAATACATTTGGCAACACCAATATTTAATTCTCTTATAAATAAGATACAATAAATAAAATTAAAAGGCAAGTGATAGATTGGGAGAAAAAAGTTGCAACATATATTATAGTGAACGATCCAGAATATATATATACAACTCATAAAATAAAGGAAACCTAACCAGATAAAAGACAGCAAAAGATTTAAATAGACTACTTAGAGAAAAAAAATTAAAAACTAAAAAGAATTTTTTTGAAAAAATAATCTCACTAATAATATAAGTGGGCCGGCCCAGTGGCATTGTGGTTAAGTTTGTGTGCTCTGCTTTGGCAGCCTGGGATTCACAGGTTTGGATCCTGGGTGCAGACCTGTACACCGCTCATCAAACCATGCTGTGGTGGCATCCCACTTACAAAGTAGAGGAAGAAGGGCACAGGGGCCGCCCGGTGGCGCAGCGGTTTAGTCCACGCTTTGCAGCCTGGGGTTCATGGGTTCGGATGAGGAAGCGTTGGTGAGGATGTAGAGAACTGGGTGCTGTCACTCACTGCGAGGACCAGTTTCAGTGTTATTAAATTTAAAGTGCATTTACCAGGACTTCCAAGCTTGGAGCATGATGGTGGCTCCCTAATTTCTAATATCCCTGCTCACCCTTCCCCCAAAGAATGTAAATCAACAAAGAGAGGAAATAAAACCACACATGAATCTAGAATTCCCTGAAGTACACAAATAATCCACATTCCAACAGAGCTCCCTGCAGCTGCAAGCCTGTGGGAGCAGACATGACAAAGAGGAGGTTTAAGAGAAATCATGGGGCTGGCCCCGTGGTGTAGTGGTTAAGTTCACGCACTCTGCTTCGGCGGCCCAGGGTTCACAGGTTCAGATCCTGGGCACGGACCTATACCACTCATCAAGCCATCCTGTGGCAGGCATCCCACATATAAAAGTAGAGGAGGATGGGCACAGATGTTAGCCCAGGGCCAATCTTCCTCACAAAAAATAAAAGAGACATTGTGAAACATAGTAAAGGGATGTGGTGATCTTAGATGACCCACAGACAAAATCACTCTCCAAATGTCCAATGTCAAATGCCAAAATACTAATCCCAATCAGAATTACAATGTCATTCTTTATGGAAATAGAACAGAAAATACTGAAATTCATATGGGGCAACAAAAGACCCCAAATAGCTAAAGCAATCCTGAAAAAAAAGAACAAAGCTGGAGGCATAACAATCCCTGATTTCAAAATATACTGTAGAGCTGTAGTAATCAAAACAGCATGGTACTGGTACAAAAATAGACACACAGATCAATGGAACAGAATTGAAGGCCCAGAAATAAAACCACACACCTATGGACAGCTAATCTTCGACAAAGGAGCAAACAACATACAATGGAGAGAGGGAAGTCTCTTCAATAAATGGTGCTGGGAAAATTGGACAGCAACATGCAAAAGAATGAAAGTAGACCATCTCCTACGCCACATACAAAAAATCAATTCAAAATGGATTAAGGACCTGAAAGTGAGACCCGAAACTATAAAACTCCCTTAAGAAAACATAGGCAGTACACTAATTGACATTGGTCATAAAGGGATCCTTTTGGATTCCATGTCTACTTGGACAATGGAAACAAAAGAAAAATAAACAAGTGGGACTTCATCAGACTACAGAGCTTCTACAAGGCAAATGAAACCAGGATCAAAATGAACAGACAACCAACCAGCTGGGGGAAAATATTTGCATATCGTATATCCAACAAGGGATTAATCTCCATAATATATAAAGAACTCACACAACTGAACAACAAAAAAACAAACAACCTGATCAAAAAATGGGCAGAGGATATGAACAGACATTTTTCCAAGGAAGAGATACAGATGGCCAACAGACACATGAAAAGATGTTCAACATCACTAATCATCAGGGAAATGCAAATCAAAACTACGCTAAGATATCACCTGACACCCATTAGAATGGCTATAATCACCAAGACAAAAAACAACAAATGTTGGAGAGGTTGTGGAGAAACGGAACCCTATTCACTGCTGGTGGGAATGCAAACTGGTGCAACCTTTATGGAAAACAGTATGGAGACTCCTCAAAAAATTAAAAATAGAAATACCTTATGATCCAGCAATCCCACTCTTGGGCATCTACCCAATGGACATGAAATCAACCATCCCAAGAGGCTTATGCACCCCTATGTTCACTGCAGCATTATTCACTATAGCCAAGAGGTAGAAGCAACCCAAGTGTCCCTCGACTGATGATTGGATAAAGAAGATGTGGTATATACATACAATGGAATACTACTCAGCCATAAAAAAAGACAGAATTGTCCCATTTGCAACAACATGGATGGACCTAGAGGGTATTATGTTAAGTGAAATAAGCCAGAGAGAGAAGGACAGACACTGCATGATTTCACTCATATGTGGAATATAAATGAACACATGGACAGAGAGAACTGATTGGTGGTTACCAAGGGGAAGGGGGGTGGGGGTGGGCACGAGGGGTGAAGGGATGCATCCACATGGTGACGGACAAAAAATAATGTACAACTAAAACCCCACAATGTTATAAACTATTAAGACATCAATAAAAATTTTTTCAAAAGCCAAAATACTGAACACAGTGGACATAATAGCCACCAGCAGCACCAGCAACAGGGAAAAGTCTAGAAAGAGTGGAAGGCGCAGCCTTGAGGAAGCATTACTTCCTGGGAAGAATCAGATATACACAGTAGGGGTGGTCTCCCTTGTAGATGTGGTAGTGAAAGGAAGAGGAGATACAGAAGGGAAAATTTAGGGGGCTGGCCTGGTGGCATAGTCCTTAAGTTCACACATTCCCCTTCTGTGGCCCAGGGTTCAAGTGTTTGGATCTCAGGCACGGACCTACACACTGTTCATCAAGCCATGCTGTGGCAGCATCCCACAAACAAAATAGAGGAAGATTGGCACAGATGTTAGCTCAGGGCTAATCTTCCTCAAGCAAAAAGAGGAGGATTGGCAACAGATGTTAGGTCAGGGCCAATCTTCCTCACTAAAAAAAAAAAAAAAAGGAAGGGAAAATTAAGAATCTTGAAAAACAAAAGAGAAATAAGAAAAGCCAACTTCTCCCCACTACACACACATCATTCATAAAAGATGCTGAACAGGGGCAGCAGGGGGCGCACTTGAATGGAGAATCCTGTCCATGAATGACTAGGACTAGAAAAAGGCAGATCACGTGCATTCAAAACTACGGTTAAAGGAAAAAAAAGAAAAGAAATACAAATCAGAGCATTTCAACTGATAAAAATTCTCCCACCAAATCAAGCATAAAGCTGAAGAAAACCGAAATACAACACTCCAAACTGAATTAAATATCCTCAAATAAGCATTTGGAGATATGGAAAAACACCTCAAATCAGAAATATAAAAACTAATAATAGAAAGAGACCCCCCCCCCCAAAAAAAGGGAAGAATCGAAATGAGGATGGATCTTGGAGAAGAAAATTACAAAAGCATATCATAAATAAAGATTAAACTGAAAGATGCCCCAGGAAGAAGAGATTCAAATGAAAACTTAATAAAAGACATTGAAGAAAAACAACCAAGAAAATGAAAATTAGATAAAGAAGTAAACATGGTCAGAGAGAAAGTGGCTGAAATGGAAGATAGGCAAAGGGCTAACATTTAAAACTGTAATCCAGAAAGAGTTTCTAGAAATAAAAGATCTGGATCCACACATCAAAAGGGCTCATTGGGTACCATGTAAATTGACACTGAATGATCAACTCCAAGACAGATCCTAGGAAAGCTATTGGACTTTAAAGATAGAAAATCCTCAGGGCCCCCAGGCAAAAATATGAAATAACTTATAAAGCCAACAGAATTAGACTGACATCAGACTTTTAAAAAAATAACATACATTATATGAGGCACCTAGAATAGGCAAATTCATAGAGACAGAAAATAGAATAGAGATCACCAGGGGTGGTGGGGGGGGAACGGGGGAAGAGTTACTGTTTGGCGGGTACAGGGTTTTTGTTGGGGATGATGAAAATGTTTTGCATATAGAAAATGTTTTAGGTGGTGGGGGTTACATAACATTATGAATGTATTTAATGCCGCTGAATTGCACACTTATGAATAGTTAAAATGATAAATATTATGTATATTTTGACACAATAAAAAATACACAAAGCAAGCCAATAGTAGAGCAGCATTCTTAAGAAACTATGGAAGCAATCCAAGGATGTTATACTGAACCCAACTGTCCTTCAAATATCAAAACTACAGAAAGTGGTTTTGAATGTGCAAGAGCTCAGGGCATACACTGCACATGTGCCCTCCCTGGGGAATCTATTATAGAATGAGCTTCATCTAACAGGAGATGGACTGTTTACAAAAGGACTGCTAGTGAGCATTTCATACATTTCAACTGTAGAGCAAAGACTAAACCAACGGTGGGATCCTGGGTGAAAAAATAATACACTACTATTATATGTTCTGAAAAAGCAGAATGGATGCAACTGAAAAATGGGAGGAAAGGAGAAAGAAAAGAGAGAGAGAGATTACTGACTGTTGGATCGACGGGAATAAAAACATACCATTCAAAACGGACAGACCAGATAGTAAAAAGTTAAGCAAGAAAAGAGAGGGTTAAGGGCACTATAGAAAAATATTAATACAAAGATAACCACTAAGAACAAAATACAGACCTTCCTGAATACCAATAAATTTAAAATGAACAAAGAGGTTCTATCAAACAGAGAAAGAAACTGTAAATATAATACACACGGAAACTACAACATAAAATAACATGATAGAACTTAGGCCAAACACATCAGTTATACCAGTAAATGTGAACGGCCTTGACTCACTTATTAGAAGAAAATTATTCTTAAATTGGCTTGTAAAGCAAAAACCCAATGCTATGGTGTATACGAGAGACATAACCAAAACACAGTGATTCAAAAAGGCGAAAAATAAAGGGATGGACACAGATTTAAGAGTCAAATGGAAAAAAAAAGAAGGGTCTGCAACCCTGATACCAGAATTCAACCAAAATAAAACATTAAATGACACAAAGAAGGACACATTATAATGCTAAGCCACATTTCACAATGAACATGAGTTATAAATGTCTATGCACCAAATTACACATCAGTCTCCTATCTAAAACAGGAAATGCAGGAGATGCAAAGAGAAATGATAGAAAGACCCTGATGATCAGAGACTTTAATACACAACTCTCAGCTATGTTGACAAAAAATAAGTAAGGATATGAAAAAACCTAAAAAGCATAATCAATACACTAGTTCTTTGGATATATGTTGCTTTAAAGTTCGTATATTGAATTGTGTCCTTTAAAGTTCATATATTGAAGCCCTAACCCCTAGTTTGGAGGTGGGGCCCTTGGGAGGTATTAAGTCATGAGGGTGGGGCCCTCATGATGGAATTTATGCCCTTATAAGAGGAAGAGAGAAAGAATCGTGCACAAAGAGGAGGTCCTGTGAGCACGCTGTGAGACAGAGGCTGCCCACAAGCCACGAGAAGAGGCCTCAGCAGGAACCCTACCTCACCAGCACCTTGACCTTGGACTCTTCAGTCTCCAGAACTGTGAGAAATGAATTTCTGTTATTCAAGCCAACCAGCCTATGGTATTTAGTTATGGCAGCCTGAGCAGACTGACACATATATCGAACATTACACCTTGATATTAGAGAAGACATCTTTTTAAGCATACCCGGACCATTCACAAAAATTGATAATAGATTTGGACACAAAGAAAACATCAGTAGATTCCAAAAGTGAAAATAATGTTCTCTGATCACAAAGCAATAAAATTAGACATTAAAAACAAAGCAAAACAAAACAAAAAAAACCCTAAAAGGCCCCTCCACTCTTGGCTGAAAGTGGAAATAGAAACAGAAATCACAGCATTACTAAAAAATAATCATAATAGTTACTACATATCAGAATCTATGGAGTATATTGAAAGCAATGGTGAGAGGGAAATTCATAGCCTTAAACATCTACATTAATAAAATGAAAGATTGAAAATCACTGAATTAAATTCCCAATTCAGAAAGCTAGAAAAATAACCCACAAGAGAACATAAATAATAAAGATAAAAGTAGAAATCAGTGATGTAGAATACAGAAAGTCACTAGGTCAAATTAGTACATCAAAATCCTAGCTCTTTGCAAATACCAGAAAATAGACAACCCTCTAACTAATTGAATCAAGAAGAAAATGAGAAAGCTCAAATATACAAAACAGGAAATGACAAGGGGAAAACAACTGTTGATAGAGAGGACAGTTTAAAAAGTCATAATAGACTACTTTGCATATCTATACACAAGTACATTTTAAAAACCTAGGTGAAATGGGTATTTTCTTTGGAAAATACATTTTGCCAAAACTGACTCAAGAAGAGATTAAAATCTTAAACAGATTAATTTCCACAGAAGATACAGAAACAGATATCAAAGGACCATCCCACAGCCCTGATGATTTCACAAGGAGAATTTGGTCAAACCTTTTGGGACCAAATAGTCCCAAATGCTACATGAATTGTTCAGAGCATCGAAAATGAAAGAAAATTTCCAAGTTCTTTTCATGAAGCAAGAATAACAGTGATAATTAAACCTAATAATAATAACAAAAAAAGAAAATTACAGACCAATATCACATGAATATTGATGCAAACATCTTAAATAAAATAATAGACTTCGATACCATACTAAGAAAATAATATATATGGCCAAATGAGGTTTATAACTGGAATGTAATTGTGGTTCAGTATCAGAAAATCTATTAAATAAATCTCCTTAACTAAGTCCAAGGAGAAAAATCATACAATTATCCCCACAGATTCTGGAAAAGCCTTTGACAAAATTTAATACCCCATTCCTTATAAAAATTCTTGAGAAAATAGGAATGTGTGGGCCAGTCTTCCTCAGCAAAAAGAGGAGGATTAGCAATGGATGTTAGCTCAGGGCTGGTCTTCCTCACAAAAAAAAAAAAAAGAAAAAAGAAAATTGGAATGTGTGGAAATTTCTTTAACATCATAAATATCTCATTAATTAAGCCAGCATCTTACTTAATGAGGAAACACTAGAGATGTTCCCACTGAGGTCAGGAAAAGACAGTCTCCCTCTATCTCCTCTGCTATTTACCATTGCTCTGGATGTATTAGCCGATGCAATTAGCCAAAAAACATTAAAAGCATAAGAATTGGAAAAGCAAAAATAAAATGATCTCTACTTGTAGATGACATGATCGTGTACCTGAAAAACCTTAGGGAATAAATGATAACACTAACTTAAACAATAAAAGAATTCATCAAGGGCCAGCCCTGGTGGCCTAGTGGTTAAGTTCGGTGCACTCTGCTTCAGCAGCCCAGGTTTGGTTCCCCGGGCATGGACCTACACCTCTCATCTGTCAGTGGCCATGCTGTGGTGGTGGCTTACATAGAAAAACAGGAAGATTGGCAGCAGATGTTAGCTCAGGGCAAACTTTCCTCAGCAAAAAAAAGAAAAAAAAAGAATTCATCAAGGTAGCAGGTTATAAAACTAACATGTAACAATAAATAGCATTTATACACACAAATAGTAACCAATCAGAAGACATACTGGATGAGGAAAACCCCATCTTCAATAGCAACAACCAAAAACAAGATTCTTAACAAGTGTCAATGCCCTTTCGCCAAAGACCCCCAGGAACACCCCTGTGGTTGGACAAATTGGGTTTCTTGCCTGTGGCATCAGGGAGAATGCACACTACGGGAAGCATAGGGCATCTCAGTAAGAGGATGTCGGAAGGTACTTATAGAATTTGGGCTCGTGTTAGGCGATCTTGAAGAGAGTTTAACTGAAGTGATGCTTTGCTCTGGATTGGTGCTGTCAGGAAGTTTGGGTACTTCTATGATCGGTATCTTAATAAATCTTCTCTGGTGGGGAAGACTAGACGAAAGCTAGAGAGTTTTTAATATTTTGACAAAAAGTTTTAAAGGTCATGGAACAATTTTAATTTTTCCCATTTATCTCCTTAACCACACTTAATTTCCAGAGAAAGATAATAACGAAGTCATACTTCCACCTAAACGTGATACAACTATCCTGCGTACAACCGTGCACACACCAGCCCTTCCCCAGGAGAGGATGCAATGTCTTTTGGGTAACGCTCACACTTCTTTTTTGATATTCTGTAACTTAAACACTGAATCTAACACTAACTAGTATTAATACATGTTGTTTGATGATATATTTGGTTAACAAATTTACAAACATATAATATATTCATACAAACATTCATAATAAAATAAGGAAGAAATATTCATGACTATTTTAGTCCTCATTTCTGCAACTGGTCCTGTGGTCTGTGCTGGTCTTCATAGCTCCCTTCTTCCATTACCCATTCCATGTTTCCTTTGCCCTTGGTAATCGTCTCAGCTGGTCGTGGTTCTTTGCCTCGTGGAGTGACCCAAGCCTTCATTCCTGAAAGGTCTGGGCCATTAACAGTCCCGCCTGAATTGGGTTGTTGTGGTTTTTCATGAACTTTAGTCACATCACATGGTAGTACCAAGAGACGCCCTAAGGGAGCTCCCATATTCCAGACATACTTTTCCTTACCTCCATTGTGGAGCAGCAATCCAATTCCCCCTTGGTAATCAGGATCGATCGCCCCAGCCAGTACAGTAATCTCCTTCTTTACCTGTTAATTCTGAGGCATGAGGAGCCCAAAATGGCCAGGTGACACTCTCAACTTCCATTTCAATGTACTCATTGATGTGTTGCCTAGTGAAAGAATTCCTCACTTTGGAACCAAGATCTCTAGACCAGCAGAGCCTAAGGTCATGAGGGACAGCAGGCAAAAATTCTGCTAGTAAACCACGAGGGATAATAGGGAGAGGAGACACTCCTATTTCCACCCTTTGATTCCTGGCCCCGTGAATCCTGACTATGAGAGAAACAGCACCGTTTACTGGACACTGACTGAGAGCATAGACAGCATCCTGGAGGACACTGCCCCATCCCTGCAAGGTATTGCCACCTAGATGGCACTGTAATTGAGCCTACACCCTTCTGTCAAGCCAGTTGCTTCAGGATAACGGGGAACTTAGTAAGACCAGTGAATTCAATGCACATGGGCCCATTGCCACATTTCACTTACTGCAAAGTGAGTTCCTTGATCAGATGCATACTGTAAGTCCACGGAGAGTAATTCTGGCAGAAGTATTCTGCGCGGGGAAGGCAAATCCACATGATTCCAGAGTAAGTGTTTATTCCAGTAGAAACAAAGCACCGCCCCTTCCATGATGGAAGAGGTCCAATGTAATCAATCTGTCACCAAACAGCTAGCTGCTCTCCCCAAGGAACAGTGCCATATTGATGACTTAGTGTTCGTCTCTACTGCTGGCAGATGGGTCACTCAGTAATGGCTGTAGCCAGATTGACCCTGGTGAGTGGAAGTCCACGTTGCTGAGTCCATATATAACCTGTATCCCTGCCATGGGGGCCACTTCACTTTGTTCATGAGCCCAAGAGGAAATGACAGGAGTGGCCAAGGAAAGAAGCTGACTGGTATCCGCAGAACAGCTCACCCTGTGCACTTGATCATTCAAATCCTCCTCTGCTGAGGTCACCTTTGGAGAGCATTCACACAGGACACAAATATATTCACATTCTCTGCCTATTCAAAACGTTCTCTCCACACACCTCTCCCTGGACCTCCTTGTCACCAATTTCCCAATCATGTTCTTTCCAAGTCCCTTACCATCCAGCTAAGCATTGGGCACAGCCTATGAATCAATATACTGTAGACTCATACCTCTGGGCAGTTCATCTTCTAGGCAAGATGAACAATCAGGTGCACCGCTTGAAGTTCTGCCTGCTGGAAGGAATTCCCTTCACCCCGGTCCTTCAGAGATGTCCCGGAGTGGGGCTGTAGTACTGTAGATGTCAACTTTGTACAGAACCATCTGGAAACCAGGCCTCAGTTTTCTCTTCCTCAGTCAACTGGTTGCAGGGATCTCTCCAGGAGGCCGTGAGTATGGGCTTGGAGAGAGAAGGTAATGTAGAGGGAGAAGGGGTTATGGGCATTTGAGCCACTTCCTCATGCAATTAACTTCCGGCTTCAGGGTCTCAGTTTTATGGCTTGATGGGTCAGAAATACCCAGTTCGTGACGGGGCAGCTCAGATTACATGGTAACTTTGTGGCCCATGGTCAGGTGCCAGTAGCAAGCCACAGTTGTTTCTCAAAAAGAGAGTCGTTATCCACAGAGGATGGAAGGGCTTTGTTCCAAAGTCTTAAGGGTCTGTACTATGATTCACCTACAGGGACCTGCCAAAGGCTCCAAACATCTCTATCTGCCAGTGACACTCCAAGCCCATTGAAGCTGCCGGGTCATATGGCCCACGTGGCACAGTAGCTTGCACAGCAGCCTGGACCTGCTGCAGGGCCTTTTCTTATTCTGGGCCCACTCAAAACTAGCAGCTTTTTGGATCACTTGGAAATGGGCCTGAGAAGCATGCCCCAAATCCAAAGAGACCCACTAGGCACTGTGCCTCTTTTTCAGTTGTAGGAGAGGCCAGATGCAAGTTTCTCCTTCACTTTAGAAGGCATAGTTTGACAGGTCCCACACCACCAGACCCCTGGGAATTTCACTCAGGGGGAAGACTGCTGAATTTTTGTGGGATTCATTTCCCCAGCTCTGACATACAAATGTCTTAGCAATTTCTAGAGTAGTTACTACTTCCTTCTTGCCAGGTCCAATCAGCATAATGTCAATAATGAACCAGCATGATGTCTTGTGGAAAGAAAAGCCAATCAAAATCGCTCCAGGATGAATGTGAGCATCCACTGGGCACACTGGGAGTTGGGCCTTAGCTAAAAATTCCATTGATCACCTGACCTCCATAGGCCCCTCTCTGACTGGTGAACCACAGTGACATTTTGGATCTGTTCGGAGCCCGTGTCCAGTAATCCCTGGAAAGTCTGATTATTTCCTGTTCCTCAATGCAGTCACTCTGGTAAATAGCCAGAGGTCCCTTTCGGGAAGGCTGGGAGAAGGATTAACAGTATAAATTTTGGGCAATCTAGCAGGTCCTTCCTCAAGAGGGCTCATCCGCCCCTTCATTCAAGGGGTCTTTCACTCTGAGTCTCCAGGTCTGTAAACTGGTTCCAGGCTAGGAACTGACTGAGAGGCCATGACTCTCTGTTCTGGTGACTCAGGTTAGACTTCTGTTCCCTCAACCTGGAACTCTTCTGCTTATCTTGGGGATCCAAACATGGTCTGTAGCAATTTGTTACAAACTTTACTTGAATTCCTTACATGCGTGGTACACAGTAGATGTACAATACTTACATACTGTGTATTTGGAGGAACTCATTCAATTTTTCTGAGTCTATTTCACCTGTAAAATGGGGCTGGTCGTGCCACCTCACACCAAGCTCATATGAGGTCATGGTTACGGAAGGGCTTTTGTTAAGTGGAGAGCAGCAGACACATGTCCAGGATGATTGATCCCGGGGTCTCTGCTTCCCTAGCTGTGCAAAGGCTCAGAGGCAGAGAAGGCTAAGAAGTACTATGGGACCAGGGTGGAGGGTGAGGAGGGTGTGGTGGTGGGTGGTGTGGGGATAGTGGTGGGAAGAGAGGCTGCAAACCAAAAAGGTAAGCCCCAGCTCAGACTGTCTGGGTTTAAATCCTGGCTCCCACAGTAAATCCCCGGGGCAAGGTGAGTAACCACCTTGAAGCTCAGTTATCTGCAACACGGGTTTTGAGATTTGTGATAATTCAATTAATTAATCCTTGCAAAGAGTTTAGAATAGTGCGTGGCATATAGTGCTTAATAAATATCAAAGTTTTTTGTTTGTTTCATTTTATTAATTCCTTCACTCACTTATCCATTCAGCAAGTACTGAGAACCTGCTCTGTGCTAAGAATTGTGCGAGGTGCTGGGAATACAGCATTGAATGAGACAGGGTTCTTGTTAGCTACCAAGAAAGGCAGTCACTGGACAAGAAATTGCAACTGTAAAGAGCACTCGAAACCTGGAATTGCAGGGGAATATGAAACTACATCCCTGAGGAAGTAACCTCTGAGCTGAGACTTGAAGAAAGACCAGGAATCTGCTAGGTGAAGGGCAGGAAAGAGTGTTCTAGGCAAAGGGAACAGCATATGTAAAGGCTGAACTAGGAAGAAGCCTAAACATATGTAAGCAATTAGAAGAAGGCCAGTGAGGCTGGAGACCAGGGAGAGAAGGACGGCGGGGGGAGAGAGAGAGAGAGAGAGGGAGAAAGAGGCAGTGGCCATTGGCATCGTCCTTCAGGCCATAACAAGGATTGGGCCTCATCCTAACATCAATGGGAAGCTAATGGAGAGTATGAGCAGGAGAGTGATGTGATCAGCTTTGGGTTTTTAACAGCTGTTCTGCTGGCTGTGCAGAGAATGGATTTGGAGAGGGCTGGAATGGAAGCAGGGAGCCGAGTCAGGAAGCAGAGAAAAAAGGGGAGCATGGCACATCCAACACACCAGGGAGCCTGTACCTGGACCCCGTGTATCATTTCCATTTCCTTTCAGAGCATTGAGGGCAAAAACCCGGTTCTAGCCAGGGAGTTTGCTATGGAGGTCAAGGAAGCTGTTTCTTGCTAGTTTTAAGATATGACCACCAGAGGGCGCAAAACCCTAACGAGACGCTTGGAATCAGCCCTGGGTCCACCTCCTGGGACTCAAAGACAGCCCAGGGCGACCAGTTCCCTTGCCCAGTTAGATGGCTGACTCTGGGGCTGACAGGAGCCAGCCTTTGGTTCCATAGGTGTTTTGTTAGGAAGCAGTGAGTAAACTGAAGGAATCCTGCACTGGGAGCCTGAAATGTGAGTTCTAGTCCCTTACCCACAGCTCTCTGACTTGGGCGAGTTACTTCACCTCTCTGAGCCCCCAGTATCCGCAAGAATGGAGCTAACAGTCGCTGCCACTGTTTCCCCTTTTGCTCCTCCATCTGGCTCAGGCCCCAGTCCCTCATTTCAGAGAGAGGCTGTGTAACGTAGGGGCTCAGAAACTGGTGTTTGAGCGACCCAGGTTAATCCCCATTCCAACCGCAGACTACCTATGTAAACTTGGTCAAGTGACTTCACCTCTCAGAGGCCCAGTTTCCATCTCTGTTAAATGGAAATCCTAACGGTTGCAAATTATGAGAATGTCTGTAAGTACTTGGCACAGTTGCTGGCACAAAATAATTGCTCAATACGTGTTTATTACTCAGATAGAAATTTGACTCACACTCATTAAGTGCTTACTTAATGAATCTGTGAGACTGGGGCTCTGCTAGTAATTCCTTTTGTGGCTTTCAGCAAGATTCCTTCCTTTTTCTGAGCTTCAGTTTCTCCAACAGAAAATAGGGGGTTAGATTAAGGGGATCCTCCGTAGGAGCCATTCCAGCCCCGATGTTCCAGGCTGCTTCGATCTCCCCTCCCCTCCTTCCCTCTCTTGCTTTCTTTCTTCCATTTATCCATCGATTCGTTCAGTCAACAATTATTTACTGAGTATCTACTATATTCCAGGTGCAGGAAACAAAACAGACCCACATCAAAACAGGAGTACAATCTTGACAGCCAGTCTGTTGGAAGCACGTTTGTTCAAAACCTTCTTTGTCTTCTCTCCCAGCAATCAATCCTTGCAGGTTATTTCGTGTTTGGAACAGGAAAAAATTGTGCCAAGAGTTTATTTCTGTGCATCTCTGTGTGGCTGTGTACACACACACATTTATATATAACATTTGCAGCCGCGTTGTCATGGAAACGGTTTTTTGGTGTCACTGGGCATGAGGGATGCCTGTGAGTGGAGGAGCTTTCATGGAACACCCCCTGCATGCACTTTTCTGTGGTGCGAAATCCTGCTGGGAGACTTACCCCAAGAGCCTTTGTCGGGCCTTTTGATCATCGCTGCCTAGTTTTCTCATTGATCTTGTCGGATGTGAGTGAATTTGACTGAGGGAACTGAATGCCAAGCTCAGTGACGGGCAGAGCAAGATCCTCTGGGACATTTGCCGATGAGCGGCACAGATAGGTCCGCTTGGGCTTTTTGTCTTTTTAAACCCTTGATTTGAGAATGTTTAAGGCTTTGGGGAAAACTTGGATGCAAAGACAAAAGCAGCCAGGAATGTATTTTCAGAAACGACAGCCACAGCAGCCACTTTTGAACTTGGTAGGCCCTGCCAGAGCTGGGAGGGGGCAGGACGCCAGCCAGAGGGAGGGAAGGGACTCTATTCACTGAGCATCTTCTCTGGGCCTGGCCTCATCCTGGGTGCTTTGCATATGTTGTCTCCTGTAATCCTGCAATCCACCCTGTAAGATAGACATTGTGGTTCTTAGCAGGAAATGGGTGGGAGAGGAAAAGTGGCCTAGCTAGGAACTGGCAGAGCTGAGATTCAAACCCAGGCTGGGCCTGACTCCAGAGCTGGGCATTATCCACTACATTGTGCCACCAGACAACTTTCTGCAGCTAGGTTCCCCTCACTTCCAGGCCAGAAATTGGGGTGAAGGGCAGCCAGGAATGGCAGTCCAGAGATTAAAGTTCTCACAAGCCCCAAGTCCCTACGGCAGATCCAGTTGTGGGCAGCTATGAGATGACCAAATTGAATCTACGCAAATATTCCATTCACCTCGAATACAGGAACTGACTCATGTTCGGGTTTCCTGAGGGCTTACTGTGTGCCAGGCACTCTTCACTTACCTATTGTAAAGTCTTGTGAGATCGATGCTATATTATCATTACTCTGTTACAGATAAAGAGACTGGGGCACAGAGAGGTTAAATGTCTTGCCCAAGATCACACAGCTAATAAGCTGAGATTCAAACCCAGTCAACCTGGTTCCAGAGCCTGAGTTTTTTTGTGTGTGTGTGAGGAAGACCAGCCCTGAGCTAATATCTGTTGCCAATCCTCCTCTTTTTTGCTGAGGAAGACTGGCCCTGGGCTAACATCCGTGCCCATCTTCCTCTACTTTATATGGGACGCCACCACGGCATGGCTGACAAGCAGTGCGTCGGCCAGCGGCCGGGATCCGAACCCGCAAACCCCGGGCTGCCAAAGTGCAACCTAAACTGCTGCGCCACTGGGCCAGCCCCACGGAGCCTGTGTTCTTAACTCCTGTGCTTTTCTGGTCCATAAGCTAGAATTCTACATGTGTCCAGTTATACAGCTGACCCTTGTGGACTCTCCCCTCCCCAAAGAGCTCCAGTTGGATGAGAGGTAAGGAAGAGCTGAAGGGAGAGGGAAGAAGATCCTCTTTTACTGACGATCTCGTGTGTGTCCAGGACTGTGCTAGGTCTTTCCGCTTCACGGCTTTGCTGGAACATTGGAACTACTATAATCCCCTTCATACAGATAGAGGAATCAAGGCCCAGAAGGGTGAAGTGATTTAACTAAGGTCTCAGAGCTGAGCTTTGAGCCAAGGCCTGTGTTTTCCCAAACCCAAGCCCTATGCTGCAGAAGGAGAGCACTGCCCTGGGCTCTTCTCCTCCCACATTTCTCAGTTATGGTGGCAAAAAGAGGTACTCAGGCATTCTAAGAGCAAGGAAGGCCACTCCAGAAACCCTTGTACAGCAGAGGGCTCCGACCTGCCTAAATAGAGGGTGCCTCCTCAAATCTGCCAGAGTAGGGTCACACTCAGTAACTCAATCAACATCTATCCCTCAACCATTTACAGATGCCTCCTAGGTGCCAGGCTCTGTCTGGGTACTGGGCCTACAGCAATGAATGTGAATGTCATGGTCCCTGCCATCAGGAGCTTACTTTCTAGCAGGGACAGCCATGATACAAGTAAGTACAAATATGAGACGTGTAGGGAGCTCTGGGTGTGAGTAACAGAGACTACTGGGCCTGGGTAGATGACTGATGTGGGTTTATTTAAGGGGGACCTTCCTGACATTTTGGCTTGTGAAGGCCAAGAATATCACTTAGTGCTTTTGGCCAAAGCTGAAAGCTGGCTACACTATGGCCTGAAATGAGAGAGGTTTCTATTTTCTTTATGTTTAGAAAGCAGGTTGTGATACATATCCAAGCCATTTCCAGCTTCATAGGAGAGATAAATAAGCTAATGTTTATTGAGTACTTACTATGTGCCAAGTACTAAGCTACATAAATCCCTTATGAATACAGTGTGATAGAATCACAAGAAAATAATGTCCCAGCATAAAAGGAGTAGAAGGTAGGGATTGATTAAATCTGTCTGGGGGAAGCAAGGGATCAAGGAAAGTTTGTCCCATAAGATGATACTTGAGCTGGGTTTTGAAGGATAAATAGGGGCTTGCTAGGCAATCCAGGAGCAGGAGACCCTCCAGGTGGAAGGAACAGCATATGGAAAGATGTGGAGACATGAAAGTGCATGGCTGGGGCTGGGCCCGTGGTGTGGTGGTCAAGTTCAGTGCACTCCACTTCAGCAGCCAGGGTTTGTGGGTTCAGATCCCGGGTGTGGACCTACACCACTCGTCAGCCATGCTGTGGCAGTGACTCACATACAAAATAGACAAAGATTGGCACA
The DNA here is from genome assembly GCA_031878705.1 of Tapirus indicus. Lineage (NCBI taxonomy): Eukaryota > Metazoa > Chordata > Mammalia > Perissodactyla > Tapiridae > Tapirus > Tapirus indicus. The sequence goes on along the minus strand of CM062924.1, from coordinate 100,448,441 downwards.
AATGTTAGCTCAGGGCTAATCTTCCTCAAGCAAAAAAAAGAGGAAGATTGGCAACGGATGTTAGCTCAGGGCGAATCTTCCTCATCAAAAGAAAGTGTGTGGCTGTTCCGGGTACATGTCAGTGGGGAAGTGGTGGAAACTGAGGGTGCAGAGATTGGCAAGAGCCAGAGGTAAAAGGGCCTTCGGTACCTGGCTGAGGAACCTGGACTCTATCCAATCCCCATGTACCCTGCATAAGGGTGAGAACCAAGCATCTTCAACTTCTCTAATCAAGTGGAAGAAAAGGTATACAACAAGGGGTGGGGGGAGCATGATTGCCAAATTTGGGAAACTGAAAAATGTTCATCTGCAGAATTAATTTTAAATTGCTGCTATTTTCATTCGCATGCTGGTGGGAAAGGCAGAGCATAGCAACACGCCTCAGCCTCTTTCCAGGTGTCTGGACTGCCAGCAGGCCAGGCCAAGCCAAGCTAGCAGGCTGGCTCCCATGGAGATCATCAGAGCCAGCCTGGTGCTTGGCACCAGCTGTGGGCATCTGGAAATTCAGCTTCCTCTTCTAGTCATTAGATATGGGGGAATTCAGAATCCAGGATTTTCCCAAGGAAGCAAACTTGGCAGGATGATTAAATAGCATCAGACTTGACAAGGGCCAGGGGAAGGCTGGGCCACCCAGGGTGGAAGAATGTGGTTTCCAGATTCAAGATGGGATATGTGGGTGATTGTGTGAAGTCCCTTGGTTTAGAGAGTGCTGGAGGCCTGCTAGGCGGGTAATTAGAGACCTTTCACTGGGCCAGGCCCAGTGGCAGTGCAGGCTGATCTAAGTAACAGGGCAGCTCAATAGATTTGGTGTGTAGGGGGTTCTGCTAATAAGGCCTGGCATCAGCGAGGTCAAAGGCTGCCTTGCCTCCAGGCCCACCTGCCACCTCCTGAACATGTTGGGTGATTAGCCAGACAAGGGAGGAAGGAAGCTCCTGTTATGCGTCACCTTCTCTGTGCAGGCAGTGTAAGTACTCAGAGCCACATCCGGGTGTTAGGAGGATTAAATGAGTGAATACATGTAAGGAGCTTTGCCCAATGCCTGGAACATAGCAAGTGCTCAGTAAACATTTATCAGCCACACCTACTAATGTTGGTTTACACCTGTTAACTTATTTAATCCTCACAATAGCTCTAGGAAGTAGGAATTAATAGGTTTAAAAAGAAGTTTTTTTATGGGGCCGCCCGGTAGCTCAGTGGTTTAGTCCGCGCTTGGCAGCCTGGGGTTCCCGAGTTCGGATCCTGGGCGCCCGCAGACCCACTGCCTGTCGGCCATGCCGTGGCGGCGTCCCATATAAAGTGGAGGAAGATGGGCACGGATGTTAGCCCAGGGCCAGTCTTCCTCAGCAAAAACGGGAGGATTGGCAACGGATGTTAGCTCAGGGCTTGTCTTCCCCACAAAAAAAAAAAAAAAGAAGTTTTTTACAGTTGGAAATGGAGGCACAGAGGGGTTATATAACTTGCTCAAGGACACAGTTAAAAGTGGCAGAGCTGGAAAGAACTTCTACAACTCAACAACAATAAAAAAACAAACAACCCTATTCAAAAATAGGCAAAGGACTGGAATAGACATTTCTCTAAAGAGGGTATCAAATGGTCAACATGCACATGAAAAGATGCTCAACATCACTATCATTAGGGTGACACAAATCAAAACCACAAAGCAATTCCACTTCACACCCATTAGGATGGCTATTATTTAAAAAAAGGAAAGAAAATAACAAGCTTTGGTGAGGATGTGGAGAAACTGAAACCCTTGTGCATGGCTGGTGGGGATGTAAAATGGTGTAGCCACTGAGGAAAACAGTGTGGCGATTCTGCAAAAAAGTTAAACAGAATTACCATATGATCCAGCAATTCCACTTCTAGGTATACACCTCAAAGAACTGAAAGCAAGAACTCGAACAGATCTTTGTATACCCAGGTTCACAGCAGCATTATTCACAACAGCCAAAGGGTGGAAACAACTCAAATGTCTACTGATACATGAATGGATAAACAAAATGTGGTATATCCATTCAAGGGATTATTATTCAGCCTTGAAAAGGAATTACATTCTGATCCGTGCTACAAGATAGATGGGCCTTAAAAGCATTATGATAAGTGAAACAAGGCAGAAACAAAAGGACAAGTATTGTATAATTCCATTTATATGGGGTACATAGAGTAGTCAAATTCATGGAGACAAAGTAGAATGGTGGCTGCCAGGGGCTGGAGGGAGGGGAGAATGGGGAGTTATTGTTTAATGGGTACAGAGTTTTAGTTGGGATGTTGAAAAAGTTCTGGAAATGCACAGGGTAATGACTGCACAACAATGTGAATGCCACTTAATGCCACTGAATTGTATGCTTAAAAATGGTTAAAGTAGTGACTTCTATGTTGTGTACATCTTACTACAATAAAAAAGTAATTGAAAGAAAAAAAAGTTGCAGAGTTGGGATCAGGACCCAGGTCTATTTGTCCCCAGGGTCCCCTGGGGTGGTTGGTCCTCTGGACCCACTTTCCCCTTTCTAGGAAAATGCCCTCCATCTTTGTTCAAAACTGACCAGCAGAGAAAAAAGCAGTGTCCTGATGATGATGGACACACTCAGATGGAATTAATTCTATCTTCCAAACAAGGCATTTGCAAGTGATAATCAACTTGAAGCACAGGCTAATTCTGCCCCAGTTGGGTCAGAGAATGGAATGCTGAGGAGTCAGAATGGTAACTGTGCTCCATCCTCTCCATTCTCCCTCCCACTCCCACGATCTGTGCACCCATAACATTCATCATTTTGCGTTCCATCAGTCACTGAGTACTCCAGTGTGTGTTTTTTCAACACCACCAAGCAATTCTCAGACACCAGCTGGGTGTCCTACAATTTAACTCAATTATGATACTATCTACCTGGAGATGGCATCAGATCCCACAGATCAGGGGTTCCCATGACCCCTTCCTTGGGTTTTATTAATTTGCTAGAGTGGCTCATACGATTCAGAGAAACATTTTACTTACGAGATAACTGGTTTACTATGAAAGGTATAACCCAGAAAGAGCCAGATGGAAGACATGCATAGGGCAAGGTCTGGAGAAGGGGTGTGGAGCTTCCATATCCTCTCCCAGCACCTCCACATGTTCACCAACCTGGAAGCTCCCAGAACCCCATCCCTTTGGTTTTTCCTGGGGGCTTCATTACATACAATACATGGGGCAAGACTGATTAAATCATTGCCCATTGGTGACTAAACTCAATCACCAGCCCTGCTCCCTTCCTGGAGGTCAGGCCTGGGACTGAAAGTTCCAACCCTCTAATTACATAGTTGGTTCCCCTGGCAACCAGCCCCCCTCCTTAGGCGACCTAGAGGCTTTCCAAAAGTCACCTCATTAACATAAATGACACCTTCATTGCTCTCATCACTTAGAAAATTCCAAGTGTTTTAGGAGCTCTATGCCAGGGACAAGACTAAGATTAAATATATATATATTTCTTATTATAAATCACATGATCACAAGCATGTAATACCTCTCAGGCACTATTCCAGGACCTGGAGATTCAGCAGTGAACAAAACAGACAAAATCCCTACTCTCCTAGGGCTAACATTCTAATAGGGAGGGATAGAGCACAAACTCATGAATATGTAAATATGTCACGTCAGATGGTGATAAGCACAATGAAGGAAATCAAAGTAGGCTAGGGCATGCTGGGGGTGGGGGTAGGTTGCTAATTTATATGGGGTGGTCAGGGAAAGCCTCTCTGATAAGGTGGCATTTGAGCAGAGACATGAAGGAAATGAGGGAATGAGCAGTGCAGACATCCCAAGGACAGGAAACAGAAAGTGCACAGGCCCTGAGGTGGGAGTGTGCTCGATACAAATGAATATCAAAAAGGCGAGTGCACCAAAGGAAGAGACTAGCAGGAGGGAAGTTCAGAGAGGTAAAGGTGGGTATAGGAGATGGAGATCATGTAGGGCCTTGTAGGTCATTGAATAGATTTTGGCTTTTACTTCAACTGAGAATGGAAGATGGTGGAGGGCTCTCAGCAGAGAAGTCTTAACTAAGTAACTATGGGAATTACTTAACTTGTAGGTCCAGTTACCTATTTCTCTTCTCCATTAGATGTGGCATCATCTTCCTCTCTAGGGGCCCAGCACGGTGCCTGGCACATAGTTGTCACTCAATAAAGGCTTGTTAAATGAATTCTGAAGATTAACCGTGATGCCAGAGGCATGCAGGAGAGGAATGGCCAATGCTTGAAGTGGGAAAAGACCAGGTGGCATCCTCCTTCTTAATGAGAAGGTGACATCACATAGTAAGAAACACCTTGGCCTAGCAGTGAAGAGAGGTTGTGGGTTTCAGCCCTGGTTCTGCTGCTCACCTGCTGTATGACCTTGAGAAAGTCCTTTCTTATATCTGGGCTCTATTCCTAAATCCAGGACACAGGGTAAGGGAATCCAGAAGGTATCTTCAGTCCTCACTAGTCTCTATTATAATACTTAAAAAATCGTGGTAAAATACAAATAACATAACATTTGCCATCTTAACCATTCTAACACTTTTTGCTCCCTCTTGCATGCTGGTGAAGCTGAACTATCTGCAGCCACTGTGGCTGGTGATGGCTGTGGTCACCTCCGGGAGTATCTGAGAAATGGAAGGTCTTTCCACACACTGGGCAAAAGGGTAGGATGACTTGGCCCCAGAAGTGAGTGGCAGCAAATGAGAGAAGCTGTAACTTTGCCCTGCAGGGAATGCGGAAGTAATTAAGGTTTGTTGAGGGGTCTACTATGCTAGCTGATGCTCTCTACAGACGAGCTCCTTTAAGTCTTGCTCTAATCCTTTAGAGGCAGACCTCCTGTCTTCATTTTGCAAATGTCACAGAGAAGTTAGGAAACTTGCTTAATGTTGATCAGCTAGTCTGTAAGGTTAGAACCCAGATCTGTCTTAAAGTTTACTACCTTTGAAAGGAACTAGCACCCTCACATGCCACCCTCTACCACTGGGCCCTATGATGTTTGGAAGGGCCTGCTGGCACATTGAAGAGCATTCATGGCCGATTATGAACATGGTTGCAGTAGAGGGAATGGGACAAAATACTGTATTTCTTTACTTTTTCCATTGGGGCTTCTCTTCTATCCACATCTACTTCAGATGGGTGCCCTGCAGTCTCTCCTTCCTTGGTCTTTCTTCTTCCTCCTCCTTTTTTTTTTTAACCCTCTTGGCTTCCCATCTCTACGTCTTAACTGCCTATGGTCTAGATCTTGGGCCACCAAGGTCCATGTCCAGCTCTACTCTCGTCAGGCCTTGGTGGATGTTTGCACATCTCAGAGTGGAACACCTAGTAATACATAAACCCCTCCGTGGCTACTAAAGATGACTTTGGAAGTTTTCAATAAAAAAATTAAGGGGTCCCCCTGAGCCCAATCCCCAGTTTACCCAGAGAAACAGAGCAGTGGCCCCACATGATAACACATGAGCAAAGCACCATCACCCAGCCATGAGGAGATGTATAAACCAAGTCTTCACCTGTCTGCTGGCTCCTCGAATGAGGAAGGAGAAGCATACTTATTATGGGGCGGGGGTGGGGGTGGGGAATGCAGGTCTCTACGAGAGGCAGCATGGTGGCTCTGGGACCAGCAGAGGTCAAAGACACAATACTCCCCTGTGGGCTAGTGTTGCCTGCTCCGGGATACTCTTGTCCATCTCTCTCCCTGTGCAGTGAGGCCCAGCCTGCGCTCTGTGGTACCCAGGACTTCTCCGGGGTAATGCAAAATCCTCTGGCAATTCACAACTATTCTGTCCTTGAAGTTTCTCATCCTATTTATTGAGTGCTAGATATCAGGGATCTTTTAAATGACTAAGTAATGTTCCCGTGTAAATGAATAATAATAGGTAAAATGTATCCAACAATTACCATGAGCTAAGTACTAGGCTAAGGCTTTGTAGTTGTTGTCTATTTCTCATGATAGGAGGTAGAGTCTCCATTTTACAGATGAGAAAACCGAGGCTTGGAGATGTTAAGTGATTTCTCCAAGGTCATACAGCTAATACATGACAGGGCTGGGAATCAAACTCAGGTAATTTGATTCCCATGGCTATACTCTTCATTGCTTAACACTGAGAGTGCCCTGAGAGCTAAGCATTGCCTGGGGAGCCTAGAGGAGGGGTGCCTAGTGACCTGGGGAGTGAGGGAAGGCTGTCTGGAGGATGTGAAGCCTGAGCCAAGCCTTGAAGCAGGAATTAGCCAATTGGCTAAGAGGAGAGAGGGTGATTTGGGGTTATGGGTAGTAGGAACATTCTGCATACAGATCCGAGGTGAGAAGGAGAAGGGCTTTGTTTGCAGTAGACCAAGGTGGCTGCAGCTCTGGATTTGAGGTGGAGAGCAGCAGGATGGAAGCGGAGCCCGGATCCTGAAGGCAATGGGGAGCCGTGGAGGGCTCTCAGCAGGAAGTTCACAAAATCAGCTTTGCTTGTTGACTGTGCTTTTGGCCACAGTGGGGAGGTTTCTATGTTGAAGGCAATGCAGCAGATCAGACCTGGAGTCAGATGCCTTGGGTGTGAAGGCCAGCATTTCCACTTAAAGGTTACAGAAGTTACTTCTTCACATCTTGGAACCCTAGTTTCCTTATTTGTAAATGGGATATGATACCTCGCAGAGTTGTTGAGGGGAATAAGAATGAATCTAAGCAAAATGTTTAGTGGAGCTGTACCGTGGCACATAGTAGGTATTCAATAAATATTAGCTGCTCTGTGTGAGAAGGGAGGTTTTGAGCTGGGTTGTGCCTTTGGATGAAAGGAGAAAGCTCTACCTTTTCGACTTTGCTCCCTGTAAGCCTCCCTGCATTGATTGCCTGGGGCCAGAGTCTTATCAGGGACTTTAACATTATTTTGCCCAAGGTCTTATCCGTTTTAAGACAGATAATGCTCATAAAGTGCTTAGCGAAGACCAGGCACACAGTAATCGCCTGATGCTTGTAGCTACTATTAAGTTAGAAAATGAAACTAGCTCAGAAAAGAACAACAATGAAGCAATTATCAGTCTGTTATCACCCTAGTGCCAATGAGAAGCCAATTTTTTTCCTGGGAGCAGGTTTTGATTGGGATAAGGAAGTCTAAGATCTCTGAACAGGGAAGGAGAATCTGGGGGAACTGAAGAACCATTTGGGAATTTTTCCTGGAGCCAGTCATGCCTGGAGAAGAGCAGAAAATCCAACCCTAAGTAATCAAATCCAAGGTATTACAAATCCAAATGGTTTAGGATTCCGGAGTGTGAAGTAGCTCCTTTCTTCCAGTCTGGAGATAGGGGATGAGGCTTCCTTCTCAACGCTAAGAATTGTGGAACCCTCACCAGGAAGAAGTGTGATGTGTGTGTGGGGGGTGGTGGTCGTGGTATTACCCTCCTCCAGATGCTCCTTTCACCCAGAGGGAACATTTGGGGCTCCCAGGCACTGCCAAGAATTAAGCACCCACTATGTGCAGAGCTTCATGTGAATTTTTAAAAAAGGCATTGTGACGCAGTACAGCGGGAGTCAGAACCGCATTTTAATTTTTTTCTTTTTTGGAGGAAGACTGGCCCTGAGCTAAACACCTGTTGCCAATCTTCCTCCTTTTTTGCTTTTTCTCTCCCCAGAGGATAGTCGTACGTCATAGTTGTGGATCCGTCTATTCGCTCCATGTGGGACGCCGCCCCAGCATGGTTTGATGAGCGGTGCGTAGGTCCACGCCCAGGATCCGAATTGGCGAACCCCGGGCCACCAAAGCGGTGAGCGCGAACTTAACCGCTGCGCAACCGGGCCGCTCCCCGGATTTTAATTTTGACTCTGCCAAGTATACTCTCCATGTGACCTTGGGAAAGTCTCCGGTCCATCTTGAGCCTCAATTTTCTCAGCTCTTCCGTTGTGTGATGGTATGGTGCCTCCCCAAGCCTCAGTTGTAAAATGGGTTCTACCTACTTCACAGGACTGGATGAAATAGTGACTACGAAGTGCTCAGTGCCTGGTAAGCATTATTACCCGGATTGCTTCCTGATCCATGTGATTCCTTCCCACTCAGTGCTCCGGTGCCTAGGCCAAGGCCCCTGCTGTGGGTAGTCTTGGTCGGTCCAGCTGGGGAGAAAAGGGCCTTATCAGCAAGTGTTATCCGGTGTAGGCATAGGCCACTGGGGAGCTGACCGCTGGCTGGTGGACGGGCACTCCAGGCTCGGGGCAGACCTTGGAAGACTCCGTCCACAGAGCCCACAGTTAAGGCTGCTGATTAGATAAAGCGAGTTGGATCAGGTCCCCACGCAACTTGGGAGGCGGCAAGGTTCATTCACATGAAGGTGGAGCTCAGATTCAGGCTCGGCTCTGTCCTTGGCTGGCTGGGTGACCTTGGGCCAGTCACTTTCCCTCTCCCAGCCTCGGTGTGCTCTGGAAATGGATTTACCTCTTGAGTGGACGAGGGCGCACTGTCGACACAATGGACGTGAACTGCGTTGCTGAGGGCCAGGAGAGCTATTTATTATGCTAATAGGTGCACGTGGCGGGGTCCCACCCGGCGGCTGCGCTTCGGTTAAGCGGTTCCTTCCACCGTAACCGAGGTTTCTCGCCTCACTGCCTCCCGCCCCTGCGGACAAGGCTCTGCTGACCGCAGGCTCCGGGGCCGTCACCATTGTTCTTCGAGGCTGGGCGGCAGGGGAGGGCTTTCACAGACCAGACCTCGCCTTTGCTCTCCCCCTCCGCCCCGCACCCCCGCCGCAGCGAGCCTGGGAATCCCCCCTCGCCGATCTTGCCCGAGGAAGCGAGTCAGCCCCAGAGCGCTCCCGAACGGCGGCCGAAGACGGCCCCGAGTGTTTCCGAAGACTCCCGACCGCTCGCAGTCTCCGGAAAGAGCCGAAGAGGCTTCCCACCCTCGGCCTCCCGAGCCACTCCGAAAAGACCCGAAGTTTTCCGAGCGGCCGTCCTGCCGGACTGCTGGAGGCGGCCGCAGCGCCATGTTGGATGCTCTGCTCGTTGAGTGAAGAAAATCCGCCGGCATCGCCTGAGCCCCGCTACCGAGAAGGGCGCCGCTTCCCCCGGGGAGGGGGATAAAGATCCCCCGCCGCCGGCCCATGAGGATATTGCCGTGAAAGGTCCGGTCTCTCCGCCTCCTGCCCCCGCCGGGTCCGGCCCCCCCCCCGGGGTCGCGTTGTCACGGAGACCGGCAGCCGGTGGTGCTGGCCCGCGGGGCGGCTGCTGCTGCCGGAGGCGGCGGCGGCGGCGGCGGCGGCGGCGGGCGTGTGTGACCGGCCCCGGCCCCCTCCTCCTCCTCCTCCCAGCCTCCCCCCGGCCCCCCGCTCCCGCCGCCTCCCCGGGTCTGCCCCCATCCCGCCCCCCCGCTGCCCCCGGCCCCTGCACCCCGGCGCGCCCGGTCCCGCTCTGGGGGGGTTGGTGGCTTCGCTTTGCCATGAGTTTACCGCAGAAACCGGCTCTGAAATCAGGCTCAGCGGCTGCAGCAGGAACCGGACCCGGCACCGGAGCGGCGGCGGCGGCGGCGGCAGCAGCGGTACCGCCTCCTCACCCGGCGGCGGCAGCAGCGGCGGCGGCGGCGGCGGCGGCAGCAGCAGCGGCCCCTCCTCACCCGAACATCAGGGCCCTCCAGACCCAGGCGCCCCAACAGTATCCTTTTCACCTTCCTGCCGGCCCTTCGGCTCTCTCCGCCGCAGACCAGGGGGGCTGTGGTCCCTCCAGCCCAGCCAGGGAAAGGGCTGCTCCCCAAGCCGCCGCCCTGGGCTTGGCCGGAGCTTTTGGGGTGCCCCGGAGGCAGCACTGCGGGGGACCCCGGGACCCTCTGCAATACTGTGAAAACCAGCCCTCCTCGGCCTTGCTTCTGCAGCCCTTTCCTTTTAGAGCTGGGGGTCCCTTCCCCCTTCTCGCCTCTCCGCAACTCCCCCTCCCCCCTTATTAGGCAGAATTTGCTGGTGCCTGGGACCAACCCTACAGGGAAGGCTTTTCTCTGATTGTTGTGAGGACTACACCCTCCTCCTCCTCCTCCGCCTTCGGCTCCCCCTGCAGCGGGGCATGGTGGGCTTCCCTAGTTATTATTATTCATACATAATAAACTTTATGGGTAAATTTGCTGTTTGAAACTAGTCATTTCGTTTTGGAGGTAAGTTGGATTTTAAATCTACGGTGAGAATTTACGGAAAGCACTCCCTCTGGCTAAGGTTTTTGCGATTGGAAGAGTTGTGATGTTGTTTGTGGTGGAACGCGATCTAAGGAGAAAATGTTACACCGGACGCTTCCCTGTCTTTGACCTTTTTAAAGGAAGAGGAAGTTAACTGACATTACCCATCACCCCCCAAAGTCTCACTTCTTGGAAGGCTTGTGTTATGCGGAGTATTTTTAAAGGGCTTTAATTTACTCTTCATAGGCCTTATGTCTAGAGGGTACCAGCGCTTCTGGAGGAAAGTCTAGTATTGAATGTGGCTAATTTCATGTTATTCGCTCGATTGTAGGATTTTTGGGTAGCTTTGATTGAAAACACTTGGTGAGGAGGTAGTTTTAGCCGGTGAAGGTAGAACGTTGAATTCATGAATGCCGCGGCGATTTAGACAGGTATTACCTACCTGAGAATAATATTTCATCATGCGCCCCCCGCTCCGTTGTATTTGTGTAAATCAATAAATAATCACCGGATGTTAGGTGTGTTGTGTCTTTGTATTTGTGTCATCGTGTGTTTGACTTTCAGAGAGAGTCGGGTGTTTGAGCAAACAAGAAGCTAACTGCTGTGAGGTCCACAGATTATTTCACAGTCTGTAGTTTGAGTCTTGCCTGTATCAGTTACTTTGAGAAGGGAAAGGTATCTCGCTTCTGAGTCATTTCAGGTCATCGTTTTGGTTTCTGTCAAGTATCATTTTCTATGTTCTTTAAATATTGTTAGTCCAAATTTTTTCAATCCAGGCAGTGTGGCGCAGAGTAAAGATAGATTCCATTCCAGTGTGATGTGTGTACTGATTTCATAATGTTTTTATTCTGCGTGATTCTGTTCCATTAAGAATTGTTCACGGATGAGAATGCTTGGTGTGATACCTTAGTGTTGCTTCTGGAAAACCTGGTTGGTTTTGCTCAATATCCCTAGTTGCTTTACTGTGGGGGAAAAAGGTTGGCTGATTTGTCTACTTCAGGTTGGAGTTCAGTGCCGGATTTCTTAAACATCTCTTCACTTAATGCTTTGTGAGTTTAAATTCCTTGCTAATTTCAATCTTTTCTTTTGATTTGATTGCCCATACTTGGTTAGGGCTGTAAGTTTCTATACTGTGCCACCGGGTAAATTATTCATTATCTGCATCTTTGAGCTGTTTTGACAATTAAACTAATAAAAGGAAGCCCATAGTACATGTTCTTGATGTTCAGAGTAATAAGTAAGGACTGCAGTGCTGAATATGACAGTGCTTGGTGAATTTGGTGGCATTATTTGGACACAAAGCTATGACTTAAGTGTCTCAAGTGTGCTTTTTCTCAGTGCATTTCACAAAGGAAGGACTTATAAAAGCTCTGAGTTGGTTGCAACATAAAAGTAGTTACTAATACTGCAACAATTGTTAAAGGGGATAAATTTAAGATGTACTTTCCAATGGAGGTAATTTTTAAACCTATTTGTAGTAATATAGGATACTTGATTTTCTGTGGCTTTAAGTTTTTACTTTGCCTCGTGATTTTTCTGTGGCGTTAAGTTTTTACTTTGCCTCATGTCATTGAAGCTAAAATTAATTTTCTTCTTGATGTATTTCACAACTCTGTTATCTTTTTGCTTTACACACTGAAAGGTTACAAATGCTAAAATCTAAAAGGTTGTATAGTAAATGAAGTATAGGTTACAGATTTTATTAGAACACATAAGTGGTGAAATGCTGTCACTGGTAATGGGGAATTGGTTAAAAATGGATTGAAATAGAGCGAATCTGCTTTTCTGCCCTGAGGGAGTGTAGGAATTTGTATTTGTTTGATGAAAGTGGTCATTGTGTGATAAGTTGCTATGCATTGAAGCATCCAGACTGGAGTGCAGAGCTGGAATTGCTCTAAGGCTTGAGTAAATCTCCAGTACCTCAAGATATACAGGTGCAGTTCTATTTGAATTGAATTAATAAATTCAGATAGTATTTTATATTTGTAAAAATACTAGGAGATTCGCATGACAAGGTGTCCTTCATTTGTACTTAGTGTTGAAGTGACGATCAGAAATGAAGGGAAGTGTTAGCAGTAACGGATCTGTTTGAGTAGGCATCAGTATTGCGTGGCCAACCCATTAGGCCATTTTAGGTAGAGGCCTTTGACTGCAAAGAGGCAAGGGAAGGGGCCTGGCCAGAGGGTGGGCAGGGATGGTGGGGGATGCAAGAAGTTAAACCCTGGTGTGAAAAGTGCTAATGGCAAGGGAGAAGTATGCTTCGAGTTTTCATAACATAATCCAATATGAATTGTTTATGAAATTGGCACTTCAGAATACTTGCATTGAGATATGCTCACCCCCAGCTTCTCAGTGTGAGGTTCCACGAGGCTCTGCTGAGAATCTTAAGAGTGATTCTTAACGTTTTCTGGGTAACAAAAAACTTGGACATTTTGATGAAAGCTTATAGATCCTCTCTCCACAGACGACTGCCCATGCACAGAAAATCTTGCTTACATTTTCAGGGGTTTCTTGGACTGCCATTAAAAGTCTAGCCCTTTAGCTGGAAATTGTTCACCCTTCAGATAATTAAGGATAAATGAGTTTGAATTCAGGTGCCCAAGTAGTTCTGACTTAAACAGAACAATTTTGCAATCTGTTACGAATACACAGTGTTCTCTCTATATGGAAAGATTTCAGGGTGTAATTTCTTTCAGGGCTGCTGACACTTCTGGGAGTTTAGTTACTGTTTTGGGATTGTAATAGGATTGTCACATTTTAGCCATTTATATTGGGACTTCAGTGTGAGTGGCAAGTTTGTGTGCCAGACTTAGTGCTAGGTCTAGGGTTGAAAAACTAAGGTAAAATCTTTGCTCTTAAAGAACTTGATCCAGACAGGTAAATGGACAGAATACAATGAGGCAAGTAAAGACGGTTTACGACTTACTATGGTTTGACCTAGGATTTTTCGACTTAACAATGATGGGATAACGATATGCATTTGGTGGAAACTGTATCTTGAATTTTGATCTTTTCCGGGGCTGGCACTGTGCAGTAGGATACTCTTGTGATGCTGGGCAGTGGCAGCGAGCTGCCGCTCCCAGTCAGCCAGGTGATCAGAGGGTAAACAACCAATATACTTAGAACCGTTTTGTACCCAGACAACCAGAACCGTTTTGTACCCAGACAACCGTTCTGTACCCAGACAACCATTCTGGTTTTCACTTTCAGTGCAGTATTCAATAGGTTACATGAGATACTCAACACTTCATTATAAAATAGGTTTTGTGTTAGATGATTTTGCTCAACTGTGGGCTCATGTAAGTGTTATAAACACATTTAAGGTAGGCTGGGCTAAGCTATGATGTTCGGTAGGTTAGGGGTATCAAATGCATTTTCGTTGTAAGATATTTTCAATTTACAATGGGTTTATTGGGATGTAACCCCGTTGTAAGTTGAGGAAGATCTGTAAGATAATAACTCTGCTGTAAGAGCCTAGTCTGGGGGAAGGAGGAATTAGGGCCTCCTACAAAAAGTTGACATCTGAGCTAAATTAGAAGGATGAGTAAGAATTACCTGAGGTTTACATAGCTTTCTCCTTCTGCCAGCTGACTTTTCCCCAGTTACATTGCTGTTGCCGCTGCATTTTTAGTAAATGGATTTCAGTCACATTTCAGGTTTTTAGCAGGAGCAGATTACTAGAGGAGGTACTAGGGAATGGGGCAATCAAAACACAATTGCTATAGACTCAAAATATCTTCCACATCACAGTCTGAGAAATTAGAGTGTAAGAAGATATATATCAGATCTGATATCTGTGATTGGTTCTTTCCTGGTCTCCTACTCATTCATCTCATAATATCCACCTGCCCTTCTGATATTAGACTTTGGATTGGAAACAGTACCTGCTAGCCTTAAAATAGAAGCACGTTTAGCTTGGTCTGTTGAGAAGTGTACCTGATTTGGAGTAAAAAAAAAAAAAATCTGGATTTGAGTTTGGCTCTTCCATTTTAACAGATGTGTTATCTTGGACTAATCACATAACTGCTTTGGGTATCAGTTTCCCCTTCTCTAAAATAAATGGATTAGACTAGTTTATTAAGTGACACTCTTGAATTATAATGGCTTGTGATCGTGAGGATTATGGTTTGAGGTTTGTTCTTGCAAGTAGATGGGAAGGATTTATAGAGCTCTACTAATGGTTCTTAGTCTGATGTCAGTGACATGTTTCTGTGGTAACTTATTGATATTGGAAGCATGCTAACATGGATCAGAGGGATGGCAGCTTGCTCATATAAGAAGCCTCTGGTTTTGGCTTATTAATGTTAGATTAGCCAAACAGACTGAAACGCCTCTATGACTTTAGTTGTGAAGACTGTATAGTCTGTCATGGGATGGCTTGAGACTGTAAAATAAGGTTGCCTTGGTCAGATGCTGGCTCACTCTGGGTGATGATGCAGTTAGTTCATTGTAGGTTGTGAGGGAAAGTAAGTTCTGGAATAAACAGTGATGAGACACAATCTATTTTTATTTTAGGAATAATATTTTGAACTAATAGAAAACTATTTCCTGATTATTAATTGGGCACATGACTTCAAGCTGTATATAAACTGCAGCTGAGATTTACATGGATGAAATATTGCAGGATTCCAAGCTACTTCTGAATTGTTAAATAGCTCCTAGTTCTTTGCCTTGCTGCCAAGCGGGAGTTTTTCACTCTAGTAGCCTCAGCTGAAATTTGAGATACTTTAAAGTATCCTAAGTACGTTTGAAATTTGTCGTTTTTTATGACCCGTGTTAACTAGTAGTTGTTTTGTACTTTTTCAAGCCCAATGTGTGTATTCTCTGACTCTTATGAGACATTAAATTTAGTGAATAGGATGTAAGCTTCATGAGAGCAGAGATGTTTGTCAGTTTTGTTCACTACTGAATTGCCAGCACCTAGAACAGGGCTTGGCAGATAGAGGGAAGTCTGTAAATATTTGTTGAATGAAATGTTGATTAAGTTAGAGTCTGGGAATCAGTCTTAAGATAAGTTTTAGGGCTAATATAGATGGCATCATAACTCACTTTTAACACTCAAGGCTGCCCTAAAATTGTTTTGTAATTTGTAGTTGATTTGTAATTGAATTGAAATAGTTCCGTAATTTCCTTTGAGATGGAATAGCATTGACCCAGTTTACAAAGCCATTTAAAGTGGCTGAGTTGCATTTGAAGTATAGATACTGAGGATTAGGGTTGGTATAAAGGCCAAAGAGGAAAAATGTTTATAGTTAAATGTTACTATTAAAAAACTTGTTTTATGATTATAAGAGTAATACATAATCAAATCAGGAAATTTGAAAAATAGGGAAAAGTGAAAAATTACCCATGATCTTAGTACGTAGAGATAACCATTGTGAACCTTTTAGTATATTTCATTCCTGTCCTTTATCTATGGATTTTAGTTTTAATGGACTTAAATGCTGTCTTTTTTTTTGTAATGTAACTTAAGGTTAAATTATATATGCAGTTTTATATTTTGCTTATTTTATTATCTAATTATTTTCCCACAGAAACTAGTTTTTGAATAGTTTTATTTCTCACCAGTTTGGAATGAACTATTTTTGTTTCTTTGGAAAGATTTTCTTGATCTTCTTTCGTCTTTGGCTTGTGGCTCAGAAGTTACGACTGCACGTTAAAAAGAGAAGAGCTCAAACCTTCATCAATAAGGCATATGTTTTTGAGTTATTGTGCCTTTGATGTTTTGTATTATTTACAACATTAAACTTGATGTAACTTCACAGGCCCCCCCCAATTATGTACATTTTTTTATTATCCCTTTGAATCTATCTTTATATATTCTAACATAGTAAATTAAAAAAGAAAAAGACAGGTGGCCAGGATGGTATTTGTTAGTTATGAATTGTATACATGTGTGAAATCGCCTTGATTCCTTTAGTTGGTATTCAGGAAGTGTTGGTATTATGCAGAGTAACTGAAGGAAGAAGGAAAAGACCATAAGGGATTCGTGTGGGTTTAGGGAAACAGGATTGAAGTATGGGAACAAACAGAATTTTGGAATGACAGAGGAGTGGGGACTAGGTGGCAATAGTAAGTACAGCCAGTTTTGAGCCAGAATACAGTATTTTTACATTAAGAATGGAAAGGACTAAACTTGGGTGAGTCAGACAACTCCTGAGTCTTTTTCTAGGTCCTAGAAAATAGCATATAAGAAATAATTTGAACTGAAAGATGAATTTAAAAAGAATTAAAAAGAGTTTAAGACTATAGTCAGAATTTGGATGGGCAGAGAGGAGTGGATTGTGGTGCATAGGTGATCAACATGAGCAAAGATTTGGGCTTGAAGTAAGCATGGTGTATGCTGGGTTGTAAGGATCTTGGTCAGTGTGCTTGGAGTGGAGGATTCTTGTGGTAGAATACTGGAGATAATGGATCCAGATTCTAGAGGACTTTGAATGAGGATAAGAGAAGGTTAGACTTGTGTGAAACCATTACTTTTTTTATTTTAACAGCTTTATTGAGATATAATTTGCATGCGTACAAGCCACTCATTTAGAGTGTACAATTCAGTGGTTTTGAGTATATTCACAGAATTGTGCAACCATCACCACAATCAAGTTTAGAACGTTTTCATTACTCCCAAAAGAAACCCATTAGACTCCCCATTTCCCTTCGTTTCTCTCTGTCCTAGGCAAGTACTAATCTACTTTCTATCTATAAATTTGCCTAATCTAGACATTTCATATAAATGGAATAATACAATATGTGGTCTTTTGTGACTGGTTTCTCTCACTTTGCAAAATGTTTTCAAGGTTCATCTGTATTGTAACATGTTTCAGTACTTCCTTTTTTTCTTAATTGTTAAATATGGTACTTGGAATATTATTTTCTTTACTCATTCATCAACTGAATAAAGAACTGGGTTGGTGGACATTTGGGTTGTTTGAACTTTTGGCTATTATGGATAATTATGTTATGAACATTTTTGTATGGATGTATGTTTTCATTTATCTTGGGTGTATAACTAGGAGTACAGTTGGTAGGTTTTCTGAGATAACTCCACGTTTAACATTTTGAGGAACTGCCAAACTGTTTTCCAAAGTGACTGCACCGTTTTACATTCCTGCCAGCAATGTATGAGGTTCCAACACTTGTCATTATCTGTCTTTTTGATTAGAGACCATCCTAGTGGGTGTGAAATAGTATCTCATTGTGGCTTTGATTTGCTTTTCCTTAAGGGCTAATGATGTTGAACACATTTTCATGTGCTTAATGGCCATTTATCTTCAGAGAAGTGTCTGTTAAAATCCTTTGCCTACTTAAAAAAAATTATTTATTTACTTTTTGCTTGAGGAAGATTCGTTCTGAGCTAACATCTGTGCCAGTCTTCCTCTATTTTGTATGTGGGTTGCCACCACAGTGTGGCCACTGCTGAGTGGTGTAGGTCTGCACCCGGGAACTGAGCCCAGGCCACTGAAGCAGAGCGTGCTGAACTTAACCACTAGGCCATGGGGCCAGCCCCTGCCCAGTTGTTAAGCAGGTTGTCTTTTTATCATTGAGTCATAAGAGTTCTTTATATATTCTAGATACAAGTCCCTTGTCAGATACAACATTTGCAAATATTTTCTCCCATTTGGTGGGTTGTGTTTTCACTTTATTGATAGTTTTTTTGAAGCATGAAAGTTTTTGATTTTGATAAAGTCCAATTTATCTGTTTTTCTTTTGTTACTTGTGCTTCTGTATTTTGTCTCAGAAGGCTTTGCCTGACCTGGGGTCACCAAGATTTACTTATTCCTTTGTTTTCTTCTAAGAGTTTTATAATTTTAGCTCTTACATCTTGGTCTTTGATCCATTTTGAGCTAATTTTTGTATATGACATGAAGTAGGGGTCCAAGGTTATTCTTTTGCATCACTGAATATCCAGTTATTTTAGTACCATTTGTTGAAAAGACTGTTCTTTCCTTATTGAATTGTCTTGGTACTTCTGTCAAAAATCAACTGCATTTCTTTTGTTTTTTATTTATTGGGAAACGGACATGATGAAAACAGTATTTTTGAAGATTTATTTGGTTGAGGTATGCAAGTTCAAATAAGGAGCAAGAAAGATTAGGAGAGAAGGAATGGCATCACAGAACTACGTGTAAGGTTTTATAATCCATTAAGCACTTGAGATTTAGTGAGGTGTGCTATTTATAAAATATGGCCTACTGAATAAGTGAACTTTGACCATTCCAACTTTTGTATATGCCTAGAAAATAGGACTACTCAAAAGAGATTTTGCCTGCTTCTGTTATTAAGGCAAATTCCTATTAGGCAGTGATAGCTTTGTAGAACGTAAAGCATGGGCATTAGACTATTTTGCTGTCCTGTGAAGAATTGAAATTGTAAGTTACAAATTCTTGGGTTATTGTATTTTACATAAAATGTTAGTTCTTTCCTAAAAGCATTTATGTAATTTTCAAGTTAAATTTGATTTTTTAATTTATTAGGTTATATCCTTGGGCTATTCTAATGTATATATTGTTATAAAGAAATAAAATTGGGAAATATGGCTAACCTCTGTCTAACAGGATTCTTTTTGCTATTCAGGAAAAGACCACGTTCAAGAAGAGGCTTTCAGGTCTAATAAAAACAAAGTTTATTTGATGAACTTTGGATGAAGATTTTCCACACACAAAAAAATCTCTGATGACTTGAAATATTACAGTTTGGGAATGGGGTTGCTGATTTTTTAAGATTATATCTACTTTTTAAGTTTTATAAATTATGCATGTCTTTCACTTAGTTCTTATGAAATATGCAGAGGAGGTAGGTCTTAATTAACCTATGTAGAATTTTAATGACATCGAGTACCTGATTAATATTGTTGAGTCTTTGAGGCTAATATATCATATTTACCTGATACTTTCAATATTACATTGTTGATCTGTTTCAGAAATATTGGAATTTGGAACCAGTTCAACTTCCTGAGGTAACTTCTATTTCAAAAGCAGACAGCAGAGTACTTGACCTTAGCTTATTACCTTTTATGTTGTGACTGGGTGAGTGTACTTGAATGTGGTACATTTTAGGCAACGCAGTAAAAGCTGAATACTGCTCTGGAAAGTCAGTGATTTTGTTCTTGACCTCCTTTAAAAAGGCATACTTGAAAAATCCAAGCATATAAGTACGCATTAGTTTATTTTCCCTCTTCACAGTCTACTTTGGGGATCTCCTGGTTCAACTCTCTGGCCCCCTCTCCCAGGGGTGTTTGTTCCAGAGGCTGAGGGAGGTGAGAGTGATTTCTTAAACGTCAAGTTTGTGCCGACTCAGACTATTTTGAGATCTTTAATAACGTTGACCACTTTGACCTATTAGTAGGGTAAGCACTTTGACCAACTAGTAGGGTGACCAAAGGTCTCCTTTCTCCTATAATGGTCGTGGTTTGGATGGTAAATTATATGGTCACTCTACCTAGTAACTTTTATATAGCTTAGAAAATTAGGAGTCTATGCTATTTCTAAATATGTTACTAAAATGCTTTGTGAGGCAGCAAAACATTGTATGTCCCTTGTATACAAATACAATTTGTATTTGATCTCGTAGTTACAAAGGTCTTTGACCTTAGCATGTGAACTAAATAGAAGCAAGTATTGTCAGCCCTCTTAAAAAAAAAGGCTTTATTTGAACTAATTTTACTTACAGAAAACTTGCCAAAATAGTAGGATGAGTTCCCTTACCTCCCTCGTCTTCTTCCCCTAAAGTTAACATCTTCCATAACCATAGTACAATTATCACGAACAAGAGATTAACATTGATATAATATTAATCAACTAAACTACAGACCTTGTTAGAATTTTTACCAATTTTTCCATGGTCCTTTTTCTGTTTCAGGATCCTACATTGCATTTAGTTATTATTTCTCTTTAGTCTCCTTTAGTCTGTAATCATTCTTTAGTCTTTCCTTATCTTTCATGACCTTGATGCTTTTGAATATTACTGATCAGTTATTTTATAGAATGTTTCTCAGTTTGGGTTTATTTGATATTTTTTTCATGATCAGAGTGAGGTTGTGAATTTTGAAAATGCATTCCTTCTTAGTGCGTGATGTCAAGAAGTTCGAATGTTGAAATGGCGATGATTACCTTGATTCCCTGGTGTTTGCAGGTCTTTCTACCATAGAGTTACTGTCTTTCCCTTTAGGTTCATAAGTATCTTGTGGGAGACTCTGCAAATAATGTTTCTCCTCAGACTTTGACCCACTAATTTTAGCAACTGGTAGATCTTACATGCAACATTTATTAAGTTTATGGTTGCCTAATTGGGACTTTCTATTTCTCTCTTTCCTGCTACATTTATTAATTGTAATTCTGCTGTGAGGAAGAGCTCTTTCTTTTCCATTTATGAATTGATTCTATTACTTATTTATGTCACCATGGACTCATGGATCAGTAATCTATTCTGAGTTAAAATCCAGTACTGTCATTGTTTGTTTTATTGCTCAAATTGTTCCAGCTTTGTCCATCAGGAGCTCCGTCAGATGGCTCCTGTGCTGTCTCAACAAGCCACCATCTTTTTTTTTTTTTTAAGCATTTCTTTACTTTCTGGCACCACAAGATGTTCCAGGCTCTTCTTGTATTTTCTCTTCTCAACCACTTCTCCAAGAAATCCTGACTTTTTTTATTGGAGAATGGTGTTGGTGACCAAGATTTGGGCCTAGGTGTGCTCACTGTTACTAGAATGTCATTGCTTCTAGGCCCTTTTCAGCCGACAGAGCTAGGAAATATATGTATATATACTAACCAGCACTTATGTACACATATCTGTATTTCTGTATTTATCTGTAGGTGCATTAAAAACCATAAGTTTATACTGATAGCTCCAGTTCCACTGCAGTGCCACCCAGTTTGTTTTAACTTTCCCCCTTTTCTTATTTAGCTTTCTCCAACAGTGAGAAACCTGGCTCTCGTTAGCTACAATCTATTTACTTATTTAATTATAATGTACACATGAAATAGTTTGAGAATTGCTAACCCTATTCCTCTACTCTTGGTTTTAATTATTTATTTTATAGATATGTGAAACATTACTATGGTTGTAAGAGTCAGAGGTCTATAGACAAAATATACTCAGAGAAGTGTGACTCCTATCCCTCCTACCCAGTTCCTGTTTCCTCCTTCTTTCCCACCTATACCTGTTGGTAACCACTCTCTCTAATTTCTGTTTATCCTTGTATTTATTTTGCACAAATGAGTAGATTCCTGTACATTTTCTTATATCCCCTTTCTTATATGAAGATAGCTATGTGATCATGGGCAAATCCCGTAACCTCTTTGAGTTACAGTTTTCTCATCTGTATAATGGGGAAAATAGTACCTCCCCTTTTTTCAAAGGGTTATGATAATGATTGAGATAATGAAAGAGAAAATGCTTTCTAAACTTTATGATATAGTTTATAAGGTATAGCGTTAGTGGTTTCTGTCCAGGGAAATGCACTTGATTTATTTGACATTATAAACACAGTATGAGAAGAATTTGTTACTGTTTATCAAAATTCCTGGTGAAAACAATTTGAGAATTAAAGTTTTTGGTGGTGGTTCTGATTTTTCATTTTCATTAATTTTACTAGTTTCCAGTATGGTTTCAGGTTATCACAGCATATCTTGTGTAATTACTTAATTTTTTATTTTTGAGCTTAAGCAGGATCTGAGTTCCCCAAGAATCATGTTTTTAACATGTTAATCCTTGGTTAGATTTAGAAAGGATTACTTCTTATGTTAGCAGAGTAGATAAAAGAAGGAAATGTGTAGAAGTTTTTGTTTTTGTTTTTTTGTGCCCAGAGACTTGAATTTGAAGAGCCTTTTATGTTTAGGTTGTATTGGGACCTACTGTCTTTACTTCCTAACATTGGGTTTAGTCGGAAGATGTAGGTATTTCACGGTCTTTGAGTTTACCTAAGAGTGAATTCTTTTGATGAGATTTAAGTCTCAAAGATGTACTCTGATTATCCCTGTGGAACTCATGGATGAACCACCTATGTTGTTTTTTATTGGTGTTAAATCTTGCATGCCAGGTCGGGTGAACTGTTCTACTTTACTTGAACGAGCTGAATTGAAATAGAAATTTGGTTATCATAAGTTACAGTTCATATGTACTTTTAAAAATAACTCCTTTCTTCAATTAACCATATATTTATCAAACACAGAGTCTAGGTACGAAAACTAAGTCTACCTATGTAGACTTTTTAGTGAAATTGAAGGCTTTGGTCTGTTCATAGCAGTACCATGTGTGAAAATTAGTGTCAATGATAAGGACAACCTTATCTTTAAGGATAAACCTCAGGGTTTGTGAGGAACCTCCAGTTGGCCAAATAGCCTTCAGAAACATACTGCTGGTCACTCTTTCTAATTTTTCTCAGAATATTCAGAGAGAAAAGTCATTTTCCTTTTGTATTCCAGAATCATATTTAAGAAAGTGGCTTAGCTGCTATTCAACTGAAGGCTCAATTGAATGGAAAAGACAACTGGTAATGTTAAGGTTAGGATACTCAAGGGAGAAGGAAAGAACTAATGGAATCTTGAGAAAAGAGGAAGAGAAGTAGAATAGGGAAAGGAAATAGGGGTCATTGTTTTGATAGCGTAGATTAAGCTAACAGTGTCTGGTGCTTAGTAGACGCACAATAATTATTTATTAAATGTCTAAGGAGCGTTTATTAAATAACAGTACGTGCTAGCTGTTGAAGGAGATACAAAAGAAAACTGAAATGTGGTCTCTGCCTCTTAGGTGCTTCAGTCAAACAATTAAAGAATTTAAGGTGCTTTCTAAATGGAGGTAGGAGATCAGAGGCCTGAAAGATCAGTGAGGACTGCAGGAATAGGAAGTAGGATATGGGTAGTAAGGGGAAGGTTATTAACAGTTGAGGGAAAATACATTTACAGCAGTTAGGAAATGGTACATGGTGTATTTGGGGTAGTCAGAAGACCTACTTGGCTGTAACGGAAAACAGTGAATGTGTAGCACATGTGACAGTTTTGGAAACTTTTGGGTATCTAGCTAAATAATCTGTATATATATATATTATTTTTTGTGAGGAAGACCAGCCCTGAGCTAATGTCTGTCGCTAATCCTCCTCTTTTTGCTGAGGAAGATTGGCCCTGGACTGACATCCGTGCCCATCTTCCTCTACTTTATGTGGGACGCCTGCCACAGCATGACTTGATGAGCGGTGCTTCAGTCCACATCTGGGATCCGAACCTGTGAACCCCAGGCTGCGGAAGTGAAGTGTGCGAACTTAGCGACTATGCCACCGGGCCAACTCCAGTAATCTATATTTTTATCTTGTAACAAGTGGAGGTTTTTGAAGACCTAAGACCTACTAACACGTTTGATCATAGAGGAAGATGAAGGTTGTGCTGGATGGATTGAGATAAACAGGAAGCATGGAGACTATATGCTAGGCCCATTGAAGGTTTTCTAAGGTTTTGCTGATGCACATCCAGTCTAGAGGGAAATGAAAAGAAAAGGATGACCATATCATGAAAACTATCAAGGGAAGAAAGATAGAGATTTGAATATCCTTGATGAAACAAAGAAAAGAGTTAAAACTGACTCCAAGGCTTTGAGTTTGGAAAATGATGCTGTCATTGATAGAGTAAGAGAGATGTAGGATTTAATTTTATCATGCTTTGAGATGGCAGATAAATTTACTTTAGGACATGTTGGATTTGAAATGAATGGAACGTCTTATTCATTTAACAAACGGAGATAACTAGACGTGTGGAAATAGGAAGATGGAAGTCAGATGAACAGAAAGGCCTGGGAAAACAAATCTGTGAAAATGTAAGCATAACAGAGAGCTTGAAGAGAAAAGCAGAAGTTCCTAGTCCAGTGTCTGATGATTTGAGGAAGATGATGAAACTATAGAAAAGAGGAAGAAGCTGCTGAGAGGAAAGAGGAAAGAGAACCAAGAAAGCATAGTCTTTTTAAGCTTTCCAGATAAGGTTCCCACTGAGCTTTAATTTAGTTGGGGAAGGTGACATTTAATGCTTGACAAGGAGCCTTTTGATTTAAACTTTGAACTCTGCCTAAGTAATTACCGCTACATTTAAGGAAGAGTGGGGACTGAGAAATTCCTCACTCTGTTTCTTTGTAAGCCTAAAGTTAGTCCTTGACAGGCTTTGATTTGGGTAGTTATATTTAAATCTATATTTTTGCTTACTTTCTATAATACATATTTTATAACAAAAACTGTACTTAAATCATTATCTACATTGGCTACTCATAGGCTACTATTGGGGTTCTGGGCAGCAGTTATGAAATTAATTTGAATCCACATTTTAAATAAAAGCTCTTTATATGCTAATTAGGAGTTAAGCATAGCTTAATAAACTCAGTGTTACCAGCCTTAATTGATAAATTTTAAGCAGAAGAAAAGGAACTGATGTTGTAGTTAGCCAGTCTTTGCCTCATTATTGTGGATTGATGTATAGTTTCTTAGGCTTTTTGAAATAGTGAAAACAGCCTGTGGATGATGAATTTGATGACTTAAGGAGTCTGGCTCACAAGTTGGAAACTGCCTTGTTAGTCCAAAATTTGTACCAACTGGGGACAGGTGATTTGGCAAGCTGTTTCATATGGAATGTAGAAAAAAGCAGAATTGGGATACTTTCTCCATAGATTCTAAAGAGAAATCGGTTTTCTTCTTTATGTACTTTAGCTTAATCATTCAGTAGATGTTTATTGAACACTGACAGTGTGTCCTGGGCTAAACACTAAGGAATTAGAAATAAGACATAATCTTTGCCTTCAAGAAGCTCACAGTCCTAGTGCAGGAGACAGATATATAAGAGGGTTAAGTAAACAGGAATCGAGAAACACAGGGCCTGTGGGATCTCTGAGGAGGGTCACTTAACCTAGGGGGCTGCGTGGGAGAGGACTGGGAGGAATGAGAGGAGAGGGTTCCTAGAGAAGGGGACAGCTCTAAACTAAATCTGGAAGGATGAATGAGCCATGTGAAAGATAGTGGTAGGATAAAGATTATTCTAGCGAGGAATCAGCACATACAGAGACTCAGGACAGTGAAAAATGACTTCTTCATCATTACTAGAGCAAGAGTTTGGAGGGGAGAAGTGGACAGATAATCAGAGGCCGTAGGAATGATCTTATAAGCCTTGCTAAGAAGCTTGGATTTCACCCAGATGACAGTGGGGAGCCATCAAAGCTGTTGGCTGGGGAATGACATGGCCAGTTCGTGTTTTGGAAAGACCCTTCTGGAAGGTTGTAGGAGGGAGGATTGGGTTATATATTTGTAGTAAATAATTCAAATCCAAGATTGATGTCTGAGTTATAATTTTTACTTGGGATTTTTAAAGTAGGTTGTATATACTTTTCTTTCTTTTTTTTTTGAGGAGGATTAGCCCTGAGCTCACATCTGTTGCCAGTCCTCTTTTTGCTGAGGAAGATTGGCCCTGGGCTAACATCCATGCCCATCTTCCTCTACTTTATATGGGACACTGCCACAGCATGACTTGACAAATGGTGCATGGGTTCCCGCCCGGGATCCGAACCTGCGAATGCCGGGCCACCGAAGCGGAGTGTGCAAACTTAACTGCTGCGCCACTGGGCCAGCCCCATATATACTTTTGTTAAGGAAGACTTGCGGTTTGTTTACTTTTTTATCTGCACTTTTTCAAATTTATGAAACATGCATAGATGTTTTTGTTCAAGAAAACTTGCAGCTAGGTAAATTTTCGTGGTTATCCAACCTGCAGTTAAGGATCACTTGGACTTTATATATTTTAAAAAACGGATATAGTTCTGAAGTTTCAACCTTTGTTAACAGTGCATGGTTAGTAGCAGATTCAGAGTAGATAGTTTATAAGTTTTTAAGTGTGTAAGGCATAGTGTCTTGGTCTTCAAATAATGGCACACTTAATAGTGAAAGTACCTGCCTGCTAAAAGTTAGGGCATCTTTTGTCATAGTGCTAAGGGTATATATAGATATATAGATATGTATATCTCCTTGTAAGTTCAGCTAGGAATTTGAAGTATTAGGTTAATTTGACTGCTTTCAAAATGAAAAGGAAGGTTGTTCAGGTGTAATGCCTAGATGAGCCATTGGACGTGAAATAGAAAGCAGTTAGGGAGTGTATTTCATTTTAGTCCTTCATTGGAAATCACAACTTTGAAAAATATATTTGGAGGGGATCCTTCTTATGACAGAGGGATTGTTTTTTTTTGTTTTTTCCACTTTTGTGTTTTGGTGAGGAAGATTGTCCCTGAGCTAACATCTGTTGCTAGTCTTTTTGCTTGAGGAAGATGGTTGCTAAGCTAACATCTGTGCCAGTCTTCCTCTACTTTGTATGTGGGATGCTGCCACAGCATGGCTTGATGAGCGGTATGTAGGTCCATGCCTGGGATCTGTACCTGCAAACCCCTGGCCACTGATGCTGAGCACGTGAACTTAACCACTATACCACTGGGTGGGCCCCCAGAAGGATTCTTAAAGATGAAACACTTTTGGTTCTGAGAAGTGAAACTGAGTTGAAAATACTTAAAACCAGAACAGGAGAAGGTAATGCCATTGAGTTTCAGGTTGCTTGGCCTCTCTGGCTTTCTCAAAAAAGATTAGCAATTCATATTTTCTCCGCTTGTTTTCAGTTCCTTTCTTTGTGCTTAACAGTGTTGTGTGATTTTTTTTTTTTTTTTAATGCCTTTATGGGGGCTGCCCAGTGGCGTAGTGGTTAAGTTTGTGCGCTCCACTTCGGTGGCCCGGGGTTTCACAGGTTCGGATCCCAGGCACGGACAGACGCACCGCTTGTCAAGCCATGCTGTGGCAGCGTCCCATGTAAAGCAGAGGAAGATGGGCACGGACGTTAGCCCAGGGCCAGTCTTCCTCAGGGAAAAAAAAAAAAGGAGGATTGGCAACGGATGTTAGCTCAAGGGCTAGTCTTCCTCACACACACACACAAAAATGCCTTTATTTGTTTTTCTTATTGGAAGCACTTTTTCCTGTGTCTAAGCATGCATAGCACTGGTAGTCTATGAAGAGAGCTGGGTTATTGTAATCAGAGGCTCATTCCTAGTTGCAAGAATGGTTTTTGAATGTTCTTTTAGGCACTTACAATAGTTCTGCTTTGAGAAAAGAGATTGTTCAGTGTGCTTTAGGAGCTGGTAGCTAAATCTGATGCTTCTTAACCCTTAACTAAGAAAAATTGGGGTTGCTTACAATAGGTGGTTTTACAGGCCTGTGAAATCCGACAGCATGTTCAGCAATGTAAACAATGGCAGCTGTCTTTTGCTGGCTTCTCTGTTGTTCGAAGTGTAATGAAATGGCTTCACCTGCTGAGTCATCTTCCAGCCCCTAAACAACCATAGTACCCAGCATTATTTAATGCTGGGATTGAGAATAAAAAGAACCGGAGTCTTAGAATGTGAGGCTGCGAATGGATCATGGAAATCCTTTAACTCAGCCCCTTCTCAGATGGTCTTAACTATCAAAAAGAAATGTCACTGTGACAGGTGCCATAGTTGAGAGTTACAAGAATTAGTGATACTGCTATTCAGAGTGCCATTATAATCTTCTAAATGAACGAGGACTTTTTTCTCTCTAGAAATCCTTGAGATGTACTTTTTAGCTTTCCTTAAAAAATAACATATTATTCTGAAAGTGGCTATAAGTGACTGGTACGGGGACAGCACACATTTAATACCTGCTATATGCTGCAGGAGGACTGTGGGAAGAAACAGAAAGAGTGGCATTGTCCCTGAAATTTTTCCTGTCCAGTTAGAAAATAGATATGGGAAAGGAGTGGAGAACATTTAGGAGTCAGCTTATTAATAAGCATATAATCTGATTCACCTGAGACTGACATTGTAGAGGAGGCTTATATAAATTTATGTGAGCTCTTAGAGCAGTGGTTTAGATTTTTTTTTTTTTGGTGAGGAAGACCAGCTCTGAGCTAACAGCTATTGCTAATCCTCCTCTTTTTGCTGAGGAAGACTGGCCCTGGGCTAACATCGTGCCCATCTTCCTCTACTTTATATGGGACGCCGCCACAGCGTGGCTGACATGCAGTGCGTCGGTGGGCGCCCGGGATCCGAACCGGCGAACCCCGGGCTGCCAAGTGCGGACGAAACCGCTACGCCACCGGGCGGCCCGCGTGGTTTAGATTTTTGATGCAAAAAAGTCACTTGCAGAAATGAAAACTCCTCATAGAATTTAATTCCATAGATAAGAAACTACACGCCAGGAGACTGATGCACACGTTCCACAGACAACGCAGTGAAAACAGTTAACTTAAAACGGTGGTTCTCAGAGTTTTTTAGTCTCAAAATTCCTTCATACTTTTTTTTGTTTGGTGAGGAAGACTAGCCCTGAGCTAACATCTGTTGCCAATCCTCCTCTTTTTTGCTGAGAAAGACTGACCCTGGACTAACATCCGTGCCTATCTTCCTCTATTTTTTTTTTATATGGGACGCCGCCACGGCATGGCCTGACAAGTGGTGCATCTGCCCGTGCCTGGAATCCGAACCTGTGAAACCCCAGGCTGCCAAAGTGGAGTGTGCGAACTTAACCACTATGCCACCGGGCTGGCCCCTATATTTTTAAAAAATTATTGAGGACCTCAGAGAGCTTTTGTTATTTGGGCTATATCTGTTGATGTTCACAGTGTTAGATATCAAAACAAAAAATTTAAAAATATTTACTTAATTAAAAAATAACAGTAAAACCCATTGTATGTTAACATATTTTGAAAATGACAATAACTTGTCCAAAACAAAAAATTAGTGAGAAGAGTGGCATTATCTTCTATTTTTGCAAATCTTTTTAATGTCTTCGTAGAAGATAACTAGATTCTTTTATCTGCTTCTGCATTCATTCTGCTGTACATTGTTGTGTTTGAAGAAAATCTGGTTTCATTCAGATACATGGTAGGGAAAGGGAGGAGTATTTTAATGTCTTTCTCAGATAATTGTGGATATTCTTTATTACTACACCAAAACTTGACAGGTGGTAGTTTCTTAAAGGTTAGTTTCAATTTGGAACCTGAAACTGTGTCCATGAACTTTTCATGCACTGAAGTCTCTTGGTCTGTATTGTACTTCTTTTTTTATTGAGGTATAATTGACTTAGGTTAGTTTCAGGTTACAACATAATGATTCAGTATTTGTATATATTGTGAAGTGATCACCACAATAAGTCTAGTTAACATTCGTCACTATACATAGTTACAAAAATTTTTTTCTTGTGAGGACAACTTTTAAGGTCTACTCTTTTAGCAACTTTAAAATATGCAGTAGAGTGTGGTTTTCTTTTTCATTTTTATTGATGTCTTAATAGTTTATAACATTGTGGGGTTTTAGTTGTACGTTATTTGTCCATCACCATATGGATGTACCCCTTCATCCCTTGTGCCCATCCCTCACCTCCCTTCCCCTTGGTAACCATCAACCAGTTCTCTCTGTCCATCTGTTCGTTTAGTACAGTGTTTTTAATTGTAGTCACCATGCTGTAAATTACGTTTCATGACTTAATTTATTTTATAACTGGAAGTTTGTACCTTTTGACTCATTTCACCCACTCCCCCTGTATTGCACTTTGAATGGATCTTTTACCATTTTACCATGATTCTGTAACATCATGCATTGGTCATTTGGAAAATAATGGTTCACTAACTTTTGCAGTTATTTAAATGTATATTTCATTATACAGTATTATAAAATCACATTAGTTAATATCACTACTGATCTCAGAAGTCTTTTGGGAAGTTTTCAAGTGCATGACGGTAGATACTGGCTCAGCTGTGACTTACGAGGGCTGGAAGGGTGATTGAAGTTGCATTAGAAACCAGTCTTTGGGTAGGAGGGAAATGGATTTCATTTTCATAAAGAAGCTCTGTGTTGAAAGCCCTGAAAAGGGAGGCATTTTATTGTCCTGGTTCCTTTTCCTACTGTTAGCAGGTTTGACTAATTCCATCTAGGGGATTCAGAATCAGAAATAGCTGGTCTTTTCAAATAAATTTGTTAATCCAAAGGAATTTCTGGGATGGAATGTGTAGGTGTACTTTTGACTATGGCTGCTCTTCTGAGGGCTTGGTTTCCTGTCACTTACAGATCTGGATATGTTTAGAACCTCTTCCAAACCTTTTAATTTTCCTTTCTTCCAGTTTGAAGATGGACTTCAACAATGTCCTATTAAGAGTCCTGGATCTGTTTTACCTCATGGAACTGCTTTCAGTTCTTCCCCAGGCTCTCTTGCTGTCTTGCTCTGTTTGAACTTAAGTCTGTTTTACTAAACCACTGTCGGGTGAGATAGTAACTAAAATGAATCTCTTTTCCCAAGTGGGATGGGTGAGACAGTTTGACCTAGGATTTTACTTCTTGTGCCCCTAGGTGACATAACAGAAACTGGACTGTTGTTAAATATTAAGTTTTGTTAATATTAAGGGGTTGTTTCAACATACATACGAGGGTTATTTTGAAATCAGCCCTTTTTTTTTAATACCATCTGCTTTTACAGAATTGCACTTTGAAAGTTGTTCAAATAAAATTCTGATTGTTGTCATGTCATCTTTTATAATAGCAAACCTTTTGAAACACGCTAAAGGCCTAGTAAGACGGTTTTGGGCAAATTATGGCCTGTATATGCATTGAAGTAGTATATAACCTTTAAAAATGTTGTAAAACATTTATTGACATAAAAAAGTCCACATTTATTCTGTGGAAGCCAGTTAAAAATAGCATGTATGATCAAATTTTATTTTTAAAAGTATATAGAAAAAGTATATAGAAACAGTGTTCATAGGGTTATCTCTGGTTGCTGGTGAGATTCTATGCTGAGTGATTTTTTGTTTACATTAACCATGTATCACTTTTATAATCAGAAAATAAAGCTGTTTCTATTTTGTAAAATGAAACTAAGAGGTGACTCCCTGAAAGTTCCTCATTCAGCAAAGGCAAAAATTATTTTAAGAGAATGAAGAGGATTTAAAATACATTTGTAGATTTTCAGCAGGGAATCAAGGGAGAGAAAGGGCATTTTTTGGGGTTAAGTATAAGTTAAGTAAAACCTTAACTGATTATGAATTGTGTTCCCCAAGCATTAAATTAATGTCTGTTTTATCATAAAATGAATACTAGTGCCGATCTCCCCAAATTTGTTTTTATGACACCAAGAGAAATGGTTTCAAGTACTCTAAAATAGGTATAATTTTAAAAAGCCTTATTTTTAATGATGTGGCTGATGAGTGCAACATTTTCTATGATGCCTGTTATTTGTTACAGAGTTTCCTTTTTAAAGTCCTTTGCCATCTTGTCCTTGCTGTCCTGGCTTTCATCTGGGGCTGCAGCAGGGCTGAGCCAAAAATGGCTGCTGCTGCATCATGGGCGGGCATAGTATAGGACTTGACTGCTGTGGTTCCTGTGACGAAGTAGGAGAAGCCTGAGGAGTGTGCCCTGGGTCGGGATTCTCTTAAAGGTTGTTGCCACAAGAATTGAGCTTTTCTTGTGTAAGAGTTACTATATTGCAGATTCTGCTGTTGAGAAGGAATGCTACTGTGTGTTGAGATTTATAGCCTTAGCAGGGAAACCAACCATTTTGTGCAGGCATAAGAAATTTTAGCACATGCTGTCATTCACTGAGCAGGATTGGCCCCTGCTTAGTTTTCAGAAAGCAGCAAGGTTTACCTGTCTGTATCATTTGATAACAGAAGTGTCCACAACGACAGTGGTTTTTCTGGCTTGGTGGGTGAATTTACTGAATGGATAGCATTTCCCTCGGACGGAATGGGTGGCGTATAGTGGAGGATTAAAAACGTCTGCCCCTGTGTGTAAGCTTGTGTGAGGAGTACTGTGCCACACCAAATGTAAACCTAATACGTTAAGGTGAGAGATGGAGAGTGGTTTGAGTAGAGAATTGAAGTTGCTGCTCATGCCACTCCTTAGATAAGTGAATGCACTGCCATTTGGAGAGGGCGTGTTTTTGTCTGAGTTTCTGTCCTGCCTGTGACTAGAGATGGTCATGATGTAGGAACAGTAGGATATGCTGCTTAGCAACCAGTAAGATATGGTATATCTGGATGGGCAGTAACACACTACTTCATTCATTTCTCTTTTAATGTGATGAAGAGAAAAGGCTTTTCTGCTTAAAAAAAAGAAAAAGACTCCCTTCCCCAGAAAAGCCATTTTTTGATCGTTGGAAAAAAACACAGGAAAAAAGAAAAAAAAAAATCGCTTCCACCACCCATTGATAACTGTTAGCATTTTGATGTATATATTTCCTTGAAGGCAATTTTGTTTACATATATACATATTTATGTATACATGTGTTGGCATATACGTGTTTATGTATGTATACTCATATTTGCATAGCTGCTGATCATACTGTAAATAACTTTATATTATTTTACTATTTTAACATTGATATATTCCCATTTCAGTAAACATTTTGAGGGCTTCTTTAATAGTTTTATAATATTTCTGTATTTGGCTATGCCACAATATACTTAAAACACAGCCTTTATTATTGGATTATTGAGTCAATTTTGCTATTAAAAGAAATGCTAAGACTAATATCTGTGTGTATAATGTTTTTTAATATTTCAGATATTTCCTTAATAAAGTAAAAATTACTGGAACATTAGGATAATTGATGCATATTGCTATATTTTTATCAGCATTAAATATTCTAGTTTTTAAATTTTGTTAGGTGAAAATCATATACAATTTTAATTTGCATTAGTTTTATTACTTACAGGATTTAGTTTTTTCCCCATGTTTATTTCCTGTTTTGAAAATTATTTGTTCATATCCTAGGCTCGTGTATTTACTGGCATCTTAGTTTAGGTTCAAAACCTAGCAAAATATTGCATGTGTGTTATGAAGAATATAGATTTATAATTTTATACCATCTGTATAAATTTGTATCTCTCTATTATATATTTTAAAATATGAGAAACCCTGTTCACTTCCACTCCCATCATTAGAAGTTATCACAGTTGACAGTTCAGTATGTCTATTCTTACAGACCTTTTTGTATGCACTTACGGTTTAAGAGAAAGAGAAAGAAAGAGGAAGAGGGAAAGAGGGTGGGGGAGACGGAGAGAGGTAGAGGTTTTTAGAGGATGGGCTTCAGAGCTGGACTCTGTGGTCTGTATCTTAGCTGCTGGAGATGTGAAGTGTGATCTTGGGGGATTTAGAATTCCATAGATCATAGTCCTAACTCCCATGGTTTAGTGGCTATGTACCTTGGGAAAGCGATTTACCCTTTTTTTGCCCCAGTGTCCTCATATGTAGAAAGGGGTAATTATAGACTCTGGTGCCTCAGGTTGTTGTGAGGATTAAATGAGTCAATACATCTTAAGTGCTTAAAATAGTACCTGGTACTTTATAAGTGTTATATAGTAATCCTACTACTACTATTGTTATTATTTGTGTTTTTTAAAAAGAATGTAAGTGGGATTATACTGCACATGCTTAGTGACTACTTTTTCATGTATCATATACATCTTTGCCGTGTCAATAGATATAGACTATTCTACAGTCTAGTTGTAGCATCATTTATTTAACTCTTTTGCTATTGATGGATATTTGTGTAGTTTCTAGGTTTTTTTTAGTATTAAAATCTGTGGTGCATATCCTTGTACATATGTATGAGTATTTTAATCGGATAGAGTCCTGTAGAATACAAGGATATGTAAATAAAAAAAATAATTTGGCAGTTACTTTTTTAATATCCAAGATCTTCTGGTTTCCCTCCTGGTTTTTTTGAGGGGGGAGGGGTAGCAGTTGTATCTTAATGACTAAAATATTATCTTGAATCCTTCTGTAGGTACTAATTAGAAATTTCTTTTTCTTTTTGTGAGGAAGACCAGCCCTGAGCTAACATCTTTTGCCAATCCTCCTCTTTTTTGCTGAGGAAGATTGGCCCTGGGTTAACATCCATGCCCATCTTCCTCTACTTTATATGGGACACTGCCACAGCATGGCTTGACAAGTGGCGCATTTGTCTGCACCTGGGATCCGAACACCGGGCCCCCAAAGCGGAGTGCGCGAACATAACCCCTATCCCACCATGCCGGCCCCACTAATTAGAAATTTTTAAAAATCTTTTTCTGTTCCCTCCACCATCTCTCTCCTCCAGGGTTGGTTCTGTTTCTTCATCTTGGTTCTTTATTCTCTTGACGTCTGGTGATTGGTAGTTTCCGGTCATATTTATGAATGAAGGATAAGGTGGATCAGT
This sequence comes from Tapirus indicus, assembly GCA_031878705.1. Taxonomy (NCBI): domain Eukaryota; kingdom Metazoa; phylum Chordata; class Mammalia; order Perissodactyla; family Tapiridae; genus Tapirus; species Tapirus indicus. Next base: position 100,414,085 of record CM062924.1, on the reverse strand, counting down.
AGAGTAAGTTGGCTGATGGATTCCCTGCAGTTGGGTAATAGGCCTCGCCAGAATTGAAAGTTGTCTTCAGGTTTTGTGGGTGGGGCCCGACATCAAGGACAGGTTACTGTATTTGTGCCTTTATGTTTTCTTGGAATAATTTTTTAAAGGAAAATATTGCTAATAGAAGTAGAAATCATTTCTGTTAAGATAAATCATGTTAACAAGTTTGCAGTATGGTCAGCTTTTTATGTATTTGCATATGATCTATGTTTTGTGGAATTTCTCTTGCACAATATTTTCCAAATATATTTCAATTATGATTTTGGGCCCATGTCTTCTCATAAATAGATATTATAAAGTGGAAATCCTAAAATTTCTAAAAATAACCATCTCTCTACAGAATTTACTAGCTTTTGAAGAATTGAGGTTTATTTTTGCATTATCATTATTGCATTGGTACTAGAAGTAGTTTCTAGACTTGTTGAAATGAAAAACTCCCTGTGACTATTAATTTTTCTCATATTCATGTCATTGGATGACAACTATCGTCCTCATCTAATAGATCATTTTAAGGTATTATTTTAAAGATAAATTTTTTTATGATGATTTGTATATGTAACTGTTAACCTTATGTTTGCCTTTCATATACTGTAATTTTTAACTTTTCAGAATTTTGTGACATTGGTTAAGTTTTGATATGGAGACCTGTGTGTAATCAAATTTTAGGTATAGTATTGAATACTAGATAACTGAACAGTTTTAGTAAGACCTTACCATTCAGACTTGAATCTTTATGTTTCCCTCAAGTGACATCAGAATATATATTTATAATTTCATTTCAAATGAATTAAATTTGATAAAATAAGAGGCATAAAATACTTACTGGATACTTTAAGAGATATTGGTCAGGAATACTTAGAAGAAAGAGCAAAACTTTAGAGTTGAACACACCAAGGTTCTGGTTCTGTCACTTATAATCATGTGATCTTTGGCAGCTCTCTTATTGTAATGTTTTTGAGCCCCCCTCTTTCCTTGTTTGTAAGAGGGGAACTGATGATACCTCACAGGTTGTTCTGCAGATTAAATGAGATCCTCTCTACAACATACCAAGTATACTGTCTGGCACATAGTACTCAGAAAATAATGCTGCTGTTAGTGTAGCCAGTAGAAAACAAAAATCATTTTCTAAAGACTTAAACTATTTAACAGGTCACAGTGCTTATCAGTAGTTGTTTAAGCTCTTTTAGTGTTCTGCTGTGTTGATACATGTACCCAACATGTGCAGTCTGAGAACCCTTTATTTCAAGGCTCAGGAAATAAAAAGCTTGTGAGAAAGAAGCCTGGTCTGATACAGATGCGTCTTGGTGGACATTTTGAAGAGCTGGGACCTACTTTTTGTCTTCTAATGGTTTGTTTAATGTAACCTGTTTTCTTTCATCAAAATTCATGGCCTGAGACAAGGTATTTTGCTTTATACTAATTAGGCCCAAATGAATCTCAATTTCGTTTTTAAACTTGTCTGTCAAGTACACCAAGTAACTCAGTATACCAAGGTGCTTTTATTTCTTGAGTGTGCTGTTCTGTTTCATCTATAAAAATAATTGAAGCAGATACTGTAATTATTGTGGGGAGGGATGTTATCTCTAAAAGATTACTCATAGATATTTGGAACTCTATTTGGAATATCAGAACCATCTCTCAAAAGAAGAAATTGCTTCATTTTGTTGTTTAGTGGCTGTCTTAAAAATATTTTGTATGTTTAGTAAATGTTTGGTATAATGAGTTTTATTTAGTTTGTGCTAAAAAAGCAGTAGATGTATCTTATTGTACATTATAGAAAAACATTAGTAAGTGAAATTCCCTGTAGTTTGATTCTTCCCCAGTTAACAATTTGGTGTCTTTATATTATTTTCTATGCCTGTTTTAACTATTGGATCACAGCATATATGCTGTTTTGTAGTGTTTTGTTACTTAATATACTGGAACATTTTTCTGTGTCAGTAATACATATCTATCCAAATTTTTTGAAATGCCTAGAATTCCTTAGTATGAATGTTCCTTAACTTATTTTTTCTTATACATATTAATATTTATTAAAAATTTTGAGTATTATACACAATCTACCTCTTTCACTTGACAATTTAGGGTATTTTTCTGTCAGTATTTCATTCTTTTTAACTGCTGCAGAACATTAAATTTTATAGACATTGGTTAGTTATTTCTTTATTGATTGACATTTGGGCTGTTTCCAAGTTTTAAAAAAACGGTTCAATAGATATTCTTGAGTCAATCTCTTTGTTCAGAATTAATTTTTAGAAGTGGAAGTTCTGAGTCCAAACCCAGAATATTTTGAATTTTAATTGATATTGCTATATGAATTTACAGGGCAGAAAATGCTATTTCTTTCGAAACCTAATAATATAAATCTTTGCTAGCAGGATGGTTAAAATGTTTTCATTTTCATTTTTTTAATTCTGTGAAGTTTAGTTTCTAACTTAGGAATTTTGGTTTCTGGCAATATCCATTCTCAATTCATTACCTCTTTGAATTTTTATTTTTAGCCATATGCTTGTTATTAGATTACTCTTTTTAGTAAAAAGCAGCTTGTTCTTGTGCTGTCATTGTAACATCCTGTGGAATCTCACCGAAGATTAGAAACAGTTTTTAAAGGTCTCAGACCTTCTGTTTTAACCATCAAAAAGGTAGTCTCCTACCTGTCTCTTTACTATTCGTATGGAATATACTGGAGTTCTCAACTGATTCCTGCCTGAGTGAACAGAACTTTTTTCAGAAGTGTGATATGCGTAGAGTAATTCATAGTCCCTATTTTGATCTAATTTTCCTTTAATTTTTGATCTAATTTTCTTTCTTAATATCTGAGTTATAGCTCTTCTCTTTCTAACCTATTTCTGACCTTTGGACTCATCTGTCTGGCTCCTATCTCTACAGGCCCTGGTTTCAACTCATGCTACCAGGAGACTCTCCCACTTTGGGCTGTCTTGGTAGATATGCTACCCTAGGCAGGTGCTAGGGATCTAATCCTGGCTCTTGATGGGCATTCAGACAGTATAGCAAGAAATGTTTTCCCAGTGGTATCTGATACAATCTAGGTAAGATTAATGGGGAATAAAAACATGTTGTGTAGAAATAATTATCCATAGATCTAAGGCCAATAGAAGTCTTTTTTTCTAATGTTAAAATATATAACTTTTTGGAGGGAAGGGGAACAACTTGGAATAATCAGAAAACACCTTCATATTAATCATTCTTTTCATATACTTCAAATTTGTACTTAATGCCTTTCTCCTCCTGGACATCAGAAAAAACACCTGGCTATTCTGGGAGAGGTTTATTTTTCTCCAAATCAATTTCTGGAAAAAAAAAAGTGTCACTTTCAAATTCCTGTGTGATCCCTGTCACAAATAGTCTTAAGATGGCCTGGCTTGTTCATTTCTTCCTTGTGAACAGAATTGCCTGCTACTATCCAAACCATGTCCACTTTATTTGTTAATTCTGGTTGCGCAGTAAGTGTTAGGGCATCATCCAAACTTCTGTCAAGAAAATGAGCTCCTTGTGGAGGTTCCTAGACTTCTCTACTGAGAACTAAATTCTGTCCTTTAAAGGTCGATTCTTCTCAGGAATAGAGAACCAGGTCTTCCTACCCATAATCACCAAATTCTATTACCTTCTACTGAAGAGGTTGTGGTCATTCTTTGGAAATACTTGAATTCATTCCTGAGTGAGGGCCAGGGCAGGTCCTGTTCTTACCGATGCCCACGTTCTGGGATACGGCGACAATATAGTTTAGCAGATGAACCATGACAGCGGCAGCAGACACTTGCGAGCTCACTAAAACACTCTTAAACTTATTTTTAGTCAATTCCTTTTAACTTATTTGATTATTTCCCTTTTCTTCTATTGTGAGCCATGCTGCACTGAACATTCATTATACAACACTTTTTGTACTTGAATACATATTTCTGGGGAAAAATTATAGAAGTAGATAAAAAGGTAGGAAGAGAAGTATGTCAAAAGTAGACCAAAGGTTATGAACATTAAATGTTAGCTGTTGTGGGTTTTAAGTGGTTTGGTTCTTGGTTCCATTTAGATTTTGTTTTTCTCTCTTCTTTCTTAACTTTTATTTTATATTATTTTGCTTTATTAAAATGTGTTCTAATTAACCACTTTAAATCCTTTTTATAACAAAGTGGGAGAAATAAATAATGAATGGCAGTTACAAAAGGGAACCAGGTTTTTTTTTTAAACCACAGTTTTCCTATTTGGCCAAGGAAATAATATACTTGAAATATTGAATTATATAGCTAACTTAGCCTTTTGTTCCTTTCTTGTTAGCCAAATAATTTTTTCATGTTTTCTATTTTTAGCAAATTTACCAATTTAAAATTTTACTTCAAAAGAAGGTGACCTTTTAAAAATATATGTAGACGAAGCTACATATACAAATACAATATACTTGAGTATATTGTAGGTGGTAGCTCGTGAATGTCTGAATTCCCTCCTAAATGGAATAGAAGGTGGTCCTTGGAATAGAGTACAGAAATTCAGATTAGTAAAATTCATACTTGTTGAAATGGGGCTTATTGGAAAGAATGTAGTTGGCTTTGTGCCTCATCTGTACTGATTGTCTTAGTTCCTAACAAGTGTCTGATTCACAAATATAGGTGGAATTAAAGGATTTTGGAATTATTAGGGCAGACTACCAGCTGTGAATTATGCATTTCCCTGATCTTCTGTTAATGACTGTTAACTCCTTGAGGGCAAAAACTGTCTTCTTTATCTGAGGTGACAATTAGCAAATCTCTGATGGATTTTAAAAAATGATAATTTTCTTTAAAATGTGTCTATTCCTGACATTTGTTGTTGTGTACTGGTAGTAAATATTGAAAATATTCATAAGAAAGTAATCTAGAGTCTGCATATTGCATTGTCTTTACTTAAAGTTTATGTCATTAAACCATAGCTTTTAAAAATAAATTTTTTTTTGAAATCTTGTACTTACTGTAAGAAATTTAGACAACACAGGAATGTATAAAATAGAAAGTGTACTGTAGCATCTTAAGTAAGCATAATCTTAATCTTTTTGTTCTTTTGGTAGAAAAAAAAAAAAAGGCACCAAACTTAAAAGTATACATACAGAAAGGAATTTTTTTTTCTTAAATAGAAATGGGATTGTACTGTTCAAACACTATTTTGCAGCTTGCCTTTTTTCATTCGGTGTGTCATAGACATCCCTCTGTAACATTTAAAGAAGCAATTTGGTAAGTGGTTAAGATCTCTGGTGTCTGGAGCAGGACTGTTGCCAATGAATCTCAAGTTTCTACTTACATAGTGTGATGTTGGGCAGACTACTTTGCTGCTGTGTACTTGGATTTTCTCTTGAAAAATGGGAATAATTGTTCTTAGGATTGTTTGAGAGTCCATGTTAACATGTAAAGTGCTTGAAACATTTGGCACATGATATTTAGCTTAATAAATGTAAGCTGTAATGATTATAATACAACTATTCCTTATTTAAAAAAATTTGTATTTTATTTATTTATTCCTTATTTAAAAAAATTTGACACATTTATTAAATCATTTTCAAATTGATGGGTGGATAACTGTACTTCAAAGCACCTTACTTTTTCCCTGGATGATTTTTTTTTAAATTAATTAATTAATTTTTTTTATTGATGTCTTAGCCTGGATGATTTTGAAGTATTGTTTGGTTTTTGTTTTAGTAATGCTAACAACTCTTTTTTGCTCTTAGTTCCTTAGCTGAAGAGCTTAATTGAAGCTTCAAGGCTTTCATAAAACAAGGAAGTAATTGACCATCTTCCAGTCCTGACCCTGAATATGTCTGCTTTTCTCAGATCCCATTTTTTGTGCAGTTTGTAAATTAGTCTCATTTTCAAATGGTAGTCTTCTGTCATCCATTGCTAAAACTTTCTCTTATTTTTATCTTTTTGTAACCTGCTGCATAAATAATTCTGCCCAGACTGTTGGGACCTTGAATTTTAGTGAAAGGAAGAACATTTTATTGTTTCTGCTCTGCTGTTATTTTAGTTTATTGCTGTCTTTGCAGTTGGAAAATCAATTTGGTGACTATTTTGTCTTTGTTATCCACAGATGTCTAGAGAGCATTATATTTTCCTGACAAAGACACATTGTGATACACTCTTGAGAGAAGCCAGTGTAGAACAAATTGGGAGAGTGTGTTTAAGAAAGTGAGAAATATTAAATGTTTTAGTCATTGAACAAAGTTAGTTAACACTTTCATTAGACTTGAGTGACCCAAGTAAGTAATCTTTTGCTTTTCCTTTATTTTGAAGAAAATGCTACTTTAATTAGCATAATTTTAGGAATGTGGTAAGGCTAGGATAGTAGTACTCTGTCTTGGCTGCTCAGTGGAATTGGTTTTGTAATTTAAAAATAATACAGACATCTTCTGGATCAGATTTTGGAGTTGGGGTTTTAGATATGCAACTAAAGTTGAGACTTCTGGCCTAGAACATTGGAATGTTCAATTGTGAGTTAATTGGGTCTTACATGTTATATAAGGGACATTAAAGTGGTATGTGCTTAATTATTTGCTTAGCATAATACCCTCAGTGTCCATCCATGTTGTCACAAATGGCTGGATTTCATCATTTCTTATGGCTGGGTAGTATTCCATTGTGTATATACACCACATCTTCTTTATCCATTTGTCCCTTGATGGGCACTTAGGTTGCTTCCAAGTCTTAGCTATTGTGAACAATGCTGCAGTGAACACCCAGGTGCATGTGTCTTTACGTATTGATGTTTTTGTGTTCTTTGGATAAATACCCAGCAGTGGAATAGCTGGATCCTATGGTAGTTCTATTCTTAATTTTTTGAGGAATCTCTCTACTGTTTGCCATAGTGGCTGCACCAGTCTGCACTCCCACCAGCAGTGTATGAGAGTTCCCTTCTCACCACATCCTGTCCGGCACTTGTTGTTGCTTAATTATTTGGACAGTACTTTTTCTGAGAGCTTTGAGTACTAGCATGATGCTTGTTGTTGGATTTGGAGTCTGTTCCTTGTTAAGATTCTTGATTTATAGTGACCAAGAAATGAATGATTCCTTTACCTCTTGGTAGACATGTGCTTTAGGTTTTTTTTCTAGATTAGTACTGAAATAGGGTTTGGCAAATGACTAGAGGAAGATGTTCTTTCCTTTTGAAATAGGTTGATTCTGGGACCTGGTAAAGTTAAAATGCAAACCATGCGTTTTGCACCTGACATCCTCTTAGAACTTGGAATATTTTATTACCAGTATCTAATTAGTTGACAAACTAATGGGCACTGACAGCCTTTATCTGTTTTCTTTCCCTTTATGAAGTGAGCTTTCTTTCTTTTTTTTTTTTTTTTTTTTTGTGGGGAAGACAAGCCCTGAGCTAACATCTGTTGCCAATCCTCCCCTTTTTGCTGAGGAAGACTGGCCCTGGGCTAACATCCGTGCCCATCTTCCTCCACGTTATATGGGACGCCGCCACAGCATGGCTGACAGGCAGTGCGTCGGCGGGCGCCCGGGATCCGAACTCGCCAACCCTGGGCTGCCAAGCGCGGACTAAACCGCTGCGCCACCGGGTGGCCCCGTGAAGTGAGCTTTCTTAATTCAGCAAAGTTTATTGTGTGCAGGGCTTTGTGCAAGCCCCATGCAAATGAGTAGGGTGTAGTCCTGCCCCTATTGTTATTATTGAGGATTGTTAGGATTGCCATAAGCCTGCCTAATATTTTTAAAAAAGATGTGCTACAAAATGAACATGGTAACATATTCTTTAGTGTATGATGGAGAGACTCCTTGATTTTAATCTGAATTCTTCCATTAACTAGTATGTTACCAGAGTCTGAGCCATTGTGGCACTCCGAGGTGTCAGGGATCCATGGTTCTGTCTGTCTTTTTTTGGTGAGGGAGATTGGCCATGAGCTAGCATCCGTTGCCAGTCTTCCTCTTTTTGCTAAGGAAGATTGACCCTGAGCTAACATCTGTGCCCATCTTCCTCTATTTTTTGTGTGTGGGACACCGCCACAGCATGGCTTGATGAGGTCCACGCCTGGGATCTGAACCTGTGAACCCTGGACCGCCGAAGTGGAGTGTGTGAACTTAACCACTATGCCACTGAGCCGGCCATAAGGTTCTGTCTTTTGAGTGTGGCCTCTGTTGGTCAAGTGTACCTCCTGATCCAGGAGGGCTGCTCCAGCTCTAGCCTATAAATTTTCATTCTAGTTAGCAGGAAGGAGAAGGGAGAGGACAAAGTGCCACTTCTCCTCTTAAAGGGCACTTGCTGGAAGGTTCATATACCCTTTTACTTTTACTGTGGAAAGAGAGGAGAAACAGGAATTGTGTGGCAGCTAGCAGCCTCTGGCACAAGGGGTTTTTATGAGGATATGCCCAGCAGAAGGATGGGCTTACAGTGGGTGCTTAGTCAATGGTATTTTATAATTTTTTTTTTCTTGGTGAGGAAGATTTGCCCTGAGCTGACATCTGTGCCAGTCTTCCTCTATTTTGTTTGTGGGTCACCACCTCAGCATGGCTGATGAGTAGTGTAGGTCCGTGCCCGGGATCTGAACCTGTAAACCCAGGCCGCTGAAGTGGAGCACACTGAACTTAACCACTATGCCACCGGGCTGGCCATTATAATGTTTTAAAATTCAGTTCTTTCAGTACTTACTATTTGCCTAGTTATTTGCTCCACTGTATACACCCTGGAGCTTGAAGGAAGAGAGGGTTACAACTATATCTGTTAAGATAAATGGCCTCTTTCTAAATTAGCTTTAATCTTTTTGAACACACAGATACTCACATGAGACAGTTAAACAGCAATTCATTAAAACTAAAACAAAAGAAGTCTGTTACATATTTGCTAGCTGTTGAAAAGGAAGATAGTAAATGAAGTAGGTTTCTTAAGATGTAGTCTGGCTAAATTCTTATAGCAGCTCACACACCCACATGTAAAAGAATTTTAAGTGGTATAATTGAGTCATAACCCAAATAGAATTATATTTTAATAGTATATTCAACTTTAAGGTACTCAGTAATTCACCAGGAAAATCTTTGTTAGGTATGTCAAAGAATGTTGAAATCCCTAGTAATGAACTGAAAAAATAGTGGAAATGAATGTAGGGAGAATCTTTATAAGAGATTTTCACCTATATGCTCCCTCCATCCCCAAGTTCACTATAAAATTACTGTTTTACTCTGGTATGTTTGAATTTTTATGTTAATAGTTTCAAAATATAGCTTTCCAGTATTTAATATGTCTGAGTAGATATGGATATTGGAATGAATTATAGAAATAAAATAACAAGATGGAGGATAAAAATATCTATAGGAAAAGAAAGTATTTTTATGGAACTGACCATTAATTTGTTTCCTTTCCTTTTTTGTGTTATCATAAAAGTTCTCATATCATTTGACATATTTCATTGAAAGAAGATTCAGCTCTAGATTTGGTGTTTCTGTTTTCCTAATGGAGCAGATTTAAAAACTTTCTTGTATCTTTAGATATAAGAAATTAGATATCTAAAATCTCTACAAAGGAGGGATTTGTGCCCTTTGAAAAACAAAATTCAATATTTATCTAAGAATTTGAGGTTGAGGACACCTCATGCTGCATAAGTATTATGTCAAAACAATATATTTGTCAGTTTTTCTCGGTTTTAATAACATGTTAGGATTGAATTTGCTTTTGCTCATGATGAAGTAATAATAAGAGAACTTAAAATTATCCTTTTCATTCTATGTTTTTATTTATAATTCATGACAATGAAAATCTCTTAAGAAGTAGAAACACTCCTACTTTGGTTTTCATTCAAGTAAACGTTTCAGAATGACAGGAGTGATTTTATTTTTATTAGAGAAGCAAATTATTTCTCTCCCCTTAGTTTCAGTTTCAATGTTTATGTTCTAACCTTGTCATTGGAATTATGTTTCCATTGAAAATAATTAGTAAGTATTTCTGCTTTCAGTTTTAATTACCTATATTTGTGGCTTAATTGAAATCTATTCTGACTAGTAGAAATAAATAGATTCTGACTATGAGAGTAAATAATTTATGTGATTAGATTATGGAAAGAAAAAGTAGGCTGCCAATGAAGCATTTAAGTAATGTATTAGGGTTTGTAAGCAAAAACTTAGGGTCTTTTACACAAGACAAAATTTTGGTGTCTAACTTAGGAGAGTTTCTTGACCTTTACTGGTGCTTATCATTCCCTTTTAAATGTAGACTATTTTGATATTTTGGATAATATGCCATAATTCTGTGAAAAACATAAACCTTTCCTGGCTTTCTATGCACACTGCTTTTCCTTTTCCCTTACCTGCTCTGACTAATATCTATTCTTCTTCTCTATGGGGTTACTTTATTTCTCTGTGCTCAGTCTCTTCCTCTGTAAAATTGATTAATTAGACTAAATTAACTCCAAGGTCGTTTTTGACCTTTTTATTTTATTAGCCTATGCGTAGGGCAGAAATAGTCTCATAACCTTCTTTGCATCTTCCTAGAAATAGACAGCAGCCCTTTTTGTTATTAAGGGCTTTCTTTTAGGGGCAATAGGGAATTATGTGGGGGGAAAACCTTAGCAATAAAGAATTATCAGAAAAGTTTGAAATATAGATGATATTAGAGACAGTCTTGCAGAAGAACTCCTTTCCTTTGATTGTATTGCTTATTACTGGTATTGGTGCACATTTTAACATTTTTCTTCCCACCTTTTCTCTCAGAATAATCCTGTTAGAAAAAGTGTGAATTAGTAGGCTATTCGGGTGCCTCCAGAATCAAGGGACATTCCAGATCCACAGTGTGCAGTAGAACTTTCTGTGATGATGAAAACAGTCTGTGTCTACACTGTTGAATGTGGTAGTCACTAGCCATATGTGGTGATGAGCACTTGAAATGTGGCGAGTGTGATTGAGTAACTAAATTTTTAAATTTTATTTAATTTTAGTTAAATTTATATTTAAATAGCTACATGTAGTTAGTGGGTGCCATATTGGACAGCATAGCTCCAGATTTTCCATTCGACCAGCAGAAATTTTTTTGAGTGCTCAGTGATATGCCCAGCATTGTGTTGGATGCCAGAGATATTAGGATCTGGCAGTATGGTGAGGGAGCCAGACAGACAGAGAGATAAATGTAATGCAGTGTGATAGTTGCTTATTAAAGAAAAGCATATGGCCCTATAGGAGCATAGTTACCAGTTCTCACCTAATCCAGCCTGGGGGGTCACATTGGGGGTTGTCTTCTGTTGGAAGATATCTGGTGTCAGATATCCCCTTGTATTATACGTGGGCGATGAGCTTGAGTCAATCTTGTTGTTACAACATCACCAAGGGATGTGGAACCACTAAGTGTTTGGGGTCAGCACTAGTGTTTTTCTGCTTTAACTCTGGACCTTGTATAGAATTGGTAGATTTTCATTCATTTGTGATGAGATTAACTTTATTTCTCTTGTGAAAATATGTAAAACAGAACTGTAAATCACCAAGGCTACAGTTTGGCTAAAGTGGTTACTTTTAAGTAGATGCAGTTTAGGACAGTTTCTAAGGCCATGTCTTGCCTCAAATAACATTTTGTTTGTGTTATAAAGTACTGGCAAGGAGACTACCTTGGTTCTGTGATCTTGGCCGTATGTATTGCAGAGATCCTTGGGGTCAAATATCCAGGGCTTTGGGACTTTTACATATGAATATTGAAGTAGAAGAGTAACTGTTCTTAAAGCTTCTTTAGGGCTGACCTCTAACTTCTTCTAGAGATAAGGGAATGCTCAGTCAGTTCTTAGGGCTCCTGGATGTCAAGATCCATTTATAGTCACTTTGGTTTGATCTGTTCAGAACCATCTCAGCCATGTAAAACTCCTTGACTTGGGAAAGGATGACCTTAGGAATTCTTTCTTTTTTGCTCAGAGTGAATTTGTGCAATTTTTTTTCTCAACTCTGGTCCTCATTTTCCTTGAGGTCACTCTTGAGGAACTCAGGTCAGTGTGATTCATATACCTAATGATTTAATTTTTGTAGCTTTTCTCTAGACACAGAAGAGTAAGAGCAGGACTTTTAGCCCCAGGGGACAGATTCTTAAGTATGCGTTTACAGGTGATTTAAATGGATTGTATTAATCAGTAAATACCTTGTTTTTAGGATGTTTTGATGTTTATTTCTCTGTAATTCTTATAAAAAGAGCTTGAGTTTTTTTTTTTTTTTGTGAGGAAGACCAGCCCTGAGCTAACATCCGTTGCTAATCCTCCTCTTTTTGCTGAGGAAGACTGGCCCTGGGCTAACATCCGTGCCCATCTTCCTCTACTTTATATAGGACGCCGCCACGGCATGGCTGACAAGCGGTGCGTCAGCGGTGCCCGGGATCTGAACCCGCGAACCCCAGGCTGCCAAGCGCGGACTAAACTGCTGCGCCACCAGGCGGCCCCCAGAGCTTGAGTTTGGTATGGTTTTGATGAACTGTGGTCCACGGGGCTATTTGTGGTGTAATTCAGTGTAATAGGAGGAGGAACAATTTTACTGTATATTAATCTAGAAAAGTGGAGTTTGTAGTTTTAATTTGTTGGGTTAATAAGTGTCATTGTCAGACCATAAACATGTGCCCCAGGTAATTAGAATTCTGACAACGTAAATCTTTTCTTTATCCTTTCATGTTTGACTTTGAACTTGGGTTTGATTACAGATTACTTTAGCTAATATTTTTGAAATTTTAATCTAAGATTCAGATTCTCCTAATACTTACTGAATACTTTTTTTGTGTGTGAGGAAGACCAGCCCTGAGCTAACATCCGTTGCCAATCCTCCCCTTTTTGCTGAGGAAGACTGGCCCTGGGCTAACATCCGTGCCCATCTTCCTCCACTTTATATGGGACGCCGCCACGGCATGGCTGACAGGCAGTGCGTCGGCAGGCGCCCGGGATCCAAACTCGCGAACCCCGGGCTGCCAAGCGCGAACTAAACTGCTGCGCCACCGGGCGGCCCCCTTACTGAATACTTTTGAGGTACATTATGTTTTCAGTTTTTTTTTTGTATGGATCATTTGTCCAGTAGAAATATGTGAACCACCTATGTAATTTTAGATTTTTTAGTAGCCGTGTTAAAAAGTAAAAAGAAACAGTTGAAATCATTTTTAATAACATACTTAACCCACTGTATCCAAAATATTACCATGTCAGGATGTGATCATTATAAAAATTATTAGTGAGATACTGTATTTTACATTCTTTCTTTGTACTAAGTCTTTGCACTCCAGTGTATATTTTACACTTACAGCACATCTCACCTTGCAGTAGCCATATTTCAAATGCTCAATAGCCGCATGTGGCTGAGAGGCTACCTATGAACAGTGCAGTTTATAATATATCTAAAGGATAAATACTGCTTTCCTGTCTGCGTTCAGACAGGACCAGGACTAGCAGAGCTGGGGGCGAGGGGAAGGATGAAGAGGAGGAGCTATATGGCAGAGAATACCAATCAGTAGGGTGATGCTTCACACCTCTTCCCTTCTGGGTTAGTTGGTGTATTAATTAACAGCTATGGATAAATTTATTATTTATCTATTTTCTCCACTAAACCAATTGCTTAAGGCAGGAACTATGTTTTTTGTTTCTATTTCCCTAGGGTCTGTCAGTGCTAGGTACAAAGACACTAATAAATAAATACTTACTACAAGTCTGTACTGAGAACAGGGAGCTTTAAACAATGCCTGTAAAGATTTTTTTTTTTTTTTTTGCTGAGGAAGATTGGCCCTGGGCTAACATCCATGCCCATCTTCCGCTACTTTATATGGGACGCTGCCACAGCATGGCTGACAAGCAGTGCGTCGGTCCACGCCTGGGATCCAAACCTGTGAACTCTGGGCCGCAGAAGTGGAGCATGCAAACTTAACTGCTACACCACCGGGCAGGCCCTGCCTCTGAAGATTTTTGGCATGATTTATTGTGTTTTGGGGAGCTGGATGTGTTATGTCACTCATATTAGTTATATGTGTGTCCGTTCCCAAGGTTATTCTACAAATTGGGAATAGAGAAAAAATGTATACACTATCAGGAATAAGTCCACATGTGAAGACTCTAAAGTTAGTAAATACTGACCTACTGTGTCATACTTTTGCATTTTTATACTTGAGCAGTTGCCACTAATAATAACTATCATTTGATGGACATAGTCTATGTGGACTATTCATTTTTTGTCTCATTTAATTTTCGTAATACTGACGTGGATGGGTATGTGAAATTGACCTCATTGTATAGAGGATGAAGATGGATTGTATGGTCTTCTGTTGTAAAAGGCATCTACTTTGTCATGAATGGAGTTATTATGTAAGTTTAGTGTGTGTGGTAGGATATATTTCTCCTCCTAGAATCTGTAGTAATTGTATGATGCTGATTATGTTTTCCATAAAATTTACATTTGTGTTTAGGGAGATTCAGAGTGGCACATCTGGTTTAAAATGTATTTTGAAGTACTGCAGATATACAAAAATACACTATAATATAGCAAACTCATGTATCCATCAGCCAGTTTTACAGATGAAACATTATCAACATAATTAATATCCTCAGCATGTACTCTTCTTGATCACTTGCTCCTCTCTTTCATCAGAGGTAACTGTTACCTTAGGTTGGGATTTATTAGTCCAATGTACTTCTTTATATATTTACTACATATTTATATTTGAGTTGTTAAGATCTTTTTAGTTTTACTTCAGCCGCAGGAGAAATCAGAATTATTAAATCTCAATTGGTGTGTGTGTAGTTTTTCAGCCTGCAAGGTGTTTTCTGAACTTCCATCTTTGCATTTCTGGATAGAGTTATTAAGTCTCATTTTGACTGAGAAATAGGAATGTTTAGTTTGAAAGGCTGATCTAAGTATTGTTAGCCATTATTTTGAACTCTTAAGATTTTAATCTCCTAAGGGGCAGGGACAAGACCATTTTACATTACTTAGCTCACTGAAGTAAAGTTCTTTTTTTTGGGAGGAAGACTAGCTCTGAGCTAACATCTGTTGCCAATCCTCCTCCTCCTTTTTTTTTTTTTTTTTTTTGCTGAGGAAGATTGGCCCGGGGCTAACATCCATGCCCATCTTCCTCTGCTTTATTTGGGATGCTGCCACAGCATGGCAAGTGGTGACAAGTGGTGTGTTGGTCCGTGCTTGAGATCTGAACCACAAACACTGGGCCACTGAAGTGGAGTACTTGAATTTAACTGCTACGCCACCAGGCCAGCCCCTGAAGTAAAATTCTCATGTGAAGTTTTATTATATATGGTCTGTTCACTGTTAATAGACATAAGCATAGAAGAAGCAAGTGACACTGAAATCTACAGTGAAATCTAGGAGTACAATTCAAGGACAGAGGATAATGCATATGATGACAATCTTTAAGATCTATATTCTGATATCTCAGGGCAGTCCTGGTGGTCTAGTGGTTAAGTTCAGTGCTCTCTGCTTTGGTGGCCCAGGTTCAGTTCCTGGGCACAGATAGATCTACACCACTCATCTGTCAGTGGCCATGCTGTCGTGGCGGCTCACATACGAAAAGAGGAAGATTGGCAGCAGATTTTAGCTCAGGGCAAATCTTCCTCAGGAAGAAAAAAATTCTCATATGTCTATTTATTTATCTATAGATGGGAATAGCAGTGTTTATGTTATTAGGATAATGGGGGGACTAGGGCATATAGAGTACCTTGAACCATGCTGGGTGCTTCATTAACAACATAGCACATAGTTTTCAAACCTTAGTATTTGTGGCCTTTGGGCTCGGTCTGTTATTAGCCTGTTTTTCAGTTGTTGGAGGAGGTGGTGGTGAGTGGAGTATGTAAGCTAGAAGCTGCTCCTTTTAGATTTTGAATACTCTGAAAGGTAGGCCCTGGTAGAAGGTAGGACTGTGTTGACTTCTTGATTGCTGCGTTCTCTTTCCTGTAAGTAGCAGTGATACTCCAAACTTGTGTGGCACAGACACTCGCCATGAAGAAAGAAAGGTTTGTGTTTGATCTGAACCCTTCTGTAAAGTGATATTATTTAACTCTGGTACATCGTCATTTCTGTTTAATAGGATTTTTTCCATCTGAAACAAAAATAACAAATGTTCATAATGGAAAATTTGGAAGCTTTAAAAGATGTGAAGAAAAAAATCAACCATAATTCCACTATACAGAGAGAACATTTTTTTGTTTTTTGTTTTTTTTTGTGAGGAAGACCAGCCCTGAGCTAACATCCGTTGCTAATCCTCCTCTTTTTGCTGAGGGAGACTGGCCCTGGGCTAACATCTGTGCCCATCTCCCTCTAGTTTATATGGGACACCACCACGGCACGGCTGACAAGCAGTGCGTCGGCGGGCGCCCGGGATCCAAACCTGCGAACCCCGGGCTGCCAAGCGCAAACTAAACCGCTGCGCCACTGGGCCGGCCGAGAGAACCTTTTTTTTTGAATTCAGCATTTTCCCCTAGGCTTATTTCATTCTCTCTTAATTGCTTTAGTTCCTCCCTAGTATTCTAAGCCATCGGTTGGGTGAAAGGTATTGGAGTTAAAAGGAAGGGTTTTTAGAAGGATTTTTAGGAGATGATAAACTTTCATTTGAATGTTAAGGAAAATGTTTGAATGTTACAGAAAATAACCTCTCAGTTTTTTATTTAACCTCGTTTCAAAGGCAAACACACTTTTTACTATGTTTATTGCATTTTAAGTAAAAATATCTAGCAGTAAAAATATTTAGTTTGGCATGGAGAACATTATTTATATTGATAGTGATCTTTATGTTGCCTTCATTATGAAAAATACTTTTCCTGCAGATAGAATTGGGTTGACAGGTTTTTTACTTTTCTTTCTTTTTTTTTTTTCCACTACTTTGAAGTAGTGAAAAAAGTCTTTTGTCTTCTGGCTCGCATAGTTTTTGACAAGATCTATTGTAATCCTTATTTTTGTTCTTCAGTATGTACGTAATATTTTTTTCTCCCCTCTGGCTACCTTCAGGCTGTTTGATTTTGATGCAGCTAGGCATGTGTGTTTGCTGGTTGGTTTTATATTTATCCTGTTTGGGATTTCTCTAAACTTCTTTAATCTGTGGTTTGATATTTCATTATTTTTGGAAAATTTGTGGCCATTATCTCTTCAAGTTTTTTTTGTGTGTGTGAGGAAGACCAGCCCTGAGCTAACATCCGTTGCCAGTCCTCCTCTTTTTGCTGAGGAAGACTGGCCCTGGGCTAACATCCGTGCCTATCTTCCTCTACTTTATATGGGACACTGCCGTGGCATGGCTGACAAGCAGTGTGTCGGCGGGTGACTGGGATCCGAACCCGCCAACCCCAGGCTGCCAAAGCGCAAACTAAACCGCTGCGCCACCGGGCGGCCCTCTTCGAGTATTTTTTCTGCCCTAGTCTCTCTCCTTTCTCCTCCTGAGACCTCATTTATATGTATGTTAGTGTCCCACAACAGTAGATGCTCATTTTTTTTCCTTCTTTGTTCTTCCTGTGTATTTCAGTTTGGATAATTTCTCTTGATGTGTATTCATGTATCATCAAATTCACTGATTCTTTCATCAGCTGAGTCAGGTCTATTGCTGAGTCTTTTGAAGGAATTCCTTATCTCTGACATTGTATTTTTTATTTCTAGCATTTCCATTTGAGTTTTAGAAATATTTCTCATCTCTTTGATGAAATTACCTATCTGTTCATGTATGTTGTCCACCTTTTTCACTAAGTCCTTTAACATATTAATTATAATAATTAAAAAAAAATCCTTGTCAGATAGTTCTAGCATCTGAGTCATCCCTGAGTCTACTTGTATTGGTCGACTTTTCCTCTTCACTATAGGTGTTTTCTTTTTTGTGGGTGTCTCATATTTTTGATTGTATTGGGCTTTGTGTGTAGAACAACAGTAGAGACTGAGGTAAATAGTATTTATGCTTGGAAATGGGCACACCCCTTCTTCTGTTGGGCCATTAGTGTGGGGTGTTGTATTAAAGTAGTAATAAGTTGAGCTAGGTTGTGGTTTTATTGTTGTTACTGTTATTGTCATTACCTTCAGTGCACCAGAGGCTTCAAAGTCTTGTAGTGGTGGCTAATGTTACCCCGGTGGTAGAATGCTGTTGCTTGCTACTTGGTGTTAGGATTGGTGGAGGCAGTTATCCTGGTCCAACCTCAGTCTTATGCAGACCCTGTCCACCTGGTCCTCATAGATGGCTTTGTCGTTGTTCCCTCTGCTCCTTCCTGTGTCAGCTCATGTTTGCCTTGTATTTGTGGTTGTTCATAGAAAGGTTTTCCTGCCCTTTGCCCAGCATTAGGAGTCTTCTGCTTGGTATATCAGTGTGGGAACCTAGGCCAAGGTGGTTTTCTGCCCCTCTCTACAGGAGTAGAGGGATTTGCTTATCTCCTTATCTTGGCAAAAATAGATGTTTTCCAGTGTCCTGGGAGAGAAAGGGTTTGTTTCCCTTTCTCCAGTGGCCTGACGCCTTTGCTTCATAGGAAAAAAGGATCTGGGGAATCAGGTGGGGCTTTGTGCCTGCTCCCAGCAGTGGCTGATGACCTCCTGCTTTCTGGTACCATTGAGTGGGACTCTGTTTTTTTTTGCCATGATTCCAATCTTTCTCATGCGCACCCTATGGAGGCTTGTAGGAAAGACCTTGCAAGTGAGTGCAGACTCCTGTTGTGTCTGGCGCACCCAGTGGGGAAACTTGTATGCTAACCCACACATAGCTTTTAGGAATTTATTAAACTTAGCAGATTTCCTTTTTTTTTGAATTGAGTAAATTTGATGTGTAACATTGTATAGGTTTAAGGTGTTACAGTGTGTTACTTTGATACATTTACATATTGTATATGATAGCCGGTGTAATGATATTTATCACATTACATAATTAGAGTACAGTATTATTGTCCATATTCATTATACTGTGTGTTAGATTTCTATGGCTTATTTAGTGCTCATTACAATTTTGTACCCTTAAACACCGTCACTCTCAAAGCATATGGAAGGCTTCACGAATTTGTGTGTCATTATTGTGCAGGGGTCATGCTAATTTTCTCTGTATTGTTCCAGTATTAGTATATGTGCTGCTGAAGCAAGCACTGGCAGATTTTCTTTGGACTTGCTGTATTATAATTGCTTCTTTCTCTCATGGTCTGCTATTTGTGTTCTGTCTTTTATTGGAGGGCCTTGTCCCCCTGTGGAATTCGTTTGTTTGGTTTTCTTGCAACTTCAGCAATCTCTACTGAGCGTTAGAAAAGTTGTGGTGTTTTAGATTATCTGGTGTTTTCTTCTTTTAGAGTGCATGCCATGTTCTTTGCAGTTTTCTATATTCTATATTCTGTATTGTAACTAGAAACAGAAATCATTTTAATAGTAATCTTTAGAGTTCATTAATCTGTGCTGAACTTCATTCCAGGAAGGATTCAAGTGGATTACAAAAATACCTGAACTAATACTAGGTGAAAAAGCTAGATAAAGAAATCAAAGCAAAGGGAAAATAAGGACAGGGATTAAAAACAAACAGGTGGAGCATCAGTATATTATATAGAAATGAATGCTAAAGACCCTGGATGGTTCTTGGATGTGGGTTGCACATTCCGATATGATCTTCATCATGACCAAAGCAAAGTTACATAATTGACAATGCTCAAACTTTTTTTTTTTTTTTGCCAAGGAAGATTCGCCCTGAGCTAACATCTGTGCCTATCTTCCTCTATTTTTTAGTATGTGAGCTGCCAGCACAGCATGGCCTCTAACAGAGCGGTGTAGGTGGGCACGTGGGAACCCAAGCTGGGCCGCCAAAGAGGAGCGCACTAAACTTAACCACTAGGCCACCAGGGATGGCCTTCAAACTTTCTTTTTTGCTTTAAATTTTCATTTTTACTGATGTCTTAATAGTTTGTAACATTGTGGGGTATTAGCTGTACACTATTTATTGTCCGTCACCATGTGGATGCATCCCTTTAACCCTTGTGCCCACCCCTACCCCCCTTCCCCTTGGTAACCACCAACCAGTTCTCCCTGTCCGTGTGTTCGTTTATATTCCACATATGAGTGAAATCATGCGGTGTCTGTCCTTCTCTCTCTGGCTTGTTTCACTTAACATAATACTCTCTAGGTCCATCCATGTTGCAAATGGGACAATTCTGTCTTTTCTTATGGCTGAGTAGTATTCCATTGTATGTATATACCACATCTTCTTTATCCAATCATCAGTCGAGGGACACTTGGGTTGCGTCCACTTCTTGGCTATTGTGAATAATGCTGCAGTGAACATAGGGTTGCATAAGATCCTCTTGGGATGGTTGATTTCATGTCCATTGGGTAGAAGCCCAAGCGTGGGATTGCTGGATCATAAGATATTTCTACTTTTAATTTTTTGAGGACTCTCCATACTGTTTTCCATAGAGGCTGCACCAGTTTGCATTCCCACCAGCAGTGAATGAGGGTTCCCGTTTCTCCACAACCTCTCCAGCATTTG
Source organism: Tapirus indicus (assembly GCA_031878705.1). Taxonomy (NCBI): domain Eukaryota; kingdom Metazoa; phylum Chordata; class Mammalia; order Perissodactyla; family Tapiridae; genus Tapirus; species Tapirus indicus. The sequence continues at coordinate 100,393,640 of CM062924.1, read as the reverse complement.
TTGTTTTTTGTCTTGGTGATTATAGTCATTCTGACAGATATAAGGTGGTATCTTAGTGTAGTTTTGATTTGCACTTCCCTGATGATGAGTGATGTTGAACATCTTTTCATGTGTCTGTTGGCCATCTGTATCCCTTCCTTGGAAAAATGTCTGTTCATATCCTCTGCCCATTTTTTGATTGGGTTGTTTGTTTTTTTGTTGCTCAGTTGTATGAGTTCTTTATATATTATGGAGATTAATCCCTTGTTGGATAAACGATTTGCAAATATTGTCTCCCAGCTGGTGGGTTGTTTATTCATTTTGATCCTGGTTTCATTTGCCTTGTAGAAGCTCTTTAGTCTGATGAGGTCCCACTTGTTTATTTTTTCTTTTGTTTCGCTTGTCCGAGTAGACATGGAATCTGAAAGGATCCCTTTATGTCCAATGTCAATTAGTGTACTGCCTATATTTTCTTCCAGGAGTTTTATAGTTTCAGGTCTCACTTTCAGGTCTTTGATCCATTTTGAATTGATGTTTGTATATGGCGATAGGAGTTGGTCTACTTTCATTCTTTTGCATGTTGCTGTCCAATTTTCCCAGCACCATTTATTGAAGAGACTTCCCTCTCTCCATTGTATGTTCTTTGCTCCTTTGTCGAAGATTAGCTGTCCATAGGTGTGTGGTTTTATTTCTGGGCTTTCAATTCTGTTCCATTGATCTGTGTGTCTATTCTTATACCAGTACCATGCTGTTTTGATTACTGTAGCTTTATAGTATATTTTGAAATCAGGGATTGTGATGCCTCCAGCTTTGTTCTTTTTTTTCAGAATTGCTTTAGCTATTCGGGGTTTTTTGTTGCCCCATACGAATTTCAGTATTTTATGTTCTATTTCCGTGAAATAGAACATTGGGATTCTGATTGGGATTGCATTGAATCTGTAGATTGCTTTAGGTAGAATGGACATTTTAACTATATTTATTCTTCCAATCCATGTGCATGGAATATTTTTCCATTTCTTTATGTCTTCCTCGATTTCTTTCAATAGTGTCTTATAGTTTTCATTGTAGAGGTCTTTTACCTCCTTGGTTAAATTTATTCCCAGATATTTTATTCTTTTTGTTGCAATTGTAAATGGGATTGTCTTTTTGCGTTCTCTCTGTTTTTTCATCGTTAGTGTATAGAAATGCAATTGATTTTTGTAAGTTGATTTTATACCCTGCCACTTCACTGTAGTTGTTGATTGTTTCTAGTAGTTTTCCGATGGAATTTTTTGGGTTTTCTATGTATAGGATCATGTCGTCTGCAAATAGTGAGAGTTTCACTTCGTCATTGCCTATTTGGAGTCCTTTTATTCCTTTTTCTTGTCTAATTGCTCTGGCCAGAACTTCCAGTACTATGTTGAATAAGAGCGGTGAGAGTGGGCACCCTTGTCTTGTTCCTGTCCTCAAAGGAATGGCTTTCAGTTTTTCCCCGTTGAGTAGGATGTTTGCTGTAGGTTTGTCATATATGGCCCTTATTATGTTGAGGTACTTTCCTTCTATACCCATTTTGTTGAGAGTTTTTATCATAAATGGATGCTGGATCTTGTCAAATGCCTTCTCTGCATCGATTGAGATGATCATGTGGTTTTTATTCTTCATTTTGTTAATGTGGTGTATCACGTTGATGGATTTGCGGATGTTGAACCATCCCTGTGTCCCTGGTATAAATCCCACTTGATCGTGGTGTATGATCTTTTTGATGTATTGCTGTATTCGGTTTGCCAATATTTTGTTGAGGATTTTTGCGTCTATGTTCATCAGCGATATTGGCCTGTAGTTTTCCTTCTTTGTATTGTCCTTGTCTGGCTTTGGTATCAGCATGATGTCGGCCTCATAGAATGTGTTCGGAAGTATTCCATCTTCCTCTTATTTTCTGGAATAGTTTGAGAAGGATAGGTGCTACATCTTCTTTGAACGTTTGATAAAATTCTCCAGGGAAGCCATCTGGTCCTGGGCTTTTATTTTTTGGGAGGTTTTTGATTACTGTTTCAATCTCTTTACTTGTGATTGGTCTGTTCAGATTCTCTATTTCTTCTTGATTCAGTTTTGGGAGGTTGTACGCGTCCAAGAATTTGTCCATTTCCTCTAGGTTGTCCAATTTGTTGGCGTAAAGTTTTTCATAGTATTCCCTAATAATCCCTTGTATTTCTGTGCTGTCTGTTGTAATTTCTCCTCTTTCATTTCTAATTTTATTTATTTGAGTCTTCTCCCTTTTTTTCTTAGTGAGTCTGGCTAAGGGTTTGTCAATTTTATTTATCTTCTCAAAGAACCAGCCCTTTGTTTCATTGATCCTTTCTACTGTTTTTTTGGTTTCAATTTCATTTATTTCTGCTCTGATTTTTATTATTTCCCTCCTTCTGCTGATTCGGGGCTTTGTCTGTTCTTCTTTTTCCAACTCTGTTAGGTGCAATTTAAGGTTATTTATTTGGGAATTTTCTTGTTTGTTAAGGTGAGCTTGTATTGCTATGAATTTCCCTCTCAGGACCACTTTTGCTGCATCCCATATGAGTTGGTATGGTGTATTTTCCTTTTCGTTTGTCTCCAGATAGCTTTTGATTTCTCCTTTAATTTCATCACCGACCCATTGGTTGTTCAGTAGCATGTTGTTTAAGTCTCCACATCTTTGTCCCTTTCCTAGTTTTTTCCTTGCAGTTGATTTCTAGTTTCACAGCGTTATGATCAGAAAAGATGCTTGTAATGATTTCAATCTTCTTAAATTTATAGAGGTTTGCCTTGTTTCCTAATATATGGTCTATCCTTGAGAATGTTCCATGTGCACTTGAGAAGAATGTGTACTCTGCTTTTTTTGGGTGGAGTGCTCTGTATATATCTATTAAATCCATTGCGTCTAGTTTCTCGTTTAAGTCCATTATTTCCTTATTGACTTTTTGCCTGGATGATCTATCTATTGATGTAAGGGGGGTATTAAGATCCCCTACTATTATTGTGTTATTGTTAATATCTCCTTTAAGGTTTTTTAGCAGTTGTTTTATGTACTTTGGTGCTCCTGTGTTGGGTGCATAGATATTTATAATTGTTATGTCTTCTTGGTCAAGTGTCCCTTTTATCATTATATATTGCCCTTCTTTGTCTCTCATTACCTTTTTTATCTTGAAGTCTACTTTGTCCGATATAAGTATGGCAACTCCTGGTTTCTTTTGTTTGCCATTAGCTTGGAGTATTGTTTTCCATCCATTTATTTTGAGTCTGTGTTTGTCTTTAGAGCTGAGATGTGTTTCCTGGAGGCAGCAAATTCTTGGATCTTGTTTTTTAATCCATCCCGCCACTGTATGTCTTTTGATTGGAGAATTCAATCCGTTTACATTTAGAGTGATTATTGATATATGAGGGTTTAATGTTGCTATTTTGTTGTTCATTTTCTGGTTCTTTTGCATTTTCTTCGTTTCTTGTCTTGTTTTGGACTGCCAGTTCTGTTTGTTATTTGTGCATGATGATTCTCTTAGTTTTCTCTTTATTTGTCATATGTGGTTCTCTTCTGGTTACTTGTTTTGTAGTTACCGTGAGGGTTATATAAAAGATCTCCTGGATAAGATAGTACATTTTCAGATGCCTCTTGTTTCATTAGACTGAGTCGATTTGATCCCTTTCCTCTTCCCCTCCTTATTTGTTGTTGTCGCTACTTATTCCATCTTGTATCATGAGTGTGTGTTTAGAGTGATGAGCTTGAATTAATTTTTGATGTTTTCCAAGTATAGTTTTTTCTGGTTTGGTCTCCTTGCTTTTCTCCTTGCTCAAACCTTTGTATCCCCTTTCTCTTTTGTTTTTTTTCAGGCCTAATGGCCTTCTTGAGCGTTTCTTGTATTGCGGGTCTTGTGGTGATGAACTCTCTTAGCTTTTCCTTATCAGGGAGAGTTATTATGTCTCCTTCACATTTGAAGGATATTTTTGCTGGATAAAGTATTCTTGGCTGAAGGCTTTTTTGTCTTTCATGATTTTGAATATATCATTCCAGTCTCTCCTTGACTGTAGAGTTTCTGTCGAGAAATCAGCTGAGAGCCTGATGGGGTTTCCTTTGTATGTTATTTTGTTTTTTTAGTTAGGTGCTGTTAATATTGTTTCCTTGTCACTGAGTCTTGTTAACTTAGCTATTATGTGGTGTGACATTTGTCTATTCCTGTTTATATATTTAGGTGATCTGTTGATTTCATTCAGTCTTATTTCCATCTCATTCCCTAGGTTAGGGAAGTTCTCAGCTGTTATTTCTTTGAACAAACTCTCTGCTCCTTTTTCTCTTTCTTCTCCTTATGGAATACCTATTATCCTTATGTTGCTTTTCCTCATTGAGTCTGACATTTCTTGAATAATTTCTTCATTTCCTTTTAGTCTTAGCTCTCTCTCCTCCTCTATTTGGAGCATTTCTGTGTGGCTATTCTCGATAATGCTAGTTCTTTCCTACATATTGTCAGTTCTGCTCTTTAAAGACTCCAGGTTTTCCATTCTCTCATCCATTGTGTTTTTCATCTCCAATAATTCTCGTTGGTTTTTCTTTATGGTTTCAATCTCTTTTGTGACGAAATCCCTGAATTCGTTGATTTGTTTCTATGTGTTCTCTTGTATTTCATTGAGTTTGTTTATGATAGCTATTTTGAATCCTTGTCGTTCAGGTTATAGAGTTCTGTGCCTTCAGGGTTGGTTTCTGGGTTTTTTTCATTTTCCTCTTGGTCTGTAGACATAAGATACCGTTGCATAGATCCCGCGGATTTACCTATGCCTTTCTTCATCTTGAAGATGGTCCTGCAGTTTCCACTTGCTGCCACTGGATGGAGGTCATGAGTGCTGTGCTCTGAGCCTGCTGCAGTCCCTGGAGGGATTGTGTTGAAGTGCAGGGCATGTGGGGGGATGGGTTATCTCTTTCTTCTGCTTGACCTGGGGGTTTCCTTTCTGGCTCTCTTGGGGCATTTACCACACCCCCGAAACAGTCCCTTGTTGCTTCCCGGTGGATATCTCTCAGCACTCTTCGAGAGCACCTGGAGGGCGATAGTTTTCCTTGCAGAGGGCTGCCCCTCCCCCCTCTCTCTCTTCAGGGCGTGCTGTCTTGGCCGATCATTGGGGAGGGGGAGTAAAACTCCTTACCTCTCTTCACGTCCTTTGGGGCTTCCGTGCCTCTACCGTCTTAGAAGTACTTTGCAGTGGTACTTTGCAGTGTTTGACCTCTGTTGGTATGCGAATGATGTTTTTGTTGTGTCTTAGGGGGCAGAGATTCCAAGAGGGACTCTCACTCCGCCATGATGCTGATGTCACTCTCTCATGGGTGCCTTTTAAATGTAGGAAGAAATATTTTTTACTTTTATTGGCAGATCTGGTGGAGTGAATTGTGTAGTGTGTAAGACGTCTATTTTTAGTATAGATATTTGCTTTCTTCATAGTACTGTTTCTTTCTTTAGTGTATTTTATGTGCTTTTCTCACATTCTCTGCTGGAGGAGCTGAATAATTTCATGACTATTAGTGCCTGATGGTGCAAGCTATAGATGCTAGCTGTAATGTAAATGGTTTATGAGATAGTTACTGTTTGAATCTCAGAGTTCTCAAAACAAGACATTAACGTATTATTGCTCGCAAGCCAGGAAGGCCTTATGCATAGGTGGGGCCTTATGCATTCGTTTCTTTGTTCTGCAAACATATATTGCATATATGGTATGTACCGGGCATTGTATTAAGAGCCAAGGACAGAGCAGTGAAGAAACACAGGCCCTGTTTTCTCAAAACCTATATTTTAGCATGGGTAGAAAGATAGTACATAATATGTAAAGTCACATGGTGATAAGTGCTGTGCAGAAAATAATGCAGGATATGGAGAAGTTGGAGAGAGTTGTTACTTTACATATGGTGTTCAAGGAAATCTTCCTTTTAAAGGGGAGATTTAAACAGATGAAGGAAATGGAGTTTTAAGTCGTGGGATATCTGTATATCTGTAGATAGAGTGTCTTAGGCAGAGGAAACGCTACGTGCAAGATCTCTGAAGCTGTCTCATGTACACACATTTGAGGCAGCTAAAGGAGGCTAGTGTAGTTCAAGATGAGGAAGTTAGGGGCAAGTTCATGTGGGCCCTTATAGGAAATGGTCAGGATTTTGGATTTTATTCTGAGATGGAAGGCCATTGAAGGGTTTAGAGCAGAGAAATCATACTTATATAGCTTTTGTTTTGTAGGAATTACTCTGATTTTACATATACTTACCACCTAGCTTCTGTAATTAACATCTTACTATTTTGCTTTATCATATATTGTTCTGCCTGTAGTTACCAGGAAGACCCTGTTTTCTTTCAAAATACTTGTTCAGTTTCCTAGACAGTATCTTAAATTGTACTTTTAGAACATTTTTCTTTGAGTTTAAGGAAGCTATTCCTGTGATAAAATAGGAATACTTCCAGAAGTCTCTAAAACTATTTTTGGTCATTTATTTATTAAGGTATATTAATTGTGATTGAGATTCATTCTTGTGCTATTTTAAGTGATGCTAAAGATACTTGATGCTTATGAAGGAAGGAGGGGGAATGCCACTAAGTGGGGCAGAGTAGATTAGAATACAGAAGTGAGAGTTTCAAGGGCAAACTCAACTGCTTCATCAGTTGTCCTAGAGCCATTTTTGTTAATGTGTTAACTTTGATACCTGTTGCCTTTGTTTCCCTTATCTTGACATAACGTTTGTTTATTTAAGTCTCTTCAGCTTCAGAATCAATACTTCATATAAATGCAGTGTAGAATTTTGGTTAAGACTGTGGGCTCTGGAGTCAGGATACTTAGATTTGAATCCCAGCCTTGGGAAAGTTTTTTTTTTTTTTTTTGCTTTTTCTATGCCTCAGTTGCCTCATCCTGAAATGGTGGTAATATTAGAACTTTCCTCCTAGATTTGTTGTAAATGAATTAATGTGCATAGAACAGGACCTGGCATAGTAAGTGCATAGTAATGTTAGATATTCTTAATATGTGGAATTGTAACCATAAGGTTTTCTTTTTAAGAGCCCTTTGTCATTGACAAAGTGAGGTCAGTGTTTGAACAGTTTCAATAGTGTTTAAATACCGTCTCTAGGACTTCTTTAGTAAATATAATTGGATTAGTTTTTCAAGCACAAGTTATCTCTGTGTACTCAATATCAGACCAATTGCAGGGAGATACTAACACTTAGAATTTTAGTGGTCACTAGTTTATTTCAAAATAGAAAAATTAACCAGGCATATCTTGATCTTCTGGAAGTTAGCACATTCCATCAAAATCTCTCAACTGTTGACAGAATTCACTGTGAAACAAAAATGTAATAGGCTAATGGAGCATCTTAGTTAAAACTCCTGCTTTAGTTTTATCATATTAAACTGATGTTAGGAAATTACTCAGATGTGTTAACATGTTATATACTATTCTATATTAATGTTAGAGCTTTGATACCGTTAAATAAACTTTAAGTTAGTTAAAGCTGTAATTATCAGAAATTTGTTCTCCAGGCATGAACTGTCATGTTATCCTGTTTAATGCTAAGGTTGACCATATTATTTATTATACTGTCTAATTGTGTCTTCTCTTTTAAAAGGCTTTTCTTTATAGCTCATAAGCTCCATATACGTAAGCCAGATTTGATCTTTTACATAGTAGCATTATAGTGGGTACACAGTTGTTGAGAAATCAGTGGCTTTAAGTGGTTATATAATTAAATTTCTTGCACCCCATTCATATTTGCAGTAGCTGATATTGCCTGTGTATGTATTTTGGTATTGTGTGTCACTTTGTACATGGACTTGTGGAACTTGTTTCTTAACCTGGATGAGTTGAAACAGTTAATTGCTATGCAGATAATTTTAGATCTGCTTGGTATTGAAGGACAAAAGCTGCAGTAACAGAAAATCATGACTGAAATATCCTCTCCTCTTTTTTTGGTTAGCGATCGAGAAAAGGAGCTCCTTAGTGCATGTTTTTGCCAAAATGAAGGTCTTTAGTTCAACCAGTTTAAAATGGTTAGTCTTAATGTGATTCACAGAAGTATGCTATTTAAGAGTACACTTTGTTGGCAGGCCAAAATGAATGTCATTTTATGCTTCCTTTAAGAAGGACAGTATAGAAAAATTTAAAAGCCGACAGTTCATCGAGATTTTAATCAATCTTGAGTATGACAACTTGAGATGCTTTCAAAATTCTGAAGAATCTGTTCCTACTGGAGGCAGTCAAGCCTTCCTCTTTATACATGCCTCAGTGAGTTGGCCTTCTAAAGAAGCAAAATAAAGCCTGCCTTTTAAATTTCCATAGTAGAGTATCAGATTTGCTGGCTTTCTGGGGTTCGAAGCCAGTAGTGCCCATATAACAAGCAATAGCACACGTTTACTACAGGTTCTTGGATAGCAGTTTCACTGTGTGCCAAATGAAATACATTTGTTGAAAGCTCTGTAAGACACCTTGAGTTTGAGGATGATATATAATATTTGAATATTTGAGGAGGAGAATATATTTCCAGTCCTTGAATTGATCCCTAGACCATCTCAGAAATGCCTTCACTGTATTGTCATTTAATGCATGCTCTTTGTCATCAGTGGAATTATATACCATTGAATAGTATTTCTGTATTTTTCATGGGACCTTTCTGGCAGAAATTTGCTTGATTATAATCTAGGAAAGAAGCTTTTTTTTGCAGATAACTTTGTTTTCTGCTGTTTAAAGTAAAAAATTGTCCAATGTAATTTAAGTCTCCCTCCCTCTTTATACTTTAGTGCCAATAAGTTTTAAGGCAGATTTTTGGCGCAAATGCTCTGATCTACTTCAGCGTAGGTACTAAAGGCATCAATTCCTTCCTTTTTTATTGACTTCTTTTTTTTTCCCTTAAGTGTCTTTTCTTGCATTATTTAAGTCCACCAGTGTTTCAGAGTCATTGTGGACTAGGGCAGATAAAAAGAATTGCAGCACATCCTTTGAGACTAGATAGATGTCTTGCAACCTGCATATATTTTGATAATTTTACCATTAAGAGAGAATGAGGAGGATCGTGAAGCCATCTTATAAGAGCAAAAGCCTGGCCATCAAATGGAACAGCAGTTTCTAGAGAATTTTATTTTTAATTGGGTTTGGGTTATATTAACTTTTACATTTACATTCACATTTCCTAGTGTGCAGTTTTGCCTTCATACACGATTTTGGCTTATAAATGTCTAGCCTCCAGAATCATCATGATTCATCTCTTGCCTGAGTCTGAATCAGTAGTTACTTGAAACTCAACATTGCTACTAGTGTAAGTGCAGTTGCACATCATTCATATCTGTAATGCAAACTGGCAGATTAAGCCCCCAACTGATATGTTAAATGCACTGGAATGAAGTTTTTCACACATTTAAATTGTTTTATTTTCTTACATAAAAGTGCTCAATATTATGGCCTGGACTGTAGTAATTGAATCACAGCTGAAGTTGAATTAGCCCAAACTGAAAAAATCTATTGTTTGACCTGGTAGGAAATTTGTTCTGTATCTATGTGCTAATTGCTGAAAGTGTTGAAACATTAGGTGTGTGAAAGCATACTAAATAATGAGATGTTTATTTAAAAAGCAGCATGTTTAACTTTGTAACCCATTTTCCAACTAATTTATGACATTCACAAAACATGTCATTCTCCTTTCACCTTGTACTTCATAACTGATAATAAATCAACAGGAAAATAAGTTACATGGTTTCAATTAGTCATTTAGGTTTTTTGGTTTCCCAGTATATGGGAGGATAGAAATTTTTTGGCCTCTTAAAAATGTTTACATGATTTTGTTTTTATTAAGTAATTACAACTTATTCTTTGGTATAAAGGAGTTCTCATATAAAATAGTAGAAGAGGTACTGTATTAAGAGCTTATCTAAACTCCTTTATCCTTTCAAATTGAGATATAGCTTTGTTTAAGCTTCTCTCCTGTCTTTAAATTCATTGTTTATAAATACATGAATTCATTACAGGGGGGAGATAGAGGATGGTGGCCATATGGATGGCCAGTGGAACTGGAGCTCAGGACCTGGGTTGAATTTTTGCTCAAACCCTCACTAGCTTTGTGACCTTGGGAAAGCCACCTAACCTCTGTTCCTTAGCTTCCTAATCTGTAAAATGGGTTTAATAAGAGCACCTATTTCACAAGGTTGTTTTGAATTTTAAATGACAAGTGCATGTATATGCTTAGCGTGGAGCCCAGGGAGTGCTCGACAGTACCTGCAATTATTGTTGTGTTTAATTTTATCATTCTTTCCCAACGCCCTGCCAGTGCTGGGAGTCTCTTTTCTCCAAAGCTGCACCTCTCTATCTCCTTATCTTCAGCATCTCCTTTTATCCCACGAGCAGACTGAGGTGGAGCAATTAGCCGTTGGTTTTTAGAGCGTAGCTACGTGTTCTTATTGAGCTTCAAACTGTAGAATCTGAAACTTTTCCCTCTTATTTTATGCTACTCACCTAATTCTTAGCTGGGGCAGTGAAGTAGGACTTTGAAGTGGTGGAGTAGTTATCAGTGATCACTTAGAAATATCTAGAAGATCCCTGGGGTATCCAACTAGAACACACCTAATGTTACTCATCTGTGTGACAGATTAGAGGATGGACCTAATAGTTTGTAAATTCTACTTAGGTTATTGTGTCTTCTCTCTTATATATGGGGGAAGTGAAATAAGATTATTTTAAGGTAAACAAAACTTAAATATATACATTATCTTATTTAGCTATTTTGTGTATGTATAGTCAGTAAATACAGTTGATCTTAGAAAAGGGAAACTTGAAGATACGAGTGGTTCTAAAATACTTTGTCAGAGAGGAAGGATTTAAACTTGGTCTTGAGGAATGGTTAGGATTTGGTTGAGTATGGAGGAGCCTAGGTGATGAGGGTGAGGCAAAGATTTAGAAGAGAAAATGAATATGATATATTTAGAGAGCACCGAAGGAAAAACAATGAACCCTCCCCCTAAAGCTAACATTTGTTTAGCACTGACTCTATGCCAGCTACTGTGTAAGGGATTAACTCATTTAATCTTTACAGCAACTCTGTTATACATATGAGGTTTAGAAACTTGGCCAGGGTGGCCAAGTGGTGGAGCCATAATGCTGCCTCCTAATTTTGTTACAATGGAAGAATTGTATTTGTGCATAGATGAAGTTTGTCTGTTGCTGTGTAACAAACCACCCTCAAACAATTGTAAGTGAACGTCACAGTAAATTCTCACATACTGAAATCAGCGGTATGGAATATCAAGTGACAGCGTATTACCAGAACCACAGAAGACCCCTAGGTTCCCTTCCAGTCAGTATCTGCTCCCGCTGACTTACTGCTAACAACATAGATTATTTTTGTCAGTTTTTGAACTTTCTATGAATGTAATCACACAGAATTTTCTTTTTTGTGTCTGGTTTCTTTTACTCAGCATTGTTTATGAGAGTCATACCAGTTGTATGTAGTTGTAGTTCATTCATTCTCATTGCTATAAGGGTTTCTTTTTTTTAAAAAAGTTGATTTAATTAAAGCTTTTAAAAAACAAAGTTTGAAAGTTTTGTAGCATAATAGAAATACAGATGGAGTTAAACTTTTTTTTTAAAGAAAGAGGCATTGAAAGAGTTTATGTATAAGGTTCTAAGCTTATATAATTAAAAAATAATTCATGGATGCTAAAGAAAATACTATTTTAAAGGGCAAGTTATTTTTCTGAGCTTATTGTTGACATAATCTGAAATGTCAAATTCCAGTCATATAAGTGTGGTCAATATCTGTTCAAAATGAGTAAGTTTTTTCCATTTTTCCCTTTAAAAACAAGCAATAAAGAATCTTATGAAAATGGAAGATAAAGAACTTTTTGAAGTGGTACAGGGGAATAAGTAGGTTCAGTGATGATTTGAGTTAAGGTGGAAAATCTTGGAGTGAAGATTTAAGTTAACTTTATCCTAAGCCAGACAAAGAATACTGAAATGGTCATTGTATGTATGTTATGAGTCAGTGGTTCTCAACTAGCTTGCTCTAGGTTCCACAGAACTGCCTATTTAACAGTGTCTTTTTTCTTTTTTACCACAGGTGTTTGTGGGTGCTGCCAAACTTTAGAGTAATGGGGTTGATGGCTTTGGTGATCTTTGCTAAAAAATGAGAAATGAAAGTAAACATAGATGGAAGTATACACACCTTAATTTATTATTTTTAAAATGTGTGTGGCTGGGAAATCAATGGTAGAGAGCACAGTAAAGGAAAGGAAACTGCAGTATCTCCTCCTCTGATTTCTACATTAAGACATTTTACATATACTTCAAGCTTTTAGTTTCCTCTCTATAGTTCTTCCTCTATTTCTTACCAGTGCAGATAATTTCACTGACAGCTGAGAAGAGCAAAGCAATGGGAATGTAAGATGAGGAAGTGTGTCCTTATTCCACTTCCTAGTTCTTTATGAAAATATTTCTGTTTGTATCTTCACTTAACTTCCTTTGGAAGTTGTCCTTTCTTTTATAGACAGATACCCCTGTCATCTCGTTTTGGTCCTATTTCTATTCCATCTTACATCTCTCAAGTTTCCTGCTCCGTTATTTACCCTGGCCTTCCTCTCTTTCTTGACTTTGCTGCTGAATCCTTCCCTTGTGCCCATAACTTGTTCACAGCTTTTCTATACTAATGGTACCTTTCTTGAACTGCTGCTATTTGAGCCATTATTTCAGTGTTTTTGTTTGTTTTGTTGTTTTGTTTTGCTTTTTTTGTGGGGGGGGGTGAGCAAGATTAGCCCCGAGCTAACATCTGTGCCCATCTTCCTCTACTTTTAATGTGGGATGTCTGTCACAGCCTGGCTTGATAAGCGGTGTGTAGGTCCGTGCCTGGGATCCAAACCTGTGAATCCCGGGCCGCTGAAGCAGAGCGTGTGAACTTAACCACTATGCCACCAGGCCGGCCCCTTGTTTTGCTTTTTTAACTACAGATTTGCTGAGATTGTTCTCTACTTGTTTCCACATTCCTCATTACCCATTCAAATACCTTAACTCTGTACCATTTGGCTTCTGCTCTTGTTCGGCTTTAGTTGTTCTTAACCTTGGCTTCACATTGAAATTAATTGGAAAGAGTTGAAAACTTGAATATCAGTTCCAGATTTAGTTCTGAAGTGCAGCCTGAGCATTGGGATTTTTAAAAGCTCTTTAAGTGATTCTGATGTGTAGCCAAGGTTGAGACGCAATACCTTGATTGAAATCACTAGCCATCAAATTGATTCCCTTATCAAGTCAATTCTTAGAGCCTGAATGAGTATATTCCTAGGACTGGCCCTATTGGGAAGAAGCCTTCTGTACTACTCTTTAGTTGCAGGTGAGAGCAGAGTTAATGATTTGAAGGTCTTTTGACGCCAGTGGTCCTTCTCTTGCATTCTCTGTATTACACTGGGTAGCTGGCTAGATAAATGTCTGTTCTGTTGACCCAGCTGTCCTCAGGTACAAGTCCGAAGGTCTTGGGCTGGAGGGAGTAGGAAGCCCATCATGTTTTTGGGCACAAACTGAATTCTTCAGTATAGTTTTTATCAGTAGTAAAGCTAACATTTTTATTCCTTTCTGACATCTCTTTCTCTCTTGCTTAGACCTTTGAAGGGATAGGAGTATGATTACATTGGTTCTCTCAAATTCTGACACGTGCTGCTGCTTCATTTTTTATCCTCTCTGGGTTGAACAGAGACAATCACCAGCAGAACTTGGGACACTTAAAGCCTAGGACAGGGCTTGTCTTGCAGAGCTTACTGCTTAGATGAGAGGAAACAAAAACAGCCTATACATGCACAGTGACAGTTTCCGATCCACTAATGTGAAAAAATGGCAGCAGTGTCCCTTCTATGGGCTAAGACAACGCTGGGAGGGGAAGAGAGCATGATCGCCAGTATAGTTTCTCAGATTTGATCTTCGGTTCATGTTTTCTTCCTTATACTTCTCCAAGATTTCATCTACTCCTATAACTTTAAACCTTATCTCTAAGATGACAACAAATCCGTACTGTTTCTTCACCTGTATCTTTGTCTGATTGCCTGCTTTCTTTTCTCTTGGAACATTCTGCAGCTACCTTAGACTCAGTAAAGAGAGAGTGTTCAGTCATAAGCATCAGTGAAACCTGGGTTATAATCTTGACTTTGCCATTGACTTCATTTGTGGCCTTATTTGGTGACTTTCCTGAGATTCACTTTTCTCATCTGTGGAGGAACGTGGTGGAATTGGAGTTCTTTCTAGCTCTGACATCCTGTGACTTTCTGATCTTGTATGGACCTTTTGTGTACTTGCACCACCCATGCCAGTCACAATATGTAGTCATAGAATATTCCAGGTACATTCTTGTCCCTGTGTTTGTGTTTCCCTTACTTAGAATGCCTCTTGGTCTTTTCTCAGTCTTAACCTTCCTCTATAATCCATTTCAATCCTTTCTTCTTGTGGGATGGTTCATGATCATCCCAGTCCATAAATATTTCTGTTTTCTGAATTCTTAGAGAGTCATTGATGTCACTGATTGGCATTCCTCAAAAGCTTCTTGAATGGTTGTTATACACACATATATGTTATACACATTATTTTGTGTATAATTTGTGTATTTTGTGTATGTGTATAACAAATAATGTTATACACATTATTTAACCAGATTGTAAGCTTTTTGAGGATAAGACTGTGTTTTGTGGTATAATGCCCTGTACAGATGGGCATTTAATAATTCCCTTTCACCTTTTGTATCCTAATTACCTATTATATGCTTTGCCCGTAATAGGCATTCACTATTAAGCCCTTACAGATTACTTTGTTGTCACTTTTGCTAATAATTAGAATAGATACCTATCACATTTCAACATGAGATTGAGATTTGATAGCCTCTAAATGGAAAAACCTCTATTTTTTCCCTCAAAATGTAATTAATGTGAATATTTTGCTTGCAGATTACTTTGTGACTCTGTTCACGTCATTTACTTACAAAAATATCTGCACCCTCTTCTTTTTAAACTTTTGTTTTACAATTTTTGATTTGTTCAGTAATTGGGTATATGAAGATTAAAGTCATAGGGTGAAAATGACATTTACTGAGATATTGACATACTGTTAACTGGTTTTATGTAAGCTCCAAGAGGCTGGGGACTTTGTGTTGTTAATCCCTCTATCTCCTGTTCCTACAAATAATGTCTGGTGTGAAGTAGGCTCCTTAATAGATGTTTGTTGAATGATTGAGTGAATGAATAAGTCTTACAGAACTGAAGGTATTTATGCTCATTTTTGTAGCTCTTCATTGCATTTGAGCTTTATGTAAGCTGAAGAATGTTTTATTGTATCTGTTTCTCATTGCTTGATGTGGGAAGACCAAATGAGTATTGGATTTTGACCCACAGAAGCCAAAATTAGGCTTGTGTCATCTTTTCTGATGGTGTGATGGATGGGACTGAAGGTCAGCTGGGTAGGCTGGGGTGGTGATTCCAATGGGGTTGTCAGTTAAAGAGGATTGGCAAACAGCAGGATTGAAGGGATAGGGCCAAAAGGGAGGTGGGAGGAGGTAATGTCATGGAACTAGGAAATCTGAGAGCATATAGTAGAGTGGGCAGGTGGCAGCTGGTCTGAAGGGGCTTTGATGAGGTGTGGATAACCTGCAGTGACTTTTTTCTGGGCTTCATAACAGACTTGAATGATCAGGTCAGGATCTGTCAAAGGAGTAACATTTTCTCTTTTTACATTAGAGCCACACAGTTAGAGTACACCACCAAGAAGGAAACACTAATGAAGAGGAATATGTCTCTGTTTATTTTGACCCTAATCTTAGAATTGTGTTTTAGAATTCATCTCAACAGTCTTTTGAACTTTGAAGTTTAATTTTTTTCTTCTAGCTACACATAAACTCCCCTGAGAAACAAAATAATTCTTCTGTATGGTTTTTATATCTTTTTTTAAAAGGGAATTCCAGTCTTTGCCAAGTTTTGGATATCGTTTGTATGAAAGGATGATTATAGTTTATTCTTCTAGTTTTGGTAGAAATTTTCTTTTGATTTGATAGGCTTTTGATGATGCTCTTTGCCTTTAGGAAGTTATTCCTGGACTGCTGCATGCTAGGGATTGTAGTCTTGAAGATGTACAAATGATGATCAATCACTTAAAAGTCAGCATGGTACTTTGGACTAATGATAACCTGAATAGGGCCAAAGTTAGTTCAGACCATTATTAAGGAAATTCCATATTCTTTCAGTTTTATTAGCTATACAGAATTGAAATCAAACAGTTAATTCTTAGGACTGGAAGGAAATACACTAACTTGTTAGTAGCAATTATCACTGGTTTGTGGTTGAATGATTTTTAATTTCTTCTACATAGTCTTATATTTTAAAAATTTCTACAAGTGTATATATTTTGTAATGAAGTTATTTTTGAAATATTGTAATGAATACTAGCAAAATACATGATTTAATAAGTAAAAGGTAGTAGTGATTTTATGTACACTATGTTAACTTTTTAAGAAAATGCATACATAGGAGAAAAGACTGGAGGAAAGTAGATAAAAATGCTAGGAGTGGCCGAGGGAGATAGAATTGTGGATAGTTTCTATATTATCTATTTTACCAAGTTTTGGTAATATGCTTATAATATGAAAATTATAAAAGAATCAGTGGTTTAGTTGACAAAATGGACACAATTCAAGAAGCTTAATTAAATGTCACAATTTAAGCTACTGTAGTGGATCTTTCCCATTTTCTCTCTCGTTGTAAAACATAGATAATGTATAGGTTAAGGGAGTAGAAGTTAAGATTGATTGCTGCTGCTTCATTGGGCTTCTGGACAGATGACCATGCTGTAAACAGCGGGAGAAGGGAAGTGCTTTAGGGGTAAATAGTAGAGTTGTAATAGATTATGGCCATGTGTGAGTGTGGGACATTTCAGGAGGACGTCATTAGCAGACAATAAAACATTTTATCACTTAGAACAATCTGGGTATAAGTTCCAGATTTGTGAGTCATAACTGTAAAGATAGCAAGTTGAAGCAGAGTAAGTGCTAACTGCATTTAGAATTAACTTTTGATATATGAGCAGTGAGGGAAGGAACTGCTCCTCACAAATTGTTCTTTTCATCAAAATCTTCATGTATCACTATTGCTCTTAATAGTGATAGCTTAAAGGTTGGAAGGCAACAAAATGGTTTGTAATGGCTAATGTACACAGGGTGTTATAGTTAGGATCCATTGTAAAAGAGGCTGAAAATTTCCCCTCCCAACTTGTTGGGTTGAAGTAAAAGTTGTTTCATAAGGCTCAGGTGGTGGTTTTGGCATTTTAATTTATGTCAAATATTGGGTCCAAAGCTAAGTTCTCACATTTCTTGAAATTTAACTGTATCATAGCATATGGTACATTCATAAATTGAGGAAATGGAGTATATATTTATATGTATATGTATATTTTTCAATTATATTAGGAAGCTTTGTCGCTAATTTTGTGTTTGAAATATTTATTGTATAGGAAGCATTTACATTTATTATAATGTATGAAAGCTCTTTTAAAATACTACTACTACTACTAATATTAGTAATAATAATGGATACTATTCATTGAATATCTACTAGGTGCCAGGCTTGTTAGGAATACCATTTTACAAATTAGAAAATGAAGGTTGGTGGTAGATGTGGGATTCTAGCTCAAGTCTGATTTTCAAGTTTATACTGTTGCTCTTTTACTGAGACATGTTTTGGGTAATGTGAGTTGTTGAGATTCATATTTATTAGCATAGTCTTCTCCCCCCTCCACCCCCCAATCTTGGATTTCAGATCTGTTAGGACATATTTACTGAAGACTGCATATATAGTGTATTAGATTTTTGTTCTTTGATATTTTTGTCAGGACTTGGAGTGCTATTGTTAGTTTATGATTTGAGCTGATTTTACTTATAAAGGAGTGATTACTGGATTGTAACAGATTTAATAAGATATAACTGAAAGGAAATGGGGGAAATGAAGATGGACTGCACTGAGAAATAGTTATAAAGATTAATAGATCATGTAACTCGTCAAAACTGACAATGTCATTTATCTAGAATGTGTATTTTAATTGGCTACATTGTGTGAAAGTGAATGCTAAAAATGGTCTTTACAGATGGACTATTAGACCAGATAGTTCTGTTAACGCTTGGTACATTTATTTTCTCTATTTTATAACTTTTCTCTCATCTGTCTTCATCATTTTGTTTTCATAATTGTGAATGACCCATATTTAGAAATTTCTTTATCTTTCCTTAAACCTATAGTGATCTGACACTTTAGATAATCTTAGAACAATCACAATGATTAATTTTAGAAGCGGTTTTTTAAGAGCTGTTAAAAATGGTAGTGTATATATGTGTGTAGAAAATTTCTGGAAAGATGCATAGGAAAGTTGACAGTGGTTGCCTTTAGGGAAAAAGATTGGATGATGGAAGGTACTTTCTACCTTACATCCTTCTATACTGGTGCTTTCTTCTTTGTATCCTCTATACCATTTGAAATTTTTTTTTAAACAGTGATCAAATGATCTTAGAAAAAACTAGTTATAGTTAATAGCATAGGTCATTTACAGATCTACAGGCTATGGTTATAGTTATAGTTTTATTTGTCCTACTTTCAAAGTACTTAATATTTACTTCTTCCTTTTATTTGCCAAATAAATTTAGTTGCCGTTCTTTGTTTTTATTATATCCATTTATTCTCACTGAAATACCATTTCATTTCAGAAGTCATTGTGGTTTCCAGAAAAATGTTTAGAGGCCCTTTGGGACTAGTAGAAGATTTATTCATTTGCAAATCATGACCCAGTAAAAATGAGGTTGCAAACTGTACATGAATTTGGGTTTTTATTCTGAACTGTCATTATAAAGGAAATTTAGCTGTGTGACCTTCAGCATGGGACTTAATTTCTCTGAGTCTTTTTTTCCCCTTTGTTTAGTTAAGACATTCATTTTTATGAGATTATCTTTAGGATGCTTCCAAATCTGATTTTATAATTTCATACCCATTTCAAATCAAAAGACAGAATTCAGTAATTCTTAAAGTAGTATTACAATCAGAATTTCTAGTTAACAAAAATTGGCATAACCTTCCAAATAAACTTGAATTATTAAAATTCATTTGCAATCTGATTTGTTTCGTAAGTGAAGTCTAATGTAGTGTTATATAAAGTCAGCTATATGCATATATAAAATCTTAGTCGTGAAGTGGAATTTTGAAATGAAAATTTTCGGTAATGAAGACATATTAACTTTGTGTATGTTTGTGTTTTTTAAGCAAATCAACATTTCTATTTTTAATCTTAATACTAGAGAATGAGCTTTTTCTTTGTTTAGAACCTCAAAGGAAATGGTGTTTTATGCCAGCTGTAGCTTCATAGATAATTACACAATGGGTTATCAATCAAATTTAATTAAACTATGACAGCTTCTTTCACTAACTTTCCTTCAGTTGGTTAAGTTGTGGCAGTGAGGAAAATGGTTATGATCCACACCCTGAGGGTTTACTATTTTCAAAACAAATACAGTGTACTGAAATGTGAGGTCTCTATTGGTGAGCCTGTGTTAAACATTGGACTGTTGCCTTCATTAGAGAACCAACCTCCTTTGGTTACTTAGTGTTTTGAAAAACATTGGAACAAAAAAATGAAATGTCTTTCTTAATTTAAACTTTTCTGATACCTTCTCAAGCAAATGGGACAGGATTATCATGGCTGGAGTCCAAATTAGAAGCCAACATACTTTATTTCCTCTGTAGTTTTCTGAATAAACTAGATTGAAAGGGTCAATGTGAAATAGAAATGCAGTTCCTGAAATTCTGTTTAATAGTAAAATGAGAGGTAGTGTAAGCAGGCCATATGAGTCCTTTTTTGCTGGTCTGTGTTAATAGACAAAGACTGGGTAGCTGCATGCTTGGAAAGCTTTTCTCTGTCCTTGCAATCTTCATCTTTATTGTAGCCAAGCAGCTGAGGAGATATCCCCATCCTCCCTCATCTCCTGCCCTTTTTTTGTTTTTTTGTTTTTTTTTTTTTTTAAACTATATACTGGGACGTTGAATGGCATTGCATTGACCAGAAAAACAAAGAGTGCTTTCATACGTGGGGTTTCGCCATAGCCGGTGTGCTGGGCCTTTGTTAAGGCCCGGACTAGCCCGTTCTCTTTCAGCACCCGGTCTCATTGTTCATACTTTGCAGCAGCAACAGTATCATTTTTAGAATTTTACTTCCTTACTTAAAAATAAACAGTTGCAAGAGAAAAATCCAGTATCTTTTAATGAAAAATGCAAAGAAAAGTGAAGCTTAATTTCCTTTTGTGGTTTTTTGGTAAACAGAGTGCGCCATTACAGTTAAGTGCCGTATTACAAGACTTGACCTTGTTGAAATTATTCTGTCATTTAAAAAGTACAGTCAAAATAAACTTTATTTCCTTTTTTTATGACTGTATCTCATCTAGCTCATTGTTGGTACTTGATATTCATTCATGAAATAGAGACAATCTTTTTCACCAGTGTTAGATAGTTTTTAAATTACTCAGTGTTTTTATGTTTTATTAGATAATATGAAGTGGAGAATTTAGACAGTTATGTGGATTATTCAAGGAATGCCCTTTGCCTCAGTTAACAGGCAAAAGTAATAGTGTTGCCTTTGTTCTACATTTTGCTTATATAGAAGTAAACCATCAAGATGAAATAAGCGAAAGTTATTTTTAAAAACATGCTCCGGTTGGATATGTAAACTTTATCAGATAGAGCTGAACTATATTTTACAATTTTATTTTAATTCTATTTTTACTTTACTAAGAGTTCTCTGTTGTCATTTTTTTTTACACAGGTGACTTCATCTTTTAATGAACTGTTTTATGCATATAGAAAACTATAGAGAATAATGTAACAAATGCTAGAGCACATACCACCCAGCTTTTTTGTATTTGTACTCTTGAGAGATTTTGAAGGATTTAGTTGAACCCTAAATGTCTTTATCTATGCCTTGTGAAAGTTTGATTTTTTTGTTTCCTCATCTGTCACAAATTTTCCTCCTAGATGAACCTAGTCAGTGCCACAGTTCATTACCATTGACACTGCACAATGTTGGCTGGAATGTTATTTGTGACCATTTTAAGTTGTATTTAATAACCTCAGTATTAAACAAGTATATACAGTCATGTGTCACTTTAATGACAAGGATATATTCTGAGAAATGTGTCATTAGGCGGTTTTGTCATTGTGCAAACATCATAGAGTGTACTTAAACAGACCTAGATGGTATAGCCTACTACACACCTAGGCTGTGTGGTACTAATCTTATGGGACCACTGTCGTGTATATGGTCTGTTTTTGACTGAAACATTGTTACACAGCACATGACTTTATACTAAATTTTTAGATGCTAAAGCTCGGTTGTCACATATTCTAAGAAGGGAATATAATATGCAAAATGGTGAAAATTTATTCACAGTTATCTTATATAAGCTGGTTTATAAATATGTGGTTGAAATCTGAGGGAAAATTTATTTTGTCATTGGCTCAACTGCTATTGGTACCTCATTTTGACCTGTACACTGGAAAGAGGAATTGCTCCTAGAGATCTTAATATTAGCTATGGTTGATTGTATGCCTACCATATACCAGACACTGGGTTAAATATCTTAAATAAATCCTCTAATTTAAACGGTGTGTCAACTCTCTGAAGTAGGTACTATTATTGTCTGTATTTTCCTGGTGAAGACACATATGCTTAGGGATGTTAAATGTCATTCCCCCAGAAATCACACAGGTAGTAAGTGGAAGAACTGGAATGCTAAAATCAGATTCGTACTCTAGATTACTGATGTGAATAAACTGCCTCTTGAGTTCAGTGTTTTAGAACTGTTATAACCTCTGTGACACAGTCTGAAATTGTTTCAGTTAAATTCTGGGCTTCAAGTTGAAGTATATTCAAGGTCTTTGAAACCCAGGTGTTGGCTGGAATTATTGGTTCTAGTTGATTGATTAAAGGGCTTGTGTAGGATGTGTTTAATTCAACTCAGAGCTCTTGGACTGAATTGGTGCCACTGGCTCGGTCTGTCTCAGTTGCTGCATCCATTCCAGACAGACATCTCATGAGGTGGATGCTTAGCTGCTTAAACCTGAGGCTAGAGAAAAGGAAAAGAGGGTGGGGAGAAAGGAAGAACAAGGAGTCTTTATTTTCCTAGTGGTCTGAACTACACTAATGAGTGAGGTCGTATTGGAAGGGCTCAGAGTGTAAGATCCTAAGGATGAGGTAAAGAAGGAGAATTACATGACCATGGGCTGAGGCCCAGATAGAATGGCTCAGTGGGGAAACAGTAGAGAAGGCTGCCATTGCTACATTTATTTTAGAATTTTACTAAACATGGGTTAACAGAATGTACTCCAGCATACATACTAGTTTGTTCTTTTTTTCAGAAAGAACATTAATGAGTAATCATATTTCATTTCTCAAATGTACAGTAGTTCTCTGTCAGTGAATGAAAAGCCTTTTGGATTTTTTTCATTACCTCATTTGATGACCAGTTTTGCATTAATTTAGCCTAACTACATTTATGGGGTTCTCTGGTACCATTACTTACTTGAAGCATTGTGCTTCTGGCCTGCTTACCTGGATTTACTGTGCTCTAGGAATTTTATTCTGGATATTAGCAGTGCTGAAATTCTGCTTCTGGCATCAAGGGGCCCTGTGAGAGCGAGTATGGTCTTCTTAGGGTAGCATACTATTTAGAGGTCAAAACTATTTTAATAATTGTTCTAAGATATTTTTTGCCTTTTTCGCTTTATTAACGTTTTTCACTGATGGTGCAAAATCAACGGAGGGTCAAACTGCTGGCACCTTATCATGAATCAGGGTAGTGGTATCAAACTGTACTAGTAATGATTGTGTTCTTCACCAACATGCATCCTCCAACAAATAAAAACCCCACCAGTTTCACTTAATATCTTTGATAAATCAGTAAAAACTTAATTCATTTTGTTAAATCTTGACCCTTGAGTATATACTTTTTAACTATTCTGTGTGATGCAATGGGGGGTACTCATAAAGCATTTCTGTCGCATAATTGTCCATACTGGTTTTAATGAAAACCACTTGTGTGAGTTGCAGGCAGAGCTAACGGCATTTTTCATGTAACACCAGTTTTACTTGAAAGAATGATAAACTATAGTTATTCAGACTTAGATATTTAGCAGACGTATTTTCAAAAATAAACGAGTGTGCATGTCACTTAAAGGAAGACTGTTGCCAATGATAAAATTACAGATTTCAAGTGAAAATTAGAATATTGGAAACTTGTATCTGCCACCATAAGTTTGACAGCTTCCCAATACTTGAGACTTTTCTGATGAGATAAGTGGTGATGTTAACAGACTTGATTTTTAATATTATACAGTGAAATGTGTGAACATCTGGAAAATCTGTATAACTTCATGCACCAATATTTTCCAGATGATCAGGGCATGATGTTACACAGGTGTATGCATAGGCGGAAAGCATGCACAGGCGAAAGATCCATTTAAAATGCAATATAGAACAATTAACTGTGTGAAAAGTTAATTGATGTGGTTTCAGATTCTAAATTGTACCTAACTTTTGAAAACTACCGCTTGTCAGGTTTTGGTGTAATAGCAAAAAAGAATATGCATGATTATCAGGAAAGGCTATTAACATACTCCTCCCTTTTCCAACCCCATGTCTGTGTGAGACCAGGTTTTCTTCATAGACTTCAAAATAACATTTTGCAACAGATTGAATGCAGAAGCACATATAAGATTTCATTTGGTCTTCTATTAAACTAAACATTAAAGCGATTTGCAAAGATGTAAAACAGTGCCACTCTTCTCCCTAAATTAAAAGAAGAAATTATATGGCTGTTTTTTAAAATAAAACATGTTACTTAGGTCAATATATAACTGGTTTATTACTGTTATCTGAAAATAACTTAATTGATACGAAAAAATTTTCTTAGTTTTACTTTCTAGTGTGGTAAATATACATGGATGTAATAACACATTTGAGTAAAAGCTCTTTAGGTTCCTCAGTAATTTTTAAGTGTAAAGGAGTTCTGAGATCATAAAGTTTAGAAACACTGAATTAGATCATCTCAACAATTAAGCTATCATTTCTTAGTTTTTGTTATTTTAATGACATAATTCTTTTAAAGGAGAAAGAAACTCTTCCTGTTGTAATTTATTAATAATTTAGTTGCTATAATTAAATTATTTATTAGGGATTGTAGCGAACACTTCATATGTATTATTTAATTTTCACCAGAACCCTATGAAGTATAAATACTGTTGTTATGCCCATTTACAGATAAGAAAATTGAATCTTAGAAAGCTCAAGTAACTTGCCCAAGATCACACAGCTAGTAAGTGGTGGAGCCAGGATTTGAATCTGGCATCTTGACATCAGAGTTCACATTTTTAATCACATAAAATGTTTGTGAAAATGGCCTAGTTTTCTCTTAGATTTAATGTCAGTTAATATTAATAGTTGTATCTAAGATGATATTTACTTATATAACTCGTATATAAGTTACATATGTAACTCATATATTTTTTCATCTCCTTCCTCTTCTTTCATAAAAGTTTCCTTTCCTCTTCTCTGCTTTTTCTTTTTCTTTTCTAAGCACAGCATGGAAGTCAAAGTCATAGCGGACAGAAACAATATCAGTTGAGTGCCATATTCTAGGAAGTGTGCATCGTACTTAACCTTCATAATAATACTGTGAAACAGCTGTTAACCATTAATGAGGAAACTGAGGCTTGGAGAGCTGAAGTGACTCTTCTAAGTTAGGAGGTAGAGGGATCATGATTCAAAGTCAGGTTTCATTTTTCCTAAAAGTGGTTGTTTACCTTCTATTTTATCTGCTTCTTCCCAAGCAACAGGAGTGGGTACGGAAAAGTGAGAGAATCAGCATTTATTTCTCTGCTCAGTTCTTTTTTTTTCTATTCTCTTTTCTCTGCATACCTACAGAGTCTTTCTCCCCTGAACTTGGGTCATCTGGGTTGTTGGTCACTCTCTTGACTGACTGATCTGTGTGACTGCCGCTGGGTAGGCTGACTGGAAGAGAGGCAGGGTGTTTAGGATTTAGGTAGTTTGATTTAGTACATAGGTATTTTGATTTGATGTTTAAAGCAGTATCTGTACTCTTTTGGGAGATGGTTGGGCTGGCTTGAGTACCACATCCTTTTTTTCCAGTCTTCACGTGAGAAGAGATCCTTTTGGTCTTTCAGACCAAGATTGATTGGTTGATTTTATTAAATTTTTTTTTTTTCGCTTGAGGAAGACTGGCCCTGGGCTAACATCTGTGCCCATCTTCCTCTACTTTATATGGGGCACCGCCACAGCATGGCTTGACGAGTGGTATGTCTGTCCGTGCCTGAGATCTGAACCTGTGAGACCTTGGGCTGCCAAAGCAGAGCACGCGAACTTAACTGCTGCGCCACTGGGCCGGCCCCCAATCTTCCTCTATTTTGTATGTGGGTCACCACCACAGCATGGCTGACAAGTGGTGTAGGTCCATGCCTGGGATCTGAACTTGCAAACCCAGGCCGCCAAAGTGGAGCATGCAGAACTTTAACCACGAGGCCATGGGGCGGGCCCCAGACCAAGATTTATTTTGACAGAATAATCCCTACCCTAAAAGCCTTACCTAGACAAAAAGGGAAGCAAGCAGCTTTGAATTCTAACTAGCTTGGGAATGAATTTGCTTGTGTGAATTCTTCAACCAGGGATGATTATTCTTTTGTCTAGTTTGAGAAAGGATGTTAACATAAGGAATAATGAGGAAGTGTCTGAACAGTGTTCTCTCATATAAGACACCATTTATTGAACGCCTACTATGTACTAAGTTCTTTATAAGGATTATTTATTTCATTTAATCTTTACAACATTTCCTTGAGGTATTATTTCCTGTCTCCTTTTACAAATAATAAATAGGATAACTGAGGCTAAGTGAAAGGAATAAACATGCATCTCTTATAACAAAGTAGGGAAGCCAGGAATTTAATGCAGGTAGTAGGTGGGAAGTGAAAGGATTTAGATTATTGGAGGGAAGAAGGGAAGGCATTCCAGGCATTGGGAGTTACAAAATCAAACAGTTAGGAAAAATTGGTGTTTGTTATTTAGGAGAGGTTTCATTTTAGGGAGTGGGAAATAAAGATTAAGTAGGAGAGCTCCCAGGTAGTGGTGTAATCAAATCACAGGTTTTGGATTTGGAGGTAAAAAATAATTGGGGAGCCATTTATTGTTCATTGATGGCCACAGTGTTGTTCAGGAAGACTGATCTGATGATACTGTGCTGTGTGAGCTGAACAGGAAGAGACTCGAGTCAGGAAAACCCAGGTAGAGAATGAAGATCTGAATGGAGGTGGTAGCCTTGGCCTTGGGAAAGGGAAGATGAGAATGGCTTCTAGAAAAATTACAGAGGTGTTGTAGAGAGGAAATTGAATGAATTTATAGGCTGAAATTGTATACCAGCAATTAGCTTGTACGTTAGTTAATTGGACTGCTGCTGCGTTGAAGTAGAGTTAGTATAGATTGACCCATTTTAGCCAGTAGGATTTTTTTCTTGAATAAAAAAAATGTTTTATGCAGTAGAGTTTATTGATATATAACATACTGACTTTTGGATAGAATAATTATATGCATCTCTGCAGAGGTTATTAATAATATAACTGGTGTGGTGCTGTAACAGTTGGAAATTGAGTAATAGGTGAGATTGGTTGGGATGTTTTGTACACAGTGGTGTACTGGTCTTACTGGAATGGTTGATTTTGAAGCTGCATAGTCAAAATTACTCTTAAAAATCTCTTTTAAAGGAGTCATGTCACATATCACCGTACTGTGTCTCATTAAGTCCAGCACAGTCAATTTTTCTTCCAAGTTGTATTTCTTCTTTGTTTGAGCACAGGAGAATTCACTGTTATTTAGAGGCCAGGTTATATGACAAATACATACTTAACGTTAGAGTCACACTTAGGACTTTGAGAACCAAAGAAATTAGTTTGTTTAGATCTCAGATCTCATGCTGACTCTGGAGCATATGTTCCTTGAGTGGAATCGCAAGAGTCAGCACTGCTCATATTTCCCTGTATCTCTCTTCCCCTCTGCCCTCCCCATGGCCTGGTTGCATTTGTGTAAGTTAAAGGCAGGAATGATGAGACTCTATGTCTATATCATCATACACTCACACTCATACACATTGTGTTTTATTTATATGTGATAAGAAACTTGGCAACTCTCCTAATTTCCATGGCATCAATTCTAACAGGAATGTTTCCTTATATGTTATATAATGAGTTACTTAAATTTGAATTAAAAAGTAATTTGTCACTTTCGCATGGTCTTACTATCTTGAGTCCACTTCTTCCTCCTTTCCAATCAAGTTGAGCAGTAACTATTATGATGGAATGGTATATTTGAGGCAAAAGCATATTTCCAGATAACAGAGTAGATACTTTATACATATTTATACAAGTGAAAAGTATAATGTTTCTGTGAACTTTTATGTTCACTAATCTTGTGATAAAGCATCTTTTAACTTAGCAATTTTTAAATTGTATATTAAAAAAGTAGTATTTGCAGATTATAAAAAACTCAAACAGGACAAAAGGCTAAATACAATGAAAAGTAAATCTCCTTCCCACCCTCTGTTCCCTCGTTGTCTATCTTAGAGGCAGCTGCTGTTGTTAGTTTCTTATGTGTTTTTTCAGAGAGAGAGAGAAAACAATATTCTTAGTTAAAGGGTGGTATAGGCAGTAGATCGAGCATCTAGACTGCTGTTTTCTTAAGATTTTTGTTCACATTTGATCAGCAGAGCTAGAAAGTATCCAGAATCCTTAATTGACTCAATTGTCAAGCTTAGAGGGAAGCCAGCTCTACTTAGAATTGTAGCATGACTTGGAATTGTATTGGTCTGGAACCTTGATATAAACAGAAGGGGGATACTGAGAGAGAGATGGAACAGTGGGGCAGAATAGGAGCAGCTTTCGTGAATTACATATTCATAATGTCGTGGTGTTGTTTGATTTGAAGCATTGTGCGAGTTTAGAATTTCTATATACCTATCCATGCTTGAATGTTAAGTACCAAAATATACCAGAACTAACTTGAAGTTACTTTTTATTAAAATATCATTTGATCTTTTATGCTAAAATGTGCTATTTGTGGATAAAGAAAAATTAATCTTAAATTCAAGGAGTCAGAATTTGGATATTCTTCTTGGATTTATGTATATTTAACACTAATCATAGAATGCACGTCAGATAACAAAGGAGCTCATTTGATTTGGGAACACTGTCATTAGGAAGCTAAAAGCAGGATGTTATTGGTATGTTTTGTATTGTATTTCAAATCATTCTCTCCCTTGCTCTTTTTGTTCTTTTTCAGTTTTCCAAATATTTTTACGTTTCTGGTCTTAGTACTCAAATTTATTTTAAAATCGCTTTTTTAAACCTGCTGTCTTTGAAGAATGACGTGATTGTTTTACACATTTTTTTGGAAGACTCTTAAATTTAAACATGTGACACTGGATTCATAGTGATTACATTGGCCTGGAATTTATGGAAGAAAGTCATCTTGGCTACACCCATTCTACATAAGAACATAAAATCGGCTGAAAGACTTTCTATTAGAAAGTTTATTATAGCATGCTTGCTTTTCAGAATTTTGTGTTGAAAAGAAATGCTGCTGACTGTTTTAAGAAAGAAAACATCTTTCTGGGAATTGGGCGTGTGTAGCATGAGAAAGGAAAACATTTCCCGTAGTTATTTTCCATACCTCAGACTCACCAAATAAAATAACATTGATTTCACATGGGTCTGTATCCTAAGAGATTATGTTTAGAGTTGCGATAAGTTTGTAGGACTATTTTTCTTTGTCAGGACATTTTTGTTGAATATTGAAAGTAAATTATAATGATGTAATTACAAGTTTATTCTCCTTGTTGGTATTATTTTAACAAAAAGCTAAAGATAAGAATCCAGTTTTGTTTTGCGATTAAAAATTGACTTACGTCATCTTATTTGTTCATTGAGTATCGCCAGGGGAGCTGCTCTCATGGGTGGGTCTAAGTGGTGTGAGACGGACTTGCAGAATGCTTTGCAGGTCTTATTGGCTGTGAATTTGCCAGTAGATGGAGTGATGAGAAAATGTCTCAGTGTGCTTTGATATTATTAAGAATGATGACTACAGAAGGAAGGGAGAAAATTATATTTTCTGAGTGGTGGTGGTTGGTATTTTATATTGCCATTGATACTCATCAGATCATTTACTTTAGGGGAAAAATTAGATTTACTTAAAAAAATTTAAGTGGATGTGGGACTTCAGAGGTAAGTTTTGCTAAAAAAAGGATGTTGATTTCCAAAGTCATCTTGATAGCTGGCATGATGGAAATAAGTATTTTCAGTAATCTGACTTGTGGCATGTGACATTTGGGTGAATTAATTTTGCTAACTACACTAGTTGTTCAGATATAAATAAGAAAAGTTTTCTCTGTTTGACACTCTTCCATATAAACTACTTTAAGCTGAGAACTGTTATGTTCATCTGATAAGCTTCTCACTTTAGGGAGTACAGTTAAGTCGGAATTAACAAGTTTCATAGCAGACAGAAATTCTTTGAAGAAGTGAATAAATGTTGCGTAAATGTTCACTATCCAAAGTGGCAAAGATCAATCAGTATCTTTCAGAATTTTGTCAGATAGGGAACAGATTACGTCCTTTTTAGTTTCTCTCTTCATCTCTCACGATATTTGTCAGATGCTTCCAAAGATCTACTTTTCCTCACCACATCTTTCATTCTAGCTTTTCTAAGCTCTAAAAAAATG
The DNA here is from genome assembly GCA_031878705.1 of Tapirus indicus. Classification (NCBI taxonomy): domain Eukaryota; kingdom Metazoa; phylum Chordata; class Mammalia; order Perissodactyla; family Tapiridae; genus Tapirus; species Tapirus indicus. The sequence goes on along the minus strand of CM062924.1, from coordinate 100,363,836 downwards.
AAGTAGGAGAGTTCTTGGTGCTTTTAGCGAATTTGGTAGGAATCTGGGAGAGCTATCTTAAATGCCTTGTCATCTGAATAGTCCAGAGAAAGGGAAATCATGATCTGTATGGAAGAGAAATATTGCCTACTGTGTGTCAAGCATATCGCAAGCTTTATTTTATTAAATCTTTCCAGTGTTCCCACAAAGTGTAGATGAGGAAACTGAGATTTGAGGAGATTATTTCCCTCAAGATAATCCAGCAAGTAAATGAGGAAGCTGGGATTAAGATTCTGGTCTTATACAGCTCCAAAGTCCATGCCTTTCCTAGTGTGTCACTTGTTTGTCAGTACTTGGGGATGTGCAGCACAGTCTAAAAGTAAGCCAAATAGTTCATTTTGTCCCAAAATATATCTTGTATTACGTTTAATGACAGATTAAGGAGTTTATTGCCTATAATATTAAATTTTCATTACAATATTTTGGCATAGGTAGATACAGACAGTAAGAAAGAAGCAACAGTGTATACTAGCTATGGTAGTGAATAATATTTTGTAAAGGCTACTCTAAAATTTGTACTGAAATATAGTATTTGGATCTTCAAAGAAGAGCCACTTTCAGAGAATTGAGAGAATTTGAATGTGAATTGACCTGCTTCATCATCGAATTATCATTTTAAGAAATTAAAATATATATGTAGGTTATTATTATGCTTGTGGTGCCTTTATGTTTTGCTTTGAAGTTTCTATTTAAAACTTGTTATTGTCTGAAATGGGACATACCCTTTTCATTTCAATGTTGTGTTAGTTCTTAGTATTATTTCCTGGAGGAATTTTTATATACCAATGGCCGCCTGCTCCTTATGTTAAGACTGAGAACTATATAACTGATACTTCTCTTTTCACTCTGGCCATCAGGAAGCTCAGAGCCAAATTAATGGCCTAACTTTTGCAATATAGTGAGACCTTATAGCCTGCTAGAAGTCTTGGTCGTATTTGCTTATTTACTTTCATTTAAATATATATATATTTTTTGTGAGGAAGATTAGCCCTGAGCTAACATCCATTGCCAATCCTCTTTTTGTTGAGGAAGATTGGGCCTGGGCTAACATCCGTGCCCGTCTTCCTCTACTTTGTATGTGGGGCTCCTGCCACAGCGTGGCTTGATAAGTGGTGCGTAGGTCTGTGCCCAGGATCCGAACCCGTGAACCCTGGGCCACTGAAGCAGAGCGTGCAAATGTAACCAGTACACCGCTGGGCTGGCCTATGATGTATTTGTTTTTGGTAAGCCACCTCAAAATCATGGTGGAATAAAGCAAGACATAAATAAATAAAATAATGGAAAAACAAGCTCCACCATGACCAGAGCTGAAACAAAATGAGAGAATAAAAACCTTGCAGTTTTTAAAAGAAAGATAAAAATTTGTTTCTTTAATGTATTTATGAATTTACATTTGTACTTGTATTTAAGCCTTCATATTCATAAATTCATAATAAAGTGAAATATTCACCTTAGTAGACCTAATAGTGTCCAACACTGGAGGACTGTAATAGAGAAATAAAATTGACAGCCAGTTATATCACCCTTTCCCTGCCCCCTCCACTCTCCAGTAATCTTACTAATGACCAATGAAATAGGTAAAGGTAAAAGTAGTATGTATTTATATATGTGTTAAACTAGATAATGTTTGCATGTAAACTAGGAAATCATTTTCTGAATAATAGAGTTGATTGTATATCTGTTCTATATACCTAGGGTTATTTTAGACCTAAGTCATGGCTATTAAGAGAGAATTTCTTAAATAGCAGATGGTCAGATTTTCTTTGTTTTTTTCTCCTAGGATTGTATTTCTTTAAATGATGCTGTATGTGATTAAAGAATAGGAAGGTCTGAGCTATGTTTTTATACTTGTGGGGAGAAGTAAAATTATTCTCATACTTTGTGATTTTGTAATTAGAAGTTTTACACTCTTGTGATTTGGTGTTTGGCCTAGGTAGCAGGTTTGATTTGTCTCATTCATTTGCCCTTTTTATCTACCTTTATAGATTGTGTTAACCTTTTCTCTATGTATCTATCTACCTACTTCAGGAGTCTGAGTGAACCTTGACACTTAAGACCTAAGTCTGAGAAACACAAATAACTTACGTTAACTTTATATAGCATAACTCTGCTTTTTTCCAATTCTCTTTCCTCTGCAGTAGGAAAATACTGATCAGTCCCCTCCTCCTTGAAAAAAAAAAATTCTTATAACTGGTATGTATAGCTTACACTAATGGTATCACTTGTTTCATTAATAAAACTTTATACATTTGACAGACTGATTAAGCTCTCTTGTGGAGTGCTCTGCCCTGGAGCCCCAGAACTCAGATTCTCTCTTAGCCAACAAGACTAAACAGTGACTCTAAACAGTAAGCCATTTTGAGAATTAGATGGTTTTTTTTTTTTTTTTTTTTTTGTGGGGAAGACCAGCCCTGAGCTAACATCTGTTGCCAATCCTCCCCTTTTTGCTGAGGAAGACTGGCCCTGGGCTAACATCCGTGCCCGTCTTCCTCCACTTTATATGGGACGCCACCACGGCATGGCTGACAGGCAGTGCGTCGGCGGGCGCCCGGGATCCGAACTCGCAAACCCCGGGCTGCCAAGCGCGGACTAAACCGCTGCGCCACCATGATAGCTAACATTTGTTGAGGTTTACTATATGCCAGACACTGTTAAATGCCTTAAATGTATTATTTCAATTCTAGGAGATAGTTTCCATTTATTCATATATATATATATATTTTAATGCTGAGATTTTTGCAGCACAGTGGTCTGAAACTTTTGATTCTCAGGGTTTTCTGGAGACCTGGCAAGTTAGTAGGTTTGTCCTGGTGTGTAGGCAGTTAGAGTGTAAAGAGAGTGTTACGGACGCGATATTTACTTCCTTGAATAGTGGTGTGATCCTTGGCTACCCCAGTACCACTGCATCTTTTCGTTTTCCTCCTGTATCAGTGGCCACTTCTGGGCAAGGTCCTTTGCTGATTCCTCCTTTGTGTCACCCTCAGGGCTGTGATCCTTTGCCTTCTTTTTTTGTGTTGGGTTTAAATACTGTTTATGTTGATGACTTGCAAACTTTTGTATCTTTTGATCAGATTTTTAGCCTAAGTTGCATATTCCTGTATTCAGTTTGTGTATTTACATCTCCTCCTGAATTTCCAATAGGCATTTCAGACCTCTTGATTTCTTTCTCACCCCTACTTCAACCTATTCCTTCCTAGTTTTGGTGAATACTAGTACCGCAGTCTACCTAACTACTTGTGATAAAACATCTATAAGCCATTCTTTGATTATTCCTTTCCTTCACCCCTCTTCTCTTATGCAGTAGCAAATCTGTTTGATTTCACTGTTTAAACTTGGCCTTTTCTCTCTTGTTTCTACTATCCCATTCTCTTCCAGGCCACAATCATTTATTTCTTAGACAACTGCTGTAGTCTCCAAACTAGTCTTCTTACTTTCCTCTCTTACCTTTCTCCAATTCATTCTTCATAAATAATCAGAGTAGTCTTTAAAGAAATACTGTTAAATGTTATGCCCCTCCTCTTCCATTGTAGCCCATTGATCTTAGATTTCATATTGCTTACCAGACCCTACACAGCTTTCAATGATGTTGTTCCCACTCAAGTTTCCAAACTGTGATTACCACTCCCTACATACTCCCTTCACTCTAGTCTCATGATGTTTGAACACAGCCCTTTCCCACCTCTGGCCTTTGTATTTGATGTTCCCCTTCCTGGAATACTCTTTCCCTTGCTCCATAGGGTAGATTATTTGCATCCTTCAAATCTCAGTTTAGATGTTAATCTCTTCTGCCTTATCTAGCATACTGTTAGCCACCTCTTGTATCATTCTTTTTATTTTCTTCATACCATTTTCACCATTTTAATTATCTGGTTTGTTTGCTGACTTTTGGTCTGTCTGCCCCCAATAGAATGGAAGCACCATGAGCTTGGTGACTTTGCCTATCTTATTTACTACTTTGTAGCTACTCATAAAATATTTGTTAAGAATGACTGAAAGAGGTTACTAGCTACTTGTAAGCTGACTTCTTGCATTTGCCCTTCTAATACCAGTTTCCTGGACATGCTTATATCATATTACTTCTAATTTGGGGGCCAGAAGAGGGAGTTACCAGGGAATGAATGTCAAGTGTCAGGCATTGTGTGGAGAGTATTTGGTGTAGTGACTTAGTTAACCCTCAGAGCAATTTATGGATGTTTTACTGTTACCATTTTACAATTGAGGAAGCTGCTGCTTAGAGGTTAACTATGACTACACACAGTGTACTAAGGGCTAAAGCTAGGAATGGAACCCAAAATTGTCTGACTCCAGAGCCTCTATAGTGCAAAGTGTTAGGGAATTCTGTGGAGAAGCTGCTCATAGTCAGGAAAGTAGGATTTTGGTCACTTTTTTAAAAAGGGAGATGAATCTTATTTCTTCATCCTTTTTTCACCCTTTCACTATTGTAAGCCTATCCTTAGAATCACCATTCACTCATCATTCTCTAGATGAAATGAATCACTTTCACTATTTTCTTGAGAATTCTTTATAACTTTTCTACAATCCTCTTAAAACAGAATTTTTTTATTGATGTCTTAATAGTTTATAACATTGTGGGGTTTTAGATGTACTTTATTGTTTGTCCGTTACCATATGGATGCATCCCATCACCCCTTGTGCCCACTCCCCACCCCCCACCCCCCTTCCCCTTGGTAACCACCAACCAGTTCTCTCTGTCCATGTGTGTGTTTGTATTCCACATATGAGTGAAATCATGCAGTGTCTGTCCTTCTCTCTCTGGCTTATTTCACTTAACATAATACCCTCTAGGTCCATCCATGTTGTTGCAAATGGGACAGTTCTGTCTTTTCTTATGGCTGAGTAGTATTCCATTGTATGTATATACCACATCTTCTTTAACCAATCATCAGTCGAGGGACACTTGGGTTGCTTCCACTTCTTGGCTATTGTGAATAATGCTGCAGTGAACATAGGGGTGCATAAGCCTCTTGGGATGGTTGATTTCATGTCCGTTGGGTAGAAGCCCAAGAGTGGGATTGCTGGATCATAAGGTATTTCTATTTTTAATTTTTTGAGGACTCTCCATACTGTTTTCCATAGAGGCTGCACCAGTTTGCATTCCCACCAGCGGTGAATGAGGTTTCCCGTTTCTCCACAACCTCTCCAACATTTGTTGTTTTTTGTCTTGGTGATTATAGCCATTCTAACGGGTGTCAGGTGATATCTTAGTGTAGTTTTGATTTGCATTTCCCTGATGATGAGTGATGTTGAACATCTTTTCATGTGTCTGTTGGCCATCTGTATCTCTTCCTTGGAAAAATGTTTGTTCATATCCTCTGCCCATTTTTTGATTGGGTTGTTTGTTTTTTTGTTGCTCAGTTGTATGAGTTCTTTATATATTATGGAGATTAATCCCTTGTTGGATAAACGATTTGCGAATATTTTCTCCCAGCTGGTGGGTTGTCTATTCATTTTGATCCTGGTTTCATTTGCCCTGTAGAAGCTCTGTAGTCTGATGAAGTCCCACTTGTTTACTTTTTCTTTTGTTTCCCTTGTCCGAGTAGACATGGAATCTGAAAGGATCCCTTTATGACCAGTGTCAATTAGTGTACTGCCTATATTTTCTTCCAGGAGTTTTATAGTTTCAGGTCTCACTTTCAGGTCCTTAATCCATTTTGAATTGATTTTTGTATATGGTGATAGGAGATGGTCTACTTTCATTCTTTTGCATGTTGCTGTCCAATTTTCCCAGCACCATTTATTGAAGAGACTTCCCTCTCTCCATTGCATGTTCTTAGCTCCTTTGTCGAAGATTAGCTGTCCATAGGTGTGTGGTTTTATTTCTGGGCTTTCAATTCTGTTCCATTGATCTGTGTGTCTATTTTTGTACTTAAAACAGAATTTTAAAAAGTTGAGCCATAGTTAGTGAGCAGGGAGGATTTAACATTACCTTTGGCTGCCTCCTTGCTGTTAAATAGATGTGGGGGACTGGGTAGCTGTTCAGAATATGGAAGGGGACAGGGAAGGTGAATAAGAGGCAACACAGGAGCAGAGTCCAGCTGGCTATATGGACTGCACTACTGGACTGTTATGTTTCAGTCTGTTATTATATAGTATATTAAATCAAACCATACCAATGTTTGTCTTAAAACATTAAGAAGTATCAATGGGGCATTGTATTATAGGGAGATCAGTGTATTTTTATAAATGTAGAATTTTTAGAAATACATGCAGAGGGGGCCACCCGGTGGCGTAGCAGTTAAGTTCCTTCACTCCGCTTCTGGTGGCCCAGAGTTTGCAGTTTCAGATCCCGGGTGCGGACCCACGCGCTGCTTGTCAAGCCATGCGGAGGTGGCGTCTCATATAAAGTAGAGGAAGATGGGACAGATGTTAGCCCAGGGCCAATCTTCCTCAGCAAAATGAGGAGGATTGGCAACGGATGTTAGCTCAGGGCTAATCTTCCTCACACACACACACAAAAAAAGAAATACATGCAGATATTTTTTCTTTGAAACAGTAAATTTAGGGGCCAGCCTGGTGGCATAGTGGTTAAGTTCACACATTCTATTTCAGTGACCCAGGGTTTACCAAGTTTGGATCCTGGGCATGGACCTACTCACTGCTCATCAAGCCATGCTGAGGCGGCATCCCACATAGAAGAGCTACAACTCTACAACTATGATACACAACTATGTACTGGAGCTTTCAGGAGAAAAAAGAAAAAGAGGAAGATTGGCAACAGATGTTAGCACAGGGCCAATCTTCCTTAAAAAAAAAAAAACCCAGTAAATTTGTCAGAATGAAAAGCATAGTGTGAGATAGTTGACTTCAATATTAATTTTTATTATTACTGAAGGTAGTTTGGTAGCAAAGAGAATTGAAATGGAATATATTTGTTTTCCTGTTTCTGTTTTTTTTTTTTTTTTTTTTGTGGGGAAGACCAGCCCTGAGCTAACATCCGTCGCCAATCCTCCCCTTTTTGCTGAGGAAGACTGGCCCTGAGCTAACATCCGTGCCCATCTTCCTCCACTTTATATGGGATGCCGCCACAGCATGGCTGACAGGCAGTGCGTCGGCGGGCGCCCGGGATCCGAACTCGCGAACCCCGGGCTGCCAAGCGCGGACTAAACCGCTGCGCCACCGGGCGGCCCCCTGTTTCTTTTAATATAGATGGATATGTTAAAATTATTTTTTCTTCTGACGTTCTTCCTTTGTTGTTATTATTATTATTATTACTTGAGATTATGGAATAAAACTACTTAAGCATTCACTGTCATTATTGCTAAATTAACATTTAGATTTGGTTATTGGCATAACAGAAATTGCCTTAATTATTAAGAACCTAGTCTGAGTTTAAACTATATGTATACTCTTAATTTTTTCAAATAATACCATCAAGTTCTATTAGTAATAATTTCAAGAATTTCACTAGCATCAGTCTGTTAACATAGCACTATCAGTCTTCTTCCATCTGTATTGTGGATGAATTTAATTAATGTTTGGAAACTTAAGGTTTGAGTTATCAGATGTTATTGTATAACCAAGCATTTATAATCTTAAATGGACAGTCTTGTGAAGATTGTTGGGGAAAACTCTTTTATTAGGTTAAATCAGGGATGGGCAACCTATGACCCACTGCCCAGCTGCCTATTTTTTTAAATGAGTTTTATTGAAACACAGCCACAGCCATTCTTTTTACCTGTTGTCTGTAGTTGCTTTTCCATTACAACAGCTTAGGGGAGCAGTTATGACAGAGACCATGTGGCCCTCAGGCTCATACAAGTCTCATGTATGCACAGATATTTACTATCTAGTCTGATAAGAAAAAGTTTGCTGATCCATGGGTTACATTAATAATTATAATTTACCATAGCAGACTTCCATATTACGTAATTTTCTACCCTTGCCTCCCTATCCCCTTATCATTTTTAATAATTATTCTTGTTTCTTTTCTTTATTCTTTTTGCTGATCTTTTCTGATTCACTGTCTCTTTCCTCTGTCATCGCCATTCTGCTACTGATAGCGCCCAGTGAAGTTTTTTTTTTTTAGATATCGCTCAGTTCTAAAATTTTCACTTTGTTCTTTTTTATAGTTTGTGTTTATCTGCTGAGGATTTCTATGTTTGCATTCATTTCAAATGTGTTTACTTTTACCTCTTGGAGCTTGGTTATAATAGTTGCTTTATGGTCTATGCCTGATAACAACATCTGAGTCTTTTCAAGGTTGGCATCTATTGATTGTCTTTTCTCTTAGGAATTGGTTACATTTTCTTGGTTCTTTGTCACGTAATTTTGGTTTGTGTCCTAGACACTGTAAATATTATGCTTTATAAATTCTGGATAGTTTGGAGAATGTTTTTTAAGCAGGTAATCAACCTTGCTAGATTTGACTGCAAGTTCTTGAGAATTGGTTACATTTTCCTATTTTTGTATGTTGAGTAATTTTAGATTGTGTCCTGGACATTTACAATTTTATGTCTTGTGGATTCTGGATCCTGTTATAATCCTATAGAGAATTGTGATTAAAAAATGTTTTTAAGCAGACAGTCAACTTCATTAGCCTTGGGGTTCAAGTTTTCTGTTGCAGGGGCAGTTGTAATCTTCGTTCATTTTCAAAGCTTTTAATATACTGTTTTGGATCTGTCCCATTTATGTAACAACTCAGAGGTGAACCTGGAACTTTTGTGGGTTCATACAGAGTTAGAGATCCTCCTTCTCCAGTTTTCTTCTTTGGAATTCCCCCAATACTCTTTGACCCACAGGAACTCTCTCTTTTGTTTCTTCTGGCCAGGAAGAAGGGGTTTCTGTTGGAGTTTTAGCAGCTTGCCTTGGTGCTCTGTTGCATAGTTCCATGACGAGGCCCCACCTTCAAGGCAAAGCTTGTAGAGAAAAGACGATAAAATAGATAACAATAACCAAATAAAAAAGGGGGGGACCCTCCCCCATCACATGAGATGTTTCACCAAGTTAGACTCCTTTCCACGATCCACCCATTTTTATTTACTCTTCAGAGTTTGCAGGTATGTTGATTTTTGTATTTTGTTTAGAGTTTTTAGTTGTAATCAGTGAGAAAGAGAGGCTGTAGTGGGTTTACTCCACTTTGGCTGGATGGAACCATTTTGTCCTCTGCCAACAAAAGTATAAGATTTCCAATTGCTCCTCATCCTTAGCACTTGGTATTGTCATTTTTGAAAAGCCAATTTAATAGGTATTAGCTCATTGTGGTTTTAATTTGCATTACCTAATGACTAATGATGTTGAGCATCTTTTTCTGTGTTTATGACACCTGTACATCTATTTTGGGGAGGTGTCGTGTTCAAAGCTTTTGCCATTTAAAAAATATTAGGTTGTCTCATTTTTGAGTTTTGAGAATTCTTTATATAGTCTAGATACAAGTTATTTATCTGATATGAGATTTTGTAGTTGTTTTTCTCATTCTATGTCTTTTCATTTTTGTAATAGTGTCTTTCACAGAGCAAACGTTTTTAATTTTGAGATATCCAGTTCATCAATTTAAAAAATTTTCTTTTATATATAGATCATGGTTTTGATGTCATATCTAAGAACTCTTGGCCTAATCTACAGTCACAAATATTTCCTCCTATAGTTTCTTCAAAAAGTTTTATAATTTTAAATCTTACATTAGATTCATGATACATTTTGAATAAATTTTCATATAAGAGGTGAGGATTAGCTTGAGAGATTCATTGTTTTGCATTTGGTTTTCCAATTGTTCTACCACCATTTGTTGAAAAGATTGTTGTTTCTCCATTTTAGTTGCCTCTGCACCTTTGTGAAAAATCAGCTTATCAGGTTTATGTAGCTCTATTTCTGTATTTTCTAGTCTGTTAATTGATCTATTTGTCTGTCCTTCAGCCAAAACCACACTGATTTGTTTTTCAAGTTAGTTTTAAGCGTTGGGTGTTTCTTCATGCCCCCTTGCTTTTGTTTTTTTCCAAGTTAGAAACTTCATTTTTCCTATCATTAAAATAAAAACCCTACAATTTTCTCTTGCGTAGGAATGACATAGAGCAATCCCAAATTCATGATTTGTTCCTTCCTTCCTATCTGGATTTGTGAGCCGTGGTTTGACCCACAGAGGTAGAGGATTTACCACGTGGGGATGGTGTGGGAGATTGTCTACTCCCTTTCTTAGGGATCCATGTTGAAAATGGTTGCATTATATGCAGGTTTTCATGATCACCATTGTCTGCATCAACTTAGCACTGCACCATATTGATGAAAAGAAAAATCCTCACTCCTTCCACCCCAGAAAGGAGATACAAAATCAGAAAGAGCTAGAATCATTGATAGAATCCTCATACAATTTGTGCAGAATAGTAATGCCAAACCTACAAGAATCAAGAAAATCTCCTCTAGCTCTTCCATAGCCAGAGTTCTTTTATTATTTATTTTAAAATTTTATTGTTTTCATTGTGGTAACATATCCATAACCCAAAATTTACCATTTTAACCATATTTAATTCATCTTCCCCAACTTGTCATGATTCTTTTTAACCTAAGTTCTACTACTGGAATTTCAGAATGTTGCATTTATGATCTCATGTTCATATTACATTTTTAAAATGCTCTGCCAGTTCAGGTAAATGTCAAGGCCCTGAAAATTTTCCAAAGCTCAGAGTTATACCCATAAAAACTTGTACCCAGCAGTAGAATGTCCAGCAAAGGTTGACTTTTGTTATATGTGAATGGCTAGACTAGCTCTTTCAGTTCTTTTTTGAAGAACATGTTTTAAAATCTGCCAGATGTGTGTTCCCTGCCCTGTTATTATCTGGATCTATATCCAGAAGAATCTGGTACATCAGCTTATTTTATTATTTGGTATTATCCAATGTCATTTGAGTGATTCAGCTGTAGAACACAAATGAAATTGCTAATTCCACTTCATCGTTAATAAAATTTCTTCAAGGTGGGCATTTTTTGAAGGAAGAGCGGTACTTTGTTGCCTTCTGCCTTTGCTTTGTCATATGGATTGATTGTATTTTAATCTGAATTGGATGTTAGTAAACACTGTTAAATATTAGTCTGTCTGTCTTAGAATTAAAAACTTGAGAACTAAACTGTTTGAAATATGTGAGTATATCATTCTTTTGTCATGTGAATATCACTTTGTCTCACAGAAAGTCTATATTTTTGTCTTGGGTATAAATATTAACAGCATGGTCAGCAGCCATTTTTTTGGCAATATGGGTCTTTTTTTAAAAATATTCTAAGCAGAGTATGTTTCTGGGTAAACTTAAATGTGACTGTCTGGAAATCAATTTGCTGTTATGTGGTGAGTGTGTTCTGAGTTAGTAGAAAACTAGAGCCAGAAGACGGGCTTTTTTGGCTAAGCACTTTGAGACTAATGTTTCTGGATTTGTAAAAAATGGAATATAATGGTTCCTAGTTGTTGACATTCAAATGGTGATTTCTAGAGACTTTTAAAGCAAGAACTCAATGGGAAAGAAGGTATAGACTTGCAATTTCAAAATCCAAAGAGCTTGGAAAACTCATTTTTTCTGGTAAATTGGCAGAAACTCAGGACAGAAGGACAGAAGTTTGAATATTAGTATATTTTGCAGTGGAGATGTTAATGTGTTTGATTAAACGTTGCTGCCTTAGACCCTGCTGGAGGTGTTACAGTATAACCACTGTGTTAACTTTCTAACATTGGAAAAACTCTGAATTCCCGTATGGGATTTTGGACCTGAATTAACAGCCCATCATTAAATTGAAATGAAACAAGATTAAAATTGGCTAGTTTTATTTCCTTGCAGTTTCAGTGGGAAAAGATAAACAGAGCAATGAAGAAAATTTTGTTTTTCTTAGAACACTAGTATCTTTTTCTAACACATTCTGTTATAGATTCCAAAGTGAAAGCAGGAGTAGATATATTATATTGTTTAGGTTTGAGAATACAGTTTCAGTTTTGCTTTTGTCCATACAGAGTTACTAAAGTTGTGACCTCTGAGATTTCTGTGGTTGCTGGGTAGGGTCATTCAGGATGTTCTGCTTTGCGGGACATTTTACATGCTTGATGTCTACACTTGACAACCTTAAACTCTATTTCAGTCCTCTCTGTTTCATCTCTCATAATAACATGCATTAATCTTATCAGCCTAGTTTCATGCTTGGATTTGAGATGGGCTCTCTCTTTGGTGCCGCCTAGGTAAGTAGAAGTTAGCTGAGGGTGCTTTACTGTTATCAGCTGAAGTCTCCATTTTAGAATTTGATCCTACAGTCTCTAGTGTGACAGCTCTAGCTCTTATCTTTTATGAAGCTTTTCCCAGTGTAGGAGAATGTTAATTTTTAAAAAATGCTATTGTGATAAAATATGCATATCATCAAATCCACTCATTTAAAGTGTACAGTGCAGTGGTTTTTAGTGCATTCATAGATATGTGCAACCATTACCACAGTCAATTTTAGAATATTTTTATCACCTCAGAAAGTAATGCCATACCTCTTAGGTGTCAGCTACTCTCTGTCCATTCCCCCGGAGTCCTAAGCAACCACTAGTCTTTCTGTTCTTTTCTGTTTCTTTCTGTTCGGCCTGTTCTGAACATTTTGTAAAAATTGAATCATATAATATATGGTCTTATGTCACTTTCTTCCTTCATGTAGCGTGTTTTCAAGGTTTATCCATGTTGTAGCATGTATTAGTACTTCATTTCTTTTTATTGCCAAATAAAACTCCATTATATCCATATACCACATTTTGTATATGCTTGCATTCATCAATTGATGGACAATTGAGTTGTTTCTACCATTTAGATAGTGTTGCATATATATTAATATTCATGTACAAGTTTTTGTGAGGACATGTTTTCATTTCTCTTGGGTATATACCTAAGAGTGAAATTGCTGGGTCATATGGTAACTCAATGTTTAAAATCTGAGGAACTGTCAGACTGTTTTTCAGAGTGGCTACACTATTTCTCATTCCCACCAGCGGTGTGTGAGGATTCCAATTTCTCCACATCCTTGCCGATACTGGCTTTTTGATTATCCATCCTAGTGGGTATGAAGTGCTATCTCATTGTGGTTCTGATTTGCATTTCCCTGGTTACTATATGGAGCATATTTTCATGTACTTTTTGGCCATTTGTATTTCTTCTTTGGAGAAATGTCTATTCAGATCCTTTGCCCATTTAAAAAATTGGGTTGTGTTTTTATTATTGAGTTGTAAGAGTTCTTTATGTATTCTAGATACAAGTCTTTATTAGACATAAAATTTACAACTATGTTTCTCCATTCTGTGGGTTGTCTTTTCACTTTCTTGATGTTGTCTTTTGAAGTGCAGAAGTTTTTAATTTTGTTGAAGTACAGTTTATTTTTTCATTTGTTTCTTGTGTTTTGGTGTCATATAGTAACAATTCATTGCCAAATAGGAGGTCATGCAGATTTATCCCTATGTTTACTTCTAAAAGTGTATAGTTTTAGCCTCTACATTTAGGTTCTTGATCCATTTTAACTTAGTTTTTGTATATGCTGCGAGGTAAGCATCCACCATCATTCTTTTGTATGTGTCTATCCAGTTGTCCACCTGGAGAGGGTTAATTTTTAAATTGACTTTCTATAACTAATCAGTTAATCAGTTTCTACATGCAGCATATCTCAAAAATATAATTTTGGACTCTTAAAATGTTTTTTTAAACATCCTGGATTAATCTGGATCATTTTCTATATAATAAGCAGTGACACTGAATTTTTTTTTTTTTTTAGAATTAAAAATTATGTAGACCGTGTTTATTCAGTTTTGACTAGTGCATTTCCTTTTTAAAGCTAGGTTAAATTTTCTTTTGTAGAGGTTATTTTCAGAATATGCTTGTTTATTTAAATTGGATTTCTTGAATTTTTGAAAGACATATCCCTTATGGGTCAGAACTAATGTTAAAGGGAATGTAGCTGTTTCCAAAGCAACTGTATTTGAAACAATGCTTCTTTTGAGAAATCATGTATAGTGTCATGGTAAAATAGGGTGTAGTTTAGAAATTTTGCCTTTATTCTTACATGTTATACAGGACAAGTTGTCTTCCTTTTTCATTATCAAAACTATGTAGAAAGGAGAAAGTGGAGAAGGCATAAATTGACTGACACTACCATATTGCTCTAAAGCTGAAGTAAGAAGTAATGCAGAAAAATATCTTTTTCATTTATTTGTTTTCATCTCCTGAAATCAGTTGCCTGTGTCTTCTCTAAAGCAGTATTTGTGCAATGGGATTTGTACCTTTGCTTTCCCTTTCAGTGAGGCGATGATAACTTGAGACTATCACATTAAGAATGTTGCTTATGCTGAGTATTGGGATGGTAGCGTTTCTTGTAGTGGAGTGGGGCAAAGTTTAGGAACATTCAGTTGGGAGTTGTAAAGGAACATTAGTTTTTCAGCAAACTGGAGGAAGATTTCTGTTGATTTTCACTGCTTGTTTTCTGATTTGTCAAAATCTCCCTTTTGAGGAGGTGCTGACTACGAGTCAAATCCCAGGTCAGATACAATTGCCATAGATCAAGAAGCTTCATCCTGATGAGAGTTCATCATTCTTGAAATTTCAGTAAACATTTGTGCTTAAAAAATTATTGATCCCCTCTTTCCTTCATGGCTTAAGTAGGAAACATTCAAATTATGATCTAATCTCCTTGTAGATCTTTGGATTTCTCTGGTGAAATTTGGTCTCTGAAAATTTTTTATCTGTAATTGACATTTAATGTGGAGAGTTTATAGTGAGTACTTAATCAATTTAGAGTCTATTGTACTTTATTACTGTTTAACCTTCACCTTTTATTTATTTCTGAAATTTGTCTTTTGTTAATTTTTTATTAGAAAAAGAAAGTGAGGAATTAGAAATTTTTTACATTTGTATTTCTGCTTAGAGTCTTAATTCAGTTATTACATACCATCTGTCTGATCTTGCTAATGATTTTGCTTCTATTTCCTTAAGATATCATGTAAATCATAGCAGTTTGAACCACAGAAGTGTCAAGTGGGTATGCTACTGTATTTCTATCATGAGATTAAAAAAATAAAAACGTGTTCTGGAGCACTGCACAGGCATACTGCTCGTTGATTGAATTAGAATTTTAAGTGGTACTATGAGAAGCTATTTGCTTGTTACCTTGAGCTCAAAGAGAAATAAGCAATGATTATGCTGAAGATACAGAGCTTGGTGAGAGCTAGTAATAAGCTTAATGGCAGGCAAAATTAGGAGGAAGTATGCCTTAGTGTAATAGCTTTACATGCATGTCATTTCTTTGAATTCACCTGCTTCTGGAGAAAATGCCTAACAGTGCCTATCTCATACTGAAATCTAGGCTTTATGTAGGCTTTTTTAGTGGAAAGGGGGGCTAACTGCCTAGTTGCAAGTTACTAAAATATCAGGTTATTTTTTTAATTGAGATATAATTCACATACCATAAAATTCACACTTTTCAAGTGTACAATTCAGTGGTTTTTGGCATATTTATGAAGATGTGCAACCATCACCTCTAGGAATTAAAGGAGAAAGTTGCTGCATAAAATCAGCTCCCTTGGTTTCTTGCATTACCTGCCCAGTCTATAGTAGTGAGTGTTCATTTGCCATTGGGCAGATGATTCGGCCTGGGCCAAGAATTTGGGACTTTTTAGAAGCTTTAGAGTGACACTCCATTGACTCTTTTATGAGATAAATTACTAATTTAGTTCTCTCCTGTCGGTGGGGCAACCATATTTTGACCATACTGTGCTATAAAGTAGTCTGCCCTTGGATGCATTGATGTAATGGGAAGAGCATGGTCTTTAGAATACAGAGACACCTGGCCTGGCCACTTAGCCTTGTTAACTTGGGCAAGTTACTTCATCTTGCTGAGCCTCAGTTTACAGAAGATACTATAAAATGGTTCGGTGAAGACAACATCGTTGGTTAGTTGCAGCGTGCTTTAGATTCAGGTCTCCTGACTTCTCTTTTCAGTTTCCTTTGTATAGGACTATGTTTTTGTTTTGAAATAATTATTTTTTATCCAACGGTCTTTTAGGAAACAGTTAATTGATCAATCCACAATATTTTGTTGGTAGTTTACAGAGAGTGAAATTAATAAAATCAACATTCTTTATCTGTGGCCAAGGAGAAAAAAATGTTTGTTCCTGGACTATTGGCCAAATATATGATTATCTCTTTAGAAATCTTGTAATTATAGTAATATTGTTAGGCAATAAAGTAACTAACGGAAATCAGGAGCCCTAACTTTCCCTTGTAAGGTTAAATGATGTGGCTCAGCTCTTGGGGCGTAGTCCCGATAACTCATTTGAGAACTTAATCTCACAGAGAATTAGCCCTAGTTAGAAAAAGCAATAGGAGTTGGCTTTGCAGAAGAAAGAATGGCCTCATATTTTCCACCACTCATGTGACCACAATGCAGAACTATAATTCAAAGGAAGTTTTATTTCAGCCAAGGGTAATCTTCTTTCTGAAAGAATTGACAGGCTAATATGAAGGACTTTTGTCCTGAAACTTGTGAGGCTTATGTCTTCTACATTGCAAACATATATATATAATTTGTTTGGATGAAGCAGTTCCTTCATGAAATGTATTTCTCAATGCAGGGTTTTTAGTCACTTTGTTGTGTGGAGAGGACGATGGCAACGCGTTGAACTGTTGTCTGAGGTTCCTAGTTAAAGAACTGTCTAGAGACTGGTACAGTGTATGAATTCTGAATAAATAAAGCATAGGGTTTTTTGGTTTGTTTTCCCTCTCCCACCTCAAGTGAATTGTTGCTACTTGGATATAAAGAATTTTACTTTTAATGATTCTTTCAGACTTTTGCAACTGGTGGTCATTCATATAAAATTATTATTTGTAGCTGTCACTTTGTTTTCCCTACTGTTTCATTGAATTAGAAAGGAACATGATATGAGAAATATAAAATATTTGTTAGGTTGAAGGAAGGATTCTGTTTCATTTTGGGTTTACTACATTTATAGTCATTCTTTTAAAAATACATTTAAATTATACAAATAATTCATACTTTTTGTAGAAAAAGCACATAATACCGTTATGTAATTCTACTATCCAGAGATCATTGCTATTAATCTTTTGGTGCCAGTCTTTGGGTTGTCGTTCTTAAATAGGTAAAATGACACCATACCAGGGAGATGAGCTTCCATCTTTCAGTTTAGAAGCTGAGTAAAACGATAGTCTATTGTCTTTTAACAGATTGTCCTGACAGCATGCTGAAATATTTTAAACTAAATTATGCTGGAGAACCTGAAGAGTTGGTGGGTGGATATGGGTGAAAGTAGCAGCTAAAATAGAAAAACAAGGAAACAATTGTATTCGCCATTCCTGTGTAGTGAGCAGAACAGACTGGGCCTTTGTCAGTAATATCTGCATTGATGAATTAGTCTTAACTTACTGAATATACTTTTTATAATTCTTAGTCTTTTCCTCTAAAAGTCTGGAAAGTAAAGGTGGTATGTTCTCATCATGGGCCTAAAGTTTGGAGGCTTGTTGTATAATTTTATTTGTTTTGAGTTTCCATGGAATGTTCATCATGGGAATCACTTTTGGAGAGATTGATCTAATCACATTAGGAGATTTGAAATAATTTGTTTTCCAGTTTCTGTGGAGAAGTGAGTGTATAACCCCACTAACTGGGTGACATAGTTTGGGTCATGGACAGAATTTTGTGGTGGTAATTTTCTCTTACTCCTAAGCAGTTCATTTTTGAGTTCTCTCATCCTTAACTTGCTCTTCTAGAATTCCTAGAGGACCTGTGCAGCAGCCTCTTGAGGATCGAATCTTCACTCCTACTGTCTCAGCAGTGTACAGCACGGTGAGTACCTCAAGGTTGTTTGTCATATTGTGTATTTGTTTTTGCACAAAAGTCTTTGATATTACAGGCAATGATTGACACGTGATAGGTTTTTGACAAAAGGTTCAATAAAATTCTGAATAGAATTAGATGTATATAATATGATAAGGTGAATAGGCCTTTTCCCTCATCATCTTAATTTAAGAAGTGGAGATGAAGAAAACATTGTATTGAGATAGATCGGCTCGTACACCTGTCTTCTTTTTCCTCTTTCTGTAAATTTTCCCCTCTGGCTTTGTATTGTGATTTCTTTTAGGACACTTGAGTTTTAATTTTTTTGGATATTATTTCTTAAAATTTTACTTCAAAAATTTTTTATTTGATTTTTTTCCCCTCTTTGATTACATATAAAAAAAACAGAAAGTTTGGGAAAGAGAATGTTGGTTTTAATGGGAGGAAATTTAATTTTTTGTGTTAAGTAATCGATTCAGATTCATAAATGAAGGGACGTTTAAAAATTAGAGGATGAAGGTAAGAAAATTAGAAGCAGATTTCAGGTGTCTTAACAGTGAGCTTAAGGGAATTTAGGGAGAACTGGGGAGTCAGACTCATCTTTTCAATATTTCAGTTCATCATACCATTTATTCCTAGGAATAGACAGGGTGCTTTAAAGAAACAGTGTAGTGAGGGAGATGAGTAAATAAATCATTGTAATCTAAAGTGATATGATAAAGCAATGATTCTTATCCTTTTGGGTTATGAATTACTTTTAGAATCTGAAAATAGTTGCAATGCTTTCTCCTCAAAAAAAGAACATATACCTAGTGTTGACATATAATTTCAGAATTTTACAGGTGTCCATCAGGCCATTCATAGGCCCCAGGTTAAGAACATTTGATTAGAAATATGAATATGCTGTTATATGGGTAAAGAAGAAGTCGCTTCATTGAGGAAGTGACACTAAGCTGGAAATATAGGACTTCTCTAGGCAGAGAAGGGAAGAAAAGGCTAGGAAGTGAAGATTTAGAGGTACAGTTAATGAAATGGCCAGTATTCAGTCCAGTGTGGCATGTGTGTTAGGTTTTACAGCAGAAGTAGAGGTGAGATAGGTGGGTTTTGGAGGTTTTAAGGTTGTCCTAAAGAGATAGGACTTTATCATGCAGATGATGAGTGGGATGATTATTTCACCTGGTTTGCCCAAAACAAGTCTCGGTTTTTACTCCTATTGTAGATCAGTTAAACACCTGTTAATTACTTTTTGAGTTCCCTTTAACTCGTAAATGTACCCAGTTTGGATGATAAATTAATCTGGTCACTCTAGTAATTGGGAACCTTCAATTTACATTGGAAAATAACCTGTAACTTTTTTCTGGCACAAACTTCTAGGCCAGAGTTGTGGGGGTTTTTTGTTTTTTGTTTTTAATAGTACTGAGCTTAAGGGCAGCATAATTTTTGTTAGGAATAACTCTTAAAATATAATTTTTTTCTAATTATAAAAGTACACCTTCACCATTGAATTATTTTCAAAATTTAGATAGGTAAAAGAAGAAAATGAAAATTTCAAGTAATCTTGAGTGACTTCTAGAGGCAACTACTATAACCATTTTTTGGTGTAGTTTCCTTTTTCTTTTTCCTGGTTGTAGGGTCTGTATAAGATATTTTATTCTAATTTGACACTTTGTTATAATATTAGCTTTTCCTATGCTATTTGAAACATTCCTTAAATAATAAATGGTTGTATATTGTTTTGTTATAAGAATTTAATATTCACTCAACATTTGACAGATATTTCTTAATGTTTTAATGTGTGTCAGGCACTATTCCAGGTGTTGGGAGTATACTAGTGAGCAAACCAAATCCTCGGTCCTTATGGAGCTTACCTTTTTGTGAGATAGAAAGATGGTAAACAAATATATATACAGTATACTGTGGGGTAGTAATAAGTGCCTTGGATAGAGAATGACTGGACATCCTACTTTAGCTAGGGCTCTCTGGTACTTTGTATCTGAAAAAGTGGCATTTTAGTAGAAACCTAAGAAGTGAGGGAATGAGCCTTGCAGATTTCTAGGGAAAGAGCATTTCTGGTAGAAGGAATAACAGTGCAAAGGCCCAGAGATAGCAGCGTGCTTAATGTGGTCTTAGAACTGCAAGGAAGCCAGTGTGGCTGGAGTAGAAAGAGGTTGGAGATAGAATTCAGAGAAGTATCTGGAGCATCAGATTATGTGGGGAATTATAGACCATGGTAAAGATATTGGATTTTAATTTAGATATGATGGAAAGCCACTGGAAACTTAAGAGCAGTAGATCTGAATTTCCTTTTAAAAGGCCACTGTTGCTGCTATATAGAGAGTAGACTGTGTTGAGGGCAGGTGACTGGTGGTGAAGTGCAAGCAAGGAGACCAGTTAAGAGGTTATTGTAGTAATAACAGCAGCAGATGATGGTGGCTTGCCCTAAGGTGGTAGCAGTAAAAGAGATGACTAGTGGGATTTGGTATATATTTTGAAAGTAGAGTTGATAGGATATGATGATAGCTTGGATGTGGGATGTGAGAGAGAGAAGAGTAAAGGATGATGTCCTGAATCTTGGCTTGAGCAACTGAGTAAATGTGGTACTATTTATGGAGATAAACACTGGGTGAAGAACAGGGTTTTTGTTGAGAAAAATTAATATGTGGAAACATTATTTTGGTGAAAAGTTAAGCATTAGGTTGTTTCCAGTTTTTCTTAATAGAAATAACTTGTTTGAATTTAAAACCTTTTATGTCTTTTATATTATTTTTGTAGAAGAACTTTCTAGAGATGCAATTACTGAGTTCAAGTATAGGCATGTTATTAAGATTCCCCATAACTGAGGACATCTGACTTTGTAAAACTTAGTAGTTTGAAGAGGAGATCATCAAAATCCTGTGAGTGACAGAACAATGCCTGCTATACAGTTTACATGAAATGTTTTGAATTTAAGTTTTTGAATTTATCGTTGAGTTAGACCAAATTTGACTTTTACTATTTGAAGCTACTGCCATATATGTAGTCCTTTGGTCGATTAAAAAAGTGGGTGTGTCAGTTATATATAGTGCCTATTCTGGAAGGACAAGGGATTTTAGACAGTAAAAAGTTGCCTTAAAATATGATCTCCATTTTTTGATCAGTTGTTTCCATTCTTAGTAATATAAGTCTCTGCCCCACTTTTACAGTGTTGTTGTACACATTAGCTGAATGAGTAGGAGAGTGGTTGACCAGGTGCTTTGACATTCTTAGTCCCCCTTTTTCTCAGCCCCAAGGTTATGTATTGGTCATTATTCCTCTAGTGTCTAGGTCCATTAACATCATTTCTGTGTCATAAAATAAAGGCTAACCCTCAATTCACCTCTTCCTGCCTCAGCATATGGTGCCCATATGTTGCTTTAATTGAGTTGGTTAAATTTCTTGAAAGGCAAACAGACTCCTGGCCAGTCTTAAAAAGTTATACAATCAGACATTTTACTTTTTTATGTCTCATATGCAGGCTTTATTCCCATATGTCAGCCATTTTAGGTAGAATCTGCTGATAATCAAAGAAGTATCAAAAGAAGGACTCAACTTTTGTAAAGCGTTCATGTTACAAGTTTTATTATTTATTTATTTGTTTTAGCCTGGTTTATATGTATCTCTTTGGGACATCTGTCAGGGATGAGAGGGATACTCATTATTCCTCATTAGCCATAATTACATCAGAGTGATATGATCACATGAACAAAAAAAGAATAAAGCCAATATTTTTAAAACTCTAGTAAGAGCAGTATATGTTATATGGTGGAGAGGAAATGGCAAACTAA
Source organism: Tapirus indicus (assembly GCA_031878705.1). Lineage (NCBI taxonomy): Eukaryota > Metazoa > Chordata > Mammalia > Perissodactyla > Tapiridae > Tapirus > Tapirus indicus. The sequence goes on along the minus strand of CM062924.1, from coordinate 100,342,198 downwards.
AGAGGCATGAGCTAATTTGAAATATATTCATTGATAACTCTCTTATTGGCATGCTTCTGAAAAACCAACTATGAAATTTTACCATGTTGTATATTTTTGGCTTTTAGATTTTATGACTATTAAGCTAGTACTTTTAATATAGTTACAGAGATAAACAATAAAGAATTTTCTGGAATAATGACTTTACTACAAGAAGCAGTAGTTTATATTCTGGGGGATTGGAAGGGTTGTTTATTAACTACTTATGAAACATTTCTATAAATAAATTAATTTGAATAAATTATTCCTTAATATGATAACATTTCATGATCCTTTTTAGCTAGCTTATACTTTATAAAGTCTTGATTCTGTCATCCTATAGCTCTATGTCATTTAATTAGAAAATTGTGCATTTATGTCTTTTTCTAAGTTACTGGTAAGTAGTGAGTAGGCCAACATGTCGGTGGAGACCCCTGCACAGAGACAAAGTTTAGCATGGGTTGATCAACTCTCTTTAGTCAATGGTGTCCAGCTAGATGTAAATCTACTTAATTGTCGTATAATCCAGCACAGAATAACAATCCATTTTTTTCCTTGATGATAAATACACCAGTTGAACTGATGATTTGTTTATTTATACTTTACTTTTAAAAACAGCTTTTTGAAGTATATTTGAAGTACAGTATGTATAGTACCTATGATTTAAATATATCTAAAGTGTATTATTTAAAGTGCATAATTTGGTAAATTTTAACGTATGTATATATCCATGAAAATCTTCACCACAATCAAGAAAATTAATATGTGCATCATTCCCAAGTTTCCTCATGCTTCTTGGTAATCTTTCTTTTCCCCCTTCCTCTACCGTTGGTCTGTTTCTGTCATTGTGGATTCATTTACATTTCCTAGACTTTTATATAAAAGTCATAATAGGAAAAGGCATCATTCAGTAGGTACTTTTTTTTCTTCTTTTTCCCCTCAGGTTAATTATTTTGAGATTCATCTATCTTGTTGCATTTATCAGTAGTTTGTTCCTGGAAGAAATAGTAAACTTCAGGCTTAAAATTTAGGGCTGTTGTAATCACATTTCCTATATTATTTTTCCCCCAACAGTAGAGTTGGTTTTTTTAAATATAATGTAAATCATGATTATACAATTTGGTAGTTTTCTTTTATAATGAAACATTGTATTTTAAATAATTTCCCATGTTATTACATTGCATTTATAAACATTATATTAACAGTTTAAGTAGCACATCAATGAGGTGAGCCATGATTTACGTAATCAGTAAATTTACAAACTAGTGTTTGACTTAGATTCCCTCTTTTTATTTTCAGTTTTAAATAACTTTGATACATATATAAAATATATATTCATACATATATGTGTATATATTTTTTTTCTCTATTTAAATAGGATTATTTCCTTAGGCTAAGATACCCAGCAGCAACCTTACTAGGTTAAAATGCACACAATTTAAAATATTTTTGACCTTGTACAGTTATGGCAGCTTACATTGCTGCTAGCTGCATAGGAGTTTGTCCATTTCATTGTATCTTGATAGTTTCAGGTCTTCCCATTTTCAAACATCTTTGCTAATTTGATAGGTCAAAAGCGCTATTTCACAATTCACAAAAGAGGAAATGAGCAGGTTAAGTGACTGTGGAACAATGTTTAACATTGATAAAATAATGATGTCATGTTTTGTTTATAAAATTAACAAAGGTTTAATTATGTACCCATTTCTCAGTTATAGGAACATCATAATTAGGAATTCTCTAGTACTTTTTTCTTAACCTTTTAATTTTATTCCTGTTTAATATTTTTGAATTATTGGGTGTAGAAAAGGAATGATATTTTCCTGTTTGTTGTGGCAGAAAGGATTTGGTTGTAAGAAGATTGTAGTTTTAAAATTGTCGCTTTTCTCCAGTAGCATTGCTGAATGATATTTGACCATAGTTAGAAATCCTGATTTTTGTGTTTGATGTTTAAATAAAAGATGAAAATCACATTTAAGTATTTTCTTTTTTTTATTATGACAAAATACACATAACATGAAATTTACAATCTTAATCATTTTTAAGTGTACAGTGGGTACTAAATACATTCATGTTGTTGCACAGCCACCATCACCATCCATCCCTAGAACTCTTTTCATCTTATACAACTGAAACTCTGTACCTATTAAACAACTCCTCATTCTCCCCTCCCCTCAGTCCCTGGAAACCACCACTCTTTTATGTCTCTATGATTTTGACTACTCTTAAGTACCTTGTATATGTAGAATCATACAGTATTTGTCCTTTTGTGGCAGGCTTATTTCACTTAGTATAATGTTCTCAGGGTTCATCCATGTTGTCACATGTGTCAGAATTTCCTTTCTTTTTAAGGCTTAATAATATTCCATTGTATGTATACAGCACAATTTGTTTATCCATTCCTCCATTGATGGACAGACACTTGGGTTGCTTCCATGTTTTAGCTACTGAGAATAATACTGGTATGAACATGGGTGTACAGATACCTCTTTGAGATCTTGCTTTCAGTTATTTTGGCTGCATGCCCAGAAGTAGAATGGCTCGATCATATGGTAATTCTATTTTTAATTTTTTGAGGAGTTGCCATATTGTTTTCCATGGTGGTTGTACCATTTTACATTCCCACCAATGGTGCACAAATGTTCCAGTTTCTCCACATTCTCTCCAACACTTGTTGTTTTGGGTAGCCATTCTAATGGGTGTGAGGTGGTATCTCATTGTAGTTTTGATTTGCATTTCCGTAATGATTAGTGATGTTGAGCATCTTTTCATGTGGTTCTTGGCCATTCATGTATCTTCTTTGGAGAAATGTCTGTTCAAGTTCTTTGCCTGTTTTTGAACTGAGTTGTTCATTTTCTTTTGTTTTTGAGTTTTAGGAGTTCTCTATACATTCTGAATATGAATCTCTTATCACATATATGATTTGCAAATATTTTCTCCCATTCTGTGGGTTGCCTTTTTATTCTGTTGATAGTGTCTCTTGATGCACAAAATTTTCCATTTTCATAAGGTATAAGTTGTCTGTTTTTTCTTTGTTACTTCTACCTTTGGTATCATATCCAAGAAATCATTGCCAAATCGAATGCCATGAAGCTTTTGTCCTGTGTTATCTTCTATGAGTTTTATTGTTTTGAGTCTTATATTTATGTCCTTGATCCATTTTAGGTTAATTGTCGTATATGTGTCAAGTAATTCTTTTTGCACGTGGCCATCCAGTTTTCCTAGCACCATTTGTTGAAAAGACCATCCTTTCCCATTGAATGGTCTTGGCACCCTTGTTGAAAATCATTTGACCATATATGCGAGTATTTAGTTCTTGGCGTTCTATTCTATCCCATTGGTCTATATGTCTGTTTTTATGCAAATACTGCACTGTTTTGATTACTGTAGCTTTGTAGTAAGTTTTGAAATCAGGAAGTGTGAGTCATTTCGTTTTTTTCTTCTTTTTCAGGATTGCTTTGGCTTTTTGAGGTCCCTTGAAAATCCATATGAATTTTAGGATAGATTTTTCTATTTCTGTAAAGAAAACGTATTGAGATTTTGATTACATTGGATCTATAGATCACTTTAGGTAGTATTGACATTTTTTTTTTTCTTTTTTTGTGAGGAAGACCAGCCCTGAGCTAACATCTGTTGCTAATCCTCCTCTTTTTGCTGAGGAAGACTGGCCCTGGGCTAACATCCCTGCCCATCTTCCTCTACTTTATATGGGACGCGGCCACAGCACGGCTGACAGGCAGTGCGTTGGTGGGCGCCCGGGATCCGAACCCGCGAACCCTGGGCTGCCAAGCGTGAACTAAACCGCTGTGCCACCTGGCGGCCCCCAGTGTTGACATCTTAATATTAAGTCTTCCAATTCATGAACATGGGATGTGTTTCCATTTATTTATGTCTTCCTTAATTTCTTTGAACAATGTTTTGTAATTTTCATTGTACAATTCTTTCACTTCTTTGGTTAAATTAATTCCTAAGTATTTTATTCTTTTTGATGCTGTTGTAAATGGAATTGTTTCCTTCATTTCTTTTTCAGAGTGTCCGTTGTTTGTGTATTGAAATTCAGCTGTTGACTTCATATCCTGCTACTCTGCTGAATCATTTATTGTTCTAACAGTTTTTTTGTAGAATCTTTAGGGTTTTCTGTACATAAGATCATATCGTCTGCAAACAGTTTTATTTCTTCCTTTTCAATATGGATATCTTTTATTTCTTTTTCTTGCCTAATAGCACTGGCTAGAAGTTCCGTGACTGTGTTGAATAGGAGTGGTGAAAGCAGGCATTCTTGCTTTGCTCCTGATCTTAGAGGAAAAGCTTTCAGTCTTTCACCACTGAGTCTCAGGTTTACTGTGGGGTTCTCATATTTAGCTTTTTATTATGTTGAGGTAGTTCTTTCTATTTTTTGTTGAGTGTTTTTATCATGAACAGGTGTTGAACTTTGTCAAATGCTTTTTCTGCATTGGTTGAAATGATCATGTGGGTTTTTTCTTTCATTCTATTGAAGTGGCATATTAGATTGATTGGTTTTTGTATATTGAACCATCTTTGCAGTTTTTTATTTCAGGAATAAGTTTATTTCAAGAATAAATCTCTCTTGGTCATGGTGTATAATCCTTTTAATATACTGCTGAATTCTGTTTGCTAGTATTTTGTTGAGAATTTTTGCATAGATGTTCATAGGAGAAAATGGTCTGTAGTTGTGTTTTTGTCTGGTTTTGGTATTAGGGTAGTGCTGGCCTCATAGAATGAGTTAAGGAAGGTTCCTCCTCTTAAGTTTTTTTGAAAAATTTGAGAAGAATTGGTATTTTTCTTTACATGTGTGGTAGAATTCACCAGTGAAGACATCAAGTCCGGGGCTTTTCTTTGCTGGGAGATTTTTGACTACTGATTCAATCTCCTTACTAGTTATGTCTATTCAGATTTTCTATTTTTTTGTGATTTAGTCTTGGTAGATTTTGTGTTTCTGGGAATTTGTCCATTTCATCTAGGTTATTCAGTTTATTGGTGTTTAGATATTTTCTTAATGTTGGACGTTCATTTAATGTTCAACTCAGAATTCTCCGATCATTTGGAAATATCTAGGTTAGTGGTTCTCAATTGGAGATGATTTTGCCCCCCAGGAGACATTTGGCAATATCTGGAGACATTTTTGGTTGTCACAACTTGGAGTAAGGAATGCTAGTGGCATTAGTGGCTTAGAGACCAGGGATGAAGCTAAACATCCTACAGTGCACAGGACAGCCTCACAATGAAGAATTATCCAGCCCAAATGTCAGTAATGCCACTGTTGAGAAACTCTGACATAGATTTTCCTTCAATGTTAGGCAAAATCATTAAGATCACCTAAAGTTGTTAGCATTCATTTATACAGCTAATATTTATTGAATACCCGCTGTGTACTATATTAGATTTTGAGAGCAAAACATAGATACGGAAGTCAAAAATAATAAAAATTATAGTAAGTGCTTTGAAGGAGATAAACAGGATATAAAATTGGTAAGAGAATAATTCCTAATTAGGTATGAGTGGAAAGCCTGAGAAGGTGGCATTTTAGGTGATAGTTGAACCATGAAGAGGATTCAGCCTTTCATGGATGTGGAGGAAGTGTGCAAACCTTCCAAATAGATGTTGCAGAGGCTCCCAGGAGTGGGAGGAATCCTCCTGGTGATGGGAACTTAGTGCTCTGGAGACAGCACAGCACAAGATGGGAGGCCCGGAACTGGTGCTGTCCAGTGGAAACATGCGTGCTGAGCACTTGAAATGTGGCTAGTGTGACAGAGGAGCTGAATTTTAAATTATATTTAATTTTCATTACTTTAAATTTAAATAGCTGCTTGTGGTTAGTTCATTGGAAAGTGCAGCTCTAGAAAGTGACCAAGTCCAGATCATGCCAATTTTGTAAGGTTCTGATAAGGCATTTGGATTTTATTTGACATGCAGAAGGAGCCATTGAAGGATTTCAAGTATGGTCATGACATAGGATTTAAATGATAAAAATACTTTGATATTTATTATATTAGTGGATTAATTGGAACTTAGAATTCACATGAGAGGCAAAATGTAGCTAAAAGTGCTAAGTGGCTCTAGAATCAGACCAAATGGATTCAAATCCTGGTGCTTACACATAGCAGCTGTGTGTCGTTGAGCACATTACTTTTTTTTACACCTCATTTCCTTCCTCATTAATAAAATGGAGATTATTATACTGATCTCAAAAGGTCATTATGAAGGTTAAATGAGACAAATCCAGTTAAAACTGATAGCGCCTGATATGTAATCATTATTCAGATGGTTAGTAGCAGCTGCTGCCACCATCGCTTTTGAGTGGGGTGACCCCCTCAGCTTTTACCACTCTTACAACAAGAATGAGGAAACTGCTAACTACTCTTACCATTAGTTGAATGAAACTAAATCTGAACAAGCTTAATGTGGTATTAGATAAGATGCTTATTATTTTTTTTTTTGGAAATTAGCAATTTTTTTTATTGATGTCTTAGTAGTTTATAACACTGTGGGGTTTTAGTTGTACATTTTTGTTTGTCCGTTACCATGTGGATGTAACCCTTCACCCCTTGTACCCCCCCCACCCTTCCCATTGGTCACCACCAATCAGTTCTCTCTGTCCGTGTGTTCATTTATATTCCATATATGAGTGAGTTCATGCAGTGTCTGGCCTTCTCTCTCTGGCTTATTTCACTTAACATAATACCTTCTAGGTCCATCCATGTTGTTGCAAACGGGACAGTTGTGTCATTTTCTTATGGCTGAGTAGTATTCCATTGTATGTATATACCACATCTTCTTTAACCACTCATCACTCGAGGGACACTTGGGTTGCTTCCACTTCTTGGCTATTGTGAATAATGCTGCAATGAACAGAGGGGTGCATACGCCTCTTGGGATGGTTGATTTCATGTCCATTGGGTAGATGCCCAAGAGTGGGATTGCTGGATCATACGGTATTTCTATTTTTAATTTTGTGAGGACTCTCCATGCTGTTTTCCATAGAGGCTGCACCAGTTTGCATTCCCACCAGCAGTGAATGAGGGTCCCCGTTTCTCCACAACCTCTCCAGCATTTGTTGTTATTTGTCTTTGTGATTACAGCCATTCTAACGGGTGTCAGGTGATATTTTAATGTAGTTTTGATTTGCATTTCCTTGATGATGAGTGATGTTGAACATCTTTTCATGTGTCTGTTGGCCATCTGTATCTCTTCCTTGGAAAAATGTTTGTTCATATCCTCTGCCCATTTTTTGATCGGGTTGTTTGTTTTTTTGTTGCTCAGTTGTATGAGTTCTTTATATATTACTGAGATTAATCCCTTGTCGGACAAACGGTTTGCAAATATTTTCTCCCAGCTGGTGGGTTGTTTATTCATTTTGATCCTGGTTTCATTTGCCTTGTAGAAGCTCTTTAGTCCGATGAGGTCCCACTTGTTTGTTTTTTCTTTTGTTTCCCTTGTCCGAGTAGACATGGAATCTGAAAGGATCCCTTTATGTCCAATGTCAATTAGTGTACTGCCTATATTTTCTTCCAGGAGTTTTATAGTTTCAGGTCTCACTTTCAGGTCCTTAATCCATTTTGAATTGATTTTTGTATATGGTGATAGGAGATGGTCTACTTTCATTCTTTTGCATGTTGCTGTCCAATTTTCCCAGCATGATTTATTGAAGAGACTTCCCTCTCTCCATTGTATGTTTTTAGCTCCTTTGTCGAAGATTAGCTGTCCATAGGTGTGTGGTTTTATTTCTGGGCTTTCAATTCTGTTCCATTGATCTGTGTGTCTATTCTTGTACCAGTACCATGCTGTTTTGATTACTATAGCTTTATAGTATTTTTTGAAATCAGACATTGTGATGCCTCCAGCTTTGTTCTTTTTGTTCAGAATTGCTTTAGCTACTTGGGGTCTTTTGTTGCCCCATACGAATTTCAGTATTTTTTGTTCTATTTCCATAAAGATTGTCATTGGGATTCTGACTGGGATTGCATTGAATCTGTAGATTGCTTAAGGTAGTATGGACATTTTAACTATGTTTATTCTTCCAATCCATGTGCATGGAAAATTTTTCCATTTCTTTATGTCTTCATTGATTGCTTTCGATAGTGACTTACAGTTTTCATTGTATAGGTCTTTTAGCTCCTTGGTTAAATTTATTCCCAGATATCTTATTCTTTTTGTTGCAATTGTAAATGGGATTGTCTTTTTGAGTTCTCTTTCTGTTAGTTTGTTCTTGGCATATACAAATGCAACTGATTTTTGTAAGCTGATTTTCTACCCTGCCACTTTGCTGTAGCTGTTGATTATTTCTAGTAGTTTTCCAATGGATTTTGGGGGGTTTTCTATGTATAAGATCATGTTGTCTGCAAATAGTGGGAGTTTCACTTCTTCATTACCTATTTGGAGTCCTTTTATTCCTTTTTGTTGGCTAATTTCTCTGACCAAAACTTCCAGTTCTATGCTGAATGAGAGCGGCGAGAGTGGGCATCCTTGTCTTGTTCCTGTCTTCAAAGGAATGGCTTTCAGTTTTTCCCCATTGAGTAGGATGTTGGATGTAGGTTTGTCATATATGGCCCTTATTATGTTGAGGTACTTTCCTTCTATACCCATTTTGTTGGGAGTTTTTATCATAAATGGATGCTGGGTCTTGTTGAAAGCCTTCTCTGCATCGATTGAGATGATCATGTGGTTTTTATTCTTCATTTTGTTAATGTGGTGTATTACGTTGATGGATTTGCGGATGTTGAACCATCCCTGTGTCCCTGGTATACATCCCACTTGATCGTGGTGTATGATCTTTTTGATGTATTGCTGTATTCAGTTTGCCAATATTTTGTTGAGGATTTTTGGCGTCTATGTTCATCAGTGATATTGGCCTGTAGTTTTCCTTCTTTGTATTGTCCTTGTCTGGCTTTGGTATCAGGATGATGTCGGCCTCATAGAATGTGTTGGGAAGTATTCCATCTTCCTCTATTTTTTGGAATACTTTAAGAAGGATAGGTGCTAAATCTTCTTTGAATGTTTGATAAAATTCTCCAGGGAAGCCATCTGGTCCTGGGCTTTTATTTTTTGGGAGGTTTTTGATTACTGTTTCAATCTCTTTACTTGTGATTGGTCTGTTCAGATTCTCTATTTTTTCTTGATTCAGTTTTGGGAGGTTGTACGCGTCCAAGAATTTGTCCATTTCCTTTAGCTTGTCCAATTTGTTGGCGTAGTTTTTCATAGTATTCTCTAATAATCCCTTGTATTTCTGTGGTATCTGTCGTAATTTCTCCTCTTTCATTTCTAATTTTATTTATTTGAGTCTTCTCCCTTTTTTTCTTAGTGAGTCTGGCTAAGGGTTTGTCAATTTTACTTCTCTTCTCAAAGAAGTAGCTCTTTGTTTCACTGATCCTTTCTACTGTTTTTTTTGGTTTCAATTTCATTTATTTCTGCTCTGATTTTTATTATTTCCCTCCTTCTGCTGATTCAGGGCTTTGTCTGTTCTTCTTTTTCTAATTCTGTTAGGTGCAATTGAGGTTATTTATTTTGGATTTTTCTTGTTTGTTAAGGTGGGCTTAGATTGCTATGAATTTCCCTCTCAGGACCACTTTTGCTGCATGCCATATGAGTTGGTATGGTGTATTTTCCTTTTCGTTTGTCTCCAGATAGCTTTTGATTTCTCCTTTAATTTCATCACCGACCCATTGGTTGTTCAGTAGCATGTTGTTTAAGTCTCCACATCTTTGTCCCTTTCCTAGTTTTTTCCTTGCAGTTGATTTCTAGTTTCACAGCGTTATGATCAGAAAAGATGCTTGTAATGATTTCAATCTTCTTAAATTTATAGAGGTTTGCCTTGTTTCCTCATATATGGTATATCTTTGAGAATGTTCCATGTGTGCTTGAGAAGAATGTGTACTCTGCTTTTTTTGGGTTGAGTGCTCTATATATCTATTAAGTCCATTGCGTCTAGTTTTTCTTTTAAGTCCATTATTTCCTTATTGACTTTTGTCTGGATGATCTATCCACTGATGTAAGGGGGGTGTTAAGATCCCCTACTATTATTGTGTTATTGCTAATATCTCCTTTAAGGTTTTTTAGCAGTTGTTTTATGTACTTTGGTGCTCCTGTGTTGGGTACATAGATATTTATGGTTGTTATGTTTTCTTGGTGAAGTGTCCCTTTCATCACTATATATTGCCCTTCTTTGTCTCTCATTACCTTTTTCATCTTGAAGTCTACTTTGTCTGATATAAGTATGGCTACTCCTGCTTTCTTTTGTTTGCCATTAGCTTGGAGTATTGTTTTCCATCCATTTATTTTGAGTCTGTGTTTGTCTTTAGAGCTGAGATGTGTTTTCTGGAGGCAGCAGATTGTTGGATCTTGGTTTTTAATCCATCCCGCCACTCTGTGTCTTTTGATTGGAGAATTCAATCCATTTACATTTAGAGTGATTATTGATATATGAGGGTTTAATGTTGCTATTTTATTGTTCATTTTTTGGTTCTTCTTTTTTTTTAATTTTTTTTGTGGGGAAGACCAGCCCTGAGCTAACATCTGTTGCCAATCCTCCCCTTTTTGCTGAGGAAGACTGGCCCTGGGCTAACATCCGTGCCCGTCTTCCTCCACGTTATATGGGACGCCGCCGTGGCATGGCTGACAGGCAGTGCGTCGGCGGGTGCCCGGGATCCGAACTCGCAAACCACGGGCTGCCAAGCACGGACTAAACCGCTGCGCCACCGCGCGGCCCCTCATTTTTTGGTTCTTTTGCATTTCCTTCGTTTCTTGTCACTTGTGTTTCAGACTGCAAATTCAATTTGGTATTTCTGCATGCTCATTCTCTTGGTTTTCTCTTTATTTGTCATGTGTGGTTCTCTTCTGGTTATTTGTTTAGTGGTTACCGTGAGGTTTATATAAGCGATCTCCTGGATAAGATAGTACATTTTCATATGCCTCCTTTTTCCTGAGGCTGGGTCGATTCAGTCCCTTACCTCTTCCCCTCCTTATTTTTTATCTTTTTATTCCATCTTGTGTCATGAATTTGTGTTTCCAGTGATGAACTTGAATTAATTTTTGATGTTATCCAACAGTAGTTTGTTCTGGTTTAGTCTCCTTGCTTTTCTCCTTGCTGGAATCTTTGTATCCCCTTTCTCATTTGTTTTTTTTCAGGCCTAAGGGCCTTCTTGAGCATTTCTTGTAGTGGGGGCCTTGTGGTGATGAACTCTCTTAGCTTTTGTTTATCAGGGAGAGTTATTACTTCTCCATCATATTTGAACGATATTTTTGCTGGATAAAGTATTCTTGGGTGAAGGTTTTTGTCTTTGATGATTTTAAATATATGATTCCAGTCTCTCCTAGCCTGTAGAGTTTCTGTTGAGAAATCAGCTGAGAGCCTAATGGGGTTTCCTTTGTATGTTATTTTGCTTTTTTAGTTAGCTGCCCTTAATATTGTTTCCTTGTCACTGAGTCTTGTTAACTTAGCTATTATGTGGTGTGACTTTGTCTATTCCTGTTTGTATATTAGGTGATGTGTTGATTTCATTCAGTCTTATTTCCATCTCATTCCCTAGGTTAGGGAAGTTGTCAGCTATTATTTCTTTGAACAAACTCTCTGCTCCTTTTTCTCTTTCTTCTCCTTCTGGAATACCGATTATCCTTATGTTGCTTTTCCTCATTGAGTCTGATATTTCTCCAAGAATTTCTTCATTTCTTTTTAGTCTTAGCTCTCTCTCCTCCTCTATCTGGTGCCTTTCTGCATGGCTATCCTCAATAATGCTAATTGGTTCCTACATATTGTCAGTTCTGCTCTTGAAAGATTCCATTTTTTCCACTATCTCGTTGATTTTGTTTTTCATCTCCAATAATTCCGATTGGTTTTTCTTTATGGTTTCAATCTCTTTTGTGACGAAATCCCTGAATTCGTTGATTTGTTTCTGTGTGTTCTCTTGTATTTCGTTGAGTTTGTTTATGATAGCTATTTTGAATTCTCTGTCATGCAGGTTATCAAATTCTGTGCCTTCAGGGTTGGTTTCTGGGTGTTTGTCATTTTCCTTTTTGTCTGTAGCCATAACAAATTGTCGCATGGATCCGATGGGGACGGCTTTATTTTTTCCCCTCATGATGAAGTTGGTCCTGCAGTTTCCACTTGCTGCCACTGGATGGAGATCGTGAGCGGTATGCTCTGAGGCGGCTGCAGCCCCCGGAGGGATTATGCTGAAAGGCCGGGTGTGTGTGGGAGGGGTCCTCTCTTCCTCCTGCTCGACCCGGGGGTTTCCTTTCTGGCTCTCTTAGGGTGTTTGCTACACCCCCTAAACAGTCTGTTGTTGCTTCCCAGTGGTGATCTCTCAACAGTCTGTGAGAGCACTTGGATGTAGATAGTTTTCCCCTCTGTGGGCCGCCCCTCCCCACTCTGTCTGCAAGCCACGCTGTCTATCTTTGCCGTTCGGGGAGGGGGAGTACAACTTCTTACCTCTCCTCATGTCCTTTTGGGCTTCCTGCGCCATCCGATGTATGGCAGCAGGGGTTTCTTAGAAGTCCTTTGTAGTGTTTGATTGAGCTCTGTTGGAATGCGAATGATGCTTTTGTTGTGTCGTAGCGGGCAGAGATTCAAGGAGGGAATCTCACTCTGCCATGATGCTGATGTCACTCTCTTATGTTTTTCATTTTAATAACATGGCTTTTAAAACTTTAGAATTTGTCATGAATATCACATGAGGTAATCTTTGGAATGTCTAACTTTACTAAAATAAAAAAAATAAACTTTTTTTATACTTAAAATTTTATAGTAAACAAATATACTTCCCCATATGTGGAAGCCTTCCCCATATTTCCAAATAAGATAATGTTGAACATACTTTTTGATGAATTTTACATTTGACCTCATGTTTTGTTTTTGTAAATATGGTTGTGAAAATTGAGTTACAGACTGTTTCTTTCAAAAATTCTCCCTTTAACATGTATACTTCTTTTTGAGGCTGGTCAAGACAGTTGGGCACACTAAGGACCAATGTACAGGAAGATAACTTCCCTGACTTTTTTCTTCAAGTTTGAAGTTTTAATGTCAAAACAAGGTCTTAAAATAATCTTTTCACAAAAATAAGGCAGCTTTATGCTGTAAAACCATTAGTTCTTTGTCAAAGGTTATGTTACTCCCTCTCATCTGCTGTCACCACCTGTCAGCATCTTCTTTAAAGAGTAATTTTTCTTTTGTAGTGACATCTACATGTGGCACATTGGCTGTCCAGGTATGGCTTACAGCCTGGGCGTATAACACTGTCAAACAGGTGCTCCACTGTTGTCTCACATGCCTGCATGTGCTGAGCTAGCCCCAGTGTTCTCTGCATGTCCCGACAGATGTCAGAGAAGCAATACTGGAACTCCTCATCACAGTCGTTCTTGCTTTTTCCACAGGTCTTGTAGCACCTGTCGTGTTGGTTGCAGCACTTTGTCAGGGAAGGGATGCTAATGTTAAGATGAACACCACACAGTGGAGAGCCACATCCATTCAGTGGGGAGGGTTTATAACCATAACGTGGGACAGGCTTAGATCCGTTGCGGCAGTTTTACTGGCACAGCCCGCCCTCGTCCCCCAGCAGGTTGAGGGCAGCGTTCACGTAGGTATGTATCTTGTGGATGCTGTTCTGGATGGTTTTGAGGGTGGCCCTCCAGTTGGTGGTCTGGGCCTGCTCCTGGTCCCCGACGGCGGCCATCAGGAGGAGCAGGGCCATCTGCGCCACGCTGCAGCGCACAGGCCCATGGAGCCGTTCCCTAGACAGCTGCGCTGGCCCGGGCTGGCTGGCTGGCTCCACGCCCACGCTGCCCTCCCTCCGGCGCACAAGTACACTTTACTTTTCCCCCTGAAAAGTAAACTCAATGAAGTAATAAATGGACATCATAGAAAACTAAGAAAATTTAGGGGATAAAAGACTTGTAGTGTAATTACCCATGTGTTAAATACTGTTAACATTTTCTTATATTTCCTCTTTTAAGTCAGACACTGCCATATTGTTAGGCACATTGCTTCATTTTCACTAATTCCATGCAAATTGTTTTGGTCAAAATAGTGTAATTTTAACAAAATTGCCCAAGTGTTACTGTAATTATAGATTATTGCCTTATTTTCATAAATTATTTTCCTCTCTTTGTCTTTGACTTATTTGGGAAATAGGTTAAAGTGCTTATGAACTGCCAGATTTTAAAGACTAGTAGTGGATATTGTCATTATCTTTGGAACCTTCTGTGGAATGTCAGGACTAGATTGGATTATAGGGGTTAGCATGTTTCCTACATTAGATCTATTATTTATTTTGTCCACTAAATCAAGCTAAAGTGAATTTTCAACTTATTACTTACATCTCATGTGACTTGCATTAATTGTTATTGAAAATCAGTCAACTACGCTTAAGAACCTATTATGTGCAAGGTATGATAATGTAGTAGTGGTGGCCAAAGTATGCCTTCTCTCAAATATAAATGAAATAGAGTAAAGTGAATTTATTAGACAAATGATAAATACTAGCTGACTTATTTTCAGGTTCTTTGGAAATTTCTTTTGACACTTATAATAAAAGTTCAATCTTTTATTCATCTCTAGTTATTTATGAATTAATGTGTTAACTATGAAGCATCTTTATTGTCACTTTACTTTTGATATTCTAAAACCTCGGTCTCCCTGGTTTTTTAGCTGTTCTAATTCATTTTAATTGACATTTCTGAAACTTAGTAAAAAGGAAGTAATGTATGTTTTTCATTTTATGTTTCTGTGCATGTACGTTTGGTTCTCAAAATAGTAGTAGGTAATACAGTTCTTTGCATTAAGAAGTTAATCTTTTAAAAATTAATAGTTAAAAAGAATATAGCTACACCTACACCATGGACTATAGCCATTTAAAAGAATGAAGTAGATAGTGTGTATTGACTTGGAAAAATCTCTTCCGTGTTTTTAAGTGAGAAGGAAAACATGTCACATAATAATTATTATTATATGGTTGCATTTGTGTACAACATTTTTGCATTTGTAAATGTACAGAAAGTTTTGGAAGAATGCATATCAGACTGTTAATAGTTTTACCACTGGGGAATACAGTGGGATTTGAGAGCGCAAATGGACACTATTTTAGCTCTTTTTTTTAACAAGAAACATTTATGTATTATTTTAATAATTAAAAACAAAGTAAGCTTCAAAGTCTTTCTTTCTCGTAATCTTTTTGGTGATGGTCTGATAGATGGATTGGTAGTAATTTTATCTTGATTCAATCAGTAAAAACAAATGGTTTTTCACAGTGGTCTTAAAATTTTCCCTGAAGATTTAAAAATAATATTGGATTAGCAGCAATAAATTGTGGGTTACAGTTTTCTATTGTGGTGTTTTGTTCATTTTTCCAAATTTTTAATGTAAGGTAGTCATGAGTCTAAGCCTTATATTACTTTATTTTTTTCCATCTAGAATTTTAAAGTATTTTACCTTTCTATTGAGATGTAATTGACATGTAACATTGTGTAAATTTAAGGCATACAATGTGTTAGTTTGATACACTTACATATTGCAATTTGATTATCACTGTTGCGTTATGTAACACCTCCATCATGTCACGTAATTATTTCTTTTCTGTGGTGAGAACGTTTAAGATCTAATCTCTTAGCAACTTTCAAATATATAATACAGTATTGTTAACTATAATCACAATGCTGTGCTTTAGATCCCCAGAATTAATTCATCTTCTAACTGCAAGTTTGTACGCTTCAACCAGCATCTCCCCAGTTTCCCAACCCTCCAGCCCCTGGTAACCACCATTCTACTCTATGAGTTCAGCTGTTTTAGATTCCACATATAAGTGATATCATACAGTATTTGACTTTCTCTGTGTAGCTTACCGCACTTAGTGTAATGCCCCCAAGGTCTATCCATCTTGTTGCAAATGGCCAGATTTTTTTTTTTTGCTGGGAAAGATTCTCCATGAGCTATATCTGTTTTCAGTCTTCCTCTTGCTCTTTTTTCTTTCTCCTCCCCAAAGCCCTAGTACATAGCTGTATATTCTAGTTTAAGTCCTTCTAGTTCTTCTATGTGAGCGACTGCCTCAGTGTGGCCGCTGACAGACGAGCGTATGGTTCCGTGACTGGGAAGTGAACCTGGGCTGCAGAAGTGGAGCATGCCAAACTTTAACCGCTAGGCTGTCAGGGCTGGCTCAGGACTTCTTTTCTTTTTTATGGCTGAATAATAGTCCATAGTGTGTGTCTCACACACACCACATCTTTATTTATTTGTTCATTGACAGAGGTTTAGGTTGTTTCCATATCTTGGCAATTGTAAATAATGCTGCAATAAACATGGGAGTGCAGGTATCTTTTCGATATCCTCTTTTCATTTTCTTTGGATATATACCCTGAAGTGGGATTGCTGGATCATATGGTTAGCTGAGTCTGAGCCTTGTATTATTTTGAAAGCTCACCTTGGATTGAATTTTATAAAAAATTTTAAGATGTCCAAAATTGATTATATTTCATCATTTCCTTATTCTTCCTGGGCTCACCTTTTACTGACATCTTCAGAAGGTTTTACTTTTATAGAAAACTCATTGTTAGCCATCACTAACATCACCTTCCTTTCTTTAGACAAATCTCACAATCAGCATCATCAAATATTTATGAAATCTAGATGCTGCTGCTACTACTGTATTTTTTTTTTTTGGTAACAATATATCTATTAACTCGATTCAAATCTCTTTTTCTAATATTGCCTTTCTTTCTAAATATAGAATAGGTTTATTTGTTGTAACAATTTAAAACATGTTTGAAGTTACTTTTCTGTGGCATTATAAGTAAACCTGAAAAAGCTTTTGGCCTCTTGGAGCTTGCTGTTGGGGCTTAAACATTGGAGATGTGGCAGAGTCATTAAGAATATTGAGACAAACTTAATTCAGTAAACGTTTATTGAATGATAGCTGTGTGCAAGATTTGTGTCAGATAATATGGGAAAACGATGGTAGATATTATGATCCTTGTCTCTAAGAGTTCTTATTTTACCAGCCGAGATGGTAATACATTAAGTACATATTGGAGAGTGAAGAGGACACATTAATGACTATATAAATTAGAACAAGTATTTGTAGATAAATAGTAAGTAGCATTTATTAGTACAGTTACCATGGATTCTCATTGGGCAGAAGTACTTGGAGGAATGGAGCATGATTGTAATTATTCAATGGAGAAAGATGACTAGATGAACTCTAAGAAACCATAAAATGCAAATGGGCAGAAAGTTTTGACAGAAGCATAGTGGAAGTAGGGATAACTGAACATATTCCAGTTAAAGCCTTTGAGGTAGATGGTGGAACTATTGCTCCATAGTATAGAGTCATGAAATGTGTACAAAAATTGAGCAAACCTGGTCAGAGGAGTTGATCATGGGGAAACTGACAGAATAGTTTAAAGAACATTTTCTTCATCATCATCAGTAACACTTTCTGAGCACTTACTATACACCAGGCACTATTCTAAGCACTTTACCTGTATTAATTCATTTAATCCTTGTAACAAAGGTATGAGGTAAGTGTAATTATATCCTCTTTATTAGTTGGGGAAATAGACACAGAGGTGAAGTATCTTGCCCAAGGTCATCCAGCTAGTAAGTATAAAGGGTAGATTTAACGCAGGTGGATCTTTAACATTTATTGAGTGATTACTGTGTCCCAGGCACTGTGCTAAGTGCTGTACATACATTATACTTTTTAATCCTTATGAGAACCTTCATTTACAAATAAGGAAATGGGGCTCAGAGAAGTTATGTAATTTGAATACAGGTCTGTCTGACTTTACAGCTCATGTAAAGTACTACATTTTACTGTGTGGGAAGTTGCTTTATTTTTGTGACACTCGCACAAAGAAGATAAGAAGCAATATTCAACTTTTTTGGGATCAGGACTCTTGATCATCTGAAAGCTTATGGATCTACTTTGCAGAACAATGAACATAAAAACATACAGCCTTTTACTGCAGTTTTAAGAGAGTCCAAGGATCCTTTGAACATAGCTAAAGAATCCTCTCTGATAAGATTCGTTGTTCTAGTCCAGATCAACTTTCCCTTGCAGGGGTGCTGTGTTGCACTCTGGTCGTAATCTCAGTATAGGGAAATAGCCCAGTTGTTACTTTATACATTGTGTATTAATGGACAGATACCTTATTAACATTTTATCTACCCTTCCATCTTCAAGTACCTTTTTTTAGCATTTATATAGGGGGAGCTCATTTATGTTTTGGTTATTAAAAATTCTGGGTCTGTTTTTCTGCCTATCTTGGTAGCTGCTAAATAATGACATTTATGAAAGTTAGGATTCCTTGTTAATATTTAATGTGGATTTGCTCATTAAATATTAAACCACATACCTAATTAAAATATTGTTTAATATGTATTTACTTCATTTTCTCTTTAAAAAGGATTAGCGTTAAAGATACAAAGGGTGTTTTGTTAAATGTCAACTATAAATGGCTTTTGAATTTCTCAGATAAGAAAATAGAAACAATAATCAAGTCCTTTAATGTTAGAGAACTTTGAAACTTTTTAAACTTGGAGATATTCCCTTCAGGGCCATTTTACAAAGTATTATACGTACCGTTGTTGAAAACAAAACAACTGATAGGGACCAATTTAAAATAAAATGAGTCATAGGAAATTGGACTGTCACAAGTAATTATGTGGTAAATGGAAGTGTAATTATTTTAAGGAAAAAGAAACAAAGAACATTATTATTTCAAGACATAGGTTTATTATTGCCGTGAAGTTGGTGGCATGAATTGAGAGGTCATTTTTTACTGTAAGCTTTGATAAACATGGAAACATTTAACTTCCACTTCATACAATTCCCTTTTTATCTTTTAAAAGCACTTTCTGGCTGTCAGGGGAATCTTATAGGCAGGAGATTGTGAAGGATTAGCATTTTTGTCCCTTATGTCATTCTGTGGTTGCTTAATTGCCATACAAAATGCAGAATGTTCAATAGAAGAGTGTTTAATTTCTTTACTGTTACCTTTGCCTGTGTTGTTAATTTTTAGATTTGTAGTGGTATATTTTTATTCTTTATTTGTTCAGTAAGCATTTGTTTAGTAACTTTAAAAAAAAAACTCAGAAAAATTAATTAGGAGCATGTATCAAGTATTTATTTCAAACGTTTAAAGGCCAATTCAGAGAGCTTTCTCTTGGTGAAGATGTTTATAGAAAAGGAAAGAGATATAATAAGTGAAATGTATGACTAGAGATTATTAGACTCTAACTGATAGTTAGCTAAGTTGGGTGGGAAGCTTTCTGGAAGAGGTCTTAATCTAATAAAAGTCTTTCTGAAAATTGGTCGAGTATTTTATAAGGAGTGCTAATTATTTTCCCAGAAGAAGCTAATCAGTTACATCACAAAAAAAGTTTGACTCAGACCAGGTTTGGGGCAGATTTCTTTCTTCATTATTATCATCTGTTGGGGTGGCTAGGTTCTACGGGAGAAAAAGTAGTAGGAGAGAGGATTCACTTACTTTGTGTACTTATTTACACTTTGGCTGGGAAGACCAAATATATTCACAACAATTGGTGAGTAGATAAAAGAATTAGAGAAAGAAATAGTTTAACATTTCAGTGGAAGTGAAGAAAGCCCAAACCAAACAGTAGCACCACAGAAAAGCAAGCTCCTCAGAACTTCACAAAGCACAGAGTGCACCAGCGTGCCAAAGCCCATGTGCTTTCCAAATGATAGCCTGTTCATCCACCGAACATTTTTCTGAGCATCTGCTTGCAAGGCATTGTGCATAGCACAGGGGATACAGTACTCCCTGCCCTGAAGATGCTTCAAACCTAATGGGAAAGCTGAATGTGATCAGTAGTTTAAGTGCAGTGTGATAAATGCTGATAGAGGGAGGCAGAGAATGTCTTGTAGTTCTTGCAAGTGTGGATCTGCAGCGTGAAACACAGCCAGGGAGACAGGGTGTTGAGAAATTTATATCTTATGAGAGGTGAGATTTGGCTTGGGTTTCCAAGGATAAGGAGAAGATATGCAGGTGAAAAAGATATATTTGTGTGGTTGGAGTGAAACTGGAGAACTGAAAAAAAAAACTGGATTTTTGGTTATTGAGTTTTGAAGCCCACCTAAGATTATTAGAAAGAGTGAATTACAAAGAGTAACATTGGAGCTTCAGACTGGCATGCTGGTAGTAGCTAGAAGTCATAGCTAACTACATGACAGCAAGTGTGGATGCAGAAAAGTGTACAGACTGTTTAAGGGCTTATTGACACTTCATATGTCTTAAGTATACTTTTGCATAAAACTTGATGTTCATAATGATGAATTTGTGTGGCCAAGAAAAAATTTAGGTTACATTCAATGTACAGTGCCAAGGATTTCATCCAAAATAGTTACAAGAGAAAAGTAAGTTTTGTTAAAGAGATTGATTTCTAGCTATCTGGAAAAATCTGGCATTGTAGAATGAATGACTTATTCCCCAGGGATTCCAAGAAACTGAGGTTGTGTCATAACCTAGTATAAGATGTTTGTTAAGTGTGATGGGAATGCAAGGTAAAGGAGAGAACAGAATGGGTTGGTTAAGTCAAGAAAATGATTTTTACTTGTACTGGGAAGAAAGCACATTTTCAGGATGAAGATATTTATAAATGACAGTGTTCCTCTGTACCATCATACTCAGCAATCACATAGCATAGCCGTGTGTATATATGTCCAGTAGTCTGTCTTCTAATTTGTGTTGTAACTCGGTGGACTAAATAAAGCAGGCACAACATATAGGTGGTGTGATGGTAGTGAAAACTTGTTACTGTTGTGTTTGGGTCAGTGGTTCTTAAACTTTAGCTATGTTAGCATCACCTGGTGGGGCCCACTACTGCAGTTACCAAATCAGTGGATCTGGGGTAAGGCCTATGAATGTGCATTTTCAGCAAGTTCCCAGGTGATGCTGATGCAACTGGTCCAGGGATCATACTTTGAGAACCACTGCTTTAGGTTTAGTGCAATACCGGCCCATTTGTACAATGAAAATCAAAATAGGAATCATTTGAACCCAAAACTGTTCAACTTACATTTATTTGCCTAATACTAGGATTTTAAAATTATTATTTTATTGAGGTCATATTGGTTTATAACATTGTGTAATTTGAGATGTACATTATTATATATCGGTTTCTGTATAGACAGCGTCGTGCTCAAGACCAATAGTCTAGTTTTTATCCCTCACCATACGTATGTGCCCTTTTACCCCTTTTTGCCCACCCCGTAAACCCTCTTCCCTTCTATTAATCTGTTCTCTTTATCCGTGTTTGGTTATCTTCCTCATGTGAGTGAAATCATACGGTGTTTGTCTTTCTCTGTCTGGCTTATTTCATTTAACACAATACACTCAAGGTCCATCCGTGTTGTTGCAAATGGGACAATTTTGTCTGTTTTTATAGCCGAGTAGTATTCCATTGTATATCTATACCACATCTTCTTTATCCAATTATCAGTCTCTGGGTTTTTGGGTTGCCTTCATGTCTTGGCTATTGTGGATAATGCTGCAGTGAACATAGAGGTGCATAAGTTTCTTGGAATTTTGATTTCAAGTTCTTAGGATAAATATGCAGTAGTGGGATAGCTGGGTCCTATGACATTCTTTTTTTAAAACTTTTATTGATGTCTTAATAGTTTATAACATGGTGGGGTTTTAGTTGTACATTATTATTTGTCCGTCACCATATGGATGCATCCCTTCACCCCTGGTGCCCACCCCCCCAACCCCGTTCCCCCTGGTAATCACCAACCAGTTCTCTCTGTCCGTGAGTTTGTTTATATTCTACATATGAGTGAAATCATGTGGTGTTTGTCTTTCTCTCTCTGGTGAATTTCACATCAAATAATACCATCTAGGTCCATCCATGTTGTTGCATTTGGGACAATTCTGTCTTTTTTATGGCTGAGTAGTATTCCATTATATATGTATACTGCATCTTCTTTATCCAGTCATCAGTCAAGGGACACTTGGGTTGCTTCCACTTCTTGGCTATAGTGAATAATGCTGCAATGAACATAGGGGTGCATAAGCCTCTTGGGATGGTTGATTTCATGTCTGTTGGGTAGATGCCCAAGAGTGGGATTGCTGGATCCTAAGGTATTTCTATTTTTAATTTTTTGAGGACTCTCCATACTGTTTTCCATAGAGGCTGCACCAGTTTGCATTCCCACCAGCAGTGAATGAGGGTTCCCATTTCTCCACAACCTCTCCAACATTTGTTGGTTTTTGTCTTGGAGATTATAGCCATTCTGTCAGGTGATATCTTAGTGTAGTTTTGATTTGCATTTCCCTGATGATGAGTGATGTTGAACATCTTTTCATGTGTCTGTTGGCCATCTGTATCTCTTCCTTGAAAAAATGTCTGTTCATATTCTCTACCCATTTTTTGATCAGGTTGTTTGTTTTTTGTTCAGTTGTATGAGTTCTTTTCTATATTAGGGAGATTAATCCCTTGTTTGATATATGATTTGCAAATATGTTTTCCCAGCTGGTGGGTTGTCTATTCATTTTGATCTTGGTTTCATTTGCATTGTAGAAGCCCTGTAGTCTGATGAAGTCCCACTTATTTATTTTTTCTTTTGTTTCCCTTGTCTGAGTAGACATGGAATCTGAAAGGATCCCCTTATGACCAATGTCAATTAGTGTACTGCCTATATTTTCTTCCAGGAGTTTTGTAGTTTCAGGTCTCACTTTCAGGTCTTTGATCCATTTTGAGTTGATTTTTGTATATGGTGATAGGAGATGGTCTCCTTTCATTCTTTTGCATGTGGCTGTCCAGTTTTCTCAGCACCATTTATTGAAGAGACTTCCCTTTCTCCATTGTATGTTCTTAGCTCCTTTGTCGAAGATTAGCTGTCCATAGGTGTGTGGTTTTATTTCTGGGCTTTCAATTCTGTTCCATTGATCTGTGTGTCTGTTTTTTACCAGTGCCATGCTGTTTTGATTACTGTAGCTCTATAGTATATTTTGAAATCAGGGATTGTGATGCCTCCAGCTTTGTTGTTTTCTTTCAGGACTGCTTTAGCTATTCAGGGTCTTTTGTTGCCCCATACGAATTTTAATATTTTTTGTTCTATTTCCATAAAGATTGTCATTGGGATTCTGACTGGGATTGCATTGAATCTGTAGATTGCTTAAGGTAGTATGGACATTTTAACTATGTTTATTCTTCCAATCCATGTGCATGGAAAACTTTTCCATTTCTTTATGTCTTCATTGATTGCTTTTGATAGTGACTTATAGTTTTCATTGTATAGGTCTTTCAGCTCCTTGGTTAAATTTATTCCCAGATATCTTATTCTTTTTGTTGCAATTGTAAATGGGATTGTCTTTTTGAGTTCTCTTTCTGTTAGTTTGTTCTTGGCATATAGAAATGCAACTGATTTTTGTAAGCTGATTTTCTACCCTGCCACTTTGCTGTAGTTGTTGATTATTTCTAGTAGTTTTCCAATGGATTTTGGGGGTTTTTCTATGTATAAGATCATGTTGTCTGCAAATAGTGGGAGTTTCACTTCTTCATTACCTATTTGGAGTCCTTTTATTCCTTTTTCTTGCCTAATTGCTCTGGTCAAAACTTCCAGTACTATGCTGAATGAGAGCAGCGAGAGTGGGCATCCTTGTCTTGTTCCTGTCTTCAAAGGAATGGCTTTCAGTTTTTCCCCATTGAGTAGGATGTTAGCTGTAGGTTTGTCATATATGGCCCTTATTATGTTGAGGTACTTTCCTTCTATACACATTTTGTTGAGAGTTATCATCATAGATGGATGTTGGATCTTGTTTGAATGCCTTCTCGGCATCGATTGAGATGATCACGTCGTTTTTATTCCTCATTTTTTAAATGTGGTGTATCGCGTTGATCGATTCGCGGATTTGGAACCATCCCTGTGTCCCTGGTATAAATCCCACTTGATCATGGTGTGTGATCTTTTTTTTTTTTTGTGTGGAAGACCAGCCGTGAGCTAACATCTATTGCCAATCCTCCCCTTTTTGCTGAGGAAGACTGGCCCTGGGCTAACATCTGTGCCCATCTTCCTCCACTTTTATACGGTACGCTGCCACGGCATGGCTGACAGGCAGTGATGTCAGCGGGCGCTCGGGATCCGAACTCGCGAACCCCGGGCTGCCAAGCGTGAACTAAACCGCTGCACCACCGGGCGGGTGTGTGATCTTTTTGATGTATTGCTGTATTCGGTTTACCAATATTTTGTTGAGGAGTTTTGCATCTGTGTTCATCAGCAATATTGGCCTGTAATTTCCTTCTTTGTATTGTGTTTGTCTGGCTTTGGTATCAGGGTGATGTTGGCCTTGTAGAATGTGTTAGGAAGTATTCCATATTCCTCTGATTTTTGGAAGAGTTTGAGAAGAATAGGTGTTAAATTTTCTTTGAATGTTTGGTAAACTTCTCCAGGGAAGCCATCTGGTCCTGGACTTTTATTTTTTGGGGAGGTTTTTGATTACTGTTTCAATCTCTTTACTTGTGATTGGTCTATTCAGATTCTCTATTTCTTCTTGATTCAGTTTGGGGAAGTTGTATGCGTCCAGGCTTTTGTCCATTCCCTCTAGGTTGTCCAATTTGTTGGCATGAAGTTTTTCATAGTATTCTCTAACAATCTCTTGTATTTCTGTGGTATCTGTTGTAATTTCTCCTCTTTCATTTCTAACTTTATTTATTTGAGTCTTCTCCCTTTTTTTCTTACTGAGTCTGGCTAAGGGTTGTCAGTTTTGTTTGTCTTCTCAAAGAACCAGCTCTTTCTTTCATTGATCCTTTTGACTGTTTTTTTGGTTTCAATTTCCTTTATTTCTGCTCTGATTTTTATTATTTTCCTCCTGCTGATTCAGGGCTTTGTCTGTTCTTCTTTTTCTAATTCTGCTAGGTTCAGTTTAAGGTTATTTACTTGGGATTCTTCTTGTTTCTTAAGGTGGGCTTAGATTGCTATGAATTTCCCTCTCAGGACCGCTTTTGCTGCATCCCATATGAGTTGGTATGGTGTATTTTCCTTTTCATTTGTCTTCAGATAGCTTTTGATTTCTCCTTTAATTTCATTGATGATCCATTGGTTGTTCAGTAACATGTTGTTTTTCTCCACTTCTTTGTCCATTTCCCAGTTTTTTCTTTGCAGTTGATTTCTAATTTCATAGCATTTTGATCAGAAAAGATGCTTGTAATGATTTCAATCTTCTTGAATTTATAGAGGTTTGCCTTGTTTCCTAGTATATGGTCTGTCCTTGAGAATGTTCCATGCGTGCTTCAGAAGAATGTGTACTCTGCTATTTTTGGGTGGAGTGCTCTGTATATATCTATTAAGTCCATCTTGTCTAGTTTTTCATTTAAGTCCATTATTTCCTTATTGACTTTTTGTCTGGATGATCTATCTATTGATGTAAGTGGGGTGTTGAGTTCCCTTACTATCATTGTATTGCTGTCAGTTTCTTCCTTTAGGTCTGTTAACATTGTTGCTTTATATACTTTGCTGATCCTGTGTTAGGTTCATATATATTCGTAAGTGTTATGTCCTCTTGGTGGAATGTCTATTTTATCATTATATACTGCCCCTCTTTGTCTCTCATTACCTTTTTTATCTTGAACTCTACTTTGTCTGATATAAGTATGGCAATATCTGGTTTCTTTTGCTTGCCATTTGCTTGGAGTATTGTCTTCCATCCCTTCAACTATGAGCCTGTGTTGTCTTTGGAGCTCTGATGTGTTTCCTGGAGGCAGCATATTTTGGGATCTTGTTTTTTAATCCGTCCAGCCACTCTCTCTCTTTTTATTGGAGCATTCTTTCCATTTACATTTAGATTGATTATTGATATGTGAGGGCTTAATACTGCCATTTTATCTCCTATTTTGTGGTTGTTCTGTATTTCCATTATTTCTTTTCTTTTGTATTTCTGACTGCCATTTCAGTTTGGTGGTTTTATGTGATGGTTTTCTCATTATTTATGATTTGTTTCTGTGCTCTGATTTTTTTGTTTAGTAGTTATAATGAGGTTAGTATAAAAGATCTCAGAGATAAGATAGTTTTCTGAAGCCTCTTATCTCCGTTAGCCTTAGCAGTTTCCATCCCTTTCCTCTTACCCTTCTGAGTTATTTTTGTCGCAAATCGTTCTGTTGAAATGTTTATAGTTATTTTTGATGTTTTCCTTCCCTTTGTCTGTTTTGTTATAATTATTTACTAACCTATTCAGATATAGAGCTGCAATTTTCTGATTGTATCTGTCTATTCATCTCCTTGCTAATGATTTTGTCAACCTTTGGGTTTTAGTTTCAGATGGGAGGGCTCCTTTCAACGTTTCTTGTAAGGCAGGCCTTTTGGTGATAAAGTACCTCAGCTTTTGTTTATCTGGGAAAGCTTTTATTTCTCCATCATATGTGAAGGATAGTTTTGCTAAATAGAGTATTCTTGGCTGAAAGTTTTTGTCTGTCAGTAGTTTGAATATATCATTCAGTTCTCTCCCAGCCTGTAGGTTTTTGCTGAGAAAACAGCTGAAAGCTTGATAGGGATTCCTCTGTAGGTTTTTTTCTTTTGTCTTGCTGACCTTAATATTTTTTCTTTGTCATTGACTTTTGCCAGTTTTAATATTATATGTCTTGGAGAAGATCTTATTGCATTGCTGCAATTAGGAGTTCTGCTGGCTTCATGTACTTGTAAATCCAGTTCTTTTCCCAGGTTTGGGAAGTTCTCTGTTATTATTTATTTGAAGAAACTCTCCTCTCCTTTCTCCCTGTCATCTCATTCTGGTATACCTACATTCCTTATATTGCTTTTCCTAATTGAGTGAGATATTTCTCAAAGAATTTCTTTTTTTTTTAAATCTTAGTTCTCTCTCCTCCTCCACCTGAAGCATTTCTACATTTCTAATCTCTAAATCACTAAATCTTTTCTACATAATATCAGCTCCATTTTTTATGGATTGAAAATTATTTTTTATTTCATTTATTGTGTTCTTCGTATCCAGAATTTCTGTTTGTTTGTTTTTTGGAGTTTGAAACTCTTTGGTGAAGTGTCCTTTATGCTCATTAATTTTCTTCCTGAGCTCATTGAAGTGTCTTTCTCAGTTTTCTTGTAACTTATTAAGTTTCTTCATGACAAGTATTTTGAATTCCCTATCATTTAGATTTTAAATTTCTGTGAGTTCAGCATCGGTTTCTGGAGACTTGTCATTTGCCTTCTGCTCTGACGTGTTAACGTGATTCTTCATGGTGTTTGATGAATTGATCCTTTGCTGGCACGTTTGTGGTAGTATCAGGTTGCAGATTCCACTGCAACCTGCCACTGCTGGGGGCGTGACACAGGAGCTTTGTTTCCTGATCCAGCTCTGTCTGCTGGTAGTTGTGCTGCTAGGGCTCCTTTGCATTTGTGTGCTGTCTACAGCCGCTTGACAGGTCACACACACACGTGTAGGCGGGGCCTTTGTTGTCCGCCGGCGGGTTCCTCTGGTGCAGGATCAGTGTGCTCGGCCCTGATGCGCTAGACGAGAGGAGAGGGTCGATTTTTTTCTCATGTGGGCTGACTCTCTGCTTGTGAGTGGCTCTCCTGAAGCTACTGTGCTTGGTGGGGGCTCCTTCATGGGGGCTGAGCTGCACCACTTGGTGTGGAGTATTCCCGTGGGTGGGGCCACTGCAGCATGATGGGTGCTCCTACCGGTCAGGCTACCACTCCGAAAGCATTCCTGTGTAGGCTGGTCTGCCCTTGCCTCCTCTTACAGTTGTGCCAGCTGCTTTTTGAGGACCCGTGACCTGGATTGCTGCCTCTGGGGAGTGGGAGGGTTCACTTACCTAGTTCCACTGCTTCTTGGATATCCAGTCCCCCCCAACTTTAGTTGCTTGGCTGCGTGGATCTCTCAGGAGTCCTATTGTGCATGTAGAGAATTTTCTGTTGGTTAATGAATGAATGTTTAGTTGTAAGTTAGAAGGGAGAGCCACAGGGAACAACTCACTCCACCATGAAGCTCACGTCACTCTTCTAATACTAGAATTTTAAGCTAACAGTTGAAATATTTGTGAACAATTAAGTATTATAATAGCTACCATGTTTCAACACGTGTTATATACCATGCATTAGGATGCATTTTATCTCATGTAGTGTGTTCAGTGAATCTGCATGATAGTCCTTATTTTTCCCTTTTACAAAGTGAGAAACTGAATTTAAGTAATTTGCTTCTGTAGTTTCTGTGTTACAGATCCTGAATTCAAACCCAGGTCTCTGGCTGAGAAACCCATGCTCTTTTGTTAATTCGGTGGGGCTACATAAAGATAATTCAAATCAGTTCACCCTCTACTTTTGTTCCTTGTTTCAAGCTTTTTGTCCAGAAATTGATGATCTTTGATTCATCGTCAGTATGGGAGCAGTTCTCTCCTGTGACTTGGACCTGTGCCAGAGCAACTTAATATTGTGGCTTTGATGATGTAATTGAATTTGTTTCTTTATAGATGAATACCAAGTTCAAGGTTCTAAAACCTTGCAATTAAAAACAATTCACTTCCCTTGATCATTTTGATAAATGCTTCATTAGCAACTGAATGAAGATTAGAAAAAAAGCAAACCATAAGGAAAAGAAATTAAGTAAAATGGGAATTGATAATACTAATACTTACACTAATACCACTGCAGTTGTTAAATCTATACCAGTAATTTCCCAACTCACATACAGCTTTGTCCATGGTGGAAAGCTTAAGAGCTTTGACAAGTGGGGGTTTTGAACGTATAAAAGAGATGTTGAATGTCTCCATTAGAAGTTATCCATGTTCACTTGGTCAGTAATCATTTGTTCATCTTCTGAGAACAGGGACAGAAGTGACCTACAAAGTATGTGTTCCTTGAAAACGTAAGGAGTTACTTTCTTATGCTCATGTGAATGTTTTTAGTTTTTATGTGTAAAGGTAGTTTTACTGAATGATTGGAGTTAATAGAATTGGTACTCCTTACCACTCTGTTCCTTTTCCCAAGACAGACATCCCTGATTGAGTAAGGTTTTACTACTGAACCAGAAAGGATCTTGGAATCTTAAAACAGTTCTTTGGGCTTCTATTAGCAATGAAAGAAATAAAAATTTATTTACTATCTCGGCCTGCTCCCTAAACTGTAAGGCAGCCGTTAGCCACCTGAGTTTTTCCTGGTTTTTATGAATTGATATTCTAAATCAACTTTACTGCTGAATAGCCATATTATGAAAAGCAAGATTTGGTGAAATTAATAATATAGTATAATATTTATACTGAAGCATTTGAGTGGCCACTTGTCTGCAAGCATTGTCTTAAGTACTTGTTACGTCCTGTCCCTCTCCTTAAGGACTGCAAGGGGGCAAACATGTGAATATCACAGTGATGATTGATCTGAGTGGCTGCAGGGCAGAGAGGACAGCATGTCTTCCTCATCTACATCTTTGGCTTAACTAGGGTTTTAGAGGCCAGTCTGACCGACTAGTTCCAAATAGCAGATTTTGTTCACTATAAAATTCATGTGTGCCTGCTAGAAAAAAATGAAACTCAGAAAAGTATAAATAGAAAGAAAATGACCCATGATCTTGCTACCAAAAGGGTTATGCCACTCATTTTGACATGTTTCTTACAGTTGTTTTGCTATGCATTAAAAAAAATAGGTTTGAAATCAGTGTACCACAATTTCATATCCCTCTTTCTTTACTTAAAATTGTAAGCAACTTCTCATTTAAAAAAAGTCTTCCTAATTATATATTTTAAAGATGTAGTTACTTGTTCCCCAAAGGGTTATGTACAGTTTTTACTGTCATAAATATAATGTTCAAATAGCTGACTCATAGCTTTAATTGTTTTCTTACTAAATAATACCAATTAACAAAAAATATCAGAAAATAAAATTGTGAAAAGAATGAATATCAATCATTATTTTATTTCCTGGAGAAACACTTATATGTAGAGAGAATTATTCTAGATGCTGTATATTTTTATAGACATACATAAAATATACACATATAGCTTTTAAGTTGTGCACATATTGTTTTTTAAAAAAACTTCTGTTTTCACTTATATGTACTGCTTCTAAGTTGCATTTTTATCTTAGCATATCATGCATATCTTTTCATGGTTGATTTCACGTCCATTGGGTAGATGCCCAAGAGTGGTATTGCTGGATCATACGGTATTTCTATTTTTAATTTTTTGAGGACTCTCCATACTGTTTTCCATAGAGGCTGCACCAGTTTGCATTCCCACCAGCAGTGAATGAGGGTCCCCGTTTCTCCACAACCTCTCCAGCATTTGTTGTTATTTGTCTTGGTGATTATAGCCATTCTAACCGGTGTAAGGTGATATCTCAGTGTAGTTTTGATTTGCATTTCCCTGATTATTAGTGATGTTGAACATCTTTTCATGTGTCTATTGGCCATCTGTATCTCTTCCTTGGAAAAATGTCTGTTCATATCCTCTGCCCATTTTTTGATCGGGTTGTTTGTTTTTTTGTTGCTCAGTTGTATGAGATCTTTCTATATTACTGAGATTAATCCCTTGTCAGACAAACGATTTGCAAATATTTTCTCCCAGCTGGTGGGTTGTTTATTCATTTTGATCCTGGTTTCATTTGCCTTGTAGAAGCTCTTTAGTCTGATGAGGTCCCACTTGTTTATTTTTTCTTTTGTTTCCCTTGTCTGGGTAGACATGGAATCTGAAAGGATCCCTTTATGTCCAATCGCAATTAGTGTACTGCCTATATTTTCTTCCAGGATTTTTATAGTTTCAGGTCTCACTTTCAGGTCTTTGATCCATTTTGAATTGATTTTTGTATATGGCGATAGCAGATGGTCTACTTTCATTCTTTTGCATGTTGCTGTCCAATTTTCCCAGCACCATTTATTGAAGAGACTTCCCTCTCTCCATTGTATGTTGTTTGCTCCTTTGTCGAAGATTAGCTGTCCATAGGTGTGTGGTTTTATTTCTGGGGTTTCAATTCTGTTCCATGGATCTGTGTGTCTATTCTTGTACCAGTACCATGCTGTTTTGATTACTGTAGCTTTATAGTATATTTTGAAATCAGGGATTGTGATGCCTCCAGCTTTGTTCTTTTTTTTCAGGATTGCTTTAGCTATTCGGGCTCTTTTGTTGCCCCATACGAATTTCAGTAGTTTTTGTTCTATTACCGTGAAGAATGACATTGGGATTCTGATTGGGATTGCATTGAATCTGTAGATTGCTTTAGGTAGAATGGACATTTTAACTATATTTATTCTTCCAATCCATGTGCATGGAATATTTTTCCATTTCTTTATGTCCTCCTCGATTTCTTTCAATAGTGTGTTATAGTTTTCATTGTATAGGTCTTTGACCTCCTTGGTTAAATTTATTCCCAGATATTTTATTCACTTTGTTGCAATTGTAAATGGGATTGTCTTTTTGAGTTCTCTTTCTGTTTTTTCATCGTTAGTGTATAGAAATGCAATTGATTTTTGTAAGTTGATTTTATACCCTGCCACTTCACTGTAGTTGTTGATTGTTTCTAGTAGCTTTCCAATGGAATTTTTGGGGTTTTCTATGTATAGGATCATGTCATCTGCAAATAGTGGGAGTTTCACTTCTTCATTGCCTATTTGGAGTCCTTTTATTCCTTTTTCTTGCCTAATTGCTCTGGCCAGAACTTCCAGTACTATGTTGAATAAGAGCGGTGAGAGTGGGCACCCTTGTCTTGTTCCTGTCCTCAAAGGAATGGCTTTCAGTTTTTCCCGTTGAGTAGGATGTTTGCTGTAGGTTTGTCATATATGGCCCTTATTATGTTGAGGTACTTTCCTTCTATACCCATTTTGTTGAGAGTTTTTATCATAAATGGATGCTGGATCTTGTCGAATGCCTTCTCTACATCGATTGAGATGATCATGTGGTTTTTATTCTTCATTTTGTTAATGTGGTGTATCACGTTGATGGATTTGCGGATGTTGAACCATCCCTGTGTCCCTGGTATAAATCCCACTTGATCGTGGTGTATGATCTTTTTGATGTATTGCTGTATTCGGTTTGCCAATATTTTGTTGAGGATTTTTGCGTCTATGTTCATCAGCGATATTGGCCTGTAGTTTTCCTTCTTTGTATTGTCCTTGTCTGGCTTTGGTATCAGCATGATGTCGGCCTCATAGAATGTGTTGGGAAGTATTCCATCTTCCTCTATTTTTTGGAATAGTTTGAGAAGGATAGGTGCTAAATCTTCTTTGAACGTTTGATAAAATTCTCCAGGGAAGCCATCTGGTCCTGGGCTTTTATTTTTTGGGAGGTTTTTGATTACTGTTTCAATCTCTTTACTTGTGATTGGTCTGTTCAGATTCTCTATTTCTTCTTGATTCAGTTTTGGGAGGTTGTACGCGTCCAAGAATTTGTCCATTTCCTCTAGGTTGTCCAATTTGTTGGCGTAAAGTTTTTCATAGTATTCCCTAATAATCCCTTGTATTTCTGTGCTGTCTGTTGTAATTTCTCCTCTTTCATTTCTACTTTTATTTATTTGAGTCTTCTCCCTTTTTTTCTTAGTGAGTCTGGCTAAGGGTTTGTCAATTTTATTTATCTTCTCAAAGAACCAGCTCTTTGTTTCATTGATCCTTTCTACTGTTTTTTTTGGTTTCAATTTCATTTATTTCTGCTCTGATTTTTATTATTTCTCTCCTTCTGCTGATTCGGGGCTTTGTCTGTTCTTCTTTTTCCAACTCTGTTAGGTGCAATTTAAGGTTATTTATTTGGGAATTTTCTTGTTTGTTAAGGTGAGCTTGTATTGCTATGAATTTCCCTCTCAGGACTGCTTTTGCTGCATCCCATATGAGTTGGTATGGTGTATTTTCCTTTTCATTTGTCTCCAGATAGCTTTTGATTTCTCCTTTAATTTCATCAACGACCCATTGGTTGTTCAGTAGCATGTTGTTTAGTCTCCACATCTTTGTCCCTTTCCTAGTTTTTTCCTTGCAGTTGATTTCTAGTTTCACAGCATTATGATCAGAAAAGATGCTTGTAATGATTTCAATCTTCTTAAATTTATAGAGGTTTGCCTTGTTTCCTAATATATGGTCTATCCTTGAGAATGTTCCATGAGCACTTGAGAAGAATGTGTACTCTGCTTTTTTTGGGTGGAGTGCTCTGTATATATCTATTAAATCCATTGCGTCTAGTTTTTCATTTAAGTCCAGTATTTCCTTATTGACTTTTTGTCTGGATGATCTATTATTGATGTAAGGGGGGTATTAAGATCCCCTACTATTATTGTGTTATTGTTAATATCTCCTTTAAGGTTTTTTAGCAGTTTTATGTACTTTGGTGCTCCTGTGTTGGGTGCATAGATATTTATAAGTGTTATGTCTTCTTGGTGAAGTATCCCTTTTATCATTATATATTGCCCTTCTTTGTCTCTCATTACCTTTTTTATCTTGAAGTCTACTTTGTCTGATATAAGTATGGCTACTCCTGCTTTCTTTTGTTTGCCATTAGCTTGGAGTATTGTTTTCCATCCTTTTATTTTGAGTCTGTGTTTGTCTTTAGAGCTGAGATGTGTTTCCTGGAGGCAGCAGATTGTTGGATCTTGGTTTTTAATCCATCCTGCCACTCTGTGTCTTTTGATTGGAGAATTCAATCCATTTACGTTTAGAGTGATTAGTGATATATGCGGGTTTAATGTTGCTATTTTATTGTTCATCTTCTGGTTCTTTTGCATTTCCTTCGTTTCTTTTCCCTTGTGTTTCGGACTGCAAATTCAATTTGGTATTTCTGCATGTTCATTCTCTTGGTTTTTTCTTTATTTGTCATGTGTGGTTCTCTTCTGGTTGTTTGTTTAGTGGTTACCGTGCGGTTTATATAAGCGATCTCCTGGATAAGAAAGTACATTTTCAGATGCCTCCTTTTTCCTGAGGCTGGGTCAGTTCAATCCCTTACCTCTTCCCCTCCTTATTTGTTATCTCTTTATTCCAGATTGTGTCATGAATGTGTGTTTCCAGTGATGAGCTTGAATTAATTTTTGATGTTTTCCAACTGTATTTTGTTCTGGGTTAGTCTCCTTGCTTTTCTCCTTGCTGAAATCTTTGTATCCCCTTTCTCATTTGTTTTTTTTCAGGCCTAAGGGCCTTCTTGAGCATTTCTTGTAGTGGGGGTCTTGTGGTGACCAACTCTCTTAGCTTTTGTTTATCAGGGAGAGTTATTATTTCTCCATCATATTTGAAGGATATTTTTGCTGGATAAAGTATTCTCGGCTGAAGGTTTTTGTCTTTCATGATTTTGAATATATCATTCCAGTCTCTCCTAGCCTGTAGAGTTTCTGTCGAGAAATCAGCTGAGAGCCTGATGGGGTTTCCTTTGTATGTTATTTTGTTTTTTTGTTTAGCTGCCTTCAATATTATTTCCTTGTCACGGGTATTCTTCAAGTTTGCTACTATGTGGCGAGATGATTTTTTATTCCTGTTTATATATTTAGGTGATCTATTGATTTCATTCACTGTTATTTCCCTTTCGTTCCCTATGTTGGGGAAGTTCTCAGCTATTATTTCTTTGAACAAACTCTCTGCTCCTTTTTCTCTTTCTTCTCCTTCTGGAATACCTATTATCCTTATGTTGCTTTTCCTCATTGAGTCTGATATTTCTCGAAGAATTTCTTCATTTCTTTTTAGTCTTAGCTCTCTCTCCTCCTCTACCAGGAGCATTTCTGCATGGCTATCCTCAATAGTGCTAATTCGTTCCTCCATATTGTCAGTTCTGCTCTTTAAAGACTCTATTTTTTCCACTATCTCGTTGATTTTGTTTTTCATCTCCAATAATTCTGATTGGTTTTTCTTTAGGGTTTCAATCTCTTTTGTGACATAATCCCTGAATTCGTTGATTTGTTTCTGTGTGTTCTCTTGTATTTCGTTGAGCCTGTTTATGATAGCTATTTTGAATTCTCTCTCATTCAGGTTATCAAATTCTGTGCCTTCAGGGTTGGTTTCTGGGTGTTTGTCATTTTCCTTTTGGTCTGTAGCCCTGACATATTTTCGCAAGGATCCGACGGGGACGGCCTTATTTTTACCCGTCATGATTAAAGTTAGTCCTGCAGTTTCCCCCTGCTGCCACTAGATGGAGATCGCGAGCGGTTTGCTCTGAGGCGGTTGCAGCCCCCGGAGGGATTATGCTGAAACGCTGGGTGTGTAGGGGGAGGGGTCCTCTCTTTCTCCTGCTTGACCTGGGGGTTTCCTTTCTGGCTCTCTTAGGGTGTTTGCTACACCCCCTAAACAGTCCGTCGTCGCTTCCCCGTGGGGACCTCGCGACAGTCTGTGAGAGCACCTGGATGGCGCTAGTTCCCCCCCCTCCTCCCCCCCCCCCCCCCGCTGTGGGCCGCCCCTCCCCTCTCTGTCCGCGAACCGCGCTGTTTTTGCCGATCGATTGGGGAGGGGGAGTACAACCTCCTACCTCTCCTCCCGTTCTCCTGGGCTTCCCGCGCCTCCACCGTCCGATGTATGGCAGCAGGGGTTTCTCAGAAGTCCTTCGTAGTGTTTGATTGAGCTCTGTTGGAATGTGAATGATGTTTTCATTGTGTCGTAGGGGGCAGAGATTCAAAGAGGGAATCTCACTCCGCCATGATGCTGACGTCACTCCTTATATTCTTTTATAATATAATCCTGTGATGAACATCCTTGCCTATTGATCTTGGTAATTTCTTTATGATGATTCTTAAATAGCTGATTAACATTTATCCATCTATTTAATGAAAACAGAGCAATGGAATACATATGGTTTTTAAAAAGCAAATAATGTGGAAGGATTTATAATGAAAAGAAACAGCCCCTTGCCTACTCTTCACCCTCCAGTGTTGCCTTTCAGAGGCAGCCACTTTTAAATACTTTTGCTTTTAGTTTCTCTGGCATTATTTTTGTATCTCTAAATAATATGTTTTTTCTATTTGTCATTATCCATTGACTCCTTGCTTTGGTGGATCGTTTCAGTTCTCTTACAATCCTCCTTTCTTTTCTCTGTTTCCTGTCAATATAGTTAGGTTAGTATTCTCAGTCCTTTGACAACTAACGAAGCAAATCTTTAGAATATACAATTTGGACATTTGGTGAAAATCATATTCTAAAATGAAACAGAACAGTGTTGTTTTGTTTCTAAATCCTGTTTCCTTCTTAACTCTCTTGCTTTTTGATCTCTTACTCTTTTTTTTATAGCTTAATGAATTATTCTAAGGCTAATATTCTATAACCAACACCAAAGAAATGGAATTTGGCCAACCCAATAAATGTCCCAATTATAATCCCCTCCTTTCTTTCTCACCTTCCCATCCCAAGTAACTACTGTCTTGACTTTTAACAGCAGTGGTTCTTTAAGTGTGGTCTCCAAACCAGAGCTTTCGTCACTACCTGGGAACTTCATCATAATGCAAATCCTTTGTCCCCATCACAGACCTACTAAATCAGAAACTCAGGGGGTGGAGCCTAGTGATCAGTGTTTTGAGAAATCCTGTAAGTGATTCTTATTTATTTAATTATTATTTTTTTAAATTTTGGTTTATAGTTTCTCTTTTTTGTCATAACAAGTGCTGCCATTTATTGAATTCTTACTGTGGTCCAAATACTTTTTTTTTTTTTTGGTGAGGAAGATCAGCCCTGAACTAACATCCATTGCCAATCTTCCTCCTTTTGCTGAGGAAGACTGGCCCTGGGCTAACATCCGTGCCCATCTTCCTCCACTGTATATGTGACGCCACCACAGCATGGCTGACAAGCAGTGCATTGGCGGGCGCCCGGGATCCGAACTTGCGAACCCCGGGCTGCCAAAGCGCGGACTAAACTGCTGCGCCACTGGGCGGCCCCCGCAAATACTTTTTTATTTCCTCAAAAATATGGAACACTTTACAAATTTGTGTTTCATTCTTGTGCAGGGGCATGCTAATCTTCTCTGTATCTTTCCAATTTTAGTGTACATGCTGCTGAATCGAGCACTATATTGATGTATGTTAAACATTCCCAGCAGTCTAACATCAAAAATTTGTTTTATAACTACTACAGTTCCCTTTGGTTTGGTTTGTTACTTTGTTCCTTGGTTTGTCTTTTTTTTTTTTTTAATTTATTTTTTTTTGCAGTAACATTGATTTATATCATTGTATAAATTTTAGGTGTACATCATTATATTTCTATTTCTGCATAGACAACGTCATGTTCACCACCCAAATACTGATTCCAGTCCATCACCACACCCACGTGCCTCATCATCCCTTTTGCCCTCCTCCCTCCCCCCTTCCCCTCTGGTAACCACCAATCCAATCTCTGTCTCTGTGTGTTTGTTTGTTATTTTTGTGTTCTACTTACAAGTGACATCATACAGTTTTTGACCTTCTCTCTCTGACTTATTTTGCTTAGCCTAATACCCTCAGTGTCCATCCATGTTGTCACAAATGGCTGGATTTCATCATTTCTTATGGCTGAGTAGTATTCCATTGTGTATATACACCACATCTTTATCCATTCATCCCTTGATGGGCACTTAGGTTGCTTCCAGGTTTTGGCTATTGTGAACATGCTGCAGTGAACACACAGGTGCATGGATCTTTATGTATTGGTGTTTTTGGATAAATACCGAGCAGTGGAATAGTTGGATCCTATGGTAGTTCTATTCTTAATTTTGGGGGGCATCTCCATACTGTTTTCCATAGTGGCTGCACCAGTCTGCACTCCCACCAGCAGTGTATGAGAGTTCCCGTCTCAGTACATCCTCTCCAACACTTGTTTATTATGGTCATTCTGACAGGCGTGAGGTGATACCTCAATGTAGTTTTGATTTGCTTTTCCCTGATACTTAATGATGTTGAGCATCTTTTCATGTGCCTGTTGACCATCTGTATATCTTCTTTGGAGAAATGTCTGTTTAGGCCTTTTGTCCATTTTTTAATTGGATTGTTAGTTTTTTTGTTGTTGAGATGTATGAGTTCTTTATATATTTTGGAGATTAACCTCTTATCAGATATATGGTTTGCAGTTATCTTCTCCCAATTGTTAGGTTGTCTTTTCATTTTGTTGATGGTTTCCTTTGCTGTGCAGAAGCTTTTTAGTTTGATGTAGTCCCATTTGTTTATTTTTTCTGTTGTTTCCCTTGCCCAGTCAGACCTGGTGCTTGAAAATATGTTGCTAAGACCAGTGTCGAAGAGTGTACTCCCTGTGTTTTCTTCTAGAAGTTTCATGGTTGCAGGTCTTGCATTCAAGTCTTTAATCCATTTTGAGTTAATTTTTGTATATGGTGTAAGATAGTGATCTATTTTCATTTTTTTGTATGTGGCTGTCCAGTTTTCCCAACACCATTTGTTGAAGAGACTTTCCTTTCTCCATTGTATGTTCTTGGCTCCCTTGTCGAAAATTAGGTGTCTGGGCTCTTGATTCTATTCCATTGATCCGTGTGTCTGTTGTTGTACCAGTACCATCCTGTTTTGATTACCATAGCTTTGTAGTATATTTTGAAATCAGGGAGTGTGATTTCTCCAGCTTTGTTCTTTTTTTCTCAGTATTCTTTTAGCCATTAAGGGTCTCTTGTTGTTCCATATAAATTTTAGAATTCTTTGTTCTATTTCTGTGGAAAATGTCGTTGGAACTTTGATAGAGATTGCATTGAATCTATAAATTGCTTTAGGAAGTATGGATGTTTTAACTATGTTAATTCTTCCAATCCAAGAGCATGGAATATCTTTCCATTTCTTTGTGTCTTCCTCAATTTCTTTCAACAATGTTTTATAGTTTTCAGTGTACATATCTTTCACCTCTTTGGTTAGGTTTATTCCTAGGTATTTCATTCTTTTTGTTGAAATTGTAAATGGGATTGTTTTCTTAATTTGTCTTTCTCCTACTTCATGGTTGGTATATAGAAACGCAACTGATTGTTTATATGTTGATTTTGTATCCTGCAACTTTACCATATTCATTTATCATTTCTAGAAGGTTTTTGGTGGATTCTTTAGGGTTTTCTATATATAAAATCATGTCATCTGCAAATAGTGACCATTTCACTTCTTCTTGTCCCATTTGGGTCCCTTTTATTTCTTTTTTCTTCCCTGATGGCCCTAGCCGGGACTTCCAGTACTATGTTAAATAGGAGTGGTGAAAGTGGGCATCCTTCTCTGGTACTGTTCTTAGAGGGATAGTTTTCAGTTTTTCACCTTTGAGGATAATATTAGCTTTCACCATTGAGGAGATATATCACGTGGGTTTGTCATATATACCCATTTTATTGAGAGTTTTTATCATAAATGGATGCTGTATCTTGTTAAATGGTTTCTCTGCATCTATTAAGACGATCATGTGATTTTTATTCTTCATTTTATTAATGTGGTGTATCATGTTGATTGATTTGCGAATGTTGAACCATCCCTGCATCCTTGGGATGAATCCCACTTGATCATGGTGTATGATCTTTTTAATGTATTGTTATATTTGATTTGCTAGTATTTTGTTGAGGATTTTTGCATTGATGTTCATCAGTGATATTGGCCTATAATTTTCTTTTTTTGTGTTCTGATGTCTTACTCTTTTTTGTCTGATTTTTTTTCTGGTCTCACCTGTAAGAGAATTTATATTGTAAGCTCTTATATTGACGAAGAATGATTATCTCCATGAATCTTTTTTGTGAGATTCTCAGGAGCTCTCCTGTGGCCTCTAAATGAAACAGACTAGATTTTAGGGAAACCATCTCTGCATCTAATACAAATGTAGAGTTTTAGGTATGATGTCAATCTTGTCTCTTTGGATTTTCTCCCTTTTACTGTCTGAATCTGAATTATATTAAGAATACAGAAAATCTCATTCTAAAGAGTATGAGCATCCCTGTTGGAATCAGTGATCATTTTCTTAAACTTTATCAGAGGATGTAAGAATTTATTTTTTATTTCATTATACAGTCAGTAGCCAATGATTCATCATTACATTTTCATTTTATTTAATTTGTTTTTGATGGATGTTTCATGATCAGCTCTTAATTCTGCTGTGCTGTTTGCTAATTTGTTTTTATGGGCATATCAACAAAGCAGGTATAAGTGAATTAAAGAACTTTGTTACCTCATATATATCCCTCAGCTGATAAAATCCCTTTGCTGTTATAACTAACCTAAACCGATCTAAAACCCATTGATTTTTTTCTTAATTTAATATTTTTATACTCTGAAAATAGTCATTGATCTTGCACATGTATAATGCAAACTCGTATACTCCATGCTTACAGATACTCTGGACACCAAACTAAATTGTATATCCAAAATGTAATTTGTATGTTTTTATGCAGGTCTTCATGAACCTAATGTATAATTTGTGGGTGGAAATACTAGTAGCTTCTAATTTTTGTGTATCAAGCACCATATTAGGTACTCTTCAAAATTTATCTTTAATATTCATTACATCCTTCTAAGGTTTTCTTATTTTACAAGATAGGAAGGGGAGACTCCGAGTTATTTTCCCATGGTAGCACAGCTATTAAATGATCGAGCTGAAATTAGATATGGTTGTGTTTTCTGCTATGGTATTTTCGGTACCTCAGCTTCTAACTTGTGAAAGAAGAATAGGAAAAACCAAAATGATAGTAACTAAGAAATATTGAACATACAATTTGCTATTGTGTCAGCAATTCCAGTGATCTGAAGTTAAGGTTAGGTGAGTAGGATAA
The DNA here is from genome assembly GCA_031878705.1 of Tapirus indicus. Lineage (NCBI taxonomy): Eukaryota > Metazoa > Chordata > Mammalia > Perissodactyla > Tapiridae > Tapirus > Tapirus indicus. Next base: position 100,301,574 of record CM062924.1, on the reverse strand, counting down.
AACACTTCCATGTTAGACATGTCTTTTCCTGCATTCAGACGTGAATGTTCATTCACGTTTCCTGTCGATGCGTTTAGTTACTGTGATGTGTTGCAGGTAGAAACCATAAGTCATCTCTGAAGCCCTTGATTCAAGTTATTGTTATTTCTCAAATTGGTCATTTAAAATTGATTCCCATATGAAAATCATCTTCTTTCCCATTACTACCTAGTTTGCTTCCTCAGCTCTAGCTTCTTTCTTTCCCCCTCTCTTTCATCTTTTTGAGGTAAAATTTAAATATATAATTCACCCATTTAAAATGTACAGTTCAATGGATTTTAACATAGCGTTGTACAGCCATCACCACAATCAATTTTAGGACATTTTCATTAGCCTGAAAAGAAACCCCATGTCCCTTATTAGCCTATCACTCCCCAGTACCCCCAGCCCTAGGCAACCACTAATCTACTTCCTGTCTCTAATAGCTTTGTCTATTCTGGACATTTCATATAAATGGAATCATACAATATCTGGTCCTTTGTGATGACTTATTTGTCTTAGCATAATGTTTTCATTGCTGAATAATATCTATTGTATGGCTATACCATATTTTATCTGTTCAGCAGTTGATAGACATTTGAATTATTTCCACTTTTTAGCTGTTAGGAATAATACTGCTATGAACATTCATACGCAAACTTTTTTGTGACGTTCTAGCCTCTCTCTTATCCTTACAAAATATAAATGTGGTAAGATTGCCTCCCTATTTAAAAATTTCAGTGGCTTTTCTTTGCTGAGAGGAAAAAATTAAAATATGTTAGCAAGGAATGTGTAGTTTTTCACAGTCTTGACTATAACCAGGCTACAGCTGTACCAGCTTCATTTCTTTCCACTTAACTCTCTGTCCCCAGTCCTTTCCAAAGAGAACCCCTTTACCCGTTTGCAGAACATATTTTACCTACTTACCTCTGTACCCACTAATTTGCTTTTCAAAATACCGTCTCTAATTCTTGGTCTGAACTGAAGTTTCTTACTTCTCAAGGTGCAACTCACATGCCACCAAACCATTCCAAAGTCTCAGACGTAGTTACTTCTGGCTTTCAACAATACTTTAAATATACATCTAGTGTTTATCACATAATTCGTTTCTTTATTTACCTGTGACTTCCTTTCTATTGGAGCTCCTTAAGGAAAAGGTCTGTTTTATCTATATGGCTGAATACAGTGTGCCTAACAGAGCACTGATGCTTGGTCAGTGTTGACTATGTGACAGAGGATGTGAAATTAGGAATCATGCCACATTGGTTTATATTATGATCATTATGTGATATCTTTCCTTTCCTTCATATTCTGTGCTAACACCAGCAGACCTGTTATTTAAAAAAAAAAAATCTTTGTTATATGTCATTTATACCTCAATTTAAAAAAAAGAATTAACCAACCTAAAAAAAAAAAAATCTGTTGTTGCATCGTCTTCTCTGTGGTGCTAGGACCATATTGATTCTAGAATTGGTGAAATTGCATGGATTTTCCTTCAGTCACTTTTGCCTTTGAAATTCTGAATTTGAATTATAGTTTAGGACATAACTGATTTATTCTATAACAGTCTTGTTTTTTCTCTTAGAATTAGAAGTAGAGAAATAAACCATATTGATTCTGTAAAGAGAGTGAGCACAGCCTTGAGTATGCAATAATTAACATTGACCAAACTGATCCAGAAATAAATTTTAGCTTGGGTTTTTGCCCCCCCCCCAAAGTATTTCAAGTAATACTTAAATACTCAATACTTAAATACTCAAGCAAACGGATGCTATCATGGACAGTTCTACCATGGACTCTGTTAGCACTGGGCTCAACTCTTTCAAGTAATACTTGAAAATTATAAATTTCAACTTTTTTCATCTGCTAGTTTTGATAATTAGCTTAGAGACTACCTGGAACTTTGATAATGAACCTACCTCTAAATTTGTCCTCTCTAGCGCTGACTCATCTTCTGAACTTAGGTTCATTTATACAACTGGCTACTATCAGTTTCATTTGGATATCTAATAGGCATCTAAAACTTTACTTTTGACCACCCTTTCACCTAAATCTGTTCTCCCTCTAATCCTATCTCACAGTAATACCTCCATCCACCTAATTTTTCAAGCCATAAATTTAAAAACCATCTCCAATTTCCATAGCAGTTATCACTTTTTTTTTTTTTTGGTGAGGAAGTTTGGCCCTGAGGTAACGTCTGTGCCAGTCTTTCTCTATTTTGTATGTGGGATGCTGCCACAGCATGGCTGATGAGGGGTGTAGGTCTGTGCCAGGTATCTCAACCGGTGAACCCCAGGCTGCTGAAATGGAGCACGCTAACTTAACCAGTACACCACCGGGCTGGCCCCAACAGTTATCACTTTTAAATATACTATATAATTTATTTATAATATATCTGTTATTACTGTCTTATTTCCTTCGGCTGGAATGTAAACTCCATGAAGGGCAGGGCTTTCAATCTCTCATTCACTGGTGTATCCCATGCACCTAGAACAGTGTGTGGTGTAACATTTGTTCTCAATAAATGTGTATGCAGTCATTCAGCCCTTATATCTTTCTGTCCCCTTTCTTCAGTCAAATCAATACCAAGTTCTTTTGGCTTTGCCTCTAAGATATAACCCAAATTGGTCCACTCCTTTTCATCTTCATTGTTAACTACTGTTCTAAGCCACCATCAATTTTGGCCTAGCTTATTGTGATAGATAAAAATCTATAGTCTCTGTTGGAAACTAGTCTCTGTTTCCATTCTTGCATTCTTCAATTCTTTCTTTCTCACAAAGCAGCCAAAACGATCTTTGGAAAATATCAGATCTGGTCATGCTCCTGCTTAAAACTTCCAATAGCTTTCCACTTCATTTAGGATAATATCCAAAGTCCTTATCACGCCTACAAGCCATTAAGTAATATTGCCTCTGCTGCCATCTCTTTTTAGCCTTATGATGTACTACCCTTCCCCTCACTTGCAGCACTTTAGTCACTCCTGTTCCTTGACCTTGTCATGACCTCAGGGTCTTAACACCTGTTGTTTTCTCTGCCACATAAGTTTTTTCCCTAGCATTTGGCATAACTGCATAACAGGTCACCACAAACTTAACATCTTAAAATAGCTCCCATTTATCATCTCATGGTTTCTGTGCATCGGCGCACTGATTAGCAGGGTGCTCTGCTCATGACCATGCTGAAATTAAGGTATCGTCAAGGGGTAAAATCTCATGTAAGGTTTGGGGGCCATTGCATGCTCATTAGGATTGTTGAAAGAATTCATTTCCTTGTGCTTGTAGGACTGAGGTTCCTGTTTTCTTGTTGGCAAGGGGTTGCTCTCAGCTCCTTCAGGTCCTTGCTATTTGGCCCTCTCACAATGTGGAAGTCTGCTTAGTTTTCAGGAACAGCCGGAGAGCATCTTTCTCTGATGATTTACTGTGTTTTAAGGGGCTCACTTAATAAGTTCAGACCCACCCAGGATAGTCTCTCTCTTGATGAACTCCAAGTCAACTGTTTACCCAGTCACGGGACCCACCCATCATGTTCACTGATCCTACCCATTCTTAAGGGGAAGGAATTATACAGGATGTGTACGCCTGAGACAGAAATGTTGAGAGCCATTTAAGAATTCTACTTAAAACAGTTTGCCCTCTGGTCCGCAAGGATTCGCATATGGTATATACTCTCTGTTACCTTTTATACTTAGATATATTTGGAGAGCAGGTGTTTTTTTCTTGTTTTTATTTCATGTTACTAGGATTGTTACTGCTCCATGATAGGCACTCAAAATGTTAATGATTTAAAAACAGTTAAAAGTTTTCTTTCTCTACTTTCTATTGCCAATTAGTAAAGAAAAAAAGAAACAATCCTCAGAGTTGAACCCAGTGCTAACAGAGTCCGTGGTAGAACTGTCCATGATAGCATCTGTTTGCTTGAGTATTTAAGTATTACTTGAATCAGATGAAATTGCCTTAAAAAAAAACCCCAAAAACCTTGAATATCTGGATTGCATTTGGTTCAGCCTAATAAGTGTAGCTAAGAGTAGAGCAAAGAGATGAGTCATTTACTTTCCTTCTCTTGGTGGTGGGTGGCGATTGACCAGTGATAATATCAGAGAGAATTTGAAAAATGTCATGATACCAAGTAAGTTTTCTAGTATTTACTGTGGTGCTTCTTTTTAGTTGAGTACACCAGCTTTTATTTATTTCCCAATATCTGTAATAAATAAATATCGGTAGATATTGGGAAATAAATGAAGCAAGAACTAGGAGGATACCAAAAATTAATCAAGGGGGAAAACTTTGCTTATCCATTCAGCTGCTAGAGGGTCATAGAGTATTCAAATTAGCCAGGTAAGAAAAACTTTGGAATCTGTCCAATCTACCCCAAATTGAACTTGTTCATTTCCATGTGGGAGTTGCAGATGTTGGAATGTTTTTAGATGACTTCACTAAATAAACTTTATCTTGGGATAAAACAGTAAGGAATAGCTTTTCAGACATAAACCATGTGCCTTTTTTACCTTTATAGAAATCATTTTTTGCTGAAAACATTAGTATTGATAGGAATCCTAGAGTTTTCCTTTGTAATCCCTTTAGTAAAGATTTAATTACTGTGTTTTTAAGTACTGTGTTTTTATTTTATATATATATGCACTAAATAAAACATAAAACTTTATATATGTGTGTGTATAATATTTAGTACTATATCTGTAGTCATTCAGTGCCTATTTTTCTAGAATCCAGTCACAAGTCTGTATATGAGTACTTCCTTAAAAGAGAAAGTTTATATTTGGTAATGGTCATGAGGTACCCCTAAAGTCAGATTCACACACTGGCTGTCTGCGTACTTAATCTGTAGATTTGCTTTCTTTGGCTTGTACAATGTTTTGGAAGTCAGGAAAATTTCATTTAAAAATCCTTATTTTTGGTTTCTCTTGAAAACTTGGAAGATATAGATAGCACTACTTTTCCGGAATTTTTGAATAATGGCAGCACTTGGCTCCAGCTGAGTATCTGAGTATCTACTGCCCTCTGCGGACGTGGGCATTCTCTCCAGTTCTCCATAGTCCCTACTCCTTCTTGCCTATGTCTGGCCAATTTTTTCCCACGTTTCCTGTGTGGTATTTTTGTTGCTCTGGGTTTATGAAAGAATGATTGTGTTCAGGAAATGTTAATGTTTTCTATATTTTTATTATTATTTGAAAATTGTATTTTATGTATGATAGCTCTTAATTCGCCAGAATATTTTATCAAATAAGATGATTCAGTGCTAAGTTAATAAACTTTATACCTACTGGCTAATCTTCGTTTGCATGATCTTTATGGTTTACCTTTGAATTTCCAAAAGATCCTTCAAGTTATATAGGTTAGCAGCCACCAAATATCATTGATTTTATAGGACATTATTTTTAGGTAGAAATTTTGGATGAAAATTCACTAGCTACCTGAAGTTTTCACTAAGTCTAAGTTTTAGAGGTTTTCTCTCTTGTGGCAGTGTTTCTTTTCGTATTCTTTCTACTGTGTAGAATAACCCACGTATTCAGTAGTTTGCTTGTTTTTGTCACTAATCTTTCTTAGGGAGTGAAAGAGGATTTTCATTTTATTTATAGTGTTACCGTCCATTTATGATTTTTAAACTAATATAGTCAAGTTCTGCCTGTTGTGGAAGTTTCTTGGAATCATACTGTGTATGTTCTTCTGTATTATCTTCCACTCAGTATCATTTATGAGAGTCATCCAAGTTGTGGTGTGTTGCTCCAGTTTTTCATTGTTTCTTTGGAGGAAAATATTTCATCATTGATCCATTCTCCTGTTAATGAACAGTTGTGTTTTTTCCAATTTTTGGTTACTACGAACAATATAACTATGAACATTTTTGTACATGTGCCTTGGTGCACATTTTCCTGTTTCTCACAGGTGTATACCTAGGAGTTCAAGAGCTGGGTTCTAGCATATGCCTATTTTCAAGGCTACCAGCAAATGCCAAATTCTTTGCCAAAGTGGTTGTACCAATTTACATTTCTACCAGCAAATGAATGAGAATTTTAGAAGCTCTACATTATTGCCAATGGAAAAACATAATATCTGTAAAAAATAAAAAAGTTTCTTGGTTATATTAGCTTTTAAACTTAAATACAACACATATGCACACATGCTACACTCCAAGAAATGGTTGGTTAATTTTGCTTAAGATTAATGTTATATAAAAGACAAATATCATTTTAGCTTTGGAGGTGGTTAAGTAGTTGCCATAATTAGCTTTTTTGTACCTCTGCTCCCTGCCTCCATAATTGAGATGGTAGTGATATCTTGGAAATAATGGGAAATCATGTTTTTTTCTTTATATGAAAACTTCTTGCTACTACCTTCGAAGGACATTGATTACAACAGTATGATCTGAAATGGAATAACTTAACCAGAGAGAAGAAACTTTAGCCAGAGATTAGAAGATTCAATAATCATTAATTTAGGAATATTTTGAAAGAAGAATTCAAAGCTTCGTGTAACTTTGATTTTTATCCCCAACCACTTCATTAGCCCTTGTGCCATTTCCTTGGGCTAGGGTTGTGTTAACTACTTATAGTTTGTGTAATTTCTAGTTGAAGATGGTATACTTTTTTCCCTGGCAAAGACATTAAGCTGTATAATACACTAAAAGGAAACACGTAGTGAATAATGCAGTGTGACACTTACAATAGGTGTCTTTTTTAATTCAATAGAGCACAATGAAAGTCAGAGATTTATTGTATTTAGCAGGTTGTTTGTAGAAAGAAAAATGACGTGATTCTCTTAGTTCTCCTATTATTTTGATACAGGTTTATTTTCTTTGGCTTGCTTTTATTATTAGAAACCTCAGATTTTGGAGGAAATGCCCTACTTGACTATGCAATAGCAAAGGATTCCTGCGGTTTGGCATAGCTGTTTAGATACAGCAAAGGATGCACACCTCTGGGATATTTGCCTATGAAGGTTGTCTTTTTGGTTGCTTGCTTTAAGGAAATTTTTAATGTAGCAATAGCATAGCAGTTCTGGCTTTGGCAAAATGCCTTTTCTCTTTCTTACAAACGTTTGTTTTTTATGGAGTGATACAATATTCTTAAAAAGTGCACTCACAGTTTTCAGAGAAAGATGAACCAGGTAAACACTGACCTTTATCTGAAATCATTGGTGAGTTCTTTTGGTCTTTGTCAGATAAAGAATCTCTTCACAGTTCTAGAAAGCGTAGTTTTTTCTTTTTTATTCCTGATTAGTTTCCATATTCATTTCTATTGACAGCAGTCCACATCTATATTATTTTTTATGTCTTTAGTCCAATTATGTTACTTGTTTTTCCCATTATTTGCTGTTTCTACCTCTTTTGCTGTCATGTGTAGTGCCGTTGGATGTAGCTTTAAGTTAGCAATTTTTGAGGTAAGATTATTTCTTTAGGGTATGTATCCCAAAATGGAATCATTTTTGGGTATGGTTTTAAGGCAGTTGTGACTCATTTCTCTATAGTTCTGGGGATGTGGTAAATCCATTCACAGTATCCTGTCTATGTCCTGTTTCCTTAGATCCCTGCCAATACTTGGGTGAAGTTTTTAAAATTTTACTTTTGTTATTAATAACATGCATATGGCAATATATTTTAATATTTATTTTTTCTTGATCAGAAGCAATTTTTTTTACGTTTTTTCATACTGTGCTTTTTTGTCCTGGGTAAATTAATCTTTGATTGTTTTATCAGGATGAATTAGAGAATTGACCTAACATGGATTATATATAGCTAATTTCTTTGCCTCACTTTATTTCGTTATGCAAAGTTCTTATCTAATGTCAAAAATATGTATACATTTTGATGTTTTACTTCAGTGGACTATCAAAATAATTTATTCTAAAACATATGAAATAAGAATATAAATTTATAAAGCCTTATTGGTGAGAAATTTGCATGTAAGAACTCTTCATTTCTGGTTAGTTTTCTAAAGTAGATGTTTAAATAGCTATTTAATTTTTATCCTTCGAAAAATTTTTGTGATGAGATTTATAAATGCTGTAACATTTCATGGTAAACCTCATGCCCTTATGAATGTAATTTTTGCTCAAAATTGGAAACAAAGTTTTTTGAGAAGCAAGGAAGAAATTAAGTACAGTTAATTTGTCTTAAACTTTGGTCACATTTTAGTATCATTTGTATCTCTTAGCCTGTAAGCTTTCGACTGTAGTTAGTTCTCCATGAGTCCATTTTATTTCAGCATTGGAGTCAGGTAGCTGAGCCTGTACGTGTTGATGTCTTTTAGATAGACATAAGGGATTTGAAGGGTAGGTTACCCAGGAGTAGACTTTATTTTGAGCTTCTGACTGACTGAGGGAATTTCAGGAAAATCTAATGTCATTTGGAGACCGCTTTTCTTTCTACTTGGGCAGAGATTTTTAACTCTGATAGAATTCAGAGGATCTAAGAACTTAGATGGAGAAAATATCTAATTGAATGTTATCATTTCTTTGAATTGTGAATGTGGGCAACAACTGCTGTTCTTATTTTTCTCATGTTAATAAAGAACACATATATTACTATATCACAAATTTGTCATAATATTTTAATACCTATATTTCAGTATAATTGGTTTTTGTCATAATCCTATGTATTTTGTGCATTTAAAAATATGCTTCTAGGAAGAAGTCTGGTTGCCACTAGATTGCAGAAGGGTTCATGGCACCCCCAAATTTAAGAAACCCATCCTAAGGAGAATGGATTCTTTAATATTAGATGACTGCAGAATTGCTGCTGCGGCCCCCCCGCCCCCCCCCCCCCCCCCATTCATGGAGATTTGCTAAACTGGCAGTGCTAGTCTGGGTTAGACTGTGATAGAGACATGCTGGCTAGGATTGGTTGCTGGACTCTAGAAAGGGGACTGAGTGAAGTGGTTTCGTATCTGTCACAGGCTGATGGGCAGTTTATTGCCAGCAAAAGGTGGGGAAAATGTGATTTTTGTTTACATAAAAATATGCTAGTTATTTTTCTGTTGTACAAGTTCATGACTATTGATCTGTATTAGAAAATAAAAATGAGAAAAAAATACCTGTAATGCTTTTTGTTAAGATATTTGTGTATCTCCTTGCAGATCTTTTTAATATGACATATATATTTTTATGTATACATGTATGTGTATATTATAGATGTGCACACATGTGTAGACAGAGATATACATATAGAAATAATATACCTATATGCACGTATATTTAGCTGTGCTTTTTTAAAAACAAAAAGGAGATTATACTCTATAAGTAACTTGCCCTTTTTTTGGTTCAGGTTTATTGAGGTATAATTTACAGAAGTAAAATTTACCTTTTTTTAGTGTACAATTCTGTGAGTTTTGACAAACACACAGAGACATATAATCTCCCCACTTCAGTCAAGATACAGAATAGTTATGTCATCCCCCAAAATCTCCTGTGCCCATTTTATAGTCATCCTCCTCTCCTGGCAATCATTTATCTGTTTTTTGTTCCTTTTACTAAATGACATTGTACAGTATGTAGTTTCAAGTCTGACTTTTTTCATTTAGCACATGTTTTCCTCTAAGGGTTTTGTTTTTAGATTATGCTTTAAGAATCTTTTAAGAAATTGATGAAAATATTCATGTTTTTTTCCCTAAGAATTTCATTGCTTCATTTTTGAAAATTTAAGCATTTAGCCTGCCACTTATTTTACTGTAAATTGTGAGGCAGAGAATTCAATTTTTAAAGATTAGCCAGTTAAGCTATATTCATTAAGATTGAGTTACTAATATAATACTCTTACTAAATATTGATTTCCTCACAGGTAACACAAGTAGCAAGACAGCCGGGACCCCCGACCCCTTCCCCTTATTCAGCACATGAAATAAACAAGGGGCATCCAAATCTTGCGGCAACGCCCCCGGGACATGCATCGTCCCCTGGACTCTCTCAAGTAAGAAAAACTCTTATTTTAAAAGAAAGTTCCATGTAAAAGCAGCATTTCTGTTTTTCTAAAGCAAGCTTTTAAGCAGTAACATACGACATTGCTTGAAGAGTAATTCTATTTTGTCTTTGCATTTTTTTAGACACATCTCCCATAATAGTGGCTACTAACAATTTTATGCTTTCATTTATGGAGTCATTCAAAATGAACTGTTAGTGATACTTAGTTTTACTTTTTGTTGTTTTAGAAATTAGAGTATGATTGTAAAGTCCACTGAGAACCCCATAAAGCACTTGTTTGCTTTTTAATGCATAATCTGCTAGTCTCCCTTCTTTTTCCTTTTTGGTAGAGTGTTGGTGGTTATTTTCTACTTTTGTAAAAAGCGTGGGTGTCTTTCCTTCTTAAGTAATTTTTGTGGGCTTTTTTGTTTGTTGGGTGGGTTTTTGATTCGTAAATTGACTATTGGAATTTGTTAGGCTTAAAATTTTGTTGAACTGTTAAAGAGTAGTGAACTCATTAGTGTATTTCCAATTAACAGGCACAGCAGACATTGAAACATTGTTTTAAGAAGATGTCACTATGGGTCTCCTGCATTTTAAGCCATTTCCCAAGATATTGTTAGTTTGCACCAGTCCACCATCACCTGCCTATTTGAGCTTCCTTGTGGTTAAGAGCAGGCTGGAGTTATGAAGTCTCTTATTGGAATGTGGAGAGAGTTAAGCCAATAACTTTGACCCGTGCTGTTTGATATTCTCAGTGTTTACACATAAGAACTGCTGCTTTTAATAATGAAAATTAATTTTATAACATTATTTTCAATTTTGGCTTCCATATTTTAGGCCTTTTAGAGCTTGAATATTAAGAGAGATAAGGAATTACTTATTAAAAATAATGCTAGGGGCTGGCCTGGTTGCCTAATGGTTAGGGTCGTGTGCTCTGCTGAGGCAGCCTGGGGTTCACAGGTTCGGATCCTGGGCGCGGACCTATGCATCGCTTACCAAGCCATGCTGTGGCAGGCGTCCCACATAAAGTAGAGGAAGATGGGCACGGATGTTAGCCCAGGGCCAGTCTTCCTCAGCGACAAAGAGGGGGATTGGCAGAGGATGTTAGCTAAGGGCTAATCTTCCTCACACACACAAAAAATAATGCTAAAAGCTGGTGATTATGTTGGGGGCTGATTAATGATAGTTTAGACTATAGAATGTTTGGAGAAGGAATGTACAGTTTGCCAAACCATGATTGAAATAGTCCTATTAAGGAATATGTAAATTAATTTGGACCTAGTACTGTACTTAAACTTGGTCTAAATCATTCCTATTTAAGTTTTAAAACTAAGACATGTCACAATGAATTCTTAATTGTTTAAAATGAGGTTCTTGTGTTGGTTTTCATGGCACTGAACAGAACCACCCAAGCTATTAATAAGGTGTATTGATCTGAATCTAATCAGGAGAGAAAAACTATGTAGTAATTTGAATAGGGAAAGTTTAATGTAAAGGATTACTAAGTATAACAGAATTGGAGTAATGAGGGATTGGCTAATAAGAAAGAGAACTCTAAAGAATATAAAAATAGCACATATGAGGAGCAGCTGCTTCTCCTGAGGCTGAGATAGGGTACCCATGGAAGAGTCTTTTTCTCTAGGGCTGATATCAGAGAGTGCATGGTTATGGCTCACCTAATGGTAGAGAAGTCATTATAATATCATACTAGTGGAACATGCTAGAAATTCTTCCTCTTGAACTTGTTGGAAATTTGCTGTATGGAATGATGGGGAAAACTGCCTTTTCTAGCACTGGTCTGTCTCCTTTAGCAAAGAGCTGCTGCAGTGCACACTGGCTAGAGGTTCCTTACAGCATCTCTTTGCCACAGACACCAAATAACCTTGGGTCTCCTGGATCATAGGTTCTGCGTGATAGAGCAGCTTGCGTTGCAACCTAAACTTGCTGCAGAGCCTTCTTTTGTTCTGTTTCTCACTCAAAATTGGAAACCTCCCAGGTGACGCTGTAGGTAGGTAAAGGTGTAGCACACTCAAATGTAGTGTATATTGCCTCCAAAATCCAAAAAAGGCCTGCCAAACCTTGTGCCTCCTTTTTTCATGGTAATTAACGTTAGGTAAGAGAATGCTCTGCCCATCCTGGGCACAGATCCAGATCTTGTTGGACAGGGCATACTGTGGCTTGCTGAGTGGTAGAGAAGTTGCTGTGATGTCACATCAGTGTAACTTAACTAGAAATCCACTTTCTGGAACTTGCCAAGATTCTGCCTTCACAGGGAGGTTTCTTAGAGGAGGCACTCTGCTGCAGAACTGCCTGAGAGGGTACCAGGGATAGCTCTTGGCCACTGGATACTGCTGGCTGCTGTGCATTGCAGCAGAAACCTGGCGCTGAAGAAGCTGTGCACTGTAGGGCAGTGGAGCACTGAAGAAGCCGAATTCTGTAGGAGCTACCTGTACTGCAGGAGCCTGCTGTGCAAGCCCACAGGAACCAGGAAGTGAACCGCTTTCCTCCTGCAATATTTCCACAGTGCCCTCTACTGACAAAGCTTAACGGTGTGCCAGCTGAAATGGAAAACTATTTAAAGAGCCCAGATCCGTTTTCACTTTGCAGGCAAAGAAGGTGAATTTTGAGTTGAAAGGCAAGCAATCAATAACTGGCACATAAGGGAAAAGGCTTAGTTTTTCCATTTCAAATTTATACTGTTTCAAGTTGTGATTTGACTCAAGCGGTTGGCCCAAAGCACTAAAGTTTTCTGAAAGACAAGGGCTGCTTACATTTATGCATAGTTTGTATTGGAGAAAGGATGATCTCGCAGTTGTGTCAGTTGTTGAGCCCACAAATGCCTGTCTGTATGCCATTTTATTAGTTGCCTTTTGAAGTCAGAGTACATGAATCCCAGGAAGAAGGGTCACCAAATATTTTGCTTTCCTTTGTGGTCTGTTTTGCTGCCTTTTTGCCTAATCTGGTGGATGAACCCAGTAAATCACATCTGGTTCACAACCCCTTTTCTCCCTGCTGCCTTTCAGACAGAGGCAGGCGTGTATGGATTCGTCTCCTAACAATGTCTTAACATCTGTTGATAGAGTGAGGAAGTTTTTCTAAATTGGTATACCTGGAAAAATGAGTTTTATGGGAAACTCAGTCTCCTTAGTTTGAACAGTTGATACGTTTGTGGATCATAATGGAAAGCAGAGCTTTCAAAATACAGGAAAAAGGCTTGGAGTCAAACAGACCTAGGTTCTGGGGCTTGGTCTGTCACTTTCCTGTTACATGATGTTGGGTAAATTATTTAATATCTCTAGAACTTGGTTTCTTCATCTGTTATATAGGGGAGAATTGAAATTCTACTACCCTTTAAGAGGGTTGTTATGAAGATTATATAAAATCCTGCCTCAGAACAGGACATGCTAAATGCTTTTAGTATGTGGCGTTTATTATTTTCATGCCTTCAGACTTGGTTCTCCTCAGGATTTATATGTGTGTGTGTGTGTTTAACTCATCTAATTTGGCTACCTGTCTGGTATTAGTGTGAAACTCAGAAGCTCTCCCCAGGAGTTCGAGATATCTTCCAGGTTTTGCTGATCCCAGGTCTTTGCTTATCCCTGATATGAGGATAAAATAGAGGCCAGGCCTGGTCGTTATCTTTTGGCAGTAGCCTGGTTTATTCTTTTGCACTGTTAGAGTCAAATCAACTGAAGGTAAGTTTAAAGAAACTTCTTTAGCCACAAGCCCTTTTTGTTGTGACAGTCTCCCCTTCTTCTGTGAATCAGATCTTTTTGTCCCAAGTACCTACCTGTGTCTATGATTCAGTATTTGACACTAAATGAATCCATTAGGGTCTAAGTGAAAGCAACTAAGCTGAAGAAAAGTTAATTTTCATAGCGTTGGGACATAAAGGAGGGAAAATGTAGAAAATTGCTCCCAGTCTCTTCCTTACATCATCAGTGACAGCCTCTTCACCTGCTTCTTTCCCTTTAAGATAGGATTTTACACACGTGTACCTGTTCACACACATGTGCACATGCCAAATTTTAAGGCTTTATTTACATTTTCCTTTGTTACATGTCTTAAAAATCTTTCTAGCCCTCTCCCTTCTGGAGATTTTGTTTAATCAAAGTAAAAAACTTCTACTATTACACAATTAGAGATTAATAGTTCAAATGACATTTCCAAACTATGGGAAATTTGTGAGAGACAGAGTCTTTTTAGGTGTGGATTCTTTTCACTTGCTCTGAAATGGCAGCATTTGTACAGTCTCTAAACCCAGAATATCCTTACTCTGGAAATGGTAAAGAATTTGGAATTCAAAAGTATCTTTTGGGGCAGATTTCAAAGTAGAGAACGGCACTCTCCTGGGAGTCAGGAGACCTGGGTTAGAGTCCCAACCCTGCCAATACTATCTCCAAGTTCAACCCAGTGGAAGTTCCTATTGATGCTCAGTTTTCCTCTTTGTAAGTAAGAGGCTTGTGTTAGATGAGATCTGAATCCCCTTTAAGATCTCCCTGGGTTTTGGAAACTACTTCAGAGTAGCCAGTTGTTGTTATGAAAATTTTTTGATTTCTCATTTTTAGATTTAAAATTAAGCAAACTTTGCATTCTGTTTCATTTTGTATCTTTTTTTAATATCAGAAGTTTGTTATTTGAATTATCTTAAATTACTTATGTTAATCAAAACAAATATGTTTCCTCCTTCTTGCTTAATTGTTGGTATGTTTGCTTTAACTCAGTTAATTTTCACATAATTGAGCTAAATTACAAAACAGAGAGACCCACTGGCACTGATTACCAGGTTCAGCATCTAGGCCTTTTCTTTTTTCTCTTGGCGTCACTGTCTAGACTCCAAAAACATGCTCACAGTAAATGGTGAGAAGACATGATCAGAATAATGTCAGAGAAGTGGAGTGATACATGTTTTCTGTCTGCTGTTCCTGGAAATTTCATTTGTTTTTTCTTTTTTCTGAGAGAGCAACTTAGTCATGTTAAGAACTGAGATGGTGATAGAATATGATCCACTGGTTAGTGGAAATGCTAAGCAAAGAGTTCTTCACGGAGGAATAGTGATTGATCATGGTATTCATTTTAAGACTACAACTTTCAGTAATAAAGGATGAGTTGCAAACGAGTCACGATCCCTACAATCTTTTCACTTTATCCAACTTCGAGACTTCATTTTCCTTTCAGAGATCTTGTTCTACTAAGGAAAAATTTCTCAGTGTTGCCTCACAGTTGTTGATGGACTGATTGTTTCAGGCTTTGTAAACTGCTTTTTCTTTGTTATTACAATAAATAGTGATTTTATTTACTGCATGCAAGTTTTTATACTTTTTTGTGATTTTTTTTTTTCATGAAGAAAATCAATTTGACAACTCTGACAATCAGCTTTGCTAAACCAGGTTAAAGTAGAGGAAGCTTTGAAAGTTTTTTTCACATTTCATTGATGAAATAGATGAGTATTGAATTTTCTTAAAAAAAGAAAGCAAAGCAAAATTTATTGTTTTTGTACTCCCGTTCTGCCCTGTGGAACACATTGTGGCTGTCTAAGGCAGCCTGAGGTGAGTGTTGTTTGGAAGCTGTATTCATGCATGGCACATGCGGATTTGATGTGGGCTCGGAAACCTGCAGTACTGACTGTGTTGAGTTGGTCCTGGTGCTGCCAAATCCTGATGTTTTGCTTTTTTTCAGTTGATAATATATGTACGTACTTAAAATTTGCACCTTGTTGAAAATTTCTTCAACAGATGTTGTCATTAAATACTTCGTAAATCAACATGCCTTTGTAAATGTCATTAGTATAAAAGTAAGTTACAAAGTCCTATAATACCCAGATCATTTATGTCTGTGGTTTCATCCAATATATGCTAAATAGTTGTGGTAACCTCTTTCTTCTCATTGTTGAGATTTATTTTAATGTGGTCCTGTTTGATTAGAGAATTTCAGCTCTTTTGTCATTTTTTGTTTTTTTTAACAAAAACAGTTGCAACTATATTTATAAAGTAGGACTCGACTAAATGTTTTCCTATTAGGTGAATTTCATCTTTTATGTAGTCTTATACGCTATCATGAAATATGCCTAAAGTAATTTATATGCTTGTTTGATTATGCTTTTCTTTGCATTGCATGTAGCTAGAAAAATTCCCAGTGATTTTTCTTTCAAAATTTCTGTGGTTAGTTTTTAAGTGTTATTGCAAGAATGATAGTTAAGTGCAATTATTATTCAGACTTTCTTCAACTTAAACCCCAGGTTTTAGATTCTGTTTGGCAAATCTACAAGACTAGAACCCATATCTGAAATATCTAAGTATAAAGAGTGAAAGTTTTAAAAACCAATCGTACATTAATTCAACAGTGTTTTAGAAAGCCAAAGAATTTTGTAAGAACCAATCAGTAAGAACTGATTGTGATTTCACGAGCATTTCTTTTTGTTGTCTTTGTCGTAGGCTTGGTTTTTGGTTGATGCTGATGTTCATTTTCATCTAAATTCTGTCAGGGGAAAAAAGGTTTAGGATTTTATCTGTGTTACATTTAAAGAGTTGTTTCCTCTGGACACATCCTGGGAGGCTCTTCTTTGATTTCTCTGGCTACCACTCATCTGTTTTAATAAGGAGTGTAAAACCTCTTCTAGCGTTTCCCTTGCAAGTTTACCTCCTTGGAGTTTCACACTTTACTTAGTTCCTGTTGTTTTAGAAGAGAAACTCACTTGAGTACCACCAATCTAATGTATTCTTTTAATTTTATTGAGATCATCATAGTTTATAACGTTGTGAAATTTTGGTTGCACATTATTATTTGTCAGTCACCATATAAATGTGCCTCTTTACCCCTTATGCCCACCTCCTAACCCCCTTCCCCTGTGGAAACCACTAATCTGGTCTCTCTATCCATGCATTTGTTTATCTTCCACATATGAGTGAAATCATATGGTGTTTGTCTGGAGAGGACAAGCTTAATACAGAACTATTTGTTTTATCAGGGATCAGATGAGAAAGTTTACTTGAAGTATTTTGTTAACTACACGTTGTAGTATACAAAAGCCAGCATCTTTATAGAATTAAGAATAGTGAATTTCAGTGACTCAACACTCAACCAAAAGCAGACAAACACATACCGTAACTTTGTAGTAATTTTAAATGCTGTCAATGAACAGTAAGGAGAAGTTGAGTTATATGTAAAACTACTGGTACTTTGAATATCAAGTGTGTATGCCTGTCTACTGCTGGCATCTCTAAATGGCATTAAGAGGCTGGGGATCTGAATGGAGCTGGTGTTTGGAGCCATACTGACAGGAGGTGAAAGCACCCTCCTGCTTACAGGGTGAGTTAGAGCTGAAAGACGGAGGTAAGTAACTGGCACAAACAATGGCAAAAGGATGTATAATTTCCTTACTAATAACGAATAAGGTGGGACAGTAATCCCCAGTGAATTTAACAAAAGAAAGGAAAGGGGATAATGCAAAATAAATGTGATGAAATAGTAGGACTGTGGAGCATGTTGGTAACTGTAATATGAATGAAGTTAAATTCTCCTATTAAATAGTGACTCAAATTGGTCAAAAACCAAAATCTAGGTATATGCATTTAAAGATTACACGGAAAGATTGAAAACCAAAACATGGAAACATTAACAGGAAAATGCTAATACAGAGAAAGCAGGTATAAATAACTTTTAGAAGTCAACATAGAATTCAAGGCAAAATCTATATGAGAGAGAGAGAGAATTCCTACCATGAAATATTTAATTTCTAGAAGATGTAATATCATAAACTCTGTTTACTTAATAATTTGTTTAGCACATAAATAAAGTAAATGTAAAAGAAATTGAAATTGGGGCCAGCCCCGATGGCCTAGTGCTCTGCTTCGGCGGCCCGAGTTCAGTTCCTGGGTGTGGAACCACACCACTTGTCTGTTAGTGGCCATGCTACAGCGGCAGCTCACATAACAAAAAGAAGAAGGTTGGCAACAGATGTTAGCTCAGGGTGAATCTTCCTCAGCAAAGAAAAAGAAATTGAAATTGACAAATCTATAATTAGTGTGGGAGATTGACATCTCAGAGAAATGGACAGATCAATAAGTAATCAGATAGTTCAGGGGTTGGCAAACTATGGCCAAGGGCCAAATCTGGCCCATCTCCTATTTTTGGCAAATAACATTTTCCTGGGACACAGCCCTACTAATTTAGTTATGAATTCTGCTTTTGTGCTCTACCACCACATAGTTGATTAGTTGCTAGAGATTGTGTGGCCTGCAAGGCTTAAAATATTTACTATCTGGACATTTACAGAAAAAAATTGCCAACCTCTGACACAGATCAGCGAACTTGAACTGTAAAGACCAGATAATAAATATTTTGGGTTTTGTGGGCCAAATAGTCTTTTGCATATTCTTCTTTTTTAACCCTTTAAATATGTAAAAACCTTTTTTAGCTGGCCTTATAAAAAAACATACCAAGGGCCACAGTTTGCCAACCCTTGATATAGATAAATGGTGCAAATAGTAAACTTACTTTATATAAATATATATATTAGCACAAGAATATATATTTGAAAGAAATTTTGTACACATTCAACCAAGATAAAAATAATTGAAGATATCAATGATGTGATCATAATTATGAAACTTTAAAAATACAGAGAGAACTTTTTATTGATTCAACTAAAAGCTTAAAAAGACTATTGATAATTTGATATAGTAATAAATTTGTTTTAATTTTTTTCATTCAACTAAGACTATCCTTTTTATTTTTCAAGTACTCAAGGAGCATTTACAAAATTCTAATGTAAATGTTAGGCAATAAGAAAAATGTTAAATTCCAATCATATTCTTTTCTGAATGTACTTCTACAGAATTAGACTTAACAACAAGAGAGTAACAAAATCTAAATTATGTTTCAGCTGACACGCTACAGAACATAATTACTGTTTTTAAAAGAGCTTATCAGAATTATAGTTTAAACATAATTTTACATTTTTTACAATCTTACAATGTAAGAGTAAAAAAACAGAATAGCAAAATTTATTTGGAAATTTTTTTTTTTTTTTTTTTTTTTGTGGGGAAGACCAGCCCTGAGCTAACATCTGTTCCAGTCCTCCCCTTTTTTGCTGAGGAAGACTGGCCCTGAGCTAACATCCGTGCCCATCTTCCTCTACTTTATATGGGACGCCGCCACGGCATGGCTGACAAGCAGTGCGTCGGCGGGCGCCCGGGATCCGAACTCGCGAACCCCGGGCTGCCAAGCGCAGACTAAACCGCTGCGCCACCGGGCGGCCCTTTATTTGGAAATTTAAAAAACTCTTGACTTAAAGATAAAATCAGAACAGAAAATGTTATCCTTAGAAATGAATGACAAACAGCACTTTGTATCAGAATTTGTGGGACATGAATAAAGTGTTACTTGGAGGAAGATGTGTAGCCTTAAAGTCATATATCAGATCAGAAAAACTGAAAATAAATGAACCAGTGATCTGATGTCTTAATTGTTTATAACATTGTGGGGTTTTCGTTGTACATTATTATTTATCCATCACCATGTGGATGCATCCCTTCTCCCCTTGTGCCGACCCCCCACCTCCCTTCCCCCTGGTAACCACCAACCAGTTCTCTCTGTCCATGTGTTAGTTTATATTCCACATATGAGTGAAATCATGCAGTGTCTGTCCTTCTCTCTCTGGCTAAATTCACTTAGCATAATACCCTCTAGGTCCATCCATGTTGTTGCAAATGGGGTAATTCTGTCTTTTTTTATGGCTGAGTAGTATTGCATTGTATATATATACCACATCTTCTTGATCCTATCAGCAGTCGAGGGACACTTGGGTTGCTTCCACTTCTTGGCTATTGTGAATAATGCTGCAATGAACAGAGGGGTGCATAAGCCACTTAGGATGATTGATTTCATGTCCGTTGGGTAGATGCCCAAGAGTGGGATTGCTGGATCATAAGATATTTCTACTTTTAATTTTTGAGGAATCTCCATGGTGTTTTCCATAGAGGCTGCACCAGTTTGCATTCCCACCAGCAGTGAATGAGGGTTCCCGTTTCTCCACAACCTCTCCAACTTTTGTTGTTTTTTGTCTTGGAGATTATAGCCATTCTAACAGGTGTAAGGTGATATCTTAGTGTAGTTTTGATTTGTATTTCCTTGATGATTAGTGATGTTGAACATCTTTTCATGTGTCTGTTGGCCATCTGTATCTCTTCCTTGGAAAAAGGTCTGTTCATGTCCTCTGCCCGTTTTTTGATTGGGTGGTTTGTTCTTTGTTGCTCAGTTGCGTGAGTTCTTCCTGTATTACGGAGATTAACCCCCTGTCGGATAAACGATTTGTGAATATTTTCTCCCAGCTGGTGGGTTGTCTATTCATTTTGATCCTGGTTTCATTTGCCTTGTAGAAGCTCTGTAGTCTGATGAAGTCCCACTCATTTAGTTTTTCTTTTGTTTCCTTTGTCCGAGTAGACATTCAATCTGAAAGGATCCCTTTATGACAGATGTCAGTTAGTGTACTGCCTATATTTTCTTCCACGAGTTTTATAGCTTCAGGTCTCACTTTCAGCTCCTTAATCCATATTGAGTTGATTTTTCTGTATGGTGATAGAAGGTGGTCTACTTTCATTGTTTTGCATGTGACTGTCCAGTTTTCCCAGCACCATTTATTGAAGAGACTTCCCTTTCTCCATTGTATGTTCTTAGCTCCTTTGTCGAAGATTGGCTGTCCATAGGTGTGTGGTTTTATTTCTGGGCTTTCAGTTCTGTTCCATTCATCTGTGTCTGTTTTTGTGCCAGTGCCATGCTGTTTTGATTACTATAACTCTATAGTATATTTTGAAATCAGGGATTGTGATGCCTCCAGCTTTGTTGTTTTCTTTCAGGACTGCTTTAGCTATTTGGGGTCTTTTGTTGCCCCACACGAGTTTCAGTATTGTTTGTTCTAGTTCTGTAAAGAATGACATTGGGATTCTGATTGGGATTGCATTGAATCTGTAGATTGCTTTAGGTAGTCTGGACGTTTTAACTATGTTTATTCTTCTAACCCATGTGCATGGGATATTTTTCCATTTCTTTATGTCTTCCTCGATTTCTTTCAATAGTGTCTTACAGTTTTCATTGTATAGATCTTTCCCCTCCTTGGTTAAATTTACTCCCAGATATTTTATTCTTTTTGTTGCAATTGTAAATGTGATTGTCTTTTTGAGTTCTGTTTTTCTTAGTTCTGCGTTAGTGTATAGAAATGTAACTGATTTTTGTAAGTTGATTTTCTACCCTGCCACTTTGCTGTAGTTGTTGATTATTTCTAGTAGTTTTCCAATGGATTTTGGGGGGTTTTCTATGTATAGGATCATGTCATCTGCAAATAGTGAGAGTTTCACTTCTTCCTTGCCTATTTGGAGTCCTTTTATTCCTTTTTGTTGCCTAATTCCTCTGGCCAAAACTTCCAGTACTGTGTTGAATAAGAGTGGCAAGAGTGGGCACCCTTGTCTTGTTCCTGTCCTCAAAGGAATGGCTTTCAGTTTTTCCCCATTGAGTAGGATGTTAGCTGTAGGTTTGTCATATATGGCCCTTATTATGTTGAGGTACTTTCCTTCTATACCCATTTTGTTGAGAGTTGTTATCATAAATGGATGCTGCATCTTGTTGAATGCCTTCTCTGCATTGATTGAGATGATCATGTGGTTTTTATTCTTCATTTTGTTAATGTGGTGTATCACATTGATTGTTTTGCGGATGTTGAACCATCCCTGTGTCCCTGGTATAAATCCCACTTAATCGTGGTGTATGATCTTTTTGATGTATTGCTGTATTTGGTTCGTCAATATGTTGTTGAGGATTTTTGCGTCTATGTTCATCAGTGATAATGGCCTGTAGTTTTCCTTATTTGTATTGTCCTTGTCTGGCTTTGGTATCAGGGTGATGTTGGCCTTGTAGAATGTGTTAGGAAGTATTCCACCTTCCTCTGTTTTTTGGAAGAGTTGGAGAATAGGTGTTAAATCTTCTTTGAATGTCTGGTAAATTTCTCCAGAGAAGCCATCTGGTCCTGGACTTCTATTTTTTGGGAGGTAATCTCTTTACTTGTGATTGGTCTATTCAGATTCTCTATTTCTTCTTGATTCAGTTTTGAGAGGGTGTATGCGTCCAGGCTTTTGTCCATTTCCTCTAGGGTGTCCAATTTTTTGGCATATAATTTTTCATAGTATTCTCTAATAATCGCTTGTAATTCTGTGGTATCCACTGTAATTTCTCCTCTTTCCTTTCTCATTTTATTTATTTGAGTCTTCTCCCTTTTTTTCTTAGTGAGTCTGGCTATGGATTTCTCCATTTTGTTTATCCTCTCAAAGAACCAGCTCTTTGTTTCATTGATCCTTTTGAGTGTTTTTCTGGTTTCAATTTCACTTATTTTGGCTCTGATTTTTATTATTTCCCTCCTTCTCCCGATTCAGGGCTTTGTCTGTTCTTCTTTTTCTAATTCTGTTATGTGTAGTTTAAGGTTATTTATTTGGGATTTTTCTTGTTTCTTAAGGTGGGCTTAAATTGCTATGAATTTCTCTCTCAGGCCCGCTTTTGCTGCATCCTATATGAGTTGGTATGGTGTATTTTCCTTTTCATTTTTCTCCAGATAGCTTTTGATTTCTCCTTTAATTTCATCAGTGATCCATTGGTTGTTTGGTAGCATGTTGTTTAGTCTCCCCATATTTGTCCCTTTCCCAGTTTTTTCCTGCCGTTGATTTCTAGTTTCATATGATCAGAATGATTTCAATCTTCTTAAATTTGTAGAGGTTTGCCTTGTTTCCTAATAGATGGTCTATCCTTGAGAATGTTCCATGCGCACTTGAGAGGAATGTGTAATCTGTTGTGTTTGCGTGGAGTGCTTTGTGTATATCTTATTAAGTCCATCTCGTCTAGTTTTTCTTTTAAGTCCATTATTTCCTTATTGACTTTTTGTCTGGGTGATCTGTCCATTCATGTAAGTGGGGTGTTAAGATCCCCTACTATTATTGTGTTGTTGTTAATGTCTCCTTTTAGGTTTTTTAATAGTTGTTTTATGTACTTTGGTGCTTCTGTGTTGGGTGTAAATATTTATAAGTGATATGTCTTCTTGGTGAAGTGTCCCTTTTATCATTATATATTGCTCTTCTTTGTCTCTCATTACCTTTTTTATCTTGAAGTCTAGTTTGTTTGTTACAGGTATGGCAACTCCTGCTTTCTTTTGTTTGCCATTAGCTTGGAGTATTGTCTTCCATCCTTTTACTTTGAGTCTGTGTTTGTCTTTAGAGTGGAGATGTGTTGCCTGGAGGCAGCGAATTGTTGATCTTGGTTTTTAATCCATCCCACCACTCCCTGTCTTTTGAGTGGAGAATTCAATCTGTTTACATTTAGAGTGGTTATTGATATATGAGGGGTTTAATGTTGCTCTTTTATTGTTCATTTTCTGGTTCTTTTGCATTTCCTTCATTTCTTGTCCCATGTGTTTCAGAATGCCAATTCAGTTTGGTAGTTCTGCATGATGATTCTCTTAGTTTTCTCTTTGTCATATGTGGTTCTCTTCTGGTTATTTGTTTAGTGGTTACTGTGAGGTTTATATAAAAGATCTCCTGGATAAGATAGTCCATTTTCTGATGCCTCTTGTTTCCTTAGACTAAGTTGATTCGATCCCTCTCCTCTTCCCCTGCTAATTTGTTGTTGTCACTACTTATTCCATCTTGTGTTGTGAATGTGTGTTTACAGTGATGAATTTAAATTCTTTTTAATGTTTTCCAACTGTCATTTTTCTGCTTTAGTCTCCTTGTTTTTCTCCTTGCTCAAAACTTTGTATCCCCTTTCTCTTTTGTTTTGTTTTTTTTCAGGCCTAATGGCCTTCTTGAGCCCTTCTTGTACTGGGGGTCTTGTGGTGATGAACTCCCTTAGTTTTTATCAGGGAGAGTTATTAATTTCTCCATCATATTTGAAGGATATTTTTGCTGGATCAGGTATTCCTGGCTGAAGGTTTTTGTCTTTTAGGACTTCGAATATATCATTCTAGCCTCTCCTAGCCTGTAGAGTTTTTGTCAAGAAATCAGCTGGGAGCTTGGTGGGGACTACTTTGTATGTTACTTTTTTTTCCTTTTGTTTAACTCCCCTTGATATTTTTTCTTTGTTGTTTCCTCTTGTTAATTTTGCGTGGATTTTGTCTATTCCTGTTTATATAATTAGGTGATCTGTTGACTTCATTCATAGTTATTTCCGTCTCTTTCCCCAGGTTTAGGAAGTTCTCCGCTATTATTTCTTTGAACAAACTCTCTGCTCCTTTTCTCTTTCTTCTCCTTCTGGAATATCTATTATCCTTATCTTACTTTTCCTCATTGAGTCTGATATTTCGCAAAGAATTTCTTCATTTCTTTTTACTTTTAGTTCTCACTCCTCTATCTGGAGCGTTTCTGCACGTCTGTCCTCGATAATGGTAATTCTTTCCTCTATATTGTCAATTCTGCTCTTTATAGACCCTAGGTTTTCCTTTATCTTGTCCACTGTGTTTTTCATCTCCAATATTTCTGATTGGTTTTTCTTTATGGTTTCAGTCTCTTCTGTGAAGAAATTCCTGAATTTGTTGAATTGTTTGTCTATGTTTTCTTGTAATTCGGTGAGTTTTTCATGATAGCTCTTTTGAATTCTCTGTCATTTAGGTTCTAGATTTCTGTGCCTTCAGGGTTGGTTTCTGGATGTTTGTCATTTTCCTCTTGTTCTGGAGACTTAAGATACTTTTGCATAGAGCCGGCTGATTTACCTTTTCTGTTCTTCATCTTGTTCATTTCTAGTCCTGTAGTTTCCATTTGCCATCACTGGGTGGAGGTCACGAGTGGTGTGTCCTGAGCCTGCTGCAGTCCTTGGAGGGATTGTGCTGAAGCACAGGGCGTGTGGGGGTTGGGGTTCTGTCTTTCTCCCTGGCTGTCTGGCTCTCTTGGGGCATTGACCACACCCCCATAGCAGTTCGAGAGCACCTGGAGGGCAATAGCTTTCCCCGTAGAGGGCTGCCCTCCCTGCTCTCTGTCTGTGAGCCGTGCTCTCTGTCTTTGCTGATTTGCTGGGGAGAGGCAGTAGATTTCCTTCCCTCTCCTCAAGTCCTTTGGGGCTTCTCGTGCCTCTATAGTCAGTTGTAGGGATGCAAGGGTCTTAGAAGTCCTTTGTAGTGTTTGATTGACCTCTGTTGGTATTCGAATGATGTTGTTATTGTGTTTTAGGGGGCAGAGAGTCAAAGAGGAATCTCCATCATGATGCTGATGTCACCTACTTAGTGTACTTCTTATTCTGATGATGTTGATTGTAAACACTGGTTTAAGTTGCCACAGTGCTTCATCTGTTTTAATACCAGGACTCAAGAGCTTTTATATCATAACTAACTCTCCTTATAATATTTCCAGCTTCTAATTGGCCAACTCATGTCTACTATCATTGAGAGTATGCTCCTTTTGATAATAGCAAACTTGGTGATGGTGTCAGAAAATTCATATGCATGTGTGTGTATGTCTGTAAAACATTTGCATGTGACTAGTCATTAGTCATATTTGACATATTTTCATGTTCTTATTGGCCATTTGTATATATTTTTTAGAGAAATGTTTGTTCAAGTCCTTTGCCCATTTTTTAGTTGGATTGTTTTTTTGTTGAGTTATAGGAGTTCTGTATATATTCTAGATTTCAATTTCTTATCAGATATACAATTTGCAGATATTTTCTCCCATCTCTTTAGTTGCCTTTTAGTGTCCTTCGCACAAAAGTTTTTGATTTCGATGAAGTCTTGTTTTTTCTCTTATTGCCTGTGCCTTTGGTGTCATATCTAAGAAACCATTGCCAAGTCAGCAGTTATATCTTCACACCAAATGCAGTATAGACTAAATATTGTGTTTCTTATTAGCTTTTCAAATTTTACACTCATAAAGATTTTCTCCTTTTGGAAATCAGAAGCAGGTTTAGAGAAAAGTGTCTTGGGTTACCATCAAGAGGACAGGCATGTTTAGAAGGAGAGACAGAAATACTTACTATGTGAGCAACAGGTGCCAATAACAATCCCATGAGAGTGAAAAATCACTGCAAGTCCAGCTGCTGTGTTAAAAAAAAAATGAAAAATTCCAAGGCCTGTTAAGGGTTCATAGAGTATATCAAGGTTCACATTGGGAGTTAGAGAAGTTGGATACAAAAGTGATGACTCAGAAGCCAGCCGACCTATTTACATATCCATTTAGCAACATTTAAACAGGGAGGGAAGTAGCAAAAGAACTGGAGGGTGGCCAATAGGCAAAGAAACTAAGTATCCAGGACCCAAAATGTACTACATCCAGTACTAGCTCCTCTTTGGTTTTGAGAGTGATTGTCTTTTAACTCTAGCAGCAATGAACTTAGGAAGTATAAAACCAAAAGAGGAAAAAGGACTGTTGAAGTGTGTATTAGAAAAGGGGATTATAAAACTCTGTACAATTTGTAGAAAAGATGAAAGCTATCTGAAAGCTGAATGCGTACAAAAGGCATCCTTCACCAAATCTTTGTGTTTCTGCTTAGTTTGAGTTACTCCAAAAACATTAAGGAATACTGATTTCTTGAAGAGTGGCTATCCCTAGAGGGTCTTTGAAAAAGATAATCTCATACCAGAAGCTACTGCTGTAGCAAGGTCTCAAAGTTGATCTACTGTTGGAGGAGTCAAATGGACAAATTCCCCTAAAGAATATAAACTCTTGAGCAGATCAGAGGCAGTGGTAGAAGGATCTCTGACTGTGGAAACACACAGAAATAATTTTAATTAAAAGCTGTCCTTCTTAATATAACTTGAATTATAACAGTATGAACTGGTGTTTGTTGTGCCCTCCTATTTTCAGATTGCTGTATTTGAGGATAATATCTTGATGGTAAATTACTTTATAGGGTAGGGTTTTCAAAGCATTTCTCAATTACTTCACTGTATTTATTTTATCATTATAATACCCCTATAAAATAGATATGACTATCCCCATTTTGTAGATTAGGAAGGTTGAGTGTGAAAAGTGAAATGATTTACTTCAGGTACCTTAGGTATCCATCATTGGACCCTTAGGACTGAGTTCAGATCCTCAGGTCCCAATTCTTGACAAAGCCAGTGTCTTCCTTGCTTTCTCATAATTCACCTAGTACTTTATTTCAGGTTCATTTTAGACAAACTAGGCTTTCATAAATAATTTGGGGAATACAACCACCACTTATAGTATTGTTTTTATGAAACAGTATGTTTTGATTTTTAATCAATCAATCTGAAACAACTTTGGCGAACATAAATTTGAAAAATTGGGGCTTTATAAAAATTCAGCCACACAATATTTAAACTTCTGGTTTTTAAATGTCGAGCCACATGTCTAAATCTGAAATTTAAGAAACTGGTGGAGGAGGAAATGGTCTTAACAGGGGAGCAGTAGGACCTAGGGTGAAATTATATGTCCAGTGTGACAAGTGAACGGAGTGGGAACTCTGGCTGGGGATGTTTTATATGAGAAGTAGGAGGAGAAACTGTCAAGAAACCAGAGACTAAATAAAAGTGGGGGGAGGGGTGGCCCTGTGGCATAGTGGTTAAGTTCCCCATGTTCCACTTCAGCGGCCTGGGGTCACGGGTTTAGACCCTGGGCATGGACCTACCACTTGTCAGCCATGCTGAGGGGGTGGACCCACATCCAAAAAAAAAAAAAAAAAAAAATAGAAATATTGGCACAGATGTTAGCTCAGGGCTAATTTTCATCACGTGAAAAAGAAAAAAGACAACAGATGTTAGCTCAGGGTGAATCTTCCTAACCAAAAAAAGAAAAAGAAAAAGAAAAAACATCTTAAAAAAAAGTGGAGGGTATGGCTGGAGGAGATTAGTAGAGATGATAGTGGTAGGTAGTTATCAGTTGAAGGTACAGGAGGTGCGATGAATAGCAGACACTGACATTGGAAGCAGAGAGCCAGCAGTACACAGATTACAGAATACCTTTGGTACCTGAGAATTCAGTGAACCAGTCACTAGATTCTCCTTATAGGCAGACCGGTGGTTTTAGCCCAATAGCCTTGGGGAAACTGGTACTGGGATTGGAGAGGGAACTGGATTATTATGCTGTGTAGGGAAAAGCTAAGCTTTGAGTAACATAGTTAACAATTGTGGGAATGTGAGTAGCCTGTCAGATCTTAAGTATATTGTGAAAGCCACCTTATTATATGAGTCTGTCACTGTCTAGTGAAAGGCAAAAACACACAGCATTTAAATGTTGAACTAAGTATAAAGAATATAGAAGTGGTGGTAAATTCAGTACAGTATTTTCCTGCTGCATGTAATGTCACTGCTCAGAAAAGAGAAAGAGATCACTGGTTATCAATCTTGGCTGCCACTAGAATCTTCTGATGACTGGGTCCCATTCTCCAGAGATTCTCATTTAATTGCTGGGGGTTGGGCCCAGGTAATTCTAACACTGAGAACAAAGGTATGAAATACGGAATACGCACTGCCCATGTGAGACTTCCTAGACCTTTGCTGAGAGTGGTTTTCAGTGAAAGGAGCAGAAAGCACACCCATTTTTAGACCACATACAAACATAATGATTGGGTCATTTCTTAGTTTAGGGGAAGTGGCTTTGATGATTGAGAAGCCATTTATGTCTAGTGTCTATAGGAGACTGTTAATTTACAGATAATATACTTTGCATCACAGTCTGTACAAATAGTTTTTACAGTATTGATAATATATACTAATTTATTTTGATGATAGAATCAAATTCTGTCCTGACAGATGGTGTATAACTGACCCTTCTTATCCAAGCAGAGTAAGAACACGTTGGTTGCAGGTGCTTTTGGCTTCAATACAATTAAATCTTCCTGAATTTAAAGATACATTACATTACAGTGGTTTTCAAATTTTTTTAAATGGCAAGACTTTGATTCCCCCATGTAACTAGTACAGTGTCTGAATCATAAGTAAGTCCTTAAATCTTGATGAATGCAAATAGCTCTAAATGACACTTTACAAAAGTGTCCGTTTGTGGCTATTTGCAGTGCTTTATTTGGCTAAACAGAGAAGTTTTTTTTCTGACTGCTACTGTTAACTTTTTTGTGTAATTCAATAAAAGTTTATTTTACAAGTACAAACCTAACTAAAAAAGAGCCAAATATTCTATTGTTACATTCTTACAGAGCTTGTTCTAAGGAAGGCTTATTTTGAGGACGGGTCTGTGAATCTTTTCTTAATATTCCAGCTGTTCTGTTGTCATGAATTAAATAACTAAGATCGAGTTCCTTAGCTGGATAGTCTTTTGTCAGGATACTATGGCAGGGATTTAGTTTTTTTAAAAACCAGTTCAGTACTATATTGAATATAGAATTTATTACCTTTTCTGAGCAGTTGATCTCATTTTCTGGTCTGAGTATTCCCAGAAAATAATCCACAAATAAGCTTTTATATAGAGTCATGTGGTGGTTAGGTACAAATAAATACTATTTCTGAGTAACTGATTTTACATGTTAAGATATTTAAAGAAATGTAATATGAGAGATTGTTTCATCATTTTTTTGTACTAAGTATTTAAGTATGATGTGAAATCAGTTTGTCAGTTGTCTCATTCTAGAATTCTGTTTATTATGGTCAGTATTTCTAGAGTTCGGTTGATAGAGTGGCATGACAAGCACAGCTGTTGAGATGGGTGATGAATGATATTAAAGTGCACTTCAGTTTGTGTAGGGTAATGCTCATTAAATATCTATTTTCGAAGTAACGAAGAGTAAGAGTAATTGGATGATCCTAATGCAGAATAAAATACGTATTATGACTTAATGAATGGTTGAATTGCCTAAAACATTTATTTTAAAATCTCCAAAAGCCACAATTAAGTAAGAGCAGTATTTGTGTTAGAAAACATTTAAAATACAGTCCTTTTAATTTTCTCGCAGTCATGTCTCTGGTGTTGAAAAGAGATTCCATTCAGAAGTGAATAACCTCTCTACTGGAGTACTTGTTGAAGAGGCCTCGAGTACAGCCCAGTTGAACTGGGATAAAGTCCCAGAAAGATTTTCTCTCTATCGATCTAATTTAAAAAAGAGATTGATCATACAGTCTTTTCATATTTTTTCTGAGGCAAAGAGCTTCACCCCTATGTCCAAACTATAAACCATGGAGAAGAATTCTCAGTTTGCTGCAGTATAAAGGCTGCATTGTAGAAAGTGAAGTTTATTTTTAAAAATAGAGACCTGGCTGTGAATCCCAGTTCTACCACTTATTGTTATGAGATCTTGGTTAAGTTAAGCCTCCCTCCAGTGGGATGTTTTGCTATTTTTTAGATGGAAATAACAATACCTACATCACAGGATGGTGTGAGGATTAAATCAAATAACAGATGCAAAGGCCCTGGCAAATGCTAGATGCTCAATAAATATCCATTGCATTTCCTATGTTACAATAGCTTTGGAGTAGTTGACTTTTTTTTTTTTTAATTTGGAATTAATTTTACAGAATGAATTCTTTGTCCACTCTGGCTTTACATTTCAATATCATGTTTGTGGGACTTTTTCTAAACTCTTTAATATCAGTTCATAACTGTATTCATCATTACTGAAAACCAGACCTTGCTATATAGACATTTATATCATTAAATATTATTGCCTAATATTGTTACATGATTTTATTAGTTTGTCACTGTATTTATTATGTCTGATTTATGTCCCCTGTAAAATTGTTTAAAAAAAATCTCACATCTCAGGCAAAATTGATATGTAGAGTAGTTTAGAAATTCCAATCAGAAAGCCACAGTAATGACCTTGATGTTATCTAAAAGCACAGTGAGGTTCATCTTTGAGCTTTTCCAAAAATCATTCAGCTGTGTTAACTGTCAAGCAAACATTATAATACTCGAAAAGGGAAAATTCTGTCTAGCAGGCACATCTGTTATTTGCTTCTTTGAGAAGCAGTCCTCACTGCATTATGATGTATTTGGAAAAAAGTCCAAGTGCTAAAAGAAGTCATTAGTTTATGGTTTCTGTACGCTGTATGGGGTATTATGGCCTCTCACTGATTCTTCTTTACTGTCTTCTCACTCCTTTTTGCTGTTTGTTCATTGCTCTGTAGAATCCTGAGCAAAAGAAATAAAAAGTGACATCTGATCCATTGGTGTTACTTTTTTGTCAGTAACTCTTTGTGTGTGTGGGTGCGGGGAAGACTAGCCGTGTGTGGAGGGGGGTGGGGTGGGAAGACCAGCCCTGAGCTAACATCTGTTGCCAATCCTCCCTTTTGCTGAGGAAGACTGGCCCTGGGCTAATATCCGTGCCCATCTTCCTCTACTCTATATGGGACACCACCATGGCATGGCTGACAAGCAGTACGTCAGCTGGCGCCCGGGATCCAAACCTGCGAACCCCGGGCTGCCAAAGCGCAAACTTAACTGCTAAGCCGCCAGGCCGGCCCCTAGTAACTCTTTTAATAGGAAAAGTTGAAAATTAGGCCTGAAATCATGACTTGGCAAAGTTTATTCTGCAAACTTGGCAAAGTTATTTCTGCAAAGTTTATTTATTTTTCCCTGTCTTACTGTAAATCAGTATTGTAAAACATATATTTTAACAAGTGAAGTATTTTTTTCCTAACTAAATCAAATAAGACAAGAATTGTTTTGCTTCAGGATAGGAATGGAAGAAGTGGGGTAGAGGAGAGACGATGCACTTATCTATTAGTATTTGGGTAGATTAATTGTATTTTGTTTTAGCTGGAGCTTGATTCAGATTTGTCCTAAGTCATCTATTAGAGCCATGCTTTGGATTAGACAGATTTTGATTTATAGTGTACATTTAAAAAAATTTATTAGATGAGCCATGTCATCAGGAACGAACAGTTCTGCTGAAGATGAACTAGTAAGAAGACAAACGTAATGAGAATCTGTCTGGAGAGACATTATTATTTTTCATCTTTCATGTCTATCATCTTGCTGGATTTTTATGAGAATGAAAAATTATAAGAAGTTTAATGTTCTGCAGGAAAATGCCTGTTCTATATTCCCAGTGTTATGGTTGACAGAAAAAGTTAGAGGTGACTTAAATAAGACATAGGAGTCCATATAGATTTGTTGTGGTAAGTAGGATTTATGTGGTTTGATTTCTTTTCAAACCTGTTTTTTAAAGCTGTTTTATTGAATATACTTCCTTTTTACTTACCACTTTTTACTGTTAGAGACCATCTCTTTGAATAAATAAGAAGATTTTCTTAGAAGACCATTCTTCCCAAAAATATGTGGGTGCCAGGTATTTGTGGAGTACATACTGTGTGCTAGGCACAGTGGGTTTATTTGGAAAAGGCCACCTCACAAGGTTTAAGGAAGATAGTTATTTTCCTTATAAATGGCCAACTCTGTATTTAAGCCATTTATTTCTCTGAGGAGATGAAATATTCCAAAGTCTATATGACTATGTATTCTAAGCTCCAGAAGAAGATTAGTCCTAGAATCAGGAAACTTGCCTTTTGCTATTTATTTGCTTATCTGCATATATTTTTATTTCATAATAGTTAGAGTGCTTGTAGGATCTTTGCTAGCACCCTGTTACTAGACCTTCTGAGAAAGTCTAGTTACCAGGTTTCTCTTCCTTAGCACTCTTTCCTTGAACTCTCTCACCCTCCCTCCCTCTCTTTACTCTCTGGAAATTTGGGTAAGGTTACTTTCCTAGAAATCCTTTCAAGTGCATATTATTAGTTTTCTTACATTCTTTATGTCTTGGGAGGCAGGCTCAACTGGCCTTGCACTGCTCCATCTAGGTCCTTGCCCCATGACTGTGGTGCAGCAAATGGATACATTGCTCTCCTTGTTGCTGTCATTCCTAATTTTCCTGGGCAAATTTCCCCATTCTTTGAGGATTTTAGCATTTGGCTCACAATTTACTTCTCCATTTTACTTTGTGCCATCTACCATGAGGACTTCTGGAATTCATTTTTGCCCCATCCAGCCATTGCCTGTGGACTTCCAGATTCACCCTCCTTTCTTCCCTTTTTTTACTTCTCCAGAGCAAGAATATATGGACACATATCCAGCAACCCATATGGACACAGTCTAGACCTGCATTGCCCAATACTAGAGCTACTAGAGCCACCTGTGGCTTTTGAGCACTTGAAATAGCTAGTGCAAATTGAGATGTAGCATAAAGTGTAAAATATACCAGATGTCTCAGTTCTTATATTGACTACAAGTTGAAATTTTTTGGAATTAATTTTACCTGTTTATTTTTACTTTTTCTAATGTGGCTACTAGAGATTTTTAAATTACTTATGTGGCTTGTATTCTATTTCTGTTGAAGAGTGCTGGTCTAGACCTGGTGTCCACCTAGAACAATTCTGGTTTTGAGTTCTTGAAGTCTAAAATTTCTCTGACCATAGCCTCCTGCTTTTGCCTTTCCCATGATTAGTCCTATTGTACCTGTATTATAGCCTGCAACCCTTTAATTCTGTAATCCCTTGGTGTTCTCAATATGACAAGCCCCTTCCTCCCTTCACATTCCTCTTGTTTAGCCTTGATCCTGTCGTTAATTATTAATGCCTAGCTCCCTTTTTTCCCCTCAATTTCTGTATTTTGCCAATTCCCATCCCTGAAGCAATCTAACGTAGCAGGTGTTTTCCTCTGCTCTGGCTCCCGGGTTGAAGTGTTCTGCTTTAGAAATTTAAATACCTGTGTTGATGGACTTTATTAATAATATATGATTTCTCAGTACAGCTAGACTAAGCTATACTAAGCTGTAATTTAGCTGTTTGGTGTTCCTATTAATTATCAATAACTGACTTACAGTTCTATCCTGCACTGTGCTTTCATCTGCACCAGGTTGGCCACCAGGCTATACACTGTACAGCTCCTGAAGTTATGTGTTGTAGTAGCCCTGCTTTACCATTTCTGATCCTTCTGCTTACTTCTTTTTGAAGCCCCTACTGTTTTAAAAATCATGAAATACATAATCTTATAAAAGAGTATATTATAACATGTTTGAAAGAAGAATAATAAAACAGAATAAAATAAAACTGACCACCACTCACCTTAAGAAATCAGTTACCAGTATCGTTGAAGCCCTCATATGCCCCTCCTTTATCCCAACCCCTTCCTTTCTCCCTACAGATAATCATTGTCTTGAGTTTGTGTTAATTAGTGTTATGTTTCACCACTTAGGTTTGTTTCCCTATACTTTCATTGGTGTCAGCAGATTGAGGTTCACATTTTGAATTAATCATTATAAATGTGATCTTAGGCAAGTTACTATATTTCCTCTGAACCTGTTTTCTCATTTTTAAAATGATTTACATCATAGAGGGTTTGTATTATTAAAGTAGATATCTGGCAGTAAACCATCTCTCAATAAAGGATGTTTATGCCTCACCTTTCAGAAACTCCATCTTTCTACTTTAAAGATTCATTTTCTTCACCTATGTCAAGAATGTTTATTTCAAATAATTTTCTGTTATTTGTTCTTGTTCTCTAGTTGATCTCATCCACTCTCATGGCAAAGACTGCTGCTTTTATACTGCTGATTCGTAGATCACTCTCTGTAGTTGACTCTGCTCTGTACATGTCTAATTAGTCTCTTCACTTTTGTATCTGGGGGTTTCTTTGGTAGTTAAAACTTAACATAATACAATTGGATTTGTCACTTTTTCATCCAAAGCAGAGAAAACAGCTAATGCAAAGACATTAAGAGAAAATAAGTTTGGTATGTTTGAGGGAAATCAATAAGGCCAGTGTGGTTGGAGAGTACTGGGATAGGAGGTGAGGTTGAAGAGGTGGCCTGGGGCCTGATACATTTTAGCTCCAAATACTTCCTTAGCTATCCAATCCTCAAACCTTGGAGCATCAGCTTCCTTACCCCTTATATCTAGTTGCTCAGAAAGTTCTACTATTTCAGTATACCAATTAGCTCTCAAATCTGCCTCCTTTGTGTAGATTCGTCGCAGTAGACCAGCAGACCTGTCTTGTCATGTTCCTAGACTACTGCAGTAGCCCCCTAACTGCTGGTATCCCTGACACAAATCTTCTCCAGGACTCCATATTGTTGTAATAGTTATTTTTTTATTTTATTTTATTTTTTTTGTGAGGAAGACCAGCCCTGAGCTAACATCCGTCCAATCCTCCTCTTTTTGCTGAGGAAGACTGGCGCTGGGCTAACATCCGTGCCCATCTTCCTCTATGTTATATGTTACGCCGCCACAGCATGGCTGACAAGCGGTGCGTCAGCGGTGCCTGGGATCCGAACCCGCGAACCCCGGGCTGCCAAGTGCGAGCTAAACCGCTGCGCCACTGGGCTGGCCCCTGACACATCTTTTTAGTCCAGTCCTAATCTAATTCTATGGCCTCACCTTGCCTCACCCACCCCTATGCTCTGGCATTACTGACCTTTTCGGGGTTCAGCAGACATGTCCTCCTTTTCTAGGTCTTTGTGCTTCTGTTATACTCTTTGTTTTGCCTACACATGGTACCTCTCTCCTCTTATGGCCGACTGCCGGCTCATCTGTCCATCCCTTGTTGAACTGTTAACTGTGGAGGCTCTCTGGAAATCTTCTTCTGCCAGGAAGAATTAATTTCTGCTTTGCTTTTTGACATGTTTTTCACATTCCTTATAGCACTTTCTATATTCTGTTAGAGCTAAGTAAATTGTAAATCACTTGAGCACAGGAACCATGTCTTTTTCAACTCTATTTCCAGGACTTCTGGTTGATGCTGAAAAAAAAATTATTAAATTGTTGCATTTTAAATAATGTATGATTTGAGGGTTTATTTCATTCCAGTCTGAGTAAAAAGTTTTGTGTGCCTAATGTTTTTCATTGATGATACTACTTACTAATTAGCATCCTCAAAGGAAAGAAAATCTAAAGCAATTTTGCTTCGAGGCCTTGATATTCGTAGTAGAAGTCAAGAACACAGACCATGTCATTCAGGGATACTGTGGAAAGAAAACATAGGGGATGTGTTGGTCATGTCCGCAAAAAAGCATAAGTCGTATGGACAGTACTGTGATAACTACCTTCACTTCCAGGTCAACTGGAGAGACATGTTTTTCTCCGAAGAAGACCTGGCCAAATTGAGAGAAGTTTGCCAGCCTAATTAGCCTCCTGTTTTTGTCTTTGTTTTTGTATTGTCAGGAGCACTTGGTGTGTTGGTTGGGGTGAGGATAGAACCATGTGATGCCTAGAATGACCTTTATCAGAAACTGCTTGGTATTATGAGGGATAAGTTTCAGGGAACTGTAACGTTTAGCGGGAATGGGAGAAGAAGCCAAGTGTTGTGGTGAGACAGAAATTTCCATTGAGTTACTGGGAGCAGGAAAACTATTGGTGGGTGACTCAGCTGTTTTCTAACCCTGTCTTGGGATTGACTGTGCATGATGTCTGTTTATTCTCGGCAGAGTAAGTACTAAGGGAGTCACATTGCACAGCAGGCATAATGTTTATTTAACCGGCTCAGTGATGATCTAAAAATAGCTTGTAGGGGGATTTTTGTTTTCTTTCTACATTTAGCATCATAAGATAGAAAAATCATAATGGGGACCCGTCCATAAGGGCTTTCCCTTACAGATAACTTTGAATATCTATTTGGCCAATGCTATTTCATATTTTTAAATGTAAAGATGAAATCTTTGGTATTTATATAAAAGGTTAGGAAAAGAAGTTAGTCTTCTAATTATCCAGAAAATAATTCTGCACAATTACATTTTAGCTCATATTCTGGACAGATACGCATTTTGGGTGCTTCAGGGCCATCCTTGAGGTATTTATGTGCTAAATATTTACATAGGAACTTTTTCCTTTTTGTGAGGTTATAGCAAATGCTTTTTTGAAATGGAAATGTTAGTGCTGTATATTTGCTGAATTTAATGTTAATATTAAATTATGATAGTAGTAGTTTTACCCTGATTTTCTTGATTTACTCACTTTGTACTCAAGGATTGCACTGCCATGTATTGTAATTGAGTCTTCCAGTGTGTCAAAAAGTGATTATTATTACCCCTGTGTGCCTATTTATATGCTTGGCATTGAAAGACAAAGCACTGGGAAGCTTGAGCGTATCTAATAATCATAATCTGTTCATTTATCTGGGAAGCAGTGAGTTACTATGATTTATTCTTTTTGACGTTTGAGTGTTCTTGCTCTTCGAGGTGCAGCATATGCAGCATGTGAACCTGAGTATGAGATTATTTCATGAAGGGAAAGGGAAACTGGATTCATTAAGAAGAAATAAATGCCAGCATTCTATTTACAGTAATGTTTAACTAAGTGGGGATATTTGATTAGTCTAGTAGTCTGTAGAATTACATTGTTTACAGGCTTGATGCTATATATAAAGTAGGAAATACATACTTTTTTATGGTTGATGAAAAATGACTTGTGCATTAAACAATTATTGCATTGTATTAATTTGTTTCATTCTGTGTTTCAAAAAAAGATTAAGCAGAGGCTGGCCTGGTGGTGTAGTGGTTCACATACACTGTTTTGGCAGCCCAGGGTTTGCCGGTTTGGTTCCTGGGCACAGACCTACACACTGCTTATCAAACCATGCTGTGGTGGCGTCCCACTTATAAAGTAGAGGAAGATGGGTATGGATGTTAGCCCAGGGCCAATCTTCCTCAACAAAAGGGAGGATTGGCAACAAATGTTAGCTCAGGGCTAATCTTCCTCTCAAAAAAAAAAAAAAGAAAGAAAGAAAAAAAATATTAAGCAAACATGAGACAATTTTAAGTTTTTATTTTCAATATTATGCTGTTAGAATATTTTCTGGGATTTCTGTTTTATCATCTTTTTAGTTGGTGCAGTCATTAGGAATTTAATATACCTGTGATGGTATAGTAAAGTGCATACTTTCTAATTCACTGTATGTAAATGGAATCTGAGTTGAGCACCATTTGTAAGTAATTCTAACAATTGCACTGGCTTTATTTGATCCCATACCTGCCCTTATCTCAACAGATAAATAACAAGTTGGTCATTTCTCAGTGTTAAATTTATCTGGGCCTAAAAACCTAAGGTTCAGCTATGGTGCTTAGGCATGTTCCAAAGAACAAATAAAGTGATTTCAGATGAACCCAGCTATTCCATAGGAGAGCAATTCCTGTCAGATTGGCAGTTGCAACAGATATCCCACTGAACTCGAATTGACATGCAGAGACAATGTTTTCTTCTATAGTGGAGGAATTATTTCCATTTCTTCTAGTCATTTGTAGTGTTTCTTGATGATGATGAAGGTGAGCTGGGGTGGGAGGGTTTGTTTTGTTTTCTAATAACACCTCTTGCTTTGTGAGGTAGGAAAATATATTTTCTGCCTGGGTCTGATTCTCCTTGTTACTCTCCTTCCTTGAAAAGAAAAGAACAGAACTTGGTTTTCCCCTTCACTGAAATATGTAAAAGGCATTGTGTTTTGTGCAGACTGTTAAATGATGGTTTTAAAATCTGCATTATACTGTCTTAACCATTTTAATTAATTAATTAATTAATTAATTAATTTTTTTGTGAGGAAGACCAGCCCTGAGCTAGCATCCTTTGCCGATACTCCTCTTTTTGCTGAGGAAGACTGGCCCTGGGCTAACATCTGTGCCCATCTTCCTCCACTTTATATGGGACGCCGACATCGCATGGCTGACAAGCAGTGCGTTGGCGGGCGCCCGGGATCCAAACCCGCGAACCCTGGGCTGCCAAAGCGCAGACTAAACCGCTGCACCACTGGGTGGCCCCTGTCTTAACCATTTTTAAATGTGCAGTTCATTGGTATTAAGTACATCCACATTTTTGTGCAACTATCACTACCATCTATCTCCAGAACTCTTTTCATTTTGTAAAATTGAAAGTCTATATGCATTAAATAACTCCCTATCCTCTCCTTCCCCCACCATCTGGCAACAGCTATTCTATTTTCTGTCTCTAAATTTGACTAGTCTAGATTCCTCATAAGTGGAGTCATACGCTATTTGTCATTTTGTGACTGGCTTATTTCATTTAGCATAATGTCCTCAGAGTTCATCCATGTTGTCACATGTGTCAGAATTTCCTTATTATTTTTTTTGGCTGAATAATATTCCATTGTATGTATATACCATGTTTTGTTTATCCATTCACCTGTCAATGGACACTGGTTGCTTCTGCCTTTTGGCTATTGTGAATAATGTTACTATGAACATAGGTGTACAAATATCTTTTTTTTCTGAGGAAGATTAGGCCTGAGCTAACATCCGTTGCCAGTCCTCCTTTTTTTGCAAAGGAAGATTGGCCCTGGGCTAACATCTGTGCCCATCTTCCTCTACTTTACCTGAGACTACAGTATAGCTTGACAAGCGGTGCGTCGGTCCACGCCTGGGATCCGAACCTGTGAACCCTGGGCTGCTGAAGCAGAGTCCACGAACCCAACCACTACGCCACCAGGCCAGCCCCTACAAGTATCTTTTTGAGACCCTGCCAGAAGTAGAATTGCTGGGCCACATGGTAATTCTATTTTTAATTTTTTAAGGAGCTGTCCTACTGTTTTTCGTAGTGGCTGCACCATTTTACATTCCTAGCAACAATGCATAAGGGTTCCTATTTCTCCACATTCTCACCAACACTTATTTTCTGTGTTTTTTCTTTCTTATTTTAGTAGCCTTCCTAATGGGTGGAAGGTGGTATCTTATTGTGGTTTTGATTGTCATTTCCCTGATGATTAGTGATGTTGAGCATCTTTTCATGTGCTTATTGGCTATTTGTGTACCTTGTTTGTTTTTTGTTGTTGAATTATAGGATTTCTTTATATATTCTGTATATTAACCCTTTATCAGATATATGATTTACAAATATTTTCTCCAATTTTGTGAGTTTCTGTTTCACTCTGTTGATTGTGTCCTTTGATCCCTAGATGTTTTTAGTTTTGATGTAGTCCAGTTTCTCTTTTCTTTCTTTTGTTAGTTGTGTTTTGGTGTCATATCCAAAAAAATCATTGTCAATTCCAATATCATAAAACTTTCCCCCTATATTTTCTTCTAAGATTTTTATACTTTTAGCTCTTAGGTTTTGGTCTTTGATCCATTTTGAGTTAATTTTTGTATATGGTGTAAGGTAAGGATCCAGCTTCATTCTTTTGCATGTGGATGTCCAGTTTTTCCAATACCAGTTGTTGAAAAGGCTATCCTTTCCCCATAGAATAGTCTTGGCACCCTTGTCAAAATTAATTTGACTATATATGTGAGGGTTTATTTCTGGACTCTCTATTCTCTTCTTTTGGTCTGTATGTTTGTCTTTATAGCATTACCACATTGTTTTGATGTCTATAGACTTATAGTATGTTCTGGAATTAGAAAGTGTGAGACCTCCAACTTTGTTCTTCTTTTCCAAGATTGTTTTGGCTTTTCAGGGTCCCTTGATATTGCATATAAATTTTAGGATGGATTTTTCCATTTTAGCAAAACATGCTGTTTGGATTTTGATAGGGACTGCAATGAATTTGTAAATTGTATTGGGTAGTATTGACGTGTTAACAGTATTAAGTATTCCAGTCCGTAAACATGGAATCTGTTTCCATCTATTTGGGTCTAATTTCATTCAGCAGCATTTTGTAGTTTTCAGTGTACAAGTATTTCACCTCCTTGGTAAAGTTTATTTCTAAGTATTTTATTCTTTTTGATGCTATTGTGAATGGAATTGTTTTCTTAATTTCCTTTTCAGATTGTTTATTGTTAGTTTGTAGAAACACAACTGATTTTAGTGTGTTTATTACCTATCCTATAACTTCAGTAAATTTGCTTATTAGTTCTAACAGGTTTTTGTGAAATCTTTAGAGCTTTCTACATAGATCATGTTTGTGAACTGAGATAATTTTACTTCTTCCTTTCTAATTTGGATGCCTTTTATTTCTTTTTCTTGTCTGATTGCTCTGACTAGAACTTGCAGTACTAGGTTGAATAGTTGTGGTAAAAGCAGGCATCTTTGTCTTATTCTTATTCTTAGTGGAAAACCTTTCAGTCTTTCACCACCAAGTATGGTGTTAGATGTGGACTTCTCATATATGACCTTTATTATATTGAGGTAGTTTCCTTCTATTCCTAGTTTGTTGAATGTTTTTATCATGAAAGGGTGTTGAATTTTGTCAAATGCTTTTTCTGCCTCAGTTGAAATGATCATGTGGTTTTTTTCCCCCTTTATTCTGTTAGTGTGGTGTATTAACACTGATTTTTGTATGTTGAACCACCCTTACATTCCAGGAATAAATCTCACTTGGTTGTGGTGTATAATCCTTTTAATGTGCTGTTTAATTCTGTTTGTTGACGATTTTTGTGTTAGTATTTATCAGGGATATGGTTCCATAGTTTTCTTTCCTTGTAGTGTTTTTTTTTTTTTCTGGCTTTAGCAACAGGATAATGTTGGCCTTATAATATGAGTTTGGAAGTGTTCCCTCTTCTTCAGTTTTTTTGGAAGAATTTGAGGAGGATTGGTGGTAATTCTTTCAATGTTTGGTAGACTTCTCCAGTGAAACCATCTGGTCTTGGCCTTATCTGTGTTGCAAGGTTTTTGGTTACTAATTGCATCTCCTTTCTAGTTATAGGTCTGTTTAGTTTTTATATTTTTTCATGATTCAGTATTGGTAGGTTGTGTGCTTCTAGGAATTTGTCCATTTCATGTAGATTATTCAAATTTGGGTGTACAATTGTGTACTATTCTCATTATAATCCTTTTTATTTCTGGAAGATCAGTTATGATCTCCCCTTGTTCATTTCTCATTTTAGTTATTTGAGTCTTTTCTCTTTTTTTTCCTTAGTCTATCTAGGTAAAGGTTTGTCAGTTTTCTTGATTTTGGTTTCATTGATTATTTTTTCCTGTTCTGTATATTCTTAACATCGCCTCTAGTCTTTATTATTTTCTTTCTTCTAACAGCTTTCGGTTTAGTTTGTTCTTCTCTTTCTAGTTCCTTAAGGTGTAAAGTTAGCTTGTTGATTTGAGATTTTTTTTTTTAAATTTAAGCTGTTAATAGCAGTTAATTTCCCTCTTAGAGCTGGTTTTGTTGCATCCCATAACTTTTCGTCTTTTCATTTGTCTCAAGATATTTTCTAATTTCCTTTGTGATTTCTTCTTTGACCCATTGGTTGTTTAAGAGTGTGCTGTTTAATTTTCACATTTTTGTGTATTTTTCATCTGTTGGTTTCTTGTTTTATTCCATTGGGATCAAAAAAGATAGTTTTTAAAATTCATTGAGACTTGTTTTATAGCTAAACTTATAGTCTGTCTTGGACAGTGTTCAGTGTGCGCTTAAGAAGAATATGTATTCTGCTCTTGTTAGATGGTGTGTTTTGTATATCTTGTAGGTC
The DNA here is from genome assembly GCA_031878705.1 of Tapirus indicus. Classification (NCBI taxonomy): domain Eukaryota; kingdom Metazoa; phylum Chordata; class Mammalia; order Perissodactyla; family Tapiridae; genus Tapirus; species Tapirus indicus. The sequence continues at coordinate 100,259,380 of CM062924.1, read as the reverse complement.
CAGTTGGTCTTCAGTATTGTTTAAGTCCTCTATTTCCTTACTTATCTTCTGTCTGGTTGTTTTATCCATTATTGAAAATGGGGCATTTCTCCCTTGAATTCTGTCAGTGATTGCTTCATAAATTTAGGAGCTCTGATAAGTGGTGCATATATGTTTATAAGTGTTGTATCTTCTTGGTGAATTGACTTTATTTTTCATTATACAATGTCCTTCTTAGTCTCTTGTAACAATTTTTTGTGTGTGTGAGGAAGACCAGCCCTGAGCTAACATCCGTCGCCAATCCTCCTCTTTTTGCTGAGGAAGACTGGCCCTGGGCTGACATCTGTGCCCATCTTCCTCTACTTTATATGGGACACCGCCACAGCATGGCTGACAAGCAGTGCGTTGGCAGGCGCCTGGGATCCGAACCTGCGGACCCCAGGCTGCCAAGCGCGGACTAAACCACTGCACCACCGGGCGGCCCCTCTTGTAACAATTTTTCACTTAAAGTATATTTTATCTGATATTAGTATAGTCACCCCTATTCTCTTTTGATTACTGTTTGCATGGAATATCTTTTTCCTCTTTTCACTTCACTTAGGTCTAAAGTGAATCTTTTTAATACAGCATATCATCGGATCCTATTTTTTTAAATCTATTCTGCCAAACTTTCTTTTGATTGAAGAGTTTAATCCATTTATGTAAAATAATTACTGATAGGGAAGGAGTTACTGTTGCCATTTTATTTATTTTCTGTATGACTTATAGCTCTTTTTAAAAAAAAAAAAATCATTTCTCCTTTATTGACTTCCTTTGTATTTAGTTGAGTTTTTGTAGTGACATGTTTTGATTCCCTTCTCATTTTCTTTTGTGTATATTCTGTAGATGTGTTTTTTGTGGTTACCATGGGGATTATGCATAACATCTACAGTTTTAACAATCTTTTTGAAACTGATAACTTAACTTCAATTGCTTACAAATACTCTACTCCTTTATACCTCTGCCTCCTCCCACTTTCTGTTGTTGGTGTCACAAATTACGTGTTTGTATATTGTGTATCCATTAATCTAGATTTGTAATTATTTTTATGCTTTGTCTTTTGAATCCCATAAAATAATAAAAAGTGGAGTTATGAGCCAAAATTACAATAATACAGGTTTTTGTATTTGCCCATGTACTTACCTTTACCAGAGAACTTTATATTTTTATATGGCTTCCAGTTACTATTAGTATCCTTTTGTTTCCACTTTAAGGACTTGCTTTAGTATTTCTCATAGGGCAGGTCTTGTGGTAATGAACTCCCTCCGTTTTTGTTTATCTGGAAATTTCTCCCTCATATTTCTTTTGTGTGTGTAAGGAAGATTGGCCCTGAGCTAACATCTGTTGCTAATCTTCCTCTTTTTGCCCAAAGAAGATTGTCACTGAGCTAACATCTGTGCCAATCTTCCTCTACTTTGTATATGGGATGCTGTCACAGCATGGCTTGATGAGCAGTGTGTAGATCTGCGACCAGGATTTGAACCCGCAAACCCCGGGCCACTGAAGCGGAGCATGTCAACTTAACCACTGTGCCACTGGGCTGTCCCCCAGGGAAAGGGAGGAATATTTTATACAAGCCTTTTCCGAAACTTGTGGCTATTCTTTGATGCTACACAAACTCAACAAGTGATAGTTTCTTAAAATATTAGTTGCAGTGTGGAATCTGAATCCATATTAGTGAACTTTTGGTACTCTGTTACATTAAAATCTATTGGTCTGTCTTGCACGTGAATTAATTATTTACTGTGTATGAGATTATAACATCATGCATTGATCATTTGAAAACTATTGCTTCACTGAGTTATGTAGATCTTCCACATAAAGTATCAGTCTCATCAGAAAAGTCTCCACATTGGGAAGGTGCCAAACTCATTGTGACAGATACACATTTTCCAAAAGTCCAGTTAGCATTGGAAAGCTTGAATTTTATCATTGATAACAAATACTTTCAATTTTCTTTGAGACGACAGGCTCACTTTGTTCATTTTCAATAAAACAACTGCCATATCCCAAAGTCTGCATAAGCATAGTTTGTCTATTAGTTATTCTTTCAAGTAAAATGGTGTGGCATGAAAAAAGCACCTAGTTCAGCTTGTCACTCACAGTCATTTAAATGCTTTTTTGCAATGCAACCATCTTACTCCAGTAGGCTGTGAAAGTGCTTTATTTCTCTTCTCCCATTTGGTCACACAGTATATTAACAAAGACATGTGCTAAAGCTTTCTTGCTATATGATTCCATTTTTATAACATTCTTTGTATGACCAAATAATAGAGATGGAGAATAGATTAGTGGTTGCCAGGGGTTAGGTGCATGAGAGCTGGAGAGAGGAGGGAGGAAGGAAAGAAGGTGCGTGTGGTTATTACAGGGTAGTACGAGGGACCCTTGTGAAGAACCTTTTCTGTATTGTGACTCTAGTGGTTGTCACATAAATCTATACATGTGATAAAATTATGTAGAACTAAATACACACACAAGTGTGTGTGCGTGTAGAACTGGTGAAATCTAAAAAAGGTTGATGGATTATATCAATGTCGTTTTTCTGGTTTTGATATTGTATTATAGTTATATAAGATGTTACCATTAGGGGAAACTAGATGAAGAGCATATGGAATCTATTATTTTTTAAACTCCATGTGAATCTATAATTATCTCAGAATAAAAATTAATAACTTTTACTGTCACATGAATGACATTCTGAAGTACTGGCTCTTTTTCATTTTCTTTGTTTTTAAAGTGAGTGCTTGATGGGAGCATGGGAGTGAAGAATACAAAGACTATCAGTACTAAGGCACCAGTAGTTTCACCCACCTTGCTTTTCTGTCATTAGTGCAAGTGTCAACACAAATAATATCTTAGCATTCATATTATGAAAATATTTTACCTCACAAACCCTCTAATAAGGTCTCAAGGATGCCCATGACTCTGTGGTCCACACTTTGAGAATCAGTGGCATAGAGCTTCAGTCTTTATTTAACTGAGAAGAACAAGTAATATGCTTGAGACTACATATGAAGTTCAGTGATAGGTCTCTGCTTCTCTTTCCATTGTTTTATATTGTACTCTTGCTTCTTGGATATTATTTTACTTCTGTAAAAGTAGAATTACAGATACTTGTAATGATATGAAAGGTAGACATGAGAAGAGTAAAACTTAGGAATTAACAGCTTTCTGCACCTGTGCTGTGCAGTATGGTAGCAACTAGCTATACCTGGCTATTTAAATTTAAATTCTAAGTGATTAAAATGTGTATAAATAAAATTTAAATGGAATCATTGGTTATAGAGTTTCAGTTTTGCAAGACGAAAAAGATCTTTTGCACCAAGTGCATATAGTTAACACTACTGTACATTTAAAAATGGTTAAGATGGTAAATTTTATGTGTTTTCTACCACAATAAAAATCTTTTAATAAATTTATTTAAATCAAATCAAAAATCATTTTTTCAATTCCACTAGTTACATTTCAAGTATTTCATAGCTCCATGTGGTTCATGGCTACCATATTGGGCAGTGCAGATATAGAACATTTATGATCATCACAGAAATTTTTGTTTACACTAGTTGTGTAACTCTCTGGAAGACAGTTCTCAAGAGATTGAAGGTGCTTGGAAGCATTATGGATACCAACATGGTCAAAGTGCTGTCTAAACTTTAAGGTATTATCTCTGCTTCTCTGGCCAGATTTAAGTGTCAAACATTTATGTGTCTGCCAGAAAAGTTTCTCACTATATATCCTATAATAGCTAATAATAAGAATGAAGGAACACATATATGTGTGTGTGTATATATATATATATATGTATCACATATAAAGAAAAATTTTAAAACAAAGTTAAGACTTTTACAAATTATTAGTAATAGTCTATTTGAAAAAATTATTGGTGTAGCTGTAGGTAGGCTTTTCATTCAGATTTTAAAAGGCATTCCCAGCTCTAAGATGATAGAAATAGATGTGTCTTTATTAGTACCTTTACAATTTCATATTTTACATTCCAACATTTTTATCAATCTGGAATTTTGGGGGGTACCATAAGTTGAGGGTATATATCCACCTTTCCCCCTAAATGGTTATCTAGTCATCCCAACACAATTTATTAAGTAATTCTGGTATTTTTGTATTGATTTGAAATGCTACCAGTATATTCTATATATATATGTGCTTATTTCAATATTCTCTGTCAATACCATTCATTCTATATCATTAAGTGTTCCTCTGTATCTTTTTTTAAGGACTCCAAAGGATTATATTGTAAGGCTGAGTAAATACTTCTTACATCTGTATCTATCTTTTTATTGATTAAATTGTGAACTTCTTGAAGGTTAAAAAACCAGCAACCGTGTATCCTCGGCCTCATGCACATAGCCCACAGCATAGTGTCTTCTTTGTGTTAGATTTTTATAAATATTGTTGATTTAGTTTTCATTGTGATTTATGAGATGACATTGCAGTTGTGTTCCAGAAATATTTAGAACTTTGCAAAATGCAGACCTCCTACTGGATTTTCTGGTTTGCTTTGCTTTTTTCTATCACATGAAAGGGAACCTGAAGGACAGAGAATCTTCATTCATTATTTTTATTATAAAAGTAATCAATTCTTTTGGTCCTCGCAAAAGGAAAAACAAATAATACAGAAGTGTATTAAATAAAATCTACAAGTTGTGTCCTGTACTTATTACCCTTTCCAATTCCCATTCCTCTGAAGTAGCCATGTTAAGTTTGCTACATATCTTCCTAAGACATCTTATCTTTATATGTTTAGGTGTATACTATATGCATACACCAAAAAAACTACACAAATAGGGAGCTTTTATACTTAATTCTAAGATTTGCTTTTGTCACTTAATATTATAGATACCTTTCCATACAGTGTATGTGGATTTACCTCATTCTTTGTAAGATTCCACTGTATTCTCTCATTGATTTGTTACAGCATACGTTCACCTCTCCTCTATAAATGGAAATTTAGAATGTTTCTGGTTTTTTTTGGCCATTATGAATATATCTGTAGGGTAAATTCCTTGAAATGGAATTGTGGAGTCACAGGGATAAGCTTATTTAAAATTTGGTGAGTATTACCCAATAGCTCTTTGAAAGGTTGTAGCAACTTAATTTTTCAATCAGATTTGTATGTGTATGCACACACACATGCACAGTATTGAATTTAGTCTTCATGGCAGTATTTATTTAAGGTGAAGGAAGAGTCTTAAAACAGGAGAAATAATCTTTCATCCCTGAGTTGTATGGGAGGTGCTTAGTCTAGTGCCTGAAACATAGTAAGAGCTATATAAATGTTTTCTGTTATAATTACTTTTTTTGGCTTAAGTCCATTGTATTATATTGTGAAAATTGAAAGTCCTTGTTAATTCCTTCACATATCTGTATTTTGAAAGCCATCACATCTGGACGTAAGTTGCTATGTTTGTGTATTCTGTCTTGTAATGGAATTTACTCTCAGGTTTCTATCTTCAATTGTCTAAATTACTGGGACTTAATAATTAGGGACTTAAAGGTTATGTATGCAGCACAAGGACTATTTTGATTGGCTTGTCTTCACTGGCATTCTGTTGACAGTTTGTCAGTTAACACCATTTGCTAGCTTTTCTTGTTACTATTGTGTTCTTACCTCCCCAGTTAATAAAAAGGGATCAGTGACTGAAGAGGGTTCATTGAAACATAAGAGTAATGATGTAAATGAGAATGTAAGTCTGTGACTCTCGTAAATGTGAACAATGAACTGGACTGCAGTTTAAGTATAAAAAATTCATGTATATATCCTTGGAGAGGTAAATCTTTTTGATAACTTTGAAGGTATCTGAAAAGGGAAAGTGCAAACAAAACCTATGACAACTATTGAAATGAAACTCTATTGATTATCCCTAGTTCTCTATGCATTTGATGTTATGAAATATGTTCATAGAATGTTCTCATTCAAGCTTCTGCAGTATTTTTCAACAAAGCGTAGTACATTAAGCAAGTCATTCCAGGATAACTTGATAAACTTGGTTAATCATGTTATTAAATGTGGAGAAGAGATGAGAAGCATAGAGACATCTTTCACAGTTGCACTCCTTGCAGCAACAAAAGGGACAGGTCACATCATTCCTAAGAAATATCTAAAACCAGCCTCAAAGAGTCGGAAAAGGCTCTGAGAGAAAGCTAAGTGAACTTTTGGCAAAGTTCCTTTGTCAGCGTCCCTATTAAAATCCCGTATTACTAATGGCACAATGGCATACATTGTGAAAAAGGAATCACTTCCATGTGTGGCTGTCATCAGATATTATGCTTTGCATTTGGATGAAATTGCTTGTGTGCAGAGTATGAATCAGCTCTTCGCATATATACAATTTAAATATAAAAAGTAGTAGTACTTGATTATTTTTTGTCTGTTTAAAATAGTAGTTCCAAGCCAAAGGAAAATAAATTCTCTTTTACTAATAATCATTTTGAGAGCAATATACAATCTCAGTATTGACAGAGTACCAGCTATATGTGTGGCCAGGAAGGCTGTTATTACTGAATTAAAGAACTTGTGCAGAATGCTAATTCACATACTGCTTTTTCAGTTAGTTGTGTTGCCTTACATGGCTCCAGTGTTGAAGATATTAGTGAAAATTTTGAATAAGGTCAAATATGGCCATCATGCATATTTTCAGCACATTCTATGAAAAAAATGGGCTGCTCTTCCTTTCTATAGTACACTAGTTGTGAGAGGGCAAAAAGTTCCTCACCTAACTTTTTGAAATGTATAAAGAGATAACATTTCTCTGTGTTTCTATAAGTGGTATACCTCAGTGTTATGTTTAGTGTCTTGATAGCCAGAAGCTTATGCTTCAACATTACCACCAGCTAAATGTTGAGAATAGTGTCAACATTTCCTTAGACCAGTGAGCCTCACTACTGAGAACATGACTTTCTTAACACTTGATGACTTTCTTCAATTTGATCAAGAATGAAATTTTACAACTATATCCAAATGTTGTAATAGAACTTGATGAAATACTTTTCAAATTTGAATGTAGCCAGAGTTGATAAGAAATCCATTCACCACTCTTAAGTTGAAGTATTCAAACTTTCAGCCTTCCAGAGTTTGAGTGTGATGCATACACATACACTTAGTGTCTGAAACTGTGCTAAAAGAAATCTTGGATGAGAAACCTCTAAGTAACTTTTGGGTCATATTAATCCAATTATCATCTATTTGATAGATGTGAGATTCTTGCTGCATGTTTTTCAACTGTGGCCAGATTTAGTAGAACAAGAGTGAAAAAGGAAATCAGCCTGATGTGGAACCTTAATGTCAGTTATAGAGAGGGCTAAAAGAGTACCGTGTTGAAAGATTGTAAAATATCCTCTGTTAATATGAAGCTGTTTTTTTTCATTAATTTTGTTTTGTTTCCGTTATTTGAAAGTTACGATGAATCTTTTCAGACATTTGCTTTAAATTAGTGATCCCAGCTGAACTTAGTGTTAAATGGTTAACAGATGCCGAAAGTTGTAGAAAGTTTTTTTTTTAAGCAAAGTTAGAATACTTTCTAGACATATCATTTATTTAGTTACCTTGGGTAAGATACTTGAATTTTCTGACCCTTGATTTCCTCATTTGTAAAATTGGCATTGTGGTAACTAAAGGGACAGCAAATGACTTTACCTCATTTAATCTTAGCAACTGCCTTGTGAGGTAGATGTGTTAATTCCTTTTTACATTCATGAGAAAGATAAATTACTTGCCCTAGCTAACAGACATAGTAAGTGGCAGTTAGGATTTGAATCCAAGTCTTGTGATTTTATGTCTATTGCTCTTGATAGCATTTCATTTTAAACATGTTACAAGTGGGTTTTTTTTTTCCCTGAAACCAGTAGCACATAGTATATTGGTCTATAACATTTAACATGGATTCATAATGAAAAGCTTATATTATTATTTTCAGAAAACATATGGTAAGCTAGTATATGTTATATTACCTCTTATGCCAGACTTTTATGTAAAGTTCTTATAGATTTTTATGGGGTCATGTAAAAAGATTAAGGTGTAAGCAGTGAAAGAGAACATCAGTAATACAGCAACTGTTAACCAAGTAAACTGTTAATTTGGCTCTGGAATGTCTTCCTCCACAGCTGCCTTTGGACTTTGGAAAGCTCACCACAGCAGTAACAAGTTCTCTCAGCCATGTTTGATTTTGTTTGTGGTGCAGGCTGTCCATTTCAGTAACAAATGAATTGATAGTGAGTGTTCTTTGTACTTATGGTATTAAATAATCACACCTAGATATTGGGTGGCTGATGTCTCCTTATCAGGAGGTTTAAGGTAACCTCTAACAAAATGCTGCATTGATTCTTCATTGCTAGATATTGTGATATAGATAAGTTTTAAAAGTTGAGCTGTAAACCACATTAATAAACAGTTCTAGAAACTTTTTTTTAACACTTTGGATTTGAGTTACGATGTCATATTTATTCAAAATATGATATTGTTCTTGCCATTCTTTGACAGACCCCTTATCCCTCTGGACAGAATGCAGGTCCAACCACATTGGTATACCCTCAAGCCCCTCAGACAATGAATTCACAACCTCAAACCCGTTCTCCGGTAAGTAAGCAGAAGCTTGTTCTAGATAATATTCTCCACCTAAGTTTGTGTTTATAGTAGCTTGGGTTCCTTTGGCTAATATTTTTACTTGATTTTGTAAATTTGTTCTAAAGACAATGCATTATTATTATTTTTGGTTAGCATTGCATTTTCAGGCCTTTCCTGTAGGAATAATTTAAATTATTAAGAAAAAGAATTTTTTTCTTAAAAAATATTTTTATCTTCTTTTACTTTTCTGTGGCTTGATTTTTTAAAAAATTCTGGTTACATTCAAGTTTACTTCATTTCAGCTCTTAATTTGTTAGTTGTACTATTCAAAATTCAGGAGAAGAGTGAAGCACAAAGATTTTAAAATTAAATTAAATTTCATTAATTAGACTCTCAAATTCCAGTGGTTTGGGAAGTAAGACTTCTGAACCGGTGTCACTAGATCAGTTCTAACCATTTGACAGTGTAGACATATGTGTGACATTTACCAATGGTGTATTCATTTCTTCAGATGGTAAATGAATTGTTATACAAATGTAAATACTATCATCCTCTTTACTCATCCTTTACATGGATTGCAATAAGTATTGCAAAGACTGAGAATATACTCAAGGTTCATCCTTCTGTTTTGCAAAAGGGTACAGTGGCTTCAGCTGTCCATTCCTTAGAACGTCGTTTTCTGCCCTGCATGATTAGTTTTTGCTAGAAGGTGCTTCTCTAACATCTCACATTCCTCCTTGTACCTCAGCTCTGTGTTTTCCTCAGAATACAGGGATCTTCTTTTGGTTCCCCACCCCAGCTTTTTTTTGTCTATAGACAGAAATGTTTCATTGCATTAGCTACTGTTTATTTGGTTTTATGCATGAATTGAGAAATGTTGAAATGTGTGAAAGAATTGCTCAAAGAACTAGGAGAGCATAGACTGCACCAAAATGTACTCTCTTTCTTACACTCTTCCTATCTTCCTTTTCCCTATTGCCCTCTTCTCTAATACCTGTTCTTAGATCCTGGTTCTCCCCAGGGGGTGGAGCAACCCTTCTAAAGAGGTGGGACTTTGGTCCTAGTTGCCTGTTTGCTTGTCTCTTCTTTTGCTGAAATGGTCAACAGGATGTCTGTTGCAAGTTTTGTTCTGAGAGTGGTTTGGGGATGTGGACACTTGACTACTTGGAGTGAGCCTGAGATCTCACCAGATTTATTTAGATAGGCCCTGGTTCCAATCATTAAACATGGAACATTGTGGTAAGCTCTTATTGCAAAGAATTCTATGGCCCTTTTTACCCCCCCCCCCACTCCCTTTATAATTATTAAAAAAAAAAAAAAGAAATTTACATGGTTAGAACTGGAGCAAAACCTGACTGAAGAGCTGCATCTCTAAACCAGTTTTTTTGACAGCCCAGCAGAACAGTGCCAATACATTGCACAGACAACTGGAAGAGGAGGAAGGTTTTGGAACAGACTCCCGTTTACAGGTCCTTGGCTGGAAGAGGCTGGATAAAATACTGCATTGTAAGCAATATAACAAACTGTACTTCTTGCAGGCAGTGGTGCCTCTGGCACTCATTATTTTTGACCACATCCATTTATTGGCTGATGAACAGAAATGCATTGATTGCTTCCTCTCTGAAAGTCTAATCTAGCATGGCAGTTTCTGCCAGGCATAGTGGGGAAAAGAATAACAAATTGGGTGGGTCTTCTCTATTGGGAATTAGACAGGAGTAATTTGGGGTTTAGAGTTTTCTTTATTTTAAACTTGAAGAGGGATATCCCTTTCAGATAAATTTGATTTTAAAAGATGAATTTCAAGGCTTCTTTTTCCCTCTTTCCACTTTATAATTAAATATCAAGGGGGAAATTGTCTGTAGTTTCAGCCATTTTTCTGTGGTCATAAACTCTTCAGATACTATCCTCTATGCAATTTTTGCCATCTGCTCTGCTAGTGACCATTACCACCCCCATTACTAAAAACCACACATATAACATTCCATTACATACCCCAAAACAAGTGCAAGACTAGCAGATCCCAGACTACTCTTGCTTGTTGTTTTGGGTTCAGTTTTCTTTATTTCATCTGTGTGGGTGCTGGGAGGGTGAAGTTGGGATATGAAATTTGGCAGGATTGCATTTTGTTTTTACATCCCAAGTTGCCATAGTCTAGTCTCATCCATCCCACAGCTATCCCAGTTGGTGAGGAGAGGTAAGCTGTTGCACTAGGGAAAAGACCCTTCTCATGGCTTTGTAGAGCAGCTAAAACTTACTCCATTCTATTTCTGCATTAATGGGCCATTGGCAATTGCACAGTTTAGGCTTTTCTGTTCTTCCCTGGACAGCTGCCTTTGCAATCCAACTGGCTTCAAGTGGCCCCCTCCCTCCTTTAGGGTATCTTGTGCCTGTATTTCTATTTGATGCTTAGTATCTTAGTTAAACTCATATTGTTGAAAATCTTGTTTAAAAGAAAAAATACAGATAAAGCTACCTATCTGTTCCATTTTCTGGTTGTACTGGAGCTCTTTAAACAGTAGTTTATTTTTAAATAGCCTCCAAAACAGTGAAGCTATTGAATGCTTAATTGGGAGAGGGGGACAGTTTGGCTTTTGCAATAACCTGTAACCATTGGTTATTTTTATATTTTGTGGTGCTAAGTGCCCAGGTTACATCATTGTTATGTTGACCATGCCCAGTTACCAGAAGAGTGAGTGAGTGGGTGGGTGGGTGGCATTAACATTGAATCCAAGTTCACAGAAGATTGCTTTCCTTAATATCTACAGTCCTCACCATCCTAAAGACCCCTCTTAAAAAAAAGTGAAAAAGAAAAAAGAAACGAAAGTTTCTATTATAATATGAGCCAGCAGCGACTACAGTTTGTTCTGTTGCTTACAGTTACCCATAGGATTCAGACTGTTGTCATTCCAAATGAAAAACTCAATAGCCAATGGTGACTAGTGCAAAATAGACTAGGGTACTTTCCCACTAACTTAAATTGTGGTTTTATAAAAAAGTATATGTATAATTTTATAAGATATTCCTCTTGCTCATAGAAAGTTCTCTTTTGACTGGAACATTCCAAATATATAAAGCTTCAACTTGTATTTTAGAGCCTTAGAAATGGAGCCTTTCTGTGGAACAGTGATAAAGACAGGTACTGCTATACTCAGGTTAATTTTTTAATGTGGCCCTTCTCTCCCATTTTCTTAAAGTGTCATGAAGAAACATCTCACTTCCACCCCCTACTTTCATACCACATGGGTGGTATTGCCTGTTCTTGAAACTTGATGTCCATAGTAGAAGTATGGTCTGTTTTGTTTTCATAATTGGAAAACTGAAAATATAAGACCTCAGTTTCTTTGAAGAGAAAATGTTCTGCAAGAACTGCAGCTGCCATTATCATCATTCTGAAAGACTGTTTTACAATGGTTAGCAAATATAATGGCTGACCTAATACATTCTAATCATATAGGTCACTGCGAGCTCATTAAGTTATGCTGAATAACTTCAAAATATGTTAAGGCACTTTTCATTACTTGGACAATAGGTGACATTTTAGCTTCTAAGGTGATTTCTTGATAGAACTGTCTTAAGCCATCTGCTACATTGTGGCATGTGCTCCTTTGCAAGTTTTTGAAAAATTTTTGTATGAAATAATGGCAGTTGGGGAAATCATTCCAAATCTCTTGCAAATACTGTTGCAGGGAACTTAAATTCTGAGTATGAGGCATTGTTTCTTAGTTAATCTTCAGACGGATTCACCTGTAATGATAAGCTAATGGAAGGCTGTATAGGAAATAAACAACTGAAGATAAATTTAACTCCTTAAATGTGTTAAATAAAAGCCCTGTATTCAAAACCGCTTTCTAAATATTTTCTTTTCACTATAAAAGAGGGTGGTTAACATTTTAATAGCTAACGTACCAGTAGCCAGCACACCACACTATGTGCCCAAATATATTTCTCTGTCTGGTAAAATCACATTGGAAGCCCAGTTTTGCTCTGATGAAGAGTTATTTGATCTTACATGTTTAGTATTTAAAATTTTATGGGTGAAAAAGCTTTTTCTTCCATTCTAAGTTAGGGAAAGTAAGAGTTGGAAGATATGTTATCTGCTTTCAAGTACTCTGTGATTTAGCTGAGGAGTTATGTTTTCTTTTGTTTTTATTCTCAGTATCAGATAGCAGTAGGTACATATGTACAGTGTTGTGCTGTTGCGTATAAACAGTAATTGAGAGATTTGACTTCTTTTACTCTTTTTTCTTCTTGACCTTATAATAGTGCCACTTTGATTAATCATGTTAGTAAGTGATGTTCTTTACTAGCTGTTTGCTTTGATATGCCTGTTATTAAACTTTGCTAGTTAATTGCATTTAAACATATATATAATTATATATTTAAGTATGTTATTTTTATATATGTATAATCATATTTATACATATATAAATAAACTTTTATTCTTTAATTCCAAGAAATAAAGGAAGATACTGAAACTTCCATTTCATGTGTGAGATACCCCATTTAACTTAAGTAAATTTGAAATCAGTTCTATTACATTCTGTATTTCCTGTTGTATATTATAATAACCTCTTGGCTATTTCTTATAATGTAAAAGCATTTCTCATTCCCTCCAGCTATATCAGTTGCATAAGCATACTTTTCATGTTTGTCTTAAGATAACCACTTAGTGTTTCAAACTTTCTTTTTGCTTTATTTTAGAGTTTTTTTTTTTTTTTTTTTTAAATATACCCTTATGTGCCTAACAGCTTAGCTGTTTCCCTCCCAGCTGATAAATGGCAAACTATTCCTGGTAGTGGTCTTAACCTGTTGAATCTTAGTACCTGTCTGTCACTGTCCCCCGGCAAAGCTTTGACTGTTTGTGTTTTTTTTTTTCTTGTGGGTTTTTTTCTTTTGGCATATTGTGTGACATTTTGGTTTTTGTTGTGGTGTTTCTGACTCTTTGTGCCTTTCCTTTTGTGTTTGTTTTCCCTCCTTTTCTCAGTTTGCAGCGGGGCCTCGACCTGCCCATCATCAGGTACTGTACTCTTGCCCCTTCACTATCACCCTTAACTAATAGGTGGGGCTGTAGTAGCTGCTGACTCTTAGAATGCTGCCATTCCATAGAACCACTCAAACTACTCTCTTCAAGAGGAGCTTCAGTCTGATGTAGTACAGTTCTTTTTGTCTTACACTAATTTCACAGCATTTTGTTATTAACAAACCCATTTGCATCTGTTTACGGCACAATTTAAAAATGACAGTTATTTTTTCTTTCCAAAAAATAATTGCTGTGAATTTATAGAACCTTGAAAAATTTTAGAGATGTTAAACTCTCTTAGGTTTTGTGGATATCTGTATTAAGTTTAAATTTAACTGAATGGAACAGGCAACATTCTAAAGGGTTTTCTGTTAACATTCCAATGTAAGTTGTATTGGTATGTATCAAATAGCATTAGTATTTCTAAAACTACTTAATCTCCGTTACTAACTTAGACCTAATAACAAATTGATTAACAATAATATACATTCATTTGCTGCATAGAATTATCTTTATTTTTAGGATACATAGAAAATAGATAATAGACACCTTATTTAATTTTAATATTTTTCCCTATTGGTTTTTTTAAATGAAATATTATGTAAGTTAAAATTGCAAAGATGTATATACTGACACTAGTTTATTTAGCACAAATATTCTAGAGGAGGTGATTTGAGAGAAAAAAGATGACTTGCAGGGTTTTTTTCCCCCAATAGCTTTTTATGGAGTGTTCTGAAACAGTTTTTCCTGCTATAGTAGAAAGAGCCGAGGCTTTACAATCCGACAGATCTGAGTTCATATTACCAGTTCTACTGTGTAACCAGCTGAGTTAAGCAGATCTTTTTTGAGCCTCAGTTTCCTCATATGTAATATGGGGATAAATACTGTTTACATTAGAAATAACATACGTAAGTCATCTGATACAAAATAAGCAGTCAGTAAGTGGTAGCTGTTCTTAATAGTGTTATACAACATAATATGGTTTGATAAAATGGGAGAAATGTTACCAGTGTTCACCTGTGGTATCATATTTAGAATTCTTATTACTGAGTAAATGGATTTTGTTTAATTAAAGACTTTCATTGTCTAACAGTGATTTAATACAAGGCTCTATTTCTCAAAATATAGTCTTTCCAATTTAGAGGATATAAAAGCCAAGCAAATTCTGAGGTTTTAAAAACGCTTTGCATAAGAACTAAGAGACGGTTATATGAAGTGGATGGCAATTCTTTGGATTTGATAAAGAAATAAAACTCAGGTATTTTTTAGTATCAAGAGATAGTATCATAAAGTACTTCAAGAGCTTGGACTTGCCTGTCAACTAGATCTAGGTTTGGCTCTTCCTGATTAACTGAGTATTCTTCAGTAAGTTATTTACTGCTCCCAGCCTCAGTTTTCTCATCTGTAAAATGGAGACAGTATTGATACCCATGTCAGCACTGATGTGAACAGTAAATGAGATAATGCAAATAAAATGATTAGCACAGTGTTTGGCATATACTAAGAATCTAGGAGATAAGATTACTAATAATTAAAAAATAAAAAGATAATTCCTTAGGTAAAGGGATAGATTATAACTTTTTAAAAAAATTTAGTCAAGGGCCATAGAGGCAAGGCTTAACTTTTAGTCAGGAGTCGAGCCACGTTACTCCTGACAGAGAAACCTGGGAGATCTCTGCTCAAGAAACAGAGAAAAAAAGAGACTATTGATTCGGAAAGAGCTCTGAGCTCCTTGATGTAAGGCTAAATTTTTCTATTACTTGTGTTCAATAGCAGTGGTCCTCAAATAGGAATGTTATATTTAAGCATTTACAAATAGTCAGCTTTGGGAAAATCTGTTTTCTAAACTTTCTTCTGAACCTAAAGGCTTGGTTGCATGTTGTCTTTCCTTAATTCCAACAACCAAGGAAATCTTTAAGGGATCTTTATGCGAAAAGGTTGATTTCAGTCCTGCCCATTTTTCATGTGTAATGATTTTATTCAAGAAAGTATTGGTAGATTGGTCCTTCATTTAGCTGTAGGGTGATGCTTGTAAAATTACAGCATGTTTCAACCATTAAAAAAATAGAACTATATATTTACTATTTATTTATTAGGAAGAAAGATAATTACCTTCTGATGCTAGTTCTTGAAGATGGATTCTTGAGATATTGCATAAATCTAGAGCATTGCTTTTGGATACAAAAACTTCAGGTAGCTGGCTGCTTTTGATTCTGGCATTCTTCCTTTCTAAATACCAGTTAAATTTTCTTCATTATACCACAGAGAGTTAAATGAGTAAGGAAATATATAACCTTAGCTCAGGCAGCAGCAGTAGTTACCTTGGAGAAATGGAGGAGGGGAGGGGCATCGGGTTGAAGTGGCACTGCTGAGCAGAAGGTAGCTGAACCAGTGTTGTGGTGTGGTATAGACTAAATTGTTAGGAAAAGTTTGCTGTTCTGTATCCATGGATGTAGGGGTCAGTTTGGTTTGTTTCATTATGGAATAGGTTTTGACATTTTGGGTGGGATAACCAATTATGAAAAACTGTCTTATAAATCATAATTGATCAGTAACCTTTGGGCTCTAAATGCCAGTAGAATTACCCCAGAGACAAAGAACAAAAGAAAACCAAACACACTTTCATACATTTCCAAATACCCTCTATGGAGGTGATACTGTTTCCCATTTGAGAATCACTGACTGAAGTCTGTATTTAATAGGATCTTCTCCTCAGATCTAAAGGTAGAGACCTAAACCCTGAGAGATGCACAGGGAAGGAGATGCTCATAATAGAAAACAGGACAGAGACTTGCATAATGAAAGCAACACAGTGAAAAACAAACATTGAGTGGTATGTAGAGAATACATTTTTAAAGGGAAAACATCTATGTCCAGGGATATTTTTGGTTTGTTGTGCTTAAGACTTAAAGTTGAATTGAAGGCACAATTGATTTTTTCATCTATGGCTGTTTGGCCAGAAGGAATTAAATCAAGGGTTAGAATTAGCCTTGAATAGTTGGAATTAGTGAATAGATTTCTCGTTTCTCCTTTCTTGTACTATTCATCATTGGCTACCTTTCTGATCATATATCCTTTCCTACTTTGGCTTATTTTTCTACAAAATAATTTGATAGTGGGTGATGTTCCCTATGATTGTTGTTTCTAAAATCTGATAGTAAATACATAACTTTAACAATTGGTTATATAAACATTGAAAACAAGAAAAATATTAACTGTTATTTGGGTAAGCTATTTGGAGGTAACTGCTTGTGAAAAGAAAACACCATCATCCAGTTAAGTAATGTAGAACTTTTTTTTTCTTCTTTGTAAAATGAAGTTATCTGAATTGAAATGAAATAAATAACAAGATTTTGGATAGTAAACATTTTAAGTTTAATAGTACCAAGAAACTTCTATATGATGTGTTTCTTGGAACTGCTTTTAGATCTTTATGTGCGGCCAGCCAGGGATGTTTTTTGGGTCCCTCAAGTCAGGGATACCATGCTCCAGTTAGGATTATGTCAGCCATATTTTCTTTTTGGTACCATTTGTTTTTGGCTTTTGCTTTAGATTAACAAGGATATTCTATTCTTTTTGCATTTTATAACCTGAAGAGAGCTTTAGATTAGAATAAATTTTTTTCAAAGGCAAAAGAAGAAGCCATAAGTAATTGTATGTGCAAAGCACCCTTGGCTTTAGAAATATGTCAGCTATTTTTACTCTGATGTTTGAAAATCCCAAGATAATTAGCAATTGAAAGAACAGAATGTACACTCAGAATTAAAACAAATCACTTGGTATAATGTAGATTCTGGCTTGTGTTATGACTTTCATGTCTTTGGTCACTGAAATTTGTGTAGTTCTGGTTTCAAGTTACTTACGTTCCTGTCCTTACTTCACTTTTGGGTTCACGAGAGATCAAGTGTTGGTTATATTCTATAGCTGAATAATCTTTGTCTGAGAAAGACCAGGGAATTGGTATTTAAAAGTGTTCATAGAACAAAAAACATTTTGCAGTGTGTTGATATATGATTTTAGTTCACATAGTGTTCACAGATGCTGAATAATACGCCATATTCAAAGCAGTTGGATTTAGTGTAAACAAATAATAAGCTTCATAAAACTTAACAGTATTTGGCATCAAGGAATATGTTACCTGGTGACTAGCATTGAAACTGTACATGTTTTTCTGTTGTAGTTTGGTTCTTTTTGCAAAAAGATTAAAAAAAAATAGAAACAGCTGGCTAATGTTGATTTTTTTTTTTTTTTTTCCTTTTTTCTTTTCATTGTGACCCCTAAAGGTTTCTGTATTTAAAGCTGTGCTGTTACATTTGAAGTCCTAGTTCCTGGTATAGAAATATTTGTATTGCTCTAGGCAGTTCCTTAGATTTAGAAAGTAAAATAAATGAAGCCTTAGGGCTTGCCTCTGGGGCCAGACCTGGCAAATCAGAGTTTAATGGGTATTAATAGGAAATCAGATCAAGCATCTTTGCAGTCTTATGGCCAGAACTCTTGGATTTTTCAAAGCTTGATATAAGTCAGTGATGGACAGTTTTATCTGGTGCCTTATTCACAAGGAGTTGTAGAGTTGCAGCAGAGACAGTGAAGAAAATATAGGTTGAGAGTTAGCATCACTGGGATTCAATCTTAGCTGTACTACAGACTGATCTTGGGCCTCAGTTTTCTTACCTGCAAAATGGATAAAATATGTTCATAAATGATAGAATATTGAGATGTTATAATAACAGCACCTGTTTCCTAAGGTTGTTGTGAAGATTAAAGTACCTACCTGGCACATAATAAGTCCTCATCAGTTTCCTTTAGCAGTGAGACAGCCTGCCTTTTCCCTTTTCCCAAGCTATTTTTACCTGTGAATGAAGTGTTCAATAAGGATGCTCATTTCCCAACTCTACATTATGATTTGACAGAATACCTTGTTGTTCCTGACAGAATCCTTAGGGGTTTCTTTCCTCCATCTGACATAATCCTCTAGGGCAGCTCTGTCTAACAGAACTTTCTGTGATGATGAAAATGTTCTGTATCTGCGCTGTTTGTTATGGCAGCTACTAGCCACCTGTGGCTGTTGAGCACTTGAAATGTGCAATGCAGCTGAAGAACTGAATTTTTAATTAAATTTTAATTTAAGTAACCAAATATAGCTAGTGGCTACCATATTGGACAGCTCAGCTCTAGGCCTTACATCTCCTAATTCTTGTGAAACCTAAATTTTGTGATATTGGCCACATGCAGGAAAATACAGAATTTAGAATGTAATAACCTTCATTATAAATTGCGGTAAGTCAGCAGAATATCTGATTGATACTTGAGTGATATCCCATTATGTGGACTCTTTACTGCTTGTCCCTTTGTAACTTGTCAGAAAATCATAGCACTATCATTTTTCTCAAGAGTACTTCAGAATTTTTAAAGACATTAACCTAAAGAATTCTTAATTGAGAATCCTACTATTTATCCCTCTTATAGGTTGAACTATATACTGCAAAAAGCTAGGGCTTTCAGAAGCATATTTTCAATATGGTTTTTATTAGTTTGCAAATTAATAAGTACTCCGTGGTTTTTTTCCACCCGGGAAGAACTAACGTGATTGAATAGGATTTTTTTACTTGCTGAAAATGAATAGGTGGTTTTCAAAGAATTTCTGATTATTATGTAGTTATTTTAGAGATATCTTTTGTCTTTTGATGATTTTAGAGAGCAAAGTCATGAGAAATGATTTATTATAATTACTAGCGTCTTCAAAAAACATTTATTACCAATGTTACTGGCCAGGAAACTTTGGGTAATGGTATAATAACTACATCTTTAGAAGGATTTTGCAAGAGGGAACGTTTTCCTTCTGGCTTCTAGAGTGTTTCTATGAAAGTAGCAATCATGAATACCCCGAAGTTCAGCCTCTGTTTTAAATGTATGTTGGCCTTTTGGAGCTTCCCAAAGTACCACCTCAAATGAAGGCTGTCACCTTCTCTGCCATTCTCCTGGCAGACTGGCGGACCATTGAAAGATAAAAGACAAAACAGATGGAAATCTAGTTTGGAGATGATACTTACGTTACATGGTTCCTCTCTTCTCTACCTAGCCCTTTTCAGCATGTTTATCAGTGACTTGCATTAACGACATATTTGTCAAATTGCTGATGGTCATGTATTTTGACATTGCGTGATATATTCAGAATCCCAAAAACTCTGAATCCAAAAAACCCATGTGAAATGATGGGTTGAAATTAGCTAGGTAAATTTTCAAGGGAACAAAATACAAGATTCCCTATAAGAGCTTCAAAACACAACTATAAGAGTACACACAGAAGTGAAGGACTTGACTTATTGCCAGGTTATGTAGAAATAAGAATTAAGGGTTTTAAATGATTGTAACTCAGTACCAATCAGTAGTAAAATGTGGTTAATGAAAGAGCTCCTGTGATTTTTTATTTCTTTACTGGAAACATAGTTGGCCACAGTAAGAGAGAGAGATTGTTCTTTCATTCATCAACAGATACTTATTGAGTGAGGGCCAGGTACATTCTGGGCAGACCCTACTTGGATATTTGTGCTTGGTTCTCTTTTTAGTGAGACTTTGAGCAATGGAAGCAGATTGAGAGATAAAAGTAAGCTGGTCGGGGAATTCAAAATCTTGGTTGGAGGGACAAGGGGTGGAGGGTGGTGATTGGCTTGGAACAAAAAATAGTGGTGTGAAAGTTGGCAGTGATGGCAGTTTCAGATAACTTAAGGTTTGTCACTTATGTAGAAGAAGGATTTGACTTCGATGTGATTTTAAGGGTAGACATTGGACCAGAGAGTAGATGATACAGAGGGGAAAAATGGGAACCAGTAGAACGAAAGACTTGCAGTGTCAAAACTCCATTTAACAATGAAATGTAACTGTGTCTTGAGGTGCTAAAGTTTCGTAACCCCACAGTCGTGTCATATGAGAGATTAAAACTTTAGGTATCATTAGACTAAATACTGTCCTTCCATCCAGGGGAGTTTGATTCTTCATCACTCAGTGGAGAGGAAAATGGGGTTCAGAAGCATTGCAAACAGTTTTGGAAAGCCCATTCACATTCACACATTTTTAAAAATAATCTGTGGTTTGCTGCATGTCCACCCACAGAATTTTAATGTCTTGCACCATTTTTTTTTTTTTTTCTTTTCTACCAAGACTTATATCATTATTGGCAACTTCAATACCGATGAAAATGATTAGTTCAACACTCTGGTCTCTGAGGTTCATGATTTCCTTAATTCTATATTTTATTCTATCACACTTTACCTACCCCTATTGCACGTATCCTAGACTAGTGTTTTTTAATTAATTTATTTTTTTGTGGGGAAGACTAGCCCTGAGCTAACATCCATTGCTAATCCTCCCCTTTTTGCTGAGGAAGACTGGCCCTGGGCTAACATCCTGCCCATCTTCCTCCACTTTATATGGGACGCCGCCACGGCATGGCTGACAGGCAGTGCGTCTGCGGGCGCCCGGGATCCGAACTCGCGAACCCCAGGCTGCCAAGCGCGAACTAAACCGCTGTGCCACCGGGCGGCCCCCCATTTTTAAATCTAATTCTACATTTACAATTGAATAGTTAAGGAGGAGTACAAAAAAGAGAATCCATATCTTTTTATTTCTTTGCATTTCCAGCCATTACACCTTTTCTAGTCCTGTAGATACTATTAGAATCTCTATTGTATATGTATATGTGTGTGTGTGAGAGAGAGAGAGGGAGATGGTGTACTTTTTAAGGGGAAAAACAGAAGCTCCAGATAGCCTGTCCTTGTAAAAATCTTAGTGCAGTGAAGTTGAGTAAAAGTCGGTCTGTTAAATGTTACCATGGATATACAAGCATATGAACAAGTTTCAGTTACTTTAAGGGAGACAGAGAATTAAGAGTCTGGTAGAAGAAATTTATTTTCCTGAATGATAAACATGAATTCTGTGAAGTAACTTGATGGAGCATTTTTCTTGCTAGGAATCAATTATGTTTGAGAGATGTGCCACCCATTAGTGTAGTTGGATAAAGGTCCTGCCACATCCCTTCAGCCTTTGAAAAGATTTCTTCTGACTTGTTTGAAAATATGAGGGGTGTTCCATTTCGTGAGAGGTAGAGTGTGTAACAGTTAAAACTACAGACGTAGAACCTGACTGTATTTAAATTGTAGATGGGAGACCTTCATCAGGTTAGTTAATCTTCCTGTCTCTCAATTTCCCCATATATCTAATAGGGGTGTTTAATGTGCCTATGTGAATATATTTTTCTACTTAGCTTCAAAGCTGAAATCTTAGTTTATAAAAAAATACTGTATGTCCACAAAACCAGAAATTTTGTGTTTTACTGACTCAGCCGAATGTTAATATTAGGAGTAACATTAGAAACACTTGTTTGTTTCTCTTTGGAAACCACTGAAGGAAACAGTCTCATACTATTCAGAAGCTTCCTTGAATAAGATGTAGCTTCAGTTATTCCAGATAAGCTGGTTAAAAATCCCAGCAGAGCAGTTGGAAAAATAGTGGTAAGAAAAGTACTTACCTATAGCAAACTGTTAAAATTGTGGAAAAACTTTGCCCATATCTATTTTTCTTGCTCTGCCTAAGTTAATGGGTTAGTTTCCCCTCTCTCTCCCACCTAACACCATGTCTCTTCAGGCAGTAAGTGCTTTGACAAAATTTGATGATAATATAACCACATAGAGTGGATCATCACCTGTTATCTGTTTGATACTCTCTTTGTCTTGGCTGCCCTCTAGAGTTGATGGAAAAGGATCTTATAGGATTAATCTTTTTATCCACTGTGTCTAACATCTAGTAATGCTCAGTAAGTTGAGTAAATGAATGACTCTCTTTTCCTTGAAACCTGTAACAGTTTTGTGGCTGCGAATATATTAAACAACCTATAAAAATGCTTAAATTCATGCCTGAAATGACTTTACAACTCACATACATTCATAAATAGTAGATTCTATCTGCTGTGTAATTAAGAGAAGTCTAGTATGGAAAGTTTACTAGTTTAGTGTTCCTGGTTGCAGCCGACAGAAATTCTTGTGTCTGTCACCAAAACTGTGTCAGTGGAGATAACTAGAAGGCTGTTGCTGTTGTTGTGGCCCAGCCCAGGTTCGTGTGTTATCAACTTTGCCTCTTGTACTTTCTTGTCATCTCCATCAGCTACTGTCTGTGGCCTCCCCCATCTGGTTGTCCCATTCACTCCATTCTCCCGCTGCACCTTACTGTCTGTTACTTTTCTGTACTTAACCTCTTAAGGGCTTTCTTTGCTCTGGGGTATGGGCTGAATGGGGATGAGCCTTGGGCACTGGATCCCAGTTCTTTCAGTTCAGCACAAGATGAAAAGTTACTTCTACCATCTATGGGTAGCTCGATGCTTGAGTAGGACAGGATAAGACTTGAGTGGGCCCAGGGGTCAAAGCTCAGCTTTGCCTTTATTTGGACCAAGAGCAACATTCATGTCTGGAGTTGTGAGGCAACTCAGAAGATTTTGGAGCTAGGTGACATTTTTTAGACTATTATTATATTTCCCTATTTTAAAGCTGTAAGTGGCTTCATATGCCTGGTTTGTTGAAAAGAGCAAGTTTCTGTCATGAAAAGTCTGTTATATATTGAAAAGTTTAGTTATTTCTTAGAACTTTTGCAAACTTGGAAATAACAGATGGCACTTTTATTATAAACTCTTAGCTCCATTCGAGAGGGGAAGTGGATCATAGAGAAGCTACATAACTAATGCCAAATCACATAGTAGGCATCCATGAGAGCCGAGAATAGGAATCAGTAGTCCCAACTGTACTTGTGCCACTAAGCAGACATTTCCTTTCAAGCTGTTATAACTTGTGGCCACTATTAGAATATTTTTGCCACAGGATTTATTTATTTTTTTCAGTTAAATGTGATTCGATTCTTCAATTCTGTGTGTCCTTGAATTCTCAAGTGGAGAATTGTCATTCTGGTTTTCTAATCTTCCTTCTTCTCCTATTATTACTAAATAGAAAGATATTTTTGTTGAGCTGCATGCTATGTCCTACCCCTTCCTACTGATCTATAAGCTTTTCCATTGGCTTTCTTTCTGTTTCCTGCTGCTTTCTTGCTTCATAATTGAAGGGAGGATTCAGACCCATCCAGGTAACAAACTACTGGTTCTGCATGGCCTCTTTATTATTACAGTGAGATTGATTGTTTGCTGGTGAATATGTGCATTCATGTGGGAATTTACTATTGGTATATTGTTTAAAAGTTTTTAAGCCTGCAATGAGAACCATAAATAACCACAGGTACTGGTTGCCCTTTGAGAGATTTGAACTCTGCTCCTTCCAGACCATTCTTGAGCCTGTCTAGATTCTCCACTTTCATTGCAAACTATTTGAGAAAGCAAAATTGGGTTCAGTTTAGTATGAGGTTGCCACTTTTTTGAAAAGGAAGGCTTTTCCCATCGTGTGACAATCGGCATGTGACAGCCCTACAGATAGTTTTAATTTAACTTGACCCTGATAGACTGAGATGAAAATTTTTATGTCCAGACAGATTTCTTGTTCTTCTAAATATTTTATAAATGACTTGAATGGTAGTTATTTAGGGGACTACTTTTAATATTTAATGAGTTGATAATGAGCCACCTATTCTTTATGAAGCAGTGCTTTTATACAACAGAACAACTTTTAAAGAGACATCAGCTACCCCTTTTGTTATATTTTATCACACATTTTAAAATTAATAATTGTGGTACAGAATTTTTAGTTTAAATTAGCTGAGACTTCATTTTAAAAGTGAGACTGCCCTACTGTTTTCGGATGTGTGGCAACATTGATGAAAACTTGACCTAGTGTGCCTAGTGTGGAATATGTTTTGTGAACCCATCCATAGGCAGTTTAGTCTCTTTTCATGTATATTGTATTTCTAGTTCAAGTTGATAAGATTTTTATTAGTGGAAAAAAGAAGAAAGCTGAAGATAGTAAAATTTACATATTCTCCTTTGTAAAAAAAAAAAAAAAATTATATATATATATTTTTTTCTCCCCTCCCCAGTTTTTCCAGAGGCCTCAGATACAGCCTCCTAGAGCTACCATCCCGAACAGCAGTCCTTCCATTCGTCCTGGTGCACAGACGCCCACTGCAGTGTATCAGGCTAATCAGCACATCATGATGGTTAACCATCTGCCCATGCCGTACCCAGTGCCCCAGGGTCCTCAGTACTGTATACCACAGGTAAAGTATATCTCAGGTCCATGTGGTCTAGCAGTAGAGTGGGGATTCACCCAGATTCTCATCAGAGGGAGCAGGGAGGGAGGTTGATGGCATTGGGTTTTAGTGATGTGTGAACTTTTTTGTTGGTTATAACTCTAGCTAGCCATTTTGTCATTTTCCATAATACTGAAGGAGATATTTCTACATCTCTTTGCTTAAAATTTTCTAAGATGATAGAGAAATTGTTTTTATCTCCTAGTTTTCCTCCCATCCATTCCCCACAACCAATTGCTGTAAAATAGACTCAGTGATTATACTGTTCTTAATGATATCATTCAGTGTCATTGAAAGATGCCAGCCTGAAATAATTTTACAATGAGCTGATGTCTGCCTGTGCACTCATTTGCTGTATGGATTTAGCTAAGTCACACCTTTCTTTTCATCCTCATTGCTTCTTGATGGCAAGCAAGCATTTTGAGTGTGTTTAACCAAGTGACTTCACATCGTTTAAATGATTCTTTTACACACACAACTTTATTTTTCCATAGTAGGCTGCCTTCATATTATTTATGTAAATGTCTATAATTTCTCTTTTCTAGTACCGTCATAGTGGCCCTCCTTATGTTGGGCCCCCACAACAGTATCCAGTTCAACCACCGGGACCAGGTCCTTTTTATCCAGGACCGGGACCTGGGGATTTCCCCAATGCTTATGGTAAGTATGAAAAATTGAGCAATTTCTCCTAGTTGGTTGTGTTTATTCCATTTTTGTTGTTTGGCAGGTCAGTGTAGGCAATGAGGTTTAGTAGTGTAAAGGGTTTTTAAATAAAATGTTGCAAACAGTTCTGACTTGAAAGCTACTTTTTTGGGGAGTGGCTTACAAGGAAAAGAGTATTATAGAAATACATTTAGTTAATGACAGCTTCTGAAGGAGCTGGTAATTCTGTTGCCAAGAGCCCATGTCTCAAGGTGTTGATATCTGTTACCAAGCTCATTGTTACTTAGATTTTTACTGGATTTTTGCTGGTGGCCTAGGTTTACCTTATTTCCCTTCGGTGATTTCTTTTTCTCCAAGCATTTACCAAAACATTTGTTAATGTTTTCCACTAGAATGTAATATTGATGAAAGCAGGGAATTTTTTTTTTTTTACCATTTTTTTTATTGATGTCTTAATAGTTTATAACACTGTGGGGTTTTAGTTGTACATTTTTGTTTGTCCGTCACCTTGTGGATGTAACCCTTCACCCCTTGTGCCCCCCCCACCCCCCTTCCCCTTGGTAACCACCAATCAGTTCTCTCTGTCTGTGTGTTCACTTATATTCCATATGAGTGAGTTCATGCAGTGTCTGTCCTTCTCTCTCTGGTTTATTTCACTTAACATAATACCGTCTAGGTCCTTCCATGTTGTTGCAAATGGGACAATTGTGTCTTTTCTTATGGCTGAGTAGTATTCCATTGTATGTATATACCACATCTTCTTTAACCAATCATCAGTCGAGGGACACTTGGGTTGCTTCCACTTCTTGGCTATAGTGAATAATGCTGCAATGAACAGAGGGGTGCATACGCCTCTTGGGATGGTTGATTTCACGTCCATTGGGTAGATGCCCAAGAGTGGGATTGCTGGATCATACGGTATTTCTATTTTTAATTTTTTGAGGACTCTCCATACTGTTTTCCATAGAGGCTGCACCAGTTTGCATTCCCACCAGCAGTGAATGAGGGTCCCCGTTTCTCCACAACCTCTCCAGCATTTGTTGTTATTTGTCTTGGTGATTATAGCCATTCTAACCGGTTTAAGGTGATATCTTAGTGTAGTTTTGATTTGCATTTCCCTGATGAGTAGTGATGTTGAACATCTTTTCATGTGTCTATTGGCCATCTGTATCTCTTCCTTGGAAAAATGTCTGTTCATATCCTCTGCCCATTTATTGATCGGGTTGTTTGTTTTTTTGTTGCTCAGTTGTATGAGATCTTTATATATTACTGAGTTTAATCCCTTGTTGGACAAACGATTTGCAAATATTTTCTCCCAGCTGGTGGGTTGTTTATTCATTTTGATCCTGGTTTCATTTGCCTTGTAGAAGCTCTTTAATCTGATGAGGTCCCACTTGTTTATTTTTTCTTTTGTTTCCCTTGTCTGGGTAGACATGGAATCTGAAAGGATCCCTTTATGTCCAATCTCAATTAGTGTACTGCCTATATTTTCTTCCAGGAGTTTTATAGTTTCAGGTCTCACTTTCAGGTCTTTGATCCATTTTGAATTGATGTTTGTATATGGCGATAGGAGATGGTCTACTTTCATTCTTTTGCATGTTGCTGTCCAATTTTCCCAGCACCATTTATTGAAGAGACTTCCCTCTCTCCATTGTATGTTCTTTGCTCCTTTGTTAAAGATTAGCTGTCCATAGGTGTGTGGTTTTATTTCTGGGCTTTCAATTCTGTTCCATTGATCTGTGTGTCTATTCTTGTACCAGTACCATGCTGTTTTAATTACTGTAGCTTTATAGTATATTTTGAAATCAGGGATTGTGATGCCTCCAGCTTTGCTCTTTTTTTTCAGAATTGCTTTAGCTATTCGGGCTCTTTTGTTGCCCCATACGAATTTCAGTAGTTTTTGTTCTATTACCAAGAATGACATTGGGATTCTGATTGGGATTGCATTGAATCTGTAGATTGCTTTAGGTAGAATGGACATTTTAACTGTATTTATTCTTCCAATCCACGTGCATGGAATATTTTTCCATTTCTTTATGTCCTCCTCGATTTCTTTCAATAGTGTGTTATAGTTTTCATTGTATAGGTCTTTTACTTCCTTGGTTAAATTTATTCCCAGATATTTTATTCTCTTTGTTGCAATTGTAAATGGGATTGTCTTTTTGAGTTCTCTTTCTGTTGTTTCATCGTTAGTGTATAGAAATGCAATTGATTTTTGTAAGTTGATTTTATACCCTGCCACTTTACTGTAGTTGTTGATTGTTTCTAGTAGTTTTCCGATGGAATTTTTTGGGTTTTCTATGTATAAGATCATGTCGTCTGCAAATAGTGAAAGTTTCACTTCTTCATTGCCTATTTGGAGTCCTTTTAGAAAGCAGGGAATTTTATTTGTTTTGTTCACTGCTGTATTCGTAGCACCTAGAACAGAGACAGGTAGGCACTTGGAGAATGTGCCTGATATGACTGAATGTAACTCAGGATACCCATGATTCTTTTTCTGCAAAATTATGATAAGATCTGTGTCATGGGGAGGTTTTGAGAATTAGTTAAATGAAAATGCCTTGAAAAATTGCAAGTGTTTTTAATGTAGAGAAACAAGCACCATGCTTATACTTGGTGTGTGAACCAATTCTAAATTAAGGAGTAATGAAAATTATTTATTTTATTCAATAAATTTCTACCACATACTATACTTCTTTTATTCCTTAGAAAGTGAATTATAAAGGATAAAATTAGCAGGGATTAGAAAAATTAAGCTTTAAGATTCAGTAAGCATTGATCTTTTCCACTACCAGCAAGGACATATTAAAATTTTAACAACTTCTTTTAAGATGGTAATTTGTTATAAGATTGTAATCTATTAAATCTATGTACCCCCTAACCAGTTTCCTAACATTGGGATTTAGTTGCTTGGTTAAGAACCTTTGCAGCAGAATTTATTGGTATTAGAATAACCCAAGAAAGTTTCACTTAGGTTTTGAGGTGAAATAGGCAAAGCAATCAAGTGTTACCTGGCATTAAAAAAAAAATGTGTTACGGGACTTACCTTCTTTTAGAAAAGGGAAAACCTCTGTATTACCTTGGTCAGTATTGCTTGTGAAACTGCCATTTCAAAATGATATACTATATAACTTCATTAAATGTTTCAAATACATGTGTTTGTTTAACACGGCTTTATTAAGTTGTATTTTTACTAAGAAAGACTTGAGATTTTCAGAACAGTACGTTACATATATGTGAGTTGTAAGGTAAAATAATGCACGCACATTACGGTGAATATTGCCAGTACTGTTCAAGGGTTCCTTGTGTAGCCCTTGAGAACTTAGCCTTAAGTTGCAGTTTTCACACAATTCTAGTACCTTTGTATTGGTATTTATTCTGAAAACTTAAATCCAATTAAAATTATTTTTGAGTGTCATATTCACTGTTGGCATCTAGAATTTACTGAATAGAAAAACTATGAGATTATCTATCAGTGTAAACATGCTAAAGTTAACAGTATTGCTCTTTCAATCCCATGTTGCAAAGGGAATGTGATTATATCTTCTAATTTACAAAATCATTTTGAAAGGTGTCTCACTGAATTCTAGTCTACTTTTTATTTACAGTTTATGTAAATGACTTTTTGACTCAGAAAATGTGACCATTAAAATTCTTATCATAAGTCTACCAGCCCTCTTTATTGCTCTTATTACTGCTGCTGCAGTATATATAGAAACAATACAGGTGAGTTTACTAGTAGGGAAATATTTTGCTGATTTTTATATACAGTATTGTAACATGTTTTGGCTTTATTTCTGTTACATATAGACTGTATTTGCTCTTTTTTTATTGAGGTCATATTGGTTTATAACATATAAATTTCAGGTGCACATCATTGTATTTCAGCTTCTATATAGACTGCATCGTGTTCACCACCAAAAGTCTAGTTGCCATCCTATATTGTTCACTTCTACAAAAAAGCAGTATATTGAGGTATAGTTGTAGCTCAGATATTGTAGATGTCTGTTTCCTTTGGTAAATATTCTTTCTTTCCCAGGAAATTCTTATGCAGATACAATAGCCATCAAGTAGGCAGTTTATCATTTAGATTAAAACATACTTCTCTAGTTTCCTTAAGATTAGAAAAATGATCTTAAAATAACTTTTCATTATGAAAATAACCAAGTTGATGAAAAATGCAAACATTATTGAATGTATAAAGTTGAAATAGCCAATTTTTCTCCCTCCCACTCCCTAAAGAAATAATGATTTGACAGATTGATGCATATTTTTCCATTTATATTTAAACAATTTTTAACATAAGCGGGCACATACTATTTGTAATGTTCTAAAATTTCCTGGTTTTTTTTTTTTTTTTCTTTCTATCTCACAATATATTCATGGACACATCTTTCCATTACATTACCTATAGAATTTCAAACTACATAGTATTCCATTTTAGGAATGAATCATAATTTATTAATCCAGTTTTCTAGTGATAGAAGTTTAGATTATTTTCATTATTTGGGCAGATATTTTCAGGATCCTTTCAGAATCTTGTAGTACATTTGTTTGATGTTTATGCTTAGGGTTTTGCCAATGAGAAGAAATCTAAATATTGACTAGACCAATAGTTCCCAGATCTTTCAATATCCTGGGCAAGTAAGATGAATATAAAGTAAAATAAAGGAAGAAGCACAGTACTATTATATTTTAAATTTTGCCAAGAAGACTTAAAGAAAACTGCTATTTACTGTCAATATCGTTTCATATAGGAGGGCTGTTTTAACAACAAAGGAGTAGGGCTGAATTATTGCAAAATAGGAACAATCCTTTACAAAAATGTCAAGTTGGCAAGCCTATAGTTGTGTGTCTGTGTATTTCATGGTTATTATTGTATAAATTTTGCCGTGTATCACTGACACCTTTTGTATCGACTGGAGTTTGGAACCCTCTGATCTAGAACAGGAGTCAGTAAACTTTTTCTATAAAGGGTCAGATAGTAAAGATCTTAGGCTTTGCAGGCCATATTGTCCCTGCTTCAACTCTTTAACTCTGCCATTGTAGTGCGAAAGCAGCCCTAGACAATTGATAAACTACTGTATGTGGGTATCTTCCAAAAAATACTTTATTTACAAAATAAATGGCATTGGACTGGATTTGGCTCAGGGCTTTAATTGACACACCCCTGGTCTAGACAAACCTTCCTCATTCCATATATAAGAGGTCCAGAGACATTAAGTAACTTGCCTAATTGATAAATGGCATGCAAAAGTTATTCACATTTTTAATGGAATAAAATAAATGTTTTAAAATGCCCCTGACTGTATAAGAAGTTGGATTAGTTTATAAAAGAAAACTATATTCTTGGGCCGGCCCTGTGGCGTAGCAGTTAAGTTCGCATGTTCCGCCTTGGCAGCCCAGGGTTTGCACGTTTGGATCCCAGGTGCGGACTGATGCACCGCTTGTCAAGCCATGATGTGGCGGCATCCCATGTAAAGTAGAGGAAGATGGGCACGGATGTTAGCCCAGGACCAATTTTTCTCAGCAAAAAGAGGGGGGTTGGCATTGGCTGTTAGCTCAGGGCTAATCTTCCTCACACACACAAAAAAACCTATTGTTTGATAGAAGGCCTGCTCTCCTGGGGTCCACAGTTGACAGTGTTTTACTAATTGTGTTTAACCCCACTATATTGAGATTATCCTATACTGCCAAGTTTTTTCAGCTGGAATTTATTGTATGTGTTATATGCCAGACTCTGACCCAGTCATGTTGACTCAAAACATTTCATTAAAAGAATCTGATTTTTTTTTAAGGTATGGTTCACTTCTTGTTTCTTATTTCAGTTAGCTTAAAAAATATGGCAAGGTGAGCAGATTATATTGCTTATCTAGCAGCATTTGAATTCAGTTTTAGAGCTTTGTTTTCTGAGTTTTGGAACTAGTGACAAAATAGGATAGTATAGAATCATTTATTTGAGCTCTGCTTTCAGAATAGTTTAT
Organism: Tapirus indicus; assembly: GCA_031878705.1. Classification (NCBI taxonomy): domain Eukaryota; kingdom Metazoa; phylum Chordata; class Mammalia; order Perissodactyla; family Tapiridae; genus Tapirus; species Tapirus indicus. Next base: position 100,227,882 of record CM062924.1, on the reverse strand, counting down.
CCATTACTAAAGGATGGCCAAGGTTTGTCTTTTTACATTGAACCTATTGAAATCCTAGTCATGCCCCCAGTTTAGACCTTTTCGAAATCTGATTCTCCAAACCTGATTGATAGCTGCAGAGTTCTGGTACTGCAAATCATACTGCTCCCAAGAAATTCTACTTGAAGTTTATGATGATGGTTGTGGGGATGGTGATGATGTTGATCAATGTTAATAGAGCCAACATTATTTGACTGTTTACTAAGGTACTGAGGATTTTACCTGTATTAACTACATTCATACACGTTTCTTGCTGCCTTCTTACTGTGACTCAACTATCCATGCTCCCACCAAAGGCCAGTCTGCCACCTGTGTGCTAGATCCCATTGTATACCCATTTAAGGCTGTTATTACTCTAGCAGTTCTTTTCTTTCTTTCCTGCATTATCATTTTGGGGGGGCGGCGAGGACAAGCCCTGAGCTAACAGCTGTTGCCAATCCTCCTCTTTTTGCTGAGGAAGACTGGCCCTGGGCTAACATCCATGCCCATCTTCCTCCACTTTGTATGGGTTGCCGCCACGGCATGGCTGACAAGCAGTGCGTCGGTGGGCGCCCGGGATCCGAACCCGCGAACCCTGGGCCGCCAGTGTGAACTAAACTGCTGTGCCACCACACCAGCCCCCCTGCATTATCATTTTTTTCTCCCTCTACTGGATTAGTCCCATCAGCATACAGGTATACTGTCTCATTCCCATCTTTTAAAAAAAGCTTTTTTGACTTCATATTCTTGTCCAGCTATAGCCCATTTTTCTGCTTCCTTTTATAGTAAAACTTTTAAGAAGAAGAGATATCTATACTCCCCGTGTTTGTTTTCTTTCATGTCTTTCACTGTTGAACCCACCCTAATCAGGATGCCCATCCCCATCCAAATAATTTTTGTCAAGTTCACCAGTGAATTCTGCTTTGGTAAATCTTAGTTGACCTCTCAGCACCATTTGACGTAGTTGAGCACTCTGCCCATTCTTGAACCCTTTTCTTCACTTGAACCACTGCCTTGGTTTTCTTTCTCATCTCTTTTGCTGTTTTATTTTTTATATCTATGAACAAACATAGAATGCCCCAAAATTGAGTTCTTGGGCTTCTTTTTTATTTGTACTCATTTCCTGAGTTATCCAATCTCGTGGTTTAAATGTTGTCCATATTCTACTAATTCCAAAATGGATACCTATTCTCTAACTCCAGACTTGTGTCTCTTCCTGCCTACTTGGTATCTCCGTTTAAGAATCTCAAACTTCACATGTCCAAAATTGAACTCTTAATTTTTCTGCCCTAAACTCCACCCTTCCTCCAGTTTTCCTCATCTCAGTAAGTAAATAAATAGCACGGTAAATAACACCTTCATTCTTCCACTTGCTTAGACAAAAAACCTTGTTTTTCTTAACACTTTTTTCTCTCACACCCACATCCAATCCATCAGCAAATCTGTAGATTCTACCTTCAAGATATCCAGTATCTGACCCCTTCTCACCACCTCTATTCTAAGCACTCTGGTTTAATAGTAATTATAATAATAGTCAAAGTTTTGAAAATTAAAAAGGATTCATTGAGAGTACAAGGGGTGGGTGGAAGAAGATAATTTCAGGCACAATGGCAGTATAGTCAAAGGTGTGAACAATGTCCAAGAGATTGGTATACTCAAGGGATAGGATTAAGAATAGGTTATAGCTAGAGCAAAGGTGTGGAGTTGGAGAGTGGTAGAAAATGTAGTCAGAAACCTGGAACCTGGATTCTTAGTGTCTGGACTTTATCTTTAGGCTGCTTGTTCTCAGCCTTTTTTCTACCCCAAGAGTAGGACATTTGCCAAGCTTTAATGTGGCTCCCTATGGCAATCATTCTCTGTAAGTAGAGAGAAGAATTAGGCTACCCCCAGCCTCCAAGATGATCAGATATATGCTCCTGCTCCTGGCCAAACCCACACATAAAACACTCACACAAAACCTTGTTTGAGAATCACTGTTGCAGGTAATGGGCCCCCAGAATAGATTTTTTTAAAGCAGTGCTATAGTGTGATTGCATTCGTGCACCGCATAACACTGTTTCGGTCAACAGTGGACCACGGATATGCTGCTGGTCCCATAAGATTAGTACCATATAGCCTAAGTGTGTAGTAGGCTATACCATCTGGGTTTGTGTAAGTGCACTCTATGACGGTCACACAGCGATTAAATCACCTAACGCATTTCTCAGAACGTGTTCCTCTTGTTAAGAGACGCATGACTGTAGTGTTTTGGAAAGGTAACTGGTGGCAGTCTGCAAAAGTTGGTTGTTCAGTTGTTTTTATATTGGATGCTCAAGAAAAGATAGATATTTATGAGTGTTTGGGAGTCATTCCTTGACCACTTCAGTAGCTGGAGGGGAGCTAGTTGAAAGAGTTGAATAAGAAGAATGCTTGGTTTTGTTTGCTACTTTTTTTAACTGATTGTCCAGAGACACAGTACCATTAGTAATCTTATAGTGGTTGAGAAAATAACTGAATGCTTCTTTTCATTCTTTTCTAATTCTTTAGGAACGCCTTTTTATCCAAGTCAGCCAGTGTATCAGTCAGCACCTATTATAGTGCCTACGCAGCAGCAGCCCCCTCCAGCCAAGAGAGAGAAAAAAACAGTAAGAGATCTTTATTAATTTTTCTTATTTTACATTGAATGTCCATTCGCTTGTCAAGTAAGTTTACCCACAGCTGTAATCATTATTCATCTCAGTTCACAAATGACTGCCATTTTTTGTTTCTCCCTTATATCCTCACCACTAGACCTGGAGGATTTGTACTGGCATATAACTAGAAGCTGCAAGTGCCATTTGCTTAATATCACTTTTCAATCAGCACTGAGCTAGGTATACTAAATGACAGCATGCCCTCCAGCTTTAGGACTGGGAGGGTTTAGTCTGCTAAGATCTCACTAAGTAGGAGGGATTGGAGCTCAGTTCGTAACATCCTGCTTGTCCTTTAACTCTCATCCTACTCAGCTCCACATCTAAATATGCACTGACAGGGAAAAAATAGCACAAGAGAAAATGAGCAAAGTATTAAGGACAACAAGAAAAATTCTTCCTGTGGAATAGATTTAAGAAACAGAAAACAGAATTTAGAAAATGTATTCTAATTGTTTTTAGTAAGTTTACAGGGGTTTTGCATAAGAGAAGTAGAGTGCAGTAATACAAAATTCACATTGCAGAACATTTGTAGAAGAGTGGTTTGCAATCTTTTATCCATCAGAACACACAAAATGGGTGATGTTTGTAAGAGTCTCCTCTTTTCAGACAGATTAGATAGGTGGAAGTGACATCATAGCAAGACTCTTGAAAGTGCTCTTATTGAATAAAAATTAATAAGGTTCAAAACTTTGGTTCTTTACTATCAGAAATAAATTACTTGTGCACACATCATAATAAACAGGACGTGCCAGTATATCATGACACTACCGTTGAGAAACTGTGCTTTGGAAATGTTGAAACAGCATGGTAGATGTTGGACTTGAAGAACACTCTCAGAGTGCAGAAAAATTAATAAAGAAAATAATGAAAATGGAAGACAGTAGTAATAGATGTTACTGAAAAAGAAAGTAGAACAAATGAATTAGAAGCAATACTTTAAACTAATAGAAACAGTTTCCATACCTGAACAAATAGCTGATAGTAGAACTCTTACTGAAGAACTACACTTTGTCCCTTGGTATCCAGGACCCCCTGCAGATGCCAAAATCCGCGAATGCTCAAGTCCTTTGTACTATAAAATAGCACAGCTTTGCATAAAACCTACGTGCATGTACTTTAAATCATCTCTAGATTACTCACAATATCTAATACAATGTAAATGCTACATAAATAGTTGTTATACTGTAATATTTAGGGAATAATGGCAAGAAAAAGAAGTGTGAACATTTTCAGTACGGATGCAACCATTGTAGGCCTTTCAATCCGTGGTTGGTTGAATTCATGTTTGCAGAACCTGTGGATGTGGAAGGCTGACTGTACTCCCAAAAAATCTTCCAGATCCAGATGGTTTTATTAGTGAATTCTTTGAAATTTTCAAGAAGCCAGTGGTACCTTGATTAAGCTCTGGAGGTAACAACAAGCAGAGGGGCCTTTATGTCTTAGCACTGTCCCAAGATGGAAGTCCTAGACTCGGGTACTTCATCTCCATTATAGCGCCATCTCCACTGACGTCTATGAGCATAGGTACCCTTTAAAAAAATTAAAAGAAGAAAACTGTACACATTGTTCTGCCATCTTGCATCTTTTCACTTACCAATACATGTTTTTTTTTTTTTTTAAAGCTTCAGTGCATGGTTCTGTATTCTCGTTGTTAGTTTAGTTCTCTGTGTGAGCTGCTGCCACAGTATGACAACTGACAGATGAGTGGTGTGGTTCCACAACCAGGAAACGGACCTGGGCCATGATGCTGAGAGCACTGAATCTTAACCACTAGACCACCAGGGCTGGCTCTTACCAATACATCTTCGTGATCATTCCATATCAGTACATGTAGATATATCTCATTCTTTCTACTGGCTGTTTGGCATTTAACTGTAAGGATCTAGCATAATTTTTAAATTACTGTGTTCTTGATTGGCCTTTAGGATGTTTCTGTGTCTTTGCTGGAAAAAACAATATTGCAGTGAGCATTCTTACATACATATATAAGGTTATCTGCAACATAAATTCCTATTCCTAAGTCCTAGGATATGTACATTTTTCATTTTGTTAGAAAATTATTTAAGGCCTTAAAACTTTATTCTGTAGAGTAACTTCCGTATTTTAAAAGTATTTTATGAATCTTGTCTTATGTTTGGCATTGTAAATAAAATCTGTCAATTTGGCCGTGCTTACAAGGCAAGAGTTAACACTTTGCCTTTTTGACCTAGAAATTTAGCCAACTACGTCTTATTTTAGCTTGTTATTCTAATTAGTCCATGTCAGAGCTAATGGCCTAAATTTCTTTGAATGACCCCATATGATTCTGTGATTGAAATAAAATCTAATGTGGTAATCAACTTTGATATTTGACAGGTTTTCCAGTTTGCACCTTTAATTCATATGCTTATAAATCTACTACCTAGACACCCATCTGTAAATATGCCATCTTATTGTAACTTTATAGATAAGAATTCGGGATCCAAACCAGGGAGGGAAAGACATAACAGAGGAGATTATGTCTGGAGGTGGCAGCAGAAACCCTACTCCACCAATAGGGAGACCCACATCCACACCCACCCCTCCTCAGGTAAGACAGAGTGAGTCATGGCGGATGATGGTGTGTGTTTGTTCACTAATCTCTGCTGACCTCTTCTTTTTTCTATAGCCACTTTCTGTGCTTTCCATTTCCATCAGTTGTCTCATAGCCTCGAATATCTAAATGATATTTAATAGACATGTTGTTTCTCTTTACAAATTATTATAACTTTCAAATTTTTATTGGTAATATTTCTATGTCTTGTCTTCACATTCAGAGCATAGCTGCTACCCCTCTTCCTAATGAACTATTGCATGATACCAAAAGGAGCTGCATTCCTGTGGAAACCTATCATTAAATGAGTATTTTATGTTTTCAGTATGGAGCCTTAGGAATTACATGCTGCACACTGTGTTAATGCAAACATTAAGGTTGAGAATTTAAACATTTTTACTGAACAGTATTGTTTGAGATGATTGCCTGTGTTATTCAGAGCATATTTAGATATATTATAGGTATACCTTTCACCTTTTAGGACTGCATAAATGAGCTGCTTGAGTGAAGGGTGTCTTCTTTAATTATTTACAAGGGTTATTAGTAACTTCTCTCAGTTAAGCACCTTTTTGTTCCTGTGGCGGAATGGGATTATCATGGTCTTGTTAGAGTTTACGTTCTTTCTTTTAGAAGTCCAGACATTCCAGGAGGAGCTGGAGTTTAGTAAATTACAGTAAAGAATGGAATCCCTCAACTTTGGCAGGATTTTGATTTCATCACTGGGTCACTTTAAATTTTGGTAAACCAGTCAGAGGAGATGAGTGATTTTTCAAAGCTTCAAAATATCTGAAGTGAGAGCCCAGCATATAAAATAGATAAAACCAAAGTTATTAAGAAGTAGGAGGCTGCTAGCTTCCCCTTCTTGTGACTGGATGGGGAGCTATTCCTCAGAGACTCATTTATAAGTGGTGATATGGATGATCAAATATAAGGCATTTCAGAATGATAGACGATTGACTTGATTTTAGTAGTATAGGTTCTTAAAAATTGAGATCACAAATAGATGGCTGAGTTTAGAGCCCCTTAAATCTGTAAATGTTGAGTAAGCCATATAGTTGACAACCTTCTGTTGATTTGTGTTTAAATTTTCAACTTGAATATGTCTTAGTATATCTTTTTGCTTTTTAATTCTTTGTGGGGTTGGTTTGTTTTTCTTTAATCTTACCAAGCTTAATCTTACCCTCTTCTGGTTATTCCTCTGTCATTAACCACAGAAATCCTTTTGCTCTTTATCTTTCCCCAGGGATCACAGGACTGAATACAAGTATACATGTTTGTGTAATCATAAAGCACATTAAATAAACACTTTTAGTTGATAAAGGCCATCAGTCATTAATTATAATGTTGATAGTTCTTCTTGAGGTGTAATATCGTCATGAAGCATCGGTTTGTTTTATTAGGTAGTTTGCATTTAAATCCACAGTTATCTGTTGTTTTTTCCAAATGCATGAAAGTCATGGAATGAACAAATAGCTTTTTAACAGAGACATATGTACTAGAAATATTTCATTTTCCTCTTAAGAAAAACAACAGCACAAGCACAATGATGGCAGTTGACACTTGGCTTCATTTTCCAGAAATTCAGTGTTGCACGTAGAGTAGGAGAGGATATCCCTGATTAAGGGAGGCAGTCATTACTGCCTGATTGTTATACCATGTAAAAATCTTGACCCAGTGTTTCAAAAGAATCTAGAAATCTCTATTTATTTTTTATTTTATTTTATTTTTTTTGTTGTTTTGTTTTTGTGAGGAAGACCAGCCCTGAGCTAACATCCGTCCAATCCTCCTCTTTTTGCTGAGGAAGACTGGCCCTGGGCTAACATCATGCCCATCTTCCTCTACTTTATATGGGATGCTGCCACGGCATGGCTGGCAGGCAGTGCGTCGGCGGGCACCCGGGATCCGAACCCGCGAACCCTGTGCTGCCAAGCGCGGACTAAACCGCTGTGCCACCAGGCGGCCCCTAGAAATCTCTATTTATGTAAAAAACCTGCAAGTTTTCAATGTTGGCAACTAATTCTACTAACAAATAGCACTATGCCAGCCAAAGAAAACTCATTAGGTTTAGCCTAAAGGCTGCTAGTTTGCAACTTTGGCTTAGTTCTAGATAGATCCTGAACCACATCCTGGTTAATAAGATTACAGAGGAGACAACCCTCTGCATCAGAATTTATGACTGAATAGTAAATACTATATTGCTTTTGGCCTTACAGAGTGCCTGCTTTGAGCCACAGTTGCATGTGCTGTGAATAGCAAAACGTTTCCCTATCATTGAGGTTGTCCCTGTCTCTTTAAGGGAGACAGAGGACACTTACTAATATATAATTGATACTCCTATGAAGTATATACAGAGAATTATGAAAGCACAGAGGTTGCAGTGCAGACCCAAATGTGTTGGATCACAGAAACCTATTAGTGATGGTACAGGTGAGATAGTATAGGGGAGATGTTTAAAGCTTTGGCTTAGAGTCAGACATACTTGTTTTCAAGTCCTAGTTCCACTACTTAATTTTGTAACTTTAGCCTGATTACTTAATCTTCTAGAGACTTAGGTTTTATTTTCCTCATTTTTTTAAAATGTGGAAGCTATCATATAGAGTTACAAGGACTAAATGAGAAAAATACGTAAAATTGCTTAAGTTCAGGGCATGATGAGCATTCAATAAATGTTACCTGTTATTAGTATTACAATTATTGTTATTTCAGGAGGCACAAGAGAATGACTAGAAGAGTCTGGGAAGGCCTCACAACAGAGGTGCCATTTGATCTGAGTTCCCAGATTGGTGTTCACAAAATGGACAGAGAGAGAAGGGTATTCCAGGCAGAGCAGCAGCATGTGTAAAAAGGCACATAGAGATGGGAAATTGGATGAAGGGGAAACTATTGTCATTTCACGTGATAAATTAGGAAGTCAGTTGAAGGAGAGGAAGCCAGTTAGAGAAATATTCAGCAATTGGTTACTAAGTAAGGAAAGATTATGAAAAGAGTGACCATATAATTTATCATCTAAATTGGGGCAGTTTTAGAAATGAATGGGGATGCTATTAATCATTTTGCTGGGACAACAAGCATGAACCAATGTGGTACAGGTAAATGGGAATGCATGGTTCCCCTAGAAGTAAGAGAGAGTGAAGAGTCACAGGTGATTCTTCAAGCTTAGATACCTGGATTTATAGTAAAACATAACATGGAGTATACATGTAGATGTTAGAAGGGAGGCATAATGAATTTGATTTTGGCAAGAAATCAAGCTAAGAAGAGTTCATTGAGAGAAACTGCACTGGGTGAGGAGAATGTGAGGAGGATGAGAAGAGAAAGAGGTTTTGTAGTTTGAATTTGAAATTGTCCTGCTTCCTAAGTTTTAAAATTATCTGTGGAATAACTCCTGGAGATTTTATATCTCAAATATAAAGAAAATATATCTGTGTGCATATGTTTGTCCGTTCAGATGATCACAGTATGCAGAGGTGCGTGGATGGACATCATAGAGGACTTGAACACTTGCTGCTGGTCTTTACTCTGTCACCTAGATTTATGACATTGGGTCAGAATATTAAGCCCTTTAAATCCCTATTTTTTTCGTCTGTAAAATGAAGGATTATACAAAGTAATCTCAAAGTTCCCTTTTAGTTCTTAAATATTAAAGTGGGAAGGCAAGGAAGATTTTTGTTACTTTCCCTCAGCATCAAAATCTCTCAGGTATATCTCTGTTGTTGATAGCAATAAGGCACGAGGAACATTTCTGTGTTAAGAAATGTGCTAGCTGCCTGAAAATCGTTATGAGACCCTGTAGGGTAAAAATAAATACGTGCTGCTGTGTAGGCAAAGCTTCAGAATTGTCTGCTTCCAAAGGGATTGGGTGGTCTATCACTTAATTTTTTTAAATGAGCTATATACCTTTCTTCGTCTCCCTACTTCCTTTTATTCTTTTCCTTTTTGTGTTTTAAGAATTACTCTTATAGTGAAGCACAGTTATAACTTTGGAGAGAGTCCTATGCCACAGGATGTAGGGGCAGAGAAAAAGTTAGAAACTATTGATTGCTGGCACATCTTAGGAAAGACATAGCCTCTCTTGTCATTTGGGAAAATTACCAAAGTCAGCCAGTTCTTCAGTCTTTTTTCTTTTTGTGAGGAAGACCAGCCCTGAGCTAACATTCGTTGCCAATCCTCCTCTTTTTGCTGAGGAAGACTGGCCCTGGGCTAACATCCGTGCCCATCTTCCTCTACTTTATATGTGACGCCGCCACAGCATGGCTGACAAGCAGTGCATCGGCGGGCGCCCGGGATCCGAACCCGTGAACCCCGGGCTGCCAAGCGCGAACTAAACCGCTGCGCCACCGGGCCGGCCCCGAGTTCTTCAGTCTTTTGAAGAGCTTCTTATAAACTTGATACCTGGAAACCTACAATTCTGACTATTTGTTATTTAGTTCACTTTATAGTTTTAGCAATAATAGTTAGGTTCTGAAGCTTAGATAATAATATTCATATTGTAAGTAATGTGTACAGTAAGTAGGTAAGTTCCTGTATAATATTTGAAGGGGATACCTATATCATATAAACATATCTTAACTTTTAAAATGTCATTTTGTCACCTCAGTCATAGGCACTGATGAATTAATATCATTGTCTGCTTCGAAGCATATAGGTTTTGTTTTAGTGATGTCTGTAATAAAGAGAGTAGTTGTTGAATTGTCACATTATTCTCTAATAAAATAATTTCTCATTAGTAGCTTCCTTTGACTTAGAAATGCTACTTTTCAATAATGCAGAAAGCCTTGTAGACTTTAAATGGTTATCTAAGCTGGGGTGGATTCGCTCAGAGGTTTTAAATGAGATGTCGTGATGAACGGAGACCCTTGCTGGCAAGGGTTAAGCTGTTCCACTGTTTAAAAGGAATTTGTACATGGACGATCAGAGGGTCCTACTTAAGAGTTGTAGAATGGGATTTTTTACTTTATCAGGTCTGTCTCCTACAGGGTTTTGTGAAAGTGTCCTGAATTTGTAGTAAAACCTAGATTCTCCAGCTTTAGTGCCTGTAGGAATTTCCTAAAGCAAGAAAACAAAATTTGACTTGAGGGCACTTTGAGATACCATATCTTCTCCTGAAAGCCAGTAGAGCAAGTATGTTTTAAGTTGTATTGACATCCCAGTAAAGATCCATTTATGAGACACATTAATAACATTAAATTTTATTTTAAATGATGCTTTGTTTTTACTTGAGCTATGTTTTTTTTGTAATTCTTCATCAAATTTTGAGAGAGCCTTTGCTGTTATAGGGGTATGATTTTACCTTAGATACTCTAAATCTGAATCCCTAATTATAAAGAAAGTGTGACTTGAGGTTTTGCGTGTGTAGCAAAATTCCTATCCCTTACCACCTACTCCAGTCAGACACAGAACAATGCTACTGCAGTCTGTAATCATCTAGCAACTATGATGTTTATAGTTGTAGGGGACCACAGGAAGTGTTGTAAGAGATCACAAGAAGCTATCAGGTTCAGTCTTTTATCTGTTATTAAAAATGTATTTTCAAAATTAAAATGACTTTAGTTTTGTATGTGTAAAAATTATAAATCTTCGTTGGAAAAGAGTAGTATAGGAAGAAATTGTAACCCTAAATTTTACTACTGAGAGTTACCTGTTAACTTTTTGATGAATATCCTTCCAGATATTGTTTAGTGCATATATGCGTGTGTGTGTGTGTGTGTGTGTGTGTGTGTGTGTATATATATATCCATACCTATAATTTAATATATTTGGGTTTATTCATGTCATTTTATAACTACCATTTTTTTGGTGATCACGCAGAAATGTTCATTTTGACAATTATAATTTTTAATGGCTACCTGGTATTTCTTTGTTTGGATGTACCCTAGTTTATTTAATTGATGGGTATTCCTACTGTTTTCTGTTTGTCACTAATATTAACAATGCTGTGATGAACTTTGTGTACTTATTTTTGCATTATGGTATTGTTACCTACCCTCCAGAAATGTACCAGTTAATCTCCCACCAGCAGTATAAGAGAACACCCCTTTCCTTATGTTACTGTTTTATTTTATAGATTAAAAAATAATCTCATTTAATTTTTATTTATTGATTTGTGGAGTTAAGAATTTTGATGTGCACTGGTTATTTCTGTGTGTATGAATTACCTATTCATATCTTCCATACACATTTCTTTTGGGGTGATAATTTTTCTCTGATTTAGAAGCGCTCTTTACATTTTAAAGAAATCCCTTTGGCATATGTAATTTGTTTTTCTAGTTTTCTATCGTCTAACAAGTTTTCTGTCTTATCTAACAAGTTTTAAAATTGTTATATTCACAAGTTTTTGTCTTTTCCTAAATAATTTATGATTTAAGGCTTGTACTTTGAAAGATTTTCCCACCCAAGATAATAAAACTACTCATATATTTTCTTCTAGTTTGATTATTTTACCTTTATTTTTAATTGATGTGGAATTTCTTTTCATGTATATAATAAGGTTTGACTCCAGCTTCTTTTTTTTTTTTAACCAAATGACTTGTCTCTTGTTTCAGTATTATTTATTGAATAGTTCATCATTGCCTCCTTGTTTTGAGAAGTTGTTTTAATTATTTATTGAATTATTGTCTATACCTGGGTCTGTTTCTGGATTTTTATGTGCCATTGATCTGTTTTAATACCATTACTATACTGTCTTAAACATTATAGCTTTATAAAAATTTTAATATTTTAGATAGTATTCCATCCACATTATTATTGTTTTTTAGAGTTTTTCTTGTTGTTTCATCCCCCCGCCTCCCTGCCCCCCCCCCCCCCCCCGCCATTGCAACCTTAAAATCATTTTAAGGCCTATCTAGTTCAGCCTGACATTTTTTATCTTGAGTGTCTGGCTTTACCTCATCATTCCTGACACCTTGGCAACATTTCCTTGCCTTCAAAAAAGAGGTTCTCTCTTTTTCACATGTATATTTTATCAGGTTAGTGTTTAAAGAAAAGAAAGTTTTCATCTATCTGATTGCCTTATGCCTGGGCGTACATTCTCTAGTTTGTTACATTGTTCTGTTATTATTTTACACCAGTTTGCATCACATGTTAAGGTCACTTTTTGGTTTATAAAGTCATTTGAGTTTGTGAACTCCGTGTTACTAAGTGTGTCTTCAGGTGTTTGGTGTGTTTCCTTTTTCTTTTATTCAGTGAGTTATACCACAGTCTACCCCAGTTGCCCAGATGATAAGCCTAGAAGTCATCTTTAAAGCCTCTTTATCTCACATCCCACAACCGTTAAATCACTAAGTCCTGTCTGGCCCATCTTGACCACCTTCACTGCTACTGTTTTTCACTAAGCCACTTTGACCTCTTACCTAGACAACAGCAAATTTCTTACTCATCTCCTTGCTTGTCTTGCCTCTCCTCTGTCTATTTTGTTTTTCTTCAAGGTATAATTGACGTATAATGTTGTATTAGTTTCAGGTATAAATGATTTGTTACTTGTATACATTGCAAAATGATCACCACAGTAAGTCTAGTTAGCATCCATCACCATACATAGTTACCAAAAAAAAATTGTTTTTCTTGTTATGAGAACTTTTAACATCTCCTCTCTTAGCAACTTTTAAATATGCAATACAGTATTATTAACTATAGTCACCATGCTGTACGTTACATCTCATGATTTATTTATTTTATAACTGGAAGTTTCTACGTTTTGACCCCCTTCACCCATTTCATGCACATGCGCACGCATGCCTGCCTGCCTGGCAACCACCAGTCTGTTCTCTGTATCTACGTGCTTTGGTTTTTTGGTTGGTTGGTTGGTTGATTTTGATTCCACGTATAAGTGAGGTCATGCAGTAATTTGTCTTTCTCTGTCTGACTTATTTCACTTAGCATAATGCCCTCAAGGTCCATCCATGTTGTCGCAAATGGCAAGATTGCATTCTTTTTTAAGGCTGAATATATATGTGGTTTATTCTTTAATATGTTTCCCTTGATAGAATATAAGCTTCATGCAGGATTTTTGTCTGTTTTAGTCACCAGTGAGTTCTCAATGTTTTGTACATGGTAGACACCAGGGGGAAACACACGCATACACACCCCTTTCTAATGAATGAATGTGGGAGGATTCTCTCTCACTTACAAAAGAAACATGTTTTGTTACTTTTTTCCTGGCATCATTTATTCTTATTTTATTTGTTAATCTTCATAATGTTTCTGAATGGGGGCTATACTTGTTTATTCCTGGGATTTATATATGTTAAACACATGAGGTATTTATTACAAAGATTGTTTTAAACTCATTGAATGGGACTTTGAAAAATCAATTATATCTAAAATAATGAAATGTAAAGCATTCAGATAGCCTCTAATGATAACAATAAATTACATCAGAGTCTTGCTTATGTTTATATAACTATTTGGAGTCTCTTGTTTTCTATTCATTAAGTATAAAGGGCCAGGTAGTAAATATTTTCAGCTTTGCCACCATAGTCCCTTTTACTTCAGCTCAACTCTGCCATTGTAGCATGAAAGTGGTCATAGACAATATGTACACAATGGCTGTGGCTGTCCAATGAAACTTTATTTATGGACACTACAATTTTAGTTTCATATAATTTTAATGAGTCAAGAAATATTGTTCTTTCGATTTTTTTTCCCCCCAATGTTTTAAAAATGTAAAGTTCTTATCTTATGGGCGGTACAAAAAACGGGTCTGTAGCTCTTGGGCCATACTTTGCTGATGCCCTGTCTATAATTACCTCTGTACTTAAGCATCCTGTCATATACAAGATTAAAATAGAAGTGAAGGAAGGTGGCCCCTTTCTGGGTAGAAGCAATTTGGGCTATGTAAAGAGAAATAAATTTTAAATTGTACAGACAAGTATTTAAGGACAATTCCAGATTTGTTGACGTTTTTACCTTTTGGTAAGCACTCTGTTCAAAAAAATGAATCACGAGGCTAGCCCTGTGGCCTAGTGGTTAAGTTCAGCACATTCCTCTTCAGTGGCCTGGGTTCACGGGTTTGGATCCCGGGCACAGGCTTACACCACTTGTCAGCCATGCTATGGCAGCAACCCACATACAAAAAAAAAAAAAATAGAGGAAGATTGCCATAGATGTTAGCTCAGAGCCCATCTTCCTCAAGCGAAAAGAAAAAAAAAAGAATTCCTCTGGTATTTGGGCCCAAACCTACCATTATTCCTTGAGGCCAGTATTTCAAATTTAATATATAAATCTTCAACAGAGAGTAGATTTTATAAACGAATTTTATAAAGTAGAATTTATAAAGGAAATTCATTTCTTGGATACTATCAGGTATCTAATATCTTGCCATACTTTGAACTCCCTCATCATTGTAGTTGAAAAGTGAGAAATGTTTTCTTTTCTTCTGCCAATCAGAGCATTGATTTTGAAAAATTTAGGGGGGAGGCAGTTTAGCATTGACATAAATTATGAACTGTTACAACAACGTGAAGTTGTCAAACCAACCCTACCCTTTTAACTCTGACTTCCTGAGCATCTTTACTGAATTATTTTATATTTTGATACTAATTGCCCTTCCAGAATGATTTTTATCAATCTTCATTCCCACCCATAGTGAAAGTGACTGAAGTACAGTGATTTTGAAATCCCTTAAATACATCCTCAGCAGTATAGATCATGTGCCTAAGTTCTCTAGCTACCCAAAGGCTTCATTTCCTTATAGGGATAAAAATGCATGCAGCACTGGATGTGATGTTTGAGTCACAATATTCAGTATGTTTCCTGATTTTTCTGACTTATCCATTAGATAAAATAAGATATGATTATTAGTGCTTTGGAAAGATATGGAATTCCTTTGTAACGGGCTATTTCTAGTTATGTCATTAGGAGAGAAGAGATTAGAGGTTAAGCTAAAATTTGAGGTTATCATACATTAAAATTAATCTAAAACAAGATTAAAGTATTGAATTGTATGTTAATATGTTGTCATTTTCTTGGTACTATCAGAGGCATAGAGAATGTTAAAGCTGAAAGGGACTGTAGGATCTTTAGTTTCTTTTCATTTTACAGCTGAGGAAACTGAGAAGTACTTTCCTAGCATTTTGTGGCTATATAACTATCTATGTACTGGATACTTGGATTTGGAACTATGATTTAACCAACATGTTATGTCACTCCTTTCTTATAAATCTTTATACATAAAATCTTCCTAGGGCTTTGTTAATTTAAATATGTCTGTGCAGTTGTCTCTTTAATATGATTGAAGATATTTTAATTTTAGATTGAAAAATACTCTTTGATCTATGCAGATTTATAGGTATCAGTAGCCTTTTACTGTCTTAAACATCTCACCTTATCTGTGGATGTCATTTTGGTGACCTACTTTTAGCAATTACCCTTTTTTTTTTGGTTATTAATTTCCCAGGCAATTGGAATAGTTAATATTTTCTTCCTTTCAGGTAAATGACATAATTTACAGATCTTTCTTTCCTGGGATATGTGGATAACTGTTCAATAAATGTTAAGTAACATAGAATCTTTCCTTTGTTCTAGAGCTATTTTCAGCTGTAGAGTTGAACTGAGTC
This sequence comes from Tapirus indicus, assembly GCA_031878705.1. Classification (NCBI taxonomy): domain Eukaryota; kingdom Metazoa; phylum Chordata; class Mammalia; order Perissodactyla; family Tapiridae; genus Tapirus; species Tapirus indicus. Next base: position 100,212,067 of record CM062924.1, on the reverse strand, counting down.
TGTATTTTCATAGCTGTGGAGCCTTCGTAATTTTTAAATTTTAATGATATAATTTTTTTTCCACTGAAACTAAAGATTCAGAGTAGAGTAATCATGGCACTACTATTCATTTATTTGGCCATGAATCAAAGCGAAAACAGTAATTCTTCATTATTTTATATGTGGAAATATAATTTTAGTAGTCTTCATTTAGAAGTATTTGTGGAATATGAGCACTTGCATGGTCTAATGAATAGGTGAAATCATAGTATTTTCCCCATTCCTATATGTTATTCTCTACAATCCATATATAGTTAAGTATAAATTGCATGTTATATGTTCTGAAAAGCATTGTTAATTAAATGGCATGATAAATGATATGTATCTAAACTGATATACTTCATTTTATATTCCCATTTTATATGAGACTTATTGACTTAAAAATATTTTTTATTAACTCCCACTTTTAAGTGGCCCTATCCACCCAAAATCATCTGTACCTAATTTCTCCGTCCCCTCCAAAAAAGAAAAGAAAAAATTGTGTGGGGAGCTCTGCTCTGATGGGACTGATAGAATTCAGTGTAGGAGATTATAGCTATCAATAAATTGACCTTAGATCTCCGAAGAGAGACACTGCTTTTTCTGGTGGCTTTTGTGTAACCCTCAAATCCAGAACAAACACCTGCCTGGACTGTGATGTAGAATGAGTGTTCTTGTCCTTTTTTGTGTAATTCTTGTTCCCTCTAAGTTGAACAATGGCTGCAATTTTTTTCAGCCTACTCTGCTAGGATTTTGATGGGCATTTTTGTTTCCAATATACTGACTGAGTGACAATGAGAGTTTCCTTTTAGCTCTGAAAAGCCAGATATTTTACTTAGATTTCTGACTCTGAAAAGATACCATCCTTGAGTCAGAATCTAAAAACATTTTAAGGTGAAAGTGCCTTTACTTTCCAAGTTGAGTTTCACCCGTGTGATTATATGGACAAATTCAAGAATCACCCTTCAGTATTGTTTTCTTAAATCAGTAACTGGTTTTAAAACCTATCATGTTTTGTTGTCTTGCTTTTGGCAGATGAACTACTTTGCTCTAGGTAGTTTATAAGTGAGGTTGACCAAATCCCTTTGGTCTCTGGGAGGATGTTAAATTCCCTCTCAGATGTGACATCTATTTTTAGGTGGAAAGTCTGTTTGTCCTTAGAAGGAACACTGGAGAATGCATTGTACTAATGATTGTTGTGCTGTCTTCTCTTGCTGTGGTTAATAGTAATCATCTTTTTTCCTTCCCCTTCCCTGCTGCCTTTTTCCTTTTCTTCCCTGTCTTCCCATGTACTTTTTGAATTTATTAAACTGGCCTATATATTTTTTCCTTGCTTTCCTTTTTTTTTTTAATTTTGTGATCTCCTGCCCCACTCTGTCTTCCCCACTTGCTTGGGTTCCATGTTGCTAGTTTTTATGTTCGCACGCTCATTATCACCCTTTTTTGTACTTCAAATCCCAGCAGCTGCCCAGCCAGGTCCCCGAGCACAGCCCTGTGGTTTATGGGACTGTGGAGAGCTCTCATCTTGCTGCCAGCACCCCTGTCACTGCAGCTAGCGACCAGAAGCAAGGTTTGTGTATAACTGTTTTCCTTCCTCTTATCTTTAGTCTCTTTTTAAAATTAATTACATTGTCCTTAGCATTTAAGAGTAAGAATAAAGTATCTGAGGATTATTTAGATACCCACTTTTAAACAAAACGTTGAGATGGAAAATCAGTGTTCTACCTCTAGGAAAGTAAAGAGGGGTGATTAGTAAAAGGTTTTTGTACATTTTATTAATGACTCATTGTCAATATATTTTTATAGGTAAAAGCTTAGCTGCTTTCAACTTTTTTTATAACAAGCTTGGGGGGAATAAACCAAAGTATATATTGCTTTACAAGAACAACACAGTTTTACTTATATATTCAACATACTCATGTGTAGCTTGCTATTTTTAAAAAGAAAAAATTTTCCTTCTTCTAAGTTTGGCTTTTATTGCCTCAGTTGGAGATAGTACTGAGTTCAAATCCTGGCTCCATCATGCACTAGCTATTTGGTCTTAATAAGTCATTATGCTGTGTATCTTAATTTCTTCACTTACAGAATGAACTAAAGAAAACCAACCTCACAGGGTTGTTGTGGGGACATGCCTAGCATATAAAAAGTGCTTAGTAAAGTATAACCATTATTATTGATGCAGAATCATGCTAAGGTCTCTACTCCTGTTGACCTTGAACATGAAGTGCCAAATGTTTGTTGAAATAAATCCACACATTGCCTTTTGGATTATATATAGAAAACTTTAAGGGAAATCTCATGTCAGAAAGTGGGATATCACAGTCTCTCTTTCTTTTCTGCCTAGTTGGATTTAGGCAGCTAAAGTTGGCAGAAAATTCTCACTAGGCGCAGGAGGAAGCAAGTGACTTGGAACATGCTTTTATAATGTTTCTGACTTCATTCTAAGAATAAATGGAAGTCATAATGTGTTTTCTATTTTCTTGAATTATTCATTCCTTTAAACCCCTCAATGTCCTATAGCTGGTTGTTATTAAATATGCTTTAAAAAATTATTCTTTAAAAAGCATTTGGGAATTGGCACATAAAGTAGAGATATTTAATATTATTAGTTTTTTACTAGACTGCAAGTTAATAACACTTATAAACTTCTAATGTATGATTTCAATGTTTTTTACAGAATAAAAAGATAATATGGTGTTTTTTCCCTTGAGTATTGAGGAGCTTAGTAAACTTGAACAGAGACAAGTCCTATATTATATTTGTTTTATAAAAATAGTTTTAGGCCAAAAGATAGGTAACAAACCCTAACCTGGCATGCTTCTGAAAGTTGCAGTATCAAACACTTCTTTCAGCATTGTTTGCAGTTAGAGAATCATGCATGCTTAAAGCTCAATTTTTTAGTACTAAAGCCATTCACCTTGTAGGAGTGCATTTGTAGGCATTGTGGAAGACCACTTCCTACCTTCAACAATAAAGTGGTTTTGAGTCAAAGTTTAGAATATTTTCAGTCTGAGTGGAAAATAATTTTCAGGGTATTGCCTTCAAAACTTCAGTTCACTGCTTTTGCATAGCTGTAATCCTTTTGCTAATTAGAATTATGCTAAGCATATTGAATACTTCCCATGGAAAGAGGCCTTAAAATATATCCTCCGTGCAGACTTTCTCTATACTGGGCTACGATATAAAGAATTTATGATATATCTTGTTGATGATAACTCTGACCTGCTAATATTTTTAGATTATGAGACACCTGCATTTTGTTATATTTAGGCCTTGATTTCCAGAAGGAGGAATGCATAATTCTTGGTTTCTTCTCCGTTTTTTATGCTTAGTGGAATTTTGAATAATAAAATCACCGTTTCAAATTAGACGTATGATATAGATATGGGTAAATTGGAAAATGTTTCAGGTTACCTTGATGAAAAGAAAAACTTGCATTTTAAGTATATTTCGTAGAGCTTATAAGTAACTCTTTGGGACTACTACTGTCTTCTTCTTGGTACTACCTATTCTCCAGAAAACTCAGTAATTCTAATTTTCTATTTCTGATTCTACCCATAGCTTGCAAATAAATATATAGAATAGTTTTCGGAGTAGTTGTTTTTTAAACAAAATGTATGTAATTCAAATAACTTTAGAAAGGGCTCCCTATTTTCAGAGAACTTTTTTAAAGAAAATTTTTAATTTTCTTTATAAATATAGATTCCTTTTGAAATTAAAGTAGGATGTTAAAATGCATTATTTTCAAGGATTGCTAATATTATCCCCAGAATCAATATATTCTGCATTCTGCAGTCAGATTGGTTTTTCTCTCTCATTGGAAGTGTCATTTCTGAGGGTTTGCACTGGGTAATAGAATCCCATATTAGCCCCAAAGCCTCCCACCAGCTTGATTCACCTACATACTTCTTTTTCCATAAGCCTTTTTTTTTTTTCTGAATTGGAAGAATTCCAATTGGAATAATGTGAGATTTGAAATCATTTTCAGGTTCAAGCACTGGCTAGTTATATGACCTTTGACCTATGATCTCTAGTCTCTAAAATCCTCAGTTTCCTCATCTGTAAAATACAAACATAATAGTTTCTACCCCAGTGGTGGTTGTAAGAATTAAAGGACACTGTGTATGTATGGTATTTCACCCAGTTCCTGGCACATAATAAGTGCTTAATAAATGTTAGCTGCCATTATTAAGCTTCTGGTTTTCTCAGAGTTTTTTGCGTGTGTGTGAGGAAGACTAGCCCTGAGCTAACATCCATTGCCAATCCTCCTCTTTTTGCTGAGGAAGATTGGCCCTGGGCTAACATCCATGCTCATCTTCCTCTGCTTTATATGGGGCACTGCCACAGCATGGCTTGACAAGCAGTGTGTTGGTCCGTGCCCGGGATCCGAACCTGTGAATCCTGGGCTGCTGAAGCGGAGTGTGCGAACTTAACCACTGTGCCACCTGGCTAGCCCCTTCTCAGAGTTTTTGATGTGAACAACTGGATTGGTTACATGAAAACCAAGTTTGCAGGCAAATATTCCATTTCCCATTTGTTTGGTACTTTATAAAGACACAGAGAAGACCTCAACTTGGATTTTAGAGAGAAAGACTGTTGAATGAATTAAAATCTTGGGTGTTGATTGTGTATAGACAATATTGTTTGATGTTCTTTGAGAAGGGGCGTTCAGCCCTGTGTACCGAGGATATGGTATGGATGATTAAATTCAAATAAGTTACATGTGCCTAAGTCTTCATGTCTTTTGAAAGCACTTGGTATAGAGTAGGTATTCAATGAATGGTATTCTGTTGTAATTCAACCATTTGTAGCAATGTAGCTAAATTAGTGATCTTTTGGCATTTAGGACAGGAGTATTCTCTGTCAAGTGAGACTGTCCTTCAAATTGCAGCATGCTTAGTCTCTGCCTGTTAAGTGACCGTAGCACCTTCTCAGTCATGTGAGGCTCAAGACAACGAAAAGGCACCCATCTAGGTGGTAGGTTCCACTGCCATATGAGAATTAAAGGGAGCAGGTTTTTTCCTTCTTCTTTCCTGTGTGATATTTATTATAGAAACTACAGATAAGCAGAAAAAGAAACATCTCTTATATCATTATCCAGAACCATTGTTAATAAACTGTGGGTAAATTCCAGACTTTCCCATATGCATGTATATTAGTATTATGTATTTTTTTAAGTTACAAAATTAGGTTTATCCTCTACATACAGTTTTGTGCCCTTCTTTTTAAACAACATATCTTTTATTATAAAGAACTTGCCATGTCATTAAATACTCTTTTAAAAGCCTGTTTTAAATGATTGCATGATGTACCATTAGATGCCTAGGCCATCATTTCTTTAATAAATCCCTCATTGTTAGACATTTAGTCTATTTCCCTTTTCTTTTTGCTGTTATAAATATCATTGCCTTAAATATTCCAGACCTCTACCTTTGCTCACTCTTGCGTGATTATTTCCTTAGAAAAAATTCTTAAAGATGGAATTCCCACAAATTCCTAAAGATAGCCAAATGGTATAAACATTTTTAATGCAGTATATTAGATTTCAAACTATCATGGCTCTGCAAAGTATACTCTTAATAGTAAAAATTCTTAGAGAGATAAAAATCAGTGTTCTTTACTTACATCTACTGTATTCTTTCCAAATTTCTGTATGAAAGCTTTAATGAATTAATTAAAAGACTTTTATTTCAGAATGAGGGGCTCTCAAAGTAATTAACTTCGTTTCTAATTTTCTTCATTAATGTTTGATTTTTCTCAAGAGTATATAGAAGTTTCAGTCCTAGGTCTGCTTGTGTTTGATTTTTTTAGTATCAAAAATTTTATTTCCTGAAATTAATAATTGAATTAACATATTCTTATTAGATTGTTAATGTGAGAATTATCATTTTCTGTTGTTTAATTTACTGTGTCTTGGTTTCATTCAGTGGTCATCAAGGGTGTTACTCTGATGTGCTTTCATGGTAGTATCATGTAATCTAGGTGACCCATGTAGCAGTTACTTCAGTGAGTTGGAAATTATTTTTATCAGATGTTTTAATACATATTTATTCTATATGTCTCTTATATATAATATGCATAATTGACATTTCTTTGAAATAGTTTTGTCTATTGTCCTGGCAATTTAGTCTGAGGAATTTGGCATTGAGAGCCTATATTGATCTTATTTCTCTACTACAGTAAATAGACAGAGTTCAGTTTAATGAAGCACTGGCCTCTACACCCATAAATTAAAATGACTTTTAAGGCCGGTAAAAGTAGTTGCAGTCAATATTTACCATCTGTTTATCTGATTTACAGAGCATATTTTCTTTGACAGACTTAATTAACTACAATTTAAAGACTCATTTTCACTGATAAATAAAGATTTCTGGCAGAGAAAGTAAAGTCCCTTTCAGTTTATATCCTCTTTTAGTATTGCTTAAAATTTTTGTTTATATTTGAGAACATACTCATGAGTATCTGTTTTTCCGATGGAGCCTGTTTATCGTGCTAAGGAAGCACAAGGCTGGAAACCAGTCTAAATCTCCTTTGGTTTCATCCTGCCAGGGATGAATCACATACCAGTTTAAATTTTAAAATATGGAATTTGAAAATATGGAAATTTTCATGAATTAGAGTTTCTTACATTTTTCAGGTACCTTTATTATAATTATTAATTTGTCTCTCACTCTTGCTTTCATTCTTTCTATGTTTTTACAGACACACATTTTATTTATATTCTCAAATATTTCAGGCATATATGTTGTGTTCTTTTTTTTAAAGACGTATATCTTTTTTTGGTATCTTATGGGATTTCTTTTCTTTTTTTTAAATTAATTAATTAAAAATTTTTTTTGAGGAAGATTAGCCCTGAGCTAACATGTTGCCAATCTTCCTCTTTTTCCTTTTTCTTCCCAAAGCCCCAGTACATAGTTGTATATCCTAGTTGTAGGTTCCTCTAGTTCTTCTATGTGGGACACCTCTTCAGCGTGGCTTGGTGAGTGGTGAGTGGTCAGTAGGTCCGTGCCCAGGATCCGAAATGGCAAACCCTGGGCCGCCGAAGCGGAAGGCGTGAACTTAACCACTATGCCACCAGGCTGGCCCTGTTGTATTTTGTTTTTATTAGACTTGATTTTCTGAATATAAAGAATTTTTTTTTACTGAAGATACAAGATAAATTTCCATTTTTATACCTTCACATTACTTCTGGTTATATGCCTCTTTTTTCTTTTCTTTTGGTGACAAAGATTCACCCTGAGCTAACATCTGTTGTCAATCTTCCTCTTTTTGCTTGAGGACAGTTCGCCCAGAGGTAACATCTGTGCCGCTTGCCCTCTATTTTGTATGCGGGTTGCCGCCACAGCATGGCCGCTGACAAGTGATGTAGGTCTGCGCCTGAGAACTGAACCCTGGGCCACCGAAGCGGAGCTCACCAAACTTAACCACTAGGCCACAGGGCTGGTGGCCCTTGTTATATGCCTCTTGAAAAATGAAAGTTAATTTCTAAATGAATTTTTATCTTCAGGAGCTTGATTTCACTGATAATAAATTTCATTGATAATAAATGATACCTTGATAGTTTCTCTTAAAACATAGCTTTTTGTATGAGTAATATGTGTTCTTTATAAAAATTCCCTCAAATGCAGAAATAAGAGAAGAAAAATTAATCACTCTATAATAATTTAATCTACAATTATTTGCTCTTGAACTTTCCTGTCACTATAGTGTATTTTTGGTAGAAAAATTTTCTATAGGGAACAAGATATAGTAGAGATGAAGGTCTCTCTATCTTAAAGAAAAGCCCTACTCTCATCTCAAGAATGGTTTAACTTTAGTTTTGATGAACTTTTTCCATTGTATTCTTGACATAATCATTTGGTAAGTTGATTCCTTCTCTTACTCCAAAATAAACTTTATATGTATTGGAGACTAAGTAATAGTGGGTGTAATTAGAAAAGACAATATGACGATGTTTTTGGAGTGGCAGAATAATATTTTGGTCTCTCTTCTGCTGCTCATCATTTATGGTAAGAGATAAAAGAATTGGCCCAAAATAATACTATGTAATCTCTGATCCAAGAATTATTGTTAAAACTCTTTTATTTTTTTTTCCCAGAAGAGAAGCCAAAACCAGATCCAGTGTTAAAGTCTCCTTCCCCAGTGCTTAGGCTAGTCCTTAGTGGAGAGAAGAAAGAACAAGCAGGCCAGACGTCTGAAACTACTGCAGTAGAATCCATACCAGAGCTTCCTCTGCCTCCATCACCTACCACTGTTTCTCCAGTTCCTCAAAGTACAATTGCTTCCCCCACTTCTGCTGCCCTTAGTAGCCAGCCGATATTCACCACTGCTCTAGATGACAGATGTGAACTCTCTTCCTCAAAAGAAGATACAATTCCTATACCCAGCCCCATATCTTGCACAGAAACATCAGATCCTTCACCAACAGATATAATTGATGAAGATATATGCAAGAAATCTTGTAGTGTAGCACCTCATGATAGTCCACTGATTTCTAGTACTACTCTAATTAATGAAATGAATGGAGTTAGTGAAAAATTACCAGCCACGGAGAGCATTATGGAAATAGTTAAACAGGAGGTATTACCACTGACTCTTGAATTGGAGATTATGGAAAGTCCCCCAGAAGAAATGAAAGTGGAGTGTGTTCCAGCTCCCATCACCCGCTCCACAGTTCCTTCCTTTTCTCCATCTTCTCCAACTCCTCCAGTTTCTCCTCCTCTCACACCAGTCGTTGTTCCTGCTGCTGCCGCTAATGTTAGTACTGCTAGTGCTCCCCTCACAGTCCAGAGAGTTTTAGAAGAGGACGAGAGCATAAGAACTTGCCTTAGTGAAGATGCAAAAGAGATTCAGAAGAAAGTAGAGGTAGAAGCAGATGAGCAAACAGAAGAGATTGTGGATTCTCAGAACTTAAGTTCAAGAAAGAGCCCTGTCCCAGGTAAGCTATTCTGCCATTAATTAACTTATGCTTTGCTGAACATGGAAAAGAAGCAGTGTTTGAGTTATTTTTTAATTGGCTACTTTCCTTGACTTCTGAAAACATCAAATGAATGCTGAAATTCCTAGTCTGATTTCTTCAGTATTGTGTCTATGTTTTAGTGCAGCCTGCAAAAGTTACTCCATTGTCTAAAAATGCGAATAAAATTTCAAATATATGAAATGCCTCCAAGGTATATGTCACTGTACATGTGTTTTTTGTTTGTATTTTTTTTGGCCTCATTCATAGGAATGAGTTCCTCGGTGATTAATTTCGTTGCTTTGGGGCTGGAAACCGATTAAAACTAGCGTGGTCAATGGTCCTTAATCCTATCTTCTCAGAATTTTAAAACCCAGTCAATCCTAAACTTAAAGGAACTCCTCTATACCAGACCTCTTCTTTAATCTTGGATTTAGGAAAATAGCAATCAGAATGTCAAAGGTTTATAACTAGTTCTGAAAAATAAAAGTGCCCTTTCTGATTAACACAGGTAAGTTTAATGCTCTTTCACTTTATCTTTTAAATTTTCATTTTTACTGTAATGTTAATTTTATCATTATCAAAGTATTCTTCCCAATTCAAAATTCTTTCTTTCTTTTTAATGTAGCATCACCTAGGATCTTAGGAACTAATCATTAAGTTTTTAAAATTTTAATCAGAAGTTGCCTAAGGCTTATCAACTATTCTAGAGTCAACAGCCCATAAGAATATGGCCTTTAACAAGTAAGCCCAGCCTGTCCATCTTCTGCAGCATTGCCCTCTGCTGTGTAATTCGCTCTCAGTATACCTGTCAGGTTAAGTTACGCCATTTGACAAATGAGTCCTCCCCCAGGAGCTGATCTGGATATATACTGGGGAGGTTTTAGTCACTAACGTCTTCAATATTTACTGTCTATTTTGAACTGTCTGATAGGGAAGCTTGACAAATCAAAAACCTGATTCTTACTTTAAGGTAGGGCTTTCCTACTTAACTCAGTTCTTGAGGCAGTTTCCTCTAGAATGTCTGCGGAAGGTATCTGGTTCCTTGGGTCGGTAGACTATCTAGTTCAACGTAGTGAACCAGAGAAGAAAAGCAAATAATGCAAGGCGGTTGGGATGGGGAGAAATTTATCATGTGTCTGTTTCCTCAACAGACTGGCCTCCATTGGCACCAGTATTCATAGTGCCATTAGTATTTTAGGAAACTTCTTCCTTGGTGGGATGATGACCTGGGGCTTTTTTTATCAGTCAGTCTTGGAAAAAACAATGTTAGTTTTGGTGTGGCTACAGGTGAATGCCCCCTAAAGAACACTTGTATGTTGGAGAATAGTAATTTGTTTGCCCCTTCATTGTTACCTTTCATTTACCCACCTGTGAGTTTTTATTCAACAACTAGTGATGTGGTAGTTCCAAAAACAGGAGAAGCTACTGAGATAAATATTTTAAAAAACATCAAAACAAATAACAGAAAGAAAAACAAAGCAATCGTAAGGAATACAAGTCAAAGATATGAACCATACCTCAGAACTGAAATAAGTGTAAAGCAAGACCCTGTACCACAGCATACTTGCACTCATCCCTGACATTCTTTCTTCTTTTAAGCAGTTTGTCACTTGGGTGGCCTGATATTGCAAGACAGTGCCCAAGGAAAAATGAACGAACAGATTTTGGGGTTAAGTAATTTTCATACCCTAGCACTCTTGGAGTTAGTAATGTTAAGTCACCAGCACCTTAGTATAAGAATATAGATTCTTCAGCAGTAAACCAGAGGCTAGCTAGAAAAGAAAGAACTGTCTTTTACATGATTAGGGATGAGGTAGAGTTTGGTGATGTTGGGAAGTAAAGTTTCTTGGCATTTTTCTGGTTTCATGATTTTTTTAACCTTTTTCATGTATTTCATGTATTTTCAAGGAACTAGAAGTTCTGTAATTTCCCTTTATATCTTACACTTTTCAAAATCCAAGGTCAATGAACCTCAAGAACTCATGTAACTCTAGCATTTTAAAAATTATAAGGCTACCAGGAACATTCCTGACCCTCATTTCTGTACAAGTATTTTTAATGTTAACAAAAGTTAACAATGAAAATTTAAATTACCAGCATTTTTTAAAGCTATATCCACCTGAAGTTGTCATATTCTTAATGACTACAATCTTATTTGCACTTTATTTACTATACCTTGTTTACTTTGAGAGATTATTAAATCATAACAATTTGGTTTGGATATAAGTCTTTTGTTGTTGACTTTTGAGAATAGTTCTTACTGTGTCTGCCTGTGGATGAAACACTTTAAAAACCATTTGCTTTTGACAGGTGTGATGCATAAAAATACAAGATAAGTTGGTATAGAGATAATGTTTAAAGCAGTAAGTAAAGTCAGACATTAGGGACAAGGTCCTTTCTCTTACTTCTGCTGGAAAACATTTTCTTGCAGCTATTCTAGATCATATTTCTAACTGGAGCAAAATGTAACAGTTCTGGATGCTTAGGTGTTGAAGAGCAAGCCCTGTACTATGAGAATTGTGTGTATTTATCTTCAGTGTACTCTGAAAAGCCTCAGAGATTGGCCACATTTTTCACTTGAATCATTACTTGATTCATACAATCACTTCAATAATTAAATGTGCAAAAATCTGTATTAATTGGATGATTTCTTGAAGTTGTAGGAATTTTTATTATGTTTTCTATATACTTGATATGGAAGAAAAGAGAGTTTAGAACTTGTGGAAAAACATTCCCCAGTCATCAACCACAGATTGATTTTGTGCAATTTCCTGAATACATATACCGTGTAACATGCATACTGTGTAACATGGACTTTTCCCCTTTTTAAAATAGTAGTGAGTTTTCTTTTTCTTTTATCTCTCTGATATAAAACTATTATTTGAAATTCTTTTGGTTAAAGGAGGTTTCTGATCTTTCTATTCATTTTGTCTTCTGGCTCTTGCTTGTAGTGCATTGTTTCTTCATATATTTTATAAATTTGTTTTGTGAACTCATCTTGAGCTACACTTTCCTGGATGTAGACTGAGGGTAAGTCCCCCCAAAGCAGGTTTGTGTTTACTCTATTTACCACATGTCCTGGGGAAAGCATTAGCTGGAACTTAACTGAGTCTAATGTCCTAAACCTACCTTCATACCCCAAACAAAATGTGAAGGCATTCCTTGTAGATACTAATTTTTAGGAAGACAGCGGTCCCTCGCCGCCTAGCTGAAACCAAAAATCCTTCCTTATCATCACTCTGTGTTCTGTTTGATTGTTTTAGCTACGTTTTCACTGAGGCTGTCACTCTGTTAGGAGTCTCAGGGCTTTTTGTGAGAATCTCAGTTGCAAATCCTCACTGTGCAGGGATCCAAGGTCTATCTCCCACGTGGATGTTAAAATGTAAACTCCTTGGTTGTAGAGACTAGCACAGCGTCCCACATCCCCAGTAGTGTAGTCGTTGCAGTGGTAGCAGCAACTGACTTTGTTTATTTGGCTTCCAGAGTTTCTCTTATATTCTTATAAGCTCAGCTAAGGTTGAGGAATGGTTTCCAAATTGTGTAGGTTGCAAAATGAGAGATTTATTTCTCAAATGGAGATATGATAGTATGTTTTCTCAGATGTCAATAAAACACTGATGCATACAGCCAGTTAATTGCCGTTTTCTCTTTTGGTTTTGATTTACTTCAGTAAATAAGGAGCATACTTTAACTCAGGAGAAAATGTTTTAATAATCCTTGATTTATTCTCACCTGTGAGAATACTGAAAGCACTTTAAAAGAAATAAAATATAAGTAAGCGTAAAACCGGAGAAATAAAAGTCTTTCAGTTTGGGTAGACTAACCTGAAAAACATTCATTTTTAAAACTATGGTCTGAAGATCAGCAGCAGGGATAGGGAATTTGAAATTCTTGTCATTGCTGAACTTACACCTCCTAAGAAATATTTGAAATATCCCTGGAAGATTTAGTTGGCTGGGACCAAAAATAGATTACCGGTGTTTTGAGTGTCCCACAAGCCTAATCCCTCCCCTAATGTGCACCCTTATAATTTAACTTCTTGTATTTCTCTAGAGAAATATGTTTTGGAACCTTGGGAACAGGACTTCTTACATGTTCCTGGTTCCATGTCATCTATCAAAACCAGCAGAGCAATCCCTAAAGCAAGGACTCTTGGCATCCTTTTTCAGGGGCTTGAGTCTGAATGAGCCTTAGCAATAAGTAAATTAAAATGACTAGTTTTCTCCACCTTGTTTGTAAAAATATTTTCAACAAAGCTGCCTGAAAAGTACATTTCTGCCATGTCATTCCTACTTTCTTCTGCCTTCCACAGTGAAATCTTAAGCATTCTCTGGAGAATACTGGTGCTGGGTCAAATTCTGTCTTTCATATGCTACAGAATGAGCCTGGACACCCGATAGTGGAGCTTGCTAACAGGCTCAGATGCCAAGCCTTCTGGCAATCACCTTGCACAGTTCCTCCTTGCCTCCTCACATGGTATACACTTCCTCACTATTTATAGTAAGTTCCTTTCTTTGCTACAGGGACCTCGAAATTTCATTCATTGAATATTAATTAACTTAGTCATACATATCTCCATGAATAGACATAGATTCTTTGTTCAGAATTTAGCCAACTTTTCCCCAGGTGTAGTAATTAATCTACCTCCGAAAGAAACCATTGTATTTTCCTGCTTCCAGACAGGGTAATCCAGACAGTTTAAGGGAATGCTTTTCTCTTTCAGGCAAAAGAGAGCTCTCTTCAGGAAAACCTAGTCTTGATGAAAGCTTTCCCTTTCTCCAATATCCATCTTCACCTTGCACACAGTAGTCTTGAGAACTGTTTCCAATACCTTTGACAAGATAATTTTCCCAACTAATGCAGAAAAATGTCCAAAATGCATTTCCTTCAGTGTATGTCTTTTCTCCATTTTCTATTGCTGTATTAATAGTACTTGGTAATTTAGTTGCACTCATAATAAAGTCATCTTACTTTATGTTTCCAAAGCCTTTTCTCAGGCATCTCAAGCGTTAATCCTATGATTTAAGTAATTGTTCCTGAGATATAGTTATTCCTATTTTGCTGATAACAGAAATAAGCCATGGAGTGGTAAATTGGGTTTCTCAGCGTGACAGGAAGAGTTACAACCCAAGCCTTCATTTACCTCATGTTTCTATTTTTCTTCCTAACATGCTTTTCATTGATATATAAAGTTCTTTTAATATTTTCAGGATTTAGGGATTATGCCTTTATGCATGTGACCCAGGTTCAAAGGGAGATGTGCAAGCCCACCTGCTGCAACCACACTGGTTAATGATGGTCTGCTATGAGTCAGTCATTGTTCTGGGCGCTTGAGATTCATCAGTGAAGAATCCAAAGATCCTGCCCTAGTTGTATGTTAGAGAGTTTTAAGTGCTATAAAAATAATCAAACAGGGAAGGGAATGCTGGAGGGGCAGCAAGTTGTAGTATTTAAATAACATGATCTGAGTTGTAGGCCTCAGCAGAAGATAAGATTTCAGCATAGATGCAGGAGGATGATTATCTGAGCTACCCTCTTACCAAAATCTGTCATTTTTTTCCTATCCCTTTTTCCTTTTGAGAAACAGTGCTATACCCCATCTTCTCTGTTCTTAAATTCTAGTAGTCAGAGCACAGCTGGACAAAATGACACCCCTGTGAAAGTAAGTGCCTCTACAAATTCACACTCTCCACCCCCAGCCATTCCTTTTATGACCTTCCTGTTGTACAATCGTGTATTCAGCCCAACCCTTCTCACACTCAGCAGATGACCTTGTGTCTCTTTGTTTAGAAAATCTAGTGCATTGAATATGCCTTTTTCAACCTTCTGCTGGAGCTACAAACCTGTCTTTGTCTGAACTTTCATTGGTTTCTACTAGTTGTCCCTTGCAGTCTCATATATGTATTCACTGCCTCTCCACAGACTTCTTTCCCATTGTAAATATGCTGAAGTCTCTCTCATACCAAAAACACTCTCTCAATCCTACATGTCCATTTAGCTACCATTTAAACTCACTCTTCTCTTCATCCAAACTTCTCAAGGATAGTCTTGCCATTTCTGCTTCTACCCTGTTCACTATTCAGCTGATATAATCTGATTTATGCTCCCAACATGCTAGTTGAACTTCCTTCAGCAGGATCGCTGATGGACGTAAGTTTTTCTTATTGGTCTTTTTTATTGCATTTAACACTATTGATCACGCTCTCCTTTTTTTCTTTTTTAGTTAGATTTCTTGAGTATGGTTTATATGCAGTAAAATTCACCCTTTTTAACGTTCATTTCTGTGAATTTTGACAGACTCATAAAGTCATATAATCACCACCACAGTCAAAATATAGAACAGTTCCATCTTCCAAAAAAATTCCCCCATATTTGGATCATGTTCTAATTCTGTTGTTATTCAACACATTCTTCATGGGTAATTTCATCTACTCTAATGATAGATGGCTCCCAGTGGTATATGCTAATGACTTCCAGAGTTTTATCTCCATCCCAACTTTTCTGAGCTTCAATCTTATATTTCCAGTTGCCTGCCGAATATCTCCACTTGGAAATCCCAGAGTCATCTCAGATTTAGCGTGTCCAATACCAAACTAATCACATATTCCCCTAAATGAGTTCCTTTATCTCAGTTAGTGGCACTGGCTCTAATTAAGCTAAAATCTTGAGGCCACTGTTGTTGGACTTCTCCCTTGAGTCACTCTTCGTTCACATACAGTCATTTAACAGGGTTCTCTGAGTTCACCTGGTATGGTTGTTGAATTTGTACCCTCCTCTTCATTTCCTTCTACCACTGCCTTAGACCAGCACTTTTGCATGGATGCTTCTCATTTCCCTGGCTACAGTTTTGCCCCCCTTCAATTTCATTCTCCACCAACCAATCATCTCTTTAAAATATAGATCTGGCCTTATCACTCCTCATTCACGTTTCTGCTTAAACTTTTTAGGGTATTGGTTGGCAGTGAGGGGCATTCACCTGTAAGATAAATTCTAAGTTTCTCACTTTCTACTACAAGGTCGTCGTCTTATATTTAGTTATAGCGACAGTCTTCTGAGTATATATACATAGGATATGAATGTAACTTGTATTTGGTTAATCTAACACTAGCAGTGAAGTGTTTGTAATCAAGATCAAGGCAACAGAGTCAGGCACTCCTGAGTCTTAGCCTTTCCCCTTATCTTTCTGGGGATAAGTGACTTTGGGCAAGTTTCTTAACCTCTCTGAGTCTTTTTTCTCATCCAGAGAATGAAGATAATGATAGTATTTATTTCATAAAGTTGTAATGAAGATGAAATGTGATGTATGTAAAGTGCTTAGCACAGTGTCTGACGCATACTAAGCACTCTATAAATGTTAAATATTATTAATACTTCTATTTTCAGCTAGTATTAGGGGCCAGATATTCTCTTTGAACTGTACTAATATTACATAGAACAAATGGGTGTTGTGATCTCTGCCCTTAAGAATTTATGTTTCAAAGAAGAGAAGCTCAAGATGATACCGTCTGAAAAGCTCTTAATTAAATCCTGGGCATGAGATGGTAGACAATCCCTTAGAGTAGTCCCTATGCATGTATAACTTTGATTAAAGGCTTTTGTATCTATTTTGTCATTTAATCTTCACTGTGGTCAAACACATCTCAAGACCTCTACCGTCATTTGGAAGGGAGAAGATCTGCTTAGAACGGTGAATTTTAAGGAGAGTCTGTACCATTGAAAACCTTAAGGCATCCATTAAAGTAGAGCATAGTAGTAACATTATTAACTTCCTGTTAGGTCAGGAGTAGAAAATTAGGAAGAAAGGCAAAGAGAAAACTAAAAGGAATGGGGAGAAAATGAACAGCCAAAATTGGAAACAGCCCAAATGTCTATCAACTGATGGATGGATAGACAAAATTGTGTGTGTGTGTAAAATATGGAATATTATTCAGCCATAAATATGGAATAATATTCAGCCATGAAAAGGAATAAAATACTGATACATGCTACAACATGGATGAACTTTGAAAACATGCTAAGTGAAAAAGTCACAACACAACACATATAGTATGATTCCATTTATATGAAATGTCCAGAATAGGCAAAGCCTTTGAGAAAGAAAGTAGATTATTGGTTGCTAGGGGCTGAGGAGAGAGTGGAGAGTGAGTACCAATGAGTATGGGGTTTCTTTGGGGGTGATGAAAATGTTCTCAAGTTAGTGGTGATGGTTGCTCAACTCTGTGAATATGCTATAAACCACTGAATTGCAACTGAATTTAAAGTGAGATAAACCACTTTAAAAAGATGAATTTTGTAGTATATGAATTATATGTCAGTAAACTGTTATTTTTTTAAAATAAATAGGACTGTAAGTGGTGGTGCTACCAGCGTCTATATAAGGATCTATCAGAGGCTTGCTAAAAACCCTAAAGATGGAAATGAATCAGGTTAGGGAAGTTATAGCTTAGAAATTTAGGAAGTAGGTTTCAACAAAAACACCATAATTGACGCTACCAGACATAGAGGAGTGTTGGAATACAACCAAAAACCACATTGTCTTTTGATGTATTTTATGCCTGAACTATGTATTATTTTTATTCTATCTTAGTATTTTACTGGTAGATACATCTTACCTGAGCTTGAGAGGGTGTTCTCAGCTAGGTAGTAAATGTACCACTGCAGTAAACATTCTAGGGGTGTTGTTTGATGTCACAAATATGCAACACCTGGCTGGTCTGGGAAAGCAAGGTCATAATTTGTGGTTGAAACACATAAGGGATCTGTGTTTTAGAAGTAATGATTCTGCATTTTCTTTGTATATAACTTAGTTCTTGTATATTTTTGCCTCAGTTGAGCCAACCTTTCTAAGTCCTTCTACACCTTCTACCCAGGACCCTTTCTAGCCTTTCTTGTCCTTCCAGCTATCCATCGCATCCATGTGTTCAACTGCTTTTCCTTTCTAGTTCATTTCACAGACTCTCATGTTATTACTTCAGCTATTGCAATTCTCTCTACTTGGAGACTTCTCTTGAAAAGTATTTTCAGCACACGTTTCCCGGAAGTCTTCCAGAGAAAATATTATTTCTGGATGTATGTGGCTAAGAGTTGTAGAGGTAGAGTTGTTGTTTCAAAGGTGTAAGATCTAGGCTCACAGGTTAGCCTTCAAGACCCTCTGTTAGTCACTGTCTCTCCCTAGCTTTACATTTTTTTGCCAGTTCTCTACACCTATTTGATAGGTGCTAATTCCTATCTTGTTGCCTTGATGCTCTCTTCCTTTTTTTTTTTTTTTGACAAAGATTGGCCCTGCACTAACATCAGTTGCCAATCTTCCTCTTTTTGTTTTTTCTCCCCAAAGCCCCAGTACATAGTTGTGTATCATAGTCGTAGAACTGTAGTTCTTCTATATGGGACCCCGCCTCTGCATGGCTTGATGAGCAGTGAGTAGGTCCATGCCCAGGATCTGAACTGGCAAACCCAGGGCCGCCAAAGCGGAATTGGCAAACTTAACTGCCATGCCACCGGACTGTCCCCTTGATGCTATCTTCTTAGTCTAGGCCATATTAAAGAATCTGCTCAAAATTTAAGTTTTTCCATATGACTGTCTTCACAAAATTTTCCGTTCTGATAATTCCTTGACTCGTAACACTTAAGTATAATTATCTCAATTTGGAATACTTAGAGGGCTTTTGAGTATAGATATGTGTACATTTTATCTCTCCAGCTCTCATATACCTTCTTTACGATTAGTAAAGCTCTGATTTGTTTTATTATCTCCACAGAGCTTTTATTAAACGTTTCTATACTCATTTAAGCAAATGAATAGATTTTTGTTGGTGTCAGTTTGTTCTTGGTTTGTGTGTGTGTGTGTTTTAGGATATCTGGCTGACAAATCAGATGTAATAAGCCGTACTAGCGTAGTCGGAAAAGTGTGTTGTTTTAATAATAATAGCTATCATTGATTAAGTGCTTACTGTTTAACAGGTGCTGTCGTATTATCTTCTTTAACTCTCACAACAACTCTATTGTTTTGTTTTACAGAAGAGGAGATGGATGCACAGAGGAGATAATACTTGCTGAAGGTTATATAGTTAGTAAATGGCAGAGCCAACATTCAAACTCAGCTCCACAGCCAGTGCTTATAACCACTTCTCTATATATTGCCTCTCCTGTTAAACTAAGTATCTTGTAAATAAATCTTAAATTTCAACAATCAAAATTTAAAATAATTCTTGCAAAGTAAGATATTCATTTTATATTGGACATGAATATAATATTCACATAAATTAACAGTTGAATGAACAGGTTGATGATGACAGGGGTTCAAAGTTAAATGTACTCACCTTAAATAGCTAATAAGGGACAGTAAAAGCACAGAAGGTGTCCTCCCCAGTCCGTTAGTTAATGGAACTCTTCCCCAAGGTCCTACTGATCCAGAATCCATGCACATAACCTAGGCTACAGCCTAGTCCCTAGGGTGCACCCTAGTGCACCATTTAAAATGTAAAGATAGAATTCATTGTTTATGTGATAATATTCAGTATTCAGTGAGATACCTGATAACATACAAAAACTGTTAGAGTTTTTGTAACATAATACTATCATTAATAGTTGTCAAACAATTACTCATGAGTCCCAGAACTGCGATAATTGCAATTACTAGTTATTAGTTTTTGTTTTTAACATAGAATTCAAATAAGACTTGAGTGATAGTTGAAATATTCAGATCAGTGTATCTGATCGTATAGGGAGACACTTTTTTTGAATTGTGATACTGCATATATTAAAAAGCTTCATAAATTGCACAAATCACATTATTAAATTATGTTATAACCCCTAAAAGCATAGCTTTCATATGCATGTTACAAATGGGGTTTACTCTAATTTTAAACCCATGCCAAGGTGCAAAATGCCATGTATAGTATGAAAAAAATGAAAAGGCTGTATGCACATTCACACATATAATACACATATTTGATTGCTTATATGCCAGTATTTTCTTTTTTTTACTTTTATTTATTTATTTATTTTTTGTGAGGAAGACCAGCCCTGAGCTAACATCCGTTGCTAATCCTCCTCTTTTTGCTGAGGAAGACTAGTCCTGGGCTAACATCCGTGCCCATCTTCCTCTACTTTATATGGGACGCCGCCACAGCATGGCTGACAGCAGTGTGTCGGCAGGCACCCGGGATCCGAACCCACGAACCCCGGGCTGCCAAGCGCGAACTAAACCGCTGCACCACTGGGCCGCCCCCTGCTAGTATTTTCTATGAGGATAAGTAAGAAATACTTAATATTGGTTTCCTCTGGAGAGAGAGACCTGGAAACAAGATGGGAAGACGATTATTTCATTTTTTGTTCATTTGTTCCAATTTATTTTTTTTTTGGCCCATGAGTATGAATTTCTTTTGTCATAATTACAACCAAAACCAAGTTTTATTGTAAATTTTGCAGCTAAATTTTTTGAGTCTAATTCAAATGAGAATTATCTTGTATGA
This sequence comes from Tapirus indicus, assembly GCA_031878705.1. Taxonomy (NCBI): domain Eukaryota; kingdom Metazoa; phylum Chordata; class Mammalia; order Perissodactyla; family Tapiridae; genus Tapirus; species Tapirus indicus. The sequence goes on along the minus strand of CM062924.1, from coordinate 100,191,616 downwards.
AACATGGATTCAAAAGATAGCTACCGGTCTATTTCTGATAATTCCTAATATTCTTCCAGACCCTGCAATGCCTCATTATTAACATCAGTTACCATTGTTCAGTAATACGAATAGAGAAAATGGAAGTATTTCTTAGAAATTTACTTTTTGTGTAAATTCCTGATACCATTTGTATCAGGTCAATTTTCCATAAAAGTAGAGTGCTTATAAATTCCACTTGTTTGCATTTAAGACTTAGTACTATTCAACAAACATTTGAGCAACTCTAGTTGGAATAAATAGATGCTGACATTTTTTTATTCACATTTCAATACTAGACTCTACCTCTCCTCTCAAGTTTGAATTTATTTTTAAGTGAATTGTAACTTAAAATACTTTTGACTACATGTTTTGATCCATATTTTGGGACACAGGGAAGAATATTCAAATTGAGAACTATCATAGAAAACCAAGAAATATGGGTAGCCTAAAGATGGGTCTTTATAATGTGCCAAGAGAGAATTTGATATATCCATATTTAACTATTTTTGGTAGAAAATCCAGAATTAACCTGATTAATAGATTGGTTTCATTTGTTCAGGCAATGTTAATTTGTACTTACTATCTAACAGGCCTTCTTAGGACCTCTGGCCCTCAGAGATGACTTTTCACTGGAAACTTGATGATCTTGTAGAGACACAGGTGTATAAATACAGAGATGAGTAAGGTAAAGAGATGAGGGAGTGTTAACATCTGTTAGTTTTTAGTAATCTGTGTGTTATTACTCATAGTGGTTCCCCCAGATTAAGGTTCCAGCAGACTTCTCCGCACTTTGCAAAGCACTGGCAGTGTGGATTCACTGATCATCAGATGGGTTTTTTTCTTTCCATCAGAGTTTATCTATTCAAGTTAATGAGCTGTAGTGTTGTATTTAAAAATGAAAAGCATTGAATAGACAGATTACTGGTGTTGTAGTCTATTCGCTAATTAAATTGTATATTTGTGCTGTAGTGATCAACATTTCTTCATCTCTACTAGATTTATCTTAAATTGCAATTTATTTTGATTATGGTAGAAGTGGCACAAAGGCATTTATTAAAATGCCTAAGACACTGTAGAAAGAACAGTAAAATATAAGACAGAGGCCTAGAAAATATGCTAATGGTCTCACTGGAGTCATCTTTGTTCTCACTACTGACAGAATTGCATAATGGACTGTCCTCTACTGAGTTTTTTGGAGCAAACCTTCTATTTAGAGTCACTTTGCCATTTTATTTCCCTAATGACTTGACATACTATGCTGTAGGGGTAACAGACAAACAGCGTTTTTCACACTACCCTCCCTTGCTTAACTCCACATCCTCTCTTGGTACAAAAACAAAAGACAACCTAAATGAAAATAAAGTTGAAATTCAGACCACAAAGTGCAGGAACAGGGTAGAGTTGAGAGGCAGCTTATTGTGTTGGAAAGATGAGGGCTTTGGAGTTAAATCTATGTTTTAATTCTAGCTCTAACCTTTTACTGTCTCCTGGATTGGAGCAATTTAGTTAACCTCTCTATATTTCAGTTTCCTCATCTCTGAAATGAAAACAAGGTAATACCTATCACAAAGAGACTGAACCAGTGTTTATTATTGTTGTAGAGAAACATTAACCTTGGATTTAGTTTTGATTGCAAGGCATTAATTCATTAACAGATTTTCAGTGACTATCCACTATGGGTCAGGTACTGTATTAGATACTGGATATACAAAAGAGACCAATAAGATATGGTCTTTATCTTCAGAGGGCCCAAACTCTTAACAATGCATTCTTGTATCCAAGTCTTTGATTGTGTAGAATAGTAAAGGTACATTTAACTGGGTCGGTGGTAAAAATTTTTAGCACTGGTAGGGGAGGAAATGGCCCTGCTGTTGACCAGAATCTAGAAGCTAAATTTCTAGGTTTGATATGCCTCAGAAACTAGAGAAACACATGGTCTTAAAGTGGTCTAAGCTAGTAGTGGTTTCATTCTCACGCAAGTGAATCCATTTTAAAATCTTTGGATTTTAAAGTGGCACATTGATAAGTATTTGAGACATTATCAAAAAAGACTTTTCCTCGCCTTAATTTCAAATTAATTAAAATGCATATTTTCTTTAATGGTTTTTTGTTGCTGTTGTTTGTATAGATACTCATTAGAGAAAATTTATTGTTGTTATGAGCCATCAAGTCGGCTCCAACTCCTGGCAACTCTGTGAATGAGTGATGTCCACAGTGTCCCGTCCTCAACAGCCCTACTCAGCTTCAGTAGAATTGTGCCTATAGCTTCCTTCATGGAGTCAATCCATCTCATATTTGGTCTTCCTCTTTTCCTGCTGTCTTCTACTTTTTCCAGCATTATTGTCAGTAATTGTAAATTATCGAAAATTCATATAAAATTATGATAAATAAAATTTTCAATTTTGTCTTGGCAAAAAGAAAATCAAAAGACAACATTATGTAAAAGGTTAACCTATCTGTGGAGTACCTACTGGTTAAAAAAAGAGCAAACAATCTAATAGAAGATTAAAGTATAAAAATAAATTCACAGAAAAGAAAGAACGAATAGCCAATAAAAATAGGAAAAGATGCTCATCCTCATTAGTGAATGTGGGAATACCGGTTTTTACCTATTAGTTGGGCAAATATAATATCAAGTAACTGTGAGAATGGAGGAAAGCCAGCACTCATGTATTTGTGATAGGAGTGTGAATTACTTGAACCATTTTGGAACTAAATCTGGTAGTGTCTATGAAATATGTGTGGTTGTGTGTGTGTGTGTGTATGTGTATACTTTTTTGTGGCCAGATTTGGAAATAAAAGTACCAGTAGATAAGGATTTAGAAGTGTTTTTTGTGGCAAGCAAAACAGCAAAAAATGTAGTCTTTTAAGAGGAATGGTACGTATATACTGTGGAATATTGTGCAGCTGATACGTGAATGAGGTAGATCTGTGTTATAACCTGGAGAGATTTTCATAATAAATTAAGGGAAAATAAAGCATTTTGCAGAATAACTTGTATAGTATGACTCGGTTTTTTAATTTAAAATAAGTCTGTATATTTGTGATTATTTTGTTAGTGAACGAAGATTGTACTGAGTAAATTTGAAAATCTAATTGACTTTATTCATGAATTGGGCACCATCCTCTCTAATAAATAGAAAGGCTCTCCAAGGAGTTGTACAAAGTGGAAGGTTTTATGGGCCCAAACTAGGCAGCATGAGAAAATTATTAGCAAAAAAAAAAGAAAGGATTGTTTCAGGTAAGGTCACCTTTCTTTGGGGAAAGGCAGTAGGGCTCTTATCAGTCAGATGACCTCACTAGGGTTTATCAGGAATTTCCAGACTGACTGGTTTACAGTCACATTCCTGGGAGGGGTTGAAACTTCCATCAGGTCTTGGTTTGCTGTCCTGGAGGCAAGTGACTCCACCTTGGGCCTTTTGTTTCTTTTTTTACCAACTTTACCATGACAGTATGGCAGATTGTACACATACCAAAGGTTGCTGACGTCGTTCCCCTCAAGCAGCTAGAATGGATAGTCGGGCGTGAGATTTGTTTGTTTCAGTAGATACTTCTGTCATTTAAAACAAGAAAGTTAAAAGATAAAAAGCAACAAAAGTTAGGAGGAAGGAAGAAAAACCCTTGGAATCCCATTATTTTCATGTACAGATATATATTTTCATAAATGGAAGAATACAGTGCATGTTATTTTAAAGCCTTTAAAAAAACTATCATTTCTTAACAGGTTCGTAATAGATATTGGATATCCTTATGTTTTAATTACTTTAGAAACCACCCAGACCACTTTTAACACTTTTATTTAGATGTAATTGACGTAAAATTAACATAGACATATGTAACGCATTTGATTAGTTGTGACATTTATATATAGTCATGAAACCATTACCACCATCAAGGTAATGAGCGTGTTTATCACCCCCAAAGAGTTTCCTCATGTGTGTTTATGAATCCCTCCATCCTTCAATACCCTCACCCCAGTCCCCAGGCAAACACTGATCTGCCTTCTGTCACTATAGATTTGTTTGCATTTTTTAGAATGTTGTGTAAATGAAATCAGAAAGCATAAACTGTTATGTCTGGCTTCTTTCACTCAGTAGGTTTATCCATATTGTTGTATTATGTTGGTGGCTCATTTTTTAAAGTTGCTGATACACTATGGATGTACCACAGTTTGTTCACCTGTTGCTGGGCATTTGGGTTGTTTCCAGTTTGGGGCTATTACAAGTAAAGTTGCTGTGAACATTCATGTACAAGTGTTTGTATAGACATATGCTATCATTTCTCTTGAATAAATACCTAGGATTGGAATGCCTGGGTTGTATGTAAGTGAATGTTTAATTTTTTAAGAAACTGTAAACCATTTTCCAAGTACTTCTCTCATTTTCTATCCCCATCAGCAATATATGAGAATTTCACAGGCTATCCTTTTTCTGGTAAATTTCCTTTGTACCTTCTCCAGAAATATGTTGTTCATATTATATGTGAGTCTATTTCTGGATTTTCAGTTTTTTTCCATTGATTTAGTTGTCTTTCTTCATGCCAGTACCACACTATCATTACTGAGGCTTTGTAATAACTCTTGAAATCAGGTAGTATTATTAAGTCTTCCAACTTTATTCTTTTATTCAAAATCATTTGGCTGTTCATTGGTCCTTTAATTTCCAATATTATTTTTAGAATCAATTTTTTCCCTACAAAAAAGCCTGTTGGAATAATTTGATTGGGTTTGTGTTGAATTTATAGATAGGATTGGCATCTTAACAATATTGAATGTTCTGACCCATAAGCATGGTATATTTTGACTTTTGTTTATATCTTCTTTAATTCTCTCAGCAATGTTTTTAAGTTACAGGACTTTTGTAATTTTGTCAAATTCATACCTTTTGATGCTATTGTGAATGGTATTTTTATTTCAATTTTTCACTATTAGTATATGGAAATACACTAGACTTTTTTTTAGTCTCATATCACACAACCTTGGTAAAATTCACCTACTGGTTTTATTAACGTTTTTATAGAGATTCCTTTGGTTTTCTATGTAAATTCTCATGTCATTTCTGAAAAAAGTTTTACTTTGTTCCTAACTAGATGCACCTTTTATTTCTTTTCTTTGACTTACCTCCAAAACTGTAAGATAATAAATTTGTGTTATTTTAAGTCACTAAATTTGTGGTGATTTGTTACAGCAGCAATAGGAAATGAATACAAGAAGGATTCCACAAATTTTGATTTGGGTTTTCATTTTCATTCAGTTCAAAATAGAACCTCCAGAGCAATGTTGAATGGAAGTGGTGAAAGTAAACATTCTTGTCTTAGTCCTGATCTCAGAGAGAAAGCATTCAGTCTTTCATCTTTAAGTATGATGTTAGCTGTAGTTTTTTCAATTTGAATTATCTGGTTGAAGAAGTTCTATTTGCTGATTTGCTGAGAGATTCGTTATTTCCGTCAGGAATACATGTTGGATTTTATCAAATACTTTTCCTGCATTTCTTGAGACAATCATATGGTTTTTGTTTTTTGTTTATTTACTTGTTTGATATTACTTGATATTTGATTCTTAAGCCAAATTTGCTTTTCTGGGATAAAACTTGGTTATGAAATACTTTTCTTTTTATATATTGTTGAATTTGATTTGCTAAAATTTTACTTATTTATTTATTTTTTTTGAGGAAGACTAGCTCTGAGGCTAACATCCATGCCCATCTTCCTCTACTTTATATGGGATGCTGCCACAGCATGGCTTGACAAACGGTGCATCTGTCCACACCTGGGATCTGAACCTGCGAACCCCAGGCTGCCAAAGTGGAGCATGCGAACTTAAACCACTGCACCACTGGGCTGGCCCCTTATTTAGTTTTTTTTACATCTAAGTTCATGAGGGATATTGGCCTATAGTTTTCTAGTAATTTTTATGTTTAGTTTTAATGCTGACCTGATAGAATGAATTGCTAAGTAGTCCCTCCTCTTCAGTATTCTGGAAAAGTTTGTGTAGAATTGATATTATTTCTTCCTCAAATATTTGGGAGAAGTGACCAGGGAAGCCATGAAAAAAATATGACCCATAATGAGAAAATAAATCAAAACTGGTCCATAACTGACATAACTATTAGAATTAGCAGACAAAATCATTAAATAGTTATTAAGTACAGTTATTATAACTGTATTTCACATATTCAAAAAGTAGTGACATGAAATTGACATAATTAGAAAAACACAGATAGAACCAGTAGACAGAAAATTAGTGAGGCTATAGGAGACTTGAACAGCACAATCAATGACTTTGATCTAACTGACTCTTAGTAAACACTAAAACAGTAGATATACAAGTGCAAATGGTAAATTTAGCAAGACAGACCGTACTGTGGGTCATAAAACAATTCTTAATAAATTTCAAAGAATTCAAGTCAAAGTGATTAAATTGGAAGTCAGTAAGAAAAGTATCTCTGGTAAATCCCCCAGACACTTGGAAATTAAATAACAAACTTGTAAATAACCAAAGAGTCAAAGAAGAAATCAGAAGGGAAATTACAAAGTATTTTGAACTGAATGAAAATGAAAACTCAAATCAAAATTTGTGGGATCCTTCTTGTATTCATTTCCTATCGCTGCTGTAACAAATCACCACAAACTTAGTGACTTAAAATAACACAAATTTATTATATTACAGTTTTGGAGGTAAGTCCAAAATCGGTTTCGTTGGGCTAAAATCAAGATATCAACAGGTCTTTGATTCTTCTGGAGGCTCTATGAGAGAAAGTATTCCCTTGCTTTAAACATCTTTTAGAGGCCACCTACATTCCTTGGCTCAGGGCCCTTTCCTCCATCTTCAAAGCTGGTAGCTTAACATCTTCAAATCTGATTCTCCTGCCTCCCTCCCACTTGTAAGGACCCTTTTGATCATGTTGGATCCACTGGGATGATCCAAGATAATAGTTTCCCTGTCTCAAGATCCCTTAACTTAATCATATCTGCAAAGTCACTTTTGCAACATAAGGTAACATATTCACAGGGACCAGGGACTGGGACATGGATATCTGTGGTGGTATATTATTCTGCCTACTACACTCCTAAGGCACTACTTAGGTGGAAGTTGACACCACTAAATGCCCATATTAGGAAAGAAAAATGTGTTCAAATGATTGACCTCAGATTCCACCTGAAGAAACTATTAAAACAACAAATTATATGAGATAAATAAGGTCCAAGATCTAATGTAAAACATGATGACTATAGTTGATAACATATTTTATAGTTGAAATTTGCTAAGAGAATACAACTTAAATGTCCTCACCAAGAAAAAAGAGGTAAATATGTGAGGTGATTGTTGTGTTAATTAACTAGACAGGGGGAATCCTTTCACTGTGTATGCATATATCAAATCACCATAATGTACACTTTAAATATATTAAACTTTTATATGTAAATTATACCTCAATGAAGCTGAAATTTAAAACCAAATTAAACCCAGAGGAAATAATAACGATAATAGGGGAAATAAATAGAAAACAGGAAAAAAATCAATAAAACTGAAAGGTGGTTATTGAGAACATCAATAAAATTAGTAAATCTATGATTTGACTCTTACTTTGATGTTTAATGTTAAAGCTAGAAGCAAAAATACTTTAATTGTGTTATAGATGTATATTTTTGGTAGAATTTAAGTCAAGCCTCCTCATGTTGTTGTACTTAACGTTTTTGGTTCCAATGTTAGGTGCTAGGGCGATTAGCTTATACTATTCAAGCTTCTGTGAAGCACTGATAGAGCAAAAAGCCTGTTAACATATCATGGGAAGCATCATTACCAAACCATCAATAACATTTCAAATTGCAACCCCTGAGAAGCAGCTGGAAAAACACTGAGAGACTTACTGTCTAGTGTTTCTTTTGGTTGACATCTCTCAATGACTCCTCATTCTTGCATTTTTTGTCACCATCATTATTCTCTACCAGTTCATTTATATTTCCCTTGTGAAAACTTAACCCTTTCCTCGCGTGGGTTTCTGCTTTGCTTTGCCCCAGTTTCTTAGATAAATCATCACGTTTTCCTAGATTCTCATGAGGATCTGTGGAAGAGAGAAAAGATAGAATCCTCAGCCTGAAGAAACTCGAAACAAAATTCTGGAATAAGATGTAATCAGAATGATTTAGTGCCAACTTTTAGGAATTCAAAGCTGGGAGAAAAAAAGTAGTGTGAAAAATGACAGGAAAGAGAAAGGATTAGAACTGGGTGTTGAGTGGGAACTCTTACCAAATGTTCCATTATTGGAACATTCTACTCTTTATGTACAACCTTGTGACAGTGCACTTGGGTGGGCCTTTACCTTACCAGTAGTGAAGTTCCTATTCTTAACAATCGTCAGAGCCACTTAGTTTTGTGTCACTTCAATACCAAGACCCAGACTCTGGACACATTCATCTCTAGTCTTGGAGCTAAGGAGTTCACGTTATATATTATGTTCCAAAAAAATAGAGAGCTAGATAGGAAACTTCTTATAATTCAGAGTCTCTTACCTGGGTGCTATGTGGCCACAAGAAATCAGCTGCTCTGCTGATTTCAGGAAATTCCAGACCATCCCATTCTTGTCAGGCTTGTTGGGGGAAAAAATAAAAATTTGTCAGCTCAGAAGATCCTTTCCATAAACTAAGGAAAAAAGAAAATATTCTTATTATTGAATAGACATTAAGACTGAAATGGGCATCAAAGGCAACCTGGTAATGAGATTGCAGACAGAAGGAAATCTCACTTTTTGATAAAGGTGAGCAGATATAATCGATTACATACTTGTTTTGAAGATAATTTGTCCTCATCAAGAAACAAAGAAAATGCAACAGGTCTGGAAAATGAGCAATAAAGTAGCAACATTAAGCCCTGATATATCAGTAATCACTCTAAATGTAAATGGATTGAATTCTCCAATCAAAGACACAGAGTGGTGAGATGGGTTGAAAAACAAGGTCCAGCAATATGCTGCCTCCAGGAGACACATCTCAGCTCTAAAGACCAACACAGGCTCTGAGTAAAAGGATGGAAGACAATTCTCCAAGCTAATGGCAAACAAACAAAAAAAAGTGGGTGTTGCCATACTTATATCAGACAAGGTAGGATTCAAGATAAAAAGGGTAATGAAAGACAAAGAGGGGCAATATATAATGATAAAATGGACATTCCACCAGGAAGACATACCACTTATGAATGTCTATGCACTCAACACGGAAGCACCAAAGTACATAAGACAACTATTCACAAACCCAAAAGGAGCTATCAACATCAACACAGTAATAGTAGGAGACCTTAAGACCCTATTCACATCAATGGATAGATCATCGATACAAAAGGCAATAAGGAAATAGTAGACTTAAATGAAAAGCTGGACAAGATGGACCTAATAGATATATACAGAACATTCGACCCCAAAACAGCAGATTACACATTCGTCTCAAGCGCACATGGAACATTCTCAAGGATAGACCATATGTTGGGAAACAAGGCAAGCCTCTATAAATTTAAGAAGATTGAAATCATAACAAGCATCTTTTCTGACCATAAGACTATGAAACTGGAAGTCACCTACAAGGAGAAAACTGGGAAAGTGACAAAGATGTGGAGACTACACAACAAGCTGCTGAACAACCAGTGGATTGTTGATGAAATTAAAGGAAAAAATCAAAATCTCTGGAGACCGACAAAAATGAGAATATACCATGCAATTCATATGGGATGCAGCAAAAGCAGTCCTCGGCAGGGCAGGGGGGGACGGGGACTCATTGTAATAGAGACCACCATAACAAACAAGAAAAAATCCCGAATAAGCAATCTTAAACTTCGCCTAACAGAACTAGAAAAAGAACAACAAAGTCTAATGTCAGCAGGAGGAGGGAAATAATAAAAATAAGAGCAGAAATAAATGAAATTGAAAATAAAAAAGCAGTAGAAAGGATCAATGAAACAAAGAGTTGGTTTTATGAGAACATAAACAAAATTGACAAAGCCTTAGCTAGACTCACTAAGAAAAAAAGTCTCAAAATTAGAAACGAAAGAGGAGAGGTTACAACAGATACCATGGAAATACACAGGATTATAAGAGACTACTATGAAAAACTATGTGCCAACAAATTGGACAATCTAGAAGAAATGGATAAATTCTTAGACTCATACAGCCTCCCAAAACTGAAACAACAAGAAATAGAGAACCTGAATAGACCAATCACAAGTAAAGAGATTGAAACAGTAATCAAAAACCTCCCCAAAAATGAAAGTCGAGGATCAGATGGCTTCTCTGGACAATTTTACCAAACATTTGAAGAAGACTTAATACCTATCCTTCTCAAACGTTTCCAAAAATAGAGGATGATGGAACACTTAACACATTCTACGAGGCCAACATCAACCTGGTACGAAAGCCAGACAAGGACAGTATAAAAAAGAAAACTACAGGCCAGTATCGCTAACAAACACAGATTACCGAAATCCTTACCAAAATATTGGCAAACCGAATACAGCAACACATCGACAAGATCTTACACTATGACCAAGTAGGTGTTATACCAGGGACATAGGGATGGGTCAGCATCCACAAATCAATCAACATGATACACCACATTAACAAACTGAAGAGTAAAAACCACATGATTATCTCAATTGATGCAGAGAAGGCATTTGACAAGATCCAACATCATGACAAAAACTCTCAACAAAATGGGTATAGAAAGAAAGCTCAATATGATAAAGCCCATATATGTCAAGCCCACAGCCAACATCATACTCAATGGGGAAAAACTGAAAGCCATTCCTCTGAGAACAGGAACAAGATGACGATGCCTACTCTCGCCACTCTTATTTGACATAATACTGGAAGTTTGGGCCAGAGGAATTAGGCAAGAAAAAGGAATCCAAATAGGCAATGAAGCAGGGAAACTCTTACTGTTTGCAGACGACATGTTTTTTTAAGTTTTTTGGGTGAAGAAGATTAGCCTTTAGCTAACATCTGCTGCCCGTCTTTCTCTACTTTTTTTTGGTTTTGACCAGAGCAATTAAGTAAGAAAAAGGAATCCAAATACGCAGAGAAGAAGTGGAACTCTCACTATTTGCAGATGACATGATCTCATATATAGAAAACCCTCGAGAATCCATAGGGAAACAATTAGAAATAATCAACAACTACAGCAAAGTGTCAGGGTATAAAATCAACTTACAAAAATCAGTTGCATTTCTGTATGCGAATAACGAACTAACAGAAAGAGAACTCAAAACGGCAATCACATTTACAATTGTAACAAAAAGAAGAAAATATCTGGGAATAAATTTAACCAAGGAGGCGAAAGACCTATCCAATGAAAATTGTAAGACACTATTGAAGGAAACGGATCATGACATAAAGAAATGGAAAGATATCCCATGCACATGGATTGGAAGAATAAACCTAGTTAAAATGTCCATGCTACCTAAAACAATCTAGAAATTCAGTGCAGTCCCAATTAGAATTCCAATGATGTTTTTTATTGTGATAGTACAAAGAATACTAAAGTTCACATGGGGCAACTAAAGACCCCGAATAGCTAAAGCAACCCTGAGAAAAAAGAGTGAAGCAGGAGGAATCACAATCCCTGACTTTAAAATATACTACAAAGCTGTCGTAATCAAAACAGCATGGTACTGATACAGAAATAGACACACAGATCTATGGAAGAAAATTGAAAGCCCAGAAATAAAACCACATCTATGGAAAGCTAATCTTCAACAAAGGAGCTAAGAACATACAATGGAGAAAGGAAAGTCTCTTCAGTAAATGCTGCTGGGAAAATTGGACAGCCACATGCAAAAGAATGAAAGTAGACCATCTCCTATCACCATACACAAAAATTAAGATGAATCAAAGACCTGAAAGTGAGACCTGAAACTATAAAACTCCTGGAAGAAAGTATAGGCAGTACACTATTTGACATCAGTCGTAAAGGGATCTTTTGAAATTCCATGTATGCTTGGACAAGGGAAGCAAAAGAAAAACAAGTGGGACTTCACCAGATTAAGGAGTTTCTACATGGCGAATTAAACCAGGATCCAAATGAATAGACAGCCAACCAGCTGGGAGAAAATATTCGCAAATCATATCCGACAAGGGGTTAATCTCCATAAAGTATAAAGAACTCACACAACTGAACAACGAAAAAACAACCCAATCAAAAAATGGGCAGAGGATATGAACAGACATTTTTCCAAGGAAGATATACAGATGGACAACAGACATATGAAAAGATGTTCAACATCACTAATCATCAGGGAAATACAAATCAAAACTACGCTAAGATATTACCTTACACCCATTAGAATGGCTATAATCACCAAGACAAAAACCAACAAATGTTGGAGAGGTTGTAGAGAATCGGGAACCCTCATTCACTGCCAGTGGGAATGCAAACTCTGCAGCCTGTTTGGAAAATGGTATGGAGATTCCTCAAAAAATTAAAAATAGAAACACCTTATGATCCAACTATCCCACTTTTGGGTATCTATCCAACGAACCTGAAATGAACCATCCAAAGAGGCTTATGCACCCTTGTGTTCATTAAAGCATTAATCACTATAACCAAGAAGTGGAAGCAGCCCAGGTGTCCCTTGACTGATGATTGGATAAAGAAGATGTGGCATACACCGGCAATGGAGTACTACTCAGCCATAAAAAAAAGACAGAATTGTCCCAAATTCAACAACATGGATGGACCTGCAGGGAATTATGCTAAGTGAGATAAGCCAGAGAGAGAAAGACAAACACCACATGATTTCACTCATTTGTGGAATATAAACTATCACATGGACAGAACTCTTCAGTGGTTACCAGAGGCAAGCGGGGGCGGGTAGGGCGAGGGGTGGTGGACACAAGGGGTCAAGGGATGCATTTTTATCCTGACTGAAAAACAATGATGCACACCTGAAATTTCACAATGTTAGAAATTATTAAGACATGAATAAACTAAAATGAATAAATAATTTGTCCTTATGTAGCCGAAATGTACCCAGCACTATCGTTGTTATATGTATTTCATTCTAAATTCTGTTAGTATTTGAGTTGTCCATCTGTGTTAGTGAGTTCCCTCTACCCAATGGAAAAATGAAGCTTTTCATATGTTTACGACAAATGGGTAGTTACAGGAGCTAGGTGCCTAGGTGAAACTCCCATGGTAATCGGCAGAGAGATGGCCCTCAGACCTTTTAGAAAAGCATTCCTGAGCTGTAAAGCTAGCAAGAGGCTTCTTAGATTTTAAAAAGATTTGTACGTGCGTCAAAGGGTTAGAGAAAGGATTTACAATTACCAGCTTTCTTTTAGGCCAAGATCTAAGAAAAGGGAGAGAGGAAAAGGTCTCTCTCCTTTTTGGCAACAGAAAACATTAAATAGTTTTTTGTTTTAATCCTTACAATTTACTTGGGCACCTACCTGACTAGTGAAGAAGTAAGTAATAAAAAAAAAAAATGATTCTAGTAAAGAGAAGCAATATTGAGTTTACCAACATGGTAGCTTTAGTAAAAGTTTTTTTTAGGTTTATTTTGCATAGCTAGTGGTGTCCATTCGGATCAAAAGGTTACCTCTCATATGTAATCATCTCTTTCACTCTCTTTTAACCCTTTGGAATGATGATGCTTTTATTTTTTAGTACAAACAAATGCTATGTAAAAGCCCCATGAATTCTCCAGTTCTGGAGATTAGAAAGCACATGCAAAATTATAACCTCATAAATTTAACATGTTAAATTATAACTATAATGTTATAACATTTTAAGTAAAATGTAAAAAAATGCATTTTTGTGTTTTTTACATTAATTTTAAAAATCACATTTTTGAAAATTTATTCCAATAGTATTTGTGTAAAGAGCAATCTGTCTTAAAATTTAGAATGAAGCACCTCCACTTCAGATATACAAGGTAAAACAAGATTGAAACAATGAAAGAATTTCTCCCAATTTTATATTATTGTTGTAAACGTTGAGGGATAGAGAAAAGTCATCCATTGTTCAAATATGTAGTCTGTGTATTAGCATTAAACTTTTCTTCATTTCCTTCCAGTCTTTACATTAATGTTTTACATGGTTATAAATGTAATGTTGGTATAATTTTTTATTTTGCCTTTTTATTTTTTTAACCTTAACCTAAACTTTAAAAAAAAATCTTAGCCTGATCTCACTAGCCTAGAACCAAATCCTTGCTACTAGAAGTAAGTAAGAAAATGTTTGCTGTGACTTGGTCCTTTTCAGTGTATGTGAAACTTCAGCAATTTAATTCCATTTTCATGTGGACTCTTCTAAAGACTAGTCAAGAACTTTTTCTTCCTATTTACTCTTGATTAAAATGACTTAATTTTCTTTTTTGCTGAGGAAGATTTGCCCTGAGCTGACATATTCCTCTGTTTTGTATGTGGGTTACTGGTTCAGCATGGCCGCCAACGGAGTGGTGTAGGTCTGCACCCGAGAGGGAACTGAACCCAGGCCGCCGAAGCGGAGCATGTCGGACTTAACCACTAGGCCACAGGGCCAGCCCCTAAAGTGACTTCTTTTTTAAAATGATGTACGTCTAACCTTTTTGTAGTTCTCCACTGCCTCTTATATCTTTTTTAACTTTATCTCTTATGATTTGCTTGCTTTCAAATTATCCTTTTCAAATTCTAATCTGTGAACTTTTTACCACCTTAATCAAAATTAAGGCGAGTGACTATGTAGGGATTTTTGACAAAAGTTCATTTGTTAGGGCAATTCCTACTGAAGGAGCAAAAGTATAAAGGTTTAAATTCTTGTTTGCAATTCAGTAAAAAAAAAGATTATAAATTAAATATACAATATGCTTATAATTATGTTTTTTAAATGCCAGGAAGAAAACAGGCCAAAATGTTCACAATATCTCATAGATAAGACACTTTTTTCAATTTTGTATCTGTCTGTACTTTATAAGTGTTCTTCAATGGGAATGTCTTTTTATGATTTGAAAAAAATGTTATAAATATTTTTCATAAAAAAGCCTGCATGTTGGAGAGTATGTGAATAAGCTAACCATTTCCATCCTTCGGTACTAAATTTTTACTTTCAGGCTCCCTCTTTCCGCTTTTTGGCATTTCTCTAGGTCTTAAGGTGAATGACTGTCTCTGTATATGGAGGGAACGAAACTGACAGGACTAAAAGAAGGAAGAGAATAATCTAGATATGGGTATCTCATTATGCCAGTGATAGCAGTAATGTTTGTCTTTCTTGTTCTTACTGTGCAACATTTCTGACATCTCTGAGAGTCAGGATTTCAGACTAGAAACTGTGACTTAATTACTGGGTTTGTCTAAGAGCTGATACTCTTGCAAAGAAAAAGAGAGTTATGTGTTCTAGATTATATTTTTACACAGCGATTTCTCAGGATGCATTGTATCCCTGTCTGTTAATTACTCTTCATTCTTCTATCCCTGTAGAATCTACCATTTTACATAATAGTTTTTCTCAGTGTTCTAACTGCCTCAGGCTTCAGGGAAGAGTATTTTTGCAAACTTACGTGGGTTTAGTAAAACCCAATAAATTTATGAATCTTCTATATTATCCACTTTTCTCCAAGTCCAGCAGTTATCTCTTAGGTTGCCCAGGGATAGGTTGTCAGCTCTTAATTTGCAAGAGTTACAGCTTGACTCCAATAGAGCCTATATAAACAGTAAATGAAAAGCAAGGGATTCTTCTGCTTCCAGGGATGACTTGTCAGGCATCTTACAGATACCAGAAAAATGTAACTGTATTGTGCTTTCTTTTTGAAAATGGAGTCATTGCCAGTTATAACAGTTTTGATGTGGCACCATTATCTGGAGTTTATATTTCATTCATGGGCTACAAGTTGAAAGTGGGAACATTTCTAACTTGGTACAGTCGTTGAAATAAATTCTAAAACCTCTGTCAGAAGACAGAGAATCGTCTTAAAACCCAATGACTAAACTTGTCTGTTTCCCCAATATTTTTCTGAATTTATACATTAGTTTGTCATAAAAAGAGCTCTGAAGAAAAACATTTTGAATGTTTTGAAGATTTAGAAAAATGTTGAAGTCGTGGTATTGTTTTTTTGTTTGCATTTACCTATTTTATCTTTTATAGTAGTAGAAGTTAAATGTACCTAAAAGAGTTTAGTTCTTATTCACGGAGGGTGTGGGCTGCTTTAGGCATCTCTAAATTAAGACAGTTATGAATCTCACACAGATATTGTCACTTATCCTGTGGTGATTTAATACAAGACAAGGAGGAAAGAATCTATGTTTTTGTCTTAGGAATGTCAGTCATACCTCTATTACATACAGCTGCTATTCGTTCAGTCAGCAAATTTGAATGCCCACCCTGTGCAAGGAAGTTTGCTTGGCACTATGGATGATGCCTTAAAGAATATTTAAAATAGAACAATAACCTAGTCAAGCCACTTATTTAGAAAGGCTGTTATTCACTCAGCATTGTAATATGATGTGTTAAAGTAAGAGTTGGAGGCAGTGAGTTAAGAGACTGTCTCATAGGTAAATCAGTGCAGTAATAAGGGACTTATCTAAGGTATAGGCCTTGGAATGGACTAGAAAGAAGAAATAAATTTAAATTTAATAAATTTAATTCCCTTATTCTAGCTAATTCAGTATTAATTGTCCTTTATTTTTAATTTTTTTTTGCGAGGAAGACCAGCCCTGAGCTAACATCCACTGCCGATCCTCCTCTTTTTGCTGAGGAAGACTGCCCCTGGGCTAACATCTGTGCCCGTCTTCCTCCACTTTATATGGGACGCCACCACAGCATGGCTGACAGGCAGTGCGCCGGAAGGAGCCCGGGATCCGAACCCTTGAACCCCGGGCTGCCAAGCGCGAACTTAACCGCTGCGCCACCAAGTGGCCCAGTTGTCCTTTACATTAGGACGTCAGTGTCTCTGTGTTTCTCCCTCCCTTCTTCGCTCCCTATCTCTTCTTCTCCCCACTCTAGCACACTCAAATTTTATTGCACGTCCGCATCACTAAAGGTAGGAAAGGGATGTAACTCACTAGACACTAGGTATGTACGGATCTGTGTTCAGTTTTTACAAGGACCGAGTGTCTCCTAAAGAGTTGTGTGCTTCTCTCACTTCTTTTTGTGGGTTACTGCTTTAAATCAAAACTTGAAATAGTGACTTGAACAGAGTGAGTAACAATTCCTGCTGCATAAGCAGCTGTTTTTTAAGAAGCACATTAGATGTGTTTTGTTTCCAATGGAAGAAATGTTTTGTTTAGTGTATTTGGGTTAGGTACATTTAATATGTTCTTGAAAAGAAAGGAAACTACTTCTGAGTTTATGTTTGATCACAAATAATCCTCCAGAAAGTGGTCTTCCCTCTTCCATGAATGGAATTTGGAGCCGAGTTCATGCATATTGAAATAAAATTTAAAATAAAATGTATAGGTTCCCCAAACACTCTAACTCTTAAAAAGGATTCTGCTATGGGAGCAGAATTAATCACAAGCATTTTGGAGAGATGCACATAAAACAGACTGGTTATCTAAAATGAGAAGATCCCTAAAAAATGAAAAGAGACTGCTACATACATATATACATAAATATACATATTCAGTATAACGCTGTGAGGTAATAGCAAATTTAAACCTACCCACAGTTACCATAATCTGAGTTCCATACTTTGAGAAAATGGTTTACTTTGAGTAGTCCACAAAGGAAAATAATAGCTGGTTTAATGACGTTTTCTTGTTCATTATGATCCCTGAGGGAAAGAATAAAGAAAAATTGGTTTGAGGTGTTGTAACAAAGGAGATTTATTGAGTATTTTTTATGATGGTATAGTAATTTTGAGAAACGTGTTAAATATCTCCTTTTCCATGTTCCCCAAAACATTGTGAGTGTTCATGTTCTACTGTCTTCCACAAAAGATTTGAGGCTTTCCTGGAGAGGTTGGTTGGTTTAATATCAATAAATGATCTTGCATTTCTATAGGGCATCAGATTAGATGGTATCCTTCAGCTTTGGTTTATTCACTTTTGATAATATCTGTATTTATTAAGTGATCTTTCTTTGACTCTTCTCTCTACCCATATGCTGTAATACCTCACTTCTATATTTTGACTCATGTGTTGCCTTTTAATATATTTGTATTTGTTATCTGATGTTTAAATTGTACATCCAAGTGTTGAATGATTTTGTGAAATTCGTAAGCCAAATGAATTTTTAAAAATTCTTTGTAAGCTTAATTTTCCATCTAGTACTTCTGATTCAATAGAATAATTTAGGGAAAATTATCTGTTTTCTTACTTAATTTTCACCCCAGCAGTATGAAAAGTGAGGCCAACAGTACTGATCTGAAATGAGAAATGAATGTTGTAGAAGTGCTGCCTATCTAATGAAATCTTAAAACGTCCTTTTATTGTATAGAAAGCTTTAAAAAGCAGAATCTGGTATTTAGGGATTTTTTTGTCACTTAAAGGAACCTCATCATCTAATCTCACTCTTATACTTCATAGTTGAATATCCAATATAGTTGAATAAACCTAAGAAGTGTGACTTGCCTGATTACATAGTTGATTAACAATAGAAGCAGACCCAACTCTAGAATTGGCTGATAGGCCAGTTTCTTATAGAGGTACTCACCACATACTGAATTACGTGCCTAGGTATGTCCTAACCATGAAATAGGACCAACCTTGGCCACTGATTGGAAGACTGTATGAGCTGATGTGAACAATTTGTCCCTAGGACATTTGCTGTTGCAATCTCTGGGCCACAACCACACAGTTGTGCACTTTATCATCCATCTATCTCCTATAGTGAAACCCTCTTGTTCTGCTAAATTTGAATATAGGTATCATTTAGACCTAATATTTCTAAATATGACTTCACAGTAGGAAGTAATGGGCCTGATCTTGTATTTCAGCTCAAACAGCTATAACTGCACCAAAGATGTGGAAGAAACCAAAAGATCGGATGCGAACCACTGAAGAAACGTTAGAGGCAGAATTGGAGGTAAGGGGCAGCAATAAATCTCTTTAGCTCATCTTCAGAGCAGTGGTGCCATTTCCTAAGACAAGCGTGGGTTTATACCTCTTTCTTGAGCTATCAAGCTCAGAGTCTGATTTTTTTTTTTTTTTTTTTTTGGTGGGGAAGACCAGCCCTGACCTAACATCCGTTGCTAATCCTCCTCTTTTTGCTGAGGAAGACTGGCCCTGGGCTAACATCCGTGCCCATCTTCCTCCACTTTATATGGGACGCCGCCACGGCATGGCTAACAGGCAGTGCGTCCGCGGGTGCCCGGGATCCGAACTCGCGAACCCTGGGCTGCCAAGCGCGAACTATACCGCTGTGCCACCAGGTGGCCCCCCAGAGTCTGATTTTTTAAAGTCCATTTACAGAATTTAAAAGATTTTTAATATACTATTAATATACTATTTAATATACTATGTTCAATTTTCAATGAATTCTTATGTTATTGTTTAATTTTTGTTTAACCCCTCTGTCCCCCCAATTGAATTTTTCCTTATATTAACCAGATGGAAAGACTAATCTGGTAAAGAAAAATGGAGACAGTTTTTTCAGATTCCTATTAGCAATGGTGGTAGAAACCAGTGGATACGTTTTAAGGAAATTCATTTTGAATCTGTCATCTTTTAACTGGATCCCAGTAACATAACTTTTCCCGTGTGGTTTGTCTATTTGAACCACGCCATGCCAGATTTTGCTGTAAGTTACAGCACACCAGGTCCAGGAGATGATGTAAGGAAGAAACAAGGTCATATTTAGTCCTAGGGAGAGCTCTCTCAATTTCATGGTCTGTAATCTCAGTATCCTTAGGGTTAAGTACTGAAGCTTGTAAATGAAGAGTAATATGAACAATCTATATATTGCTTTTTTTTTTAACTCTTCTATCTACTTTATTAAAATAATTCTTATTGAATGTTTAAAATGTTAACTTTAAAATGTAGAAATTATTTTAAAATAAATGTGTTTATTTCATAAGACTTTTCTATCTAGTTATAATTCTTACCCTCTCCAAGCAGCTCACAGTACTCCTTTGTTGCCCATGTCCTGTCATTGCTCTTACATGATGCTCTGTTGATGTCACAGTTAGTCCCGTAGCAACCACTAAAATGTTGCATGGGTGTGATTTCATTGTGGTTATCAGGGGTTAAGAATTGGCAGTAAGTTATAGAGATATAAATAGTTCCTGCACTCCTTTTGTAGCTGAACAAGAAAATGCTGCTCCTACAGAGAATAAAATACCTTTCAGAGGCAGGGGAATCACATACATTCTTGGTATGGCTGTAAGAGCTTCATACACTGATTTCTCTTTGGGTCTAGCTGTTTTTTTATTTGTTTTCTTTTATTATACTTAATATTCCTTTGCCCTGTGGCTAGATTTCTAAACATTATTGAATATTAAATGGGTAGGCCACCACTCCTGTGCCTTCAGATAGTCATCCTATTCTTTTTTTTTGGTGAGGGAGATTGTCGCTGAGCTAATACCTGTGCCAATCTTCCTCTATTTTGTCTATGGGACACTGCCACAGCATGGCTTTATGAGTGGTGCATAGGTCAGCGCCCAGGATCTGAACCCATGAACCCCAGGCCACCGAACTGGAGTGTATGAACTTGACCACTATGCCACCAGGCTGGCCCCCATACTATTCTTTAGGTTAGGGGTAGGCAAACATTTCCTGTGATGGTCCAGATAGTAAATAGTTTAGGCTTTGTAGACTATATGTTATGATCCCTGTCACAGTTTCTCAACTCTGCTGCTTTAGCCCAGAAGCAGCCATAGACAGTGTGTAAATGAATGAGTGTGACTGTATTCTTGTAAAACTTTATTGATGGACATTGAAATTTGTGTTTCACGTAATATTTATGTGTCCTAAAATATTTTTCTTTGGAATTTTTTTCAACCATTTCAAATGTAAAAACCATCCTTACCTTGCACACAAACGGATGATGAGCCACGTGTGGTCCATGGGCCATAGTTTGCTAAAACCTTCTTTTAGATTGTTATTCTTCATACATAAGAACTGTTTTGACTTGTAACAATGACTTTTTTCTTAACTTTATAGTTTAAAAGTATAATAAAAAGATATTTGGGGGGCCAGTCCAGTGGCATAGTGGTTAAGCTCACGCACTCCGCTTCGGCAGCCCAGAGTTCACAGATTCGGATACTGGGCATGGACCTACATACCACTCATCAAGCCATGGTATGGTGGTGTCCCACATACAAAATAGAGGAAGATTGGCACAGATGTTAGCTCAGCGACCATCCTCCTCAAGCAAAAAGAGGAAGATGGGCAACAGATGTTAGCTGAGGGTCAATCTCCCTCACCAAAAAAAATTTTTAATTAAAAAAAAAGGTATTTGGTCATTTGTACACAGACTTTTTTTCAAAAATCTAGTCCCTTGTCTTTTGTAAAATTGAGCACTTATTAGAGTAGTTTAGTAAAGACTGGTTGTCGTTGTCTTCATTTTCACTGATTATCATGCTCTCCTTTTATGTAGATTTTTCTCAGCCTTTAAAAGAGTGTGTTTCAGGTATCAGCATATTTTAGGTTATATATTGGGTTGTTACATCATTGTAACAATATTTCATAAAATTTTGTAAAATTTTTTATAAAATTCTTTAAATTATAGCCTAGAATGATAACAGAAGGATGATTGATCTTAAAATGGATAGTTGAGGCCTCGTAAAGTTTGTTTAAAAATTTTAGAATATCTCATCAATCATTAAATACATAGTTGTCAGTCTGATTCTTATGACTTTAAAAACTAATACACTAAGCAGCTAGTTTTGTCAACTAAATTTTTCTTTTAATAAGTTAACATGAAATATTCACCTTTGACAGTCCAGCCAAGAAGGCACTTTCTTTCTTCAATCTGGTTTTCTGAGTAACTGATTTAGAACTGTTAGACACTTACAAATTGGTTGAATAGAGCTTCATCCCACTGAAAGAAAAATCATCATCATAAATATTTATTGCAGGTACTGTTGTGGATTACCTTGAAAAATATCCCTTCTACCAATGTGCCTCAGACACCTCAGTGATTCTGTATTCTCTGAATTATGGTTTGTCATTCATGGAACCTTTTTTCTAGTTAGAAATTGACTTTCCAAGTAATACATCCTCTGTTTCTATCCAATTAATTGTCTGTTGTTGATTTTAGGTACAGAGAAGAGGACCCAATATACTTTTTTCTCTAAGATAGTATTTTTTCAAATTTTACAAGATCTGAAATAAGAATTCTATATAATTGTATAATGGAATTGTACTGCTCTTTAATAAGTTTAAGTACTATTTATAGAATCACATGGCAAATCATTAAAGATCTTCTTGATGACCTGTATGTAATTATAAGGTGGTATTACAAGTGTTAATAAAAGTGGTGCGTTAATAGTACCTTTTAATAAGGTAATATTAAAAGCGTTTTACATAAACTTATCATTCTGGTATCATATGCTGAACACAGACATCCTCATCTTCAGTGACATGTTTTCCTATGCTTTTTGAGGGGATCGATGTAGATCTTCATGTAAATTCATACACAATGAAACTCATACAGTGAGTTAATTCAGACCGTAGTATAGTATAGAATAAGAAATAGTGAGGCTGTTAATTCATGATTCAAACTTGGTAGATGTGTTTTTTCTCAAAGTTTAAAAGGTGCCTTACCTTCTTCCATGTTTTGTACAAAGAAATCATTTCCAGCCTTTATTTTCTTGAAATTTTTTTCTGTCTTTATTTTGATGGTTTCCATTCTGTCTCTTCTCATAGGGGTGTGGGGGAAGTGTGTGTGTGTGTGTGTGTGTGTGTGTGTATTTGCATGAACTTTTTATATCCATTATAGAAACAAGGCCTAAAAACCATCTGTTTCTGTTGATCGCGTTTTAAAATGTAGTGTCTTTTCCCCATGATCTTATGTATGGTAGAAAAAATGTACTAATATTGTATCTATTATAATACTTCACTTATGTAACAAAGTAGGATTTGTAACTCTTTAATTTTTTAAAGAAACATGATTTCATAAATCAGTTGGGGTAAACACTTCCTGATGCATATGACATTCTTTTATACAATCCTGTATTGAAACCAGTTCAAAAGAGCCTCTATCTTTGGCTGTCCTAGCATGAATTTATCAATTGGAATGCCTGTTTCCTATGAGTGCTTCTTCCAAAGGATTGTTTTCAGAATGCTTATCCTTCATGAAAAAGAAAGACACTTAAAGTTCATGGAGAACTTTGCCTCAAGGAGTTTTGATGGTTCATATGGCCCTTAAGAAATCCGTTTTTCTTTTATATCTGAAACTGAAATGGTCAGAAATAATCTGGTGAATAACTTCAATTCTGTTTTGCATTTTAAAAATAGGATGCATCAAAAACCCAGATT
The DNA here is from genome assembly GCA_031878705.1 of Tapirus indicus. Classification (NCBI taxonomy): domain Eukaryota; kingdom Metazoa; phylum Chordata; class Mammalia; order Perissodactyla; family Tapiridae; genus Tapirus; species Tapirus indicus. The sequence continues at coordinate 100,168,220 of CM062924.1, read as the reverse complement.
TCTCCCTAGGGGAATATATTCCAAGAGTTTTTCCATATATCATTTGAATAAGGTCACAGCCTCAGAGAATTCTAAAAACCAATAAACAAAATGGATTTTAACTAACAAGTGGCCTCCTTGTAAAATGAGAGACGATCAGCTTTGTGAGACTTAAAACTATTCATCGAACTCTCCATTTTGCAGCTAGAGGACAGCACAAAAAATACCCTCTAGTTTCTTTTTATATTTGCTGAGCTTTAATGGCAAAGACTAGAGTGCTTGGTTTAGATTTCTGGCTAGGACTCTTTCGTGTCCATCAAGTTCCAAGGATTAACAGTTCTTTCCATTCTAACCTTTGGTACATTTAGATTTCATTAGTCACGTTAAAGCATTTCAGTAGCATTTGAATTGTCTGCTTTATCTCAGATGAAATGAGAGAAATGTTTTAAATAAACTTACCATTTTAGTACCATATGCTGAACACAGGCATCCTTATCTTGAGTGGTATGTTTTCCTATGCTTTTTGAGTAGATAGGTCTTGATGTATATTTACACACGGTGAAAAAATATAACCTCTGTGTTCACTTATGCTTTAGCCTAAAGCTGAAGAGGAGCTTTCAGGTGACAAAGTACTTGAATCTGAACAGGATAAAATGAGCCAAGGGTTTCATCCTGAAAGAGACCCCTCTGACCTAAAGAAAATGAAAGCTGTGGAAGAAAATGGAGACGAACCTGAGTCTGTACATAATGGTGCTGAGAGCGTCTCTGAGGGTGAAGGGATAGATGCTAATTCAGGCTCCACTGATAGTTCTGGTGAAGGGGTCACATTCCCGTTTAAACCAGGTAAGTTTGTCCTTGCCTTCCTGTGTCTGTCTTTTCTTCTCCCCTTCACTCTGCTGCAACTACGTAGAGAAATGTTGGATGGAATGAAGAGGCTCATCACAGTGTAATATTTACAGAATAGATCAGCAGGCATAAGCTAGTGACTAGCAAATCCAGAGAGTTCTGTGTTGGCGGAAGTGATATCTGATGCCGGTATTCTTTTACTGGCACTGGACGAGCAGCTGGCAAAGGGAATCAGTGCTAGGCTGGTGGAATCCAACGAGAGAAATTTAGTTTTATTCATTTTAGGTGAAAGGGGATATTTAAGATATGACCATGTCTGTTGAGATAGTATACTCATCATTTCACAAGCCTTGAGCTCAGTTTGTTGACAGAAATCACTTTGTAGAACTGAACTCCAGTAATCAGTCAGAAGCAGTGTGACTGAGTTATTGAGCACCTGCGGTATGGCAAGTGCCCTGTGAAATATATGATAAACCCCAGAGGCATCTTTAGACACCATCAAATGCATAAATTTCTGTCCCAATACTATGTAAATCTTGGTTGACTTTGAGATTTATGGAGATATATGGATGTGTGGGGAAAGGTGGTTTCTTTGATAGGAAATTTGGGATAGGTAAAAAGTTTTTCTTAGTCTGCTGAATTTGAAGTGACTCCTGCATGAGGTAGGTAGGGTTTGAATCTAAAATATCAGATCTCAAAAATAATCTAGACCAGTGTTTTGCAAACTGCTGGTTTTAACCCATTTAATAGGTTGTGAAATTAATTTAATGAGTTGCAACCAACGTTTTTTAAAAAGGAGAAGAGTAAAAAATGTCAGTGTGTTACATATGTAGTAAGGGTAAGTATTGTTTTAAGAAACTTTTATTTCATTTATTTATGTGTGTGTTTGTTCTGAGTCATGAAATCATTATATTTCTTACTAGGAATTGTAGTCAAAAATGTTTGAAAGCCACTGATCGATACTCCCTTAATACACTGATCTTTTCACAGTCAACTGCTGCCAATGGGCTTTATGAAATTGTAAGGTTATGCTGTTGTAAATTTTTTTTTAACCTTAGGATTCAGTATACTGAAATTGCTTCTAAAGATCTAAGCATATATCATATCACCAAACACTTGTGGCTACTGCTCATCCTTCTTAAGGAAATTGAGACACTATTGTCATTTTTAGGACTATGTAAATTATATTTTTGTCCTTCAGTTTGTCAAGGAAAAAGTATACAACTATAGGCCTCAGCTATATTGACTGACTAACTGCCTTTTGCCCCTGTAATAAACACTAGCAGTAATTGGAAAAAAGGCAATTCAAAGTTTAGATCCCAATAAACTGTCTACCTTTTAATAAATATAATAAAGTAATAAGGATTTGGTGAAAATATCTGCAGAATTCTCACAGACCATCAGTGAGTCTACCTACACATTAAGAACTACTAATATAAAGAAAGATCCAGTATGCTGTCATGAAGTGAGCTAGAGCCTGATTCTGATGAGCATTTTGTTAATTAAAAGAAAAAAATTGACTTGCTTTTATTATCCAAGAATTTCAAGAAATTCTCCAACTTTATATAATGAGAGGAGAATTGTGAGTAATGATAAATGTTAACAATAGCAATAGTAGCAAAGTACATAATATGGCATAAAACCAATTTAAAATTCATATTAAAAATATTAGTTAAGAATGTGTTTAGTGTCAGGAGTTTTGGAGAAAGATATGTGCATTCTCAGTTTAGTTGGCTCAGCAAGCACAAGTACGTTGTTTTCTTCAGATTAAACTGTAGTCAGAGAAAAAAATTCTGTATCTAGCTGCTTAGACTTTTCAGAATCTTAACTAAGTTATTTGTTTTTGTGTTTTGTGTCTTGTTACCTTTTTTCCCTCCAAAATAACTGTTCCAAGTGAACAACGAAAGTATCCTTCTTTTCCATGAAACCAAGAGTATTATCAAATTCCTTATTTCTGAGGTATTTAAAGGCTTGATAGCTTATTCAATGAGGATATCCCTGGCCAAAGGCTGCATAAAGTGTATATGAAGTGGTTCCTATAGCAACTTACTTCAGATTACTTTCCTATCCAAAGGTATTCAGAAAGGATAAAAGAACAAATAGCAGTTTAAAATCTTTACGTGACATTTTCTAACTGTAGCTCAGTGTTCCCTTTGTGTTTTTGTTTATTTATGATGAGATAAAGTATATGTTGAAATCTGGTTTGTACTGTTACTGGATATATATGCAATGACCCTATAGACAATTGTCTGTCTACATCTCTCATTCTAGAATCCTGGAAGCCTGCTGATACTGAAGGCAAGAAGCAGTATGACAGGGAGTTTTTGCTGGACTTCCAGTTCATGCCAGCCTGTATACAGAAACCAGAGGGCCTGCCTCCCATCAGTGATGTGGTTCTTGACAAGGTAAGCTGTTCACTCAGAGGAAGTCTTTTTGGTAGGAACTGGTTTTAATTATCAGTGCAAATATGTGAAGTATGAACAATTTTTAGGAATGTTAGACCAAATGGCATTTGAATTCAAAGTATGTAATGTTTAAGAATCAGAGTTTTCCTAAACTTTGTTGGATTTGGGGTTTTTTATAGATTACAGTAATCTTTAGGTTTGACCCATATTTGAGTGATGAAGTTTTAAAACTTATTAATTGCTTATTCTGGCTATTTCCTAATGATGTGGTGAAAATTGTCTGTCTTTTGGGCTAATATGGCTAAAGTGATACACGGAGCTCTTTCCCCTCTATTGAGGACAGGTCAGAAACCTAGGAAGGTATTTTTTAGATCAGAATGAAGTGGAAGTTAACATAAATCAAATAATGTATGTCTCAAAATTTCCCTAATAGATACTTATAGTGATTAATCTTCAATCCTGTGCCAATAAATTGGCACCCTTTCTCTTTACGTTGGATCTTATTGGTGCATACAGAAAATTAGTACAGTCAGTATTTATTTTGACTGTTTATTAAGCTAAAAGGAGTAAAATCAGATGTATATCAACTCAAGTAACTTCATGCAAATCAGTGATGAATCAGTGTTGGTGACTAAGCTTGAAGAAGTTTTGTTTTGAAGAGGAACAATTAATCTCTAAGTAAAGTGTAGAGGGTAACTATCTTATAGAATGAGATCCACCTCTTATTGAGATTTCCAGCAACTGCTTATCCAGACGTTATTTGTATTATTTTACTCTCCTACAGCAACAGGTCTTTTTTTTTTTAATTCTTTTTTTAATTGATGTTTTAATAGTTTATAATACTGTGAAGTTTTAGTTGTACTTTATTGTCAGTCACCATATGAATGCATCCTTTCACCCCTTGTACCCACCCTCCACCCCTATCACCCCTGGTAACCACCAAACAGCTCTCTCTGTTGCGTGTTAGTTTATTTTCCACATATGTTTGCCTTTCTCTCTCTGGCTTGTTTCACTTAACATAATACCCTCTAGGTCCATCCATGTTGTTGCAAATGGGACAATTTTGTCTGTTTTTATGGGTGAGTAGTATTCCATTGTATATATATACCACATCTTCTTTATCCAATCATCAGTTGAGAGACACTTGGGTTGCTTCCACTTCTTGGCTGTAGTGAATAATGCTGCAATGAGCATAGGAGTGCATAAGTCTCTTTGGATGTTGATTTCAGGTCCCTTGGATAGATCCCCAAGAGTGGGATTGCTGGATCATAAGATACTTCTATTTTTTATTTTGGGGGGACTCTCCATACTGTTTTCCATAAAGGTCGCACCAGTTTGCATTCCCACCAGCAGTGAATTAGGGTTCCCGTTTCTCCACAACCTCTCCAACATTTGTTGTTTTTTGTCTTGGTGATTATAGCCATTCTTACAGGTGTAAGATGATATCTTAGCATAGTTTTGATTTGCATTTCCCTGATGATTAGTGATGTTGAACATCTTTTCATGTGTCTCTTGGCCATCTGTATATCTTCCTTTTTTCTTGAAATCTGCTTTGTCTGATACAGGTATAGCAACTCCTGCTTTCTTTTGTTTGCCATTAGCTTGTAGTATTGTCTTCCATCCTTTCACTCTGAATCTGTTTGTCTTCAGAGCTGAGATGTGTCTCCTGGAGGCAGCATATTGTTGGATCTTGGTTTTTAATCCTTCCCACCACTGTGTGTCTTTCGATTGGAGAATTCAATCCATTGACATTTAGAGTGATGATTGATAAATGAGGGTTTAATATTGCTATTTTAGCACTCATTTTCTGGTTGTTTTGCATTTCCTTCGTTTCTTTTCCCATGTGTTTCGGACTGCCCATTCACTTTGGTAGTTCTGTATGATGATTCTCTTAGTTTTCTCTTTATTTGTTATATGTCATTCTGTTCTGGTTATTTGTTTAGTGGTTACTGTGAGGTTTGTATAAAAGATCTTGTGGATGAGACAGTCAATTTTCTGATGCCTCTTGTTTCCTGAGACTAAGTCAATTCGATCCCATTCCTCTTCCCCTTGTAATTTATTGTTGTCACTACTTATTCCATCTCATGTTGTGAGTTTTTGTTTAAAGTGATGAGTATATATTCATTCTTGGTGTTTTCCTTCCCTTAATCTTGATTTTTATAATTAAGTGTTTGCTAACCTATTCTGATAGAGAGCTGCAATTTTTCTGGTTTAGTCTCCTTGTTTTTCTCCTTGTTCAAAATTTTATATCCCCTTTCTCTTCTTTGTTTTTTTTTTCAGATAAAGGGCCTTCTTGAGCATTTCTTGTAGTGGGGGGGGTCTTGTGGCGATGAACTCCCCCAACTTTTGTTTATCAGGGAGAGTTATTATTTCTCCATCATATTTGAAGGATATTTTTGCTGGATAGAATATTCTTGTCTGAAGGTTTTTGTCTTTCAGGATTTTGAATATATCATTCCAGTCTCTCCTAGTGTCTAGAGTTTCTGTCAAGAAATCAGCTGAGAGCCTGATGGGGACTCCTTTGTATGTTATTTTGGTTTTTTTGTTTAACTGCCCTAAATATCTTTACTTTGTCATTGACTTTTGCCAGTTTGCTAGTATATGCCATGGAGTTGGTCTTTTCCTGTTTGTATATTTAGGTGATCTATTGACTTCATTCACTGTTATTTCCAGCTCTTTCTCCCGGTTTGGGAAGTTCTCAGCTCTTATTTCTTTGAACAAACTCTCTGCTCCTTTTTCCCTTTCTTTTCCTTCTGGAATACCTATCATCCACATGTTACATTTCCTAATTGAGTCTAATATTTCTCGAAGAATTTCTTCATTTCTTTTTAGTCTTAGTTCTCTCTCCTCCTTTATCTGGAGCATTTCTGCATGGCTATCCTCGATAATGCTAATTCTTTCCTCCATATTGTCTGTTCTGTTCTTTAAAGATTCCATATTTTCCTTTATCCCATCCATTGTGTTTTTCGTCTCCAAGCTTTCTGATTGGTTTTTCTTTATGGTTTCAATCTCTTTTGTGAAGAATTCCTGAATTCATTGAATTCTCTTGTCATTTAGGTTATTGATTTCTGTGCCTTCAGGGTTGGTTTCTGGGTGTTGGTCATTTTGCTCTTCATCTGGAGATTTAAGGTACTTTTGCATAGAGTGTGAGTTTTTTGCCTTATTATTTCTCATGGTGAAGATATCTAGTCACAGTTTCTACCTTCCGCCACTGGGTGGAGGTCACAAGCTGTGTGTTCTGCGCCCTCTGTGATCCCTGGGGGGCTTGTGCTGAAGCACAGGGAGTGTGGAGAGAGGGGCTCTCTCTTTCCCCTGCCTGATCCTGGGGGATTCTTGCTTCCCTCGCCATCTGCTCTCCTGGGGTGCTTGGATGTTGACCATACCCCCTCAACAGATTTCTTGACAGTCTCTGAAAGCACCTGGAGGGCAATAGTTTTCCCGCAGAGGGCCGCCCCTCACTCCTCTGTCATTGAGCTACACTTTCTGGTGTTGCTGATTGAATGGGGAAGGGGAGTAAATCTCCTTACCTCTCCCTGTGTCCTCCGGGGCTTCCCGTGCCTCCACCTTCAGATGCTCAGCTGCCTGGGTCTTTTAGAAGTCTCTTGTGGTGAATGATTGTCCTCTGTTGGTATGCGAATGATGTTTTTGTAGTGTCTTAGGGGGCAGAGTATCAAAGGGGAAAGCTCACTCTGCCGTGATGCTTCTCTCAGCAACAGGTCTTCATATTTCTCTTGATATCTAAGTCTTCCTATGTGAGGACAGTTGAATGATTGGTGGTGCTAAATTGAGGCTACTTCAGTACTTCAGAGGGCAAGTGTTAATATCCACTGAATTAGATTATCCTCTTAGAAAATATTCCCTTTTGTCTTCCTACCATATCTGTTTCTGACTTTCTGCTTCTGGCCAATCATTAGTTGATATCTCACTGAGCTACTTAGTTTTACTGAGTCTATAGTCACATTATATGCCTACAGAAAACCAAATATCTCTGATTTACAAGGCAGACTAAGTGAGATTTTAAATGTGTCATCACGCATGAAATGTATCTCCTTTTGAGACTTATTGTCCACTCAAAATACATACTCTACTAACCATAAGTGAACAACGTCAAAACCAAAATGAGCAATAGCAGAATTCTTACAGGTAAGTGCTCTGATGTCCTGGTGAATATCCTGCAAAAAAAATCCCAAAATTTGGCCCTAGTTCATAGGATCTCAAAATAGCTTATCTTGTGCCATTCTACTGGTCCCGACTGTCTAGTGAGCCAGTCCACTGATTGTGTCTAGCCTCCCCTTGGCAATTTTTGGCCTTGTCAGTCCCAGGGCACCAGAAAACCATTGTTGACCTAAGTGCTCTAAGGCTAGCCCAGGAGGAGCTACCGTGGTTCAGATTGGACTTCAGCTGGTTCAAGAAATCAGTGCTTACCATCTCAGCTGACATAACTTTTCAGTCTGTTTTTATCTTTGTAGCACTGAATATTCTGGAACTTGTGTTAACCTTTCCTTTGTGTCTTCATGCAGATCAACCAACCCAAATTGCCAATGCGAACTCTGGATCCTCGGATTTTGCCTCGAGGACCAGACTTTACTCCAGCCTTTGCAGATTTTGGAAGGCAAACCCCTGGTGGAAGAGGTGTACCTGTAAGTGCAAGTTCCCTACAAACCAGTTAGTTAGAAACTGTCATAGACTTCATGACATCTTGTCTAAAGTCAAGAGAGCAGCTTTTATTCGTTGATTCTTCTAACCAAGAAGAAGAAGAAGAAGAGGTGAAGACTATCCTTCCCATACTAATATTAAAGCAAATAAAGAATACACTTGACTTGTTTTTACTTGAAAGAAATTGGTGGTCTTGATTTGTTTTTCATATTTTTTCAGTTGGAATGACCTGCAAATGGGTTAAAAATAGAGCCAACCTTGAATAGCATTCCTATTTTGTTTTGAGGTGTCCTGTGGTACTGGAGATCTCTGATGACATTCAGCTAATGGTCATCTCTTGTCTTTGTTTCTACAGATTTGCAAAGTGCAGAGCAGGCATGGATTGCCAATTCTGGAACAGAGTAAAGCCCCAACTTGTACTCCACTGTCAATGTCACACCCACCCCTAAAGAGCCTGCCTCTAGGGGTGCGCTGAATCCTTTTTTTAAAAAAACAACAATAGTGTGTGATGTTATAATATTTTCTGTTTTGTTCTTCTCACTTACTGTAGGTTGTGAAGTCAAAATATGAATAAATGACATGTTCAAAAGAGTGCAGTATTGGTAAACTGCAGATTGCCTTTATACTCCCCATGACAGGCTCTTCAGTGGTAGAAGTGGCATCACCAATGGAGTTATGCCGGGGCGCTGCACTCTGCAGGATTGTTCAACTCTGCCCTCTCTGTGCTTTGTAGACTTACAGAAAGCATGGGGAAGGTTGCCAGTGATGTGAATACCACTCCGTTTCCCAAGTTGTAATGGCATAGAGAGCACTTAATCTAAATATCTGGAGGAGCTTGAAGTTTGATGTACATTTGCAGATCAGCCTGTTAAGACTATTTTGTTTTATGTTTGTAAAAATATTTTTATGTGAGGTGAAACTTTTTATTTCCCCATCACCTTTTTATTTCTGGAAAGGCAACTTTTGAAATTTACTTTGAAACAAGACTACACCGTCTGAAAACAAATGTCACTTTGTAGATATTTGATTATTTGATAGTTTGCCTGCAGCCAAACGGTGATTAAAAATACTTGAATGCCTCCAGTGTGTTGGAGGCTTTTTAAAACCTACAGAAAATCTTAATTTGAAGCATATTATTTATTGAGCATCATCATCTTAAAGTGCTCTGTGGGTGTAGTATTGTATTCTCACACAGGTTTGAAGTGTAACCTTTATCTATTTTCTCTAAATACTAAATTAAAATTTTTCTAAAGTTTGAATTACCTAACCAGAAAGTCTTAGAAAGCAGCTTTCCAGAAACCATTTTATACCTCATTTTTCAGCATCATTTCCCTTTTAGTTGGTTTAAATTTAAATTTCTGTTAGCATTTGTTTTTATTTTAGTTTTGGTTTTGGTTTGTATCTTTGTTTTGCCAAACATTTGTGATAACGTTGATGCCATTTTGATTATTCTCTGCTTAACAGCATCTGTGGTTATCATATTGCTCAATTTTGTTCATATCTCAGTCACAGAAGGTACACATTGCCACATCTACTCTTATAGTGTATACTGTGGCTTTTCATTACCAGCTTGCTATTGTCTAATAATTAGTTACAGCAGAAAGGAAATATGGTGAATTAAGAATAAGTTATATCTCTTTTAAAATATTGAAATTAGAAAATGAATTTTAAAAGTAACTGTCACAATGTGTGTTTGCCCATTAATCTGTGTGTCTGCATGTATCAGATAAGTGGTGCATTCAAAGTAATGTGACTGGAAATGAGCGATTATCGAGAATTTCTATTGTCTCCAAAAAGGTCAGCTTTAATTATTTAATTCACTTTCTTTAAGTGGCTCTGTCATGTGCCACAAGCTAATTTTTAAGTGAAATTGTGATCAGAGTAATATTGATATGTTAAGTCTTGATGCAAATAATTACTCTTCCAGCCTTCATAGCTAACAAACATTCTCCACTTAATTTGTTCAGCTTTCCTTGGTATAGTGGTGTAGATACAGATGGGAAATTCATGGGACATATATATCTAACATATAAAAGAACAATCAATGATGCTGTTTGGAAAAAAGCAGCAGCCCTACTCTTTATGGTTTCTGGTTCCATACCTCTAATCATTTTTGCCAGCTTCCAAATTCGCTTGTAAATAATTACCACCCAAAGATATTAAGATCTACTAAGTATGCTTCATAGTGTGGCTTAAGTAGCCATGACTCCTAGTATAAACTCTCCTGCAACAGACTTGTTACAAAGTATTTTTAATGTATAGCAATTGTTTTAACATGTCATATGCAATTACATACAATTTTCAAGCATAAAGATCCTTTGATGACAGTTAAGTGCATATCTGTTGGAAGCACCCAAGTATCATCTCTCCAGTTCTTTAATATCAAATGACTTGGCAATTATGGTGTTAATTTTAATAGTAATCTTTTGGCAGACATCACAGAAAGTGCCCCAAAAGAAATGTATTGAGAAGACGGGCTGTGGACCCAGACTGGTAACTTGCCATTCATATTCATTTCAACTAACTTTTTATAATAGCTGAGCTATTATAAATATCCTAGGGGCAAAGAGAGGTTACCTGAGCTCATGTCATTCTTCCCTCTCTCCTTAAAGCAACACTTGGTTGTCTCTCTATAAAAATTGCTAGGATGAATTTTGGTCATATTTTCTTTGATTATTGAGGTGAAAAAGAGTTTGAGATCATAGTCTCTGAATGAGATAGGAGCAACGTATATTAAAGTCTATAACTTTAGAGATGGGTGTAATTTCTTATTTAATACATTTAAGAAAAGTATATGAGAGTGGATAAAAAATATAAACTTCCAGCTCACCTGAAACAAAATTGCCACTCACTAATCAACCCCCAACTTTTAAAATTTTTTTTGTGAGGAAGTTTAGTCCTGAGCTAACATCCATTGCCAATCCTCCTCTTTTTGCTGAGGAAGATTGAACCTGGGCTAACATCTGTGCCCATCTGCCTCTGTTTTATATGGGACACCACCACAGCATGGCTTGACAAGCGGTGTGTCCGTCTGCACCTGGAATCTGAACCTGCGAACCCTGGGCCGCCAAAGTGGAGCGCACAAACTTTACCACTACACCACCAGGCTGGCTCCTCAACCCCAAATTTTGACACTTCATTTTAGTTCTGAAATTTGTGGACCCTAAGTACATTATACCTTGACATTCTTCTTCTAGCCATCAATCAGAATTGTCAAGCAAGTAGACTGGGCTTCATTTCTTTTTATATACTCCATAACTCTTCGTACAAGATCCTGGGTTTTGTTTGTGTTTAGTAAATAAGTCATTCATTATATATGGTGCAACTTTTGAAGGATGTCATAAATTTAACAATTTGTATTAAATTTTTCGTACACACAAAAAGGACATGAAATAGTTAAAGTTAATCACACCAATATACATATCACTTTTTAAAAAGTTCCTTTTGTTCTTTGGTATCGATGATGATACCTTACCTAGTTTTAAGGTCTTTTTATACGGTTTGTATCCTGTGGTCCTCATAGCAACTTTTTTAGGTAGAACAAGCATTTAATGGATGAGAAAGCTCAAGTTCAACAAAGTTGAGGCTTGCTCCCAGTAACTTTGCTCATAAGTAGCAGAACCGGTGGCCCGGCCTGGTGGTGCAGTGGTTTGGTTCCCGCTTTGGCAGCCCGGGATTCGCAGGCCCGGATCCCGGGCGCCCGCCGACGCACTGCTTGTCAGCCATGCTGTGGCGGCGTCCCATATAAAGTAGAGGAAGATGGGCACGGATGTTAGCCCAGGGCCAGTCTTCCTCAGCTAAAAAGAGGAGACTTGGCAATGGATGGTAGCTCAGGGCTGGTCTTCCTCACACACACTCATAAAAAAAGTAACAGAACTGGACAAAGTTCTTCTGTCTTCTAATCTGCCTCTTTTCTCCATTGCACCACAGTCCTTCTAGGCATTGATGTTCCACATAGTGAATTCATCCCCAGAGTATAAACATGAGAATGCTAGAGATTAATTAATTAAGCATTTTAAGCATTTATAAGTATAGTAAATCTGTTGAGGACTCAATATACTTGAATAAATATTTGTGAACAGTATCTGTCTTAGTTATATCCAGAGATACAGATATGATTTTTAAATTTGTCTTGGTAGCTTGCACATGGGTTATAATTTCAACTTTTTTATCCTGGACTATATAACTATATAACTATCCAGTTATCTTTTCAAAATTTTTTTTCCTTTGAAATGTTATCTATATAGTAGTATTTCTCACATTTCTATGCTGCTCATTTGACATTCACACATATTTGTCTTGGGGCAGGTAAAGAGATGTGGCATAAATCTTATTTACTTTCTAAATTCAAATCTCATAAATTGCATTTAGTTTCTAAATTCAAATCTCAAGGCATGTTCAGTGGTGTTTGCAGTATTTTTTGGAAATGGATATTTTCTGACTTTATTCAAAGATGTTTAAAATTATATCCTTAAATTCTGCATACTATAGCCCTTACATAATTTTGACATAATTACTTTTCATTACACCATCAACCGTTGTTCCTGGCAAGTTTTTATGTGCAAATGCATGGACTAAGTTAAATGTCTTGTGACATAATTATTTATTTGAACTTTACTCAGGCATTGAAAAAGATATTAATCCACATGAATCAGCACTAGAATATTACCTGAATTATAAAAACCAGACAATACCTGGTTTACTGCATTCTTAACAGAATGATTTTGTCTGGGCTACCATATCAGAGCTTCAGTTATAAATACAATAGTACTGTCTGGTTTAGCAACTGTTCCCTGTTGGGACTTTTCCGGTCTGATTGATGATCCACTTTTGTTCTCCTTCGGTTATACCATGCCTGGTACTTCTGGGTTTATCTGACCTCAGTTTTTGTGTTTTGTTTTTTCGTGAGGAAGATTAGCCCTGAGCCAAGATTTGTGCCAGTCTTTCTCTATTTTTTTGTATGTGGGATGCCTCCACAGCATGGCTGATAAGTGGAATAAGAACGCACCTGGGATCTGAACCCGACCCGGGCCGCTGAAGTGGAGCCTTGAACCACTCGGCCACGGGGCCGGCCCTCTGACCTCAGCTTTTTTAATGTTTACCAAATAGTCTGAGATCATATCATCAGTACTGAGTCCTTAGCTGGATGTATTTGACAAGATTGGTGTTTATTGCCCAGAAATTCTAACTTTTGATCCTGATATATCCTTGATACTGCTATTTCTAATTAGAGCAGATAGTGAAGTATAAGAGAATAATTCTGAGAATGAGTGATGTGTAAAGACTTTTACGCTTATCAGCTTAGGCCTCAGACCATGTCTTTCTTAGAACTTGTCTTTTTCTATAAAGCATGATATTTAAGTTTCTACTTCCTTTTCTGAAGCTTTATTTGAATTCCAAAGGGCAGGATTGGGGTGTTCAGTGAGATGATTCTGGTCTATGTGTCTTGTGTGAAGTTTTTTCTTTCTTTCCTCTTGAAATCTAATGGCAGTATTTACTCAGCATTTAGAGAATGACGTATCAGAAAAAGTAAAGGCTGTCAATATGCAACAGATCTGGGAGGAGCAAAACTTATCAACCTAAATATTTAATCTTGAAAAATTATTTCCAGGCATTTAAAGTAGCAACTATTATGAATATTTTAATACACAGAATGCAACTTTTAACTTACCCAATTATCTCTTGCAGTAACAATTGTTAATTTCATGACCAGTGTGACATGCCAACATACGTTGGTTTTAACAGAATGAGTATAGTGGGACTCTAGCAGGAACACAGAGCTGATAAAGAGAAGAAGACAGTTTTTTCAGGAAGCAATTTAGTTGGATCTCATTGATGATAAAAGAAAGATTTATTTTAGTATTTCTCACCCAGCAAATTTAGAGGGATCCATTAAGGTCTGCAGTAAGGCTGGGTGTTATGCTATAGAGAATTTTTGTGATAAGGTTGTATTTGCATTTCACACTGGAAGTTTAGAAACACAGTTTTTGAAGCAGATTGGTAATCGTGATGATTACTGCCTATAAAGTTTTGTATTCATTCAAGGGACCAGTCCAAAGTCACACAACTAGTAAAAATAGAGCTTCATGTAGGGGCAGTCTTTTTTATTAGGTACAACAGTTTTATCAAACATAATTTTCCATCACTTTATCTCATTTAGGACTTCAAGTCAAAAATTGAAGTGGTAGAGAACATTACATTGATTGTATTCTAAGTGTTTGTCCCCCCCACCACCAAAAAAAAAGAAAAAGAGTTCACATCTAAATTGAGTACCTAATACCCATCTTTGCATCTGAGTGTTTGGTGTGATCACCAGGCTTGACTTGGGCAGCAGAGCAGGGACAGTAAATTGTAAGTACTCTGTACAGATATAATAAAGAATATTCTTGTCCTAGTTGTTGAACGTTGGACCACGGAGATCTCAACCTGGCCAGAGAAGAGAGCCCAGGAAGATCATCACAGTCCCTGTAAAAGAAGACGTGCACCTGAAAAAGGCAGAGAATGCCTGGAAGCCCAGCCAGAAACGAGACAGCCAAGCTGAGGATCCCGAAAACATTAAAACCCAGGTGAGAACAGAGCACATTCTAACATTGTTTGGGAAATATAATGGTACTGTTTTAATTTGTCATTTTACCCTATTAATATATGTAGAGATCTTAGTTTAAGATTTTTTTTGTAATTATTTTCCTTATTAAAAGCATTATTCTAAAAGCCATCATGGATACCAATTAACTTTTTCTTTTGAAATTGCTTTCTGTGTGATTTTCAAAACAGACACTATGTTTAGAGGGTTCATATGTCATAGACTTCTATCATTCTGGCTTAGATCAATATTTGCTTTTCTTAAAAATGAGTTTTGAGATTCTCAGTGATTACCCAGTGCTTGTCTCGTTAGTGCATTGCTTTATGTCTCCTTATCAGGGTTTCATTTTTAATAAATTTGAATTTAGAAACATATCTTGTTTTAGAGTCTTTTGGAGTAAGATTGAATTCTTTGCATTTTTCTGTGCATATCCTGCCCTCAGAACTCCTTCAGGTAAGTTGATTGAATTCCTTTAATCCACACAAAATTTTTTTTTGCATCAAATTATGTAAAACCTTTGTTCATCTTTTGCTGTACACACAATGCCAGTTCCTCTGGGTTACCTCTGTTACCTCCTTTGGATGTCTTTGCTTCTAGGCACCAAAACTAGAATCTCTTCTTGAACTTTGCATCTGTACCAGAGCCAGGCATCATAGATCACATACCGACTTTTGAGTGTTCGATTGCTCATAAATCTTTCCTTTCACCACAAATAGTTTTAGTATAGCAGTCAAAAGCTCCAGCTTGGGAGACAGAGGCAAGTTCTATTAGGCAGGTTCTTAATCTCAACTGTAAAATGAAGATTACCGTATTACCTACCTCACAGGGCCATTGTGAAGATTAAATGAAGTAATATAAAGCATTTGGCATGCTTCCTGGAGCCCAGTTAGGTGCTCAGTATGATGATGTTCCTGGGATCAGAGATGTGCCTTATAAATCTTGATTTTGATTCAGCACCAACACAGAGCCTCATACATAGTAGATACTCAGTAAATTCTTGTTAAGTGAATAAACTAACCAACAAAGTTGTTTCTAGAAAATCAAGACCAAGATGAACTGATCCATCACAAAGCCATGCTGTCAAACCTTAATTGGCTGCTTGCCTTTATTCATCCTGCTAGTGATTGCCCGGAACATCTTTCCCAAGTACATCCTTCTCCAGAGTCACTGAAATCGTGTACCTAATCTTCCCTCCATTTCTTCTCAGTATATCCCAACTTAAAAAAAAAACTTTCTTCATCCTTCCCTCTAATCCCCCTCAGAAATGCTTAATGATAAGGGCCTAAATGACTTGCAAAGATAGTTAAAATTCCTGCCAGATCTTTATCATTGAAGATGAACATGTCTTGTTTTAGTATTTAAGACACTTGTATTAGTGCCTTATTTCATTAGAATCTTACAACACCCATGAAGGAGGGAATAGCTATTGTCTCTTTTTTCCATGTGAGGAAACTGAAGCTTCAAGAGATCAAGTTACCCACACTGTTCTGGTCACTGAATAGTCCATTTGTTGTAGCTTGTAATCTGCCTCTCTTTACTCTGTAACAGAATTCTCCCCATTAATGACTTATTTTTATTTCAGAAACATACCAATAATTACATTGACTCAGGTATCATTAATTAGCTGAGTTTTCTTTGGTGAATAGATAAAGCAAATCCAATAGGGAATTAATAGACTTCTTTTTCAGGGCCGGTATAACCTTCTTTTTCTTGACACTTTTTCTTCTAAATTCAGAGCATCTTTCTTCATTACCTCTTTTTTGGTGTTTTTATTCTTCTCCTCTGTATAGGTATACCCTGTGTTGACTTGTTGCTCCTGTTAATTGTTATTGTCTTTTTCTTTTTTGTCAAAACAATGGTTTTATTGTTGCCTCCACTGCCAGAAAACTCTTTCACTCTTTTGTTTCTACCATTGTATTAAAACAACAATATGAATGAACACCAATGACCTATTCTTTCTACATCATATAATTTCATCTTCTCCTTGAAGCAGTTCTAGGAAATCATTGCCTCATGACATGTCTAGACTCCTAGATATACATACACTACTGTGGTGGTTCCATTACTGGGATCCCCTGCTTCATCTCTCTTCTCTTGATACAACATTCCTACTGCTGCTGCCTGACTAATCTCCCTGAAGCACTGATTTTTCTCTCTCCACCCTGGCTTTTAACCTGTCATTTAAGACTTCATTTTCTCTCACAACTAGTGCACACTGGCTTTCTCATCTTTCCTTGTTCTCAATTCTCAAAATAGAAAATCCTCAATAACAATTCCTTCCTAAAATGTCTTCTCCCCTTTCTTTTCCCTTAGCCACCTTTTTTTGTCCTTCATATTCTGGCCCAATTCTCAATTCCTTCTCAAGGTAATCCTTGACTAACCCAGTGCCTTTGACCTCTCTTGTACCTAAACTAATAATCCCTTCTTTGCCTCCTAATCCACCTTGTGCTTGCCGTGTCACTCCACTTGTAACTACCTTATCTCTACAGCTAAATTTCAGTGTCCTGGAAGGCAGTAACTGAGCCTTATGCTTCATTTGTACCTAATACAGAATTTGTTGGTCATCAAGTGGATATTCAGTTATGATGAATAAATTATTTTCAATAACTTTTTGTTGTTTGATGCTGGGGATTTTTTTATTATTGAGTATAATTGACATATAGCATTATATTAGTTTGAGGTGTGCAACGCAATGATTTGAGTTTTGTATATTTTGCAAAATGATCGCCACAGGTAGTCTAGTTAACATCCATCATCATACATAGTTACAAAATTTATTTTTTCTTATGATGAGAACTTTTAAGATCTACTTTGTTAGCAACTTTCAAATATATAATACATTATCATTGACTATAGTCACCATGTTGTACGTTACTTCAATAAATTACCTTTTTGTTATTCTGTTTTTCTAAGTTTCACTTATCTTCTGAAATATCTGAAGGGTTTTTTCCCTTGATGTTAAAGCAGTTCAAAGGTTTAGACCTAAATGCTACTGCCTCAGTTGATACAATTTAAAGAGATGCAGTGACTCCCCACTTCCCTAATAACCTTTTAATTTTTTTCATTATAAAAGGAATACTGACTCATTGCTGAAAAACTTGACAATATAATTTTTAAAAATTTAAATAAATTTATTAACTGTCTCCTGCCTACTGAAAACTGTTGACATATTGGCACATATTCTAAAAGTCTATGTATTCAGATACAAAGTTTTATAGAAACCAAACAAAACATTTTATAGGCCGTTTTAGTTATATCATGGTCTCGTGGATTTTTGCAACTTCATATTTTTACTAAGGCATAATTTACATTTAGTAAAACTTACTTTTTTGTATACAGTTCCACAATTGTTAACATACACACATAGTCATTTAACTACTACCACAATCAAGATGTAGAACGTTTCCGTAAGCCCTCTGAAATTTCCTTGTACTACTTTGTATTCATCCTCTTCCCCCCATGCCCACCTCTGGCAATCACTGATCTGTTTGTCCCTATAGTGTTGCTTTTCCAGAATATCATATAAATGGAATCATTTTGAATATAGCTTCTTTCACTTAGCGTATACATTTGAAATTCATCCATACTATTACATGCATGATTAGTTTATCCTTTTTTAAATTACCCAGTAGTGTTCCATTGTTTGGATGTGCCACAAATTGTTTATTCATCCATAGGATAACCAGTTTGCAAGTTTTGGTAATTATGAGTAAAATTACTATAAACATTGATGTATAGGATTTGTGTGAACATACATTTTTGTTTCTTTTGGATAAATTCCCAGCTGCGAGATTGGTGAGTTATAAAATATAGGTTTAACTTTATTAGAAAATGCCAAACTGTTTTCCAAGATGATTATTGTACCATTTTGCATTTCCACCAGCAAGGCATGAGAGTTTCAATTATTCCACATCTTTGTCAGCACTTATTATTTTCTGCTTTATAAATTTTAGCCATTCCTAATGGATGTGTGTTAGTATTTCATTGTAGTTTTAATTTGCATTTCCCAAATGACTTAATATGTTGAATAAGCACATCTTTTTATGTGCTTATTTGCCATTCATGCATCTTCTTTAGTAAAATTTCTGTTCATATCTTTGCCCTGTTTTAGTGAGTGGTGTGTTTTCTTTTCTTTTTTATTTTCATTTTTATGATGTCTTAATAGTTTATAACATTGTGGGGTTTTAGTTGTACATTATTATTTGTCCATCACCACATGGATGCATCCCTTCACCCCTTGTGCCCACCCCCCACCCCCCTTCCCCTTGGTAACCACCAACCAGTTCTCTCTGTCCATGTGTTTGTTTATTTTCCACATATGAGTGAAATCATGCAGTGTGTCCTTCTCTCTCTGGCGTATTTCACTTAACATAATACCCTCTAGGTCCATCCATGTTGTTGCAAATGGGACAATTCTGTCTTTTTTATGGCTGAGTAGTATTCCATTGTATATCTATACCACATCTTCTTTATCCAATCATCAGTCAAAGGACACTTGGATTCCTTACAGACTTTTTGTCTGGATGATCTGTCCATTGATGTAAGGGGCCTGTTAAGATCAAGATCCCCTACTATTATTGTGTTGTTGTTAATGTCCCGTTTTAGGTTTTTTAATAGTTGTTTTATGTACTTTGGTGCTCCTGTGTTGGGTGTAGATATTTATAAGTGATATGTCTTCTTGGTGAAGTGTCCCTTTTATCATTATATATTGCCCCTCTTTGTCTCTCATTACCTTTAGTCTACTTTGTCTGTTACACGTATGGCAACTCCTGCTTTCTTTGTTTTGCCATTACCTCAGAGTAGTGTCTTCCATCCTTTTACTGTGAGTCTGTGTTTGTCTTTAGAGTGGAGATGTGTTTCCTGGAGGCAGCAAATTGTTGATCTTGGTTTTTAATCCATCCCACCACTCTGTGTCTTTTGAGTGGAGAATTCAATCCATTTACATTTGGAGTGATTATTGATATATGAGGGGTTTAATGTTGCTCTTTTATTGTTCTTTTGCATTTCCTTCATTTCTTGTCCCATGTGTTTCAGAATGCCAATTCAGTTTGGTAGTTCTGCATGATGATTCTCTGAGTTTTCTCTTTATTTGTCATATGTGGTTCTCTTCTGGTTGTTTAGTAGTTACTGTGAGGTTTATATAAAAGATCTCCTGGATAAGATAGTCCATTTTCTGATGCCTCTTGTTTCCTTAGACTAAGTTGATTCGATCCCTTTCTCCTTCTCCTGCTAATTTGTTGTTGTCACTACTTATTCCATCTTGTGTCGTTTATAGTGATACATTTAAATTCATTTTTGATGTTTTCCAACTGTTGCTTTTCCGCTTTAGTCTCCTTGTTTTTCTCCTTGCTCAAAACTTTGTATCCCCTTTCTCTTATGTTTTTCTTTTCAGGTAAAAGGGTCTTCTTGAGCATGTCTTGCAATGGAGGTCTTGTGGTGATGAACTCCCCTAGCTTTTGTTTATCAAGGAGAGTTATTATTTCTCCATCATATTTGAAGGTTATTTTTGCTGGATAGAGTATTCTTGTCTGAAAGTTGTTGTGTTTCAGGATTTTGAATATATCATTCCAGTCTCTCCTAGTTTCTAGAGTTTCTGTCGAGAAATCAGCTGAGAACCTGATGGGGACGCCTTGTATGTTATTTTGGTTTTTTGTTTAGCTGCCCTCTACATTTTTTCTTTCTCATTAACTTTTGCGAGCTTTGCTACCATATGCCATGGATTTGGTCTTTTCCTGTTTATATATTTAGTTGATCTATTGACTTCATTCACTGTTATTTCCAGCTCTTTCTCCAGGTTTGGGAAGTTCTCAGCTATTATTTCTTTGAACAAACTCTCTGCTCCTTTTTCCCTTTCTTCTCCTTCTGGAATACGTATTATTTGTTATGTTACATTTCCTAATTGAGGCTGATATTTCTCAAAGAATTTCTTCATTTCTTTTTATTCTTAGTTCTCTCTCCTCCTCTATCTGGAGTGTTTCTGGATGGCTATCCTCGATAATGCTAATTCTTACCTGCATATTGTTAGTTCTGCTCTTTAAAGACTGGGTTTTCCTTTATCTTGTCCATTGTGTTTTTCATCTCCAAGATTTCTGATTGGTTTTGCTTTATGCTTTCAATCTCTTTTGTGAAGAAATTCCTGAGTTTGTTGATTTGTTTCTCTGTGTACTTTTGTAATTCATTGACTGTTTTTATGATAGCTATTTTGAATTCTCTGTCATTTAGGTTATAGATTTCTGTGCCTTCATGGTTAGTTTCTGGGTGTTTGTCATTTTCTTCTTGGTGTGGAGACTTAAGATACTTTTGCGTGGAGCCAGCTGATTTACCTTTGCTATTCTTCATCCTGAGAATTTCTGGTCCTGCAGTTTCCACTTACTGTCACTGGGTGGAGCTCACGAGCAGTGTGTTCTGAGCCTGCTGCAGTCCCTAGAGGGACTGTGCTGAAGCACAGTGCATATGGGTGGAGGGGTTCCCTCTTTCGCCTGCCCGACCTGGGTGCTTCCTTTCTCCCTGGCTGTCTGGCTCTCTTGGGGCATTGACCACACCCCCACAACAGTTCATCATTACTTCCCAGTGGGGATCTCTTGAGAGGCTGTGAGAGCACCTGGCATGCAATAGCTTTCCCCACAGAGGGCCACCTCTCCCCCCTCTCTGTCTGTGAGCCACGCTGTGTGTCTTTGCTGATCAGATGGGGAGTGGCAGTAGATTTCCTTACCTCTCCTCAAGTCCTTTGGGGGTTCCCATGCCTCCACCGTCAGATATACGCAGCAAGGGTCTCCTAGAAGCCTTTGTAGTGTTTGATTGACCTCTGTTTGTATGCAAATGATGTTTTTGTTTTGTCTTAGGGGTCAGAGATTCAAAGTGGGAATCTCACTCCACCATTATGCTGACATCATTCTGAGTGGTGTGTTTTTCTTCTAGTTGAGTTTTGAGAGTTCTTTATATATTCTGGATACACATTCTTTATGACACGTGTGTTTTGCAAAAATTTTCTCCTAACCTAGTTTCTCTTTTCATTCTCTTAATAGTGTCTTTTGAAGAGCAGACGCTTTTAATTTTGATGTTGCTCAATTTATCTATTTTTTCATTTATAGATTGTGGTTTTGCTATCATTTGTAAAAAATCTTAGCATAAGTCAAGAATACAAAGCTATCTTTCTATGTTGTCCTCTAGAGTTTATAGTTGTAGGTTTTACATTTTGGTCTATGATCCAGTTTTAGTTAATTTTTGTATTACGTGCAAGATATGATCAGATTCGCTTCTTTTTTTTTTTACTTATGGAAAGACTATCCTTTTTCCATTGAGTTTCCTTTGCAACTTTTTTGAAAATCAATTCATCATGTATATGTGAATTTATTTCTAGACTTTCTATTCCATTCCAGTGATCTCTGTGTCTGTGCTCTGGCCAATACCACACTGCCTTTGTATAGTAGTTTTTTATAGTAAGTGTTGAAATCAGGTTGTATGAGTCCTGTAACTTTAATTTTTTAAAATTGTTTAGGCTATTGTAGTTTTTTTGGCTTGCCATATAAATCATAGAATCAGCTTCTTGATTTGTACAAAAAATAAAATCCTACTAGGATTTTTCTTTTGATTGTGTTAAGTCTGTAGGTCAAGTTAGAGAAACCTGACAACAATAATGAATCTTCTAATACTTAATATCTCCCATTAATTTAGTTCTCATTGATTTCTTTCATCAGTCATTTATAGTGTTCATCATACAGCTCCTTTGGATATTTTTGTTAGATTCTTAGCTAAGTATTTCATGGTTTTGGGTGCCATTGTAAATGGTACTTTCCAAAAATGTGATTTATAGCTGTTCGTTGGTAACATATAGAAATAAAATTGAGATTTGTCTGTTGACTTGTATTCTACACTACAGTCTTGCTAGCCTCACTTATTAGTTCCAGTATCTCACTTTGTAGATTCCTTATGATTTCTATGTAGACAATCATATCATCTGTGAATAGAGAGTTTTACTTCTTCCTTTGCAGTCTGTGTGGATTTTAGTTCTTTTTCTTTGCTTAATTGCACTGGCTAGGACCTCCAGTGTGATTTTGAATAGGAATAGTGAGAAAGTACATTTTGGCTCGTTCCCAGTCTTAGGGGGAAAGCATTCATTCTTTCACCATTGAGTAGGATTATAGATGCCCTTTTTCCTGTTGAGGAAGCTCTCGTCTATTCCTAATTTGATAAGAGTTTCTACAACATCTAAAAAACTCCTGCCTAGTATTCTATACCATAATTTATATTATACCATAACTTAGATAAATTCCTATTTTAAGAAGTTTAAGTTATTTGCTATATAGAGTTATTGATGGAAATTATTGTGGCTAAAATCTTTTATACCTATCCTTAAATATGAATTAATTCCAAAAGTATAATTGCTGATTCAAAGGGCAGTCACAGTTAACTTTTAATACACAGTGCTGAATTGCCCTTAGAAATGTACCAGATGATACTCCCACCAGTGAGGTATGAGTATACGTAGTTCCTGGAATTCTCATCAGGAGTGAAAAAGACATGGTAGAATTTTTTACTGTTTGTTAAAATAGATAGATTTAATTATTTCTGTGGCTAGTTCACAATTTTTGTTAATAATCTGGGAACTTATAAATTATAAGCAAAATATTAATGGCTTACAAAAAACATCAAATTGTCACAGTTACTATACTGGTCTTCTCTTTTTTGTGGCCCTTCTAGGAACTTTTTAGAAAAGTTCGAAGTATCTTAAATAAATTGACACCACAGATGTTCAACCAACTGATGAAGCAAGTGTCAGGACTTACTGTTGACACAGAGGAGCGGCTGAAAGGAGTCATTGACCTGGTCTTTGAGAAGGCTATTGATGAACCCAGTTTCTCTGTGGCTTACGCAAACATGTGTCGATGTCTAGTAACGGTAAGAAGAGAGGAAGGAGTAAAACCAGAAATCTCCAAGAGGTATATTCTCCCCTCACTACACATTCTTCCCAGAAGTGTTATTGGGGCAACATAAAGGGGAGAATATATTTTTAGCACTTATTAATATAATATCCTCATTGTATAAAAAGAATCTTGCTTTATTACAGTGGATACTCACCTCTGGAGGAGATATGGAGACTCGACTAAAATAGGCATGATATGGTCCCATCCATTGTGAGAAAGATTGAATAAGGTTTAAGTTAGTAATATGAAATTATTGTCATGGGCAAACAATTTTTCCTAGGGTGTCATTTTATAGAAATAAAAATTCATGTATTCACATTTAATTAAATTCAAAATTGAAAGACATATTGGTTCTAATTCTAGCTTCTGAAGATGATGGGATAGTTGTGGTCATAAAGCATTCAAAACTGATAATTTCATCTCTTAGAAACTATTAGATCTCTTTCTCTTTACATTGTCCATAGCCATTTAATCTCCATAGGCTGTCAAATCTAGGTCAAGACAGTATGGGAAACCAAAGAGCTTCTGATTAGTGTCCCTTGTCCTGTGTTCTGCAGTCATAAAACTGCCGTGTACCATATGTGTTTTTTCTGCCTGTTATTGTTACCAAGGTAGTTGTGTCTGAAATGTGTGTCATTTAACATTTGAGTTTTTTCTTAATTATCACAATTCATTGTCATGCCTCACTACAAAATGCAGAATTCTATCATTCTATCAATATTTTTGAGTACCTGTGTCAAAGGTAGGTAAGTCTGTTGGGACTTGGAAAAAAGTTTTATCTTCTTTCTTCACGGAACTCAAAATTCATACTGAAAAAAGTATTAACAAGAAAAAAATCACTTATAAGGTATGCTGTGATATTGCAGTGTGTTGATGCCTGCATGGATGGTTTAGACTTAGAAATCCAGTTGGAGGAAAAAAGAAATCACTGTGTTGGTGGGAGAGTGACAAACTGACAAAGCAAGTAGTTTGAGTTGGGTCTGGGAGTGTGGGGAATACAACTGTAGAGAAGGAAGAACATATTCCAGGCAGGTTCGAGTCTGAGGCAGCGAGCATGGCATAATGGTTACAGACACTGTCTTTTGAGTCTCACAGTTCTAGGTTTAAAATTTAAATGTCTACTCAGCCACTTGATAACTTCATAACCTTAGAATAGTTACGTAACCTCTTTAAACCTCAGTTTCTAATCCATAAAATAAGATTAATTCATACAATTTAAGGTTATTATTATGATAAAATTAATTAAAATAAATGAAATTAATTAAAATAAATGTATATGTAAAGTTCCTAGCTCAGTATTTGGCCTGTAGTAAAGTCCTAAATTATCAAAAACTATATTGGTGATGGGAAGGATGGCGAAGATCTTGAAATGCTGACTGTAGAATGAGGATCTTGTAATAACAAAAACCATATATTCAGTACCTGTTAGGTTGCAATATGGACAGATGCTTTACATAGTATATTATTTTTAATGGTTATTTTAACCCTGAAAGGTCAATATTATTAGCCCCACTTTTTTAAATTGGAAACTGAGGCTTTAAAAAGGATAAATAACTTGCTCAAGGTCACATAACTAGTACATGGCAGTGCTAGAATCCAAATCTAGGATTATTTTAACTCAATCACTTGCCATATTGCCTTCTAATGTACCAGTTATCTGAAAACAAATTGATTCTCCATCTCATGCCCTTCATTTTCATTGTGCCAGCCATGACATCCTATAGTCACTAATTAGAGCCAGGACTAGATTGCAGATCTTCTGTCTCAGCCTTCAGTGTTCTTTATCAGTTTAGGATTTAATCCTATAGGCAGTGAAGGATTATTAATGTTTTTTAGTAGAAGAATGTCCTTGATGAAAATCACCTTTGAAAAGACCTGGTAATAATACAAGTTGGATTGGAATAGGAAGAAATTATAGATAAGCCAACCACTTACATGACTTTTATTATGACCTACCCTTTTTTAAGTAAGATTTTGAAACTTCTGTTGGATTATTTTACATTACAAAATAACCTATTGGAATAAGTCCAGCGATATAGACATATACAAAGAAGAAGTTGATACTTTTCAGTTGCATCCCCAGCCAGTTAAGCCTCCCTTCCCTCCAAGGCAGTCAATGTGAATGATTTGGATGTATGCTTCCACAATTTTCTTTGTATTCATGAAATCATATAAAAACATATACATATGTAGAAAGAGGATTTTTTTTTTGCTTTAATTGAATTGTATCATCTGCATTGTTTTTTAGTTTGAGGTTTTTTTTACTTAGTATGTTTTGGGCATCCCACTTGGTCATTACAGATAGATTTACTCATACATTTTTAGTAGTTGCATAATATCCCATAATATATACATACCATAATTTTTCCTGCCATTTCACTTGCTCCCTCCTTCTCACCACTGCCCCCCCCCCCCGGTGTTTCTAGTTTTGGGTGTGTGTGTGTGTTTTTTTTTTTTTACAACCACAAGCAATGCTGCAATAAACATCTAAGTATATTTATCCATACATGCTGGAGCTTTTCCTTTTTTTTTGTTTTTTTTTTTTTTGGCAAGGAAGACTGGCCCTAAGCTAACTTCTGTGCCAGTCTTCCTCTATTTTGTATGTGGGGTGCTGCCACAGCATGGCTTGATGAACGGTGTGTCGGTCTGCACCCGGAATCCAAACGTGTTAATCCTGGCCTGCTGAAGCGGAGCCTGCAAACTTAACCACTATGCCACTGGGCCGGCCCCTGGAGCTTTTACTTCTTTAGTATAAATTTCCCCAAAGTTATATCATATACCAAAGCATATATGTTTTTAAACTTCTTTTTAACTGAGGTATAACAAACATACATGCTGTTTCAGGAAAAGAAAAATTTCTCATTTGTAGTTTCGTCAAATTTAATAATATAAATATTCTTCATGGCTAATTTTAAGCTACTGACAGTTGACTCACAACGTTGCTATTTAGCACTTGGCTCTCATGAACCTGTATGAACCAGCTTTATCATACCACTACAACATGCATATAGAAAAGTGTATAAATCATTAGTGTACAGCTCCATGTATATAAGCAAAGTAAACACATCTACCACCCTGGTCAATATATAGAACTGTACCCTTCCCTCTTTCTTAAAGGGTAACCACTGTCCTGACTTCTAACACCTAACTTACTTTTGAGATACTGAGGGCCTGAAATAAAAGGGTGGCAATGGGAATAAAGTCGTAGGTGCTTAATACAAACCAAATACAAAAATCAAAGAATCACAGGAGTAGTGAAAATCTAAATATGAAAAGCTAATATTTCAAGAGAAAATTGAAGAGACTATCTTCATGAAATTTAGGGGAAAATTTCTTCAGCAAAATTCAAAATGAGTATGAAAGGAAAAAAAATCATATTTGTTAAAATTTACAATCCTTGGTACATCAGATGATACCAGAAATAAAATAAAAAGATAAAACCACAGCCTTGAGAATCTCTTTGGAATACATATAACTGACAAAATATTAGAATTCAGAATTAAGGAGGAAAAAGAAGCAAAGTAATAAGAAAGAAAAAGCCCAATTAAAAAATGGGCAATTCATAGCAATGAAACTCTACTGGCTGATAAACTTAAGAAAAGATACCTGGTGTTATTCGTTATTAGGGAAATGACAAGATAAACTACAATTCTATACAAGTCACATCCATTAGAGTAGAAAAAAATGAAACTGTTTTAAATTGTTGACAAAGAAGAATGCAATCACTTTAGAGAGTAATTGGACAATAATTTTGAAGCTGATCATATACTACTCCCTGGCAATTTTACTTCTTGGTATATACTTCAGAGAAATTCCCAGATGTGCTCAAGTAATCATATATAAGAATGTTTATTTGTCTATTGGTTTGAATAGTGAATAATAGGAAATAGTTGAAATAAGTCTAAATGAGACAAGAGTATACCACAATTTATTGTTCAGTGGATTTGAATAGTAATATATATATATGGCAATTAAAATTAGTGAATGCTAAATGTGTTAGCATGGATCAGCCTCAAAAATAGTCCTTGAATAACAGTATGACACCATTTAATAAAGTTCTGTAATATGCAAAATAAAATTATTCATTAAATACATAAAAAATAAAAGTATGCAAATTATAAACACTAAACATTAAATTCAATATGAGAGAGTAGGAAATGGGATTAAGGTCAAGTACACAGGGACAAGTATTAGGTCTCTGTTATTGACAGGTTACGTAATTCAGACCACCTCTCTATGGATAACAATTAGAAAAGCTGGTCACAATATTAAAAACATGTCAAAGGCATCAGAAAGCTAAAAGAGGGCCAGCCCTGTGGCATAATGGTTAAGTTCACACATTCTCCTTTGGCGGCCTGGGGTTTACCGGTTCAGATCCTGGGCGTGGACCTACTCACTGCTCATCAAGTCATGCTGAGGCAGTGTTCCACATAGAAGAGGCTACAACTCTGCAACTATGATACACAACTATGTACTGGGGCTTTGGGGAGAAAAAAAAAAAAAAGAGGAAGATTGGCAACAGATGTTAGTGCAGGGCCAATCTTCCTCAGAAAAAATTATTAAAAAAAGAAAAGAAAGCTAAAAGAAAATAAAGAATTGCTAAGGCTAAGATCCTAGTAAAGGTGGAAATTCAAAGAATAGTGAGACATTTGGTAAAATGTCCCCCAAGAAGAGGCAACTAAAAGTCTTAAACAGCTTGTTTTTCATAGACTTGTTGGGCTAGGGGACAACTAGGAGGGCTAGGAGGGCTAGGGCCCTCCAAAAGGAGTGGTGGAAGAGGCTCTGGTAAATCCTCCTATACTTCAGGCTGGGATCCCAAAGGACTGCATGCTTGGAACAAGGGTGAATCAACAAGTCACCTGCTTTCACAGGGGCTATAGCTCAATATCAAATCATCTCAATCCTTGAAGTTGAATTATAGTGATTTCAAAGTTGGTAATCCCTTTTGGAAACTATCATACTAGTCTTCAGATTGTTTCCGTGAACAATTTTTCAAATAAAATGTCCAGCACACAGTTAGAAATAATTAGGCACATAGGGAAAAAGGACAGCATGAATAAGAACCAACAACAAATGTCACGCAGGGGATCTAGATATTGGCTTTATCAGGAACAGGTGTTAATGACTATACTTATTATGTCCAAGGTGATAAAGATAAATTGAAAATTTCAACAGAGAACAAGAAAGTATGAAAAGAACCAAATAGAAATTCTGGAACCAAATATTATAATAAAATTAAGAAGTTAATGTGGATGAGTTTAATAGCAGATCAGACACAGCTGGAGGAAAGAATAGTGAGCTAGAAGATAGGTCTGTAGAATTCAGAATGAAGTTGAAATTAGTGTTTTTCATCAAAAGGTTATTAAAAGAGGAAAAATGCAAGCCACATATTAGGAAAAAATAATTGCAACACAAACCCATAAAGAGTTTGTTTATATATCAGATTTTTAAAAAACTACTAGAAATCAATAAGAAAATAACTCAGTTTTTTAAATAGACAAGAGACTTAACACAGACACTTTACCAAAGAGGTTATCCAAATGACTGACAAATGTGAAAAAATTAATCAACAAGATACAAAACTGTGCAGTAATACCAGATTACTAAATTTAACAGGTATTGGCAAATACATGAAGCAACAAGAACTCTCAAACACTGCCAGTGTGAATACAAACTGTTAACAGCCACTTTGGAAAAGGGTTCAGTATTATGTACAAACGCTGAAGTTACTTTTCTGCTATAACCAGCATTTCCATTCTTAAGTGTATACTTAACTGATAAATATTCGTTTCTTATGTGCGAAGAAACATATAAAAAAAATTTAGTAGCATTTCTCATAATGGATAAAAATTTGAAACAGTGTCCATTCAGTAGTAGAATGGATAAACTGTTGCGTGTTTATGGTAACATAATGAACTCAAACTACAACTATACACAAGTGGATAAATCTCACAAGAATAAGCTTTAGTACAAGAAACCAAACCCAAAAGAATATATAGTGTGTTATATATATTAATATATATCTATATATAAAGTTCAAAAAGGAAATAAAAATAAACTATGGTGTTTGAGGATGCTTGTCTGTAAAACAAAGAAAAGCAAAAATGTGGTTATTACAAAAATATAGGATAATGGGATTAACTTTAGGGGCTGGAGGTAGTAGTGTTTTGGAAGGAGAATTCAAGTGGGGCTCTGGGAGGATATCAGTGCTTGTTTTTTTGACCTGTTGCTATATCTGGTGGTGTTCATGTGAGGTTGCTTTATTGTAATTCATTGATCTGAATCTTAAAAAGTTGAAAAAACAACAAGCAATAGAATGAAAAATTAAAAAGTACTCTGTGTTCTTGAGCTTTAATATTTGGTTTCTTAAAAAGTAAAAGATCTAAAGCAAATATGGCAAAATATTAAGATTTAACAAAGTTGGAAGATGAATACATGAATGTGTGCTATATTATTTTATATTCTATAGGGAAAGAAATGGAGTTTAGCCAATTATTTTTTCAAGATGACATGTCCATGGGCCAGTGTTGCCCCATATTCAAATGTTAGTATATGTTTCACTAATGCCAGCTCAGGCAGATTTCTTTCCTTCAAGTATCTGTTTACTATGCTAATGTTTCTTATGAAATTAAACAAGAAGGATCTACTCTTTGCAGCATTTTCCAACCCTTCTTGACCACGGGCACTTTTTTTTTTTTTTTAAGATAATTATTGCTTTGAGAAATGATACCTCCCAATGGAATGAGAGAAATTGATGACAGTGAATAAAAAATTGGGGGAGGTGCTCTTTTCCTATTCATTGTACTCATTGAGTTATTTAAGTAACATCCTTGTTATTATCAATATGTTTTACTGAGACATCCACAGGTTAAATTGCAAGGACTTTGGCCTGATTCATAATTAAAAGAAAGGTGTAGACCCATGCCACTTGCATGGATTATCACTGTTGGTCATTTGAAATAGTGGAATCTGTTACAGTTAACCACAGAGTCATCCAATATAGTCATAAGTAGTAGTAGTAAATGTAAGAAGTAGTGGGAATCATAGCAATATTTTTTTGAAATATGTGCTAAAATGGTTACATCTAACTCGCTTAATCCTCACAACCATTCTATTATCTCTATTTCACAACTTTGTCTGAAAGTCAGGAAATTGCCTAGAGATTTTATACTTACAGAGATTTTGAAAATTAAATGACAGAACCTTAGCTCAAAACAAATGCCTTGATCAGTGGTTCTCAGCCAGGGGTGGTTTTGTTCCCCAAGGGACAATGGGCTGTCTGGAGACATTTTTGGTTATTGCTACTGGCATCATAGTGGTAAAGGCCTAGGATGTTACTAAACATCCTACAGTGACAAAACAGCCCCCACAACACAGAATTATCCAAACCACAATGTCAGTAGTGTCGAGGTTGAGAAACCCTGGCTTAGATTGTTGAGATTTTAAGATTTAGTAGGATACTTGTTCTTATTGTTTAGAGCAGTTTTTAAGCTTTATTCCTGCTTTGGTGCCATTCACATGGATCACACACCTCCATTTAAAATCTCTTTCATTACTTTTTGTCAGTTATCTAGGTGAGGGCTAGAGAATACAATTATATTCTGTGTCAGTTTTCCATGACATCTTAAAGGATAGCTTTTGGGGGTTTTTTTGTGAGGAGCTGTTGCCAATCCTCCTCTTTTTTTGTGCTGAGGAAGATTGGCCCTGGGCTGACATCCATGCCCATCTTCCTCTACTTTATATGGGACGCCACCACAGCATAGCTTGACAAGCGGTGCATTGGTCCACACCCGGGATCCGAACCTGTGAGCACCGGGCCACTGAAGCAGTGTGCAAACTTAACTGCTACGCCACCAGACCGGCCCCAAGGATAGGCTTTCAAGTAAGGAATTCTTTAGATTTACAGAAATTGCTCTTAAATGCCATATTTAGTTTGCACAGAGACACACTTGCACATATACACAGCTGCCTGCATCTGCCAAGTGAAACCTCTGGCCCAAAATGCTTAAGGGCATCATAAGAGATAGTAAACTGTGCTTCGGGAGTATGCTGCTGCTTCTACTATTTCAACTAGGGATGACTAAAGAGACCTGCAGGACTTCCTTCACAAACTGCAAGGCATTTAACTAGAATTCAGTGCTTCTCTGAGGAGGACATCTGAATTGAGTGGCAAATGGAGAATGGACAAGAGAAAATGTTATCCTGTGTCTAATTCTGTACTTGAATAAAATTTTGAAATAGATTATTGGTAATTTAAAATTGCAATGCTTTTGTTTGAATCATAATTAAAATAAAAATCCCCATCTCAGAACCCCATTAGAATTGTAAACTCTTAAGAGTGGGGACTTTTTCTGCTTTTTTTCCCGCTAGTGCTAAATTCCTAGTGCCCAAAATGGTTCCTGGCGCATAATAGACTCTCAGACCTGTGTTGTGAGTGAGTGGGTAAATGCATGAATGAAAGAATAACAACTTGAGTTTATTTTATGCCCTAAGACTGCATTTTTGTTACTGTGTGTGTGTGTGTGTGTGTGTGTGTGAGTGTGTGTGTGAGAGAGAGAGAGAGAGAGAGGAAGATTAGCCCTGAGCTAACATTCATGCCCATCTTCCTCTGCTTTATATGTGGGACGCCTGCCACAGCATGGCTGACAAGTGGTGTGTATGTCCACGCCTGGGATCTGAACCTGCGAACCCTGGGCCACTGCAGCAGAGTGTGCGAACCCAACCACTACGCCACTGGGCCGGCCCCCATTTTTGTTACTTTTTATCTCTGCTGTGGCAGACGTCCATACCCTAGCTATGAAAAATGGCACTAAAAGTAGATTTTTTAGCGTTCTATGTCCTGTTATGCCAGATCCAGAACTTTTAGTGTTACCACTTTTGTGTGTGTGTGTGAGGAAGATTAGCCCTGAGCTAACATCTGTTGCCAATGCTCCTCTTTTTTTGCTGAGGAAGACTGACCCTGGGCTAACATCCATGCCCAGTCTTCCTCTGCTTTATATGGGATGCTGCCACAGATGGCTGGACATCTGGTGTGTTGGTCTGCACCTAGGACCTGAACCTGCGAACCCCGAGCCGTTGAAGCGGAGCATGAGAACCCAACCGCTATGCCACCAGGCCCGCCCAGTGTTACCACTTTTTAAGTGCTTTAAAACAAGATGTGAAAAGAATGACAAGAAAGAGACACTAAGAAAACAAGGGAGACACAATTAAATCTTATCAGAAATAAAGCCTGGAATTACAGACATGAAAAGTCAGCTTTAGGCAACAGCAAGTGGCTGGAGTCAACTGGAGGAGGAGGGATATGCAACTTGCCTGATGAAAGATGAAAAATGCTTTGAAGAAACGATTGATGAGAAATTATTTACCCTTTTATAACTTTTTTATAACTTGACCACCCCCTTTTGAATCTTGTGGACATCCCTCAGCACTACATACCTCTTCAGGTATATCTAATAGAAATGCATTTTGATAGATGTGTTCATAGTACATACGGACAGAGTATGTTATGTTCAGTTTTAACAGGTGTTTTACTAAGGTCAGGACATAACCACTGATAGAGGAAGATATGTCACTGTGGACCCATGAGTTATAGTTGTCCAACTATAGTCCATAGTTGGACAACTGATTTATTGCTGTTCACTTCACATTTTAGAGTTAGCATGGAGGTGCCACTAGGTTGTACTAGTCATTCCAAATGCTTTACCTCAGACCAGAACATGCTTCTGGAGCAAAATGGCTTCTGGACCATGGGTTGCCACTAGCATCTTTATGTTGTGAGACAGCATTGAAAATCCTGAGCATGCTAAGCAAGGCCAGGACTTGTCCTTCCATTTTCTAGTCTCCTGTTTGACTACCATAATTAATACACAGCTGACAGCACTTGATGATTCTCTGGGAGTTTGATCCTTTTAGGGATAAGAAATATCTGCCCTCAACACTAACAAATATATCAGCAGTACAGCTCCTGTTGCTTGAAGAAAATGGCAACCTGATGCTGACAACATTCATATCCAAGATTGCTGGCTGACTGGTATGTGGACAGTTTTCATCACAATATGAGATATGGTACACTTAGTTTACAGTGTAACATAATGTCACACTGTTAGTTTACTACTGTGCAAAAATGAAAAGGTAGGTGCTCTCCAACAAATCTAGCTAAACAAACAGCCTTATTAAACTATTACCCTTGACTCCCTTGCTCCTCAAGAAAAAGAAACCATCTCCTGAACAACCCATTTGAAACATGTATATCTTGGTTTTGATCATGAACTGCTGTTAAATGAAAATTTTAGTTGTCTAAAGAGACATTTCTCACTGTTACACACCACCTTTCATTTTTCTTATTATCCATGATCACATTTGGAAGTATTTACCTTGTCTACTATTGTGGACTGAATGTGTCCTCCCACCCCCAAATTCACATGTTGAAGCCCTAACTCATTGTGATGCTGATAAGAGGGAGGTAATTAGGTTTAGATGAGGTCATAAGGGTAGAGCCCCCATGATGGGATTATTGCCTTTATAAGGAGGGAGAGATGCTCGAGCTTCCTCTCTCTGCCACATGAGATTACAGGAGAAGGCAACTGCCTGCAAATCAGGAAGAGGGCCCTTACCAAGAACCAAATCTTCCTGCACCTTGATCTTGGACTTCCAGCCTCCAGAAATGTGAGAAATAAATGTCTGTTGTTTAAGCCACCAGTCTGTGGTGTTTTGTTATTGCAGCCTGAGCAGACTAAGATACTCACTCATCATGTTCCATTCTAACTCACCAATTTCACTGGGTCTCCTGATCAGTCACTGTGCAGATCTGTGGCTATTTTGCTGATTTATTAGTTTTAATACTTCCATGTGAATATATCTAGAAAGCTTATGCACAGTCAACACGTTCTTTCTGGCCTATACATGTAAAATGTCCCGTGACCATCATTTTGGAATAGCAGATAGTCTTTTTTTCTCTTGCCTTTTGTGGTTCTTCCCCTAATTGCTTTGTGAGCTAACTTTGCTTATGTACTTTTTTTGATATCTGTGTTATAAGTTATTCTTGATTTTTAATCATAAACATGTCAAATACAGTTCCAAGTATTTAAATATAGCTATATTAGTTTATTAAACTCTTTAACTATGTACCAGCTACTATTTGCTTTACTTAGACTGTCTCATTTAATCCTTCCAACAATCTTAAGACTTAGATGTTGTCATCCCCATTTTAGAAAGAAACAGGTTTGGTGAAGCTAAGTAACTTGGCCAAAGTCACTTAGCAGAGCTGGGATTATGACTGTCTCCAAAGCTCCTGTTTCAACAGCTACTTTATAATGTCCCTCAATCTACAATCATTGGAATGTCTCTTCTTGCACACAAGGGACTGAGGCTCAATGAGTTAACCTACTCACATTTACATAGTTGATTAGTTACAGAACTGGGATTCAGACTCCTATTTTGTGACTCATGATTCCAGTGCTCTTTCAGTTTCAGTGTTCTGAATATCCCAGTTCGAGCTTTCTTGTCTGTGACTTAAGAAGTGCTTCCACCAAACCTATTCCATTGGATCATTAAAGCTGCACTCTAGGTTGGACACAGGTATTGTGCCTCCCTTGTTTTGGATGATGGAACTGAAACTTGGATTAGAAGAATTGCCTTTGTTTAAAAAGCAAGTATGCAAATCTTTTGCTCCTTAACCCAACTCTTTCAACATAGCCTTCTCTACATAAAAGATATAAAAGGCATAGTTTTTTACATCTTTTATGTAGGGAAATTCTGTCTTGCCTTTTGTCATTTCTACTTGTTTCTATAAACCATAGCTGTCTCAGATTGTATTTGTTTAATCTTTCTGACTCATTTTAATTCTGTTCCTTTCCACCATAAGACAGTGGCTTGCATTTTCATATTGTTGTCCATATTCTTCCCATTTTTTACACAGTAAATCCATAATTCAGGAAACAGTTCTTTAGGGCTGGTAGATTGTGGCCCAGGCAGTTTTTATCAGATCAGTCAATTATGTCCTTAGTGTTGGTATAGATGGTGCTAATGACTATGCCAAGAAGCTAGATAGGACTTTTCGACTGGTTTACTTGTGTTCTTATAAAGTAGCAAATTGAATATTACTGCTGATTTTTAGAACCTTTAGTTTGTTTTGGAAACTAGTGTCATGTTGGTGCTCTGTTATATACTGCCTTACTCATGGATATGCTTCTTGGTTCTCTTTGTAGTGCGTTGTTTGTTTTCTAGGTCCTATGTAGTAGAAAATAGAGTCTACTTTGGGGTTTTGCTTTAGAAAACCTTTGCTTTCGTGGAGCATTTCTTTTGAAGGCTGATTAAACGCCTATCCTTTTGTGTGGTTGTAGCGTAGGCCTGATTATGAAATGATTTATAGTTGCTTGCATTTGTACGACCTGAATTTGGTGGTAAGGACATGTTAGCTTTTCTGTGGTTGTCTAAAAACGTATTTGATGATCTTCACCTCTTCCTAAGTTAATGAAACACTTGGTCCCTTGGTTGATTAGAACTAAACTTGTTAAATGGTCTTTTATATGTCATAGGGAACATGTTGGAGAGTGTGCCATCAGTTCTGCACAAATATACTATAGCATCATAGTCCTCAGTTCTCACGAAGTTTCTCTAGGCATTCAACCTTGATCAGCAGCTGTCCAAGTCCATTCTGGTTGATAACATTAACTCTTTTGTGAGTATGAATATGATTCATCCCGATTTTTACCCAGTTCTCCCACAAAACCTAGAGCAAAGACCGTGCATGCATTTCAAAACTTTAGGAGCCACTTTGTGATTCCAAAAAAGCTATTTTGCCATGTTGTGCAACAGCTGTTCAAAATGGTGCTCAGGGGGATTTCATCTGTAAAATAGAGTATTTTAGTCAATCACTGCTCCAGTCCGCTTTCTTTATATTCTAAACACATTCATAAGAATGGCTCTGTGTTTGGTGACGAGTAACCTTGAAGATAGGAGCTATTGTAGTTACTAAAAGCCAATTATTGGATTTGAATGGAAACCTTGTAAGCATCTTGCCTCCAAGTGGCCCCTCCCCTCCACTCTGGGTCTTTCTGTATATCAAAGAAATGTTTCTAAGGTGACCATTTGTTAGATTGAATTTTTGGAGAGCTAGTATTTTCTTTTGGCGCTTAAGAGTAAACATACTCTATTGATAGTCAAGGTAAGTACTAGCATTACTTGTTAAGACATTCCCCTGAGGAATAGATAACTCAAAAATTCTCAAATGTGTCCCCTTTCTGCTTTTTTCTAGAATAAGGATTTTACCTACAGCAGTTTTCCTGTGACCATGAAATCCTCCCATTCTTTTTGTCCTTTCTGTTTGTTCCTTTAAACCAAAGTACCTACAATGGTAGTAAAAAAAACAAAAGTAATAATCCTGCAGAGTTAAAAAAGGTCTAGATAAGCGCAGGATCATAATTGTAATAATATTATGTGGATTTCAAAGTCGGCTAGAGGTACAACCAGCCATAAAAGATACAGTACATTTATATGAGAGGAATGTGTATCTTTTCTGTATAAAATTTAAGACATCTTACCATTGAAACATGAAATGCCTGAAGCTAAATTGTATATCTCTTGTAGAATGCTTACCTATGGTTCACTCAGCATTATTTTATATAATAAAGAAAATAGATATTTTGAGAAAATCATTGAATGTTTTTAAGTAATCTTGCTGCTTTTTCATTTTCCTGTCTGGATGCAGCTGAAAGTACCCATGGCAGACAAGCCTGGTAACACAGTGAATTTCCGGAAGCTGCTACTGAACCGTTGCCAGAAGGAGTTTGAAAAAGATAAAGCAGATGATGATGTCTTTGAGAAGAAGCAGAAAGAACTTGAGGCTGCCAGTGCTGTAAGTATTTTCACAGAAAAATAATGCTTGTGTACTTTGAGTGTTATCAAATAGAATTTTCATGAAGCCGCTACATCTCCCTACTACTTCAATAGGTGCCTGTGCTCTTTTTTCATGTGGATATACTATATTGATGTTTAGAGGAATCTTTTATTCCTTTTAGTGCCACATGTTAGAGCAAATCAACTTTCTAAGATAGGGATTCTCAACTTAGGCTTCAGAGAGGTCACTGAGTTCCAGAAATCTCCTGAAATGCATGCATACTTTGGAGTATAGTTCAGTTTTCTGAGGAGTAGGTTTATAGTTGCTGTCAGATTCTCAAAGGGTATTCCTGACTCCCCAGAAAGGGTAAGGACCATGAATCTAAGTGTATACTCTTAGCATCTATTGTGCAGTACAATTTTCATTATCAAGATTCTATTATTCTTCCTTACACAACAGCCAGAGGAGAGGACGAGGCTTCATGATGAACTGGAAGAAGCTAAGGACAGAGCCCGGCGGAGATCCATTGGTAACATCAAGTTTATTGGAGAACTCTTTAAGCTCAAAATGCTGACTGAAGCCATCATGCATGACTGTGTGGTGAAGCTACTAAAGAACCATGATGAAGAATCCCTAGAGTGTCTGTGTCGTCTCCTCACCACCATTGGCAAAGACCTGGACTTTGAGAAGGCAAAGGTAAAAATCCAAAATCTCAGAAACCTCCAGCAGGGACTCTGTCAGTTGGAAAAGAACCAAGACTGTCAACAAAAGTGTTTCATCTTGTCCCAGCAGCCTGGGCTGTTTATTTTTCTTCTTTTGTCCTTCTCATTGTTAGTGTTTGGCCATCATGCTCCTTTCCACATTTCCATTAAAGTCAGAAGTGAAGAGGGTCGCAAATTATATAAAAGCCAATTCGTGAATTGTTCAGATTATTTGTCTCTTTTCCTTTTTCTGCATGACCATTTCACAGGTCATTTGTATGTATAGCAAATTGTGTGCAGAAATAAGGGGAGAAAAGCTGCTATGGGCCAGGAATGAAGAAGACCCTGTAGCTTTCTTAAGTTTATACTCTCATTAATGACATAACTGTCTAACCATAATATAAGAAATCATTAAAAATAATATAATTCAGACATAACATGGTGCTCTCAAAAGGGCAGAGAAATTAGAAATGCTTCAAAGAAATAATGTCAGAAATATTTCTTAAGATCTGAATCAGCTACAATTATGTTTGGCTGTGAAAGAAAACCCTCAATATCAGTGATTTATATAAGATAGAGGTTTATTTCTCACTTACATAAGTAAAATTCAGAGGTAAGAAGTCTAAAGCTGGTCTGGTGACTCAGAGATAATCAAAAAATCCAGTTCCTCCACCTTAACATTCTGTCATCTCTAAGGTATAGCCCTTGTCACTAGCATTCTCAGCAGAGAAGGTTGGAAAGGGGCAAAGGACACAGCCACCTCTCTCTGAAGGAAGGGTCCTTAAGGAGCTGCAGTATTACATTTCATTTTATATTCTCTTGACCTATGATTAGTCATATGACTATGGCCAGCTGCTTGGAATAAGTAGCCTTTATTTTGGGTGTCATATGCTCAATTAAAAATTCTACCACATTACCTTTTGGCCTAAAGTTGTATTTCTAGGCCATTTAAAAATTCTATATGATAAAACTACATTTGGATTCCTCAGCCAGGGATACTAATGGTTTTTGTCTTTTGCAGCCACGTATGGACCAGTATTTTAATCAGATGGAGAAAATTGTGAAAGAAAGAAAAACTTCATCTAGGATTCGATTCATGCTTCAGGATGTGATAGACCTAAGGCTGGTAAGTAAAAACGTAATGAGCCTACCACTTCAGTTTCTTTTAAGGAATTGGGTTGGGGAGGATATCCTAGTATTTACATGTGTAAAAACTTAATGCTTTTGCTGCAGTATTCTCAGAACTTGAGTTGACAGACTTTAAGGAGAGAGCTACGTGGAAGGACAAAAGGCTATATACCTGCCTGTTACGCGTGTTTCTTCTCTTTATGCTAATTATCAAACCACATTGTGGTTTTAGAATCAGCCATTCTGAATTCAAACTGTGGTCAATTAAATTTAGTCTTGGGGTGCCAAATAATTAGAAAGCCTCATCTTCAAAATGAATACTTTTAACTTCCCTTTCCCTAAACCTTACATTTTTAGTCTCTAAAATGGAATGTTGCCTACCTTGCAGATGTGTTATAAAAATTCAGTGAGGTAATTACGTAAAGTGCCCAGCTCGTAGGAGATGTTGATGTTTTTTTCTCTGTTGTTTTTCCTATATACCCTCCTGTTCTGTGGGTTTTTTTTTTTTTTTTTCTCATTTCTCATACTAGGTGTAGTTTTTACCACTACTACCTCTTTCTCTCTTCTCATTTTAACTCCTGCTGGGAATATACTGTAGCTGACCGTCAACTGGAGAATGTGAATACTAGTCCCACTTCTTCCCTGCTTGGACCCAGACCAATAGCATTGATGATGGTTCTTTATCTTGCTAAGCCTGGATGTGACCTCAGGATCCTTCTTATTACCAAAGCCACTACCAGTTGATCAGAATTTGCATGCTGATTTTAACCTATTTGCCATCCTTGCCTCTAGTTAATATAAATAAATATAAAAAACTTCTCCACCCATGCCTTCAACCACTTGTCTTTATATCAGGTATTGGGACTGTAGCTGGAAATTGAAGGAAAGGGAGAAGTATAATTATAAGGAGACACCTTGTTTTTTTCTTAGCAGAGAGGATAACCAAAGGGCAGAGTGGTGTGGCACTTTGTGTAGAATACCAGGACCATACTATGGAAGGAAGAAAAATGCTAGTCATCCTTGATTTAGAACCCCCATGGAGTATGATATGAACTGAGTAGCAGTACCCCAAATTAAGGAAAGGCCGGAGAACCCTGATCTTTCTTGATTCTTCTTCTTTCTTTCAAATATACAAAATAATAAAACAAAATACATTTGGACCAGTCTTTCACTCTTTTTATCCATCGGCTTTTGGAATGTTCAGTATAGAGTAGTTCAGGGTTGACTGAGAAGAATTTAATTCTTTAGCTCTAATCCCCAAACTGCACATATTGTCATCTGTAAGACATGAAAAACTGCCATAGTACCAGATTTTATATGTATTTTTACACTTTTCCAGCAGTGGAAAGTATAAAATAGATTTTCAAATTTTTTTTATTTTTAGTTTTAGTTTTCTGGCTGATAACCTTATTTTCTCCTTTTGTAGTGTAATTGGGTATCTAACCTTATTTTCTCCTTTTGTAGTGTAATTGGGTATCTCGAAGAGCAGATCAAGGGCCTAAAACTATTGAACAGATTCACAAAGAGGCTAAAATAGAAGAACAAGAAGAGCAAAGGAAGGTTCAGCAGCTCATGACCAAAGAGAAGAGAAGACCAGGTGAGGGGTGGAGTCCCCTGGGCATTGGAGTACTTGGGAGTTTGAGGGACAGATATTTAAGAATTCTATATTTAGATGTGAAATGAGATCAGAAGGAATAACCCAGAGAATAGAGTGGTGATTGGTAAGTGAAGCAGTTTCACCTGGAGACTGGTTATTGAGGAAAAGCAGAGAATGCAGGAAGTAAACATGATTTCTTTGACTACTTCAAAGTCAATAATCAACAAGACTTTATTGAGTATCTTCTGTATACTCAGTATTGTTGAGGAATATAAAAAGGAGTAGAAGATATAGTTCCTTTTTTCTAAAAGCTTACAGTTTATCTGGGAAGGCAAAACTAATAAAGGGAACATTTGTAAAGCAAATGGAAATATTATCGATTATGAAATGTATTCTCCATTAAGGTTGTTAAAATTCAGAGAAGAATATAGAGAGAATGCTGGAAGAAATCTTTATTTGAGGAAGGGGTGCTTGAACTGAATGTTGGTGGATGGTAGATATTTGGAAGGGAAGAAAGAATTTTAGTCATGAAATTAAAATAAACATAAATTGTAAAAAGAAATAAACAAGCCTGATTGGAGCAAAATTTAAGTATTCAGAAGGAATGGAAAAATGTTTGGAAGGACGGAGCCAGATTAAATTTTGACTTGATTTGGTAGACATTAAGGAGCCATTGTAAGCTTTTGAGCAAAGGAGTAATGTCACACTAGCGGGATTTAAATAAAATAAGTCTGTTGCTCTTCGCATGATGAATCAAAGGGGTACACTGAACTCAGAAATATTAGTGTTGCTGAAATCATACATGGAAGGAGATGAGCAATAAAAATAAAAGGAAGAAACAGGATAAAAAGAAAGATGAACTAGAAGGTGTTTTACACCTCAGAAAATAGAAAGTCCATTGACTAAGTTTGGGAACATTGGAAAAGGAAACCTTTTTCAGAAGGAAAATGATCATTTTTCTTTTAGGTCTGTTTATTTTGAGATGCCAATAGGGCATCCAAATGGGAATGCTGATTTGTCCCCTGTGCAGTTAAATGATGAGGGTAGTGACCAGGTCATATAGTATAGTGGTTGAGTGTGTAGACTCTGGGTTTGAATTTCAGCTCTCCTACATCCTAGCTGTATGACTTGCACAAGTCAGTCTGTAGGTGGATCTAATACTACCTAGGATTTGTGTCAGGGTGAAAGGAGGTAATATATGCAAAGTGTTCAGCATAGCAACTAACACATAGTAAATACTCAAGAACTATTAGATGTTCTTCATC
Organism: Tapirus indicus; assembly: GCA_031878705.1. Taxonomy (NCBI): domain Eukaryota; kingdom Metazoa; phylum Chordata; class Mammalia; order Perissodactyla; family Tapiridae; genus Tapirus; species Tapirus indicus. The sequence continues at coordinate 100,126,299 of CM062924.1, read as the reverse complement.
ACAGACACAGTAGAGCTATAGTGAAGTTATGAGAGATGAATCCTCCAGGGAAGAAAGTGTATTTTTAAGTTTCTTGGGACACCACACTTACCTTCTTCACCCTGTACCTAGCACAATGCCTTTCAGGTAATGACTTTCATTTCTATTGAACTAGATTAAGAGAAAAGATAAGAAAGCCTAATCCATGGAGGATGTCCACATATGACTAAAGGAAGAACTGTTGGAAAAGTGACAGATAAAGAACAAGTGGAGAAGAAGTGCTAGGATAGAAGTGTCAGAGAAACAGGGAACCAGCAAGTCTGGTCTCGATCAGGAATATCAGATAGCACAGAGAAAATCACAACGCGTGTGAGGATCAGAAAAGCTTTCGGATAGACAGTGTGGTGGTCTTTCATTTGTTCATTCAATAAATATTTATTGAGTTCCTGTCACTTAACAGGAGAGACAAAGTCTTTTCCCTCATGCAGCTTATATCTTACTGGGGAAAAGACAATAAACAAACACTTAAATATATAATTTTTTCAGATAAGTTTGTTCTATAGAAAAAAATAAAGCAGAGAGGGAGGGAGTGGGGAGTGCAAAGCTTGGTGAAGAGAGGTTGCAATTTTAAATGGGGAGATTAGGAGCTATTAAAGTTGGTATAGTTTGAGCAAAGACCTGAAGCAGGTGAGGGAGTTAAGTCATGTAGATCTCTGGGAAAAGAGGGTTTTAGGCAAAGGGAATAGTAAGTACTCTAAAGCACTGGAGCAGCATTTTCAAGGAACAGCAAGGAGGACATTGTGGCTGGAGTAAAGAGCATAGGGGAGAGTAATAGAAGGTGGGGTCTGAGAGACAGGGGGCCAGATTATTTAGAGCTTGTAGGCCATTTATAAGGAATCTGTCTTCTCCAAGTGAGATGGAGTGATAACAAGACAACACGTGAGCAGAGAAGTGACAAGACCTGACTTATACTTTACTAGGGTCATACTGGCTGCCATGATGAAAACAGATAAGGGTAGAAGCAGGAAAGCCAATGAGGAGGTTTTTATACTAATGGAGGAAATTTTTCTGGCTTAAACCAAATTGGTAGTGTTGGTAGTAGTTAGAAGGGGCTAGATGCTGAATAAATTGTAAAGATTGAACTGACAGGATTTGCTGACAAATTGGGTGTGAAGTGTGAAAAAGGAGAGTCTGGGTTTTCTGCCTGCACAGCTGAAAAGTTGGAGAAGCAGGTTTTGGGGGATTGATCCAAGTATATTGTGTCGTTTGACACCATTAATTGAAATAAACTTTGGAGTAAATAATTTCCATCTGATTTCTCCCAAAGTGTTCTAATCATTAACTCTATACTACTAGATTTGGCCCTCCCTTGTGTAGGACTAAATCTCTGTTCATTTATATAAGTTTGTTTCTTCAGGTCAGTAGTGTTTGATGGGGGATCCTATATAGAGTGCTTCTGCTTGATATTTTCATATTATGGGTATTAAAGAGACTGTCAGCAATGCCTTAATAATTTCTTTTTTCTTTTTCCTTGGTTTTGATTGGAGCTGCTGAGTTGAAAATATTGCTCATGCTTTCATTGTCAAACTGACTTGAGACAGATGAGAGACTGGCTTACTCTGTTCTCCCTGCAGGCGTCCAGAGAGTAGATGAAGGTGGGTGGAATACTGTACAAGGGGCCAAGAATAGTCGGGTACTGGACCCCTCAAAATTCCTGAAAATCACTAAGGTGAGTGTGACATTTAGAATACAGCTTACAACAGCCTCAAAACATTCCTCTTAAAATTACTTCTTGCTCATATAAAAGAGCCATATTGCAGATTTTATGGGGTGGTTGTTTTTTAATGTAGATGCTTTTTTACAAGTCAGTATCAAACAGTGTATTCTTACATACTTGTGCTGGCATTAGTCCTTTTTATTTCTATGAGGATTTACTAAGGAGTAAGTGACTAGGTTAATTCTTAACATTATGAGGTGCTTAATATAAGAGATATTTCAGAAGCCATGATCAATTGCAAGCTTTTATTCAGTGTATCCTTAGCTCTGAGGAGGAAGCAGCTACCTGTTTAATTCTAACCATGAAAAGAATTAATGGTTTGCCATATCCAAGCCCTAAAAGACATCACAGAGGACCTACTAGAAATAATTCTTTGATAAAGATTTAATATACTCTACTTTCATCTCTCTTGAGAATCCATGGGCAGTAAGAGGAAAGAATTTTCTCCTAGCACATGTTTTTAGCAGTAGAAGTTGATTACTTAAGTAAGGTGAAGAACCTTGGAGAACATAGAGAAGGTGGAATTACATATTTTAAAAGCAGAAACTTCTACAGCCCAGTAGGTTTTGCAAATCATTTGCAAATCTAGTTTGTTCCTTACCTGTAATACACTTTCCATAGTTCTGAAAATTGGTCACTAAAACATCAAATGAAAGAAGACAACTGACAAAAAGAAAAAGACTGAGAAAATTAGAAGATAGGCTATGTCATTTGCATCTTTATACTTTTGTGAAAGCATTGCTTTAAGATAGAACATTCCCTCTCTGGATCTCTCTTGATACTAATTAGCTAGGGTCCTGTTCTCTAAGATTCTGGTACATTCTAGTTGTTTATGTCTCAGAGCAGGAATTTCATTGCTGAATACAACTTGATTCCCATCCACTTCCATTTCCAGTGAGAGATAGTTTTAACCAAAATCTTATATTTAAAGAATTCCTCTAGGGGCCAGCCCAGTGGTACGCTCTGCTTAGGCGGCCCAGGGTTCGCAGGATTGGATCCTGGGTATGGACCTGCACACCACTCATCAAGCTATGCTGTGGCAGCATCCCACATACGAAAAATAAGAGGAAGATTGGCACAGACGTTAGCTCAGTGACAATATTCCTCAAGTAAAAAGAGGAGGATTGACGATAGGTGTTAGCTCAGGGCCAGTCTTCCTCACCAAAAAAAAAAAGAAAGAAAGAAAAGAATTCCTCTGATATCAGCCCCAACATCTTTGAAAATTATATCAATACTTAATAATAACAATTGTCTGTGTTTTTAAATATTATTTCTGTGCGTGGACACTATAAAAAAGAATAGTGCTAGTATTAAACCCACAACATTATTTTCTTAATATTTTGAAAAAAGTGTATTTGTGTATATTCCGATAGTTATACCATAGGTACTCCACATAAGTGTCCTAGAAAAGGTTTAAAACCATTAGTCATTCATTGTTAAGTGGGAGAGATTTGTGTGAAAGCAAGTCATACAGCAAGGCATCACTGTCAGAATACAGCAATATCTTTGTTACAAAGGGCTCCATTATAGCCTTTGTGTTGTATGTGTTTTATGATAGTTTGTATTACATTGTAATTCTATTCACTTGTGCTAAAGTTGTGCTTAGAGGGTTAAACCTGAGAGATATCAGGCACCTTAGCTCCTCATCTAACGTTCTGTTCTCTTTGTTCTAATTCCCCTTTATTGAATACTCCCATTCCACCTCTCCACCCCAGCTGCAACCTATATTAGGTTTTGCTAAGATGTGAGATCTTTGTGTCTTTTGACCTGTTTTCTAACAATCATGTGAAGAGATTAATGAGTTAATTTTGTAGTATTTGTGTATTCCTTTTTTTTTTCTTTTTTACATCAGTGGGCATTATTGTACAAGAGGAATCATTAGAAACTGCTTACATTTAGCAAACTGGCACACTGTCTTAGAAGACCTAAATGCATTCTCCAGACCAGTAGTTTCTAACTGTGTTCTGTAGAAGCTGGATTCCGAGGAAGCACTTCGGGGCCACAGGAATCCCACTTCAATGTGAACAGCTCCACTTTATGTTTTTTAAATTGGCATTCCTAGCAAAATTTTGTTGCTAAAATTGGTTTTACTGTACTGACAAAAAAGATAAACTATTCTTCTAGACTGTTTTCTATAATTGACTTGTGGTCGCTTACTTTACAGCCCACAATTGATGAGAAAATTCAGCTGGTACCTAAAGCACAGCTGGGCAGCTGGGGAAAAGGCAGCAGTGGTGGAGCAAAGGCAAGCGAGACTGGTGAGTGTGGAATGTCCCTTCTCAGGAGCTGGGATGTGGTCTGTCAGCACTCACCTCACAGCACAGCTCCACAGTCATTTAATAATGATTTTAGGAAAAGGTCTATAGACTGATTGTGCCCAAACTTATCAGTGTCCCTTTCTAACTAACATAAATTGAGGGTTTCCTTCTCAATAAGGACCCTTAGGTATTTAGAAAATTTTTTCCAGTTCAGTTAGGCTTTTTAAGACTTTAATCTTGTAGGTTCCGTTGTTGTTCACAAATTCAATATAATTAGAGAAATTACTGGGACCCCAAATTAAAAGGACAACTAATTTTGCTGAGAAAAAGAATATTAATACCCAGAAGCATTTAATTTCAGGGAGTTGTAAAAGAATAAAGAATTAGATTGAAATATTTTTCAAAATCTTTGTCAAAAGTCAGATTTTGAGAGATTTGACCTTAGGATTGAAATGTTTGGACCATCAGAAACATCTTAAAAGCTGAAGAAGTCCAATGGAAAGAATAAAAAGTTCAGTGTTAACCTCCATCCCATATTTCCCTTCCACTAAGTAATTTTGAACTTTTTTCCTTTAAAATTTAAAACATTTCATTATTCATTTAAACCCACATACATAATTTTACACAAATGAAATTGTAGCATTTCTATTAGCTTTTTTATTGATGTCATAAACGTTTATAACATTGGAAAATTTTAGTTGTATGTTATTGTTTGCAAGTCACCATATAAAAGTGTCCCTTCACCTCTTGTGCCCCCCTCTCCCAAACTCCTTCCCCCTGGTAACCACCAAACTGTTCTCTCTGTCCATGTATTAGTTTATCTTCCACATACGAGTGAAACCATTCGGTGTTTGTCTTTCTCTGTCTGGCTTATTTTGCTTAACATAATACCTTCCAGGTCCATCCATGATGTTGCAAGTGGGATGATTTTGTCTTTTTTTATGGTTGAGTAGTATTCCATTTTATATATATACCACATCTTCTTTGTCCAGTCATCAGTTGAGGGACACTTGGGTTGCTTCCATCTCTTGGCATAATGCTGCAGTGAACATAGGGGTGCATAAGCCTCTTTGGATTGTTGGTTTCAGGATCTTTGGATAAATACCCAGTAGTGGGATAGCTGGAACATAAGGTATTTCTATTTTTAATTTTTTGAGGAATCTCCATACCATTTTCCGTAGAGGCTGGACCAGTTTGCATTCCCACCAGCAGTGAATTAGGGTTCCCATTTCTCCACAACCTCTCCAACATTTGTTGGTTTTTGTCTTGGTGATTATAGCCATTCTAATGGGTGTAAGGTGATATGTTAGTGTGGTTTTGATTTGCATTTCCCTGATGATTAGTGATGTTGAACATCTTTTCCTGTGCCTACTGTCCATCTGTATCTCTTCCTTAGAAGAATGTCTGTTCATATCCTCTGCCCATTTTTTGATTGGGTGTGAGTTCTTTATATATTATGGAGATTAACCCCTTGTAGGATATATGATTTGCAAATATTTTCTCCCAGCTGGTGGGTTGTCTGTTCATTTAGATCCTGGTTTCATTTGCATTGCAAAAGCTCTTTAGTCTGATGAAGTCCCACTTGTTTATTTTTTCTTTTGTTTCCCTTGTCCGAGTAGACATGGAATTCAAAAAGATCCCTTTATAACTGATGTCAAAGAGTGTACTGCCTGTGTTTTTTCTTGTGTGTGTGTGAGGAAGACCAGCCCTGAGCTAATATCCGTTGCCAATCCTCCTCTTTTTGCTGAGGAAGACTGGCCCTGGGGTAACATCCATGCCCATCTTCTTTTATTTTGTATGGGATGCCACCACAGCATGGCTGACATGCAGTGCATCAGCAGGCACCTAGGATCTGAACCTGTGAACCCTGGGCTGCCAAAGCGCGAACTAAACCGCTGCGCCACTGGGCCAGCCCCTAGCCTGTGTTTTCTTCCAGGAGTTTCATAGTTTCAGGTCTTACCTTCAAGTCTTTGATCCATTTTGAGTTAATTTTTGTGTATGGTGAAAGAAAATAGTCTACTTTGATTCCAGTGCATGTGGCTGTCCAGTTTTCCCAGCACCATTTATTGAAAAGACTTTCCTTTCTCCATCATATGTTCTTAGCTCCTTTGTCAAAGATTAGCTGTCCATAGATGTGTGGTTTTATTTCTGGGCTTTCAGTTCTGTTCCATGGATCTCTGTGTCTGTTTTTCTGTCAGTACCATGCTGTTTTAATTATTATAGCTTTGTAGTATATTTTGAAGTCAGGGATTGTGATGCCTCCAGCTGTGTTCTTTTTTCTCAGGATTGCTTTAGCTATTTCGGGGTCTTCTGTTGCCCCATATGAATTTTACGATTCTTTCTTCTATTTTTGTGAAGAATGTCATTGGGATTCTGATTGGGATTGCGTTGAATCTGAAGATTGCTTTAGATAGTATGGACATTTTAACTGTGTTTATTCTTTCAGTCCATGTGCCTGGGATATCTTTCTATTTCTTTACGTCATCATCAATTTCTTTCAATAATATCTTATAGTTTTCATTGTACAGTTCTTTCACCTCCTTGGTTAAATTTATTCCTAGATACTTTATTCTTTTTGTTGGGATTATAAGTGGGATTGTCTTCTTGAGTTCTCTTTCTGTTATTCGTTATTAGAGTATAGAAATGCAACTGATTTTTGTAAGTTGATTTTATACCCTGTGACTTTGCTGTAGTTGTTGATTATTTCTAATGGTTTTCAATGGATTCTTTAGGGTTTTCTATATATAAAATCATGTCAGGGGCCGACCCAGTGGCATAGTGGTTAAGTTTGCATGCTCCGCTGCGGTGGCCCAGGGTTCACAGGTTTGGATCCCAGGCACAGAGCTAAGCACCACTTATCAAGCCATGCTGTGGCAGGCGTCCCACATAAAGTAGAGGAAGATGGGCAAAGACATTAGCTCAGGGCCAGTTTTCCTGGGCCAAAAGAGGGGGATTGGCAACAGATGTTAGCTAAGGGCTAATCTTCCTCACCCCCCAAAATTTAAAAAAAACGTTGTCTGCAAACAGCGAGAGTTTCACTTCTTCGTTGCCTGTTTGGATTCCTTTTATTCCTTTTTCTTGCCTTTTATTCCTTTTTCTTGCCTACTTCCCCTGGCCAAAACTTCCAGTATTATGTCGAATAAGAGTGGCGAGAGTAGGCATCGTCATCTTGTTCCTGTTCTCAAAGGAATGGCTTTCAGTTTTTCCCTGTTGAGTATGATGTTGGCTGTGGGTTTGACATATATGACCTTTATTATGTCGAGCTACTTCTCTCTATACCCATTTTGTTGAGAGTCTTTATCGTAAATGGATGTTGGATCTTGTCAAATGCTTTCTCTGCATCAATTGAGATGATCATGTGGGTTTTATTCCTCGTCCTGTTATTGTGGTGTATCACATTGATTAATTTGCAGATGTTGAACCCTCCCTGTATCCCTGGCATAAATCCCACTTGATCATGGTGTATGATCTTTTTAACGTATTGCTGTATTCGGTTTGCCAATATTTTCATGAGGATTTTTGCATCTATGTCCATCAGCAATATTGGCCTGTAATTTTCTTTCTTTGTATTGTCCTTGTCTGGCTTTGGTATCAGGGTAATGTTGGCCTCATAGACTGTGTTAGGAAGTGTTCCATCTTCCTCTTTTTTTTGAAATAGTTTGAGAAGGATAGATATTAAATCTTCTTTGAATATCTGGTAAAATTCTCCAGAGAAGCCATCCTGGACTTTTATTTTTTGGGATTCTTTTGATTACTGTTTCAATCTCTTTACTTGTGATTGATCTGTTGAAATACTCTATTTCTTCTTGATTCAGTTTTGGGAGATTGTATGAGTCTAGGAATTTAACCATTTCTTCTAAATTGTCCAATTTGTTGGCATATAGTTTTTCATAGTATTCTCTTATACTCCTTTGTATTTCTGTGGTATCTATTGTAATCTCTCCTCTTTCATTTCTAATTTTATTTATTTGAGCCCTCTCTCTTTTTTTCTTAGTGTGTCTGGCTTAAGGGTTTGTCAATTTTGTTTATCTTCCCAAAGAACCAGCTCTTTGTTTTATTGATCTTTCCTACTGATGTTTTGTTTGTTTCAATTTAATTTATTTCTGCTCTAATTATTATTATTTCCCTCTTTCTGCTGACTTTGGGCTTTGTTCTTCTTTTTCTAATTCTGTTAGGTGTAGTTTAAGGTTGCTTATTTGGGATTTTTCTTGTTTGTTAAGGTGGGCCTGTATTTCTATGAGTTTCCCTCTGAGGATCGCTTTTGCTGCGTCCCATATGAGTTCATATGGTGTATTTTCATTTTTGTTTGTCTCCAGATATTTTTTGATTTCTCCTTTAATTTCATCAATGATCCATTGGTTGTTCAGTAGCTTGTTGTTTAGTCTCTACATCTTTTTCACTTTCCCAGTTTTTTCCTTGTAGTTGATTTCTAGTTTCATAGCATTATGGTCTGAGAAGATGCTTGTTATGCTTTCAATCTATTTAAATTTGTAGAGGCTTGCCTTGTGTCCCAACATATGGTCTATCCTTGGGAATACCCACATGCACTTGAGAAGAATGTGTAATCTGCTGTGTTTGGATGGAGTGCTTTCCACATATCTATTAAGTCCATCTCGTCTAGTTTTTCGTTTAAGTCCACTATTTCCTTATTGACTTTCTGTCTCTTTAGTCTATCCATTGATGTAAGTGGGGTGTTAATATCCCCTACTATTATAGCATTGTTGTTACTATCTCCTTTTAGGTTTGTTAATAGTTGCTTTATGTATTTTGGTGCTCATGTGTTGCGTGCATATATATGTATAAATGTGTCTTCTTGGTAGAGTGTCCCTTTTATCATTATGTATTGCCCCTCTTTGTCTCTCATTACCTGTTTTATCTTGAAGTCTACTTTGTCTGATGCAAGTATGGGGACACCTGCTTTCTTTTGTTTGCCATTAGCTTGGAGTATTGTCTTCCATCCTTTCACTCTGAGCCTGTGTTTGTCTTTAGAACTGAGATGTGTTTCCTCGAGGCAGCATATTGTTGGATCTTGTTTTTTAATCCATCTCGCCACTCTTTGTCTTTTGATTGGAGAATTCAATCCATTTACATTTTGAGGGATTATTGATATATGAGGGCTAATGTTGCTATTTTATCACTCATGTTCTGGTTATTTTGCATTTCCTTTGTTTCTCGTCCCATGTGTTTCTGACTTCCATTTCAGTTTGGTAGTTCTGTGTGATGGTTTTCTCAGTTTTCTGTTCTTTATTGTATGTGTTTCTGTTCTGATTATTTGTTTAGTGGTTACCATGAGGTTTGTATAAACAATCTCACAGATGAGTTAGTCCGTTTTCTGATGGCCTCTTATTTCCTTAGACTAAGTCTATTCCGTCACTTGCGTCTTCCCCTTCTAAGTTACTGTTGTCAGAACTTATTCCATCTTGTGTTGTGAGTGTGTGTTTAAAATGATGAGGTTATGTTTATTTTTGGTGTTTTCCTTCCTTTAATCTTTGGTGTTATAATTAAATGTTTGCTAACCTATTTTGATGGAGAGCTGCAAGCTTTCTGATTTTGTTTACCTGTTTTTCTCCTTGCTCAAAGCTTTGTATCCTCCTCTTCTTTTTTTTTTTTTTCAGGCATGAGGGCCTTCTTGAGCATTTCTTATGGCAATGAACTCTGTTAGCTTTTGTTTATCTGGGATGATTATTTTTTTCTCCATCATATCTGAAGGATGTTTTTACTGGCTAGAGTATTCTTGGCTGAAAGTTCTTGTCTTTCAGAATTTTGAATACGTTATTCCACTCTCCCGTAGCCTGTAAAGTTTCTGCCAAGAAATCTGCTGAGAGCCTGATAGGACTTCCTTTGTACGTTTTTTGTTGTTGTTCTTTTGCCCTTAATATTTTCTCTTTTTCATTGACTTTTGCCAGCTTTACTACTGTATGCATTGGAGAGGGTCTTTTCATGTTGATGTATTTAGGAAATCTGTTGATTTCATTCACTTGTAGTTCCAGCTCCTTCCCCAGGTTTGGGAAGTTCTCAGCTATTATTTCTTTGAACAAGCTCTCTCTGCTCCTTTTTCCCTCTCTTCTCCCTCTGGGATACCTATAATCCTTATGTTACATTTCCTAATTGAGTCAGATATTTCTTGGAGAATTCCTTCATTTCTTTTTAGTCTTAGTCCTCTCTCTTCCTCCATCTGGAGCATTTCTGCATTCCTACCCTCAATATTGCTAATTCGTTCCTCCATATTGTCAGCTTCTTCATCTCCTCCATTGTGTTTTTCATCTCCAACATTTCTGATTTGTTTTCTTTATAGTTTCAATTTCTTTAGTGAAGAAATTCCTGATTTTTTTTTTTTTTTGGTGAGGAAGACCAGCCCTGAGCTAACATCTGTTGCTAATCCTCCTTTTTTTGCTGAGGAAGACTGGCCCTGGGCTAACATCCGTGCCCATCTTCCTCTACTTTATGTGGGACGCCGCCACGGCATGGCTGACAAGCAGTGCGTTGGCAGACGCCCAGGATCCGAACCCGCGAACCCCAGGCTGCCAAGCGCGAACTAAACCACTGCGCCACTGGGCCAGCCCTGAAATTCCTGATATATTGAATTGTGTATCTGTATTTTCTTGTAGTTCATTGAGCTCTTTTATGATAGCTATTTTGAATTCTCTATCATTTAGATTATAAATTTTTGTGCCATCAGGATGTGTTTCATTTTCCTTCTGGTCTGGAGATTTAATATATTTTTGCATAGTGCTTGATGGTGTGGGCTTATTTTTCCTCATTCTGAAGATACCTGGTTGCAGCTTCCACCTGCCGCCACTGGGTGGGCGTCAAGAGCTGTGTATTCTGATCCCTCTGCCATCCGCAAGTGCTCTAGCTGACTGGCTGTGCTGATGCTCTGGGTAGGGGGGGAGGGATCTTTCACCTGCTCATTCCTGGAGGCTTCCCTCTATTCCCTCGCTATCTCTTCTGCTGGGGTGCTAGCTTGATGAAGGCACCCCTGCAACAGTTCAGTCCCCTCCTTATGGGAATTTCCCACAGGCTGTGAGAGAACTTGGAGAGCAATGGTTTTCCTGAGGAGGGCCCCGTGCCCCCCCCCCCACAGTCCTGTCCTAGGGTTGCTGTCACTGGGGAAGGAGAGGAGTTCTCCTTACCTCCTTCCATTTTCTCCATGTATCCCAGTACCTCCACCCTCAGATGTAAGGCGTCGTGGGTCTCTCAGACGTCCTTTGTGTTGTGTGATTGTCCTCTGTTGGTATTTGAATGTCCTTTTTTGTTGTATCTTCTGGGAGGACAGTCTCAGGGGAAAGCTCACTCTGCCATGATGCTGACGTCATTCTAGTTTGCCTTTTTTAAGTGAATTTTTTTGTTTTGTTTTTGCTTGCCTCCTTCCTTCCCCTGTTTACCACTGCCACCCCCATGCCCTACCTAGGATGATTTATGTTTTTAAAGGAGCAAATGGTTGTAATGAACAAAGATTTTTAATTGTTTTTTTGCATACAAATTCCTTCTAACACTTTACTTCTAAGAGGATGGTCTGTGGACCAGGTGATTGGCATCACTTTGTTATGCTTGTTAGAGTTGCCTAGTCTTAGGCCCCACACCAGGGAGGCAGATGAATTAGAAGCTATATTTTAGTCACATGATTTGTATTTTTTTCTCAATCTTCAACACCTATAGATGCCTTACGGTCAAGTGCTTCCAGTTTAAACAGATTCTCTGCTTTGCAACCTCCAGTACCCTCAGGGTCTACGTCATCCACGCCTTTAGAGTTTGATTCCCGAAGGACCTTAACCAGGTACGAAGCCTACTCTCCATGTTAACTCAAGACTGACCTGCTTGTCAGTCAGTCTGTCTATCAGTCCGTCTGTCTGTCTCTCTCTCTCTCTCTCTCACACACACACACACACACACACACAAATACTCCCACACAGATTATGATGATAATCCCTATGGATGGATTCCTTTCATCCCTAAGGTTGATTTACTTTTTCTTTTCCTCCTTTAATCATCACATTCTAAAATTTCCAATATAAAAACATAGTTGGTTGGTAGATTTGGGATGGGGTGAATGGAAAGGGCAAATTATCTGGCAGATATCTAATCATTTGCTCCTTAAGAACGTCAGGCCCACCCAGAGAGCCCTGGAGGCTTGTGTAGGGCTCTCCAAGCTAATGCCTCAGAATGCTCTAGATTAACCTAGCACTGTTAAGCATGTAAGTTAAAGGGCATGACAGTCAACCCATACACTTCTCTGTCACACTGTTTTTTGAGTTATATTTGAAATTGTCTTTTATTTTTCGCTACTCAGTATGTTCTAGTATCTTCCTACTTTCATTTTTGTAGGATTAATATAGTCAAGTGTTCCATTGGCTGGTTTATGGAAAATGGACAAGGGCCTGTAGTATAGTAACTGAGAACAAAATTTTGGTGTAAGCACTTTAAAAGCTGAAGTTTCTTTAAGCTCCTGAATCCTTGTTTTTTATATTATTGTAATCAGTTTCGCTAGGGAGACTTTCTAAACTACGTTACTATTCCCTTGGCTTTTGAAACAAAATGTACTTATTACATGTCAACTTTTTAATTATGATGTGGATTATCACTGAGCATCAGTTGTGCTTTTGAGGTGTTTGTGGCTCTGCCCTGCCCTCAATTTCCCTGATGGCTCTGCTTTTTGAATACTTGTGTGTGTTCTTTCATAGTGGTTAGGCTGCTGTTATGCCTCTAAGTCTTTCACATTCTCTCCCTTTTAATTTGCAGCTTCTGATCTGCCATGGACCTAGGAACTTTGTGCCCAACTGGTTAGAATTGTCTAGAAGAAGCTCCTCTTAATAGGGAGATAGGACGATTCTCTCTTAAAATGAAGGAAGGGTGTGACTTGGGCTATTCAAAAACAATTTCTACTACTTGATTCTCAAATATTTTCCATATATTTGAAGTTTCTGAATAAATAAAATATTGTATAATTCTAAGATAGTGGTACCATGTTCTTTTGGTATTCTGTTTCCCTTTTACTCATTTAGCTTATACATTCATCACTGTTTTCTTCATTCTTAGAAGAATTTTAACAACTTAAATAAGGAATTGCCATTGGCATTTTAGAATTGTCAGTAGTATCCCTTTAACATTTCAGGAAAAGTTAAAGCATATCTTAATATTCGTTTTAAAGCACAGATTTTACTTGTTTATATAAATAATTACACTTTGAAATATAATTGGTGCCTCACACATCTAAAGTTACCTGTGAAAAATTATTCTGCATATGTTTAGAAAGTCTTAGTGTTGTTTTATAATTTGAATACATAGGGGATGGGTGGTCTTTCTTTTGAAAAGTATTGTTTTGTCTTTTAAGTCGTGGAAGCATGGGCAGGGAGAAGAATGACAAGCCCCTTCCATCTGCAACAGCTCGTCCAAACACTTTCATGAGGGGCAGTAGCAGTAAAGACCTGTTAGACAATCAGTCTCAAGAAGAGCAACGGAGAGAGATGCTAGAGACTGTGAAACAGCTCACAGGAGGCATGGATGTGGAAAGGAACAGCACTGAGGCTGACCGAAACAAAACCAGGGAGTCAGGTGAGCAACTTTATATGAATAGACACAGATGAAGATTTGGGCCTTAGATTTAGAAGGAAAGATATGAAGGAAACTTTGTACCTGAGTGGATTTCAGAATCAATACATGATAACAACACACAAACCAGCACCTTAAAAGTTAAAGTATCTTTGTAGTGTTGTAGCATAGTTCTCATTCCCCAGATATCCCTTTCAGCAGTTTGTGAATTTTCCCCTTTCTCTACTAAATGTGATGATGATGAGTTCATCTTGCTGTGTATTAAGCAATCCAAATTTTTTGCAAGTTCCCTAAATAACACTCCACTGTGCATTAGAATGCCTGTGCTGTGTAGAACCCCTCAATGTATGAAAATTCTGATGTTATTGAGGCACACTGCAGGGCAAACCAAAGAGAAAGTATCAGATTGTCTTTCATTACATTCATCTTCCTTGGTAACCTATTTGATTTTTCTGCGTGTTCAGCATGTGTATGCTTAGAGGACCGACTCAGATAATGCTCTAAAAATTGCCTCATGTGGTTAACTTGTGTTTCAGTTTCCTCATATGTTATATGTGGATAATAAGTGTACCTACCCTGTAGAGTTATTATGAAGACTAAATGAGATATTAATACGTCTAAATATTTAGAACATTAGCCAATAAACACAAAGTTTTTAAAAAGTATTAGATGTCATGATGATGATAATGACATTACTGAAAAATAGTTTAAAGATAATTTTCAGCATCTTTTAAATCTTAATCCTGAAGTAATATTGGTTGCTTGTTACATTTTTATAGTTTGCAGATTTGTTTCACTATTTAAATGTGTCTCCTATCTATAGTCTCTAATTGGATTTCAGAGGCAAATTGAAATGTCTTCTCCCAACATACGGACCTCAGATCTTCTAGTTTTAGGGACATGTGGCTTTCTTATCTGTGCTAGGTATTTTGGGAACATAACGATAGGCCATGAAAGTATCTTGTGTTTTGTGAATAGTGTAGCACAGCTGCCCTATGCATGTTTATTGTCTGGGTCATTTGTTCATTCACCACATGCACACTGAGCACTTAGTGACTTCTGGGCACTTAATCCCTGCTCTTGGCCTTCAGTCCGCTGGTTCAGGAAGACCTTTATCAAATAATTCCACTAAAGAGTATATAAAGTACAAACTGAGGAACATGCTATGAAGAAAAGGAACCTGGTTCTAGGAGAGTACTTAACAAAGGAACTATCTAGAATTGATACAGAGGGATGTCAGGGAGGTTTCATCAGGTCTGAAGGACCAATAGGAGTTAAAACAGGTTTGCAGGGAGGGACAAGTGTGGAATAGAGAGAAAGAGCATTCCAGACACGAGGAGCAAGTGGTGGAAGATGGAACCATGGCATGTTTGAGCAACTGCCAAAGGGCAGTGTAGCTAGAGCTCTGTACGTGATTGAGCGGACCTCATGTGCTCTTCGTCATCGAAGCAATGCAGAGGAATCCAAATACAGAAAGGAACAAAAAAGCTCTAGTTATAAAAGTTTATCATCTCCCTGTATCCTTTTAATTGTTATGGATTATAAGGTTACTTAGTGCATATCTATTCTAAAATAAATGTTTCTGTATTCTGCTTTTAGGTATCTTACTTTGTCAGATTTGTATTTATTTTAATACTTTTACTGAGAAAACAATGTAACAACACATAAATATTGTCAACCATAAACCCACCATTTTAATGGTAATTTTTGTCATTTTTACTTTTCTCACTTTTTTTAACCTCACTAGTAGCAAAATCAGAAATTCCAGCAACATCAGCGTCTGACAAGCCTATATTATCAGAAGAGGAGATGGAGAGGAAGTCCAAATCTATCATTGATGAATTTCTACACATTAATGATTTTAAGGTAAATGAAATTTTTAAAAAAGACAGCAATAACCCAGAAAGCCCTGTGGCAGAGAGACATAGTAACTTGGTTCTGGTCAAATCAGTTGTCATTGTGAACTGATAAGACTTAGAGTTAGTAATCCAAGTCCCACATAAATTCAGTTTGCGCAATTCTGATGCATTTCTGCCAAGTGCTGTCTTTTAAATTGCTACTATAGTTCAGAAGATCAAGTGGCAGCAAGAGAGAATGGGTACTAGTCATCACCACTATGGGATAATCAAATTGACTTTGATATTAATAAATAAAAACAACACATTATCATTGTGAGGCTTCCTGGCTTCCTATATATTACCTGTTATGATCTTTGCAGACATTTTGTTGTCATTTCCATATTAGTCTTAAAAAGTATGGCTGGCATTACTTTTTCTTCATTTCATAAGTGAAAAACTGAGTCACAAAGAAGTAAACAATGTGGCAGGGTCACATAGCCTAAGTGAAACATTTCATGACATGGCTTTGCATTTGCCCTTCTTTAACCCTAACTTTCTTCTTGATTTCATTTTAAGATGGTAGTGAATAAGATAAACATACTGCCTGACTTCATAAGCCCTGTAATCTAGTGGCGGAGACAGACGATAAACAGCTAATTCCACAAATATTTATTTAAATTGTAGTTATAATGAATGCTAGTAGACCTATAGGGTCTTAGGAGAGATCATATAATAGGACCTTTAGGGATCTGGAGTCAGCAAAGGCTTATCTGTTAAAGTATTTGTCAGATATATTAACTACTTTTGCTTTGGCATTACATTGTTAAAAGTTTTGTCAAGCTTACTTGTTCTCTTGACAATCTAGTCATTATCTGCTTTCAATACATAAAAATTACTTTGGTTAGCTATAGCCAGCCCAACCTTCTAAAACCCTCAAGCCTCTGAAATTGTCCAAAATTCAGAAGAAATAGGAAGAAGTTTTGAATATGAGTGAGTTAGAGAGGAGTACTTTGCAGAAGCCCTTGGAAATGCAACAAAAATAAGTGAACATTAACTGGAAAGAGCCCAATGATATACTTCATATATTATGATTTATTAGATTCCTGGAAAATGAGGAGTATTCTTGTAAACTGGCAGCACAGCTTTTTTCTTGCATGGAAGTAGGAAAATGTGAAAGACTTACAAGAAATTGGAAAAGCTAAGAAAGATGAAAAAACAGACAGTAAGGAAGAAAGCAGTGGAGATTGGCTTTAGAAATAATTTGAAGGACATACAAAGTCAGTAAGCAACAAATACTTTGAAAGGGGAAAAGTATGACCCTGTGATGAACTGGAGGTGGGAGAAAAAGACCTTTGTAATACTTACGTACAGCAAGAGGACCCTTTGAAGAATCATTAGCCCTAGTCCAGACCTGCAGTATGGAAGGGACAGAGTCAGTTTTGACTCCTGAATTTCACTGTGCAGTGTACAAGGAAGCTTTGCTGCAGAGTGGCGATAGGAACCAGCTAATAATGTCAGACATAGTGAGGGCTTACTATGTTCTAGGTGCTATTCTACATTTTTATACATATTAGTTCATTTAATCCTCACAACACCCTCCTGATGTTACTATTATTATAATAGCCATTTTTACAGATAAGGAAACTAAGATGCAAAGATGTAAGGTAACTTGCCCTAGCTTCAGAGCGTAAACTATGTTTTATTACCTTTAGGGTATCAGTGTGTCATGCTAAAGGCTTACAGAGCTTATCCTAAGGAAGAGTTTTTCCCCCTAGCATCTCAAGAGGTTCTTTTGTTATTAACAATAATACAAATTAGTATTTTTGAGCCTTTACTTTGTGTTTGGCAATGTGCCAAGTGCTTTTATATACATTTTGTATGCATTCCTCATCATAATGCTATGATAGGAAGTCAAAGCTAAGAAATTAAGTTACACTCCTAGGCTCACACTGGCGGAAGCAAGTGGCAGAGCCAGGATTTAAACCTACATTTGTCTGACTCCATAGCCTGTGTTTTTAGCCTCTATGATATATATTTATTGAGTACCTAAAATGTGCCCGCCACACTTTAGGTAATACTGCCTGAATATACTGTCATATATGTAGTGAACACCATCATCTGCTTTTATGTGTCTTACATTCTAATGGGAAAGCTGTCCTAAAGATAGATGATAAAAAAATAAACACCTACAAAAAGAAAAATAATGTTTCAGTGCAGAGAAGTAAAATTAGGTAATACAGTAGCCAGTGACTGGGCAGTCACAGAGACTATAGGAGGTGTCATTTTAACTGAGAGCTCAAAGACAAGAAGAATGAAACCATGAGAAAATCAGGGAGAAGGACATTATGAACTGTGACATTAGAAGTACCATGACAGAGTTAGTTGGCCCTCTGTGCAGATTCAGTGAATAAAATTCCCATTGGAAGACACTTAATCTTCAAGTTAAATACTGAGGATTGAATACTTGCATTCATTTCCACTCCCTCCTGAAAACACATTGTAATGACGATGATGGGCTTAAAATGAGGTAAAAATCCACAAGGATAGAGAGCATACATAATAGACAGCAGCAACATTCTAGAAGTTAGAAATTTAAAGAATAGCCGGCCCAGTGGTGTAGTGGTTAAGTTTGCAGGTTTCTATTTCATAATATACCATTTTCAGTTCTTTAAATGATCATAAGATAGGTAAACATTATGTAGAAAAATACATTTTTGGGCCAGCCCCAGTGGCCTAGTGGTTAGATTCAGTGCACCCTGCTTTAGCGGCCCAGGTTCAGTTCCTGAGCTTGGACCTACACCACTCGTCGGTCAGTGGCCGTGCTGTGGCGGTGGCTCACATACAAAAAGAGTAAGATTGTCAGTAGATGCTAGCTCAGGGCAAATCTTCCTCAGCAAAAAAAAATTGACTCTAGTCCTTTGAGTGACTTTAATAAACTTGTTAACCTAAACACATTAGCCTTATAAAAATACACGATTCTTTTGTTTTTAAATGTGACTAATATTGCCCATATTGGCCTGCATTTTACTGAGCCATATTAATGTTTAAAAAAATGAAAAATGTCTTGTTCGCAGAGCTTTCTACTGAGTTTGTCATAAGTAAGAGATTTTAAACTTATTTTAACACTCTGGTAATGCTGTTCATATTTTGGAGTAAGCTTTTGTTTGCTGTTTGAACAGGAAGCCGTGCAGTGTGTGGAAGAGCTGAATGCCCAGGGCCTGCTGCATGTGTTTGTGAGGATGGGAGTGGAGTCCACCCTGGAAAGGAGCCAGATCACCAGGGATCACATGGGCCAATTACTGTATCAGCTGGTGCAGTCAGAAAAACTCAGCAAACAGGACTTTTTCAAAGGGTCGGTATCTTCCTCAAGAGTGGTGTTCAGTTACTAGGCTCTTCAGTAGTAAATTTGAAAAGTACATATCTTTTTAAGTATTTAGCTTTTTCATAGATGAAAACTGTCCACTGTAATATGTTGATATGTAATCTATTGATAATGTGTTGGTTGATATGATGGCATTTTGTAGATTGTGCTAGGGTATAAAGATTATTTTCTGGTTTTCTATATCTTATTGTTATGATGCGAGTAAGGTAGCAGAGACCTCTTAAGTGCAGGGAAATTGTGAGGCTCTCACCAGCCTATTTACGTTTAAACGCCTGCATGTTCTTTGAGGAAAAAGCTTTTCTTTGTGAAAAAATTCTGGAAAATTGACTTTAAATCCTTATCATTTCAACAAACCATGGTTATTTTGGCCAGGAAATGCTTGTCTGTCCACTCTAGCCCCATGGAAGGATATGTAATTCCAGGTTGTTAATGGTGTTAGTCTATTCCACGTTGGTTTCATTGTGATTCCTGTCACTGCCTGCTTTGATGAAACCCAGCTGTTACTGGTGTATTCTCATTTGATCAGGTTCTGATGTCTTTGTGGCCCACTATCATCACAAGTACATGGATCAGGTTCTTTGTGGTATAGCCGCAGAATCTTACCCAGACTTAGGTCCTAAAACCAATGTTTAAGGTGAAAATTGCATATAGTAAAAAATTTTGTTTTAGGAGCCATGTTGTACAAATGTAAACATAGAATCCTACCTATCACTGATGGGTACCCACTCTCTAAGGAAACAGGAGCTCCTGAAGGCTAAACATCAGATTCGCTTCTCCCATCTTATACTCACTCGGGGTATATGCTAATTGAGTGGAATAGCAGTAACAATTCTGCACTTTTTAAGTTATTTTTCTCCTTGTAACTTTTTTGCCAAGCCCATATTGTATTCTTGTAAATTAAATGTGCATGTGATGAAATGCACTATCTTTCAGATATGGTCAACCTCTTAGAATCATGTAACCATGCCAAGGCTGAATCAAATCATTTGATTTTGTGAGAAATGATGACATTGTCTTCAAGGTCCTGGGAAATGTATACTTGCCCCTAGGATCATTAAAAAGTTGTCTTTCAGCAATAAATTAGATTTCTCTGAATTCAGTGAGTAACTAGATTAAGGCCATCTGACCCAGTTAACTTAGTAAGAAACTGGCAAAAGTTGCTGTGGTGTGGTTGTCATCCTTTAAGGCCAGGATGGTTTCCCAGTTTTAAAAGAGAAATGTGTGGTTCACTCCAATAACCAGCCAGTGAGAGCAAATGAGGGTATCTACACCCTCACAAACAAATTGAGGCCTGCCCCTAACCAACTTGAAACAACAGTTTCAAGCCCCTAGAACCTATGGTTGTGGTAACTATTATAGTAATATGTAAATATTTGCTTTTCATAAGAATGCTAGATTACTATTTACCATTATCTGTCTCTCTTCAAACTATACTCAGAAGTTGATTCATATCTGGCAAGACCCCAAGAGGTTTGATCTAGCTTCATTGGCTTTAATTGAACTTGTGAGGTGCTAGCTTGGTTTCTAAGCTGTCTCAGACATTTGCATTTCCCTTTATGGGTTATCCTTGAGGAAAAAGTGTCATGTCCAGTCATGGTGTCCACACTTTCATTGGTGGTGGTGCTGTCACTGCTGCTGGCGATATTAGCACAGCCACAGCCTTTTATTCAGACGGAAAATGAGAGTAACACTTCTGTGTCTCAGTAACTACTTCATCTTTCTCTATCCCTACTTCCTTCTGCAGGTAGAGATAATGCAGTGGCTCCAGGCCCACCTTTTGATACTTAGTTAGACCTAACCAGGCCATCTTTAGACCAAGACTCCTATGAAGACCCCTATTCCTTCCTAAATGGAGAGGCCTGGCAAATTTTTCAAAGATGGAAACAAAGTAATAGCCCCATTCATTATCCACCAGGCACCTTCTTGTGAGTAGATCAGAGTTTCCCAATTACTTTTAAAGCCCAAGTTATAAATAGTTCATACTGTCCAGAGAGACCATTTCACTGGAGCCACAGAAATGCCTGTCTTTTGTCTCTTTAGCCCCAACAGCCAAAGATCTCTGTCCTTACGGAATATTGTAGGGGAGCATCTAAGGTCACCTTCCTTGGATAATGCTACTGCTTAGATGCCAACTTCTGAGCAGTCATTGAAGCCATTTCTGCCTAGCTCCCTAAGCCAGCATGATTCTGGGAAATAAGTAAAATGCCTCCAAGTTTACTGGGCCCTGATCAACCAACTATTTTTTTTTTTTTAATTTTTTATTGATGCCTTAGTTTATAACACTGTGGGGTTTTAGTTGTACATTTTTGTTTGTCCGTCACCTTGTGGATGTAACCCTTCACCCCTTGTGCCCCCCCCACCCCCCTTCCCCTTGGTAACCACCAATCAGTTCTCTCTGTCCGTGTGTTCACTTATATTCCATATGTGAGTGAGTTCATGCAGTGTCTGTCCTTCTCTCTCTGGCTTATTTCACTTAACATAATACCCTCTAGGTCCTTCCATGTTGTTGCAAATGGGACAATTGTGTCTTTTCTTATGGCTGAGTAGTATTCCATTGTATGTATATACCACATCTTCTTTAACCAATCTTCAGTTGAGGGACACTTGGGTTGCTTCCACTTCTTGGCTATAATGAATAATACTGCAATGAACAGAGGGGTGCATAAGCCTCTTGGGATGGTTGATTTCACGTCCATTGGGTAGATGCCCAAGAGTGGGATTGCTGGATCATACGGTATTTCTATTTTTAATTTTTTGAGGACTCTCCATACTGTTTTCCATAGAGGCTGCACCAGTTTGCATTCCCACCAGCAGTGAATGAGGGTCCCCGTTTCTCCACAACCTCTCCAGCATTTGTTGTTATTTGTCTTTGTGATTATAGCCATTCTAACCGGTGTAAGGTGATATCTCAGTGTAGTTTTGATTTGCATTTCCCTGATGATTAGTGATGTTGAACATTTTTTCATGTGTCTATTGGCCATCTGTATCTCTTCCTTGGAAAAATGTCTGTTCATATCCTCTGCCCATTTTTTGATCGGGTTGTTTGTTTTTTTGTTGCTCAGTTGTATGAGATCTTTGTATATTACTGAGATTAATCCCTTGTCAGACAAACGATTTGCAAATATTTTCTCCCAGCTGGTGGGTTGTTTATTCATTTTGATCCTGGTTTCATTTGCCTTGTAGAAGCTCCTTAATCTGATGAGGTCCCACTTGTTTATTTTTTCTTTTGTTTCGCTTGTCCGAGTAGACATGGAATCTGAAAGGATCCCTTTATGTCCAATCTCAATTAGTGTACTGCCTATATTTTCTTCCAGGAGTTTTATAGTTTCAGGTCTCACTTTCAGGTCTTTGATCCATTTTGAATTGATTTTTGTATATGGCGATAGGAGATGGTCTACTTTCATTCTTTTGCATGTTGCTGTCCAGTTTTCCCAGCACCATTTATTGAAGAGACTTCCTTCTCTCCATTGTATGTTCTTTGCTCCTTTGTCGAAGATTAGCTGTCCATAGGTGTGTGGTTTTATTTCTGGGCTTTCAATTCTGTTCCATTGATCTGTGTGTCTTTTCTTGTACCAGTACCATGCTGTTTTGATTACTGTAGCTTTATAGTATATTTTGAAATCAGGGATTGTGATGCCTCCAGCTTTGTTCTTTTTTTTCAGAATTGCTTTAGCTATTCGGGCTCTTTTGTTGCCCCATACGAATTTCAGTAGTTTTTGTTCTATTACCGTGAAGAATGACATTGGGATTCTGATTGGGATTGCATTGAATCTGTAGATTGCTTTAGGTAGAATGGACATTTTAACTATATTTATTCTTCCAATCCACGTGCATGGAATATTTTTCCATTTCTTTATGTCCTCCTCGATTTCTTTCAATAGTGTGTTATAGTTTTCATTGTATAGGTCTTTGACCTCCTTGGTTAAATTTATTCCCAGATATTTTATTCTCTTTGCTGATCAACCAACTATTAATCTGCCATTTCTCCTACAGTTCCCTTCAAGGCGTGCACTGCTACTCAAAGTAAGGTAGACTAGACTAAAGTTTCAGATAAGCTTTTTGTGGCAGGTTGTTTATAAATAAAGCCTAGATCCTTTGGAATTTTCCTTACAAGATGCTATATAACTCTGAACATAATAATTGCCATATATAAAACATCTCCAGAAAGGCGACATCAGGCCATCCTCTTGGAATTTTCAGGAC
This sequence comes from Tapirus indicus, assembly GCA_031878705.1. NCBI lineage: Eukaryota > Metazoa > Chordata > Mammalia > Perissodactyla > Tapiridae > Tapirus > Tapirus indicus. The sequence continues at coordinate 100,103,313 of CM062924.1, read as the reverse complement.
TTGAATCTAAATACTTTGATGCAAATTAGATAGGTAGGTAGGTAGATGCATTATTGTGTATGGTAGATGCAATTGAAACAGTGTTGATATAGATATTTTATATCATGGCTTCAGAAAGCTGCTTTTTTAAAACTGTCTAGTCAAGGTAGTTGGGTGCAGTTCACTATTAGCCACAGGATTGGAATCACTTTCAAAGTGTAATAAACAAATGAAATCCTGGATGGTAAAAATTGGAGTTGACAACAGACACAAAATATGTGCCCTTCAGGAAGCTTGATATATTAGTATTTCACTTTGGGAGATGTTTATGGGAGAGGAACTTCTTATTTCCTCCTTGACTACTTTTTTGCCGCTTATGGCAATTCTACCTTGGTAAAAAGATGCTATTTAGAGCTTACACAGACATGCATACTACATTTCAAATGCAAAATTGCAGAGGTGCTAGTTAACAGTGAAGACCCTGTTTGCTCACATAGGTAAGATCTAGTTTAAATAGTCTTTTTTGTAGTAATTCTTGGAAGATGATCCTGGAGTATAAGAAGGCTTTTCATTTTCTTTTTATTTATTCGTTCCTTTTACGTGTAGTTAGATTCTTAAGATAATCGTAATAATACTTGACCAATCTGATGTTTAGGTATCTTCACTATCTTTTCCTTTTACATTTTTATTAAGTTATCATAATGCAAATTGTGGAAGATGCTACTAACAATACCATTTCCAATTATGGTAGATTACTTTGCCCTTTTAGTAGATTTCTGATCAGAACTTTACTGAATTTTTTTAAATTTTTCTAACTTTTAACCATGTACTCCTTTCTTCAATTAAATTTTAGACAGGAATCTAGTATATAACATAAATGAAAGTAGAGCCTCTGCAGTTGAAATCGGGGGAGGAATGCCTGAAGTGCCACCTGTGAACCCCATCAAAGTGCAGCCCAGTGGGTGCCCAAGAAGCAAGGATATGGTGTAGCTTTATTTCATTCATTCAGCCAGCAGAAAATGTGTGTTATGCAAGGCATTGTTATAGGCTATGTAGTACCCCAAAGAAATAAAGATAATTACCTAGGAGCTTCTGCACACCTAAGATTTTCTTTCAAAATTGTACGAAAGGATTTAGGAACTGTCAACCTAAAAAGAAATGTCTTTTACCAGCTTGTTCTACAGAAATTTTATGTTCAACCACATGTGTTTTTATCAGCAGTACAGATAGGACCAGTGAACGTGTTCTGCAAACTGTCCCATGATGAACTGACTAATCGAGAAGTAGAAAACCAAGGCAAGAATATGGGTGTCTTTTAATTGTAATAGGAGATGGAAATAACAATATATATACTGCTGAAAGACCAGGAAGGCCATAGTTGTCTCATGGGCTCGTTAAACAGCTTAATCTATGCCACTAACCCATGGAACATGAATTGGCATTATAGGGTGATTAACGCAGAAATCCTGGAATCCATCCAGATTATATTCCATCAGTGGCTCATTAACTGAGCTGAAAGCATGCACATAAAGAGAGAAGAGTCAAGTATCTGTTGTATAGCAAATAGACGGCAAATAAATTGCAAGCTGTGATGTCAGAAAGTTGGCATTAAGGATTCAGGAAGTCCAGAGTTTAATAATGTGACTGAGCTGCAAACTGTTTTGAAATGGCACCTTCAGAAAGGTAACCTGCCTTGTAGTGGTACCTTGTTTTAAGTCAAAAATTTTAGTAACATCTGTGCTTCTGAGGCAGGTTAAAAGAGTGACATACTCTGGCTAGAAACTGGAACTGCAATGAAAAAGCACACATTTTATGTATTCAGAGGTCTGAAAGGATGTGAAGACAAATGCTACTTGCCCGTGGTCCCTTCATTTATTCTTCCCTTTCCTTATTATTAGGTGGTTTCCCTTGTAATTGTGTGTATGTCTCCTATAGTTAAATTTACTTTTGTTTTTGTACTTTTTAATATGCTGTATATTAACTGATTAACAAAATCTTGAATTATGTTTTTAAACTTCCACATTAATAGCTATGATTTTCAGCCTAAAGAAGACTATGCTGATATTTTGTATTTGACTTTCCTAAGTATGCATCCCATTTATTTTGCTTTACACTGAGAAGTATATATCATAGCATGAAAGTCTGAAACCATTTGCTTTTCTATTAGAGGTACAGCAGTTTGTAACATGTCATAACGATGATATTATTAGTAACCTTCTCAGACTCTTTTGTATCCATCCAGTTTTTCCCCCATTTTAAGCTCCTCAAGGACAAGAATTTTTGTCTTTTCATCTCTTTGTGTCTGGTCTGCATTATACTAAGTTTTTAATCAGTGCTCCTGATTGACTTGAGAGGACATGACACTCAACTGTGGTGAACTCTTTATAGCATAGGGTTAAATTCAATAGCTCTTTCCCCCAAACTTCACGTAGCTGCCTCATTTTCATCATTTAAGTCTTTCAGATGTCACCTCCATACAGAGGTATTTTCTAACCCGCACCCCCCCCCCACCCCGGATTGGGACATCCTGGTACCATAGCTATATTCTTCAGAATATTAGCCCCATCTGCAAGTATGCTTTTGTTTGTGCTATTCTCTCTTTCTCCCCACACTAATATAAGCTCTTTGAGAGCAGGAACTTGTTTACCAGTTACTTTATGCCTAAAACAGAACTTAACACAGCAGGCACTTAATAGTTATTTGTTGACTGACTGATTTTTGGTCTCTTTAATTATTCTTAACCTTTGAATTACATTTGCATGTGAATTTTTTTCCTGTTCTTTTTCAGTTTTTCAGAAACATTGGAATTGGCAGATGACATGGCCATTGATATTCCCCATATTTGGTTGTATCTTGCTGAACTGGTGACCCCCATGTTAAAAGAAGGTGGAATCTCCATGAGAGAACTTATCATGTAAGCTGTACCTGTTTCTTTTGGTGTATATCAAGTTAAAGTGACACAAAACTCACCAGCTGGCTTCTAGGGTAGTGCTATTTCCTTAGTGCCTATGCAGACTCTGGAATACAGCCTGTGACTCTTTAAGACTTCTAATTTCAGTATAAAAATGTTATATTATACTAGATCTACACTAGAGAAGTGATGGGGGTATGATAGCCTTGTAGTCCATTGAGGTTAGCAGTGATTGTAGTTATGGTGTTAGAATCATGTAGCTGGAAGGTGGTTGCCCCTGGAAGCTTAATGTTAGTCTGACTTCTTGTCTGTCATTGCTTCAGTCCTGTAAGAAGTGATATTTCCACATAATAGCTTGTCAGGCGGTGACACCTGTATATTACATGTTCAGGTTGTAAGAAAAGGAACTGAGATTGCAGGCATTCCTAGATTTGGACATGAGTCAGAAATTGTTGCTACATCGTATACACTAATATTTCCCAAACTCTTCTTCAAAACATTAATATTTCCTCAAAAACTGTTCTGTATACTATTGTGTCCCCTTTTCTTTGAGATTCACAAAGTATATTATAGCATATTAAAGATTATGAGAATCTTATAGTAAAACAAAACAAAAACTATTTAGCTTTGTTTAATTGAGCACTGCCTCACTTAATTGACTGTAGAATCCTTTTTGGAGGAATAATGATTGATATCCTGTGGAACACAGTTTGGGAAATACTGATTTAGACTAAGCTATGAAAAAATTGGTCCCTTTCTGTTTCATCCGTATTCTAAAGAAAAGCTTCCTTTCTTAAGAACACTTCATAACTAAACTTCACAACTCCGTTACTTAAGGTGCTTCTCTCCTTTTGGCTTGAAGTGGAGTTGATGTAAGTAAACAGACTCTTAAGTGAGACTGATCTTTGCATTGCTTCTATCACTGAAGCAGTTAAAGAAAAAGGCAAAAACCAGGAATTCTAAAGTCCCTTTGCAGCTTCTCCATGAAGCGTAAAGTGAACCAGAAGTCTGTGAACTACTGCTGAAAATTACTTAGAGCATGTAGTGGAACTTTGGCTTACCCAGTATTATCTAGGTTGCACAGTATCTGTTCTTTTGGCACACATTGTTTGCCTACTGTTCTAGAACAGGGAATTTAGTTAGAAGTATTTAATCACTACTCTTATCTTTTACAGAGAATTTAGCAAACCTTTACTTCCTGTTGGAAGAGCTGGGGTCTTGCTTTCTGAAATATTGCACCTTCTATGCAGACAAATGGTGAGTGTTAAACTGAGTGTCAGACTCAATAGCATATTAGGAAGGGCAGTGATTTTGATCTTGGGTTATCTGTGAATGAATAGCTTAGGTATCACTGTGCAAGTAATTGTTTCCTTTTATTTGAGAAAAAGAGTGAAGTCTCTGTTTCAATCTAGTTTCTTCCAGAGGTATATTTGTCCTTCTGTTGACTGGGAACTTGGGAAAGAATTATCTAATCTCAACTAGATTTGGTATAATTCTAAAGAATCTCAAGATATATTTTATTTGTGGCTCGTAATTTTATCTTCTCTTGAAACAAAATGGCTACATTATTTATACTTTTTAATAGATTTCAATGAAAAACTCCCCTGCTTTCAGAGAAAGATAAGATTCATAAAATGATTAGTTTTATTATTTTTGGATCACGGCCTAGGTAATCTGATTAGAAATAGGTGGTGAAAGTGATTCTGCAGGATTGCAAATTTTTATCTTAAAGTAAAATTTATTTTAGTTTAATAAATACTGCATAATTCTCTGCAAAGCTCTATGCTAGGATCTCAGTCTACAAAGATTACTAAACTTTCAAAGAATTTATAGACTGGAGAGGAAGACAGGCAAGTCTAAACCATGGGTTTCCAAAGAGTGTGTCAGTGCAATATTAGAGGTCTACGAGGTTTGGGAAAGTGGTGTAGCGTCACACGTGATGTAATACTTGGGATGAGAGATGTCAAAACAAAACAGAACTCATACATGAAAATTCTGGAGTGATTTCTGACTTATTCAAACCAGAGCCAAAGATATTAGGATGATAGATTTCATTGTTTTATAGGCATTGATTTAAAATAAATAAACATTTCATTTCTCCCTCTGAATTGCAGAAGTCCTTTTGTATCACATTTGTGTAATAGTTAATCATAAATGGGGGTTCTAAGTAGCCTAGTCTCTAGTTCTAGTTGATTATCTATTTGTTATTAATATTCTTTGCCTGATGGCACTAAAGTTTTTATTGAACTCTAATTTTTAGATCCAAAATTTGCTCATCCTCTCCTACCTGGTTAACTTTAGTCCTTATTTAAAACTTAAATTCTTTTTAACTTTTATTGTAGAAACAGAAAGCAAATTCTCACAGTTCTTCTAACTAAAACCAAATTCTCATAGAGCATAAACTCTGAAATCAGACAGCCTGAGTTTAAATCCTGTTTCTACATGAAGTAATTAATACCTGTTCCTTAGATGACAGCTCCAGCCTCAAAGCCTAACATTTTCCTTGATCACTGTGACTTTTTTCAGGCAGTGGACTTGCACCTCCTCGTCAGTTTTCCAGCTGACAACAGCTCTTCTCTGTTGTTTCTTGGGCTCAGACTTGCACTTCTTACTCCTGAAATACTTCCCATTCCTGGTTCAGGAGCACCAACTTCCTTAGTCATTCTAATGTTAGATAGCATCATCATATCCACTGTGAGGAGGGATTCCAGTGAGGCTCATTGACTGGCTTTAATAGCAGATGCGTGTAGCACTATCTAGGAAAAGAGACAGTGTTGAATTTATAGACTCTGTGCCTTGGACTCTGTTTAGGTGATTATATTCGTAAATTCCAAACACCAACTTGCAAATCCCCAGATTAGTCATCTGGTAAAAGAAATTATTGAATCTTAAACAGGTATCCTTCAATCATTCACCATTATATTTACATACATTCAGACATCTCAGTTTGAAAGATAAGCATCCTAAGAAATTAACTTCATATCAGCAAGGAAAAGTTTTGACTTTTCAGTCTTTACAGTTCTGCACTCTTCACTTCAAGCAAGCCTTTTATTTTTTCTTCTTCCAATGTAAAAATAAATGGATTGGACTTATCTCTGTTTTAGAGCCATAAGAAAGTGGGAGCCTTATGGAGGGAGACTGACCTCAGCTGGAAGGACTTTTTACCAGAAGGGGAAGATGTACATAATTTTCTCTTGGAGCAGGTGAGTAAGAACAAGGCTTACACCTTCTATTTGATAGTGGTTGGTCTGTTTCATAGGGGAACTGAAGGTAATTTCATTGGTATTCCAGTTATTAAAATTAGGTCAAAATAGGAATCATGGTCAAGATATCAATTTAAGCCCATGCTTTAAGACCACTCCAACTATGCATTCGTTAAATGATAGATAAAAATTAAAATTTAAAAGACTTAGCCATACTTAGAAAACAAGCTATGTGTCTTCGTGAGCCAGAAATGAGTTTGATAAATAAAGCAGGGATAATAGGGCTAAAGCTGCAAGTCTTCTGAGCTCTGGGTCTGAAAGCCAGAAGTTATTTCTGTGGGGTAATGGGGACTAGAATGCCCCTTACCAGGTAGAGGATTGGAGACAGGCTTACTGCATGAAATCAAGTGGGAACTCCGTAGATAAATAAGTACAAGGAAGTAGACACAGTCTTAGAGCCAGAACCGTAGCTAGACTGCCTACCATGACTTGGTAACTGGATCCAGAAAACCACAACAAGGCAGAAGACCCCATGGTCAATATAATCTGGTCCTAAGCAAAGAATTGTAGGGGATCAGATAGAGGCAACCATAAAAGTATTAGACCAGGAAGAGCAACAGAGAAAGAAAACAAAAATCTCCCTCTCAAAATGATCCTGCAAATCAAAATCCTAAAACAAATATGAGGAAAATTAAAGCTAAGACAGCCAACAAAATCAGTAAATAAGGAGGAAAAAAATCACTCTTAGGTAAAAAGAAAATAAAGCAATCTGAAAATGACTTTAAGTATATTGCACTGGATAAAGACATTGTATTAGGTTACTGTGGACTTCAGCTTCCTTTTGGTTGTAGTCTAGACACACTAGGGAGCATTACCACTCCTGCCGCACTAAGAACCTACATAAAGCATAATTTATCTTGCATTGCTGTGCTCATAGAAGGTGGAAGAAATTTCTAAGGAACAAAAAGAATAAGGGGAGAAAAAGCCAGAGATGAAACTTGAGCTCTGAGCAGTAAGTACATGTTAAGGGCATATTGCCCGATGCCATTATATTTGCTGCCAGAGATCTTGGAAGAGTTTGAAATGGTCCCAGTTCAATGTTATCTTGGCTCCAAGAAGAAGCAAACCAAATGCTGTTTGGAGAAAACATCCTCAACTTAAGTCCCCTTATTTTCTACAAATTAACATTATCTAAATATACGAGTTAACACTTAAAGAGTTCATTTATCACATAACGAAGCAAGTAACCGTGAGTGAAGTAAACAGACAATAAATACTAGATTTAGATGCCCAAGACTTGAGATAATGAAATTATCACTCAGAATATAAAATAACACTGTATAAAAAAGAGGGAATCATAAAAATGAGTAAACAAGAAAAGACTAATCAAAATGACTGGGCACATTTGAAAAAAGAAGAAGAAACAACTAGGTACTATTCTAAGAGATGTTATGAGATTTAGAAGATACAAGGAGAAATTCTAACATGTCTAGTTGGAGTCCCAGAAGGGAAAATACAGTGAATGGAGAAAAGGCATTTGAAGAGACTATGGCTGAGACTTTCTCAAAACTGATAAAATATATCAGTCTGTATAGAAAGCACATGTATAACACACAGTATAATTCCATTTTAGTGAAACTGCATAGTATTAAAGGCCAAGAAAAGGTTTTGAAGTAGATAGAAGCAACACATTACCTATAAAGAAAAAACAGACTTTGCAATAGCAACAATGCAAGCCAGAAGATGACGGAATAATCTCAAAAAGCAGAGAAAATATCAGTTAATCTAGAATTGTGTCTCTAACTAAACTAACCTTTTAGAATGAGAGCAACACATATTTATAAACTTAATAATACATTTCTAAATAACCCATGAGTCAAACAAGAAATGATAAAGGCTAGTAAAAAATATTTTGAACTGAATGAAAACAAAAACACAACATATCAAAATTTGTGGGATGCACCTAAAGCAGTACTTAGAGTGAAATTTTTAGCACTGAACACCTGTATCTGGAAAAAGAAGTAAGGGCACAAATCAGTGACCTCATCTTTAACCTTACAAAATTAGAAAAAAGAAGAGCAGATGAAACTCAAAGTCAATAGAAAAAAGGAAATAATAAAGATCAGAACAGAAATCAGTGAAATAGAAAAACAATGTAGAAAAGTCAATGAAGTCAAAAGCTGGTTCTTTGAGAAGATAAAATTGAGAAACCTCTAGCCAGACTAAAAAAATTAAAAAGAGAGGCACAAACTACCAATAAAAAGAATGAGAGAGGACATTGTACACATTGTATATACATAGATTCTACACTTAGTAATGGGTAAGAGAATTTTATGAATAATATTTATGCCAAAAAGTACATCAACTTAGTTGAAATTAAGAAATATCCTGAAAGATACAAACTACTAGAGCCGACTGAAGAATAATAGATAACCTGAATATCTATTAAAGAAATTGAAGTAGTTAAAAACATTCCCACAAAGAAAACTCCGGGCCTCAGTGGTTTCACTGGTGAATTCTACCAAACATTTAAGGAAGAAATAATATAATTCTGCAAAGAACTGTACACCAATTCTTCCAAGAAATTGAAAACGAGAGACTATTTCCCAACTCATTCTATAAGACCAGCATTACTTTGATAATGGAACTGACAAAGATATTTGAAGAAGAGGAAACCATAGACCAGTATTCCTAATTAACATAGAGAAAAATTTCTCAACAAAATTTTCACAAATCAAATCCAACTATGTATAAAAAGGATAATACATCATAACCAAGTAGAGTTTATCACAGGAATGTAAGGTTGGTTTAACATTCAAAAATCAATGTATGGATGTAGGAAGATGGTGGAGTAAGAAGCTCCAGAATTAGTCCCTCCACTGAAATAACTATTGAGCTGGCAATATCTGTTAGAATCAACTATTTTGGAATTGTGGAGTCTAGTTGAACATTTGCACTACCAACACCAGGGGAATGCTTGATGAAAAAAAGAGTCTGGTAAATTTCAGTGGGGTTTTTTTGTGTGGGTTTTTTTTTTTTTTTTTTTTTTGACATTTTGCGTAGAACGTACCAGATCCCAGCCCTGTGGCAGACAGCTGGGGTCTGATACCTCCTTTTCTGGTGCAGCTTTCTGGTGCCAGATTGAGCAATAAAGACCTTGTTTTTCAGAGATTGGTGTTGTGTCTTTTAATCTGCCTGGCAGTTCACTGAGGGTCCAGTGCAGGACCTGGCCTTTGTTTCAACACCTTAGGCTGAAGCAGCTTCCTAGATGGTGTCTGTCAAAGAATGTAAAGAAACAGAACATGTTTGTGTCTTACCCATGCACATTTCTTTTTCCCATTGGATCCAGGCATTCACTGAAATCTCTGGAAAATCACTGACTGACTGCAGAGATAGTGGATCAGAGATGTCAGTAACCACACATGAGAAGGAATGTAGTCCTTGTCTAAAAGTGTCTAAACAAACAGTTGACTGCAACATCAGTAATCCCTGGGGAAGGGAAAGAATCTGATGTATAGAGTTACCACATTACCATATTCAGAATGTCTAGTTCTGAACAAAAAATTATGAAGCATGCAAAGAAACAAGAAAATGTGGCTCATTCACAGGAAAAAAACTGACAGAAAGCATCCCTGAGAAAGCCCAAACATTGGACATTCTGGACAAATACTTTAAATTAACTGTCTTAAATATGCTCAAATTGCTGATAGAAACCGTTGACAAAGAACTAAAACAAATCAGGAGAATGATGTATGAACAAGTTGAGAATATCAATAAAGAGATAGAAATTATAAAAAGGAACTAAATAGAAATCCTGAAACTGAAAAGTTACAATAGTTGAAATGAAAAATTAGAGGACTTCAACAACAGATTTGAGCAGTCAGAAGAAAGAATCAGTCAGCTTGAAAATAGGGCAGTTGAAATTGCCTAGTCAGTCAGGAGTCAATGGTGTGGCACTAATATACTGCCGTGAAAATTTGTCTTTAATTTTTGTCACAGAGGCTTTTTTATTGTTTTGCTAATGCAATTTCTGGCATTGTTATATGAAACTGTGATTATCATTGGATTTTTTAAATGAAAAAGGCCCTGTAGTTTATTTTTCTAACTTTAAATTGTAATAATACATATAGAAAAATTAATCCATTAAGCATATACAGAGGCTTTGCAAGAAGAAACTAGTTTGAGGAGCAGAAAGAAAAAAGAATCAAGAAAAATGAATAGAGCCTAAGAACCGAGGGGACATCATCAAGCATACCAACATACACGTGATGGAGTCCCAGAAGGAAAAGGGAGAGAGAAAGGGGCAAAAAAAAAAGTATTTGAAGAAATAATGGCTGAAAAATTCCCAGATGTTCAACAAATTCCAGGCAGGATAAACTCAAAGAGATCGACACCAAGATGTTTTATAATGAAACTGCTGAAAGACAGAAACAGAAAAAATCTTGAAAGCAAGGAAGAAATGATTTGTCACATACAAAGAATCCTCAATAAGATTAACAGCCAGTTTCTCATCAGAAACCATGGGATGATATATTTAAAGTGCTGAAATTTAAAAACTGTCAACCTAGAATTCTTTATCTTGCAAAATTTCCTTCAAAATGAAGTAGAAATTAAGACATTCCCAGATTTAAAAGCTAAGTGAGTTTGTTAGCAGAAATGCTCAACTGAGTTCTTCGGGCTGAAACAAAAGGACCCTAGACAGGAACTCAAAGCCATATGAAAAAGTAAAGATCACTGCACAGGTGAATATAAGTACATAGGGAAATATAAGAGCAAGCATTGTTGTGTTTTTGGTTTGTAGCTCCTCTTTTTGTTTCCTATATGATTTAAAAGGCAAATCCGTAAAATAATTTTAAATATGTGTTAATGGGCACACAATGTATGAAGATGAAATTAATGAAAATAACATAAAAATGGTTTCTCATAGAATTCCCATGACCTAGCAATTCCACTTCTGGGTATATATCCAAGAGAAATGAAAACATACAGCACCGTGGTTTGAAGTCAAATAAACCTGGATTCAGATTCCAGTTTTCTACCACTTAATGTGACTTTAAGCAAATTACTTGATTTCTCTAAGCCTCAGATTCCTCACCTATAAAATGCTAATAATATCTACTTTGTAGAATTTTTATGGGGATTCAGTGAGATAATGTTTAAGAAACACTGAACACCGAGAGGTACTCAATCTATGTTATTAATAAAAATGTTTAAAAGGCAATTAGAGGGGCCGGCCCGGTAGCGCAGCGGTTTAGTCCGCGCTTGGCAGCCCGGGGTTCGCGAGTTCGGATCCCGGGCGCCCGCCGACGCACTGCTTGTCAGCCATGCCGTGGCGGCGTCCCATATAAAAAGTAGAGGAAGATGGGCACGGATGTTAGCCCAGGGCCAGTCTTCCTCAGCAAAAAGAGGAGGATTGGCAATGGATGTTAGCTCAGGGCTGGTCTTCCTCACCAAAAAAAAAAAGGCAATTAGAAAAATGAAGTTTGACAGAACTTGGCCATCTGTATCCTAACTTTCAGCTTTCTTCTAAAATAGTTGGTTTAATGGTCTTTTTCTGGGAACCCTAGTACAGTCTGCAGTGATGAACTGATCCATAAATTTGAATCCCAGCCTTCTAGGTTCCAGGAAGATTAGATAGCTGACATAGAAACACAGGGGTTCTGAGAAATAAATGTTCTTCTGTAAACTTTACAGTTCACCACTGACTCCCTTTGGCAGTATAAAGGCTCTCATTTTCATATTTTTTATATGATATTTTATTAATGAGCAGTGTACTTCATGTTTGATTTTGTTGTTTTCATTAATTGCTCTCAGACTTTATTTCTTTAGGTTTGGGGTAGGTTAAACAGGTATTCTGTGTAGGTGTTCTAACACCTAAGAGTGTTAGAATAAATTTGGAGAATGTTTCAAGGTTATGAAACATTCTTAAATGTTCTTAAAAGAACTTATGACCATCATCTTGTGCTTTTGTGTGTATATTGAAGTATGGAGGATGGACTATTTAAGTTATCAAAATTGAGTCAGAAAAACTGTGATACCGAATCATATTTTTAAAACTTTATAGGAAAATATTATTTAGAAATGCTGTATAAGTGGTAAAGACAATTAAAATGATAGGATGAAAATTTGTTTTCACAAAATTCAAGGTAATTTTTTTCCTTTGTGGATCCGGGGAGGGTATAGGAATATGTTAGAATCTTCAAAGTTATTAGAGAAAAACTTATGTTAATAATATTTAATATTTTAATTTTTATGGTTTGTGCATAGTGAAACCACCTACATACCCTACTGCCTTATACCCTTGAAAATTGCCAATAATCTTTATTACTGATTATTTTTTTAATTTTAACTATTCATCTAAGAGTTAAACAATTATGGCTTCATTTCACACACTTGGATTCAGAATGGTCAGGAGGTGTTGGAAGGACTTAACAAAACTAAATCTCGAGTTTTCACAGCTGCTCTGTGGCCACACTGTTATTAAACCATAGGCTGCAGAAAGGGAGTTAAATTGTACCCTTGCTGGTACTCCTGCCTGCCTTAGAGCTATGTCACAGCTAAGAGCAAGACCGAAGCTCGGAATGATTTGGAGGTAAGCGTAACCAGATATAATTCTAGGGAGTTTGTTTCTTTGTTTGCTTGTTTTTAAGGAGAACCGGAGACACACAGTATAAAAAGTTAGAGAAATATTCAGAAAGATAATGGAGTGAGACTCTTTCACAACTATAAATATAAAATGGCTTCTCTTGATCATTTTGATCCCATGTGAAATAGAAGAAATAGGCCATGACTTTGTTTTCCTCTCAAGGTGTTAATAATGTTGAATTATATTAATATGTTTAACATTTTATGTTTCAGAAGTTGGACTTTATAGAGTCTGATAGTTCCTGTTCCTCCGAAGCACTTTCAAAGAAAGAACTCTCTGCTGAAGAGCTATATAAGCGACTTGAGAAACTCATTACTGAGGACAAAGCGAATGATGAACAGATCTTTGACTGGGTAGAGGTATAGACTATATCACCTTCCCTGACAGCTCTGCAAGAAAGATTCTTGGGCGATTCCCCTTAATTCACGTGTTTACCCTTTCACTTCGTGGGAGTTTTTAACTTTCATGAAGTTAGTTTTTATTCTTACATGTATGTTGTGTTGGAAACTCTAAAGCTGTTTTTATAAGATTCGTAGTCTTTGATAAAGTCAAGTAAAAATATTCAAAACATAAGCCATTTGGGTCTCTCATTAGTTTAGGATATACCTTGCATTTTACCATTCAAAAATTTACAGTTCTTTCTAAATGTTCTCACATTTTAAAATACTATCCTGGATAAAATTAATAAACACTTTGTAGTTATTATGAAATACATTGGCTTACATTTTCATAATAACACTCCCTTCTGAAAATTTTATACCTGATTTGTGTTGTGGAGTCTGTTGATCATGTCTATTTTTAATCTGTTACGGTATTCTTTTAAACAGTAATTCTTGTTTATGTAGGTTTGTTTTATTTGTGCACATTTTCCATGGGATCATATAATAATCCAAGTTGAAAGAAAGCCATGGAGGACTAATCTAATCCTCTCCCTTTTGTATAAATCCTCTTTTGTAGTCCTTCTAATCGGTTGTTGTTTCTTTAACCACTTCTAGGCATTAAGAAATAATGAAGCTTCTGATAATTTGTTTTTTTACCTTTTTTTCCCCTGGTCTATACAGGATAATAAGTCTATCATCTCAACTAGTTGGGAATCTTTTAATCAATTGTAATAGTCTGTCATTATATCCCTGTCTCCCTTTCTAGGTTCTTTTGTTCTTTCTTGAAATCTTGATATCCAGACCCTTGTCTGCTTACTCATATCCAAACATACCTGGATTTCCAGCATCAAAGTGACACGTGCAAACTGCACGTGATCGCTAGATGTTGTCCAGCTGTGTAGAGTTAGGCAGTGCTATTGCATTTTTTGTTTTGGACTCTGCTTCTAGCAGGCTCACCACACTGAACTCAAGTTACTCTTTCAGTCATGTAGTACCCATTCTTTTATGTTCTACAGCTTAGCTGTCTCTCCCATCCTAAACTTAAGCATTTGGTTTTTGAACCAAAATAGGGTTTTTAAAATTTATTTCTGTTTATGTTCATCTTAAATTAGACACATTTTTAGTTTGTCAGGTCATTTTGGATTCTGACTTGGTCATAAAATTTGCTTGCCATCTTTTTCACTTTGTATTCTCCTTGCATTTTATTAATATGCCAACTTTGTCCTCATCCAACTTATGGGTAAAATGTATGAATGGGGTAAGGCCAAGGACAAAGGAGTATACTTTCAGGGACCAGACTGCCCCCTGCCACCCCCGTGGACACTTCCAGCTGTTAAGCTGTTTATTATTTCACATCATTCTACTGTCTAGTTCAGCTTTTTTGTCTTGTCCACAAGGGGATATCTTTCTTGAGATAACTTGTCAAGTGCCTTGCTGAAGTCCAGAGAAGGTATGCCTATCTCCATCTGAGCTACCATATACTAAAATCAGAAAAGGAAAGGAGGTTAGTTTAGCATGACATGTTTTTCATGTACTTATTTATTCCTCTTAGTATAACCATCTCTTTTCTCTCTAAGACTTCTAAACCATTCATGTGATAGTTTGTTATAGAATATAGCATAGAGTCAGCATCAGGCTTTCTGGTTTGTCATTGACATCATATACCATCTTTTCTGTTTTAGAAGTCAGGTCAAAGTTTGCATATTTAGCATCATTATGATTTTTCATAGAGCACCATCATTTCAGCAATTTGGTCTTTTATTTTCTCGTGTATTGCAAAATGGTGGTGTTTTTACTGCTTCTTCCATGTTGGGCTTCTTTTTTATATATATATATATTAAAACTTATTCTGCCTACTCCAGACCAACAATTATTTTCCTTAAAGAGAAGACAAAGGGTAAATTTTTAAAAAGATGACTTTTAAAAAAGGAGAAAGAAGACAAAAAATCATAGTAGTAGCTGAGCTCCCTGTACTTATAGACATTTGTTGCTCTGTGTCTGATACCAGTATTAAGTAAATCTGATTTTGCTTATCTATCCCAATTAGCAGACCATCTTCCATCTTGTTCTTGCCCATTTTTGCTAACATCTTTGCTTAACCTATACTTCAGTGTTCTTGACACTTTTCTTCAGGTCTTTTCTACTCTTAATATTACAATTACAGTATTGGGCTTTATTTGGTAGAAGAAATATGCAGTTTGTTTCTTTAAAACAGAAAAAACAATCAAATGGTTTGGAAGTGGTATTTATTATCTAATTACCTTTAGTTAGTTTGTTTATTTTTCTCAGACTCTGCTTGAAATCTAATCCTTTGGGGATTTCAAATGATAGTCAGTGCTTGAAATAGCTCTATCAACCTGTTTATAAAGTATTGTTGAGCCAAAAAGTAATGGTATGTTTTTATTCTCTCATTTACTCCTCAAAAATTATTGTTCAGACTTTGCAGAAGTAATTTTTGGGAGCTCGACCAACATTTTGGTGTTTTTTAAAGAGGTATAAACCAGCAACTGGCTATAACACATAAGTCATCATGAAATCTTCTATATGTGGCTCTTGCCCCACCCCATCCCCAACCTTACCTGTCGGCATTGGCACCACGTTTCTGTTCTGTGGGAAAAGATTGGTAATGAAACCTCTTAGTGTGGCACAGTTCTCCATGTTCAGCTCTGCCGGTGTCCCGCAGAGCCGGCCATCTGACTTGTTACCCACTCTTAACTCTGCTGTCAAGAAAATACCAGTTCTCTCTCTCTCTCTCTTTTTTTTTTTTTTTTTTGAGGAAGATTGGCCCTGCACTAACATCTGTTGCCAATCTTCCTCTTTTTTATTCTTTTTTTCTCTCCAAAGCCCCAGTACGTAGTTGTGTATCATAGTTGTAGAGTTGTAGCTCTTCTATATGGGACCTCCGCATGGCTTGAAGAGCGGTGAGTAGGTCCACGCCCAGGATCTCAACCGGGGAACCCCAGGCCGCCAAAGTGGAACGCGTGAACTTAACTGCTTCGCCACCAGGCTGGCCCAAACTAGTTCTTCCCAAATGATGTTTGAGGTTAGGTATTTAACAAAGAGAGAGCTGCTAGTTAATTTAGGTCAGTTCTAAAATTCATAAACATTAAACTGATCTCTATATATCTTTGAAATTCTTGGCTTTCTGATAAGAAGTTTATAATGACATCTTTAATTTTTTCCTGGCCACTCATTTTAAGGCTGACCCTTTCAGTGGAAGATATGGTGTGCTATTAAAAGAAGCTGAGTCAAGCATTAATTCTGTTCGCAGGCATAAGGAACGTAAACTTTGAAAAATATTTGAAATACCTGCCTAGAAAATGTCTCCTTTTGTTTGTCTTTTTCTTTTGCTGCTCATCTGGTTTAGCACAGTGTTTTATAGCAAGAAGATAAGATCTTAAGAGAAATAAAGTAAACAATAAACTTGGGGCCCATTTACTCTACTTAACATATCTCTTAAGTACTTTTTTTTTTGCCATCCTTAGAAAAGAGTAACAGTTTTCTCACCACCACCTGAAGGGTTTGTTTGAGGCAATGCTTGAGATTAATCTCTAATTCTAATTGAAACTAAGAGGAAAAAGCAGTGTTTGCACATCTAAAAGTAGTTGCACACTACTGAGAAAAGTAGTCTTGAACGTACACTGTGGTTGTGGCGTAGTTGTTCTTTCAAATTTATGGATGTGGATAGATCGTCTTAATATGAGTTATTTATTGAGGAAAAAAATGTTTTTAAATGGTTGCACTTCCAAATGTACCTAGTACACAGCACTGTATAATTGAACGAGCGAAGGATAGGCAGCAATAAGCTCCCTGAAAACTAAATACTGCTACTTAGAACATTTTCAGACAGAACTGGCTGCAGCCCAAGTATCTTCCAACGAATTCGAAGATTAATTTTTGCAAGAAGGTTGAGTGTGATCCCATCTGCCCTTAGTGCCAGATGAGGCCTCGTTTAGGGTAAACAGTTTCTCTCCTGTGCAAGGGTACCTTTAAGTGTTCCATTTACTTTTGATTTCAGGCTAATCTAGATGAAAGCCAGATGAGTTCACCTACATTCCTTAGAGCTTTAATGACAGCCGTTTGTAAAGCAGCTATTATAGGTAAGTAACATTTCTGAAGGCAGCTCTTAACATCTGAAATCCCTAGTGTGTCAACTACTAATGATAGGGTCTGAGTTTATATTGTCTTCAAAACTTGCCCTCTGTAGCTCAGTTTCTGTGCAGATGAGTGCCATTTCTGTCTACAATGCCTGGCTGTCTCAAGCAGGGGGACAAATAGCTACTCTGCCTGCAAAGAGCCCAGATCTGAGCAGCTACTGCATGCCTTGTTCTTCAGTTCAACAGAAAGTTGATGCGTGCTTCTTGGGTCATTTTATACTCTGCTGCATGTGACTTTTCCTTTACTTTTCACCTCCTACATTCAAAGCCACCTCCTCCTTCCATTCGAAAGTTATAATAAATGGGTTAAATATTCTTAACCTAATATCAGTGAAGGGTCAATCTCAACAGAAAAGCCATTTTATGTAAATACATATATGAGGAAAGAAGATACGAGTTGTTTCTCCTGCTTTATGTTGACTTTATATGATAAGACAATTTTATTGAATGTTTGTGAATTACATAGATGGATAGGATTAGGATCGGTAGAAACCCTAAATATTCCAAGCTGCATAGAATATTTAACAGTATTTAATGAGATCATCCACCTAGCCTCAGATAGAAAGCCACATTTCTATCACTGAAAAGGAAAAAAAAATCCATCAGCTCAAAAGTTGTTCAGAATTTCATGTCTGTCTTTATCATTTTAGAAGATAGCTTCAGAATTGTAAATTAAGATTTTCTGACAGATGAATGTTTTTCCAATGTTAATTCTTTAATGAGGCAAATAAAAAGCTGAGTAGAAAGTCTTCATAAAAAGATCTTAGAGAGTTTTTTGTTGTTGTTTTTCTCTGAGGAAGATTCACCCTGAGCTAACATCTGTTGCCAGTCTTCCTCTTTTTGTATGTGACCTGGGGCTGGCCCTTATAAAAAAATTTTAGATCATTTCCAGTATCTGTGGAACCATAATACTTTGGTTTTTTAAAGTCAGAGTTGGAAAGTATAAAAGCTGCTTTTCAAAACAAGATTGTATACAGAAACTGATATATAGTCATGTACACCTGAAATTTATACAATATTATAGGCGAATATGATCTCAATAAAATAATTATTAAAAAAAAGAAAAAAGATTGAGTTCCAGTGCTTAGAGAAGAAGTAAAACCTATGTTTCTTGGCCCTGAAGATGCTTTCCTCAGCCCCTTTTTATTGTGCCTTTCCCTCAAGGGGCCTAGACTAGATGTGTTGTTTGCCACTGTCACAGTTAGTCCTCATCTTCCTAGTAATAATAAAATGGTTCTAATTCTTGAACTCTTCTGAAAAGATTGGCACGAACTATCACTTTAATTTCCTTTCTGATGTCTTTTTGTAGTTTGGAATGTCATAAAAAGCACTATCCCTGTTTCATTATGATGAAAGATAAAGAACTGGGTGCACTACTCTGGAGGGAACCCAGCTCTCAGAATACATCCTCCCTCCGTGTTTGTTTATTATTTCAGAGAGAATGTCCCATTAAGAATTTCAGAGCATTTTGGATTTCACAATCTTTGCCTTGAACCCCCTTACTTCCTCTTTTCTTGCGGAGTCATATGTGTCTTTATCGACTCAGAAAATTAAAAATAGCTCCGTGTGTGAACACCTTAAATGTAATGCTTAGTTCTTGTGTCTCCGCTAGCTGACTGTTCTACCTTTCGAGTGGACACCGCTGTTATCAAGCAGAGAGTGCCGATCTTACTCAAGTACCTAGACTCAGATACAGAGAAGGAACTGCAAGCACTTTATGCACTACAAGCATCAATAGTAAAACTTGATCAACCTGCCAGTAAGTTTACTTCTTGTTATAATTACCCTCACCAGTGGGTGAAATGTATCTAGGCCAAGATTACAGAGGTGGTTTGATGGGTTTGAACATAATAATAAAATAATGGATAATGGAAGAATCATTAGTTATAAAAATTCAGATAACCAACAACTTAATAAACCTGAGTTTTTTGTTTATTTGACTTTTATGAGAAAAAGATAACAAGAAAACTAGTTTATATTAGAGATTTAATTCTCATTTTACGGCAGGTCTGTCTAATAAAGCTCTCTGCAATGATGGAGATATATCTGTACTGTGCAATATGGTAACCATGAGCCACACGTCTCAGCACTTGAATGTGGCTGTTGTGATTAAGGAACTGAATTTTAAATTTTATTTAACTTAAATAGTCACATATGGTTAGTGGCTACTCTATTACACAGTGCAGGTCTAGGGCATCTCGGTGTTAGCATATGTGCGGTACAGTCTTTCACCTTCTTTGACACAGGTCTTAATAATGAAAGAAGATGATACTCTTCAGAATCCTCAGACACTCAACAGAGATACTAAGGCGTTTTAGACTAGTTTTCAGTTAAGGGTTAAGATTAATTCTTGACTAACCAGACAGATAAGGTAACCAAGTCTTAGTGATACTAGTAAATTGACTGAATTGTATTTAATCGTGAAAGTTATGAAAATGGATAGTACATGGCTATTTTAGAGATAGCACTGAAGTAGTTTTAGATTGTGGCTTTTGCAGAGTTTTCCTTATTTCCTGGTGCTGATGAATCCGTCTGGGAGATAAAGGAAAAGATTGAGACAAATAATCCTCAGGGTGTAACTGAAGAGACATCTGAGTCTGAATCAGAGAATTCATCTGACTGTTTTCTCTCTCTCAGGGCCTTTCAAAGGTTATTGAACATCATGGCTTCCTATTTCTGTTCTAGGATAAGGAAACTAACTTTTCAAGAATTGGTTAAGTAGTAAGGTAAAATCGGTGCTGTGTGCTCAGCCAGTCAAATTAAATTATCTCCCATAATTATCAGCTTCAGTAATCCGTAGAGGGAGGTTTAATTCTAGATTTACCATAGAATCCTGGCCACTTGCTTCTGTTTTTCCCCATAGACCAACCAGGGTTTAGAGAATGAAAAGTGGTTTTGATATTAGCTTGACTAATAAAATTATAAAGATAAATCTAAAGAAAAAATTTTATATGATTCATTCTAAACCTAATATTTATTAGCAATTACTGTTTATTCCACTGCCTCCCTCTGTTAATATGAATGATCAGCAAGCTGACTTGAAATCAATTTTAAGAGCCCATAATGAAGGAATTTAAAAAAAAAGAATATATAAAACCCTCTATTGGGGCTTAATATCTCTACAAACTTTCTCTCTTTTTTGAGCAATAATCATAAGGTAAGTTTCCGTTGTGAGAGCAAAACAGAGAATTAAAATTACCCAGATCATCTGAGCATTGAAAACAATAAAAAATGACTATTGTTTCACTGGATAAAATCCAGATGAGATAGTTTTTACTCATGTCTTCCATATAAATTATTATTTTCATTTTGAAAATACAACGTTAGAAGGAAGGAAAGTACATCTTGCCTTTTCCTCCCCAAATTTGTAAAAATAATATATTTTTATTGTAAAACTTCTAATAGTGGAGAAATGTATAAAGAAGAATGTAAAAACATACTCTTTTAAGTGTTTAGGTTGAGAACTACATAATATCAAACAGCTCAGCAATATCAGAAGATGGTTTAAAATGAACAAAATAGTAGGAATAAAAAATAATTTTGCTGCTTAAATCTTCTTTTCTTATTCTTTAGACAAGTTATTTCACTATTATACTGTCAAGGAGGAGTACAATGAATTGTCATGGATGCTCTTGTCTAGGGGAATTAATGTGCATTCATTCATTATTTGGAAATATGGTCTTTCCCACACAACAGTTTTGCCCCCAAAACTGATGGCTAATTTTCACCCCCTTGCAGATTTGCTACGGATGTTTTTTGATTGTCTGTATGATGAGGAGGTGATCTCTGAGGATGCTTTCTACAAATGGGAAAGCAGCAAGGACCCTGCAGAGCAGAATGGGAAGGGTGTGGCCCTGAAATCTGTCACGGCATTCTTCACGTGGCTGCGGGAAGCAGAAGAGGAGTCTGAGGATAACTAAAACTTCAAATACACGAAACGAAACAAAAGAAACAATTTAAGTATTTTTTTAAACAGTTTCACGTCTTCGCCAATCACAGTGCAGCAAGGCCAATTCTCGCAGAAACCCCCACGTGTGCACGAGTGGGAGAGGGGAAAGAGAAAAAAAGGTGATCATGGAGGAAAAAGGTACTGGAAAAAAGTAAACTTCAAACCTGAGGGCGGGAGCACTAAAACCAAAATACATGTATTATTTATAGAAAATATTTTCTGTTTTAATCTTTTCTTTTTAAAGGAGGACTCATACTTTAAAGAACACATCTGTTTAGAAAAAAAAAGTTGAGAACTTTTAATTTATTTTAAGGACTGCAAATGCCAGTGTAATTTTTTAATTTGCAGTTTCTGTAAACAACTTGTATAATAGAAAAGCAGAGAAATAAATTTCCCTCCCCTTCAGATGCACCTCACGTTTGTTTTAAAGCATAGTAGTTAGTCCAGATTTAAGAAGGTTAGGGGTGAACAAGGTAGGAAAGATGTTTTTTTTTTTGGCATCAGATCTTTCTGCCTGCCTCTCAGCTTGCTTCAGAAAATTTAAAAAAAAATCACAATAGTAATCAAAACATACATAACCTTGGAACAGAAGGAAATGCTGTGGACCAGAGAACTCCAAGAATTGTTTAAAAAAAAAGTGCTACCCTGGGAAAAGTACTCTTAATACTTTTGAAATCTTTAGAGCAACTTTAAGGCTTGTAAATACATAGAACAAATATTTAAAAAAACAAAAAGAAATTGACTCAATACTATTTCTTTTCACTTTCAAAATATAAAGAACAAAATAAAGACAAACATTGCAAGTTTAAAAGAAAGTAAAGTGACTTCTCCTTTTGACAGCTGCTGCATGTGTGCCCATCTCTGGGAGGTGCTGTCTGGCTATTTGTTGTCTAATCCAAATCACTCCTGAGGAGAGAGAGTGAGTGAGTGAATGAGTGTGTGTGTGTGTGTGTGTGTACACAGTTGGAAAAGGCAAGCTACTCTGTGGGAAAGGAGGGCACTTGTGCTTGGGTGGGAGAACCCTGGGAGAACCCCTCTGGAAGGTCCAGAGTAAGCTTCTTTCCAACACCAACTAGAAATGCACTCAATGTGGGAGCAAACCTAAGGGCAATTTTTTTAAATAAGTGTTTCACTGGATGTATTAGGACTAGGGACACTAACTCACTTTAAGACTACTGCTACCATTGATTTTAAAATCATCAGTTGCCTCCAGTGCTATGTCTTCCAAAGAATGAAAGAAAACAAAGCTAAGTTATGCTTTTAAAAAAGTGGGCATGGTGTTTAAAACCAAACTATTACCATGTGTGAAAATCACATTGTTCCCCAACTTCAGCTTCACTCAAGCCATTCTGGTAAGTATAAAGCCAGTTGTGGTTTGGGCCTCTGTTTCTCCTACAGATCTTGGAGTGCTGTGCTTTGTTTTGTTTTGTTTTTTCTTCTTTTATGAAGTTGCAGTCTCTACAGATGGTTTTCCATTTCAATTGTTTGTAGGCCATCACCCTACAAAATGTATTTATGAAGAAAGCCAGGCTGCTCCCAAATAAACAGTCTTTATATTTTGTATCTGGATAACCAAAGAGTTCTTCTGGCTTCCATCTCTGAAGAAATGTCCACATTAAGAGACTTGGCAAGACTTAATGAAGCACAAGAACAAAATTTTCCATAGCAGTAAAAGGATTTTCTTCCGAGTGTAGTTGAATACAATACAGGATCCTGCTACATGAACCCACAGAGCCCATTCCTCAGTGGTGGAAAGCTGTTCTCGAAGAAGCAAGTCCTGAAAGTCTTGTGACAGGCATGTGACTACATCTGTCCTAAAAGATGGGACCTGAAAAGCTGTTTTGGGGTCTGGCTACGGGCTCTGCCTGGGATCCCTCAGTTGGAAGAAGCAACCTGATTCTATAATATACTGATTTTTATCAGTTGCCAGAATCAAAGTGCAGAGGATTGCAGCTCTAGGAATCTCCTGAGTGATATAGGTTTTTAGATGTTGGCAGCACTAGTTTGGAGAAAGTGGAGTGGTGACTGCCTCTTGGAAATCAGTGGCTGTTGTTTGCAGGGGTCTGTCCAGAAAGGAGTTTCAGGTAGTAGAAATGGCCTGTTCATCAGTATTTTAGATGTGGACAAGTGTAAGGAATGGAGGAAAGAGAATAATATTTTTGGAAGGAAAATTCAAGGATTGAAAAAAGCTTCAGACATAAACGTGTACTACAATACCAATGTTTGAAATCTCACATATAACATGAAGTGTGGTAAAGAGACTACAAAGTAACTTTTGGGTATCTTGTTGCCTTATACACAGAATGTTTGATAGGATTAGAAGGGTTACCTAATGGCAAAATAAGAGCAAAGTGGGATAATTGATCCCTGCTAATAATCAACTGAACTGCAAAACGTCACGGTTCTTACCCTCTTCACAGTCTTCTTACTGGAAAGCAGGGTTTGGTCGTTTTGGTTTAAAGTAGTAGATGACATGGCCAGCATTGATGTGTCTGCACTCCTTCAAGATGTTGCAAAAGCTCTTTCACCCATTTGAACTTTGGGAACAGGTTTATTAATTAAGGTTTAGTTCGTTAATTAAGGTGCTTTATGCCAGTATTCAAACCAGTTAACTTACAGCTATTCAATAACTTAAATGAGAGTTTTCCCTTTTCTAGCAAAAGAACATGATGCCAATTTTCAAAATAAACTTATTTTAGATTCTTGCTAAAGAATCTAATTTAAAGAATCTAAAGGATCTAATTGTGTGTTCATTACTCAAGTTGTGTTCTTTAAAAAAAAAAAAAATGTGTAGGAATCCAATTTTTCCATTTTGACCATGCCATTGTCACTTATGCACTCCTGTGTTCCCCATTTTTTAGAGAGGAACATTTTGCATTACTTTCTGTTTGCATTGCTTTTTTCTTACTGAGATATAATTCACATACTATAAAATTAACCCTTTTGAGTGTACAGTTCATTGCTTTTTAGTATATTCACAGTTGTGCAAACATCACCGCTTCTAATATCAGAACGTTTTCATCATGCCAAAAAGAAACCCCACACCTTTTAGCAGTCCCTTCTCATTCTGCACTCTTCCTCAGCCCCTGGGAACCACTAATCCTCTTTCTGTTTCTGTGGATTTGCCTATGGTAGATATTTCATAAAAATGAAATCATACGTTGCGTTGCTTTTTGTTTTGACCTCCAGTCCAACATTTAGCAAATGATCAAACCTCACAGGTGCTTGCAACATCAGGGAACTGACAGCAGGGGTTGGATCCTGATTTTTCCTTGTCTCTGATTTGACTTTTTGTTCTTTAAGTGTCACTTCTTTTAATATAACTTGACAATATGGTTACAACCATCAGCTAATTCTGAACAGTTAATTAATTGTTTTACAATTGTTAACCAATTAATTAACTCCAAACAATTCTGAGAATTTCCTTTTGTCACCCTGTGAACTCGACGTGTGTGACCTGGGATGCCCAACATCCTAGCACTGGCAACTAGGGTCTGGTCATTTTGACCACTCATTTACTGCTACTTGAGTTGGGATTGAAATTCTTGCATGAATTAGAGGCTACTACAGTGTCCCCTAGAAAAGTTAAGATGTAGCTTGACTTGGAGTCTGAGGTTTTATTTGTCCTCTTCATCGAGGCACATTTGGACATAGTGACTATTAATTGAATAGCTTGAGGCTGCTTGCTTGTCATGAGAGTAAAATTGCTCAGTAAGGAATAAAAATGCCTTGAGACAGAATCTCTACCACTGGTTAGTCCCAGTTCGTTAGTCTTATAGAAGATCACCTTTCCTATTCAATAAGGTTGAGCTATCAGTCTTCATATTCTCTAGTAGTTTAGGGAGAGTATACACTATGTGCTCACTAGCTTGAAATAGCGCATGTATCCCTCAGGGGGAAAAATGATAATCTGTTAGTGTTGGGACTACCAAAAAAAAAAGAGACATTGTTTTGTATTACCAAATCATGAAATGATTTACATATCAAAGAAATACACTACAGAAAATCATGTGCCAAATTTTTTTTAATAAGTGCTTTATTTTGAAATAATTTTAGACTTACATAAGTTTCAAATTTAATACAGAGTTCCATATACTCCTCACCCAGTTCCCCCTGTTATTATTAAGATCTTACATTACCATAGGACATTTGTCAAAACTAAGAAACCAGCATTAGTACGTTGCTATTAACTGAACCTCAGACTTTATTTGGGTTTCATTAATGTCCTTTTTCTAGTCCAGGACGCAGTCTAGGGTACCACATTGCATTTCATCATCATGTATCCTTACTGTCCTCTTGCCTTTGGCAGGTATTTAATCTTTCCTTGTTTGTCATGACTTTGGCAGTTTCAAGGAGTACTGGTCAGGTATTTTGTAGAATGTCCCTCAATTTGGGTTTGTGTGGTGTTTTTCTCATGATTAGACTAGGGTTATGGGTTTGGGGTAAAAATACCATCTAAGTGGATTGTCCTTCTCATCTCATCATATCAGGAGGTACATGATACCCACATGACATCATTGGTGATGTTTAACCTTGGCTACATGGTTAAGGTGGTGGTTACCAGGTCTCCACTCAAAAGTTACTTTTCATTTCTGCCTTTCTTACTCTAGTCTATTTGGAAGCTGGTCACTAAGTGCAGCCCACACTGGGGGAGGGAGGTGGGAGTAGGAGAGAATTAAACTCCATTTCCTTCATGGAGTAGAGGGTATCTACTTAAATTACTTATAATTCTTCTACAAGGAAAATTTGTCTCTTCTATTTGTTTCTTTATTCAGTTGTTTGTGATATATATTTATATCAGTACAGACTCCCGTATATTTATTTTACACTTAGAGTTATAATCTAATACCACATTATTTTGTTGCTCAGATTGTTACATTTTTGGCCATTAGGAGCTCTTTCAAGCTGACTCGTGTGTCCCTTTGACGTTCTCTTATCTTTTTGTTTTTATAGCTGCTTTGCAACATTATAAGATGCCACAGGCATATCTTGTATTTTCCCTGCTCTAGCCCTAGAGTCAGTCAGCCATTTCTTCAAGGAACCCTGGTTTCTTATAGGAGAATGATATTTAGAAACCAAGATGTGGGCACAGGGTGAGCTCATTACTGCTGGGATGTCTCTGCTTCTAGGTCTGCTAGCATTTTAAACTCTTATTTTTTTACTGAAGGTGAGCGCTCGTGCCAGGTGAGTAAGGCAATTCCACAGGAACACTATGACTTTTAGAAAATATTGCTTCCTTTTTTATATGGTAACTCTGGTACCCAAAAGATTCAACCCTTATAGATATTCCAGTCATGCTTTTGTTCATCCTACATAACAAGAAAAAAAGATTGGAACTATTTCCCCTCTCTCTTTCCCTATTAACGATGATTTGTTTTAACTTTCCCTTAGCTAGCAATATTCATACAGTCTGCTAAGGTACCACACAGTACGGTATTAAAATGTTACTTGGGTGACTAAGTCAGTTAAATAATAACAATGGAAATTGTTGGGGCCGCCCGGTGGCGCAGCGGTTTAGTCCGCGCTTGGCAGCCCGGGGTTCGCGAGTTGGGATCCTGGGCGCCCGCCGACGCACTGCCTGTCAGCCACGCCGTGGCGGCGTCCCATATAAAGTAGAGGAAGATGGGCACGGATGTTAGCCCAGGGCCAGTCTTCCTCAGCAAAAAGGGGAGGATTGGCAACGGATGTTAGCTCAGGGCTGGTCTTCCCACAAAAAAAAATAATAATAACAATGGAAATTGTTAAATAACCAGAAGTTAACTGACAATGTAAGTACTGCACGTCAAAACTTGTGAGATGCAGCCAAAGTAATACTTTGAGATAAATGTAAAGTCATAAATACATTTATTTAGGAAACATGAAAGAGTTAAAATAAACAAATTAAGCCAACAGAGGAACCAACTAGGAAAAAAACAATTACCTGGAATGGTTATCAAGGGTTCATACAGGAAGAAGCTGTATGCTGCAGTGGAAAAGAGGTCTTGACTGGAGTTGGGAGATGTGTGTTGTAATGCTCCTGTTCACTTGTCATTTGACCACTCTCACTTGTCTGGGCCTCCCTGTCCTCTAAAAGGGATTCACTTGTGCCAACCATATGAGCACGTCCAGAATCACTTTAAATACTGCTTACCAAGCTCAACAAAGAAGTTAAGTCTTGGTGATAATAGGATAGTAAACTTCTCAAAGAAGTAAGAATATGAAGATGTTCTGAAATTTTCAAAACAAACCACCATCCAGCGGTTGAACTTGTACTACCAGTGATTTCCTTCCTGATGCTTCTGACTGACTTAGCTCTTGTTGATAAATATATGTCCTCTGGCCTGAAGTCCTAGGAAACTATCTTCGCCAAAGCTTCTGTCCTACCTTCACTGCTTCCTAGAACGTAGAATAATGGTGCTCAGTATTGCTGCATGTTAGAATCACCTGGAGAGTTTTTAAAAATACAAATTCTGGGACCCTACCCCAGACTAGTTATTTCAGAACCTCTGGGGATGAGACTTGGGCATCAATTTTTTTTTTTTTAAGTTCTCTAGGTAATCCTAATATGAGCCAGGGTTGAGACCACTGTGGAATGGTGAAAATAACCTGGTTTACCTAACAGTATAGAGAACAGTTTCCATCTTCAGATATTTAAAAAATATATTTTAACTGCAAGGTGTTGAACACACAAATATGGAATTACAAATGCCACATGTTTTGAAAATATAGTAGTGCTATGAGAGCATATAATGGGGATTCTGTGTGAACTGGGGGATTAGGGAATGCTTCTCTGACGAAGAAAATGTTAAACTGAGAAGTCTAAAGAAGTAAATAGTTAAGGGGGTGGGTTCAAGTAGAAGGGATCATGAACATGGAGGCTCTGTGGTAGGGGAGTGCATGATGTATCTGAAGAATGAAGAAAGAGTGGCTGAGTATGGTGAGAGTTCATTCCCACATGCAAAAGTAGAATTTAAACATACCCTACGACAAATTAATCCAGACAAACTTTTTCTGGACAAATGGGTGAAAATAACTTTTTGTAAGTTGCCTTGTACTCTCAATTTAGTAGAAATCAGTAGACACCAACCTTAGTTGGTATTTTTTGAAAAATAAGTTCTCACTCAGCAAAAGCAATGGCAGTACTTGTAATCATTTCCAGGCCCCAGATTTAGCCACACAGTTAGTGGATTGGAATAACTTCAGGATCTTTGGAGTGAGCAGTTATATCCGTATCTAAGATGAGAGTCATTATGGGGCTTAGACTAGCAGCATCAGTACCACCTGTGAGCTCGGTAGAACTGCAGATGCATGGACCCCAGCCTACTAAGTCAGACTCCGAAGGAATGGAAGGAGCCCAAGAACTTTCAACAAGCTCTCCAGGTGATTCTTAGGCACACTGAAGTTTGAGAACCACTGCCTAGGAGTACTTCACATCCCTGCCACAGTTTATAAACCTCTTCACCAAAAGCTAACTTAAAAACAAGTACTGTTTTAAAAATGTTTAGGCTTTTGTTTTCTCATCTATAATACAAAAACAGTAAGTCCTTCCTACATCACAGTGTCAATGAGATAATATATGTTAAAACACTTCCATAAGGTGTAATGTGCTATGCATTGCGGGGTGTCATCAAATTCGGTCTTCACACTGATATTTATTAAGGTGGGACTGCTTCCTTTGAATAGGTAGGTAGAGAACTAAGTGCCACAGAAGTCATGTAACTAGCAAGTGTCAGAGCTGAGACTTGTCCTTGGTTTTCTAGGAGGCACTGGTTTCCAAAAAATATTCTCTCTCACCACCAGCTGTCTTTATTCTCCACTGGGGAAAATGATATAGTGGATATACTGTGGAGCATTGGAATTGGAAAAATAGGGTTTTTAGCATAACCCTGCCTGGGTTCTTTAAACCTCAGTTTCCTCATCTATAAAATAAGGATAACACATACAGTGGTTGTGAGGATTAATTAAAGGAGATCAGATAAAGCACCCAGCATTTTGCCTGGAATTCTTGGGGCACATCCTGCCTGTGCCAATGTTCTTTTTCTACCTCCTTCTACGACCCTAGTCAGATTCAGCCTCATACAATTAAACTACACTATCTTCAGAACTATAGGAGATCATGGTTTGCCTATCCACATTTCTTTAATATTCTTTGTATAGTTCAATTTATTTATTTATTTATTTATTTATTATTTCTTTTTTGTGGGGAAGACCAGCCCTGAGCTAACATCCGTCGCCAATCCTCCCCTTTTTGCTGAGGAAGACTGGCCCTGGGCTAACATCCGTGCCCATCTTCCTCTACCTTATATGGGACGCTGCCACAGCATGGCTGACAAGCAGTGCGTCGGCAGGCGCCCGGGATCCGAACTCGCGAACCCCGGGCTGCCAAGCGCGAACTAAACCGCTGCGCCACCAGGTGGCCCCCTCAAATTTTGTTTTATTGTTTTCCCTATCATACCTATGAAGTCTCAGGCTTATGTTTTGACTACTAACAGACCTGAGTAGTAGAAGCTTTTTGGTGTCCACTTTTCCTAGGATTCAGTAAGGCATTTCAAAACCATTTTTTGCACAAGGATGTTTAGTGTCCTTTGCAAGTTACACATTGCCCTACTTAGAAAGAAAAATTTGACTAGTTTTTGCTACAAAACCATAACAAACACTTAAAAATACCAAGTACTTAAAAATGCATATTCTATCACATCGAGCTCTGGCCTTGTTCCTAATGTAGGACATGCTAACTACTTTGGATAGAGACAGCTTGCAGGTGGTTAGACTAAATTTCAGTTTTTTGTTAAGTATCATAGACTCAACCAAGTAGAATGTAAAGAAGAGACACAAAAATTATGTTAAATTTGAACATCATCATGTAGGGTCTTTTTGGTCAAAATAGTTTATCTGTTGGGAAGAGCAGGAGCATCACTGATAAATCAAAATGTGAATTTTAAAGGTTGAACTGAAAATCTTGAGTCTTGATATGTATGGTTCTCAAGAACTATGCTACTCTTTCCAAACTTTGGGTTGAAACTTTTATAGCCTTGCTGCAGGTATTTTAAGAATACTCAAAGCCAATGTTTTCTGGTTTTCCCTTTTTGAAAAGACTCTGTTTCCTCATCACCATGCAGTTTCACTTTGTTTTCATCAGCAACTTTTTGGAAAGATTTTTTTTTAAGCAAATGGATCCAATTTCATAATTGTGATTTTTAAAATTTTGCTTTGTTTCCAATCATATATTTTGACTCGTGTTTTCCTTTATTACAAGGTTTTATTGAAAAAAAAAATCTTCCCCTTTAAACTTAAACTTTCTCAAATTGCCCATAACCACAAAGAAAAGATGTTTTACAGTGACCAACTCATTTTGCTGAGACTTTCCTTGTTTAAAAACTGAAAGTCCTGCCTCCCATTAACTCTCAACCTCTCCACACTAGGTAAACCAGGAGAGTTGGTCATCCTAGGTGTCATTGATCTGACCCTTGCTTACCTTTGGCCACCATCACAGGCCTGGTTGCCCTGTAGGCACCTGTTGCAAATAAAATGTGCCCATAAAGCCACAAAGTAGGAGTGGAGGGAGAAGAATAATACTGTTGGCAAATTTACTTCATATTACACAGTCAAAAATGGATATGTTTTGCTTTTTAATCTGGCATATGTCTTTAGTTTGTCTTGACTCTGGTGTTTAGAAAGGGCAAAAGACGGTTCAACACATACAATTCCCAGAAACTGACATGAAAACAGACTTAAAAGCAAAGCCTGTTGATTTCCCTAGAGATGGCAGGACTAAGTACCTTAATTACCTTGGTTCTAGATTCTATTCCCCACTGAAAGACACCTGTAATAACAATCCCAAATATTTTTGTTCCCTTAAGGGCTGAACTGTAACTCTAGCCAATGTGTCAGATGCTTCAACCTAAATGACAACTGTTGTTTAAAAACCCTTCTCCTCAAAATGATAGTAAACTCTTGGCACTAACTTTTCCAGACCCCTTCAAGTAGATAGAAATGTTGACTCCAGTTGAACACTAAAGGGCTAATGACATCTAGGACAGAGGCACAATTAATGGATAGCAACCAGCATTAAAAAAAAACTAGAACATATGAGGGTAAATGTTATTTTGTAAAACTTAGTGTTTATATACTAGTCCACAATCCTTTATCCAAAACTATGGGGACCAGACATGTTTCAGATTCAGAATTTTTCAGAGTTGAGAAAAAAGTTTTACAGTTTGACTGCTGGGCTGAATGGAGTTAAAATTATTGCCACCAGTGAGTAGAGGAAAGTGCAACACTGGCAGAAGAGGCTTATTTCTAAACCAGGGTCTTGGCCTCAGGTAACAACAAACAATAAGCGAGAAAACCATTAAGGGAGTGGTGGTGGAGAAGTAATGTTACATCTTTTCATCATCCTCCATTTTTTGCCTAATAGTGTAAATTGTTACAAATTCTCTTGCCGTCCCTTTCCAAGCTGCAGCTAAATTGAGAGCCATTTCCAGTGTCTCTGGCTGGAAACCAGAAAAGTCAAGTGAACTCCAACCCTGCTAGGACCATACATTCTTAAGCGATCCAAGCCCTGGCCTGGCTTTTGGTTACTTCTGCATGAAATCACAATCTCTCAGCCTTGATTTGTGGGAACAATAAAGATCAGCCTTGCCAAGAACAGAAAACTCTCCCCACCAGGCAATCAAGAATTATTCTTCAAACCTCCCCTTGTTAACTCGAGGAGGAATATGAGTAAAATAGGTAGACGTGTCTTTCAGTGCTCCACCCCATGACTGCAAAGTCATAGCTCTGGTCTGGAACATTCTTGGAATCTGCAGTTGCTTCAACTTCCTCTATTTTTATGCCTAAATCTCCAAAGTCACATATATTGCTTTTCTATACAAAACAAGACCTTGTAGCCTAACAGACTTAAGGATCACATAGCTTTAAATTTGAGGAATAGCAGAAAACAATCTATTGCGTTGACAACAGGCTGTGAAGTCCGCGAAGCTTGCTGTATGCTGAAGTTTCAACAGGAATTTGGCTTCTGAAGAAGTGTTTTTGTTGAAAACTAGAGATGATGCAGTTGCATTGTGGGGACTTCTTAACACTTGCTTTTCTAGTTCACAAAACCCTACATTCCTCATGTTTCAGGGACTCCCAAGTCACTCCTGTAACCTGGGTGGCCCTGGGCAGAATTGTGAAATCATCACAGACTGCAACACATTTACTCTTTCTCTCTTCTAGAAGCTCCTCCTCTAGTCAGACACCCAGAGTTCTTACTCTTTTGATCTCTGAATGTCCAATGGAAAGCTTTAGAATCTAAAGTTTAGAGGTTAAAACAATGAATTCTGTTATGAATTTGAGGCTTGTATGTTAGCTCTCCTTGGTGTTAGCACTTTATAATGCTATAGAAGAGAGTGAGACTTAAACCAAAAGAATGAATTTCTGAATGGTGGAACTTCAGGGACTTTGATATCAGTATGAGAGGTTTCTTTGAGCAAGAGGGTCTTACTGGTGCTCTGATGGTAACATTCATACACTCGGTAAGAGCTGACCTGCTCCGAAACTTGCCAAGGTGCCTGTTCCCTCCCTCCCTCCACCGCAGAAGGTCAAACAGCCTAATGACTAAAGGGTATAAAAATCATCATGTAACTCTGTTTAACAAACACAATTGAATAATATTTTTACTAGTATAGCTCAAAGAAAGCCAAGTGAGATGAACTATACAACCATACCCCCTTGAAGACTTAACTCAGATGCAGCTAAGTATGAAAATCAAAACTGACCAGATGTTACATTTAGCAGAGGTAAAATACCTCAACCGATATACATGTACAATAAAAATTTCAAATTCCTTTGTAAGTAGAAAACTTACATTCAGACTTCAGCAAGTGGTAGCCTTTAGCACGTGGTCGTGTGTATGTGTGTGTGTGTGTGTGAGTGTGTGTCCATGCCCACTCTTGAAGAATTTTGTTTCAGGGTTTTCCCTTGGGTATACATGTTATAAACAACAGAATAAGTTGTGTGGGGTTTTTTTAAGCAAAAATCTGTGGAGGAGAAATTTCCAAGTTTGCTCTTACCCGGGTCAGCTTCTTGCATAAGATGGGGCTAAAGACATTTTAGGGGAAAAGAAGGTAGGGTGTTTTAAGCATATGAATACATAAAAATGGAATAGGGTCTTCAAAAAGAGAAACGGGATAGAAACGTTGATAAGAACAAAGGGAGTGAGCAGGATGAAGAAATGGCAAAAAAATTACCAAAAGCCCTTGTGAACACATTGAATATGACACATTGAATATGACACCAGAGTGCCAGGGCACTGGTAATGCCATCAGGACATTAGTGACAACGCTCACCTCATAAGGAAATTTTGATGGTGGTGTCGAAATTTTAATGCAGCTGACTTTGGAACTGATGGAGTCGATGGCTATGGCTAGGAAAGCTGGTGAGACAGTTAAAATGCTAATGGCAGAGCCTGAGGACTGACCTAGCAAGTGCATAAATGGTTTCATAATTAATCTTTAGAATGATCAGCACATGCATCTGAGTATTGGTCACATTGCTGTGAGCCTCGAGGCAATTTTACTGTTTCTTTCCCTATATTCATTACCCGCACTCTTTCTAGCCCCACAAAACACCTAAATACATCGAATTTTTCCAACCTGACTTTAACAAGTTACATTTTTCAATAGTATGTATATTGTCTAAGTATGCTGATACCAACGTAACATGACAATCCAAAGGGAATTCCCTCTTCCTTTCTAATCCCTGGATTTTTTGAGAACCCTCCCTGCGTATGCGGATTAGGGAGCTAGAGAAGGACGTTTCATAGATTAGAAAAGCAACTTTTCCAGTTCTTTTCCTGAGTCACTACTTTGCCCTGTACTGTTTGGATACTTAATGGGAACGAATGCGAGGTACTGAATTTTCCGCTATGTGGTTTTTCAATTCTTCCACGGTCTTCAGAGAAATGTAGTTCTTGTGCTGTCGCTCAACTGAGAAACGGGAAACGCCAACCCCTCTAAAGGCAGACGGATCACCAAAGCGATTAAGACCCCGGTTAAGGCCAGGGACTGAACTAGAGAGTAGAGAAAGGGTAAGGAGCGAAAAGAGTGCCCTTCCAAGGAAACCGAGACCGCACCACCCAAGCTAACGGGCGCCACCAGGGCAGCGCCCGGTGAAGAGCGCGCAGCCCCCGCCCAGGCGCCCTCAGTGCCGAAGCACCCTCTCGCGCCCCCGCGCGCCGGGCCGGGGAGGCACCTCGCGCGCTCCCTCCGCTCCCGCGGGCTGGGGGCGCGGCGGCGCGGGGGCGGGGCCGGCGCGGGGGCGCGCGCACGGGGCCGCGGGCAGGGGGGCGGGGCGGCAGAGCTCGGCAGCTGGGCCTGGAGGACAGTGGCGGCGGCGGCGACGAGCGGCAGCAGGAGCGGCGCCGAGAGGCCGTGCGGGACGCGGGCGCCAGGAAGGGGGGAGCGCAGAGGTAACGCAGGACGGAACAGGCGGGCGGGGAGTGGGCGCGGGTTCGCTGGACCCTGAGGGCGAGTGGCGGAGGCCGCTCACCCGGGGCGCCGACGCCGCTCCCCGAGAGGAGGGGGCGGGGCGCTTGGGTCCCCGGAGGTGGCGCCTTTTGTCTCCCTTCCCCGGCCGCTCCGCCCTTCCCTTCCCCTCCCCTCTGCGACCTAGCCCCCTGCCCCTCTTGTTGACGCCTCCTCCGGGGCCCGCTGGCGCGCGCGCTCCCGCCCTTGTTTTGTTTGGACTAGGGGGATGTGGGGGGAGCTCTTCCCCGGTCTAGAGCCCTGCGCCCCAGCGCGCCTGCGCCAGCGTCTTCCCGCCGCGCTCCGATTGGCTGAGGGCTGGCGCATGCTCCCGAGGCCCTCGGCGGCCCCGCCGCCGCCCCCGCCCTGCCCCTCACCCCACTCCCTCAGCGGTTTTCGGAGCCGGTTCGAAAGATGCCGGCGGCGGTGACTGGCTGCGGCGGTCCCGCCCCCCGGGCTCTCCGCCCCCGCCGCCGCCATTACGGAGCTCCCAGTGGTGAGTGCGCGGAGCGCTGCTGCTCGCGGTCCGCCGCTGCTTCTGTCGCGCGGGCGGGCGGGCGCTGCCCGGGTCGTGGCGTGAGCCCTGAGCTGTCATGCGCGGAGGCCGCGCCGCGCCCCCGGTGTCGGCCGCCGCCGAGCCCCCGTCGTCGCTCGCTGCCCTCCTCTTGGCTCCGCTCACCCCGCCGCTGCTCGCTCTCCCCGCCGGCCGCTCCCTGCCTCTTTGTCTGCCGTTCCTCTTGCCGTCCTCCTCCCGGCGGGCTGCGGGCGCTCCGGGCCGGGCTTCGCTGCTGCCGCTGCCGCGCCGCGGGCTCAGCTTCCCTTTCCCGTGTGGCATCCCTAGAGCCTATTACTCGCCAGCGGTAGACGATGCGGTTTTCACCGAGTTAGACTTGTGGGTGTGAGCGTTTTAAAGAGATGGAGGCAGGCGTGGTGAAGTGAGAGCTCCAGATCTGAGTTCTGGTACCGAACTGACCGCTGTCTGTGGCCGAGGACGAGTCTCTTGAGGACTGGACAAGGTGAACTTGACTGCGCCTTCCGCGTATAACGTCTCTCTCTGTTGTTTCTTATGCTTCCTGACTGTTCCCTTGAAAAGTGAGACTCCAGTTAGAAATACACCGGGGAATTCACTTGGGACTTTAGGAGCGAGCTGTCTTAGGAGTGGACTCAGACGTGACTAGTTTTATTTTGGAAGATACTTTAATTTTGTTTAACCTGGCATGGGCATAAAACTATTAGGAGCTTTAAAATTTTTTATTGCTCCTTTCAAAAGTTTAGTGTCACGTGTTTCAAAATAGGAGTAACATTTTTAAAGAGGTTTTTTTTGGCTTTGTTTTTAAGCTTGGATGATTGAGGACGGGAAGTTGGTGGAGAAAGTATCCTGAACCCTTCAAATGTAGATGAAAGTCCTGTTTAGCCAATTAGATTGTGATTATCTTGTGAGGAGGGGCCATCTAGTACCCAAAATAGACGCTGATTATAAGTACACACTGATTTATTTAAATGTGAAAGTGAAAAAAAAAGTTGGCCAGCAGTCAAATTACAGGCATGCTTTTTGTGACATTACCCGTTAAGTCTGAACATAGTGAAAGAGTTCATATTGGGAACTATTTGATGTGTTCAGTGCATAGCTAATGATATTATAATGTATAATACATACATTTTAGGGTAAAATATGAAATAATAGTACTTTCCCTAAAATGCATATTCTCAAGGCTATCAGTCAACTGAAATACATTGTTAAACTCCTCCTTATTTTTCTCTTGCTTTCTCTTAATGTAGAGAAAGTAAATTAAAAATCTGAAATTCTGGACTTTTTACTTTTACAATCTTTTTTTATTGCCTGCATTAAAACAATTTAGCATTTCGCTTGACAAAAGCAGATCTTTGTATTGTTAATCTAACATTAAATTAAAAAAACAAAAAGAATTGCGACCACAAGAAGACCACGTAAACCAAAGGTAAACGCAGGTTGGTTTTGGCACGTGCAAGAACCCAGATAGAGTACTTATTCCTTAAGTTTCATCTCTTCATTCTTCTATTTAGCAGATATTTGTTGAGCACTTACTATATGTCTGGTAGGTTGTTAGGCACCAAGTTTGCATCAGTGAACCAGCTAGATAAGATCTCTGACAGGGAACAAGCTTGACAGCCTAAAAGTCTGATCATTCAGAAATGCAGCAACAAAAGTTAAATTGATAGGTACATGGTGATGTTAAGGCAGTGTGAATTAACCATCCATATACAGACCTCCCTGACTTAATGATGGTTCAACTTACGATTTTTCAACTTTATGATTGGGAGTTCAATCTGTAGCTGAATTGCACAGTTCTGAGATGAGATCAGCTTTAGACTTCAAAGATTTACTGAAAGATGAATATGCCTGCTTTGCAATGGGCTATTTCTTTTTGTTTTTTCTTTTTTTTTTTTTTTTGCTTTTGAAATACACACACACTTCATCATCTTGCGAAACGACACTGTGTGTGTGTGTGTGTGTGTGTGTGTGTGTGTGTAAAGGTTTCTACTGCTTTAAAAGAATCTTTGAGTGCCAGCCCTGGTGGCCTAGTGGTTAACTTCTGTGCGCTGCACTTTGGTGGCCTGGGTTTGGTTCCCTGGCACGGAACCACGCCGCTCATCTGTCAGTGGGGATGCTGTGGCGGTGGCTCATATACAAAATAGAGGAAGATTGGCAACAGATGTTAGCTCAGGGTGAATCTTCCTCATCAAAAAAGAAAAAAACGTTTGATGACTGTTGATCTTGTTCAACTTCTTAATGCGTTTTTGACTTGTGATGTTTTTAACATATGATGGGTTTATTGAGACATAACCCCGTTGTAAGTCGAGGAAGATCTCAAGTCTTGTTAGCTCTGTAATAACAGTGAATTTATTAAATAACTCATTAATCAACCTATTATAAAGAAAGTACCATAGACTGAAGCTCTGAGTTCCATGACCTTTATAAAGAAATTCAAAACTGGGGCAAACATTTCTTTATATTTATCCCAAAAAACGTTGGGTTTTATTTATTTTGTGTGTGTGTGAGGAAGACCAGCTCTGAGCTAACATCCGCTCCCATTACTCCTCTTTTTTTGCTGAGGAAGATTGGCCCTGGGCTAACATCTGTGCCCATCTTTCTCTACTTTACAGGGAATGCCGCCACAGCATGGCTTGGCAAGCAATGCATTGGTCTGCGCCCAGGATCCGAACCTGTGAACCCTGGGCCCCTGAAGCAGAGCACTCAAACTTAACTGCTATGCCACTGGGCTGGCCCCTGGGTTTTATTTTTTTAAGTATTATTCACATATACTGAGTATGGTAATATCAGACATCATTCATTCGACGTTTTTCCCCAGTATTTATCCAACACCCACCACGTATTGGTTACTGTTCTAGGTACTGGGAATATAGTAATGAATTAAAGTCTTAGCTCTGTAGTGCTTACATTCCATTGGGAAAGATACATAATAAACAAGTAAATAGACATATACTGAATTTCAGGTGGTGTTAAATGCTAGAAAGAAACCTGAAGAAGGATAGGAGGCCTTTCTGAGGGGGTGACATTGAGCAGAAACCTGATTGAAGTGTCCAGGAAAAGTGTTCCAGTTTAAGAGAACAGCAAGTGCAAACACTGTGAGGCAGGGATGAGCAGAGCACAGTCCAAGGGCCAAAAGAAGGTCTCTGTGTTTGGTGTCAAGAGACTAGAGTGATGGGTTGAGTAGGAGGTGAGATTAGTGAAATAAGTGGGGGTGGTAATTGGGAGGTTTTAAGCAGGAGAATGTCTGGATCTGTTTTTTTGGTGGATGCAGCCAGGAAGATTGGCAAACCAACTTCTCACACTGCTTTTCTGTGCTTATTTCTAAGGTTATTCCAACCTGGGCATACTTCTCGCCTAATTTAAACTGTCATTCTTGTCTTTAGGTCAATGATGTCTGATGTCTTTATGGACCATGTACCTGTTGTTGCCCTGATTTCAGTCAATTTTATCGCTTAGACATTAAGAGTAGCTTCCTGTGCCCCTCTCCCTTTTTTAACCTGTTTGTTTTATTTTTGAGTAATTGGTGAATACAGAGTTGACTGGAAAGGTTTTGACAGTTTTCAGTATTTTCTTTACAGGGAAAATATATATATATTTTGTGTGTGTAAGGAAGACTAGCCCTCAGCTAACATCCATTGCCAATCCTCCTCTCTCTCTCTTTTTTTTTTTTTTTTGCTGAGGAATACTGGGCCTGGGCTAACATCTGTGCCCATCTTCCTCTACTTTATATGGGACACCGCCACAGCATGGCTTGACAAGCAGTGTGTCTGTCCACGCCCAGGATCCGAACCTGCGAACCCCGGGCCACAGAAGCAGCACGCTCAAAACTTAACCACTACACCACTGGGCCAGCCCCAGGGAAAATATTTTTTAAAGATACCCTATGAACAGAGACTCTTGAAGGTTTTGTTGACTTCACAGTAGCATTTTCAGCCTAGCCAGTGTTATCGTGGGTTAGGAAGGATGAATTCATTAGCAATATCATTTTGCCAAGAATAACCTGATCATGATGTTTTACTTCTCTATAGTGTTCACATGTAAAAATATCAGCAAATTTGCTTAGTTTTCTTTATTGTCAAGGATAAATGTATTACTATGTAAGTGCTAGTTGGATGAATGAGTAGCTTTATATATTGAAATTGTTCCAAGATAGACTTGGGATTTCACCAACCTAACGCCCTTAAACTCAGTTTGGCCCTCTTTTCACAGATCAGGAAACAACTGTTTTTATTTCTATGTTTTATAGTTACTTGAAATGAATTGCTATATGAGCATTTTAAGTAGTTTTTGTAACAGTTGGTAATTTTTAAATATTCATGGATATTCCTAATTTACTCTTGATAATAAGTTTTAGTGTGTTATTCTATCTTGAATTCTTTCAGCTGCCTTTCCTTGCAGCTGATTGACGATTCAGACGTCTGGCATTGCTCTTGGTCTTCCCATAAAAAGATTTTCCTGACAAATATGACAGCATCCTCTATGTTTGGGTTTTTTAGATATATCCCAGTTGTTGTAGCTTGGGACTATTACCAGACAAATTGAAAACTCTTAAATTCCTGAACAGAGTTAGAGCTTAAAGTAGAAGTTGAATGACTAGTCTTCCATTCCCCAACTCTGTTAACATTCGTTAGCACAGAAATCTAAACACTTAACTGATCTTTTTTTTATACTGAGGGATTTCTATTATAAAATGTCATTGTGTCCCAGATCAGATTTTTGAGGGGCAGTAGTGTTAATGATCAGGTAAATTTGAGTGACTACATGGGTTTTATCTTTGAATATTTAATTATGTTCTTCTGTGCTAGTTTAGTTTACATTAAAAATATGACTAAAAATATGACAAGGTCTTAGAAGCATACTTCTGTTCTAGGTGATGGTCTAAGTTTGCTTCTCTGGATCTGGAGGCCCTTCGAATGTCATGTTCTTCAGCAGTATTTTTGCCCTTGTATTACTTCCGTAACGGAGGTGCAGTTAAGGTGACAGTTAATTTCCCTGACAGCTTTGAGAACAATAACAACAAAAGCCTTCTCTCTTCAGTTAACTGATCTTTGAGTAAACATTTGACTAAGTGTTCCTTAGTCTCCTTGTTCTATCTGGTGTTAGGTTCCTTATGAGCTTTCTCGTCCCTGTTGCCTTTGTTCATGTGGAAGGTGCAACAGCTGCTGTGGCTTGTGCATTTGTCTTAGTCGCTGCTTTACATAGTCTGTATTTTGATAGTGATTTTATCTTTCTGAATGATAACTGACCAAATCATCTGTCATTTAACTATAAATTTTATAGTTAAATTTTTTTCCCTTTGGATGTATATTAAATTTAGACATTTTAGTTTAGTTTTGTTTCTGTTAATCTTCACACCAGGTCTTTTCTGTGCTTTAGGTTGACTCTTCACCACACTGAAACCATTAGGAAAAATCCTTGTGGTTAACAGCAGAGGCTTCAGAGTGTAACCTGTACTCGGGCCTAGAAATTATTTTAAATGGCGACTGATACATCTCAAGGTGAACTCGTCCATCCTAAGGCACTCCCACTTATAGTAGGAGCTCAGCTGATCCACGCGGACAAGTTAGGTGAGGTAGGGGCTGACACATTCTTGAAGCTCACTCTTGGATCAGTCCCTGACTTCAAGGCCCTGCTGGGTTCTTCTTGGTACATGTTCCTTTCCCTACTTTGGGGATTCTGGGTTGTGAATCGGAAAAAATCAAATAGATACAAAGTTATTTTCATCTTCCCTTTCCCCTCGAATTACTGAAATAAACCTCCAACCTTCTAAATTTATACCAAATCAAATATTATTATTTGTTGCCATTTGAAATTCTAACTAAAATAAAATATTTTGGGAAGTACTTCTTAGAAAATTGTATTTCGCTTCAAAAACATTTGTTAAAAATAATTTGCATCAGATCCTGGAGTCGACTTGAAGAATTCTCCTACGTCTTCTGACACCCAGTTAGGCCCCTTGACAAAGAGAGAAAAGAGAATTTTTTTATGCATGTGTGATTATGGCCATCTTTTTTCTTAGAAGGTAGAAGATAGCACCATGCCGATTCGTCGAGCTGTGAATTCCACCCGGGAAACTCCTCCCAAAAGCAAGGTTGCTGAAGGGGAGAAAGAAAAGCCAGGTAAAGTAAAGCAGTGGACAACTTAAAAAGGCAGAAGTTTTTACTCCAATTTGGAGAGTCCCTTAAATTCCCTTGAATTTAATTGTTCTTTTTTCATGGCTGAGTATTTTGGGGGAACATTTAAAGAGAGAAGTGGTACCTGTTGGCATGTCATTTCCAGACCATGTGGGCAAAGTAAGAATTTTATTTTGTCTCTAAAGATTTTTGGAAGGTGAAAATCTCATGTTCTTGGAATTAAAAACAGAAAAATGGTTGGAGAAAACAGGAACAGTTGAAGAATAGCTTCTGGGCATACAGTGTCATGGGGATGAAGACTCTGGAAGAATGGAGAACCTGGGCCTTCAGGATGGATAGTGGAAGACTCACCCAGAAATCATCAGGAGGCCTTCAGGGAGCAAATGGGCAATCAAAACATTGGTTTATAACTTTGGTGTTGGTGGAGAGAAGATTGGCCAGACAGAGGTGGGAAATAATGAATCGAGAGAAATGTAGAACCATCCCCCTGGAGTACCAGTGCTCATTTATGGCATCCTAACCACCTCTTTTCCTTTTCCCTGTTTTTCTTTCTCTTCTCATGACCTTTTTCTTTCTTTCCTTATCCTTTTCTCCTTTCTCCCTTGCCTTCTAACTCAGGTTTGCCAGGGATGGGCACATGGTGCTGTCCCCGTCATGGCTGTTAGAACCAAATATTTGCTGACCAGCAGAGATTAGGAATAAAAAATACATGCCCCCTGTTGCCTTTATCCCTTGGTACACCAGGGATATACTCTTTTCCAGCTGAGCCTGGATTTTGTCTCAAAATCCTCAGATGAGTATTGTAAGCAATTTGGGTATCCTGGCCTAAGGCAGTTAGGAGACAGGGGAATCAGCATATTAAAAAAAGTAATACGTGGGGCCAGCCCTGTGGTGTAGTGGTTAAGTTTGGGTGCTCTGCCTCAGTGGCCCAGCATTGCAGGTTCAGATCCTCTGCACAGACCTACCTACCACTCACCAAGCCATGCTGTGGCGGCATCCCATATACAAAATGGAGGAAGATGGGCACAGATGTTAGCTCAGGGCCAGTCTTCCTCACCAAAAGAGAAAAATAATTGGTGCTGGTGAGTTGAAGATTGGTCATCTTGTCCAGCAATGAGATAAGCCACTTGGTGGCCCATCTTGATCCACCTTTGTTTAACAACCAGTTGAAGTCACTAAATCACTAGTAACATCAGTTTTCAGAATATATGCCTGAGGGTTAAGGTGTAAGGTATTAGAAAAGTCAACTAAGAATTTATAAAGAACCAGTAAGTCACTTCACAAGTTGTATGTTTGTTTAGTCTTCTGTCTATTCTGTTACGGTATTTTGTACATGGAAATAATTAGACTTCACTCATATTTTGTTTTATAAATCCTGCATTTCACACAGAGGCAGACACAGTAGTTTAATGAGTTGGAAACAATGTCTTATGCATAGTACCTTCTCAATATCTTTGAGTGACTGAATCTTTATTAAGCTGTCAACTATTAAGCTCTTGAGAAGAGAAAATAATGTGAAGTTAAATTTATAGCTCTATTATTATGGTAAAACCCAGTAAACAGTTCTTAGCTTTTCATCCTTTTTAGAATAAAGCAATGTATAAATAAATAAATATATGACTGACTAATAGTAAGTTCTCACACACAGCCAGTTAGTTCAAATCATTGGGGTGAGGGACAGTAGAATGATAAAAAATACATCTTGCAGTTCTTATCTGTATCTCCAGATACTATTGTTTATAATGAAGTTCTAGCCTTAATACTTTGTGAAACAGTTCTAGAAGCAGCAGAGGAGGCCAAAGAAGGATAGGAATCACCCACATAGTACAAGTACAGGCTTCCCCTAAAGCATTTTATGTAATTTTCATAATAACTCTATGAGGTAAGGTTACTGAGACTTGGAGATGTCAAAGAACTTGCCCTAAGATATCAAGCTAGAAAGTTATAAAGACTGAGCTTG
The DNA here is from genome assembly GCA_031878705.1 of Tapirus indicus. Taxonomy (NCBI): domain Eukaryota; kingdom Metazoa; phylum Chordata; class Mammalia; order Perissodactyla; family Tapiridae; genus Tapirus; species Tapirus indicus. The sequence goes on along the minus strand of CM062924.1, from coordinate 100,059,978 downwards.
AATCCAGATGTCTCTGACTCTAAAACCTCAATTTTGGCTGGACATGTATGGGAGGATTTTTTAATTACATGCATGTCTGGTTGAAGAGCATAATCCAGGATGAGATTTACAAATGATAGATGACCATTCTGAAATTTATGGTTTAGAATTGTAATTTTTTGAGAAACTAGAAATTCCTTTAGAATTGTATTTACGTGGTTTGGTTATAAGGAGGAAATGGCATTTTTAAAATGCTCTTATTTGTTTACGTGAAGGCCACAAGTCTTAATATATACAACTAGACTCTTCAAGCATATACTTTTATTTTTTGCCTCATTTTTGCCACTGGAGTCCTTTTCTTTGAAGTCCCTGCTTAACCATTTCCTGGGGTTCTGTGTTTTATAGTAGCTGCTTAAAGAGACATACTGAGAAAAGACACAGATAAACAACTTGTAGACCTAATACTCCCCTTCTCATATTTCTACTCTTGCCCCAGTTATTTCACTTGGAAAATACAGATTAATTTTCTATTACTTATTCTCTTACTAGGATTTGTCTGTTAAATTATGAAATGGCTAATTTCTTAATTATGGGTCTCATCATTAATACTGCAGAGTAGAACAATCAAGAGATTTGAATCGGGGTAAAATGAGTTCCCCATTCTGTGTAATTTCCTGGTCCATCTCCTTTTCTCACATAATGGTCTGAATACACAACCCCTTGAATAGGCAACTTAAGTGACATAAAGAATGAAAGAAAACTGCACTTGCCGTTTGTTCATTTTAGAATCCGTCTGTTATTTGGAACATTTGGTTTATCTATTTAATAAGATAAACTTTTTACCCTTTTATTGACTCAGGCTTTAATATATCTACTTGATGCAATTCTGCTCACCTGATTTTTTTAGAACCAGACATAAGTTCAGAGGGATCAGTCTCCACCGTAGAAGAACGAGAGAATGAAACTCCACCTGCTACATCTAGTGAGACAGAGCAGCCAAAGGGGGAACCTGAGAATGAAGAGAAGGAAGAAAATAAGTCTTCTGAGGAAACCAAAAAGGAGTAAGGAGTTATGCTTGCTATTTATAATTGGACTGTGTAAAAGGACTGTAGATCAGATTGTTTTAAAGTGTTATAACGTTGGTTTACACAAGATATTTGCTATTTGTAATAACTTTTTAGAATTATCGTTTGAAATAGGTTTATTATGTAGTTGTATGGCCTATTAGAATTTGTCATGCTTGTCAGAAGAATGGTTTGAATGATACAAAATTCATTCCTTTTGGCTTTGAAATGGGTTTTTGTGCTTAGAATTCATTGTGGGAGCGTCTGATAGTTTAAGCATTGACAATTTCAATAAGAAAGGAAAACATAACTAAAATTCTGAGCTGGGAGACACTTCACCATTTTATTCCTCCCTCTGTGCCAGGAGTGAGTTATTTTTATATACTTAGGTTAATTGATATCAAGCCGTTGCTAGAGTGACATAAAACTGTGTATATATTTAATGAAGTATTCAATTGGAGGGTGACTTTGAGAATCTGAAAGCAAAATTTGCTATTGATAATCTGTACAATGTGGTGGTATTTTTTAATTTAAAATTTTTTTTGCAAGACGGCTGGTAGCGTTCGTTCTAGTTGGTCAGAAGAGTTAGGAATTACTTTTTAAATAAAAGAATAACTTAGTAATAACTATACCTTCTAGGTTTAATCCTTGGGGAATTCTTTATCCAAGTTTCATAGGTTTAAGTAAGGTCTGTAGAATTTTTAGCTACCCTGTATTTTAGGTATGTGGAGTGCTGTTATTAATACTTAGAATAAAATTTGTATAATGCTTTATGACTCACAAAATTGTTTCAGTAAACATAATCCCATAATTCTTGCAACAACCTTGTGAAGTATTTGGTATTATGTTACTATTTTCCAGCTGAGGAGACTGAGACTCAGGTCACTTGCTAAAATCATAATAGCTACTAAGTTTTGGAGTTAAAACTCAAACCCAGGTTTTCTGACTTCAGAGCTTAAGTTCGTTCCACTGTACTAAATTGTATCTGTTGTAGTTGTTTATAGAATACTTTCAAATTCTCATTTCTTTTATATACTGGCCCTTGATATCACTGCTAATTTATATTGACTCCTCTCCCCTGCACCTAAGAAAAAACACCTTTTTGGTTCATTTATAGTACTCAAATTTTCAAAAATGTTTGATTTTGTAAAATTTTGCTTATTTTTACATATCACCTTAGAATGGAAATGAATTAAAACATTAATTTTTATCCCCGCCCCCACCCCGGTCTGTTCCTCTTTCTGACTTTATACCTCTTTCTGGAGAGTTATCTTGTATAATAACAATTCTTTGTTTTAAAGTGAGAAAGATCAGTCTAAAGAAAAGGAGAAGAAAGTGAAAAAAACAATACCTTCCTGGGCTACCCTTTCTGCCAGCCAGCTAGCCAGGGCCCAGAAACAAACACCGATGGCTTCCTCCCCACGTCCCAAGATGGATGCAATCCTAACTGAGGCCATTAAGGCAAGTTTTTATTTCAAGCAATTCATGTTAGATTTATTCTGTTCATCTTTTGCTTATTTGGAAATGACATACACCTGTTCAGACATCAGAAATCTTGCTCTGCTTCCTAAAAGAGATTTAAGTAGAAGAAAGCCATTGTGAAGTTCATGTTTTTATAATACAATCACATTTGGTGAGCACTGTTAAATTTTTTTTAATTTAAATTTACTATTGCAAGTATTTTTAACTTATCTTTAGTTTTTTTTTTTTTTACTCAGTTTATTGGCTAAGTATAATTTTTATTTGAAGGCTGAACATGTTAATTCATTTACCAACATTTAAGGACTAACTTCTCTCTGTTAGGCAACCCTACTAGTAATAAAACATAGAATAAGACAGACAAGGTCCCTGCCCTTGTGAAATCTAATTGTGACTCAAGGTAACTGAATAGCACTGAGAATTTTTATTTTTAAAAAATATATTATCTTTACGTCCATTTTCGAAGCTGAGCGTCTGATATTGTTAGTGGTTATCTTTCACACTTGAACTATAAGATAACCCTCTTAGAAACCTTACTACCTTGCTTCATCACCTAGCCATTCCAAATACTTGGAAAAATTATCCTCCTTGTATAGCTTTATGACTTTGCCATAATCCATTGACTGTCTCATTAGCTTATGTGATCATCAGGTAATAGTTCTCTTATTTTAATTTTTAAGATTGTCTTCTAATCTGAACTTGCCTTTTTTGTGTAAATTTTCCTGGTTAATTTTGTCTTACTTATTTCACGATAAGAGTAGTTAAAATAGAAGCCATAGATTCCCTTATTTCAGGGATCCTGTCGCTAGGATCTGAGTCAGAATTAGGGAGAGAGGGATACAGATGAGTTTAACTAAGGGTGGTGTACCTAGGAAGGAGCAGCCTGATGGTCATTCTCAGAATTTGAGCAGACAGCACTGACATAGACTGGAAAAGAGTTTGTCTTCAGACCTCTCCCTGCACTCCTTCACGAGTGCTCAACTCGTTAAGAAAACTTTTCTTGGTCTAAATAGCTTGACCATAGTGAGATCTCTTTTCTTTGAGTAGCCTTTCTTCAAGGGTTTCACTTAATGACCCCTCAGCCTAGGTTTGGAGGAGCAGGATTACAGTGAGGATGGAAGAGGGCCTAAAACTTTAAAACAGTAAAACAAAAAATTACAACAGTGTAATTAGGCCTAAAGAATAGTTTGAATGTTATTGCACATTTTTGTACAAATGAGATCTCTATATCTATATAGATCTCATGTGTATTCCAAGCAGTGTAACAAATCATGATTTCAGACCACTTTTACCGTTTTCTGAATCAAATGGGAGTCTTGGTGTCTACTTCCATCTCATCGTCAGTGTGGTGGAGCAAGTCGTTGTTTTAGCATTAGAGAGTTCTTTTCTGCTCGATTTTCTTTGCTTTGCTTTGTATTTTCTTATAAGATCAAAAGTCAACTTCAATAGGTTGTAATAGGCCAGAGACATTTACTTGAAGTAGGTGACCCATATTAACACAGCTTGTTTTGTGTTGTACAGTCTTTTCTGGTCCCTCTATCTGTGATTTACTTTTCTTTGTTGTCAGAGTGTATAATGTTCAACTAAGTCTTTATCCAGTGAGAATGAGTAAGTGCTTCATTCAGTTTGTAGACAATAGCAACACAAAATTGGTGGACTGGCCCATTAGATAAATAGCAGATGCTACTAATGTGTGCTTCAAAACGTAAAGCGTTTGAAAAAAATTTGCTGCCTTTGTGACATAATGACCTACTTCCATGGATATGAGTCCGAATCTTCCATGGATATTAGTCAAATGGAATGTAGATAAATAGGGTGGAAATGGAAGGAGGGCACTTTAAATTGCAATGAAATGCCCTCATTGTTACCCAAAAGTCCCCTTAAGACTTTGCCATCTGTAAACCCAGTTTTATACCATTTGTTCAGATTATCTTTGCTTATATTCTCTGCTGGCATTCACACAAAGTCTGCAGAGAAATATTGGTCCCAGTGTGCCAAAGCTCATTCCATCAAATGGGCCGGATTTGTGGTCCTACAAGCAATAGAAATGTTCTGCTTTCCTCATTTTAGTGCTGAAGGTGTCTTCTAATAGAAGAGAATTAAAATGGAAAGAGGTTCTTCATTAACACACAATGTTGTTTACATGTTGTACTTTCTGTTTGGCTGTTTTGAACAATTTAAAATTATTGTTGCAGAAATATTATAATTCTGTATCTCTCCACAGCCATGATGAACTAAAGTTACCTGAAATGCTATTCATACTTCCCTGCCATTTTTATCCTCCATTATCAAGTTCACTTCCAAAATAATTTTTTTTAGAAATATATGTGCCAGATTTTCTGTCTAATGGAAAACAACTAGTTTAAAGTAATGTGCACGGTTTGATAAATCTGTTTTCTAGGCATGCTTCCAGAAGAGTGGTGCATCAGTGGTTGCTATTCGAAAATATATCATCCATAAGTACCCTTCTCTGGAGCTGGAGAGAAGGGGCTACCTCCTTAAACAAGCACTGAAAAGAGAATTAAACAGAGGTGTCATCAAACAGGTATGAAATAGTTATTGGTAATTAAGATCATTTCAACATGCATTAGCTGTAAGTCCATATTTAGTAACATTTAGGCTTTTTATGGTTTTTTTGTTGTTAGAAATAAGTTAACATGATGATGAAATGCTTAAGCTTAACCTAGTTTTATTATCTGAGACTAGGTTTCAAAATCACTGGTGCCAGTTACCTTTAGTAAGTTAACCATTCAAGAGAGCATAAGCAATAGGATGGTGTAATTTTTTTCTAGCTGCTTATACTTTTAATTGGGTTTTCTTTAGGGGCTGCTTGAGCTTGAGATCATCTGGTGCTGAAGATGAGAAATGGGGTTAAGGAATCCTGTTAGTGCAACAGCAGAAAAGATAATTGCTCTTGTCTTAGGTTTTTAGTTTTAATGCTTAACTTACATGACTAGACTTGTAACTGTTACAAATTAGTTTTGTGAATAGGTTCACCTTAATTTATTAATATCTGAAACTTTCTAAAGCTTGTTAGGAGTATCAGAGAAGCCTGAATAAATTGAGACTGGTACTAAAACCAATATTGATTTTAGGCATAAATCCTTGTTACTTTGCATACTACATCAAAACATTGCTTAGAATCATAAAAATCTAAAGCTAGAATAGACTTTATCTTATCTAAATCCTCTTCAGATGTCCAGAGGAATGAAGTAACTACCAAGGTCCCATGGTAGTGGCAAAGATGGTTCTAAGGGCCTGGTTCACTGTATTCCCAGAGTCCTGTTGCCTTTCTTCCATACCTTTCTGCACAGTTTGATTAATACAGAATTCTGTGCCACTCAGGCATTTAAACTCTGCTTAGGAGCTTTCAACAAGTACTTAATTCCATATTAAGTGTCTCTTGTTTGCCAGATGCTTAGCGGTCCATCAGTGAGTAAAACAGATTGCTGCTGTGTGGAGCTTACATTCTAGCTTTCTCAAAATGTTGCAAAACTGACATTTAAATTGCCTTTAAAATAATCATTGATTAAAGGATATTATCTAACCAATATAATTAAACCAAAAGACCTGTCCTATATCATAGTCTGTGTCAGCACCGTTTATGAACTGGTTTCATGTTTTTCTCTATGAAAATATAGTTTTTGGCTTATTCTTGACTCATACGCTGACCCTCAGTTTGATTGTTAGATAGCAGTTTGTAGGCTGAAAGCATTTCAGCTTGATGGCTGCATTTATAGCAGTGTAGGTAAAGCTAAGGTGTGGAGGACTTGGGTTAATGTGAATCAACTTTAAAGTTCAATGAAACTGCTTTGTAAACTGTGAAAATATGTGGTAAGACTTATACATACTATCATGGGCAGTGTCTAAAAATTATTACATAACCTTTCCCATATGCAGTAATAATCTGTAATGGGCAAACTGTGGGAAGCATTATGGCCTGAGATCAACTAGGCTCTAAACTTTGCTAAGGAGCTGTCTTCCTTTCAAGATAGTGAGAGGTTTTCTCATTTTCCCCAAGAGATTGTGTCTCTTCCTTCCATGAGACTTTTTTTTTTTTGAAAGCCTGTCGTAGACTGTTTAACCTGATACCATAATAGCATTCTTCCCTAATTTTGTGGATGAGGAAATAAAAGCTCAGCGGGTTCACGGGTTGTCCAATATTGAGTAGCTGGATGGTACTGTACATAGGATTTGATCCCAAGTCTTTTGACTCATCTATCCTTCTTTTTTCTATGAGGAGTTCAACAGCCCCTTACATTAGTTCTAACATCACCATGTCCTGTAATTCGTGTGGTCTAGCATAAAGTTGTAAATATGAATGCCAAAATACTCTAAAATAAAAATATTGGTTATTGCAACTGAAATTAATTTACTTTAGGTAAAAGGAAAAGGTGCTTCTGGGAGTTTTGTTGTGGTCCAAAAATCAAGAAAAACACCTCAGAAATCCAGAAACAGAAAGGTAAGAAATCTGTACCACAGTTTGACTGAGCACTGTAATACTATTACTACTACTGAAAATAGCAGTGTTTATTAAGTATTCACTGTGTGCCATGCACTATGGAAAGTGCAGCCTTTCTGCTAAGGCCTAGAGAGGTTGTAAGCAATTTACTCATTATCGTCCAGCTAGTGAGTAGAATAGACAGTGCAAATCCAAACACTCCAACCCCTGAGCCCATGCACTTAACTGCCCTGTATTGAATTACAGGCAGCTGTATGATTATACTACTTTTTGTGAAGTATCTTTTAAACCAGAAGAGACATACAAGTACATTTTTACCCAGTATTAGACCCAAAAACTATAACCAAAGCCAGCTTTTCTTGCCTTTTTTGTAAATACTAGTACTCCCCCTTCCCAAGACACGTAATTTGATCTGTGGAAAATATTCGTACAATAATAAAGTGAAATATCTAGTATTTCCTCTGTCAGTAATTGAAATGAAGAATATTCCTCGACATCTTTGTTTTTACAACTCTAAAGATTTTTGTACTTTTTTCATAGAACTTTCACTATCAAAATGAACTTTTGTGCAGTGTTTTTTGGTGCTCCATGATCCTTTTCATTCTTTGTTGCTGAAGGCTAAGAATGAATTAAGACCTTTAAATAAACTCTTTTATTCCTTTTAATTTTTATATGTATTTTTAATTCTCTCAATCTGAAATTTTTATCTCAAAGAAATTGCCGCACAAGTGACATTATACCAGTGTGGTATGATTTGTTTGAATGTGGAAAGAAAGTGATAGTTTTCTCTTGGTTAGTTGATTGGCAATCAACTAAGGAAAGCCCTTAAGTTGAATATAGAAGCATTAGAACAGAAAGCTCTGTATTTCTGTAATGATGATGATTTTTGATATTATATTTCAGAACAGGAGCTCTGCAGTGGATCCAGAGCCACAAGTAAAATTGGAGGATATCCTCCCACTGGCCTTTACTCGCCTTTGTGAACCTAAAGAAGCTTCCTACAGTCTCATCAGGAAATATGTGTCTCAGTATTACCCTAAACTTAGAGTGGACATCAGGTATGAGACATTGGCCTGAACCATAAAGCACAGATACCTGTGTTATTCCCTCAGCCCCCTTTTTCATGAGAAAGGAGAAAGATTAAATATTCAAGAAGGGTTACTTTTAGCTGGGCTAGGAATAAAAACCTTTTTTATAGGTTTTGTTTTTTGTTGCATTATGTTTCCTTTTCATATCTCCATATATAGTTTCTTTTTGAAACACAAACCACATGTTGACTTTTATAAGACCCTGGTAGAATAACTCTTTTCGTGATGTTAGCTGCTAGAATATTCAACATTAATCTCTCTGTCCTCTTAGCTGCTCATTATTTTTTAAATTTTTATCTTTTCTAATTTTTTTATTGTAGTAAAATACATGTAAACTAAAGTTTTCCATCTTAACCATTTTTAAGTGTACAGTGTTCATTGGTATTAAATACATTCATAATGTGCTACCGTCACCTCTATCCAGCTCCAGAACCCTTTTCATTGTGTAAAACTGCAGCTTTGTACCCGGTAAACAAGAGCTCTCCGTTTTCCCCACAGCCTCTGACAACCACCATTCTACTTTCTGTCTCTGATTTTGACTACTCTAAGTACCTCGTATAAGTGGAATTATACAGTATTTGTCTTTTTGTGAGTGGCTGATTTCACTTAGCATAATATCCTCAAGGTTCACTTATGTTCTCCCTTGTGTCAGAATTTCTTTCCTTTTTAAGGCTGAATAATATTCCATTGTTTGTATATACTACATTTTGCTTATCCATTCATCTGTCAGTGTACACTTAGGTTGCTTTCACATTTTAGCTATTGTGAATAATACTGCTATAAACATTGGTGTGCTCATTTCTCTGAGACCCTGCTTTTAATTCTTTGGGATATATACCCAGAAGTGGAATTGCTGGATGATACAATAATTCTGTTTTTAAAATTTTGAGGAACCGCCATACCATTTTCCACAGTGGCTATACCATTTTACATTGCCCCCAGTGGTGCACAGGTTATAATTTCTTCCTATCCTTGCCGATACTTACTCTTTTCTGGGGGTTTTTGATAGTAGCCATCTTAATGGGTATGAAATGTTTGGTAATCATTTTTTATTTAGAGTTATTAACTGAGAACATAAGAGAATGTAGGTTTCTATAGCATCTCTAATAGAAATAGCATAATAACTTCATCATTTAAACATATAATGTAAAATTCTGAGAGAAATTTGATAGTAATTCATTTGTAAAAATGACACAAACATCTAAGCTGATTATTTAGATTGTCACATGTGTTTTTTGTGGATTCATGTAGACATTTGTGTTTAAATTTGTAATTCACAGAGTTTGTATTTTGAATGTGTTTGTGTGAGTTCTTTGTCATCATGACTTTTGGAAAATTGTGTTTAATCCAGAGTCCTTTCTGCAGAAGATTTCTATATTGAATGCACATTGTCTTCATGTAGTTTAGTAACAGTATTTACTTGCATTACTGAGGCATACAATTAGAATTACTGAGGTTTCAGCCTAGAAGCCACATTTTCATAAAAGAACTTAGTGGTCTTCAGAGTTCTCAGTTAAAGAGGTAGAGAAATAGTGCTAAAGAAAAGGGAATCATAAAAGCAGAAAATTCGAAATTAATATCATGATATTTTCATGCTGCTTTTGACCTGAGTATGACCCACAGATACAACCATGGGTCAGAAATGCATTGTATGATGCGTTTAAATACAGAAACACTTTTCACTTTTCTCTTTGATGACTGGAGACCGTATCTTCCCCCAGCCTTTTTCTTTCCTTACGGTTCTTACGTAAGACAGGTTGTTGATAGCAGTGTGGCTGTGCTCTGGGTGTAGTCTTTGGGAACGTCTCCTGTCATCATCTTATGTTGAAACAGTAGCTGCCTGATAATAGGTGGGTTGTCAACCCACAGATGCTGATGAACCTGAAGACCTTTTCCTATGACCTTATTAATGGTAACCTTTTCCTTTGAAACTCTTTTTCCCTTTACTTCTGTGAAACCATATTGATTTTCTCTTCTTCTGACTGTAGTGGAGACTCTGTCATATATACATTTAACATGAAAATTTAGCCATACTTAAACTTGGTCAAACAAAAGAGCAAGAAAAATATGTTTTTAAAGTATGAGTTGTCTATACTTGCTGTCTGTAATTTCTCCCCTCCTGCTTTGTCTTAAACCTACTTTTGTCACACTTTATCCCCATCATTTTATCTGAATTTCTTCTTCCTGTTAGTGTCACCCATGACCTCCATGTTGCAAATTTCAGTGGTCAATTTATAGTCCTTAACTTATTTGCTCGTCTCTCAACTGGCATTTGACAGTTGGTGACTCCCACCTGCTTGAAACACTGCACTTCCCTTCCAGGAAACCACACCTTCCTGATTTTCCTCCAATTTAGCTACCCATACTTTTTCAATCTCTTAAGGATTGCTGGTTTCCCATTTCCTAACTCCTTAATTTAAGAATGCCCCAGGGTTAGACTTTAGGCCTCTTATCTTTTCTAGCACATTCACTTGGTAATTCTTTCCACCTTCAACGCTTTAAATACCACCTGTACACTCCTAATCCTCAGATATGTAAATCTAGCCCATACCTCCCTCCTAATTCCATATTCAAATATACAGATGCCTATTTGACATCACCACTTGTATGTCTAACTTGACATGTCCAAAACTGAACTCTTGATCCTCCCCTACCAAAGCTCTGCACCTACCATGTCTTCTCCATCTCAGTTAATGGCAACATCATCTTTCCAGTTGCTGAAAGTTTGTGCTGGTCTCTTTATCCCATGCCTACATCTAATTGGGAAGCAGTTACTTTGGCTCTGTCTTTAAAACATATCCATAAACAGACCTCTTCTGATTAGTTCCACTTTTAGCACTTTCTTCAAAGCTGCCATCATCTCTCATCTGTGTTAGAGCAGTAACCTCTTAACTGCTTCTCTCATGCTCCCTCCCCTTCAGTCTGTTCTTAACATAGCAGTAAGAGTGAGACTTTTCAAACATGTCAGTTAGATTATGTCACCATGCTACTCAGACCTTCCCGGGGCTTCGCAGCCCCCTTGGCAGTTAAAGCCAGAATCTTTAAACAGCCTGCAAAGCACTATACTTCCATTGCATCTCTGGCGTAGTCTCCTACTACTCTTCCCTCCCTCACCATCCTCAGAGCATTCACGCTTGCTGTTCCCTTTGCCTCAGTGGTTTTCCTCCATAATCTATTTTGCTCACTCCTTCACTTCTTCAAGTTTTGACTCTAATGTCATTGCCACAGGCTTGCCTTGACTGCCTTACTGGTTTTTAACATTTTATTTTGGAAATTTTCAAACGTACACATAACCATCATACTAGCATTATTTCTAACAACATTAATAATTCCTTAACATTATCCAATACCCAGGCCATTTCAGATGCCCCTAATTATCTCCAAAATGACGTTTTACAGCTGGTTTTTTCAAGTCAGTATCCAGACATGGCCCACACGTTGCATTTGGTTGATAAAACCAACTAAATTATCTTTGCAACCTTTCCCTCCTCTCCCAGCATTCAGAATTCTACGTTTCTGCCTTGTTTTTCTCCATAGCACTCATCATGTTCTAACATACTACATATATTATTTGCTTTTTTAAAAAATAACTTGTCCATTAAAATGTCAGATTCCTGAAGGCCAGCATTTTTCTCTATATTGTTCACTTCTGCTTCCCCTGAGCCCAGAACACAGTAGATGTTCAGTAAGTATTAGTTGAATGAGTGAATATGGGCGCTTGACCTGGCCATTCCACTCAAGGAACATATGCCCTGGAGCATGTGAGATGAGACATGAATATCTCCTCTCATATACTGGAGCCTGTAGAGCATTGTGGTTATGAGCATAGACGTCAGAACCAGTCCCCTTAGGTTTAAATCCTGATTCTGTCATTTCCAGCTTTGTATCTTTGAATAAGTTACCTCTGTGTCTGTTTCCTCATTGATTAGCAGCGTCTAACTTATAGGGTTTTTAGGAGGCTTAAGTCTCTTAGTACATGTTGAACACTTAGAACAGGGCCTGGCATGTAGTAAGTACTCAACTAATGTTAGTATTATTAGTTTCAATTCCAACATAATTCTCGTGGTATGAGCGTCACACCATACTAAGTATGATTCTGGTTTTTTTTTTTTTTTTTTTTTTGTGGGGAAGACCAGCCCTGAGCTAACATCTGTTGCCAATCTTCCCCTTTTTGCTGAGGAAGACTGACCCTGAGCTAACATCCGTGCCCATCTTCCTCCACTTTATATGGGACGCCGCCACTGCATGGCTGACAGGCAGTGCGCGTCCGCGGGCGCCTGGGATCCGAACTCGCGAACCCCGGGCTGCCAAGCGCGGACTAAACCGCTGCGCCACCGGGCGGCCCTATGATTCTGGTTTTAAAGACATTTTTTATATAACATACAAGTCACCACCTTAATTTAATAACAGTGATTTTTTTGCAACCCTAGAGGAAAAACTGAGCATGTTGGGTTTATGTAGAGACTTTGGGTTGGTCTCTAAAAAGGTGCCTGTTGACAGTAATTCTGTCCAATGGCATTAGAAGTCAGATTTTAAAAACTAATCCTTACGTATGGGTGACTTCATTATCCTCTCTTTTTGATTTTTCTCTTTCTACCCACACCAAAAATGAACATAGCCCAAGATTCAATTTTATGCCTTATACTTTTCTCTAAACATATTAATTTCTTTGGAGACCCCTTAGATTCTTAACAGTTTCAACTCTAAGTAATTTTAAGAGTCTCTTTATCTTCTTAATTCCATCTGTGCATTTCTAACAGACTGATTTCATTCTCTTATTTAGATCCCTGCCACTCAGAACCCTTGCTGCTATCAGCTGCAGGTTGCTCTCCATCCCTTTCAGTTCTCTCTGTGGATGGCTTTCATTTTTATATCTCAGTGCAGATTGACTTTCTCCACAGTAGAAAAGCGTGGCCACCAACAATCACCCATTATTCCTTGCTTTCTAATTAAACTGGTCTAATTATCTTATTTTTTAAAAAAGTGCTATAATAATAAACAGTCCCTTGAATTTGTATAGGGCTTTATAAGCCACTTTTCTTTATATTGTTTCCCATAGTTCTCAAAATAGACTTAAAAATACATATTCTTATCCAAATTTTGCTGATAAAAATCTTACCCAGGGTTACCTGGCTGTGCACTTGTGAGCCAGAATTTTATTTCATCCTTCAATTATACACCTCTTGCTTTTTCCGCTGTTCAAGATTGTCTTATATTGGAAAGTCCACGCATAGCATAGTGAGTAAGAATGCAGAATCTGAAATCAGACTGCCCAGGTTTGTAACCTGTTTCTTCCACTGCCTAGCTGTGTGACCTTGGAGAAATAAGATTTAACTTTTCCCTTTCAGTAAAGTATGAGCAATAATAGTAACTATTTGTTGGGGTTGTTGTATTATCTTGTTTATTCCACGTATGTAAAGCATTTAGAATAACACTTGGCACCATAGTAAGTACAAAATAGTGTGATATGGACTATAGAATTTTTTGAGAAAAGAGAGCTGTGCCCAGGAGTTAGTAGTAAGTTAAAGAGATGGGGCTTGATTAGGTCCGGAAGAATGTAAAATTTAGATAGGATGATAGAGTGGGGAAGGTATTCTCAAAGGAGCTTCATGAGAAAATTTCAGAGGCAGGAGTTGACATTCTTTTGGGAGAACTAAAAGAAGCCTGGGTCTGACTGGTGGGACCATGTCATGGAAGGCTTTGAAGCTGGGTTGATGCATTAAGACCTGACACCTGGTTAGTTGAGTAACATAATAAAGGGGGCCTTTGTAGGTGTATTGACCTAATAGTGGAGTGCACTATGAAAACAGAAAGCACCACAGAACCCAGAAGGGAGGGCATGGTGGCTTGTACTAACGCTGTGGCAGTGATTAGAGAGAAAAGGCCAATCTGAGAAGCTTTGAAGCAGTTGCTAAGTATGGTTTTACCTGAAGATAGAAGTGAGTGAATGAGATTTCTAAAAGCCCCAGGACTAGGTATATGCTAGCATAATGATTGGTATTGCTGAGAAAATGAAAGTATTGAGGGAACCAATTTAACTGATCCTCATTCCTGGAGCATTTGAACCTTAGTTAAGATTCCTCTCAGACCAGTTATTTAATTTGATTTAAACAAAAAGGTCTGGGGTTTCAGTGTTTTACTTAAGCTATGTGATCCCCCATTGGAAATCAGCCTTTAAGCAATCTAACTTATAGAAAAATTGTCTGACAGTTAAATCACTCCCTCAGTTATGTTCCCAAAGCTCTGTGCACATACTTCAATCCTGACCTCTATCATTCGCTACCATAATCATTATGTATTCATCATCTCGTTAATTCCTTGAGTTTAGTGACCAGATCTGTGTGTTTATTCCTGCATAACCATAATAAATACTTAGTAAATATTTGTGGGATAAATGAGTGTTTGTGTGTTTGAGTCTTTGCATAAATCATATTTGTCCTGAATGTAGTAGCACTGGCTTAGAAATATTTTCATTGGGAGGTTTTTTTTTTGTTGGGCGTTTCTTAATTTGGAGTGTCAGGGATGTACAAGATTTGATAGTGTAGTTCCTACTCCTTAGCATCCTGTTAGAACATGGGATTCCCTCAACTCTTCTGCTCCTCTTCCCCAGGCATACGGATGATGTAATTAATAATAACTCATGTCGACTCAGCCTGTAATGCTTAATGATTAGATAAAAGATTCAAAATTTTTTCTCCAAAGAAAAATGTCAAAGCCCAGTGAAGCATCTCAAATGATAATAGTTTGGCCCTCATTGGGCTGCCCCACTGATTTTTTTTCTGTCTACCTAGCAACTGACCAGTTTCAAATGAGTCTCATGATATTCTGCTTATTGGGTGCTATCTAGTAATTTTTTCTTCAGAGGTGTGGCAAAACACATCACCAAACTTTTGGATTATGATTAACCCTTTCCTGTATGTCCTATTGTTGGCCTGGATATGTAGCCTTTCATTTGACTGCATCTTGTTCTATGCCGCCGTCCCCATACAGCCCTGAGTCAACTTGATTGGTTTCTCCCTGCACCTGAGGTTCCCCAGCCACCATTCAGACTACTGCCCCTTGACAGAGCAGCTCTTGCTTCAACATTTTGTTCTTATGTTTTTAATGATATTTAGTTTCTTCTTGCCTGCCATCTGGTTTTGATAACCTACTTTTTATTTATTTGTTTTTTAACTATGACCCTCTTAAGACAGAGATACTATGTTAAGAACAATCTATTTTCTTTCTCAGGGAATTGAATTTTATTAGGCCGATTTTAGATACTGGTTTGCAAAAAATGGCTCCATTTTTTGTTGTTGTTGTTAATGTGTATATACGTAAAAAAATCCAGGATTTTTGCCTCAGAGAATTCCAGAGTTGGGTGGGTCTTTAAAGATGCCCATTCTTTGCTTGATTGCACAGTTTGGTTGCAGTTGTGGTCTGGTGATAATAAGTGACAGGGTTTTGGGGTGCCCTGGCAGTTTGGAAATTGGTTCCGTATCGTACATAGTTTTGTATGTACAGGTAATGACTTAGCTTCTTTGCTTGAAGGAAAAAGAATGCTACTTGCTAAGAATGCCAACAGTTTATTACTTCATTGTCCATTTTAACAAAATGCTACATATAATAGGAGTCAGAACTTTAGGGAATAACTCTGGATCTGTTTCTTCGAATCTTTCTTTCATTGATATATTTATTGCTATTTTTTGTTTTCTCTGCAGGCCTCAGCTGTTGAAGAATGCTCTGCAGAGAGCAGTAGAGAGAGGCCAGTTAGAACAAATAACTGGCAAAGGTGCTTCTGGGACATTCCAGGTTAGAGGCCAAAACAGCATGGTTATAGAGAAGTGGTTCTCAAAAGTTTTGGTTTCAGGACCTCCTTTACTCTAAAAATTTATTGAGGATCCCAAGAGCTTTTATGTGGGATATACCTACCAATATTTAACCATAATAGAAATTAAAACTGAGGAAAATTTTAAATATTTATTCATTTAAAAAATAACCCATTACACATTAACATAAATAACATTTTTTATGAAAAATAACTATATTTTCCAAAACAAAAAAAATTTTAATAAGGGGGCACTGTTTATTACATTTTTGCAAAAGTCTTTAATGTGTAGCCTGATAGAAGGCAGCTGGAATCTGTTTTGTTTTGTTTAATATCACTTCCAAGAAGTCTTTTTTTTTTTTTGAAGAAGAAGATTGGCTCTGTGCCGATCTTCCTCTTTTTTTCTTTTTTCTCCCCAAAGCCCCAGTGCATAGTTGTGTATCATACTTGTAGACTTGTAGCTCTTCTTTATGGGATGCCACCTCAGCATGGCTTGATGAGCAGTGAGTAGGTCCGCCCCCAGGATCTGCACCCGCGAACCCCGGGCTGCTGAAGCAGAACGTGTGAACTTAATGGCTGCACTGCCGGGCCGGCCCCTGCTATCTGTTTTAATATAGTTTGGGTTACATCTAGGAATAAAGTCCAACTCACACAGAAGTATAGTTAGAAAAGGCTGGAGTATTTTAAGATAATTTTCAAATAGTTGTGGCTGTTATATTCTTTGATACTATACGAAAAGTCAACAAATGGTATTTTTTGTGTGTGTGTGTGAGGAAGATCAGCCCTGAGCTAACATCCGTTGCCAGTCCTCCTCTTTTTTGCCGAGGAAGACTGGCCCTGGGCTAACATCGTGCCCATCTTCCTCTACTTTCTATGGGACGCCGCCACAGCATGTCTGACAAGCAGTACGTCGGTGGGCGCCCGGGATCCGAACTTGTGAACCCCAGGCTGCCAAAGCGCGGACTAGACTGCTGTACCACTGGGTGGCCCCAACAAATGGTATTTTTTAATAGCTTAATTGAGGTATGATTTATATACCACAAGATACACTCATTTTAAGTTATAACTTATAATTCAGTGATTTTTAATTTATAGAGTTGTACAACCATCACTACAATCCAATTTCAGAACGTTTCCATCCCCCAAAAAAATTCCTTTGTGCCCATTTACAGTCACTCCTCATTCCCATCCCCAGCCAACCTACTAGTTTGCTTTCTATCTGTATAGATTTGCCTTTTCGTATTGATAAATATTATGAAATACATATTTCGTGTTGATAGAATCATGCAACATGTGGTCTTTTGTGTCTGGCTTTTTTCACTTAGCATAATATTTTTTCAGTTTTATCCATGTTACAGCATGAATCAGTATTTTCATTTCTTTTTATCGCCAAATAGTATTCCAGTTTATAGATGTAACACATTTTGTTTATCCATTCACAAGTGGATGAACATTTCGATTATTTCTACTTTTTAGCTGTTATGATTAATGTCACTTGTGAACATTTATGTCCAAATCTTTGTGCAGATATGTTTTTATTTCAGTTGGGTATATAACTAGGAGTGTGGACTTGCTGGACTATATGGTAAATTTGTTTTAAGAAACTGCCAGGCCGGCCCAGTGGTGTAGTGGTTAAGTTCGTGTGCTCTGCTTCGGTGGCCCAGGGTTCGCGGATTAGGATCCCGGGCGCAGACCTACACACTCCTCATCAAGCCATGCTGTAGCAGCATCCCCCATACAAAATAGAAGAAGACTGGCACAGATGTTAACTCAGCGACAGTCTTCCTCACCAAAAAAAAAAAGAAACTGCCAAAGTGGCTGCATCATTTTACATTCCCACCAGCAACATATAAGGGTTCTAGTTTCTCCATATCTTTGTCAACACTTGTTACTGTCTTGTGTGTGTGTGTGTGTGTGTGTGTGTGTGTGTGTGAGGAAGACTAGCCTTGAGCTAACATCAGTTGGCAATCCTCTTTTTGCTGAGGAAGATTGGCCCTGGGCTAACATCCATGTCCATCTTCCTCTACTTTATGTGGGATGCTGCCACAGCATGGCTTGACAAGCAGTGCCTCTGTATAGGCCCGGGATCCGAACCTGTGAACCCTGGGCCGCCAAAGCAGAACGTGCAAACTTAACCACTATGCTGCCAGGTTGGCCCTCTTTTTTTTTTTTTTATAGCTATACTAGTGGATACAAAGTGGCATCTCATTGTGGTTTTGGTTGGTATTTCCCTAATGACTACTGATATTGACCATTTTTTCATATGCTTAATGGAGATTTGTTTATCTTCTTTGGTAAAATGTCAATTCAGATATTTTGCCTGTTTTTCAAATTGGGTTGTCCTATTATTGAGTTATAAGAGTTACATAACTAGATACAAATTCCTCATCAGATACATGATTTGTGAATATTTTCTCCTAGTCTGTGGCCAGTGCTTTCACTTAATGGTATCTTTTGAAGTGCAAATGTGTTTAATTTTGATGAAGTCTAGTTTATCATTTTTTTAAATTGATTATGCTGTTGGTGTTGTATTGAATAAATCATTGCCTAAGGTCATGAAGATTTACTCCTATGTTTTAAGTGTTTTATAGTTTTAGCTCTTACATTTGGGTCTGTGATCCATTTTGAGTTAAGTTTTGTTTATGATATGAGGTAAGGGTGTAAATTCATGTTTCTGCATGTGGATATCCAGTTCTCCCAATACCTTTTATTGAAAAGGCTATCCTTTCCTCATTGAATTGCCTTGGCACCTTCATCAAAAATCAGTTGACCATAAATTTAAGGGTTTATTTCTGGACTCTCAGTTCTGTTCCCTTGATCTGTATGTGAATCCTTATGCCAGTATCACACCATCTTGATGACTGTAGCTTTGTAGTAAGTTTTAAAGTTGGGAAATACAAGTCCTCTGTTTATTTATTTAGATCTTTAACTTCTTTCAGCAATGTTCTGTAGTTTTCAGTGTACAGGTCTTATATTTCTTTTGTTAAATTTATTCCTAAGCATTTCCATGCTGTTGTGAATGGAATTTCGTTATTTTCCTTTTCAGATTGTTCATTGCTAGCCTATAGAAATACAGTTGATTTGTCTATTGATCTTGTATCCTATGACCTTGCTGAACTAATTTACTAGTTCTAGTAGGTTTTTTTGTGGGTTTCTTAGGATCTTTTCTGGATTCCCTAGGATTTTCTACGTACTGGATCACGTCATCTGTAAATAAAGACCATTTTACTTCTTCCTTTCCAACCTGGATTTTTTTTTTTCCTTGCCTGATTACACTGGATAGAATCTCTAATACAGTGATGAGAGCAGACATCCTTGTCTGTTCATTCTTTCACCATTAAGTTAGCTGTAGGTTTTTCATAGGTGCCTATTATCAGGTTGAGAAAGTTCCCTTCTGTTACTAGTTTGTTGGGAGTTTTTATTATGAATGACTGTTGGATTTGTCAGATGCTTTTTTTTTTTTTAGTCTCTTGAGATGATCATGTGGTTTTTCTGCTTTATTTTGTTAATATGGTGTTTTACGTGAATTGATTTTGTGTAATTCCTTAAAGGTTATTTGCCATGTAGAACCTGAAACCACGTCAGTGAATTTCTTGTACTCTGTTACCTTAAAATCCTTTCGGTCTGTCTTAAACTTTGAGTGGATCTTTTAACCATGTGTAAATTTGTAACATGTTCATTTGGAAAATAGGTATTCAGTGAATTATGCAAGATTTTTTAAATGTTGACACATTTCATCAAAAACAATAACAAAAATCACATTCATTAATATCACCCACTGATCTCATCAGAGCAATATTTAAGTACTAGGATTATCAAACTCACACTGGTAGATACAAGTTTTCTCAATTTAAATTTCCTCTTGAAAAGTTGAATTTTATCATTGGCAACTAATACTGTTTTCCTTGAAAGTGACAGGCTCACTTTATTCATTTTCAAGACAATGTCTACCAGATACCCAAGGCTGAATAACCATAGTTTATCTGTTAATTGTTCCTTCAGATAAAATGAGTATTCCATGAAAAATGCAGCTAGTTCAGCTCACAGCTCAATCACTGGGGTGCTTTTCTTTCAGACCACCATTGTACCTCCATATGCAGCCAACATACTTCATGCGTTCTTCCTGTTTATCCCATAAAGTATCAGATGCACTGGGGTTGAGGTTAAATAAAATAATTTTTAATACTTCATCAAGGATACTTTTAAGGGAAACTAGCTTTTTTCTTTTAAACCACAAGTGCATAGCAGTAAAGAATATAATAACTACTGGTACATTTTTGTCTTTCTGCCTTGATTTGTGGTAAGGTAGCACCAGTTTTACCCATCATTGCTTTTCCACCATCAGTGCAAATGTCGCCACAGTGAAAAAGGCAAATCACGTCTTAGTAGTAGTATGAAAATAGTTCTGACCTTGCAGATCCTCTGCAAGGGTCTGAGGAACCCCCGGGGTTTGTGGACCACTCTTTGAGAATCACTATTGTAGACCATACCTGAGTTTGTCCTTTTACTCTTTTTGCTTATTGGTGCTAACCTTTATTCCCCAGCCTTTTGTCCTTGAATTATGCTATGTAATTTTCTGTTGTATGAAACCTTCAATATTTATCAAACTTTTCCTTTGCTGTTTTCCTTACAGGATTACAAAGGCTATTTATTATTTTTGTAACTACTGTGTTTTTCAGATTCAGAAAAAAGGAAGTATTTTCAAATAAAAGTGTCTTAATTTATTGGAGGCATAATAAGTTAACCTGCTTATTGGGGTAGAGCTGTCACTCTCTTTGGGTTAGGTTGGCTGTTGCTGTTTTAGATTGGATGAGGGGTAGATGGAAGGAGAAAATATCCATAGGAGGGTTGGGACTCCTCAGTTAGATTGAATACCTGATGAGTGGGAAGAGAAAGTCCCTAACCTGACAATTTATTGTAAAACATATCTGTGCTAATGCAGGAACTCCGACCCACCTGGTGCAGAGGAGTCTTGTCTTGACCTGCTTTGGGAGAGTGTTGTCTTGATGCTTTTCTCTTCCTCCTTGGAAAACAGCTGAAGAAATCAGGGGAGAAACCCCTGCTTGGTGGAAGCCTGATGGAATATGCAATCTTGTCTGCCATTGCTGCCATGAATGAGCCGAAGACCTGCTCCACCACTGCTCTGAAGAAGTATGTCCTGGAGAACCACCCAGGGACCAATTCTAACTATCAAAGTAAGACTTAGAGTTGTGTGCGTTGAACCAGGATTAGGGGGACCATCTTGTGAAAAATCACTAGAGATCATGTTATTAATGACAAAGCATTAACTACTGTACTGTCAGTGAGGGAACAACAACTTTTCAAACTTAATTTATGATTTATGAAAAAAATAATCAAGGCTTATCTTTAATTTACAATGTCTGCTGAAGATCAGAATTTGATTTTACTTTGATGTAAAGATTATTTTGGTATTTATTTTTATTGTAACATAGATAAATCTCTAGGTTCAAAATGCCTCTTAAGTTTTAGTATCTTTTTGCCTACTTCTGAGTGTATACTAAAACATCTAATTGCACCTTGAAACCAAGCCAGTGTTTTAAAATACTTACTATTTAGATTATTTCTCATTGATTTAGGCCCTATAACAGAAAATACTTTTTTCTAGTAAAGTATATTTACCCTTTGAGGTGGTGATTTGAGGTTAGAAACCTCACCTTAACAGCACTGTCACGTATAGATTAGTGAGACTATTTTCTCAGTGAACTAATAGAACAGGCACAGTGATGCAGAGTGACGAATATGGAAATAAAGTAACAGAATGCCAACTAGAATATATTGTTAACAGAAAGGTTTAATATATATGCAATATGTGTTTTTTAACATTATGAAGGAATGCTTTCTGATTTTCTTCTTCTTATATACTTAGAAAACTGATGTGTATGACTGTTTAGTCTTTCCTTAAGATACATACTGTGTTAATTGTGCATGTTCACTCTTATAGACTATTTTATGATTTTCTCTTTTGGCTGAGTGTTATAAGAAGATGAATTGGGTTATTAACCTTTTCAGTTGCACTAATATTGCAGCTATATTTTGGATACTGAATCACCATAAAATATATTTTTGATGTCTTTTTACGAAAGATGAGAATTGGTGAGGCCTTTAGCAACCATGATATCGTTCTGTTAGTTTGCTCATTAGTGAGAAAATAATTCTGTGTATCTTCATAGATATTCTCCTAGATGATTGGTAGTCAGTAGATGTTTGAATGAATGGAAATAATGAGAGATTTAGTCTTAAGTTAGCTATTAACCATTTATGTCCAACTTGTAGGGCAAGTCACTAACCACCCTGGGCTCCTGTTTCACTTTATGTGAAATGAGGCATTTGACCCAATGGTCTCTGAAGTCTCTTGCCACTATATTTTAACTGTTACTGAATTTATGGACCCTTAATAAATGTTTAGTGAATTAGTTAATCCCTTTGGCCACAAAGGTTTCACTTAGCACATCTCAATTACTGTATGTGACAGGACATTAAATTGATGTATAACTGATTATGATTGAGAGAATTATCAAATTTAAATAACTAATTTTCTTCATTCCTGAATTTTTTGTTCAGTGCATTTGCTGAAGAAAACTCTGCAGAAATGCGAAAAGAATGGGTGGATGGAACAGATCTCTGGTAAAGGATTCAGTGGCACCTTCCAGCTCTGTTTTCCCTATTACCCCAGGTAAGAACCGAGGCTATAATGTGAAGTATTGGTCATTGTAAATTTAAAGTCTGATTCTAGGGTATAGGCTTGGGTTAACTTATTTTACCCTTATTACTATTACACTGAACTGGATATACTTGAAAATAACGACTACTTAAGGTGGTACTGTTTTAGAGCAAAAGGTTTTCATGTAAGAACAGGACAATTTTGGCTATCCTGCTAGAGCTTATTGTTAGCCAACTGCTCCTGAAATCAAGCATTGAATTCTTTGAGATCCTTGGCCAGTCATTTTGATGTTCATTCCTTTTTTTATTAATTAAATGATAATGACGAAATTATTAGAGCATTATATATGTATATGTTTTAAGTGTCCAGCACCAACTAGGGAGAACATTGGCTGCTTCCAAGAATCCTCATCTGCCTTCTTCATACTGTAGAGATAGGGACATATATTTGAAAACCTATCTCTTATACATAATCTTATTTGTTCATTGAACCAAAAAATGTATCAAGCACCTCCTATGAGCCAAGCTTTGTTCTATGTACCCTGCTATAGCCTTCTTATTCTAGTGAAGTGCCATGACATGTACCACTAAACCCTATTTTAGCAGGAGTATAGTGTAGCTTTTTTATATTGTTCTTTGTGCACAAACGTGTTACCTGGTTGAAGGCATATTATTTGAATTTTTGAAACATTAAACTTTGAATTTTATTCTTAAAGTCATACACACAAAATGTTAAAATGTAAGGACTTATTAATTAACAGGATCAAGATTCTACCATTAAGGGCGAAGAAAAGTTAGCAGATCCTTGCTGAATTTGTCTAAAACTTGAAAGAGATTCAGGCTTTATAATACTTTGAGGTCTTTTGCCAGCATCACGAAGGCAAAAAATGTCTGTGCTGTGCAGAGGGCTCAGTGCCTTACAGACTGTTCACTGCCGTATATTCAGTGGCCAGTGCAGTGCTGGACACAGATCAGGAACTTAAATCATTGTTCACTATGGTTAAGAATCAGTTTTATTAAATGGAGGGAGGAAGGGAATGAGGTATGGTCTAGGATTTCTATAGATTCGTCATAACTTTGTATGTGTGTTCAAAATAGGTTAAATTGTAACCTGATATTTGTAACCTAATTTGACATTTTGCAGGAAGGTAGGAGGCAGTGGGGAATGTCCAGGGAAGAGCATTTAGGTTCTCATTATTTTCCTCGTTCTGTATGGGACTTCTCTTTTACTTAATTTTTTTTTTCATAGCCCAGGAGTTCTATTTCCAAAGAAAGAGCCAGATGATTCTAAAGATGAGGATGAAGATGAAGATGACTCATCAGAAGAAGACTCTGAGGATGAAGAGCCACCACCTAAAAAAAGGTATGGATGTGTGAAAAAAGCCTTCTATCTTAGAGCTAAAAATGGCAGTAATAGGAGAGGTGAAAAGTGTTTTAACAACTCAGGATCCTTCTCAGGTACTTTGTGTAACATTTGAACTTGTCATCTTGAAAATTCAGGGGCTCTGAAGCACTGTGAATATGTAATTTACTCTTTGGTCAAATCTGTATATATATCCATAGTTTAGATATTAAAAAAAATTCTCTATTTTCCTAGGAAAACATGGGATTATGTGTAGATTTCCATGAATTGGTTGAATTTTTATACAATTTTACTTTCGCCTCTAGTTTTTAAAAAAATAATAAATCACATTCCCATTCTTAAATAGGTGACTTCTACCTGCTCTATTTTTTTTTTTTTTGGCAAAATATCTGGTCATACTGGCAAAGTGAATCAAGTGCTAAGTGATTGCCTTTGCTGTTTGGTTCTCACAGGTTGCAGAAGAAAACCCCAGCCAAGTCGTCAGGGAAGGGTGCATCAGTGAAGCAGAGAGGGTCCAAGCCTGCACCTAAAGTCCCAGCTGCCCAGCGGGGGAAAGCTAGGCCCCTGCCCAAGAAAGCCCCTCCTAAGGCCAAAACTCCCACCAAGAAAGCCAGACCCTCACCTTCTATCATCAAGAAACCTAGTGGTAGCTCTTCAAAGAAACCTGCGGCCAGTGTGAGAAAGGAAGTGAAATTGCCTGGCAAGGGCAAAGCCACCATGAAGAAATCTTTCAAAGCAAAAAAGTAAATTTTATAGGAAAAAAAAGGGTATCATGATGAAATTCAAAATCTTATTTTCTAAGGTCAGTGTGCATTTGTTTTAGTTTTGATGCTTTTAAAAGTATGTTTTTTCCCTCCCCTGTGAATGTCGTGGGGAGGGAATAAAAATAAACCAATTTAGGCATTTGTTAGCTTTAGGTGCTGTTCTTGGTGCCTGCCCCTTCCCTCAGTCATTTTAATTTCTGCAATAATTCTGGACTTTCCTGCATTGTGTAATCTATACTTGTCCTTTTTTCTCCCTCCACCCCAACCTTCTTCCTTTCGTTATGGTCAGCTTTGGCTTTTTTTTTTTTCCTTCCAGTTTTATCTAAACAGTTGCAAAGATTTTTATATTTGTAGAAAGCATCAAGAACAAGATGCTGGTCAGGTGCTGGAAGTAAAAGGAGGCAGTATAGCACTGACTGAATTGCAAAGCCTCCTGCCTGGAGACTTCAGTTATAGCTGTAATAATTCATCTTATTTATAAAAACCACTCCACTAACCCTTTCTCTCCAACTATAAACGCAGAAATGGCTTAGCTTTGGGAATAAGCCAAAACCACGATCTCGTTAGCTTCTGAAGGTGGACAACTCCTTTGGGCCACTTTTCACATTGATCAATTTCCAGATATTTTTCACTGGCCCAGGGCATTGCATTCCCTTAACGGCGAGCACAAGTTCTCTCCACCACTTGGTTTTGACTGAAGGGGAAATATAGGAATATATTGAATTTGTGATTTCTGGTGTCACCTGTGTTACCAAAAATCAAAACATATAAAATCTTGATCAAATGTTTAAATATATTTTTTAATATTTGGAGCATGAATTGTCACTTCCTGTTTGCCTTTTTTATAAGGAAATGTTGGAGAGCTAAATCATTGCTAATGTAGAAATGTAAAGTGGAAAAAACATACAATTTGCTAAAATAAACTAGATTCCAGATTCGTCTCTGGGTTTTTCCCCCTCCTTTCTTTCCACAGCACTTTTGATATCAAGCAAGTGGCTTCCTTTTTGAGATATTTCAAAAAAGAAAAGAAAAACAAATGAAGCCCAACTACCTAACCCTTTCTTATTTGTATTTGTTTTAGTATTGTGAGGTTGTGTTAAATAGTACTAGCTTTCTACTTGAGAAATATTGATTTCTGGTTATCATTTATCCTCCCTGTGGCACTTGACATTTTAATTGTCTTAAACCTTTTGGTGTACATCTTCTGGCCCCTTGAGTGCTGCCAGAAGCAAGAGATGTTTGTTTCCTTCATTCCACTTGCATTGTCTCCTGGGATCCTGTCTGCAGCCTAAAGTGTGGCTGGGAAATGGACTTGAGAAGATTGGCTTGAATTAGATCCATAATCATGTGTGATCCCATCATGAGTTCATTGGAATTTGTGTTGCATGTAAGGCAATCTTTCCTGTTGTAAATCTTCCTTTTTTTAATGTACATATATTTTGAAAAATATGAATAAACATGAAATTTTAAAAGCTGCCGAACTGTAGCTTATATTTAAAAGTTTCTAGTATATCCTCAAAAGTAAAGTGTTGCCCTCATTTCGAGTCTTTCCTACTCCTTGCAATAGCCTCCATCCATCCATTTTTCATTTTAAATACAAGCTTCAGTTTATTTGCTTTTGAATTATATGGATGGTAAATGATGTTTCTAGATATATTGAACCTGACTATTTAATGAATAAGAGGTTTAAAAAAATCATTTTGTATTTTATTAAGGCCCTCGTTTTCAAGATCATAGATTCCAGTTTTTCATGTTTAATATTCAGAGATGTCCTTGGACTACAAAAAAATAATTCAGCACTGCAAAAGGGTTGATTAACCCTAGAGACCTAATCCTAGAAAGTAATTCTAATTTCTATTACGCTCTTTGGCAGGTATAATTCTTTTTTTTATTTTTAATTTTTTTTTTTTTTTTTTTGTGGGGAAGACCAGCCCTGAGCTAGCATCTGTTGCCAGTCCTCCCCTTTTTGCTGGGCTAACATCCGTGCCCATCTTCCTCCACTTTATATGGGACGCCGCCACGGCATGGCTGACAGGCAGTGCGTCGGCGGGCACCCGGGATCCGAACTCGCAAACCCAGGGCTGCCAAGCGCAAACTAAACCACTGCGCCACCGGGTTGCCCCCTGGCAGGTATAATTCTTAATACTGTGAGTGTTAGGTACCTGTGCTAAGAATTCTATACTCTTCTGGAAAAGAAAATTGGAGAATTTTGGTTGGTTTCTTTGTTTTGTGATATTGCTTTTAAAAAGATTTTCTGAACAGTCACTTGGTAGTTATCTTGTACATTAGGCATTCCAGCATAGGTTTAGAAGTTTAGACTAGATCATTTAAGGTCCCTTCTAACTCGGATATTCTGTTACCTTCACAATGTTCAAGTAAGGACAAAACCGTCCTTGCTTTAGCATCATGTAAAGGGAAAAGATGGGAGGGCCATTCTACTCGCCCAGTGAGAATCCCCAGCCATCAAAGACATGCACGTTACTTTGAGATAAAGGAATGCTTGCTTTTACCTTCCAGGCATTCTAAAGGAGTAGAACACATAATTTTTACTTTCATGTTACAGGAAGGAAAACAGCAAATCCAAGAGAGAGTCACAGCGACTTCTACCATGGATCAGTGGCTTCAGTCCTCTCTGTTAGTAACTTAGCTCAGTTACAGTGTTTCTTTCATATACTCTTAACCCTACAAATTACCTTTGATGAATGAATCTCAGAAAGTGCTGGGAGAGAGAGTGTTGGCTTCTTAACGTACAAAATGAGAAAGATTCCGTTTTAGGGAAACGTGGAGACCTTTAGTGTTAATGACAAAAGCATTCAACACAGCTGGAACCTGATCCTAACCATCCACACAGACTTAATTAAAGGAAGCCGGTCCGGTATAAATCTTAGAAAACAGACGTATGTTTTAATCATTGGGTATTGGGTGTTGAATAACAGGAAAATTACATGAAAACAAGACCTAAGTAATATACCAATACCCTTGACATTTTTTCCATCATTTCTCTTGCAAAATTTTGTTGGCCTAACCTATTTTGGTTTGCTAACCTATTCTTATACCTACTTTAAAGAACCTATGGAATTACTCTTGGTCGGGCTGACATACTCTTGCCATCCTGATATGCTTGGAGAAAGAGCTTAAACCAGCCATATTCATGAACTGCTATATTTAGCCAATTAAGAGAAACTTTAAAAATTTAAGATTATAGTTAAGGACTATAATGTTGCATCTTTGGAACCTGAAAAATCACATTACTTTCTTTCTTTTTGGGTTAAGCAAAAATTCTAATTTTATCCATGAAAGAAGGGAAATTCTCTTCTTAACTGGAAAAAGACCATTATTAAACTATTCCCCCAGAGGTTCCTTATTGACATTACTTCCCAGTTGCTTTTGCATTTTTGTGGTAGCACAGATGGTCACTCAGTTGTGCTGAGCTGAAGCTAAAGAGCCAGAGCTGCTGAAGTCCTTGGTGTAGGAGCTCCTGGACAAAGGGTGCTTGGAAGCCATTAGGGGTGGCTAAACAGGATCCCTCAGCTGCTGTGCTTTTTCCTTTTTTAAGAAATGAATCTCTACCATCTTTATTACTATATTCTTTCTGTCATTTTCCACAAGATTCTTAACTTCAGTGGCTTGCTTTTTCTATTGGAGAAATTGTCTACCTTTGATTATTTATTAGCTTAGTTTTGACCTTTCCTGATTTGCTTTGTCAACAACTGGTATGTCAAAGGTGGCTTCAAGAGATACCTTTCCCAAGACATTTTCCTCAAAAATTGCAAATCTCTTTCTTTTGATATTTTATATAAATGTATAATTAACACTATTTGCTATTAAATCTTCGCTTAGCAAAGAGACCTTTCTCTGTGGTGCCTTGAATATGTTTGATAAAGGATAGTTATAAGATTGACTTGTTACTTAACATAAAAATAGTGACAATAATAGCTAACACTAACAGTTTTGCCTACATGTCAGGCTCTATACATATATTATCTTATTTAATCTTAGCAACCCTATGAGATGGTCATTGTTTATCTCCATTTTACAGAAGGGAAAACTGAGGCACAGAGTGAGTTCAGAAACTTGCCCCCAGGTCACAGTAAGTGGCAAAGTCAGAATGAAACCCAGGCACTCTGAATGCAGAGCTATCTCGAGCTGCTCTGCCCAATTTTCTCCCCTTGGCAATTTTTCAAGCTTCTGAATTCTGCTGTTATCCTACAGTCCAGTGACTCCCATGTTCTAATTATGGAAAAGAAAATATTTAATAGAGTGCAGAGCATTTGGAAATGAGATGAAATTATTAAGGTTGCTGATAGCAGTGTGACTTTTGTTTTAAGAATTTTGATAAGAACTATTCAAATTAGATCTTGATTTACTGGGAAATGTTATCTAGGCTGCCCTAAGTTTTCTTTAGGACACTGTACAGGTACTTAGTCATACTCAAATCCTAGCCATGGGACACTTTCTGGTTTCCTCACAATTTACAGGCAAATTCTTTCAGTTCACAGGATGCTGAAACTTGTGAAAGCTTTTCCTCTGGGAGTCACAGCTTCTACCAGAACTTTTATGTTGCTGAGGGAGCAGCTTTCTTACTCTATAAAACTGTGAACTTGTACTCCCTGAGGCTTACCAAGAGAAATTCCAGAATGGGGATTGTCTGACAACTGAATTTTTTGGATGTGATATCTGCTTAGTAATCATGAGCTGGAATATTAGAAATCCTTGCTCTTTTACTTATGATTCTGAAAGAAACCTTACTCATCTGGTCTGCTTTGTCTGCGTTGTTTGCCCAATACCAAAGGATACTGTTTTTCCTAAAACCCAGAGGGTTAACACAACATCCTTGCTCATCCATTTTACTGTTTAAGAACTTGTGCTCTGATGAAATTCTCATGTCAAACCTAAATCCCTTCTATTACTTATTTGTGTAACTTAAATTTGCTGCTACAGTATGTAGAATGAAATTTTCATCAGTTCCAAATTGAGATGGACTCCTGGCTAGAGTACATCTCTCATGCCAGTGTCCTAACATCTCTAGCTGTGGTCTTGCATGGTGGTCCTTGGGGGCCATGTCACTTACCAGCCGCATGACCTTGGCCAGCCACTTAATCTCCCTGAGCCTTGATTTCCTCATCTGTAAAATAAGGGGGTTCAAATCCACAATCCTTTTTTTTTGTTGTTGTTGAATAACCACCCAGAGGCAATGTGAGATTATCAAGTATCAAAGAAAGATTGAACCATGTTCATTACACTAAGGTTACTGAGTCATTTTAGAATTTTAGGAAAGGCTGATTTTTTTTAAATAAATGAGCCAGAACATCCGATTTCACAAGACTTGGGGCTTTTTTTGTTGTTTTTTGGCTTTTTTTCCTCCCCAAAGCCCCAGTGCGTGGTTGTATATCCTAGTTGTAAGTCCTTCTAGTTCTATGTGAGGTGCCACCACAGCATGGCTACTGACAGATGAGGGGTGTGGTTCCGCCACCGGAAAACGAACCTAGGCCGCCTAAGCAGTGAGAGCGTCGAACTTGAACCACTAGGCCATCAGGGCTGCCTGAAGAGTCCAGCTTTATTGTTTAAACTACCATTCATTGTGGTTTCCTATTGCTAGACACTTTAATCACACACTCTCAAATCCTCATAAGTATATTCTTAAAGATATGTGAAATTATCCCTATTTTTCAGAAGTAAATACATTTAGCTAATTTTCCCCAAATTAAACACGTAACCAGTGATGGAGTTAGACATGAACCCAGGCTTGGTAGGCTTGATGAGAATCACCTTTTCTCCACTCCTTTAGTGGTTTTGTATACTGATAGCTCAGGTAGCAAAATGTCTGGCAACAAGTCACAAGAGGGTCGTATGATAAGATTAATGGGCGGTGTTGGCAGGTTTTAATATCAGGTTCTTAAACTGCTAGGAGCTTACCTGTTAAAAGATGTGCAAGAAAACAAGTGTATACAGCTTTGAGTTTCAAATGCAAGGGAGGGAGAGAAAAGAGAAGCCAGGTGGACAAGAAATGTGAATACCTTCTCAGCAGGGGTCACCAGAGGCCTGGGCAGCTGCCACCTGGGCCAAACCTGGGGCCTTAGCTGGTTGTGGGTG
Source organism: Tapirus indicus (assembly GCA_031878705.1). Taxonomy (NCBI): domain Eukaryota; kingdom Metazoa; phylum Chordata; class Mammalia; order Perissodactyla; family Tapiridae; genus Tapirus; species Tapirus indicus. The sequence continues at coordinate 100,029,198 of CM062924.1, read as the reverse complement.
GAGAGTGGGGTTACAGAGACAAGGGCAGCTACTGTGGATGGCCGTCTTCCCGTGTCTTCACATCATCTTCCCTCTACGTGTCTGTGTCCAAATTTCCTCTTAGAAGGACACCGGTCATACTGGATTAGGATCCACCTTAATGACTTCATTTTAATTTAATTACCTCTTTACAGACCGTAACTCCAAATGCAGTCACATTCTGAGGTTCTAGGTGGTAGGACTTCAACATATTAAAGGGGCAGGGGGCAGAATTCAGCCCACAACACGTCTTAGAATTTCTTTTTTAATTTCTGTTCTAGGTCACATTTTGGGGGATGCGATATTGGGGGTAAGTTGCAGGGACGGCCATTAGGACATACCTGAGGGAACAGAATAATGGTGCTCAAGGTGGAAAGTAACTGTCAACATGGCAAGGTGTTACTGAGGAGACGGAAGCCTGTGCTGTAAAAACCAGATGTTCGAGGTGCTGAGCCTATCCAAGCTCACCGTCTTGGCTCCAGCGTTCAGTCCTATTGTTGAGGATCAGCTTCGAAAGGATGCGCTGTTGCTTCCCACTCACGTTCGTCAGCTGGCAACTGCGCTACCACATTTCTGGGATGTTAGAGAAAAGGGAAGAGTGTGATAGCAAGCTCCCACCTGTGTAGTTTAGTAATTGTCATTGACTCATCAGGAAATACCATGACACGGCCATGTGCCCTAACATGTTCAGGAATCATGACCCCACCACCCTAGCTTTCCTTTTTTGTTGTTCCTTCCCCTGCTTAATATAGGTAACTCGGTTGGGCTTCCTGCAGAAGTGAGTCAGTAATCCCATGGTTGAAGTCCTACACCTGATGGCTTCCGAGAGCTGTGCTGTCACGAGTGTGGGATTAGCTACATGAGGCAGATGATGATGCAGCCATGGCCATTTTATGCTGCAGTGGAGCTAGGTTGGCTTGCCCAGGATGTGGCTGACACCCACTGGAGTTGGTTTCCTTTGGTGCAAACCTCTGAGCTGGTACCTTTAGGAAGGCTCCATGTGTGGTAGAAGCTTGGAGTGTCTGTGCTTTTAGTGGAAGTAGATCAATGAACCTGGAGATAGCTCAGATAGGCAGTTACATTACTTTGATATACAAATAATGAAGGAATGAACTTCAAATGTATAAATGCATTTGGTTTTAGAACATTGTATTCCTGAGTGGGGGTGAAGACCAATAAAAAGGGGATCCTTGGTGTTTGTAAAGTCAGGAGTCAGTGTCACAGCTTTCACACATTTTTCTTTCTGGATCTAGTTTTTGTGGTGGTTTGTGTGTTTTGTTGTAAATCTCTGTATTCCCCAGGACCTAGCACAGGGCCTGCCACTCGGATCTTGACCCTCTGTCCTCTTCTGAGAAAGATTTAGAGGGCAGAATTCTCCCCCTGGTTTTAACTATTTCACCATCTAATTCCTTGGTCTTTTTTCATTTTGACCTGAAACAAATTCCTGTCACTATTTTTAAAATGGCACGCATCAGAATTAATTGTATGCATCAGAAACTTGTTAGAGCCAGTAATTAATACAGTTGTGGCTTGTGTTGTTTTCTCTGAATAGTCTCAAAATGGGGACTGTGGATCTAGTAACTGGCAAGTCCTCTATTTAAAATATATGTGCTTTTTTAGAAAGCTAGTAAGAATTAACCCTTTATCCTTTGGTACCCTGAGTTTCATAAATTGGGATTTTCGGTAAGCAGCACCAACTCGTAAACTGTCTCGATCCTTCTCATCACTGGACTCAAGGCTGTCACATGGCCTCGGTGAAGGGTTTCCCAGAGACTTGGCATGTGGAACCCAATAAACACTTGCCATTCAATCATATACAAAAGAAACTCAAGAAGAAAAGCAAAGCTTAACACCAGCTAATATTTATTGAGCACTTCACTTACTATGGGTCAGGTACTGTGCCAAGTACTTTGTCCAAATGAACTCATTGGAATCCTCGTGTCCCGGTGAGTCAAGTGTTAGTAACACAGATGAAGCACCCCAGGATTAAAGGGATTAAGGTGTTTGCCCAAGGTCCCACATGTAGCAAGAGGAAGTGCCCAGATTTGGGGCCAAGCCTCTACCCATTACACCTCATTGCTGCCTCTGCAAGGGCATGCAGATGCTCTGGGGAGACGGGGAATGCTCAGTAGGGGAATGACTCAAACCTGCCTCCTCCTGGAATTTCCCTGAGGCCCTCAGACCCAGGCCGAGTTTCTTTGCTGTGCCCAACTCAGGGTGTTCACCTCAGGGGGTGCAGCCTTTGCTCCCCCTCTGGAACTGAGCCCCCGTGTCCGGTCTTTCTGAGGCGTGGCACATAGGCGGTTTCTGGTGTTTCCTCTCTGCAGATTTCAGGTTTAATTCACACTAAGGGCTGGGCTGAATCGGTATTGCTATGTATTTTTTGGCACCTGCAGGTGCGTGGCCTGACGGGAACAAAAGTGCTCACCAGTTCAAAGCTGTGGCTGACACTTCTGGCTGGATTTGCTCACCAGTTTTCCCCCATCTAAGTGGATTTTTCCGAAGGACAGGGTTACGGCCGCTGCGCAGGGATAATGTTCATGCCAAGACTTCTCAGAGGGGGCTCTGAGCTGGGCAGGCTCAGTTAATCCTCCTACGAGAACGGCCCGGCGGGAAGAGGGTGAAAAAGAGGATGCGCGACACCCCGCACCCCCTCGGGGCGAGGGAAGGAAGGGTGAGACTGGTCCGGTTTCCCCAGAGGCCAGGTCCTGAGCGCGTTCATGCACTCGTCGACAACAATCACTGCATGCCTCCTACGAGCCGGGCTGTGCCGCGCACCGGGGATGGAGACCCCTCCTGATCAGTGCCGCTTGCTCTAGTAAGAGGAGTGGAATGACCAGCAAAAGTCTCGAGGGCTCTGCAGGGAGTGGAGGAGTCACTGGTGGTCAGGGAAGGCTTCTTGGAGGAGAAGCTGCTGGAGCCGAGCCAGGGGGCGGGAGGGGCGGGACTCTCCAGGAGGAGGGAACCGTCAGCAAGGCCCGGGGCACTCAGCGCCCCGACCCAGGGGAGAAGCGCCCTAGGCGGGAGGGGACGGCCCCTTCGGCCCTCTGGGGCGGAGCGCCGGAGCGCGAGGCGGCGGGGGCGGAGCCAGAGCCCCTCGCGGTCGCTGATTGGGCGGCGCTGCCGAGCGGAGCCGCTCCGGAGGCGCCGATTGGTGGGCGGGGGCCGGGCGCCGCAGCCAGGTGATCGCGGGTGCTGGTTCCCGCGGCCACGTGGGGGGCGCGCGGGGCGCGGGGCGCGGGGGCGGCGGGGGGCGGAGACGCGCGGGGCTGCGTGGGGGTCGCGGCGCCGAGCTGCAGCGACGGCACTCGAGACGCGGCCGGCGCGGTGAGTGAGGGCGGGGAAGCCGGGCAGGGGCTGGGGCCGGCGGGTCGGCGGGCGCGGGGCTCGGTCCCCAGGCCGAGGGATGAGGGAGGGTCTCCGGTAGGGAGGAGCACCTCCGGCCCCTCCCTTTATCCCCGTCACCGCCCATTACCTCCACCATCCGTCACCTCGGCCATCACCTCCCCCGCCCCTCCGCCAGCGTCCTGCCTCTGCCGCCCTTCTGCCCCGGGCCGGGGGCTGTCACTGAAAGGCTGGCAGCTCCCTAGGAATCACAGTAATAGCAGGACCAACACCCCACGCTGTGGAGCGCTGTGTACCGCCCGGGCGCTGGCCCCGTCCGTGGCTTCGTCCCCACTTCATCCTGAAAACAGCACTTTGCGCTCAGTGTCGTCTGTTTGGAGAGGCCGTCGTCGACCACCCTGTGTTAGATAGCACCCTCCTGCGCACCCCCCCATATCTCATACCCTGTATTTTCCTCCAAATCACTTAAGCCCCCTGAAATGCTATTGGTTTCCGGTACGTGCCCCTAGCCCAGCCCGGGTGCTCCTCGGAGGGCTGCGACTTCGTTTTGTTCTGGTACGGAGTCGGCGGCCAGAAATATTCTCAGAAGGAACAGATAGATGAACAACCCTGAGGTAGCTGCTATTATTATCCCCACTTTACAGCTGAGGAAATGCAGGCTGAGAGGTTAAGTGACTTGGCCTGGTCACATCAGCCAACCTTGTCAGGACCCCACAATCCACCATCCTGACCCCAGGCTGCAGGGTTCAGTCTCCTCCCACCCTGTGGCCTAGGGCAGGTGGGGGTAGCACCAGGGGGTGGGTTGGGGCAGGGGGGCTCTTCTGTGGGGCTGAGGCAGGTGAGCAGAGTGGCTCTGGCAGCCCCAGACCATCTGGCCTGGAGGCAATCAGAGAGAAAGCAGCTGCTTTGCTGATCCGATCAGCCCCCAGCACCTGAGGAGTTCTGGGCATCTAGATAGGCTGGGAGCCACCAAACTCCAAAGGTGGATGCCCTGCTAACTTGGGGGAGGGGAGTCTGAGCAGAAGGGTACTGCTGTGGCCTGGGGGAAGAGAACCAGGTTTGCTTCCCAGGTGCCCCCTTATGCTGTATGACTATGGGCAAGTGACTTCACCCCACCGAGCCACCGTTTGCCAAGCCCAGGCTGTGTGGTCTCCCACGGTGCTGTGAAGGTGGGCCCTCCTTATGACACAACCCAGCTAGGGTGCAGTGCAGCAAAGGGCCTCTGTCCTTGACCCTCTAGGCAAGTCAACCCATCCAGTCCCCTGTCGCTAAGCAGGGCCACCTGGAATACCTCAGAGGAGCAAGAGAAGACCCCCAGCTCATTCCAAATGTGTCCCCTTAGGAAGGTGCTGGCCCAGCCAGGTTCCTGTGCAAAACCTCGGAAAAACAGGTCTGGTCCAAAGAGAGAAGTGGACGTTTGTGCCTGGACTGGGTCAGCAGGTCTGTTTCCAGGGGCAGAGTGAGCCTGGTGCCCTCCCGGACCCCCGGGCAGCCCCCAACTTGAGGCTGCAATGCTCTGTGCCCCTCCACTTTGGGAGGGAGGTATAGGAAGGAAGAAGCTTCCAGTTTCCCGGGGACGCGGGGGGAAGGATCAGGTGATGGTGGGTGAGGTGGAGCGCATAAGAGGGCCTATGGTCGGCCTCCCCATCCCCACAGCCTGGACACTGGGGTATGCCCCAGAAAACTGCAGCTCTGAAGCTGGAGGGAGGAGGCTGTTGGCAGCCCTGGACACAGCTGTCCCGGCGCGTGTGAGAGCAAGTGTGTGCGTGTGTGATAACCCGTGTGGCTCCCTCCCATCCTACACTCTTGGTGTCTGAGGGGCTGTGTCAGCAGCACAGGCCGGATGTGAATGTGCTCCTTATCTCGCCCTCGTCCCAGCCTTCCTTCAGCTCTCCTTCTTTTGTCTTCTCCTCGCCCCTGTCTGTTCCCACTTCTTTTGCTGCCTTTTCATCCTCTGTTCTTTCCCTCCCTCCGTTTTGCCCTGTTTGGTTTTTGGTCTTTGCCTCCTCTGTTCCCCACCGCCTGCGGGGACAGGGCATCCCATCCCGTGATGTGAATGTGAAGGGAAAAGGTGAGTTCACTGGAAGCGCATCTGCTTACCTGGACCCGGGGCCATGTAGCTTTTCTGCTGGTTGCACATCTAACTTTGCTTTATTTAAACGTAAAATGAACAATTGGTAATGGGCACGATGTGAAGGATGATTGGGACCAAAGAGTGAAGGGGTGTAAGGGGCCAGAAAAGCAGGAGGAGGCGGGTACCGGGGGGGAGGAGCTGGGAAGGCGCCCGGGCACGGTGCAGCCTTTATTTTCTGCTCTTCCCGTGCTGGCCACTCACCAGAAGCAGTCGATTGCTGCTGGCGGCTTCACCCTGGCCTGAGCCTGGGCTGAAGGTCAGGGGCAGGCGGAGGTCGAGGCCGTTCCTGGGCTCTCGGTGCTGAGAGTGTCAGTTCCAAAGCACCCAGACCCTCCTTCTGCAAGGACTCCTGAAGGTGGGTAGAGCTCACCCAGCACGTACCCACTTGCTGCCCAGCGCCCTGTCTGATACCTGCCTTCTCCTGGCAGGAATCGTGGCCCCCAGGCTGGCCTCCTGCCTCACCCTCCTGGACTGGGTGGTTTCCTCTCAGGTGTGGCCTGGTACAGGAGGGGACTGAAAGTGGTCCAGTCTCCCCGTCTTCCCGAGCCCCCTCCTGAACAAGGCTTTGGGGTCCCCCCTCCCCTCCCTATGAGACCATATTTGTTGGGCCTCGGCTCGGAGCCTGGCTGGCATCATGCTGCTTCTCCATTCAGTTCTCATCAGCTGTTCACATGATCCCAGGTTTGGGATCAGGAAATGGAGGCTGAGAGAGGTGAAGCGGCTTGCCCAAAGTCACACAGGAACTGGACCCAGATCTCTCTGATCCCAAGGGCAGTGATTATAAGTAGCCTGGGGAGACAGAGCTGGCCAGGATGGGGGACAGAGATGGGAGTCTAAGCTGGCCCCAGGAAAGACTGAGGGAGCTGAGTCCTTGGGGACCTAGGCAGAGGCATTCAGCCGTTCCTTTTTGTGATGCGTTTATGCCACATTCGTTGAGTACCAGCTGTGGTCCTGAGCTCCAGTGGGGAGTGAGCACTCTCCTTGCCCTTGAGGACGGTCTGTAAGGGAGGTTTCCTCCTCTCCTTACTAGTGGGTCTGGGAGAAGGGCCCCAGGAAAGACCAGAACCTAGGCTGGGCTGGGGGACAGGACTCCTCAGCCCCCTGGGGCAATTGCCCACCTTCCCTACCCGCTGACTCAGCATCAGTGCACTGTCTGGTTGGAGCCGGGCGCTTCGGGCAGGGGCTCGAGTCACCTGGGGCTGAATGAGCTGGGGGCCTGTGAAGCAGCTCCGGCCATCCAGTTCATGGGCCACCCCGCAGACTCCAGTGCTCCTGCCCTGGCACTGGCTATGGCTCCCCACTGCCCACAGGGCAAAGCCTGAATTCCCTAGTGTGACATTTAGGGCTGAGCCCAGCGTGGCTCCAGCCTGCTGCCCTGGTAAGGTTTACGTAAGGGCCCCAGCTGCTTTCACTCCTCTGTGCCTTTGCAGACCCTGTTCTTGTTGCTGTCACACGTTTCCTCTTGGGTGGTGCCTTCCCACGTTGCCCCCCATCCCCTGGCGCTTGGCACAAGCTGGTTACATATCTGTACCCTCTACTTCCACCCTGGGGCAGGCCCAGCCAGAGCACAGAGGTGTCAGTGTTTGCCCCAGGGCGGGGACTGCCACCCCCCTGCCTTCAGTCTACCCAGACCTCAGTCCTTGGTGAGGCCCGTCTGGCTGCAGTCACCCCCCAACCTGCATTTCACATCCTCCTCTCTGCTTTATCACCGTCTAGCATATTCCATATTTTATTTAGTGTAGTGTCTTTCTCCCCCATGAGAATGTTGGCTCCATGAGGGTAGGCAGGGAGTTTGTCATTTTATTCAGGGCTGTGTGTCCCCAGTGCCCAGGACACTGCCTGGCACACAGCAAGTGCTCAGTAAGGATTTGTCAGGTGAAGGGGCTCGCTAGCCTCTGATGGGAGCATTGTGGCTCCACTGCCTGGGAACCCACTTCTCCCCCTGCCCTTTGCAGCCTTCTCTCCCCTGGAGCTTGAAGCTGGGCACCCTGGGGGCCATGCAGAAGGCAGGGGCAGGGGGCCGGCGGGCCTCCGACTGCGGCCCTGCCCCTCCCCGGCCCAGGTGCATCACCAAGTTTGCCCAGGTGGGTGGAGCTGCCCCGCGGGGTGTCCTCTGGGGGGGTGACTATGATGGGCCCCCTGGGGGCGGGGAGGAGCTGTGGGTCGGGACCTATTTCTGTGTCTTCCCTCCCTGAGCCAGGCTCTGGAATGTGTGTGTGTGTGCAGCTGGGGAGATGGGGCCTCAGAGGGGCTGAGTGGCTTGACCAAGGTCACCTGCTGGGAAAGTAGCAGAGCCTGGACTCTGAGTCCAGTGCTCTGTCACTGTTCACACTTACCTGACAGAGCAGAGTGTGTGTTTGGGGGTGGAATTTGGAGGACGGGGATCGGGAGCCATGGGCCTGACTCCACTGCCAACCTCCCACCCCCAAGCAGTACGTGGGCTCCTTCCCTGTGGACGACTTGGACATCCAGGAGAGCGTGTGGCTGGTGCAACAACAGCTGTGGGCACTGAAGGTAGGGGGGCTGGGGAGCTGGGGAGGGCACTTCCCTGGTGGGGAGCATAGCCTTGGAATATGAGGCTGGGAATGGCCCCTGAGACCATCTGATCCATCCCAGCCCCCAATCATAGAGATGGAGCAAGTGAGGTCAGGGAAGGGCAGGACCAAAGCCATTCTGAGAGGTGGGCCCAGGCAGGACCACACGGGGGTTCCTGAAGCCATGTCCCTTATGCCCAGGGACCCCTCCCTTGGGCAGTCATGACCTGTGCCCCACAAGTAGAAGCCACAGGTGGGAGATGTGGGGGATGGTCATAATGTGGCCAGCTATGGCTCTGGTGGGGGATAGGCTGCCATCCACACTTGCCTGGCTCCTGGGGTGTCCACTGTGCAGGGCTCAGTCCTCTGGAGTTGGCCGACCAGCCTGTGGTATCTGGTACTAAGGCTGGGCTGGGCCGGGCTGGGAAGTAATGCCTGCGCCCCCACCAACTCTCTCCCCTCCAGGACTGTCCCCGACGCCGGGCCGTCATCCTGAAATTCAGCCTTCAGGGCCTCAAGATCTACAGCGGGGAGGGTGAGGTAGGAGCCGTGTGGGTGCAGGTGAGGACTGGACAGGGCAGGTGTCCTACTCGGGACGCACTCGCCTCCACCCAGACCCTGTGCTGCCCCAGGATCCCCAGCCGGCTCTAGGCCTTTGGGCATTCTCTCTCCAAGGGCCTCCCCCCAGGGCAAGCTCAGGCAACAGTTTCTCCTCCATTTCACCACCCTCCCACTGCCCTCCAAAATCTCCTTCTGGGGGCCACCTCCTGGCCTGAGCATCAGGACCATCCAGCCCTGTGAGGTTTTTGCGGGTCTCGGGCCTCTTTGGAGGCCTGGCCTGCATTGGCCAGTGGGCTCTGGCCAGCATCTCATGACTGTGGAATGGGGACCAGACACAAACTGGAGGCCGGTTGGGAGCCCCTGCTTGGACGCCCATCCTCCTCCTCCTGGGGCAAGCTAACGTCTGTTGAACACTAACTGCATGCCAGGCTGTGTCCCCCACAACTCTGGGCACCACTCACCTAGACTGGAGTGCAAATGGTGCCCCAGAGCTGTGCATCACAGGGGCTCTGGGGTCACGTCCTGTGCCCCTTGCAAGAGGTCTCACTGACCCCCACCAACAGCCCTATTAGAGGGGTTCTGTCCCCACTTGACACTTACCACAACAAGGGCTCAGAGGGCTCTACTCACCTGCCCCAGTCACTCGGAGAGTGAGTAGCAGAGCCAGGATTCGAACCTGGGTCATCTGACTCCAGAGACCAGGTGTGCAACCCCAGGGCCTGCCGCCACTGCCTTTCCTTGTGACCCTGCAGGCCATGAATGCTCTGCCCCTCGGTTCCATAACGTGGGCGTGACGATCCCAACCAGCAGGTCGGCAGTGGGGACCAGGGGATCCGAGCCTAGTAGCTGTGTGGAGGAGGAGGGTTCTGATTTGAAGTGGGGTTTGGGCAGGCCTGGAAGGAGGGAAGAGTTCTTCACCCCAGGAGCTGGGTGGGCCCCAAGCTGGGCACACAGGCTGGGGAGTGTGTGGGGCCCGCAGAGCTGGCATGTGCCGGGCTGGCAGCTGCAGGCCAGCTGGGGGGTCTGCTGGAATCCGTCATGCCCACTGCCTCCCCAGGTGCTCCTGATGGCTCACGCCCTGAGGCGCATATTCTACTCCACCTGGTGCCCAGCTGACTGCCAGTTTGCCTTCATGGCCCGAAACCCCCAGAGCCCGGCCAGCAAGCTCTTCTGCCACCTCTTTGTAGGCAGCCAGCCTGGAGAGGTATCTCAGGGCAGGGGGGCCACCACGGAGGCTGGGGTCGGGGTGTGCTGTGCATCAGTGCAGGTTCCAGGGACCAAGGCCTTGGAGGGCTGAGCCAGGCTAGCCCAAGCCCCCTCCAGGCATGCATCCCTCGCCACACTGGCTCCTGTGGCTCTGCCCACTGAGGACTCCACAGAAGCAAGTCAGTGGCCTCAGCATGCCCCAGGGCCCAGAGGTAGGGACCAGGCCATGTGTTTAGAAATTGGAGGGTCACACTGCCAGGCCTTTGCTCATGCTGTTCTCTCTGCCTACAGTTCCCTTCCCTTACTCATCCTGGCAGACTCCAACATGCCCTTCAGGGCTCAGCCTGTGTGTCTGCGAAGCCCACCTTGAGTCCTTTAGACCACTCCTCCCTTCTGGAGTCCTGTGACATGAACCACACTCTAGCATTGGTCTGTCCCTAATTACAGTCCCTGGAGTTCTTTGAGAGCAGAGACTGGGTCCAGGTCTTGAACTGTTTCAGTGGTCCCATGGGACAAGACGGGGTGGGTGGGTAGATCCCAAAAGTCAAAGCCAGGATGACGGCCGTGAACAACAGAGCCTTGGCAGCCAATCGTTTGGCAAGAGGAGACTGGATTTGGTTCTGTCCAGCAAGCATTTGCCGTCGCCCCACATGCGGAGCCCTGCGCAGGCTGCCGGAGTGACAGGTGGCTGAGACAGGGCCCTGGATCCCCTGGAGCTCACTGTTCCAGCATGTTGGGGCTGGATGATGTATGTGGAGGGTAGAATGTGCTGGCCCCAGAGTCCTGGGCCTCTGCTGGGGGTTTTCTGTGCTCCATTTCATTGAAGGAGAACAGGGAGGTAAGATGAGGAAACTGAGGCACAGAAGTGCCAGGCTCTACCCAGGGTCACACAGCAGCTCCTAAGTGACAGAGCCAAGATTGGATCCCAGTTTCTGTGACTCAGGGGCCTGGGCTCTTAGCCACTCCTCTAAGAGGGCACTGACACAGTGTGCGGGGTAGTAAACCCAGGGGTAGGAGAGCATTTAGACCATGGATTCCCAACTCCAAGCATAATGCATGGGATAAAGTAGATGCTCAGTATTCATTAAATGAATAAAGGAAGCTGGTAGGGGAGGCTGTATGGTGGTGAGGTTTTGAGGGATAAGTAGGAGTTTTCCCAGAGAGAATGGGGAAGAGCATCCCAAGTCAAGGGGCTACATGCACCAGTGGTGAGTGGGTTGATGCCTAAGGAGTTCCCCAGGAAAATTCCCCCAACTAAGCCCATCTCCCTCCCCCTCCCTAGGTCCAGATCCTACACCTGCTGCTCTGCCGCTCCTTCCAGCTCGCTTACCTCTTGCAGCACCCTGAGGAGCGGGCACAGCCTGAGCCCTGCCTGGGACCTGCAGGGGATGTGCCCCAGAAGCCACTGTCCAGCCCTGGGGGCCCCTCTGGCCTTGTACGGGAACCCTTCGGCCGTGATCAGCTCTCACAGAACGTTCATGCACTGGTCTCCTTCCGGCGACTGCCAGCAGAGGGGCTTGTGGTCAGTGGGGTACGTAGCAGCCCAGCCAGGGAGTGGGCAGTGGACAAGGGAACTGGGCGAGGGTTTGGGCGTCAGGTTAGGGGGGTGCTGGATTTCAGGAGAGGGGGCTTTGCCTGACCTGACATAGCTGGGGCTGAGTCTGCCCACCCTATGGGCACCTCTTGGTGTCCTAGAAGGAGCTGCCAGAGTCGGAAGGCCGTGGGGGTGCCCGCCATGCCCGCCTGGGGAATCCCTACTGCTCCCCCACGCTGGTGCGCAAGAAGGCCATTCGCAGCAAGGTGATCCGCTCCGGGGCCTACCGCGGCTGCACCTACGAGACTCAGCTGCAGCTGTCAGCACGGGAGGCCTGTGAGTTGCAGGACACCCCTGCCCTGTGTGTACCTGGGGCGCATGTCTGTCTGCACCTGTGTGAGTCAGAGACGGTGGCCTGAGTGTCCATTTCTGCACAACTGTGGATGTGCATCCGGGTCTGCATGCCCGGGGCTTGATTGTATAGCTGCAGACGTGCTTTAATTGGGGAGTGGGTGTGAATGGGGTGTGCTTGTGTGTGGATGTGTCTTTGGAGGGGGTGGCTGTGTGCCTGCTGGGCTGAGGGGGGAGGCTTGGTGAGGAGACAAGCATGGGTGATGGGGCCTGTGGGCATAGGAGGGGCCGGCCTCTCTCCCTCTGACCCCTGGGTGGTCTCCACAGTTCCTGCCGCATGGGAGGCGTGGCCCCGGGGTCCTGGTGGCCCCTCATGCCTGGTGGAGAGCGAGGGCAGCCTGACGGAGAACATCTGGGCCTTTGCTGGCATCTCCAGGTAGGAGGGGCCTGGCCTGGCTGGTGCCCAGCCCCTTGGGGCAGACAGAAAAATAGGCTGTGGGTTGCCCCAGGAACCTGACACGAGCACCTTCCTGTACAGGGGCAGAGGGCTCCTGACCTCGGTGACCCCAGGCCAGGGACTTCACCTCCCTGAGCCTCAGTTTTCTCAGCTGTACAGTGGGATAATAAATGGACCTTCCTTGCAGGGCTGTAGAGAAGATCAGTGAGTCATTCAGGTAAAGCCCTCCGCACCTGGCCTGTCACAGGGGACAGCTCGCTAAATGTCAGCTCTTTCAAACTCTCTCCTGATTGGGTCTTGAAGTTCTCAACAATTAAGGACCCCCTTAGAAACTGTTTAGAAAGGAAGTCTAAAAGCTTCCCCTCCGTTGAGGGCCTCCTCCGGGACAGGCTCTGTGTTTCCCCTGCTGTGGGCTGTTATGCCATTGCCCAGGGGAGCACCTGAGGCTGGGTCCAGCCTAGGGGTCCCGCCTCCATCCTCTCCCGTCCGCCGCCCAGGCCCAGCGCCCTCGCCCTGCTGCGGAGAGACGTGCTGGGGGCCTTCCTGCTGTGGCCTGAGCCGGGCGCTGGTGGCCAGTGGTGCCTGTCGGTGCGGACGCAGTGCGGCGTGGTTCCCCACCAGGTCTTCCGGAACCACCTGGGCCGCTACTGCGTGGAGGTAAGAGAGCGGGCAGCCTGCCCAACCCCTGGCCCTTAAGCCCCGCCCTTTTGTAACAGCTGAGGTCCTGAGCCCGCCTCACCCTCATCCGGGTCCTCCATTGGCTCTCTCTGGCCCCACCCTTCACTTAACCCTCCATCCAGCTCCTTCGTCATTGGCCCCGCTGGCCCCGCCCCCTCCTACTGGCTCCGCCCCAGGGCCCCTCTCCGGAGGGGGCTTGTACCTCTAGTAGAGTCTTGGGCTGGGGTCATGGCTCACATTTCTGTGGGAATCCCGGCTTTTGGAAGTCTTGCTTTCCCACACCCTAACGCATCCTTTAGCAGAGGAGGAAACTGACTCAGGGAGGGTAGGTCTTGTCCAAGCTCCTGCAGCCTCTGAGTCTCCAGGTCTGAAGTCTTGGCCTGATCACGGTTCTCCAGGACTGGGTGGGCGGGCAGCGTGTTTTAAATGTGTGCTCCTACTTCCATGCTGAGTACCTCGGTCCTGTCCGGGCTGGGAGGAGAGAGAGGAAACGGTGTCTGGCTCTGCTGTGAGCAGGACAGTGATCTCTCTCAGCTCAAATTTCCTCCTCTCTCAGGTGGGGCAGGATCTCGTGGGAGGGGGTGGTTGGTGCCCGGCACGAGCCACGGGGAAGGGGGACCTGGACCTGAAGCCCCTTCCTCCCCCAGCACCTGCCCGCGGAGTTCCCCAGCCTAGAGGCCCTGGTGGAGCACCACGCGGGGACCGAGCGCAGCCTCTTCTGCTCCCTGGACATGGGCCGCCTGAACCCCGGCTATGAGGAGCAGGACTGTGGGCCCGAGGGCAGGCCTCCCCGGACACTCCGGCCCCTGGGCCATGCCAAGTCGGAGGCAGAACTGCAGGGCCTGGGCTAGGAGGCCGGGCCCCACGCCAACAGGCCTGCTTCACCCTGGCTGCTGGGCCTCAGCAGGCCGCTCTGCCATTCTTCCACCCCACTGGTCACCAGTTCCATCCAGTCACTCTGCCCCTTGGACCAGTCTTCCATCACTTCACTGCCTGTTGGGGGGGAGCCCTGAGACTGGGGACGCCAAAGGCTTCTCACAGGGCGTGTGGCCCGTTAAGGTGCAGGAGGGGCAGCGGAGCTCCAGGCTTCTGTGAACTTGCTGGGTGACTCTGGGTGCTTGTCGTCTCTGGGCTTCACTTTACTCCTAGGAGGGGAGCTTTCTGAGGTGGGCCAGAAGGTCTGCTCACCGTGGAGGTGTAGCCGAGGCCAGACACGTGAGGGAGAGGTGTTGGGGAGGCGAGAGTGAGTGCTCACTTTGGGCAGAGGCCTGGGGCGAGCCACCGTCTCCCTGAGAGAAACAGGTGACTTGGAGCGTGCTGGCTGCATCCAGGCAGACAGACAGGGCCCGGCCCATTTCTCATGTCATCTGGGGTTAAGGGAGTCTTCCTTTGAGTTCTGAGGAGCAGGGGTTAGGAGGGTGCAGAAAGGGCAGGATGGACGAAGAGCAGTGCCACCCAAAGCCCACGTGCAGATGGACGCCTGTGTGCAGGTGGGACGTGGACCAGCAGACAGGGCGAAGAATCTCAGTGCGTTGCTTAGGAAGGCTGGTTTGTCTCCACTCAGAACCACGGGGCTGTGATTCCTGCTTACTCCGGAGGGATGTCCTGGTCTCATCCCCTCCCCCACGCCCCTGAGAACCACCAGGACACACACACACACACTCATTTCCTTTGGCCATTTGACTGGGAGGGGCCAGCAGTGAGCCGCAGGCTTAGAGGGGTGACCATGGCCCTGTCCACTCATCCTGTGGGCCAGTCTGGGTTTGGTGTCTGGGAAGCCCCCTGATAGTGGCATTTCCCTTAATGTGGCACTGGCCATGGCTGTCAGGGGCCACTTCACTAGGCCAGCCCCATTGGGGATGGGGTCAGAGCAGAACCATCCGAAGGTAGAACTGACTGGGGCCCTGCCAGAGGGGGCTTGACCTCAGCGGGCAGTGGGGGTCCTGGGGGTCCAGAGAAACGATTCTAAGGCAGTGGCCCTGAGGGGTTCAGGTATCCCCCTCTGTAGGTAAACTTGACAGACAGACGTGAATCTACCGAACTAAGCTAGGGAGCAGGTACGCTTTGGATGAACTTCTATTCCTGAGGCAGTAGGCCTAGTCACGCGTCTGGGGGCTGCCCTCTCCCCCATCTCGGAGCGGGTGTGTCTTGAAAGTGACAGACCTCTGACTCCTGGAAGGAAGAGGGCAGCCCCAAAAGAAGGGAAAGAAGAGAGGAGCCTCGGAAGGTGTAGCCCCCCCAACCAGGAAATGGTCTTGGCTGGGGACCTTGTCACAAGGGATAGGAGGAAGCTGTCCTTTGGGGCTCTTTTCACTGGAATCACAGCACTGATTTTGTACTGATGTGAGTGGGGACCCGGGACTCATTTTATGGCCATTTCTCCTACGACTCATCTCCCCGGGTGAAGCCCTGGTGGGAGGCCCCAGCCCCACATTTCCTGGGCAAGGAGAGGGGTTTGGTGATGCGGTGCCAGGATCACAGCCCTGGAGACGCACGTTTAAGACCTGGTAACTGGCCCAGGCGCAGGCCAAAGCTTATCTCTAGGAGGATGTTTTGTTGCGCAAATTATCCATGTGAACAGCGTGTCGGGAATGTTCCCAAAGCACTTTAACATTCCTTCACACAGCATTTATTGGTCACGTGATGCAAACAGGGCAAGGTTTTTGACCCATGTGTGCGGGCGCCTCAGTGTCTTAATTACAGATCACAGTTTCCTCTTTGTTCCAACCAGCACCACCTGGGAGGCCAGCTCTCCTTACTGCGTGTGCTTGAAACAAATAAAATGTGTGTCTTCAGATTGTCTAGTCCAGGCTTCTCCTTTGAAAGGGGAGGTCCTGGTCCAGTTTGCCTGCTTTGTTTTCGTTTGCCGAATGGCAAAACAGACAGAGGTCCTGTCCTCAGGGGCTCAGGATGTCCTGAAGGAATCGGATAGGTAGATTTATTCAAACCATGTCCCTCCTGCTGAAAACCTTCAGTGCGTGTTTCCTATAGGAAAATGACTCAAGTTATGTTCTGGCAACTCGGGCTTTCCTTCTGCTCCTGCAACATGCCACAGGACCTTTGCACAGCCTGCACTGGTCCCTTGGCTTCCTCCCTCTCTTCTGCTTGGTTGACTCCTCAACCTGACGGTCTCAGCTCCTGGCACTCTCAGGGAGCGTGCGCCCACCCCGGGCTGGGTGAGGTTTCCTTGTTCCATGTTCTATAGAACTGGTCCTTTAGTTTGTAATTCCTCTTTCACTGCGGGGGGTTTTTGTCTGTGGGTTGTTTGTTTCCAATGTCAGTTTCCCCCGTAGACTAGACAGTGGGCTCCAGGAGGGCAGGGATTGGGCTCTCTCCCAGGGCCTGTCACGCTGCCTGGCATGTAGCTGAGTTGCAGTGGAGAGGGGAGCCTAGAGGAGGCATGACAGCTGCTACTGGGGTGGAGGGACTTGTGCTGAGTCGGAAGAGAGAAGCCAGGAGCTCCTCCAGCCAAAAGACTGGCCTTCAAAGCTTTTCTGTTTTGTTTTTTAATCTTGAGTCTTAGAAAAAACGAGGGTGGCATCAGAAGGAAGCTTTGCTCTGTCCCGGGGGCTGCGCCCGGCTCTGGGGCAGCCTTCCCCTGAGTCAATACAGGGACGTGGATACAGGGCAGCGCGGTGCTCGCTGCATTCTCAGTGGGTCTCTAACCCACGCGTAAGGCCCCTCCTCTTATATCTGTCTCCGAGGTGAGGTCAAGCCCGGCTTTCTTGTTTTAGCTGGGCAACCTCGGGCAAGTTGCTTAACGTCTCTGAACCGGCTGGGGGATTAGGGGAGAGAAGGGATGTGAGGCGCCTGGCACGGAGCAGGCAGAGGCTCCTGCAAAACCAGTGCGGGTGCCCCGCGAAGGCAGCCCGCGCGCGCCGGCCTCTAGCCAGGGGATGCTCCCCGCGCCCGGGAGCGGAGACCGCGTGGACGTCCCAAGAGCCGCCGGCTGTGACGCCGCGGGCGTTGCCTAGCAACCGCGAACGCCGCAGCGGCGAGCGAGCGGACCGGCGGCTGGGCGCTCCGGGGCGCGGTGCTGCGGCGGCGCCTGCAGCGCGGATCCCCCACGTCCCTGCGCGGGCCGGGCCTCAGGGACGGGCGAGCCCGGGCGCGGGGGGCGGCGGCCCCGGCCCGGGTCCTGCGACTCCCCCGCCGCGCGCCTCCTCCTCCCGGGACGCCCCCCGCCGCGGCGCCATGGCCTCGGAGTCGGTGAAGGTGGTGGTGCGCTGCCGCCCCATGAACCAGCGGGAGCGGGAGCTGAGCTGCCAGCCCGTGGTGACGGTGGACTCGGCGCGCGGCCAGTGCTTCATCCAGAACCCGGGCGCCGCCGACGAGCCCCCCAAGCAGTTCACCTTCGACGGCGCCTACTCCACGGAGCACGTCACCGAGCAGATCTACAACGAGATCGCCTACCCGCTGGTGGAGGTGAGGGCGCCCGCCAGGCCGCCTCGCCTCCGAGGACTGGCTAGGCAGGGCTTGGGGCCACCTGAAGGGACGGCACCGCCCCCAAGCCGGGCGGGAAGGCCCTTCTGGAGGGGTGCAGGTAGACACTAGCAAGTTGGTCTGAAGACTTTTGTCCAGGCAGGAGGCGGCTGGAACCCGCCCCCAGTGTTGCCTCCAGGTCTCCACTGTCCCCAGTGCCAAGGCTGGTCCTCACCTCTGTCCTTTCCAGCCCCTTTCCCACAGGGACTCCAGCCCCCAAGGCCACTTGTCCTCACCCTCGTCCGAGAGCTTTGGGACTTCTCTGACAGCTCCAGCCGCTTCCCCCAGCCTCCTTCTCCCAGGCGGTGGCCTCTGGCCTCTGCTCTCCCTCCCTCGGCATTCAGAATCCTCTCCCTCCTCCTCCCTCGGGGCTCCTGAGGCGCCTCTGAGGGAGAGACTCGCTCGTTCACCACTCCTGCAGAGACTTCTGCACCTCCTCTCTTGGAGGAGTGGAAGCCCTTTACCTTTGGTCTGACTTACCATCTTCTTCCTCCTCAGCGTGGAGGGACAGGGAGGCAACAACAGTCTCTCAGTCTACAGGGCCTTTGCTTTCCGCAGCACTCACGTGAGGTAGCTCGTTGGAGCTTCACAACGGGGAAGGCACTCTCATCTCACAGACGGGGAGACTGAGGCCCAGAGGGAGGAAACTTGCCTAGCCCCCCTAGTGAGTTTCTGGCAGAGGTGGGGCTGGAGCTACGCCTCGTGTCTCCTGGCCAAGGGCTCCTTCTGTTCCTCCAACATCTCCCCAAGTGTTCAGAGAATGGCTAGTTAAGTGAGATGTCACAAGTTATTCGAGGAAAAAAAGGAAAAGTTTGGGAAATGCTGCGTACACCCTTTGTCTCTTGAAGCCGCACAGCGCACATTAGGATACCTGAAGCTCTGGCCAGTTCATGTCCCCGAGATCGCCTCCTTTGGCTGCCCCATCTCTTCCGCCAAGAGTCAGTCAAAACCCTGGAGAGGGCTGAAGTGTTGTGAAGCCTAAAGCTCCCTAGTGGCCAGGGCCTGACCAGAGATGATGCCCGTGGGGGACGAGGGCAGCTCTCCCTAGGGGGTGGCCCCAGGCCCTGGGGATGGCCAGGCTATCCTTCTGCCATTCTGGATTCCCAGGCTGGAAGGGACCTGAGGGATCGTCTGCTCCACCCCACGTTGGGTCCTTGAATGTCCACCCAGTGGCAGGAGCTCACTCTTCCCAAAGCAGCCCCTTCCACCTTTGCTTCTTGGCTCCTAGAAGACCATTCTGCACGGCGAGTCAGGGCCAGCCTGCCTGAGGCTTTCAGCCACTTGCCCTGGCTCTGTCCCTGGGGCCCCCTGGAACACCTCTGCTCGCTCCTCCAGAGTCAGCCTGAGATGTGAAGACCCAGTATCGTGTCCCTCCTCGGCCTTGTCTCCTCCAGGGCCTTGGCCTTGCTCACCAGGTGGGGGCTCAGTTCCCTCTTCATCCTGGAAGTAATCCCAGAAGCAAGCCTCCCTTGTCAGGGTCCCCAGGAAGCCCCAGCCCAGAGGGGGAGACACTAAGGGCACAGTGGCTATATCAGATGTCTCCTCCAGCTCTCCTTCTGTCCCAAGTTCTGCCACTACTTGGGATTCTGCCAGCCATCTGCCTCTGGACAGCCCACGGAGTCTCAGACTCTACCGGACGTACATTCATTCTCATTCATTCATTCAGCTAACAAATAACATCTCCATACCAGGCCCCACCCCAGGCATGAGGAGCACGGCCCTAAAGGAGATGCGGGCTCTGCCCCCAGTGAGCTTGTGGTGGGGTGGAGGAGCAGCTGAGCTAATAGCTCTGATCCAGGGTAATGAGTGGGAGGAGAAGCCCCAGGGGACTTTGGCAGCATAGAGAAAGCTAGCACACCTGGGCTTGAAGGGGACAGGAAGGGAGGGGCAGGCAGGGAGGGCTTCATGGAAGTGGTGAGGTCTAAGCTGAGACCTGAAGGATGAGAGGAGTCGGCCAGGCAGGAAGGGGGAGGAAAGGACCTTCCAGGTGGAGACCAATATGCAGCATTTGATCTTCACAAGGCTCTGTGAACATGTGTAGAGCTGGAGTCGTCAGTCCTGATGGGGAAACAGGCCTGGAGCATCTCGGAATACGTTTAGGGCAGTGTTGATTCCCAGCGCAGGGCCCTGCTGCTTCTTGTTAAATAAGCAGCATGCAAAGCACGCCTCAGGCCTCTGAGCCGGGAGTGGCTGCTCCATTAGGGCCAGGTGGCTTTGTGGCTCCCTGCTGGGCTCTGACCCCCCCCCCCAACCAGGGGGCCTCCGGCCCAGGCCCTTCCCTTCAGGTGCTATTGCACGAAGCCCCTAGCACTTCTGACTACCCATTTCTGCCCGCTCCTTTTTCTTCTCCACCCCTGAAATCCAGGCTCTGTTCCTGATCTTCTCTGTCACCTCTTCTCTCCTGGGTGCTGTCCACCCCAGACCCACCCCACCCTTCAGCCGACTCAGCGTGTCCTGACCTGAGCTCCTCACCTCCACGCCCTGCTGCCTGGTCTGTGGGCTCTTTCGGCCAGCGGCTTTGCCATCTCCCCCTCCCCGCCTCATACCCATGGCCTAGAGTCACCTCTGATGACCCACACCCAACCCCCCCAGGGGCTGGGTACCACGGCTTCTACTGCATCTGCACTGAGGCTGGACGGTGGGCCTGGTTTCCAGAGACATCCATGTGGTAGAAGCTATAAAATTTGGCCCCTGGATGGGACATAGAGCTGTTCATATGGGAGGGGGCAGAAAGGGGACATGAGGCAATTTACTACAGATGCTTTTTCTTTCAGTTTCAATAGTTATGTGTTTAAGGTGAAGTAGAAAAAATATTTAGTTCATCCAACCTATAATGCGATTCCATGGGAAGTATTGCTGTGGATGACACCAAGTTAACAAGTCAGTTAACATTGATCTCATGGAAATCATTTAGTAAATAATAGTACTGGGGGAAGTACAGAGTGGCCAACATTTAGGATCTGCTCCATGAGTGAGTCTGTCTCTTGTGGGTCTGGAGGTCTCAGCTGATGGGTGAAACTTTTCTGAAATCTTTATGTTTTGCCTTAAAAATGCATGTAAAATTGTTTTTACTTCACTCCAGAGCACCACTATTCTACAGAAATTTCTGCAATGGCAGAAATGTTCTGTGGCTGGGCTGTTCAGTTCGGTACCACGAGCCACATGTGGCAAGTGAGCACTTGAAATGAGGCTATTGCTACTGAGGAACTGAATTTTAACTTTTTGTAATTTTAATTAAGTTAGATTTAAATAACCACATGTAGCTAGTGGCTCCCACATTGGAGGGCACAGCTCTAGAGCAATGCTTTCCAATACAAATATAACGTGAGCCACGTACATAATTTAACATTTTCTTTTTTTTTTCCCCTGAGGAAGATTCACCCTGAGCTGACATTTGCTGCCAATCTTCCTCTTTTTTTTCATATGTGAGCTGCCACCACAGCATGGCCACTGACAGACGAGTGGTGTAGGTCTGCGCCAGGGAACCAAACCCGGGCCACCAAAGCAGAGCATGCCGAACTTAACCACTAGGCCGCCGGGGTTGGCCCCATAATTTAAAGTTTTCTAGTAGCCACATTTTAAAAAGTGAAAGGAAACAAGTGAGATCAATTTTAATAATGTATTTTATTTAACCCAATATATCCAAAATATTATCATTTCAATAAAACATAACAAAAGATATTATTTTCATTATATAATAACTGTTAGATATTTTACATTCTTCATACTAAGTCTTTGAAATCTGGTATGTGTTTTACACTTATTGCATGAATCAGTTCAGATGCTAAAGTGTTAACAGTTAAAATTAAATGAAACACAAAAAATTGTTTTGTGGAAGAATATTTTATACTGCTTCTGTTTTAAAATGTAAATTAATTGAAATAAAATAAATTCCTCAGTTGCACCAGGCACATTTCTAGCGCAGCTAGTAGCTGCCCTACTGGACATGGCGGCTGTATTTATTTTTATATACAACCCCTTCTCCAGGTTTGGGTGACTGTGATACTCTGGGAGCTGTGTTCCTGGGGCTTCGTGTCCCCCCTCCTCGGAGGCTCCTGGCTGGGTGATTGGTCTGCCACTGCCTTGTCCCAGTGATGGGGCCCCATCCCTGTGTGTGGTCCACGGCCCCCTGCTGAGCTGCAGGAACCCACATGGTGGTCAGGGTTTCCTTGGACAAGGGAGGGGTGCTCATCCAGTTCTTCCCATAAAGATGAGTCTTGTCCCTCAGAGGAGCTGTGAGTTGTGACTCCCCGTCTCCTTCACCAGCAGTCCCTAGGGATCCCAAGCCCCATGTTGGTCTACAGGATGGGTATTTGCAGTGGAACGGGGTGTAGATGCCATGTGGGCCCCAGAGGCCTGGGAGCAGCTCTCTGGACCCACATTCTGACACAGGATTCCCCGTCCCCCATGCTAAGTTCTAGAATTTGTGACCTCCTGAGCTGTGTGAGGGCAGGGACTGGGGTCCGCCTTATTCATTGCTCTGACCCAGCCAGAGCCCAGTGCCCGGTGCAGAGAAGAGTCAGTGCCTGTGGAATGAACCAGAGCAGCGGTGCATAAGAGTGACTCAAGGGGTGCCACCCAGGTCGCCTCCTGTCTTCCTTTCTGCTTCATCTTCCATCCACCCGGCCCCAGCTCCACCTGCTTATAGCCTGTCACCTCTCTGCGTCTCTGTTCAAGCTGTCCCCTCAGCCTGGAATGCCTTCCTCTCCCTGTCACCTGTCAAAATCCAAACCATACTTTCCGCTCCCCCAGTTCTACTCCAGCCTACCCAGGAAGCTTTGCCTGGTTCTTCCCACACTGTTCGGTCTGTTTTCCCCTTTGCACTCCCTCTCCTTGCTCACTGCCTGAACTTCTGTCGTTACGTAACCTCCACTTGCCTTGGATGAGAAGCCCTTGTGTATGTCCATCTCTCCCCCATCCCAGGCACATTATGAGCACCTCTGTATGCCAGCACTTCACGTGCCAATGCATGAAGTAATTCTTGGGTAAACCTCACATCAGAGGAGCTGCTGTTGTTCTCTATTACAGATGGGGAAACTGAGGCTCAATGTGCCTAGGTAAGACCAGCCCACAGGCACACAGTCAGTAAGGGTGGAGACTGGATTTGAACCCAGGTGGCCAGGCACCACAGCACAAGCTCTTAACCACACCCAGGGGCAGTGTCCTACCCCACCAGGCAGTGAACTCTTTGAGGACAGAGCTGCCCCTTACTCATCTCTACGCTGCCCGCCCCCAGCCCAGTGCCATCGTGGTGGGAGAGCCGGGGAGGGGCCCTGAGTCTGTGAGTTAGGAGGCAGCCCCACAGACCTGGGCTTGGCCAGCTGAGACTTGGGTTTTGTCCTCCCACGCAGGGTGTCACCGAGGGCTACAATGGCACCATCTTTGCCTACGGCCAGACGGGCAGCGGGAAGTCCTTCACCATGCAGGGCCTGCCGGACCCACCCTCCCAGAGAGGCATCATCCCCAGGGCCTTCGAGCACATTTTTGAGAGCGTCCAGGTATGGGCCTCCTGGAGGGAAGGGGCGGGGCTGGTGCTCAGGGCTGGCAGGCTCCCTGAGCGTTGCCACAAATGGTCCCAGAGCACTTGCGACTGTGGCATCGACCGCGGGATGCAATCCGAGGCGCCGTGACTTAGCACAGGTGAGTGGAGGGACGCTCTGATTTCTGAAAAGGTGATGGGAGAAGAACGTAAAACTGAGATATTGTACCTTCCGGCTCCATGTTTTTCTCCTGCCATTTGTCGGATTTTAGCATTTCATTTAACATTTCATGTGGATATGATGACCCAGAGCGTTGGCCCCGAGAAGTGGTTGTAACAATCATAGCTTCCCTTTCTGTTAAGCGGTTGCCACAGACCAAGCCTTGTGCAAAGCCCTTTGCGTAATTACCCCACTGAAGCCCACCCTGGCCCAGGAGGTAACTATTATGCCCATTTTTGGGATAGGGACGCCAAGGCTTGGAGTCCTTACGGGCCGGGCCGGGACCCGTTACCCCAGTGTCCAGGCTGCAGGTGAGAGTTGCCCTGGTGACATTCATGGCAATGCACAGAGATTCCTGCATCTAGGAAATGGCAAAGCGGGGCCTGGGACCCTGGTCAGCTGCAGAGCCCACTGTACCTGCTCCCGGGACTCGTTTTGGTGACTCCCAGGAACATCTAGCAACACGGAGAGCTGCGAGGGATCAGTCCAGGGCCAGAACTTGGTTTGGGCCTTAACTGTGGCCTCGATCTTTCTATCTGAATAATGGGAAGGCCTCTCCCATTTCCTTTGCCGCGAGTCTTGTAGAGAGAGCATCAGACAATAGCAATGTGAGAATTATGCAGCTCTGAGAAGGCTGGGGGCCCACCGAGCTGCAGAGGAGGGGAGAGCTTGCCAGGCAGGCAGGCAGGCAGGGCCAGGCGGGGTTGAGGACTCCTCTCCCCTTGACGTCCTCCCTCCTGCCATGATGTCCTGGCTGCAAAGGCTCAGGTCGCAGGGGCAGGTCTGGCAGCAGGTGCTCAGGCGTCTTTGCTGTCTGTCCACTCCTTGCAGTGCGCAGAGAATACCAAGTTCCTGGTGCGGGCCTCCTACCTGGAGATCTACAATGAAGATGTCCGTGACCTGCTGGGGGCCGACACCAAGCAGAAGCTGGAGGTGGGTGCAGACCTGGCATGGGAGGTGGGGGCGGGTGGAGGGGGGAGGTTGGATCAGGTGATCTTCCTCAGAAATACAGGGAAGGTATCCTAAGGGCACAGGTGCTCGTTCACACTGGAGCCGGCACTTTTGAACTTGAATTCTGGAGTGTTCTAAGAGCCCAGGTTGCAGGGGAGAGGTTAATGGGCCTACCCCCCACCACAGGAGGTGGGGCTGGACCTCACCTGGCGTAATGCCACCTCTATCTGTTGAAATAGATGGAGTTTTGTGATAGATTTCATTTGAAAAGTGGGTTCCACTTCTAAAAAATTATTTTGAAAACCTCTAAGGGCCCTTCAGCCTAAAAGGAAGGTAATAATGATTGTCATTTATTGAGCACTTACTGTTTACTGACTGCTTTAGGCACATTATCTCATTGAATACTCACAGTAACCTTGTTAGGTAGATATTATTATCCCCAACTTACGGATGTGGGAAGGGAGGCTTAGAGAAGTTAATTAACTTGCCTAAGTTTCACACGGTGGTAAGTGGCCGAACCTGGATTTGAGCCCAGGTCTGTCTGAATTCAAGGCCCTGAGTCTCATTTTACTGTGGCTGATGGGTTCAGATTCTAGGACCTTGTTCCCCTTGGAAAGGGGTCTGATGTGGGCGTGCCCAAGGAGCAATGATTGTTGTGAGAATCGACGACCGTAATGAGGATGAGCTGCTTTGCAGAGTGCTGGCGCATAGCAGGTGTTCGACATGTGGACTAGTTCATGCCATTAGGATTCTGAGAAAGGAGAGTGGATATGACCGGGGCTTGCAAAGTGGAACCCTCTGGAGAAGGAGTCAGGGGCTGATTGGGAGCTCACAACACAAACAGGGCTGGCTCAGTCACTGAGCTTTGCACACGTTTCGAAAATTGTCCTCAGTCTCCTAAAAGGCTAGAATCAAGGAAAGAACATCGTTTCCCAGCAGGGTGAAGCAGAATTGGTTGCTTGAAGGGTTCTACCAAGATAAGCAGAACTTGGCTGACCTTTGGGGAACCCAGTGAGGTCGAGTGACCTCCCAGGACTGGACACCAGTTGGTGGCAAGACTGGACCCAGTCCAGACCCTTGGGCCTTCACCTGGGTGTGAGGCCTTGGTTACGTCTCCTACCTGGGACTCTTTAAACACTGGGTGGGCCTGGTTAGGTCCAAGGAGGGGAGGCCAGGGGAGAAGAGAGGAGAGGAGGGAGGCCGACCCCGGTCTGTGGCCAGAATGCTGTCTTGAAAAAAACTTGTTTGTACTGTCATATCGTGGAAAAATCCTTAAAAGTTTGAGCCAGAAAGACCCTTAGAGAGCTTCTAGTCCAACCCTTTCCTGGGATAGATGAGGAAACTGAGTCCCAGGGAGGGGAAGAAACTTGGCCAAGGTCATACATGGTCATACAAATGACCAGTGACGGTGTTGGTGCCAGAACTGTGGGATCTGAGTGGTCAGGTGCTTTCTTCCCAGGATTTTTGGGGGTCACCTGGGGCAATAAGAAGCCAATAATGGGGTTCCAATCAAGGGAGGCATATCCATCAGTTGTTGAGTCATTCAACGAAGACTTACTGGGATGACCTGGAGTTCACGGGTGTGAACTCCCTCCCTCCCTCCCAGTCCCCATCCAGACCAGGACCCACTCCCACCCCTCCTTCTGGGCTCCTCACAAACACTGCAACGCTGTGCCCTTTCTAGACAGGAACCTCTAGCCGCCCACCTGGAATCTTCCCACTGTCTTCTCTGTCCTGGAGCTGGAGCAGCTGAGTCATAGCTCAGCCCCCAGACAGGCAAATGGGGAGAGGAGGAAGGCACAGGGTGCTGCCCCCACATGTCAGCCCTGGAAGACCAGCCTGCGGGATCAGGGCCCCCTGCCAACCCGCATGCAGCAGCAGTCCTCCGCTTCCTCAATACCCTGGACCCCAGAATGGCCTTGTTACCCAGGCCCTGAGGGACAAGGGCTGGCAGCTGCATGCACTTGCCCCAGCTGGGCCTCGGGCCTCAGGCTGCCAGTGACAGATGTGCTCTGTGACAGTCCTCAGGGGTGCACTGGACTTTTGACCTGCTGCCTCGTGGAGGGGATGCAGATGAGTTCTCAGATAGACCTCATACCAGCCTTAGGAGGAGGTGCTGTTCTTATCCTTTAGTACAGATGGGGAAGTGAGGCTCAACGTGCCTGGGAAGACCAGCCCACGGGCACACAGTCAGGAAAGGGTGGAGACGGGATTTGAACCCGGCTGACCAGGCACCACAGCACAATCTCTTAACCTATGCATAACACAAGGCCTGATAACTTTGGTAATTAGGGGTTATTAGATCAGTTAGGGCCAGCGAGAGAGTTGGGGGAGATTACGCCCCCTCCCCTCAACCGTCACGAACCATCATGGAACTCAGCCCAGTACTGCGGTGGAGCGGGGCCTCAGGGGCTCTGCAGCTGGTTCCCGCAGCCTGTGTGCGGGCACAGTGTCAAGACTTCCTCCATGGGGCCCTTTCCTGGCTCTGGACTGGCTGGCCGTGGCGTCATCCCACCCAATCGCCCGCATCCCAGCTGGTTGCCACGGCAACCTGCCCTGGCTGCTCGGCCAGCCGAGGAGCAGTTACAGATGAACACGGCTGCAGCTGGCGGCTGTCACTCAGCGCCTCTGGAGCGCAGGCGGCGGTGGGTGGGGGCGGGAATGGGGGTGCGGAGGGAGCCTGAGGTGGGGGGGATCTCGAGGTGGGAGGCAAGCCTTCCTGGGCCTAACAATAGGGAGAGTGGGAGACCCCTAGTCGAGGGGTTGCCTCCCTACCCCCTTTCCTGCTCGTGAGGTTGCTCAGGGAGAGACAGAACATCCTCTCTCTTTTCAGGACCTGGGTTCACTGAGCCCCCCAAGAACCCGCAGAACTTTTTTTAGATTCATTCTCTTCTTAATCTTCCTAATAGTCATGCAGAAATAGGATTTATTATCCTCATTTTACAGATGAGGAAACTGAGGCCTGGAGAGGCAAATTGACTTCCCCAAATAGCAAGTGACAGAACCGGGTTTCTAACCCGGGCCTGTCGGACCAAACAGGAAACTGCATTCTTCTGAGGCTGGGAGCAACCATTCACTCACTCACCTGGGCCTGCTTGTGCAAGGCAGGCTCCCAGGTCCTGGGAGTGTGGCGGTCTCGAAACAGGCAGCCCTCCAGGCACACGGGTCGGCTGCCCCAGCATCGCAGGCTGCTTCGAGCCATGCTTCTGTTTGCAAGGTCTCCTGTTCCTCCTCCATCCTCACAGCCGCCTCCTAGGTCAAGGTCAGCCCTTTGTCCTTCAAGCATCAGTTACTGCACAGTGCTCCAGCCTCTCCCAAGCCCTACCTCTGGAGTCTTCCACTGCCTGTGACCCCATTGCTGCCCTGCTACTGATAGCTGTGTGACCTTCAGCAAGTCACTCAACCTTTCTGTGCCTCAGTTGCATATCCCATCCATGAAGCCCAATCCTTCAGGCTGGGTCTGGCTGTTTCTCCATGTCAGCAGACAGGGCAAGCCTGTGCTTCCTCCACTCCCCCCATCACTGTGCAGCGTGGGCCCAACACTCCCCGGGACCCTGAAGCTGCCTAGAGCAAAGCATCTGAGCCTTCTGTGGCTCAGACCAGCAGACAGAAGACTTTTGTCCTAATTCATTCTGCTCTCACCAGAGTGGTTTTATTTCTTCTCACGCTTGAAAAATATTGCATTTCACAGCTCTGTGTCAGCAACAAAATAATTTGGCTGCATGGAGAGCAGGCAGGGAGCAATCAGATTAATTTACTCACTGCCGTCGAGCTGAGGGCTGGGGGCCCATTTGAGCTGTGGGCCAACAGGAGTTCTGGACAGCAAATGGCCCTTCAGCCGCCATGATCCAAGGGTCTGGGAACATTCCCATTGCCCTGGAGCCGTGGCAGAGAGGCAAGGAGGAGCCATGTCAGTGGGGCAGAGGAGAAGCACCCAGAGCCCTTGGGTGAAGCTGAAGATCCCAGACTGCAGACCCCCTTCACCACCATAGCACCAACAACAGCAGTGAGGACAGTGGCTGGCATTTCTGGGGCACTTACATGTGCCAGGCTCCATGCCAAGCATTGTATGGGCCTTAGTTCACTGAATCCTCACCACCTCCCTGGGAGACAGATATCTCATACCCATTTTACAGATGTGGACACCGAGGCTCAGAGGTTAAGTCACTGGTCCGAGGTCCCACAACAAGTAAGAGGTGGAGGCAGGTGTGAGGCTGGAACAACCCCCTGCCTGTTACAGAGTATTTGAGGTGCCAACCTGCAGGAAGGCAAAGGTGGTCTGAATTGGGCCCTTCCCTCGGATTCCCTGGGGATTCCCGACGCGTCCCTCCCGCCCGCAGCTGAAGGAGCACCCGGAGAAGGGGGTGTACGTGAAGGGGCTCTCCATGCACACGGTGCACAGCGTGGCGCAGTGTGAGCGCATCATGGAGACGGGCTGGAAGAACCGCTCGGTCGGCTACACCCTGATGAACAAGGACTCCTCGCGCTCCCACTCCATCTTCACCATCAGCATCGAGATCTACGCTGTGGGTACGTGGGGCCAGGAGCGGGTGGAGGGGGCCGGACAACTGAGCCGGGTTCCTGCTCCTAGTGGCCAAGACACGTCAGCTCTTGGAGCCTTGAGGGCTCCATCTGAAACTGCGAAGAGATGCTCGAACTGCCTGGAGGAAACATAAGAGGACCCTCCTGGTGTTAGGACCCATGTTTCCAGGATAAACAGCATCAACAACAACAATAATATTGGTTGCTGCCATTTAGCATTTGCTTTGTGCTATGCAACTTATGTGCATTAGCTCATTTACTCCTTACAACAACCCCATGAGGTGGATATTAATACCATCCCCATTTTACAGGTGGGGAAATCGAGGTCACACAACTAGAAAGTCGCAGAGCTGGGCCTCTCTCCCAGGTGGTCTGTCCCCAGGGTGTGTACCACCCAGAACTTTTGGATTCTCCTCTTTCTCTGTCATGCTGTCTACTCTTTGGTCATCTCACTGTTCCTTCTTTCTGGAAGAGTTACTGACAAGGGAAGAGGAAGGAAAGAAACTCCTATTTACTTCAGGCCACCTATAGATGCTGTGCTAAGCGCTTTACACACTTCATTCCATTTAAACCGCACAACAGCCCTAGAGGCAGCATTATAATTCTCATTAACAGATGAGGAGACTGAGGCTGAGAGGTGAAGTGACTTGTTTGTTCAAGGTTCTACAACTGCTAAGTGGTGGAGCAGGGATTTGAACCCAGGTCTCTCTGACATCTGGGGTTTTCCCACTAACACAGCAGCTGCCTCCAAGCTTGTGGCCCATCAAGAACAGAACTCCCGAGAGCAGTGGAGCAGGAAGCCCAACTAGGAACATAATTCTGGAGAGATCCCTGACCCAAGGTCAAGGCCTAGGTTGATTGAACCTTCTACCACACTGCCCAGCCTGTGTGGTGACCCGGCCCCCTGCCGACTCCCTGGTGCCTGCTGGATCGGAGTCTCCCCCAGGGGTGCCTATATGGGGGGTGACCAGTGTGGTCACATCCTCATGTGATGAGGCTGGTGGGGGGGACAGGGACTAGGGCAGTGAGGACAGAGCAGGAGGGAGGAGGAGAGAGTGGCTTTGTGGGGTGCTCTTGGTCTTTGCAGAGGGTTCGAAGGATGGGGCAGGCTGCCCAGAAACAGGCTTTTAAAACACGTAAAAGATATTTATTATTTTCATTACAAAATAAGTTCCATAAAGATATTTAGAAATTAGAGAAGGGTAGGGAAAATTACTCATAAACGCAATTAACTGTTAAGGTGTAAGCATATTTTCTTTGAGTCCTTTTGTTTCCTATGAAGATTTTAAACACAGCTGAAATCTTACGCTCTAGGTCGTTTCTGCCCCGCATCTCGTTTCCCAGGCCACCGCTAAGCATTTTCCCACGTCAGTATTGCCATGTCTTCATGGCCATGGTGGCAGCTGAAGGACATGGCCCTTTTCTGACCGGTCCTCTACGAGGTGTGAACATTGTTTCCGGTTCTCCAGTGTTGTAAATAATGCCATGGTGAACATCTTTGTGCACAGAGCTTTTTCTGCTTTTTAGAGTCCTCCTCTCTGATTAGACTCCCAGAAGTAGGCCTCCTGGAGCAAACGGTACACACTTGTTTAGGGCTCCTGGTCCATTCTACAAAGAGCTTTCCAGAAGGGCCTTTCCAAGTCCCTCCTTCCTGCCTTTTTTTTTAGGAAGATTGACCCTGTGCTAACACCTGTTGCCAATCTTCCTCTTTTTCTCTTTTCTCGCCAAAGCTCCAATACATAGTTGTGTATCATAGTCGTAGAGTTGTAGCTCTTCTATGTCGGACGCTGCCTCAGCATGGCTTGATGAGCGGTGAGTAGGTCCGCACCCAGGATCCGAACAGGCGAACCCGGGGCCGCTGAAGAGGAGCGTGCGAATTTAACTGCTATGCCACCAGGCTGGCCCCTGCTTTTTTTTTAATAGCCCAAAGAATCAAGCCCCTCACATGTCCAAGCCTCTCCTGGGTACCAGCCAAACTTTATATTTCTTTACTTCAAGATGCTGTGCTCGTGGGCAAAACTAGGCCAATTCTGGTATCAACCAACAGGAAACTAAGCAGGGAGCTCCTCCCCCCACCCCATCTCATTTGGAACTGTTTACGGCAACGTCCAATGGGGATGAGAATTACTAGTAGCACTAAGAGCAGCAAGCTCTCATCTAATGAGCACTTACCATGCGCCAGCACCCTCCTGAGCTCTTTGCACATGCACTGTCAGGCAGTCTCCCCACAGCCCTGCGGGGAGGCTCTTTGAGTCCCATTGTACTGAGAGAAAGGTTGAGGCTCGGAGTCAAGTGAAGCTATCTCCCCGAGTTTCACAGCTACTAACGGACAGAGTCGAGACTGGACCCCCCAGGTCTGTGTCTTCAAAACCCGTGCTTCTGAGCCCCTGCTAACAGCCGGCGCCTGGCTCCCGTTACGCTTGACACTCAGGATCTGCCCTGTGAGCACAGCCTCAGTCACTGCAGAACTGGGCCTGTTCTCAAGGGAAAGGGACACCTGCTCTGTGCCAGGCCCTTTGTGACCCTGTAAAAATGTGCTGTCAGTTTACATTACCCCCCCAACTGCTAACCCT
Organism: Tapirus indicus; assembly: GCA_031878705.1. Classification (NCBI taxonomy): domain Eukaryota; kingdom Metazoa; phylum Chordata; class Mammalia; order Perissodactyla; family Tapiridae; genus Tapirus; species Tapirus indicus. The sequence continues at coordinate 99,998,133 of CM062924.1, read as the reverse complement.
AGTGGGGAGCTATTGTTAGTCTCGGTTTGTTTATATAAGAATTGAGGATCAGAGAGGTGCGTGGTTCTGCCAAGGTCGCACAACAAGTAGGAGGCAGGACTGGGGTGGGAACCAGGTCCAAGAGTCTCCAAAGCCCGTGTGTTTGCATTAAAGGGTACAGTGCTCTGGTAACCTAGTCCCATCCTCCCATCCCCCACCTTTGGCCTCACAGGAAATCTGTAGAGACTGTTGTGATAGTCGGAAGAAATCCTGCTGCCTTCAGAGAATAGCCTGTACCTCCCAGCCCCTGCTCCCTGGAGTCAGACAGCCCTGGGTTCTGATCTTGGCTCCACCACTTAACAGCTGTTTGACCTTGGGCAAGTTAAATGCCCTTTCTGAACATCAGTCTCCTCATCTGTAAGATGGGCACAATAATAGCACCTCCTTCACGGGGCTCCTGTGCAGCTAAATGAGGCCTTTGGTGGGTGTGAGCACTCAGTGCCTGCTGGCCAACTGCCCCCATGACCGTGGGGGCTCGCCTAAGGGCCCTCGCCCTCTGCCTGGTCTGTCTGCAGACGAGCGGGGCAAGGACCACCTCCGGGCGGGCAAGCTGAACCTGGTGGACCTGGCGGGCAGCGAGCGGCAGTCCAAGACGGGTGCCACGGGGGAGCGGCTCAAGGAGGCCACCAAGATCAACCTGTCGCTGTCGGCGCTGGGCAACGTCATCTCGGCCCTGGTGGACGGGCGCTGCAGACACATCCCCTACCGGGACTCGAAGCTGACGCGGCTGCTGCAGGACTCGCTGGGCGGCAACACCAAGACACTGATGGTGGCCTGCCTGTCGCCGGCTGACGACAACTACGACGAGACGCTCAGCACGCTGCGTTACGCCAACCGGGCCAAGAACATTAGGAATAAGCCGCGCATCAATGAGGACCCCAAGGACGCCCTCCTGCGCGAGTACCAGGAGGAGATCAAGAGGCTGAAGGCGATTCTGGCCCAGCAGATGAGCCCCGGCACCCTGTCAGGTGCGGCACCTGGGGGATGCAGGGACGGGCAGGGGCCAGGAGAAAGGCTCTCTCCCCCGGTCTTCCCACCTCCCACTTCCCATCTGAGAGACGTGGAGGCAATGCTCCCCCCGGTCCACTCCGCGAGAATGTAACTTTTGGACACTCAGGGGCAGCACTGGTTGGTGGTGGCCCAGGTAGTGTCTGCTCGCCAATGCCCAGGAAGAGGCCGGTCTGTCTGGCCTGTCCCATCAGCTGCAGGCTCTGTCGCCCACTCCCCTCATCCCACCTGCCTGCCTGCTCTCTCTGTGGCAGTGTCATGGTGCTGCGTTGCGTAGCAGCTGGCTGACTCACTCCCCTGCGTCCCACCCCCACTCCCAATTAGGCACCTTGTGATTGCAGCTCCCACCCCCGGGTGTTTGGCTGTCATCTGGCAGGTAGAAATCCATACCTGGAGCATAGGCCTGCAGGGTTCTTGCAACTGAGGACTCCACGGTTTTCTTTGCCTGAGAATCTGTTGGGGACGGGAGCGTAAAAAAGCCTGAGTCCATCTGTCCATTCATCCACCTCTCCACCCACCTTCCTCTCTATCCATCCATTCTACACACACACTCATTCATCTACCCATCCATCAACCATCCCCCCATCCATCAACCATCCACCCATCCATCCACCCATTTACCCATTCATCCACCTACCCTTCAATTTACCTACCCACCTTCCCACCCACTCCATTATTTATCCATCTACCCACTCACCCATCCACCCAATCATCCATCCATTTAATCCACTCATCCATTCACCCATTCTGTCCACCCACCCCATCCATCCTACCATCCACATATCCATCCATTTATTCACTCCATCCTGTCATCCATCCTTTTATCTGTCTTTCCACTCACCTGCCCATCCATCCATCCATCCGAAGTTCACAAAGCAGCCCTTCTGTGGGGGACCTTCTGCTGGACACTGGGACACAGAGATGAATCAGATCCAGGCTCTGCCTCCTGGGTACCTCTTCTCCCAGGGGAGAAGGACACTCCAGCAGACCATCATGTGCATCTAGGGCAGAGAGCTGCACAGGCACTGCAGGGCAGGAAGGAGTGCGTGGCCACATCTATCTGGGGGTGGGGTGTGGTCAGTCAGGGAGGCTTCACAGAGGAGGCTGTGGCTGAGCAAAGTCTTGGGGGTTGAGAAATCTCCCTGTTAGGATGAGAGGGGCTGGTGTGTGCAAGGATGAATACAATTGTAGGGTGCGTTTGGGGAACCACAGATACTTCTGCTGGCTGCCTGGTGAGGAGGGTGGTGGGAGACCGTCAGGGCCCGAAGTGGAGAGGGCCTTGAACGCCACGATGGGGGATTCCACTTCGGCAATCTGCCTTCCTCCTCCTCCCCTACTTCCCCACCCCCGGCCCTGCTCTCCCCCAAGTTTGGTAAGGGGACGCTAGATGGAGGAGTGGTCAGAGGTACCAGGAGGGAGCTGGGGAGGCTGTGCCAGTGGCTCCCCAGACCCTGCAGTGAACAATGGTGCAGCCTTCCATGGTTATCACGGCAGCCTTGCGGGGTGGGGGCTGTCGGGTCCCCTCCTCCTGGATTGGGAGCAGGCAGCTCAGCAAGCTGAAATGACTGGTGCAGGGCCGAGAGCAGAGAGCAGACAGCTGAGCAGTAATAGCCAGTTCACGTCCTGGCTCCTTGGGCAAGCGACTCAGCCCCTGAGCCTCAGTGTCCTCATCTGTAAAATGGAGATGACACCGCCACCTGCCTTGTTGTTGTCGTGAGACAGTGGGAGGATGTGTGAGATGATGCATGTGTGGGCTTCGCACGAAGCCTGAAGGCTCATTAGACACTACGTGCTGCTTGAGCTTTATAGTTGGGCCCTAAACTGAGCTGGGAGTGTCTGACTCCAAGTTCTGTGCATTTCCAGTGCCCGGTACTTCCTATTAGCTGCAGCCCCCTCAGCCCTAGTTTTCCCTCCGGTTACTGGCGTTTTCTCTCTTCCCCTTTTAGCAAAACTTGAAACACTTGTCAGTTTTCACTGGCCCCAGACTTTCTCCTGCTCTCTCTTGCCCGCCGTCCAGGCAGGCCCTGTGCCCCCATCCCCCTGAAGCTGCCCTCGTCATGGGTGACCCCTGGGTTGTTAAATCCAGTGATGAGTCCTCAGGCGGCCTCACCTTGTCCTCTTAGCATCAGTTGATTCAGCTGATCCCCTCCCGTCTCCTTGAAACCCTTGCTCCCGGGACACCCTCTGTCCTGCTTCTCCTCTTGCCTCGTGGCTGCGCCTTCTCAGTCCCCCTGCGTGAGCCCTCCCCCCTCCCTAAGCTCCTAACGCTGGGCTCTCCAGGGCCAGCCCTCTATCCTCTCCTCTCTCTACACTCACCTCTAAGCTGGTTTCATCTGGTCTCATGGCTTTAAATACCATCTCTGTGCTCATGACTCTCACATGGGACATCCAGCCTGGCTGTGTGACTTGTGTCCAGATCTTAATTTATAAAGGTGACTGAGTGGTGACATGGAGAAGTCAATGCCACTGAAAGAAAAGTTTAATGTCACTTGCAGTTACCATAGAAACGAGAGGCATGGCACACCACGCAGGGCCACAGGGGAAGCACCAGGGTTGGTCAGGAGGCAGAGAGGAGGAGGGGAAAGGCTGGGCCAGAGCCTTTATCGGGGTTTCTGTGGGAAAGGCGAGGCTGGGCAGGAGAAACAGCTGGAATAATTCTGGCGGGTTTGTGCACAGGGGCCTGGCCCTGGGTGATTTAGGGTGGGGGAAATATTGGCTTGGTGTGTGAGAGTTGGACAGAGGAGGGGGTTGGGGGTGTGGATCAGGATTGGTTGGTTTATATATGAAAGGGACTCACTGACAAGTTGTTCACTCTCTAGGAGTTAGCTGGCCCTGGGAGGGGTTGTCTCTCCCTGACCAGCAAGTCCCTCACGATGTCAAAACATCATAAAATATAGGGAAAACCCATGATTGATATACCGTGTCCTCTGAATTGCAGACTTGAATACCCAGCCGTCTAACAATCGTTTCAAACTCAACACGCCCAACACTGCGCTCCTGATCTTGCCCGAACCCTCAGCTGCTCCTGCAGCCACCCCACCCAGCTGATGGCAGCTCGCTCCTTCCAGGTGTCCAAGCCAGAGACCGTGGGGTCGTCCTTGGCTTCTTGCTTTCGCTCAAACCTGTATCCAATCCAGCAGAAGCTGCCGTTGTCTCTGCCTTTAAAACATGTCCAGAATCTGTCCACGGCTGTCCCCCTGGCCTGAGCCGCTAGCATCTCTCACCTGAATTACTGCAGAGGCCCCAGTAGGTCTCTGGGCATCTGCCCTCGTCCCCCCTCAATACATTCTCCACACAGCCAGGGAGATCCCATTCAAATGCCAGTCCTCTCACTGCCCTGCCCAGACCCTCCACTGGCCCGGTTTAACCTGGGGTAAAAGCTGGAGCCCTCACCGTGGCCTGCGAGGTCCCCAAGATCTGGCCCCATTCCCTCTCCAACCTCCTCTTTGCCCATACTTTTCTCGCTCACTCCACTCCAGCCACACTGGCTTCCTGTCTGTTCTGAGGACAGTGCAGGCTCCTGCCTGCCTCAGGACCTTTGCACTCACTGCTCTCGTCTGTCTGTCCCCAGGATCCCGGCCCACCTCTCCCTTCCTTCCTTCAGGTCACGGCTTTCATATTACCGTGTCTCAAAGGTCTTCTCTGACCACACTATTTAAATTGCATTCTTTCCCCCTGGTTCTTACTCCTGAGCACCCTCCTGCTTTCTTTTTCTTCTTAGGACGTATCACCTTGTAATGTGTTACACATTTTGTTTATTAATAATTTTTTTTGCCTTTCTCCCCCAATTGAAAACCAACATGGCCATGGAATTATGTCTGTTTTGTTCAATGCCACATCCCCAGTGCCTGGAACATGTAGATGCTCATTAAATATTTATTGAAAGACCAGGTAAATGAGCATTTTACATAGAGATGCTCTTGAAATATGTTCGACCCTTTGAGGTCTTTTTTGAATGAGCAAGTAGTTGTCTTTTTATGGATTTCTCTTTAGTTCCTGCAAATCATGTGCCCCTTGGTTCCAGCCCCTCATTTTTGCCTTTCTCCCAGCCCTGCTATCCAGTCAGGTGCCCCTAAACCCTGTCCAGACTGAGGAGAAGCTGTTGCCCCAGCCTGTGACCCAGTGTGACACAGAGGCCGAGAAGCAGCTCATCCGGGAGGTGAGACGCTGAGCAGGTGGGGGAACCGGTGGGCAGGTGGGGCCCCACAGGAGACCATCGGAGGAGACCGTCCATGTCACCCCCACCGCCCACCATGGGGTTGGTACGACAGTCTCCCTTTTGGAGCTAGGAAAGCTGAGGCCCAGAGAAGTGCCATGTCTTACCCGAGGTCACACAGCTAAGGAAAGTCTGAGCTAGGATGTGAACTCGGGTTCCTGACTCCAGAGTGCAGTTCATCCCATGTCAGTGCCCACGGGGGGAGAACAGGGAAGGGTGTGGGGACGTCTGCTGGACTCCATCTCTCCTCAGTACTGCAGGGACGGTGGCTGGGGATTGGTGGAAGCAGAGAAGGCATTCCTGGCAGTGGGGATGGCCTGTGCAAAGGCGGGGAAGTCAGAGTAGGAGTCTGTTCACTCAGCAGGTGCCAACAAGCCTGGGTTGAGAGCAGGGCAGCCAGGTGGGCAGTGGGGAGCCCCCAGGCGCCCATTTGACCAGTAGATAAGTGGGGTGTTGGCCTCCCAGAAAAAACTGTCACCTAGGGGCACCTGGGTCCCCCTCCCGCATGTGTGCCTCCCAGCATCTCTGGGAACCAGCAGGGCAGGTAACACCCTGGTTTACAGATGTGGAGCCGGTCCCCAGAGGGGCAGCCACACAGCCAGTCACGGCAGAGCCTCCCAGCTCCATCCCGACTCCAGGCTCTGCTGGTTTCTGGAGGCTCCTGCCATTTGAGGGCTGCACCTGAGACCCCAGCGTGTGGTGGGGTTTGACATTCCACAGTCCTTTGGGGCACTGGCTTTTTCCTGGTGGAGAACCCAATGCCGTGCAGGGACAGCGCTGCAGGGACTGGGGCCTGAATGTATCTGCAGCCGGGCCTCTGCCACTCAACTGTGACCTCAGGGACGATCAGCCCTGGGGCCCCCAGAAGCCCTGGTCAGGCTGTGGGGGCTGGGGCCCAGCCTGTAGGGGGCAGACCGGGTGAGGCCTGGACGTCTCAGTCCTGTGGGCTGGAGTGGGGGAGAAATCAACCAGAGAGTCCCCAAGAGCTGCCCCACGACAGGCACAGGCTGTTACTGTTCGGCTTAATTGTGGGCCTTGGATAAGCCCCGTCCTGGCCCTTGTGAAGGTTCTGGGGGCTCAGCGGCTCACTCTGCCTTTTCTCCTGCTGGTCTGGGAGCTTCTGGGGCAAGGTCAGTTGTCAGGTCCATCTCTGGAGCCTTCGGCCTGGCCCCTGGCTTGAGAGGAGGGGGCCCTTGGGGATGGCTGAGCCCACAAGAATGAAAGAAGTCACGCTTTGGGGGTTCAGAGTGGGGTTTGGAATCATGTAGCAACAGGTGGACATCGGTCACAAAACGGGAGGGATGGGAGGGTTGGCCAGGGGCTGGGATGGAAGCTTCCTTCTGGTTCCATGGTGGGCACCCTGGCTGTCCCATAAGCAGGGCGCCTCCGCCCCCTAGTGGTCACCAGGGCGAAGAGACGCTGTTCTGGGCTGGCTGCTCCGAGTAGCCAGTGATTGGAAGGTCCTTCTGCCCTGGGGATGGGGTCGCCAGACTCCTCCTTGTGGGGCAGGCCAGTGGACGCTGTGTCAAAGCACTGCCGCCTGAGGCCGCCACCAAGTTTCTTTTTCTGACCCTGGAGTTTCTTCTGTGAGCCACACCTGGAGACAGAGCTGAGGGTGTCTGTCCTCCCTCTCCCGCCCTCTCCCTCCCTCCCATGTGTGCTTTCACTTATGACTCGTATTCACTGAGACCTACTATGTGCCTGGAACTGTGCTTTCCTTTCCTTTCCATTCCAGAACTAATCAGGGCGCTCAGGATAAGGGAGGTGGCCCCCGTGTGTAGTGGAAAGGGATGATTGTAGTACTGGGCCCGGGGATCCCAGCTGAGTGAGGAAGAAAGTGAGAGGGGGTGAGCTGTAGGTCTCCGTGAGGCCATCGGACAGCTGCTTGGTTCTGGGCAGGTCGTGGAGCCTCCCTGGGCCTCAGTAACGTTGCAGGTGTTGGCCTGAGAGTCAGATGTATCTCTGTGTGCTGCAGAGGGCACGGTTACATTTCAGTGGTCCTCAGTGCCCTTCCCTCCCTCCCCGAGGGCCTGGGTCATGCTCTCTGTGCTGCTGGGATTCTGTACTTCCGGAAGGGATCTGGTGAGGTGGGAGCCCCAACCCTGTCCCATGCCTCTGGCTACTGCAGCTGCAGGCCCCTCTGTCAGGAGCAGCTCCAAAAGACAGAGGGTCACACACTGTAGTTCATAAGTGCCCGGCCCTGCCGTGGGGGACGAGTATCAGGCACCTGAATGGTCTCAGTTACCCTTTGGCCCAGCAGGTCTGCTTCATGCACTTACTGCTTTGGCGGGTGTCCACTGAGGCCCTCCTCTGTGCTGGGCACAGAGGCCGCAACAGTGATGGAAGCTATGATCCACGCTAAGAAGAAAGAGGCCAAGTGACAGAGAGTGGTGGTGGGGTCTTCTGAGAGGGTGGTCAGGGAAGGCCTCTCTAGGGGGTGTTACTAAGCTGAGGCCTGAAGGGAAGAGCTCACCAGGGAGCAAGGGCAAAGGCCCTGAGGCAGGGGGGAAGAGGGCGTGTCCAAATGTGGCAAAAGTGAGGTGTGGTCAAGAGATGGGCTGGCCAGGTCACTGGGGACTTGAGGTCAAGTGGAGGAGCTTAGATTTTATCCTTGAACATGGGAAGCCATTGATACGTGATCTAATGGACAAGAGTGGGGGTGGGGACCAGGTGGAGGTCATTTGGACAAGAGCTGGTAGTGACGGCAAAGATGGAGAGAGAAACAGATGAATAAAAATATATCTCATTGTTGATGGTTGAGGACCATTTGGTTAAAGGGTACTTGTTGATGCAGGAAGGTGTTCATGATATATTGCTGTGGAAAAAACAGACCACAAACAAATACACATATTACTAACCAGTAAAAATGCATAAAGAGGTGCCGGCCCAGTGGCGTAGCGGTTAAGTTCACGCACTCTGCTTCAGCTGCCCAGTATTTGCAGGTTTGGATCCCGGGCGCAGACCCACACACCACTTATCAAGCCATGCTGTGGTGGGTGTCCCACATATAAAGTAGAGGAAGACGAGCACAGATGTTAGCCCAGGGCCGGTCTTCCTCGGCGAAAAAAAGAGGAGGATTGGCAACTGATGTTAGCTCGGGGCTAATCTTCCTCACCAAAAAAAAGCATAAAGAAAAGTTCAGAGGGGTCTTCACCAGCCAGAAATTATCCCAGTGTCGTGTAGGTCATTTTAATTTTGTTCTTTTGGCTTATTTGTGTTTTCTGGATTGTTTGAATGACAAAAAAGGAACACTGAAGGTTGTTTTGAAATGGTGGTAAAATGCTGTCCCCTGGGCATCCCCTGCCATTCCCAGGAGTATGAAGAGCGCCTGGCCCGGCTGCGGGCCGACTACGAGGCCGAGCAGGAGTCCAGGGCCCGGCTGGAGGAGGACATCACTGCCATGCGCAACTCGTACGACGTGAAGCTGTCCACGCTGGAGGAGAACCTGCGCAAGGAGACAGGTGGGCGCCTGCTCGCCTCCTCATTTTACTACCCGACATTTATACAGCACTCCCTATGCACCAGGCTCAGTTTTATTTAATGCTCACAACAGCCCAGCCAAGTAGGTACCACAATTACCCTCATTTTTTTTTTTTTTTTTTTTTTTTTTTTTTTTTTTTGTGGGGAAGACCAGCCCTGAGCTAACATCTGTTGCTAATCCTCCTCTTTTTGCTGAGGAAGACTGGCCCTGGGCTAACATCGTGCCCATCTTCCTCCACTTTATATGGGACGCCGCCACGGCATGGCTGACAGGCAGTGCGTCCGCGGGCGCCTGGGATCCGAACTCGCGAACCCCGGGCTGCCAAGCGCGGACTAAACCGCTGCGCCACCGGGCGGCCCCACAATTACCCTCATTTTATAGATGAGGAAACTGAGGCACAGCGAGGGTAAGTAACTTGCCCATAGTCACACAGCTGGTAAAGTGGAGCCAGAATTTGAACCCAGGCAGTCTGACCCCAGAGCCAGTGTTCTTACCCACAACACTGCATCATGATACTTCGGCCACAGGCTGGGCCCCAGCCCAAGGCTGACTTAGAGCTGTTCATATATCATCCATGTTTTATAGGTGAGTCCCTTCCCCAAGTTTCTGCATGTTCTACAATCTCCTCTCACTTTTGAGTCCATCTCTTATCAAAGCAACCACATCCCATAATAAGCATTTAATCATTAGCAAGATCTTTAACCTTCCTGGAAGTTTTTGTCTTCTCTTTGAGATTCTAGAATGTTCCACCCCACCACTCTCATTCAAACACCCATGCTGCAAGGCAACCGAGACCTCCTAGTACTCACCCAGATATTGTAAAACCCATCTTGTAAGGACAGTGATATTGGTCACATCACTGGTACCATTTATTGGGCATCACTGTGTGCCAGGTACTGGGTAGGTGCCTCCCCTGAACTCCCTCAGTGCGGTAGGACTCACTGCATCCTCACGTTACCGGTGTGTAAACTGAGGCCTGGAGAGGTTCAGACCACTGCACTAGGGCGTGGACATCCTCTTTCAGCAAAGGGAGCATTGGGACTTCTCAGGGAAGCCCAGGACACAAGCGACAAAGAAGGGGGTGGGATGTCAAGGAGGTGGTCTAATGCCCAGGAGCTGGGAGCACTAAGGAGGCCTTGTGACCATAGTCCCATCCCAGCTGGGAGGAAGATGCCACTCTTGGTATAGACCAGAGGAAGAGGGGAGGGGCAGGTTCTAGCATTTTCTGTCCTTCTGAATGTTCCCTCTAGGCCACTTTGAATATTAGGCCTCCAAGTGATTTTATTTGGTCTCTCTGACATTCATCCACAGTGTTCATTTAACACCCACAATCTAGCATATCCTGTGGACAAGAGCCCTGAGCTGGGCACCCCAGCGGGGCCCCCTAGGGGTCTTGGGTGTGAAATCTAATCAGGAGCTCTCAGCCTTGGAGGCAGGAAGACCCACAGGGCAGTCAGCTTACGTGCTGAGAGCAGTCCCCAGGCAGGATGGTAAGAGCCCAGCACCTAACAGCTGGGAGGTCAGAGAAAGGAGAGATCACGATGCTGGTCAGGGAAGGCTTCCTGGAAGAAGTGGAAGGAGATGGGGTTTGAGTTCTGGTGGGGGAGAGGGCAGTGGGGCAGAGATGGGAGGCCAGTATCTGGGGGCCCCTGGGGGCTCTTCAGCTGGTCTCTTGGAGACGGTGGGCTTGGGGCCAGCTTCCAGGGAAGGGTCCCCTCATTCTAACCTGTAAAAAGCTAAAGGAAGTCCCCCATTTGCAGAGGCTGTCCTGAAGGCAGAAGTCCTCTACAAGGCCGAGGTCATGTCCAGGGCTGAGTTTGCCAACAGGTCTGAGCACTCACCTACTTTCCAGTACGAGATGGCCGTGAAGCCCGAGATCTATTCCATGCCTGACACTCTGCGCAGGGAGGAGGCCTCCAGGACAGAGGTCTCCCCCAGGTTGCAGGGACTGCCCGAGGTGGAGGCCTCCAAGTCGGAGGTTTCTCTTGGCTCTGATGAGTCTTCCACACTCGAAGAAACCTCCATGTCCAAGGCCTTCCCAGGGCCCGAGGAGCCCTCCAACCTGGAGTTCTCTGTGCCCGGGGTGGAGGCCATGGGCAGATACTTCCCGGATGAGGATCTCAGCCAGGAGGCCATGGAACCCCTGCTGGAGGGGGAGCCCTTCCTCCAGGAAGAGGAGCCACAGCCAGTGCCCCGGGAGCTGTTACCAGGCCTGCACGACCCTTTTGCTGAGGTGGAAGCCAAGTTGGCCAGGCTCTCCTCCACGTTGGCTGGGGCAGACGTGCCCCGGGTGGATGTACCCAAGGTCCCCGTGCAGGTAGCTGATGTCACGCAAAAATTCAGCAGGCAGAGCTTGGCTGGGGCACAGAGGTCATTGTGCATGCACAGACAGCTAACTCTGTCCCTCCAGGACCGCCTCCACCATCTCTGTGGTGGCTCTGCTTGGTGGCCGGCTCAGGGGCACTAGTATTCTGGGGTCTGGGAACGAGAAGCTCTGTCTAATGCTCTGTAAATGAATAGGAAACTTGGGCTTGAGATACGAGGCTATGCCAGGTGGGCACCTGTTCTGCTGACGTGGGGAGATTGCTGGGTTGCCATGGTTACGCTGAGCTTCCAGGCCCAAAAGGGCTGGAGGAGGCCTTGGTTAACCCACATGCTCTCGCAGGCTCAGAGCAGCAAGCTGGGTTGGGGGTCTGCAGGAGTCCAGCTGCCTTTCAGGGACCACCCAGGGGTCCTGCGATGCTGCTCTTCCTCCACTCTGCCGCTTCGTCCGTCTTTTCCCTTCACAACCCTTTTTTTGTTTTAAAATTTTTCCTCTTTTTTCCCCTTTGTTCTTTTTCCTTCTCTCTCTCTCTCTCTCTCTCTCTCTCTCTCTCTCTCGTGTGTGTGTGTGTGTGTGTGTGTGTGTGTGTGTGTGTGAACAGCGTAGGCCTTTGAATCAGACAGACCTGGGTTCAAATCCCAGCTCTACCACTCAGTCATGTGGCCTTGGGCAGTGACCTTTCTGGGCCCCAGTTTCCTCATCTATAAGGTGGGGATGCTGATGGGAGCTTCACACGAGGTCATGCAGGTAACGCTCCTGGAACATAGCAGGTGCTCAGAGCGCCCCATCTCTCCTCTCGCCAGATTCTCTCTTCCCTGTTCTCTCCTCTCCCCTCCTTCCTGCCCCTCCTCTCCGCAGTGACAGGCAGGAGGAGGTGGGGTTGGTGAGCAGCGGGGGAGGTCAGGGGCACAGGAGCAGAGGATGAATCTGGCCCAACCATCCCTCTTCCTCCCCTACCCTGTTCTCCTGCAAGCGCCCATCCTTGACAGAGCCGGGTGACCTCAGGTCTGAAGCCACAGTGGCCCACAACCTCCTGCCCAGGACTGTGAGTACCCCGGGGCCAGGCCCCTCTGTGCAGTGGGAGGAGTTCCAGGGGCCTCGCTCTTCTGGTGACTCCGCTTGTCTGCTCCCTCTCCGGGCCTCAGTTTTCTCATCCATGAAGCAGGGACAGCAACCCCAGCCCTTCCCCAGCTTATCAGAGGCGGCCCATTGCAAAGCAGTGTACAAATAGGAGGAGCAGTCATACCTCTTGTTATTGGTGTTAATAAGAGGCCACTGTTCTAGACAGTGATTTTCAAACTTCCCTCAACCTTGGAACCCTTGTCTAAAGTATAGAGGCCCAGTGTGTGCAGTGGGTAAGGCTGCAGGGAGCGGCTGGGGGCCCCTAGGGAACTCCCTCTGGGGCAGGGGGATCCATTTTGAACACTGCTGCTCTCAGACCCTTTTCTCTTCTACTTAAGAAAGCACAACAGGCCACAGGGAGTGAGAGGAAGGCCTTAAATGTACCCCCGTTTGTGGAGAGAGAAGGCTACCTGCCAGCCTCTGGAGCCGATCACTGGGTAAGAGCTGGCACCCTGCACGTGCTCACCTCCTCTGGCTGTACGGTGACATGGAGATGGGACCGGAGCAGGAGGAAGGGGCCGGGGGAGAGCATCAGGCAGGGGGACAGCAAGTGCCAAGGTCTTACGCTGGAAAGACCTTGACTTTCTCGGGAACAGACAGGGCGGTGGCAGGAGAGGGCGGGCGAGCCAGGGAGCAGGCACAGAGGGTGCTGCAGGCCATGGAAGAAACTGGATTTCTCTGTGAATGCAGTGGGAATTGTGAAGGGTTCTAATCAGGAAAGGGCTGTGATCAGTTTATATTTTAAGAGACTTGCCCTGGCTTCTGTGGAGCCTGGATGGGGAGGGGTGGGAGAGGGAGCTGGGAGACGGTTTGGGGGTGTTGGTAGAAATGGTGTCAGTAAGAACTGGATTGGATGCAATTCTGTATAACTGGGTGTCTCCGAGCCAGGGGGGAGTCATCCTAGACCTCGACGGGCCAGGAAGCCCCCGTCTGGGATTGAGGCCACCGTGAGCTCGTGTCCAGGGGCCGGCCTCCGCGCCTCCACCGTGGTTTCTCTTTGTGCTCAGGAGGTTGACCTGGGCCCAGAAGTGGCCGAGGAGGTGGTGCTGGCCGCGGAGCCTGGCGTGGAATCCGAGGCTGAGGCCCAGGTGGCCTTGGAGGCTCAGCCTCGGCCCCCACTGGCCATGACAAGTGTGAGAAGGGACAGTGTGGGTGTGGAGGTGGCAGTGCTCACGGACGACCTGCTGCCTGTCGTGGACCAGCAACAGGTGCTCGCCCGGTAAGCTCTGGAGCTTGGGGGTGGGGTGACCCCGCGTTGGGGCGGGAAGGAGCTGTGCTCTGGGCATGGGGGTGCCATAGATTCTTCCCGAGCCCCCCAGCTCTCCTCCTGCTGTGCTGTGGAGACTCTCACCCTCTGCAGGAGCAGTGGGGCAGGCTGGTGCTGGAGTCACGGGGCGGGCAGGGCTCTGCTCTGGAAGCTGCACAGGCGCCCCCAGACCCCATCAGGCGCCTGCTGGGGAGCAGCTGCTCTAGGAGAAGGTGAAGGGACCGTTGCCTGCCTAGCTTTCCAGGGTCTGGCCTTCAGGTGCCAGGAATCCCAGGGCAGCACGATGTAGGCTTTCCTCAGGTCCCAGCCCAGCTTCCAGTGCCCTCCCTGATGGAAGACTTGCTCCCCTGGGGACAAGCCATCCCCAAACACCCTCTGAGGCTGGCCTTGTGCAAGTCACTTAAATTTTCTGAGCCTTGGTTCTCACTTCTGTAAATGAGAATAATGTCAGGCCCACCTCCATGACATAGTCAGCCTCCTCCCAGTCCCCAGTCTCCAGTTCAGACAGTAACTGAGCAGCTACTGCATGCCTCGGCACCAGGACGCAAGGATGAATGAGATGCCACCTTGGCCTTCAGGGGCCTCCCAGTCTCGGGGGGAGGCAGATACACGAGACCCAGGTTCTGCAGCACTTAGAACTGAGTGGGCTGTGGAGCCCTGGGTTCCTGCCCACCTCCATCACTACCTGGCTGCACCACCTGGGGCCAACAGTAAACCTCTCTGTGCCTTAGCTTCTCCTCTGCAAAATGGGTGATAGTAAGAGTTTCAGCCTGAGAAGCCTGTTGTAGGGGTCACAGGAGGCAGGGCCTGCAGAGGTGGCAGGCCAGCCTTGGGCACCAAGAAACACTTGGCACGTATCATGGCAGTTTTCATGATGGGGTCTAAAGTGTGGTCAGGGAAGGCTTCCCAGAAGAGGGGACACCTGAATAAAGTTTGCACAACCGGTGCCTCAGGGGTGGCATTCAAGGAACAGGCCACAGCCGAGGTGGCATACGGGTGCAGAGGGGGGAGTCAGCCTGGGTGTTTGGAGAAGTCTGAGCAGCGAGTCAAAGCTGAGTGAGTTGGGGGGTGGAGCACAGAGGGAGATGGGACAGAGACGCCCTGTGTGCCCCTGGGGGGCTTGGGCTTCATCCTGATGGGGACCCTAGAAGGACTTTAAACAGGGCAGTGACTTGGACATGGCCCCTCTGCGCTGGCTGAGTCAGAGCCTGGCTGCTTGGTGTGCACAGTTCTGTTCTTTCCCGTGAGCGGGATCTGTCCCCTGTTCCAATCCTTGTTATGCCTTTAGTTAGAAGCCTCTTCCATCCCTTTGGAAAGAGGCAGAGTCTAAAGCATTTTTGTGGGGCTTCATCAGACAGTGAGGATTTCCACATAAGCCTTTCTTTGTAGTTATTTAAAACTTGTAGCTTTAAAGGGCAAAGCTCTAAATATTTGTGAGCATTTTGGATATAAATATTGTTCAAAATGTATTGTACACATCCCTGCCTGGTTAAACATTGTGCACCAAATGTATTTTTTTTTTGCATTTTTAATTGAAGTATAATTGACATATAACACATTAGTTTCAGGTGTACATGATTCAATATTTGGATACGCTGTGAAATGATCACAAGTCTGGTTAACATCCATCACCACACATAGTTACAGAAATTTTTTTTTCTTTTTTTCTTGTAATGAGGATTTTTAAGGTCTACTCTCTTAGCAACTTTCAAATACACAATACAGTATTATTAACTTTAGTCACCATGCTGTACATTACATCCCCAGGACTTATTTATTTTATAACTGGAAGTTTGTACCTTCTAACCCCCTTCACCCATTTCACCCACCCTCACACTCAGCCTCTGGTGACCGCCAGTCTTTTCTCTGTATCTATGAACTCCGATTTTTTTTGTTTGTTTGTTTGTTTTTTTGTGAGGAAGACCAGCCCTGAGCTAACATCCGTTGCTAATCCTCCTCTTTTTGCTGAGGAAGACTGGCCCTGGGCTAACATCGTGCCCATCTTCCTCTACTTTATATGGGACACCGCCACAGCATGGCTGACAGGCAGTGCGTCGGCGGGCGCCCGGGATCCGAACTCACGAACCCCGGGCTGCCAAGCGCAGACTAAACCGCTGCGCCACCGGGTGGCCCCGGATTTTTTGTTTTTTTGATTCAACATATAAGTGAAATCATACTGCACTTGTCTTTCTCTGGTTGACTTATTCGCTTAGCAAAATGCCCTCAAGTGCACTGAATGTGATGGACATTTTTCACAACCCAGGGTTATCCTAACCATGCAGGTCACCTGGGAGCACAGATAGGAGGGCGCCTGCTCTGCTGTGGGACCATCAGCAATGGGAGGCGGGTGGGGGTGGGTTAGCTCTGGGTCCACAGGGAGCTTCTCACCCTTCCTGTTGGGCACAGCCACCACCGCAGGTGAGTGCACAGGCTTGGAGTTAGGTAGATCTGGCAGGAATCCTGGTTCTGACCCTGAGCCAGCGGCTGCACCTCTCTGAGCCTCAGTTTATGTCTCTGTGAAGTGGGGTTGTTGGAAGGATTCGCTGAGATCATGCCGGACAGCAGGTGCTCAGTGTTTGGCAGACACTATCGTGTTTGCTCTCTCCTCCACACGGGCAGTTTGCAGCTGTTGGAGCAGCAGGTGGTTGGAGGGGAGCAGGCCAAGAACAAGGACCTGAAGGAGAAGCACAAGCGGCGGAAGCGGTACGCAGATGAGCGCAAAAAGCAGCTGGTGGCGGCCCTGCAGAACTCAGACGAGGACAGCGGGGACTGGGTGCTGCTCAATGTCTACGACTCCATCCAGGAGGAAGTGAGGGCCAAGAGCAAGCTGCTGGAGAAGATGCAGAGGAAGGTGAGGCCTTGACTTAGGCACCCCATCCCCCGCCTGGCCCTCCTCCATGCTCAGGTGGCACTAGGCAAGCATTCTAGTGAGGAAGATTAGCCCTGAGCTAACATCTGTTGCCAATCCTCCTCTTTTTGCTGAGGAAGATTAGCCCTGGGCTAACATCCGTGCCCATCTTCCTCCACTTTATATGTGGGACACCTGCCACAGCATGGCTTGATAAGCAGTGCATAGGTCTGTGCCTGGGATCTGAAGCCGCACACCCTGGCTGCCGAAGCGGAGCACGCGAACTTAACCACTACGCCACCAGGCCGGCCTCTCATCTGTTCTTTTCTCACACACACATTCCCACTAGAAGGTAAGCTCCAGAACAGTCATCTGGAAGCAGTCACGTGACAGATGTGTCTCTGCTGTTGTGGAGCTTACGTTCTGGTGGGAGCGTGTGTGTGTAAGAAACAATACAACAGAAAAACAAGCAAGAGAATATCAGGGGATGATAGCACTATGAAGAGAATCTGGGGCTGGGGGGGTCAAGGGGCCTTTATTTGTACTTTTTCATTTTTATTGAAGTATAAATGCACAAATCACAAATGCACAACGTAATTCGTTTCTACAAAGCGAATGCACCCATGACATCAGCACCCAGATGGGGGAACTGAACATTAACAGAACCCCAAAAGTTCCTGGGACCACCTTTGATGGGGGACGGGAAGTTCTCATGGAGGCGGTGACCTCTAAGGTGGGCCCTGAAAGAAGAAAGGGCGGCCGCGTGGTGCCCTGAAGGAAGAGCGTTCTGGGTGGTAGAGGGGCCAGTGCCGGGAATAAGGTTAGTGGTTCCAGGCACAGCAAGGAGGCAGACGTGGCTGAGCGTAGTGAGTGAGGACGAGTAGAGGGTATGAGATTCTGTCATCTGTGACAGTCATTGTGCTTCCTTCGGAGCATCCTCTGTGTGCTCCGGGCCTCGTAATATCCCCCTTGGCCACCTGCAGGGTTCCTTTTTCCTCGTCCCCACCCAACACTGGCAACCAAAGGATCTTGCCAAAGCATAAAGCTCCTACTTTTTTCCTCTTTAAACTTCTGTAGTTCTTTATTTTCTTGGCTCTTTTCATGCCTTTTTAAATACCTTTTGTTATGTTTTCAGTTGGATTTGGTCTTCCTTGGGTATCTTGTAATGTGCTCTGTGTATCTAAGTCTTTAAAAAATTCTTTCCTGAGGTCGGTTAATGTCCCATTTCACATCATCTTCATTTTTGTCCATTTCCATTTTAAGGTTTTGGATTTCTGATCTGAAATTTTCCCTCTGTGAAGACTCGTTTCAGGAAATCTCATTCACGTGGGCTGTTGGGTTACATCCTTCATCACTTTGGTTCTGAGCTTGTGCCTGGGGGGAAATCTTCTCTGCTGAAATGCTTTGATTTTCATTTTTCATTTCTTTTTTTAAATTTATTTATTTTTTTTGTGGGGAAGACCAGCCCTGAGCTAACATCTGTTGCCACTCCTCCCCTTTTTTGCCGAGGAAGACTGGCCCTGGGCTAACATCCGTGCCCATCTTCCTCCACTTTATATGGGATGCCGCCACGGCATGGCTGACAGGCAGTGCGTCGGCGGGCGCCCGGGATCCGAACTCGCGAACCCCGGGCTGCCAAGCGCGGACTAAACTGCCGCGCCACCGGGCGGCCCCCTCATTTTTCATTTCTTATAGTAGCTGTGATGAGATACATCTGCTCTTCTGTTTATTTCACAACGTCTTGTTTTTCTGCACTTTCAGTGACAACTGGATGCAGAGGTGCGGGTTTCCACGGTCAGTAACACACTCGTCTGTTCCGATGGTGAGGTGCCATTTTCGATAGAGCTCTATCAGTTTCCTATCGCTGCCCTAACAGATGACCACACGTGTAGCTGCCGAAAACAGCACAAATTTATCATCTCACAGTTCTGTAGGTCACAATCCGGGTACAGCGTGGCTGGTTGCTCTGCTTAGAATTCCACAAGGCTGAAATCAAGGTGGTTGGCAGGGCTGTGTTTTTTTCTGGAGGTTCTAGGGGAGAAAGCATTTCCAGGTTGTTGACGGAATTTAGTCCTCCCTGGGTATAGGACTGAGGTTCCGACCTCCTTGCTGGCTGTCGGCCCTGGTCATCCTGAATCTAGAGGCAGCCTGCATTTCCTGGCTCATGCCCCCCTTCAGACAGCCAGTCCCTCTCACGCTTCATATCTCTGACTCTACTCCTGCCTCATTTCTCTGAAGCATCTCTTCTAAGGCATCTCTTCCTCCACAAGGCCCACGTGATTACATTGGGTCCACAGGTATCTCCCTGTTTTAAAGTCAGTTGATTAACAACCTTAATTCCCTTTGCAAAGTCCTTTTTGCCATGTAAAATAACATATTCAGGGGCATAACACCAGGGGAAGAAAATCTGATCTTCCAAAAGCATTTTTTTTTTTTTTGGTGGGAGGGGTCAGTGTGTCTTGTGTGATTTTCTCTTGTTTGGACTTTTCATTTCCACCTCAAGTGCGCCTCCCACTTCTGAAGCTCTGAAGTGTCCTCCAGGACCAGTGTCTTACAGGCACTAGCTCCTGGGTCCTGCACTCATTCCTGTCTCTTCCACTGGTTTCCCAGTAGCAGAGCTGTTTTCAGGGTTTCCTCTCAGAGTGGGACTTTCTCTTTTGGGGAGTGATTTTTATCTGCCTTCCATCCCCTTGCTCTCCCCGTCCACACCCTCCCGGGTGCCTCCACTCATCATCTCCCCTGGAGCTTGAGGGGAGCTCAGGGGCTGTCTGCTGGATTACAGGGAATTCGAAGCTTCTGGTGTTCTCTGTCTCCTGGTCAGTAGGCTGGGCTGAGGATGGTTTTATTTTCTGTTGTTGCTGTTCTGTATGTTTTTTTTGGAGGGTCTCTCTGGTGAGAGTCAGATTTAGGTGGCTGTTATATATTCAGGTACCCAGGACTCAGTGTATATTGCTTATGATGAGAACTTTTAAGATTGCCTCTCTTAGCAACTTTCAAATATGCAATACAGTATTATTAACTGTAGTCACCATGCTGTACATTACATCCCAGGACTCATGTATTTTATAACCCAGTGTAGTTTTTTTGTTTGTTTGTTTGTTTGTTTTTTGTTTTGTTTTTTGCGGGGAAGACCAGCCCTGAGCTAACATCTGTTGCCAATCCTCCCCTTTTTGCTGAGGAAGACTGGCCCTGGGCTAACATCTGTGCCCATCTTCCTCCACTTTATATGGGACGCCACCACGGCATGGCTGACAGGCAGTGCGTCGGCGGGCGCCCCGGATCCGAACTCGCAAACCCCGGGCTGCCAAGCGCGGACTAAACCGCTGCGCCACCGGGCGGCCCCCTAATCCAGTGTAGTTTTAATTTGCATTTTTCTTACTTGGAATAAGGGTGAGCATTTTCTCACATGTTTTAGGGACATTTGCAGGTTTTTTTCTCTGAACTGTGTTTGCATCTTTTGCCCATTTTCCTGTTAGGGTGGTGGTTCTTTTTCTTCTCAACTTGTAGAAGCTCACTATATCAGGAGTATTATAATTTATATGAGGAATGTGAACACTTAGTCTGTGATGTGAGTTGCAAATTTTTTTCCAGTTTTTCATTTGTCTTTTACTGTGCTTTATGATATTTTTGCCATACAAAAATTTAAAAATTTTTTATTTTGTCAAATTAATCAGCTTTTTTATTATTGCATATAGATTTTGAGTCATAGCTGAGAAAGTTCACTCGTGTTTTCTTTTAGAACTTGTATGGTTTAATTTTTTAATTTTTACATTGAAATCTCTGATCCACTTGGAATTTATCCTGGTGCATGTGTGAGGAGCTGATTCAATATTATCTTTTGCACACGGCTCTCCATGTTTCCCAGCACCATTTCTCGACAAGTCCATTTATTCGCCACTGACTTCAGATGCTGCTTTAATTGTATGCTAAATTTCTATATGCATTTAGATGTATTTCTGGATTTTCTATTCGTCTTGCTCTGTCTGTTCATGTACCAGTGCCAGCCACTTTGTTTAAAATTCAGAGGCTTTATAATATGTTTTACAATCTCACAGGGCTAATCTTCTCAATGATTTTATTTTCCAGG
Organism: Tapirus indicus; assembly: GCA_031878705.1. Classification (NCBI taxonomy): domain Eukaryota; kingdom Metazoa; phylum Chordata; class Mammalia; order Perissodactyla; family Tapiridae; genus Tapirus; species Tapirus indicus. The sequence goes on along the minus strand of CM062924.1, from coordinate 99,977,742 downwards.
TTTTTCCTGGACATTCATTCTTGTTTGTTTTTTTTCCCCAATGAACTTTATAAACAATTGGGTTAGCTCAAAAGAAAAAAAAGAAAGAAGCAATTGATGGAATTTGGGTGGGAATTGTGTTATATTTATAAATTAGCTTGGGAGTATCGATACCTTTATGAGGTTGGATTTTCCTGTCCAGGAATGTACATGGTATCTCTTTCTACTAGTTTAAGTCAATTTTTAATTTTTTAAACTTTTTTGAGGAAGATTGGCTCTGCGCAAACATCTGTTGCCAATCTTCCTCTTTTTTTCTTTTTTCTCCCAAAAGCCCTAGTACATAGTTGTGTATCATAGTTGTAGAGTTGTAGCTCTTCTATATGGGACGCCTCCTCGGCATGGCTTGATGAACGGTGGGTAGGACTGTACCCAGGATCTGAACCAGCAAACCCTGGGCCGCTAAAGCAGAATGTGTGAACTTAACTGATTCGCCACCAGGCCAGCCCCAGTTCAAATTAATTTTTGTGTCACTCAGGAGTGTTTTATAAATTTCCTCATGTAGGTTTTGGACATATCTTGTTAACTTTACACCTAAGTATTTTATTTTATTTGCTTTCCTCTGTGGGGTATCCTCTTCCATTATATCTTCTACCTGGGCTTTGTAAATTGAAGGCTGTTGGTTTTAAAAAGTATTTTAACAAATCATTGTGAAATAGAAGAGAACACTTCTCAACTCATTCTGTGTGACCAATATCACCTGATAACAAAACCAGACAAAGACATCACAAGAAAACTAATATTTCTTATGAATATAGACACAAAATGCTCTACAAAATACTAGCAAACCAAATCTAACAACATATAAAAAGGATTATACACCATGCTGAAGTGAGATTTATCTCAGGAATGCAAGGTTTGTGTAGCATCCAAAAATCAACTAATGTAGTACATAATATCAATAGAATAAAGGACAGGTTCTCCCCTAGAACCTCCAGAAAAAAACACAGCCCTGCCAACCACCTTGATTTCAGCCTTGTGGAATTCTAAGCAGAGCAACCAGCCACGCTGTACCCGGATTGTGACCTACAATCCTGTATTATCTTCTTAATAGATGCAGAAAAAGCATTTGACAAAATTGAAAACCTGTCATGATAAAAACACTCAACGAACTAGGAATGGAAGGGAACTTCTTTAACCTGATAAAGGGCATCTATGAAAAACTCACAGCTAACATCATACTCAATGGTGAAAGACTGAAAGCTTTCCCCCTAAGATGAGAAACGAGAAAAAGATGCCTGCTCTCACCACTTCTGCTCAACATTGGACTGGAGGTTCTAGCAAGGGCAGTGAGGCAAGAAAGTGAAGTAAAAGCCATCTATTTTTTTTTTTTGGTGAGGAAGACCAGCCCTGAGCTAACATCCATTGCTGATCCTCCTCTTTTTAAGCTGAGGAAGACTGGCCCTGGGCTAACGTCCGTGCCCATCTTCCTCCACCTTATGTGGGACGCCGCCACAGCATGGCTGACAAGCAGTGCGTCGGCAGGCGCCCGGGATCCGAACCCGCGAACCCCAGGCTGCCAAGCGCAAACTAAACTGCTGCACCACCGGGCCGGCCCCTGAAGTAAAAGCCATCTAGATTGGAAAGGAATAGGTAAAACTATCTCTAGTTGCAGATGACATGATCTTTATATATAGGAAATCCTAAGGAATCCACTAAAAAAACTACTAGAATCAATGAATAAGTTCAACAAGGTTGCAGGATACAAGATCAATAAGCAAAAAGCAATTGTATTTCTATACACTTGCAATAAACAATCTGCAAATAAAATTAATAAAACAATTCCGTTTTATAATATATCAAAAAGAACAAAATACTTAGGAATAAATTTAACAAAAGAAGTGTAAACCTTATATTCCAAAAACTATAAAACATTATTGAAAACCTAAATAAACGGAAAGACATCCCATGTTCATGGATTGGAAGATTTGGATGATATGGATAAGATGGCGATACTCCTCAAATTGATCAAGAGAGTCAAGGCAATCACTATCGGAGTCCTGGCTGGCTTCTTTGCAGAAATTGACAAGATGATCCTAAAGTTCATATGGAAATTCAAGGGACTTAGAATAGCCAAAACAATCTTGAAAAGAACAAAGTTGGAGGACTCACACTTCCCAATTTCAAAACTTACTACAAAGTTACAGTAATGAAGACTGTGTGTACTGGTGTAAAGATGGATGTATAGATCAATGGAATGGAACTGAGAGACCAGAAATAAACCCTCACATTTACAGTCAGTTGATTTTCAACAAGGGTGCCACGATGATTCAGTGGAGCAAGGACAGTCTTTTCAACAAATGATGCTGGAACAACTAGATACCCACAAGCCAAAGAATGATGCTGGACCCCAACCTCACACCATATACAAAAATTAACTCAAAATGGATCAAAAACCTAGATGTGAGAGCCAAAAGTGTAAAACTCTTAGAGGAAAACAAAGGTGTAAATCTTTGTTACCTTGAATTGAGCAATGTGTTCTTAGGTATGGCATCAAAAGCACAATGAAGAAAAAAATAGATAAATTGCACTTAATCAAAATTAAAACTTTGTGCTTCAAAGGAGACTCTCAAGAAAAAGAGAGCCCACAGAAGGAAATAATGTATTTGCAATTCATATGTCATGATAAGGTGCTTGTATCTAGAATATATAAAGAACCCTCACAACTCAAGAATAAAAAAACAAATAACCCAATTTAAAAATGGGCAAAGGATCTGAATAGACATTTCTCTGAAGAAGATATACAAATGGCCGGCCAATAAGCACATGAAAAGATGCTCAACATCATTAGCCACCAGGGAGATGCAAATCAAAACCACAATGAGATACCATCTCATACCCCCTGGGATGGCTGTAATAAAAGATAATAACAAATGTTGGTGAGGATGTGGAGAAATTGGAGCCCTCATACGCTGCTGGTGGGAATGTAAAATGGTGCAGTTGCTTTGGAAAATAGTCTGGCAGTTCCTTAATTGGTTAAACATAGTGTTGCCGTATGACCCAGCAGTTAACACTCAAGAGAAATGAAAATATGTCCACACAAAACTTGTACACTAATGTTCATTGCAGGGTTATTCACTGTAGCCCCAAAGTGGAAACGGTCGTGAGTGGATATACAAAATGTGGTATATATCCACACAATGGAATGTTATTTGGAGTAAAAAGGAATGAAGTACCGATACCTGCTACAACATGGATGAACCTTGAAAAACTGTGTTAAGTAAAAGAAGACAGACACAAAAGACCACATATTGTATGATTACATTTATATGAAATATCCAGAATAAGCAAATCTATAGAGACAGAAAGTAGATTGGTGGCTGCCTAGGGCTAGGGCTTGGGGAGAAATGGAGAATGACTATTGATGGGTATGGAGTTTCTGAGTGATGAAATGTTCTAAAGTTGATTGTGGTAGTGGTTGCACAATTCTGAATATACTAGAAACCAGTGAATTGTACACTTTAAATGGGTGAATTGTATGACATGTGAATTATTTCTCAATAAAGCTGTTATAAAAATCATTGTGAATGATTCCAGATGTACAAAAATGTATAAAGATTATTCCCATGAATACCATGTATGTGCTATCCGGCTTAAGGAATGGGGCATTATTAATTTAGTTGAAGCCCCTGTGTGCCCATCCCTCCCTGATGGCACCCTGCCCACCTGTGTCCTACCAGGTATCCTCTGTTCTCAGTTGGTTACATGTGATTATCATTCCCATGAATTTAAAACATCCTTCTTTACTGTCCAACTGTACCTGCTCTTTGAGGAAATAGACTGTGCACCAAGGAGTTTTGGGGCTCAGGGAGAGCATGGCTATGGTTGGAGTGGGAGACACTTGTGCTTAGGAGGGAATGGGGGGCAGTCTGGCAGACCTGGGCAGGCGATCAAAAAAATCTGGAATCCATGGTCAAATCAAGGTGGGTCTGACTCTTAAGTCCAGTGTTTGTCACATCCTAACAGGATTTTGCAGTGGGAGAGTGAGGACGGTTGAGTCTGAGCGTTTATGCCTACTGCTTCCCTTAGAAAAAGAATTTGTACAATTCTCTGAGATCTTTTAGGACTGTGGTGACTGTAGTGTTATATCTGGAGCCTTCTAAAAGGCTCCTGAATAAAATGTACGAGTGTGGGATAGTGACTGAGGGCTGGCAGTGGGAGTGATGATCAACTAACTTCTTTTCCTACTTTCTGCAGGGCTGGGGACACAGTAGGTGCTCATTTTAATGCTGGGTGGAGAGGCGGGAGGGTGAGTGAGTGGATGGATGGAAGGATGGGTGGGTGGCAGGGAAGGTGGACGGATGGTGGAGATAAGAAGGATGGATGAGTGGATCAATGAACAGACGACGAGTGGCTGGCTGGAGGAGCAGTTAGTGCGTGCGGAGGGTGGGTGGAGGGTGAAATGTCTGGGTGGCTGTCCTGCTTACTGCCTGTCACCCTGTGCTTTCAGCTTCGGGCCGCGGAGGTGGAGATCAAAGACCTGCAGTCGGAGTTTGAGCTAGAGAAGATCGATTACTTGGCTACCATCCGTCGGCAGGAACGTGACTCTCTGCTCTTCCAGCAGCTCCTGGAGCAGGTGCAGCCCCTGATTCGCAGGGACTGTAACTACAGCAACCTGGAGAAGATACGGCGAGAGTCCTGCTGGGATGAGGATAATGGCTTCTGGAAGATCCCCGAGCCCATTATCATAAAAACCAGCCTCCCAGTAGGTCAGGAGCTTTGCTGTCGCCTCGGCCCTCCTCTCCCTCCTCCACAGTTCACCCTCCTGCAGACATGACAGGGACCTGAGAGAATGGTGTGTTCTAGAGTGAGACAGATGTGGGTTGGAATTCTGGCTCCACCACTCCCTGTGTGACCTCTTTGGGACTCAGGGTCCTCATCTGTGACATGGGGATTAATAACAGCACCCTCCTTAAAGATTGTTGGATGGCTTAAGATGTGTGAATACATGTAGAACCCTTAGAGCCTTGCCTGGCGCATTTTAAGTGGGGGCACGTGTTATCGTTATCTCCATCATCATTGTCATTATTTCATCCTACAACAACCCTGTGAAGGACAAGGATTATTACACCTATTTTACATATGAGGAAACCGAATCTCAGAGAGTGTCAGCGACTTATCCAAAGTCACAATCATAGCAGTAGCTGTAGGACCAGGGATAGAACCCAGCTGCTCAGAGTTTCAGGCCTGGTTCCACTCCTGCTTTTGCCATTGACCTCCTGTGTGACCTTATGAAGGTCACTGTCCCCCTCTGGGTTTTGGTCCCCTGATCTTCACAAAGAAGAGGTTGGATAAGATGATCTTGAAGGGCCTCTGCCTCCACTGCAGTGGACCTTTCTCCAGCCGCAGAGCCTTTGCCTATTCGAGGAGCAGCAGGCTCTTCCATCCCACAGGCCCCCATCAGTCCTCCTCCTGGTCACAGAGTGTTCGTCCAGGTCTTCCATCTCTGATGTTTATGGATGGCCACCAACACCATCCCTGCTGAAACACCAGCCAGCTCCGTTTCCCAAAAACTCTGGGCAACAGTGGTTTCTTTTCTTTCTCCCACCCCCACCAACCTGCTCTCTTGCCTGGAAGCAGGGGAATGGCTTCTTTGGCATCTGAGGCCTCCTGTTTTCTGCTTCCCAAAGCCATCCCTTGGCTTGGGCTGGGAAGTGTCCTTCCCCGGCTCCTCCCTGTCCTCGAGCCAGGCCTGCCCTCCATCTCGGAGGAGACCGCAGCAGCCCCCCGTGCCAATGGCCCTCACATCAGGCAGCAGTGACTGCAGCTTCTGTTTTCTCATAGCAGTTTCAACAGGGCCACAGAACAAACCAGCCCGCAAAACCTCTGCAGCTGACACCGGTGAAGCCGGCATGGTAAGGCCTCTGGGAGAGGGAGGGAGTGGGGAGCTGGCAGGGGTTTGCCCCAAGGTGCAGTGGGTCCACGTTACTGTAGGGAACTAGACTTTGACTTTCATCCCACCTAAGGGTTAAAGCAGCAGGCCGAGCCTGGATCCTTTCTGTATGACTCCGTGGGCACGTAGACCCTCAGCCCCCTCTGGCCTCATTCAAAGGCACTTACAGTCGTAACCAGAGGGAAGGTAGATGGTTCAGCTCAGCCCATCCCGCTAGTGAAGGACAGAAGCTTCAGCTTCAGTCTCAGGGCCACGCAGGACATTCTGGTTCCGGGGCCGCAGCTGGGGTCCTTGGACCAAAGGGTCCTCAAAGCATCCATGAAACATTGGGATTCTAATGTCACTTTATTTTCATATCTCCCATATTTTATATTACAATAGAAATATACATCCTTAAGGCAGAGGTCACCAAACTTTTCTGTAAAGGACCAAATAGTAAATATTTTAGGCTTGTGGGTCATATGGTCTCTGTCACAACTACTCAACTCTGCCATCGTAGCACAAAAACAGCCATAGACAATGCATAAATGAATAAGCATGGCTGTGTTCCAATAAAACTTTGTCTACAAAAGCAGTCTGTGGACTGTATCTGGCCCACTGGCTGTAATTTGCTGATCCTTGCCTTAAACCAGTACAGATATTTCAGAAAACCCACACAGAACATACCTCTGCAGTTATTATAAGGCCACTCATAGGTTAATAAATTCCAGCCAAGCATCTCTGCCTGAGCAACTCAGGGTGGCTGCCAAGAATGTCTCAGGCTGGTCTAAAGCTCTGATTGGCTGCTTTTGATAACTTTGTGAAAAGGGGAAGGTTGTTCCTCAAAAAACCATTCTTAACCCAAGACCACAAAGGCGTTATATTAGTCAGAATGCATTTAGTTCCAGTGATAGATAACCAAACAATCATAAGTAAAATAGGGAATTTGTTGGTTCATGTTAAGAGTACCAGTTTCAGGCATAGCTGGATCTAGGGGCTCAAACAGTCAGGGTTCTGTGTATTTCTTTACCTCTTAGCTCTACTTCCCTTGGAATGCTACCTTTAGTCTCAGGCAGGCTTTCTCCCTGTGGCAGGAAAGATGGCTGCTGGTAATTGGTGGTCCAACAGGAAGAGAGAGCTGGTCTCTTAGAACATCCTCAAATTAACGCTTGTGGACAGATTCTGATCAGCTCTGTCTGGGTCCTGGCCCAACTCTTGGACCAATGACTATGTCCAGAAGATGTAGTTCTATGATTGGTCCAGTCTGGGTCACGTGTCCAGCTGTGTAGCAAGGGGGTGGGCAGGCAGGAGTGGCAGTATTTACGGTACTATGAATGATCATCCCACCAGGACCAGGTCAAGTGGGAGAAGGGGATTCCCTGAAGGAAGAGATTCAGGCTGAAGACAACAAGTCCACTTTATAGCAGTGAAAAATAACAGTCCTTGGTGATAAAGAGGTTGGGACTCCAGTTCTAATGATTTTGTGTGCCCACAAGCTGAGTACCGTGTTACCTATTCTATGAACATGCTGTGGGTTTGGGGTGTGTAGTGTTGCCCTGGCCCCGGATGGACCTGGCAGGATGCCCTGTTTTGAGCTTTACAGGAGGGAACAAGGCACTTCCCATCCCAAGGAAGAGGGGGCGGCGGCAGTGTGTAGGCTTGGCTGGAGACTGACTCTCCTGCCCCCAGCTGCCTGGATCCCACCCCGGCGTCTGGGTCTGTAGTCGGGCACACCCAAGTGGGCAGTGAGGCTCAGGGAGCCCCCATCCACCAGGCCTGCGGAGGCTGCTGAGCCCTGGGTAGGGGCCCAGATGCGAATCGCACAGACAAGGGGCCTTGGCCCATGAGGATTTGGAATCTCAGCAGGAGGAAGACCGCTACAAGCTGATGCTCAGTCGGAGCGACAGTGAAAACATTGCCAGTAACTACTTCCGGTCAAAGCGGGCCAGCCAGATCCTCAGCACGGATCCCATGAAGAGCCTCAGTGAGTGCCCTGCCCACCCTGTCCTCCTGCCCTCTACCAACTGGGAGCGGCGTGACGAGGTGGATGTGGAGTCAGATAGGCCTGGGTTAAAAACCCCGGTTCCTCTCCGAGCCTCAGTTTCCTCAGCTATACACTGATGGGGATACACCTACTTCTCAGGATGAGGTGAGAGGAGGTGGGAAACAGCCCAGCCCGGGGCCTGGCACACAGTAGGTACTCAATACACAGTCTCCCTTTTCCTCTGCCCCTTCATCTCTTGGTGGAGAAGTGCTGTGTTTGATTCTTGTCTCCCCTGACACGCAGTAGGCCCTCAACATGCAGTTCAGGGCCCTGGCATGGGCTTGCGTGGGTCTGGTCAGTTACCAGCCTCCTCGATGTCTGTTTTGTGGCTTTCTCCTCCAGAGCCAAGGGGGGCAGCCAGCGCCACAAAAGCAAAACACTTGTAAAAGCAAGAATCAAAAACCACTTCATTCTTCTGTTTTTAAAACTAAAATCAAAGACCACAGAGCTTCCACTAAAATACCAATGAAAAGCAAATGTCATTTCTACATTGGGGTTATGTAAGAGACAGAGTAAGTGGAGTTGAGGAATAAGGAGGGAAAGAAATGTCAGTTGAGTGCCTGGCATTGTGCCCATGCTGCAGACGAGGAAACTGAGGCTCAGAGAGGCGTGGCTCCCCAGTGTTACACTTCTAGGAAGTGGTGGAGCTGGGCTTTGAACCTGGGCATGTCTGGCTTAAGATCCCAGGCTGCCTCAGTCTGAGGCTTTAAAACTCCACACTCCCAGCCCAGACCCTTTGGACACAGACACAGTGCCGGAGCAGCTGCTCAGAGCCTGGGGTCCCAGCTGCGGACCAGGGCCTCTGCTGGGTGGGAGGTGGGCCAGACTCTCCACCCCACCCACGGAGTGCTTTCTCTCATCCCCGGCACTCCTGGCTTACCAGCCCCTCTGCTCCTCTTCTCCACAGCACACCACAGCTCGCCGCCAGGCCTCAGCTCCCCACTCAGCAACAACTCTGCCATCCCGCCCACCCAGGCCCCTGAAATGCCCCAACCCCGGCCCTTCCGCCTCGAGTCCCTCGATATTCCCTTCAACAAGGCCAAGCGTAAGAAAAGCAAAAGCAGCTTTGGCAGTGAGCTTCTGTGAACACAGCTGCCTGCTGCTGCCCTGCCTTTGGGTTTCTGCGAGACTGCCAGGCCCTCCCAGGGCAGCCCCAGCCAGGCCTCCTCCCACCTGCCTCCCACAGTGACCGGGAGGCCTGAGAGGGCCCTTGCCCTGGGAAGACATATTCCTTTCCCGTTACCCAGAGAGCCCACCTCTGCCCGGGGCGTGAGCCCTTCAGAGGCAGGACCATCCTTGTAGAGCCCGCTCCAGCTCTCCACGCCACGTCAGTGTTTCCCTCTGCTCACCTGCCACAGAGCCCACCGTGTGTGCCCACCAGTGTTCTTCTGTGCCTCTTAGGGCTCAGAACCTCAGCTCTGCCTCAAGGCCTTCACCAGCAGCCCCGACAGAGTGGGCAGCAACTTCCACATGGATCAAGTTCAACATCTTGGCCGTTAAAAATCATGCCTCTATCCAATAGGCCCCACTTCCTGGGGGAAGCCCTGGGGATGGGCACAGGAGGAGTCCTGGAGCAGCTGTTCCCCTGCTGCCCACTCCTAGCTGGTGTGCAGCCCAGAGGAGGCCACTCCACATTCAGCTGCCCCAATAAACTGCCTTTTACTGATGAGCTCCCCTCCTTGATTCTCTGACAGCGTCGTTGGGGCCTCTCCCTGCCACTGCTGCCTGGCCTTCGTGGGAAAGCTCTTTCTGGATCGGGGGTTCTTAACTCCCTGAGGCCTTTAAAGCAAATGGGCTCCAGAGTTTCTGCAACTCCCTGAATCATGAGTAGAGTGCATTTTTCTGGGGAAAGCATCTGAACTGTCATTAGATTCTCAAGGGATCTGTGACCCAGGAAAGCAGAGCCCTTGTTTTGGAAAATAAAGGTCACATCTTGCAAAGGCCCAGGTTTTGACAACCCTCAGTTGCTCTGCTGGAACTGGGTGTCCTGACATGGCCAGAAAGGAATCCAGGCCACCCCAACTACCTAGGACACACCCCTCCCCTTGCCCATTGTACCCCAAGCCTGCCCTGTGGGAGGGGCTCACAATCTGAGGAAAAGCCTGGGCCTTTGGTGCTCTCCTGAGCCTAATTTCACTCTGAGCCTCATCAGTGAAATGAGGACAGCACCCACCTCACAGGGTCATGGTGAAGGTTAAATGAGATAGTATGTGGAGTTCCCAGTGCAGAACAGGGGCCCCTTACTCCTCCTCCTCCCTATTTGTACTAGTTACTGTGCGAGGTCCTAAAGCTGCGTGCTGGGCCATGGAGCTCCTGCTCTGGAGAAGCTGAGGTGGAGGGTGCTTAGGTAACTTTGGAGGTCAGTCTAGCCCGAGGCAGGCTGCAGTACATACTCTTGAGTGAAAGGAAGCCAGATCAGGCCTTTATGGGGAACAAAGTGCCCCATAAATGGGAAGGAACAGCATTGCACGGGGCTACCATAAAGGATGGAGAGGATCCCAGGAGGCTTAAGATGGGAATGTGGGGAGGGGGCTTCTGATAGGGGGAACTGCATGAGCAGAAGGCAGGAGGTGGGGAAGCTCAGGGTATGTTCAAGTTGGAGGAGTTCTGTTCCATGGAAGCCCTGAGCAGGGACCCCAAGGAGGATGAGGCTGCCAAGATGAATTCAGGTGGAGACCTGAGAATGAAGAGCCTTTGGTGTCCCTGAGCTGTGGCAGACCTCTAAGCGACAGGTTGGCACCATCAGGTCTGAGTCAGAAGTGGATTAACGTGGCATTGTGTGCGGTTCGGGAGTTAGGGGTGAGAGGCTTAACTTGTGGTGGAGCCAGTGGGGATGGAGAGGCGGTAGAATCAGTTGAGATGCACTGGGGAGTTCTGACTTTTGCCCTGACTTTCCGGGCTTAGTGGACAAGTGTAAAAGGTCAGAAAAGAACAGCTACCCTCTCTCTCCACAATTACCTTCACCATTTGCCCTAGGAATGTGGTTGGGACCCAGAGAACCGTTGAGGTCTTGGAGCTGCTTGTGGTAGCTTTTCCTTAGACCTGTGGGGGACTGCAGCCGGTATGAGGTGAGCCAGGTGGCTCCTATATCAACTTAGATGGGGTGGGAGACAGCATTACTGAGAGGATGCTCAGCCTAGCCCTGCACTAAGCATTTCAAAACTTGCCCTAGTCCTCCCAAGAGCCCAGGCTGTTTCAAAGGCAAATACAGGTAAGGAGAGCTGGGCCTCGCTATTCTCTACTTCTAGCCTAGGACAGGGGCCTGGAGAGCAGTGAAATGCCCGAGTGACAGGGCTAGTGGGAGATCGAGCTTGGAATGAACTCAGCTAGAGCTCTCTAATCGCTAGGCCAGTCGCCGCCCATCCACGCTGCCTCCACTGCGGGCCACCAGGCTGGGCAGGACAGGCCGGTGCCGAGGCCCCTGGGCCGGAGAGCGGCAGGAGATTCAAAGGGCCCCTGTCCCTATCTTATTTTTCCAACTCCTTCCTCCCTGGAGATAGTAGAGATGGGGCCTGGTTCCTAGATCCAGTCTGTCCTGGACCAGTGAGGACCCTGCCCGTGAGGACCAAGGAATTGGTCCAGGGTGGCCACTGCCACCCAAGACCCCGTCCAGGACACGCCAGTCAAGACCGAGTAGGCCGGGGTCTTTCTGAAGAGGCGGGATCTGGGCTCCCGGCGGGAACCCGGGCTGGGCGGAGCCAAAAGGTGCTCGGCCTTGTTGATTGGCCGCGGCTGCAGAGCTGTCTCTCTAGGATTGAGCCTTTTCCTTTGGGTAGGCGGAGCCGCGCGCCCCTTTCGCCAATAGCGTTCAGAGACTCCGCCTCTCACCGGGGCACTTCCGGTGGCGCTCCCGGCTCCTTACCGTCCGAGCGGCAGCTCTTGTCGCGCGGCCCCGGCGTACCCGGATCGCTTCCGGGTGGTGGTGCACGACCACGAGCCACGATTGGGCGACCGTGGACCGGGCACTTCCGGTGTCCAGGTGGTTGGTTGTTTGGCAGGAGGAGGAAGATGGAGCCCGGCGCCGCGGCCCGTGCTTGGTCCATCCTGTGGCTGCTGCTGCCCTTGCTTGGCTCGGCCTGCGCCAGCGGTCTCCGCACCTTAGTGCTGCTGGACAATCTCAACCTGCGGGAGACGCATTCGCTCTTCTTCCGAAGCTTGAAGGGTGAGACCGGGGTCCGAGGGGCGGCGAGAGTCTGGGATTGGAAAAGCCCCCGAGCCCGAGGGCATCGGCCACCCTCCCTCCCACTCGATTTCCGCGAGCGGGCCGCCCAGGTCTGGCCTGCCGCTTGGGCGGCGGTCGTGGTCTCTGCAGCGGCGCTTTCCCTTTGCCTCTCGTCTGCTTCAGCTCCCTGTTTTCTTCTCGTCCAGAGCGGGGCTTTGAACTCACATTCAAGACCGCAGATGACCCCAGCCTGTCCCTCATTAAGTACGGGGAGTTCCTCTATGACAATCTCATCATCTTCTCCCCCTCGGTAGAAGGTAAGGGCTGCGCGTCGCCCCCGGAACCGGGGCTGATCGATCGCCTTCTTCTGGATCTTGGGTATTTTCTGGGTCATGGGATGGGTCGCCAGCCCCACGCGCTGCCAGAGAAGAGGAAAATGTTAACTTCTAACCTGGGTCCAGGAGGGGACATCTCCTTTCTAAAAGACACAGCTGAGGAATGTGGGGTCAAGTGTTGCCACAGACAGTGGAACTAACTGCGGGCCCTGCTCCTCTAGAAGGGAGTTTTGTCTGTAAAGGGCCTGATAGGAAACCTGGAGAGCTCGCTGGTTGGGTTGGCCTGTGTGGATAGAGGATGGCAGGCTGTAAAGAGGCTTGGTGGTATTTAATCTTAAAAATACAGATGGATTCATAGTTCTCAGGCTGAAAAAGAGCTTTAGCGATAGTCTAGCCTGACCCCCTATTTGAGGCTGGATGGATATGTCAGGGCCTAGTAGAGGGCTGGTTGTGGAACAGAAAGAGTGTCTTCACTAGATTATCTGTAGTTGATACTGCAGTATTCCTGTGACAGACCTCCCTGTCTTAGGCAATCCACTCAACTACTAGACAACTCTGTTAAGACGGTTTCATGTTAAAGTGACATTTGCCTCCTACTTCCTACTTTGTTTATTTGGGGGGTGGGGGTGGGGGTGGGGTTTTTTATACTCCCCGGGGCCTTAGGAAGTCAGTCTAATGCTTATTTTGCTTACACCATAGTCTTCACGGAATCATAGCCTGTTCAGGTGTTTCTTCTTCAGACTAAATATCCCCAGTTCCTTGGGCTGTTTCTCTTTTGCCATGCTTTTTTGGTGAGCATCCTAGTCATTCTCTTCTTTAGTGGCTTCAGTTTATTTATTTTTTCTCAAAGGACTCAAGTTGTCCCTGTCTGGGGTAAGACAGGACTGCCATCTCTCCTTTCAGTTGACAAAGCTGAAGAAGTCTTTTGCTTCCTTGGCAGCTATTTTATTGTCTGGAGTTACTGTGAGATTGGGTTCAACCAAATCCCTGAAGTATTTTCCCCTCGGCTCCTGTCACTTATCATGTTAACCCCAACCCCCCTGTGACATGTGCCTTTGGAGTTGGCTTTTTGGAGGCAAGTGTAGGTGGGTGGATGTGACCCCAGATTGTACAAGTTAAAATCTTCGGGTTCCTGGCAGGTGAATGGAGCTTTCAGCAAGTCAATTGGTGTTTGCTAAGTTGCTGCTGCGTTTGGAACTCTGAAATAGGTACTGAACAGGGGACTGGGTGAGATACTCAAGACAAAGAGCCTGCCCTTGAGTTCTTTCAGTCTGTCTTTGAGGAAGTAAACATAAGGACTTGACGTGAGTTAGCAAACCCTGTGTTGGGATGTACAGGATGGAGGAACCGTCCAGGTTGTGCTCAGGAGGTGGGTTGGGAGTGTCGCTGGGCAGGAGAGGAGCGGTGGGTGAACAGGCTGGGAGAAGGTTGAGACAGGCTTTTGGTGGTGGAAGAAATGTCAGAGAGCTTAAAACAGTGTTCACAAACGTTATCAGTTCTTTACGTCCTTCGTGATTTTTACCATATTCCATATCACCTGTGCTAATAATTAGTTAATATCTTTCTTCAAATTGAACCACTTTTTTTTTTTTTTTTTTGTGAGGAAGACCAGCCCTGAGCTAACATCCATTGCTAATCCTCCTCTTTTTGCTGAGGAAGACTGGCCCTGGGCTAACATCCGTGCCCACCTTCCTCTACTTTATATGGGACGCCGCCACGGCATGGCTGACAGGCAGTGTGTCGGCGGGCGCCCGGGATCCGAGCCAGCGAACCCCGGGCTGCCAAGCGCGGACTGAACCGCTGCGCCACCGGGCCGGCCCCCTGAACCACTTTTAAAAAAGCTAATGTAACATTTTAAAAAGAAACCAGTAATGAACCCAATATCACCACTGGAAATGGAAAGCCAGTGTCATCACTTGCTTTAAATAGAAGGTAACTATAACTAGAATAAATACAGTGCTGTTCAGTTCTGGCCAGATTCTGTCGCCTGCTGAAGGCTCTGAGCCCGAGGCTGCTTCTTAAAAGAGAAGATGAACAAGTGTTATGAGTATCAAACCAAGACATTCCCTTAGATGGAGAAAGCTTGAAGAATAATTGGGAAAGGAATAATTCTCTCTCTCTCAGAGTCAAGGCTATTTAAGGACCTGCCCAAGTCACTGGTATCACCTTTTTGCCTCCAGCCCCAGAATCGTCCTTTAAAAATATAAATCAGCTGATGTCGGTCTCCTGCTCAAGAGCCTCCAGTGGCTTCTCCCCACGACCATTACCCAGCCGGGGCCTACAGAGCCCTACATGCACTGCCCTCCCCGCTTCACCCCTGCCTCCTCTGCTCTGACTCGCCTCTTCACTCTCTCCAGCTGAGCCACACTGGGCTCCCAGCTGGTAACGTGCTCACCGCCTCGGGGCCCTTGCACCTGTTGTTCTCGACGCCTGAAATTTTCTGACCCCCCGCCCCCCGATGCTGCCTGGCTGACTCCCACCTTCTCAGATGCCGCTTGCCCAAGGTCTTCCCTGACCAACTTTTATATAACAGCTCCCCTTCCCCACACTGTCCCCTTTATTTTCCTTCTCAGCTCCCAAGAAATAATTTTCATTTAATGAATAAGTGAATTACTGAGCGCTACCTCCATTACATTACGTTGAACATCATGGTACACTCTGGGGAAGACTCTTGAGCCCATGACAGCCCCACTCAGTGCTGGTTTTGGATGCTTATGGCAGTCCCCTGACCGAATCAATTGACCAAAAAAGGGTATGATCTCAGTTACAAATGTAGGAAATTAATGAGACTTTTTGGTGACCACTTTAATAAAAGCAGTATTCAGAGTGGTTCTGTTATGGCTACCATGGATATAACTCTGTAGGATTAACGGGAAAAACTACTCAGGTTAGGCAAATGAGCGCTAGTGTCAAGTGACAGCAGCATCCTCAGATTCAGAAGTGCTCTTTCTCAGACAGTTTAGACAAGTGAAGTTGATGGGCTCTGGAAAGCTGTGTCAGGTGACCCCCAAAAGTGGCTCTAGTGATGACAAAGATACTGATGTGAAAGGTGCAGGTGGTGAGTTTGAAGTTGTTTCATGAAACATGAATGGAAAAATGCAGCATTTCTAAATGAATGTTTTATGTGTGACTTGAATATGTATAACTAACTTGACAGCTATAATTGGTGGGTGTTTGACTATTTCATTTGTCCTTCTAAAAGTTTATGAATTTGAGCCATTATTTTGGATCTTCACATTGGGAAAATGGGAGAATTGCCCCAATCAGGGCTTATGTGATAGATGTCCCTCTTGTTTTGGGCCTCCAGAGGGCGCTATTCTGTGATTGATTGTAGCTGGTCTGCAGGTCACCTTCCCCCTCCCAAATGTCAGAGGAGCAGTGAGAGGAACCTTCTGGGTCACTGAGTCTGGTGCTTCTTTCAGATTTTGGAGGCAACATCAATGTGGAGACCATCAGTACCTTTATTGATGGTGGAGGCAGTGTCCTGGTAGCTGCCAGCTCAGACATTGGTAAGTCTGACCTGGGAAGTTCTGGTACTTTCCACCGTTTCTCCTGAGAGCTTGGAGAGCTTTACAAACGGAAGCTGCCAAATTGGTATTCATGGGATGGGGCTTGCTGGGGAGCGAGTGAGGGAACTCCAGAGCCATTCCATCCCTCCCGTGCTTTCTTATGACCGGAGCCAATAAGAGGCAGGTCCGTTTTTGGCTTTGGTTAGGAAGATTGGCCCTGAGCTAACATCTGTGCCCATCTTCCTCTATTTTGTATATGGGACGCCACCATAGCATGGCTTGTTGAGCCGTGTGTAGGTCTGCACCTGGGATCCGAACCTGCGAACCCTGGGCCACCAAAGCGGAGTGTGCAAACTTAACCACTACGCCACTGGGCTGGCCCCAAATGATGTGGGTCCTTTTAAGGGCTGGGAACCTTGTTTTCTTTTTTTTTTTTTTTTCCTGTTTTTGGTTTTTTCCATTTTTTGTTTTTGTTTTTTTCTGGTGGCTCTTCTCTTAGAGAAAGAAAGAAAATGGGGAGGATAATTGGGCAGAGATCAAAGTATTTGACAGGTTATTTTTTGTTTCCTATTTTGGACATGTTCAAAGATATTTAGAAGTAGGGAGAGAGTAGGATCCTAAACCTCGGGTGCTTGTAACTCAGCTGTAACGATTAACAATACCTGGCCAGTCTTGTTCCATTTATTTTGGTATTGACAGATTTTTAAAACCATATTGTGGGAGTTCCTTGGTGGGGTGATGATGAGGAGAAGAGAAGCTTTGTAAGCCCAGCCTCATTAGGTCATTTGCCTGAGGTAATTACTTTGCTTTAAAGGATTTTTTTTGCAGAACCCAGGTCAGTGGGTATTTGTGGAGGGAGAGGCCGGGTTGGTTTTTGTTTTATCAGTTCTGATTCTGACCCCTGCAGGCAGAACACCATGCTGTTGTCCAGGGGTCAGCTGGGGCTGAGCCCAGCCTGGTGAAGCTGCAGGGCCCTACGGATGACTGGTAGAGAGTGAGCCATGAGGACACTAGGACAAGTGACACTGCTTGGCACAGGTCCCACCTGTAAGGGCTCAGCCAGGCATCTCTTGGGTCTGTGCAGGTGACCCTCTTCGAGAGCTGGGCAGTGAGTGTGGGATCGAGTTCGACGAGGAGAAAACAGCCGTCATTGACCATCACAACTATGACATCTCAGACCTTGGCCAGGTAATCAGGCCTGTCATCTTCCAGGTGTCAGGCCCTTCCAGCAAAGCTCAGCCTAGAAACCAAGAGAGAGTCGGGAGGGATGCCCTGGCTTGGGGGCACCTTTTCCTGACCACCTGTCTGTCCCTCTGCTCTTGCAGCATACGCTCATCGTGGCTGACACTGAGAACCTGCTGAAGGCCCCGACCATTGTTGGGAAATCATCTCTAAATCCCATCCTCTTTCGAGGTGTTGGGTGAGTAAGCAGGGAGAGGCCAGCAGAAACCTGGGGGAAGAGAGGATTACTTTGTCAGGAAACCAACCCAAACTTGTCATTATTTGGGGGCATTCCTTCCCCAGAGGATGTGGATGAGATTAATTCATGACATGACATTAAGAGTCAGACTTCATAGTTACAGCAAGAGGAGAGCTAAGTGTTTGGTTATTAAGAAAGTAGGATTCATTCCTGTGAAGAAATGGGCCTTAGGGGACCCCAGGTCTTTTGGGGTCAGTGTTTGGGCAGTTCTTTTCTCCTTCTGCAGGATGGTGGCTGATCCTGACAATCCTTTGGTATTGGACATCCTGACGGGCTCTTCCACCTCTTACTCCTTCTTCCCAGATAAACCTATCACCCAGGTGAGGGGCCTTTGTGGCCTTGAGGCCTCCAGCTCCTGGGCCCAGTAGCAAAGTACTTTTTTATTTAAAGATGAGAACTAAGCAGTTCTCAGGTTCCGCCCTCCGGTGGGGCCTGGGTCGTTCAGGTCTAGCCGGCTGTCCTCTTGCCCTAGAGGCCCAGCTTGCCCTTTACCCCGGCTCCCCTGGATGACAGCCTCGTGTTGTCCCCAGTATCCCCATGCAGTGGGGAAGAACACCCTCCTCATTGCTGGGCTCCAGGCCAGGAACAACGCCCGGGTCATCTTCAGCGGCTCCCTCGACTTCTTCAGCGATGCCTTCTTCAACTCAGCGGTGCAGAAGGCCACACCCGGCTCTCAGAGGTACAGGCCGGGAGGCTTGGGGCCATGTGGTCTGGGTGGTGGGTCCGTGAGATGGGGAGGACTCAGATGAGGAAGGAGCCTTTGAGCTACAAGCGTCAGAGGCTGAGTACCTTCAGGTGCTCTAAAATTATTTGACGACTCGACTTCGTTGCTCTGTTGCTGGTGTTGGCTCTCCAAACCTTTCTAGTAATGGCGTATCTGGAGACGATTAGAAAATTGTGTATTTATTGTGCAAGTGACACCAAAGCAACACCACCTCACATCTTTTCATTTTTTCCTGTGTTCCTTTAACCAGGATACCTAGGTATGTATGGCCTACAGGCAGGAATGCGCTTAGTGCTGTTTATCCTGGTGGGTAGTGATCAGTCTCGCTTACGAGGTTCCCCTAGAAAGAAGCTGGTGCTGGTGCAGGTGCCCTAGCCTCTCCTGTTTCTCTTCTGCAGGCACTCCCAGACGGGCAACTATGAGCTAGCTGTGGCCCTCTCCCGCTGGGTGTTCAAGGAGGAGGGCGTCCTCCGTGTGGGGCCTGTGTCCCATCATCGGGTGGGCGAGACAGCCCCACCTAACGCCTACACTGTCACTGACCTAGTGGTAAGAGCTTCTTGGAGTGGGAGGGCCCCGAGGTTTGGCTAAGTTGATTTAGCTCAAAACCATTTATTGAATGCTTCTGTGTTGGGCCTAAAAAGGCCTAAATAAGGACGAATAAGTTAACCTTTACCCCGAAGAAGTCAGTCTAGGTGCAAAGAGCCCACACGTAAACCAGTATCCTAACAGGTGACCTTTTGAAGAGGTGTGGTTTTGCTGTGGGAGTGCAGGCGCGGGAGGGGCTTCGTTGATTCATTCTGCTGGGAGTGGGTCTGGAGGATGAATGTCAGTCAGAAGTGGGGAGAGGCAAGACGGCAGTGAATATGGAGGCAGGGATGCCCAAGTGCCCGCACAGTCTGGGAGAGGAGTGTGGTTTGGGTGCAGACTCCGATGGTCCTGTGAAGAGGTGTAGATGTGACTCGGGCAACCTGCTGGGTGGTGTCCTCAGTCACTGTCCAGGGCGGGTTGGTGGGGGCTCGCCCAGGTTTTCAGAACTCCTGGGAGTTCCTGCCAGTTTCACGAGTGGGGATTCAGGGCCCTGAGGGTGGCGGCACCCCTCCAGTCATTGGCCTTTTCTCTCAGGAGTACAGCATTGTGATTGAGCAGCTCTCGGACGGCAGGTGGGTCCCCTTTGATGGTGATGACATTCAGCTGGAGTTCGTGCGCATTGATCCTTTCGTGAGGACCTTCTTGAAGAAGAAAGGTAAATGTAATTCTTGTACGAGAAAGCTACAGGAAGACAGCCCTGCCTCTGCGTTGCTCTCGGGGGGCTAACAGCAACACTGGGACACCCCTCCTGGTTATCTGTCTTGGATCTTCCCCAGGTGGCAAATACAGTGTCCAGTTCAAGTTGCCTGATGTGTATGGTGTATTCCAGTTTAAAGTGGATTACAACCGGCTAGGCTACACACACTTGTACTCTTCCACTCAGGTAAGCACAGGTTGTAGTGCGTTTTCAGCCAGCACGTGCCCTGCCTGGGCTTCTGAGTGGCCAGGGCCCGTCACCTCTGTCCTGTTGCAGGTGTCAGTGAGGCCACTCCAGCACACACAGTATGAGCGCTTCATCCCCTCGGCCTATCCCTACTACGCCAGTGCCTTCTCCATGATGGCGGGGCTCTTCATCTTCAGCATCGTCTTCTTACACATGAAGGAGAAGGAGAAGTCCGACTGAGGGGTCAGAGCCCTGGGACTCCTTACGACATGGAGACAGTGGGTTTTTAATAGGCTGGGTTTTTCTCGTTATGGTGGGATTTTTTTTTTTTTTTTTTAAGCCGTGGGACAGTGGCACAGCCTTACCTCAGTGGGAGATGGGGCATTGAGTACCAAGGGGTGGGGGTTAGGAAATGATCTTTAAGTTTTTCCACCTTGAATGTTAAGTGGTATTTTTCATATGTGCAGTCACTCTCGTTTCTAAAATAAAGAGAAACATTGCCCTCAAACTTCATCTGGCCCCTGCTGTGCTTTGCTATTGGTGGGGATGCTGTTCTGTAGTGACTGGATACAAAATAGTGAGTGGGCTCTTTTTGCTGAAGACTGGACTGTATTTTCTTTCTTGATGAAATGATAGAGCTTCCTAACTTCTCAAGAGATAAAAGGTTAATAATACACTGAGGCTGGGCCAGCCCTGGTGGCCTAGTGCTTAAGTTCAGCATGTTCTGCTTTGGTGGCCTGGGTTCAGTTCCCAGGTACAGACCTACACCACTCGTCTGTCAGTGGCCACGCTGTGGTGGTGGCTCACATACAAAAAGAGGAAGTTTGGCAACAGATGTTAGCTCAGGGAGACTCTTCCTCAGCAAAGTAAATGAATAGGGGGCCAGCCCAGTGGCGTAGCGGTTAAGTTCACATGCTCTGCTTTGGCGGCCCAGGGTTCACAGGTTCAGATCCTGGGCACGGACAGAGCTACCACTTGTCAAGCCATGCTGTGGCGGCCTCCCATATAAAGTAGAGGAAGATGGGCATGGATGCTAGCCCAGGGCCAGTCTGTCTTCCTCAGCAAAAAGATTGGCAATGGATGTTAGCTTAGGGCTAATATTCCTCACACACACACAAAATAAGTAAATAAATAAAGTAAATTAATAAATAAACACAGGTTGGTGTGGAATCCCTGAAATGGGAAACCCAGGGTCCCAGCACTTGACTTGATAACAGAATTACAGAATTGCTTGGTTTAACAGAACCTTAAGTATATGTTCACCTTGCTTAAGCCATAGTTGCAGCCCTAAAGAGCAGGTGTGAAATTATATGTGAAATCCCTTCCCCATTGTTGATCTCTGCCCACAAAATTTTCTTGTCTTTATGGTATAAGAATCACTCTTAAAGCCAAATACTCAGTTCAAGGCACATACGTATTCTGCAGTTGTAAATTTGTGTTTAATTCTTACGACTCCTGTAGGAGATGCTAGTCAAAAGGGAAAGTAGCAAGTTTAAAACACTACACTGTTAATTTCCATTTCCTCAGTCATTTTAGCTCTGCTAGACTCAATTTAGTAGCTGGAGGAGCTCCGTGGAAATGCTTCTTCAAAGACACCCCCAGGACTGTTCCAGAATGCATAAGGCAAGTGCAGAGGCTCCCTACTTACTTCTCAGGCCTCACTTGGATGTATTTTCATTCTGATACCTGAATATACTGACCTGTGCAAATGTGTGCTTTAGCTCAGGTCAGTCAGACTGATGTCATGGCTGCCTCTTTCAAATGAGCCACGGTCTGTTCCTGGAGCTAGGGGCAAATGTCAGTCACACTCTGCCCTAACAAACAGCCACTGCCTAGACCTGGGTCCTCTCTCAGGTGAAGCACAGGTAGGTCTAAGCCTCCTCAGCCCAGCCTCCTCTGACAGACCAGCTGGGCTATTAACTTCAGAGACCTGTGCAGACAACATGAGCTTAAGGCAGGGCTTTTTGGTCTGCGGTTACACCCAAGCGTGTCTTCTCACCTCGTGCAGAGACCCCATTCCTGTGGGTTTGCATGCAGAGCTCTTAGCACATTATTTTTAGTGCCGATCCACCAAGGGCCTCCTGATTGGTCAGCATATGTTCTTAGAATTAGGCCCTTTGAATTCATTTAGACGAGGGGTTGGCAAACTCTGGTGTGTGGGCCAATCCAGCCTGCTGCCTGTTTTTGTATGGCCTGCAAGCTATAAGCGGGTTTTACATTTTTAAGTGATTGAAAAAATTAAAAGAATATTTAGTGACAAATGAAATTCAAATTTCAGTGTTGGTAAATAAAGCTTTGTTGGTGCACAGCCATGCTTGTTGGTTTACATATTTAAGGCTTTGTGTTACAGTGACAGAGTTGAGTAGCTGCGACAGCCTGAAGTATTTACTGTCTGGCCCTCTACAGGAAGAGTCTGCCGACTCCTATTTAGACCAGTTTCTTCATTTTACAGGTGAGGGAACTTTATGCCACACAGGTTATATATTCATCCAAAATTGCACAGAGTTAGCTGCTACAGACCATGAAGTTTGACTCACATGGTTCCTTCCATTTGCCACACCTGAGGCCGTTTCTTGGGTTGACCAGCCCTCTCTGCGCCATCTTTTCTCCTGACCCCCACCCTCACCTAGGAGCCCCTCCCTCAGCATTCACAGACCATCAGACACGGATGCTAAGTTCTTTAGTAATTCACCAGCTACACCAGGGCCGTCACGGGGTTGCCCTCCAGGAGTAGAGGAGGAGGGCTGCCTGGCACAGCGCTTCATATTCCAGGTTGGCCAGAAATAACATCTTCATTTTCGTTTCCACACAGCTCTTCTCTGTAAGGCTGTTGGCCAACAAAGTGGCAGCTGATTGTTGGAGGAGCCAGCCAATCATCTTGTCTAGTTTCAGATGCTTCAGGGCTAGAGTATGTTCACCCCAGAGGCTTAAATGAAGCACATTAGCAGCTACTCGGGCAGATGGTCTCTGCAACAGGAAGGGAAGCTGAAGCTGAGAACATCTGTGACAAAGTCTTCGGCCCACAGCCCGCTTTGTTGATGAACCTCATTTCAGGGTGTTCCCTTCTCTGGCCCCAACCAGATTCTTCTCCACCCTCATCTGTCCTACGATACCCTTCACTCACCTGACACCTACTGGCTGCTCTCTACCCACGCTCCAGGCTCTCCAGGTGTACAAATCTGCCTGGGCATGGTGTGCATTGTTGGAAGAGCTTCCCCACCGCAGAAGGCCCACCAACTGCCTCCTTTGTGTGAGCACTGTCTGGAGGGAGGGGAGTTGTCTCATCACTTAGTAACTGGTAGCAGTGAGCATCTACCGTGACCATGGCAGCATGCCACGCACGGTGAGAGGTAAGTGGTGGACAGTAGTTTGAACCCTGGTCTGTCTATGCTCTTTCCACTCTGCATGCCACCTGAACCAGACCTGCCACTCCAATTATGGCTTCAAATGTGTTGGCCTTTATATTCCTTTATAGTAATGTCAAAATGTCCAGATCTGCTCTCAGGAGAAGTCCTCCCATCTATCTGTCTCATTAGATCTCAGCTGTTTCCATAAGCTACAACTCCATTACACATTTCTTAAAAATGCATCTTTTTCCCTCTGAGTAACTTAAGCAATTAAAGCCAAGAAGAGCTGAATTGCTGGAATTCTGACTAATTTGGTGGCTAGCTTCCCTTCTTCTGTTTATACTAAAATCTATTTTGTGTTCCCCTTGCCCTTTACCTTTGTAAGATAGGAGCTGTCTGTCCCTCTAGTGTTTGCCCAAACCTGATCTTTACTCAAATGTGAACTGAGGTTTCCATCCACACAACCCCTGCGCAGCCTGGAGACAGCCTCACCTTGCTGGCCTCTCGCTGGAGCAGTGACCTCACCAGCTGTCTCACATCTAGAGGCACCGACTCGGGCAGTGCAGGCAGCTGAGCTTCTTGGTAACTGCGGCTTTCAAGGTGGGCCCCGCCCTGGCCGTAAAAAGGATTGGGGAGCCCAAAGATTTCGTAGGCAAGCGTCCCCACTGCCCAGGCATCAGCCTTGCTGTAGTCAATCACCGCCCTGGGGCCAGGGCAGGCCGTGGACACCTGTCGGAAAGCAATGGGTGAGTAGTCACGTTGCTGGCATTTCTAACCTATCCATGCTTCTGCACAGCACCTGATTCAGGGGCTAATCGGAACTCTGTCCCCAGGAACCCAGAATTTGAATGAGATGTGGCTCAGACCCAGAAGAATCTGCTCAGGGCGCCTGCTTTGTGCTGATGAAACTCATACCTCCCAGGAACATCAGGGAGACCCAGATGAAGGCAAAGTGGCAGGGCAGGGACTTGTGCCAAATCTGGGTCAGAAAAGATGGGGGTGTCGAGTGAATGAGGAGGTACCCAGCCTGTCCTATCAGTGGAGACACGGTGAAGAGTCTCCACCGATGACCATGACGCGCTCCGTGGGACTCACCTCGGGAGCCATCAGGCAGCCGTTGCCGCCCCGGTCCACACAGCAGCTAGTGAAAGGCAACTGCAGGCCAACGCGCTCGTCAGCCAGGCAGCAACCAAAATCTGTGATCACCAGCCAGGGGCAGCCATCTGGGGGAGGGACACTGGTGGTAAACGACTGATTCTCCTCCCCTTCCCTCTGAGAGGCCCTCCTACGTCCCTGCTGAAGCCACCATCAAGACACGGTGAGAGGGGCTAACAGGCTCAGTGCTGGCCCAGGAGCACAGGCCGGCAAGGCCTGGACGGGGGCCCACTCACCAGACAGCTGAATGGGGCCAGTTACACCAGTACGGACGTGCCTCTGGAAAATCAAAGCCCCTAAGCCAAAAACTGGATAAAAGCTTGGCTTACTCCAAATCAGTTTCTAGTAATTGGAGCCGTTCCAAGACCGAAGGAGCTGCTCACGATTTACTCAACAGGTGATGCTTGGCTCAAAAGACCTCTAAGAGCCCTTATGCCCCAAGAGTCTTTGGTTTGAACTTAAACCCCCAAGTCCAAACCAAGAACCAGGTGCACTAGGAATTAGTTATTTGTAAAAGGATTCATACAGACTTCCTTTAAAAAGCCAGTTCTTCTAGTAATTTAATTATTGTAAATCTTCTAGTTCAAAATCTACCAGACGTATGAATCTCCTTTACAATATGCAGGCAAGTGGCCATCCAGCTTCTACTTGAATGCTTCCAGTGACAGGGAGCTCATCATTTCCAGAGGCAGCTGGACCTACATTTGGTCAGCTTTCACTGTTTAAACATTCTTTCTTATGTTGAGCTCAAGTCTACCTCTTTTACTTTATTCAGAAAGGAAGTTGGGAACTGTGAACCATGCTCCACAAACCCCAGAGAGAAGGAAAGCCTCCGTCTCGAAGGGGAGATTGTTCATCCCTGTGTACAGAGCTAAATTAAGACGCAACAACTTAGAACATAAAAACCAAAAAGCCCCGAAGGGCCCTAAATGTTCCCAGACCTAGTGCACCACAGACAGCTCTGAGGGCGCGGCCGGCTCCTACCTGCGTCCAGCTCCACGAGAATGTTGTCAGACTTTAAGTCTCTGTGCGCGACGCCCTGCTGCACCAGATGATCCACTCCTTCCAAGAGCTGCAAGGTCATCACGGTGGCGAGGCGGGGGCTTGGGGTGTTCACGCGAAGGTACTGGCGCAGGGTACAGGGGTAGCTGGTGGACAAGGGGACAGGGCCTCTGGCTGTCGTGCATCAGTGAGCCCTGGCACCTTATTTACTACTAGGGTGATGGCCTTTCCTCTTCTTCCTGGAGCTTTTTGATCTCTTTTCCCCAAGGATCCATTCTGTTCCCACCCACTACCCTGACATTAGGAAGGAAGAGCTGGGGCCTCACATGTTGACAGTAATGGTACAGATGCTCATTTCCTTAAAACCCCCGTTAGGGCAATGCTAGGGGGTGCAGAGTGTGAGGAAGGAGATCTGCTTTTATATTAAAGAAAAGCAGAAAAAGCAAGCTATAGAGAAAGGGCAAGAGTCAAATGTACTAAAAGCACCAGGTGAAAAGTATGTTCTGAATGAAGATGAGATTCTGTGTTAATGAAAAATCATCCTAAAGGGAAACTGCCCTCTAGGGTGCGCCCCCGGCATGGCCTCCTCTCCCGAAGGGTGAGGATCCTCTTCCCTGCAGCCCCCGGCTCCGCGTGCACGGCGGGGACCAGCTCCCACTCGCTCCAGGTCCTGCCATACGCTTGCCACTTACTTCTTCATGACGAGGAAAAGCGTCCGCCCGTGGCCCAGGCCTTCGGGGTAAAGACGAGGGGGCAGCACATCAGGGTAGTCAACCAGGGCCCCTGGCAGCAGCGGGACAGACGAAGTGAAGGCGCGGAAGACCCGGATGATGTTGGGGTGAGGGGCCAGTTGCTTGGGACCTCCCTTGGATTTTCTATTTAAGCCAAATGGGATAAATGTATGAGGCCAGTATTAGATAGAACAGCTGGAAAGATAATAATCTAAGGCCGCAATAAATACTGAGATTCACTTATTCACCCATTTATTTATCAGACATTCACTGAAGATCTGCTGTGTGCCAGGTGCAGAGCCTGGTGTTGGAGGAAAAAAGAAAACCCATGAAGATGACTCATCCCATTTGATGACTCCACCTGTCCATCCACCCCATGTGGCAGAACACAGTGGTTAAGAGACCTTGGGATCAGACTGCCCGGGTTTGAGTTCCAGGTCTGCCACTGGAAGTCCTTGGCCAAGTTACTTAACTTCTCTGGGCTCAGTCCCAAATGCAAAGGGGAGTAAGGTAGTAACACACCTCATAAGGTTGTTGATATTATGAAGGACCTAGAATGCCCGTGACTCCAGGTTCTAGCATAATACTTGGCATGGAGAATGCACCCAAAAAGCCTTTGTTGAATGAACGAATGGATACAGATGCAATTCATAGCAGATCTGTCACCTGCCTGCCCTGCCCACCCCTCCTCCTCCAGGAGCCCCCACCCACAGCCCTGCTGAGGCACAGTGGCCATGTTCTGGATTGTGTGACTCTGCCTGCTGTGTATCAGCCCCACCCCTCAACTGAAGCTGACTGGATTAAGGGTGGGCACCTGACCCCAGGGCAATGAGCCTGCAGTCACATCAGATCCAAATGGTTGGTGGGAAAAGGGGAGGGGGCCAGTTAGAAATTCTCTCTGAGGGGTGCGAATGATGAAACATGGCAGTAATGTGGCCGTCAGCAATGGAGCTGAAGGTGAAAGGATGCCACAAGGTGAATGGCGCTGTGGAAAGCCAAAGGCACACAGGAATAGAAGAGCCGTGAGGTCAGACATAAGGACGCTGGTGGCAGAGAGAAGAGAATGGAGCAGGAGTCCAGAGACATCAAGGCAACAGTGAGGGAGCAAGTCTGCCCCTGTCCTCAGAGCCACCTCGGTCCCTGAGCTTTGTAGGTCCAGTCCACGTGCAGCCTTCCACTGCTCCTTCTCGAGTCCACCTGAGTGGGCCCTAGTTCTGTGCAATCGGAGGAGTCAAAGCACTGTTCCTACCCTCAGGCCACTGGGGCTGGCGGGAGAATCAGATCCCAGCTCAAGGCTGTCAGTGCCACGGAGGGAGAACTCTGCCGGTGGTCACGGGAGCCCAGAGGAAGAGTGTGGCTATGCTGGGGAGATGTGTGCACGTGGGTGTGTTTAAACTGAGACCTGGGACGGGACAGGAGGCCGTGGGGAGGGCAGCCCAAATACAGCTAACTGCCTGCACAGAAGACAGTCATGGAGGAGCCCGGTGCATTCAGGGGAGGGCAGTATGAATTCAGTCTGGTGAGCACAGGGTGTCACCGGGACAAGAACAGAAATCAGGTGGGAAAGAAGTGAGAGGAGCAGATCACAAAGGGCTGAGTCTGAGGTCCCTAGGTGAGCAAAGGCTAGGTAGGAATACACTCAGATGTTCTCGGGAGGAGTGTTTCTCCTGAGACAGTGACATGTCATCACTACTTTAGGTAATAGGCCTTCTGCCATGTTCATCTAATCATTCAAGAGACATCTGTGAGCTGTGGGGGTACGCAGTAAACAAACCATAAAAGCCCTGCCCTCAGAGAGCTTAGATTGCAGCTGCAGAGACAATGACTAGACAGACACACACATCTATGATTTAAGGTCAGATAGTGATAAAACCTGTGAAAAAATTAAAGCAGGGTAAAAGACTGGAGAGCGACAGGGACTATTTCAGACGGGAGGTCTGGGCAGCCTCTGCGGCAGAGACATCATCGTGCGCACAGCAGTATGACAGCACATCAGCAGGCTGCAGCCAACACCACAGAAGGAGCCACCTGAGGATCATTTTAGCCCCCCCAAAGCAGCTGACATTCAGACATCCACTTTTCCCTACAAAGGAATAAGGAAAAGAGGATGACAGTGCCAAGCCCACTGAGCAGCTGCCTCTGTTGGCCTGCATGGACCCTCAGTCATTCTGGAGCCTTCCAAGCCATGGCAGGGGTTTTCCACAGATATCTCCTCAAGTCCCCATTTCTACCATCCTGCTTCTGACAGAACTAGATCTATAAATCACCAAAAATGCAGCAGGACCACCTCTTCCTGGTGGTCTACAAATATTAACTGGAGCACACTGTCCCCTTTGTCATGGGCTCAAGCATGAATCTCGACCACCTGTAGACGGGATTTACAAAGCTACTGTGAGCGCAGGCTGCTGTCCACCCGCTCTTCCCTCTGCGGAGAACGCCTCTTTTCCTACTTCTTTGCCTAGGTAATGCCTAGTCATCTTTCAAAAGGCAGCACAAATTGTCCCTCAAGAAGCCTTTCTGAATGGCCCCCACCCCCGCAACGCACACACCACCTATGGGCTCCCTCAGCACCCGAGCGTACACTATTCTAGCACTTAACACTCCCGGCTCTTCTCCCGACTTGTCAGGCTCCTCTGCTACATGGAGAACTCTTGGGGAACAGGCCACATTAGGTTTGTTTTTTGTAAATCTCGGCACCATGGGTGCACTGCAGCTGTTAGTGGAATGAATGTTACCTCTGTTGCGGACAGAGCTCAGTTTGTATGGATAGGGGGTGCTCCACCTGGGCATAACTTAGGAGAAATCAGAAATCCAGCCAATTTTGCCACATTCTGAACTGGACGTTTTTGGATGGCCTCCTCTCCCTGCTCCAGTGTGAATCAGCCGTCTGCATCTTCAGTTGGAGTCAGGTGATCTGCAATCTTTCCCAAGTTAATTATCCACCAACTGAAAATCCATTGACGACATCATTCAGTAAGCATTTATTATCTATTGCGTGTCGTGTCAGACACTGTGCTGAGTGCTGAGGACACAGATGATGGTTTTGCTCTTAAAGAACTCACAACCAGTCTGGAGGGCAGATGGGTGCTTACCTGTAAGTGACTGCCCCATACTCCCCGGCCAAGGCCACTCGACTAGCTGGGACTAGCTCCTGGCTCATTGTTCTGAAGATGGCTTCACTGGAAGAGCCCGCCTGGAACACATCCACAATGAATCCAGGGTTATACAGACCCGAGGGGAATGGCAAGTCCAGGCCCTCCTTGTAATCTGGACCAGGACAGCTACTGCTTGGAATTGGCTTTGACCTTCAAGATAAGATAACCTCTCTGAAGTGGCAAGCCAAGACTAATTTGCCCTGGGAGAGGGCACAGGTGCCATCCATGCCAACTCAGAAGACACTTCCCACACCTCAAACTCTTGGCAGCTCAGGTGCCCCAAGCAGGAAAAGAGTCAAGAAGATCAGAGCATGGAACTCGTCTTCCTGCCGTAGATGCCTCTGGTCACCACTGGGCTTGAAACTGACCACTAGATCACTAAGACTCATCCTCACAGGCTGCCTGCAGGAGACAGGCCAGAGCCTGACAATCCCACCCTGGATAAAGTTGTGCTGAATCACAGACCAGCCTTCCCCATCCCCCCTAAAAAACAAACAAAAAACCAAAGAGGAGGAAAAGCACCTTATTTTCCTCATTTCATTATGAATGGCTCTCAGGACCTGTGAAACCTGTTAAGTATTGAGAAGATCCTATAAGAACCAAGTCTTTTAGCTTTCTTGAATGCAACGGATGTCATGCCCCAGCCAGTGGAAGTTTTGATGCTAAGACTGGATGTTTCATAGGCAAAGCATTTGGCTATTTGTTGGCTATTAACCCAGCTTGGATGTGCAACAGTCTAATAACCTTCATTCCCAAAATCAAAACAAGAAACTGCATTCTTCAGTGTCCAGCATGAGTTGCTGTGGCATTTTCCACCTTAACCTTGGATAGATGCTCTGGGCAAGAGACAGAACGTCAGTTCTTGAATTTTCTAAACCCACCTATGTAATGGCAAAGTAAAGAAATTACTCTGTATAGACAGCAATCTTTGTTTTTGTTGGGGGAAAATACTCAATTTCCCAAAGCCTTAAGTCCTCCAAGAGTTGAGAGCAGGGAGGTAACACCCAAGCCTCTGATATGGAGGTGAGGTGGCACGGTGAGTTTAGAGGAAAGGTATGGCCCCTCCTCTCCAGTGAGGCAGGTCACAGGAAAGAGAGAGGAGGGTGGTAAATGCAGACCTGAAATTAGCTAAGTTGATCAGCAGTGACATTAGAAACCAGTGGTTTGGGCTCTTGCTGCTCAAAGCGTGGCTCACAGACCAACAGCATGGGCTCCCCGGGGGCTTGTTAGAAAGGCAGACTCTCAGGGACCCCCAGACCAGTGGATCAGAATCTGCCTCTTAACCTGATCCCCAGGTGATTCATGGACATATTACAATTTGAGACATGCTGCTTCAGACTCCTGTGCCAGAGGGTGAGGCAGCCTAACCATATGGGCCCCTGTACTGGGGAGAATCTGCCTATCTACTTCCCGGGAAAAAGCGCCATCAGGTCCACCAAGGTTGTCACTTTGAGAAATGCTTACTTAAAGATGGAAGGCCCCCTCCTTACCGAGATGTTCCACATCATCTTGATGGCTAAGGGAAAGGCAGGGGCCTGTGGAGCTCGCTGCTCCTCCTCTCCTCGTGGGATGATATCTGGGCCTCTCCCTGGAAGCCCGATGCTCTTGGCCACCTCCAGATTCTGGGGCAACACGGGCACGGTGGCTTCATACACAGCGGCGCTGCAGCCCTTGCCAATGGACTGCCCTATCAGATACTCCTCCAGCCGGAAGCCCTGCCAGCGTCTAGTGTCCAGCGGGTCAGGCAGCAGCTTGTTTTTCTGGGTAAAAACTGCCTGTGAGGAAAAAAGCATGCACCGTGAGCCAGGGAGCCTGGGCAGGCTCAAGTAAAGGGAAACGGGAGGGTGAGGTACAGTGAGGCAAGGTCTTCACTGACAAGATCAAGAGCTAAGAAAAACACAACCAAATTGGGTTTTACAGGCCATCCTGCCTTTCTCTCTCATTATTCAGAATAATTTTTCTCAAACTCTGTCGCTTCATTGCAGTCACAGAGACAGCCCGACACAGAACACTGTGAACTAGTTAAGAGGTCAGAACTTCTAAATTCTGCAGCTGGCATACCACTCCTTTGCTGCCTGTCAAGCTCTCAGCACAATCTTGGAGGCTTCCGATTATGGAGACGGCTCTCTGCAAAGACCTCGACAGGCAGCTACTGGACGGTTACCAGGAGCTGCGGATGGGCAGGAGCGTGTGGTCAACAGCCACTTTTCCATTGTGAATGACCTCAGGTTGCTTTTGCAGGCAAGAGGGTGAAATCAGGAGGATCCCTGGAGCTGGGTCATTAAGTCCTGTCTTCCTGTCTCACCTGTCACTGATCCCTTCCTTTCCACAGTTAGTCACCTACCTCTAGACTTTCCCACTCTCATGACGTCCCTTCACCTGCTTCTAAGCTAGATGAAAACACATTGCTTTCCTGTGTCACTCTTCTGTTCAAAAACCTAACCAGTAGGTTATTCAGTACCTGGTTCTGGTACTTCCTTCATGTGAAAACTGGCTCCCCAGGCTGGTCTGTGTACGGTCCATATTCATCTTTCATGTGCCTCTCTGCACCTTGGCTCACACTATTCCCCCGCCCCTATTTCTACTGTATTGCTCTGCCTGGCTCATCCCTACTCATCCGTCAAGTCCCAACTCCAGCTGCTCCTTCCTCCACAACCAGCCCTGACAACCCAGCCCACAGCCACCTTACCTTCTGGAGGATTCCTAAAGCACTTAGTACCTGTAAGCTAATACACCTTACACGATAACTTTTAACTTTTTTTAAAAATGAAAGTCTATCCTGCCTTGCCAACTAGTTTTTAAATTCCATGGAGCAGAAGCAATATTTTGTAGAGTAATCCTTTCTCAACCATGGTTTTGAGAATGAGATATTTTTTTAACTTTTTATTTTGAAATAATTATAGACTCACAGGAAGTTGCAAAATAATAGTACAAAGTGTCCTATATACTCTTCACCCAGTTTCCCCCAATGGTGACATCTTATAGAGCAGTAGTTTAATATCAAAACCAGGAGAGTGACATTGGTACACTACTGTTAACTAGGCTACAAACCCTACTCCATTCTCCCCATTTCTTTTAACCTGCATTCATTCGTGTATGTGCATGCGTGAGTGTGTAGCTCTGTGCAATTTTGTCCCATGTACAGATGTGTGTAATCACCACCACAATCAAGATAGAGAACTGTTCCATCACTGCAAAAGACCTCCCTGTGCTACCTTTTTGTATTTGCACCACCTCCACCCCGTCCCTGTCCCCTGGCAATCACGGATCTATTCTCTATAGTTTTGTCATTTCAGGTATGTACGTAAATGGAATCAAAGAGTATGTAACCTCTGAGACTGACTTTTTCCACTAAGCATAATGCCCTTGAGGTTCATTTCAGTTGTGACCTGTATTAATACTTGGTTCCCATTATTGCTTAATATTCCATTGTATGGATGTACCAGTATGTTCAACAATTCACCTGCTGAAGGACATTTGGGTTGTGTTTAATATTTTGCTATTATGAATGATGCTATGAACATTCACGCACAGGGTTTAAAAAATCATTTTTAAGAACTGTGGTAAAATATACACAAAATTGACTGTTTTAACCATTTTTAAGCGTACAGTTCAGTGGCATTAAGTACATTCACACTGTTGTGCAACCATCACAACCATCCATCTCCAGAACTTTTTTCATCTTGTAAAACTGAAATTCTATACCCATTAAACAGTAACTCCCCATCCCTTTTCCCTCCAGCTCCTGATAGCCATCATTCTACTTTCTGTCTCTGAATTTGACTACTCTAAGTATCTCATATGGAGGTATAAGGAATCATATAGTATTTGCCTGTTTGTGAATGGCTTATTTCACTGAGCATAATGTCCTCAAGGTTCATCCATGTTGTAGCATGTGCCAGAATTTCCTTCCTTTATAAGGCTGAATAATATTCCATTGTATGTATATACCATATTTTGCTTATCCATTCATCCATTAATGGACATTTGGGATGTTTCTACCTTTTGACTATTATAAATAATGTTGCTACGAACATGGGTATACAAATATCTGTTCAAGTCTCTGCTTTCAAATACAAATACGCCCGGAAGCGGAATTGCTGGATCATATGATAATTTTATTTTTAATTTTTGGGAGCCGCCTGTTTTCCATAGCAGCTACTCGTGTACAGGGTTTTTTTGTGTGTGTGTGAATGTAAGTTTTCATTTCTTTGGGTAAATGCCCAAGAGGGCAGGGTCATATGGTAAATGCATGTTTAGTTTTGTAAGAAACTGCCAACCATTTTCCAGAGTGGCTGTATCATTTTATATTCTGACTATCAGTCCACTTTCTCTGCATCCTCACAAGCATTTGGTATTACCACTATTTTTTATTTTAGCTGTTCTAATAAGTATGCAGAGACATCATATTGTGTTTTTAATTTGCATTTCCCTAACGGCTAGTGATGTTGAACATCTTTTCATATGCTTATTCAGCATCTGCATCTCCTCTTGGTGAAATATATATCATGTCTTTCGCCTATTTTATACCTGGGTTTTTTTCCACATGCCTCCATCTAAATGGAGCAGTCACTATTCTAGTCCACATTCTGACACCACAAGGAATTTTAGCTCTAGAGTTGCCAGATCTGGTGATTTTTTTTAATACCTGAGTTTTAAAAATTAATTGGCAACTAATTAAAAATTTTAAGGCACAGGTGGGTGAAGTGTAAGAAGAGGATGTATAGATGGTAAGCTTAGGAGAATCAGGCTCCGCAGTTAAAAAAAGCCTCCGTAATTTAAAGCAGGATTTGTCAAGTTTCCCACTCTTTGCAGTTAAGCTGTAGCAAAAGACAAGGACAGTGGCTGGGGACTAGGCCAAGTGTCATCTTTCACCCCAAACTGGCCAAAGCCCAAACATGAGACACCCTGGTGATGAGTAACAAGAGCTGGGCTGGAAACCAGGACACATGGGAGAGGCTGCTTGGTCCTTAACCAGCTGTGTCCTTGGGCAACTCACTCCATCTTCCATCACCTCGTCACTAAGCTGTCCAACGCAGGCGCTGTACCAACTCAGTGTGTGGTTCCAAACCCCAGGAAGAAGACTGCCTTCCCCAGAAGAGGAGGGAGTTCTGCCAGCAGACAACCTTCAGACCTGAACTGCAACACTGGCCCTTCCCTGGGTCTCCAGTCTGCCCCAATGCCCTGCAGATTTTGGACTTTCCAGCCTCCATAATTACAGAGTCAATTTCTTAAAATAAATTTCTTTCCACAAACACATCCTATCGGTTCTGTTTTTCCTGAGAACCCTAATTAATACAGATTTTGGTTGAGTAGAAACAGAGGTCTCTGAGCTATTTTTAACATTTAAAAAGCTTAAGAACCCCTATATATCTAGTCACGCCTGATAACGCTGCACAGGTTAACTAAAAATCATCACGTCTGATGTTTTCTCCTGCTGTTCATGGTTTTTACTGCAGCTTCAGCTATGTCACTAATTGTTTGGCTAAACTTTGGCGGCAGCCTGGCTGGCCCAGTAGTTAAGGTTACAGGCTTTGGAGAGTCAGACTTCGGGCACTGCCCTTTATTAGCTGTGTGACTTCAAGCAAGTTACTTCACCTCTCTGATTACGTTTCCTCATCCATAAATTGGGGATGACAACTACCTCAGTGACAGAAATGTTATGACTTAGTTGTCATTAAATTTTAGAAAATTTACAAAAAGTCATTAGCCATGGTGCAATGGGAGTTACAATTAGCAGCATTATCTTCCAAAACATTATGCTGTTTGAGGAAGGGAAAACAGTAAAACAAATGTGAGGTGCTGGCCCCGTATCAGGAGATCGGTTACAATGAAAATGAGCTTGAGTCAGCGATTTCCAAGGAATTTCTGGCTCCTCCCACAAAGGTAAATCTCGACCCGGGGCCCCAATCAGCAAATGCCTCCCAGCTCCGTCCCTCACCTCGCCCACGTCCAAGCACCGCCCACGCAGCTCAGACCCCGCCCCCAGCCGGCCTTTGGCCCCCGCCCCCCGCGGCCGGCGCTCACCTGGATCTCCTGACAGACCGAGGCCGCCCGCCGGCCCTCCGCCTGCTTCTCCTCAATGAGGCCCAGCCCCAGCCCGAAGGCCAGAAAGACGGCCCGGCCGCAAGGGCCCGCGCCGCCCCGGGCCCGCACCACGAACTGCCGCTGGAGCCGCGCCGCCAGCCCGGCCACCGACTGGCGGAAGAAGCGGTAGCGGTCGGGGAGCCCGAGCCCGAGCCTGCGCGGCTCCGCGCCGGCTCCCGCGTTCCGGCCCGGGCGCTCTCCGCGGCCCCAGCCCGCCGCGGGGCCCGGCCGCTCGGGCCGCCCCCAGCCGTAGGCCGGGCCAGGCTTGGCCGTGAAGCGCAGCAGCAGCGCTCGACCCAGCTGCAGGCCCCGGCCCAGCGCCTGTCGCACAGCCATGGTGGCGCCGGCCCGGTCTCGCCGCCGTAGGCGTCCGGGACGCCCGTCACAACAAACTTGGGGCGGCGCCTCTGCGCAGGCGCGAGCGCCGATGGGCGGGGCCTGCCCTCTGGCGGTTCCCTGGGTGGGCGCGCGAGGGCGCTGTGCGCGCACCTGCGCGGCGGGTAGTTTCTTGCCCTTTTGCACTTTTGACCCGGAGGGGGAGGGGTTGCGTGTCAGGAAGGTGCTGAGTGTGAACATTGCTGGTCCTGGGCAAAATCGAGAAATTGAGAAGGGAAACTATATTTATTGACCATCACCCACCGTGCCAGACTCTGCATCTGTTAATTCAGTTTTCCCACCGGTGAGATAGGAATGCCATTTTTATAGATGAGAGAACGGAGGCATAGACAGGGCAGTGACTGTCCGGGGTCACATGCAGTAATTGTCCGAGCTGAGGTTCAAGTTCATCTTGCGCTGATTGTTGAGTCCTTGCCTCCCCCAATGCCCTTAGGCTCCCCTCTACAGCCCAGTCATTGCTTACTTCTCAGGACCCCAAGGGAAATCTCACCCAAAGACCGCATTTTTCAGATGAGTGAGCTGACTCCCCGAGACATGGAGGACTTGCCCAAAGCCACACAGCTTGTTAGTGGCAAAGCCCTGTTACCCAAAGCTGCTGTTAGGAATGGCTGATAAAGGGATTCATGCTGAATGATTTCTTTTTTCTTTTTTTTTGAATGGGAATTTTCAAACATACTCAAAAATAGAATAGCATAGTGAACCCCATGTACCCATTATCCAGTTTCAACAATTATCAGCAAATGGCCATTATTTTATTCACCTATACCTTCCTCCTACCCGCCCCCCTCATTACTTTAAAACAAATCCCAGACATTGTATTATTTCATTTATAAATACTTCAGTATCTATCTCTGAGAGATAAGAACTCTTTTTAAATAAACATAAACAATATTATTCTCACCTCTAAAAAGATTAACATTAACTTCATAATATCATTTACTATCCAGCCGATAGTCAGATTTCCCCTTTTTTGTTTTATTTTACAGTTACTAAAATTGGGATCCAAACAAGGTCCACATGATTTTTTTGGTCAGCGAATTATTCTTTAACAAGGAACTAAGCCCTCCCTGGGCTAAAGAGGTATATTTCGTGGTGCTGCCATTTTTAAAAAGTTCTTGTAATCATGGATACCACTACTCCTTACCCCTAAGGCTGGTTGTGGGTATGAGGCCCTCCGAGATATGTAAAATGTTTTTGTAGGTGTGGCCATGTATCTCTGTGCGTCACTGGGTGAGCCTCAGGGCGAGGAGATGTTTGTGTGGCCTGAGACCCACCTCAGCATTGTAGAAAGGCACAGCCTGACCGGTTTATTTCAGGGCTTATTTGTGTCCTTCAGCACCGCCCTGGTTCCATGCTGCAGAGCAGTAAGTAGGAATAGGAGGCTAGCATATAAAAATAAGGCCACTGCAAAAGGATCCATCTTAGCATTTTATTTTATTTATTTTTTTGTGGGGAAGACCAGCCCTGAGCTAACATCTGTTGCCAATCCTCCCCTTTTTGCTGAGGAAGACTGGCCCTGGGCTAACATCTGTGCCCATCTTCCTCCAAAAGGATCCATCTTAGAATTGGTAAATTTAAACATATTGAAACTAATATATATATTAAATGAGGACCTGGTAATTTCACCCCTAGGTATAGACCCATAGAAATGCATACATAATTTCCCTGAGTGTTTATAGCAGTGCTATTCCAATAGCGTAGAACTGGAAACAACTCAAATGACCCTCTACAGTCGACTGGATAAACTGTGATATACTCACCCAAAGGAATATAAATCAGCCTTAAGAATCTACAACTATATGCAACAATATGTTTTGTAAATATACTGATCAGGTAAAGAAGGCAAACATAAAAGGAATAAATACTATGTGATTCCATTTATATAAAGTTCAAAGGCAGACAAAACTAATGTATAGTGTTAGAGGTCAGGACAGTGGTTGCCCTCGGAAGGTAGTTACTGGAAGGGGACTTGAAGAGGCTTTGGGGTACTGGTGACGTTCTGTTTCTTGATCCAGGTATGTTCATGTGATGAAAATTCATCCAGATGTACAGTTTGATTTTTGCAATTTTCTGTGTGTAGTATTTCAATAAACACTTTACATAAAAAGCTTTTTAACATAATGAAAGCTTTTTTGAAAAGTTCAGTCTAACCCATTCAGGGTCTCAAAGTTTTTAAAAAATGAATAGTCCATTAAAGTTCACAAAGTTTACTCAGTTGTCTTTGAACTTAGTGGTTTCAAAGAACAAATACATTTTAATAATGTGTCATACACCTCAGGGTGAACTTTGCTCTGCAGTAGGGCACCTGTCAGTCAGCCTAGTTCTGAAACATTGAGGATGGGACTTTCCGTTGAGCGGGGCCAGCCAACATGAAGGAGCCTCTTCACTGATTCTTCTGATGATGGTGTGGTGGAAAAGGCAGGCCCCGAGAGAAAGAGCAGGCAAAAGGCTTCACATCCCTTTCTTCTTCCTTAAATACAAAGCCAAGGGACACATAGATGGTAGCCGGAGGTTTCAATCACCTGAAGAGTTCTGACCCTCCAGGCTTGCTTGGCCATGGGGTGGACCCCTGGCTGGGGACAGGTGGCCAACTGTTTTGGCAGTGCGTGTGTGTGTGTGTGTGTGTGTGTGTGTGTGTGTTCTGATCTTTCTTATGAGGAGAAATTGCAGGGCCCTTGTGATACCCAATCATATTTATCTGAGAGAGACATACATAGATAAATAAAATGAGTTTCTTTCCAATTTATTTATAACAGCACATGGAGATCAGATATTATCTTTCGTTTTTTTTTTTGATTGATCTCAGAGAATTTGAAGTTACAATTTAAAATGCTCCACTGAAATTGTCCTTTGGAGAAAGATGAGGAAAAGAAGGTTGGAGAAATTTCACATCCCGGGGACCACAGGCTCCCCCGTGGAAGCTTAGTCAGTTGGGACAAAGGTTTCATTTTAAGTGTGAATCTACTCATCTGCTGTGTGTCATTATCATCACAGCTCTTTTCCTTAATGTTTAGTGAAAAGGAACAAGAGGTTCCCTGAGATATTTAACATTTAATGACTATGAGGGTTTTCTTTACTCTCCTAGGAATGTAACCTTTTACTAGGAGGCTCGTAAGATGGCTTCACTAAAGGGACATTGTATTGGTTGTTTTGAGTTAAACAGGGCCTTTGTTATCAGCCTTTGGATTTGTACCTTAAGCTGCAAGTGACCTGAGATGACCCACCAACCTGTGGAAATGAAATCTCCAGGCTGATGTTAATTAACCCTCCATTGTAGGCTGTGTAGTTTCTTGTTCAACAGAGAGCGCGGGACTGGTTCACTTCTCCTTCTGTAGAAAAATCTAAGTTGTTTCTGACAGGTCTGAGCCAAGCACACCACGAAGCTTGATTCTTCAGCAGACATCTGAATGGAAAGGGTGAGCAAGTGGATCTCTACACAGAGAGGCTTCCAGCAGGGATTGTTGTGGTTCCGTGTTCTCCATTCTCAGGGCGGAAATACAGCCTTATTGTGATGGGGCTGCCTTTCTTAGGGATCATGGCCCTGATTCTGTTTGTCCCCATCTGTTCCCTGAGAAGGAAAAGTCTTTGTATCGTGGCACCAAGTCTCAGGGGATCGAACTGAGGTTCTCCCATAACATCCTCCATCTCTTTAGTGGTATCCCGAGAAGGGAAGTTGGGGATATGGTATATGGTTTTCTGCTGAGAAATACTGCAAATTTAATATTGTATATGAGCGTCTCATTCATTCATAGGACATTTATTAAACATCAACTATACCAGACAGGCTTTGCTATGCTCAGCCACAAGAATTAGAGAAGAATAGAGGGGGTTGTTGGAGAGGCTACAGGACTCTTCTTTGGTACACTCTGCTCCGTGGGCATCATGGGTCTTCATGGTACCCTTTTCCCTCCAGGCAGCAAGACTGTGTGGTTTTGGTAAAGTACATAATATTCCTAAGAAGCATTATTTGACCTTCCCCCAAAGGACATGGGGGAAAAAAAGCTGATGCTAACGTGAAAATCGAAAAAGACAAGCCTTAAAAAAAAAGAAAACCGTTGAGGGCTGTTTGCCCTTCCCTTCTGGACGGCGTCCTTTGGCACCGTTTCAGCGCTCTTTGTCTCCTCCTGGCAGGAGACAGACAAATTTTCCCAGGGCAGCAACACCCTTTATCCACAGACCATTTCAGAAATGCTATCTCGAAATTGCCAGCAGAGGTGGAAGGAGTTTCGCTAAAACTGTTGACAGAGCAAAGCTGCTGCCAGATCAAAATCCAGCTACTTGAAACTCCTGGGCTGTAGTTTTTGGAGGTTAGAATCAGACAATGGCAGGCAGAGAGTGACATTTCATTGGGAAGAAATGTCTCTGTTTTGCCTGGGCAAGACGGATGAAAACGTGATGACAGTGGATTAGGAAGATGTTGCCTCGTTGAGAAGTTCAGACAACCTGTGGTTCATGCAGTCTAACTTACTGCCCTGCAGTGATTATTCAAAGTAAAAATGTGGCTATGTCACCTGCTGCTTAAAGTCCTTCACAGGCTCTTCGCCCTTGCCCATTGCCCTCAGGATAAAGCCCACGTTCCTTTTCTGGCACAGAAGGTCCTGCACTATTTGGCCCGAGCATCTTTCTTGCTGTCCCCCTCCCCTCCCCTTTATGGTCCAGCAATACTGAATTACTTGCAGTTGCCCCAAGCATCGTGTTGATCCCTCTGTCTTGCTTTACCTCTTTGAAAGAATCCCCAGTGATACTCGAGGTCACCTCCTCCAGGAAGCCTTCTTTGACCTTTCCTAGATTAGGCTAGATGCCCCTTCTCTCTACTCCTCTAAACTGTGAGTTTTCCAAGGACAGAGATTGTGATTTTTAAACCTTATATCCCAGCACCCAGCATGTGGCCTGCTGGATCCCAAGCCCTCCATGTGAGAGCCATCCGGGAACACAAGCCCTCAGTAGGCAGGCTCACTCCCAGGGGGGAGGAGAGAGGAAGGGGCTGGGCTATCCTTTCAAACTCCCCCATCAGGTGACTCACTCCTCCTTCCCAGGAGTGAGGGAGAGGGTGGGAAGGAGCCAGAAGGAAGCAAGAGGAAGGTCAAATAGCTTACCCTCTACTCTGCAACAGAATCAACTACTGCATTTGCTCTCTAGAATTTACACTACATTATTGCTAAGTGAATTTCCTTTCAATGGCTTCTTTCTTTTTGTTTTGCTTTTTTAATTAAAAGGTCCTTTAAATAAAGGTAACATGTATACATGGTTTAAAAAACACTAACAGTATATGTAGATAGGCTGTCAGAAAAGCAACAATCTCTGTTTCCAACTCTCTCAGCCCAGAGGCAAAGATATTTCACTCTTTTGCTATTTCTTCTATAGTTTCCTTCAGATCTCTAATATTTCTCAATTTGGCAGACTGAGCTATCTACGGCATGAAGCTGACCACGTCAACCCGCCCCCCCCATCTGAAACTGACGGCTGCCCTTTGGAATAAGGTCAACTCCTTAACAGGGCTAACTGGCCTGCTTCCTCTGGCCCTCCAGCCATTATTACCCACTTTTCTATTTTCTTTTCCTTGTCCACGTGCATTTTCAATTTTTACATCTTTAGAGTCCCTGGTATCCATGCTTTTGTGTAATCCCCTCCCCTGGACTGTGGGCTGGACCCTAGTGGCTTGCTTCTAAGGAACAGAATGTGGCAGAAGTAGTGGGATGTCACTTTTGTGGTTAGGTTACAAAAAGACTCTGGCTTCCAATTTGCTCACTTTCTTGCTTACTTCTTTTGAGGAGGTCAGCTGCTGTGTTGTAAACTGCCCTGTGGAGAGGCCCACGTAGCACAGGCCACGAGGCTCTGAATCCTGCCAACAACCACGTGAGTGAGCTTTGAAATGGATCCTTCCCCAGTCGAGCCTTCAGCTGAGACTGCAGCCCCGGCTGACACCTTGACTGCAGCCTTGTATGAGACCTTGAGCCAGATAACATAGCTGAGCCCAAATTCCTGACCTGCAGAAACTGTGAGATAATAAATTTTTGTTGTCCCAAGCCACTAAATTTTGGCATAATTTGTTATACAGCAGTAGATAACTAATGTCATCATTATGTCATATTTTATTTTGTTCAGTCATAGAGTTTTTAATATCCTCTCCCGCAATTTCCCCTTCTCATACCTCTCAAAAACTATGTTAACAGACTAGGTGTTCCTTCCATGCCCATTTCTGTGCTCATATAATCATATACAAATATTACATGCATGTAAGACATAACAGGCCATTCCATTATTTGTTCTTAAACAGTGTTTTTCTGGCTTCATTTCTGACCCGGGCACCTAAATTACTCCTGGTGTCTGTCAGTTAGAGTTGTGCCCTCCTCCCTGCCAAAAGGAAATCCTAAGGGATCTTGTAGTTTACATAAGCAATTAGTAGCAGCTGGCAAGAACAGCAGAAATATACATGCTTCTATTTATTTCTATGGGAATTCCAGACTGGGCTTTAGGGTCCTAAAAAACACAGACCGCTCTGAACAATACAGCACGGTGCTGCTCTGAAATCACAGGCCCTCAGAACACTGCAAAATGAAAGTGCTTTTACTTTAAACAAACGTCGCATCCTGTCTCCAGCCAAATGAGTGTTGTTCTTCCAAGCAGACACTGTTCAAATAATTTCTGGAATCCTTCTTTGTGAATTGCCTTCCCCAGTCTGTTTCCACGAAGTGTAAGAACACTGGGCTTAGTCTTTTAGTCAGTCCTCATTCTTCGCCCCTCCCCAAGCCCCATTCTCTAACTAGCTGACCCTTCCTGTGCTCAGGCTGAAACATCTCCTCCTCAGGGCTGTCTTGTCCACTCTTAGGCAAGCTCCACTCCTGCTAAGTAGGAGGAGCACTTTCCTGCTAAGTTCCCAGAGCACTTTCTTCACTTGGGTGACACGTAGTGAAGTACTTATTTCAGGAGATTATTTGGACCTCATTTCCCACTGGGAGACTGAGAGTCCTGTGAGGGCAGGGACATCATCTGTCATGTTCGCCGCTGCATCCCCACCGTCTGGCCCCAGCCCTGGAATGCAGTAGCACTCAAGAAATTGTCAAATGAATGAAAAGATTGGCTGTAAAAGACTGTTGCCTGTTTGCAAAAATCAAATCTATCCTCAAAGGACCAAAATTTGTCACGCTTAGTAAAAATCAGAGCTGCCATTTATCAAGAGATTACTTAGGGTCCAACACTGGGCTCTTAAGAGTGCATTATTTCATGCAATCTGCACAACAACATTATGGGGTGAATACTATCATCCCCGTTTACAGAGGAGGAAACTGGGTCTCAGAGCAATGAAATAACTTGCCCAGAGCCACACAGTTTGAAGGCTGCCAGCTCCAAAGTTCAAACCTGTAACCATTATGCTACACCATTCTTTTCTTGTTAAATTTTTAAAATGCTTTGGAAATTTAAAAAATACAGAAAGAAAAAAAAAGCACTAATGTATATTCCCATCAAGTAGAATTTTAACTGATGTTAACATCTTGGCATATTTTCTTCCAGCTTTCTCTCTTTTTTCTTTCCCCACCCACTTTGTTGAGGGCATTCAGAAGAGCGTATCGAAGGCCCCAAGAGCCATTTCTACAGAAAGGCAGAGTGGAGTTTGCGTCATGCAATACTGGAATTACGTTCCTGTCACCCAGGACGGCAGCAGGTAGTGTGTGTTGTGGGTGTGTGTGGACAAGCCGGTCTTGCCCGACAGCAACACCTGCAGATGCTCCAGATCTGAGTGGGAGGGACTCCCATGGAAGGGGCCTGTCCCCTTCCTGAGCCCCCAGCTACTTGCTTGCCTAGGAAAGAGGAGATCTATGCTCTATTCTTACCTTAGCCACTGAGGCTGGCCCCAAGGCCAACTCCTCCAGGGAGGACACCCAGATCTGTCAGCCGCCTTCAGAGGGCCAGC
This sequence comes from Tapirus indicus, assembly GCA_031878705.1. NCBI lineage: Eukaryota > Metazoa > Chordata > Mammalia > Perissodactyla > Tapiridae > Tapirus > Tapirus indicus. The sequence goes on along the minus strand of CM062924.1, from coordinate 99,934,324 downwards.
CTGGCACCTCCCCTTCTTCAGTCCTCACCTTCCTAAATGTATGTGTGTGTGTGTGTGTGTGAGTGAGTGAGCGAGAGAGAGAATATTTGATAACCAACACACCAATGAAATAGACAGTCCCCTCCCTGACCCTCCTCACGCCCCAGAAGGGGCCCCCCACTGTGCCCACCTCGCACTTGGTACCTGCCTGGATCTCAGTGTGTATTAGATCTGGTTACACCTCTCTCTCCCTGTCTGAATGTGAGTTCCTCAAGGACAGAGACTATTTCTTATGCATCTTTCTCTCTGCAGTATTTGGCATATAAAAGATACTCAGTAAATAAAGGCAGCTAGACATCAGCTGTGGGAGAATGGGGAAAACACCTGGAATCAGATAGAGCTGGTTCAAATTCCAGCTCTGTCACATATTAGCTGTGTGACATATAATATGTGCTTGCCCATATTAGCTAGGCAAGTGACTTAACCTCTCTGAGCTTCGATTTGCTCATTGGTAAAGAGAGGGCAATATACTTTGAGCTTATAAGCGAGGACTAAATGGGTTCATATATGTTAAACACCTTAGCACAGCACATGGCTAAGAGCGTGCACTGTTTCCAGACCATACTGGGAGTTAACGAGAGACCTGGATTCTGGTCTGAGCTTTGCTGCAGTCCTAGAGCAAGTCACTCAACCTCTCTGAAGCCCGGTGCCTTCATCCGTAGAGCACTTCACCAAGTTGTTGAGCACTTTAAATAAAAAATAATCCATGTGAAAGCACCTGACACGCAGTAGGTGTGTTTCTCCTCAGAGAAACATCTGTTATGCTGTCTAGACAAATCCATGCCTCCCTCTTTCTACTGTGGAATCTCTCAGACGCAGCAGTGGGGGTGGACGGCATCCAGTGCTCAGGTCTATACTGAGCACAAACAGACTCTAGAAACAGCCATTGGCAGTTAGGCCCAGCCCAGCAGGGCCTCCCATCTGGGGAACGGAAGGCCAAGCCTGAAGACTCGGCTTTCTACCCAAAATGCAACAGTTCCAAGATGCCCATTTCCTCTCCCAGCGGAAAGTGTCCAAGTCTTTCTATAAAGACAAATCACCCTGTTCCTCCTAAGAGCTGTGAGCAATGCTACAGACAGAGAGCAAAACACTCTCCGGAATCAGGATGTCCTGTGGTCATTATAATTAGAAAAGTCACTCAGAACAGGATAGAACCTTGGGACGGCTGATGGGGAGGCAGGCCAGACTTGGCTGGAATTTTAAAGAGGGCTCGCAGGAGGGAAAGGGCGGGGTGTTCTTTTCCTGGGGAGGAGAAAGTGGATTGCAAGGAGAGCGGCCCGGGCCAGAGTGCAACTCTTTATTACTTCAGAAGAAGACCATGGTGCTTGAGCATAATTAGGAAAAGTCATCTCCGCCCAGCCTCTGTAGGGTTGGGCCCATTTGACAGATGTCCCCGGGTTGTGAGGACATCTTCATGAAGTTCTCCAGGTGGCTGTCCCCTTAAGCACAGGCGGGAACCCAGGCTCTCCCAGGTGGTGGATGTTCTCCAACCTTCACTAGTTCTTCTGCAGGTCCTCGGGCCCAAAGGAGGCAGGCAGCAGCTCCTGGACTGTGTTGACAACATATGTGCCATCCAGCTTGGTCATGTAGACATCCCAATTGGTGCCAAACTGGAAAAGAGGCAAAGCCAGCGTGAGGGAGGCAGTGTGGCCAAGGGGTTAGGACTGACCTGGGTTTGAGTCTGGCTCTACCTCTTACTGTCTAATGTTTCTCTCTGTGCCTCTGTTTTCTCATCTGCAACATGGGGGTGACAATAATCATACCCGACTCGTAGAGCTTGAGGGAGGAGCCAATGAAAGAATGCGCGTTAAGCAGTTAGCAGAGTGCTTGGCATATTTTCTGTGATTAAGGACTCACCCCGGGCTTTATAAGAACAATGTCCAACTTCCAGGGCCAGACCTCCTCCTGCTATGACAAAAAACAACTAATGTCCGCTTCCCTTACAGCCTCGCGTTTACTCCTCACAACCAGCAGTTGCACGCCTGCCTCATCACACGCCAGATATTGCACGTGCATGATTTCATTATCTACCCTTCGAGGTAGGTGCTATTTTGATCCCCATTTTGCTGATGAGAAAACTGAGGCTTAGCCGGATGAAGTCAGCAAAGCAGAAATTTTAGCCCAAATCTGTCTCCTCACCTTTCTCTTACACCATCACAAGCTGCCACTTGCTCGCTGCGCGATTGTGGGCAAATGATTAAACTCCTTGGGACTCAGTGTCTTGATCTGTGAAATGGTTTCATTTCATTTATTTATTTTTGCTGAGGAAGACCGGCCCTGGGCTAACATCCGTGCCCATCTTCCTCCACTTTATATGGGACGCCGCCATGGCGTGGCTGACAGGCAGTGCGTCGGCGGGCGCCCGGGATCCGAACTCGCGAACCCTGGGCTGCCAAGCGCGGACGAAACCGCTGCGCCACAGGGCGGCCCCTGAAATGGTCTTAGAGACAGAAGAATGTACTGGCAGGAAGCTAGGTGGAGAGTTAAGTCGGCTGTGGCATAATGAAAGGAGTCCTGGAGGTGGGGTCAACAGATGCAGGTTCTACCTGGCCAGGTGTTGTGAGAATTAGAGACGATGGGCATAAAGCACCTGTACAGCAGTGCCTGGTAATAGTCGGCATGCACTTAATGGAAGCCACTCTTAGTGACTCTTTAGTTGCTAGTGACCGCCCAGGTTTGCAGCCTGCTATTCTTTCATGCATCTACCTGAATCACCAAGTTATCACCAGGCACAATCAGTCTTCTGGCTTTTAAAAAATTGCTGTTTTAAGGAAGGAGATTTTTCTGCTTGGCAGGCTCCGCCTGAGCGTACGGATGAAGTTCAGTGGAGATGAGTTTAAGTGCCACGTCCCTGGCCCCCAAGTCTCATCTCTTATTATTTGCATTTTTTTAAAGTTTTGCCTCTCTCCTTCAACTTTTTCACTCTTGCTTCTCTCATTTGCCAACATCTAAGTCTGAGAAAACAGCAACGAGCAATTGAACCCCGGGAGCCAGGGAGGTGGCATCCTGATGTGGTTTCCTTATGGCCTTAGACATGCCTTGGAGCTGGGCAGCCATTTCTGCCCCTCTGAAGTGACATGAAGTCCATATTGTGAATTCAGTGCCTTCATGGCTGCGTTTTTCATCTGACTTGGGAAATGAGTTCTGCTAACTGGTGTGCTGTCCTGGCAGGAAGCGGAAGGAAGATGAAGATGTTCACATGTTCGACAGATGCTTTGAAACCTTAAGGCATAAAAGCAAAACTGGTACAACCCCCTCTCCCCCTAAATTTAAACAACCCCGAAAGCAGCAGCCCCCATGGAACAAGAAGCTCCTATTCTGCAAGGCGGCATCATGTCTCCTCCACGGCTGAAAATAATCGGTCCCATTTCCAGAACCACAAAGGAAGGGAGGCAGCCATGAGGAGCGTGGGCTTTGCAGTCAGCCTGAACTGGCCGTGAGTGCCAGCTCATCACCGACTGGCTGTGTGTCCTTCAGCAGGTCATTTCACTTCTCCGAGAAATGGGTATAATGACACATACTTCCCTTATAGGCTGGGGATGAGGACTAAATGAGATGCTGTATTTAGAGGGGCTAATGACGTCACATCATATCTCTAGGGCCTGTGGGATTCTCCAAGCTGGTGGCTTTAATCTTTTGGAACGCGGGAGGACACAGAACTCTTTGAGAGTCCATGAAAGCTACTGACATTTCCCGTCCCCCAAATGTACACACATACATCAAAAACTTCCACTGAGCCCAGATTAAGAGCTCATGGTCGAATCCACCCCTCTGTTTTTCGAGTTGAAAACACTGAGGCTTTCCATCAAGATGATTTTTGTAAAAGAACATCAGATCCCTTAAGGCCCTTCTTAACAACATCCAATGGCTTCCCTTTATTTTTTTTCTCCCAACTTTTTTTTAATGTGGCAAAATACACAGATTTATCATTTTAACTATTTTTAACGGTACAATTCAGTTTCCTTTATTCTTAGAATAAAATGTGCCCTCTGTCCCATGGCCTACAAGCCCCTGTGCAATGGGGTCCCTGCCCACTCCTCTGACTTCATGTCCTATCACATTTCCCCCTCGCTCACCAAGTTCGAGCCTCTCTGATCTTCTTGCGACTTATTAAACCCACCATGTGTATGGACACTAAACGTGCTGGTTCCTCTGCCTGGAAATCTTCTCTCGACCTTTGTCTGCCTCATCTTCTCTCATTATTTGTATCTCTACTCAAATGTCATCTTCAAGTAAAGGCCTTTCCTGGCCATCTACAGCAGGGATTGGCAAAGATTTTCCTATAAAGTGCCAGACAGTAAATATTTGGGGCTTTGTGTGCCATATGGTCTGCTGTTGTAGGACCAAAGCAGCCACAGACAAAACGTGAACAAATGGGTGTGGCTGTGTGCCAATAAAACTTTATTTACAGTGTGGAAATTAATAACAGAAAGCTTACCTAAATTGGAGTCCGGAAGGCCTGTAAGGGGAGCTCTCACACCCTATCACACATGATGAATTACACCAAACAGGAAGAGACCCTGAGCTTGCATCCTGGACAGGAAGTAAAACTACTTTACTACTGAAGGAAGATTTCTCTCCCAACCCAGCAACAGCCTAGCCAATGAGAAATGCCACAGCTCAGCCAATGAGAAATGCCACATCTCAGCCAATGAGAAATGCCGCAGCTCAGCCAATGAGAAGCCGTTGCCTCCCTGAACTGTTACTTTCCCCGCAATGGACCTTCCTGTAGAACAGTGCTTCCCTACTCTCCCTTTTGCTCTGTAAAGGCAGCTCTTTTCTTTGTTTGCTGGATTTGCGTGTGGTTTGCCATAGCATGCACATCCCGAATTGCAGTTCTTTGGGCTATTCCCAAATAAATTTATTTTGAGATAAAATAATGGGCAAATGTGCTTTTTAAGTTGACAACAAGAAGCAGCAGCCTGAAGCCGTTGTTTGCTGACCTCTGACCCTGATCTAGAGTATCACCTGGTGCGCCTTCTGTCACTCTTGACTCCTTTTTCTGCATTCTTTTTCCATAGCCCTCATCACTCTCAGAAACTCTACTGCATATTTGTTTTGCTCCTTGTGTGTTGTCAGCCTCCTGCACTAGACTATAAGCTCTGTGAGGGCCGGGCCTGGCCTGTCTTTTCACTGTGTCTTGCAGAGCTAGTTCAGTGTCCAGCACAGAGTAGACACTCAGTCAGTATTTTTTGAATGAAGAAAAATTTCCAGTGATTCATGCAAGCTTGGGAAGGCCTTAGAGGTCGGCCAACATAGCAATTAGGACAGTCGCTGTGTCTCCTGGCTGGCAGCCTGGCTCTGCTCCCATAGCCTGGGAAAGCAGGGAGGCATCCGTTTACATTCCAGAAAGAAAGAGACGCTGCTTACCTCTCTCATGACTTGTCTGCAGGCCCCACACGGGGAGATAAAATCATCTTGCAGGTCACTGGGGAAGGAGAGAAACACGCGATCAGTCTCTCCTGGGACATGAGGACAATTGCTAAGATTCAGGCCCTGAGTCCTGCTCCATTCCAGATGGAGTCAAACCCCACGAGGCGGTTCCCGAGTCACAGATGCGCCGTGTCCTAGAGGCTGAGGAGAAGCGCCTGGCGGCTTTCCACACTTCCAAGAGGCAAGGCCATGGGCAGGAATGTTGTTTTCATTAATGCATTTCCCTAAACAGTAGTGATCGCTTACTGTCACCCACACCTCGGGGGACACAAAGGTTAAGGAGAATTTGTGTCTGACCTTCAAGAGATTGCCCAGCCCAGTGGGCAACATAGAAAACTAGATGTTATCATTTCAAACACAATGCAATTAGGACGCACGGTAAGGAGACAATCCCTGCCCACGGAGTGAGAGAGAATGTTTCGTGAAGGAGGTGGCATGTGGCCCAGTCTTTGGAGGAAGGGTAGAGTTCATAAGTCACTATTAGTGAGCAACTATTATGCTCCAAGCTGTGTACCAGGCACTCGATATACATTATTTCATTTAATTCTCAGTACAGCCTCATTGTCAGAATGACCGTTTTACCTATGAGGAAACAGGTTCAGTGAGATGAGGTAACACAGGTGCTATTATGAAGCCTCAAGTTTTCCTGTGTTGCAGAAAAGGGAAATAGTATGTGCAAAGGCCTTGAGGCATGAAAGAATAAGGCACATGTGAATCAAAGAGAAAACTGGGCTCCTTGCATCTGAGAAAGCCTGGAGAAGAGAAGCTTACAGCTGAGGGGTTGGCTGTGAGAATTCAGGCACCTCCAGGCAGTCCTCCAGCTCTGAGGAAGGTGAAGGATGATGCTTAAAGAAAGTGGATTTAACTGTGGAAACTCCAAGCTTGCTGGAGCACCAGAGGTGAAGCTAGCAGCCTCCATCATCCTTGTTCTTCTAGACCCATCACTCTGTGATATCTCTGGAAAAATATAGCATTTAAATTTTGGTTCTTGTTCAGCTCCTCCTCTTGCTAACTACGTGTGACTTTGACCAAGTCATTTTAAGCCATGCAAAGCTTGTTTCTTTGCCTGTAAAATGTGGGGGGTCATGTCACCTACTTTATAGGAATGTTAGAAGATAAAATGAGATAAGGTGTATGGCGGGCTTTGTAAATTTTAGGATGCTATACACGTATTGTTATTGCCTATACTCATTACTGGGCACTTATTTCTTTACATAGATAAGCTCTGTCAAAATTTTAGTACCTTATCATGCATAGTTTTATTATATACTATGTGTTCTATATACTATTTTTAATTTATCTTATTATATATTAATAATAATTATCACATTGTTTAATATGTGCCTAGAATGTGCCAGGCATCCTTCAAAGCACTTTATATGCATGATCTCATTTTAACTAATGCATTTATTGAGCATCTACTATATGCCTAGCACTGTGGGTGCTGGGGATACAGCAGTGAACAAACAGATGAAATTCATTGCATACAAGAGTTTTTGACTAGTGAGGAGAGCAAGACAACCAACCAACCACCAACCAACCAACCAACCCTGTATCAAGTGGAGCTAGAGATAGATGCTATGAATTGAATAAAGCAGCTGAGGGGAGAGAGAGTGGTGGGGCGCTGTTTTATTTAATCCTCGTGATAACTCCTTTCATAGGTGGCGGTCCAGTCAAAAAATGGTTCTGCTCCATGGAAAGGTGGGGTCATCTCTGAGCATACTCTCAGCTTCAGAATAAAAACCCATAGAACATGAGAAGGTGGAGACCCCTGCCCAGGATGTCCACTGAGCCAAACTCACCCTTGTGATGACCAGGTGACAGATGTTACAGCCAGAGCCTCTCGTGAGCTCTTTGGAGGTTGGACTCTGTGTTATTTTTTACTTCATTCCACACATGTTGACCGGGAGTCTGCTCTGTGCTTGGCAGGCATGGGGAAGGAGCAATAAAGACCAAGCAGAGAATCCCTGCCTTCAGGGACCTTACTGTCTGGAAGGGGAGATAACATCTGCCTGCAAATGCCATAACACAGGCAGACTGTGGTTAGCACCACGGGAGAGGTGCTCTGAGTGAAATTCAACCTCCCTTTCTTGGCCTGTAAGGCCTTGTGTGATCTGGCCTCTGCCAAGCTCACCACTTCCTTTCCCAATCTTTTGACATTCATGGCCAACTGCCCAATGGACAGCTCCTTGGACAAGAAGACCTGCTGCATCAGGGTTTTCAAGTTGAGGGAGAGTGGGAGTGAACATGCACTCCACTGGGAAGTTGGATTTGGCCTAGGGTTCAACCACCAAAAGTTACAAGATGGTGTATTCAAGTTGAGAACCGGGAGGCAGCCCGATGATAACAATGGCTTACACTGACATTGCACTTCTCTGTGCCAGGCACTGTGCTAAGGACCTTATGGACATTAACTCATTTCATCCCCTAACAACCCTATAAGGTAGGGGTCTGTAGGTACTCTTGTTATCCACATGTTACAGACCATGAAAGGTGACGTGACCTGCCCAAGGTCACTGGTAAGTGGCAGAAACAGGATTTGAACCCAGGATCTAAAGACTCTGCCTTTGGTAGTTTTGCAGCGTGCAGAAGTAATAATGATAACTTTAAAACAGGAGGTTTAACTTATTGCATCCTCTGTGCCAGGAGCATTACAGAAATCATTTCCTGAGTCCTCGCAACAGCCCAGTGGGCAAGCGGTACTCTCCTCCACTTCACAGGTGAAAAGTCAGGGTCAGAGAGTTGCAGCAACATGCCTCAGAGGGGAGCACACAGGAGGTCCCTAGTGGAGGTCCACAGTGGAGCAGGATTTGAAACCACGTCTCACTAACCCCGGAGCCAGGGCTTTTAGCCATTACTCAACATTCCTGCCAAAAGTAAGAGTTAAAAGCTTGGAAGAAGATGCATCCCAGAACATGCTGGGTGCATCAGGACGTTTCCCCCGTGCTTCTCCCTTTCTCTCTCTCCCCCACCCTTTCCTCTCCCAGCTTGTGCTGGGTATGATGGCTTCCTGTGGCTTATGCTGACGTTGGTCACACACCGAGGCCATGCTTATCAGACTCGACCAGCTGGGACCCCGGCAGGACAAGCTAATCTCCCGGTTAGCAAAATCCCATCCTGGGCTCTGCAGTCTCCTTCTTATAGATCTCGGAGGGGCTCTGCCAGACTGTTCACACCCATCAGTGTTAACAAGGGAGCCTGCGCTCTCCTTCCATCCTCTAAATCCATGCTCTCAATTTAACAAATCATTAGAGCAATAATGACCGCATTTCTGGCTCGGGGATGCCGGTGCAGGCTGAATACCTGGAGGAAAGCAATTGAGTGCTGGAAAAATGCAGGTTTTGTGTAAATAAGGACATTTGCTAATCATCACTAGCAATATCCCATCATGTTTAAAAGTAGATAATGACCAAGAGAAAAAGCCTTCTCATTTGGAACATTCTAAACAGAGAAAAGCTACCGCGCCATTATCCTTTTGTTGACTTTGGACTGTTTTTCCCCAGAATATAATTATTTTCTTGGATCAGCTTTGCAATTGAGTTATTCCTCCCCTCCTTTTTTTTTTTCAATAAAGTGGAATTCACATCCTGAACTCTGCTCATCCGCACAAAATGTTCCCAGCACGGCCTCATTTATTTCTCCCAAAGCTGAAGGGAAGCCAGGACAGACCTTGGTCACAGGAATAGCTCTCGGAAGCTGGGGCCCTTCCCCATAAGCAGACCCTGGGCTCCAGTTACTTAGGACAAAACCTTCAATAACCTGGTCCACCTCAAGGCCAGATAGACTCAAAGTTGGGATCCTGTAAAAGAAATGAAGGCTCATTTCTGTCACACAGCCCCCATCAGCCTCTGCTGCTTGCATTTCTGCCATAAACGTCCTGCAACTGCACCACGACGAAGAGATAATCCACTCCTAGGACCTGACCCATGCACCCAGATGTCCCGAAAGACCACGATTTGGTCAGCCATACCGTCTCTCTCTGGGTGGGTTAAACATTTGCCATGTCATTTTTCCTGTACCATTAACTTGCGAAGGAAACTCTCAGACAATACAATGGTGCACACAAGAGCAATTCACCCTTAAATCAGAAGCGTGATGGGGTCCAAATCTGTAAAAGAGCCCATTCACATGCTCAAATCCTGAACCCACTGAGTCTGGGTCCACAGCCAACGAGAGCTCAAGGAGCTCCCTTTGAAGGTCCCCACGTGGGAACTTGGATGGTGACATTTGGGGCACATAGAGAGCGTTGCTTAGTGCCCTCGTTCAGCCAGAACCTGGGTGGAATCTGATGAGTTTGAACCGTAACCTGGGTTTACCTGGCTGTGACCCCACCAGCTTATCTTTGTATTCTGGTTCTTGGCACTGGGGGTGATTGACACCAAGTGCGGGAGTCAGCTCACACAATGAAGGGTCAGCTCGAGGAGAGCAGGGAAGGGTGTTTGATTTTCTGGCACAGCATGGTGCAGTGGAATGGGCCTAGAGTGAAACTTTAGAGATCTGATTTTGTTCCGGCTCTGCCACTAACTCCCAGGAATGTTGCTCAGCCTCTCTGGGCCTCAGTTTCTTCAGCTATAAGACGGGAGCCAGGGAGTCTATCAGGTGAGTTTTAGGTCCCTCCAGCTTTAGGTTTCTATGCTGCCTTTCTGTTGTATTTTGTAGGGATTCTGTTGTACTTCGTGCTGTTATCAGAACAAGAACACACCTGCCCTTGTCTTAAAACCTGCCTTGGTTATCTACCTTCTTTGTGGGCCCACCGAGGGCAAAGCCTATTTCTTATTTATCTCCTTATCCTGAGCACTCAGCCCAGAGTCCTGTACAGGGCCCGGCACATAGGCAGTGCAGAATAAACATGTGTTAGCTGAATGAATGGATGAATGATAGGCATGTGGTGGACATTGGCTGAGCAGATGAATGGATATGGCTGCCATCTGCCTTTCCCACTCACCTGGCGATAGCAATTGCCTTGAAGTCTTTGTACCCTTCTGAGACGGCCTTGTGGATAGCAGTCCTTTCGGCACAGATCCCCAGTGCGTAGCAGGCGTTTTCTACGTTGCATCCTAAAAGAGGATAGCCTAGTGAGTAGGACCACTTCCTGTTGCATGTGTTGAGTAAGAAGCTTGCCCCATTCCAGTGCAGGGAGGGACCTGTTGCCCTGAACAAGGTGGGGAGAAGGAAAAGGCAATTCGACCCAGAGCACTGGGAGACTCTGTGACACACTGGTGCACTGGCCCTCGCCAAGAACTGCCCTCTCTCATCACTTACCCAATGCCTCCATCTCGAAGCACAGCCTGGGAGCAGGGGCAGTGTAACAGGGCAGATGAACCCAGCCTTATCTCCCCAGGGGAGGTCAAGGCCAAGGAAGATGCTGAGGCTTAAGAAGGTGAGCAGAGCCCCCAGCCCTGAATCTAAGGGACAGAAGCCACAGGGTGGGTTGGGGGGTTCCTGATTCAAAGATTGGGCCTGGCCAAAATTTTTGGTGCTGGTTACCAGCTATCAGAGTTCAGCCAGGGTTCTATGTGAATTGTGTTTCAAAACAAACAGTCAAAACCAACAAACTAACAAAAGAAAAGTGCCCAGGCTTTGTAAAAGATGTCTATGATTGCACAAGCCTTAAGGCAATCCCAGGTCTCCCACGGGAGGTAGACTGCTAAGGTGGCACAGCCCACGGTAAGGGCATCCTCCTGTGTCCCTCTCAGGGGTGTCCCTGGGGGACAGTGGGCAAGGCAAAGTGGACAAAGAGACAAAACATTGGCATAGCCAGATTGCTTGATTAAGAAACTCCCCATATGCAGGGAGGCCATGAACAAATGGGTATGGTTGCTGGGCCTTCCATTGACCATCAGGATGTCCTATATGGTCTGTGTCACTCTTTGTAACTTGCCTTTCTCCCTGAGGCAGAGATATTAATTGTTCCCAGTATTCATTTTCTCCATCTTCCTTTAAGTAATATAAGTGACCCCCATTCCAATATGGTGGATCATGTGACCACTCAGCCAGAGACTACATTTCCCAGACTCCCTTGCAGCATAGTGTGGCCATATGACTAAGTCTGGCCAATACATGGTCCAAAGAGATGTGGGACATTTCTGGATCACATTTTTTGTAAGGAGATTGCTTGCCCTCTACTTCCATTCTTTTCCCCTCCACAGGCTGGGATGAGGTGGACAGCTTTGACCATGTGATTTTTGGTCACAGGGACGGAGAAGCAACAAGGCGGAAGAAACTTGGGATCCTAGTCAACTCATGGAGCAGAGTTGAGCTGCTTTTTGCCCTGGACCAACTGCCTACTCTGAATTTTTATGTGAAAGAAAAAGAATTCTGTCATATTTGAGTCATTTTATTTGGGCATTTTTGTTATAGCAGCTTAACCTATATCTAACTAATACAAAATTTGTGCTGAATGTGAGACGCAGGTCTAACAAAAAAAATCTAAACTATGTGGCCTTGGCCTAGCAGTTGGGCAATGTGAAAGAAGATGCAGATACGGCAGGGCGGAAAGCTGATGGCCCTTGTTACTCTGGCAGATTATTTGGTAAAGCTCACTCTACAATAACCTGGAAGGCAGACCATGGAGCCTACCATTAGGATTTTTCTACCTGGCAATGGCAATCAGCTCTGTGGCAAAGATCTGATTAAGAGTGTCATCTTCCCACCCAGGCTTTTGTTTCTGGTGCCTTAACGTAGCCACCATTAAAATGGACAGTAGGGCTGGGCTGGGTGCCCTTACTGTGGGCTGTGCCACCTTAGCAGCCTACCTCCCATGGGAGGCCTGGGATTGCCTTAAGGCTTGTGCAATCACAGACATCTTTTACCCTTTCTAAATTTTTTTTTTTTTTTGTGAGGAAGACCAGCCCTGAGCTAACATCCGTCGCCAGTCCTCCTCTTTTTTGCTGAGGAAGACTGGCCCCGGGCTAACATCTGTGCCCATCCTCCTCTACTTTATATGGGATGCCACCAGGGCGTGGATGACAAGCAGTGCATCAGCGGGCACCCAGGATCCGAACCCGGGCTGCCAAGCGCGGACTAAACCGCTGCGCCACCGGGCAGCCCCCTTTCTGACTCCATGTTTTGTATTGAAAGGGAAACCCAGTTAGTGAAAAATGAGAGTTGGCAGCATTGTGGACTATGTGGACTATGTCCAGAAAGGATCTTTGGGTGTGGTCCTGTATGAAAGTGGTTGGAAGCAAAGAGACCAGAAGGTTTCTGAGGTTTTGATATTTTGGATAGCCAAAGAAGCCAAAAGTCTGGCCTACAAAAGCCTGTGATTGCTCAATCCCTAAAGAAATCTCTAGGCCCCCACAACTCCATCATCAAAAGTGGGCTGAGAGAGCTGTGTGCCCCAAGGAGGGCATTCTCTCCGACACCCACTCAGATGTACGGCCAAGGATGATAATGGTCAAGGAAGAAGCTCCCAGAGGGCCAAGCCGGGGACCCCAATGGATGGTGGACAAGGGGGTTACCCATAGCAGAAAAGTGAGGTGGAGTGTACTCTAGAGCGGGGAGTCTTCACACTTCATGCCTGGCAGGTGTGATGACTGCAAGGACTGGTGGCCACGGTATGTTACCTGTTCTTCCCTTTTCCTACTGGGCGATTTGATGACTATTACCCTTTCTGACTCCATGTTTTATATTGCAGGAGTGGGCGTGATTATTTTTTAGTTTTCGGGCCACTAGACCAGCAGGGCCACACCTGAACTCAAGGAAGGGAACTGTGCACCACCGCGAGATCCTGCTCTTAGAGTTGCAGCAGTGGCTGTGTGGGACTCTGGGTTCCTCCCGTAGGGGTTGGGGAGTGGGTCCTACATGTGGGATAAAGAATATGCACAGATATTTACAGGCCACAGGAGGGCCTGTGGCAAAGACTTGCCTGTGTTCACTCTCCCAATAGAATCCACTGGAGTTTAGAAGGGCACATGGCTACCCAGCTGGAGACTACATTTCCCAGCCTCCCTGGAAGTGTGTAGTCCCGTAGTTTTAGCCAATGGGATGTGAATGGAAGTGATGGGTGCAACTTCTAGATGACATTCTTATGGGCACATTGCTTGCCTCCCACTTCGTCTTTCCCTTTCCGAGGGGCTGGAACATGGATATGATGACGTGTGCCAGTTTTGAACACGTGGATGAGGACTCTAGGGACGGCAGGACATCAAGACAGAAGGAATCTGATCTCCTGAACAACCTTGTGGGGCAGAGCAGAGCAGAACAGTCCATATGCCCGGACTCCAGCCCTCCCCTGGTCTGTTAGATGAGAGAAGTAAGCAGCCATCTTGTTCGAGTCACTGCATTTGTATTTGTTTCATCGACTTAGTCTGTTCCCTGCCTATTACACTCCCTTTTTCTATGTCTGAGCTTCATTGTGATTATGCAGTATTTTGTTCCTCCTGTATTTATCAAATTTGGAAATTGGTTATTCTCTCCTCATATATTTTTCTCATGTATTTTTCTGCCTCCTTTATTTACATGAACATGTGAGGAGGAGGGGTTAAATTAATCATTTAACCCATTAGCCATCAGCGTGGTTCTCAGGATCACAGGTAACATGTCCAACTGGTGGAGAGGAATGGATGTCACTAGACCGTCTGCCCCCTGGGCTGGTGCCTTCACTGCAAGTCACCTGCTGGGGTGAGGGTGTGTTCACTAACAGGCTGCGTGGTGTCAGGTGGGACAGGTTTGGAATCCTACTTTGGGGAAGAAGGGTGGCTGTGTATCCTGGGCACCAAAGAGCAGACTATAATGAGCATTTACTGTTTTGATAATTTATCACTTTTTCCTTTTTTTTTTTTTCTGGGGAACAGCCTCACCTCATTCCTCAGCATGTAGTTCAAATGGGACCGGCCACCTTTTCTCATACGACCTTTTCATTGGTCTAAGGATGAGCACCTGACCTACACTGGGCCAATCAGAGTTGAGCACTTGACCCACATTGGGCCAATCAGAGTTCTCCATGCAGGAACTTCCCTTCCTCTCTGACTAAGAGTGTGAACCTGGGTCGTGCTGGTGGCCTGGTTTCCAGTCATTATGGAGGAGACCATTAGGAGACAATGAAACGGACATTCAGGAAAACTGATGACAGATGATATGAGAGATAGCCAGGAAAGTCTGGCCTGGTGCCAGTTGTCCCTGAGGCCTGGCCACACCCAGCTCTTCCCATCATTTAGTTATATGAGCCAATACACTCTCCTTTTGTCTAAAATAGTTCACGTGCATTTCTATCACTTGCAACCATACAGAAATCAGTTAACATGGTTGGGACACAGGACAGGGAGCGATCAGGTTAACATTTATTGACCACCTGCTTTGGCTGAGCGTTTGTTCATATCCACATGTGAGTTACAGTAGCCGGGATAACTGGCCCCTTGTTGCCCGGCCTCTCTGCTGGGTCAAGTTAAGTAAATAAATGAATACATCTCTTGCTCCCCACCTGGGCTCCTCAGCCAGGTTCCTGATGCCCGCCTGAAATGACTTCCTTTAAACACATCCTTGCCTGCCCATCCACACCTGCCCCTCCCACCTTCGCTGACCTTTGACCTCACTGCATTTGACTTCTGCCTCTCCCAGATTTTTATTTTTTTTATTGAGGTAACATTGGTTTATTGCCTTTCCCAGATTAAGATCCCTGCCAGCCTTGCTTCCCACTGTCTATCTAGCAATCCTCCCAGCCCTACCTTGTCCCCAACTCAAGGGACAAGAGAGAAATGCCATAGAGAAAAAGGACAGTCCTTTGTATCTGACAGGCCACGATATGAGTCCCGACTCCCCTATTCCCCTATTAAATGTGATTCCTATAAATCTCGGGTTTTGCTGAGGAGCTGTTAAAGCAAATTGCCACAATGCAGAAGGCCCAGTCTCTCAGGACGTTTGCCTGCATCTGCGTTTGAAGTTCAGAGTGGCCTCCCAGAGAGAAATCTTCCTTTACGTGGGTAGAATTTCAACAGGCCAGTTAAAACAAGAGAGATTGTTGCAGAAGGGAGAGCACTCACCTACCCCACTGCTTAGACAGAGCTGGTGCCGCTCTGCCCTGAGACCCTTTGTCCTTCTGGCTCTGAGAATTTGGGAAAGGGACTGAACCTCCTCGAGGCTCAGTGTCCTCACTTGTGTGATGGCAATGGCAGCGCCCTCCTAGGAGGCCTCCAGTGAGGAGTTGAGATCATGCATGTAAAGCAGTTAGCACAAAGCTTGCACAGAGCCAGGGTTCAGCAGCTACTAGTGCTCTTATCAATTGCATGAAACTCAGGGCTTTGGCGGTGGTAGGCCTGTGTGACTGAGCGTCTGCTCTTTCTAGACTAGGTGTGACAGTGGCCCTGTTACTGTCCTTCAGGCACTTTGAAATCCTTTCCAGGACTACATGGCCCTACATAATCGGGTGCCAACCTGCTACCTCTTGGACCTCATCTCCTTTTGCTCTCCAGGCCCATTGGCAGTGAGCCTCTTTGCAGCTGTTCTCAAAGATGCCTCATACATTCCTGCCACAGGGCCTTTGCACTGGCTGTTCCCACTACCTGGAACTCTCTTTTCTCTATATGCACATGGCTAGCTCTACTCAGGTATCTGTTCAAATGTCACCTCCTCAGAAAAGTCTTCCATGATTGAGCTATCTAAAATTGCTTACTCCCCCGACTGCCTCCAATCCTCTCAATCCATTTATCCTGCTTTAATTTTCTTCATAGCCCTTAATAGTTTTCTGAAATATATGTCTTTATTATCTAATTCCCCCATTATAGTGAAAACTTCCTGAGGGCAGGGACTCTGTCTGTGTTGTACATTGCTGCATGCCCAGCATCTGGAACAGTGAGGCTCTCAGTCACTTATTATCAAATGAGTGGAATTTCCCGCTTCAGTGCTAGAGCTCTGAGATGCAACGGAATAACTGTATTTGGGACGTCTCGCATGTTCAAGTGTGATTTCCCAGCCTTGCTTGAAAAACAAAAGAAGAAAAGAGGAAGGAAGTCCTTGGCCATAAACTGCAATCCTGAAAGGTCAGACAATTTTGTTTTGCTTCCCTAAACCCAGAAAACAGGCCGCCGTCTATCCAGGCAAACCAGCTTCATTCCCAGTGTTCCTTTTCCTTCCTCCAAAACACACAAGAGACGGGCTGGGATGGTGCCAAGTTAGGAATCCGCAATTATAAGATTGGACCAAATAATACTATGATGATAGTGCTATTATTGCTAATTGCTTTCTTTTATTCTTCTTTTTAATTGCTTTTCTCTTATCTGCCAGGAGCTCTGTGAACACTTTATCTGCATTATGGCATTATTCCTTTTAGCAACTCTGTAAGGCAGGTGCTATTATAATAACCCCATTCTACAGAAGGTAAGAGCTGAGGCTGGTGGCGGGGAGCCGGGACTCACATCGTGGCCTGTCAGGTACAAAGGACTGTCCTTTTTCTCTATGGCATTTCGAGGCCATGTTTTGAGGTGTTTTTGGTGCTTAAGGCAGAGCTGGGGTCAGATGTCATCAAGACATCAGCAAGTAAAGAATTTCATAAAGAGGCGCTTTGGACCCAGCCACTCAGAGAAGAGAACGGTGCAGGGGGGCACGGTACCCACCCTGTACCCACTCTCTCTTCTGCGTGATCTTAATAAGATTAGAACAGTAGTTCTCACACTCAAGTACGTGGGCATCAGAATCTTCTGAAGGGCTTCTTAAAACAGATTTCTGAGCCCGACCCCTGCAGTTTCTGCTTTAGTAGGCCTGGGTTGGAGCCCAAGAATTCACATGTCTAATAAGTTCCCAGGAGGTGCTGAGGCTGGGTCTGGGACCACATTTGAGAATCACTGGACTAGAGAAATGTCATGTCTATGTGCTTGATGAAATATCACACTCTCTCCATGTTCCTGCCCCCTCCCGCCGGCCCACTGCAAATGCAATGCAGTTTCACTCCTGCACGTAGTCTAACTCAGCTATAGGGTCAGGCGTGTTAGTAAAGTTCATCCTTGTAATGAGCCACTTTTGAGTGACAGTGGAGAGGACCAATGGATGAACCCGAGGTGTCCGGGTGGGCAGGGCTGTAAGGAGAGGAAGCCCTTCGGGGAAGCCTGCTTTGACTCACTTGGAAGTGCTGTGGGTGGGGCTGGGGGGGCCTGCAGTAGATCAACCACTGTGCAAGGTGGGCAGTATAAAGCACCCAAGAGTGGTGTGGAGGAGAAAGGGAGCCCAGGGAGGAATCAGGAGGGCGGGGCTGACCTGGGGGAAGACGGATGAAGGATCAAATTGAAGGGTTAAGCCAAGGCAAGCTGGATTCGGCAATTAGCCAGGATATCCTTAAGTGTCTTTTTTTATGTGGTTTGTTCCTCCCAGAATTCATTGCAGCTGATCCAGTAAAGTGGCTTTTTCCCTAGATGGCGATGGCACATATAAAAAGCCGTAGTCCCTCTGGAGAAAGGAGGAAAGGGAGAGATAGACCAAGGGCATGAGCTGAAGAAGAGAAATTCCCTCATCCCTTGGGTGGTGCCAGCAGAGAGTGGTCCTCCCTGATTCTCCTCCACGCATCTCCCATCCAGCATGCCACAAACACAGGCTAAGCACGGCCATGTGGGAGGTCCTGGGCTGACCCCCTTTTCCCCTGCCCAGTCTCCCTTCTGTCCCACCTTAAGGCTTCTCTTTGTGTCCTCACCTCACCCAGCTCCTCCTCTCTGCAAGGCTGTCCCCACAGCAATCACAGAAGGTAATTGTTGTAATTATTAATTACCATGCTAGTGGTCCATCTGCCAGAGGCACAAGACCGGGCCAGGGTTGGGAGTAACAGAGGGAAAATGATCATTGTTACGAGATCGTGACAGCAAGGCTGTCTCTCCAGTCAGACTTGCTTTTGAATTGGATGGAACACCGGCTGCCTCAGAGGGGTGCTCCACGATGCTGTTGTTTTGTGCAGCCGGAGAAAGTCACAGAACTGGGCAGACCTGTCCCGCTATAAGATGTAAACTCAGTGTCTAAATTCCACCGTGCCCTCTCAGCCTCCTGACGTCTCTGATTCACCCCATGATGCCCCATCCGGCTTCCTCTGGTGGTTCAAGTTCCCCTCCTCTCCAAGCCCTGCCTTACTGCCATCTACTCTCCCCTTCCATCTCAATAAGGAGACCCAGGAATTCTGGGGAAGACCTTCCATTTGTTCCCCTCCTCAGCACGACTCTCTCCGCTCCCTTCCACATATCCACCGTGCAGCAAGGGGCAGCAGAAAAAGTGTGGCATTTGGAATCAGATCAAACTGAGCCTCTGTTATCTTGTTTATAAAATGTGGTGCGTTTGCGGGGCCGGCCCGGTGGCATAGTGGTTAAGTTCGCACACTCCAATTGGGTGGCCCGGGGTTCGCAGGTTCGGATCCTGGGCGCGGACCAATGCACTGCTTGTCAAGCCACGCTGTAGCGGTGTCCCGTATGAAGTAGAGGAAGATGGGCACAGATGTTAGCCCAGGGCCAGTCTTCCTCAGCAAAAAGAGGAGGATTGGCTGCAGATGTTAGCTCAGGGCTAATCTTCCTTGCACACACAAAAAGAGAAAATGTGGTCCGTTTGGCAATGGGTTTGGTCTGCTTGGCACCTCCCCACTCCTTCTTCTGGTAACACACCCCCACTGAGGAGGATATGTGAATCAGCCGACCCAATCTTCTACCCCACCATGACAACAGTGATTGGCCCCAGGGATGGGCACAAGCAATCATAGCCCTTCCCTGGAATTTTTCCATCTCAAGTCTGCACTGGTGTTCCCTGATGCCTGGAGAAAGCCCACCTGCAGGATAAGAGAAAGAAACCAGCACTCAGAAGGATAAAGAATGGATTGGTGACATTTGAGTTCCTGGATGCAGCCGTCCCTGAGATGAAATCTACTTTTGCCTGTTATAGTTCTGGTTGGTTTCTGTCATTTACAACTGAAAGTGCTCTGACTTATGCATGTGACACTCATTGTCCCCCCTCATGTGGTGGCTGAGATTACAAGAGATCTTCCATACCAAGTGCTTAGTGAATGCTCAGTCCATTGTGTCTATTAGTATTGCTGTGGTCCCCGCCTATCACGTCTCCGGCATAATCCAGCTCTGCCTTCAGCTTCCCACCTTGGTCAGTGACTCATCACTCCCCTGGCCTGCCTGGCTGGAAATCAGAGAACCATATTCCTTTCCTTTATTTCTGATACTGCCCATCGCAGGCCCAGCCCATTTGTCCCACACAATATCTCTGAGATCTTTCCTTCCTCTTCATTCCACCTGCTACTCTTCTAGTCCAAGCCACTCACTCACACGTTTAGCGAAGTTTAACTGAGGATGTGTCATAGGACAGGCAATGCGCTAGCACAGTGGACAGGTCAGCGAACAAGACAGACATCGTCCCCCTGACACTCCTTCCTCTGCCCCAGCCCTCCTTGAGTACCTATCAGACTAATTGTCCTCAAACACCACTTTCATGTTACTCTTTTTCTTAATAACATTCCTTGGCTCCCACTTCCTACCTCATCAAATCTCAGAGTCTCTGCTTGGCTTTCAAAAGGCCTCCACAATCTGCCTCCCAATCATCATCATCATCATCGTCCCATTAAAAGAAGTAGTAGAAGCGGCCATCACTTGTGACCTTCTTATTGTAGGCCAGAAACTGTGCTAATAATCACTTTACAGGCATCAGCTCATTTAAAGCCTCACAATCAGGGATGAGATTCAATATACTCAATGATGGATGCAGCACGGGCTCCAATAGGCAGGGAGGACCCTGGCTGCCCCACCAGGCCAGGCAAACCAGCTCTGCCCACAGCCATCCTGAAAAGCAGGTGTTAAGATCCTCCATTTACACACATGTAAGCTGAGAGTCAGAAGGGTGAAGGGTCTTGCCCAGGGTCACAGAGCTGATAAACAGCAGCACTAGGATTCAAACCCAGGAGCCTCTAACTCCAGAGCCTTCACCCCATCCCGGAGGGCCTCCCTAAATCCCCACTGCACAACCCCTTCTCTGGTGACACCAGGTCCTTCCCTGCAACTTCAATGGGCTACACTCCTGCTCACCTCATTCATTCATTCCTACAATCATTGGTCGAGACTCCCACCTTGAGCCATGGCTTGCACAAGAGGAGAGGACCTCCTTGGGGGCAGGGACTATGTCATTTCTGCTCACTGCAATAACCCCAGCACGTGGTACATTACCTAGCACATAATTGGCGCTCGGAAAATATTTGTTGAATGAATGAATCACTGCATCAGTGCAAGGATGGGGAGGGCCCCTCTTTGTATACCATCTGGAGGGGATATGGAGGCATTGGGAAGAATCAATAGCTGACTGCATGTTCATGGCCCTAGAGCCATGGGGCAGTGTGCGTTGCAATGTTGTTTGTGGAGGTGGTTAATGTTGTTTTGTGTGTGTGTGAGGAAGACTAGCCCCAAGCTAACATCCGTTGCCAATCCCCCTCTTTTTGCTGAGGAAGACTGGCCCTGGGCTAACATCCATGCCCATATTCCTCTACTTTATATGGGACACGGCCACAGCATGACTTGACAAGCAGTGTGTCGGTCCGTGCCCGGGATCCGAACCCGCAAACCCTGGGCCGCCCAAGTGGAGCGTGCAAACTTAACCGCTAAGCCACAGGGCCGGCCCTGGTGGTTAATGTTTAATACCCATCTGAGCCACTAGGCCAGGCCTGAATTTCCACATGATACTCAGAGATTCTCATTCTCCTCAGAGTAGTAGACTTCAGAGTCAGAGGAGCTCTGGGTTCGAATCCCAGCTCTGTGATCTTGCAGGTTAACCTCTTGGAGCCTGTTCCCTTCTCTGCAAAGTGGGGATGTAATAACCGCCCTGTGGGGTTGTAAGGCTTAGATGGGTAACGTCAGGCACGTTCCTTTTGCATATTAGCACTCACTCGAGGTTACTTCTGCTCAAAGATGCTTAAGACCCAGGTGACTCATGAAACCGGACAGAACCTCAAAAGACAAGAAATAATATGAACATCAAGGAGAGCCCAGGAGGGGCACTATAGAAGGGGAGGCGGGGGCCCCAGTGGACAGCTGAGTGGTGGTGGGGGCGAGTGGCTCACACCTGGCCCAGGCTGCTGGGCGTTACTGATTAGGTGCACACATGAGTCTCTGTTCCTTTAACTAGCTGTTGCCAAGTGGAAGGGGAACTCTAAGTAACAGGACTGGGCATTCCCATCTGTCCCTCTGGGCCAGCTCTCATCTGCCCTGGATGGGGAGTGGGAACGAGAAGGGTGGAGGGAGGCATGGCTTCCCTGCCACCCCACACCATATTCTCCATGGTCCTGAAAGAGAATGCCCCTTAACTGAGCAAAAACAAGTGTGAACTTTTATCCAAGTGAGCTTTTCTACAAAACCAACAAACCAAAGAAAAGTTGCTTAGAAACAGATTTGTGTTGACTCAGATTCCTGTCCCCACCTCCCCAGGCTGGCCCTCATTGCTAGTCACCCCAACCCGGCCTGGCTTCTTTCCTCCAAGACCCTCTGCAAGGCCCGCACCCCACAAACGAGTCACTCGACCTGGATTCCTGGCTTTCTCCCCCACTCATTCCCCAGCACGGTGGGTGATAGGAAAAAAGCAGGGTTTTGGGGACCCCTGGGTTCCACCACCAGCACCCTATGTGACCTTGAGCAAGTCATGTCATCTCTCTGGGCCTCAGTTTCTTCACTGAAAAAGGGGCATAACACCTGGGCCGGAGGTGAGGACTTGCTGATAGAACTTGTGGCAGCCTCAGCAGGGTGCAGACACAGAGGAGGGCTCAGAAAGTATTAACCCTCTCCCTCCCAGCACACCAGGACTGCTGACACCTCCCCTTCCAGCTTCCTTCCCCATCCCACCTCCAGCTTCCCAGTCCTCCAAGAATTGAAAGCCCCTAGATTTAAGCAGCAGATAAGTTTTCGGGGCCCCTTTACACCTTCAATCCCACAGTCTGGGACAGTGAGCAGGACAGGGGTGAGGGGCTGCGTTACAGAGGAGGCCCAGGGAAGAGGGGACAGAGCTGCCCTCTTCTCTGCCTATGCCTCCTGCATGTCTGAGTGTCCTCCTCTGACTTCCCCATCCAGGCTGCCGGGGATGGGGACTCCGGCGCCCGCCCTTACCGGAGAAAATCCTTCCGTCCCGGGTGAGGAGGGCGGCCCCCACAGGGAAGTGACTGTAGGGGCAGTAGGCTGACTTCTTGGCCTCCTGGCAGGAGAGCAGCAGCTGCTGGACCTCCTCGGGCTCCAGGGCACAGGCAGGACTTTCCTGGGCCATGTCGGTTCCTGTCCTGCAGAGGAGAGGAAACAAGAGTCGCTGTCTGCCTGGGCTGGGCCCCACTAAGACCCAGACGGCAGCTCCTCCCCCCGGGTGTGTCCCCGAGGAGGGCTGCCAGATGCCTGCCTGTGGGGATGCTGGGTGGGGCCAGATCAGGGAGAGGGGCCTCCAGGAGTTTGGAGTCCAAGGGTGTGGTGTGCAAAGTTGAGTCAGTGTGTGCTCCAGCATGGGACAATGTGTGCGTCACACTCTCCCTTAGGGACCACTCTCACTGCTGGCTCACTGATGGGTGAGTGGTCAGGGGATGGTGCCACCATGCAGCGGGTGACTGTGGACACGCTCCTCAGGGATTGTCACCGCCCAAGGAGGTCTTCTGCCTGCCGCAAGATGTGCCAATAGTCGAGAGGCAAGGTGGTAGGAAAGGAAGGACTTGTTATTACAGCTTGTTAGCAAGAGGGAAGAAGGCCAACTCATGGCCAGAAGACCCATCTTAAGGGGGCACAGAATCTTACAGCAGTTATACAGGCCGGTGGGTTACAGGGGAGGGGGTTAGGAATGTTGACCCTCTGGTGTTACAGACTGGGAGTCGCCACACCAGATCCTTCAGTTGTCATTGATGATGGCTATCAGCATAGACTCTGTTCGAGGGTTATCACATTCCTAAAGAGCTCAAAAGAACAAAGTTATCATCTGATTGCAGCTAGGAGGGGCCATAAAATCTGCAGAGTGTGTCTGGGTTAGTTAATCAGAGGTCATTCAAAGTTACAATAGGGGTTCTTTTCTACAGTATGGCTTCCCTTCTGTCAACCTCGTGTTGAGCCGGTGTCAGGAAGATGTTGTTGGGCGGGTCGGCATGAGGTCTAGGAAGTCCCAGCTCCAAGGGTTAAAAACTCTCAGTTTGTTAAATGACTTCTTCTCCTTCACTGAGGGAAGGGGTGATACTGGAAGGGCAGGGCTGGGGCAGCCGCATTGCTGAGACGGGGAGTGTGGGTGCAGCAATAAGATTGAGGAGCTTCCGTATTTCGCCCGTTCTCCTTCCAACTCCTCCCTGTCTCAACACAGAATTTACAAAGTGTCTCAGCTGGAGGGAACCTCAGAGATCATCTACCTGGGCCTTCTCTATTTCTGTTGGCAAAATGAACATTGGGTTGGTGGTAAAAGAAATGAGTTTGTATCCTGGCCCCACCACTTTCCACATGTGTAACGGATGGCAAGTTATGTGTCCTCTGTAAACCAGTTTCCTCATCCCTACAGTGAGGATAGTGTTAATCTCTGTTCTATGTCCTGGGCTCATAGAAGAGCTTGAGTGTGGGGGTTTGGTAGATGCTAGTTTGAATTCTAGTTCTGCCATTTATTAGCCATATGACCCTGGGGAGGTTATACCACCTCTCTAAGCCTTAGTTTCCTCATCTGTAAAGTGGGTGCACTAACAGCATTTCACACAATTGTTGTGAGGCTTGAATGAGATAACGTGTTCAGTGAGCATGGATGGAGGATCCTGTGATGTCATGGTGTGAACACCCTTTGTGGCTCCATGCAGATTGGCTTATTGTCATGAAGTGACTTGGCCAAGATCACATAGGAAGGCAGAACACCAGAGTGTCCAGAGGTGTCCAAATGTCCCCAGAGCCCCAGCAAGCAGGAGTAAATCAGCAGCTTCTCTGAGAGCATGGATGGGGGGCGAGGAATGAGAAGGGGGAACAGTGGGGGGGGCCAGAAAATGAGGCAACATCTCCAAGTTCTGCATGCCGACATCTCTGTGCTTTGCAGCCCAGCCTCACTGTGTCCTGCAGCCTGGCTCCTCCGTGTCCCAGGCCTGGAGCTCTCAGCCATGTAGAGATCCGGCTGGGCAACTATAGAGTTGGGCACTTTGCCTCATTTCCTCCTCCCCTCTCCTCCCTTCCCCCCTTCAGAATTCTCCCACCCCCTTTCCACAGATCCAGACCTCAGAGAAGCAGCTGGTTCCCTCCTGCCTGCTACTGCGTTTTCCTCCTGGATCTATACCTTTGGCATCTAGAGCGGTTTCCTGGATCTGAGGCAGGGCTGGCAGAGAAGCCATTGGGAATGTCTCCTGTCTCCTCTATTCCTGCACTGCCCAGACACCCCAAAGGCCCTTTCCCCAAGGAAAGAATGCAAAGGATGTCCTGGGACCGTGTATACCCATTCTACATGGGAATAGTTCTAAAGCTTTTGGCAGCCAAGTCTAATCACAACTGGGAAAAGGGTTATGGTACCCTGCTGGCCTGCCAGGCTTGTTCCTGTCCCCTGCCCTGTCTTGGCTCACCCTACCTCAGCCCAGTTCTGGCCAGGCCTGGGGCTGGACTCCTTGGCTCCACAGTTCCGGGAGAACTTGGATGACTTCCAGGCTAATTATGATGGCCGTCGGCACCTTCAAAATTCTCTACCTGCACATGGTTATAAACAGGGACAGTGCCCATTGCAAACCAAGCTGTATGGAGCTTGGGAGCCAGAAGTAGCTCTAGATTTCCTTATAGAAGGAGCTTGGGGTGGCCATCTGGATGGAAGGGGAGAGTGGGCCTGGAGATTTCTTTAGAGCCAAGTTATAGATCAATAATATTAACAGCATTTTCTAAACATGCCTTAATCTCTGCTTTACACAAAATTAAGAGAAATTAATTGCCCAAAGAATTAACTCAAAGAATAGGAATATCCAAGGAAGGTAAGTGGTGGTGGAGATTGTCAAGGGCCCAAAGCCCTCCCGAGCCCACCCATAGGCCTTTCTTTTGTGAAGAGAACTACCCAGAGTCCTCGTGTTAGAGCTCAGATACCACTCACTCATTTATTGATTCAGTGAACAGTTACTCATAATAATAACAACTCTTGTTTAGCTCTTTCCATGTGCCAGGCCCTGTGCTAAATGCAGGACTGGAATTATTTCATGTAGTCCTCACCACAAGGTAGACACTGGCCATATTATTGCCCACGTTTTACTGATGAGGACACTGAGCTCGTGGGGATGAGACACAGATCTCAAACGCGGGTTTGTTTGCCTCCATCAGAATCATGGGCTCTTGTCCATCCCAGAACTCATGGGAGGCTGGTATAATGGACTGGCAAGGAGTGCAGGCCTTGGCATCAGACCAATCAGTTTAAATCCTCCTTCTGCCTCTTATTACCAGCTGGGTACCTAGGCAAGTTGGCTCATCACTCTGTGCCCCTCTTTCCTCATTTATACAATGGGACAATTCTGGGACCCACACGGGGTGGCTTATGGTGCCTGGAGTCTTACTCTGCTCAGGAAGGTTTCTCATTTCTTTTATTTTGTCTCCTTTAGGCGAGACCTCCTGATGGGCTGCCAATCACCGCGCTTCCACTCCCTGGTGTGTGTGGGGGATCAGAATTGGCCACCTCAAAATGTGTCTCTTTACCTTGATTGTTTTCTCTGAAAGAAATTTTGACCCCCCCCCCCCAACTAACTGCCTAAAAGGATTTAAGATAGAAGGCCTGTCCCCGGGACAGGCCATCACCATAGACAACTCTGGATATCATAGACTGGGAGGGTCCTTGCTGAGCCCATTCTTATCAAAGTTCTGTGTACCAAACATTTACATTTGTAAGGGAAATCTCCATTTGTGAAGCTATCTCCTCTCTGTACTGGGAAGAAGGGGTGGTGACTTTATCTCTAGAAACTTATCAATGGGGAAGGCGGAAGGCAGAAGGCGGAAGGTGGAAGGCAAGGCTGCATAATAAACTTACTGTGCTTTTCTGGTAATCTCCCATAGCTGACCCGCCCCCAACATCCTCCATTGTCTTTCTATTTAAGAGGAGAACCTCCGCCATTTTGTCAAGAAACTCAGTTTCCCTGGTCTCTCCCACGTATACATGTTATAAAGTGTCGTTTGATTTCCTCCTGCTATTGGGTCTCATGTCAATTCAATGTGTGGCCCAGCCAGAAAGGACCAGAGTGGGTGGAGGATAGTCTTCCTCCCCTTTGCGGGCATAGGCAGTTGACACAGGATGGCCAGTCGGAGACCTCACCTTTCTGCTGGGAATGTTGGTTTCTCCCACTGTGGTTGCTAAGCAAAGAGGCTGTGACTGTTGCTGATGGCCAGCTTGCCCTCTAGGTAGAGTGAGCCTGCTTGCAAAGTGAGGCCAGGTAAAGAGAAGCCAAGAGATGGAAGGAAAGAATGCTGATTTCTCTCTGAGTGTCTGGATCCAGCCATGCCTGAGGCATGCTTCTAGACTTTCCTTTTATTGAGTCAATAAATTCACTTCTTGCTTAAACTTTTTTGAGTTTTGTTTCTGTCAGCCCTATGACATCTAGACTAACATACTACTTCCTAGGATTGTTGTAAAAATCGAGTGAGATATGATATGTAAAGCTCTTAGCACAGTGACTGGCACGTGGGAAGCGCTCAACAAGTATTAGCTCCTATTATAATGAAAACTGTGTGCCAGGCCCTGTGCAGGGCACTAGAGAATCAGAAGTGATTGAGACTTGGTACCTGCCTTTGAGGATCTCATACCCTAGTGAAGGAGACAGACAAGTCAATAGACAGGTATAAAACACTGTACCACGTGATTAGGTACTGGGTCCCATGACAATAGTGAATGACTGTCTGGAGGGAGTAGTGGGGAGGTGGACTGGAGAAAGCTTCCCAGATAACAGGAGGCTAAGAGGAGTCTTAAATGATGGGTGGATGTTCAGAGTGGACAACACGGGTGTTACGGGTTGAATCATGTCCCCACCCCCAAAGAAAAAGATATGTTGAAGTCCTAACCTCCAGTACCTCAGAATGTGACCTTATTTGGAAATAGGGTCATTGCCAGTGTAATTAGTTCAGATGAGGCCATACTGGAGTATGGTGGGCCCCTAATCCAATATGACTGGTGTCCTCATGAGAAGATGGTCATGTGAAGACACAGAGACACAAGAAGAATAGCACGTGTAGATGGAGGCAGAGGTTGGAGTAATGCATCTAGGAGCCAAGGAACGCCAAGGATTGCTGGCCATCACCAGAAGGTAGGAGAGGAACATGGGACAGATTTTCCCTTACAGCCTCAAAAGGAACCAACGCTGCTGACACCTTGATTTTGGATTTCCAGCCTCCAGAACTGTGAAAGAAGAAATTTCTGTTGTTTTATGCCGCCTAGTTCGTGGTGCTTTATATGGCAGCCCTAGGGAACTGATACCGTGGGCACAGCAAATGTTGTCAGGGCCTCCTCAACCCCGTTAGTCACCCCAGAGGTCATCTCCAGCTTTAGTGGCTGGATCCTGGACACACCCATGGCTTCCTACCTTACCCGTACCTGGCACAGGAGTGTGCTCAGCCCCTGCATAGGGTAGACCAGAAATGTCAGGGAGTTAACCTTCCCTAGAGGGATTAGGATCCATAATATGTCAAGAATTCCTACAATCGGTAAGAAAAAGGCAAGCATATCAATAGACGGTAGGCAGAAGACTTGAACAGGTGTTTTACAAAAGAAATGTGGATGGAAAAAACTTCTCCACAAATTTTTGAGTCTTCAAACTTGGCCACATAAAAAGTAAAGAGTTTTGTTCGGTTAAGGACTTCAAAGACAAAGCTAGCAGAAGGTTGAAAAACTGAAAAAAAAATTTCAATGGCTAGAACAATAACAAACGAATAGCACAGGGATTATGTAAGGAACTTAATGGGAAATCAACAAGAAACAGACAGGAAACTCTATAAAGAGATGAACAAAAGATATGAATAGGCAATTTATAGAAGGGGAAACCCAGATGGCCGGAAGTATTTGCTCAATTTCCTTATAGTCATGGAAATGAAAATAAAACAAGGAGTCACTTTACACCCATCAGAATGGCAAAAAGAAAAAAAGTAGGATGACGACAAGCGTAGACGAAGACGAGGGGAGGCTGGATCCCTCCAGTGCTGCTGCTGGGGTTTCAGACTAGTACAGCCTCCTGGAGAGCAATCTAGCAGCATTTAGTGAAATTAGGTATGCATTTACCTTGAGATTCAGTGATCCAGACCTCGGTAAACAGACACTCTCACAAGTATCCATAAGGGATTTGTATGAGGAAGTTTTCTGAAAAGTTTTACTTTTCACTTTTAGGTCTTTTATTCATCTGGGATTAATTTTTATTAATTCTGGTGTGAGGTAGGGATTCAATTTAATGTTTTTCCATATGGATATCCAATGATCCTAACACCACTCATTGAATACTCCTTCCTTTCCCCAGAGATCCACAATGCCAGCTATGTCAAATTTCAAATTTCTGTATATGAGTGGGAATGGTTTTGGACTCTCTATTATGTTCCATTGGTGAAGTTTTTCATTCCTACACCCATACCACGCCTGTCTTTATTATTGTAACTCTAAAGTATTGATTTCTGGAGGCCAAGTACCTCCACCTTTTTTTTTCCCGTTGGGCCTTTGCTCTTCTATATAAATTTTAGAATTAGTTTTTTCAATATCCTCTAAAAACTCTCTTATCTAGCCTCTGTAGGAATTTGTATAAGGTTGGAATAATCTATTCCTTGACATTTTGGAAGAATTTCCCTATAAAACCATCCTGAGCCTGGCGTTTTCTTTAAAGAAAAAGTTTAAACTATCATTTTAATTTCTTTAAATATTGTAGAGCTATTCAGGCTTTTTATTGCTTCTTCAGTCAGTTTAAGTAAACCAGTTGTGTTGTTTTTTTATTTTAAAAATTTGTCCATTTCATCTAAATTTTCAAAATTGTTGGCATAAAGTTATGTATAGTATTCTATTATTATCTTTGAAATCTGTGATACATCAGTCTTTGTGACTTAGCACATGGTTGACCTTTGTGATTGTTCCATAGCTACAGGAAAATTTGTGTCTTTCAGGTTTGTTGGGCATAAAGTTCTATATGGTGTTTGGGACTTAATCATGCTCTTCAAGAAACCATATCTGTCTTATTTGTGTCTAATAGATTTATCAGTTTCTGGGAGAGGTTAAAATCTCTACTATTCATTTTATATATTTTCCATGTATTCCTATTACTTGTTGCTTTATATTTTTTTGAAGTTATATTGTTAGATGCATATATATTTGTGATCTTTATATGCTTTTGATTTATTTTCTATTTTATTTATATATAATGTCCCTGTTCATTTCTTATGATTTTTTTTAAAAAGCTTGTACCCTTTTTTTCTGATATTAATGTTAATATCTTCAGAATCCTCTTTATTTTAGGAGTCTTTAACTTTTCTTGTGCCATAGACACCTTTGGCAGCCTGGTGAGGCCTATGAACACCTTTTCAAAGTAATGTTTTTAAATGCACAGAATTATAAAACAAACCAATTGTATTGAAATAGGTATCAGAATAGTTAAAATATTTGTGATATTATATGTACTTTTCTATTAATGCATTAAATGACAAGATCTAACAGTAGACCTAATAACTACTGTGATTTTGAAGTTGTGATAGGAGTAAAAGATATTTTGCGAGACTGCAATAAAGTGGTGTGAAAATATTTGTGATTTATATTGGTGAAAAGGTCACAGGTACTGCTAATATTTCTGTGATTTGTTATCTACATTTATAAGTGATAGGAATGCTAAATTTTAGTTAGAGGTTAGTGAAAATAAAGGCATATTTTTTTCCTTCCAAGTTCATGGACCCCCTGAATTTTTTTTTTTTTTTTTTTTTTGTGAGGAAGACCAGCCCTGAGCTAACATCCGTTGCCAATCCTCCTCTTTTTGCTGAGGAAGACTGGCCCTGGGCTAACATCCGTGCCCATCTTCCTCTACTTTATATGGGATGCCGCCATGGTGTGGCTGATGAGCAGTGCATCGGCGGGCGCCTGAGATCCGAACCAGCAAACCCCGGGCTGCCAAGCGCAGACTAAACCGCTGAGCCACTGGGCAGCCCCATGGACCCCCTGAATTCTATCCAATGACTCTTGGGGCCCATTGGTCCCTTAAGACAAGAACCCTTGCCTTGTTTTTAGTTTTTCAGTCCTTCGCTGTTAGTGAGTCTGTTATAAATGACATATTATTGGCTTGGAAAAAAATCTCTTCTGAAAGTCTCTGTCTTTTGATGAGATACTTCCCATCCATTTACACTTATTGTAATTATTGCTATATTTTAGATTTTCCCCTGCCATATTATTTACTATATATATCAGTTAGAATTAGGTTTGACTTATATTATAGAAAACTCCAAATAATAGTGATTTAAATAAGATATAATTTTATCTCTCTTTTAGTCTAGGACTCCACAGTCATCAGGGACCCAGTCTCCACCATTTTGGTTGTAACTTCTATCTTCAAGTTCATCTTATGATCCAAGACGGCTACTGGAGCTTTAGCCTTCACAAACTCATTCCAAGCAGCAGGAAGGAAGAATGGTGGAAGGATGAAAAGGGTGCATCTCCACTTACATTTCATTAGCCAGAACTTAGTTATGTGGTCTCACCTAGTAGCAAAGGAAGCTGGGAATATCTTTCTTTGGGCTGGGTACATTGATGACCTGAATAATATCAGAGTTATTTTACTAAGGAAGAGGAAGACGATGGATATTGAGTGACTATTAGCAGTCTCTGCTTTAGTCTTCTCGCCACAGCTCAGTGCCCAACTGTCAACAGCAGTGGCTCTGAACTTTCAATATGGTACCTGATCTGGAGAGGACCAGCCTGCCATCTGCTGGCAGGTTGGCTACATTGGATTCCTTTCATTATGGAGGCAGCACAGATTTACCCTCGCTGGAATAGATATGTATTCTAGCTATGAGTTTGCGTTCTCTGCCGGCCACGCTCCTGCCAGCAACATCATTAGTGGATTTACTGAATGTCTTATTCACAAACATGGTAGTCCAGATAGCATTGACTCTGACCAGATACCTCATTTTTCAGCAAAAGAAGAAATTGGTAGGTGAGTATGAGATTCACTTGTCTTGCCATATACTCTTATCACCAGAATCATCTGGCTTTATGGGTTGGTGACATGGCCTGCTGGGCTCTCAGTTAGCATCATCCAGAAGAAAGCCTCGTATGAATCTGAAGTGCTGGCCTAAAGTTAGCATATGTTCTGAATCAGCAACCAATGCGAGGTGATGTTTCTCTCTTTTCCAGAATCCACAGATCAGGAAATCTTGGGCTGGAGAACTTACAAAATTTTTGCTCCCCTTCCCCTGGTTCTGCTAGTTTAGAGGTCTTAGTATGCAAAGGAAGAATGTTTCTACCAGCGCACACCACAGAGGTCCCACTGATTTGGAAATTGTGACCAACACCTGGCCATTTCAGACTCCTCATGCCCTGGATGAACAGGGAATAAAAAGGTGAGGAGGTGGTTCTGTGTTGGCTGGAGTGAAGGATTCTGGTTATCATGGGGGAAATACAGTGGCTGCCACTCAATGGAAATGGGGAGAAGTGTGTCTCTGGATCCCATGAAATCCTCTGGGGCGCCTTCTATTTCCTTGGCCAGTGGGAAAAGTGAATGACAGCAACTCAGTATGAGCAGAACAACCATGGGCTCAGCTTCCTCCTGAACGAAGCTCGGGTGATCCCACCGGGTAAAAACCTCTGGCCACACGAGGTGCTTGCAGAAGACAAAGGGAAAAATGGAAGGGATAGTAGAGGAAGGATGTTATAAATGCCTCATCACCTATGGCAGAAGTAAGAATTACGGCACTTTATATATTCTTTCTTCCTTTCTATGTCATGCATATATTTATTGATAATGCTAATTTCCCTCTTTCTTCCTCTACCATTTGGTATAGGGTGATTTGTTGGTGGTAAACATCACAGTTTAGTGCATAGATTACAGAACAGCAAGATGGGACTGTGACTGTAGAAGACGTGAACATCACCCAGGCTCCCTGGAGTGGGAGCTGGATGCAGCAGCTGCTGGGGCTTTGGATTTCCTTTTCTGAGGAAAGGATAAAAATGCTCTTGTTTGATTGAGATACATTTGCATTAGGTTGGGTGGTAACATGTGGCTGTGTTATGGAAGTTTAAGAATGGGAAGTAGGGTGGAAATGGATGTTGAGGAAGTAAGGGGTGGACTGTGGCAGATGATGAAGATCGACTCTACTCAGCACCCCTCCAAACCTCCTTCCATGATGGCTTCCTCTACCATAGAGGCTGGAAGGCTAGAGAGGACATTGCCAGGCTCTCTTGCAGCCAGGATTTCCATGTCACCTGGCCTCTGCCAAGAAGATGCAAACCAACCAGAAATGGAGGGTAGACTTGAACACTGGGAGGAGGTGGCCACGTGGCTCTTCTGGAGGTACCGACGTGGAGGTATTTTGGTTCTTTTGAAGCAGCTTCGGTGGAAGCCCACGTGCCAGGTCAGTTCCCGCCTTCTTGGTGCTGACAGGAATGTCAGCTGCCTCCTACGTTGGCGGCTTTCCTGACAGCAACTTGAGCAGTGAGGTTGTTGAGTCAGCAGTGGTGGCAGAAGCACCCCTGCCAGGCTAGTTTCGCAATGAGATTCGAGGGTTATTCGTGGAGTAGAGCCTGCTTTGCAGGCCTTCTAAGCCTGAAACCAACCTAATCGCCTTAGTTAATCCATTTCTTTTCAACTTGCTGGTGGACTCTGCTGTCTGCAATGGAACCCTGGCCAATGCGTCCTATTTTATTTTTGTTTCTTTTTCTCCCTTCTTTTTCTGACTTTTATTAAGTCCATACTTTTTTTCCTACTAGTTTGAAAATTATTTTAAATTATTTCTACCAGTTTGAAAATTACTGTAAACTTTTTTTATAGTGGTTTCTATAACCATATACACGGTTTATGGTTTCTATAACTATATATATGGAAAACCATAGTTTATGGTTATTCATAACTGCTATGACCCATTTATGGTAATTTCCCCTGCCCATTTCTAAAGCTTATCAACGTTTATATTTTCCTTTCCAGCAAGACAACACCTTGGCATATTCTCACTTTCTTCTGTCCGTAGCCACCCCACTACCAAGTTGGTTTTCTGTGACACTCCCAGGGGAAGGTTTGAGAGAGGGAGGCAAGTGACCTTGTCAGTTTGTGATTCCTGTCAGGAACCAAATTATATCATTTCTAACCATATCTTTAACTCTTTGAAAAATTATAATGAAGAACAACATATCTCCCAATTTTTCGTATAGGAATGTTAATACATTGGCGAGCACCAATGCTTATTTAATGCGGCACAGTCAGCTTGTTTTTCTATAGGACTTGGAATCAAATTTCTCCTGCCTTCTCTGTGTACACACTCAATAATGTAACACACATTTATTGAGTAACTACTATGTGCCCAGCACTGTTCTAGGCTCTTGGGATGCATCAGCGAACAGAGCAGACAAACATCCCTGCCCTCGTGGAGCGTACCTTCTAGCAGGGGAGAAAGGTAATAAGAATGATCGTAATATGTGTGTATGTTATCTAGTAGGTGAGAAGGCGATAGTCCTATGGAGAAAAGAACAAGTGGGGCAGGGTCGGGGGAGCAGACGATGCCCGAGGAGGGAGAAGCAGGTCATGGTATTGAATCAGGTGGTCGTTGGGGTGAAACTTATTGAGAAGCAAAGACTTGAAGCAGATGAGGGAGTGAGCAGGTACCTCACTGATGTCTAGGGAAGGGAGTTCCCGGCAGAGGAAAGAGCCACAGCAAGGGACCTAAAGCCTGGAGCAAGCCTGGTGCATTTTAACTTGTTTTAAATATGTCATTGATAAGCACCTTTTTTTCCCCTTAAATTTCTCAAATTTTGCTTATGTAAAATTATTCAAATGAGTACAGGCTATAGCACCACTACTTACCATGCTTAATTAAATACCAGGCAAGTCTTGGCCATTACATGTTAAAGTATATGTGTACTACCACAGCAGGCTGGGTATTGTCCGTTGGCACTTGATATCCATTCTGACCCCTCCTATGGTCTGCCCTCTACTGCAGAGGCTAAATGATTAAAAATTACTTTTTCAGGACTCCCTTGTAGCTAGGGTCTGGATGAGATGTCGTTTCTGCCATTGAGATTCACCCACATGTGATATGGAAACCTCATATGGGACTGAGCTATCTGCCATGACTGGAGCTCTCATCAGTAGGTGGTGAGCAAGTTCTGACCAACGTGACCACGTAGGACTCTATGCACGCGGACTCTATGCACCAGCTTCATGGGTGCAGGATGACTGGGTAGCAGCAGTGGAGGTAGCAGTGGTCTTGGCAGCTACTGTGGTGTGACCTTGAAATCAAGGAGGCCCCTGACTTCCACTACCCCAGCCCTTCTGATGATTTGGTAACCATCAGTTCCCTGTATTAAATTCCTTTCTGTGTGAAATACCTAGATAGGTTTCTATTTAGTAACTTCTGTGTAATAGAGTTTTGCAACAACTGGTGACCTTTTGTCTACTGTGCATTTTACTGCTTGTGCTACGTTTTGGATAGCTCCTGACCCTCTTTCTCTACTAGGAACGGGAACAGCTTTTCAATAATTGATTCATCTTTAAAACTAAATATGCCTATTATGATTCTTTTAAATTTCTGAATCAGAAGAATTAGAGAGTATTCTGATATTGCAGGTGAACTCTTCACAAACGGTTACCTTTGTAGCTACTTATCTATGAGAATGCAGATTTTCTTGATACTGCCCATTCTTACAAAACAGAGGAGTCAAATGGATGCTAAAGCTGTTGTAAGGTTGAAATATCAGCCGTGACCTCCAACTCCAGATTTTTTAAAAATTACAACTGCCTCATTCTTCTCAGTGACTGACTTTAGAATAAACAAATTTATAAGTTTGAACCAAAAAAGACAAATGCACTAAAAAGTTCTACTCTTTTCTGTTTGATATATCAGAGTTACTTAGAATTTTATTTGCAAAAGTTCACTGCTAAAACACATGGGGACAAGTACGACATTGATTGTCCCTTAACTTCTCTCTGAGCCTCATTTTCCTCGTCTGTAAAATGGGGATGACAGTGGCACCTCCCTGGCAGGGTGGTTGCGAGGGTTACATGAAATAGTGCACGCGAGGCACTTAGCCCAAGCCTAACGCATGGTGAGCATTCAATAAGTGTTAGCTGCTATTATTATTGTTGTTGTTGCTGATGTTATAATTGTTATAAACCTTGGGACTTTTGGAACCTGCTTGGCTGAGTCACATCCTCCTCTCCCATCTACTCCTTTGTTGAGTCACTACCCTTCCTAGGCCAGGGCCCAGGGGCAATAGCCCCCATGCTCTAAACATCCCAGGGGAAGCTCCCGGGTCAGTCCTTCTCCTTCTCAGAGCCCAGGAACAGAGGAGTGGGGGCGGGCTGGTGGGGGGAGGGACAAATTCTTCTGGAATTTTCTGCAGAGTGGCCTACTCCAGGTAGCACAGCACTTGGAGATTAATTTTCAACAGGGCCCAGGGGAGTCCAAAGGGCTGAGTTCCCACCTCTGAAGTCATGAGATCCCATTCCCTTCCAGGGGTCCCTGGGTGGGTAGAGGCCAGCCTGTGGGGAGGCAGCAGCCAGCAGGACCCAAAAGTGCTCCATCTGTGCTTACCCTCCATGCACCTCTGACCACGGTGAGCCAGGATGTGTCTCTGCGGTGCTTCACTCCCCTCATAGGTCACGGCGGCAAGGACACAGGGGAGGATCCTGTAGTAGGATCCTGTCCGCCTGGGGAGGGGCAGAGGGAAAGCCCCAGAGAGGAGGTGACACTGCAGCTGGATCTTGAAGGATGAGATGTTCACCAGTGAGTTGGGCAGGGAAGGGCATTCCAAGAAGAGGGAACAGCTTGAACAATGGCTCAGAGATGCTATCCACCCTCCTGCTACATTTCTTTCTGCCTATAGAGATTACTGGTAAATCTTGAAATTGTCAAAGGTGCGTGGGCTTGTTCTGGGGCCTGCAAAGGAGGATGCTGGGGAGAATATTCCAGGCCATGGCCAGTCCCAGGGAAAAGACGTCCCAGAGAATGACTGGATGGGCAGCCGTGAAAGGAGGGACATCAGACTTTGACGAGTGCCTGTCAAGTGCCAGGCCCTGAGCTGGGTGCTGTGACACATCTGTCATCCTCACAGCCACCCGGCAAGGTGGGTGTGCTGTCCATTGTACAGGTGGGGAAAGCGAGGCTCTGAGAGGTGAAATCTGTTGCACACGGTCCCTCAGCAAGCAAGAGAGTGGCAGAACCAAGATTTAACCCAAGATTTTTATGACCCTCGGTGCCATTAAGGGAGAGGACAGCAGGTTGAACAGACCACATGACAGAAATAGGCAGCCGCATCTTCCTCCTGTGTGTGGGCAGCTCAGTCGAGGCTGGGCCATTCCCGTAGCAAGTCCTGGCTCCTTAAAGAGAGGGGCCTCCTGCCCTCCCTGGGGTGGGCTCTAGTGGTGGGTTGGGGGGTGCAGAGGGCCCTTTGCTACACCAGCTGTGGGGTCAGGCATGCAGGCCAGGCCCCTGTAGGGCCCAGGACACATGGTGCCCACCCGCCCCGGCCTCCACGCTCAGGGAGACCACATTCTCCCGGTCTTCCTACTTCTCTGCCGTCTCCGTCTTTGGCTCCTTCCTTCTCTGATCAGCACAGGGGCGTCTCTGCCTCTGTCTACATTTGCTCCTCTCCTCTTCCAGGTGATTTCATAGAGAATTATGGCTCGAAACGCCATTTAGAATAGTCACCGCCAAACTTACGTACCTTGTTTTTGGACACAGTCTTGCATATCCAGCTGCCCCCATGGTCTCTCCACTTGGATGTCTATCAGCATTGTAATCCGAGAAGATCTGAAACAGAACTTCTGCTTCTCCCCTCACCCAACCCCCAACCTGCCCCCGCCCACCCCGCTCTGCGCCTCGTTAAAGGTATGACCAGTCACCCGGTTACTCAGGCCAGAAACCTAGAAGTGACCTGTGCCTGGCTTTCCCTCATCCCCACATTTGCCCTATCACCATATTCAGGCTCGACCTTCTGAACTCAGCCACTCCTCCCCGTCTTCACCAGGACAGCCCTAGTCCAAGCACCGCCACTTCCCAGCTGGACCTCTGACTGGTTCTCCTGCTTCCTCTCTCACTCCCTCTCCCAATTCCACCCTTTAAAAAGTGGCCTGAGGGGCCGGCCGGTGGGTAGTGGTTAAGTTCACGGGCTCCACTTCAGCAGCCCAGGTTTCATGGGTTCGGATCCCGGGCACAGACATACGCACTGCTCGTCAAGCCATGCTGTGGTGGCGTCCCATATAAAATAGAGGAAGATGGGCACGGATGTTAGCTCAGGGACAGTCTTCCTCACAAAAAACCCCCCAAAAATATTAAAAAAAAGAAGTGGCCTGAGTGAGCTTTCAAAAACACAAACTTTCTGGAAGTCTCCACTACTTAGAATAGAACCCAAAGTCTTCACCATGGCCTAAGCAGCCCCACACACCTCTCTGGCCTTGTGCCGTGCTGGTCTCCCATCACCCACCAGCCTCATCAGACATGACAAGGTTCTCACAACGGGATCTTTGCACGGCAGTTCTCTCTTCCTGGATGTCTCTTCCTGGACGTCTCTTCCCGGGGGTCTTCAGACAGCACCTCCTTTGGGAGCCTTTCCTGACTGCATCTCCCCCATCACTCTCACTTTCCCTCAGAGCACTAACCGCTGTCTGATGACGTTAGTTATGGGTTTGCTGTCTGTCTAGAACGACAGATGGATGTCTATCTTGCGTCCTGGGCACCTAGACCAGTGCCTGGCCCACAGGAGAGGTTGTTCAAAGGAAAAAACATATGTGCAAGGGAGGGAAGAAGCTCCTAAAGTACAGTTCAGGGCAAACTCCAGGGCCCCAGAAAAGACCCAGGAGTCCATCACAGCATGACCAATCTTGTTACTTAACTTTAAATAACTCCCTGCTGGGGCCACCTGGTCGCCCGCCGCCTGAAATTCCCTTCTTCCCCCTTCAGGAGTAGGCAGGCTAACAAGGCACACACAGGCAGATTTAAGGCGACCTCGCAGAATTCGCCGGTATCAATTCACTCCACACTTGGGTAACTAGAGAGGTCAACAGGGAGGGTTTCCTATGCCAAGAAACTTGGCTCCACATAATATGATAATAATAACTATATTTTATTGAGCTATTATTTTGTGCCAAACAAGATTTTAATTGTTTCCCATGCATTTTCTCACTCCATCCTCAGAAACATGCCTTGAGGTTGTGTGGGTTATCTGTGCCTATATTACAAACCACCTTAAAACTGAGTGGCTTAAAAAAACAAGCATTTTTTGCTCACAATTCTGTAGGCCAGCGATTTGAACAGCACTCAGCTGGGCGGTTCTTCTGCTGGTCTTGCCTGGGGCCACTCATGTGCAATTGTGCAGGGGCATAGAGGGGCTGAATGGTCTAAAGTGGCCTCACTCATGTGTCTGGCAGTTGGCACTGACTGTTGACAGGGCCACGTGTCTGCAGAGGGCCAGCCTGGGGTCCTTCCACGTGATGGCAGAGTTCCAAGACCGCAAGCCCCAATGAGCAGCAGTTTTCAAGCCTTTGCCTCAGTCACATTGGCTGATGTCCCATTACCAAAGGAAGTCCCACGGTCACGCCCTGGGTCAGTGTGAGGCGGGGGACTACACAAGGGAGTGGATGCAGGGAGCGATAACTCATCGGAGGCCCTTACTGAACAATCTGCCACAGACGTTAGTACCTTATCATCCATGTTTTACAGGTAAGGAAACTGAGGATCAGAAAGGGTAAGAAACATGCTCTAGGCCACACAGCTACTGAGAGGCAGAGTGGAACATAAGTCCTTGGCTCACGGTCTCAGTATCTCCAAGGCCTTGTAAAGGCAATTAAGTCCCCACTGTGAGGAACCAAGTCCCCACCTCGTGAAATGACACGATGGCAGGTTCGTCTTCACCAGGCCCCCAGCCGCACTTCTTTTATTACAGTCAGCCAAAATTATATCAGCTTAAGTCATTTCACCTCTGCTCCTCAGGCTGCACATCTGTGAAACAGGTCTAGTAACAGAAGCCTCTTTTCTTATCATCTCATTTGTCTGTTCTTGCCCTACTAGAATGGAAGACCCTGGGGGGGCTGGGATTTTTGTCTGCTTTGTTCACTGCTGTATCCCCAGTGCCTACAACAGTGCCTGGAATACAGCAGGTGCTCAATAAATATTTGTTGAATTAATAAGTGAATGGATGGATGAATGGGGTTAGGAGCAGGATAGGCGGGAGACAGAAAAGAATAGAGCCATGGCTTCGAGAAAACTTGAAAACGAAATCTAAAAGCCCCTCACTTCTCTTCTCAGCCTGAAATGGTTTGCAAACTGCCTCCCTGGTCTTCAAGCCCTTGGTGAACCCCTCATCCCTCAAGCAAAATCTAATCGGGTGGGGGTAAGGGGTTGCTTCTCTTCAGGGACCCCCAGTCTTCAGGGACCCAGACCCCTTCCATCTTGTGGCTCTGCCCTCCTCGAGGTCCTCAGCATCCTCT
Organism: Tapirus indicus; assembly: GCA_031878705.1. NCBI lineage: Eukaryota > Metazoa > Chordata > Mammalia > Perissodactyla > Tapiridae > Tapirus > Tapirus indicus. Next base: position 99,894,327 of record CM062924.1, on the reverse strand, counting down.
TCTTCAGCTGGCAGATGGGGAAAGCAAAAACAAGGCTTGCTCAGGGTCAGGGCAGATTTTAGGGGCCAGGCCCGAAAGAGGTGCACAGGCTATTGGCTAGAACTTAGTCACATGGCCACACCTAGCCGCAAAGGAGGCTGGGAAATGTGTGGCTCTGCCTCTGGAGGAAGAGGTGATGGGTATGGTGAGCATCCAGCCAGTCTCTGCCATGATGGCCGTTGATAACCTTGGAATTTTCCATCTCACAGCGCCAGGGGACAGGGAGGAACCCACGTTCCTTACCCCACTCTACTTTTTCCTTTTCTCTTTCTTCCACACGTGTCACCTTCTAACAGAATTTATTCACTTATTGTGAATCAGATTTATTGTTGGCCTCTCCTACTAGGATGTGGGCACCACAAGGGCAAAGATCATTGTGTGTGTCGTTCACCATCGTCTCCTCAGCACCAGGACAGTGCCTGGCATGCAGTAGGCACTCAATATTTATCAAAAGAAGGTTGAATGGATGTGGGGTGTGGACCCCTGGCCCATAGCCCAATCCCTGGAGGACAGTAAGCCCTAGGTAGATGGTCAGTCTCTCCCCCACCTGCTGGGAAACCCGCGAGAGGCAGTGGTTGGCTATGGCCGAGGAAGGGCCTTCCAGGGCCACACTCAGTAAACCTGCCCCGCTGAAGGCCAACAGCCCTCTTCCCCGTCACCAGTCCCACATCCAGGATGCCTGATCTCCTCCAGTACAAGGCCCCTGACTCCATTCCACACACCTACTCTGTGCCAGGCCCCATCCTCAGCTGGCCAGGTGTCTGCCTCATGGAGCTGCTGTTCTAATGGGGGAGACGCTAATGAACCAGTAACAAACACGTGACCAAGATCACTTTGGAAGATGGAGAGCACTGTGAAGACAGCAAGCAGGGTAATGGGAGAGATGATAGCTGCACAGGTTGATATTAGTTTGAGTTGTTGGGGAGGGTGGAAACAAGGAGGGCCTCTCTGAAAAGGTGGCATTTGAATTGAGATTTGAACTGAGTGTGTGAGAAGGAGGTGGCCACACAAAAATCTGAGAGAAGTGCGGTCCTTGCATAGGAAATGGCGAGTGCAAAGGCCCTGAGGTGGAAATGAGCTTGGAGTGTTTGGGCAAATCTCACTGGTGAGGGGGCAGGAAGAGGAGTATAAAAAGGGGCCCCTTCCCTTTGTCATTAAGTCTCTGTGGGATTTGAGTACATCCCATCTCCCCACCTGACCACTAAATTTTGGTCATCTGTGAGTTTAAATACATCTTTCTTGGACCTGTTTCTATTTTTACTTTAATAGCTTTTGCACAGAGGATGGACATTGGTCTGGGAGTCAGAAGACCTAAATTATGGCCCTAGATTTTCCAATAGCAAGCTGTGTGACCTTGGACAAATCTCCTTTCTCATCTGTAAACCAAGGAGTTGGACCACAAGTTCTTAGGGTTCTTCTGGCTAAGACACCCCAACACTGGCTAAGAATTCATGTAAACTCCTCTTGATTTTCAGCCCACACATGGATCTGCTCAGCACACATCTGCTCCTTCTTCCAGGAGGCGTGGTCTGGAGATCTGCATACAGCAGGAACTTATTAGATGCTTTTAAAAACAGGAGACAACCTAAACATACACTCACAGGGGCTGGTCGAATACATTGTGCAGCTATTGAGAGAAGAATGAGTTAGCTTTCAATCCACTGAGCTGGAGGGAAGCGCATGATTCAAGTGAGAGCAAAGCTCATTGCAGAATATGTCAGAGAATGACTCCATTTTTGTGAAAACCAGACGACAAAATCTCTATATGTATGTGGGTGGGCTTGTTTATGTTCACAGGAGGGAGGAAGGCGGGAGAGAGTACACCCCAGTCTGTGACATTAGTTATCTAGGAGTGTGCGTGTGTGTGCTGAGGACCCGGGGATGGGCGAACAGAGAGGGACTGGGGGACAGTATCAATTTTTTCTTATATCTTTGTGGTTTCAGATAAAAACATATTGCTTTTATAACCTTGGAAGATGTAATACATCTCTAAGGAGTCAAACTGCTAGGGGATACATCCTTGCCGACATCTGCGGGCCACCGACAAGATGCGCAGCTCTGTGGGCAATGCATAAACCCACGGTAAGTCATCTCCCTCTGTGCTTCCCCTAAAGACTGCGGGGGACTTCCCAGACCCATCTTGTTGTCTGGGCCTGTTTATCAATGGGATTTTGGCAGAGGTGTTGATGTGAAGCAAGTCTAGGAGTCTGAGGGAGGTAGAGAGGAAGAGGAGTGGGCTGTGTCCACTTTGATCTCATCGGAATGTCCCTCTCTGCTCCCTGCATCCACACCCCCGTCTCAAAGGCTACTTAATGATCACATCTGAGGCCAGCTTCCATGGCAGGAGACATACTGGAGCTGTCCAGGGCCTGTGGGATAGGAGATCACAGGCGTGATTACGACACGAGAGGCAGATGCTCCAGCCTGCTCTTCCCTGTTCCTGCTTTAAAGCTTCAGAGGCAGCTCAGGCCGCACGGCTCTTGCGGGGCCTCCCAGGCCATCCCGCTCACTGTAGACGGGGATGCACCACCTGTGGCTCAGGCCCACCCTGGGGGGCGCTGTGTTTGTTCAGAGGGGAGCTTATTGTTTGAGCTCCACACGCCGTCTCCTCATTCTTCCCTTCAGGAAATCCCTGCAGATGTCTATTTTAAACATCCCTCGCGGCAGTCTGTGTTCATTTCCTTTGCAGTGGGCCCCTTCCTCCAAATAGGGGTCCTTCAGCCTCGATGCTGTTGAGCCTCACTCCAGCTTGCTTGTGTTAGAGCCCATAAGGAAGCACCCTGCCCCGGCTCTTATATGGTCCTTGATGCTTTTCAAAGTCCTCTCGCATTCCATCCTATTTGAATTATCCTTACAATAATCCTCTGAGGCAGAAATGTCTGGGAGTATTAGCTCCATATTAAACAGAGATTTAGAGTGCTTAAGTGACTTGCACGGGTCCCAGAGTGAATAAAAGGCAGTTCCAGCCCCTTGACTCCGAGGTCAGCCTGCTCAGCCCGGGCTTCATCTCAGAAGCGCCCCCTCCCCATCGAAGGTCCTCTAACAGAGTGGGCTAGTAGGCCAAACTTATATCTGGTGAACCCACTCCCCAATCGCAGCTGAGGGGACCAGGGTGGATTTGTGACCTGGGGTGACCACCCGGAGCCTGGGCTGCACCGATCACTCTCATGCTCCAGCCCTTGAGCAAGGCCAGAGGCTTTGGTCGGACTGAACTGAAGAGGACTATGGAGCTGGGGTCAGAGCCACGTGCCAATCACAGGCACGGAAGGACAGGTGCTATGAAAAGGGAAGGAAGCCACTCCATGGAAAGGAGACTGGAAAGGTATGCGAGAAGCAGCCAGGATGGAAGACTGGGTGGCCCCAGAGAGGGAAAGGGCCTGGGACTTTTGGATCCCATGAAGTAGCTGAATGTCCCACAGTCGGGTGCTGTGACAGACCCTGAAGCCTTTCAATGATCCGCCTTTTCCAGAGCCGGGGACTTGATAAGAACAGTGACGGCAGGGACAGGGCTCTCACAGATGCAAGGGACAGAAGACCCAACTCACACTGCCTCAGCAAAAAGGACCACTTACTGGCTCCAGGAACTGAAAACTCCAGGAGCAGGTCCAGGCAGGCCTGGTGCGATCCAGGGGCTCAAGCAATATCACGGGACTCGGGCTTACTTTCTCCGTGTCCCATTCTGCTTTGCGCTTTGTTGGCTTCCCAGGCTCTCTCTCCTCATGGTGGCAAGATGGCTGCCAGCAACACCAGACATACTCCCCACCTCTCGGCAACTCCAGCCCAGTGTTTCTCTTCCCAACAGTTTCAACAAAAGTCCCAGAGCTAAGTTCCGCTGGCTCTGATCATGTCACATGCCCATCTGGGAACCTTTCTCTGTGGCTAAGGAGGTGGGATATTCCAACTGGTCAGGCCTGGATCACATGTCCTCCTCTGGAGCCCATGCATATGGAACCCCAGGGACTGAGACTGGGGCATGGTGGCTTCACCAGGAACATCAGGGCAATGGGTCACAAGAAGAGCATGTTAGTCGAGGTAAGCTATGTGCTGCAACAAAAAACTCCCGCATGTCAGTGGCTAACACGATAAGGTTTTACTTCTTGCTGCCATTGGTGGTGGGGGTGGGGCTCTAGCTCACGTGGTCATTCAGGGACCCAGGCTGGTGGAGGCTCTGCCATCTTCAGCACATGGCTTCCAAGGACACCCTGGCAATGACCTCCAGGACACAGGCAGGACAATAAAGCAAAGGTTATATTTTATACGGTCCGGCCCTGGGAGTGACACTCATCAATTGTATTGGCCAGAACTCAGTCACATGACCACACCTTAGTGCAGGGGAGAATGGGAGAGTTTAGCTGTGTGCCCAGGAGGACGAGGAAGCAGTCTCCACAATAAAGGGGGAACGGATGGATGCTGGGCAGGCAAAGACAAGTTCTACCTGAACTTTCCATTACAGCCCAACTCCTTTAGCCTCTACGTCAAGGGCTCCCAGCATGCAGCAGTACGGCCCCGGTCTTCTCAGCTGAGGTCTCCTTTATGGTGGCTTGAACTCCAGCTTCAATGCCTTCCTTCCTTGCCCAACCTCCTTCCCACTCTTAAGTTGAGTGGTGATGAAGCTCAGTTATTCTGGATCAGTTGACAAACCCGTATGTGCTCCACGGACAGGCAGGCAGTGGAGCAAAGGGAGAGAGAGGACAGTTCTGGCTCAGGGACTCACCAGATCTGCATGTCAGCCTCCTCAATCCTTTTCAGCTGTGCTTTACGGGGGACCGGTTGGTCCCTCAGTCAGCAGATCTTCCTCTTCTCCATAACCTGTAGCTAAGGGCAAACAGGGCTGGGGGAAGCTGACCTGTCACTCAAAAAGGAATGGCCTCCCAGCTTTCTGAAGACCTTGGCTGGGAAGGCTATGTGTTAACATTGCTGCTGGCAACGGCAAATCATTCTCTTTATTCATTCATTCACTCATTCACGCATTCACCTCTAAGTGCTTATTGTGTGCCTGGTGTTGTGTTGGGTGCTAAGGCAAAAAGGATATACAAAAAGCATAAGATACTGGATCTAATTTAGTGTTAAGGTGATCAGGCTTATGTTGGTTGGAAATAAAGGCATGAATAAGCAACGTATTTAGTGTCTCAGAGACCAAGCACGCAATCTCCTCATCCCCAGAGATGTAAGTTAGGACAGCTCCAGGTAAAATGATGATAATAAACATAAGAGCAGCAGCTACCACTTACTGGGTGCATCAGGCACTGGGTTAAATCAATTATCCAATGCAGAGCTTTACTTCATTCTCCCAACAACCAAATAGGATCTAGACTCACCCATCCCTATTTTTACAGATGGAAAACCAAGGCTCCAAAAGCCTTTGGAAACCTGCCCCAAGTTATACAGCCATCAAGCGGCAGTGCTGGGCCTGGCATTCAGGTCTGTCTGATACCCAAGCCCAGGTTCCACCACCTGTGCGCTAAATTGGAGACGGCGCACCTGGAGGGTGGCTGGTCACCGCCAGAAGCTGCCCTGTATTGTGATTGGCAGCACTGTGCTGGGCCTGGACAAGTTCACAAAGTGAGAAGGCCCCGGCCTGAGGCTTTGGAGCTCAGAGCAGACCCCGCGGACAGAGGCTTCAGTTTCCTCCCCTGGCTGATTTTCCCCCCAAGAACAACCCTCCGTCTGAACAGGGCATCTGAGGATAGTTTCCCTTCAGTAACGCCACACAGGAGCTTGGCAGAGGGAATGCTTCTCCACCCACTTGGTTTCCTAGCCCATGATGGCCCTTCCATCTGGCTCATTCATTCATGGATTCATTCAGCAAATTATTATTGAGCACTGACTCTCTGTCCTGCAAGTCAAGGTACCGAGGGGGGTGGGGAAGTGAAGATTGATCAGCATGAGAGACAAGACAGTTACATAAAAATGGTAATCCCAGGTGTAACACGGTGAGGAAAGCACAGGCCACAGCCTAGGCGAGTCTGAGAGGAGGGATCACCCCCAGATTGGCAGGGGTGGAGGCGGGGTATGCACGAAAGAAAGTTTCAAGGAGGTAGAATTTGAGGTGGATCTTGAAGAGAGGGTAGGATGTGAAAATGTGTAGCCAAAGAGAAAGACATTCCAGTAGTGAGAACAGCGCGGGTACGAGCCTAGAGGGGGGCGCACGGTGATGTTGGGGGAACAGGGAGCAGGTCCTTGCGTGGAAGAGGAGCGTGGGAGTCGGGATGCCATTGGTGGGTGGGCCAGCCAACCTTACCCTGTGAGCTGGGTGCTGTGGCACAGCCCAGCCCCTCTGGAGTGGGATCAGGAGGGCTGGAAATCAGGCCCCAGAGGTCCCGGAAAGAGTCTCGACCACTGAGTGGCGGGCCTCACCGAGACGCACTTCCCACATTGTTGCCTGCCTGCTGTCCTTGGAAAGCCCCCCGTTGCCACGTTCACACACTCCCACACGACTGCTTAGCCCTAGTCAGCCCAGTGGAGCTGAGACACCTACAGCATTAGGGCAGGAAGGGAAGCTTGGAGAGCATGTCACCCCGGGACTTAGACTTAAAAACCAAAAATCTGTAGGATCCTATTATTCAAATGGAATCCCAGAAACCCCAAAGAGAAAACAGACAAGCTGCTCCAGTTCAAGCAAGTTGGGGGCCCCCTGCATTCCATCTCCCCCTCACTCCCCACGGCAGCTCCTGGGGCACCCCTGGGGAATCTAGGACTTGGAGGGACACAGTTTGAAAACCACTGGCCTCGCCTCCCCCCGTTTTCATTTCCCAGGTGGGGAACCTGAAGCTGGGAGAAGAGACGCAGGGACGCCAGACCACTTGACCAGTGGTTCAGGACTCTTCAGCTTGTGCTAAGATCAGGGAGAGAGGTGGAGGTGGGCGTGGTTTCCCAGGCCCCTCCCTCCCTTGGGTAGCAATGCTTCCTGGGGCCTCGTGGCTGGAGGTGCCCCAAACACCCCACTCTGGGGCCTGGCAGCAGTCGGCGCTGTGCTGGCTCACCTGTGGCTTAGTTCATCTTCAACCCACTGGAGGAGGGAAGTTGGATCAGGTCCTTCTTCCACCACACGCATTGAAAGTGGAAATGTGGCCAGTGAAACAACTGATAATCACTTATAATTAGGGAGGGTGGAGTACGGGGGAATGCACACTAAAATCTAATTTAAAGAGGAGGGCCTGATGGGTAAACTGGTTGTTCTTCACATGCGCTGGGCATTTTATTATTTACCAAAGCGTTTTCATTGCCATGATTCTCTCTAATTCTTACAATCAGCCTGTGAGGTAGATATTATCCCCATTTTACTGTTGATGAAGGCGAGGCTCAGAGAGACTGAGTGAATTGCCCAACATCACACAGCAGATAAGGAGGCAGAGACAGTCCTCTCACCATGGTCTTCTAACTCCAGGTATAGGGAGCATGGCATGAGTGAGGGAAGGAAGGAGGCAGCTGTGTGTGTGTGTGTGTGTGTGTGTGTGTGTGTGTGTGTGTGTGTGTGTGTGTGTGTGTTGGGAGGCTGCCAGAGAAAAGTGGAGGAGCAGGGGCCAAGGCCAGGAGCATGCCTGTGAATTATTATATAGCAATTGTTCCTTTAAATATATGCATCTCACTTGATAATGTAGGAGCCACACAGGAGGGACCCCTGGACCCCCAGGGCCTAGCTCAGTGCCTGTCCCAAGGCAGGAACTGAGTAAATATCTGCTGCGTGAATCTGCTTAAAGAGGGTGTGCTTGTCACCTTCTTGCTGGGTCAGGTTGTCTCAAACACCAGAGGCTGCCTCACAGCCCATCCTCCTCTCCTAGCTCTGGCATCTTCCCACTTCCTCTTCTCCTTCTGCACATGAGACAACACCAACAAAATCCTTGGCATGCGCAGGAGGGAAGCAATGAACATGCAAAGCATCCTTGCCCGGTGGGTCCTTGCCACCGCTCTCCCACCTCCCCCCCAAACATGCGGAGTCAACCCCAGCTTTCCCCTCCAAAGTCCCCGGACCCTGGCCGGGTCCCACCAGGGTGAAGTGGCAGTGGCACCCTCTGTTCCGGCAGCTCCAGGAAACAGAACAATCCTGATCGCTGGCAACTGCAGACGCCACTCGTCTGGGCTCTGGGTAACTCTGGGATCAGTGCCCAGCTCAGCACAGGGATAAAGAAGATTCCAGTCACAAAGGTCTGCACGGATTTCTCCAGCTCCTCTGAAAGACAAGTGGGTTGCCCACCCCTCTCTTTACCACCTGCCTCCCTTCTCATCCCCGAGGAGACACAGTGTATACTGCATGCTTTGGCATACACGTGAATCTTCCCAAAGATACATTGCTGATGAGAAGTCCCCAGCCCAGTGCCCCCTCCCTGCCAAATATCCCAGAGACATGTGCAACTGAGTGCCCAGGCAGACAGACATTTTGGGAGGCCGAGACAGACAGCTGACACCCTTCCAAGGCTTGGCACATGTGATTTTCAGACAAGGCACCTGCTACTGTCTCCTCTGACATTAAGGGAACAACTTCCTGGCAGCAGCCCGCCCCTGCCCCCATCCTGAGAGTTGGCTCCAGCTGCTAAAGGGGGCTACTTCTTGGGGTCTTCTCCTGCCCTTTAGGGGTCTGATGATAAGCTTTTCACCCCAGCAGGCCTGGCATCAAACACAGCACAGGAGTGGTGACAAGGCTGAAAAAGCAGATCCACTTTATTTACAATGATCAGTCGGTGACACAGAGATCTTTGGGCTCCTTGTGGCCTTGTTGAGACACTTGGGCTGGGTCCAACTCCCTCTGTTGGGTTACCTGCTATGAGAATCTAGCTGCTGTCAGAACCCTCCTGCTCTGACAAGCCTCGACTTGGGGGCACCCCCCTGTGTCCACTTTCTGGGTAGTCAGTGTCCTTAAGCACCTGCCAGAGGTTCTCCTTACCTCCTGTGGAGGCCCCGTCTTGGTCCTGGTTGTGGAGTACCCAGTGGGGAACCGCACACATCTGTCTGCAGAGATGGGGTGGGTGAGGAGGCCCGCGGGGGTGTCCACAGCACAGGTGGGCGGCTGCCTGGTGCAGAGAGCTATATTACCTGGCCTAACCTGTTGTTTGGGTGGGTAGGACCATCCCAGTCTTCTCCAGAGGCAGAGCAGTGAAGTCCCAGAAGTCCCCCAAGGGCTAGGGAGGCCAGGCACAGGGACTGAGAATTCTTCCTTGGGTGCATGGGAGCGGACTCAGTTTCCACCTTGGGCCCGGCTTCAATTCCCCACCATTCTTCCCCTACAAGAACGCCTCCCCAGAGTCGGTCTCATCCCAGGGAGGAAGTCTAGACTGGCCAAGGGCAGGGCCGCTGCCTCCACCTGGCCAAGGCCCAAGGCCACCGTCCTGGATTTCTGAAAACTTCTCCCCCCTTCTCTTGAGAGATTGTTTTGGGAGGGAGGGGATAGTCTATGGGCAAAGAGACTTGGTGTAAAGTGTAGGGGGCAATTCTACAATGGAGGGCGCCCAGAAACTCCGGCTGGGGGCGAGGTGAACGCCGAATACGGCTGCCCCCCCGACTCGTCCCCCAATAATCAAGGGCGTATCAGGCGTCACCCTGAGCCAGGATGAGGCGCGAGGCGGATAACGGAGACCACGAGGAAGGCAAAGGCCGGGGGGCCAGGGGGAGCCGAAGCGGGCAGGGCCGGGGTCGGAGGCTGTAAATCAGGCCGGCTGGGTCTGGGGCCGCGGGTCCCGCCCCCTCGGTTCTCAGCGCGCCTGGCCTGCGCGCTCCCCGGGGCCGGCCTTCCAGCCGCGGGGCTGCGCGGGCGGCGGAGGCGCCGGGGCGCCCCGCAGGCTGCACGTCCTCAGCTCCCGGGCCAGGCTGAGCACCTCGGGCCGCTCGAGCTGGGGGGCTCCTTCCTCGCGCTCCTCCACGTCCTCGTCCTCCTCCTCGATGCTGCTGAGGCGCGGCGCCCCACGGCCGCGTTCGGCGGGCGGCGGCCGGTACGCGCACTTGGCGTTGAGCAGCCGGCGCAGAGGGGCGCGGGGCACTGAGGCGGCGGCGCCCCCGGCGCGGAGGTGCTGCTGGCGCACGTGGCGCGCGTCGCTCTGGCGCTGCAGGCGCTTGAAGTCGCTGAAGGCCGCCAGCGCGGTCTGGCGGAGCAGGCGGGCCAGGGCGCGCGCCTTGTGCGCCCGCGCCAGCAGTACAGCGTGGCAGCGCAGCACCACGGCCTTGTGGCGCGCCTGGTGGCGGTAGACCCAGGCGAAGACGCGCGGATGGCGCCCGTCCGCGGCGCAGTAGGTGATGCGAGGCAGCAGGTAGGCATGCGCCGGCCTGCGGCCCCCCGATCCCCCCGAGGAGCTGCGTTCACACGACTGCATGCGGATGCCGTGCGGCCCCAGCGTCAGCTTCATCTTGGTGCCCCCGCCCGGCCCGCAGCGCGCCCAGATCTTGGCCACGGCGTCGTCGGTGCAGCCGTCGCCCTTGGCGTGCAGGGTGACGGCGTTGCCCAGGTACCACACGGTGTAGGTCGGGTCCTCCTTGTTGAGCTCCACTTTCTGGCGCCGGCTGCGGAACACGCGGCCCAGGCGCTCCAGCGGCCAGTCGGTCAGCAGGTCCGGGCAGGAGCGCAGGAAGCTGGAGAGCAGCGACGTGTAGGCGAGCCCCGGACTCAGGCTTTTCGCCTTGCACTTGGCCTCGTCCTCCACCAGCACGAATTTGTTACGTCTCCAGGGCAGCATCGCGGCGGCGGCGACCAGAGGGGCTGGGGGCGCCGGGAGCTCACCGGCGTCCTGCCGGGCGGCCGGGGGAGGGGAGGGCGCGCAGAAGTCCGCGGCCCCGCAGTTGCGAGAAGCTGTGCGGCGCCGGAGACAGTCGGTGCCCGGAGATGCCCAGTGCCAGGCAGGGCTAGCTTCGCAGATGCCCGGTGCCCAGCCGGGCTGGCAGCCGAGGTGCCGGGGCGGCGGCCGAGTGTCCGGGAACAGCTTCCCCCGGGAGTCGCTCCAGCCGTCCGGTGAAGCAAGGAGGGGCAGGGGCTGGGTGTGGTGGAGGCGCCCCCCAGGCCCGAAGGGGGGGGGTCCCGCGGTCCCCGCCGTCCAAATTGCGGCGGCCGGGAGGTCGCCGGAGCTGGGGCTGGCGGCTGGCTGCTCGGAGGGGTAGACCGAGAGTGCGACTGCGGTGGGGACTCCTTCAGGCGTCGCAGCTCCACCTCCCCGGGCTGCCTACATCACCGGGCGGGACTGCTAGCTCTCTTGTCCCCTCCCCTCGCCCTCCTCTCCCTCCTCCTCTGCGCAGGCTAGTGCTGCTCCTCGCCCAGGACCCAGCACAGGCGCGCTGGAACGGGTTTAATCAGTATTATTGGAGGGGTGGGGGTGGAGGGAGCAGTTAAGGGGTAGGAATCGCCTGGAATGTCCAGGAAAGCACCGGGGGGCTTTGCCAGTGCAAATTTCTCTGGTCTCACTAGTGGTCTCCAAGCTCCTCTTGGCGTATTCGAGACCCCTCTCCTCTCTTTCTAGGATACCTGCTGCCCCTCACCCACAGCATGTCTCTACCCCCATCTCTGAGAGTGATTTTGGGTGGGTTCCTGATGGGGCGGGCCTGGCGCACTTTGCCTTCTGTCTGCACAGCAGAAAGCCAGCTGAGGTGGCCAAGCAGTGCAGTGGAAAAGTACTGTCACTTGGTGAAGCTTTCTCCCGGGTTCTTCCAAGGTCGTGGGCCAGGCTGCTGCGCCTGAGCTGGGAGACCAGTCACTGCTTCAGCGGCTGGTAGTGCCCCTGCCTGGACTGAAGCAGGGAGGGTACTCTTGGAGGGTGGGGGAACCTTCCAGAGCAGTCCCGGGTCTGTGGGAATTGCAGATAAAAAGCTCCTTCTGGCCAAAGGGCAGCTTCTGGACTCGCTGAGGATTAAATAGATAAGGCTCCTGTTTGCAGACTTCTCTCCTGTTCCCCAGCACCCAGGGTTTTGCATTCATTATCTTATTTAATCCTCAGGACAGCCCAGACTCAGTTAAGCGACTTGCCCAAGGTCACAGGGCTGGTAGGAGGTGGAACTAAGGTTCCACTCAGGCTTTCTTAACCCATGAACGGGCCCTCACCCTTCCGTGAGTCCACCATATGCTGCATGTGGATGGGGATATTTTCCATCCTCCCTTGGGACCCTCCAGTGGGGACTCTTACTAGGGAGGAGTTCCAGTGAACTGGGAAAGCGACAGTTGGCCCTCGGTGTGGGGACTCATCTTTCCCTTTCAGGATTTGTTAAGCCACAAGCTCTCTAGAATCTGGGTCTGTTCTGATGGGGACCCAGGAGTCTCACAGTCACCGGCTCTCACAGGGCCCACACCCAAGCTTTCCTTGGCTTCAGAATGGTCATCTAGGGGGTCCACCAGGTCAGGAATGAGCCCAGAGGCTTGGGCCCAGCCAGGCCAAACCAAGTGACCTCTGACAGTGGGGGTAGTGGGAAGATGGTTGCCCACGGGTGGGGCAACCTTCAGGGTCAGCGGGCACGAGCAGTGAGTGGCTGGGTTTAGAATCCTTGCAGGGAATAAAAGCAAAACAAACAAACAAACAAACAAAAAACCCACAACAAGGCTGCATCACTGAATGCTCCTAAAATGACATGCAAATCAAGACTAGGAAATAGAATTGCAGAATCTTAGTTTAGTGGACAGATCATCTGGTCCACTGCAGCCTCATTTTATTTTCTTTTCAATATGGAAATGTCTTTATTGCCTTTCGCTGATTGTAAAAGCAATAGGTGCTTGTGGTAAAAAAATCACCCAAGAAGGACATGGAAGTCTCCCACTGTTCCCACCCCAAGGATGTGGTGTCATTTCCCCCCCAAGAGAACAGGTTCTGAGAAGCACAATGGTCATTTTCAGGGAGCCAGATTTGCCCCTTGGGCCAATGGAGATGTTAACTCAGCTACCTCCCTGTATAGAAGGGACTTCAGATGGTTTTGACCTGAAGGGCAGCTCATTGAAAACTCCTGCCCATCTCCTGCCTTGGGTGTCCTGGGTCCACCCTCTGGACCTTTCCACCTTGAGGTTCCCCTCCTCCCAAATGGCAGGGGGCTGGTGGGAGTGGCCAGCAGCAGAGTCTCAACTTGCAAGGCTGAGATACTTCCAAACTTTTGTCCAACGCGTAGCCTCCTGGGGTTGCTCGAGTTAACATATAAAGACACGGGACGCCCAGTTAGGTGTGAGTTTCAGATAAACACCAATTTGTCGTATAAGATGTCCCAAGTATTGCATGCATTTTACCTGGTAACTAAGCTTTCCGCCTCCCAGAGAAGGAGAGGAGATCAAGGAGCCGCAGGGAGGCGTGTGCTTCACTCAGAAGCCGCCCTAGGCTTGCTCCCCTGGCTCACTCAGTTCAGAACCTCGTCCTGGTTCTGTTCTGTCCTCGTTGCTTTCGGAAGATCTTCTCTCGGGGGTCGCCCAGGACTGTGTGAGATCACGTGTGCAACAGTCCATTTTTGTGTTAAGTCTGCTGGACCTCAAAGCAGCATTTGACATCGTTAGTCCTTTTGTTACCTGGTTAACCATTCACCTTGGCCTCCTTGGCAGGGATTCCCATCTCCCCTCCCACCCCCAGGACCACTCCTCACTGCAGGCTCCTCCTTACACCTCCAGGCATGGTCTCTGGCCTTCTGCTTTTCTTCCTCCAAAATTGTTCCTTTAGAGGGCTCAGCTGTCCTCTGAGCTTCCGCTGTCCTTTCTGTTCAGATAACTAGAGAAGCCGGCCCTGTCCCGTTCATCCCGGCAGAATTCAGGGCTGCCTTCTCCATTAAGCCTTCCTTCCCTCCACGCCAGTCTTTGCATCAGTCATAGCTACTCCATAGACTGGCAGGCACTTGGATATTTTTTTCAATTTAAATTTTTATTTCTATCTTCATATTTATACTTGTATTAGTTTAAAAAGTCAAATAGCTGGCTTATAGTTTAAAAAATATCAATCCCTTGCCCCACCCTTCCCCAGTCTCAATTCTCACTTCCAAAGACCACCACTCTGTTACACATTTTAGATGGCACTTCTGTCATATGCCTCCGTATTTTTAAATAAGACTTCTCATTCAGATTTTCCAGTTTTTAAGACATTATCTATTGCCTCCCTGCTTTAGAAGATGAAGATTTAATGCCTTTTCATCTACCCCCATCACACACATTTTTCTTCCTCCCTTTTTCCCAGTTTAGTTAGAACATTTTGTGGTCATTCTTGCATCAGCATTCAGTGTTTAATTATTTTAACTATACAAATGTTATTCAAAGCTGGGCCTTGAAGTGTGCTGTGATTCCATTTCCCTTATTGGACAACTGTGTTGCTTTCCCAGAAGTGAGCAATTACCTCACTAAAAAAAAAGAAATCTCCCTTACTATCTGTCACTAATTCATTCCCCAGCTGTGCAACCTGGTTGAACACTCCAGGTGGTCTTTCAGGTCTCTGTGTTCTTAGAGACCCCTCCCGGAGGCCTCCTCCCTGGGCTCCAGTCTGGACTGGTTACCCTACAGACCCTCAGAGCTGTTACCCTGGGATTTTGCACTACTACCATCCTGGGAATCTCTTGTACCTCTTGCCTCTTGTTGGATCCTGTTTCTGGGTCTCTTGCCTTTTATTTTCCCCTTGGCTTATTTCCTTGTTGTGGCAGAGCATATCCTCCAGTAGCTTTGATTGATGTTCTGCTGGGTGTAGAATTCTAGACTGGAAATAAATTTTCCTCAGAATTTTGGGGACATGATCTATTGTTGCTGCTGAAAAGTCAAATGACATTCTGATACCTGATCCCATATGTGTGACCTGAGTTTTCTGTCTGGCAGTTTTGAGGATTTTCCAGAGGTCTAAAGTTTCATAAGGATGTGCATTTTGTGTGGGTACTTGGTGGGCCTTTTACCCTGCAAATCGATCTCTTTTAATCTGGAAATCAATTCTGGGGAAATTTCTTTGTGCTAATTTTCTCCATTCCAGTTTCTGTTTTTGACTTTTCTTTCCAGATCTATTTTTAGTTGGATGTTGGACCTCTTGGATTGATCCTCTAATTTTTCATAATGTTCTTTCCAATTTTCCATTTTTAAAAATGTGCTATTTTCTGGGACATTACCTCAACTTTATCTTCCAACTTTTCTATTAGATTTTTTTAATGTCTCTTCTCATAATTTTTCACTTCTAAGACAATTTCTGGTTTTTTATAGCATCTTATTCTTGTTCATGGACATAGTATTTTCTCTTAAGTCTCTAAGATCGTTAATTATAGTTGCTTTTAAATTTTTTTATTTTTAATTGTGGTAAAATATGGATAAAATTTACCATCTTAATTATTCTTGTGTGCAATTCAGTATTGTGTATTCACATTGTTGTGCAACCGTCACCACCATCCATCTCCAGAACTTTTTCATCTTGCAAAACTGAAACTCTATACCCATTAAACAACAACTCCCCATATCCCCCTCTCCCAGCCACTGACAACCCCCCTTCTACTTTCTGTCTCTATGATTTTGACTCATATAAGTGGAATCATACGGTATTTGTCTTTTTGTGACTGGCTGATTCTGTTACAGAAACAAGTGGGCTCGCCTCCTGGTGAGTTAAATAGGACTCTACACCAGTGGAAGTTGTCTCACAAAGTAAAATGTATTTGCAGCAAATAGGAGGCCATGAGGAATCATTTCCAAAGTCATGGTGTCCCCGAACAAAGGGAAGCAGGAACTTATATTTCGGTTGGGAAATGAATATTCAAAAGGCAGAGGCAGGTATTTGCCTGCACAGGCTCAGTTGGAGAACGTGCCTCCACATAATGAGACCTCAGCTCCTCCTGGAGAGATCTCTGCGTTAAAAATAAGGCAAAGGTCATGGGCGTAGCTCTTGTGGTGAGGCTTGGTCAGTTTTAGGATGGTTGGTGGTTATATCTCCTTAACACACAAAAGGAAAAGACACAACTTGGAAAAACAGTTAATTGTTTCCCAACCCACCTTTGAGTTTTCTCAAGGCACCTAGTTGGTGACAATTTCACTTAACATAATGTCCTCAAAGTTCATCTGTGTTGTAGCATGTATCAGAATTTCCTTCCTTTTTTAAGGCTGAATAATATTCCATTGTATGTATATGGCACATTTTATTTATTCATTCATGTGCTGATGGACACTTGGGTTGCTTCCACCTTTTGGCTATTGTGAATAATGCTGCCGTGAAAATGGGAGTACAAATATCTCTTCTAGTCCCTGCTCCTAATTCTGTTGGATATATAACCAGAAGTGGAATTGCTAGATCATATGGTAATTCCATTTTTAATTTTTGAGGAACCACTGTACTGTTTTCCATAGCTGCTGCACTATTTTACATCGCACAACGGTCCCAGTTTCTCTATATCCTTTACCAACACTTGTTACTTATTTATTCTTTTAGTAGTAGCCGTCCTGATGGGTGTGAGGTGATATCTCATTGTGGTTTTGATTTGCATTTCCCTAATTGATGATGGTGAGCATTTTTTCATATACTTGTTGACTATTTGTATATCTTCTTTGGAGAAATGTCTGTTCAGGTCTTTTGCTCATTTTTAAATTGGGTTATTCTGTTATTGTTGTTGAGCTGTAGGAGTTCTTTATATATTCTGGATATTAATTCCTTATCAGATATATGATTTGCAAATATTTTGTCCTGTTCCTTAGGTTGTCTTTTTATTCTGTTGATTGTATCCTTTGATACACCGATGTTTTTAATTTTGATCTAGTCCAATTTATCTATTTTTACTTTTGTTGCCTGTGATTTTGGTGTCATATCCAAGAAATCATCGCCAAATCTAATGTCATGAAGCTTTCCCCCTATGTTTTCTTCTAAGATTTTATGGTTTTAGGTGTTTGATCCATTTTGAGTTAATTTTGGTATGTGGTATAATGTAAGGGTCCAACTTCAGTCTTTTGCATGTGGATATCCAGTTTTCCCAATGCCACTTGTTGAAAAGACTGTCTTTCCCCATTGATTGGCCTTGGCAGCCTTACTGAAAGTCATTTGACCATATATGCGAGCATTTATTTCTGGGCTCTCCATTCTATTCCATTGATTTATATGTCTGTATTTATGCCAATACCACACTGTTTTGATTACCGTAGCATTGTAATAAGTTTTGAAATGAGGACGTGTGAGACCTCCAACTTTGTTCTTTCTTCAAGATTGTTTTGGCTATTCAGGGTCCCTTGAGGTTCCACATGAATTCTAGGATGGATTTTTCTATTTCTGCAAAACATGCCATTGGGATTTTGATGGGGATTGCATTGAATCTGTAGATTGCTTTGGGTAGAATTGATATCTTAACAATATTAAGTCTTCCAATCCATGAACATAGATGTCTTGTCATTTATTTGTGTCTTTAATTTCTTTCAGCAACATTTTGTAGTTTTCAGTGTACAAGTCTTTTGCCTCCTTGATGAAGTTTATTCCTAAGTATTTTATTCCTTTTGATGCTGTTGTAAATGGAATCATTTTCTTAATTTCCTTTTCAGATTGTTCATTGTTAGTGTATAGAAATGCAATTGATTTTTGTGTGTTGATTTTGTATCCCATAACTTTGCCAAATTTGTTTATTCTAAAAGTTTTTTTGATGGAATCTTTAGGGTGTTCCAATTATAGTAGTTTTTAAAAGCCTTCTTCAGTTTCATGCATTGCTCTGCTCTCTGGGTTCCTTTTTCCTATTTTTTATTTTTTTATAATTAATTTTTAAAAATATGAATTTCTGACTCTCATGTTTACAAATTTCCTCACATCTGGTAACGTTGTGTCTAGTCCTGTCTGACAGGAACAAAAGCTGACTGAAAACTCTGTATATGAGGGGTAGAGGGGGATGAACAGGGCTTGTTGTGTATGGGCCTCATTATCTCAGGGCAAACCAGTTTGTGAGGAAACCCTAACAAAGACTCTCTCCTTGATCAAACTTTAGTCAGCCTCCTCTGAACCCTTTTCTCGACTAGGCCCCATCCTTGCCAGTCTTGTATCACAAGAATTTAGCAAGAATTTTGTTAAGTCAGTTTCGACAGAACCCCAACCCTCAATATTGGATAAAGCTCCTCATCCCCCACCATCCCCCCGTTGATGTCTAATCACCCTCACCTGCCTTCAGCAAGAATCCTGTCAAGTCAGTTTAGCAAGAAGCCCGTCTTACCCCTGTTGTAGCCTCTTAGTAATTTTCCATCCACTGAAGCCCAGCCTGTTCCTTGGCTATAAACCCCCACTTGCCCATGCTGGATTTGGAAATGAGCCCTTTTCTACACTGAGGTCTCTTTTCCTCTATTGCAGTCATTCCTGGTTAGAATCTGCTCTTCCCACTTTACTGTCCAGCTCTGTTTTTTCTTTAACAACCCTCAAATGTCTGGAGGTCTTTTCTTTTGCGCTGGCCAGTGTCTCCAGAGAGAACTGCTAGAGCCTTCTGCCCATGGAGGAGGGGGTGTACAAATCAGGCTGACAGATTCCAGGGCTGGAGTGGAGATGGGGGCCTCCCGTCTCCTACTCGTCAGTATGCAGGCTGCCCGTCAATCGGTGTTCAACATGGGGCCTCCCTCACCCTCGACGGGGCCTGGGGTCCTCAGTCCAGAGGTGCTGGACTGCTGCTCAGGAAAGGGGAGGGTACCTGGGGCTCTCACTGCAGGCTTTCACCCAACCCTCGGGGTTCGGGTGTAGCCTGCACCCTTGTCACCAGAGATGTGTGGTGCTTGGACTTCCTGTGGCTGGATCCTTGTTGGGTTTCCATCTCCACTCTGCTGAGCGTGTTACCCTTGTCCACGTGCCTTCCATCCTCCAAAATATTGTTAACACCTCTCAGCTGCTGTCATCACCTCTCTCTTTTCCTTGTCAGTTGATGCCACTTTTATTCCTTTCTTGTCATTTCAGTGAGGCTTGGGAAAGGAATGGGAGGTTTATCTCAATTTTCCATGTCTAACAGAAGTCTCTTTTCAGTAGTTTTCTGATGGTTCATACTTGTGCTCGAGATTCACGTATCCTATTCACTTGGTTTCATTGTCATTTGTTCCTGGGAGTGTAAAAGTCCCTCAATACATATCAGTTGGTTAATTAATCCATATTTACATGCATTCATTCAGTAACTTTTTTCTGCTGAATGGGAAGTTGGACTAATTGCCATAGTCCATTTTGGTTTGGACATGTCTCCCATCTTAGGAACCATTTTATTAAGTGGGTGCTGAGTTCAAAACTAGACACTGTGGGGACATGTCAAGATATGTGAGACATTCCTGTGGTAGCCAGCCTCCAAGACGGCTCCCAGTGATCCTCACGTCCCGGTACCGTGTCTGTGTGTAGTCCCCTCCCACACTCAGTAGGGCTGACCTGAGTAATGAATAAGACATTGTGGAAAGACGTTGTGTGATTTCTGAGGCTAAGACGTGAAGGACATTGTGACTTGCATTTTCTCTCTTGGTCCACTTGCTATGGTGGAAATCAGCTACCGTGTCATGAGGACACTCAATCAGCCCTGTGGGGAAGTCCACATGGCAGGGAACTGAGGCCTCCAGCCAACGGCCAGCACCAGTTCACCATCCATGTGAGGGAGCCATCTTGGAAGTGGACCCTCCAGCCCCAGTCACGCCTTCAGATGACTGCGGCCCCAGCTGACATCTAGACTGCAGCCTCGTGAGCAGCTTTATGGGAGACCTTGAGCCAGAATCATGCAGCTAAGCTGCTCCCAAATACCTGCCCCACAGAAACTGTGGGATAATAAATGTTTTTTGTTGTCTTAAGCCACTAAGCTTTGGGAGAATTTGTTTTTTAGCAAAAGGTAACTAGTCCAATCCCTAATCTGTCACGCTGGCCCCCAAAGCTCTGTATGATGGCACCCCCACCCCAGCTTCCCTCCGAGACCCTCTCTGCCAACATCTCTTTGCCACAGCCCTGCTATGCTAACCTCCTTCCAGTCCCTTAAATACTGAGCACCTTCTTGCCTCAGGTCCTGTCCACGTGCTGTTCCTTCTTGTCCCCACCCTTCCTTGTCCCCATCTCCTCTTCTTCTAGCCTATTCATCTTTCAAACCAATGCTTAAATGTCTCTGCTCTAGGGAGGTAGTTCCCTGACCTCTCCTCACTTCCTTGTTTCTGCTCTTCGAAGTACCCTTCCAAGCACTGATCAGAATTGTAATCAATTCATTATTTATGTAATCATTTATTTACTGCCTGTCTCTGTCTACTCCTAGGACTCCAAGCACCGAGGGCAGAGAATGCATCTGTCTTTTATGCTGCTAACTCCACAGTGCCCTGCACAGCATCTGGAACACAGAGGTACTCAAAAGATATTTGCTGAATGGTTGAATGAGATGTGCTCTGCCGTCTGACTCAGTTTTCATCCTCTCCACTGTAAGAAAAACAGCTTAGAGCAAATCCCTAATTCATGGCAGGTCAGTACATTATTCTTAAAGGACAGCACATCCAGTTTAATTTTTTTTTAAAGTCTCACTTCCGACAATGACTCATTTTGTGACCTTGGGCTGCTTTCCTTTCCTCTCTGAAAAAGGTAGATAGCAATTGGTATAATGTTTCTCTTGAAGGCTGGGAACTGTTTCATTTAGAGAGATTTTGGCAAGGTTTTCAATGCTCTTCAAGTACAATTTTCTTAATATCCAGGTGGTTGTAAGTGATTATATAAGTGATGAATAGAAATGAGCTATGATTTACCGTGTGGATGTGTCTCAGTTATAGGTGTGTGTGCGCGCCTTTTGGTGCTAGATTGGTATACATTTGTGTGTGCATATTTTTTTAAAGAAGACTCTGTGTTTGCTCTAGAATGCTCATGAACATCCAAAATTCTACTGCATATTTGTTTGAAGCTGTATTTATTTCTAATTCATTTGGCTCTATTCATTTATAACAATAGCAAATCAATATTTACTTAAAGCTTACTATATACCAGGCATTATGCAAAACCTTTTCCTTTATCATAGTCAATCCTCACAATTACTTTTGCAAGGTAGGAACTGTTAATTCCTATTTATAGATGAGGGAACTGAGATGAGGCTCAGAGAGGTTAAATAACTTCCCTAAAGCCACAGAGCTGGTCGCTGGCAGAGTGATAACTAAAATGGCGTGCTCTTAACCTTTGGAAAAATTGTGCTTATGTATTTGTGACTAAGAAATAAAGAAAAAGAGGAATGTGACAAAAATTATCATTCATTCTGAAGGATCTTAAGCATAAAGGAACCTTCAGAATAGCATTACTTTACAATCAGATGCCCAAGTACTGAGTGGTAATGAATGCAGGAGCTGAGCAAAGGTGATGGATGAAAATGTTACTTTCTGTCCACCTGTATTCGTGAGATAAGCTCTTGGTGCATCCATCAAATTACGGTCTGGTTCAAAGCAAAATTGTGTTTGCATAACAAACAGAACAGTCTAAAGAAAGGCCAGTATTTGGATACAGCCTGATCTCAGGAATGCAGACAAGAGAAGACACCTGCAGCCCCCCAGGCCCTGAGCCAGAGCAGGTGGGATCAAAAACAGGGCCAGCAGAGGGGATTTCGAGGTTAGCTCCATTTTGTGCTGAAACTGATCTCAGTGTGAATCCCTCCACTTGACCCCCTAATCTAAGCATATAGGGTCACTCTGCATTCACTCAGTCAGCCATTCAGCAAATGATTTCCCAGCACTTGTGTGACCGGCACAGGGCATGGAGGAGAGGAAGACATTTGTGGTTTCTCTCCTCTGGAGCTTACAGTCCTGTTTGGGAGAGGGGTATGTGTCACGGGAATGTACATTAAACAAAGTATTATGCCAATAACTATTTAATTATTTGCAGAGAAGAACAGGGTGTTGTGAAAGGGGCCCTAATTTTGTCAAGGGGGTCAGAAGCAACCTGCCTGAGGAAATCATTTCATTTGAAACTTAGAGGTGAAGCCAGGGGAGGGACTATTAAAAAAACAAAGAACTACTGTGTTAGTTATTCCTGTGTAACAGATCACCCCAAAACTTCGTGTTTAAAACAACAAAATCATTGAATTACCTCTCATGGTTTCTGTGGGTCAGAAATTTGGGAGCAACTCAGCTGGGCAGTTCTCAGGATCTCTCATGAGGTTTCAGTCAGGTGTTGGCTGGAGCTGCAGTCATCTGAAGGGTCGACTGGGGCTGGAGGCTCCTCAGACATGGCTCACCCACGTGCCTGGAGAGATGGTGCTGACTGAGGCCTCAGGTTCTCTTCGTGGGACTGCTTGAGTATCCTCATGACAGGGTGGCCGATCTCCCCCAAGCGAACGAGCCAAGAGGCCAAAATGGAAGCTGCGATGCTTTTTATGATTAGTCTCAGAAGTCCCAGAGTGTTTCTCTGCCATATTCTATTGTCCCACGGGACCAGCCCTGAGCCAGAGTGGGAGGGGACCGCATCAGGGTGTGAGCGCTGGGAGAGTGGACCATTGGGAGGCATTCTGGAGGCTGGTTAGGAAGGATAGATCAACAGAGGTTAAACTGCAGCACTCCCATGCAGTGTGTTCTGGCAGCCCCCACAGTGGATGGCGGGTTCCTCTCCCACACCCCTCAAACCACTGGACCTGCAGTGGGGCAGATGTCCTTGTTGCTCTCTATTGTCGCTCACAAATCAAAATCCCTATTCCTTCTTAAAATCTCCCATGTCACTGGCCCACACCACCTGCTGCTCCTCTCTGTGGCAGTCATCTCCCAGCCCTGAGCGCCTTCTTTCCTGAAGATTTTAACTCCTGGCTCGCTGTTCTCTGCTGGACCCTCCTGCTTAATTCTTGGTGATTT
This sequence comes from Tapirus indicus, assembly GCA_031878705.1. Lineage (NCBI taxonomy): Eukaryota > Metazoa > Chordata > Mammalia > Perissodactyla > Tapiridae > Tapirus > Tapirus indicus. The sequence continues at coordinate 99,871,634 of CM062924.1, read as the reverse complement.
CAGTATCCACAAAAATGATCCTTCAACATTCCAGCCTCCTACTGCCTCCTGATGATCCTGTCTTCCACCCCATCTCAGCACTCATTCCCACTGTCACTCCCTCGACCCTGCCGTTATCAGTAACTGCAACCCCTTCGTAATGACAGTTGAAAGCATCCCACAGTGTAAGAACTTACCTTCTAGTGTTCCGTCTTCAACAATTCTTTGACCCCACCTGGTCCTCCAACTCCTGGATCTTACTACCCTTTCATCCTTCTCATAGCTCGTTTCCCTCCTCACTCAGCTTAAATCCCAGGACTTCCTTGCACGTCCCTGTGTTAGTTTCCTATGGCTGCTATAACAAATGACCACAAACTGAATGGCTTAAAACAACACAAGTTTTATCTCTTATAGTTGTAGAGGTTAGAAGTCTGAAATGGGTCTCACTGGGCTCACATCAAGCTGTTGGTGGGGCCACATTCCTTCTGGAGGCTTTGGGGGAGAACCTGTTTCTTTGCCTGTTCCAGCTCCTAGAGGCCGCCCATATCCCTTGGCTCATCGCCCTTTCCTCCATCTTCAAGTCACCAATGTTGGGCTGAGTCTTTCTCCTGCTGCCATTTCTCTGGTTCTCTCGTTTCTGCCTTCCTCTTGCATTTATAAGGACCCCCGGGATTATATTGGGCCTCTCTGAACAATACAGGATAATCTCTCCATTTCATGGTCAACAGATTAGCAGCCTTAATTCTAATTCCTGTTTGCCATGTAATGTAACATATTCAGAGATTTCAGGGATTAGGATGTGGACATCTTTGGGGGGCTATTATTTTGCCTTCCACAAACCCCTCAAGTGCTTTCCCCTTCCCCCAGGTTATTTACTAACCTGAGCAAAATCCCAAATCTCATTTCATCCAACTGTCCACCTACTCAGCCTGGCTGGAGAGAGACAGAAACCACGACTCACGCTACATTCATGACCACTCATCTCAAGCAAACCCTTAGACTGCCAGGAAATTCTACTCCCTTTGCCTCGGAGTCCATTCACGCTCCCTCTCTCCCTCATGATGATCTCACACCTCCTCTCTTCAAACCCCCACGCCTCCTTCCTTGCCCTTACTCTCAGCTGAGGCTCTTGCTTCCTACTTCCCCGAGAAAATTGGGGCAATAAGAAGAGAACTTCCTCAGATTCCGCGGCGCATCCATCCGCCCACCTGCGTCTGTGCTTAGATACTGCCACCCTCTCGCTGCTGTGGATCAACCGCCTAAAGCCAGCCTTCCACTGGAGCCTGGAGCCCATCCCTTCTCATGTCCTCAAGGTCATCCCTCCAAGGGGCCCCTGCACTTTCTTCTGTGTTATCGATTTCCCCCTCTCCTCTCTTTTGGATCATCTTTCCATCAGCGTTCCAATATGCTGTATTTCTTTCATCATACAAAACAAAACCAAAATAAAACCCTCTCTTGATCTGACATACTCTCTCCAGCCAATGCCTGTTTCTCTGCTTTTCTTTACAGCAAATGTTGAAAAAGTGCTTTCTGCTTCTTGGTCCAGTTCCTTCTCTCTCATTCTCTTGGATCTGCTTACATCCAGCCTTGGCTTGCACTGCGCTTCTCAAGGTCACTGGTGACTTCCAAGCTGCTAAATCTGGTGGTGGCTTTTCAGTGCTCACCTTACTAAGCTCTCAGTAGCTTTTGATACAGCTGACCACCTCTTCCTCCTGAACACACTTCCTTTATGTCCTCACTTGGTGTCCTCCTCTCTCAATGGCCACTCCGTTTCAAGCTCCTTTGCTGAGTTCTCCTTATCTCCTTGACTTTGAGATGTTGAAGTGCCCCATGCTCTCCTGGTGATCTCGTCTAGACTCTTAGCTTGAAATGCCATCTTAACCTAATGACCTCCAAATTCTGTCTGTGGCCTGGACTGCTCCTCTGAACTCCAGCTCTTTCCTACCTTCCACTTGGAGGTCAAATAGACTTCTCAAAATTAAGATGAGCAACACCAGTGATGGCCATGCCAGCCTCCCAGTTACCCAGGCCAAGAATTTTAGCATCAACCATGACTCCTCTCTTTCCCTCACATCCTTAAACAATCTGGCCCAGCTCACGTCAGCTCTGCCTCCCAGTATATCCAGGATCTGACCCCTTCTCACCACGTCCACTGCTCCCACTCAGGTCCAACCACTTTCATCTCTCACCTGAACTGATGCAGCCACCTCCTCGCTACTCTCCCTGCCTCTGTCCTGGGCTCTGGTCAGTCTATTCTCAACATGGGGACCCTTTTAGAAGATAAAGCCAATCATGTCCCTCCTTTACTTTAAATCCTTCAGTGGCTCCTGTCATAGTCTGTGTTGGCTGCTATAATAAAATATCATAGACTGGGTGGCTTTTAAATAACAGAAATTTATTTCTCACAGTTCTGGAGGCTGGGAAGTCCAAGATCAAGGCATGGGCAGATTCGGAGTCTGGTGAGGGGCCACTTCCTGGTTCATGGCCGGTCATCTTCTCGCTGTGTCCTCACATGGCAAAAGGGGCAAGGGAGCTCTCTAGGGTCTCTTTCCTAAGGGCACTAATCCCAGTTGTGAGGGCTCCACCCTCATGACATAATCACCTCCCAAAGCCCCCACCTCCAAATACTATCACCTTGGGGATTAAGTTAGAATACATGAATTTTGGGGTGACACAAACATCCACTCTATAGCACTCCCTGTGGCCTAGTAGGCCTCAGATGAGCTGCCCCCTTGGCCTGGCTGATTTTGTCCCCTATTATTCTCCCCCTCTGTGCCATCACTCCACACTGGCCTCCTTGCTCTTCCTCTAATAGGACAGGAGCACTCCCACCTAAAAGTCTTCATACCAGCTGTTCCCTCGGCCAGGAATGTTCTTCAGACACCCACAGATCCTCTCATCCCTTCCTTCATGTCTCTGCTCAGTGTCACCTTCTCAAAGCAGCTTGCTGACCACCCCATTTAAAACTGTGACCTCCCCACCCTTGTACCAGCAATCTCTGCCCTCCTTCTCTGCTGTATTTTTCTCCATTGTCACTTGTCACCATCTGTATTAGTTTCCTATTGTCACTGTAACAAATGACCACAAACAGTGGCTTAAAACAACACGGATTTATTATCTTGCAATTCTGGAGGTCAGAAGTCTAAAATTGGTCCACAGGGCTGCATTCCTTTTGGAAGCTCTAGAGGAGAATCTGTTTCCTGGTCTTTTCCACCTTCTAGAGCTGTCTAAATCCTAGGCTTGTGGCCCCTTCCTCCATCTTTAAAGCCAGCAGCGTAGCATCTTCTGTCTCTGACCTCCTGCCTCCCTCTTATAAAGACCCCTGGGATTACCTTGGGCCCACCTGGACAGTGCAGGATAACACCCTCCTCTCGAGATCCTTAACTTAATCACATCTGCAAAACCCCTTTTGCCGTGTGAGGTGATGCAGTCACAAAATTCACAGGGATTAGGACGTGGACATCTTTAGGGGGGAGCATTATTCACCTGCCACACCTTCTGATAAGCCATTTTTACTTCTTTATTGGTTTATCATCTGTCTTCTTGAGGGCAGGATTTAGACTCCTCAAGGAGGATTTTTGTCTGTATCCCCAGTGCCTAGGACTACTCATGGCCAATAGTAAATGCTCAGTAAATTTTGGGGGGAATGAACATCTGTTGTTTTGGCTGTGGCTGTGTTTGCCTGTCCTTGAGATATGTGCCACCGGCAACAGCAACTGCTGTTTGAAAGCACCTGTCGCGTCTGTGGCAGGCAGTGTCAGCAGTGTCAGGGGTGGCTTCGGGGAGAGCGTTGGGCAGCCCCCCAGCCCAGGCAGGCTGATGGGAGCTGCACTCCTCTTCCAGCAGCCTCTTTTTTTGTAGGTTGCTTCAGTGCAATTCGATTTAATTCTTTGATGTTTATCAAGTTCCTCCGAGATGGAAGGCTCAGTCCCGCCCCGCCACTCCAGGAGATGTCTAGAAAGAGCCTTGTCTCCCTTAGATTTGAGCCAGAGATTCATCTTCAGTCTTGCAAATGGATTGTGTTACCATGGCAACCGAACTTCTGAAAAAAACGGATGTCAAGTAACATGCGGATCCCAGTGCTCATGGCAACCGCCATTCTGCATATTTTGGGGAGAAAATGTGTCTTGCCGTCTTCCTGCCTGTGAGTGGAGGAGGGGGAAGGTGAGCTTAGCAGCACCAGGGTTCCTGCCAGAACTGAAGAGATGGGTTTTGGCAATCGCAGGGTCAGAGACTGGACCCCTCCCCCAACGTAAAAGCAGCTCTTTTCTACAAGGTCACGAAACCAATGCCTTCCCCCCAAAGCTTGGAAGGAGATCTGTCTTCTGCCCCTTCCTTCTTTGATGCTGCTCAGATCCCTGGAGACTTGCTTGAGTTCCACCAGGGACATATATGGGCATAGACACACACACACACACACACACACACACACACACACACACTCCTGTGGGCTGAGGATCTGACAGGCGTAGGCATCACCATTCACCCATTCTTCCATTTATCTGCTCATTGATTCATTCATTCATGCATCCCCTCAGTAAACATCCACTAAGAACCTACTATGTGCCAGGCCCTGTGCTGGGGCCTCAGAGGCAAATAGGACACGATTCAGGATGTGATCCTCACTCTCTAGCCCAGAATCGCACAGAGGAGATAAGTAAACACATAAATTACATTGCAGCTTGAAAGAAAGAGGCGTGCATAAGGCAGAGGAAGGAAGGGAGTGATTAACTCTGGCGGAGATGTAGGTGGGGGTGGAAGTCAGGGAACCCAGCCTTGTTTTAGGTTCTCCTACGGAAAAGATTGGCCACAGGATATTCATTCGAGGAAGATTTCAGAAAAGGTGTCTAACGAGTTTCTCAAAGGCATCATTGATTACTCTATCGCCTCAGTTGCACATTTTCCCCATTATAATGTTTCTGAAAATCAGGATGTCTTATGATCAATGTACATATTCAATGAAGTGTTTCTTTGTACTCCCAATTAAACTGCTGGTGTGTCTTAGAATCAAAGAAACCTGAGATTTCCCTTTTTTCATTCCCGATATTCCTTAGTAATTAAGCCTGAGACGTCAGAGAATCCTCTTGGCCTTGAACGCCTGCTCACATTTCCACCCTAAATAAGTACAGCCTGTCCCATTAGAGACTGGGTATGGTTCTAGTTAGAAGGATCTCAAGGGACTTCTCTGCATTGGGTGGCAGCTTAGTTAGTGTTTAAGAATGTGGGTTATGGAGCCAGACTGCTTGGGTTCACTTCGCGTCCTGGCTCCATCACTTCGCCTCCTGGCTCCATCACTTCGCGTCCTGGCTCCATCACTTCCCAGCTGTGTGGCCCTCTCTGAGCCTCAGCATCCTCTTCTGTAAGATCATTATGTAACATACCTCTAGGGCTGGTTGTCCTTCAACTCGTCCACTCAACTATTTACTGAGCATTTACTGAACCTGGTGAACAGTTAGCCACTGATGATTAGGTAGCTAGTAACTAGAGTTTTTTTTGCAATGACTAATTATAGCTTTTAGTTCTTCACCCGCCCATTGTTAACTGTGCTGCTGAGGCAATATGCTCTCCGACTCCCACTAGGTTCCCATAGATAACATCTCCCTGACACCTGGGTCACCGTGGTAATGGGTATTTGAGCTGTTTTTCAGGAATTAGGACCCCCTTGTTCAGTTCAGGCTAGTTGAGACCACCAACCCAACTGGGCCTGTGCAGATGCCCGATAAGTGACCTTTTGACGTCAAGAGGCTAAAAACTCCACCCTCAAATCGTGCTAACACCACCATTTTGTGACCATGCGTCCTATGAAGAGGCATGAAGTCCGACGACGCTTGCACAGACCATCAGTTACCTCACCTCCCCTCACCTCCAATCATCTACCTCCACACTTCAGACCACCTTGCCCCCTACCCCATAAATATTCCTGAGTCTCTATTTGTTTTGCTGAGGAAGATTCGCCCTGAGCTAACATCCTCTATTTTGTATGTGGGTCACCGCCACAGCGTGATGACCGGTCCACAGCATGATGCAGGTCCACGCCCGGGATCTGGGCCTGTGAACTCGGGCCGCTGAAGTGGAGCACAATGAACTTAACCATTACGCCACAGGGCCGGCCGCCTGAGTCCCCAGTTTTGAGCAGGCAGATCCGAGACTCATTGTCCTGCTTCCTCACTTGGCTGCTTTGTGATTCAAACCCTCTCTCTGCTGCAATCTCGTTGTCTCGGTGTTTGGCTTTCTGGGCGACAGGCAGAAATGAACCTGGATCAGTAACATTACTGTGTCAGGCACCATTGAAGAGCTGGGGATGTGGAAGTGGATAAAATAAAATCTCTGCCCTTGTGAGGTTCCATTCTGTGGCAGACTAATGATAAACATGCAAACTATTAAAATATAGTAGATTAGATGGTAATAAGTGCTCTGGAGAGAAATAAAGCAGGGAAGTGGGTAGAGGCAGCCAGTACAGGGGAGTTAGGACTGCAGTTGAGGTTAGGGTCAGTTGAGAGTAACACAAAAGCCAAACAACTGTGGCTTAAGAAGACAAAAGTTCACTTCTCTGTTATAGATGTCAGGAGTCCAGGGTGGCTTCATAGTCACTGGGGACCCAGGTCCTGTTTACCTTGTTGCTCTGTCATCCTCAACACCTGGCTTCTACCTCATGATCTGAGATGGCTACTGGAGCTCCAGCTATCTTGAAGCATTCCAGCCAGCAAGAAGAAAGAAGGGAGTACAGGAGGGTGTGCCCCTTTCCCTTTAAGAACATTCCCTAGAAGTTTGATGTGACACTTCTCTTTCCTCCCCTTTGTCTGGAACTTAGTCACATGGTTATACCTCTGCAAGGAGGGCTGGGAAATGTAGTTTTTATGTGTCCAGCTAAAAATTAGAGGTTTTATTACCAGGAAAGAATGGATGGAATGAATATTTGGGTACAATTAGCCTCCTCTGCCACAGGTTATCACGAGGATTTGGTTAAATAACACATGCAAGGGATTTGGCATAGAATAAGCACTCGTCAATGTTAGCTGTATGTTGACCAAAGCTTCCTCAATGGTTGTGTTCTTGGGACCTATTTGTACCTGGTAAACATGAAGCAGACGGGGAAATGGGGCTCAAGGGTGTTGAGTGACTGACCCATGGCCACAGAACTGGAGGGTGACAGATCCTGTCTGGTGGGCATTGAATGGGTCTGCCTGGAAAAGAGCAGAGGGTCCTATGGGGCTGAGGTGTGTCTGGGATGACTCTGAAGAGTCCTTCAAATCCTAAAATGTATATGGAACAACAAAAGGCCCCGAATAGCTAAAGGAATACTGAGAAAAAAGAACAAGGCTGGAGGAATCACACTCCCTGATTTCAAAATATATTACAAAGCTATAGTAACCAAAACAGCATGGTACTGGCACAAAAACAGACACACAGATCAATGGAATGGAATTGAGAGCCCAGAAATAAACCCACACATCTATGGACAGCTATTTTCGACAAGGGAGCCAAGACATACAATGGAGAAAGGGAAGTCTCTTCAACAAATGCTGTTGGGAAAACTAGACAGCCACATGCAAAAAAATGAAAGTAGACCATTATCTTACACCATATACAAAAATTGGTTTGAGTTAACTCAAAATGGATTAAAGACTTGAATGTAAGACCTGAAACCATGAAAATTCTAGAAGAAAACACAGGGTGTATGCTCTTTGACATGGGTCTTAGCAACATATTTTCAAGTACTATGTCTGACCAGGCAAGGGAAACAATAGAAAAAATAAACAAATGGGACTACATCAAACTAAAAAGCTTCTGCACAGCAAAGGAAACCATCAACAAAATGAAAAGCCAACCTAACAATTGGCAGAAGATATTTGCAAACCATGTATCTGATAAGTAGTTAATCTCCAAAATATATAAAGAACTCATACATCTCAACAACAAAAAACCTGACAACCCAATTAAAAAATGGGCAAAAGACCTGAACAGACATTTCTCCAAAGAAGATATACAGGTGGCCAACAGGCACATGAAAAGATGCTCAACATCATTAAGTATCAGGGAAATGCAAATCAAAACTACAATGAGATATCACCTCATGCCTGTCAGAATGGCCATGTTAAGAAGACAGGAAACAACAATTGTTGGAGAGGATGTGGAGAGAAGGGAACTCTCATACACTGCTGGCTGGAGTGCAAACTGGTGCAGCCACTATGGAAAACAGTATGGAGATTTCTCAAAAAATTAAGAATAGAAATACCATAGGATCCAGCTATTCCACTGCTGGGTATTTATCCAAAGAACATGAAAACACCAATACGTAAAGACACATGCACCTGTGTGTTCACTGCAGCATTGTTCACAATAGCCAAGACTTGGAAGCAACCTAAGTGCCCATCAAGGGACGAATGGATAAAGAAGATGTGGTGTATATACACAATGGAATACTACTCAGCCATAAGAAACAATGAAATCCAGCCATTTGTGACAACATGGATGGACACTGAGGGTATTAGGCTAAGCAAAATAAGTCAGAGGGAGAAGGTCAAAAACTGTATGATGTCGCTCATAAGTAGAAGATAAAAATAACAACAAACAAACACATAGAGACAGAGATTGGATTGGTGGGGAAGGGGGGAGGGAGGAGGGCAAAAGGGATGATCAGGCACATGTGTGTGGTGATGGATTGTAATCAGTATTTGGGTGGTGAACATGATGTTGTCTATGCAGAAATAGAAGCATAGTGATGTACACCCGAAATTTATGTAATGTTATAAACCAATGTTACTGCAATAAAAAATAAATTTAAAAAAATTAAAAAGAGTACTTCAGATCCTGGGGACCGTGCCCCCCATGGTGCCATAGTGAGCAGGGCATGGCGGATGTGCTCCGTGAGTGCTGGCCACCGGTTTGTGGCCCCGGGCCGCAGACTGCAGTCCCCTCCAGCACACGGGCCTTGTTAGCTCTCTTCCAGGCCTGAGAGGTGATGGCCACACGATTTTTGGAGCAGTTTCTCTTGCTCTGACATGCCTCTGCTCAAAACCTTCTTGCCGCTTACTGCATAGAGCCCAGGACTCCAGAGTTCCTGCACTTTGTAGGCTTTTGATACAAATTTATTAAAATAATTATTGAAGGACCTCCATGGTCTGGCTCTAATTTACCTCTTCAGCCTCTTTCCCCCACCTCTTCCTGCCTCCAGGTAGAATCTATTCTTTTGTAACTCAATTGGTGCACTGTTTAGAAACCTCAGATTATCAAACTGTTATTTAAAAAGAATTGTTTCAATAGAAAAAAAACACCCCACAAAAGCTAGAGTATTACAGACTTAAAATTTTAAGAGTTGTCTTTGTCTGCCCATCAGACCCTCCCTCTTCTGGTCTCAGCCTCCAGCCTCTAGACCACAGGGGTGAGTACATGTCCCAGATTGGGCAACCATATTATCCCACCCATTGGCCACAGTGATTGGTCCAGGCGTGGACGGGTGACCCAAGACAACCAATGTGAGGTCTTCCCTGAGATTTTTCCTGAATGGAACTATTGGGAAACTCTCCCCGTTTTTTCCTCCCCTGTTCTGCTTGCAAGAGGAAGAGTTTAGCCTTGTGCTCTGATCATAACATTGCAGCTATGATCTAATTGTGAGGAGAAGGACCATGGTGGTAGGGGAGACTGAAACAGACAGGCAGAGAAAAGCAGAGGAGAGGAGGAAGGAGGAGGAGGGAGAGGGGAAGGGGGGAAAAGAAGAGAATGAATAAATACTGGTGCGTTTGAGCCCTGGATCCATATGTCCTAGAGGCCAGCCTCACCACTGTGCCTTTCCTAGTTAGAATATTGTTTCTTAATAATTTTCCCTTTTTAACTTAAGCTAGTTTGAGTTGGGTCAGGGCTGGGACTAGAGCAAGGCAGGCTTGCTTGTACGAACCTGAAAATGAGTGCCTCCTTAAATTTGCACCCTTGACTCCTCACTGGCCACACCTTAGTCTTGGCCAGTCTTAGAGTTAGTTTATCTCTAGTTAATCTTAGTCTAGTCTTAAAGTTGAGTTTCAATGACTTGTGACTGAATGAATTCTTGGCTAATAAAAATTGGACTTGTGTTTTGTAATTGCAAGTTAAAAACATTGTATCAGTTGATCAAATTGGCCAAATACATCTAAATGTTAATGAGCATATCCTGAGGGACACAGACAACTTGATCAAAGCCAGTGGGTTTCTAGGCTAAGAAAGTAAACTGTAGCCCATTTCACAACCAGCTTGGCTGTAACACAAGCTATTAATTAAGGAACATGGTTGTGTTGGTTATAACTCCATCAGATGTCATTTGTAACTTTCTCAGAGCGCCCATCACTCTGACTTGTCTTACGGCTGGTGGAATGGACACCGAGAATTCATTCCCTGTTTTTCAGGTAACAGAGCCTGGAGCTGTGCTCGTTGCGTAGAAGGTACTCAGTAAATATTTGTCGGATTGAACTGAACTCTGACCTCTGACCATCCCTCACCCCATGCGCATCTCATAGTGGGTATGTCACTCCTTCTCGGCTAGTCAGTGTTTCTCTTCCCCTGGCCTTGGTGATGGGTATATGGCCCACAGGAGTTCATGCGACTCAAATCCCAGGACTTTTGTTGAAACTATTGGGAAAGAAAAATCCTCTTCCACTGGGGTTGCAAAGCTGTGAGGACGTGGGTCTGGGGCTCCCAGTGGCCATTTTATAGGCTGGAGAATGACTGCCTAAGAACGGAACTAACAGAGGAGTGAGACAGAGACAGATGATCCTGATGACATGATTTGAGTCCCCGGACCAAGCCAACCCTGAACTTTTCAGTTATTTGAACCAACATGTTCTATTTTTTGCACAAGTGTGTCAGAGTTGGGCTTCTGTACTTGTCATTGAAAGAGGCCTCATTAATGCAGTTATTTTCTTAGCTGTGTATCTATTAGGATGCTCTTGGTGGCGGGACTTACCAATGGCCAATTCACTGGGATTACACAATAAGTTATCTCACTGACAAGAAGTTCAGGGATGGAGCACCCTCAGGCACAGTTTGATCAAAGCTCTAGCTCTACTTCCCTACGATTCTCTTAGCTTTGCCCTTCTCCATGTATTGGTCTTGGGGGCAGCAAGATGGCTTCAACAGTTTCATCACATCCAGATACATCGGTCAGAAGCAGAAATGGGACCATCCCTTTCAGTCTGTGCTTCTTAAGAGGAGACTTCCCTGAAGCCCTCAGCAGACCTTCCCTCTCAGCTCATTGGCCAGAACTGGGTCACATGCTCATTCCTAAGCCAATCCCTGGCAAGGGGAACGGGACCAGCATGATTGGTTGGGGCTTAGGACAAGGTCCACCTCCCCGCAGCACATGGTCGCACAGTGGGTCCTACATTTGTCCCTTCCTGTCCACTATCTACAGTTGCTTTTCTCTTCAGGTTCCACCCCATCTGCCTCACACATAGACAGCTTCCTCTCATCTTGAGGAAAAGCTCCTCATTTGACCTGGCACCCTTTCTAGCCACCATACTGTTTTTCTGCTTCCTTCCATCAGAGTTAGGTGGGCTCAGGGTTGGCAGGACTCAGAGGAGGTTGCTGAGGTGTGTAGAAGGGCTCTGTATTCACCTTTTCCTCGGGTTGACAGAGGCTCAGGATGGCAGAACCAGGGCCAAGGAGGTGACGTGCCAGAGATACAGATGGCCAACAACAGACTCCTTACGAGACAGTGAGGTCCCCCTCAGGGGAACTGCTGGATGACCCTCTCTGAGTCAATGCAGAAGGGCTTCTGGTATTGGGAGTGAGTTTGGTCTGGGTTTGTTCACCCATTCATTTATATATTCAGCAAACGTTTATTGAGCACCTACTATATACCAGATATTGGGCTAAGCACGAAGAAGGCAGCAGTTCACAAGACAGATAAAGCTCCTTAGCTCATTCAGCTTGGAGTTTAGCAGGGGAGATGGACCCTAAATGAAAATTACCCACATAAATATATAATTACAGGTGTGGTAGGGTGACCCCAAAGTCCTTTCAGATCACAGATTTGTGTTCTGTATGTAAAATGCTTAGCCAGCGCCTGCCACATGGTAGGTGCTCAGTAAGTGATGTTACTATTGTTATTCCCTAACCAGAGAAGCTCCGGCAACGTTTTCCTCCTCTGAACTTCTGTGTTAGTGTGTCTGTGTATTACTCACTTATCATTCAGCCATAATTTTATGTTATTATTAAACTTTTAATTTGTTTATCTTGTGACTACAGTAAACATCTTTTTTTCAGAAACTACAATATTAACCCACCAAATGACACTGAACAGATTCAACTAGTTAAAAAACAAGAATTGTTCAAATTCATCAACTTCCTGGCCTATATTTTGCAAGCCAAGAACATAAATAATAACTAAATGGAGAAGAATTCCTAATGCATCTACAGCAGTTCCTGCACACCCATCATCTCATCTGGGCTGACAGCTGTCCTGTGCAGAAAGCAGAACTATCGCCCCATTTTCCCAGCTGAGAAAACAGAGGCTCAGAATGGTGAAATGGTTTGCCCTGGGGAGGAGAATGTTTCTTTCTCCAATTTTCAGTTGAATCCCAGCTGGAAGACATCTGGGGAGTCATCTACTACTTTCCCATTTTACAGATGGGAAACTGAGACTCAAGAAGGTGATGGGACTACCAGAGATCACCTGGCTGGTAAATGGCAGAACCGATCTAGGACTCAGGACACCTGACTCCCAACCCATCCTAATTCACCTTTGTCTATAGACAGGGTACCCTGCAGGAGTTCCTGTACTTTCCAGGTGAGGCTGGAGGTAAAGGCGGTAACGGGTGACAGTCACAGGGACTGGTGACAAACAGCAAGCCTGAGGCTTAACTGGGACCCTGAATACAGCCCAGCATGGGCCACAGTTAGCCCAGTGCTCTCTTTAAATCTCCAGACCCTGCCATGGCTTCCTCTCCCTCCGCTAGGCCCCAGGCCCTTCTCCCTCCCTCTTTTGCATTCTGCATCCTGTGCTCCTTGTGCCCCCTTGTGGCTAAAAGTATCCACTGCAGCATTGACCACACCTCTTCCTGGAGAAAATTCCAGAGATCATAGAATTCTGAGATTGAAGGGCCCTCAGAGACTATTTTACAAATAATTTCTATTTTTCCCCCCTGGTAAAACTGACCTGAGTCAAGATTAGAACCCAAGAATCCTGGCTTCCAGATCAGTTCCCAAACGGGCTGTCACTGACTAAATCTTTGAAGAGGAGTAACGTGTGTTTAAGAGTAGGACATGACCCCAGTCAGTCACTAAGTTGTTTTTAGCCAACAACATGACCTAAATAATAAAGTCAGTATAGTTTAGCGCTTAAGCATATAGCTCTGGAGAAAGATGAAATTGGACAAACTTGCAGCTTCACTCACTGGGCCTCAATTCCCTCTTCTGTAAAATGGGGATTAAAATGTTACCCAACTGCTTTGTAGGGAGATGTGAGAATGGCATGAAGTGGAGCATGGAGAGCAGAGCGCCTGGCACATCATATACAAAAGTGAACTCAGAATGGATCACAGACCTAGATGTAAAACTATCAAACTTTTGGGAGAAAATCTTTGTGATTTTAGGTTGGACAAAGATTTCTTAGATGCTACACCAAAAGCATGATCCATAAAAGAAAAAAATTGATAAATTGGACTTCATAAAAATTAAAATTTAAAAAAACTTCTGCTCTTCAAAAGACAATTTAAGAGAAGTCAAGCCACAATACTGAAGAAAATATTCACAAAACATATATTTGATAAAGGACTTGTATCCAAAATATGTAAAGAACTCTCAATAATTAGAAAACAAAAAAATCCAATCAAAATGGGAGAAAGATTTGAGCAGATACTTCACTTACAAAGCTATGTGGGTAGCAAATAAGTACATAAAAGATGTTTGACATCATTAGTCATTAGAGAAATGCAAATTAAAACCACAGTGAGATGCCATTACACACCAACTAAATGTTTAAAGTCAAAAGGCTGATCATACCAAATGTTGGTGAGAGTGTGCAGGATCTGGAACTCTCATGTGCTGCTGGTGGGAATGTAAAATGGTACAACCATTTGGGGGAACTGTTTGGCAGTTTCTTAAAAAGTTAAACATACATCGACCATATGACCCAGCCATTCCCGTCCTGGGAATTTACCCAATAGAAAGGAAAGCGTATGTCCATACAAAGACTTGAACATGCATGTTCAAAGCAACTTTATCTGTAACAGTTAAAAACTGGAAACAATCCAGATATACATCAACAGGTCAATGGATAAACAAATTGTGGTGTATTCAGACAATGGAATACTATTCAGCAATAAAAAAGGAATGAACTATTATTGATACATGTGACAACATGGATGAATCTCAAAATAATTATTCTGATTGAAAGAAACCAGAGAAAGGAGAGTATATACCACATGATTCCATTTATATAACTTTTAGAAAATGCAAACTATAGTGAGAGAAAGCAGATCTGTGGTTGCCTGGGGACAAGCAGGGGCAGGAACGAGGTGTCACCAAAGGTTATTAGGAAACTTTTTGGGGTGATGGCTATGTTCACTATCTTGATTGTGGCAATGGTTTCATGGGTGTATACATCTGTCAAAACTTGTCAAATTGTACACTTTAAATATGTGCAATGTATTGTATGTCAACAAAGCTGTTTAAAACAGAAAACTATAGTGCCTGGTCCATAACACACTGTCCTGAGGAGTTTCAAGATGACAGAGTGACTGGTCAGTCCCACTCAGAGGCTGGCCTTCTCCTGTGGTTTGTGGTGCTGGTGAGACCGAGGCTCCCCACTTCATCCTCACAGACCATTTTGCTTCCCACAAGATTTCTCATCTTTGTCTGCTGCTGGAACCTTTGGCCAGTCAATAGTAAGTAGGTCCCACTGGTGGAGAGGAGATTGAGAGAAAAAGTGAACCCACTGGGTGTGATACCCTCACCCCCGCTCCCGGGTGCAGCCTTTTTTTGGGAACTCCTTAAAGCCTGCATCCTTTTATGAGCTTCTGACAGCAGCATCCTTAGGGACGGACAGTGGATCAGCTTGCTGACCTCTAGACAACTTGGTCCCTTCCTTTTCATCAGACTTTTCACAAACTGCCTTGAATTGTAACCTTTCTGGTGCTTGCCCCATCTTCGCTACTAGATTGTACCCTAACACATTTCCCTTTTGCCAGGGCTGTTGGGAAGCTCACAGCCAAGGATGGTGCCTAGCCTCAGGTAGTTTCCTGCTCCTTTTAGCTGGTTTTTGTTATTGACTGAAACCAGCGGCATAAGTCTAGAACTCAGTGCTTCCAGTCATGGCATTGTCCTTAGTAACCCCATCTCTCCCAGGTTTGCTCCCCCTAGATTCTCTGCCTGGTGCCTTAGGAACTTACCTCATTTTCTCAAAGTCGGAGGCTCATCTTTAACTTGTGATTCGGTGAAGACAGCCATTCTAAGCTGGGAATGGTTCCCTAGGGACATCGGGCTGCAGCTGAAATTGCCCATCTCTCATAGCTCCTCACAAGGTCCACATGATGTAAATTTCCAAATGTCCCAGTAGGACCGTGCTCAGCATGGCTAATGAAGGAGTTCAGCCTTTGGCCAAAAAATGGCAGGGTTATTTAAAACCAAACTGTTTCATTTAAGAGTGCTGGTCTTTTAATGAACTCCCAAGGAACCCATAAAAGGGCTTGGAGAATAAAACAAGAGGGCTCCACACAGTCAGAACCCATAAACCAGGACCCCTAGCAGTGGAGACACCCCACCAGCTTTCAGTTTTATGGCCCCCTTTTTGTTCTTTCTCCTGCTGTGATCTAAGGATTCAAGAATTTTGATGATAAAAAAACAGGTTAGATCATGCCCTGCTGGTTCTCAAACAACTTTACCAGATCTCATGCCCAAAATGATGAAATTTAAATTTTTGGTTTGGCATTTAGGGAACCGACAGGATCTGATCCCAACCTTCCTTTCCAATTACTTGCTCCCTGCTCTCTGTCACACGTCCTGGGCTCAGCCTGTTCCAGCCAACGCTTGGTAGCTTTGCACTTTTGCTTCCCTTGTTCCTTCTGCATGAGAAGTCTTTCCACTCCTGACCCACCACTCCTCCCTCCATTCTGTTTAGAGAACTCAAATTCCTTCCCTAATGAGGAGAGTAAACGGCACCCCTCTGCTGCACGCTGGGAGGCACTTTGTTGTCCTAATTCCATTGGGCCAGGGACAACAGGTAGCTCCCTGTGCCTGCTTCTCCACAAGACCCTAAACAGCCAGAGGGCAGAGCCTGGCTGGCTCCTCACGCCCAGCGGGAGCCTCGGATGCAGGAAGCCCTTGTAACTGTTGGTTGTGGAGTGACTGGTGTGTTCTTCTTCCTTTTTTTTTTTTAAATTCAAGTTTTATTAATTCAAAATATGCCATACATTCACTCAAAAAGTACAAAAGAGTGAAAAGTCACTTTGTTCTCTAGCCATCCAATTCCCTTCTATGGAAACAAGCAATATTATCAGCTTTTTGAGTCCTTCTGGAGATATGCAGACATATATATTCTTCTCCCTTCTTTTTAAAATAAATGGGATCATAAACAGTTTTGCAGCTTGCTTTTCCACTTTGTTATGCTCACATACACATATTTTAAAAATTTATTTAACCGATTGACTATTGATAACATTTAGGTTGTTTTCATTCTTTTGTTATTAAAACAATGCTACAGTGAATAATCTTGTGTATATATCACGTTCATATGTGTGAGTATTTACGTGGGAAGAATTTCTAGAAGTGGCATTGCTAGGTCAATGGGTGTGGGCACTTTTAATCTTGATCAGGTTTGCCTAATTGTTCCCCATAATGAATGTCCAATTTTACACCCATAAGCAATATACTGTCTGCACACCTTTGCCAACACAATGTGTTATCAAACTTTTTGACAAGTTCCATCAAAAAAATTAAAGTTAGATCTCATTTTAAGTGTCTGTGTGTGTGTAACAAATTCATGATCATCTCTTGGGTTGCAAATCATCAAAGGTATCTAGGGGTGTTAACAATCTTAAGATTCTAACCCTGTGTTCATAGAAAATAATTCTTGTTTGACTCCAAACATAATTAAGGAATGGGGGAGAAAAATGTCATGGAAAGCTGCTTTAATAAAGAGATTTTACTTCTGTGGAGCAATTTATAGTTTTTAGATGCATTTTACAAACATTGATTTTGGCCAGTGGGTACATTCCTGTATTTTCAATTTAAAACATAACCTGTAGGAGACAGCTGGATGAACACATGCTTTGCAGGTTGACGTGCTGGATAAAATTTTGGGTTTCTCTCGATTATTTCACAACAGAGGTCAGAAAACGGTCTCTGAAATCTGCATTATAGCAGTGTTGTGATGATTAAAGGGGATGACGCTTGTAAAACTGTTTGTCAAAGTACCTGACACATAATAGGCACTCAGTAACTGTAGCTATAATTATTAGTTAATAAACAATATGCTGTTACATGTGGGGATGGCAGATTAAGGGGCGACTTGGGTGATATAATCTGCCCTCTTGGAGGCCGGTCAATTCCTCTCTAGCACTCATCAGCAGTGTGACTGAGCGCATCCCCTAGCCTCTCTGGCCTCAGCGTTCTCATCTGTAAAGAGGAAGTATAAAATCCAAATCTGAAAGTTTGCCCTGAAGCTTAAACGTGTAATCCTCCTAAGTGCTCACTACACATTCATTCTCTTCTTTCCTCCCAAGCTAACGGCGGAGGCATCGAACAGCACATCATTCAAAGCAATAACCCCAGGAAACTAGAGGGGACGCGGGCACCGGGGCGAGTCACTTAAGCCCGGTGCTCCGCGTGCCGAACGGGAAAGGGTCGTGGAGCGACAAGCCACCGCTCAGCTTTCCCGAGTCACGCCCCATCCCCGACTCTGGAGACCCGGCCCCCGCGAGGGCCAAGAGGCAGCCCATCACCGCGGCAACACCGCCTTCCGGTCTGCTCTGCCCGCCCACTTCCGGTTCCGGCGTGGCGCGTCATCGCCCGGCGCTCGGCGGCGGGTTCCGGGAAGGGCCCTCAGGGGGTGCGGTCCCGGGTGGAGGGCTGGGGTCGGGGGCTTGACCTCGGCGTGTCCGCCTGTAGCTGGGCGCGGCGCAGCCATGGAGGGCGGGGGGCGGCCATCGCTTGGCCAGGTCATCCTCCTGGGCACCAGCTCCGTCGTCACGGCCGTCCTGTACTCCGTGTACCGGCAGAAGGCCCAGGTCGCCCAGGAGCTCAAGGTCAGTGCCGGAGCCGGCCTGGCCTCCGCCGGGTCATCTGTGCCGGGGGACGGGGAGCCCACGGTTCGTCTGCGCCGCCCCACCGTCGAAGAGCGTCCAGAAGAGGAAGCAGGCTCTGAGAGGGCGCCACCCGGCCCGTAGATGGAGAAGCTGGGGTCAGAATTCGGGTCTCGAGAAAACTACCCTGTCTCTTTCCTTCCAAGTCCCTCTCATTCCCCAGAATGAAGCCTGACTTCGTTCCTTTGTTCGGCAAATATTGACTGAACACCTGCTGTTCAGGGTCTGGGGACACCGCATGGCTAGAACAGACAGAAGCCCCTGCCCTCGTGGGGATTCCGTTCTCGCACAGCCAGGCAGACAATAAACGAGTAAACCAGATGGTGTGGTGGATGGGGATACGTACTACAGGATGTACATTACAGAGTAATGCAGGGAGGAGAGGAAGTGCAATGCTGGAGAAAGGGAGGTTTGCTTTTTAAATAAGGTGACATTTGAGCAGAGCCCAGGAGGTGAGGGAGACCATGCCGATGTCTGGGGAAGAGCAGTTCAGAGAGGGAACAGCAAGTGCAGAAACCCTAGACTTTACCCATTTGCCTAACCACCCAGCTCCTTGCTTGTAAAGACTCTTCCTTTTTATATTATAATTATTTTTAAAATAACACTCTTTCTTGCTTCTTTACTTTTTTTGTTGTTGAGGAAGATTAGCCCTGAGCTAATGTCTGTGCCAGTCTTCCTCTACTTTGTACGTGGGTCACCACCACAGCATGGCTTGACGAGTGGTGTAGGTCTGCGCCCAGGATCAGAACCCTGAACTCAGGCCACTGAAGTGGAGCCTGTGGAACTTTAACCACTTGGCCACGGGCCGGCCCCCTGTTGCTTCTTTACTTTATAGCTTACACAACACATTTCTCTCGTGTTATTTTTTGTTCACAATAACTTTTTGAGGTAGATAAAATGACAGTTACTCACACATTGCAAGCCAGGAAGTTGAGATTCAGAGGAAAGTTCTTACAGCTAGTCAGATTGGAACTTAAACTTAGATCTTCTGATTCCACGTGTAGAATTTTTTTCTGATTGACCACATGGCTTTATTGTGAATGTCTGACTGGCCCATGAGAGTTGGACCACTTTAGGTCAGAGACAGGGTCTTATTTATCTTTCTTCTTCCCTGCTAGGTTCTCACTCAGTGCTTGACAAGTGGTAGATGCTCAATAAATTGTGGATTCATTTTGGCTGAAATTTCACAATCCAGCAGTTAGGGCTTAATTTGACATTTATTTGAAAGAAGGATTCCTAAACCTGAGTAACCATCATCATCAGATTGTTTGCAGTAAGGGCTTAGAAAGAGATGTGTGAGATGCCTGCTGTGAGGGGAGTTTGGAATCTGTCTGGAATGAACCAAGTTACCAAGCAATTGAATTTGTCGTGCCAATGGCATCCTAGTGAGATTCCAGCTGCCCTGTTATTTGCCTAATGAAACAACCAAGTTACTCCTGAAGTGACTGGCTATGAATGTAACTGATATTTCACTTTCTGCTTCTAAAAGTCAGAAATCAAGTTGGCCCAGTGTGTGAACTCCCCAGGACCCATGTTTGGGTGACCTTAAAAGCTTTGCCAATTAGTTCATAAATGAAGATGAAATAGCCCCTTCCTGGAAAAAGAGTTGGGACCCCTAATATTTTAGATTGTATTTTCTTGATCAGATTACAAAACTTCCAGAGTAGGGTTTGTGTCTTATCCTTACTTGTTTATCTTTCATAGTGATGGGAATGCATATTTATTGCAGACCTACTGTGTGCCAGCCCTTGGGCTGGATTCTTTCACACCTTAAGTTTCACTTAATCCACATGAAAATCCTGTGAGATTGTTTTCCCTACCTTTTACAGTTTTGGAAACTGAGACTCAAATAAATTGCTCAAGTCATAATAGATGCATTGATGCTTGATTCAAACCCAGGTCTTTCTGACCATATTCCCTCTCCCTTCCTTTAAAAAATTCTAACAGGCTGTCCTCTGGTGGGTACTTTACTAGCTGTGTGACTTTGGGCAAATCACTTCACCTCTCTGAGCCTCAGTTTCTTTTATCTGTAATTGGGGATAATAATATCTACCATATAGGGGTGGTATGAGCATTAAATGGGTTTATGCATTTAAAGTGCTTAGCATAGTGTCTAGTACATAGTATATCTAAGTGCTTATTTATTCACTAATTTACTCATCAAATATGTACTAAGTGCCTGCTATGTGTCAGGCACTGTTCTCAGCACTAGTGGGACAGCAGTGAACAAGATAAACAAGTCCTAGCCCTCCTAGAGTTCAGTAGTGCAGTGGAGGGAGACAGATAATAAACAAGTAAATAAACTGTAAGTGTTAGTTGTTGTTATTGCTGTTAATTTTATTATCTTCACAGGGTAGGTGGTTAAATTTTTATTGACCTTGCTCCTGTCATTTACTGTGTAGCAGTAGCTTAAACTTAGGATGACCTTAATATGTATCCAGTCCCTCATCCCCTCTTTAGAGGTTACTTATCTGGCATCCTTAAGGTTTGTTCATGGAAATACCTTGAAAGCAGGAACTGTCCTTCCTTCATCCCTGAATCCCTAGCGCCCAGCACAGTGTCCGGCACACGGATGTTCAGGAAGTGTTCATTGATTTTATTGATTTTCTCTTATTTTTGAGACAGCAGTAACAGGCTTGGATGGTTCCTAAGCAGAGCGGGTTGGAAACTGTGATTTAGAAGGGATGGGAGAACTGGGGATTGTTAGAGGAAGGTGGCAGCAGAAGTAACTGCGCTCGCCTCATTGTGAGAGGGAGAAAGACAGACTGAAAAGTAGAAAAAAAGGTGTTTGGCACCAGTTCACAGAGCCTTGCCCTGTAAAGCAAAGGCGTCCCTGTATTATAATGTGTGATGTGGCGCGTGAGTTGACGAAGCCGTGGTGATAATACCTACTAGTACCCGGGGCCCCTGCCATGTACTAGGCACTAGTTTAAGTGCTTCCCAGAGAAACTGGTGGATGCACAGTTTGGATGCACGGTTCTGTGTTGTCAAGACTAGATTAAATTATGTTTGGCCTATGGTATGCAAATTGATTAGTACCTTTTATATTTTCATTAAAAAAAGGTTAAAATGAAAAGGAGTGTGTGGTTAGGTTACTGGAGGAAGACTGTACATGGCGCCCTCATTCTGCAGATGGCAGAGGGCGAGGCACTGCCCCTGCCTGTTTATGTGTCGGAACTTCTGGGACACAGCTTTTGAACCTGATTCTCCTTAGTCTTGTTCTTGCCTGATTTCCTCATCTCTCAACATGAAAAAAGTCAATAGTCTTTTCCTTTTTTGCCCTTTAAGTTTGATTGAACATGTCAGTATTCAACAGTCAATTGAATATGTTGTTTGCATTTAGGGAGCTAAAAGAATCCACCTGGGTGAAGACTTGAAGAGTATCCTTTCGGAAGCTCCAGGGAAGTGTGTGCCTTATGCTGTTATTGAAGGTATGTTTACGTATTGGTAAAATGAAAACTCCTTTCTTCCAAAGTTTGATAAAGATCTCCTTGGCTGATGTTAAGGGGCTTTTGTAGCCTTGGGGCAGTGGCCCAGAACTTGGACTTTGGGGTCGGAAAGACCTGGGTTATTGCTGTGTGATCTCAGGGAAATTACCCAACCTTTCTGAACCTCCATTGCCCCATCTGTAAAATAAGTCCTACCCTACAGGGTTGTTGTAAAACTTCAATGATGTGATCCACGTAAAGTGCTTAGCAGAGTATCCACAAAACAT
The DNA here is from genome assembly GCA_031878705.1 of Tapirus indicus. NCBI lineage: Eukaryota > Metazoa > Chordata > Mammalia > Perissodactyla > Tapiridae > Tapirus > Tapirus indicus. The sequence continues at coordinate 99,849,671 of CM062924.1, read as the reverse complement.
AACTTACGGTGATAATATTTTCATCATTTTGATCGATTAAGCTAACTCAAACTAAAAGTAAAATTTTAATTACCTTATAGAAAGGGTTAGAACAATTCTTCAGAAATAAAATAATTTGTTTCTATTTAGGAGCTGTTCGATCTGTTAAAGAAACACTTAACAGCCAGTTTGTAGAAAACTGCAAGGGGGTGATTCAGCGGCTGACACTGCAGGAGCACAAGATGGTGTGGAATCGGACAACCCACCTTTGGTGCGTATCCCTTCTCCACTGGCCAACGGCCGTACAGCTGCTCAGTTCCAGTGCTGGTGTCCCGGGTACTGTTTCCGTGTCTTCAGCTTCTCCTGAGACAGGGCATAGACCAGTCTCTTAATGCTGATAGTATTCTTGTCTGTGGTCTGAGGACCTTTTACATTGGAATCTCCCAGGCATCTCATTCAAATGCAGCTTCCTGGGCTCCATTCGAGACTTACCAAACCAGAATCTCCAGGAAAGGGGGCCCAGAATCGGTTGACATACATACTAAAGTTTGAGAACTGCTGATTTATGGCATGGATTAATGATTTTGATATTTATTAAAATAATTGTGTGCCATTACGTGGAGTACCATTTTTCCAACTGATCCTAATGGAGTTTTGTTTTGGATTTTTATTTTCGTTTTTTATTGTAGTAAGAACATTTAACATGAGATCTACCCTTTTAACACATTTTTAAGTGCAGTAATACAGTACTGTTAACTATAGGCACAAAGTTGTCCAGCAGATCTCTAAAATTTATTCATCTTGTATAACTGAAACTTTATACCTGCTGAATATTAAATCCCCATTTTATTCTCCCCCCAATCCCTGGCAACCACCATTCTACTCTCTGTTTCTATGAGTTTGACTATTTTATTTTAGATACCTCGTATAAGTGGAATCATGTCATATTTATCCTCTGTCACTGGCTAAGTTCACTTAGCATAGTGTCCTCCAGGTTCATCCATGTTGTCGTTGCATATAGCAGGATTTCCTTCTTTCAGGCTGACTAATATTCCATTGTGTGTATATACCACATTTTCTTTATCCATTTACCCATTGATGGGCGTTTAGATCGTTTCCATGTCTTGGCTGTTGTGAGTAATGCTGCAGTGAACACGGGAGTGCAGATAGCTCTTTGAAGTCCTGATTTCAGTTCTTTTGGATGTATACCTTGAAGCAGGATTGCTGGATTGTATGGTAGTTCTATTTTTAATTTTTTATTTATTTTTTTTGTGAGGAAGATTAGCCCTGAGCTAACATCTGTGCCCATCTTCCTCTATCTGTGGGACACCGCCACACGTGGCTTGATGAGTGGTGCATAGGTCCATGCAGGGGATTTGTACCTGTGAACCCTGGGCTGCCGAATTGGAGCATGCAGACTTAACCACTATGTCACTGGGCTGGCCCCTCTATTTTTAATTTTTGAGGAATTGGGTATTTGTTTCAAAGTGGCAAAGGGAAATAAGTGGGAGAGGTAACCTGTGACAGCATTTGCCCACTGATATTGCCTGAGAACCTAAAAAATTGAGCTGCTCTGTTGTGAGGCACTTGGATAATAGTGATTTCTTTGTACTCTTCCAGTTACTTCAGACTGTATCCTCTCCTCCTGGCATTTAGGAGGTCCCTGTCCATGTGTGTGAGGTGTTTGCTCTCCTTTGTTTTATCTTGACTTCTCTTATCGTTTTAGGAATGACTATTCAAAGGTCATTCACCAGAGGACCAACACAGTGCCCTTTGACCTGGTGCCCCACGAGGACGGTGTGGATGTGGCCGTGCGAGTGCTGAAGCCCCTGGACTCGCTGGACCTGGGCCTGGAGACTGTGTACGAGAAGTTCCACCCCTCGATCCAGTCCTTCACTGACGTCATCGGCCACTACATCAGCGGTGAGCGGCCCAAAGGCATCCAGGAGACCGAGGAGATGCTGAAGGTTGGGGCCACGCTCACGGGGGTAGGCGAGCTGGTCCTGGACAACAACTCCGTCCGCCTGCAGCCCCCCAAGCAGGGCATGCAGTACTACCTGAGCAGCCAGGACTTCGACAGCCTGCTGCAGAGGCAGGAGTCGAGCGCCAGACTCTGGAAGGTCCTGACGCTGGTGTTTGGCTTCGCCACGTGTGCCACCCTCTTCTTCATCCTCCGAAAGCAGTATCTGCAGCGGCAGGAGCGACTGCGTCTCAAGCAGAGGGAGGAGGAGTTCCGGGAGCACGAGGCGCGGCTGCTGAGCGGAGCCAAGCCCGAGGACAGGGAGAGTCTGAAGAGCGCCTGTGTCGTGTGCCTGAGCAGCTTCAAGTCTTGCGTCTTCCTGGAGTGCGGGCACGTCTGTTCCTGCGCCGAGTGCTACCGTGCCTTGCCAGAGCCCAAGAAGTGCCCCATCTGCAGACAGCAGATCACCCGGGTGATTCCCTTGTACAACAGCTAACGGTCTTGACGCCCCACAGTTAGACACGGAAGCACCCCCGACTCCCTGCCCTGCGGGGGTTTTTATCTCGAGGCCTTTAGAAGAGCGGTAGTGGGGCAGCTGTTATCTCCAGGTAGGATTGTGTGATGGAGGGAGGGAGGTGGGAACTATCCAGATCTCACACCTCCAGCAACAGAATGAGAGGGGCCCTTCCAGCACAGCGTGAGAATCAAAGTCCCACCCTGGGGTGGGCGTGGCGGCACGGCATCCTTCCCAGGAACCAGCTAAGTGTGTGCGACGGAGAACACCTTGTCGCTTAAGCGCCAAAACCAATGATCCTCAGCTCTTCTGCTCCTGTGTCTTCTGGTCCTTTCCGGCGAATTGTTGATTCCTGTGGACTTGAGCCTAGAATGACTCAGCCAGAGGGGCGGCAGAGTTGGGCTCTGAGTGCTGTGTACACCTCACAGAGTTGCCTCTGAAGAGGCTCTGTCATGGTCTTTCTCCCTTTGCTTACACCCCAGGGAAAAATTGTCAGGCTAGACGTGTCACTTGTGTCCCTTTCGCCTCACCTGCTTGCCTCCGAAACGTGTGCGTGTGTATGTCAGGACAAAAGAAAGTGGAATCCAGCATCTGCCTTCTAACTGAAAGGATGGAACTCTGGTCAGCAAAATGAAGAACGGTCACGTGAAGGGACAGTTGGAATGGTGGTCATTCAGCGGTCCCCAGCGGTGGTGAAGACAGGGCAGCTTGGCTGCAGCCCTCCTGGTGTCTCCACTGATGTAAAGGGAGGGCCGCCAGGCACGCCTCTGGCCCTAATTTGGAAATCCCAGGCCTGAGAGGGCTGAGGAGGGCTCTGGTTGTCCCTGCCCGAGATGAGCCGGAAAGGCCTCACCGCCGAAAGGAAGCAATAAGGACGCTGCTGCCCCAGCCTCTGGCTTTCTCACCAAGGAAAAGTAGCCACCAGCATCCTGAGCACAGAGCCTTTTCCAGGCTCCCTCCCCCACCCCTTTGAACATTAACATCCCTTGGGTGTGGTCACCTCGCCCCTTCCATGTTCCTGTTCACCCCCTCCCCTGCCTTCTTGAGTTTGTGGGTGGGCGAGAAGTGGGGGAGCCTCTCCCGCCACCTCTGAGCAGTCAAGGTCATGTACACAGCTCTTTCTTATTTCCCTTCCCTGGCTTTGAATATTTGTCCCCCGATCCTCCTTTGTGCGGGGGAGGTGGGGGTGCTCTTGGGCCACCAGCTCTATGCAGAGTGCAGGGGGACAGCACAAATTAAACAGTTAGAACCAACCAGTTAGCCTGGTGCTTTGTCGGCGAGTGTTCAAGGACTCGGCCGAGGCTTCCCCGGGATGGAATTGAATCCCATTGTGACAGAATGAAGTGAGGACTTTGGGGCCTCTGTGTGTGTCCTCTCCTCGGAGAGGTGGTTTGGGGCTCCCCCGGATGGTGTGCAGCTGGGTGATGCTGAGGCCTGGGGGAGGAGTCTCCGGCCAGCCCGAGAGAGGCCCATCCTGGAGACGTGCCCATAGGTCATGCCTGGCCTCGCTAAGATGTCTTAGCGTCTTTGAGGAAGTCTGTCCTGACATCCTGAACTGCAGGGCAGGGAGAGAGTGGGCTGGGGGTGGGGTGTTGGGGGCAGTAGGGAGGAAGCTAACATTTAGTGAGTATTATACTATATGCTCTTCAAACTTGAATTCAAAGTGAGTCCTCCCAAATCCCCGCGGGCTCTCGTGGTGTCTGCATTTTACGGACAAGAAGGTTAGCCCAGAGGGGAAGTTCGCAAGGACGAGGGCACACTGCTAGCAGGTGGTGGGTCCGAGTCTCAGCGCCAGGCTGTTTGCAAAGCTCCGGGTCCTCTTGCTCACCAGCGGTGGGGCTGACTAGTCCCCACAGTGCTCACAGGAACACCCCACAAACTACTTACTCCCCACGCCACTGGAGGAACAGGCAGAAGTTGTGGGGAGAACGCGCTTGCCAGTACTGAGTCCTGTCTGGTGAGGTGTTAAGACCCTGGTTTTACGCAGCGGTGCCTTGGGGGCGGGGCAGGGTGAGGGGGTGGCTGATGGGCCTGACCTCCGAGTGCCCCTTTTTCCTTGTCCTGTCAGCGGTGATTGTGTATGAGTCCAGGTGTTAGTGGAGGATGAACGAACTGCCTGTGGGGGTGTACGTGGTAATCTATCAGAGTTCAGCCCTTGCCATAGATTTCACGAGTAAATCTGATCAAAGTGATTGGAAAGAAGGGAAGGCAGTCTGCCCTACCCCAGCCCAACTCACACCCTGGGCAGACTAGAATTCTTCCCTCTCGAGTGCTCCTCCAAACTGAGCTGAGTTACCCGCCCCGGGAGACAGCAGCACGCTGTCCCTGCCTCAGGAAGTGGCAGCTGGTTGGGAACATGGACAGGCACGTTCCCAGATTCTGGATTTGACGTCCAGGCTCGGTCCTGGCCTGGCTGGGACTGTGACTCACGTTCTCGCTCACCCGTGGCAGTTCCCACCCTCCGTTTTAGGAGCCTCATCTCCAGGAGGGTTGAATGGGGCCTAAGGTGACAGACACGTGGGACTGAGGCTGGGAGTGGGGGCATCAGGGAGATGAGGGAGTAGGAAGTCAGTTCTGAGCTGACCTTGGGATTGTTGTGAATTTTGATTCTTTGCTACATCAACCCTTCTGCTCTGTCACTTTAACCCTAAGCAGCGTTCGGCAGTCATCATCTTGAATCACGGCCCCTGGTGTTTTGAAAGTCTGTGCTAGGCATTTTGTATGCATTACTGCTTGTGGTGCTACAAAGTGGATATTGTTACCCCCCTTTACAAGTGAGGACAGTGAGGCTCAGGGGTTACCTTTTGCCTACAGCCACACGTCACCATGAGGGAGGCCACTAGGCTCTTTAGAGGTAACCTTTCTAAGACTGATGGCAAACCAGCACGGGAGGCCGCTTTACCCCTTTTTACAGCGTCTGTGGTTTGCTCGAGGCCACCGCGTTCTGCTGCAAAGCCTACACCCTTTGCCTTTTATCACACTGAGCCTGAGAGGCTAAGAAGGGAAGTGGTCCGAGAGGCAAGTGAGTGTTACCATAGACAACCAGCACCGGAGAAGCAGCAGTCACACCCTGCTTCCACAGACGGCTGGTGGAGGCTTCGAGGTTCCCCAGCTCATCCTGGTGGTGCAGGAGCTGGAGGGCAGGCCTGTGGAATCCTAACTCACTCAGAATTATGATGGCAAATTCAAAAAGCAAACAACCACAACATGACAAACTGGGCCAATCTGTGACACCCTTCCCGACCCTGGTCCTGGCCGTGGAAAGTCTAGGCGGGAGGGGACTCTGAGGCTGGTGATCCCACAGGGCCTCTGGAAAGCTCGGAGGAAGAGCCTGTGAGTTGGTGTCATCAACTCGATGGGCATTTATTCATCTAACAGACATCTGCTAAATGTGTATTCTGTGCCTGGAGATGGAGAAGTGGGTAAGACACAGTCCCTGCCCTCCGCGGGCTGAGTTGTCTTCTAATGTATCCTAATTGAGAGGAATAAACCTTATTGGACAAGTGTGGCGACTCTCAGTGGTTTGGGAATATTCGTGGTTCACAGAATATTGTAGCTGGGAGGGGCCTTTGAGACCGGCCTACAGATTCCCTGATAATTCAAAATAAATGAACCCAGGGCAGTATATCATTGCTGAAGGGGAGCCAAGCAGAGAACATATACCCCACAGAGCCTAGAATGATCTGTTTAAAACACCAACCTGACCATGTCCCTCCTCTGCTTAAAGCCCTTTCCTGGGCTCCCTGTCCTCTCCAGCCTCACGCCCTGGCTCCCCTATGGCCTCTGACGGTCTGTGTGACCCGGCCCCGGCCACTTCACCAAGCCTCTGCATCCTTCTTGGTCTCCCACTTGTGGCTCCAGCAACACTGAGCCGATGAGGTTCCTTAAGCATGCCATGCTGTTCCCTGCCTCAAAGCCTTTACTCATGCTGAGTCCTGCTTCCGGAATTCTGGTCCTTTCTTTACCTTGCTAACATCTACTCACCCTTTAAAACTCAGCTTTAGGTGTCTCCTCCAGAAAACCTTCCCCGACCCTCCCCAGCTAGGCCAGGTTAGTGCCCCTCTGAGCTTCCATAATCTGCCCGTTCCTGCCCTTCAACATATTGCTCACGTCTTGGGCAGGACTGTACCTGATTTCTTTTCCTCCTCCAGCACAAGTTGTAGGTGGTCACTATAGACTAATCAGAGCCAACATTAGGGCTTGCTCTTTCCTAAGTACTGCTAAGAGCGGTGCGTGATTGATGTCATTCAATCCTCAGCATGAGGCGTGTGTTTGTATTATTCTTACCTTAAAGAAAAGGAAACCAAGGGCCAGAGAGGTCAAATGTCTTGCCCAAACACGAGAGAGACAGGATTTAAGCCCAGTCTGACTCCAGAGCCCAGACTCTGAATCATTGAATGTCCATGGAATGAATGAGTAAACGAATAAATGAAATAGTAGATGTGGGGTCAACAATCCTGGAAGGCTGCCTGGAGGAGTTGGTTTTTGGACCAGAGATGAGGGCCACGACTTGGCTGTAAAGAGTGAGGGAAGGGCCTCTCTTAGGGCCTGGGAGCCAAGAGGGATGAATTGTCTTGGAGAAACATTACGTCCAATGACCCGTCCGGAGCTTTGAGGACCCCACACAGGAAAGTCGGTGCAGTGTCATCACATGGTGGTAAATGGCCTGGACTGGGGCCCGAAAGCCGGCTTTCTCTCTGGTCCTGGCTCCACTGCTGTGCAATCTTGATGGAGTGATTAACGTCTCTGGGCCTCAGTTCTGTCTATAAAAGGGGCAAGTTGATTAGAAGCACCAAGGCTCCATTCTGCTGGGTCATTTTGCAGATTTCTGAGACAGCGAGTGGGTGAGGGACCCAGGAGGGCAGTTCTGAGGAGATGAGTCGTGGACCGTCCTCAGGCTAGCTGCCCGCCACAGCTCGGGACTACGCTCTCAGAAAGCTCGAGATCAGCACATTTTCCCTCTAATTAGATAGTGTTAGCTTATCAATTTTGAATGAGATCAGTTTCCATGTATGATGTCCTGGATTGCTCCCCGGAGTGCTCATTAGTCACTTCCCCTGCAGCTGCCTTATTGTTTTCCAGATGCCAGCCAAGGGGCCTGGCATTTCCCTTCCCCAGCAACGGGGCACACGAGGCCGAGCCAGTGACACTGGCATTGGTCAGAGGGGCTGACCAGGCCTGGGGGAGGCCCTGCCTGGTAAAATAACACGGCCCACTGCTCTTGACTTTTACCGTCCGTTCCTGCCAGGGCCGTTGTCTCACAATAGGCACCCCAAATCCAGATTCCTCCAGGATCGGGCCATGACTCTGGAGGGTCACAACTGAGCTCAACAAGCATTTATTAAGCACCTAGTGTGCCAGGCACCTTGTATCTGTAACCTGAATGTTCTCTAGGTGGGGCGAGGGGGTGCAAATGAAGTCGTATTAATATGAATGTCCAACTTGCCATCACTGCGAGTCTCCCACTCCCTCATAGTCTTCCCTAGTTATTTAAGGTGTTTCTTGGGGTGGCACTTCATACATGCTTGCAATATGTTGGTTCATAGTCTCCATTTCTCCCGATCCTTCCCCACGCCAGGAACCGGGATGTGATCCCTCCTGATGCTGCAATCTCCACTCTGACCTCCAGGTGGCTCTGTGCCCCCATGGTTGAGGCCGGCTGGAGGCCTTGGAGGAGAAACAGGTTGTGCTTCCGCAGGCCTGTGCAATTTCTCTTCCCTGAGGGGTGGGCAACAGGCCTTGGAGGCCCCAGAGCAGAGTCTAAGGAGGACCCTGGGCTGCTGATCCCAGGAGCAGCTGGGCACAGCCTGGAAGGGGAGAGGCAGGAATTTTCTCTCCAGTTCCTTCCTTTCTCTGCCCAACTCACCAGGAAGCTGGGTGCAGATGTGAAAGTTTTGAGAAACCCGGAAAATTCAGGGGGAAAAAAAATCCCACATTTCTCCCCCTATAATTTTCCAGGCATTCACATCTTTAAATATACTAGCCATGATTTCTTTCAACAAAAACTAGATATGCATAATGCATCACATGTTCTTAAAATACCCAGATGACTTCACACTGGTAAAGGATGCTTAAAAAAATTCTATGGCATAGATTTTGATTTTCTCCCCGGAAGATTTTTCTCAGTGGAGAAATCCTGCTTCTCCCAGCCTGGTCTGCTCTCCTTGCTCTCATCTCCTTCAGTCCTGTCTTTGCGTTTTACTCTCTCCGTGTCGGGCTCCTCTGCCCCTCTGTCTTCCCACGTCCCCTTCTCTGCCACCTCTTGTAGGAGGCAGAACTGTCAACTACTTTACTTGGCAGTTCTGCCTCCTGTCTGCCCTGTTTGCCTCCTGCCCTTGAGTGTGTGTAAGAGTTTCTTCCTCTGCATGTGGCTGTCTTCCTCTCCGAGGCTGTTCTGTCTGCCGCTATCTGACTCTGTCTGCTTCTGTGAGTCTGTCTCTCCTCACATCTTTCTCACCTGTGCCTGGCACCTACCTTCCCAGACCGGACTCCCCTCTTCCCCATCCCCTGCTCAGCCCAGGGCCTGGCAGGGCAAGGTGGGGGGGGGGGGTGTCTCTGTGACCATGCAGTGGCTGCTCCTCCGGTTACATAGGAAGTTCCTTTCCTGGGAAGAAAGGCCCTTCTGTCCACCCCTGCAGGCCCGGGAGGGCTGTGGGCAGTGGGACTCACTGCATGGAGCTGTCCCCTGCTCTTAGTGACCCACTCGGCATCTCATCTGACCCCCACAGTCTCCCTTCGAGGCTGACCTGGTTACCCCCTGCTTGTAGCTGACAGGAAGTCTGGCTCAGAGAGTGGAGTCACAGGTGGGAGGGTAGAGCTGGGACTGAACTCGGGTCTTCTGATTTACTCTCATTTCCCTCGCTCGTCACCAGGTCCAGTGGACGGAGCTCCGTGCTGGTCGTTGGGAGACCTGGGGTCTCGGTCCTGGTTCTGTCTCCAGTGGGGCAGCTCATCTTTCTTTTCTGGGACTCACTTTTCCCCACTGTATGATGGGAAGTACCCCTTCTCTGCCAACCTTACGGGCTTACCACAGGCATCAAATGACACTGCATCCATGGGATGGGAAAGTGCTTGAATAACAGCAGGCGGACCTGGGGTCCAGAGCTGTGTGAAGTCCCCTCAGTGGGAACCTGGGCTCAGAAGTTAATGCCACATCCTCTGCTCAGGGCTGAGGACCCAGGGTCCGACCCTAGGTTTAGGGGAGAGTCAGGATGAGGGCCTCTGGGCTTCAGGTGTAAAAAGCCCTTCTCCTGTCACAGGACACTGGTGGGGAATGTCATTTATAGGATCCAGTCCTGTATTCTTCATCTGAGGGGGCTTTGGGGTTCAGAGATCCCCTGGAAATTGTGTACACAATTTTCTGCATCTGGGAAAGAGAATCCACCTCTTTCATCAGATTCCCAAAGGGATCCTCGGCCTACAAGAGGTTTAATCTACACCCCCTCAGTTTCTGTGGGCAGGCCGAGGGACAGAGACTAGAATAGGCTTGTCCTTGGTCTCCTGATGCCCAAGTGTCCTTAGGGAGGCAGTGTCACCCAACAGGTGAGAGCTCGGCCTAGAGTCAGACCTGCTGCCCCTCGTGGGCTGTGCAGCTTTGGACTCGCCTCTCGACCTTTCTGGCCTCAGAGCCCTGCAGATGGTAGAAGACAGAGATGACACTCAGCCACTTTCTGAGGCTGTTGTGAGTGTAGGACGTATACAGTGATTGGCGTGATCCCGGGGCTTGGTAAGCTCTTAATAGTGATGGGGGGTAAGAGTTCAGGGTCAGAGGGCGGTGGCTGCCCTTTCTGAACTTGGTGGAGTCAGCTCCTCCTTGGTCCCCTTTAGGCGTCACGGTTTGGCTCAGCTCATTGCTCTGGGGTCAGGGGCTGTTAATCAGGGGACTTCAGGCCTCTCGGGAGCCCTGAGTGAAGAATTCAGAGCCCAGGCTTTGGAACCAGGTCAATTCCCAACCTGCTGACCCTCTACCATGTGTCCCTGCGGCTAATGTCGTACTGCCCTTGTCTTCCCCCAGGGTCGCGTGGACATGGGGGGGGGCACCATGGTACTGGGCCTGTCTGCTGTCCTCTTCTCCTTTCTCGTGTGAGGATGTGGAGTGACTGGAGGTGGAAGGGTACAGCCAGGACCCCAGTTACCCCCCTTTCGTGTCCTGGTGAGATGTGCCTCCTAACCTCCTCCCAGCCGCCTCACTGTTGCTTAAGTTTTCCTGAAGAGCCCCTGGGACTCTCACTTTGGGGGTTGTTGGTACAATAAAAACTTTAAGAAATTACCCTCTGATCTTTTAATTTATTTTATTTTAAAGAACCACAGCAAATGTCATTGTTGAAAAAAGCCTTTTGAGTTTGTGATGAATTGTGCCTTGCTGGAAGGCCTCCCCCGGTCCCGAGCGTGCCCATGGCGCAGCGGTCTGAGTGGAGACGGAAGCAGGAGGTCTAGGCCCCAGTGTCCCCAGCTGTAATGGGAGGAGGGACGACTAGATGAACTCTTGGGTGGCTTTCCACGGAGCTGGCTGGAGCTCTGGACACTCTCTGGAGACGCTTTGGGGAATATGGGGGACCCAAAGGATGGGATTCTGAGCCCCTGTCTCCCCAGCAGCTTGCCCTTTATCTATTTTTTATTTATTGAGTTTTCTTGTAAGATTCTATTTGAAGAAAAGGTCTTGGTGATTAAACAGATAAAGAGAAGGAGCTACGACTCCTCAGGTTGTACTGGGGGAGAGACTGTGCCTGCTGTGAAGGCCTCAATAAATGTTTGCAGGACAGATGAAAGGTGCGTGAGTTCTTCTCCTGCTGTTCCTTGATTCTGGGTCTACGCCACCCCCAGTCAGCGAACACGCTTTCCTCCCACTGTGTGTTTGTGCACATGTGCTGTTGTGGGGAAGCTGGGGCAGAGGCCCTGCCTTGCAAGGTGAGTGGGGAATTGGCTGCACCCAGGTTCTGGTCACCAAGTTGAGAGGGGTGGGGGTCACGTGGGTTTTATCCAGCCCTGGCTCAGAGTGCTGGTCCCCTGCTGGGAGGCCATTTAGCCTCTTTGGAGCTGACCAGCTGGCCAGTGACACGGCACCGCATCCTGGCCTTCCCTGCTGACCATCTAGGGCCTGAGCCAGCCCTGGCAAGGCTCAGCATTCCCAGCGCTCCACCCCTATGGGATCCTGGGCCTGAGCGGTCAGCAGATGCCCCGCACCCGCGGCTGAGGTATCCAACAGCCACATTGTCCTCTAAGTCTCGCCATCACTCTCTGATGCTCCTGCCCGTGCCTCAGTTTTCCCATCTGGATAGGAGAGAGGGGAGGGGAACAAAGGGAGCGAATGTGTGCCAAGTATCTATTTTATGCTGAGCACTGCTGGGGCCATCTTTCCCTTTTTCTATCCACCAACACTCATGTCAGGCTCAGTGCAGAGCAGGGGCTTGCAAATGCATATTTTTAACTCTAGAATGTCCATGCTGAAAGGAGCCATGGAGATGGTCCAGTCCTGTGGTTCTCAGTCCTACAGAGTCCCCGGGTTCGGTGAAGGAGCTTTCAGGGAAGGTTTGAGGGAAAAGCCCCCCACCTTTGCCTCAAGCAGATTTTATCTACTTCAGATTTGGGAGAACTGGCTGTTTTTGCAGCTGAAAAAAAAGATGCGATTTTCTCCAAGTTTCCCATTTTGTGATGTAGAGTCAGAGGCCTAGAGGAGAGAATCAGCTTGTTCAAGACCACAAAGAGAGTCAATAACCAATAGAAATAACTACATTTATTGAGGACTTACTGTGTGCCAGGCATACGATATACATATGATCTCCTTCCCCAGAACAAACTACCAAGTAGGAATAATTACTATCCCCATTTGACGTATGAGGAAAGTGGGGCACAATGAGGTGAAATGATCATGGAGTTAGGAAAGGACAGAGCGGGGATTTGAACTTGGCTGCCCCAGTGAAGGCTGCCCCCTTCACCCTGGGCTATTGCACTAGACTGTGTACTGCCAGTCTTCCTTGCTGGTTGGTGGGGAAGGCAGCCTCCACTCCTGCCTTAAGTGGTCCATTCCTCCATCTGGATCTGGCATCTTCAACACAGCCCTGGGCATCTGTCTCAGAGCCAGCTTTTGCTTTGTGGGGGAAGGGAGGAATGGAGTCCCAGAGCATGTGGCTGCACCCAGGCCTAGAGCTCCAAGATAAAGGGATGCCCCACAGAAGGCTGGACAAAATGGAGGATTGAGTGAGGCCTTTGTGATGGGGACAGTTGGGAGGTGCATTCACACTTTCCCTTGCAGAACTTCTCTGTGACCTTGGAGACATCACTCAACCTTCAGGTACCTTATCTGTAAAATGGGCCTGACTGTCCCAGTCTTGCTGCTTCTGAAGGCTAATGGAAGGCTGTAAGGAGGTGACAGTCATGGAGATGCTTTTCTAACTGAGAAGTGCCGGCAGGGCATGTGGTTCGGGGTGGGGGGTGGGCACTGAGTTGGGAAGGTGTGAAGCTGCCACCTTTACCCTTATTTGGAACAAGAAGAGGTAAACACAAAAACAGATGGCGTGTAAACAGATGGGCTGCTCTCACATGCTGTGTGTGCAGGGATTCGTTAGCCCTCTCTGTGCCTCTCTGCTTACCTTCCACAGTGGGACTGCGGCAGGTGCTCAATGTGTAAATTGCTTCATAACTCAGCACCCAGGGAGGAGCCAGATGAGTACGAGAGCAGTAGGGTGGTCCCAGCCCTGCATGCTGTCACCGCTGCGGGGTGTCCCCTACAGGGATCTGAAATCACAGCCGGGAAGAGTGGCTTCTCCTGTCGTCATCACTAGCCTGCGATGACCTTGACCTTGGCGAGTCACTTGTCCTCTTTCTGCTAACATCAGTTAAACACGGATGCAGCATCTCTTTCTACTTCAAAGGTATTTATCTTGAGAAGCAAGGTCCATAATAGATGTGAAAGTGCTTTGGGGGAAAAAATAGAAAGCATGGTACAAACGTAAGCTTCTTGTTGTAATGTTATCATCCTGCTCGTTTTGCTTTTGTTTTCTCTTCCAGCACTTGGCCTGGTGCTAACCTCGACGCAGACACGCAGTAAAGCCTTAATGAATGGAGACAGGCAGATTGTGGCATGGAGCAGAGCGAGGCTGGAGACATGCTGTTTCTGCCATTGACAAGCCATGGGATTTGGGGCAAGCCCCAGACCCTCTCTGGGCTTCAATTTCCCCATTTGTAAATGGGGAAGTTGGCCTGGGTCATCTCTAAGGATGCTCCCAGCTCTGCCGGCTCTGAAATGGGAATGAATGAAGTGCTTCTGTTCTTTCTCCCTCATTAAGTCATTTCTCAAATGTTTAGTGCACATCTACACTCAGCCAGGCACCGGGAGCCTGATTTCATTTTGTTTTCATAACAGTCCTGTGAGCCAGCTAGCCACATACTCCGTTTTACAGCTGAGATTATGGGAGTTCAGAGAGGGGACATAACTTGCCCAAAGTCACACAGCTGGCAGACAGGGCTGGGAGTCAAACCCAGGCCTGAACCCAAAGGTCATGCCCATTCCGTCTGCCACATTGCCTCTGTCTCCTGTTTCTCAGCCCCCTTCCTCCGGTCTTCACAAGGTGTCTAGCCTCTGGAGGGCGGAGGGGGGGATCCTTTTACACAGTTTGGGGAGGGGGCTGGGCTGCCTTCTCTCAGGGAGCCCCTCTACCAGATGTTATGTCACTAAAAAGACACACCTCTTTCCCTCCAGCCAGCCACACACCCAGAGTTCTAGGTTTAAGAGGAGAGGGACCCTGAGAGTGCTCGTTCACTACTGATGGGACCCCTTGCAGGACAGCAGGCTGAGCCGATTGAGACCTCACCAGGGGACCTAGATGTGTTTCCCAGCCCTGCCTTCAGCAGGTTGCATGACCTTAGGATGTCTGCCCCTTTCTGTGGCCAGGCTGGCTCTGCTGCCTGAAGGCAGTCTCCAGGGGGAGAGCAGGTGCTGTCGACTCTGGGCGAGGATAACGAGCCCCCCTCGCGCACCTTGTCCCCTCGGAGTTACCATCTGCTTGGCAGATGCGCCTCCCAGGCCTCTGGGGCTGCCCCAGCCTCCCTCCCGGGATCGGGAGCCCGTTGCTCGGCTCAGAAGCCACAGTCTCTCCCCAGGGCTCATGGCTGTTACTGGAAGGGAGGTCCCCGAGGGCAGAGGGCTGCAGACCCGGGACGTCCCCGGCGGAGGCAGCGGCCGCCAAGAGCGAGCGAGGCATCCCGGGCGAGCCCGGCGTAATGAGGCGCTCCCCTCTCCTCCGGGAGGCGGGGCTGCCCCCTCCTCCCCCCATCCGCCTCCACCCCGAGGCCCCGCGGGAGCCTGAGTCCAGAGCCGCGGCGGGGAGCAGGGCCTTCCAGGGCGAGCCGAGTCGGGGAGGGACAGTGTGAGGCCCAGGGGGCCGGGCCCTGAGAGTCTGAAGTGGGGCGCAAGGTGGGGGGGAGGGGCTCCCTGATTTGCTGCAGGCAGGGGAGGCCGTGTCCGCAGGTCGCCCTGGTGCCCTCCGACCTTTCGCCCCAGCATCTGGCCCCCAGCGAGGCCGGCATCCATCTGTCCTTCTCGGCGTGTGCATCGTCGGTCCGCTGCCCCCGCCGCTCCCGGAACCCCCACTCCCCTAGCTCCCCCGGGAGGCCGAGCAGGCGGCGGGTCGGGCGCGGAGCCGCCGCGCACCGGCTCGGGGCCGGGTAAACACCCGCGGGAGGGGCGGGGGGAGGAGGCGCCCGGAGGCGGCGGGGCCGGGGCGGGGCTCACGGGGGCCCTCCGCGCGGGCCGGACGCCGGGTGCTGGGGGCGGGGGCAGGAAGGAGCCGCGGCCCGGGCCGGCCGGCGCGGCCCCGTGACGTCGCTCGGCTTCCAGGGATCTCTCCCCGAGGCCCCGGGTCCCCTCCTCCCGCCCTCCTCCCAGTGCCTCGCCTCCGCGCCGCGGCCGGCATTTCTCGCTCGCAGCTCGCTCGCGGGCTGGCTCCTGTGCCCCAGCCTCCTCCTCCTCCCTCTCTTACTCTCCTCCTTCCCTCTCCGACCCTCTTTCTCTCCCTCCCGGTCCTTTCCCTTCTCCTCTCCTCTCTCCCCTCTGCCTCTCCGGTCCAGATCTAGTCGTTCCCTCCCCCCTTCCTTCTCTCTCCCTCTCGCTTGTCTCTTTCTGTCGATTCCCCTGCCTCCCTCTCTCTTTCGGTCTCTGTTTTCCTCCCCGTCTCCCTCTCGATTTCTCTCTCCCCCCCCCCCTCCGGGTATCCTCTCCCCCCACCCCCCGTGCCCTCCCTCCTCCCTCGCTCCCCTCCCCCTCCGCCCCTCTCAGCCCGGCGGCTCGCAGCTCCCCAGTCAGCCTCCCCGAGCCAGCACCGCCGCCGCCCGCACTCGCCGCAGGACCGGACCGCCCGGCTCCCTGGGGTGCGCCCTCCCCGGCCCCGCGCCCTCCGGGCTCGCTGGGACAGCCTCCTCCTCCCGGCTCGCGGCCCCGCCCGGCCCGGCCCCCGCCCAGCGCCCGCGCGCGCCGAGGATGTGAGTCCTGCTCGTCTCTGCCGGAGCAGCAGCCACTCGCGCGCCGAGCCGGAGCGCAGCGCAGCGCAGCCGCGGGCGCTCTCCGGGTCGCTCGGGCCGGCTGCGCGCTCCTGCCCTAGCGGCGCCCCCGGCCCCTCGCCGGCGCCACCGCCGCAGCAGCCCGCGGGCCGTCTCCGGCCGGCCGCCCCCGGCCCCAGCGCCGCTGACCCTGTCCGCCGCGGGCGGGGACGCGGGCGGAGGAGGCGCCGCCGCGGAGCCCCCGGACGCGACCATGTCGGAGGTGCTGCCCTACGGCGACGAGAAGCTGAGCCCCTACGGCGACGGCGGCGACGTGGGCCAGATCTTCTCCTGCCGCCTGCAGGACACCAACAACTTCTTCGGCGCTGGGCAGAACAAGCGGCCGCCCAAGCTGGGCCAGATCGGCCGGAGCAAGCGGGGTAAGTTCGCGGTCCCCTCCCCCAGATACCCCTTTTCTCCGGCACTGAGGCTTGGCCAAGGTTTGCTGGGGTCTCCCACACCCGAGAGCCGTTCCGACCCAATGGAATCCCATCATGCAGAATTGGAGGGATCCCGCACTGCGGGTCCGCTTTGGGCTGGCCGCGGGAACCCCTCCCGCTCAGCCTGATCCGCGGTGGGGTCACCCAGGGGGCGTGGCGGCTTCTAGCTGCAGCGGGGGCTAAAAGGTTATATTCGGGTCCCCCCCTCGCCAAAGTTTGCTTTTTAATTTCTGCCCCCCCCCTTTGCGCAATGTACTCGCAACTGCACCCGCTTTCCAACCCCGAGGAGGGGGTCCCAGGGCTCCCCAAGGGACGGCGTGGGGAACTGTGTTTGGGGATAGGGCCCCATTCCTGCAGGGAAGGTGAGGGGCTTTCGGGTCGCACGGGGTTTTCGTTGTTACTCGGCAGGGAAGGGGGTTTGCCCAGCCTCGGCGCTCGGCCCAGAACCGGAAAAGCCCCGGAGAGACTGAGACGCCGAGAGGCTCCGAGAGGAGCTCCGGAGGCGCGAGGACAAAGAGGGAGACCGACAGCTGCCGGGAGAGACTGAGACGCAGAGATAGGGAGGGAGGCGGGGGGCGGGGAGGAGACCGAGCTGGGCAGAGACCGAGACAAAGCTCGGGAGAGGGAGCCAGAGCGGGAGAGCCGGCGAGCCGGGGACGCAAGTCTGGGGAGGACAGAGAATCAGCTGAAACAATGAGGGCGACTGACAACCCAGACACAGAGAGAGACCCAGAGCCCTCGACAGGTGACCATCGCGTCGAGAGACTGATGAGAAGTGAGGAAGGCGAGGCTAGGTAGTGATGGTGAGAGAGGTGGAGGACACTGCGAGAGGCAGACGCGGAGAGGCGGGCGAGCTCCAGGCAGGCGGCGAAGGGAGGCTGTGACCTCTGCAGCGGCGGGGACAGTTGGGAGGCCGAGTGCCCCCGCGGGCGGCGCGGAGAGGGCGCGCGAGAGGGGGGAGCCTGCCCCGGTGAGGCCAGAACCCTCGACCGGCTGCGCGCCGTGGGAACCAGCCTCTGGCGTCCCCCCTCGCTCCCCGCACTTCCGCACTCAGCCTTGGCCACCCGCGCCGCACCGGGGGCATCCCCGAGGGTCCCAGACCCGGAGACCTTGGCTCCTCCTCCCCTCACTCCTCTGCCCCGGAGCCTTCTTTCTAAATAAATGTGCCCCGGGGCGGGGGGTGGGGTGAGGACGCGGCCAGTGCGCGCTCTGGCTGCAGCCGGGGCTGCGGGTTTGCGCCCTCTCTGCTGCTTTTCCTTAGAACCCAGCTGGGACGGAGCCTGGGGGTGGGGGGAGTGGTTCAGAGGAAAGCAGCTAAGGGACCCCTGGCGAGGCAGAAGAGGCTGGGGCTGTCAGCGCGCAGGGAGCCCTCCTCCCTCGCCCTCCCCCTACTCCCCCCGCCCCCGGGCGTAACGGGAAACGTCGGAGACCCCGGGCGAGGCCCAAGCGCGCTCACCTCTCCTCTCTCCTTTTTTTGCAGTTGTTATTGAAGATGATAGGATTGATGACGTGCTGAAAAATATGACAGACAAGGCACCTCCCGGTGTCTAACTCCCGCAAAGACAATGGGTTAAGGGAGAGAATAAGAACGGCGATAACAGTCATTGGCAAAAAGAGCATGAAAAGAGAAAGCACCTTGAAATTTATTACTAGCTTGCTACCCACGATGAAACCAACAACCAGTATCTCGTGTCAGGCCGGGAGACAGATGAGGCGTGAGAAGAAGGAGGAGAAGGCTCTGGGCTCCTCTGCAAAAATAAAAATTAAAAATAATTTTTAAAAATCACTATATACACATATATAAAGAAATAAAAAAAGAAGTCTCAGTTGCAGCTATTTGTCAAAATTGATATCCATTTCTTTTTATATACAGTGAATATTGCGCAATTATAGATCTGGATTTTAAACCACTTAAATAATGAAGCGGCCACACCGGGTGTTTTGAGGTGTTGGCGTTCTTCGCTGATTTGGCTGGTCCCAATGTTTACATTATTTAATCTTGCAAAAATGATTCTGTGCACTTGGATGTGAAATGCTGTCCAGTTTTATTTTTTTTATGTTGTTATTCTTGGATGTACAAAAAAAAAAAAACACCCAGAAAACGATCTCTATAGATATTGTTTTATTTTGGTCATCCTTTGAAGTTATCAGGAATGTGTTTAAAACAAGAAAAGCACTTTTCTAAGGAATGGTACCTAGAAAGAATCCTTGTTTTATTTTAAAATGAATTATAAAGCTTGAGTTTCTTTGTTGCTGCAAGCCGTTTGCCCAAGTTAATGCAAAAGGACACATTTTTTATGTCAGGAAAAAAAGAATACAAAAAACAGAAAAAAAATGCTTGAGCTTTTTCTAACCTCTCCCTGCAGTCTGGTGTGTGAGCAGCCTGTTTTTTTCCTCTAATATTGTGTCAGTTTATTCTCTTTAATGGACTGTAAAAAAAATGTAATCACGAGAGTGCCAAATAACTTGAAATGCCAAAAGGCATTTTGGTTTCTTTTCCCTGTGCTCTGAGTCCACGTAAAGGAATGCTTGGAGTCTTTTTCCTGTTATTTATAGGGGTTCTCTTAAGACACACCAGCTGCCCGTTTTGCATGGTATTTGCAAAAATGCCTCCTGCGTGAGGAAATCTTTTACCATTTTTTGTTTGCAACTTTGGACCTCAAGAGGTTTCTCCTCTTCCCTTCCCTGTTCCCTCTTTTCTTAATTCGATATTCTGTATGTTGCACCTTTAACCAGCACACAGGGCTATTTCTCCAATGTACAATAAAAGAACTGTTCCTGTGTCCCCTCCTTTTTTCTCGGCTTTGGTTCAGGGGTTTACCGTTTGTCTGATGGTGGCGGCTGGAAGGAGGTCTGCGAGGCACAAAGGCAGTGTGGAGGGCACTGTGGGTTTTGCTCGGATGGTAGGAGAGACAAGCTGGATTGGCAAGGCCACCCCCGGAGGGCAGGTTCATTCAGTTTGGGTTTGCATTGGGCTCTCCCCGCTTCCCTGAGGTTTCTGCCGTCCGGGGTTCGGGGTTCAGAGAGGAGGGCCAGTGTTGGGGGGAGGCAGGCAGTCTTAAGAGCAATGCTTGGAAGCTGGCGGACTTGGATTCAAATCCCAGCTCCTTCGCTTCCTAGCTCTATGGACTTAAGCAAGTCCTTTCACTTCTCTAAGCCTCAGTTTCCAAGTCTGTAAAGTGGGGATAACATAGCTGTCACCTCACAGCATTGTTGGAAGGATTAACACAACGCCCAGCACACAGTAGCACTCAGTGTCCTGTGCTTGTGTAATTCTTCATCAGCAGCCACCTGTCCTCAAAGGCAGGGCTGAGGAGAAGCTCTGCTCTTTCCCCTGCATCTTCGCCTTCCCAAGTTCACAGGTCTCTGCCTGAGGGATGAACCTGGTCCTCTGGGGCCCACAGCCCTGCGCGGCTCAGCCTTCCCCACCAGCAAGCAGCCTTCCGCCAATCACCGCCAGAGAAGGCTTGTTATGAAAAAAGTTCTCAGCCCCTTGTTGGGCTCAGGCATTTAATGGCCATGGAGCAGGCCCCTGGGGGAGGAGGGGTTGGGAGAAGAATTTTAGCTGAAGAAAGGCCAGGAGAGGTTTTTCTCCCGGGCTGTTCCACATCCAGGAGCCCCAGAGCCGGGAGCTTTTAATGTGTTTGTTGTAAAACTGTCAGCCAGGGAGTCACAACACAGCTCACAGTGACAGGAGCCTGAGTGTGACTCAGACATCAGGTAAGACAGGCCCCAGGGTTGAGGGGTGGGGGGGAGAGGAAGAGGGGCTCTAGAGGGCCCGTTGGGGAGGGGAGTGATATCCCATTCCCCTTCCCAGGCAGTGGAGGCCCAGAGCTTCAGGAGGACCCAGGAGAAAGCCCATCGTCCCGTCAAGGCATCATTAGGAATCAAGGCATCATTAGGAATCAAGGCATCATCAGGAATGGCGGGCAGGCTGGAACCGGAGGTGCCAGCAGGGCGATTGGGGATGCCAGTTCAGATTTCCCAGGTGTGTGACCCTGTTCCTGAACCCACCATGTGAGAACCCTGGCTCTCCTCCCTGCTGACCCCACAGAAGCCCAGTGTTTCAGAGCTGAGGGGGCTTTGGGCCCCATGGATCCCAGCTCCCTCCCCTGTGCTTTTCCCGTGAGAATGTTGAGGGGGGCCTCAAAGAGAGTTAGGGGCAGTGTGCGCCATCGATGCGGCATCAATCTGCCAAGAGGGTAAGAGCCATATGAACAGATTCTCTCAGAAGGCACCGTCTCTCCACACCCAGGAGTAATTACCACTTACCTGATCAAAGCACTGTGCAATTACAAGGAGCTTTCCCTTCCATTTGCTCACATAAGCAGCCCCGCAACCCTGGAAACCCACAGCCATTAACTCTCTAGTTGGTGAGGAAACTGATACCCCATAGGGGCTAAAAGGACCGCACAACAGCCACACCAATTGAGCTGTTACCGTATGCCAGGCTCACCACAGTCCTGTGAAGTAGGCATTATTATTATCCTGATTGTATGGAGAAACCAGGGCTCAGAGATATTAAGTAACTTGTAGAAGGTCACTCAGCTAGTGGGTCTCAAAGCAGGACTTGAACCCAGAGCCCATGCTCCAGGCCGGGGGTGCAGAGTCATCTGACCCCAGACCCAGGCTCAGCGCCAGCGGCAGCCATTGTCTTTCTAAAGGGAGGATTGTCTTTCTGTCTCAAGATCCTTTTCTTAGTTCCTTGTTTTGAGGCTGGGCTCTCCCGCTGTTCTGTACAACAGGCAACTGCATAAGGGCTCAGAAGGGAGGCAGGGTTTGGATGTGGTCAGCTAAGCCCTGGAGAAGCGGGGAGCGTGGGAGCCCTCGGCCAAGGCTCTGGATCCATTTTAATAAGTGATGTATTAAAATGTTCCTGTTGGATGCCACCCCAGTCAGCCACGGCAGGATCCTCTGCCTGGGAAGACAGAGTCTGCCTTTTCCTTTCCCGGGGACTCCATTCAGCAAAATGAAAGATAAATCTTTTAAATATACTCTAACATCAGGGTAAACATTTGTTGAGAAGGCACTTTGGGGACTGGGCAGATATCAAATTATACCAAGTGTTCGAAGTATCTGGTCAGGTAGCAATTAGTATGAAAAAGGCCATTCGAAGTCCAAGGTGGGGGAGGGTGTCTCGAAGCCTCCATGCGTCTATCGATCCAGCATCCAGGGCTGCATTATTCAAACTTCACTAATTGAACGCTTGTGCTAAGCGTCCTTCTCCCCGGATCCTGCTTCTGTGGCCTGTCCGGGCTGACAGCCTGAAGGAATATCAAAAATCACTTCTAAGGGGGAAAATTGGAAATTAAGTTTTAAAAGAGATTTGAAAATTACTGCTGTCTGGAGGCCACAGATGAAGGAGTGAGCGTGGGGTGCCTCTGTAGACAGCAGGCAGCAGATTCTCAGGCCCTCAGGGCCCGGCGGAACAGGCAGCTATTGGGGGGCTGGTGTGAGAGTAAAGGGCGGGTTTGGGCCATAGAGGACTTGAATTTGAAACCTCTCTCCTATACTTTCTGGATGTGACTTGGGGCCAGTTTCTCAAGCTCTTTGGGCCTCTGTTGCCTCTTCTATAAAATGTGGATGATGACAACGCCTACAGCACAAAGGATTAAACAGGAACCCCTTTCATCTCCTGAGCACAGGGCCTGGTGCATAATAAATGGGAGGCATTGTATGAACATACATGGAGTGCCTACTGTGTGCCGGGCAATGGACTTTCAAGACCCAGCAAACAGTTCTTGTTGCATGAAGCTGCTTTGCCAATGAATTTTGGCAGCCCAGAGGGTACTGAGAGGCGGTGCAGGCATCACCACAGGGCGGGGGTGGGGGGGGGATGGAGGAATCAGCTTGCCTCTCATTATCTCCATCAGCTCCCCAAAGGCCCTAATAAATACAATCCTAAGTAAATCTGTGTGCTTGCTCTCCAAAGGCACTGGCAACCAAATTGCCAGAAGTCTTCCTCCTTTGGATGGAGACTAGCAGGTACTGACTTCTTGCCCTGAGAAGAGAGGAGCTTGGCTTTTGGCAGGGTCCCCTCCTTCCTCCTTAGACCCATCCTCCTCGAGTTTCATTCATTTGACAAATACCGACTTAGCACCTACCATGGGTCAGGTCTGGGGCTTGGATAATTGGGTATACAATGATGAGAAATGGGAATTTTTCCTGGGGTTGAAAATGAAGATAGTTCCCATGGAGATGAGGTTGGGAGCTAGAGGCTTGGATATCCCCAAAGTCAGCAGCTCAGATCCTTAATGCTGGCAAAAAGAGGGAACCAAAGAGAACTGGGTCTTGGGGATTGCCCGAAACCCAGACATGTGACCCACTTTTAAAAAAATAAACTCTAGGGGCCGCCCGGTGGCGCAGCGGTTTAGTCCGCGCTTGGCAGCCCGGGGTTCGCTGGTTCGGATCCCGGGCGCCCGCCGACGCACTGCCTGTCAGCCATGCCGTGGTGGCGTCCCATATAAAGTGGAGGAAGATGGGCACGGATGTTAGCCCAGGGCCAGTCTTCCTCAGCTAAAAAAAAAAATTAAAAAAAAGAAAAATAAATAAACTCTACCTTCGAATAGTCTTAGATTTACAGAAAAGTTGTAAAGATAATACAGAGTTGCCATAAAGCCCTGATCCAGTTCCCCCTATTGTTAACACCTGACATTACTGCGGTACATTTTTCACAACTAAGGAGCCAACACGGGTAGACGACTATTAACTAGCCTCCACTGTTCATTCGGATGTCATTAGTTTTTACCTAACGTCATTTTTCTGTTCCAGGATTCCATCCGGGATCCCACATTAATTTAGTCATTGCGTCTCCTTAAGCTCCTCTTGGGTGGGGTAATTTCTCAGACTTTCCTTGTTTTCGATGGAGTACTGATCAGGTATTTTGCAACTGTCTCTCAGTTGGGGTTTGTCTGATGTTTTTCTCATGGTTCAACTGGGGTTATGGGTTTTGGGAGGAAGGTCATGGAGGTCAAGTGCCATTCTCATACATCGTATCACCGTATCTGCCATCAACATGAGTGATCACTGTTGATGTGGACCTTGGTCACCTGGCTGACAGAGCACTTGTCAGGTTTCTCCGCTGCAGAGCTACTCTTCCCCCCTCCATACTGTCCTCTTTGGAGGGGAATCATTATGTGTAGCCCACTTAAGGGGTGGAGTTATGAAATTACTTGGGATTCTTCTGCCCAGGAGATGTGAGTGACCCACTTTTCAGCCGTTCAACTTTGCCCCTGTGTTGGGCAAGCCCACTGTGGTTTTGATGTCATCCTGAGTTCCAGGCAAACTGGGGAAAAACGAAAATGTCCACAAGGCCCAAGGTGCTGCCCGATGACCGATGGATGGAGCCTTACAAAAAAAGAGATAATAAAAAAACCTTAATAAATAAAAGCAACTTCCTGTGGAGGGGAACTGTCACCCTGGTTAGAAACTGTGCAGAATTTTCTCTTGGAAACCTTCAGGCAGCTGCTCTGGTTTATAAAATCTGCCTATTGGAGGGAAGGAGAAGGGAAAAAAAAGGTTGTCATTATTCCAGCAACAGAGATTCTCCCAAACCATATGCAAAAATAAATCCTCGGCGACTGGGCTGTATCCGGGGAAACAGGGCAGCTGGGCTAGAGCTTGTTAGGTGGCCCCCAGAGACAGAAAGCCTGTGTCTGTGGGCCCCAGTCACTTCTCCAGCAGGATCAAGAGTCCCACAAAGACACCCCACCTCGCAGGCACAGGGCCCCCATCCAGCTCCTCTCCCCCCCAGTTCTGGGATGAGAATTTTTTTATCTTCTTACTCCTCACATTGGAGGGTTTGTCCTTAACCCCGGGGGACAGTGTACACGCACAGGCCTGGAGGAATGTCCTTGACCCAGAAACAGCTGTTCTGAGGACAAAGGGTCAGTAAAGGGAAAGGGAGGTCAGGGAGGACAGGGTGAGGGGAGGAGGAGGACCTGGGAAATGTGCCATGGGAAATCCTAAGAGTGGCGATGGGGGCGGGGCGGGTAGGGGGCAGGCAGTGATGACAGGAAGTTGTCAGGGAAAGAGGTGTCCTGTAAGGCAGAGAGCCGGGTGGCTAAGGGCTTAAAGAGCTTGGTCTGGGGGAGTGTTTGGGTAGAGGAAACTAACCAATTAATTAAATCTATATTCATTCAATGACTCTGCCAGGCGTAGGCGTGGGGTGGGGCGGGTATGGTACTTGGCACTGGGGAGACAGGACTGGCTAATGCAAGGGCTTTTCCAGACTTCAGGGACCTCAGTGCCTGGTCAATGACCATTGGAGGACAGTGAAGCTTCAAGAGGTCAGGAAGGAGGGGCGGGCCCATGGGAAGTTTAGGCGACCCATGGGGAACACCAATAACCTGCCACCAGTGTCCACAGTGGGTGTCTTACAAAGGATTGGCGATTGCATTCCAATTCCAGATGTGCTCGTAACATGCTGTGTGACTGTCACCGTGCACAGGTATTTTGCTTTTCCGGGGCTCCATTTCCCAGGGTGGAAAAAACCTTTACTAGGGGCTCGCTATAGGCCGGTAACTGTTCTACACTCTTTGCATTTAATTCATTTAATTTTCACAACAACTCTACGAGGTAGTTACTATTATTATTACCCCCATTTTACAGATAAGGGAAACTCAGGCACAGAGTAGTGAAGTCACCTGCCTAAAGTCGCACAACTAGAAAGTGGTGGGGCTGGGATTGAAAGCCAGGGAGGCAGACTCCGAGAGTCCCTGGGTGCAAATGCACCAATAGAAGGAGAGGGGTGGATGAGACGACTTTCTACCGCTTTTGGCAGCTCAGAGAGCGCCGGGTTCTGAGCCTAAAACGCCCATCCTCCCGTGGGGGGAGGGAGGCTGAGGATCCGGTCGGCCGTGAACCCTGGACCAGGCCAGCCGGTTGCCATGGGGACGGCTGGGCGGGGTCGGAGGCGGCGGGCCGCGGCTGGTTGCCCCGCGGGGCAGTTCCGGGGAGCTCCCGCCTTTGCAGGGAGTGGCCCCGCGGGCACCTGGGGCTAAGTGTTCCTGGCAGGCGGAGCGGCATTAATTCTCCCCCTCAGCCGGGGCAGACCGCAAGTCCCCTGCAGCCGTCGGAGCCTCCTCCGACCTGAACTCAATCCCCCACGAAGCCTCACTATCTCTCGTTCGTCGTGTGAATTATTTACTGTGTCTGGCGGCCTCCCCGGCGGCCTCCCCCGTCGCCTCCGCCCGCTCTGCCCCCGCGGCTTTCTCACATCCTGGTTTGCAGCAGCCCCTCTTCCTCCCTGTCCGAGAGGTTCACAGGTCAGGCCCCAGGGGAGCTCGGGGCGGGAGCTTCCCGCCTTCACCTGGGAATCCTCGTCCTGTAACCAGAGAGCACTGGGTTAGGAGTCTGGAGCACTCGCTTGATTCTGACATGAATCCCACCGGTCAGGGATGCTGTATATTAACTCCCATTGCACACGTGAAGAAACCGAGGCCAGAGGGGTTGAGTAATCTGTCTGCAGTCGGGAAGGAACCAGAAGTGGAAACAGCCTGAGACTGGTTCACATTCTTCTCTCTTAACCACTCCCAGTGCCAATGCCATGTTGCTCCTTGGCCCGAGGGCTCCTTAACCCTCTTGGGCGCCAGTTGCATCTGTGACATGCCATATGCACAGAGCGATGAGCAAATCCACTGTGCCTGACCCTATGCTGAGTGCTGGGGACACATGGATGAGTCAGGCACAGCCCCTGCCCTCAAGTTGCTTCTGTCTTGAGTTGGGTGGGGGTCAGGGACAGGGAGCAGGTGAGGACAGACGTTCATGACTAACTCTGATTAGTCATGAACTAATGGATGGAGAGCTGGCACAAAACAATGAGTTCTGGGGTGGGGAGACCATTCAGTGAGTAGGTGGGACTTCAGCTGGGCCTTGGAGATGGGGGTGGGCATGAGAAGGGCAGTCTGGGTGTAGGGAGGACTGTGAGCAGAGGGACAGAGGCTGGTAAGTTTGGGGTTTGCTTGAGAAAGAGCAGGTCCTTGGTGGAACGGTTGCAACAGGCATTTATGGTGGTGCCAGGGTTGGAGGGGAGGGGCTTTCAGGTCAGATCCTGGAGGTTCTTGAAATGTGGGCTCAAGGGTCAGTTTAGAGCAGTGCTTCTCAACAGGGGGCAATTTTGCCCTCCAGGGGACATTTGGCAACGTCTGGAGACATATCTGGTTGTCACAATGTGGGGAGGGGCGTAGCACTATAGACATCTAGTGGGTAGAGGCCAGGGATGCTGCTAAATGTCCTATGGTGCACAGGACAGTCCCCACAGCCAGAATTATCAGCCCCAAATGTGCTGAGGTTGAGAAATACTGATTTAGAGTGCATTTAAGAGCCTTTATCACTAACCAAAGTGAGATTTTGGGCAAGTCACTTAACTTCTCCTGCCTAGGTCTCTCCTCTCTAAAATGGGCTGTTTAAATGGGCTAACATTTGAGGAAGTAGCTGTCATCGTCTTCATGCTTACCATGTGCTGGTCACACTGTAAATGCTTTACATATATTATCTCATCTCATCCTTATAACCCAATGAAGAGTAAACTACTACTAATAGCCATAAATGTTTGTGGGGCCACTTCTCAAGTGCCAGACCCTGTACTAAGCTCTTTACATATAGTATTTTTTTTTTTTTTTTTTGTGAGGAAGACCAGCTCTGAGCTAACATCCACTGCCGATCCTCCTCTTTTTGCTGAGGAAGACTGGCCCTGGGCTAACATCCGTGCCCATCTTCCTCTACTTTATATGGGACGCCGCCACGGCAGGGCTGACAGGCAGTGCGTCGGCGGGCGCCCGGGATCCAAACCCGCGAACCCCGGGCTGCCAAGCGCGGACTAAACTGCTGCGCCACTGGGTGACCCGTCTTTACATATAGTATTAATTTATTTAATTGTCACAGCAACTCCATGAGGTAGGCGCTATTATAATCTCCAATTAACAGAAAGGGAAACAGAGGCACCAGAAGATGGAAGTTTCTCGAGGGCAATGTCTGTCTTCTTTTCTGCTCTCTCCCCAGCATCTAGAATGCTGGCTAAAGAAATATTTGTCGAGGAGGAAGTAAATAAACCCTCATGGACTTCAGCAGGCCCATGACCCTCCTGCCCTTGTGAGGAAGCTGGGGCACAGAAAGTCTGATGGTCTTGTTTGGAGGCCCAACAGGACCTTCAACCCCTTGGTTTCCGGCCAAGGCCTTGGGGAAAGCCCCTGGGTGGTTTCTGTGGGCCACTGGAGCCTGGCTCTGCTCCCACCGCTGGCAGAAAGGGACCTTGTGTGGAGCATTCCTGAGATGCCCAGAGGGCAGCAGGGCGGCGGGTCTCCCTGGGGTCCCAGCTGAGCTGGGAAAGACTGGCACCTTGGACTCTGACCAAACTCAGAACTCAATCAGCACAAGAAAGTGTCTAGCGCTGGGATTGGACTCGTCCACTCCCCTGCTGAGTGGGGAGAGATTTCAAATTTAATCCAACCCGAGTCCTGACGTCAGGAAAGTGAGCACCTGAGGGTGTGTGGGAGAGTCAGACACGGTGTTAGATAATCACCGAGCTGCTGTGTAGCCTGCGTGCTCCACGCATTAGGTGCACATCTCAGCCAGGCCTCACAGCAGCCCTCAGAGGTGGCAGCACCGTCCTTACCCCATGGACGGGTGTAAAACTGAGGTTTAAAGAAGTGGGAACTTGTCCAAGGGCACCAACGGAGAGGTTCAGGCTCAACCTCTGATGTCTGCACTAACCTGCACCCTAAGCACAGTTTCCACGAGTGACCTGCGGCTGATTTCTTCACTTCTCTGACCCTCCTCTGTGAGATGGGACCCCGAATCCAGGCCTCAGGGGATTGCTGGAAAGATGTTAAGGTGATATTATAGGATACCCAGTGCCTTCCCTGAGCTTCCTGGGGATCCATCAAGTTTGAGCTTTGGGGTAGTCCCAGGGAGAGGTGCAATAGAGCCAATATTGGAGGAAGGGGGGCCAAGGGAGGGCACAGACTTGCAGGGAGGCCTCTAAAGACTGCCCTGTTCTGCTCTATTAAGCATGGCCACACCCAACCATCTCTGCGGGTTCCTTCCCATAATGCTGTGCTGCCCTTGGGCTGCAAAGTGGGTGATGCTGCTCCATCATCCACAGGTGTGCCTGGTGATGTCGACTTCCTGGGAGTGGATCGTGCAGCATTCTCCCCATTCCCTAAACAGCTAACGGATCAATGACAGTTAAAGGAGCAGATGGGGTGTGGTCTACACTGCAAGCCTCCTCTCCTTCCACTTCTCCATAAGCCTGGTACACCCTGGCCACGCTGTTCTTTCCAGAATGTCATACTTTATATGCCTCTGCCTTTTTGCATATGCTGTTCTCTCAGCCTCCCACCCCTTTCTGTCTAGCCAAATTCTACTCATCCTCCAGACTTCAGCTGAGATGTCACCTCTTCCAGGAAGCCTTCCTTGTGACCCCTCCACCTGAATTAGGTCCCTCCCTTAGGCTTCTGCAGCCCTGAGGCTTCTCTCTGTCCAACACTCATCCCACTGTGTGTCATCGCTGGTCTGTCCTCCTCCATCAGACTGTGTTTTCCTCTTGGGTGGCGCTGGGGCTGTCTTGTTGGTCTCCAAATCCCCAGGGCTTCACACAAATGCCTGGCACGTAGCAGCTCCTCAGGGAATGTTGTCAAATTAATGTTATAATAATAACCATCTCTTGCAGATGTAGAGCTCTTTCCCAGTTTCAAAAGCCTTTTTATGGCAATTATGTCATCTGATCCTCATGGAGAACCTATCGTTCGAGGCAAACGGTTAGCATCGGTGTTTCTGTCTTACAAGAAAGAAAACAAGGCTGGAAGAGATTAGGTGTGTTGCCCAGGTGGCCGGTGGGACAGGTGCACTGCCCACACTGTCTTGCTCGAGGCGAGCATGGATATATTTATGATATAGTTGGTCCAGGGTGGGAAGCTCCCCGGAGTTCTAATTCCAGGCTTTCTGTCTTGGGTGGGTGCGGGGGGGGGGGGCGGAATTGGGGGCTAGGAGTTGTTGCTTTCAGGTCCTGGTGAGGAGCTGGGGCTAGCTGTGTGGTGGTGATGGGGTGGGTGTGTGTGAACCTATATTCTGGAAGGAAAACGGTGGGAGGCAGTGGTTTTCTTCTGCGAAGGTTTTTTCACCACTGTGATGATATAGAACACTGAAAATGCAGGAAAAAGAGATCCAAAATAGGGAAATGACTAAGTAAACTGTAGTCCATCCGCTTGGAATATTTAGCAACCATTAAAAATGTTTCTATAGTTTGTGCATTGACAAGGGAAAGTGCATATATCATGATTTTCAAGGCAAAAAAGGAGAATGTGAATTGGACCTCTGATAGGAGAACAGTGTTGCGGGACGGTTTGAAGCCCAGCTCTGCCTCTTAGTGGCTGTGAACTCAGGCAAGATAACCTGTGTGTGCTTCAGTTTCCTCATCTGTAAAATAGGCACAATAATGGTCCTATCTCACGGAGCCATTGGGAGAATTAAATCAGTTAATACATATTAAGCACTTAAAACAGTGCCTAGAATATATTAAGTGTTAAGATTAGTTATTATTATTAATTGTTATCATCTCAGCTATTGCAAATATATATAAGAAAAAATAAAAAGACGGAAGAAAAGGTCTACGGTGTTTTCTTTGGAACGAGAGTTAATGGATGATTTTTACTTTCTTTTTTTCTGCTTCCCTGAATTCTCTAAATATTTTACAATGGGGATGTATACTTTTATTATCACAAGAGGATAAACGATTTCCCCCCAAACCACAATAGTGGCGAGATAGACTCAGGAGCACTTTCCTTTTGGACTCAAGAGGGGTGGCTACGGGCAGTTGCCTCCATAATTAACACCTGGGATGCCCTGAGAACACACCCACATCAGTATTTTTCTTTTGCCTGGGTCAGCAGCTCCCAGGTGCTCTTTCCCCAAACAGATCAGGCTGCCCCTTTCTTCTCTCATCTGCTTGTTTAATAATTTTATCTGATGTCTATTGAAACAAATAGCTGAGCTGTTTAAATACCCACAAACCATAAACTGTCACCACCTGATGACGATGAGAATTCCCCAGGCAGGGCGCATCAGAGATGAAATTAAATCGTTCTGACCACCCCTGTCATCATCACACTCTCCCTCTATCCAGTGAGACAAGGGCATTTACAGGGAAGGAAACGCCAACTGCTGTGTAAGCCGATACGGGCTGTGTCAGTCAGCTGGCCTGGCCGCAGCCGGCCAGAGGAAGCCAGCCAGACAGCTGGCCAGCTGGTCGGCAAACGACTGTGCTGAGCACACAGTAGGCATTCAATAATTACTCCTCGTCAAATTCAACTGGAATTTCATTAGGTCTGGCCGATGTGCACGATGCTATCCTAGGCCCTGTCTTGTGTCCTGATAAGGAGAGGGAGTGCTAAAGGATGGTCTTCACCTTTAAGGAGTAAAGGCTTGGAGGTCCTTTCAGGCCCCTCTACTGAGAATTGTATGAGTTCTGGTCTTTGGGGATGGTGGTCCCTGACCTAAGGGTAGAACTTGATTTAATTTTTCTCCTAATCCTTCTTGGGATATGGGTTTAAGTGACCACAATAACCATCATTGCAACATCTTACCACCTGTCATCACCTCCCCATGCCCCTATTTTTTAATCCATCCATCCGTCTGTCCAACCATCCATTTCTCCATCCATTCAACTATCCATCCATCCATCCATCCATTCATCCAACCATCCATCTATCCATCCAACCATCTATCCATCCAATTATCCAGCCAGCCAGCCAGCCAGCCAGCCAGCCAGCCGTGCATCCATTGTGAAGCAATATAGTGATGGATAAGTAATTAGACCCTAGAGTCAGAGTGCCTGGTTTTAAATCTCTTTGTGGTCTGGGAGGCAGAGAGATGACAAGACACTGAGGTGACAAGGGCAAGTACAGGGTTCTGTGGGTACAGAGAGGAGGGATCTGACACCCAACTGGAGCCTCAGGGGAGACTGCACATCTGGCATCATTATCGTGATCGTCATCAGCACTGGGATTCCGTTGACCAGTGGTGGGGCCTCGGCCAAACGGAATCATTGGCAAAGCTGGCCTGTAAACCTCGGCCTATCCCTGGCATGCCTCCTCATCCCTAGCACACTGATTCTCCCCACCACTGGCCCCTATTATCCACTCTGCTGCCTTTCCTGTCCTTGTTCTCCACTCGCCCCTGGCTCCTTCATCCCTACCCCCTACCTGACAAATGCACCTGTCCCTAGAGCCTCGATTCTTGCTAGATGACAGCTAATTAGGTTGATAATCCAGCTTGTGTAAATGGGCCAATGGGTATTAACATGTTCCCGTGACACCCTCCCTGGTAACATTTGTCATCGCCATCTAGTAAGTGCTTCCAGTAAGTGCATTTACTGTGCGTTATGAAACCACTTGTTGTGAATATTGACCGTGCATTATTCAGCACCAACTGTGTGCAATTATCACCTATGCTGAGCACCGAATGTGAGCATTGACTCTCTTACTGAACCTCTCATATGTGCCTTTACTGTGAATTCCAGCTGGGTCTAGATTTCAGCTGTCTTTAAAAGACAGCATGTTGGACCAGGGAGGGTGAGGTTGCAGTCAGACAGGCCTGGGTTCAAATCCCACCAAACTTCTTGCTAGCTCTTGGGAAGTAATTTAACATCTTTGAGACTCAATTTTCTTATCTGCTAAATGGAGATAGTAATACCTACCTGGATGATGTGCAAAAGGTCATTGCAAACTGTCAAGCCCCATGTTAGCGTGAGAGTCAATCTAGGAGCTTGAAGGGCTCTGCAGATGTTCCCCCTGCAGAGGCAGAGGCCGAGGCCAGGTGGTTGGAGATGGAGGGAGCATTTGGAGTGGGCTGGGATCTCTGAGGCTGCAGCCCTGGGCTGGCTGTGATGTGGTGTCCACAGGGGTGGCCTATCCCCACAGAGTGGCTTAAGACTGGTTGCTATCTGATTGTCCTCCCCTGGGCCTAATTACACAGGGCCTTGCAGAAAGTCTTACAAGCTGAGGGTGAAGATTTCACCCACGCCAGCATCCCCCAGGGTCTAAGTCACCATCACTGGATGGCCTCTCTTACTTTCTCCCTTGGGGATTCACGTCATCCTCCCCTGCATCTCTGTTCCTTGCCTGAAGGAGTGCTTTGGCCTCCCACCAAGTACTCCAACCCTCTTCCTTGAGTTTTGAATCAGCAAAAAAAGATGGTCCTCCCATAGTGAGATCCCTTACCCCCACGAGCTAATCCATTCACGCATTCATTCAGCACATGTTTATTAAGTCCTACCATGTGCTGAGCCCTGCACGTGAAATGGGGTGTCATGGGTGACTGGTGCTGAGCTTGGATGCATCTGGTGAGTGGTTTCAGATGCTCCCCTCTTCTTTCCAAGGGTATGTTCACAAGACTCAATGAGCTTAGGGTCAGTGTTGTGGGTTGGGAATGGTACTTGATCATAAAAAGCATTGGACACACACTCTGATGCTTCTGGGTTCAAATACTGTGTCAAAATGTCACAACTCTCACAGACCATTGGAAATGAGGGAATCAGGAGAGCTGTTGCAACTGGGAGATGTAGATTTGAAATTATGATCTTGAGGCAACGGGTCAAATGATGGGGGTGGGTGTTATTGCCTGGGCTGGGGTTAGAGAGAGAGAAGTGAGAGGAAGAAGAGAAGAGAGGAGAGGACTGAGGCCAGAACCCTGGGAACAGTCCAGTGAGAGATTGGGAGGCCAGAGGAGGAATGTTCTGATAAATGGGTGCAGAGCTGGTTGGGATGAGAGCTTGAAGAAAGGGCGGTGGTTAATAGCGTCAGAGGACATCTAGGACCTGGTGGTAGTCTGGGCTTGGTGACCTTGGCTATGGTCACCTCTGTGACTATGAAGCAGGAACCAGAACGTAGGGAGTTGGGAGTTAGAAGAGGTGGGGCAGGGAGGTGGGAGCCTTGGCCATTCTTTGGAGGAGGTGGACAGTGAAAGGGAGGGGGTGCTCTTGGGGTGGGGGACAGCTTTGGGTAGGATGCAGTTTGAGGCAGAAAGAAAGGGTCTCCTTGGTGCTATGCATATATTAGGTGTATACACGGTGTTTGTTGGCCAGTCATCTTTTGATGTCTCTTGCGCCTTCTTATTCAGCAAGTCCTGCCAGCTAATCCACCCCTTGATAACTAGTCCACCCCTTGATAACTCCCGAGCACCAGCTATGTGCCAGATTATGTTCTATGTGCTGGGGATACAGCTACGAAAAGATGGAGAGGATGCTAGCCTTGAAGCCTCTTTCCATCTAGTGTGGTGAGAAAGACGATGAGTATATTGTAACGAAACTAACTTTTGACACTGATGAGGGCTGGAATGGAGATAATATCCATCGGACTTTAATCAGAGAAGCAGCAATATTACGAATGGTACGGAATAAGGCTTTATTATAGGGGTTAGACCTTATTCAAGGTGGGAACTCATGGGGCAGGCTGCTGCCTCTGCATCTGGGGTTAGGCCTGAGTCGCTATAGGCTGGCCAGGCTGGCGGTCAGGAAGGAAAGCTGGCTGGGGGCGAGAGCAAGACAAACCGGAATCTGCTTCTGCTTCTCCCCACCTCCAACCTCGATGCCTGGACGAGCGGGCACCCTTCACCACGGAGCTGCGCACACACTTGGCTCAGAACTCCGAGAAGCTGAAGGGGGAGATCCGGTGGAGCTGGAGGAGCTGCCGCCACTCGCCGTCAAAGTGGGCCAGCAGATCAGCGACAAGGTGCACCCTGCCCGACCTTCAGAGCATAATAGAAACAGCTGCTGCTGCTTCACTCTCCCCTTCCACATCTCGGGTAGAGGCCTCTGTTCCCCACGCCACCCCAGCGCCATCCAGGGGAGGTAATTTTGGAAGAAGTTATTCCAACTTAGTTAGTTGCATGTGTTAGTTGCACTGACACAGTGCAAAGCTGGCCCGGGGTGAAGTAGGATAGTGTGGTAGAGAGTGACAGGGGTGGGGTGTTGCTTTAGCTCAGGTAGGTGGGGAAAGCCCCTCAGACCTGGGAAGAGAGCTTGGAGTGTCCCAGGGACAGGGAGAAGGGCAGGGTGGCTGGGGCCTAGAGGTGAGGGGAGAGGCCAAGATGAGTCTCAGTGGGCACAGGAGCCACAGAAGGTAGAGCCTCGCAGGCCACGGTTGGATTTGATTCTGGTCCCAGTGGGAAGAAGTTTAAGCAGGACAGTGATGTGGCATGATTTAAAGCTTTTGAAAGCTCACTTGTGATGCTGGTTGGATGAGGTACTGTAGGGGGCGGGGTGGAAAAGACTGGAGGTGGGCTGGGGGAGTGTAGAAGGGGGGATCCTACAGTGGTCTAAAGAAAAGATGATGACAGCCAGAATGGGGGTGCTAGCTGTGGGAAGAGAGAGAGGTGTTTGGATTCTGGGTCTATTTGGGGGTTAGAGATAGGATTGAGGTGGGTTTGTGGTGACGGATAGAGAGGTATTAAGGTCCTCAAGAATAACAGAGATATCATCCTGAGCTCCTTTGGTCCTTTCTCTAGTAGCTTCCTTGCTAGTGGCCCCTGCCCTCAATAGCTATGAGAATCCATCCCCTGTACCCGCTTCTGTCTCCTCCCCCGCAACATACGAGACTGGCCCCCGCCTCCACCCCCCCCTACCCCCCGCCTTGGCAGTCCTGTGCCTTTGGGCTCCGGTCAGCTGTCAGCATCCTCAGTGTCCTGTGCCTTTAAGAAGGGAGAGAAGGGCCAAATGAGATCTATCTCCTCAAAGTCCTGCCCTAATGAGAGGCAGAGAGAGAAGATAATAAAAGCAAGAACCAGCCTGGGGGGAAAAAGCAAAGATTTTTATCCTCTCAACCCTGCAAGTTCCCCTCTGGCTCTGAGAAGCCTCAGAAGATTTCTCTCCTAACATATGAGTAATGCTCGGTAAAAATGCTGCCCTCGGAGCAGAGGGAGAAGATGGAATGATTCTGTGTTTGATTAGAATTTATTTCCAACCTGCAGCCTCCCTGGTGCCAACCTCCCACGCACCGCCCCTGCAGAGCTGGGCGGCCGGAGAGGCAAGGCCAGGCTAGAGGAAGGAGGGGAGGAGAAGGGAGAGGAGGGAAGAGGGGAGGCAGAGGGATCTGCGGGCTCCGGAGAACTTCCAAGTGTCCTCTTGACGGCAGGGACAGGGAGAAGAGATGTGTCCTCCACTAGCTGCCCCCAGAGAGGGGGGCCAACGGGGCTGCTGGTCTAGCACAACTGTGAAAAAGAGCCAACTGGATTTACTGGGGTCAGGGAAGGGACGGTTGACTGGAGCAGCCAGTCAGCCTCGGCTACTAGCTTGCTGTGTGATCTTGGCTCACTCATGTACCCTCTCTGGGTCTCAGTTTCCTCATCTGGCTTCAACAAGCTTTTAAGGACGTTAGTGGCTATGATTTTAGGACAATTGCAACGTACCTGTCTGGGAGCCAATTTGGTTCTCGCTGGGTTGAGTTGGAGGAGTCAAGTTGGGGAGAGATGTGGCACAGAAAGGAGGGGTCAGGGCAAGACTGGAGTATTGAGACTCTGGGGCAAGGGCCCTCTCCTTTTTCGGGTCATCTCTAGGGAACTGGAGTAGATCACACCGAGTGACTCTCCTTCTTCCATCACTTCATTCATTCATTCGCTCGTTCATTCACAATTCATCACAGGCTACGCGCCCAAAGCTGTGCTGGGTGCAGTGGACAAGACACAATCCCAAACTCAAAAGGCTCTCATGTGGTGGGGGAGGGGAAAGCACAGGGTTCTGGGGACTCTGAGGAAAGGAGGTCAGAGAAGGCTTCCTGGGGAAGCTGACATCTAAGCTGGGACCCAAAGGGCGAATGGGGGAAGCCAGGACAGGAGACGGGGAAGGGGAGCACCAGGAAGGGGGAAGGTCTGTGCAGAGGTGTGGGGTGAGAACAAGAAGGGATGTGGGGAGATTGAAACACACCAGTGTGATGGAAAGAGGTCCCAGGATGGAGGGGAGATGGGGCAGGGATGGGTTCATATTTCATTCTGGGACCTTGGGAGCTGTGGAAGGCTCTGAGCAGCGTTTGTCCAGGAAGGTGTCTGGCCAAGAGCATTTCAGGAATGTGGGTGTCTATATCAGACTCCAGTCTTTTCAAACCCCTGGGGCTCCCTTTGCTCGCCCTGGACAGTTATGGTTGAAACTTGTGGAGCGGGAACTAGACCTCTTTAGCATGGATCTAGGGCTTCAATGGGAAAAAGCTTTAAAGAGACAAACCTTAGCTCCATCATGGAGTCTCTCGGTGCCGGATCTGATCACCCTACTGGGAGTGAACTCCCATCGATGGAGTAGCTGGGGGGCCATCTGTCCAGCTCTGGAAGGAAGAGTGATTGGGATGGACAGATTTCACCTTGGAGTGAAGGGGCACGAGGACTGGAACAAGCACAGACAGATCTGGTTTCCCAGTATTGGCTCTGTCGTGCACAAGCCTTGGGTAAGTCAGTTAACCTCTCTGAGCCTCAGTTTCCTTATTTGTAAAATGACATTAATAGTGTCCACTACCCCGGGTGGCTTTGATGGTTAAACAAGATGATGACGATGATGATGGTGATGTTAACAGCTAATATTTATTGAGTCCTAAAGCCTTTTAGAGGATGGTGAAGTACACTGCTGAGGTCCCCACTTCAGGACCAAGGCATCCGTCCCCCAGTTTCCAGGAGTGTTGCCTCCTGAAAACTCACTGCTGAGTGCCTCCTCAGAACCGTCCTCAGCCCGAGTCAAGGTGACACCCCTTCCCTGGGCGCAGCCGCGCCACCCCCCCCCCCCCCCCCATTACGGGAGAGCTTGAAGGGCGATCCCTGCCCCAGAGCTCCGGACAGCGGCAACTGCGGAGCAGGTCAACTTGTCCTTCTGCCCAGCCCTGCTTCCTGCACCTCACACGTGCTTTTCCAGGAGGCCGCCCCCCCCCCCTTCCTGACAAACCTCCTGTGTCCCAATCTTCTGACTCCTGAGGCTGTTTCTCAGGAGTCCGATGGAGGACAGCCCTTTGCCCCCACTAGGTCATGTGATCCTCCCAACAGCCCCTTGAGGGAGACACCACGATTAAACCATTTTTACACATAAGGAAACTGTGGAGTAAAGAGATTAAATCTCTGTTAGCAGCCACGCTGGTGGCAAATGGCAGAACTTGGATTTGAACACAGGGCACCTGACTCTACAACCCAGCTTGTAACCACCCTCTGGAGCCTGGCCTCTCATAGGCGGCCCGCAAAGGTAGCATCCTTTCCTGCCCCGAGAGTTCGTGGGGACGACTCTGGACCATTGCCATGTGCCCTCAGACCCACACGCCCCTCCCTCCCCGTCTTGCGGCGGCCGCGATAGTAGCAGCAGTCTCCATAGGCCTCCCCTGTGTGCCAGCATCGCACTGTGGAAAACAACACCTCCCTCGGCCGCCCACCCCCCAGCTGCCGATGTAACACCGTTGTTACCGCGCCAGGGTGGGTGTCTTCGCCTGTGCGCCGCCTCACATGTGGTTGGTGCTGCTGGGGATGCTGCTGGGAGAAGAGATTTGGAATCTGATCTTGGCTTCCCCTGAGATCTGAGACTGGAGGACAGAGGTTCTGGCCAGGCCCGGACCTGTGATGAGCAGTGAGCTGCTCGTGAGAAGACCTGTCTCTAGGCCCAGGACCCCCACTGACTCAGGAGGGGTCCCTGTGCTCCTGTGGGCCTTGGCTCCCTGCCCAAAGATGGGCAGTGGACCCCTAAGGGCCCTTCAGAGCTACTGTGACGAAGCTCACCTCCACGTGGGTGCCCCACACGACTTTTGCTTCTTCGTCCCTCATACCCTCTGAATGTCCAGAAAGCCATCTCCTTATTCACTGCTGTGGGGCTTTGCAGTTTCTCAGCACCTTCACAGACATGGTCACATTTGAACCCCACGGCACCACTGTGAGGCTGGGCGATGGCCTTCCTGTGTCAGATGGTAAAGAGAGGCTCAGAGAGGGGAAGCAGCTTGCCTCAGGCCATTCAATCTTTGGAAAACTCTTGAAATCCCCTCATTTTTAGCCTACAAATAAAAATATATATGTGGCTGAATAACAGAACTGAGAGCTTCGAAATCATCCCGTTGGATCCAATTTGAAGGACAGGGACCTGAGAACCCTCTCTCTGAGGTCGCACAATGACCGGGGGCAGAGCTGGGGCCAGGGCCGAATCTGGGGCTCACGCAATTCCTCTGGTTGGGTATTTTTCAAATTTCATGCCGTGAATTATTTCTCATTTAAGACTAAAGTCTAAACCACTAATGGGAAGGTAAGCGTCCACAAGCTCGTGGACGTTTGGTCCCTGTTTCTGATTGCCCGTTGTGGGGAGGGGTGCAGAGCTCAAAGGCGACGACTGGGCCGGGCTCACCTTGTGACACACAGCTGCGTGTGCGAGGTGGAGACGGCTTCGTGTGTTTATTTTCCTATCACGGCAGCACGGGCCGCCCAGGGAAGAGGTAAGGCTGAGCAGCAGGGACAAAGAAATGTGTGTGTTCTGGCAAATTTAGAGAATTAACTCTGGGGTTGTTCCAAGGAGAAAATGATGTTTTGAATCAGGAGTTATTATACACCAGAGCTCACTGCCTTTTCTAGAACACCTTGTTTACTCAACTGTTCTCTTTACAGATTTATTTATCCCTGGCTCAGTTTCAAAAAGAATCTGATGTGGCTAATTATTGAATTAGATTGTGAGTTCCTTGAGGGCAGGAACTACCTTCCTTATCTCTCTTCTTCTGACAGGCTAATTCCTGCTTGCCCCAACCCCCTGCCCTCCACTAGCTGGATTCTATGCTTCTCTCTTGGAATAATCTGTGTTTTTGTTTTCAACTGAACTGTAGCTCAGTGAGGACAGGGACTATGTATTACACGTCTCAGTATCTCATTCAACCACCTATCCATCCATCCAACAGCCAAACATCCATCCAACCATCCATGATCCATTCATCCATCCATCCATCCATCCGCCCATCCATCTTTACAATCGTCCATTCATGCAACTGTCCATCTATCCAACATCCATCCATCCATCGATCTATCCATCCATGTATTCACGCAACCATCCATCCATTCTTTCAAAACCCAAGAAAGTTGCAGAAATAAAGCCAAAAAGATGAACTACAAGTAATTATCTTTCGCCCAGTGCTTACTTTATTCCAAGCACCGTGCTGAGTGTAGCATATATATTAACTAATTAAGTAAGTGAAACTAAAATCTCTCAAAGATGCCAGGAGGTAGGATTATTACCACCATATTTCAGATGAGGAAAGTAAGATGGAGAGTGTTTTAGTAACTTGCCCAGGGTCACATGGTTGGTAAATAAGGCAGAGTGATCTTTAAACCCGGACGTCTGGTTCCAGATTCCGAGATCTTTCGCTTCACCGTGCTGGGAAATATTTCTGTGGGAATGACTTAACTGACTTGTACATCCTCCTCCCAACAACCTAACCTTTCTCACCCCCAATCCTCATCTCCTCAAGCTCCTACCGTCTCCCCTGCCCTGTTCCCCATTCCTTCCTAATAAGGACCATGGTTTCTGATCTTAACCCCTGGAGAGAGAGGGAGAGAGTGAGAAATGGCCTGAGGGGGCATTCCGTCCCGGCCAGGTCTGAGGTGAGGAAAAAGACTAAGCTCTCCGCAGGCAGCCCAAAGCCTCTCTCCCGTCCCCTCCTCTGGGGAGGAGGTGGCAGCCTGAGGTGTGCAGCTCTGCTGTGAGTGGGCAGTGAGGAGTCAGTGTGACTAGGAGGGCAGGGGAAGGCCAATCCATGCTAAAAGCCTTAGGCCCTAGAAGCCCCTGGGGCTTTGGGGAAAGGAAGTTTGGCTGTTCCAAGTCCACCTGAAGCCAAATGGAGTTCATGGAGAGGACTCGTCCTGAGCCTGTGGGGCTTCTCCACCTGATGCCCTCCGGGCACCTTAAATTCCCACGTCCAGAACTAAACCTATTTCCTTTCTGCTCCACCTCCTCCACCTGCTTTTCCCCTGCCCTTCTCTCGTGCTCTGGAACTGACACCACCATCCATCCTTTTGCCTGTTGTTCCACTTCTCTTTCCTCATTCCTTCAGGTAACAGCATCCCTCTTCTTGAGATAATTGGTCCTTTCCCATTCTAGTTCTAATAGGACTAGCCCATCAGCGTTCTGCTTCCTGGCCGTTTGAGTAGGAAACATCCCAGTTAGGCCAGTCATAGTTCTCCAGGCCTCAGGTCATAGCCCCAGGCGCAGATTGTCATGTCACCACGCCTGACCAATCCGAGCTCTTCTTTGGGATTTTTCTAACTGGAATTGATAGGGAAATTGTCTTTTCCTGGATGGTTACATGACTTAAAGATAGAGTCCTGAGCTCTTTGCAGCTGGATAGAGGATGATACTAAGACCCAGAGAGGAAGAGGGCGTCCTGAAGGTGCCTGTGGCTCAGGTTCCAGTTGCTCCTGAAGTCAGCTCTGCCTGACTCCCCTTGGTTTGTTTTCAGGGCAGGGGTGAGGGTGCTGCATTTGCCCTTTTCCTTCCTGGTTTGATTTTGTTTCTGTCACTTGCAATCAAAGAATCCTGGTGATTACATGGCTCAAACCAGCAACTCAAGTATCTTCTGTGGTTCAGCCCTCCCCGTTACCTCCTCATCTAATCAAAACCAAATTTCCTAAACTCGACCTTCTGATGAGCTCTCATCTCTGCTCACGTCTCTCTGTCCCCACAGCCTCGTGGATTATGGGTGACTGTCTCTCTGGGTCCAGGCTCACCCCCTCCAATCTCTCACTTTAGCCAGAGTAATCTTTGTAGCACATAAATCTGACCTGGTTATTCCGTGGTTGTGTACCTTTCAATGGCTGCCCCATTACTCCCAAGATAAAATCCTAACCTTTTTTTTTTTTTTTATGTGAGGAAGACCAGCCCTGAGCTAACATCCGTTGCTAATCTTCCTCTTTTTTTTTTTGCTTGAGGAAGACTGGCCCTGGGCTAACATCGTGCCCATCTTCCTCTACTTTATATGGGACGCCGCCACGGCGTGGCTGAGAGGCAGTGCATCAGCGGGCGCCCGGGATCCGAACCTGCGAACCCCGGGCTGCCAAGCGCAGACTAAACCGCTGCGCCACCGGGCCAGCTCCCTAAAATCCTAACCTTTAAAAAAATTTTTTTATTTCGAAATAATTTTCAGTTTATAGAAGAGTTGTTAAAAATATTATAGCTTCCCCTAATGTTAACATCTCACACAACCATGGTATGTTGGTTAAAACCAAGAAATCAACAGTGGTACAACACTAGTAACTTAATCACAGATGTCATTCAGATTTCACCAGTTTTTCCAGGATTGTCCTTTTTTCTGTTCCAGGCTCCAATCCAGGACACCAGGTTGCACTTAGAAGTCCTAGCTTTTAGCAGGGCACTGAAAACCCTTTGTGGTCTGGCCTCTGTTTACCCACCAGCCCATCTCT
The DNA here is from genome assembly GCA_031878705.1 of Tapirus indicus. NCBI lineage: Eukaryota > Metazoa > Chordata > Mammalia > Perissodactyla > Tapiridae > Tapirus > Tapirus indicus. The sequence continues at coordinate 99,807,847 of CM062924.1, read as the reverse complement.
AGCCCCTCGCCCAACCCCTTTCTACTCTGGCCACCCTAAATTAACTGCAGTTCCTCGAAGGGGCCAAGCTTTCCCTTACTCCTGGGCCTTTGCACATGCTGTTCCCTCTGTCTGAGGATCCCCTACTCCTTTCCTTGGCCTAATGCTTATTCATCTTTTAAGACTCTGTGCAGTTAGCTCTCCGAGGAAGCCTCTTTTATCAAACTCAGCTGACCCCTGGGCTTCTCTGGCCATTCCCCTTGCCCGTGCTCTCTCCATTCCTGCACTTTTTCTCCTGGATTTTGATGATCTGTTTCTTTGTCCTCCTCACTGGGTTGGAAAACCTTGGGGCCAGCGCCCTGCTTTATTTATCTCTGTGGGAAGTCAACGAATGCTTGCAAAATGGATGAAGTTAGGAAAAAGTCAATACCCACACAAGTGTCGGCAATAGGTCAGAGGGAGAGATCGCTGACCAGGGGAGGCTTCGTGACTTGAGTCTTGCAGGGTGGAGTAATAAACTGACATTTATTGAGCACAGGCTATGCACCAGGCACTATTCTAATCACTTTACACACACTAATTGAATTCCCACAAAAAGTTTATGAGGTAGGTACTATTACTCTTCCCATTTTGTGGATAAAAGAATAGAGGTGAAGCAACCTACTAAGAGGCACAGTTATTAGAGGTAGAGCTGGGCTAGACCCTGAACTGCTCCTGCTTTGCTAGACTTTGGTGCGTGTATGCGTATGGCCTGTGGAGGGGGGAGGAGGTAGTTTTCCACGCTAGGACAACTGGTAAACCAAAAACATTTTTGAAGGTAAGCATGGGTGACCCAGGTTCTTGAAGAGTTTCTGCTGGGAGTTTGTGTTGTTGGTTACTCTTAGAGGTGACAGATGGGGGGACAGCTGTTGAGAGATGTGAACTCAGAGAAGGGGAGTGACTGCATCCTGGTGGTAGAGGCCACCGATGCTCTCTGGAGTATAAGTTGGCCAGAAGCTAATTAATTAGAAAGCTCTGAGAACTGGGAGCAACCCAAGAGGAGAATGTCTCAAGGAAGGAAGAATATAGAGGCCCAGAGAGAGTGGAGCCACCTGGGCCAAGTGGGTACAAAGTCAGGAAGAGCCTGCGAGAGTGAGATCCTCGTGCGAAATTCCCGCAAGAGGGATGGTGTGGCTCAGCGGGGCACCTGTAAACCACCCCCCGTGTTGATCATTTGTAGCCTGAGATTTCCTCTGGCTGCAGTTGCACAGCTTTGTGCCCTAAATGGAACTGCAAATCCTCACATTAGTAATAACGACTATTTGTGCAGTGTTTTATAAGAAAGGCCTTTTATACTCTATTCTCAATTCACCCTTCTGATGCTCACACAAGGTAGGCAGGCATTATTTCCATGTCCTGTTTACAGATTAGGAAATGGAGACTTAGTGGGGAAAATGACTTGCCTAAGGTCACACAGCTAGAAAGGGACACAATAAACAGTGAATGAATGAATCAATAAGAACTTAAACCAGGTCTATTTGAGTCTAGTTTCTACTCCCTTTCTAGAACCTCCAAGAAAGGGAATTTGGTGCCTAGAACTGGAGCACCTGGCACAGGGTGGGAGTTCAATGAATAGTTGTTGAATGAACGAATGAAAGTGGTGTCGGAAAGAAGTGGGAGAGAAAGGCCCTAATAACACAAAAACCTACTGTTTATTGAACAGTTAGTTTGCGTCTGGAATGATGCACACAATACATCGTTCAATCCATCTTACCACAGCTTAGCTGACAAGAGTAGCATTTCACAGGGGAGACTGTGAGGGAGGAAACTCAAGGAATCAGGCAAGTTGGCCGGGGATCTGACAGCCAGTGAGCGTATAGACAGGACGAGAGCCCAGGTCTGCCATGGAGCACTAGCGCTTACCGTAAGCCATATGATGGTCACCTACATCTACAGACCCACAGACATACGCAGACACATACACATAAACATGACCACAGACACACACAAAGATAAACAGAGATACACACCTAGACACACACTTGTATACTCACAGACACAGACCCACGAGTTGTAGTCTTTGGAGACGATTCCCTGATGCCTTGGCTAGTGTCTCCACGTGAGTAAATCCCAGGGAAGCTTCTTTTTAAGAGTTCCCTGGCTGGTTCCAATCCAGTCCCTGCAAAGAATACAAAGAACTAAGCTTTCTGGAGAGGAAGAAGCTCCCTTCGTCCATTCCCTTCTAGCTTTTCTGAGAAGATGATGGAAAATCCAACTGGGAAGGGACGGAGGAAGGCAAGAGTGATGAGATCGCGGGGAACTGGGAGGCGGTGCCCACTGGAATCAATTGCTTTGCATAGTTTGTAATTCTTTCTAAAAAAGACAGGTGATGGACACTCCAGCTGTCTGGGCTGTGGGGCTCCCTGGTCCTCAGGGGTCATCAGCTTCTTTTCCTATGGAACATCACTGCCTTCTAACCTCCACCTGCACTGCAGCCCCATTCTCCGTGGAAGCGGAAAGAACCCTGGGTTAAGAGTCAGACTCAGTTTCCAATGAAGCTCAACCTCCTTCCAACTGTGTAAACTTGGGCAACCCACTTTCCCTCTCTGAGCCTCACTTTCCTCATCTGTAAAATGGGGGGAGTAGTACCTCCCTCATAGGTTATGGGGAGGATTAACCAAGGTAATTTCTATAAAATGCCCAGCACTGAGCCTGGCACAGAGCAGATGCTCAGTCAGTGGTGTTCCTTTCCCTTCTCCCACCCAGCACTCTTTCCTCACTGTTTCTGTGTGGCTGGTCCCTTGACAGTCACATTGGGGTCATGGTCATATCCCCAACCCCTGGCCTAGGCCCTGGCACATAGTAGATAATCATTAATGTGTGTTAAATGAATCTTTCCAAAATCCAGATCTGGTCTTGACTCTCCTGTATCCCCCAAATTCATCAGTGGATCTTCGTTTCCTTCAGAAGAGCAGGCTAAGCTACTAGCTGGGTATTTGGAATCCCTTGTGATCTGACCCCAGAATCACCACCTCCCAGTACTCCCCTTGGCCCTTAGACCTGGCAACTGGGGCCCCTGCCCTGGGCCTGAGCTTTAGAAGATCCCAATCTGGACTTCCTCTGGGCAGGCCAGGCCCACCCCCATGGGGCAAGCAGTCTGTAAGGCCAAGGAGACATGTCCACCCAAAAGGCATACCTCCTCTTCTGAACTATGCTTTGGGACCCAGGCCCCAGTTCCCTCCTCAAATGGCCCTGAGGTGCTTCCAGGGCCCACAAGGGCCTCTTCCCTGGGTCGACATCCTCCTATGGTTGGACCGCACTCCTGGCGTGTGCATCCCTAAGCCCAAGGGATGGTAAGGGGTGGCCACTTCTCAGACCTGTGGATGGTGCGTGGCGATTTGCGCGTGTGACTCTACCTGTGCAGGTGAGGCCCCTTGCAGGATGGGATGGAATCGGTGTTGGGAAGACAGGCGGTGGAGGATGCTCCTGACACAGGCCCCTGGGTCCAGCAAATGTTAGTGGTGGGTCCAATACCCCCACCCTTCTTACCTCCCTGCAGGAAAGAGGGTGCTCAGGTGTGGAGGCAGGGAGGTGTGGGTGGGTGTGGAGACCTCGGTGTTGGAGACTCTCCTGTTCCCTGGGCCCGGAGGTCTCCTAGCTGTTGGCACCACCTCTGGGCAGGGACAGGCTGTTCTGTTCATGGAGAGGGAGCATTCTGACCTGGACAAAGTGGCCATGAGTGATGTCAGGAGGTCCTGAGGAAGCTCTCCCTGGCCTTGTGGTGGGATTATCATGCTGCCTGGTCCAGTTATCATGGCTCTGGTCCAATTTTTGGCTCTTCCCAGGAGCTGGTGAGGTGGGGCCTTGCAGAAAGGGGGCAGGGAGAGCAGGGACAGTAGGGAACCCCAAACGCCATCCAGGGCCAGGGCCTGCTGAGTGGTTGTGAGGCACCAGGAGCAGCCCTGATGAGGGGCTTGGCCAGGTCGCAACTGTTCCCAGCCTGGCTTTACTCACCAGGTTAGAGACAGCCTGGCATTCAGGAGGCCCAAACTCAGTCCCCACGTAGACCCCACAGCTGACCCAGAGAAGCAGATGGCTTGCCAAAGGAAAAGAATGGCAAAGCTGGCTCTTAAACCCAGGATCCTCCCTGTCCCTTGTTTGGTCACTTTATTGAGGTGTAATTTGTATATGAGAAAATGTGCCAATTTCAAGTGTACAATTTGATGAATTGGACAAATATATACAGTTGTGTTGCCATGATCAGAGTCATGATATAGAACATTTTCTTCACCCTCATGCCCCTTTGCCACCGTTCCCTCCCCTATCCCCTGGTGCAGGTAACCACTGATCTGTTTCCTGTCACTGTAGAATTTCACGTGGATGGAATCATATATATGTGTCTTTTGTGTCTGGCTTCTTTCACTCAGCACAATTATTCTGGGACTCATCCGCATTGTTGCTTGCGTCGGTGCATTCCTTTTCCTTGCTGAATAGTATTCTATTGAATAGAGGCATCATGCTTTGTCCATTCACCAGTTGATGGACATTTGAGTTGTTTCCAGTTTTTGGCTATTACCAACAAAGCAGCTGTGAACAATCGCATATGGGTCTTTGCATGGACGTATGTTTTCATTTCTTTTGAGTGAGATTGCTGGGTCATGTGGTAAGTGGATGGCAAGTGTTCTGCCAAGGGGCTCTCTTATTCTGCATTTTTACCGGCAGCACATGAGAACTCTGGTTCCTCCATATCCTCGTCAACACTTCAACCCAGGACTCCAAGCCCAGGTGGTGGTGAGGTCGTGAACTGAGAGGGCAGATAGGGGGGTGGAGGTAGGGCTTGCTGGGGCTGCTTATCCCTGTGAGGATCTTAGGCTGTCAGAGTAACAAGAACCTCCAGGGGTGTTGAGCTCTGTGTTGTCATTTTATAGGTGGGAAAACAGAAGCCCAGAAAGGGAGGGGGCCTCTACTAGTGCTACAGGGATTTGGTGCTGGTAGAGGTGGGAGGAGGCAGTGGAGGGGAATGAGATTAAGAGCAGAGATTTTAAACTTGGATTAGCTCCAGATTCTAGTCTTTGCTGAAGCAATTACCTCTCTGAGCCTCTACTCTTTCTTCTGTAAAATGGGGACAAAAACAACCTCCTAGGATAGATTGGGAGGATTAAGCACCTGGAGCTTGATAAATTTCAAGAAACATTTATTGAACACCTACTGTGTACCAGGCACTGTTCTTGGTGCAGAGGATACAGCAGAGAATGAGATAAACATAATCCCTGTGCTCATGGAGCTTGCAGGCAGTGGGGCAGACAGATTATAAGTAAGGAAACAAACAAAATCAGTAATTACAGATTGTGACAAATATTATTTGAAGGAGCCAAATTGTCATCTACTTCAGACAGGGTGATCAGAGAATCTCTCCAAAGGGATGATATTTAAGGTGGGGCCTGAATGATCAGGAGGAGCTGACTGTATGGGGGTGGAGGGGGTGCTGTTCCAGGGTGTGGGAACAGCATATGCAAAGGTGTAGGAAAGGACTGACCGTGTTTCAGGCACAGAAAAGGCAGGGAGACCCTGGTAGAGATCCAGGAGAGAGTAGTGTGGAGACACCAGAGAGAGATGACCTGGGACCTGCTTGTGCTGGGCCTTTGAGGAGTTGGGATTTTGCAGGAAGAGCAGATTTATTTTAGACACAGTGAGTGTTAGCTGTTATTATTCTTTTATTTTCCATCACTCTGGGGTCTTAATTCCCTGTTCAAGCCTCATTCCAAAAACCTTATGTGGCCAGGTGCAAGGCTGGGGTCTGCAGCCAGCTGAGTCTGGGCCCCCACTCTGACCTCTCCTGCAGGCCTGGCAAGCCGAGTGGCACCAGCTGGCGGGGTGGGGGTGGAGGGAGACCATCTGCTGTTCCCTATTGTCCATCAGCCCATTGTCTGGTCCATGCCCTCTGCTCTGAGGACAACGGGTGACAATGGGGGAATGTGATCTTCGGGCTCCCGTTTCCTGGCCTGACCCCTCGCCCCCACAATGACACCAGGAGAATGCCCCCCTGGGGCGGAGGCAGGGGCTCTGCCAAGCGGGAGGCAGCACCACAAGCATCCCTCACCATCTCCCTGGCAACCGCAGCTGCCAAATTGTTGGTTGGAGGGTTTTTTTTAGCGTCCCGGGTGGGGTTTTTTTTCTTGCATCCCCCTGAAGAGTGGGGTGCTTTGGGAAAGGATCTGCTTATTGCCTCCTGAGGGCCCGGCTCCTGGGCTGGTGTCTACGGACTCCTCAGGCCACCTGGGGGCCCAGTGCAGGGACACACCAAGTCAGACCAAGCACAGGCTTAAGATGCCGGAAAGACAGAGGCACCGAAATAAATTTAAACGGTATTTGAGATAAAGCATCAGTGTTATCATCCAAAAAATCAGAATGTTGCTAAACTTCTTTGTGCTCATTTTATGCTTTAGAATTGTTTTTATTCGGACTCACATAGTGGGGAGGTGGGGGTGCGGGGCACCATACTCTTTCTCTTGCTTAGCCTCTCTAAAAGTCCAGGCCCAGCCTTCAGGGGGCGTGAAGGGAGGGGAGCAGACCCCTGGACAGCTACCTTCATCCCTCCAGCAGAGAGACTCAAGTCTTGCAGGGCAGCTTTGAGCTGACTTGTCAGCAGCAGGTGAGATCTGCTTTCTGGTGTTCCAGAAGCCAAAAGGGCCAGACAGTGATAATAACAGCCAATGTTTACTGAACTTTTACCATGTGCTAGTATTTGCTTATGTATGTTAACACATTTAATCCTCACAGCAAATTCAGGAGGCGAGTACTATTATCATCACCCCCATTTTATAGATTGGAACACTGAGGTGCAGAGAGGTTAAATATATCACCCAAAGTCGCACAGCGATTGGGTGACAGAACCAGGATTTGAACCTGGGCAGCCGAGCTCTTATGCTCTCTCTCTTTCTCCGTCTCTCCGCTCCACTGATCCCCAGAGGGCTCGTGCACACCTCCTCTCTCAGCCCTGCTCCAGGCCAGAACCCTGGGGAGATAAAAATAAAGAGTCCAGGTGCCTCTCCAGCGACCCCAATGACCTGGCATAGCGGGGGGTTGGGAGCTAGACCGGGCTGGGTTTGTGGCCCTGCTCTGACACTTACTGGCTCCGTGCCTCTGGGTAAGCGCTTCACTCCCTGAGCCCCACTCTCCCCTTCTGTAATCTGGGATGACGACCGTGTTTTCCTCACCGGGTTGGTGTGAGCATTAAATGAGTCAACGTGCATCAAGCACCAGGACAATGTGTGCCCCGAGGAACGTGCTCCAGAAATGCAAAGGGTGATCATTATTATTGCCTTTGCCTCCTTTTGGGGTGATCGTGGGGCTGGAATAATGGGTGAAGGCGCTTTGTGTGTGGAAGACAATTGCACAAATGTCAGGGCTTGGTGTGACTCATATAAATATGGAGCGTTCAGTCTGGAGAGCGGGAGGGGTGGGGGCTGAGATGACAACCATCTTCCCTGGGGGCTAAGTGCCGAGTGCCAGCTCAGTGGGCTGGTAGTGGGGAGGCCCCAGCAGCTAGGAGGCTGCCAGTCTGCACTGCTCCCTGAGCCAAAGGAAAGAGCCCTGGGCTGGGATCCCTGGCGAGTTCCTTTTGTCTCTGGACTGCCCATCTGTAGAATGGGTGGCTGGGGACTAGCTGATTCCTGTGCCTCCCTGTCCCAGCTCTGGTTTTCTATGACTCTGATAGAGTAAGAGGATGTGTAAAAATGAAAGTGGAAAATAGACACATGGTGTGGTAGATGGGTTGCAAAAGTATGCCCAGTTCTTCCCTTTTCTCTGTAATCTCGCCGTTTACAAAATGACTTTGCAGCTTCTCCTTTCGAGGGGTGGAGTCTTTTCCCCCAGCCCATGAGCTGGCTGTCCTGGGGATTTGCCACAGCTCATGAAAGCGGAGGAGGTGGCAACGTGCTAGTTCCAAGTTTAGGCCTCAAGAGGACTTGTAGTTTCCTCTCTCTCTCTCTCCTCCTCCCTCCTTCCTTCTGTCCCTCCTCTCTCACATTCTCTACTTCTCTCTGACCCTTGTGACTGCCACGTCAGCAATTCTGGGCGAGCCTGCTAGAGGATGAGAGACATGTGGCCCAGTCACTGCCATCATCCCAGCTCACAGCCAGCTGATTGTTAGACTGGTGAGCTCGAGACCATCCTAGCCCAGCCAGCCCCCAGCCTACCCACTAGCCGTCAGCAGACACATGAACAAGACAGACTGAGATCAGCCGAGCCTGGTCCAGAGCAGCAGAACCACCCAGATGACCTGGAGACTAGTGAGAGAAAATAAATGTTTACTGTTGTATGTCACTGAGGTTTTGTGGTTGTTACACAGCATTAATGAGTCCGTAGATAACTGATACACGCAGTCGGTGGCAAAAGGTGTGGCTTTGATCCTCTGTATGACCTCTGCTGGGGACTGTCTGTGGCTCTCCACGGGGGACCAGGCGGGGTGGAGTTAGTGTAATGCTTGAGAGCTTAAGTTCTGGATAGAGACTCCTGCCTTGCTTCGGTTTCCAGCTTTTCCACTTTCTAGCTGTGTGGCTTTGGGCAAGTAATTGAACAGAGAGGGCTCTGTATTCTCTAGAATCTAGATAATCATAGAACCCACCTTTGGGGTTTTATGTGGAGTAAGTGAGTTAATTCACATAAAGCACTTAGAAAATGGTGTAGTTTTCATGGGTTTAAGGTCTGAGTCAGAGCAAGGTCTGTAAACTGGGGATCCTACCAGCATCTTCCCCCTAAATGAGATTGCATGTGTAAAGAGCTTGACCCAGAGCCTGACCCAGAGGAAGCTCAGGAAATCTCAGTTTTGGGGAGCCGCCTGATGCTTCTGGTGACATGGAGTCTCAGAACTGATGTCCCTTGGAGACCAGTTCTAGTTCAACTTCCTCAGATTAAAGATGGGGAGACTGGGGCCCAGAGTGGGACTTGTTCAAGGTCACACAGAGTCAGTGGCTGGACATTCTGACCTCTACCCTGGTGCTCCTTCCATGGTGCTAGGATGGTCATGCCCCCAAGACATACGTGTGTTCTGGCATTGGTGGCTCAAAAGAGCAGACCAAGCTAGAATCTGCACCCCATCCTGCACTGGCCAGATGGGAGGACCAGGCTCTCCCTGGGTGGGGAAGCCTCTTACTGATCTTTCCCATGAGCCCGTCCTGTGCTGGTGCAGGAGAGGTCCCAGAGAGATGGGGCCAGGACCCTGACCCTGGAGCGCACTACATACTGGGGTCAGAAGTTTAGGTGACCAGTGACCCGTGTGATACAGGCCTCAGTATGAACACAGAGGGCAGCAAGTCCAAGGATATCCCTGTGGAATCCATGGGGTACTCCCCCGGGCATCCATGGGGAAACTGAGGCTCAGGATGGGCAGGGCCCTGCCCAGGATGCCCATTTGGGCGGAGGTAGAGCCAGGCCTAGAACCGAGGCCTCCTGACCCCTAAACTGGGGCTTTCTGCTCAGCTTCCTTCCCCCACCACCTCGGGCTCCTGGCCCTGTGGCTGTGACTGCAAGAGAAGGTAGGAGACAGGCAGGATGGAGCCTGCCCCACCCTCGGCCTCAGCCTGGTTCAGGGAGCCTCCCTGGGGTTGTCCTCCAGCCCCACCTCTGTCCCCAGTGATTACAGGGCTGCTGGACCTGGCTGCAGCCCAGACACTCCCTCCTGGGCCCTCTGAAGGTAATGGGTCCCTGACCTCACTGTCTGTAGGGGCCGGCACAGGTGCTGAGTCAGAAATTCCCCAGCCCTGACCTGTCTCTGTGGATGACACTTCAGGTCTTAGCTTGTCTCTGGAGAGGAGGCAAGGGGTTCCCTGCTTCTTTCTGCTCCTTCCTTGGGCCAGCCCTGCTGGGCCGAGTGTGCCATGTATGTGTGCGCCACTGTGCATGTGCCTGCATTATTCACATACATGCTGTGTTTGTTCTGGGTGCTCACTGTGTACATGGCAGGTAGCTGTGTGGGTGTGTTCGCATAAGTTCTTACTGGACCCTCGAGTATGAGTTGTGTGCACAAGTTGTGCACAGTGTGGGTACATGCACTGGAGAAGAAGGGAGCCCTTGGGGCAGGTGCACAATGTGCTCACACCCTGAGCACTTATTGTATACACTGTGTGCCCTGTGCGTGAACTCTGAGTGTGTGCGTGTGTCTTGTGTGTGTACACATAATCACACCATTTACCATGCATGTTGTGAATGCACACAGTGGTCCGCTGAGAACCAGGGTTGGCTCTGGGGGGTGGGCTGGGGAAGGGCTTCACGTTTCAGTGTTGTGCGCCTGTCCTGCCTGATTCCACTAGCTTGGCCCAGATCCTGCTTCTGTGGTGCCGTTCCCACAGCTCAGACAGGCCCAGGGACTCACCTGTGGGGAGCTGGGTGGATCACTTCAGGCTGGGTCCTGCACTGGATGACGCTGGTGCCACTCAGAGACCTCGGCACCTGCATCTCCTCCTGGTAGAGAGGGGGAGGCAGGTCCCAGCAGCCTCTCTTGGCCAATCTGCCCTTTGATCTTTGTCCCCCAAAGGTCTTTTGCCTCTGGGATCCCTGCTATCTTTGAGGGTCCTACACATAACAAGTCCTTGAACCTTCGTGCAGGGGGTGTTGCAGGCTCCTGGAAGCCCTTTGGTTGTACTTGACCTCACAGCTGGCCTTGCTCCAGCCAGAGAGTGAGGAGCTAGGCTGTCTGCAACCCAGGTCTGTTGGCATCCAGGTCCTGGGCCCCCAACCACTGCCCCACCCTGCAGGGCACCTCCAGAGACTCCCGTACCCCCAATGGTTGCGGCAAGGGAAGGACAGCATTGGAGACCCACACCCATGCACCCATATCCCCTCATGTAATCTAGGCATAAGACACAGTGCAGTCTCCTCACCCCCGTTCCGGGGCTGCCATGGCAACGCAGAAGTTGGCTAGCCATCTGCTGCCTGTGGGGACCTCAGTCAGGCCTTTGCCATGCTTGGAATTAATGTGGGGAGGCACCTGACCTGCTCCAGGGCAGCCATTGGCCACATCTGGCACCTCTCAGCCCTGGAATGTTCAGATACAATGCAGCCTGGGGTCCCTCTGGCTACTGGAGAAGAGTGGACATCGAGAGAGCTCACAGTTCTCCCTGGGGCTGACCTCTCCTACTAACATCCTCTCTCAGGGCAGGGTCAGAGACTTATTCACACTAGATTGTAAATGACTAACCCCTCCTGGGAGAGCAGTGGGTTGAAGGGGTGTAGAAACTTGGACTTTAATAGAAATTAGAAGCTTAAATTAACAAATCATCGACAGGGAAGATTTTAGGCATGAGAGGGAAGTGTAGGGATATTATACAACTTAAAACTTAGCTGCTAAGGTGGTTCTGGGTATGCGATGGGGCTATTGCAAATCAGACTTGTCCTTGGGTGTCGATGGGAGTTGGGGGGGCCCCGTGCCTCATCTGGCCTGCATCTCTGAGGCCTTTGCCGCTGGTGGGAACTGAGTTGTTTCTACGGGGCTCAGAGGTTCCCTCTACCCCCACTTCTGGCTCCTCTACGTCTGTTTTCTTTGGAAAAATGTTCTTCCTTGGATGCTCTGTGCTTAGTGTGAAGAGAGCGGTGGAGAGGAGGAGGGAGTCGGGATTCCAGCAGAGGAGTGACGTGGGGGTAGGGGGTGGTGGGAAGGGGTGGGTGGGAGAAGAGGAGGGAGGGAGAAAGAGAAGGGAGGTCTGAAGGAAACGGAGACCCTGTAGCGGGGTCTGTTTGAATCCCTGATCTGCCACTAGAGGGCGTGCGATTGTGGGTGAGTGACGTCCCCCTGTGACTCAGTTTCCTTATCTGTGAAATGAGTACAATAACTTCCCAGGGTGGCTGTGAGGATTGGGAAGATGCAAGTGGCAGCCTGCCATGGTGAGTGCACACAGCAGTTGTTTAGGAAACGGCAGTTTGCACCCCTCTTCCCCTCCGCCATGGATTCTGTGTCAGAAAGGGAACTTTCTAGACCCTACCCCAGGCCCTTACTCTTAGAAGGAGGATGCTGTGGTATCTGAGCCGGTCTCCTGCTGACCTGGGTCCCACAGTCTGCCTGAACAAGGAACCACCTCCCGCAGGTCCTGGGCGGGTCCCACAGGCCTTCTCCTCGCCAGGCGACAGGTCCACAGGCTGGGAGTAACCCACATAAATCGAGGTCGGTGTACTGTGCGGAGCCGGGATGCCGGAGTCCTCCACCTCAGGGGCTCCTGGCCCAATCCCAGGCCCAGGAACTGGGACAAACCAGGAGATAAACAGGGGAGCTGCTCTCAAAGGCCTAGCCCACCTCCTTGCCACGCCCAACATCGGGCCCAGAGAGGCCCCAGCAGCACCCAGCTTGGCTTGGTAGGGAAGTTAAAGGGTACGGAGAGGAGGGGGAGGGGGAGCAGGGAAGAATATCAAACCCCCTCCACCAACAAGCTCCTTTCTGTGAAATTCTAGCATCTGCAAATTTATTTCTGCCAGCAATTTACCTTTTCTGCAAGCAAGAGAAATCTGTTCTTGTTTATGAGTCACCGCTTTTTCGGAAAGATTAGAAAAAGAAGCATCTGCAGTTGGGAATGAGACAGGAGGTGAAGTTCAGTGGCAGGGCCAGTAAAAATGAGCCCTGGCATCCAGTTTAATGTGGTCTCATTCCCACTTAACCAGAGCCGAATGTTCGCAGGCTGGAGGTACATGGCTTTATTAATATCCACACAGCATCCTTTTTGATCAAGCAAACGTTTTCTAAGTAAATAAACTTTGAAGCTTAAAATTGAAAGCTCTACTTGACTCGACGTAATAAACTGGAAAATACGCTCTCTGTAGAAACCTATTAGAAAATGTTAAACCGAGTTGGAATAGTCTGGGGAGGGGTTTAGCATTAGAGTCACAGCTGGGGGCTGGAGAAGGGTGGCCGAATCCTGTCCCTGGGGAGGAGGGCTGGGCACGATCCTGTTCTCTGTGGGGGACACTGCCACTAGGAGATGCCCCAGAGGTCCTTCCAGGAGCTGCCCTCCTCCCCCGTGCATGCCTCGGTTGGGCACCCCAGGCCACACTACCTGGTGGTGTAGAGTCAGCCAGTTGTCCCCAGTATTCACGGCTCTCCAGCTCAAGACTACATTTCCCAGTGTTCTTTGCAGCTAATCTGATGATGTGACTGGGATCTAGACAGTGAGAGGTGAGTGAAAGTGTCATAGGCAATTTCTGGGTTGTGCCCTTAGAAGGACAGGAGTGTGCTTTCCCCTCCCCTTTCCCTCTTCCTGCTGCTGGGACGGACCTCTTGGATCCGTGATGGGTCCCATGATGGAAGCCACATGTAGAGGCTGGGAGAGTGGCCCTGGATATATATACCTCTGGACCCTCATATGAGAGAGAAGTAAACTTTTATCTTGTTTAAGCCGATGTATTTTGGGGTCTATTTGTCACAACAGCTTATTTTGTACCCTACTTTCTTCTTGTGGCAAACACAGCTCGAAACTAGCCCAAATCCTGCAGTGACGTACTTGTGTGGGGTCAGCCACAACCAGTATAGCATCATGGTTCAAAGTCTGTTAGACCTGCCTTCATATGCCCGCTCCCTCACCTAGTAGCTGTGGGACTTTGGACAGATTACGTAATCTCACGGCTCTGGGGTGATTTGAGTAAGAAATGCCTTTCACATGGTGACCCTGTGTCCACATGCACATGTCACTGAAACAAAGGTTCATGGGACAAAACAGACTTGTCACCTGTAGTACGCTCTGATTTCTATTTCAGTGGTTCTCAAAGTGTGGTCCCTGGATCAACTGCATCAGCATCACCTGAGAACCTGTTAGAAACCAAGTTTCTTGGGCTCCATGCTAAACCTGCTGAATCAGAGACCCTGGGGTAGCGCCTAGCAATCTATGTTTTAACAAGCCTTCTGGGTGATTCTAATGCAGCTCAAGTTTGATAATCAATTTTACTCCATTTAAAAAATGCTGGTTATCACCTACTAAATTGATCTCATAACCCGCTAATAGGAGTCAGACTTGTGTAGACTTAACAGATATTTGTCTGTTTTCCTGCCAGCATTCATTTCTTCTTCAACTTTCAAGTTTTCAATCGGAGAATCACCCCTACCCATGGCTCCAGGGATAGGTCAAGACCCAGGCCCAGACAGCTGAAGCAGTGATGGGTGCATGGATGAGCATATGATCCTTGTCGTTCAATGAAATGCAATCCTGAGATTTTGCTGGAACTACTGGGAAAGAGAAGCTCTTTCCCCAGGGGTTGCTGAGCTGTAGAAAGAGAGCGTGGGGCTGCACATGCTGCTGGGAGAGCATCGAAGAGGCTGCCTGATGCTGCAGGCGTCTCAGAGGAGGGGAGCTGCGGGATGGAGGAGACAGCGCGCAGATGCTTCCAGCATCCTGCATCATCTTGTGCTTCATCTCGGGCACAGCTGCCAGGGTCCACCCCAAGTGTCTCCGGAGCTGCTCAGCTGGAGCATAGCTGCAGCTCTGAGGTTCAGGGCCAACCAGTGCAGTGAGGAGCTGGTGGGTAGATGCCCCTCGTTCCCATTCTTCAGGAGGATGATGCTGGGAGGCAGCACTCTTCTTAGAGGCTCCAGAGGAGGCCAGCCCCTGTTGCATATTGCAGCAAATTTGAAAACACACCCTTTATCACCCTTTCCTTCTTTGTTTCAGTCTCCTCTCTCTCTCATTCCTGCTTCCTGCAGTCCCCTCCTGCACAAACCACCTGTGCCCACGTCCTCGTCTCCGGCTCTGTTCTCACAGAAACCCAAGCTGAGTGAGACAGGTTCCTGTTGACAGTTGAGCATTTGGATCTAGCCATTCTTGAAACAAACTCTGCTCCTGGATTTTCAGTTAAGTGAGCCCCCCAAAAGTCCCCCCTTTTTTCTATATGTATTAGTTATCTATTACTGTGTAACAAATCGCCCCAAAACGTAGTGGCTTTAAACAACAACGTTTAGTATCTCAGAGTGTCTTGGGTGAGGAATCCAGGGGTGGCTTAGCTGGGCCCTCTGGCTCAGGGTCCCTTGTGAGATTGCAGTGAAGGTGTCACCCAGGCTGTGTCATCTCAAGGCTTGACTGAGAAAGGATTTGCTTCCAAGCTCACTTCTGTCGGCAGCATTCAGTTCCTGATGGATTGTTGGATACAGGTCCTCAGTTCTTTGCTTTTTGTTGGACAAAGGCCAGCCCAGTTCCTTGCCATGCGGGCCTCTCCATAGGGCAGCTCACAAGAGGGCAGCCAGCTTCCATCAGAGCCCCCGAGAGAGAGTGAGAGAGTGGGCCAGCAACACGGAAGCCAGAGTCTTTTGTCACCTAATTTTTTCAGTGACACCCCAACACTTTTGTGGCATTCTCTTTGTTAGAGGCAAGTCACTAGGTCCGGCGCACAAGCAAGGGGAGGGGATTACACAAGGACGTGAATACCAGGATGTGGGGATCATCAGGAACCATCCTGGAGGCTGCGTATCACCGGCCACAAGGAACCTGAGCCCCCAGTTCCAAGGCGCAGGGCTGGAAAGGCCTTGAGCAGCAGAATGGAAGCTTGGACACCAAACCTGCCTCTGATCCATCCCAAGGTAGGGAGAACTGACAGGCGTCTTGGGGACACTTGGGGAGGTGGGGAGTCTGCAAAGTTCCTGTTGGGCAAGAAATGGGAGAAGGACACGGAGTGTGGCGGTCCCCTTGACGACTCAGGGAAAACCCGAAGAAGATCATTGCAGTTCTCTTTGTTAAGGGCTATTCTTTGTCTGATTTTCACCAGGCTGTGACGGTACTAGCTAACCTTTAATGTTTGTTCTGTGCCCAACCCTGGACTAAGTACTTCACCTGCATGATCTCACTTAATCCTCCCCTAGGAGATCAGACCTGAAAGTATCCCATTTTATAAGATGAGGAAACTGAGGTGCACAGAAGTTAAATAACTGGCCTGAGGACACACAGCTATTAAAGTGGTGTCACTGGAAATTCAGCAGAGACTAAGTCTTTACCTGCCAGGCGATCAAAGCCACCTCAGCTCGATGAACATGAAAGCGTTTGTGAGGCTTGAAGATGTTCATTCACTCAGAGCCTTAGTCCCCCTCCCCTTTCTCACAGGTCTTAAGCTTTTTACCCTAACTTTTTCCTGGTACTGAGTTTTCATTACCGCCACCATTTATAGACCTCCTTTGGGTCGTGGAGGCATTGGACAATGTATTGAAAGCTGTGGACTGACTTCCCCTGCAAAAATGCGCTCAAATGCACATTTGCCATAAGGGGCAACTGACTTCCCGAAGGACCCCAGGGCCCCAGGATGGACTCTGATTGGCTCAGCTTGGGTCATGTGCCCACCCTGGAACCAATCACTGCAGCCTAGAGGGTTGCTGCTCTGGTTGGCCGGATCCTAAGGGGCCACAGCATCCCATCCTCCCATTTTACAGATAGAAAAATCAGAGCCTAGAAGGGAAGAGTGACTTGCTCAGTTGCATTGGTGGGCCCAGGTCAGACTCACCCAGTAAGGCTTGCCTGTCCCTCAGCCTGCAGGTTCCCCCCAGGCTGGGATGTGACTGAGTCATTGACACATTTCCAGCCACTTGTTCTGAGCCCGGCACACAGTAGGCATTTAATAAGCACTAGAGGAGTCAATCTGATAAAGCCCCTGAAGGGTACAGAGAGTGAATTGATGGAAGTTGAGGATGAAGTAGTGTCCACCCAGTGAGACCCTAGAACGCTGTCCTGAAGGATGCTAATAGGTGTCCCATGAAAGAAGAAAGGGCTCTGCCAGGAAATGAGTTTGTGAGACACAAAGCAAACTGGTTTCCTTACATTAGAACTTCTCAGAATTCTTCATAGGCTCAGGGCAGTGAATCCCCCCCAAAGCAGGATATAGCTTGCAGGGTTCCCCAGGCTTGTTTGACCATATAATCCTTTTTATTAAGTGGGATTTTTGAAGGATTAGTGTTTAGAGAAACACTTTGGGAAATGCCAGGGATACAAGGATCAGCATGGACCAGAGTGGTCAGGGAAAGCTTCTTGGAGGAGGAGGTGCCTCAGCCACCTTCAAGGATAGGAGGGTTAGGAAAATCAGTTGAGAGCAGGGAAGGCATCCCAAATGCATCACGGGAGAAAGCAGTAAATATTATAGCAGATATGAGTGGAAAGGCTTATGTAGGTCAAGGCTCCATTGGAGGCAGCATCGGAAGTGCAACTCAGACTGGCTTAGGCAAAAGGGGGAATTTATCGGTCCATGTAACTGATTTCAGGCATGGCTAGATCCAGGTCTTGAATGATGCCCTCAGAGGTAATTATTGGTTTTGTTCTCAGGCAGACTCTTCCCAGGGGGCCTGGCATCTCAAGCCTCACGTGCTGCCAGCTAGCAACCGCAGCGGGAAGTGAGATGCTTCTGTACAATAGTTTCAACCATAGTCCCGGGATGGACTCTCATTGGCTCAGCTTGGGTCATGTGCTCACCCGGGTACCAATCACTGTAGGAGATTTGGTGCTCTGGCTGCGCAGAGACTTAGGGGTCATTGCATCTCATCCTCTCATTAACAGGTGGGGAAATTGGAGCCCAGAGAGGAAGAGTGACTTGCTCAAGGTCGCACAGCAGTGAGTGGCAGAGGGAGGACGGGGACTTTGAGTTCAGGGTTCTCTCTGCCGCAGCAGGTGCCTGGGGGCCACTTAGATGAGTGTGGACGAGCAGAATGCCTACCGGCGTCTTTGTCTCGAGTGCTGTGGTGGAGCCCTGCCTGGAGACGAGGCTGGAAAGGACAGGTGTTCCAAGGCCTTGAAGGACCAGACAGGCTGCGGGAACAGCCCCGTGACGGAGTTGGCTCTGAGCACGTGGGGGCTGGCTGTGGTCTGGGAAGGCAAAAGATGCAGATCAGAGGCAGGTGGAGGGAATGGCTCCCTGGCTTTTAGAGGGGATGGTGGGGCAGGGGTGTATGTCTTCATCTGTCAGAATGGGGGTCTGCTGAGGTCTGGGGTGTCTAGCCAACTCTCCCTTCTCCCTGAGTTTCTACATCCAAGCTGTCGTTGGCTTCTTGATTCCACCCTCTAAATATCTCTAACAATCCACTTCTCCCTGCTCCACCGACACCATCCTAGTCCGAGCTACTGTCATCTCTCACCTGGCTGCCGGCAACAGTCTTTTAAATGGTCTCCTCTCTTTCATTCTTGCCTTCTCCCCGCCTCCCACCCCACCCCGGCCCTATTCTCTTTAGAGCAATCTGGGTGTTTTTTAAAAACTCAAATCAGGTGTTGTCACTAAAATTTTCAATGGCTCTCCGTTGCTCTCAAGATAAAATTCAGACTGTGGCCCCTCAGCAACTCTCCTGACTCGACACGGGGAATTCTCCCCACTGCACTCCATACACAGGGTTTCTCATTGAAGGAGCACATCCCCTTACCTCTGAGCCTTTGCACATGCTGTTCCATCTGCCTGGAATTTTCTTTTGCCCTCTTCCCCTGGCTAACTCTTGACTGTCTCTCAGATTTCAGCTCAATGTCCCTTCCTTTCCTTTAAGATATCTTTTCCAGTGTATTCCTTAAGACCGGACTGGGTCCACCTGCTACAGGCCCCCATGGTGCCACCTCCCAGGGACTTAGGCAACTTAGGTTCAGAGAGAGAAGGGACTCATCTGAGGTCACATGACTAGTAGATGGCTGAGCCAGATTCAATTCAGTTCAGTGAAGATGTATTGAGCACTTACTTTGGGCCAGCAGATCAGACCGGTCCCCTGCCCTGGAGGAGCTCTTAGACCAGCAGAGGAGACAGACCTGTGAACCTGAGTGAGGACAGGGGCTAAGGGAGCTGAGAGGAGAGGCTCCAGACCTAACCCCAGGGAGCCAGGGGGAGCTCCAGGATGGGGTGATGTCCCAGCTGAGATTTGATGGAAAGATGTCCAAGCACCTGTGCAATAATGCATTTACTCACTGAATGAATGAATGAATGAATATGCACATTTGCGTCTTTGTGGATGTAGATGTCAGGGGTATGTACGTGTGCATGAGTATACTTAAGTGCGTGTGTCAATATGCATGCAAAAATATGCTGTGTATATAGATATGCATATAAACAGGTGCATTCACAAGAGGATATGTATGTGAGTACAAATGTGGATTTGCATTGTGTATACATGCACATAGAGGCGGTGTCACGTAGTGGAACCAGGCTACCTGTTCAAATCTTGGCTCTGTCACTTGTCTGCCCTGGCAAGTTAACCTCTCAGTCAGTTTCTTCATCAAGAGAATAGGGACAATAGTATCTCCCTGTCTAGGTTGGGTTCTTTGAAGCAGAGCATGAGACAGGCATTCTTATACAAGTGATTTATTTCAGGAGGGAGCTGTGAGGGAGTGAGGGAAACAGGACAGAGGTGGAGGAGAAGCTCAGATGAGATGTGGGTCCAGCTGAAGTCTCAGCCTGATCCCACAGGGATTTCTGGAGCATGAATGACAGCTCCGAGTTGACCCACCTTGGGGGAAGGAGGCCAGCCCTTGCCAGCCAGTCATTGGCTGTGTCCCCCTGACCCTACCCCTGGAGGAGGAAGTAATCTCCTAGGCATTTTCTGGTGAGCCATCTTAGATTGGCCAAAAGCAGGACTCCAGAGAGGCCCATGTCACAGCTGTTGGGGGACAGGTGCACCAACAGCTTTTACTACGCCTTGCTTCTCAAAATGAACGGGTCCTGGGGACCCATAGCATCCCCTCATCTGGGAGCTTGTTAGAAATGCAAAGTCACGGGCTCTGCTGACTCAGAATCTGCATTTTAACACGATCCCCAGCCCTAAGCACATTCAAGTTCGGGAAGCACTATATGAAACGACCTCACAGGGTGTTGTGAAGGTATATGAGGTTAAGGTATAGAAAGCACTTCAACAGCATCTGATCCACAGTGAGAGTTATTACTATTATTTACACTGAGGTCTGCTCTGCAAGTTTGCTTATCGAGATACTTAATATGTGTAAATAAATGAGCGCGGAGGACTGGCTACATAATTTGCAGGAACTAGTGCAAAATGAAATGTGGGCCCCTTGTTCAAAAATCAAACAGCAGGCAGAGCCTTAAACCAAGCGGGGGTGGGGGTGGGGTGGGGTGGCCTTCTGAGCTTGGGGCTACAGGTCCGGGAGGAAGCAGCCCTGCGCGCAGGCGTATGGACATCGGTGCGTGTCTGAGGCCCTGACGATTCGAGGGTTTCCTTCGTATAGTGATTTGGCCCATCCTGGTTTTACAGAGGGAACCCGGGTGAGGGGTGCCGGAGCTGGGAGTTGGACCCCAGTCTCCCATTTCCCGAGGTTCTTCCCTCTCCCCTCGAACAGCCCGCCTTGGTGCCACCGACTTTGGGGAATCGTGGAGGACTCTTCTCTCACGTTTGCGCAGTGTGAAGAGACATTGGAGTATGTTTCCCGTGAATCGTGGGTATCCATTCCCAGGGAGCTCTCGCTGCTGGGAGAAGGGGTGTGAAATTTAATTTGCACTAATTATCCCGAAGTGAGAGGAGCGGGAAATGAGCCGGCTCTGCACATTCGGCCTCTTCCAGCAGCTCCAGTCCCCCAGGTTGCAGTTTATTTATGTGCAAGGGGTGGGGGTGGGGTGGGGGTGCTGTGACCATAGCAACCGCAGCTGCTGGGATTTTTGGGGTGGCTGGGCGGGGAGGCTGGATGGGGGGAGGGGCGGGGGCGGGTGAGGGCTGGGGCAGACCCGGGGCTGTGTCCCTGTGATGGGGGGGGGCGGGCACGTGCAGAGCCCCGCTGCCTCTGAGGGGAGAAGAAGCGGAGGGGGAGGAGGGGCACCGGGCTCCTTCGTAGCCCCGGTTTTGCTTGGGGAGGCCTGTGTGGGCGAAGGTCCACAGCTGTGTCCCAGGAGACAGATGGACTGTCCCGTCGGAAGGAGAGAAGGTTTCCATTGTTAGAGTGATTCCTTGGGGCAGGGGTGTCCCTCTGAGGCCCCAGGGCCTAGGCTGAGCTGCAGGGCAGAAACCCAGAGAGGCAGCTGGCAGAGGGAGCATTGGAGAAGAAGGAGGGACTCTGGAGCAGAGGACAAAAGGCCCTGCTGGTCTCCTCTTGCTCCTGTCCAAGCCCTTCCTCACCTCCAACTTTCTCGCCTCCGCCTTCCCTTCTTCCCTCCCTTCCCCCTTCCTCTCTCCCCACAGACGCTCTTTCCTGCCACCACTAGAGGGCGCTGAGGTGCCATGGTCGCCCGGGACTTAGCCTAGGACGGGCTGCCGGCGCCTTGAAGGGGCGGGTGGGGCAGGGGGACGAGGCCCCACAACAACTGGGTCTTTGGTAGAGCTGGGCTGATTCTAACCTGTTTGGAGCCTGGGGCAGGTCTGGGCTGCTCCTAAGGGCAGAGGATGTCACAATGACCTCCGCCCAACAATCTCAACGGGAGGGGGTTTTGGAGGGGGAGAGGGGCTCCCTTGGGTTTCCATCCCAACCCTCTCACCTCCTTCAGCCAGTCACATCACCTCTCCAAGCTGCACTTTCCTCTTCTGTAAGATGGGGGCAACCAACCCCTCTTCAGTGGTGAGAATTGGACAGAGGAACATACAGGAACTGATGCATAGTAGACACTCAAATGGGACTTTCCTTTGCCTTAGTAGGTGGGTTGGTCAGTCAGTCAGTCAACAAATGTTTACTGGGCACCTACTATGTGCCAGGGGCTCTGCTAGGCACTGGGGACAACCAGGAACAAGGTGGACACGGGGCTTATCATCATTAAGCTTTCAGCCTGGCAGGGGTGAAATTACTGTACACATTGAAAAGTTATTTTAAAATTATTGTAAATTCTTAAGTCATTATAGATGTATGTAATGTGTTACAAAAGAAAAGTTCTGGGTGCCCTGGGAATGCAGATGGGGAACCTGACAGTCAAGCTGAGCTGTAAAGGATGACTAGGTCAGGCACAAGGGAGGCAAGAGGGAAGGGCCTTTCAGGCAGAAGGAACAGCAGACACAAAGGCCTAGAGGAGGAATAGGATATGTTCCAGGCACTAAAGGCGGTCCAGTGTGGTGGAGGGTTGAGTAAGAAGGAATGCGGTGTGAGATGAGCTGGAGAGTGGACAGGGGCTGGGCTGCCTGGAGGATGCGTTGCAAATTCGGCCCTGGAACAGAAGGAGTGCAGAGTAGAAGGCCCAGCAGCTTTTTTGTGACGGAGAAGAGATGGGCGTTTTCAAAGTGATGACAACGTTTCTGAACAGGAAAGGGGCTTTTCTTCTTCCCCCAGTGGTCTTAGAGCATCTGAAAATAAAACAGGCATCAAGAGAATGTCCTGATGGTGACATCATGACACTGGGGCTCAAATGTGGACAGAAGGGGGACCTAAGTGGACTCGGAGGCTGAGCCGGCCTCGCAGCATCCGAGGGAGGACCAAGATCAGGACCCTGGTTTCCAGGCTGCAGCCCGAGGATAGCCTTTTCACTATTGGTCGCCTCAGTATACCCATCTGTGAAATGGGGAGAGCTATTCCCAGGGCCCCTGTGAAAAGCTGCTCTGAACTCCTTGCCAGAGAGGATCTTTGCTGGTGCCACAGGCCAGGTTTGTGCACTTCACGTAAGCTGTCTCTTTGCATCGATCGTCAGGGAGACAAAGGTTTTATTGATCCCCTGCTAAGATGTAAGTGCTGGGTTGTGTGTGGGGGTGGGGTGGGGTTCAGAAGTAGAAGTTATACGTAGAAATCTACGTTTTCGGGTGCTCACTCTGCTCTGGGCACTGTCTAAAGGACTACATGCATCATCTCCCTTAATCCTTGCTGCATCCCTGACAGGTGGGTATTATTGTCCCACTTGACAGATGAAGAAACTGAGGCTCAGAAAAGTTGAGTGACTTCCCAAGATCACATAGTTACTAAATGTCAGATCCAGAATTACACTCCAAATTTGTCTGAGTCCAAACCTGTCCTGATTGCTAGTGATGTATGTGGACCTACTACCCCCTTTGCCAGTTGTCATCGAGGTAATTACTGAATGGCAGCTGTGTGTCATGGGGAGAGGGAGAAGGAAAAAGATTCTAAGAGTCTATCAAAATATAAAGATGGGAGAAGTAGGTGCCCATCAGTCACTTACTCTTTAGTGTGAATTAGTAGCTTCTTTCCAGGCACTGAGACTGGGTGTAAGAGGAGAAAGTATAAGGGAGCATGTATGAGTGAGGAGAGAGGGTGTCCAGGTTGAGGGTGTTGCTGTGGGTAGCAGGAGGGCACTGGCACTAAGTCACCTGTCGGTGCGGGAGCAGGCAGGGAAGGGATCCTGGGTAATGCTTTGGTTAGAGAGCTGGTTCTGCTAGTGACTTGCTGTATGAGCCTGAGCAAGTCCCTTTCTCTTTGAGGGTGTCGTCTCCCATCTGTACAATAAGAAGAGTGGACTAAATGATACTAAGGTCTCCTCCAGATTAGAAAGTCAGTGCTGACTCCTTCTCCCAGGGTTTGATGTGGGGTGGCCTTAACTGGCATCAGGGGCCCTGAAGTTCTGTTTCACATCTGCGGGGCCCCAAACAGGGGTGAGCAGCTGAGCCTTCTTGTGACTGGCTTGCTGGGGCTCTGGGGACTGGACCGCCGCCCACAGCTCCAGTGCCCAAGCTTGTTGAGCCATCACTCTGAGTTAGAGCCTTCATCAGCTTGGGATTAATTTGGGCTTCTCGTTGTGACCCACCCAGGAGCAAAAACTGAGAATCTGGTATCCTGGAGTAAGCTAGGCTCAAATATGGCCTCGGTTGCCCATCGAGGAAGGGGCTTCTCTTTCTCGAACTCCTTCCCTGTCTCCTCCTCCGCAGTGGAAGGCTCTGCAGGGCAAGGAGAGCTAGACTTGGGGACAGCCAGGCCTGTGATGTACACCTGGCTCTTTTTAGTTCTGTGGTCTCAGATAAGCTGCTGAACCTCCCTGAGCCTTAGTTTCCTCATCTGGAACATGGGGTAAACCTACCCACCTCCCAGGGTCCTCGACAGTATTACGAGAGGACGTTTATGCAGGTGCCTGGTACACAGTAGGTGTTTAATAAATGCCGGTGGATTCTGGGGAAGTGCCAGCCCTGACAGACGGTTTCCCCAGCGTTGGGGCTGTTTCCTGTAGACCATTGCATAGCCTCTGGGAGGTTCTCCCTTGAGACCGAAGCCCAGATCTGCAAGCCAGTGGGCGGGGTCAGGTAGGCTCTTCAGCTTTCCAGCAATGCTGTGTCCCCACTTGTTTCCTCTCTTTGGGGCCAGACCCCAGCCCTTGGCTGAATGCACAAGCTTTCGATTCTGTAAGAGCCAGTCTAAGGTGCCTGGTCAGCTTCCTCCCCACCCCTCCCTCCCCCTGCATACAGCCTCCTTTCTTCTCCAAGCTCTGCAATGGGATAGTTTAGGTCCCAAGACCAGAGATTTTATTTTTAAGTCCAAAAAGTTTTCATTTTCATCAAAGTTATCCATGCACATAGTTTAAAAAGTTAAACAGTTCTACAAGGTTTATTGTAAAACTCTGCTGTCCCGTGACCTCCCTCCATTTCCCACCCTCCAGAGAGGCAACCGCTCTGATTTCTTTTAGCTGATTAAATAACATTCTTGTATTGCAACTTTTTGAATTTTCATGTTTTTGTTAGTTATTTGGCTTTTTTTGTTGACAGTTTTATTGAGAGATAATTCATATACCATACAATTCACCCATTTAAAGTGTACAATTCAGTGGTTAGTATATTTACATAGTTGTGTGACTATCATCACAATTTTAGAGCATTTTCATCACCTCAAAAAGAAATCCCTTATGCTTTAGCTACCACTAATTGCCCCATTGCCCCCACCCCTGAGCAACCACTAATCTCCTCTCTGTCCCTGTGTATTTGCATATTCTGGACATTTTATATAAAGGGATCATATAATATGTGGTCTTTTGTGACTGACTTCTTTTACTTGGCATAATGTTTTCAAGGTTCATCCATATTGTAGCATGTGGCAGTACTTCATTCCTTTTCATGGCCAAATAACATTCCATTGGGTAGATCTACCACATTCTGTTTATCATTCACCAGTTGATAGACATTTGGGTTATTTCCACCTTTTGGCTATCATGAATAACGCTGCTCTCGACATTTATGTAAAAGTTTTTGTGTGGACGTAAGTTTTCGTTTCTTTTGGGTATGTTATACCTAGAAGTGGAATTGCTGGGTCATAGAGTAACTTTATGTTTAATCTTTTGAGGAGCTACAAGACTGTTTCCTACAGTGACTGCACCATTTTACATTCCTACTAGCCGTGTATAAGGTTTCCAGTGTGGGGGATGAGAATTGTGTCTCCCACCTCAAAATGTGGCTCTTTGCTTGATTGTTTTTAAGGACAAAAAACTCTAACAAAAACTTGGATATTCCCCCTAACTGCCTAAAAGAATTTAAGATAGAGGGCCTCTCCCCAGGACAGGCCATCACCATAGATAACTCTGGGTATTGGTAGACTGGGAGGGTCCTTGCTAAGCCCGTTTTCATATAAGTTCTCTCTCTCGGGCCACCTTGTCTATAGATGGCCCAGCAAACACTTGTTTATCAAACATCTGCTTTTCCATCTCCATGTAAATTGCCTTCCTCCCCTTTGAAGTCCCAAACCACTACCCACAACATCCTCCTTTGTCTTTAGCTGAAGATGGTATTTAAGGTGGTGGCTTCAGCCATTTTGGCGATTTATTCAGTTTTCCTGGGTGTCTCCCATGTATACATGTTATTAAACTTTGTTTGATTTTTCTCCTCATGTCAATTTAATTCTTCTGTCTCATGTCAATTTAATTCTTAGACCACCCAGAAGGACCTAGAGGGTAGAGGGATTGTCTTTCTCCCTTATACCAATTTTTCCACATCCTTGTCAACTCTTACTATTATTTGACTCTGATCGTAGCCATCCTGGTGGGTGTGAAATGCTATAACACTGTGGTTTCGATTTGCATTTCCACAATGGGCTAATGATGTAAATTATATTTTCATGTGTTTTTGGATATTTGTGTATCTTCTTTGAAAAAAATGTCTATTCAGATCTTTTGCCCATTTTAATTTGGATTATAGTGATGCACCATGTATGACATTTTGGTCAACCACAAACCACAAATCCGATGGTGACCCCGTAAGATTGGTACCACACAGCCTAGGTGTGTAGTAGGCTGTCCCATCTAGGTTTGTGTAAGTACACTCTATGGTGTTCACCATCTTAACAACATTATATTTTATGATCCATAAACATAGGATGTCTGATTTATTTATGTCTTCTCTAATTTTTTCCAACAATGTTTTGTAGTTTTCAGAGTATAAGTTTTACACTTCTTTTGGTAAATTTATTCCTAAGTATTTTTTTTTTTTTTTTTTTGTGGGGAAGACCAGCCCTGAGCTAACATCCGTCGCCAATCCTCCCCTTTTTGCTGAGGAAGACTGGCCCTGGGCTAACATCCGTGCCCATCTTCCTCCACTTTATATGGGACGCCGCCACGGCATGGCTGACAGGCAGTGCGTCGGCGGGCGCCCGGGATCCAAACTCGCGAACCCCGGGCTGCCAAGTGCGGACTAAACCACTGCGCCACCGGGCGGCCCCTATTCCTAAGTATTTTTGATGCTAATGTAAATGGAACTTTTTGATGCTAATGTAAATGGAACTGTTTTCTTAGTTTCATTTTCGGATCATTCACAAGGGTATAGAAATACAACTGATTTTTGTATATGGATTTTGTATCCTGCAATCTTGCTGGGCTTGTTTGTTAGTTCTAATAGTTTTTAGTGGATTCCTTATGATTTTCTACGTACATGATCATGTCCTCTGTGAATGGAGGTATTTTACTTCTTTCTTTTTCTTGCCTCATTGCCCTGGCTAGAATCTCCGGTACAATGTTGAATAGAAGTGGTGAGAGTGGATATCCTTGTCTTGTCTGTTATCTTAGGGGAAAAGCATTCAGTACTTCACCATTAAGTGTAATGTTTGCTGTGGGTTTTTCTTAGCTGCCTTTCATCGGGTTGAAGAAGTTCTCTTCTATTCCTAGTTGGTTGAGTGTTTTTATAATGAAATGGTGTTGGATTTTGTCAAAAGCTTTTTCTGTGTTTATTGAGACAATACTGTGATTTTTCCGTTGATGTGGTGTATTACATTAATTGATTTTCAGATGTTAAACCAGCTTTGCATTCCTCGGATAAATCCCACTTGGTCATGGTGTATAATTCCTCTTATATATTGCTGGATTTGGTTTTCCAACATCTTCTTGAGGATTTTGCATCTATATTTATAAAATATATTGGTCTATAATTTTCTTGTGATGTCTCTGTCTGGTTTTGGTATTAGAGTAATACTGAGAATGTCTTTATTATTATCTCCTTCCTTTTTGAAAGATAGTTTTTTTTGGTGAGGACAGTTGGTTCTGAGCTAACATCTGTTGCCAATATTCCTCTTTTTGCTTGAGGAAGATTGTCACTGAGCTAACATCTATGCCAGTCTTCCTCTATTTTGTATGTGGGATGCTGCCACAGTGTGGCTTGTTGAACGGTGTTTAGGTCCACACCCAGGATCCGAACCCACGAACCTCAGGCTGCTGAAGTGGAGTGCGTGAACTTAACAACTACACCACCGGGCCGGCCCCCGAAAGATAGTTTTTTTGGATATAGGATTCTTGGTTGGCAGTATTTGTCTCTAAGCAGTTTGAATATATTATCCCACTGCCTTCTGGTCCCCATTGTGTCTGATGAGAAGTCAGCTGTTAATCTTATTGAGTTCACTTGTAAGTGATGATTCATTTTTCTCTTGCTGTTTTGGAGATTTTCTCCTTATTGTTGTCTTTCAGCATTTTTTGCTATTTTGCATTTATCCTACTTGGAGTTTTTTTGAGCTTCTTAAATCTGTAGATTAAAGTTTTTCATCAAATTTGGGAAGTTTCCAGTCATTATTTCTTTGAATGTTTTTCTGCTCATTCATTTTCTTTCTTTCTTTCTTTTTTTTCAGGGGAAGATTCTCCCTAAGCTAACATCTGTTGCCAATATCCGCCCCCCCCCCCCCCCGCCCCAGTACATAGTGCTGTATAGTTGTAAATTCTTCTATTTCCTCCATGTGAGCCACTGCCACAGCAAGGCCACTGACAGACAGGTGATGTGGTTCCACACCTGGGAAGTGGACCCAGGCTGCCGAAGTGGAGTGCACCAAGCTTTAACTGCTAGGCCATCAGGGCTGGCTCTCTTTCATTCTTTTTTCTGTCTTTTCTTTGGATTGCATAATCTGTCTTCAAGTTTGCTAATTATTTCTTCTGCCAGTTCAGATTTACTGTTGAGCTCCTCTAGTGAATTTTTTATTTCAGTTATTGTACTTTTCAGCTCCAGAATTTCCATTAAAAAAACCTTCTGTCTCTTTACTTATGTTCTCTATTTGATGAGACATTGTCATCATATCCTTCTTTACTTTTTTTGGGGGGGGGTGAGGAAGATTAGCCCTGAGCTAACATCTGTTGCCAATCCTCCTCCTTTTAGCTGAGGAAGACTGGCCCTGGGCTAACATCTGTGCCCATCTTCCTCTGCTTTATATGTGGGAGGCCTGCCACAGCATGGCTTGTATCAAAGTCCATGCCCTGCAAACCCCGGGCTGCCAAAGTGGAGCACGTGACCTTAACCACTATGTCACTGGGCCGGCCCTCCTTCTTTACTTTTTTAAGCATTGTTTTCTTTAGTTCTTTGATAATATTTATAATCGTTACTTTGAATTCTTTGTTAAATCTGACGTCCAGTCCTTCTCACAGGCAGTTTCTGTTGCTTGCTTTTTTTCCTCATGTGTGGGTCAAATTTTTTTTGTTTCCTATAATTTTCTTGTTAGAAATTAGACTTTTAAAATACCGTGTTGTAGCAATTCTGGCCTCCTTTGAGGGTTTAGTTTTTTTTTTTTAATTTTTTAATTTTTATTTATTTTTTTTTTTGTGGGGAAGACCAGCCCTGAGCTAACATCCGTTGCCAATCCTCCTCTTTTTGCTGAGGAAGACTGGCCCTGGGCTAACATCCGTGCCCATCTTCCTCCACTTTATATGGGACGCCGCCACAGCATGGCTGACAGGCAGTGCGTCGGTGGGCGCCCGGGATCCGAACCCGCGAACCCCGGGCTGCCAAGCGCGGACTAAACTGCTGCGCCACCGGGCGGCCCCCTTTGAGGGTTTAGTTTTTGAGGTCATTGTTTGAGATTTGTTCTGACCCCAGGAGGGCTCTTCTCCCCGGTTCTCTCTGGTAAACTAGTCAGTTTGTGGTTCAGATTATGTCTTAAATGACTCTACCAGTGCCCTCTTAATTGCTTTTCACTGCAGCCTCTGCTGTTTTTGAGAGCACCATTAGGCTTTAACTTCCCCAAACTGTGTTGCAAATAAATTCACTGCTTTTGAGACAAGTTCCAGAACTCTCTCTCTTATGGTCTGTCTCTCCCCTTGGGCAAGATCTGAGCCAGGGCTCTGGAGCTGGGGATGGGGAAATGGTACTTTTCTCTCCGAGTGATGCACCTGCTTTCGGAGCTGGGCACTTGGTGGCGTGGAGGCTGGCTGTAGCCTCTGGTTTTCTCAGCTTGCCTCCCCTGGCATGGAAACTGCTTTACAAATGAGCCAGGTGAGGGTGACTGGGGCCCCAGTGTTTCTCAGCATGTCACTCCCAACGTAGAGCCTCCATCCCATTGGTGGAGGCTGGGAAGAAGAAGGGAGCCTCATCTCTCAGCTGCACCCATCTAGAATTTAGCCTGTGCAACAGTAAGCTGGGGCAGGATGAAAAATACTGATATCCTGCTCTTCCTGGGAAGATACTGCAGGCCTCCACCTGGGAGCTAGGGGGAGAGAGAGCCCTGTGCTATTGACTGCACCCATCTGGAGTGGAGTTTCCAGAATGCTGAGTTGGGAGTGGTGAGGGAGAAAGTGGGTCGTAGTTCAAATGCCACATTCTCTTACTGTTCTGATGGAGTTTTATTAGATTTTCTTGAGTAAATGTTTCTTCATGTGCTGTCTGCCCTTAGGACCATTTACAGGCACTTAAAATGGTTCTAGAGGCTGTAGATAATTTTCAGCTGTTTCACTGGGGAACGAGTCTGCAGAACTCACATTGCCGAGCCAGAAGCAGAGCTCTAGCTTATGCTAAGAAAGATGAAGATTTCGATCTCTCCCCCATCTCTACTTTGCTCTTCCCATTCTCCCATCCTCCCACTAATGCTATGATTGTTTCCTTTTCTGTGCAAGTTTTTGTTTTTCCTGGAGTTACTAAGTGCCTTTTTAAAAAAGTATCCTTGTTTGCTTGTACTTATAACTAAGTAAACCCCAAACTCTTGGCCAGTAGTGTGAATCTCCTCTCAAGATGTTTAGATGCATCAGATTTTCTATCAATTTCGTCTTCCTGAAGAATCTTCTAGAACTGCCTGACCTGCTTCAGGTTGGACTAGTTGCTTTCTACACCTGGTGCACTGATGTTGTCCTGGGATCCTTCACTGTCAACCCAGAGGATTCCTCTGTCTCTCTCTTGTGTTGGATTTTCAGCTTCCTGTATCCTATCTCTTCCTCTTTCTTGGCTTATTCCTTTGTTTTGGTCGAGCACATCCTTCAGTACTTCCTGAGAAAAGACACATGGGATGTTAATTTTTGGAGACGTTGCACATCTGAAAATGTCTTTATTCTATCCGCATCCTTGATTGGCTGTTAGGCTAGGTGTAGAATTCCAGGTTGGAAATTATTTTCCTCCGGAAAATTTGAAGGCTTTGCTCCATTGCCTTCTGGCGTCCAGTGTTGCTGTGAGGCAAAGGAAGCAGTTCTCATCCCTTATCTTTTCAATCTGGAAGCTCAGAGAATCTTCTCTCAGTTCCCAGGGTAGTGACATTTCAAGACAACATGCCTTGACTTAGGTCTCCTTTCATTTATTGTGCTGGACCCTCTGTCAGTCCTTGAAATCTAGAAAGCTGTTCTTTGGGTCTGTGAAATTTTCTTAAATTATTTTATTGATGCTTCCCCCTCTACATTTTTTTCTATTCTTTCTGGAACTCATTATCTGAAGATGGAATTCTTGCACAAGTCCTCTAATTTTCTCTCCTATTTTCTTTATCTGTCACTCTAGAAAAGCTAAACTTTATCTTCCATTTTCTTCCTTTTTAATGTCTGCTGTTATATTTTTAATTTTTAAAAGCTTTTATTTTGTGCGCTGCATCTCTTTTTTTATGAAAATCCTATTTTAATTTCACCTGTGCATGTCTTATGTAACCTCTCTGATGATATTAAGACAGATTTTTTTTCTTCCTTGCTATTCTGTGTTATCTTCAAGTTGGTGTTTTCTGTTTGTTTTATTTTTGTCTTTCAGGTTAGAGGCATTCTTCTGACATCTGGTAAGCCTCCGTTATCTCTTCATATTTAAAAATAGGAAAGTAGGAGCTGATGGGAAGCTCTGAGGACGTGGGTAGGTCTTGTGGGCTGTGGGTTTCCTCACAGGGTGATCTGGCAGGGCTGTTTAGCTGGGAAACCTTCAATGTTGGTATCTCTAGGGTTTCTCTAGGTCTTTTCTCCTTGGTCCATCATGTTCCCCAGAGAAAGCTCTTCCAGTTGTCTGCCTGGAGGCTGTAAGTCTGGCTGCCAGTGTCCTGAGAGCAGAGTGGTGGGAGGTGATTGGGGTCTGGACATCAGCTTGCTCAGATTCACAGAGTCCCCCCGTCATAAGAGCACCACCCCGTAAACTGTGCCTGGTGTCCCGTCTAGAGGTGTCTGGTCTGGGGTGATAACAGCTTCTTAAACAGCCTTTCAAAGAATCCTCTTTATTTGAACTTCCCTTTACAACAACTTCCAGAGGTACCCGATGTGGCCAATCTTTGAGTCTCTTGGGAATTTTTTTTCCTGATTCATCTTCCTCAATTGTCCATTAATTTTCTGGCTCCCGACATTTTGCAGTTTCCTCTCCCGTTCTCCCCATCCTTCGGGGCTCATTACCTTCAAACACTTGAAGAAATCCCTCTACTATTGTTTTAGCATCCGAGAGGCGGGGGAACCAATGTGGTTGTGTGTTCAATCTGCCATCTTTACATGGACGTCCTCTCTTCTCACTGCCTTCCCCTCACAGTAGATGGAGACTCCATGCTTCCAGTTGCTGAGGTCAGAGCTTTGGGGCCATCCCTGACTCCTCTCTTTCTCCTATACCCCACATCCGATCTCTTGGCAAAACCTGTGAACTCTACCTTCAAAATATATCCAAAATTCACCACCTCCACTGCTACCACTCAGAGCCAAGCCCTCTCCTGGACACTGCAGGAACCTCCTCCCTGCCCCTCTCTTTCTGTCTTTGCATCCCTACAGTCTGCTCTCTGTACAGCAGCCTCTCTGCCACATCCCTCTCTGCCACATCTCTGGCTCCTGTGGCTCCCATTTCACTCTGAGTAAGAGCCTAAATCCCAACAAAGGTCAACAAGACCCTGTGTGATCACGCCCCACATACTTTCCCAGCCACACTGGCCACTTGGCCATCTCACAACACACAGCCAGCTTCCTTCCTGGCTCTTCCCTTGGCCTGGAGCACTCTCCTTCCAGATACCTGTAGGGCTCACTCTCTCACCTCCTTCAGGTCACCTGTGAGCCTCCCCTGGCCTTTTTATTTAAAAGTAAATCCCTCTTCCTCTCTGTGCCCTCTCCATCTTTTTTATCTCGCTTTATCTGTCTCTATAGCAACTCTTGAGATTGGATGTGTTTATAGTTCCTTGTTTAGTTATTTATAGCTTACCTCCCCTCTCTAGACTGGATGGTCACGAGGGCAGGGATTTTGGCTTATTTTGTTCACTGCTGTATCCCCAGCACCTTGAATGGTGCCTGGCATATAGTAGATGCTCAGTAAATGTGTTGCATGCATGCATGAATGAGTAAATAAATGCTTGCTTGGCCCTAGCCTTGGCTCTGGGACTGACCTTATTCCAGGCAGAGGATTTAAGGAGCTCTGAGTCTACAGCCCTCCCATTCACTCATTCATTCATTAATCCATTTATCCATCCATGCATTATTACTATTGTTGTGAGTATTAATATTCCACAGCTAGAAAGTGGCAGAGGGGGCATTTGGCCCCAGCCTCTGTGACTCCAAAGCCCTGGCTCCCAAGCATGCTGCTAAGGCAGGCCCTCCACAAGGTTGGAGGAATGAGACTAAGACCCGATTCCTTGTCCTGGGGGAAGAAGTTGGAACAGAGCCTGGCCCCAGGCTGCCCGTGCTCATGAGCTTCTCTGTGCTGGATGGGCAGTCCCTTGAGATAGTCCTGCAAGGTCCAACTCCAATGATGCCACCTCAGGGATGCCCCATAGGACTGCCCAGGGCAGAGACAGCTGTTTCTTGCCTGCTCAGTTGGAGCTGTGTACATCTGTCTATCAGGGTGAGCCTCAGATTTCTTATAATTGGCTGCCACTCTTGTCCACCCTCAACTGTGAGCTCTTCCAGGACAGGAACTGAGTCTTGTTCAGCCCAGTGTCCCAAGAGCCCAGTGCGAGGCCGACAGCCTGGGAGGTACTGAAGGAGCAACGGAATGAATGATGCAGACTAGGGGCCTGAACTGGAATCCAAGCTCTGCCACTCACTAGTTGTGTGACCTGGGGAATTTCCTTAACTCCCTGGGCCTCAATTCCCTTATCTACAAAACGGGGAGAAAAATAGCCCCCATTCCACAAGGATCCAAGGAGTTAATGAATGAAGTCACTGTGCGCAGTGCCTGGCAAGGAGTAGGCATGTGACAGAAATCGTTGTTCTTATGAGTCAGGCCTCCCGACCCCAGCCCGCCTGCTCTGCACCCCCGGCAGCAGGTACCTCCACCTGACTTCCTCCTGGTGCCCGGGGCAGCTGGCTGAATTCCTGGTCCATCAGCTTGGCCCTCTGCCATTTAGGGATTGGCCTGTTTGCACTTACTCTTGGCCTCTAAACAGCCTGGCCCTGACACATCGTGTCCTTACTTGTTGGCCGACCTGGAAACAGTCATCACTGGGGACGGCTGAGGCCACCGCTGGTGTAGAAGCAGGGCAGTGGGCTTTGGATGAGGGGCAGTGCCCAAGATACCCACAGGACTGGGGCTGCTGCAGCATCAAAGGTGGGCAGGGGTGATGGGCAGGGATGTCAGGGAAAGGATGAAGGCTGATGGGGGGGCAGGAGGGGCTGCCTTAAGAATTTGGGGAAGTCTGTATTTTTGTTGTGCTTTTTAAAAGTCAAAAAGAGTTTTTCTCTAATCAAGGCATGCAGATTTCAAATGCCAGTCTTCTTTGGCGGGTCATCAACTCCAACTACAGTCAGGGTCCTTAAACTTTTGAGAAGGAGACCCTACCATTCCTTCCTTGAAGCCCTGATATAGGGGGCTGGGGGCCACGAGTGGGCACTCTGTGGCCTAACAGACATTCCCGATAGTACTTCTCTCCTTTGTTGTAATTAATTGCTAGATGTCTGACTTCCCTCCAAGAGGATATCAGGGGGCATGTCTATTCAAGTCTATACCCCTTTTGTGTCCAGCGCAATGCTTGCCACATAATTGTTGTAGTTATCTTTTTGTTCCAGTTTTCTTGAGAAGTAATTGACATACATCACCGTGTAGGTTTAAGGCGTACAGCACAATGGTTTGATTCACGTAGAGTTATCTTTTAATGAGAACTTACACCAATCTTGAAGTAGGTTCTGCTATTTCCCTCATTTGGGGATGAGGAAATGGATTCAGAGAGGTTGAGGGGCCTAGCCATGGTCACACAGCTGGAGGTGGCGTGGCTGAGATCTCCAAGGCCTGTCTCATGAAGGGTGGCATCCTCCCTCCGCCATATTGAGCAAGAGTTTGTTGAACGACTGACAGTGTTGATGTGAGGTGATGGGTGACTGTGTCAATAGTAGAGGCTTTGAACAGCTCGCCTCTGCCAGCTGAGCTTTTTGTCTGGGACAGGAAGGGAGGGGGACGTGGGGCGCACCCATTTGGGAGTTGGGATCAGGCTTGGGGATCTACCAGAGATTCAGACGTCCTGGTGGAGACAAGAGCCACCCAGGCTCATTTGCAGCCCCCTCTTTGGATGGTGGAATCTGGTCTCCAAGGCAAAGGGTTCCCCAGGCTCTGTTTGAGCCTGTCCCATGGTGGGGAAGTGCCCTTTTCAGGGATGAATAACTCGGATTATTAGGGAACCCCCCCCCTTCCTTGCTTGGTCCTTGTTTCTCCCCTGGGATCCTGTAGAATAAGCAGTGTCAGCCTGATGCCTCTTTACATATTTGTTGAATGAATAATATAAACATGCCAATCTGGCCCTTGGGGAGCTTAATACGAGCTAATATTTCTGCCCCCTCACCTAGCTTTCCCTGTTGTTAACATCTTACACGACCTGGTATATTTGTCGAAACTACGAGACCCATGTTGGTATGTGACTATTAACTCATCTCCAGACTTTATTTGGGTTTTACCAGTTTTTCCGCTAACATCCTTTTCCTGTTCCAGGATCCAACCCAGGATCCCACATGGCATGTAGTCGTCACGTCCCTTTTGTGTCCTCTGGTCTGTGACAGTTTCTCAGCCTTTCCTTGGTTTTCATGACCTTGAGAATGTTGAGGAGTAATGGCCAGGTATTTTGTAGAATGTTCTTTAATTTGGGTTTGTCTGATGCTCTTCTCATGATGAGTCTGGGGTTATGGGGTTTTGGAAAGCATACCAAAGAGGTGAAGCGCCCTTCCTGTCACATCACATCAGGGGTACACGACACCCATGTGACGTCACTGGTGATGTGAACCTTGGCTGCTTGGTTAGGGTGGTGTTTGCTAGGTCTTGCCCCTGTGAAGGTAAAGAGCTGATGTTTAAGTGCTTAGTATGTACTGAGCGCTGATATGGGTGTCAGCTCATTAATCCTTCCAACCACCCTGGAAGGAAGATATTACATGTTCATCCTAAAATGGGTAAACTGAGGCACAGAAAGTTAAAGTAACCTGTGCAAGGTTATGTAGCTGGTGAGTCTTGAACCCAGCAACCTGGCTCTAGAGCTCATGTTTTAACCACTACTCAAGATATCTGCCCTGGTCTCAGCACTCTCATTGGCCACCTGGATTCCTGCAATGGCCGCTTCTTGTTTCCCCTCTGACCTCATCTGCTACCCCATGACCCTCGGTCACTCTGCTCCAGCCACACTGGCCTCCTTGCTGCTCTGTGAACATGCCAGACACTCTCCTACCCCAGGGCCTTTGCACACGCTTCTCCTTTGTTCGGAATGCTCCGTGTCACCCAGGTGGTTTGCCTGATTTGCCTCCCCTCCTTCCCTGAGGCCTTCCCTGATCATTTTATTTAAAATTCAAACCCCGCCACCCAGCACTCTCTGGCCCGCACTTAATTTTTTCCATAGCATTTCTCAGCATCTTACGTTGTCTTTATTTTATTTATTTATTGGTTGATTATCTGTCTTCCTCAACCAGAATGTAAGCCCCACGAGGACAGAGATTTTGGTCTGTCTTGTTCATGGCTGTCTCCAGTGCCTCGAACAGTACCTGGCACAGAGTCTGTGCTTCGTAAACATCTGTGCATGAATGCCCCGAGCTTGCTTGAATCCAGGATCTCTCCATCATCATATCCTTGATGAGATGGTTCAGAGACGGAATCCCATCAGACGCCTCCTGCAGGCTGACCTGGATGCATTTATGAATTGAGGCATTTGACAGATTATGGATCTACTTAACCACCCAGTCCCTCAGCCCTGACGTGTAAGCTCCAAGAGGGAAGAAGATGGGTCTGTTTTGTTTGCTCTTGTGAACAAATTATATTTAACGCATTGTCTTGCACACTAAATGCTCAATATCTGTTTGTTGGGGAAAAAAAAAACATCAAAAAGAGCCAGCAGTGACATGGTCTTCTCTAAAGTAGTCTACAAACTACCTTCTTTCCTTAATGGTGCTTGTCAATTCCCACAGACCCTTTCGTGTGCATGCGTGCACACACACACACACACACACACACCAGTTGTGGTGGAGAAACAGCATCTATTTACATATAAATATCTTAGTGGGCTGGCAGATCTGAAAGGAATGAACAGAAAGAAATCAAGAGATGCTCTCCAGGGGAAGCAGTGAAAATATTATGCAGTTCAATGTATTTATACACAAACAGTTTGCTCTGATCAGAATCTCTGGGGAAACTGGAGTGAGTCTGGTGGTGTGAGGAGGGGGTAGAAAGACAGTGAGATCCTGCCCCTCCCCCTCCTGGAGGTCATGTGGAAAACCGGGGCTCTGGGTGCCTTTAAAAACTGATATTTGTTTGAGCCCACTATGTGCCCGGAGCTTTCTGCCAAAAGATCTCACTTCATCCTCCAGCGATCATTTCCTCTCTTTCGCAGCAGAGGAAATGGAGGCACACAGTGGTCCAGTGACTTGCCCAGGGCTGCAGAGCTGGTCAGTGGAAGCCCTAGCAGGGGACCCCAGCCTGTCTGGCTTCTCCTTCTCACCTGTCCCACTGTCCCCTGCCTCAGCCTTTGCCTGAGCTGCCCTCCTGAGTGTGGGGCCTGCTGTCTTCCACGGTAGAGGTAATCAAGCCCCGAGACAGTGGGACGGACTAAGTGGCCTCTCCGACACCTCCCGCGTGTCCTTCCTTCCCCAGAATCCCTTTGGGATCCTTGATTCCTGGGCTAAGTGCCTCAGGATGGCCACCCAGGAGGTCCAGTGTCACCGTGTGAGCTGTGACCCCCGGCCAGCGTGGCTGTACCCCAAACAGGTGGGGGACAAGGGAGGAGGGTGGGGAAGGAGCCAGGGAGAGACACGTTCCTGATTTGCGCGTGTCAGCCTTGGCTCTGGAAATGAAATGCCTTTTAATTTCATCGTCTGCTTTTCTTTTTTCCCTCTGCGATGCTCTCTGGTGCCAGGAGGCCCTTGGCCACAGGGCGCGAGTTTAACAAATCCAATAAAGCCTTTATTTGGCTGGCTGCTGGCTCCCTGGAGCTCGCTGGCCTGGGAGACACTGCCCATTCATGCTTCTCACCTGTGCGCGGGGCGGGGCGGCGTGGGGGCCGGGAGCAGGGTCAGCAGAGTGGCTGGGAGAAGCAGGGGCCAGGGATATTTGCACAGCTCATGAAGGGTGACAGATGGTGCCTGGGGCAGCATCCTGAGACCTGAGCGCTGGTCCCAGCTCTGCCACCAACTCTCGGTTGGATCTCGAGCAATCCCTGGATACGCTTAGTTTTTCTTCTAAGAAGTGGCAGGAGTAGATTAGGTCAATGGGTTTTACATACTTTTAAGCAGTGAAACCCAATTTCCCCAAGTGAAATGGGCTCTGGAAGTCTCACCTTGGATGGCTCTGGCCCTCTGACCTGTTTGTATTTTTAAGATGGCAGGCTTGTTTCTGCCTCCGGACCTTTGCACTGGCTTTTCCTTTTGCATAACTATCCTCCCCCAGAATAATCTGTGTATCGCTGGCCCTTCTCTTGTCATTCAGGGGTCAGCTCAGATGTTAACTCCTCAGAGAGCCTTCTCTGAGTCTGTCTAGTGATGTCCTGCACCCCTGAGTCATTCTCTCCCCTGTCTCCATTTTACTGTGTCCTCAGCACTTCTCACTCTTTGATGTTTTGTGTCTTTATTTGTCAACATGTTTATGGCCTCTTTTCCCCACTAGCTTACAAAGTTCATGAGGATACCTTTCTCTCCTTCTTCACTGCTCTACTCACAGAGCACAGTGTAGGTGCTCAATAAATGCCTGATGAATGGAAGAATGAATAAATGAATGACTATGTAAAACAGGTGAAGGTGAGGCTGCTCTGGGTTGCAGCAGGTGTGGAGGGCTGTGTACCCCACTGGCTGGACCACCCTTCATGACCTCCCTCCCGCCTCGGTCTTTGAGGCCCCTCCCCCCCCATTGGGGTGCTGCAAAGCCCAGTTTGAAAACCACTTGGACTTGATTATCTCTAAGGCTCCTGCAGCTCTGACAATCCATAGCCAACTCCAAAAACAGGGGTTCAGCCAAGAAGTGCTGGGGTTTCAGAGAAGGGCAAGGTGAGGAAGGGTTTTAGTCGTCTCCGAGGAGGTGCCCTTAAACTGGTTTGGAGACTCAGAGATGGTGCAGAGAAGCTGTGAGGAGGAAGAAGAGAAGGGAAGCAGAGGCCTGGGCCTTCTCCAGGCAACTGTGAGCCAACCAGGTTGGCAGCAGTCGGGGGAGATTAAACGGGGAATGTTGCACGCGGCCAGCTGTCATGGGGCCTTGCGTGCCGAGGTGAGATGGTTGTGTCTGATTTGTGACATGTGGGAGCTGGCGCTGAAGCTCTGAGCAGGACGGTACAATCATCAGGGCCCTGCACACGGGCAATGAAATGCAGAGGGCAGAAATGGAGGCAGGGAGACCGGGGAAGAGGCTGAGAGATGATGAGGCCTGGACCAAGGAGATGGAGTGAGGGATGGGATTCAGGAGAGAAAGGGAACTAAGAATGGAGCCGATTGGGCAGTGAGTTAGTGTGGTGGGCAAGGAAGAGGGAAGAGGCTCAGATAGTCTGAAGTTTCCTGTGGGCTCACGAGGATGATGCTCAGGTCCAGGAATTGTTCTGGATGACCGTGTCGGCAGGGATGGTGGGGGAGGGCCGGGCTTGCGGACAGGGGGCTCCCCGCTGCCCTGCCCCAGGTCGGGAGGGTAATGTTTCACATCTCAGCTGCTCCCCAGCTCAGGCTGCCTGGGCAAAGAGGAGCGTTTGGGGCAGCCCTCCCGTTTGGCACCCTCCCTCCAGGCCCCAGGATTAATGTGCTAATGGTCACCCAGGGGCCCTAGCAGAGAGTGGGGATGACTCAGTGTCGACTTGTCCCACTGCAGAGAACAAGACACCCTGTGGAATGCACTGGCAGTGCCCGGCCAGGGGAGCCACCTTTGACTATGAGGGCTGGCATGTGACGGGCATGTCTGTGATGGTCTGCATTTCCTAAGGTATGAGGACAAAGTCATCTTCTCAACCCCACAAGTCGTCCTCCTGACCCTCTTCTTGAATACAAGCCCTGAGTGCTCCACAGTCCTCCCAGTTAGACAGAAAACCAGTTCCTGGAAGAATCAACTCAAAAGGGAGATAAGAATTTAAGGGCATGTTCTATCTAGGGACATATTTTAGAGTTTGGGGGTGCTACCTGGAGAGTGAGCCAGACTGCCCGAAATGGAAAGTATTCTTTTGATATCTAGAGTGTGTTCTGGACCTTGGGGAAAATATTCTGGAATTCGAGGACAGATTTTGGAATTCCAGGCTGTTCCAGAACTCTGGGCTCTGTTTCAGAATTCTCGGGGTTGTTCGAGAAGCCTAGGGTGTATTCTGGAATTCCAGGATGTATTTCAGAACTCTGGAGGCCTGCTGGAGTCCTGGGCTGACTCCCCATAGTTCACCTGCTTGGACTTGTCTTATCTGCTATGATCTGCGGGTATACATGGTTACAGGGAGGCAGTTGCTATGGCAACGGTAACCATGGGGTATATGAACTCCCAGAATTTACTCTGAGCCTGTGACATTTTAGCTGGTGGAGAACCGCAGTCAGCTCCTGAGAGCTGATGAGCAGGGATTCCTGCCAACCCTCTTTGTGCCTCCCTTCCCCCCAACCTCAAATAATCTCCCTCCGGGCCTGTGTATCTGGCTGCCTGACATTCCCTCGGGCAAATGAATATTCAAAAGCAGCCAAAAAGTGTATTCAAATCTTATAAACTCCTGCCTGCCTTGCTCCATTTAAATGCATCGGCATCTTCTCTTTTGCCCCATTTATCTGCCAGGAAAGAAGGATAATTCCAGGAGCTGAGAAGTGCTTTTCCAAAGTTGCTTTGACCTCCTAACTGGGGTAGGAGAGGGGTGGGGCTGGGCTCCTTGCTCTATAGATTGGGCCCCTCAGATGGGTCTCACAGAATCCTAAAATGCTGGAGTGCATCTGCTGAAACTGTGGTCCCGGGAGGGGAAGTGACAGCAGATAAGTGGCAGAGGCAGACCAGAACCCAGGCTGGGCTCTACTCCCCAGTGACTGTGTTCTTATTTTATTTTATTTTATTTTTGTGAGGAAGACCGGCCCTGAGCTAACATCCGTTGCCAATCCTCCTCTTTTTTGCTGAGGAAGACTGGCCCTGGGCTAACATCCATGCCCACCTTCCTCCACTTTATATGGGACGCCGCCACAGCATGGCTGACAAGCAGTACATCGGCAGGCGTCTGGGATCTGAACCGGCAAACCCCGGGCTGCCAAAGCTCCATCTAAACCGCTGCGCCACATGGCAGGCCACTCCAGTGGCTGTGTTCTTGACCAGTCAGGCACAGCCCTCTGCTGCCTGCTCCTCCCCCATCGCCCCAGGCTACATAAGCGGGATTTCTTGCCTGAGCCCCTGCTTCTGTCCACAAAATCACAAACTGTTGTGTGTGGAGGACACTTGAGAATCACCTGGTTGCTGTGGATGGGGAAACTGAGGCCCAGGGACATCCCTCAGATGGTTGGTTAGTGGCAGAGCAGGGACCTGAATTTCTGGCTCCCAATTCCCAGCCCAGAGCCCTTGCTGGCACACTGACCTCTCCCCCCGGTATGATTCACTCATTCATTCATTCATTCATCCAGCCATCCACCCACCCATAATCAATCCATCCATCCATCATCTGTCCGTCCATCCATCTATCCATCCATCCATCCGTCATCCATCTATCCACCCAGCCAGCCAGCCAGCCAGCCATCATCCATCCATCTATCCCTCCATCCATCATCCCTCCACCCATCATCCCTCCACCCATCATCCATCCACCCATCATCCATCCATCCATCCATCTATCCCTCCATCCATCATCCCTCCACCCATCATCCCTCCACCCATCATCCATCCACCCATCATCCATCCATCCATCCATCCATCCATCCATCCATCTATCATCTATCCATCCATCCGTTCAGAAACAAGTACCTGCTGAATGCCCTATACCACCTTGGGCTGAACATGATAGGAAGTTCATGGTTGGGCCCCCTGTTTATGATCCAGGCTACCTGGATCCAGCCCACCTCATTCACTCCCCTTCTGCCAAACAGTCTCCCATCCAGACCAACATGTGCCCATTCCCGCCTCTGCCCCCAAGGCCAACACACCAAGCTCCTTCTGCCTCCTTGCTTATGATGTTCCCCCCTGCCTGGAATGCCCATACCTCATAATTTATCCAAACCTTACTCACCCTTTAAGGCCCATGAAAAAGCCCTCCATCTTCCACAAAGTGTTTCTTCACCACGCGGGCCATCTGAGCCCTCCTTTCTCCTACGACCCTTTGACTAGGAACTGCACAAATGAGTCCCTATTTCTTGTTTTTCGGTGTTGTCCCAGTTCACTCATGGACAACAGGCCCCATGCTCTTTTATTACTAGTATTGCTGTTTTCATATTACATTTGGGCAGTGCTGTGGTGTAAAGAAAATGCCACGAGATGTGGAGTCAGACAAGGGGCCGAGTCTTAGCTTTACAGATGTGTGATCTGTACATCACACAAATGCTGTGTGATCTTGAGCAAGTCACTTAACCTCTCTGAACTGCAGAGGTATGTGGTCAGATTCACAAGATGACACCTTTGAAAACTAAAGTCTGAATAAACAGGGGAAGTCTTTCTCATTTCAGGATCTGTTTCCCTCTGTGATACTGAGGTTTGTGGTCTTGAATCATTGCTGAGAGCTTAAGGCACAGAAACCCTCCTCCTCTCCTATTCCTCACCCCCAGGGGGAGGCCTGATTTTAGGGCAATCTGCCAGGAGGGGTCTTGCTAAGTAGCCTTTGCTTTTCAGTCTCTCCTCTCCAAGTAAGATCCAAGGTGGGGGTGGGGATAGTGGGATTTTTTTTTTCTCCCAAGAAGACTCATTTCCTCAATTGGTTGGGGTGGGTTGGGGCCTGGACAGGCCTTGGAGTATTTCCCAAGGGCACGTGGCTTCCTGGGGGACAGCCTTCTGTCTGGGAAAGCAGGAAGGCCTTTGGCTGCTTGTCTTCCTCTCTGTGGGCTCCTGACTTGAGTCTTCATCATGTTTCTCTTTCCTGAACTGTGACTTTAATGCTCCTTGGGGGCCTGTGGGAGGAGGTTTATGCCTTGAGCACTTTTTTTTCCTGCTGATTGATCTGTGTTTTCCAGAGCTGAGATTTCCTTACATCACAGTAGTTCTGGGAGAAAAACTCAGCCAGGTCCTTCCTCACCTCCAAATAAACCAAAACACACATATGTTACATGTATCAGCCGCAGCCACGCATCCACACGTGCCCAGCACATGCACGGGCCCAGGTGTGCGCACGGGAGGGCACATACTCACACAAGGGTGGGCACGCACAACGCCTCGCCTGCGTGTTCGCCCCCCAGAAGGCACACAGCGCGTGTCTGTGTCCCGAGCCTTTGTGCTCAGCTGCGTCTCCCTTTCCCACTCATTGCGGGTGTTCACTCAGGTCTACACGGGTGGGTAGATTTACACATGTGCCGGCACAGAGGGGGTGCTCTGTCGTGGCTGCGCATTTACCACGCACACCTATCTGTGTAAAGATGTAGACCCGTGTGTGTTCCTGTGCCACCAACAGCTGAGATGTGCCAGGCGCTGTGGACTTGGGGTATTAACTCACTGAGCCCTTACAATGGTGCTATGACATGCATACATGTGACTGTATTGTTATCCCTGTTTTCACAGATGTGGAAACTGGGGCTCAGGGAGGTTATTAACTTGCCCAAATTCCCCGAGCCAGGACATAGCAGGGCTGGGGTCTGAACCATTGTGGAGACAGCTGGCTCCGCCGTGCACACTCCTACCACCGCACTGACTTGGTAATAAAGTCTGTTTTTTGCAGGCCCTGCAAGGAATAAGCCAGTCCCTAGCCCGGGCCTTTCTTCTCACAGGAGAGCAAGCACAGGGTAGTCTTGCCCACAGGTGTGAAGGTGGACACGTGGGGAGTGTGCGCACACCTGCCCCACGCTGCCTCCTGGGGAAATGCCAGGAGCATTTTAGCCTTTTCAGGGGCCAGTGCCCTGTGGCTCCTGAGCCCACCTCCCTAGAACTGACCATCTTCCGTTGCATTTTCTTTTCTCAAATCACATGTCCCAAGGCCCGGCTGAGCCCCACCAGGCAGGGAGCAGAGACCCAGGTCACTCCGCCAGTACTGGGTCTTTCCCAGTAGGCAGGCAGCTCGTAGAGCCCCGCCCCACCACACTCGCATCCCTACCCTCATCTCCTCTTGTTGAGATCACTTTTAAGGACAAATGCCTTCCCCAGGAAGCCATCTGGATCTGTCTGATGGAATTAGGGGCCACTTCCCTGAGCACCTACAGTGTGGCTTGGGATCTCTCTGGGTCCTACTTCCGGCTCTGCTGCTTCTCAGTTGTGTGACCTTGGGCAAGTTTCTTAACCTCTCTGAGCCTTAGTTTTCTCATCTGTAAAATGAGGATAATATTGACACCTACCCCAAGAGTTAGTGGGAAGGTTAGGTGAGTTAATACATGGAAAGGGCTTAGACCTGCACCCAGCACTTGCTGTCATCATCATCGTTTTTGTTCTAGTCCTTACTGGCCTGCTTGTGTGTGGTTATGTCAGCCTCCCCCGCAGGTGGAGTTCTCTATAGGGCAGGGAGCGTGACTTATTTCTCCTTCTGTCCCAGGGCCTGGCTT
Organism: Tapirus indicus; assembly: GCA_031878705.1. Lineage (NCBI taxonomy): Eukaryota > Metazoa > Chordata > Mammalia > Perissodactyla > Tapiridae > Tapirus > Tapirus indicus. Next base: position 99,763,426 of record CM062924.1, on the reverse strand, counting down.
GGTCCCTGGTGCGTTGTTGATGCTGCCCGGCGTTGATTGAATGTCTGAATGAGGGAGCCCAGTCCTTTCCCCAGTGGGACCAGTTCTCTCCGTGAGTGGGATAAACCCATCCTTCTGTCTTAGGGGTGGGGTGAGGCTGCCTGCTCTGTGCCAGGGATGCAAAGTAGGGCAGGCCTCCCCAGGGGGGTTGCCATGGCAACAGGGAAAGTTCTGCTGCGTGGCAGACTCACAACAGGGTTGGTTGGGAGGCATGGCGGGGTTGCCCGCCTAGAGTAGGGAGACGGGCTGTTAAAATGACTTTCGAGCCTCAGTGACTTATCTGTAAAACGGGGGCTAAGCTCCGAGCTCACGAGTAGGGTCATATTTAAGGGGGTCAGACTTGGGGAAGGCTGTTGAGAGCTGCAGGGGGCTGCGCCAGACTTGGCTGTTTTATGACGACCTTCTCCACCAGGACGGAAGCGCGACAAGAGAAAGGACATTCACCGCTGTAGCCCCAGCACCTAAAACAGTGCCTGACACTTAGTGGCTGCTGACAAATATTCACTAAATGAAGAATTAGTCAAATAAGATGAGGACGTCTCACAGTCCCGCCCCAACCCAACACCTAGAAGTCTACCAGGCTCTGATTCCGAGCTGTGGTTACGTTAGAGACCCCTCGACGCCATCTCTGACCTACCCCAGACCCCACGGAGCCCTGAGTACCACTTCCCCCCGGTCGTGAGCTCTGTGAGGGCAGGCGGGGGACTGGGTTCCGTCCGGCCCTGGGAAGATTGTCCTCGACTGGATTCTCAGACTTGGCTGGTGACAGAAGCTTGGGGTGGGGGTGTGGGAGGTGGTCATGGTGGATGTAAAGAATGCAGGTTCCCAGGCCCCTTCCCAGTCCTACTAAGTCAGACTCGCTGGGATACGGTCCGGCACTTGGGGTTGTAGCAAGCTCCCAGGGGATTCTGGTGAGCGGCCAGGTTTGGGGACTTCCACTCAAGTCACAGCCTCCTGAAGTTGGAGGGCCTTTAAGGGGCCTCCCTGGCCAACCCAGGCGCTTCTTGTCCACGTGGGGAGACTGACGTCCAGAGAGGGGCATGCCTTGGCGGGGTCCTAACTCTGGCGCTCCTTGGCCCTGTGGCTTGGGCCAACTGCTTGGCCTCTGTTCAGCTTCTCCATCAACACTCACGGTGTCCACCCGGCCTGGCTTCTCCCGAGGGCTGACTGTGACAGCTCTCACCTGTGTACCCTGGTCGAGACACCGAGCGGCAGGGAAGGAGCAGGCTGGGGCACCAGACAGCCCTGGGTTTGCAGCTTGGCTCGTCCTTTTGGTTTCTTGGGCAAGTGCCTTAACCCTCTTGAACGTCAGTCTCTTCCTCTGCAAAATGGCATTACACGACCCATGTCACGGAGAAGTGGGTTGGTGAGCCAGATAAGAGTGTGGACTTTGCAGCCAGGGAGTACTGCTTTGAATCCTGGCTCCACCACGTTGACAGCCGTGTGACCCCAGGCGAATGGCTTCACCTCTCTGAGATTTAGCAACCTCATCTGTAAAATGGGGGAGATGAATCCCAACTTCATGGAGGTCACGGTGAGGAGTAAGTGTGAGGGTGCCCATGAAGCACATAGTAGGGGGCTCAGCTAAAATGAATGCCCCTTTAAAGAAAGGCAGGACGGTGGTGACTCAAATGTCAGCCTGGTCCCGCAGCACTAGAGAGAAGGCCGGGAGCTGTGCCTCTGTATCCAAAGGGCAGCCCTGAGCAGGGGCAGTGGAGGGGAGAGGTGTTTGTTTGAACAGCCAGAGCTGCTGAGAGGCCCCTGGTGTCTGTCCATTAGCTGGTTCCTGCTGAGTCGGAGGGAGCTGGAGGCTGGGGAAGCGATGAGCCATCGCAGCTGTGCGGTACTTTCTCTGCTGAAAAGCAGTTTCCAACTCGTTATCTTCGTGCGTCCTCACAATAACCCTGGTAATTGTTAGCCCATGGATCGGGCTTCCTGTTTCAGATGGGGAGATGAGAGCCCAGAGAGGTCAACTGGCTGGGCCAAGGTCACACAGCACAGCAGCGGCCAGAGACAGGGAAGGTGGAGATGACTGTGTTTCTAAAGGATAGTGACCAGCCGTAGGGCATCCCTCCTGACTTCTGTCTAGCTTAACTGCTGCTTGCTGCAGTGCTCTGAAGCCAGATGTCTGAGTTCAAATCCTGGCTCTTCCACTTCCTAACTGTGTGCCTTGAGGAAGTCACTTAACCCCTGTAAGCCTGGGTTCTTCATCTGTCAAGTGGGAAGAAGAATAGTCCCTGCCCCACAGAGCTGCTTTGGAGGGTAGCCCAGTCAGTGTGTGTAAAGCACGTGCCCAGCACGTGGTAGGTTCACTGTCTTATGTGTGGCTTTGCTGCTCCCAGATGATAAGCGCCCCTAAAGTCACATTACCTGTCTGGGCCTCAGTTTTTGCATCTGCCAAATGGGCACTTATTTTGTCCTGGGCATTGGGCTAGGCCCCTGCGAGTCAGGATTTCATTTAATGTTAGCAGCAACCCATGAGGCCAGTCCCTTAGTCCCACTCTCCAGATGAGGAAACCAAGATGCGGAGAAACCAAGATGTGTTTGTAGTGATTTGGCTAGTGACCAAGATAATCCAACGCAAACTCAGACCCGAGATTCCAGAGCCCAGGGCCCCTAAATGGGCCTGCCTCTAGGTTTCCCTCCAGGGAATTCTTTAGGGCTGATAAACTGGCCTGGGACTTTGGAGCCTGGGGGCTGGTGCCTGCTTGGATGCTTGGATGCTGGAGCAGCAGGATCCAGCCTTGGGTTGGTACCTTCCCCCTGCCACCAGACCTCCCTCTGTGCCCTCCCCTGGCATGGGGCTCCAGTCCTACCTGGGCCTTTCCACTTCCCTGGGGTCAGGGGGAGGCTGGCAGGCCCCAGGCCATGGCGAGAAGGCCATTAGCTGGCACTGGAGCCCGAGTGCTGGTAATGGCCCTGTTTTCATACGGAGGCAGCTCACGGTGTCTCCCCACGCTCGAATCTGCTCCCGGAGCTCCCATTCCGGAAGGAAGCAGCAGCAGATTATGTAATTGGGAGTGGGTTATGTAAGGATGTAGCAGGCCCTGGTGGGATTGGGGGAACAGAGCAGCCCCCCGCTCCTGCCCCCAGCCCCCAGCAGAAGCCTCTGGAGCCGGGCCAGGCTCCTGCTCCCACACCGCTCAGCTGTCCAGCCAGGGACGGGGAGCTGCAGCCGGGACTGGGCGGGAGGGGCAAGGGTGAGGCAGTGGACGGAACGAGACAGCACTGCTGAGGGAGTCAGGAACCCTAGCTCGGGTCCCAGCTCTCCCAGGAATTGGACAGGCCTCAGTTTCCCTTTCTGGAATACTGAGGAGGAGTGGCTCGGGTAATCTCCAGGGGCCCTCCCAGTTCCAGGGGGCGATGTTTCTCTCACCTTGGAGAGCGAGGTCCAGATTTCTTGGTGCTGACTCTTATGCTGTTGCCAGCTTGCATGAGCAAGGCACATGCCCTCTGTGGGCCCCTAAGTGTTTGTCTAACAGGAAGACAGGCTCGCCTGTCCGCTTCATGGGTGCCAGCTGTGCCTGGACTTTGGGGTGCTGGAGGTGGGCGAGAGCGTGGAGCCAGGGCGTCTCATCCCCTACTCTCTGCTTTGCTCCCTGATTGAGTCCAGCAGAGACTGGCCATGCCACATAATAATAACAGTGACAGTGCTGACAACTGCCACTGATTGGTCAGGCCCTGTGCTAAGCCTCTTTTCATGCATCATCCCATCATTCTCACAAGAGTCCTATGTAGTATGTGCTTTTATTATCCCAAATTTATAGATAGGGGCTGAGGCTCAGAGAGGGCAAGTGACCTGCCCAGACTCACACAGCCAGTCAGTGGCCAAGTCAGGATGTGATTCCAGGCTTGTCAGACTCTAGGGCCCATGACACTGTGAGTCTGCACAGAACTGGCCTGGTTCTCTCTGGAGACCAGACAACTGGGTATGGCCAGATGGTGTAAACAGCCACGTTCTGTGGTCCAGGCTCTAAGGAATGTCCGTCCCCCTCACTAGCCACCCCCGGGGCTCTCTGGACTCCACCCCCCTCCGTTCTCTTTGTGCCACCCACGGTGGTCATGATGGCATCTGTGAAGTGGGCAGCACAGCCTGCAGGCTGTGTGGGCAGTTGGCACCGAGGGTACATGAACACTTGTATTTTTAAACCCTGGCTCCGGCCGATCTCTGAAGTCAGCTCAGACGGGGCCAAGGGGTCTTCTTTGGGTGCTGCTGACCCTGAGTGGGAGGGCGGGGTGGGGCATCATTGGCATCAGGAGGTGCCCTGCCAACAAGTGGGGCTGTTGCTAGCCAGCGAGATGCTCAGCACTGCTGGAGTCTGCGTCCCTTGGACCCTGGGCCCCCAGGCTGCCTGAGCAAAGATCATGGGAGCAGTGAGCAGGTCAGAGGCTTGGGAGGAGAAGACCAGGGAGATCAGGAGAGGAGGGAGGAGGATGGAACAAAGGCAGAAGGAGCTGCAGGATGTAGGCGCGAGGGCCCCTAGGAAGCTTAGAGTCTGACCCACTCACTCCCAGATGGGGAAGCTGAGGACCCAAGAAAGAAAATATCCAGGCCACACTGTGAGTGAGAGCAGAGCCAGGACTCGAACCCAGAGCTCTTGACCCCCAAGCAAGAGCAGCTGTAGACTAACTTTTCGTCTTGGCTCCCAGGGAAGTCCTGCTCACAGGGGCTCTGCTCCCAGGTAGGGGAGTTTTATCTGCCCTGCAGGAAGGCCGGGGACGGGGAGGCACTTCTGTGCACCCAATGCTGCCGTGCTGAAGGAGTGGGGGCGGGGTTGATGACAGCGGAGCGTGTGACTCTAGAATTCAGTACACCCGCTGGTCCCACTGGGGCCGCCCCTGCTCCCTCCCTTCTGATCCCTGTGGCACTGGCCAGTTTCCTGGCCCCTGACCCCTGGCACCGGGAGGGTCCCTCAAACCACTGTACAGAGCAGGAAATTGAGGGGGCGGGGGTTGTTTACAGGAGAAATATGATGAAAGTGAAGCACAGGGCGAGTGGCAAGACCTGGCCTGGCTCCCGGCTTGGACGCCCTCCAGCTGTGTGATTTTGTCACGGCATCTTTCTGGGCCTCAGTTTCTCCATTTATCAAATGGGGACAATCATCAGCATTTACCAAGAACCAAGGCTGGGCACAGTGACCGTTTGTTGCAGAGTGAATGAGTCAAGGGATCGGGAAGCTGCAGGGGGTCGTGGATCAGAAAATGTCCTTTCTGGGTCGAGGCCAAGTCTGGAACAGCTCTATCTGCATCCTGCACACTAAGGACGCTTCAGGTTGAGAGCTAATGTCCCACAGCTGGACAGACCTGGAACTGAGCCACCAGGTCTTGGTTAAGTCACTTAACCTCTCTGAGCCTCTGGTTCCTCCTCTGTGAAACAGGATAACATTATGGTTGATAGGAGGATTCAGGACAATAGTGCCTGGAAAGCTTCTAGAACAGAGCCTCATCTGCAATAAGGCAGGTGCTCAATACAGGTTTTTTCTCCCCTCCTGCTATCATCCTCCTCTTCATCATGAACATCTCCATCAATATCATCATCACCACCACCACCATCATCATCATCATCATTGTCATCATCACCATCATCAACACCACCATCATCATCGTCATCATCACCATTGTCATCATCACCACCACCATCATCATCACCACCATCACCATCATCATCACCACCACCACCATCATCATCATCACCACCACCATCATCATCACCATCACCACCATCATCATCATCATCACCATCATCATCATCATCATCATCATAACATTCATCACCATCATCATCATCACCATTGCCATCTTCATTGTCATTCCTTGGGTCTCCTTCTTTCCCAGATACCTGCCCCTGTACTGGAGATTTTGCAAGTATGAGGTGCCAGCCATATGCCAGGAACTAAGCTAAGTCCTTTCCTTTCATCATTTCATTTAATTTTCATCCTGAAATGAAAACACAAACAAAAATAACTTCCCTCCTAGGGAGAATCTTCACATCCACCGTATGGGTTGCTACAATGATCCCCATTTTATTTTATTTTATTTATTTATTTTTTTGTGAGAAAGACCAGCCCTGAGCTAACATCCACTGCCGATTCTCCTCTTTTTTTTTTTTTTTTTTTGCTGAGGAAGACTGGCCCTGGGCTAACATCCGTGCCCATCTTCCTCCACTTTATATGGGACGCCGCCATGGCAGGGCTGACAAGCAGTGCGTTGGCAGGCGCCCGGGATGCGAACCCGCGAACCCCAGGCTACCAAGCGTGAACTTAACCGCTGCGCCACTGGGCAGCCCCCTTTGATCCCCATTTTATAGATAGATAAACTGAGGCTCAGAGAAGCAAAGTAGCTTGCTAAGATCATACCACAGCTAGTAAGCAGAGGAGCCCAATTCAAATCTTGGTCAGCTCTTTTAGCAACACCAGGCTTCTTGTGGCTCCTGATTCACTTGCCCTTAGGGTTTTCCAGATTTGCTTCCTGCTGCTAGTGCTCCCTGCAAAGGGTCAGTATGAGTTTTCAGCTCTTTCCTGAGTCCCCTGGGCCCAGCAGAGAAACATCAGGATTTTCACTGAGAGTTTTACTCAAAATCTAGGGAAACAAATGGGAAATGAACAAAGACACCAGGGAGCTGGATGAAGATCTGCAGGCCCAGAAGGCGGGGTCTTGGGTCCTCACCAGCTTGCTCACCATGGACATGCATCATCATTACTCTGGACACACAAGGCCTACCAGGTCTTCCTGCCCGAGGGTCCAGTCCAGAGAAACTCCACCCCTACCCTCGTCACACTTCTAGTCTCCTTCTCATCTTTGTCCTTCTTCCTTCTAGAGAAGTGTCACTGGCATCTCTGAAGTTGGAATAAAAATTCCCATGTTGGCTTTTTTTGGGGTAGGTCTGGTGAGGCTCAAAGGAGAGAATCATGGATTCATTCATTCTTCAAATCTGTGTTGAGCCCCTACTGTGTACCACAGTTGGGCTGGGCATGAGGACGTAGACACAGCTCAGCCACAGCCCCTGCCCTGGAGGAGCCCCATTCTGATTTTTATCTCTAAGAATAGCTGAGACCTTTCCCACTTCTCTGTCATTTATTGTGGGAGGCCCCAAGGGCAGGGGCCCATCTTTCATCCCACAGAGCTGGGCACAGAAGGGCTTTCAGAGGATGTTTGTAGAATGGAACTAAACTGCAATGAGAGTCAACCTCACTGTGTAACACTCTCTGATTTAAAGTATGGACTTGGGGAACCTTAGCTCTGATCTGACCCTCTTCCTGTGTGTCCACCCAGCCCCTCTGTGTGTACCCTGTCACTGCAGAGCCCTTCATAATCTCTTCCTGTCTATACTTCACTTTCTCTTCTGAGATTGAACCCCTATTATGTACCAGCACAGTGTTGGGAAGACACTACTGTGCCCTTACAGAGATTGATGACACCACACACACACACACACACACACACACACACGCCAGGAGGACATTAAAGGTTTATTCCTCACATAATGAAGCTCCCTAGGGAGAGCAGGGCAGCTCCAAGTGGGCCCAAAAGTGGCTTGAGGGAGTAGGAAAAGGAGACTGGCTTGGAGCTTTTAGGGGTGGATGGACCTCAAGGGCATTAGGGGTTTTTTATGGACCTCAGAGGTTGGCGTGAGGGTTCCTGATGCAGGGGCTGAAGCCTTCGTGGTTTGAACTTCCTGCTGGTACCAAAGGAGCATACCTGGGTCTTTTTATAAGTTTGCCCAGATGTGAGGCAAAATGGCAAGGGGGAGTGGTGGGCTGGAATGCTGCCAGCAGTCAAACATCAAAAATGGAATCAGACTTTTATTACTTAGTCACACCTACCACCCTCCACCACCATCTCCAAATCTTGGCAAACACTAATCTTCTCCAGATCTGTAATTTGATCATTTTAAGAATGTTGTATAAATGAAATCATATGGTGTGTGACCTTCTGAGATTGGCTTTTTTGCCCCACTTAGCATGATGCCCTTGAGGTCCATCCGAGTTGTCGCATGTATCAGGAGTTGGTTCCTTTTTTTTGCTGAGTAGTATTCCATGGTATGAATGTACCACAGTTTGTTTAACCATTCACCTATTGAAAGACGTTTTGGTTGTTTCCAGTTTCTATTATTACAGATAAAGCTGCAATGCTACTTTATCTGATATTAGTGTAGCCACTCCTGCTTTCTTTTGATCATTGTTTACATGGTGTATTCTTTTTCATTCTTTTCTTCCAATCTACCTATATCATTATACTTGAAGTGAATTTCTTATAGTATATAGTTGGATTATGTTTTTTTAACCCACTATGCCAATCTCTTTTAATTGATGTATTTAGACCATTTACATTTAATGTAACTGATATGTTACAGTTTAAGTCTACCATTTTATTTTTTGCTTCCTGTTTATTCCCTATGTTTTTCATTTCTGTTTTCTTTTTCTTGCCCTCTTGTTGATTACTTGAACATTTCTTAGAATTCTACTTTGATTGATCTATAGTATATTTGAGTTTATCTCTTTGTATAGATCTTTTAGTGTTTTTTCTAGATATTACATTATACATACATAACTTATCACAGTCTATTGGTATTGACATTTTACTAGTTTGAGTAAAATCTTACCTCCTTTAAAGTGCCTTTCCCTCTTCATTTTAAATATAGTTGTCTTAAATATTTTCTCTATGTAATTTATATATATCTTTCCATATTTTTTCTCTTTCTGTTATTCTTCCTTCCTTCCTGATGTGCCAAGATTTCTTCATTTCCTTAGTGTTTCAAGAACTTCTATTAGCCATTATTTTAGGGTATGTCTGCTGATGACAAATTCTCCTATTTTTCCTTCATCTGACAATGTCTTGACTTTCCCTTGATTCCTGAAGGATAATTTCACCAGATACAGAATTTGAGGTTGACAGTTCTTTTCTTTCAGTACTTGAAAAATGTCATGCCACTTTCTTCTGGGCTCCATAGTTTCTGATAAACCATTGTCATCTGAACTGTTTTCCCCACAGATAAGGTGTCTTTTCTCTCTCACTGCTTTTAATTTTCTCATCGTCTTTAGTTTATTGAAGTTTGATGTGATGTGTCTTAGTGTAGATTTCTTTAGATTTATCTGATTTGAGCTTCACTCAGCTTCTTGAATCTATAGGTTTGGCCAAATTTGGGATTTTTTCAGTCATTATTTCTTTTTCAGCCCTATCCACTTTCTCGTTTCCTAGGATTCTGATGATGAGAATGTTGGATCTTTTGTTACAGTCCCATAGGTCCCTGAGGCGCATTTTCTTTTCAGTCTATCTTCTTTCTTGTTCAAATTGGGCAATTTCTATTGTTCTGTCTTCAAGTGCACTGCTTTATTACCCCTGTACTCTCCATTTTGCTGTTGAGCTCATTCATTTTATTAAATTTTTTTTTGTTTAGTGTATTTTTCAGTTCTAAAATTTTCCATTTAGTTCTTCTTTATATCTTCTACTTGTTTTCTGAGACTTTCTGATGTTTTATTTGTTTTTGGTGTGTGTGCATTTGCTTGTTGAAGGATTTTTGTGATGACTATTTTAAAATTTGTCAGATAATTCCAACATCTGTGTCTTCTCACTGTTGGCATCTGCAGATTGTCTTTTTGCATTCAGGATAAGATTTTTCTGGTTCTTGGTATGATGAATAATTTTCACTTATATTCTGGACATTTTGGGCATTATGTTATGAGATTCTGGATCTTATTTAAATCTTCTGATACTGTGCCAGTGGGGGAAGGGGAGTGCCACCTCATCACTGCCAGACGGGTGAGTGTCCAGGTGCCCCACCTAACCTTTGACACCCCAGGGGAGAAGGGTAGCTTGTTACTATTGGGAAGAGATGGGATTTCAGGTTCCCCACTAGCGCTCCACTGATGCCAGCCTGGCTGGGAGTGGGAGGGGTGCATCGTTATTGCTCCTCACATATCTCCCACTGACACTGGAGCTGGAAAAGGCTTCATGACTGCTAGATGGTAGTGAAAATTTTGGCTTCTGCTTAATCTCCTCTATTACCACTGTAGGAGGGAGGGTAGGGGGTGAGAGTCCAGGATTCTCATGTGGTCTCCATTGACACGATGATGGGGTGGGGCAGACATGGAAGTCCTGGCTCTCCACTGGGTCTTCTCTGATACTGCTCTGGCAGGGGTAGGGGTGGGGTGGAGGGGTGCCACCTTATAGCCTGGTTAGGATGAAACTCTAGGCTCCCCACTCAGCTTTTGCTGACAGGGTTGGGGATGGGGCCGTGTTTTTTCCTGTGGTGTTTGGCTGGAGTTGAATGGTTATTGTTTAGAAGTTTTTTGTGTGCTAGGTTCTTACTCTTTTCTGGACCTTTGGCTAGACAGAGCAAGCTTTTCTTGGGGCTTTTTAATCTGCTCCCAGTGGCACTTCCAGGTGGATGGCTTCTCCAGCACCTAGTCTGAGATATATAAGACAAAAAGAAAACTCAGGGAACTCACCATTGTGTCATCTCTTGGGTCCCCAGCCTGTCTGCCTTTTCCACCTTTCAGGGTCTGTGTAACCTTGTTTTAGCCATAATGTCCAAGCTGGACTTAGCAGGAGGAATAGGGAGCATTTATTCCATCTTGGTTCAGAACCAGCAGTCAACTTGGTTCTCGGTAGTGTTTTAAACAAAAAGAAGTAGATCTGTTTTATCTACTTGGCCAGAAAGAGAAACAAGCTTTGGTTCAAAAATAAAAGGAGACAAATCAGTTGAATATGGTTTGGCATCTGTAGGATGAAACAGAAAGTAAATGTCGGGTTGTTTGCAGGGTTTTGATCAGAGAAGCGCAGCCTTGGCATTAGGGTTATCACTAGGAGAGCAGAGCAGCCCAGCACATCCACCACTGCACATGAGATAAGGATGTAGTAACAGGAGGTGGTGAGTGGACAAGCTAATTTAGGCCTAGAAGAGGACAACCCTATGCTTCCACTTTGGGGGAGTACAGACAACCCTGAGGAAGGTACCCTCGCTGGGATTGGGTTGGGTGAGGTCTAAGTGGGGTGGGGGGGCAGTTAGGCATTTTGTACATATGTGTAAATCCAAACATGTGTGTGAGAAAGTGGAGGAATGCAGGCCTTTTGTGTCTTCTGCTGACCCTGGTCAGGTTCCTGAAGGCAATAAGTGGTTGGTTTATCACTCTGCGCCTAACGGAGTACCTGGCACATAGTAGGTGCTCAATAGATATTTGTTGACAGAATGAATGGATGAATGAATCAGTGAATGAGTGTTATCTGTATTGCCTCACTTATTTCACTGGATGTTGTTGCTGCCTGGAGGTTCCCCATTGATGGGAAAAAGTTAGAGGCTTACTCTCCCGAGGCTCTGGGTAAGTGGTCTGTGGAGAACCCTCAAGAGAGCAGTGCATAGGTTTTCATGCTTAAAGAGTAGACCAACTGAGAGGGCCAAGGAGATCAGGGAGTCAACAGTTCCTACACCCGTTGACCCATCCATTCACCTTCCCATCCAGGGTTGGGGCCAGATGTTTCAGGTTTTCATGCCCAGAGGGGTGGGCCTATGGGAAGGGAGAGGTGGGGAGAAGGTTACCATTTCATCCATTCATCTTTCCACCTTCCCATCCATCCATCCATCCATCCATCCACCCATCCATCCATCCATTTATCGATCCAGGGTTGGGGCCAGATTGTTCGTGGTTGTTGAATGCCAGCCTCAGGACTTTAGACTGAAAGCTATCTTTTGTGACAGCTGTCTAGGAGAAGAGGTTAATTTGCATGAACAGCACAAGTGCACGCTGGAAGCTAATTAGGGCTTAACAGGGATAGTCTGCAGATCCTGGAGTAAGTGGATGGTAGGCACTTCAGGAAGGGACCTCTCCACTCCCTCATTCCAGTTTTAAAGAGAGATGGGGACCAGATGGGACACAGCTACTCTCGTGAGCAAAACACCCGGATTATGTACTTATTAACCAGTTTATCCTAACTCTAGAGTATAGGGCAGCAGATGCAATGATCTGGTTTGGCTGTTCTCAAAAGTTCTTGAAAGGGAGAGAACCCAGTTAGGCTTTCTGGCATCATTGTTGGGTTCAGGAATGGGTAACAAATGCTTTTTGAGTGAATAAGTAATCTGAGAGGGGGTGACTTTCAAATGCTCCTGCCTTTGACTAGAGACCACAAGTATCTGCTCAGGGTCAGAGTCAAGACTGGGACTGTGAGAGGGGCCAGGCCTCTTGGAGAAACCAACACCTTTCATTCCCCCTCCCATAGGCTGCGCTTGATTCCTCTCTGTGCTCGGTTCTGAAACATAGTAGATCCCAGTAATGTTTACAGAATGAGTGAGTGGACAAACATGCCCATCAGTCAACAGATATTTGCTGAGTGCCTTCCATGTCCCAGGCATTGTCCTAGGATCGGAGGGTGTAACCGTGGAGAAGACAAATCCTCCATCATTGTGGACCTCAGTTTACTGCTCCACGTATTTAAAAAACAAAAGTGAGTCTTACGTCTTATAGGACACATAACGCTGCTGTAGTTTCCCGAGGGTCTGTGCCAAGTGCTGCATGCAGGTGCCAATGGGTGATGGTGTCTTGGGGCCAAGACCTGCCAGTTGTTTCTGGGAAAAAAGGGTGAAGAGAGGGCAGCACATTCTGAGGAGCCAAAACTGGTGGAAAATCCTAAATGTTGCTTATAGAGCACTTGTTCCATGCCAAGATATGGATTATCTCTCTGAGGTCTCCACCCTGGACATAGGCTCTTTGATTTGCTCTGCTTTATGGAGGAGGAGTTGAGGCCCCAGCAGCTGCCGGACTCACCCAAGGCCACGTGGGGATAGGGTGGTGGAGTCAGGATTGGAACCCAGGTCTCTTTGGCTCCAAAGCCCCAGTTCTTAACCACTTGGCTCGATTGCCAGGGAGGGTGGGAGGGGTGTCAAGAGGGGTCTGCAGGAGCTGGGGCCTGGCCGTGGAGAAGTTTGGAGAGTTGTCTTGGATGCTCTCTTGGTCCTAATTCCCTCTTGTCGTTGAGTGTGAAGCTGTCATGGGTGACTTCAGGCAGACCCTCCAAGCCAGGCTCCCTGTTGCTCGCCCACTGAGAAGGCCGTTCTACAATGCAAATCATGTCTGCCCACGCCCGATAGGGATCCTATACATTTATACAAATAACTGAATAAAAATTACATGTTGTTGCAATTTCTAAACACCACCCTGCCACTCATAGCTGCAGTGGGGGCGCTGAGTGCTTGGGGAAAGCGTCAACAGCTCTGGGCCCCGCGAGGCGCCCTGCAGCTCTGGTAGGGTAGAGTAACTCAGAGTTGTTGCTGCCCCCACCGCCACGGGAGGGAGGAGGGAGAACCTGGTTCTGCTGTGGCTTTGAGGGTTGACCCAGTCCCAGCTGTTTGTCCAAATCTGCATTGATTCCTCCCCACATCTGGAGGTTAATCCAGAAACTAGAGATGATTATCATAATAAAACAATAATCGTAGTCAACTCTCATTGAGTACTTTCTATAGCCCAGAGGCTTAATTCTCACAACCCCGCTTGGAAGGAGGTACTTTGTCATCTCCATTTTATGAAGGTGGGAACAGGCTCAGAGAGGTTAAGCAACTCACTCAAGGTCACTCTGCTAGTAATTGGTGGAGGTGATCACAAACCTAACTCTGATTGATTTCAAAGTCTGGCTCTTAGCTGTGTCGTTGCCCTGTCCCGACCTGCCTCCTCCCTCCAAGACCCATCAAGGAGAGCTTCCTTGGGGGAGCAGCCAGCAGCAGTGTCCATTTGTGTGTTAACACACGTGTCCTTATGTGTATCCTTGAGATTTTGCACGTGCCCATGTGCTCGAAGTGGTGTGTGTGTGTTCTGCATATGTTCACATCCTCTCATGTGTGTTTGCAAGTGTGTGTGTTCTGGTTCACAAGTATCAGCATATGTGTGTGTGTTCGTGCTAACGTACATTAAGTGTGTATCTAATTTTTCTTTTGGGTGCTCACTCTGTTCCAGGCATGATTCTAAGCGCTTTACAGGTGTCAATTAATTTCGTCCTCACAACAATCCTACGAGGCAGCTTCTGTTAATATCCCCAAATCACTTATGAGGCAATTGAGGCTCAGAGAGTGTACCAATCGCCCAAGCATCCCTTCTTATGATTACAGAACCTGTTTTCTTCCTTTATGCCCACCCTCCCTCATTTCTTGTCCATGTGACCTAGGTATTGGTCTTTCACCTGAGTTGGCCATGGGACCCGGGTGTGGCAAATCAGTCACTGTGATTGGTTCAAGCAGAAGAACCAAGCAGCTCATGAGAAGCATCTGTGGGTAGTTCAGTGTCCCTGAAAGCATGGTCTGCAGATGGCAGCATCAGATTCCTGGGCCCCAGTCCAAACCCCCTGAATCAGGAATCTGTGCTTCCATAAGCCCTCCAGCTGACCGTTGTGCGTTTAAGACTCTGGACCTTGAAGCTAACCTGCCTGGGTAAGGGCTGGAATTCCAGCTCCGCCACTCATCAGCTGTGGACAAGTTATATAAGCTTTCTGTGCCTCAGTCTCCTCATCTGTGAAATGGAAATAATAGTACCGACATTTTTGAGGACTGAATAGGTTCATACATGCAAAGCGCCTAGAGCAGTCCCTGGCATGGGGCTAGTTGCTGGAGAGTTCACTGTCCCTCATTGCTCAGGGACAGGCATGGGACCCAGTCCTGCCCAGTGAGCATCAGCCCTGAGACTTTTGTTGGCACCATTAGGAAGAATGTCTCTTTCTGCTGAAACGGGATGTAAGCTGGAGCTGCTGCTGACCGCACTGCACGCCCCTCAGGGGGAGAGCTGGCCCGAGAGGAAAGCAGCACAGAGGAAAGCAGAGGGGAGAGGGGCTCTGAGGATATTTTTGGAGCACCCGATCCATGCCTAACGCCACTGGGCTTTCAATTTCTTGAGCAAGTACATTTCGTTTTGGCTTTAGCCACTTTGAGATGGGCTCCTTCACTCACATGGGAAGGACTCCCGCCAAGTGCCCAACCTGACCCAAACATCTTGCAGGGAAGTCGTTGAAGTGAGTCCAAGGCCAGATAGCGAGGCGGGGCGCTCCTTGAATTCCTGACCCCAGTCTGGCACCTCTTCCTGGCTGTCTCGTCCCGACAAGGTGACTCCAGGCCTCGTCGCCTGGCGTCAATGGTCGGTTCTCACTGGTGGGCCGCCGGAGGGCCAGCCCGCGTGTCGCAGGTACCACTGCATTTCTTTGCTGGCATCACTGTTTGCCTGAGAGGGACACTGGAGCCGCCTCCCCGAGACCAGCACCACGCCAGTCATCACCAGCCGGGCCACGTTAGCTCTGTGGGGACTTTCTGATGCGGTTCCTTGGCCTTTTGAATGTCAAGATCTTCCCTTTGCCAGGCCCCCCTGTAGCTGCCACTGGGCCCCCATTGGTGACGCCAAGGCCCCAAGCCTGGAGATGGGCTGAGGTCAGAGGCCAAGGACCTCACGGGCAGTGGTTGTATCCATCTCCTTCCTTCCTTATTCAAGGTACGCGTAGGTGTGCGGCAGGCCAGAGGCCGTTTTCTGCCTTAGCTTCTCCAGCTGGTGCGCCTCTGGCTTCCTGCTTCTCTCCCCGGCCTGACCAGGCTCTCTCTGCCTTCTGCCATCACCCCGGTGGCTTTCCTTCAGTCTTGCCCAGCTTACTTCTCTCCCATCTTCCCTCCCTCCGCTCCCAGCCTTCCCATATCTCCGCACTTGAAGTTCTCACCTTCTCCTCGTCTCCCACATTCTGCCAGTCTGTCTCTTGTCTCTCAGATTCCCTCAGCTGCTTCAAATCTCCCCAGCCTCCTTTAAGCACCCCCGTCTGACCTCTCCCTGTGTCTCCCGGCCTCCTCAGCTCACCCTCGCTCACCCCAATGTCCCCATGACTCTGGGCTTTTCCTCTTCCCAGGGCTCTCCTGATTTCTCCATCCTCTCTGAATCTGCCTCCATCCTCTCCCTGCCTCAGGCAGAGCCCCACACCTGTCGCCCCCAACCCCCTCCCTTTCCTCCAGGTGGCCCACTGCCAGTCGGGTGCCAGTCGGGTTGCCATGGGAACCACTGAGCCGCTTAGGAAGCTGCCAAAGATCTAATCACGGGGGCTGCGAGGTTTCAAGGAACAGCTCACTTTCTGGAGGAAAGGCTGGTGCTGACAGCCAATTAGGCTGATGCTGGGGGGTGGGGGGAGGGGGAGCAGGAGCCACGGAAGATGCCAATCGAGGCAGGGCCAGGCCTTGGGGGCACCTGGGGGCAGGAGGCCAGATCCACCCAGCCCACACTGTCTGCTGCCTCACTGGCACTCTCAGACCTTCTGGGATTTTCCTGAAGGGATCATAGATGCTCCATTTAGTTTCTCCTTCTCCTCCCCTCTCACATTCATTCATTCACTCATTCATTCACTCACCAAACCACCCACCCCCTTTAGGTCATGTGAGCCAGAGGCCTTCCTAGCATAGTGGGAGAGACAGACCCTAATAGAGGAACCTTCCCCCGGTGGACTGGGCTCTGCTGGAGGGCATCCAGGGGCTGTGGGAGACCCAAGGAGGGTGGGAGGTCCATGCCAGTGGGGACAGTGAGGGGACTGGGGGATGTGCTTCACAGGGATCCTTGAGCTGAGTCTCAAGGAGGGACAGGAGTGTGTCAGCTAAGCAAAAGGTGAGGTCCCTTCTGGACCCGCGAGTTATGTCTCTGAAGGTGAGCCATGCACTCTGTTTTGAGTACGCTTGAGTGAGGCCATAAGGAGCCACTACAGACTGAGACGTTTCCACGGGGACTGTGGGGTGGTCCCTTCAGAGCAGACCCTTCTTGTAGCTGTGCCGAGGATGGGTGGGCAGAGGGGGTGACCCCACTCCTGGGAAAATAGCCCAAAGTTCACAGCACCCAAGTCCCCGGGGTTGGTGGTCTGTATTTCAGGAGGGTAGGAGGGTGGGGGGTCATTTGGGGAGATGTTCCCACCTGCTAATGCCCCCCACCCCACTTTAGTTGTGTAGCCAACAGGGTTGCGTCAGAGCTTTATGGCCAGAACAGCCTGCCAGCTTGGTCTAGTCTCAGATGCCCCCCACCCCCGCCCCCACCAGGCTTTTGGTTTCTCTCATGCGAGCCAGAGACTGTGTTTGCACATCATTTGCATACATTTGCATGTGGTGAAGGCCGGGCCCAGCAGAACAGGGGAAAGTACATTTTTCTCATCAGAGTGCTTGCAGCCTGGATACGAGCCCAGGTGCGCAAAGATCAGGCCTATAAAACTCTCCCCTCCTTTGACCCTTGACCCTCCTCTAGGCACCTTTGCTGCGTCCTTCCCTCTCCTGTGGGGCTTGGACCCCAAGTCAGCAGGAGGGAGAGTGTGCCACACAGGGAGCCCAGATCCTCCTCGTCCTGGCTCAGCTACGTCCTTGCTGTGTGACTTGACAAGTCACTTTTCCTCTCGATGTCTCCACCTGCCTTTGTACAAGTACACAGGATGGGAAAGTGGAGGGTGTGTCCCTGAAGAAGTATCACATCATTCATTCATTCATTTGATTCTATTCATTGTGTGCTTACAGTGTACCAATGCCCTCTGTTCTGGAATGAACAAAACCAGCCACCGTCCCTGCCTTTGGGGAGTTTCAGGGAGACTGGCATTAATCAAATGACCACACAAATCAATGCACAATTGCAACTGTGGCAAGTGCTACATGGAGACATGCTATGCTGTAAGGGAGCCCAGAATTAGTCTGGAAAGTCACAGAAGACTTCCTGGAGGAAGTGTCCTTCAGCTGAGGTGTTAAGTATCAGATGTTATCTAGATAAAGAGGGACTAGAAGAGCCATCCAGGGAAAAGAAAAAGCATGTCCAAAGGCCCTGGAGTGGGAAGGAGCAGAGTGAGTGTGAGAAGGGAGAGGGAGGTGCTGTGTCTAGTGAGAGGGGTGTGAAGAGAAAATAGACAGGAAGATGGGGCCAACTCCACAGGGCCTTTCTGACCCGTTGGGGAAGGTTGTCTTTAAAGCAATAATGCCTTTATTCTAAGAGCAGTGGGAAACATTAAGCAAGGAAGTGACATAATCAGGTCTGCGTTTTGCAAAGATGGCCTGGGCTATGGTGTGAAGAATGGGTGGAGTAGAAGCAGGAACACCAGTCAGGAATGTCCGGAAGCTGTGAGGTCATCAGGCGGTAACACAGACAAGGCTTGGCGATAGAGCGAGTATAGGGGGCCTGTGGGGGGTGGGTGTTG
Organism: Tapirus indicus; assembly: GCA_031878705.1. Lineage (NCBI taxonomy): Eukaryota > Metazoa > Chordata > Mammalia > Perissodactyla > Tapiridae > Tapirus > Tapirus indicus. Next base: position 99,745,231 of record CM062924.1, on the reverse strand, counting down.
ATAATGACCTCTAGATTTCTGAACAGCCTTTGAGCCACTGACCAAAGTAAACCTGGGGCTAGGGGAAGCCCAGGTTTGGGGATGAAGAGCAGGAACTGAGCTGTGGTCATGTTGAGTCTGCACGGCCTCTCAGGCATCCTAGTGCCAGCTGGGAGGGTCTGGAGCTCAGGGAAGAGGTGGGGGGGGGGTTGTGTCCTCACATCCCCCAGCCCCAGCAAGGGGGACTCATCAGGAGCCCCTCTGCATCTAGCACCTTCCAGAAGCAACCAACCTCATCTGTCTTTAGATTAGTGTTTTAGGCTTATTTCTAATCCAAGGGTAGGCAGAACATTGGGGGATGTGATAAGCATCTTCCCACATCATGTGTTTTAAACTTGCATCCTCTGTGTCTGAGGATGGCATTCTCTGAGCCCCAAGTCAGCACCCACAGAGGATTCCAGGCTGGTTCCAGGAGTGGTGCACATTCTGGAGGACATGGTTTGGATGCAAAAACTTTAGAATTCCTGGGATCTTTTGACGGTGTGAGGGATCAGAATTTGCCACCCCAAAATGTGTCTCTTTGGCTTGATTATTTTTAAGGACAAAAGATTCTGAAGGAAACTTTGACCTTCCCTCTAATTGCCTAAAAGAATTTAAGATAGAAGTGCCTGTCCTAGGAAGGCACTGTCACCATAGATAATTCTAGGTATGCTAGACAGTAAGGCACCTAGCAAGGGCCACTTTATCAAAAGATCTCTTTTGGGTCTCATTGTCTATAGATGGCCCAGCAAACATTTGTTCATCGAACACTTGCTTTTCCATCTCCATGTAAATTGCCTTCCTCCCCTTTGAGTCCTAAACCACTACCCCCAACATCCTCCTTGTCTTTAGCTGAAGATGATATTTAAGGTGGTGGCATCGGCCATTTTGGTGAGTTATTCACTTTTCCTGGGTTTCTCCCATGTATACATGTTATTAAACTTTGATTTTCTCCTGTCATTCTGTCTCATGTCAATTTAATTCTTAGACCAGCAGCAAGGACCTAGAGGGTAGAGGAATAGTTCTTCCTCCCCTACAATGGTTTGTGGGGATGAGGGGACAGGATATTTGAAATCAGGACAATCTCAGAAAATTGAGGCTCTGTGGTTTCCATGCTATGTAGGAATGGGAGAAACTGGATAGGGAGGGAGAAGAAAGGAAGAGAAAGGGAAAGAGGCTCTATTATTTAGGAGCATCTTCTGGATGCCAGACCTTAGGCTAGTTTTTTTCTTTTTAATAGTATCATACTATTTACTTCTCACAAAAGTGAGATAGGTATTAATCAGCCCATTTTATGGAAGAGAAAGTTGAGGCTCAGAGAGGTTAGATAACTTGCCCCAAGTTGCACGGGTAGTATGGGTTGGAGCTGGAATTCTAACCCAGGCTTGTGCTCTTTCCTCCACATCCCAATGTCTGAAAGTGTAGTTTTAATCTGGAGCCTGGGAAGGATTTGGCTTTCTCCAGGACCAGGTGCCCGGAGGGCAAGGAGTCACACTTCGCTCGTGCGCTGACCAGCAGGAGCCCAGAGCTCAGCTGTGGGCTGATTTGGGTTCCTGATGGTTCTGCTCCCAGTCCAGTCCTCTGCACCTGGTTCTCACCGTCCCTGCCCTTAGCAGCCTCAAGTCCCCCTTCACCTGCAGGAACTTTCCACCTTGGCACCCTTGCTCTGCTCACTGTCCCTGGGGACACCCCATAAGGTTTCTCCCGCTGTGACTCCTTCGAGAATGCCTTGTTCCGCCCAGGCCCTGCCTGCCCTCCACAGCCCAGCTCCCAGCACGCTGCGCATGCTCACGACCCAACTCAGGGGTCTCCCCCGAACCCTCCCTGCCCCTCCAGGCAGAGCTGAGCCCTCCCTCTTCTGGGCCAGTGAGGTGCTTAAGAGCCCCAAGGCCATGTTCAAACCCTGACTCCTCCACTTAGGAGCTCTGTGACTTAGGGCAAGTTCCCTAACCTCTTGGGTCCCAGTCTGCTCCTCTGTAAAGTGGGGATCATAATGGTCCCGACTTCACAGGCTCACGGTATTTTTTGCCTATATATTTTGCCTTCTCTTCTCCGCACCTAGCTTTTCAAGGTAACAACTGGGTTTCATGTTCAGTTGTGTCCTTTACAGAGCCCGGTCTGCACATAGTAGGTGCTCAACAAAGGTCTGTGGTTTAGTTCCGTAGGCAGCCCCTTCCCAGACAAACGGGATCCAGCCTCTGATCCACACAGGCATCGCCATCCTCCTGGGTGTAACGGATACATATTTCTTACTGCCCACGTGTCTCGCCTTCCCTGCCGAGCGCCGTATTAAATGGCTGTTCAGCAGCTCAAGTGCACAAATATTCCTTTCAAAATTATTACATTCACCTTTTGTTGGCAGAACATGCCAGATGAAACATCCCAACTGCTTACTGAGTGTGGGTGTGTGTTTTCTGCTTCCCTCTCAACGGCAGTACTGAGGCCAAGAGGCCCAGTCAGGGTTCTAAGTGCTGCTTTGCCAAGTATTGGCTGCACCCAAGGGGCCAGCGGGGAAGCTGATTCTGGGCTAAGCTGAGCTGACCTCGGCAGGGCTGTCATCACTGTCACATCATCATTGTCTTTGTAGCTGACACCATCACCACCATTACGACCATCACTACCACCACCACCACCACCACCACCACTACCATCACCATTACTACCATCACTACCACCATCACCATCATCACCACCATGATCACCACCACTGTCCACACAGCCGCCATCACCACCACTATTATCACTGTCACCATCATCACCACCACAATTAATAATACTATTAATTATTAACATTTACTGAGAGCTTTATCTGTGATAGACATAGAGCTAAGCATCTTAGATGCATTATTTTATTTAATCCTCAGAATGACCCTACAGGTAGGCACATTTTTTATTCTTGTCTTCCAGATGAGAAAATTGAAGCTGAGAGAGGTTAAGAAAATTGCCCAACATCACAGCCAGCAAGTTGTGAAGTCAGTTTTTTTTAAAACTCAAGTCAGCAGACACTGAATGAGTGTCCACTGGCACACAGGATCTGGCCCCTTCTATCACCAGGGACACAAAAATGAGTGTGCTTCCTGATTAGGGGATCCTTACAGCTCTCTGAGGGAGATTGGACACGTATTATTAATACAAAACAGCCTAAGGGTGTATCTTAAGAGAGTGCAGGCAGATTTCCCCGAGGGCCATGAGAAAGAAGGATTATGTGTGGTTAAGACCCGTATCTAGAGGCACCCCTAAATACACGTTTTGATAAAAGCTGTCCTAGGCTTTTTGGTCCCTTAAGAGTCTTCTTGTCTTTACAACTGCCCAAGGAATATGGCCGACTCAAGGGAAGACTTGGCTGTCTCTCTAATTCCACGTGTCGAAGCCCTGGGCCAATTGCTCTTGCTGCTCTAGGTTTACTAAGACCACCATCTTGGTTTCTACCTGCAAGAGAATTCAGCAGTCCTCTTATAGATGGAGAAACCCGAAACTCAGAGAACGGAAAGAACTTATTGAAAGCTCGGAGTAAATTTCCTTTTTTGTCAAGTTCCCTGACAGCTCAGATACTCTGTGAGGACCGTTTGGACTCTAAGTTTATCAACAGTGAAAGGGGACGCACCCATATTAGGACCGTCTTTCCTCCTCTGCTGCTTTGTGCAGTAAGTGGTGGAGGAGGGGCTCCTCCCTCAGTCCCTTCCAAGGGGACCTCAGGACATGCTGGTTGGGCCTGGGGGGAGGGGCTGAGAGCTCCGTGTCCACCACTCCTTTGGGGGTTCATATTCCCAATGGCTGGCCAGAGCAACCTTCCCTTAGAGAAGGAAGGTTCCAGAGTACATGATGTGGTCCCCAGATACCTCATCAGAAAAGTGGGTAAGCAGCATTTCAGTCTAGGCTTCCTTCCTGCAGTAGCAGACTGGTCCCTTTTCCCAGCAGGCTGGCGCAGGCAAGAGGGAGAGTTAGAGGAATTTAAAGATATGTTTTTAAAGATACTTAAGAATATAAAGATATGTGGTCTGAGTGCTGAATGTAATCCTCTCTTCTGGCATTCTCTCAAGAGACTGCCGTGAAGCCTTCGACTTGCCTTTTGGTGGTTTCTGGGTGTGAGACTAATGTTTCTTTGAATGTGACTCATGCTGAGGTTGACTTCAAGGAGGAGGCAAGATGGACTGGCTCTGAGAGAGTGACACCTGATTCCTTCATTTGCTCACACGACAAATATTTTTTGACCTTCCCCAAAGACATTGTGCTGGGAATGGGGCTCAGTGGTGAGGACAAAGTAGAAGTGGCCCTCAGCCTCATGGGGAAGACAGATGTGACGAATAGTTCCGCAAATGGAAATGAAATTACAAACAAGTTTTACAAGAGCTCTACCCAAAAGGAGCAGGGGCAGCTGAGAACAGGGAACTAGAAGTGGTTCTGGGAGTTAGAGCTTCCTTGAGGAAACGATGGCTAATAGTCATTTTACAGATTAGGAAACTGAGGCACAGAAAGATTGAGTCAGTTGTCCAATAACATACAGCTGGTAGGTAGTGGAGCAGGGATTTGAACCCAGGCCCACTGGCTTTGGAGTCCAGCCTCTTAACCATTTTACTTCTGTTGTTTCTGGTGGGTGAGTGGGTTTAATGAGGCAGAGATGGGGCGGGTGTGGGGCAGGGGCAAGTGCCAGGCAGACACCTGGTGGCAGGAACAGTGCAGAGCACTCAAGGAGCCAGCTGAGGCCCAGTGCGGCTGGCACGAGGGGTCAAGTGGCAGGAGGGCAGGGGGTAGGTGGGCAGGGCCAGATTGTGTGGGCCTAGTAGGAGCGTTAGGGTTTGGGTCAGGATCCTGGCAGAAGGAGCTCCACGGGGCGGGCCCCATGTCTGTTTTCTTCACCCGTGGATATCCAGCTCTGAGCACACGGCCTGGCACATGGTAGGAGATGATGAATGACTGAATAGAGGGAGAGAACTCCCCTCTCTCCAGCCCTTGCCCTGCTTGACTTCCTCAGTTCCCACTGTCCTTCAGAATCCCCAGGGATCTTGTTAAAAATATAAATGCTGGGGGTCCAGCCCTGGAAAGTCCAGTTTCATAATTCTTGGTTGGGCCTGGGGATCTGTATTTTCAATAAGCTCCCCAGGTGATTCTGACTTCACCTGGCTGTCCCCTGGGCACCCCTGGAAGCCGACAGTTCAGCTTGTAATGGGCAGACTGGAGGTGGGGTGTTACCCTGCAGACACTCGCTGGGGGACATGCCTTGAACTTACTGCCTCCCATCACAGTGTTCATCTATGGCACTGTGGAGAGACACACTCTTGGTAGAGGGTCTTCCAATGGACCAGCAGCCCTCTCTTCCTTTGGGAGTGCAGACATCGGTTCCTGGACTGAGCCCGACCACCTGACCACCCGAGAACCTGGACTGGATCATTGCTGACCTTGAGTTTTATGTATGTCTGTAAGCCCCCTAGAAGTCTGCAGGGAACCAGGAGAGAGAGAAATCATCCAACCAACCAATTAGTCCAGAGAAGGGCAGAAGAAGAGGGTAGGTGGAGGTAAGGGAAGAAGGTGAAATAGCAGAAGAGGTGGCGAGAGATTGAGGATGGAGATGAGGAGTGAGAGCAGAAAGAGGGAGAGAACAGAGACGGAGAGACTGAGGGGAGAGAACGCGCCCAGTGGGGACAGGTGGTCCCTGGAGGACAGTTTTGATCAGCGGCACCTCACAGCAAGGCACTGGTTTTCCCAGCCATTCTGGGAGGGACTCTGAGGGGTCACCAGGGAATGTGAGCACGGCTCACGGGTGTTGAGGGAGCTGGTGGGAAGCTCCCCCCCCATTCTCCCCGCCGGGTTTGGGGGTTTGGCTGCGGGAAAGGGCCCCCTTCCCTGCAGCTTCACAGACCCAATCAGTCCAGGATTCATCGCTCCCCTGATTGGGATGGTCTGGCCACTCCCAAGGGCTCTCCTGGACACAAGGCCACCCCTCCTTGGTATCCATCACTATACAGTGTTAAAGCAGGTGAAGTACGCGCAGCTGGAGGTGGCCGGGAAAGGCAGCCACGCCAGTCCCAGTGGAGTCTGGGGCTCTACTTTATTCAGAACTCAGGACCTGAGGTTGGTGGCCCCAGAGGCTCTCTGCATCAGGATGGGACACTGAGCCATTAGCAGGTGGACTGGCAGTCACATAGGCCAGAGGGGGCCCACTTGTAGGAAAAGGGTGAGGCTGATGGGTCAGTTTCCCCAGCTAGGAGATGAAGGCCCAGGACAAGGTCATACCGACAGCTATTGATATTGAGCTCCTCTTGTGTGTCACACTCTTTTCGCGGGCCTCCCAGGACTCCCTCCTGACCTGGCTGTGCTCACTGCTCCAGCCTCAGCCCCGACCACTTTCCCCACCACTCCCTGTCTTCAATGTCGCCAGCCTTATAGACGCCAAGCCTGTTGCCTCCTCAGGGCCTTTGCACGTGCTGTTCCCGCTGCAGAATATCTCCCCCTGATCTTTGCGTGACTGGCTCCTTCTTGCCATTCATCTCTTCAGAGAAGACTTCCACATCACCCTGTCTCAGGTAGCTTCCCCCTCTCTTGCCATTGTGCTACCCAGTTTTACCTTTTGTCACTTTACTCTCCCCACCCCCCGGCATGCGTGTGCAGTCCACTAAAGCAGGAACCTTGTCCTTCTTCATCTCCGGGGTATCCCACCCCCATCCCACGTCTAGCTCTGTGCCTGGCACACATAGGCATTGTGTGTCTATTTGCCGAATAAAAAGAGTGAATGAATGAATGAATGAATGCAGCTGGAGTAGGTGGTGCTTAATTCATGCTATTTCATGTAGGTATCACAAATACCTACTTTCATTAGGTATTAAAGGGGATGTTATTGTCAGCATCCTACACGTGAGGAAACTGAGGTTCCAAGAGGTGAGGTCACACAGCTGGGACCCCGACCCAGGCCTCTGCCCCCAAAGCCCTCAGTCTTCTCATGACCTGAGGCTACCCCACCCTTTGCCGAGCCAAGAAGAGACACCACCAATGAGGAGGTGGGGGTTATTATTTGCATTTAGAGATGGGGAGGTGGTGGCTCGGGGTTGAGTCACCGGCTCCTGGCTAGTGGCATTCAGCACTGCCACCCACCGGTCTCTGGTGGTGATGATCTCCCTGCATGTCCCTGGTTCCACGTTCTGCAACTGTGTGATTCTGGGAGGTCCAGGGCAGGGCTGGGGGTAAGTGGCTGCTTCGTGGTCCACCCATCGCCTCCAGCAGCAGCTCCTGGAGGTGCCAGGGACAGATGCCCAGTGTGAACGAGGTGCTGGGGCACGGGAGAAAGTCCTGCCCTTCAAAACCATTTGGGCTCAGTTCCCAGCCAGACCCTGCACTATATTCCGACTGGGGAGAGGGCAAAGGCCTGACCTGCCTTTTCCCCAGGGGCACAGGGCAGCCCGAGGCCTCCTGCCCACAGGACAGAGGCCCCTTGTCTTTGTGGGCAGCAGAGAAGTGCCACGTGTGCCCTAAGGCTGCAGCAGTGCGCTTCATTGGTCACCTGTTGGGAGTGGCCTGCATCTCTGAGAGCCACTGGGCTGAGGTTGATCATGGACAAGGGACAAGATCTGGGCCTTTAGAGCCACCCAGGTCTAGATTCAAGTGCCAGCTCTGCCACTTACTGTCTCTGTGATGTTATGTAAGTCATGTAACTCTGAGCCTCAGTTTCCCTGTCTGTACAAGGGAGAGTGCCTATCAAAGTGCCCGGCCCACAGAAAGTCAAGCAAGAGGCATAATGTCCTCACCATCTGGGCCCCTCCTGGCCAGTTCCTCCTCCGTGCCTTTTCACACACTGTTCTCTGCCTGGATGTCCTGCCTGCTGGACAAAGGTCTCATCCTTCTTCATGGCAGCCCCCTCCTCAGGGAGGCCTTCCCAGACACCCCCAGAGGGCTGGTCCTTCCGCGTCTCTGGCCCCCACAGTGCTCTGGAGTGAGGGGGTTGTAAGGGTCAGCGGGCGTGCCTTGAGGACCCGGGCTGTGTTTTGTTCATCCGTGTCCCCAGCGCCCGGCACAGGACTCGGCACAGAGTAGGAGCAGGAATATCACTTAAACAAATAGATGGAAGAGGAGTTAAAAATAGGAATGAGTTAATGAGCAAAGGAAGGAATGGAGGAGAGAAAGGAGGAGGAGAGGAGGGAGGAGGGACAAAACTGAGGGAAAAGGAGAAGGAAGGAAGGGAGGGAGGGAAGAAAACAGAAGGAAAAAAGAATGAAGAGAGAAAGAGGGCAGAGAGGGAGGATGGGTTTCAGGCTCATGTCCCTTAGGGGTCCCCATCTTCCCCCCACCCTGACACCTCAAAGCCGGTCCCTCTGCCCTGCCCGCTCCTCTCTGCCTGTCACTCCGCAGAGGTCTTCAGTTGCCTCCGGCTCCTGCGAAATATTCATTGTTCTCTTACCTGCTCTGCTCCATCTTTCCGCCTCTTAGGTATCAAAAATGGTGGTATTATCAGAGGTAAAACATGTCTGTCACCAGGCAGGGTGGGTGGGGGTGCTGCTACTGACTGATTCATCAAAAGATGCTCCTCTCCCCTGAGCTTGGGGTGCAGAGGCTGACTGAGGCCCGACTGTGTCTTCCCCAGAGGACGCAGAGAAAATGGCAAAGGCTATGAAAAGGGACAGTCCCTGGGGCTTGAGAATTTCTTTTAGAGCATCTGAGGTCAGAGAATCCTTGGCCAAGGGGCAGACCCCAGCCCCGGGTGTGGGAGGCAGCTGGGAAGTGGTCCAGCCTGTGCTGGGGCTGATGGGTGCAAACTCAGCTTGAGCAATACTTGGGTGGCTGGTATCTTGTGCTGGGGGCAGGGGACGCTCTCCAGATGCGGCTGGAGATGGGGCTGAGAGGCAGAGGCCAAAATTCAGAAAGGCCGCTGACAGCCAGCCCGAGTCTGAGATGACAGCCACACAGAATCCAGCTGATTAGCTGCTGTTTACTGTGCACCTACTGTGTGCCAGGTCCCATGCTAGGTGCTTTAGGGCCCTGTCTCATTCCATCCTCACACTAGGCGTCATCCCCATCCCCACGTGAGGAAACCACGGCACAGATGGGTCCAGGAAACCATCAAGTCCGTGGCTAGAGAATGTCAGAGCCAAGATTTGAACCAAGGACTGTCAAAACCTCTTGCCTCCCTGCCAAGGTCCGCTTCCAAAAAATGATTTATTAATCTTGCTAGAATATAATAATACATGCTAGCTGTAGAGATTTGGAAAGTAGAGTTTGAAAAGGAAAATAGAACTTACCCTAAACCAAGTATTTTTTTTCTATGCCCTTCAAAAAAAAAATCATATAGCACACACCACGTGGCATCCTGTTTTCCCTACTTAACATCAGAGCACGAGCCTTTTCCTATGTGAGTAAAAGCTCTCAGTCAGATGATTGCTAATGACTGTCACCATATTCTGGTTGGGGATATGGACCTAATTTCTTTAGCCATTCCCTACATGTGGACTTTGGATGGACTCCAAGTTTTCCCTGTTATCAGCAACACCGTGATGCATTTCTTTGTGTTTAAGGTTTTTCTATACTTCGATGATTTCCTGAGCTTAGATTTCTGGAAGGAGAATTATTGGATCAAAGGAGGGGCTGCTTTGGGGGGCAGGTAGATGGGAAAAGGACTGAGGGTTCTCGGCAGTCCGCCCCAGGGAGGGTGGTTTCTTTCTAAGAGAGACCAGCTCACGAGGGAGGCTGGCTCCCTTTGGTCTAATGTTGCTGATTTCTGGCTGTGGGAATTAGACCTAAAACAGAGCTTTTGATGAAACCCTTTTGACTGTTTCTTCACCCTCCCTCAGGAAGGGGCGGGTGGGTGGGTGTTGAGGGACCTTCATGTAGTCACCTAGATACTGGAGGCATCCACTCATTCAGAGGTCTTGGGGATCATCTCATCCAACCCTCCCTGCACTCACACAGGTGTGCACTTGACAGGTGGGGCAGTAACTTGTCAGGGTCACTCTGCTTGATAGTAATTTTGCTGCTGCCAGATGCAGGCCCCCTGACTCCCAGTCCATTGCTCTTTCCACGACATTAGCTGCTTCTCATTTTTTGATTCCAGGTCATATAATTCTATACCCTGAGCATAATGAATAGCAATTGCTGGTGCTGTGGTTACCATGGCAACATTGACCCCAAATTTCCTCCCAGAGTTGCTAGGAGTACAGGCTTGGGATGTAAGAAGCCTAAGGCTGGGGTGGGGGCTGACCTGGATGGGGCTGGAGTCCACTTGTGTCTCAGGCCAGTGAATGACATCACCCTGATGCCCTCAAGGAAGCCCCAGGGCTGGGCCCAGAGCAGGGGCTGTCACCAGTGATGCTCCAATTTGGTGCTGACGCTTCCCGTGAAAGGAGAAGCAGAATACATGTTTCAGACATTTTTAAGACCAGAAGATGGGAGGCATAGCTGAGTCCCTGAGCAGAGTGAGCCACCTAAGCAGGGAGGAGCTGCTGGAGGAAAACCACATCATGCCCTTTTGAAATTCCAGGGAGGGAACAAGGGAGCAGAGGCTTCTGGTGGTGGTGGGTGACAGGCGTTGGTTTGTTCTGGGGAAACAACCCAGAAAAGTGCCTGGGAGAGGGCCAGGCCCAGAATGGGGTTCCAGGGATGGAGGGGGTCCCTAAGAAACAGTCGTGGGGCTTACAGGCAGGACCAGCCCCCAATCCTGCTCTCCAGGTGTCCTCAGAGCTCTGCCCAGACAGAGGCCTCACCTGGGCTACTGCTGTGGAGGAGGGAGGTGCTTTAACAGAGGAGAATGGGGGACAGTAGGGGCCTGGGAGGAAGTGGGCGGGTACCCCAGGGTACAGGAGCTGAGGGGAGGAGGGCTTCAACTTCCGCTTTCCTCACTTCTTTTCTCTTCCCCACTCTTCTCTTCCCTCCTTAGCTGTCTCCCTCTTCTGCACTCCAAGGCTCTCCCTGCTCCTTCTCCTCGATGCCCTTTGCTTTCTTTCTGCTCTCTTGACCCTTCTTTCTCCTCTATCCCTCTTTCTCTCTCTTTTGTCTCCTCTCTTCTCCCTCCCTCCTTCCTCCAGTCACTCTCCTCTTCTCTCCTTTCTCCTGTCTTCCACCAGGTGACTAGAAATATTCTCAGCCTCATGTGCAGCAAAGCCAATCTTAATTTTATAAACAAATAAATAAACCCAACGACGCTGGGCTCTTTCCGCCTCCCAGTCATCATCTGGGCCAGCCACTGCTTGCTCAGGGAATCTAAACATCAGTCCAAAGAAAACACAATTGAAAAGGAAAAAGTATTGCTAAAATTTTCCAGAGGTAAATAGGCATGCACCTAGGACAGCATTTCCCAAACTGCAGCCTATGAACTCCAGGTCCTTGAGGTGGGAGATGCAGTTCAGTGATGTGGTTAAAGCACAGACTCTGGAGCCTGTCTGCCTGGGTTCAAATCCCTGCTCTGTAGCACAGTAGCCGTGTGAGCTTGGGTCAGTACTTAATCCTTCTGTGCCTCAGTCTTCCCTTTCTGCAAAATGGTAATAATAATAGTACCTGCTTCGTAGGTTGTTGTGAAAATTAAATGCCTTAAAATGGAAAGATCTGAGAATAGCACCTGGCACTTAATAAGTGCTATATAACCATTAGCTATTCCTACAGATGTTCCATGAAAGGAAATTTGGAAACACTGAGTAATTCTCACCCACCATCCTGGAAATAACCAGCACACAATATCGTATTAGAGGACCCAGAAGTCCTACAGCAAAAAGATCTGTTTGACTTTGTTTACCTTTGTAATTCTCAAACTTATTTTTTACTATAGTACTCTCCCTTCCTTCTTTGTAGGCACAAAACACCTGTCTCTTAGGACATGCCCAAATTTGAGGGTCACAGTTTGAGAAATGCCGGTTTGGGATTATTCAATGTTTTGAGACCATGGTGAGTGATAGAGGGAGAAAGCATTATCTGAGTCATGGACAGGATCTGGGGCAAAACCCCAGCATTATCCTACCAGCCACAAGGCGCAGGAAATGTCGCAGTCAGGCCCAGAGAGGGGAAGGGACTTGCCCAAGGCCATATGGTTAGCTAGGGGGAGACTCAAGACTAATACACAGGACTCCCAGCCCAGGACTCTTCCACTTCCTTCTTCTCTTCCCCTTCATTGTCAAGTAAAAGCAGGAGGTCTTTTGGGGGGAAGAAGGTGTCTCTCAGCTTTGAGACTGATGCGAATCTCCGCTGCTGATTGACTTTTTATGCCCTGCAAGGCTTGGGCCACAGTAGCCACAAAGAACAGAAGCTTTCCTCCCAACCAGGGAGAGGAAGGAGGTGAGATGTTTCCACTCTTCTCTCTCCACCGAAAAAAGTAAAAGTGCTAAGCTCCCAGCACAGGTGGAGTGACCAGGAGCTTCTGAGAGCCACCGTGTGTGCCCCTGTCCCTGGTGCTGAAACATGGCTGGCACCTTGGCAGTCGTTCCCAGCCCAGGATCTGGCTGGAATAGCTGTTGAAGGGTCTCCTGCGGAGGGTCCATCAACACTGTAATTCCTAGGCCAAGCATCTCACCCGTTGCATCAGAATCTCCTGGGGTCAGTGCCCAGCTTCTGTATACTTGAAAATCTTCTGAGGGGTGGTTTGGGACCCCACTACCTTGAGGAGCATTTGTGTATCCCAAACCTAGCCCATCTCTCCCATAGATCATTGTTTTTCAGTGATATTATTTTCTGTAAAAAATTGTAATTTTGATACTCTCACAGAAAATAAATCATTTTATGTTTCATATTAATGGAGCAGATTTGATGGGCAGTTGGCAGTTCTATTAATTTCATAGCAGTGGCAATTTTTTCCCACTCTGGGAACTTGAGGATGCATATTCCCTCTTGACACCATATTTGTGGTCCTCTGAAGTCCATTCCGTTCTTTCCCTCTGCCTGCAGGCCGGGTAATTTAGGGCACTGGAGTGGTTTCAATAATGTTCATGTGCTCTCCATCCCCACGTTGCACTGCTCCAGGCATACATGAGATGCCTCTATTGTGGTATTTACTCTTCCAGATACTTCTCTTTCCCTCTGGAGGAAAATCCTCGGTGGAGAAACAGTTGCATTGAACATTCTACCAAGAAAGATGCCAGCAGGATGGGGCCAGAGAGCTTCACTAGCCCCTGACAACACCCTTGGGCTCTAATGCTGTGGGGGAGGGTGGATTCGACACTTGCAGCCTGCATCACCCCCTTATCTGATTTCCCAGGTGCCAGAGCAGCTGGCTTGGAGGCTGCCAGGAGGTAGAGCAGTGATCACAGTCACAGGCTTTGGAGTCAGACCTGGGTTCAAAGCCTGGTTCTGCCTTTTGCCGGCTGTATGATCTTGGACAAGTTGCTTCCACTTCCTTGGCCTCAGCTGCCTAATGTGTAAAATATGGACAGCACTACCCATGTCTCAGCAGGGTTGATGTAGAGATCGTGTGAGAAAATGGACGTCCAGGTGTCACCCTGTAAGCCACCATAAGTGACTGTAATCATACAAATGAATCTCTACCCAGATGATGGGAGCAAACTTAAGGAGGGCATGTGCACTTTAATCTGATATTCTTGGCAACCTGCAAACTTCAACTTCTCTCCCCTCCCTTGGAAATCAAGTTCTAAACATGAAGTTGAAGGTGGATCTGTGGGGTCATGAAAGGGCAAGTTGTGTTGAGCAGAGTGTTGATCACTGCCTCTTCTAAGGTGTCTTCTCGAGGTGCCTCTACAGGGCAGTCCAATCCAGAGGAAGACAGGAGAATGTCCCAGGGGTTGGACATCTCAGCCCCTGGTGTGGAAGCATTGGGCCAGTGTGGGCCTGGAGCTGCTCAGGTCTTGGGGTTGGTCTGAGGGAGCAGAACCAACACTCATGAACTGGGAGCCCCTTTACCCACTTTGTGCAGATGGGAGAACGGAGGCCAAGGGGGTCCAGTGGCTTGTTCAAGGCCACAGGGCTTGTTGGCCACAGAACCAATGGAAAGAACGAGGTGCCCTTTTCATTGCACCACACGGCCTCCTGGGTGCAGTGCAATGAGTCCAGCCACAGCTTCTGTCTGGACTAAAAAAGAAAAGACTCAAGAGGATGTGGGTTAGTTTCTGGGAAGACAGATTAGGTTGGTTTTGTGTGGCCCTACATGGAAGCAGTAAAACTTAGGTGTTAGGAACATAGATTTTGGCCTCAAACAGACTGAAGTATGAGTTCTGACTTTGCTATTCACCACCACTGTGAGCGTAGCCTCCCAGACCCTCAGTTTCTTCACCTGTGCACCGGGTCTAATGGGAAATGCTATCTCAGCGATACTGAGAGTCAATGAGACAGCCAGTGGTGATATGTACGATGACACACTTTGCTCCTTTTACAAATGATACTTTAGTTCCGTGTCTATGCACATGCTAAGATGTTGAGTGAGAAAGTGTAGAGGTTACAGTACGGCCAGGAATAGCCAATATTGCATGCAAAATTGTATGTGCAGACTTCAGGGACAGAAGGAGCTGCCTGGGTGATAGCGAGCTCGTCGTCACTGGAGACAAGCAAGCCCCTGGTGGGGGTGCTGCCGAGAGGATCCGGGCATCTGCTGGAGAAACGGACCAGCGCCTCTGATGTTCCATGATGCTCGTGCTCCCCCTTCTCCATTCCCTGGCTCCTGCTCAGTGGGGGCCTCTGTTTTCCAAAGCAGCAAGCAGCCTGCTTGGTAATTACTTTTGGACTTATTAAGCATAATTATCCCCTAATCGCATACAACCAGTAATTACTGTGGCTGTTACCAGGGGCCTACCCATGCAGTACTGCCTGCAGCCCTGGGGTCCAACACCCAGCTGTGGCCTGAGGTGGAGCTGGTGCTTCCTGCCACGGGGTTGGGGGGGCTTGACTGCGATGGGGCTGTGGGTGCTCCTTCAGCCTGGGCACCAGGCTGGGGAAGGAGTTGCTCACACACGCTGGTCCCAGGGCCACTCCAAGCACCAACCAGTCAGCGTCCTTCCAAATGCTCCCCACCCTGTGATGCTCACCCAGGGCACCTGCCTTTGCTGTTCCCTCCTCCTCGGACTCTTTCTCTCCTCTTTTATCCCCTTTCTTTCTCTCCAACCAACCACCCTCCCTGCCTCCCTTCCTCCAAATATTTCTGAGTCTCTTTTATGTTCCTGGCGCTATTTGCGGCACTGGAGATATGGCAGTGGGGCAGTGGAGGACCAAATCCATGGTTTCGTGAAGTTTACTTTCCATTTGGGAGAGAGAGCCAAAGAACAAAACAGGTAAGTTACGTAGCATATTAGAAGGGACTGGGTTCCAGAGAGGAAGAGAAAGAAGAGTGATGGGGATGAAGAGGTTTTCTTTTGCGGGGGGGAGAGAAATTCGGGTTTAGTAGGATGGCCATTCTCATGGAGAATGGGACACTTGAACAAAGACTTGAAGGAGGTGATGGGCTAAACGATGATATGTGGGGAAAGAATGTTTCAGGAAGAGGGAAGAGCTAGTGCAAAAGCCCTAAGGTGGGAACAGGCTTGGTGTGTTTGAGGCACAGCGAGGAGGCCAGGAGGGCTGGAGCAGAGGGAGGGAGGGGAGAGAAGCAGGGAAGGAGGGAGGGTAGATTTTCAGGATGTGGGCTTTTCCTCTGCATGAAACACTTGAGTAGAGGAGTGGCCTAATCCGACTTGTATTTTTATATCTCTACTCTGTCCACAGAGACACTGGGGTGGGGGGCAATGAAGAGAAGCTGTTGCAACAATCCAGCTGAGAAATGATGGGGGCTTGGGCTAACATGCAGCCATGGAGCTGGGAGGAATGGAAGGATTCCAGAAACATTTTCCAAGTACAGAGGACAAGATTCCCTGATGGGCCAGATGTGAGGTGTGTGAGAGAGAGGCATCAGGTGAGCCTCCAAGGTTTCAGGCCTCAACAACTGGAAGGAGGGAGCTGCCACTTTTTGAACAGGGGAAGACTGTGGGGGAAGCAGGTTTTGGAGGGGAGGGCAGGTGTTTGGTTCTGGGCATGTTAAGGTCTTAGACATCCAAGGGTGGTGTTAGTCTGTGGTTCAGAGCAGACAGGTCTGGGGTGGGATGTGGGAGCCCTCAACCCATGGATGACATTTAAAGCATCCAGATTGGATGTGCTCATCTAGTGAGTGAGGCCAGGTAAGAAGGGGAGGTCCCCCAGGGTTAAGGGACTGGGGAGGTGACAAGGAACCAGCAAAGAAGACAGAGAAGGAGCAATCAGAGATGGGAGGAGAATTAGGGCAGAAAGAGTGTCAAGTAGGAGGGAGGGGGCTCTCACTTTTCCAACCTCTTTTGCTCCCCACCTTCTGTCCTCACTCCCGTTTGTCGGTTTATTCCCCCTCCCTCGCCCTCCTCCTCCCCCTCTCTCTTTTTTTCTCTTTCCTTATGGCTTTCAGTGTCTTTCTCTGTGTCTCTCTCTCCCCTGGGCTCCTTCTCTGGGCCTCTCCCTCCAATCCTCCCTGCTCAGCCCCTGGCAGCGGGTGGGGGGGGGGGGGCCCTGGGGCGCGGGGATCTCCCGGCAGCCGCTGGCACTTGCCAATCTCCCAGCGTCTCGGAACCCGCGCGCGGCCCCGTGCAGCGCCTCCTGCCCGTGTAATGCGCTCTAATATTTATTTACATGCCTTTCAGACTATTATTTATTAAGGTATCGCTGCCAACTGTGTGCGGGCTAATTGCTCTTAATGTGCCCCCTCCCGGTTCCCACGGTGACGCCTTCCTGGAGGCAGAGCCAGCGCCGCTCCGAGCGGGGAAACCGAGGACGAAGCGCGCGGAGGGTGCCGGGAGTGCGGGTGACCGCGCGGGGTTGGAGCGCGGGGGCGCAGGAAGTGGGCAGGGAGACGCAGAGGGTGCCAGGAGCGCGCAGGTGGTGAGGGGGGGACGCGGGGAGTGCAGGATGGGGGTCGCGGAGCGACGGCGCAAGAGGCGTGCCTGGTGCGCAATTTGGAGTCTTGGAGCGGGATGGGGGTCCCCTAGTGCGAAGGGCCGTGCAGAGAAGCCTGCTAGGGGTCTTGGAACCGAATGGGGGACCCGGAGCTCGAGGGGCGGTGCCTGGAGCGCATTTGGAATCTTGGAGCGGGGTGGGCGTACCGGAGCGCGAGGGCGGGGCAAGGGACCCAGGTGGCGGTCTTAGAGCGGGTGGGGGACCTCTGGACGGCGGTGCGGTGCAGGGGGACCTAAGTGAGGGTCTTAGAGCGGGTGGGGAACCCCGAGCGCGAGGCTGGGCGGGAGTGAGGTTCGGACGGGCAGCGTTTGGGCCTCGCGCAGCGCGCCTGGCTGTGGGCGGACAGGCGGACGACAGCGGGGCCCTGGGAGGGGGCCATCGCCTCCCCCCACCCCACGCGCGTAGGCGGCGGCCTCGCCTCGCCTGGTTCTCCCGATGTCAGCAGCAGCCGCCGGAGCCGGAGGGAGCGGTTTAATTGGCAGGATTTTGGGTTGAGAACAGATGTGGCATCGCTGGGTTTGGAGGCAGGGCGCGCGGGGGCGGGGAGGGTGCTGGTCGGAGCGGGAGGGGAGCGGGGAAAACAGGCTGAGAGAGACCCCGGCTGGGCGCCCCTGGAAGGAGGAGACAGAGGCAGAGGTGGGCCTCGATTGGGAGAGAGAAGCAGATGAAGAGGGACCGAAGATACAGCCGGGCAAAAACAGAGGCGAGATGGAGGCTGGAGAGAGCTAGAGGGAGCCGCCGGGCTGGCTTCTGCCTGCTGTTCAGTGGCGGCCGAGCCCCTCGTGGCTGGGACCACCTCCCTCCCTGCACGGACACAGCCCCATCCAGGGCAGCAGGCTTCTTGCGAGAGGGGGCTAACTTGGGGACATTTATTCATTTAATTTTATTACTTATACTGTGGGTACAGTGTCAGCTATACCCCAGGCCCTGTTGGTCTCACCCTGTAAGTTCTCTCCCTCTGGGAATTGCGGCTTCATAAAACCCAGGGAGCTGTGCCCTGCCCCTCCCCCGCACTCAGTAAAGACTGGTTTAAAGCGGGCTGTGCAGGGGCCTCTTGGGTCCCTCTTCTGAGCAGCACCAGCCCAGTACCTCTCTTCCTGTGAACACGACTGGGGTGTGATGGGCAAACCGGGGTTCTGGGAGGTGAGGTGACTCGCCCTGCTCATGACAGGTGGACGGACACTGGATGGCGAGGCCAGCCTAAAAGTTCACTTTTCCACTACCCAGGGCCAAACCTCTGACTGATGGTGGTTGTAATTTCATCAGGCCTCTGGCCCTGAGGGACACTGTTGTGGCCTCAGAGCTTTCTGGAACTGAATCCAGTCGACCTGCCTGGTTAGTATTTGCTGGAGGATCGGGGCTTACTTTTGGCTCTGCACATCCCTGGATTCCCAGAGCTCATTTCTCCACCCCGGGACCAGATGTGGCCATGCTGGCCTCTGCCACCTGAATGCTGGGAGCCTTGTGGCTCAAGGGAAGATTCCTCGTCTCCAGGACAGCTGACACAATCTCATGGAGGCTGAGTGTGTGTGGGGGGCAATCCCTCCACCTTTTCATCCTGGAATGTTCTGGAATCTGGAATCAGGATGTTAAACTCACCAGCTCAGAGTTGGAGGGAACCTTGGGAGTGATTCAGTCCACCCCCCTCATTAAACAAATGGTGAAACTGAGACCCAGAGAGGCGAAGGGGCTTGCCTAGGGGCACACAGTCTGTGCACCTGAAGTGACCTGTGCCTTTGCTGAATGATTACTAGGCGGTATGGACAGCCCCTCCCCCCATCTTCTTATTCCAGTATCAGCGGGTCTGGGTTTTACTAGAATGGGGAGGGCGGCAAGACTTGTTTACTGTGTGCCCCCTGCCTTCTTTCCAGCTCTTGCTGCCTCTCACCTGGTGCTCTCTGCTGCTCTAGGACCCAACTTCCCCAGCCTAAGTATCTCACTTGTGGGTGTGGCCCCTCTGAAATCTCCTGTCTTTAGCCCTCACCTACACACGTATTTCCACAGGGGCCTTTCTCACGACATTACCTTAGAGTAGCTGTAATGTGGGATCTTTAGACCCAACGAGGGCAAGTTTGGGGAACCTGAGTGACCTTGGTCCAGTCCCTGTCCCTCCCTGGGTCTCAGTATCTCCATCTGTAAAATGGGAATGAGGGGTACATTTGGAGGTTTCGAAGCACCCTTTCCAGCTCTGACATCTTGGGACAGCCTGTGGTGGCAGCCGCTGGGACCTGGGTGCCCCGGGCCAGGGCCCATCTGCTGCTTCCCCTCTTTGGGGCCAGAGTAGGTGTGGGTCATGGGGTAAAAACAGTGGGGAAAAGGCAAAGACCTTTGGGCCCAGTGAGCAGTATATGATGAGCGGGGAGAGGCGGGAGGATTCGTCACCCATTTTCCTCCTGTGTCTGGAGCCTCCTGCTCCCCGGTTGCCTTCCTGGGGAGGGACAGGGAGAGTTGGACTATATTTGCCTTCTGGGGACAGTGCAGGGAGGAGGGGACTCTGTGGGAAGGGGGCAGTGAGCCTGCAGTCCCGGCCGCTGAGCATGGAAGAGCAGTTCTTCCTCTAAGGTGGGGGGAAACGAAAAGCTCAGTAACAAGTGCTCCCCTCCCCTACTTGGCCTAGTCAGCCTAGCATCGTGGTACCCGGCACACGGCGGACGTGGGGTGAATTCACAGGTGGAGTGAATGAATGAATGTCTTGAAGTAAAGAGACCTGGCCCTAGAGCTGGGCAGACCTGGGTTTGGATCCTGCCCCCCCCACCCCAGTTTCTAGCTGGGCGACCTTGAGCAGATTACTTAATGTCTCTGAACTTCAGTTTCCTCATCTATAACACCAAAATGACCCTTCACAGAGTTGTGAGAAGCAAATGACATGAATTGATGGAAAAATCTTAGAATCATGTCTGACATTTAGGATTCCCCAAATTATAACTTCTGGTTATTTTCACAAAAGATAGACTGATTGGGTCTCGCCCTAACCTTGCACTTCAGCATACATTTATGGAGCATCTAGGATGCTCCGGGCATGCGGAGATGACTGAGGCCTCGTCTCTGCTCTCAGGTTGCTTAGAGTCTGATGGGGGAAACATAGCCACACAACCTTGAAATGCCACTGAGAAGTACTCGTGACAGGTGTCCCCTGGAGCACAGAGGGCTGTTGGAGAGGTCCAGTCTGCCCTGGGATGCAGGTCAGGGAAGGCTTCCTGGAGGAGGTGAGCTCCAGACTGAGCTTTGAAGGCATCTGCCCTTGGTCAACATCCATCATGAGCAGAGAAAACATGGCAAAGACATGAACAGCTTGCTTGGGGAACACTCGGAATCCAGTCTTGGCTCCTGTGTCACTTTGTCGGGAGGTGCCCTGGGATAAATAGCATCCTCTGCATCCTGTTACTTCCTCCCCCTAATACTGCTGCATTTTTCTGCCTTATCACCTTTGGCCCTGATACATGTTTACTTAATTTTCTTGTCTGTCTCTCTCCACTAGAACATCGGCCCCATGAGCGCAGTGTTATGAGTTGAATTGTGTCTCCCCCCCAAATTCATATGTTGAATTCCTAATCCCTAATCCCTCTGAATGTGGCCATATTTGGAGAGAGGATCTTTACAGAGGTAACCAAGTGAAAATGAGGTCATTATGGTGAGCCCTTATCCAATATGACTGGTGTCCTTATAAGGAGGGGAAATTTGGAGACAAATGCGTATGCAGAGAGGATGCCATGTGGACTGGGGTGATGCCGCCGGAAGCCAAGGAACCTCCAGAAGCTGGGAGAGAGGCTGGAACACATCCAGAAGGAAGCGACCCTGCTGACACCTTGACCTTGGACTTCTAGTCTCCAGAACTGTGTGACAATACATTTCTATAGTTTCAGCTCCTGCCACTTTGTCGTGGCAGCCCTAGCAAGTGAATCCAGGCAGAGGCTCTGCTTTGCGCATTGCTGGATCCCCAGTCCAGAACTGGGCCTGGCATTTAATGGGTAACACGATTCATAGTTCCCGAATGAATTAACCTTCATTGTGACATGCAGTGATGGGGCCAGATCTTGGGTGACAGTGCAGAGGGAGCAGAGGGCCTGCGAAGCAGAACAAAAGTGTGGTGCAAACAGGGGAGTCTGCTGTCTTCAACCCCGTACGAATTTTGTCCCCCCCTTTCTATTCTTTCCCAAAGAACAGGAAGGAACATTTTGCCTGATCAAATCCCATCTTTCTCTTGCCCAGTGTGCAAAGCTCATGGGACTTGGGGCCATTTCAGATCCCCCCTCGGGGGGAGTGGGGAAGAGGGCTGCCCCCAAACTGATCACTGTCTGTGGACAGAGTGCTACAACAGGTGCTTCTGGAGCTCCATGAGAGTGGTCTCAGAGTGCACAGCCTGATGGAGGAGACAGAGCCCTGGTCTGATGGAGGAGATTAAGATCTGGGACCTTGGAGAGCCTCCAGTCTGATGGGGGGGTACACAACCCCTACCCTGGGAGAAACCTCCAAGTATGATGGGGAGCTCCCAGGCTGATGGAGGAGACAGAACACACGTACACATAGTCATCAAATATCCTATAAGAAGCTGCTGCTGAAAGGAGGCCTGGGAAGGCTTCCTGAAAGAAGTGGGTTTGTACGGAGTTTGGAGAAGGAGGGAGTACTAATATGGTGGAGACGGGGAGGAGCGGGCCGAGCAGGGAAGGACCAAGTAGTCACCTTCTTTCCAGTCCCAGGTGAGCTAGCCCGGGATCTGGACACAACGGTGAATACATGACCGGCACAGCCTTTCAGTGGGCTTCCAAGCCATCACGAATCACCCACTTTTAGCAGAGAGAAAAGGCTGTTGACAGGGGACAGGAATAGCTTCTAAAGTCCCTTCATCCCTGTCTCTCCTCTTTCCCCAAATGTTGTCTCAGCAGGCCCCGGGCTTGGAAGGCAGTGCATGCCCACAGCACCCTCTGCTGGGCGCTATCGGGGCAGTGCTGCAAGCTCCGCACACCAAGGCGTTTGTGCCAACAGGGCCTGGGTTCCTGCTCGGGGAAGCCCCAGATTCTGAAGCCAGGAATGAAGGATAGATGGGAACTCGGTCAGTGCCTCGGAGGGTCCATAGCTGCAACCTACAGGATCTTGGAGCTTGAGAGTCATGGAGGGTGTGGTTAGTTCTGCTTGGGGTGGCTGAGGGAGCCGTCATAGACAACTTCCCCTCCAGATCGTATGGGGGCTCAGGAGCTGGCGTGGCCACCATTCTGAGTATCTGGACCCCCCCCCCCCCCGGCCCAGGCTTGGAGGGAACTCCCTCCCAGCAGGTTACCTGTGTCTCATTATATCATAGAGGATATCTGTCCCTTTCTTCCTTCAACCCTGGGTCTGAGGTGGCTGGACGTTGGGCGAGTGGTCTGGATGCTTCCAGGAGGGGTTCATGATGGGAGAGTCTAGGTGATGCTCAGATGGGAACGAGTCAACTGCTGCTGGATGATAGGACAAGAGAGCTTGGCAGAGCTAGGCTGGGACTCAATATTTTCTCCCCATTTCAGACCAGGATAAGATTAATTGAGCCCAAGGGAGCTCAGGTGTCCCAGGGGGCCAGCAGTGCCTTGTAGGGGACTGCAGACATAGAACAGAGGACTCAGGAGACCCAGAGACCAGCACGACTGGGCTCACTTCATTCTCTGCTTCTACAGAGTTCCTGGAGAGAGCACAGGGGCCCCGAGTCCCTGCTTCCTGGGCATGCTTTCCATAGTATGAGGGACTAGGAGACCCTTATTGTCCTCCCAGCAGGACACACACACACACACACGTGGCTTTGACAGGATGCACAACGGGAGAAGAGAACAAAGAAGCCATCTTCTTACAAAGGTCCGTGAGGTAGCTCCCAGCTCTTACAAGTCAGTGAGGTGCTACAGGGACTTCAGGCCCCCCAGCAGCCTTGAGCTGTGGTGGGGGCCAGAGAAAGGGCTTGTCTAGCTCAGTGAAAGCCCATTACCCAGCTGAAAATCATCCCCCGAGGGCCACACCTGTGAACAGTATTTCTGTTGACCATTTTAGTCTCGGCCTGTTGGCCTCTCGAATTGTTTCTATTAGAGGTTGTTAGCCCATCGTGGCGATGTTTTTGGGAATTCCTATTTTAGTCAGTTGTTCTCTTGGAAGGCTGCAAAGGGATGATGGATTTTGAGGAAACAAGGTAAGCTGCTAAAGGATTTCCAGATGAGCCTCATGTTTGATTTTGGGGTCAATCTGCATGGATTCCAAGACAAAATGGTGGCTGGTGAGGATTTTCAAATAAATATATTTTGTGATGACTAATTGCTTCTGAGAAAAATCTGCAATGTGGAAGCAGCTCCACAGAGATGCTGCAGCAGGTGCTGGCAGGCCTTGCTGGGTCCCTTCAGCTCGTTGCAGGTGGGTGCACATGGGCTGGACACCGGCCGGCTCATGCACTTCTTTGCCTGGCAGCCTCCTCTGGCTGCAGAAGCCAGCTCGGCTGGTGCACCTGTGGCAGGCCAGAAGTGCCAAGGAATCCATGTCCCTGGGAGTGACCTCAGCCAAGACCAAGTGGAGCCCCTGCACAGGCACCCCATTCCTTTACCGTGAGCTTTGAGATCTGCATCAACCCCGGCTCCCAGAGCACCCCAGTGGGATGAAGGTCCACACCCATGGTAGTGACCTGCTTAGTAACATTCCCTTTGTTGGTGTCCTTCGTGCGACTATTTCACTTCCTCACTTTCCTAAGGGTGTTTCCTGGGATCACACAAATCCACTATTTGCACTGAATCCTTATCTCAGGCTCTGCTTCTAGGGGACTGCTGTGACCAACTTATCCCAAGTTTCCTAGGATTGTCCCAGTTTTCAAACTGAAAGTCCTGCATCCCGGGAGCTCCCCCGCCCCGACCTTGGTCCCAGGCAAATGGGGACAGTGGATCGCCCTTGGGGGAACCCAAACCAAGACAGACGTGACCACACTAAGCGAGGCAAACAGATCCCTGAACCACTAGTTGGAAAGTCAAGTATCAGCTTTGAGGACAAAAGAGCAGACACAAGTATAATTTTATCATATCATCAGGTTCAACAGTTTTTATGACTAAAAGCTTTTGAGAGGACAGTAGCCACCATTTACAAATAAGCCATTCCTTTGAGAACAGACACACTCAGCCAGCCTCGGGGTGTGATTTGCTAATTATTGGGGGTCACGAGACGGCCGACGTCCAGGACTTCCACAATGTTGACATAACCGGCTACCGGGCGACAAGGCGATGTGTGTTCCCAGAATGAGAACAGGCATCGTGGGGACATTACGGGTGAGCAGGCAAGGGGATGGGACAGCACATTGTAGGCACTTGAGGAGGACAAGCACCGGCCATGCTACTTGAGCCAAAGCCACCTGGGCAAAGAGTGAAACTACACTACATGTGGTCACCACATTCGACCACAGGGACATGGGGCGCTTTGCCTTGGGAAGCGGCTGTAAGCTCAATACGGCTGGCTCCGGGCTAGGGAGGTTTGCAGCATGAAGAGGAGAAGTCCTACTTTGTCAGGTAACCCGGGAGGCAGTGCTGTGGAGAGGCAGAAGTCGACAGGCTGGGGGCCGGGTGAGCACGGGGTCAGGGAGCGCCACGGGAGAGGGCTGGGGCCCGGCAGGGAGATGCTGCCAAGCTCCTGACCTCAGGACACATCTCTGCGGATCAGTTTTTCCAGCTGCAAAATGCCGCTGACGCCCCTGCCCTGGTTATTTTTACATGGGCACTGCGCAGCGTGCTACAGCTGAGGAATGTGCCCATTCTGTTGTTATCGTTGATTTCTCTAGTCCCTGCTAGACTGGTAAAAAAATTTGAAAAAGATCTAAATGCCATGGCAATGAACACACAACCCACTCCTGGGTAGCCATGCCCTTCTCTTTCCTTTCCCAGGGCACTAAGGATGCATTTGTGTCTGGGGACCACTTGGAGGTGTTCCAATAGCAAGTAGTGAGAACAGCGTTTGGACCCTGCAACGGCAGGTGCTGGAGGGTCACACGGGTTGCAGCCAGGCAGGTGAGTGGGTGGCCAGTCCCCAGGGGTAGGCTGCACATAGATTGGGGGAGACCGCTTTCCTCACTTCCTCTCATTGGGAGTCCCTGCCAAGGATCAGAGAAGGAGAACAGTAGCCAAGAGGAAGAAACAGCCTTCAAATAAAGGTAGGGATCCATAGGGGCAAGTTAGGGTTTAGAGGAAACTTCCAGAAACCTTTTCTGACAGCTGTTCCAGGTGAACCAGCTGGAAGGGAGGAAGAGGAACCCTTGCTTTCTCAAACACCTGAGGAGCAGCTGAAAACCCACCAGCAGCTGGTCTTGGAGCCAGCTACTCCATTCATCAGTCACAGCAGTGGGGGACAGTAGGTGTCATCAGTTTTGTCACAGGCAGGAGACAGGTTGGGAAAACACACGTGCCGGCTGGAAACGGAAGCTGCTTAGTTACAAGTCCAGGGTAAGTCTGCCTAAGTGGGGGCCCAGTTTTCCCGGGATCTGGAGTCGGTCTCCTCGGCTAAGGGGGCTGAGAGAGAGAGGTTGGACCCTTGGGGCGCTTTGTTGCAGGGACTCCCTTGCTCGCCCTGGACAAGGAGGCCCACAGCAGGAGCTCCTGCCAGAGTCCCGCTCTGCCTCCCCTCTGGCTGCACAACAGCAGGGCTGCTGCGGTCAGCTCTACTCACACGGTCACGAGTGTCAGAAAGCTCCGGGGGCTGGCCGTTAGTGCCCGTGGTGCCTAGACAGTGCCAGTCTGAGGCCACACCCACAGACGGCAGGACCACAGGCTGGAGGTGTGGCCAGTCAAGACACACCCATTGGGAAGACCAGGGAGTGGGGCAATGGTTCAGCCAGCAGACATTCTTCAAGTGCTTCCCACCAAGCCCCAAAAAGGACAGGAACACCACCCGATATATTCACTTTGCTTCCCCAGGATGCCCGGCACGCAGTAGGATCTCAGTAAAGGCTTTTTTGAATGTCAGTGCCCGAAGAACCCTAAGGGAGAGCTAGACCAGCCTTTTCCAGAAGGAATAACCTGGAGAGAGTGATCTTCTGAATCACCTCCTTGGAGATTCACAATACATATTTGCATATTCATGGACTGAGTCTTCCTGACCTAAAGAAATCTGTTTTCCTTGTGGTTCCCCAACATATTTGCGCATGAATTGCTAATTCACACATCAACCAAGGAATAGTGTTGGAAATGCTAATCTAGGGTAACCTCAGCATTCTACAAAAGATGAACCCGGGCCCAGAGAAAGCAAGCAACTTGCCAAAAGTCACACAGCACACTGGTGGTGGAGTTTAGACCAACACTTAAATTCCCCAGGTCTCGGCTCAGTGTTCTTCCCACTGAAGGCCGGGCTTTGTTGGGCATGCCACTAGGTGTTTGTACTCTCCTGACTCTTCAGCCAGGCAGGGCATAAATGTCCCTTTGCAGGACCTGGAAAGCAAGGGCTAGTTTAACAAAGAGTTCAGATAAATCCAGATTAATTCCAACTGCAGGGGCAAAGTTTCACCTATTTGAGAACCTTTGGAATTGCTTTAGCTTCAATGCATGTGCTAATTACCTAAGATTCTTATCTTTTGAGTCCCTTCCCTCCTCTGCTGGGCAATCCTGGGGGCAGGTTCCTGAGACTTCGAGTGAGTCATCCCAATACCACTGAGCTTCTTTAAAGAAGGTTCTTATCCAGATGTCCCCCAAAGCCCTTGGGTTATTTGAAATCAATGAGAATTTGTCCCTCTGCACCTTTGGGTGCTGGGCAGGGGAGCCAGGGGCTGTGGAGGTCAGCAATTGACACGTGCATCCAAACTGTCCAGAGCTCCAGCCGCTGCCACTGGGGCAGGGTCTGAGGAGGGTCCCCGGAGAAGCGGGGTGGTGTGCCCACAGCCTTGCTGGGTTCCCTGGTTACTCCTTCCAGGCGTCTTGCAGCACTAGCTCCACGCTGCACACGTGCTGGGACCCCTTGAGCCCCTTGAGTCACTGTCCACACTGAGCCTGGAGACCCAGAATCAGGTTAATTGGGAGGCTGGGCAGCCCGGTCCAACCTGGTCCTGCTAGAGGAGGAAAGAGGCTCAGAAAGCACATGTGACTTGTTCAGGGTCACGATTAGAGCAGGTCCACGGTCGCTAAGGGGAAACCATCTCAGATACAGAGAATCTGAGAATGTCAGAGCACAAGGAAGCCCCCCCGCTCCAGGGCACCCAGAGAGGGGAAGCCACTTGCCCAAACTGGTGCCAGTCCTTCCATCTCTCAGCCTGACAATATTTCCATTACTGGTGGGCCAAGGAGGGGCTACCATGCCCCTCCCTCCTTACCCTGAAGCTGGGGCTGCTGGCTGCACAGCTGCAGGAGTGTTATTTGAGGGGGCAGGAGGTGTGCGGGGATACAAAGCTGTCTTCAAGCCTGCTTGAGGTCTTGAGCAAGAGAGCCTAAAGCCCTTGTCGCTCTGGGTGGCACTGACTTTGAGCCAACACTCCAGACAGGCATCCTGCTTTGCTGGGAGTTGTGGTGGCCATGGTGTTGGTGACTGCCCGGCTGGGTTCCCCCCCAGAGGAGGGCGAGTCTGAAGCAGAGCAGTCAGCCAAGCAGCAGATGGGACTTCATATTACATCTCCAGCCCCTTCCCTCCCTTGTGGACGGATCACCGGCTTTTTGTGAGAGACTCAGAGGGGCCATGTGGTGAGCCCCTCCTGGGAGGTTTTGCAGCATGGCAGGAGGGCAGGGCAGGGCTCTGCATGGAGGGGTGGGCAGTGTGTGGGGCAGGGTACCACATCCTGCTGAGGCTGCCTTTTCTCCACTCCCAATGGAGTTCTGTGGAACCTTCTCCCTGACCCGGGCAGAGGGGGAATGCGGGGTGTGCCGTTTTAGCCTGGGGTCCAACACTGGTGGGCTTCCTTGGTGAGGTCCAGACACGCCTCCAGGGCAGTCTGCGGGGCTGAGGTTACTGGGCACCAACCACGAGGGAATCTGAGGCTGTGACACACCCATTGACCACGTGGTATCCCACGGTGGGCCCAAGAGAGGGAAGTCCCCAGGGGTGCTCTGCCTTGAAGCTTCTAGAATCTTTCATTTCGTTGAATAAACCATGCCTCCCAGCTGAAGCTGCCTTCCCAAATGCACCGCAGCCAACCCTGGTTCTCTGTTGCAAAGAAGGCCCCTCTCTCCCACAGTGTAGCATAGCTAGAGAGGGCCCCACCATCCCAGAAGGCAGCTGACACAGGGTGCCTCTCTAGCCCCTCAGCACAAGTGGATAGAGTTCGTGGTACGCAATTCCTGAAAGTGTGTAAATTATTTAAGGCGTCATCTGGTCTCCACTGACTTCTGTGACCATGTCTATTCTTTTTGGACTATTCTTGCACAGACTGCAGCTTAATTCTAACATCTTGGCTCACAGGGGGTCTCCCCTTGTCCTGCTCACCTCCTCTTCTTAGATAGGGAGTCACAGATAATCTGCAAACCAATACTAAAATATACTAAGGGCTTCCATGCCAAAAGAAAAGGCCCCCAAGTGACACTTTTGTAAAGTGTTGGGAAGGATGGTTCTCCAGTCGGTTTGTAAATGGGATTTAGGGATCCTGGACTGTCACCATGGAGACAAGTGCCTATCCCACAATGCAGCAGGTCTCCCTGTGCCTAGATGCAAACTTGCAAGTCTGGTTACTTGCAATCTTTGGGTTCGCTCATCCACCCTTTTATTTGAGGGGAGCACTGCCCACGTGATCCTCGTCCAGAAAGAACTCAGGTTTAAATTGTATTCTCTCTCTCCACCCCCCCAGTGGCAGTAAACCCCAGAGCTGCCCGCCTGTCCGGGCAGAAAGGAACTTTTGAACTTTCTAGAGATCTGGTCCAACTCCTTCACCTCACCCACTTATTTTACAGGTGGGGAAACTGAGGCTCAGATGGGGGCAGGGGCTGGCCTAAAGTTGCACAGCTAGGTGGTAGCAAAGTTGGGATTGAGCTCAGGCCTCCTGACTGCCAGTCCAGGGCTCTTTCTAGCAACCAACATATTGACTACAGCTTCAAAAGTTCCCCCCACCAGGCCCAAAGGGTCCCCTTCCTCTCCTCCCCTGCCCCAGCCTCCCTCCTTTACCCCACTACACATAATTTGGGTTATAGCAGAGCATATTGAATTCCAGGTTCTCATCCCAGTGGCGCAGGAGCACGAAGAGCTGGCGGGCAGCAGCCTTCAGCGTGCCCCGCGTTCGGCCCTCGGGCAGCTCCTGCTGCTCCAGCCACGAGTTGGCCTTGGCGGCCACCAGCTCCCACTCGATGAAGTAGGAGGCCGAGCTGTGCTCCAGCCATGCCAGTGCCACCACGGTGGCCCACAGCTTCCCTGTGTGTTCCATCACAGCCCTGGAATCCCAGCCTGGCTTGTCCTCCACCAGGGGCTCCGTGGAGAATCTGTCACAGGAGGGGTGCTGAGGCGAGGGGCTGGTGCACAGCTGGGGACTCAGGGTCTTAGACTCTGGCTGGCGGGCGGTGAGGGACGCTCGGTGACAGGTGAAGGGCGAGGTCCACTTGAGCTTCTCCATGGGGATGTGGGTGGCCTCACACAAGGCTTGGTTGAGCAGGAAGGCTCCTGAGGCCAGCTGCAGAGACACCTGTGTGTGGGGGAGCCCCTCAGTGGGCCTCAAACTTTTTAGCCCGTGGAGCCCCAGGCCATGCAAAAGTCCTGGGTCCACATAGCTCCCCCCCACCCCCATCTCCCCCAGCTCGCCCCTCCTACCTGGGGGATTTGCTTGTGGGATATGCAGGGCAACTGAGTAAAGTTCATGCTTTATCCCACAGACACTGATCATTCTTCAAGCCCAACTTAACATCTCTACTCCAAACCTGTGTCCTATCCAGGGCAGGTGGGCCCAGCTCAGCCACTGGGACTGTCCCCTGCTGTCCAGCAGGCTCTGGATGGCTCACCTCCCTCTTCCTCCCTCCACACCAACCAGTTTCCAAGTCCCAACAGGTCTACTTTCTGAAAAGCTCTGCAATCCCCCATCTGCCTCCTCATGTTGTCCCGGCCTCTACTTTCCTCCCCTGTCCCCACCCCGCACTCCATCTTTCCTGCATCCTGAGGGGTCTTTGTAGGGCGTAGATCATGTCACCCTTTGCAGGCTATCAGTTCAGTGCCTTCAATTTTCTCTTAGACTAGGTCCAAACTATGATTTACAAAGTGCTGGTTCATCCTTGGCCCTTCCCCCTCAAACCCCATTCTCCAGCCACCCAGCTTTCTCTCTCCTCTCTAGGCTGTCGGCCATAACTGCTCATCCTTCCGGTCTTGGCTTAACCATTATATTCTTCAGGAAGTCATGCTTCATTCCTCCCTGACCTCAAGCTTGGAGTAGGTGTCCCCCCTTGGTCTCCCCCACCAGACTCAACCTCTCCTGTCACAGAGCCCAAAGATTGGAATTGCCTGGTTCCTGTCTGCATCCCCACTAGACACTTAGTGCCATGAGCTCAGGGGCTGTGACCATCCAGTTCCAGGTTGTCTCCCAGGATCTCGCGCTGTGCCTGGCTCAGCAAACACTTGCTGAGGGAGTACATGCATAGTTCTCTGTTGCCTGGGATGTTTGGAAATTCAAAGTGACACCGTGCACTTGGGGGTACAGAGATTGGAGCTGTGCAGTGAACCCCAAACCGTGTCCCTCCTTCCAGCACCCTCTGATCCCCCAGCCCCGCTGGGCCCCAGATGTGGCAGGGCCAGGCTCCCTTGCTCCTCCGTTCAGAGACGCCCACTCCAGACCTGGGCTTCTCACCCTGCCACAGCATGCTGGGGCCTCTGCAGAGCCATCGCTAAACACAGCGCATGTCCCTGGGGTGTTAATTTTACTCGCGTGTGAGTCATTTCAAGGCTTATTTTTATGTATTGAACAACAGACACACATAGATGGTGGAGTAGAATGCAAAATTCCTGTGAATTTTTAAAGCGAAGACAGTGGATTGCAAAGAATTTTCGTGATGCTGGTGCCGGCTTCTAGCAACACTCTTAGACCCCATGCAAACTCCTTCTGCCCTGCTGGCTACTTGGGAGGGAAGGTCTAGGTCTTCCCTTTGTGGACAGGGAACGGTGGGCGGGGCGCTCCCAGGAAGGCCCCTCTGTGGAGTGTCCAGGGACTGAGATCTGGGGTCTGGGACACTCACCAGCGGGACGTAGTCGAAGCTCTGGCTCCCCGGGGTCGACTCTGGAGCCTTGCTCAGCGGCTTGGTCAGGAAGCCCTTGGCCGCCCGCGTCAGCAGCCTGGACTTATTAAGATTCAGCCTGTGAGGGCGGAGCCGGGAGGAGTGGCCACAGCCCCCCTGGCGGTGCCCCTGGTCATTCCAGCTGACCGGTGCCCACTCAGCTGCCTCTGAAAGTCAGGGCCAGAAGGGATCTGACCGGTGGCTTCCTCCAACCTCCTCATTTGACAGCTGGGGAAACTGAGGCCGGGGGAGGATGCATGTCCCTTGAGTCACTCACTGAGCTAGCAGCAGCCTGGATGAGGAGCAGGCTGGTGTTCCTTCTGTGACCCTCTGTTGATAGTATATTCTCGTTAAGCCCAGTGGTCAGAGGGTCCTATGCCAGCTCTCCCAGGGACATCTGCATTTGCAAAGAGACCATGGACATGTGGGAGAACCACAATGGGGGCATATGCCTGTGTGATGCCTGGAAGACAGTGATGTCTCTGGGTAGGGGGGGCCTTCTTGGCACCCTTCAGATTGTTCATTTTTGTCTAAATGTCAGGCTGGGGCTGCCTTTGTCCTACCAAGCTACGGACAGCCCCGGGAAAACGGGTGGCAGTGTGGCATACCCCAGTGCAAATCCCATGTACCTGGATCCAAAGAGAGTCTCCGAGGCCTTCAAGGAAGAGAGGGTATTGGTGGCCAGATTGCACAGGGGACCTGGAGAGCCACAGGATGACAGTTGAGGCCTGACAGATGACCCTGTCCCACTGCTCACTGTCCAGCTAGGAAAACAGAGGCCCAGAGAGGGGCAGGGGCTTGCCCTAGGGATCCGAACTAATCATTAGGCGGCAGGGCTGTTTCCGACCCTGGTTTGGGGAAGGGTGAAATAAGTGGGTCCATGTGTAAGAAATAAGCTTCCAAGTTTCCTTGGCTGGTGGCCCCTGGCATCTTCTGGGAGGTTACCTGTGGGGGCAGTGACAGCTTCGCATCAACACCCCTCATCCCCAAGTGGGGACACTGAGTTTCCTTCCCCGGCACATTGCTGGAGGATTCCAGACAGAGTGAGGTGGTAGGAAGGCTCCTCAGCTGGGAATTGGGACGCCTGATTCCAGGCCCAGCTCTGTCACTGACCTGCTGTGTGACCTTAGGCAAGTCACTTCACCTCTCTGAGTCTCAGTTTCCTCATCTTTAAATTGGGGATATTCCTATTTATCTCACACAGCACTGTTTTGAGGAATAAATGGACCACTGAGGACTTTGTTGGGCTAAGACACTCTTGGCCCGAGGATCGATCACTCTGTTAATTCAGAAGAGAGCCGGCCGACTGTCCACTCACCTTCAGAAGCAGTGTACTTCTCTTGGCCCGGGGACGTGGTCTCGCTGAAGGGCCCAGTGGGGCTTTCCTCCACACCTACAACAGAAGTCAATGAGACCTGAGCTCCCAGCCCTCTCTCTCTCACCTCTCATCCCCCCAAGGAGACCGATGGTCTGAAATCACAGTACCTGGGGGTGGGCTGGGAGAGCAAGGCCAGGATTTCCATCCCTGCTGGGATGGGCCTTCATCTTCCAAAGACACCGCCATTGCTCCACCATAAGAGTCAGACACGCCTGGGTTCAAATCCCGACACCCCACTGACTAGCTGTGTGACCCTGGGAAAGTGACTTCCTTGATAAGTTTCAACTGCAAATTGGGGATGACAGTATCTAGCTCACTGTGTTGTTGTAAGGATTCAATGAGCTGATACACAGACAGTGCTCAGGGCCCGGCCCGAGGTAATGCTCAATAAAGCCCTGAGCTCCAGACCCAGCTGGGAAGCAGGAGCAGGTCAGGGGCCTGGGGGTGGAGGCTGGGGAGGGGAGCGAGGTGGGCATCTGCTCACCAGGTCTGTGTCTCACTGAGGAGGGGCCCATGCCAGCTCTCCAGGAGGCCCCAGAACATGGCCCTGACTTGTCAGGGGGCTCTGAGCCTCAGTTTCCCCATCTGTAAAGTGGGGATAATAATTGCACATAGTTTGTTCAAACTGCATAATTGAGGTGATTATTCTTACGATTGTTATTTCAAGGGCTGGAGAAAGATGGGCCATATACTATAAGGGAATAAACCAAATTATGGAAAAAACGTTATGCACAAATGTGTTCACCAAAGCCTCCAGCTCCCCATGAGACCGCCAGCAGCTCTGTGAAGGCCAGGAAGCTCTATTTATTGCTGGGCACTCTGGGGCAGCACAAGAGGGAACTAGTGACCGAACGGCCGAACGACTGAGGCAACCAGGAGGCAGACAGCATGGTGGTTAACCTCATGGGCTCTGGAGCCAGACACCGCCTGGGTTCAAGTCTTGGCTCTCCCACGTATCAGCTGTGTGATCTTGAGTAAGTCACTTAACCTCTCGGAGCCTCAGTGTCCTCATCTCTTAATGGAGAAGATAAAAGAAACTCTGGGATGGCTGGGAGGAGTCACGGATAGTTGGAGCAGTGCCCAGCACACAGACAACTCGCAGGAAGTGTTAGCCATTGTCATCCTTGCGATGGAATGAGAGTTTAGAAGTCATAGACGCTGGGTGTGACTCAGAGGACAGTTGAAAAGAAGGGATTTGTGATTGTGATGGGAGCCATGGGCCACCAAGAGCTGAGCTACAGAGAAAGGAAAGGGTAGACTAGAAATTTCCCCTGGACTGGAAGCCCAGCTTGGCTCAGGGGTGGAGCAGGTTACCCCCTGTTTTGGAGGTTCTAACGGACCAAGGAAGTGGCAGAACTCCTTAATTCTGAAGAGCTCCTCTGAATTTCCACCCCCTCGTACACTATTCCTTTCTTAACCCATCAGTGTCTGTGAGCACTTTCTAGGCCCTTAGGTAAAAAGTCGTTATGGTCTGGCCATCTGGACTAGTGGCCAGGTGGGACCTCTGATGTCCTCCCCATGCACCGAAGAAGGCAGGAGATCTGCATTGTACATGTAGGGGCACGAAGGAAGGGTTAGGACTAGTGCAGCAGTTAGGCTGTCTTTAGAGGGATAGAAAAACATGCAGACATTCAAGACACAGAGGGTTAAAGCCATCCTGTGACTTCACGCAAGGCCACAAACAGGTCAAATCCTGGATCTTCAAGGACCAGAGCTGCAGGCACAATGAAATCAGGTGAAGGAGGAAAGGAAGCCACTGGAAATCCTGAAAGAAGCAGATGGTAGGACCCAAACAGATGGAACTGCCTCTTTGCTCTTTGCTTTTTCCCTTGTTTATTAGGTTTCCTGGCATTTGGTGCCTGAAGGGCTCAGTTTGGAGGCAGGCAACAGCCACTGGGGTTGGCGGGCCTTGAAAGAGGGGGGTGATGGTGTGGGCACGGGGGCCTGCTGCTCCCTGGCTCCCGCGGCTCTCAGCAAAGTTGTGTTAAGGGCATCTCTTACTTGGGTTCTGAAATTTGCCATCTCCTGCAGCCGAGGCTTCCCCAAGCAGGGTCTGCGACCTTCTGAAGCCAGCAGAGGTGCCCCTCCACTGTCGGCTCAGGACCCGAGAGCTGACCATCCTCAAAGCAGCACCTTCACGAGGACAAGGAGAAGGGGTCAGATGGGTTCCATGGTACCAGTCCTTTGCCTCTTGCCCAGGGCTGGCAGGAATGATTCTAGCTTCATTCTGTCAATTATCCAAAGGCAGGAAGGCATGTACAAGGGAAGCCCATGAGCTCTGGAGCCAGAATGACCTGTGTCTGAACACCCAGCCCCATCTCTTAGTAGCTGGATGGGGTGCTAACCACTCTGAACCTCAGTATCCTCCTCTGGAAAATGGGAGTAATCATACCCACCTTGCTGGGTAGATACTATTGCTGAGATAATGTTCAGAAAGGAGCAATGTTTTCTATTTAGTTAACAGGCTGGTTTCTCAGGAACACCCCATTTTCCTTCTCTCCTGGTTTGCTATCTCAGAGACCAAGGTCTCAGCTCCCCCTCCCACAGCGCAGGCCCTTGAAGTCCCAGGGCATCACCAACAGGGGAGGGATGGAAGAGAACGAAGCTACAGCACCCTAAAGTGTGTTTTGGGGAACCTCTCGGACAGCACTAGACTGTAAGTTGTCCCTTAAAAAACAGAGAGTTCTATTGGGAAATGAGTTTTGGAGAAGCTGCATGCTATAGTCCATCCTCAGAGCCTCTTGATGTGTATTAACACCCTAAAGGCTCTGAGAAGTTCTGCAGTAAAGAGAGCTTTTGAGCTTTATTTAATCCAGTGGTTCCTAAATGTATTTCCTAATCTGGTATTTGTGCTAGTTTTGTGCTGAGTGGCCATTAACAGGACATGGAACTGGGTTCTAGTTCCTGGAACACACCCTAGGAAGGGCTGATCTGGGTCTTAGGAGGCGGTGGGAATCAGCTTAAGATATAGGCTGGGTCCCTGAGTCTCCCAGGCTGTGGCTACAGACGCTAGGAGGATGGTCGGAGATGGGTGGGAGGGAGAGACCTCCTGAACGAAGATGTCATTCACAATGACGATGCCCAGTGAAGGAGAATGCCCAGTGAAGCACCAGCCTGGGCTGCTGGCCAGAGCCTGAAATGAGAGCACTTGAGGGAAAGAGGGAGGAAGGGAATGGGTCATTGGTTATTTTGGTACCACAGATTAAAAAAAGCTGGGGGAGGAGGAAGAATGAGGAAAGGCACATTTTGTTTCCAAACACAATTCTTTGAGGAGGTCTGCTAAAAAGAAAGAAAGGAAGAAAAAAGAGCTGCAAAGAACAGGAAAAATGCAATTTGGGGGGGGGAAAGTACATATAGTTCCTACACATATGAAAAATATCTCACAAAAAAACTAAACAAATTCCTCAAAGAAAGATCTTCCATGTATCAGACTGGCAGGGTTTAGGAAGCAGGACAATATTCGGTGTTGGTCAGGGTGGACATCGGAATAACCTGTGGGGCAGGGCCAGTTGGTAATATATATCCCAGTTTTAAATGGGCAGACCTGGGGCTATGCACTCTTACTTATGAGAGTTAATTAACCCTGCGGAGATAACCAGACAGGTGCACAAAAATGTTCTTTGCAGCATAATTTACAATAATCAAAAGGGAATAAACTGAAAGTCTGATAATAGGGAGCTGGTTAAATAGGTTCTGAGGCACCTTAGGAGGCAATGGAGAGCAGTGGGAGGGAGCACAGATGCTGGAGCCAGGCCACTGGGGCTCAAAGCCTGGCTCTGCCCCTCACTGCTGTGTGAGTGTGGGCAAGTTACTTAACCTTCTCTGCCTCTGTTTCCCCATCTGGAAAATGGGGGTAATAATAGTATCTACTTGCAGAGCTGTTTTGAGGATTAAATGATTTAATATATATATATATATAGCACTTTGGAACACTGTCTAATTGGCTGTTAAAATGACAGTGGTCCCTACAGTGGAATATGCTGCAGCTATTAAAATGATGATGTAGACTCACCTTAATGGAAAGGTATTTTTCACACCCCTATTTTGTAAAATATAGCACATAACGGTTGATCTAAGTCATACAAAATTATCTGTCTTTTGATTTCTCTATATGTAGATGTTCATTGAGAGAAGTCTAAAGGATGGTCACACCAAGGAGGTAATGGATTCTCATTTCTGGATGACCGTCAGTTCTGGTCACTTTTATTTATTTTATGTCTTTCTATATTTTGGAATTTTCTACAGTGAGCACATCATTGTCCCCAATTGGAAAAATACATATTCATTTGGTGGGAAAAAGGGAGTGGAAGGTGTCACAGTCTTCTGCAGAGCAGTGGATGGGGGCTCACGTGCCCCCCCATGGTGGCCAAACCATATGCTGGGCACCTTGCTGCTTCTAGGCCCTTCCTTGAACCCCTTCCTGCAGGTCTGTGCTCTTCTGTATTCCAGCCCCCCTCCTCAAGTGCCCTGGCCACCCACCTGCCTTACCGGACTTGGGGTAGCCCACCACGGTGGGCAGGTACCGGCTCTTGCTCATGTCCACAGGCACGAAGGCCGTGTACTTGCTGATGACGTTGCAGGCCTTGCTGGTGTGCACGGCATTCACCTGGTAGCGGCGGCTGGACCCTGCAGAGAGTGAAACTGGGGTCACTGTGCAGACTCGGAAAGTCCTTCCTGACACGGAAGCTCTGGAAGCTAAAAGGAGGGCTAGGCCAGTGGTCCCCATCTTTGGGATTAAATAAGCCCTAAAACCAAGGGGTTGCCAACTTGCCAATTAAGGACATTAAAAAAAAAAATCAACCCAGATTATTAACTTCCATCATCGTTTCATAAAACAAGGACATTTTAATGTAAAAGTAAGACATTATCTAAGAATAAAAGACAGTTACTTCCTTTAAATAACTTTAGTGTTATTAAAAAAAAACCCCTCTATATTTGTTGTCTGTATTTTCTGTTTTCACTTTGCAGCTCTCTGGTGAGAACCTTGCTGCAGGATTGCACAGGCCCCCTGGCTGATGGGGAGCAACAATGGTCTGGCCCATTTGGACAGTTTTGCAGAGAAAATTGAAAACCAGAGGAGAGTGGTGAGCACAGGGTCACACAGAGAGTTAGTAATGGCCCTGAGATCAGGACTCAGCACGGTCTGACCCCAAAGCCCAAGCTGTTCACACTGAACAGGTGAGCATTCTCCACGGCTTGCTGCCTCCAAGGAGCCACGGAGACGGATGGACAAGTGCTTTGTACGCTTGTAAGGTGGGAAGAAAAAATATATATATTATACAAAAATACAAATAATATAAACAGTATGTTATATAAATAAAGCACAAATTTATAACAAATCATATAAATATTTTCTATTTATAGCTCTATCCATCTATTCCCCAAGTGTCCTCCATCAAGATCCCAGAAGTCTCTTTGTGAAGAAAGTTGGCCCCAGTTCCTGAACTCAATTAGCTCCCCCACCATCCCTGTTATACAGTCTCTTGGATCCCTGTATTTCTTCTTAATAGCACTTCCAATAAGTGCGCTCAATTAATTGCATGTATAATTATTTGATTAATGTCAGCTTCCTTGCTAGTCTGTGCCAAGCTCTCAGGGGTAAGGATGGGGATTGTGGTGGTCACTGCACTGTTCAGCCCCGAGCCTGGCCCATGGCGGATCCACAATCAATCAATGGCATTGATGAGTGAGTGAGTGGACCGACTAGGTCTAGGAAGTCCTGTGGGTAGGTGTGGTCCCAGAGGAGCGGGGCAGGGAAAATGGGGCTGTCCCCATTGTTCTTTCTCCGGAGCCCTACAGGGGGCGCTGCACGGAGAAGCCCTGGGAAGTGAGGAGGAGTGGGGATCCTGAGGCAGAGGGGAAGGAGGCAGGAGAGGAGAGGACAGATCACCGGGTGGGGTGGGAGGGGTGGAGGAGCCCAGGGCTGCGGGGAGAGGGGCGCCTGGAGGCAGGGGGATGGGGGCAGATCAAGGAGCGGTGGAGTCCTGGGCTGTGTGTGTGTGTGTTTGTGGTGGGGATGGAGTGTAGAGGGTGGACGGGCACGAAGGGGCAGTGGTGGGGCAGCGAAGGTGGAACACTGGGCTGTGACAGGGCCGTGAAGAGATGGAGGGGGCTGAAGCCAGGGGAGGGGGAGAGCGTTGGGCGGGGCCGTGAGGGGGCGGGGCCGGAGGACTGGGAGGGGCGGGTCATGGGGAGGGGGCGGGGCGTTGGGCGGGCCTGCGAGCAGGGGCGGGGCCGGAGGCGGGCGAGCAGGGCGCGGGCGAGCAGGGCGCGGGCGAGCAGGGCGCGGGCGAGCAGGGCGCGGGCGAGCAGGGCGCGGGCGAGCAGGGCGCGGGCGAGGCGCGGGCCGCGGCGCTCACCTTGCTCGATCTCGCCCTCGCGCTCCGCCAGCTGCTCGAAGTCGCGGATGATGGCGCGTGCCGCCAGGTGGTGGAAGGTCTCGCTCCACAGGTCGGCGTCGCGCGCGCCGCCCCGCTCGGGGCCGGGGGGCCCCAGCTCGAAGCTCACCTCCCACTGCAAAGGTTGGCTGTCGTGCAGGCCCTTGACCACGGCCTTGCCCAGCACCGGGCCTGGGGTGGCGGGCCTGCCGGGACTGGCCTGCTCCTTGGACTCAGCCAGGGACTCCCAGTCCGAGGATGTCTCAGTCTCGAAGACGGAGGGGTGATGGGACGGCTCTGCGGGCAGAGGGACAAGCGGTTTGTGCTCTGAGCTGGGAGACAGAGGGCAATACCCAAGGGACATCGTCCCTCCCAGGGCGCAGATACCCCTAAGCAAGTACAGTACCCCCTACCCCCCAGGGAACAGACAGCTCCTTCCCTAGGACAGGTGGGGTGGCATGTCCCCAAGAGTGAGACAGACCCGCCTCCCAAGAAGCCAGTACCTGAGGGGGTCAGATGGGGTAGGGTGAAGACACCTGCAGCAGCAAGAATGCAGCTGCAGCCAGGATATCTGGGGGGCTCACAGCAGCCCAAGGGCCAGGTGGATTGGGAAAGAGGGGTTGGTGAGGTCCTGGGGGAGGGATGGGCCACAGCAGACCCTGCCCTCCCTTGCCCCCCTACAGACGCAGGCACCTGCCCTGGGCCTGTCATCTGAAGCTGGGCCACAGCAAAGGATTCCTCCCTGTCCCCAGTCAGGACCCAGACCCTGCAGGCACTTACCCAGCTCCCCAGGGCTGCGGCTGTCTGAGGCAGGCCTCAGGCTGGACCCAAGATCCACCTCTCTCATGGGGCTCCAGGGCTGGGTCTCTTGGCCAGAGGGCAGGAAGGACTGGCAGCTTTGGGGCAGCAGTGAGGGCCTACGGGCCCCTGGGCCCCGGAGTTTGGGGCCCTGGCTTAGGCCTGGGCCACTGGTCAGCAAGAGCTACGAGTACAAGAGGAAGGGGAGGAAGCTGAGCTCCTGGTGGCTGTCCCCCTTCCCTCTACCCCCAGCCACAGCTCCTCCCTGGGCACAGCCCCTGCAGTACCCAGGGACGCATGACCTCCTCTTCATTACCCCCGAAAAACATCAACACGAATAATTCCAAACCATGGGTAAAGTCCAAACCACAGAAAACCATGGAAAATCACATACCACGGATAATTCTAAACCCACTTTTTTTGCCATAACGTTTAAAACTTTGTGTGTGTGTGTGTGGTTAAAATTATCAACCTTTTCCCTTATGCCTTCTTTATGTCATGCTTAAAAAGTCTTTCCCACACAAAAAATTCTAGAATTTTTGTGATTTTATTTTTGTTTAAAGCTTTGATTCACATAAAATTTATTTTGGCATAAGGAAATAGGAACCAGCCTTTTTCTTGAGTTTCTGAATAGTACAAATCTCAACACCATTTATTGAATGCAGTTTATTCATTGAGTCCTTGCGGTTTATCATTTCTCCACTTCTATCCTGACAAAGCTCTCATGTACATTTGGTTTTATTTCTGGATTTTCTGTTCTGTTTTGTGGATTTAATCTGCCTAATCTTGTGCTGGTACAAAAAACATCAAAAGGCAAGGGATAAACTGGGAAATATATTTGCAACACGCACCACAAAGATCGTTTTCAAGAAAATGCTCTCATAAATCACAGGGGGAGGGAGATAAACTCAACAGAATAATGGATTAAGGGCATCTACAGGCAGTTCATAGAAAAAGTATCCAATAAACCCATGAAAAAATACTCAGCCCTGTAAGAAATTCTAGCAATCTAAATTAAAATAAGTTACAATTTTTTTTCCATCTGGCAGTTTGGCAAATATTTAAACATTTGATCAGTGTGGTCAATGGGAAGACAGGGTCTCCTGTGAACTGTTGGTGGAAGTGTGCACTATGCATACTTGTGGGAGAGCAATTTAGCAATGTGCTATCTACATTAAAAATGCATAGGCTCCTTTTGCTCAGCGATTCCTCTTTTAGGAATTTAATTCTGTGGAAATACACAAAGATGCAAATTTCTGTGTGCATGTACTGTATATTTGTTTCAGTATTGTTTGTAAAGGTGAAAATCTGGAAACTATCTAAATGCTCGTTAGGGTTTATCTAAAACTATCTAAATGGATCGTTAGGGGTTGGCAAATAAGTTATGGTCCATCCATGCAATGGATCACCACGCAGCTCTGCAAAGAATGAGGCAGATTTCTTCTTACCAATGTGGGAAGATGTCCAAGGTAAAACTTACTTTTAAAAAGTAAACTGCAACTGTTCTGTATTTTGATTGTGAAGATGGTTACATAACTATATGCATTTGTCAAAACTCCTAGAAATGTTCACCAAAAAAAGTAATTTTACTGTATATATAAAAATGACTTAAAAAGGTAAATTGGAGAGCAGTTTATATATGTAATTATTCAAAATATAGACGTGTGTTGCTTGTGTGTGTGTAGTATTTCTGGAAGGAAACACTCAAAACTAGTGGGTCTGGGCACAAGGGAGGGGTACTTTTATTTTTACTTTATACCTGACTGAACTGCTTGAGGATTTTTATTGCAAACTCTGAGTGTGTATTACTTTTGTAATTAAAGAATGTTAAATTAATTAACAATAAATTTTGTGCCTCTGGGAATATATACATCACCTGGTAGGGGGAGGGGATGGGAGGCAAAGGCATTTACTAGGTTTAACAGACTGAAAAAGTGCGTCTCAGGCTTTTAGGCCAACAGTTAACCATGGGGCCTTTTTCATCTCTATTAAGTATTTATTGGGAAGAGGACTGTGCCTCCCCATTAGATGGGGGCTCCTTGGGGCAGGGCCTGGGGTCTTCCCTTCTGTCTCCTTTGGGCCTGAGGTCCTGGGAATAGTACAAGAGTGTGGGAGAAGAAAAGGACTGGGCACTGTTAGGGTGGCCTCAGCGGGAGCTGGTACCCAGCCAGGGCTGCTGGGTCCCAGGGGATCCCTAACTCCCCTCCCACATCAGAGACTGGGATTCCCTCCACCCCTGTCCCACCGTCACCACCACAGAAAAACAGAAGCTGCTAGTTTCCATGGCAACAGATTAGTCTAAGATTCAGCCCTTCATCCAGCCAGAGGCTGCAGGGAGTGTGTATGCGTGTGTGCAGGTGCATGTGGGTGCATTAGCACAAGTGTGTTGGGGAGAATGAGACTGAGGAAGAAGCCAATCAGGGGATGGGGGAGAGATGAGCAAGATGGACGGGGAGCAAGCAGGAAAAAAGAGAGGTCAAGCCGCCCAGAGCTCTCAGCAGGTAGAGCTGCATTTAAAGGACACCTACTGTGTGCCAGGTGTACCAGGCATTTCATCTCTTACCAGCCGATGCTTGCAAGAGTCCTCCGCTTACAGTTGGCTCCCAATAAATATCTGTTGATGGCTGTTAGCTCAGTCATCTCACAAGCTATTCTTGCATTTCATAGATGAAGAAATTGGGGCTCAGAGAGGTTAAGCAATATGTTTGAGGAGCAGAGTCTGCCTGACTCCAAGGTCAGTGTCTTCCAACTGCGAGTGGTCCCTGGCTAAGCACAGAGAAGGGCCTTCAGGGACAAGGTGGCAGTGTCTCCATCCCTGAGGAGTATAGGGGCTTATGTGTATGTGGAGGCGGGGAGGGATAGGGGAGGTGGGTGGGAGTGGGAGAGTGAAAGGTTGTTTTATGGAACCACGGACTCACAATGACAAAGGAACATAAAGCTCATTCTTAGGAAAATGGGATAAGGCATGCAGATAATGCCAAGCTCCAGTTTAGTTTAGGACCGTGGTTCTCAACCTGGTGATTTTGCTCTCCTCCCCAGGGGACATTTGTCAGTGTCTGCAGACATTTTTGGTTGTCATGACTGGGGGAGTGGTCTTACTGGCATTCAGTGGATAGAGGCTAGGGTTGCTGCCAAACACTCTACAACGCACAGGACAGCCCCCACAGCAAAGAATTATCATGTCAGTAGTGCCGAGGCTGAGAAACTCCGGTTTAGCTGGACAGTGGGTGACTGGTCCTGCTGTGGCTCTAACTCTGGGATGATCACTGCCCTGGGTGAATATACAACTCTTGGGATTTGTAGAAGGTGCAATGTGGTGGAGCAGGGAGGCAAGGGCTTTGCAGGCAAAACGTTCTGGGTTGCAATTCTGTGACTGGCTGTGTGACCTTGGATAAGTCACTTTACCTCTCTGGCTCTCAATTTCCACATCTGTATAGAGTGAGGGTAGCCAGCCCCCACACTCCCTCCTTTCCCAGGGGTGCTGTAAAATCAAATCAGAGTGTAGACGGGGATGTTCCTTGCCAACTGGCAAGTGCCGTGAGCAGAGAATGGCTGATGTCGTTGACCAATGGGTATTAGGAAGGTGTCTTTGGGGTCAGGCAGATGAAGGTCCAGAAAAAGGAGGAAGAAGTGACTCACTTCGCAGTGTAAGTTGTGGACTGGCCCCATCCTTGTGGTCGAAGCAGGAGACGCAGCTCTCCTGTGCCCACGGCCTCCCCCAGCTCCAACCCGCCCTGCTTGGGTACCTGCAAATCAACCTGCCACCGAGGAGCATCCAGGCTGCTCTGGTTGGTGAGGTCCTGCAGCTTGGCTTTCCGCAGTGGGTATCTCCTGGAGTATCTCCCAGCCACTGTGGGGTCGCTGGTGGTGGGGGCCCTTGGGTAGGGCTTGTGGTTGGTGATCTGGTTGGTGCTATATGCCCGCCGTCGCTGGGGGAGGTCCAGACCTGGGCAGGGATGGTGGCAGGGGAGCCATCAGGGTGGAGGACAGCGGGGAAAGAGACGGGTTTGCACAACCCTCTCCTACTTGGAAACTTCTTGAATTTTCCACTGCTTGCCTACTGAAATACATGTAGGTGCCTCACCTAACCTGGCATTCAAAGCCTTGCCTAACCTGGCCCTAATCCATCTGCCCAGCTACTCTCCTTTCTGCTCCTTCTTCAAGGTGCTGTGTGCTCCAAACGTACCTGATGACTAACCAGTCGTGTACGTGTTTTCTAGGCGTCACACCTCCACACCTTTGCGCAGGCAGTTTCTGTTGCCTGGAATCTCCTCTCCCACCCCTTCAAAGAACCGGTGCCCTCGTTATGTCTTTGTTGATATCCTCCACCAGATGTACCTTTCTCTGGGATCCCCACAGTTTGTTAAACTTTCCTGTGGCTCCCATCACTCTGCTTTCTATCAGAGTTAAGGCCAACTGTATCTCTCACTA
The DNA here is from genome assembly GCA_031878705.1 of Tapirus indicus. Lineage (NCBI taxonomy): Eukaryota > Metazoa > Chordata > Mammalia > Perissodactyla > Tapiridae > Tapirus > Tapirus indicus. The sequence goes on along the minus strand of CM062924.1, from coordinate 99,701,231 downwards.
GACAGAGAGCTTCTGAAGTGTCATGTTTGAGTCATCTTTGCCTCCAATCCTGTGCTCAGTACTTAGCCTAAGTAGGTGATCAGTAAAAACCCTCCGAATGGAAACTAACACCATAAAGAGGATTTGGAGGCAGACAGGTCTAGATCTTTTATCCGTACTCTACCTTTTTCAAGTTCCATGAGCTTAGCGAAGTTTCTTAAATTCTCCAAGTCTCAGTTTCCTCATCTGTAAAATAGGTATAATAGTACCCACCTCCGCAGCTGCTAACTATTCAATGAGATTGTTTGTATAAAGTGCTTAGCACATAGTAAGTGCTCAGTGAAATGCAGCAATCATGGCCTCCTTGGAGAAGGGAGTGAAGCACAAAGAGCAGCAGACTAACCAGGATTGGTGGTGGAGTCTCCACTGGATGGCTGGGCATCTTTGGCTTGCCTCAGGTTAAAGGGTGCCCCCAAGCTCTTGGCATAGTCTCTGCTGTCTGAGCCAGGCCCCTCCTGTGATGGGTAGAAGACGGAGCTGCCAGACTCCTGGGAGTGCAGCATGCTGTATCGTCTCCTCTTGTCCTGGAGGGAGGAAGAGAGAGGAGGGCTGGGAATCAGGCTAGATATCAGGAAGGACATCCATAAGCCAGCAAGGAGTGTGAGAGGAGGTGGTGTAGGTTCCATCTTGGAAGAACCAGAATAATAGGAAAGTTTTTTGCTTGTTTGGGGGATTTAGGCAGATTTCTGTTTAAGACATGGTGAATGGAATTGACTTTTCATATCACTTATATTGTTTATATTTTTAATTATCTTCTTTATTAAATTTAAAAAAATATATAATTCTAAATGCCACTGCTATCTCCAAATAGGTAACCAAAATTGACAAAATGAACCATCTGTTCCTTCCATTCCATTCCACGATATAAACACACATAAAACATAAGGGCTTTTGGGGGTCATTATTTGTTTTACAAAGACTGGACCATATTACTTACATTTATTAGTGTCTTGAATTTTGCACTGAAAACATTTTGGAAATCCTGCATATCAATTACTCATTTTAACATTTGACTGCACAATATTCTACCATCCCTTATTGTCAAGCATTCGCTTTGTGGACATTTATTTTTGCCACCATAAAAAAATGTTACAGCAGCCGGCCCAGTGGTGCATCAGTTTAGTTCGCGCTTGGCAGCCTGGGGTTTGCGGGTTCGGATCCTGGGCGCCTGCCGATGTACTGCTTGTCAGCCATGCTGCGGCGGTGTCCCATATAAAGTAGAGGAAGATGGGCACGGATGTTAGCCCAGGGCCAGTCTTCCTCAGCAAAAAGAGGAGGATTGGCAATGGATGTTAGCTCAGGGCTGGTCTTCCTCACACACAAAAAAAAAGTTACAATAAATCATTGGACATAAATGTATTACATCACTTTTATTTCTTTGTGTTAGATTCTTTGGAGGGATTTCTGGGTTGAAAAGTTACATATTTCTAACTTCATTAGTTATTTCTAGATTGCTTTCTAGAAAAGGAGCAAGTCATGTTTACACCAACAGTGTTCAAGCGTACCCTTTACCCAAAAGCCCTACTAGTAGCAGGAGAAAACTTTGGTAAGGGAAGAGAACGGATTTGATGGTCCCTTCTAGTGATACCGTCTTGGTGATCTGCTGCCTCCCAGACCTCCAAAAAGGGCCTAGATCGTGCAAAGACTTGATCAGCATTTTGTCTGGCATTTTTTCCCTGTAGTTGAACACTCCACTCTCCATAACACATTAACCATTATTGACCATAGTTCTTAAGAGATTCCATAACATTCTAAAATCTGGAAATGTCACATAAAATTTAACTTCTCTTGAAAGAAAGGAAACACATTTAACACAGGGCCCGCATTCCTGCATGGCAACAGCATGTGAGTGCTCAGTAGGGGCCTCCCAAGTTAGACAGGATGTGTACTCTCCAGTCTGCCATATTCCTCACCCCTTCTATCTCCTCGTTAGGAACTCAGTGATAACGGCTATCCTTCATGGTATTTGCCCCTTTCATTTTTACAACAAGTCCATCTCATTCATTTATACCTGCCTAAACCCTCTAGGCATTGAGCTTGTGACTCTTGCATAAAAACAAAACAAGATGATAAATCTTTCAAGGGGAAGTGGAAACACTCACTAAACAGGAGAGAAAGATGGGGAAATAGTTTCTCAGGCAGTCTCCCACATTGTAGCATGAATTCCACCTCCCTTTGAGTTCTTCACTTTTATCCCACTTATGCCACCACATATGAGAGAATTATTCGTGTAAATAAATAAAACACAAACTCATCTAAGGAGATATGACCTGACAAGAGTGATCATGGAAAGAAACCTGAATGCAGTTGTTTTGAACCGAATTGTTCATCAAAATCACTTTGGGGAGATTATGTAAAATGCAGGTTCCTGGGCCTTACCCTCAGAGATTTTTATTCAGTAGACCTGGGTTGGAGCTAGAGCTCTGCATTTTAAACGTGTTCCCCAAGTCCTTATGCTTCAGGGGATCTTGAGAACCACCAACTAAGATGGTAGCAGTTACCCAAGCAGTGTCACCATGACTGAATGCCCATGGCCTGGCAACTACACCCCACAACTGTAAACCCAGATCCAATTAGTTCCCAGCTGCCAATAACAGTCTTTCCAGCTAAGCATGGCTTTATGGGCAGGGTTCTGGACCCCCACTGACCCCTGGAATTCAGAAGATACTTACAGATCTGTGGTTGGAGATGTATAAGGAGGCGTCACACACAATGCCATAACCCACCAGCCGTTCTCCAGGGAAGAGGGAGCTGGTGCTGACAGGTGAGACCAGGACCTCAGTGGTCTCAGGGAAGACCCACTCCACAGTCACGTCACTCAGGACTGGGGCCATGGCCTTCTTCAGGGATTTGACCATCTGTTGGGCAGGGTCAGAACACAGGTGGGGGGATGTGTGAGCAAGGGTATGTACAGAGGAGGAGCATGAAGACCATTGGGTATGAGCATGATGGGAAGTGAGCAGGGAAGAAGGGACAAGAGACCTTGGGGTGGCGTGCCCAGCAGTAAACATAACTCTGAGCTTCTTAGACTCCTAGAATGTCAGAGCTGGAGCAGATCTTTGCTGTCATCTTCTCTAAGCTTAGTGTTTTATAAATGAGAAAATCTAAGACTTAAAGTAGGGCTGTGACTAGCCCAGGGGACACAGAAAGTTTGTGTCAAAACATAGACTGGATAGTGATCTTGAGCAAGTTAATTTGCCTTCCTGGGCCTCAGTTTCCCCTTCTGTTAAACTGAGCTAGTAATTCTCAACTCTCAACATAGTTGGGAGGATTATCTGAGATACCAGATTTGAAGTATCTGCCACATGATAGATTTTCAGTAAATGATAGCTGTGGTTTAACATCATCCAGGCTGATTTCCTCAAATGTACTACAAAGCTGGAGAAAAATGATTGGGGGATTGTGCAGCCATAGAGATGCATTCTTAAATCTCCCTTCAAGAGAAACTGTGCCCTTTTGCTGCAAGGAATGCAGTTAGGCAACAACCTTCAGATGCAATGCCCCAGCTTTCCAGCCAACATCACACCTCTCCCTGGAAGCCCTCAGGCATGGCAGGGATACTAGTGTCTGCCATTTCAGCCCAACACAGACTACCTAGTGGGAAATCTTTGCTCCAGAGCTTTCTGTTGGGTCAGCTGGGACCTTGCCAGACCTGCATCGCAGTCAGAAGCTCTCCCTGCCCAATCCTGCTTCCCTCCTTTCCTTTCACAGGTCCTGCATCTGCCACATGAACTGAAGAGTTTTCCTTCTTATTTCTTCCTCTTTTCTCTTTCACAGACGTTATCTCCCAATAAACCTCTTGAGCTCTTTACTCCAGCTCTGTCTGTGGTTCCAGGAGGACCCAGACTGACACCGGGCTTTTCTAAGGGTTGGATTATTTGTGCCAATTGTGCAGGAAATGGAGAAAAGACTATAATCTCCTTGATTTCTGGGCCCTTTAGACTTTTCTGAGCCACCATTTGTCATCATCAGGAACATGGCCAGAAATGACCGCAAACACAACTCCATATCCATAGAGACTCGACTTGGAGAGGAGCCCCAGTTTTGCCCAGCCAGTGGATACAGCATGTGATCTAGTGCCTGAAGACCAGGGATCTAGTGTATTGTACCAGCTCCAGGAGTTGCCCGCTTTGTGGCCTCCACCTCTCTGATTTTCACTGGAATGCAGTGTGGCCTAGTGGAGAGCTCAGACTTGGGGTAAAATCCCAGCTCCACCACTGAGTAGCTGTATGACTGGTCTGGGCCTCTGAGGTCCCAGCACCAGAAGAGACTGAGGCCCTTCCACTTACCTTGGGTTGCAGCCGCTCTCCTTCCACCAGGAACTCAGCATTGCCCTTGGACACAGTTGCCAGCCCTTTTACTAGTCTGTGGCAGACATTGGGTCCAATTCCAAAGCTATAGCACCTGATGGAAGAAGAGGGGAGAGGTTGCTACTTTCCATCCTTTCTGCCATCTTTGTCCCCTGATGGAGAAAGGGACAGAGCATGATCCAGCAGAGCTATCCCAGAGCTGGCCCTAACTTCAGGCAGAAGGTGAGGAAGAAGGTATAGGGACACTACTATTCACAATGGACACTCATATTCACACGTACAGCCCATAAACTCCCACCCTGGCACAGAGTCAAAGCAGCAGGAAGGACTTCCTCTGTGTAGGCTGCTCTTTGGGAGCTGTTTGCAGAGGTGTGGGCATCTTGTCCCACCTGAACTTTCGAGGGGAAAAGGCAAACTTCGAAGTCAGCTCCACCACCATGGAAGCAGAGCACTATCAGACTGTCTCCTCTCCTTCTGGCATTTTACCCTGTTTCTGGCACCCCCCAGCCCAGGGCAGCCCAGGATAACCAAGCCCTAGACCTGCAGCCTGTGCCAACCTGGTGGAGAAGGCATGGTTTCGCACCAGCTCCAGCACCTTCCCAGTGTTGCTGACCGCCCCGTCTGTGATCAAGAAGAGAAGCCGCGGGTGACCTTGATGCACTGGCTGCCGGACGATCCACTTGAGCGGGGAGAGGATGTTGGTGCCACCCATGTCAGCCCGCATTCTCTGGATGTTTTCACAGGCCATAGCCAAGCTCTCCTGCAGGGTAGGAACACAGGCAGGGGAGATAGTCTTCAGGGTCACATATGGTGTGGAGACTCTAAGTACCCTGGGGGATGAGTCCTTTGTTTCCCTAGACAGCAGTCCAGCCTCACTAGAGTTGACCTGTTCCCAATTTAATCTCTGCTCTATGCACAGTGGCACAGGTGGCCTCTTATTTGATGTGATTCTGCCCAATAATGGGCTCACCAAAGCCTGAAATGCCACCATTTGTGGTGTATTAACTTATCATTGCCATTTCTGGGTTCCTCTTTAAAATATGAACTCTCTTAGAAAAGGTGGCACATCAAACCCCTATTTACTCAGCACATATGAGGTTTCCTTTTCTGATGAGGGAGGCAGGTGGTGCAGTAGAAAGTACACTAGACTAGAAGTCTTAATACTTGAGTCCTGGCCTGACTGTGACACTAAATCCCTACCATGCTTTGAGGAAATCATTTCCACAAACTGGGCTTCAGATTCCCTGCCTCCTGGACCAGTGCTGTGCAGCTCAACTGGCCAAGGATTCCTGGCACCAGATGGATGTCACTGCAGCAAGGACAGATTCTCACTGGACATCAGATGTCCTTCTGCTCCTGACTCAGGAATATGCTCTTCCAACATCCACGCTGGGAATACCAACATGTATCAAAAGTCTCAGTATGTGTGTGTGCCTTTTGCACCTGCAAGACTAGGAATTCATCCCAAGTGAGTCGTTAAGGACGTATGCAAAGTCTTTGTTACAAAGGTGACTAAATAGAAAAAAATGGAAACAGCTCAAATGACCAACTGGAGGGGTTTAGTTAAATAAGTCTCAATCTATCTGTGTAGTGAAACACTAGGCAGCCATTAAAATTATGTTGCAGATTAATTCGTACTGGCATGGAAATCTGCTCGTGATAGGCTGTTGTGTTAGAAAAGTAGGTTACAGAACAGTATGGAAGGCCTAATCCTATCTTTATTGAAACTGTGTGTAAACGCAGAGAACGAGGTCTGGAGGGATTTATACCAAGCTCTTAACAGTGGTTTTTCTTCTTTTTTCTGACTGACATGATCATGAGAGATTTAAAAATTTTTCTTTTTGATTATCTAGATTTAAAAATTGTGGGACAATCCGTATATGTTATCTTTGTATTCTAAAAACCCATAAAGTTATTTTTAATTGAAGTGTGGTCCCTATGTCCTTCCTTTCGTCCTTCCGTCGTTTGTTCCTTCCCTCCTTCCTTCCTTCCAGTTCCTAGACCTGGGGAGGATGCTCCAGTTTGGAACATGTTGCTGGGGCCACAGTCCTCTTGTTCCAAACTGTACCTTGAGCCTTGTGAGTTGAATTCTTAGCCCACCTCCATGCCCACCCACCCACCTCCTCACTCCCCTACCCCTTACCATTCACTCCTCTGCCTCAACCTTGCACAAATCTATCATTCTTATGAGACGGAACCTTCAATGAGTGGGAGGCCTTGGATATATCCTCTACCCAACACCTGTGCCCCCTTTCTGTGCACACCCATACTTTGTCCAAGATATTCTTTAAAGAGGAGGGATGTCAGAAGGCTGAGATATCAGAAAACTGCCTGCAGAGAGATAGCCTCTCTTTAATTCTCTGCTCCTGGGCATCAGCTAGGTTCTATGCAGGTGGACAGCTTCTGAGATGGGCCTCAGGGTTATCTCCTCTTTCTTTTTCCTTCCTTTTCTCTTTCCTCCCTCTCTCACCACCCACCCTCTCCTGGTCCCAGTCTTGCCCCCTCCTTACCTCACTGTAGGTCTGGCTGGAAGGGAAGAGGGTCTTAAATGTGGATCCAAACCCAATGACATTGAAGAGGCAGGCTGGCATGAGGCTCTTAAGAGCCACCAGCATGGCATCCTGGCAGGTAAGAAAGGGATTTTCAGGATTCGGGAAGGAGTTATTACCTCTGCCACCACACACCAGTATTCTCATCCCAGCACAGAAGAAGCCTGCAAACAGGACTTTCGCCCTTCTGTCTGCACCCAACGTCACTTTCTCCCCCAGATCAAGAAATTTGCTGATGCTGACCAGCGGCTGGACCAAAGCCATCATCATAAAACTTCTCGTGCATGTAGCAAGTCTGACTTCTCAAAGCCATTCTATTATGGCTTGCCAGTTCCATTTCACCTCCTGCTGACCCTGAAAGCAGGAAGCACCCACTCCTTTCTTCCAAAATAAAACTGACATCTAAGGGAAGCACATGGCCCGGTCCAGGTCACACTGGTGATGGAACAGGCTTCTGGCTCTCATCCAGGGCCTTTTGCTGCAGACTCACCCTAACTATCATTAACTAGGGACAAATTTCTTAGGGACAGCCTCTTTAGCTCACATTTGTCGAATGCCCAAGACGTATTTTACACGCGTTACCCCACATAGTCTTCACAATAACCCTTGAGACAGGCACAACATTACCTCCATTTTATACAAGAGAAAGTTGAGGCACAGAGAAGTCACTCTCGGTGAGCATCCAGAGAGTAACTAGTGGAGCCAAGATTCAAACATGTGTCACTTTGCCTCCAAAGTCTGTGAACATTGGAGAATCTTAACCTGTTTAACTGTGCAACACCAGGAGACCTTGATAAAGGTATATTGGAAAAAAATAATGACAAAGAGGGGAGGTGGAGGAGACTACAGGAGAGAAAATGATGATATTGATGATGATGATGATACAGAGCAATGATAAATATCAAGCAATTACTATGTGCCATACACTGTGCTAAGCACCTTATATTAATTATCTCATTTAATCTCTATACCACGTATTATAGCATAGTGGTTAAGAAGATACACTTTGATGTAAAACATATCTGGGTTTAAAGCTCACCTTTACCATCACTAACTTGACCTGAGCCTCATCCTGACACATAGTAAACATTCAGTAAATGGTTATTATTACCATCTCAATGAGATACGTGTTAATATCAATACCTCTGTTTTACAGATAAGGAAACCGAGGCTCAGTTAAGGAATTGTGCTGGGTAACAAAACCTAAGAATAGGACCAAGGACTTCAAAACATAGCTCCGAGATCTGTATTTGTGTTGGTTCTGCCTTGGCATGGAGCTCAGGAATGAGGGGGTCTCTCCCCGTATAGTTCATTGATAGCATCCCAGGATCTCAGCATGGCTTCAGGGAAACAAACTGTTATATTCCAGGATCTAGAAGGAAACAGCTGCAAGTGGATCCTGGCAATTTCCACACCACACGGCCTTCCAGGCTCCACAGACCTGCAGCCCCTCTCCCACCCTCCTCTGTAAACATTAACATTAAACATTAACGTTCTCTCTGTCTCTCTTTGTTGTTTGTGTCAATACATTTTGTTTCTCTACAAAAGAAGTCAACGTCTGCCTATTTTTTTCATTAGCCACTAATGTATATTCCTGCTAGCAGGAGACCCTGCTGATCCATGCAGATTGTCTCTGCTCACACCTATTAGAATTTTTAAAGCCGTATTTTTGGCAGCAAGTGGCAGCTAAAGAATGAGACCAGCTGCAGGAAATTAAATTGGCTGAACTTTCCCCTTTGGCGTGGCTGTTTGGATTTCTGTTCTCTCCTACCTCACTGAGGCTAGTTTTTCCTAAAACTTCAATATAATGGGCCACAGTTCGTGACCCAAGCAACCCCCCAACGGCCTCATTGTCAGTGGGGAAAGGAATGTGTGGCCTGAGTAATTTCTGTGCTTTCTCTAAAAGGGGCATGTGTAGCAGAACGGACTGTGCCAATGCAAAGCCATTTGTGAAGAGATGACCTTGAGCTCGGTGAGCTGAACCGGAAAAGAGAGCAAGAGAGACTCCATGGGGAAAGGGACTGAGAGGAGAGCCAGAGCGAGTTGTTGTCAGAGGATTCTGGAATGTAAATGTTGGAAAAGTCTTTAGTTCAGGAAATGGATTTCCACTGACAAACCAACTCCATGTAACTGGTAGTAACTGCCTGGAACACTGAGAGGAGAAGAGACTGAGTCCAGGCTCAGTGTGAAAAAAAAGTCGTGGTCAATTATTGATGTCTGTCTGGGCCTGGGAGAGGGGAACAGAGGGACATGCGACATATGTTTGCCCTCTCTGAATTAATCCTTCCTTCTCATTTTATAGAAAGGATAAATGAAGTCCAGAGTTGAAAATCAACTTGTCCAAAGCCACATAGTGAGTGAATGGCAGAATTGATCCTGGAACCCAGGCATTGCCCTTTCCACTAAGCCATGCAGCAGAAATGATATAATCAGAGAAGAGAGCTTTTCTTACTGGAAGAGTATTATAATTCTCTATCAGCAATGTAAGAGAAATGAGCACTGAAGGAAGATATGGAAGACTTAGGCTCCTTCACTAACCGTGTGATATTGGGAAAAACACTTAACTTCTTGGGGACTCAGTTTCCTTACTTGAAAAATGGCAGGGAAATGGATTAATGCTCTGTAGCAGATGCTTTGGGTTTTTGATCCCATGATTCTTTAGAGAAACTCAAGAGTTGTCTTACAAATTGATACAGCTATAGAATGGAATACACGTGGCCACACAGGCCTGGAGCATCCTTCAGCACTCCAGCACTTTGGACAGCTCTCCATTCCAATTCCTGTCTTCCATGGCGGGCCAGATGGGGAGAAGATATTAATTAGTCTCGCATCCCAGTGTCAAGAGGCCTCAGACAGGAACTTGGGTCTTGTATGTGATTGCTCTGTCATACTTCAAGACAAAACCTAGTCATAACAAGACTGAGGGGTTAGCTGTCATCACAGACCCCACCTAACCTCTCCCCTCCTTGCTGATCCTGTTGCCCTGGAAACAAGAGTTTGCTCCAGAGACAAACTGGGGGTAGAGGAGGGATGAAACTTCAGGTGACAGCAGAGCCCTCTTCCTTCTTGTTTCCCCATCCCTCATTTTCTTGAACTATGATGATCCTTTACCCAGTTCAATACATGGCGACTGAGGGCTTTCTATGCATAAGCACAGAGCTAGGCCCCATGGGGACAGACAGATGAGGAAGATCTGGTTTTTTCCCTTAATGAATTCATAACTCCAGAAGAGGGGACAGACATCTACAAAATTAAAAATACAAGGAAGAGTTGGAAAATGCCATAATGGAGGCAAATAATCTCCTGAAGGAGGCGAAACCCTTCTGGATAGGTGGGGGGAAGGTTTTATCACTCTTTCTTCCACACTCCTTCAGAACTCTTCATTGCAATAAGACCATGCTGCTAGGCAAAATTAAGTAGCAGGGCTGTGCTCCTTACTTGACTGTGAGCTCCTTGAGGGCAAGAACTATGTTTATAACCCGCTGTCTTTCCAGATGGCCAACCACAGGGCTTTGCACATATTAGGCATTAAAAAAATAAGGATGAACCAAATCTTTTCTACTGGATTCTACACATTCATTGATAGCAGAGGCCATGTCCAGTGAACATCTGATGCCAGGTGGTAGTGACAGTCAGACAGACATGGGTTTAATCTTAGACCACACTAGCTGTGTGACCTTGGGTAGGTTACTGAAACTCTCAGGATGGGTTTTCCCATTTGAAAAATGTGACAATAGGACCAACCTCATAGGATTATTGTCTGGATTAAACACCAAGCTGTGCATTAAGTGGTTAGCACAGTATCTGGCACGTAGTAGGCCCTCAGCAAATGTTAGTTTCCTTCCTCTCTTTCTTGTGCCCCTCTCCACTCAGCACCTGCTGAAGTGTTTTAGCCAGAGCAGGCACTCAACAAACGTTCGTAGAATGCCAAGGAAAGTTGTTGATGACTTCATCCCTTGTAAATGGACGACAGTACTACCTCTGCTCACACCACTTCAGGGCTTTATTTTGGGAGTGAGTTGAGTTCGGGTGACTCTGTTCAAACTGATTTTAGAGAGGTTGCTGTTGTTCCTTTTATTCATGGATTGTCATTTGGGACAGTGGTTCAACTGTGGGAGGAGGGCTGTTTGGAATAGAAAGTGCGGAGGAAGCTGGTTTGGGGGAGCAGAGCTGATTTACCCTGGAGCCCTAGGCCCCGGGGGAGAGAGTCCTCCTACAGATACCTTGACACGGAGGATGTTGGTCCCACTCATGCTGCCACTCCTGTCAACGAGGAAGATGAACTCCCCATGGGCCTTTCTCAGGTTCGGCTGGACCGACTGGAGGTCAGGACAGAAGTTGAGCATGATGACAGAATGGTGGGGGATGTCCTTGTGGAGGCGTTTCCGGATGATTTCTGTCTGGAGGAGAAAGGAAAACTCTCTCACTTGGGCATTCAAGGGGTCCAGAGCTACTCCTGGGGGCTCACGCTGGTCCCCCATACTCACCAAGTTTTGTCAAGATCCCACCATACTCTGCATGAAAGACTTCCAGGTCGATGGTTCCCGGCTCCTCTCTTTGCTAGACTTGCACAGTTGCAACAGCAAACGTGGACTTTGGAGGCAGAAAGACCTGGGTTTGAATCCCAGCTCTGCCACCGTCCAGCTCTGAGAACTTGGGCAAATCCACCTCTGGGGCTGTCTCTTCATTCACAAAACGGGGCAAACAACATCCACTTCTCAGGGTGCTTATGAGGATGAACTGAGCAGGCACACCAATGGGAAGCTTCTAGCACACGCGCAGGCCCCCAGTTGAATAGCGGTTTCTTTCGCTTTCGTACCCCGTGTAGAAACCGCTCTCTGCCTCATCTTAGATGTGAACTGACTTTCCCGGAGCACTGATTCTCTCCTACTAATAACTTCTTACTCATTCTTCAAATTTTACCTCTCTGGAAAACCTGCCCCAATCTTCCAGGTGGGCTTAATTCCTTAGTCTCCTCACCGAGCTGTGTGGCTTAAATGCAACGCTTGTGCAGCCCGCTGCCTGGCAGAGGGTGATTGTCTGCAAACAGCAGCCATCTTTGCTGTTCCTGCTGCTGTTGCTACTTGTTGTGGGGGCCCAGGCACTTCTCACGCTGCAATTGTTTGCTCGTATTTCTGCCTCCCCTCTAGCGTGTGTGCTACGTGAAGGCAGCTCATGCCCGAGTCTCTTGTATCTCCAGACCTTAACATAGAGCCTGGCACAGAGATGGGCTCAGGAAATGTTAAAGGAAGGACAGCATCACAATTCTTTATCTTCTTCTATGGCCTCTTAGCTGGCCCCGACCAGCTGCTGCTGAACCCTCCTTCTTGAGTCTCCCACTCACTCCGCACCAAATCTCATTTCCTCCGTCCTCACTCTGCCTTTCTCTCTCCACCCCAACTTTCTCTTTCGGCGTCTCTTCATCTGACTGTCGATATGTGTGTGTGTCTCTTTGTGCCTGTTTTTCAGTTTCTGCCTATTTGGGTCCCTTCCCCACTTCAGTAGATGACATCATCACCTGCCCAGCTGTTCAAACCAAAGATCTAGGGCTTCTCCTTGATGCCTCTCTTTTCCTTACCCCACACATCCACTCCTTCAGCAAAGGATTGCCAGTTCTTCAGCTAAAGTACATCCTGAACTTGTCCTCTTCTCCCTGTCTCCACTGCCACCACCCAAGTTCAGGACAGTGTCATCTCTTGCCTGGACCTTTGCAACAGCCTCTTGCTGGTGTCTTTCCTCCCCTTTTATCTCCCTGTGGTCCATTCCACACAGAGCAGTCAGCGTGATCGTTCTTTTCAACCTCTTGCTTAAGCAATAGCTTCCCCTCATACCTTGCACCATAGTTGATGAAGCCCCCTACGGCCTGACCCCTGCCTTCCTGTCCACTTCGCCCTTGCCCACTGTACTCCCTACATTTCAGCCACACTAGCCACCTTTCTGTTTTCCAAACACATCACCATTATTCTGCTTCCAGCTCTTCACTCTCTACCAGGTCTCATTCTCAGACAGGCTTGCTCTAAGCACCAAGCTAAAAAGCACCCAGCACTTATCATTCACTATCATATCATCCTGTTTTATTTTATGTGTGGTCCCCAGCCCTCTCCAAACTGATCGTGCTCATTTATTTACCTTTTGTCTGTGCTAGAATGTAAGCTCCGTGAGGACAAGAATGTGTCATTTTCAGTGTTGCCTCCCCAGTGCCCAGAAAAGAGCCCGACATCTATTGGGCACACAGAGTTTGTTGAATGAATAAATGAGAGAATAAATCTATGTGGGTCTTGTTGTTTGCCACTGACCTGTGTGTGAATCATTTTTTTTTTAGTCTCTCTGTCTCTATTTGTCTCTGCTTCTCCCTGCATCTCCGTCTCTTCTACATAGTGTCTTCCTCTGTGTTATTTGCCCCCTCTTTGCTAAATCACGGGTTTTGACAGCTTGTCCCACCCACTCTTCCTGATTGATGTCCGCCCTCCGGATGCCAGCTTCCCTCCCTGGCGAGGGATTGTGCTCCCCCTCCCACATAGAGCTCCTTTGCTGAAAGCCACTGCCCAGCCTGGCTGTCTTGATGACAGAGCCCAAGGCAGCAACAGCCACATCTGCCAGTGAGAGGAACCACCTCCAGGAATCTGATTTTTGCCTCTTAAAGGGGCAGGTGGGGGCTCTGGCTCAGGATTCTCTAATGTCTCCTGGAGCTGCCATTATTCAATTACAATAAACTCATCATTTCTTAGCAGCTCCGGGTTGATCACTGTCATCCTTGGAGCTCATGAGAATATGGGGTATTTGCATAACCAGCCCAAGGTGGCAAATTAATTCTCATTTGCTCCAGCGGTCCCAGAGCTAATTGATTTAGAGCTTGGCAGGCAGGGGAGCCAGCCCCAGGCCTGGGAGGCCCATTGCCACCGCCCCTTTGCCCACATGCCGCAGTTCTCAGAGCTCAGTGGCAGCCCAGGCATTGCCACCCCCAACTCTGAGAACCTAGATCCAGCCTCTTCTCCCAACGGACTCATCTGGGCGAGGGGGCACCTCTGGGAGGGCAGGTGTTTCCAGTGGGCTCTCTAACACAGAGATGATATGATGGGCATTGAGCCATCTACACCGTCCCTTCTCCATCCCTCCACCCCCTACTCAGCTGTTGCTTCCAGTGGGGTCTCTAACCATGGTCTACACATTCCTGTACCCTCCCCCTCTGCCAGGCAGGCCAGCAGGAATGGGAGGGGCTCTTAAATCCAGTGCATCCGCCCCACAGGATCTAGTCTAAGTTCTTAGCCCCATTGTCGCCAAAGCCAACTCCCAAGAGAACAGTCTTCCCCTTCTCCCCGCTCACCGGTTATTTTTGGGTGCTAAACCTCACTTTTCTCATCTAAAAAGAGGGGACAATAAAAAGAAGTGTGTCATCATTCTTAAACCTATCTTGGCATTCAGGACCCAGCTCCGTGCGCAGGGCCACGAGCAGGAGAGAGACTGCAGCGCAACTGTGGCTGTCGGCTCTGCCTCCTACCAGTCCCTTCCCTCCCCCCGGTCTCCCAAGGGCCTCTTTATCCCTTAGCTTCATGGGGGAGGGGACAAGCAGAGGGAAAGGAGCCTTCTCAGGCTTTCCCTGCTCTGCCTTTATTCTTCATGTAATAGCAAGCAAGGCTCCCAGAGGGAGGAAGAGCAAGAGACCCATTCAGCAGGTGGGAAAAGGGAGGCCCGGGAGTAAAGATGAAGCTGGGAGGGCACCTGGCTGCAAGGTCCTGAGTACCCCTGGGGGTGGAGTAGCCTGGAGAAGACCAAGGTTGTTTCTGCCACCAGCCTAGAATTTTGCCTGACTTAGGCACCTGGGAGGCACGAGGAGAAGGTAACCAGGAGGCGGGAGGACAGTGCCAGGGTGACTGCTGCTCTGGAAGTCCAAATCCCCTCTGCCTCGCAGTGCCCCAGCCCACGGAGGGAAACATTGATGAGAATCTGCCACCAGCTTGCTGTGTGACCTCGGGCAAGTGACCCCGCCACCTCGGGCTCAGTCTCTTCATTGGTCCAGTGAAGACCAAGTCCCCAATGCCACCCCAGTCATGCCACCACTGCCTCCCTGCTGTAGCCCCCCTCACCTTTCGCTCTGCACTGCTGTCCTTCTTCATCCCTTTAATGAAATCTGTTCTTCCCTTCAAGTGCTGCTCAAACTCTCCCAGGGTCATGTCCCCTTTCTCCATCAGGACATGTGGCATGTGGGGCTCTGCAGAGACAAGATCAACTCTTGGCGTTTGTCTGAGTGTGAGGGTGGGGCCAGGGCCTTAGTTTAGGGGTGGGATCTTCACAGTGGGGAGGACTCCCCATTGGAAGAGGGGAGTGCGAAGCAGTGGGGGCCATGGAAGGTTCCTTAGCCGGGAAGCAGGAGAGCCTAGTGGCCATGGGGGACTCACTGCCCGTTTCTGGGCCTCAGTTTACCCATATGTAAAATGGAGATGGGACTGGGCTCTCTGACCTTTTCAGGTGCTGACATTCTATGAATTCTGAAAGAGACACAAGAGTTGCTCCCTGGGGGTTCAGAGCTGCCAAGGTCTCACTGAGCTTAGGGTTTCAAAGATCCTCTGCTCAGCCAGCCTGGGGGAAAGAGGCCCAGTGGGTGGACAAGACCCCGGGGCCTCTGGAGCTAGAATGGGGGCAGGAGACACTCAATTCTGCCAGCTGGGGCCAAGTTTCCCAGGAGGCAGGTAGTTGGTCTCCTCTCCTCTGCTGGGCACCCCTACCATCTCCCTGGCTGGCCACTGGGCAAGGGGCCACATGTCTGTGCCCCCCAGGATCAGCACCTCCTCCCTCCCATAGGCATCCCAGGGGCCCCGCCTGGTGCACAGTACCACTGGGGTGGATGAGGATCTCCACGGGCCGGTCGAACGTGTGCCTGTTGGCCAACGTGATAATGATGCTCTTGGCTGAGCGCGCGGATGGGGCAGCGTCAGCTCGGATCTCGTGGGTGGGACTCTCCACCCCTGAGTGGCACAGAGAGGCGGGATAGAATCAGAAGCTCTGGGAGAGACAGGGGCTTGATGGGGGACCCTGAGACCCAGGCCAGAGATGACTGGCATCCCAGGCAGGGCTCCTGACCTGCTGTGTAACCATGGACAGGCCTCCTCAACTACCCCATCTGCCGAACGGGGGCTTAGGTGGTGTCAAATGGTTCTTTCTGCCCTGACCTCAGGATCCAGTGGGGGTCAAAGGAGTTGCTTCTTCATAGGGACCATAAAGACAGAAAGAGCTCACGGTCCATCAGTGGGCGCTCCACAAATGCCTCCTGTGTGGGGTGTCGTGATGCTCTGGGAGAGCACTCATCGACAAGAAGCCACATCCTAGCGTCCCTTGAAAATCTTGAGTGAACTGGGGACAGGAACCTTCAGAACAATGGTTCCCAACTCTGGCTGCACGTTAGAAACACCCGGGAGCTTTTACGTAAATACCCAGGACACACCCTAGACCAACGTCATCAGAAGTTCTGGGGTGGGATCCAGGTGGCAGGATTTGAAAGCTCCCCAGATGATTCTGCTCTGCAAGATGAGAACCAGGAAGCAGCTTTATGGCTGTGGCCTCTAGGAGAGGACCAAGAACCACCGTGGCCCCAGGGACATTTCCCCAAAGAAGCTATTAAGGTGGAGACGGGGACAGCCTTAAAACCTGTCCTTGGGAGGGGCTCATCTGTGGGCTGTGTGTTGGGGAGCAGGAAATGGGGATCCAGAAAGCTCTGTGTGCTTTAGGTTGTCTTCCATCTGGGCTGGTCAGCCTTTCCGCCCTCCCCTTCCTCTCTGTCCCTGGCAGCTTTAGCCTGAAGCCCTCCCCACCCCGGGGCCTCGAGTCTTCTATCTGGCTCCTGTCTGGGTCTGGGCAGCTCCCTCTCACCTGCGAGCAGGCATGGCCCATGGATCTCCAGCTGGAAGTTGAACTCATATTCCATGGGGTTGGACACATCAGTGTCCAGGAAAGTCGCCAGGCACAGCTTTTTCCAGGAGTCCAGGGCCTGGGTGCCAAAGCAATGCCTGTCTTTGCTGGGAAGGGGTCCGAGAGGAGGAGAAGGAGGCGGGCAGCCAGAGCCGAGGCAGGGGGCCAGCATGAGAAGACACGGAGAGGACGGTGAGTCCCAGGCAGCCCTGGCACCCCTGCAGCCCAGACCGAAAGGGGCTGAGAGTTTCCTCCCACCCCAGACCTTTCCTCTCCCGTCCACCCGACCCCACGGAGAGCCTGGGTTCAGACATAAGGCACAGGTACCCGTGAGGGACGGGCCAGGTGCTAGGCAGGGCGTTCCACAGCATTAGCTCTCACCACGAGCCCCAGAAGAATGCATCAGGGGCCCCGCCTCCCCCATCTCCCATAGGGGGAAACCGAGGCTCAGCAAGATGAGGCGACTAGCCTGTTTCCACAAGCAGGACTGGGCAGAGCGTGCATCCTCACCCAGGTCTGTCTGTGACGCACTACATGGCACCACTTCTTGAGTCCCTGCTCTGTCTCTGCGAGCTGGGAGCCGTTGCACAAGCAAGCCACTTCTCCTCTAAGTCTTGGTTTTCTCATCCATTAAATGGGATAATAATGACACAGTTGTCTTGAGCGAGGCTTAGCAAAATGACTCATTTCTGGGCCCTCTTTCTGTGTCATCCCCCGCTCTGTCCCTGCTCTGTTCCCCTTCCCTCCCGGGGCACACTCTCTGAGGTCTCTGATAGACGTCCTTAAATATGCACACATCCTTGTAAAATGTACGGAGGCACGTGGTTGTGAAGGTGTTTTAAACTGAAAATATTGCCTTGTATTACGAATCTCATTCGATTGCTTCCTTTTTTTCACTAACGCTGTGTTTTTAAGCTCTGTCCAGGGGGCTGTCTGCAAACCCAAGTCATTGCTGCGGACATGGTATTGCTGGGAGGCACCCATTACATTGTACTTATTTGCTCCTGCCTCCACCTCCCTGTGTCCACAGATACCGCCACCGTGAAGATCCTCATCTGTGTCCCCTTGGACTGATGAAAGGATTCTCTGGGATCCCCATGTCATGGGGCACACACCGAGTATTGAAAGATACTCCAGGGTGGCTGTCCCAGTTTCCACTCCCACCAGCCGTGAACACGTTTCCTTCTCGCCTCATCCTCACTAACATGTGGCATTATCTATTTTTCTTAGTTTTTCTTGTGTTGCTCTATCTGAGCAGCTTTGAGGTCCATGTGGATTTGATGCATGCTTCTCCCAAGAGCACCTCTGTTAACCCCACCTGCTGGGATGAGCAGGAATGAGCTTATCAGGGCCACCTCAGGGGCACCAGGGCCTCCTGGGCCTCTTGTTCCCCGATCCACCAAAGTCTCAAATGTCCCAGCTCTGCTAGGCCCTGCCTCTCAAATGCACAAGGCTTGGTGCTCATGGCAACACTTACAAAGATGACACCCAAGCTGATGCTCCCCGGTCTGGGACTGGCTGGTGCCGCCAGCTTCTCTGCTATGCCAACAAGTGTCATCACCCTGTGCTTCAAGGTCCTACATGATCTGACTCCCCACCACCCCTTTGACCTCTCTCTTTCCCTCTCCCTCTCTGCTATCACCATACTAGCCTTCCTGCTCCTGCTTAAGCACACCAAGCCTGCTGCTGCCTCAGGGCCTTTGCACTTACTGCTCCCTCTGCCCTCTGCCCAGAATGTTCTTCCTCCAGAATATTTCCTTGACTTGCTCCCTTCATTCAGATCAGGCCTCACATGTTGCCTAAGCCCTGTCTATTCTAGCTAAAATCGCACCCACCCCACCCTTTCCCTCTCTATCCTCTATAGCATTGATCTTCACAGAACTCATCACCTAGCATATTACATATTTATGGGCTTGTTTCTTTACTGTCTGTCTCCCCTCATTAGAATGCCAGCCCCTCAGGGACAGGGACCTTATCTGTCTAGTTGCCTGCTGTATTCCCAGCACCCAAACAGTGCCCGGCACAGAGTAGGTGTTTAATCACTATTCGTGGAGACTGAGTGCCTTTCAGGCTGGCCCCACGTGGGAAGCTGCAATAACCCTTCCCCTCAGCTCGGCCTGAGGTCAGCACTTTAATGGGTGGTGTCCAGTAGTTTGCTGACACTGTCCTGTGTCCCAGGGGCACCTGCTCCCGACTGACCTTGGAGCCCTTGCAACGTGTGTGTGAAATCCCTGGGGACACATGGCACATCTTCCCAGATTTCAACTTGGCTCAAACATTTGGGGCCAGAGTTGGGGTGTGGGGAGTTAAGTAGTTTAACTAGCAATTAATTTCAAGTGTTATTTTTATACCAAAATGGTGCTAAGACACTGTGGAATAGATTTTAAAAATTCGCATGCGAGGGGCTGGCCCAGTGGCACAGCGGTTTAGTTCGCGCTTGGCAGCCCGGGGTTCCCGGGTTCGGATCCCGGGCGCCCGCCGACGCACTGCTTGTCAGCCGTGCCGTGGTGGTGTCCCATATAAACTAGAGGGAGATGGGCACAGATGTTAGCCCAGGGCCAGTCTCCCTCAGCAAAAAGAGGAGGATTAGCAACGGATGTTAGCTCAGGGCTGGTCTTCCTCACCAAAAAAAAAAAAAAAAAAAAATTCGTATGCGAATGACAAATTACAAGACTTCAAAAGACATGCCGTTTATGTAGCAAACTCCTTAAAAGTGCCATCCCCTCTCCCCGCAGAGGAGACGCTCATTCTCCTGGTCCTCAGGTGGGGAAATGGGGGGAGCCCTGGTATCAGCTGCAGGTGCCTCAGGCTCAAGGTACCCCACTTTCCCTCCTCACCCACCAGGGGAGCACAGAGAAACCGTCCTCGTCCTGGGCCTATTGTCTTCCCCCGGCCGCCCTGCTGAAAACTCTTTTAATGGCTCCCTGTTGCTTTTGGGAGAAATTCAAAGTTTTCCAGGGCCACAGGGCATCCTGTGTCTTTGCAGCCTCATCTCACGTCACCTGTGCTTCAGTTCCTCTCTGGGGCCCTGTCTTTGCTACCTCAGGGCCTTTGCCCCTGCTGTTCTCACTGATAGGAATGCTCCTCTCTGTGCCTACATCCCCCTCATCGCTCAGCTCTCACCTGAAATACCACTCCTCGGAGAAGCGTGGCCTGGTCCCTGGCCCCCCAGATTGAGTCCCCCTTTTATACTCTTAGCCCAGTGAACTTCTCCTTCACTGCTATTTTACATAGTTAATTATGCATGCGAGTCCATCAACGGTTCCACACCAGTTGTGTTATGAGTTGGATAATGATCTCTCCCACCAAGTTCCAGAAAGGCAGGAGCCATGTTGGTTTCATGCCCTCTGTATCCCTAACAACCAGCCCAGTGTCCAGCACATGGGAGGTGCTCAGAAAGTACCTCTCGAGTGCATTACAAAATAAAGCCTGGAAATTCTGATCCCAAGCCGCCCAAACCCCAGCACTTCTGGCCCGTAGCCATACAGGGCGTTTCAGGGAGAGTCTCAAGTGCTCTAAAAGTGAACAGGGGAGGAGCAGTAATTCAGACGGTGGCCCCTATAGTGCTGTGCCTCACCTTCTCCCCGCTGTCTCCCCGGCCCCGCACTCCCCTGACTTCTCCCCACCGAATCCCTGCAGCCCACTGGAGACGCAGACCCTTGTCTGGCCAGGGGCTCCTTACCCTGAGGCCTGTTGGCTGGAGGGGCCAGAGCTCTCAGTGCAGAACTGGGGTACAGTCGGGGCGCAGACAGCGGGCAGCAGGACCCGCACAGCCCCGCTGGGCAGTGTCGGGAGCTCCGAGGAGGTGCTGATGAAGATGGTGACGTTCTCCATGGGGGCGATGGTCCCCAGGTTGACCACGAACAGGATGCGCTCCAAATCCTCATCTAAAGCCACCTTTCCCGGTGTGTAGGAATGCGGGGTGACAGACACCCCCTCTTGCAGAATGTTTCCTAAGTGCCAGGCCTGGAGTCAGGGACTGTGCATACATTATCTCTAGTCCCCTCTAAGTTTGCTGTACGGTCGGTTTGAGGAGCCCATTTTGCTGATGGGAAAACAGGCTCAGCGTGGGGGTGCGACTTGCCCAAGTTACTCAGAGAATTGAGCCAGAATCTGAACTCACGTGAATCTGATACCAGGCCCGTGTACCTCCCACTGTACCCTGCTGGGAGTGGGAGCCCCACAAACCCCCAACAGAGGGTCACATCTCCATCCACAGACTCTCCTTCCCCCAGAATCACACTCAAGCACCCCGCACCTTTGGGATCCACGTTTTGCTCACGTGCTCTGCTTTTATCTGAAAGGCCCACTGCCTCCTCCCTACTTAGAGTCTTACCCATCCATCCAACCCCTCCATGGAAACCTCTCTGGTCCCCCATCCGGACGCCTCTTTCCCTCCTCTGATATTATCCAGACCTCTTTTGGCACAGTCACTTTCCACCTCCTACCATGGTCACTCCTCAGCACGTCCTAACTATTCTTCCAGGCTGTGAGTAGTCAGAACAGCCTGAGGGCAATTTTGCATCTTACACGTGGTGAGTGCTCATTAGAAGATTTTTGATCGTCTTACTGATCAGGTGAACAAACTTCACCTTGATCGTAGATCCAGTGGTAAGAATCTCTTACATCGTATACTTGGTCTGGATTCAAGCTCTGTCTCTACCACTAACATGCTGTGTGACCTTGGGCCAGTCGTTCACCCTCTCTGAGCCTCAGTATCCTCAATAGTGGGCATCAGTAGTCACCCTTTGAGTACTTACTCTGTACCAGGGACTGTGATGAGTGCTCTGCAGGCATGCTCTCTGTTAAGATTTGGGCATGTATAATTGTTCGTTCCATTTTGCAGATAAGGCCGAATTTCTTGTCTAAGCTCACACCATTTGCTAACAACAGGATAGGGAGTCAAATCCTGGTGTGACTCATTCCACAACTTCTGAGCTTAAATGATGTGCTGTTCTGTTCTTTAGAGACATCTTAAAAACCCTTTTGTTGCCTCCTTTGGTCCTTACCATACTTTCGAGGTGAGAACAGGAACAATCACCTTTATTTCACAGACATTCAAGTGGGGTTCAGAGAGGTTAATTATTGGCCTGAGGTCACACAGGATTCCTGACTCCTAGTTTAGTGCTCTCTCTACCTTATCCCATTGCTGCCCTTTCAGTCTTCCCGAGACCCCAGCCAGGCCCAGGCCCTGCCACAACCCTTCTGGCCTCCTTACCTGTGACAGTTGTGGCTCGGATGCGGGTGGCATCAAAGTGGCCACTCTCCATCTTGGCTTTGTCCTTGATCTGTACCGTCACGACGCGGTCGGCAATGACCGCCTCAAAGCCGATCACCGTGGTATACTCATCCAGTGGATACACGAAGAGGCCTGCCAGAGCAGGGCCCAGCATCGCAGGGTGGCCCAGCCCCACTCCGCATGCCCCGTCCCTGGGAAGGAACCTGAACCCTTGGCCTGCCAGATGGATGGGGGGTAGTCACTGTCAGAGGGTACCAGAGGGGACTCAGGCTGGGACCTCGTGGCTCTGGGGCCGGGCAGGGTAAGCGCAGCAGCAGATACTGTGCGAACAGTGGGGCAACAGGAAAAGGGACAGCTGCTGCCCTGTCCCCACCAACTTACTCTGCAGGCGTGTGAGGCCGGTGTGGCCGGGGCTTCTGATTTTTCAGGGGAGTGGAAGTCCAGATGTTTACGTGACCTGTTTTGTGGGCCTAATAAAGCACGTCTGTGTGGTGGATTTGCCACCCATGGCATCCAGGAGCTGGAACCTTGGAGGAAGTAGACTAGGGCTCTCATCTGGGCCCTGCCCCCTTCCCTGGCCTGGTGACCTTGCATAAGACATTCGGCTTCTCTAAGCCTCACAGCCCCATCTGTAAAATGGGGCTAATAGAGCCAAACTCATAGGGTTGTCACAAAAATTGAAAAAATAGCCACCACTTGTTAAGCTATGTGGCCCAGAGTGTGTCCCCCACATTTTTACACCTTAGTGCTTCTCAAACTTGTAGAGCTCACGAATCATCTGGGGGTCTTGTTAAAATGCAGATTCTTATTCAGTAGTTCTGGGGTGGGGCCTGAGATGCTGCATCTCTCGCCAGCTCCTGAGTGACGTCGACGGCTCGGGGACCACGCTCGGAGGATCAAGGGCGAATCTCGTTTAATCTGCCCACCACCCCTGGGACAGCACAATGCTGGGCCCACGATGAGCCCTCCACAAACCTCGGCCTCCAGTCCCTCTCTGCCTCACTTTCCTCATCTATAAAATGGGGGGACTAGGGGCCCGGCCCCATGACCAAGTGGTTAAAGTTCTGTGCACTCCACTTCGGCGGCCTGGGTTCGCGAGTTCGGATCCTGGGCATGGACCTCTCACCAGCCATGCTGTGGCAGTGTCCCACATACAAAAAAAATAGAGGAAGATTGGTAGTGGATGTTAGCTCAGGGCGAATCTTCCTCAGGAAAAAAAAAAGGGGGAGGGGGACTGGTTCTTTCTGCATGCGGAAAGCCAGGGGACCGTCCCAAAGTTGTTGAGTAATTTAGTCTCCTGGGCTCCCAGTCCCATAAGCCACCCTCTCTAGGTTTCCTTAATCAGAGGAACAGAGTCATTTACTCTGCCCGGGAGACTTCTGAGGGGAAGAAATTTTTCCTTCAGGTTCCTTCTGGGAATTGAAATGGTTTCAGAACCTCAAGTTGGGCTTCAGGGTGGCTCCCCAAGACGTGTCGCTTGGGGGTTAGGAGGCCCCCATCACTGTGGATGAGAGGGAGTCCAGCCATACAAGCCTTTACACAGCACCTGCCTGGCCAGCCTTCCTGTAACTCCCTCCCTTAGGTGGACAGAGAGGAGTCTGATTTACAAAGAACTCTCGCAGGCAAAGTTTCCTGCACGCTCCTGACTGCCCCACGGACGATTCACATTCACAGAGCGTGTTTCAATCCGCGCTGTCCTTCCGCAGGCATTAATTCATCTGCTCCTCCTCAAACCCTGGCTCCAGACAGGCAGAGGAGCATCCTGATTCTGACAAGGACAGTGGCTTCCCCCAAGGTCACAGGGACAAGGGCCAAGCCTAGGACTGGGAGCTCTTGGCTTCCACTGTGTCTTGATGCTCCCCCACCAGGACGGTCCCTGGAGAAAGTGGAGGATTGACCATTTGACACAGGCGGGCGGGCCTTGTGGAACCTAACTAGTGCTGGGAGAGTTGGCGGGGGCTGAGCCCAAACCTGGGTTCAAATCCCGACATGACTTGCTGCTAGTTGTGAGGCCTACAGGGCAGAAGTGAGATTCTTATTTTACGGAGGAGGAAACTGAGGCTCGGAAAGGTTACATGACTTGCCCACGTCAACCGCTAGTACATGTCAGGATGGGGATTCAATCTGGAGGAGGGGGTGGTCCTGGAGAAGCCCCAACAGGGGTCCTTACCCTGGAAGGGCTGGGATTCCAGGTTGCCATAGGTGAGGGAGGCGGTTAGACCCAGGGCATAACCACTGACGAAGGAGGTGACATCGGACGCAGTGAGGGGCAGGGCTGCCCCTGTGATCTGGTTCAGCAGACCAGGCATCCCGCTGGCTACTCAGCCTTCAGGGCCTGCAAGAGACAGGGAGGCAGGAAGTGGGGGGAGGCCGCCCATCCCTCCCCACCCCAGTTCTCTCACCTCAGACCCCACAGGCAGCCAGAGCATCATTCTCTGCATTTTCCCCACCACTTCCCAGTTAGTGACCCACAACAACTCTCAACTGTCGCTGAGAAGAGAAGTGCTAATCCCATTTCTTCCCATTTCACAGTAGAGAAACTGAGGCCTGAAGACGTGTGACCTGCCTGGATTAACTCGGCGGATTGGAGCACAGTGAGGGCTGGAGCCCAAGCAGGCTCACACCCAACCTGAATTCCCCTTGAAAGACAACGCTCTCCTAACTCCAGTCGGGAGTCCAGGGACACGGGCTCTGATCCGTCCCTCCTTCAGTCCTGTGATCTCTGAGCTGGAGATGCTTCCTCTGCAAAATGAGGGGATTGGAATAGCTCACCAAGACTCTCCTTCTCTGATTCCAGTGAACCTACCCATTACAGTCAACACTCCGGTTGTGGGGGGAGCGAGGAGTACCCCAAAGAGATGCAGGCGTACCTCACTTTATTGTGCTTTGCAGATATTGAGTTTTTTACAGATTGAAGGTTTGTGGCAACCCTGCATTGAGCAAGACTATCGGCGCCATTTTTTCCAACAGCATTTGCTCACTTTGTGTCTCGGTGTCACATTTTGGTAATTCTCACGATATTTCAAATTTTTAAAATTATCATTATATTTATTATGGTGATCTGTCATCAGTGGTCTTTAATGTTCCTATTGTAATTGTTTTGGGGCACCACGAACTGCGCCCACGTAAGATGGTGAACTTAATTGACAACTGTTGTTTGTGTTCTCGTTGCTCCACTGACCAGCCGTTCCCCGCCTCTCTCCCTCTCCTCGGGCCTCCCTGTGCCCTGAGACACAACAATACTGAAATTAGGCCAATTAATAACCCTACAATGGCCTCTAAGTGTTCAAGTGAAAGGAAGAGTCACATGTCTCTCACTTTAAATCGAAAGCTAGAAATGATTAAGCTTAGTGAGGAAGGCATGTCGAAAGCTGAGACAGGCCGAAAGACAGGCCTCTTGCACCAGTTGGCTAAGCTGTGAATGCAAAGGAAAAGTTCCTGAAGGAAATTAAATGTGCTGCTCCAGTGAACACACACATGATAAGAAAGCGAAACAGCCTCATTGCTGATGTGGAGAAAGTTTTAGTGTCTGGATAGAAGACCAAACCAGCCACAACATTGCTTTAAGCCAAAGCCTAACCCAGAGCAAGGCCCTAACTCTCTCCAATTCTGTGAAGGTTGAGAGAGGTGAGGGAGCTGCAGAAGAACAGTTTGAAGCTAGTAGAGGTTGGTTAAGGAAAGAAGGCATCTTCATAACATAAAAGAGAAAGATGAAGCAGCAAGTGCTGATGTAGAAGCTGCAGCAAATTATCCAGAAGATCCAGCTGAGATAATCCATGAAGGTGGCTACACTAAACAACAGATTTTCAATGTAGATGAAACAGCCTCATATTGAAAGAAGATGCCATCTAGGACTTTCATAGCTGGAGAGGAGAAGTCAGTGCCTGGCTTCAAAGGACAGGCTGACTCTCTTGTTAGGGGCTAATGCAGGTGACTTTAAGTTGAAGACAGTGCTCATTTACCACTCTGAAAATCCTCGGGGCCTTAAGAATTATACTAAATCTACTCTGCTGTGCTCTATAAACAGAACATCAAAGCCTGGATGATGGCACATCTGTTTATAACACGGTTTACTGAATATTTTAAGCCCACTGTTGGGACCTACTGCTCAGGAAAAAAGATCCCTTTCAAAATATTACTGCTCATGGACAGTGCACTTGGCCATCCAAGAGCTCTGATGGAGGTGTACGAGATTCATGTGTCTTCACGCCTGCCAACACAACATCCATTCTGCAGCCCATGGAGCAGGGAGTCATTTTGACTTTCATGTCTTAGTATTTAAGAAATATACTTCTTAAGTCTATAGCTACCATACACAGTGATTCCTCTGATGAATCTGGGCAAAGTAAAGAGGTCAAAATATCAAATTAACAGGAGTTTGGAAGAAGTTGATTCCAACCCTCAAGGATGACTTTGGGGGATTCAAGACTTCAGTGGAGGAAGTAACTGCAGAGGTGGTGGAAATAGCAAGAGTACTAGAACTAAAGGTGGAGCCTGAAGATGTGACTGAATTGCTGCAATCTCACGATAAAACTTGAAAGGATGAGAAGTTGCCTTTTATGGATGAGCAAAGAAAGTGGTTTCTGGAGATGGAAATTATTCCTGGTGAAGAGGCTGTGAAGATTGTTGAAATGACAACAAAAGATTTGGAATACTGTATAAGCTTAGTTGATAAAGCAGAGGAAGGGTTTCAGAAGATTGACTCCAATTTTGAAAGAAGTTCTACTGTGGGTAAAACGCTATCAAACGCATCGCATGCTACTGAGAAATCGTTCGTGAAAGGAAGAGTCAGTCGATGTGGCATGGTTCATTGTTGTCTTATTTTAAGAAATTGCCACAACCACCCAACCTTCAGCAGCCACCACCCTGATCAGTCAGCAGCCATCAACATCGAGGCAAGACCCTCCACCAGCAAAAAGATTACTCGTCTCCAAAGGCTCAGATGATGGTTAGCATTTTTTAGCAACAAAGTATTTTTTAATTAAGGTCTGTACATTGTTTCTTAGACATAATGCTATTGCACACTTAATAGACTACAGTATAGTGTAAACATAACTTTTATAAGCACTGGGAAACCAAGAAATTCGTGTGACTTGCTTTATTGCAATATTCACTTTATTGCAGTGATCTGGAACAAAACCTGCAATATCTCTGAGGCATATCTGTACCAAAGTGAAGGGAGCCACCATCCCTCCAGGTGTGTAGGCCAAAAGCCTGGGAGACATTTCTGGCATCTCTTTTTCCCCACCCCCCACACCCAATCCATCGCCATGGCTTGTGATTTATCGCTGGAAAAGCCCTGGCGTCCATCCATGTCTTTCTTTCTCTGCCACCAGCATCCTTGTCCAAGCCACCACCATCTCTACCTGGACTGCAGCTTCTCATTGGCCTCTTGAATCTACGGCTCCCCCTCCCTCACTGGAACCCATTTTCTATTCAGTGGCCGATGAACTTAGTAACCCACAAATTGGACAGGTCTCCGTCACCCCCACCACCCTCTTTCACCCAATGGTTTCCCATTGCTCCTAGGATAGAGACCAAAACCCTTAAGATGGCCTAGACCCCTGCTGGCCCCTCCAGCTCATCAGTCACCATATTCCCAAACCTACTTTGTGGGTCTCCCAGCTTCCATGCCATTCCTCAGTGTGTCCTGTGCTCTCCCACCTTTGTGCTTGCCGCCTGGAAGGCTCACCCCATGACCCACTTTTAAACTCATAACCTCCTGCTCATCCTTCAGTGTCGACTCAGGGTCACCCTGGCAGGGAAGCCAGACCACCGTGCCCAGCACCCTTCGTCTGCCTCTCACCCAGCCGAGTTTCTCTCCCTCAGACACTCCCATCAGCGTGTAGGGATACCTTTTGTTTCTGTGAGATTATTTTGTTATTGTCTGTCATCCCCTCTAGAGCGTATGCTCCTGGGGGGCATGGGCCAGGTCTATTCTGCTTCCCATTGTATCCTCAGTGCTGATTAAATGATTAGAAGAACGGATGACTGCCATCAATCCATCACGGAAGACTTCATAGCACTTCTCAGGGCAAAGTATCCATTATCTGTTAGGCTCCCGAGACCCTTGCAGGTAATCATTGTCTTTGACAGGGATGGGGATGGGAAGGGGGAGGGATGGGAAGCACAGTTAAACAGAGGGTGTGGAACACAAATTTGATGTCAGATTCTCTCCGGGTTTCCCCTCTGAGGTGTATGAGCCAGGCCTGGCTGCCGTGGGCTGGTAGCCTGTTGCCATTTATTTGCAAGGCTGTTCATTGAGTGCTGATTACTCTGCCTTTTCTCAAAGAAGGGAACCCTTCCCCTCTAGGTCCTCCTCACGTCCCCTCTAGGATCCTCGGGTGCTCCCACCCTCTCTACCAGGCCAGCAGTGTCTTTTTCATTATATTCTCCCTTGTGGCTCTGGCCAGACAGCTCTGAGCCCCGGCTTATCTCCAGCAGGCTGACTGACAGCAGGCAGCAGATAAGGAGCCAGGAGGCAGCTGCTGTGTCCCCAGCAAAGCCTGGCTACTCCCAGGGGCAGAACAAGATGGCGGAGCTCATTTCCTGATCCACGTCTCCCGCCGTCCCCACACCCTCCCTCCTCCTCCTCGTCCTCCTCCTCCTGGTTCACTCCTGGCCAGAATGCTGACTGGGGAATGCAGCTTCAGGGGAACAGCACCCAGATGTGTGGCGAACTTGGACTTAAGCTTCAGTCCATCATGAGGCGGAGTTTTGCCAAGGGCATCTTATCCAATCCAGCCTTCCCACATTGCCCCTGGTGCCCACCCCAGTCTTCCTGGGGAAGCCCCTCGCCCAGGGAGGGGGGCTTGGGTAAGCAATATTGGTAACAGGGCAGACTCACTCAGAACCAACCCTTTAACAATATCAGCCTTCTTGGGAAGAGTAAACTTAAAATTCTTTGGGGCCTAATTAATGCATATTTTTCACCAATTCATCCAGCATTGATCAGCACCTACTGTATTCCAGAGCCTGAATTAGCGACTGAGGATACAAAGATAAGATACAGGTCTGTCCTGAAGGAACTTACAGTCTAGCGGAGGAGGTTGGGGAGTGGGGGAAGATAGTAACAGCAGCTGGAATTTATTGGACATTGAAAATGTGCCAGGCACATACCTTATCTCATTTAATCCCACAACAACCTTATAAGGTGCACCATTGTTCTGCAGATAAAGATGCTGAGGCCTCAGGTTTTGCACATGAGTTTGGGGTACCCTGTACCCCTGAAGGACAGGAGTACAATGGATGCTTGTGTAAGACTTTCTCCTGGGAGGAGCCTAGAGCTGTCCCTGTGAGAGATGGGGACCAGAGCAAATAATGCTCAGTGTCCTCCTCCAACCATCCCACCCTGGGCCTCGAGTGGGCACCAGGCCACAGGAAACAGCCAGGAGAGATTTGACAGGGAAGAAGCCACCAGCGTTGTCTCCAGGACAGTGTGAGGGGGCAGGGCTCAGCCTCAGGAACGGTATCTGGGGTGACAATTTTAGTGTGTCAGGGTCAACATAGAGATCTTAGAGCAGCCACGGGGAGAATTGTGGGGCAGGAAAGAGGATCTTTAAGAAGGGGCGCCCTGAATCACAAACTGGGTCTCATTTAGTATTCTTTAAGAGGCACAAAGACAGCTCTGAATTCTGTGGGGTGTTGGACTGAGTTTCTTTGAACGACATGTTGGGCTGAACCTGATCCTGAGAGTTCCATACAGGTTACAGGAGGCTCCGGTGTGGCTTAAGTACCAAGGCTGTTTCTTGATGGTCTAGAACTTGTAAATCCCAAATGATCGCGTCCTTCAGGCAAGCCTCTCTGGAGCCAGACAAGCCTGGACTTGAATCCCGGTGGATAACTTACTTCCTCACTCACCCTGAGTGAGTCACTTTAATCTCTGAATTCTAGTTCCCTCGTCTATAAAACGGTGTGAGTGGAGGGGCCACCGGCTCCCACCACTGGCACTGTGAAGATTAAATTGAATAATCTATAAAGAGCACCCACTAGAGTGCCTGGCACGTAACAGGTGCTCAATAAATATCTGTAAAGTGAAATGAATGAATGAATGAATGCCAGCAGCCTCCCAAGGACACTAAGCCTTCGTGATCGCTGAGGTGCTGGGGAAATGGTGGGGAAAAAGGCAGATATGAGATATAAACTAACGGGAGAGACAGATATTAAATAAAACTGTAAGCCAATAGATTCAAAATCTGACCCCTTCTTGTCACCCCCACTGCTGCCACCCTCTTGTCCCCCTACAGTCTATTCCCAATGGGGCAGACAGAGTGATACTTTGAAGATACGGGTCCAATCATGTGACTCTCTGGTACAAACCCCCTGACAGCTCCCACGTCCCTCAAGGCCCCCCTGACCTGGGCCAAACACCTGTTTCCTTTCTGATCTCCCCATTTTTGACTTCATTCTGGCCCTTCTCCTGCCTTAGATCTTTTGCACTTCCTGTTCCCACTTCTGGGAATGCTTTTCCCTTAGATAGCCATGTGGCTTGCTCCCTCACCCCTTAAAATCTTTTCTCAAGTGGCACTTTCTCAGGAAGTCCTACCCTTAATACTGTATTTAGGCTCGCAACCCGTTTCCCCATCTTCACTTCCAACCCCTCATCCAGCTACTTTTATTTTTCCCATAAAAATATAAATATTTATCACATTTACTGCTTATCTTCTGCTTCCCCTCCACAGGGCAAAGATTTGGGCCCTGTTGTTCGCCTCCATATCTCCCAAGGACCTTGAATAGCGCTTGCACTAATGGTAGCTGGAAGATAAATATTTGTTGAATAAATGAATCAATCGATATGTAATCATAATGCAAAGCTGGCCGTTTCTGGGTTTCTCATTTGTCCAGCTGAGGGAGAGAAGTCCCCCGGCCACCAGGCCCAGGGCAGCTCCTCAGAGATGTCGAAGCTAAATCCGTTAGAATCTAGTCCCAGTGTTTGTCGTCAGGGCCCCAGACACACCCTCCCTGCAGCTCGTGGGTCCCACCCATCTTCTAACAGACTATCTGTCCATAGGGGGCGCTCTGCTATTCTGTGCCCCCGAGCCAGCCCCTGGCTGTCTCCCCCTCGCCAAGCCTCCCAGCGTGTCTTCTGCAAGCACCACTCCGTAGTCAGCAGGCTCCCTGTATTCTGTGCCTCTTTTGAGATTCTCTGACGTCCTTGCTGGAGAACCCACTTCCCCTGAAGTCCTCTCCAGGAAGGGGTGCTTATTCCTTGTCTTCCCTCAGATTCGGGAGGTGCAACAGGTGCCCTTCGTTGTCCCAGTAGCTGCTCTAAGACCATCATTCGTCTATCCTCCTATGAAACCCCTTCTCTGGGGGCAGGGGGACTGATGCTTTTTGGCTACTCTCGCTTTGTGGCTCACTATCTCCCAGGTCCTGATCACACCTTCTGTTTAGCAAACACTTGGCACCTGGCTCCTGGCTTCCTCCGCTCCCCAAGCCCTGCCATCACCCCGGGTGATTTTCGCATCCGTGGGAATGGTGCATCCAACTCCCCAGGCTTTTATCCCCTGACCCCCGTACCTTAGTAACCTTTGCTTCCCCTCCAGCTCAGCCTCCTATTTCCGCTGTCAGGCCTTGCACTTGAGACGCCGTCTGTGATCGCTCCATCTCCAAAACCACTCACTCAGGCATGTAGGTTACTCGTAAATCACACACTCAACACTCCCAACTCCCTTCCCTTGCTTGTTTTTTCCTCAGCACTTGTCACCATCTGACGTTCGTGTATTCTGCTTATTTAGTTTGTGTCTCCCCAACTCTCTCTCTCTCTTTTTTTTTTTTTTGCTGAGGAAGATTGCCCTGAGCCAACATCTGTTGCCAATCTTTCTCTCTCCTTTTTTTTTTTTGATTGAGGAAGATTCACCTTGAGCTAGCATCTGTGCCAATATTCCTCTATTTTACATGTGGGTCGCCACCACAGCATGGCTGACGAGTGGTGTAAGTCAACGCTCGGGATCCAAACCCATGAACCCAGGCCACCGAAGCGGAGCGCGCCGAACCTAACTACTATGCTACAGGGCCGGCCCCAACTCTAGTGTGAAATCCCCAATAAGGGCAAGGATTTGTTTTAGTTTGTCCACTGCTGTATCCACTCCCCATAGAATAATGCCAGGGTGTAGTCAATGCTCAGTAAATATTTCTTGAATGGATGAAACATCATTCCAAGTGCTTTATATATCCAATTTGGCAACAGCCCTCAGAGGTAGGTACTCTTAGTATCCCTGTTTTACAGATGGAAACAACAAAGCTCAGAGAGGTGGGGTAGCTTGTCCAAGGCCACACAGCCAGCAGGTGATGGGGCTGGGAGTTGAACCCAAGTAGAAGGACCGCAGAGCTCATGTGCTCAACCACGAGGCCACATGGCCTTTTGTATTAAGCTTCTCCCTAAGCCTTGATGCTTCTGCCCAAATGCTGTCTTGAAATTCTCCTCTCCTGTCCATCCCCACCCTTGCCGCTTCATTGCTCTCCCCTGGACCATCTCTATCCTCTCTGACCTGGTCTTTCAACTTCCTGGCTGTTTCCCTTCCACTCCGTCACCTCATGTGTGTACACACGCACGCACACACACACACACACATGTACACACACACACACGAGCCTCCCTTTCCCCTGAGCTTAATGGCTCCCCATTGCTTTTGTCCAACAAGGCAAGTTAAACTCCCAGCATGGCATTCAAGGCTCTTCTCCACTGGGTCCCCATCTCTGTCAGGGCCACCTCCAGCCGTGTCCTGCATGTTCACTCTGCTCCACACACACTGACCTTCTCCCACGCCCTGAACAGGTCAGGTTCTTCCCCACCCTCGAGCATTTTCCTGGAATGATGGTTGCCTTCTTCTCTGCATTCAAAGTCCTGTTCACCATTCAAGGCCCAGTTCCACCATCACCTCCTCCATGAAGCCTTCCCTGACATCTCAGTCCACCAGACACGCCCTCCTCAAGGCTTCCACAGCCTTTGGGAACTTGTCTGTCACCTCTCACATCAGGGAGCACTGTAACTGCTCCTCTGTAATGCTTGTCAACCCCACAGGGCTGTGAGCACTGTAAGAATGGTGGGTGTGCCTCCTTCTTCCCGGCCTGTGTCCCAGCTTCCTACACAGGGCTCAGTTCAGAGGGGGATTGGGGGGCATTTCATTCCATAAATAGGGGTGCCTATCAGGTTCAAGTGCTTTCCAGTCATTGCTAATGCTCACACCCACCCTCACTTTACAGCTGGGGAAAATGAGGCACGGGGTGGAGGGAGCCTGGAACCCAGAATTACACAGCTGGTGAGTGGTCAGGCTGGACTGGATAGGAAGCCTGTCCTTTCCCTTCCCCAGCTGCTTCCAGTCCATGCTAAGCACAGGACAGAGTGAGGAGGGAGTGAGGGGAGGAGGGAGGGCAAAGAGGAGGGAGGACCAGGGGCCTGGTGAACTGGGGCTGTGGGCCTCACGGGCCCGGGGCTTCCCCGGTTCTGACCCTCTCAAGCTGCTGCTGTGATTCTGAGTGCACGTGAGCTCGGCCAGCCCCTGCCCAGCCCCTGGGCTCCAGAAGAGCCTCTGGGGAGGTCTGTGGCCTGGGCCCCAGCTTGTGCTGGAACAGCCTGGGGTGCAGTGTTCTAGGCTGAGAACAGAGACCAGGCCAAGAGGTACCCGCAGCGTGTGACTTGATTTAGATGCAATGAGGGAAGGAAGTGCAGGGAAGTGCTTTTCAGAAAGTGACTGGGAAGGTTAAACTTGCTCGTGGGGCTGGGGCTAGGTCCTAGGATTTAGGAATACCGTCCCGGTGGCCTTGGGACAATGCCTTGGCTGGGCTCTGCCACTCACCTATTGTGTAACCTTGAGCAAGTTACTTAACCTCTTTGTGCCTTAGCTTCCGCATCTATAAAA
This sequence comes from Tapirus indicus, assembly GCA_031878705.1. Classification (NCBI taxonomy): domain Eukaryota; kingdom Metazoa; phylum Chordata; class Mammalia; order Perissodactyla; family Tapiridae; genus Tapirus; species Tapirus indicus. The sequence continues at coordinate 99,667,330 of CM062924.1, read as the reverse complement.
TGGGGCCATGACGGTGACCACCTCCTTGGAAACTGGGTGGAAGAAGGAGAGAATGGCTGCCAAGTGAGCTGGCAGGAAGCAGGAGGGTCTGGAGGGGGCTGGGGGCTTCTCTTCTCTGCCCTCTTCCATAGGCCTTCCCTGCGAGTCCCACTTCCTGGGCAGGGTGACTGGCTGAGCTGGAAGTTCCTTGGGTCTCGGCCGAAGTGTCCGTGTCAGTAACCACTCTGATTCTGCCCTTGGAGCCGAAATCTGCCCATCCCCTTTCGTCCCCAGTTCACTGTTGTCCCAGGAAGGCCTCCTCCCTCCATCTGGAAAGCCATTCTGGAGGCCTGTCATCCTCACCATGGCCAGATTCCTCCCAGTTGTGTCCACAGAGTCGGGGCCTCCTGTTGAGTGGGCTCAGCCAGGCCTGGCCCAGACACAGACCGTGAGCCCACCAAGCAATTCCGGCCTTGCCACCCTGACCCCTTACCTCGGGCTGGGGGTCCTCATCCTTTTCCCATCTCTGACCCCCCTAGGAAGTCCATGCTTTCATGCCCCACTTTCACTCCCTCTAAGGACGCCCCCACTCACAGACCAGCACCAACACTCCCATCGAATTGGGGGCAGAGTCAACGGGTTCTCTGCATCCAGTCTGATTGTTCTAAGTGTCTGGAATCCTGGGCTTCTCACATTCTGGTCTCCTTCCTCTGAACCTCCCCACCTTGGGCCCATATCCAGCTGGTATGGGTAACAAATCCATGCTTCTGACACCCCCACCCCACTCCATTTACCCCGTGCTCCAGCCAGTCAAGACCACGTGCTATTCCTCCAAGCATGCCTGGCTTTTTTCTCTTCTGGGGCTGCTGGCTCTGCCAGGAATGCTGCCCCACCCCGCCCTCCCCCAGGGGAGATCTTACCCATCCTGTGAGGCCCAGCTCAAATGCCACCCCCTCCAGGAAGCCTCCTGGGGGTCCTGTGCTGGATATGACTGCCCCCCACTAGCACAGTCGGCCCCTCTCAGGTCCGCTACTTATTCTCCATGTGTTACGTGTCCACTTAACAAATATATATATGGAACATCCACTGTGTGCCAGACACTGTGCCAGGCCTGGACCTCTGAGGTCAGCAAAATGGACAAGGAGCCTGCTTCCCACCCACCCCAGTGGGGAGGCTGTCAGCCCCTAGAACTCAGGCAAGAACTCTGTCTCTTTCCCCAGCGTCGGGCCTACAGTCGGTGCTCAGCAATGACCTGAACGGATGAACGGCATGTGTTCCATTTGTTGAGTAAGTGAGTGAGTGAATGAATGAATGAATAGGACAGAATGTGGCAGGGACGAGAATGGGCCTTGGCTATGGGTTCAGAATCTGATAGTGGGAGAAATTCCTCTACTTCAGCCCAAAGCCTGTAGGATTCCATCCCAGAGATAGGCGTCATCTCCCTTTGGGGGGGAATTGGGGGAATAATCAGGACAGAAAATGCCCGGGCCTCTCAGTGCTTAGTGTGCCCGCACTGCCGAGGGACTTGGAGGCCGGCCAGTCTGGACGTCCAGAGCAGTCAGCCCTGCGTGTGGCGGAGGCCCAAGCCGCCCACGGCTTCTGAGTCTCCCCGCTAAGACGCTGTGTCTGGACCTGCTGGAGCGGGGGAAGGAAAAGGCACATCAAATTTGAAAACTCCAGGTAAACGAGGGCTGCCTGTAGTGTTTCTGAGCAAAGTCTTTGTTGTTAAGGAAAACGGTTTGAACACACGTAAATGGCGCTGCCAGCAGGTGGACATCACCTGTTCCCTGGGGGCCCAGTGAGGTTCCAGCGCTGGAGGCTCTGCCCACCGAGGGTCACTCAGAAATGAGCCCACACATCGCTGGGGAAATTGGACTCCATTTACACAAATTCAGTTTACACCTGCCTTTCCAGGGGCACATTTGCAAGGGGAGCTCCTCCCGCAGAGCTCCCAGCATCCCTGAAGCCCCAGGAAAGACACTAAATGGATTCCCCATGTGGCTTTGAGCCTCGTCTCTCTCTCCAGCCCATGGCTCCCTGTCGGCTGAGGAGCTCACGGGATGATGGTGTGCAGGGAAGGCTATTTCAGAATCCCCCCTGCAGCCATTTCCCTTCTAGAACTGCTCCCTTGCCTTGGGGGCTTCCAGGAAACTGAAGAGAGATCCTCGCACTGTCCCTTCCCCAGACACCTCTAGCTGGTGAAATGAGAGCCGAGGAAGCTCATTCCTGCTCCTGGAACCTGCCTTTCCTCCTCCATAGCAACACTTTCTCATTGGAAACTTCTTTGAAACTCGGTTTCACCCTCTGTATAATGGGCATGTAAAATGTAGTTTATTTCCCAGGGTTATTGTGAGGATCACAAGGGAGATACTGCCTATAAAGTGCTTACCCTAGTGTCGCATCTTCAATAAACAGTGGCGATTGCTCTCATGTCCTTTTCTCTTTGGGATTGCCTCCTGATCTTACACTCCCACCAACTTAGACTGCATCTGGCACCTGTGTTCTTAGCATTTCCCCATGGTGGCCATGGCCACCCACGGCCCCCACACCTGTCATCCAGACACCCCAGGGACCCTCTTTCCCAGGGCACCCAGCCTAGGTGTTGGCTAAAGAATGTATTCATTGCCTAAGCTTCCCTCTGAGCTTTGTGCCAAGCTGTGAGGCTGCTCCTCCACATATGCTGTCCCCTCAGATGGGACAGAGAGGCCATGTGGGCTGAGGGCCCTGGACAAGGAGACAAGACCCCTGGGCTTGAGTGCCAGCTCTGCTACCCACTCCATGTGGGCCCCAGACTGGGACCCTGCTGTCACATACACTGCTGTGCCCACCTCTCAGGCCTGGCACACAGCACAACTGGTGGGATGTAAAGACTGGTAGGTTGCTGGCTTAGTGTCCGTCTTTGCCCCAGGAGTAGAGACCAAAGCTGTCCTGTTCCTTGTTCTATTCCCCAGCACGTGGAACAGTGGCTGAAACAGTTCTTAAAAAATAATAAGAGCTAACACATGCTGAGCAATTACTATCTAAGAGGCATCTTCTACAAGCTTGCCATGAATTCCCTCAGGTAACCCCCCAGACAACCCTGTGAAGCAGGCATGACTATCACCCCCATTTTGCAGATGAGGAAACTGAGGCCCAGAGTGGTTCCATCCCTTGCCCAAGGTGACACACTTGTAAGTGGTGGAGCTGGGATTTGGACTCTGGCTTCAGAGAGCCATACCTTAACCATAAGGCCTTATCACCCCCTCAACAGTTAATTGCAGATTAAATAAATGAATGACTCAGAGAGGGTCACCTCCCAACCCCACCTGGGTCTTGGTGTCTTTAACTACATGAAGAGGTGGGCCTGGAGAATTAATCCCATACTCTTCCAAATTGACAGTCCAGGGTCCATTCCAGAAGGAATCAAATGTTCCTGATTGTTCTAAGGGAACTGAAGCTGGGCATCAGTTCCCCATTTTAAGCTTCCTTTTTTAAGGGGCTGCATGTCCGACTATTTAGTCTGCTCTCAGAGTCGGAACTGTGTGTGTCTGGAATCCCCATAAAGACCCTATGAAGCAGATCGTCTTCACTTTACAGCAGAGGAAACCAAGGCCCAGAGAGGTTAAGTAAATCTCAAAGTCACACAGCGAGTTGGTGGTAGAGTCAGGATTTGAACCCAAGCAGTTTGCCTCCAGAACCTGGGTTGTTAACGGTGTCCCTCTGCTGCCTACTGGCCAGGTCCAGGTGCCAAGGCCCAGTCAGTGCACCTGGGAGCTGCTTGCTCTTACTCAGAGGCTGTGATCTTTTGGCATGGACGGGGGCAAAACCCCCAGGTCCCACACCCCTGCCTCCTGTTCTTCTGATGCCCCTTCCAAGAGTTGGGGGCAAGAGTGGGGAGTGGGGCAGCATCCTTCCCCCTGCTTCACGCAGGGGTGATGGATCAAAACCATTGATCTCCTCCAACAGGGTCACCACATTCGAGGTAACGCCCACTGGACAATCATCTGAACTAAGAGGCAAATGGAACGTAGTGGACACTTGGAGAGGCCTCCCAGTGGATCTCACGGGCAACTTACTGCAGGAGCACCTTGGGAAAGGTTTGCAGTGTCCTTTTCTTAGCGAGCCTTTGGCTGGTGAGGAACTAGCTGAAGATTCATAGGAAGTGAGGAGCCAGTTGAAGAAGCTAGGTCTGGGGTACAGAGTTCCCCACTGCCAGCCAGGTTTAAGGAGCAGGATTTAGAGGTTCCTGACACAACAAACTGTCACCAAGTTGGGCCCAGTGCCAAGCAATTGATGTGGATTATCACAGTGATTCCTCATGATCCCACAAGTGGTTTTTTTTTTTAAACAGATGATCTGGGTGAACATAAGAGAGGTTAAGAAACTTGCCCAAGAGGCCAGCCTGGTGGCATAGCAGTTAAGTTCACACGTTCTGCTTTGGTGGCCCAGGGTTCGCTGGTTTGGATCCTGGGTGCAGACCTGCTCACTGCTCATCAAGCCATGCTGAGGCAGCGTCCCACATAGAAAAGTTACAACTCTACAACTATGATACACAACTACATACTGGGGCTTTGGGGAGAAAAAAGAAAAAAAGAGGAAGATTGGCAACAGATGTTAGTGCAGGGCCAATCTTCCTCAAAAAAAAAAAAGACAAAGAAACTTGCCCAAGGTCACAAAGCTAATAAACGATAGGTTTGGGATTGAACCTGGCAGTCTCATCCCGGTGCGTCTGCATTTACACTATGCCATCGCAAAACGCACAGCAACAGTATCCCACATCCATGGGAACAAGAGGAAGGCCTTCTCCCTGAGAGTCCAAGGTACAGAGCGGGGTTGTCAGCAGCAGAGACTAAACCAACTGGGGACGAGTGAGCAGAGAGGGGAGGCCAGCTGCAGGGCCCCTCTGGTCAGCCAGCCTGAGGGTCAAAGGCTCAGGCTCTGGAGTCCATACAGTTGGGTTTGAAGCCAGGCTCCGACTTGTGCTCTGAGTGACATGGGCTAGTTCCTTCATCTCTCTGAGCCTCAGCTTTCTGATCTGCAAAAAGGGCACAGGAGCGGGCCTGCCTCCCGGCGTTGTTATGATGAAATGAACAGCGTGTGTAAAGGGCCGAGCACGGTGGCCGGCATGGAGGAGGTGCTCCTCAGATCCGGACAGGAGTGTGTGCCTCAGCTAAGGTAGCCGGGGGCCAAACTCAAGCTGTGTGAACAAACGCTGCTGACTTTTAAAGGTGAGCCGGCAGCTTTGGCCTGTGTGGGGGGAGACGGGGGAGGGGCGAAGCTGGTCAGGGCTGGACCTTCCAGCAGGCTCTTGAGGAACCTCTTAGAAAGGGGGTATGTTAGAAAAGGCTTCAAGTTTCAGAGAACTGAAAATGACGAGGGGCTGCCCAGAGGGGTAGCGGTTAAGTTTGTGCGCTCTGCTTCTGCGGCCCAGGGTTCGCAGGTTCGGATCCTGGGCGCGGCCTATCAAGCCATGCTGAAGTGGCGTCTGACATAGAGCAACTAGAAGGACACACAGCTATGACATACAACTATCTACTGGGGCTTTGGGGAGAAAAAAGCAAAAAAAAAGAGAAAATGACGGAATTAAAAGTAGTGAGGGGGATTCTGGTTCCTGACCAATTTACCCTCGCAAATCCACCACCGAGCCATAAAAGTCATAGGGATGAGTATCCACACTTTATACAAAGTGATTTATACTCAAGCACTTTCACCTCCATGAGTTAATTGGAGCTCAGTGAGTAGGGGCAAAATGAAGATTATTATTCCCATTTTAAGGATGAGGGGACTGACACTCAGAGGGGAAGTAACACAACAGAATTAGTGCTCCTGTGACAGAGCTCTCTTTATGCTGTGGACTGAATGTGTCCCTGCCCACAAATTCATATGTTGAACCTCAATCCTCAGTGTGATGGTATTTGGAGGTGGGACTTGGGAGGGGATTAGGTTTAGATGAGATCATCAGGGTGGAGACCCCATGGTGGGATTCTATAAGAAGAAGAAGAAACCAGAGCCCTCTCTTTCTCCACCACGTGAGGACACAGCCAGGTGTCCAGCTGTCTGTAAAGCAGGAAGAAGGCCCTCACCAAGAACCCCACCCTGCCGGCACCCCAATCTCAGACGTCCCGCCTCCAGAACAGTGAGAAGTAAACTGCTGTTTAACCCACCAGTCTGTGGCATTTTTGTTAGAGCAGCTCGAGCTGACGACGACACTATGAAAACCAACCTTCTGCTTTGCCGATCTGGGCTTGAGAGCGGCAGAGGCCGACTCTGCTGGCCATGAGGTATTCAGATCTGCTGGTGAGAGCTGCGTGCTAGTGGCCAGGGTTGGGGGCTAAGATGCTCAAAGGGATCCAACCCAAGACCTTTCCTCTTCCCCCATTTCCTGCTAGATCTCATAAAGGCTTTGATGCCATTCTCCTGAAGAAGCCTGGGCATGATCTTCATGCCATTGGGCAGATCCTTCTGGTTCTCCTCCTCTGGGCACATGGCGGGCTGCACTTCCCTGCCCCCTTGAAGGCGTGGCTATCTGTCTTGCTTTGGCCAATGAACCAAGTGGAAGTGAAGTGTGTCACTTCCAGGTGGAAGCTTTAGAAGCCAGTGTGTAATTAGCCATGTCTTGTTCTCACCCACAGTGATCATGGAGACACATGTTCACGAGGAGCCTCTTTTAACCTGGACCTGAGAGTGACCACGTTAAGTGACAACATGCGTGACCTGCTTTGGATGTGTGGCACGAGCAAGAATTAATGTGTTGCTGCCTTTTACTGCAACATAACCTAACCTAACTTGGCGAGTAGAACCATGAATGTTTGGGTCTCTGAGCAAAGATGATGGTTCCAGGGACAGAAGCCACAACGTTGGGAAGGGAGTAAGAGGCGGGGGAAGGGAAGATTGGCCGGGGAGTTCGCTAGACTCTAAGCTCCACGAAGGCAGAGATTTTTGTGTATTTTATCGACGGTTGCATCCCTTGGGCCTAGAGGAGCGCCCAGCAATCAGCAGGTGCTCATCAAGTGTTGAATAAATGAATGAACGAGGCAGGCAGTGCAGAAACAAGAGACTTGAAAACCAAAAGTGTGTGGTTCTGGAAGGGGCCCCGTAGTCATTCACTCATTCATTCATAAATTCTACAAATATTAAACACAGACCACAAAGGTCTCCATGTTCCCCCAATAATTGGACCAGAAAAAGGCCACTCCAAGTGAATCCACTTAAGACAGGGAACAAAATTTCATAGGAAACGGTGAGTGAAAAAAAGTTTCCAACTGGGATTTTATTTTGAAAAATGAAACTAAAAATAGAATCTTATATTGGACCAAAACAAGATTATAATTACACTGTGTGCTAAAACTTTCAGTGAACAAAGAATAAACCAAGTATTGATTAGGTTGGGGGGATAATTTTTTTGAACAAAATTAGATGCTAGCGTGATATGACATTTTTTCATTTCATATTTCACTGACAGCATAACGATTAACGTTTCCTATCATGAATTCATTGTTGCCAATTTTCTCTTCTTCTCTTGTTAACTGGCCTACCCCTGCCAGGTTCGCATTTGTCTATGACTTTGTGTGGGATTAGAAGAGTCCTTTGATGTCCCCTTTGATCGGCTTCATTAAGTCCCACAACTTTCACAAGATTTCAGTTTCATCGTGCAATCCTTTGGCATGGTATGATCAGTTGCTGACCACACCTAACAACCAAAGAGAACCTGATGGACGTAGATGCTAAGAGATGGACGGGGGTTGACACTGATGTTGAGCAAGTGGAGATGTTCATGCAGGGACTACTTTTTAAGTGGTCCATTCATTAATGGTCTTCTATTATGGTGACTTTTTTTTTAGCCCACAACCTCATATCTGTAAGGTCTCGGACAACGATTACTCAGACGCCTGCATGGGTCTGAACAAGAAATAGGGAAAACACAGTAAACCAGGTAGACCCACCCCCTGCCTTCCAGCCACTTCACCCGTGGTCCCGTTCTAGGCTGTGCTGGGAGCATCCACTCCAGCTGCCCATCCTGACTCTGTGTCCTTCACCGTCTCTAGAGTGGCACCTACAGAAGGAACCACTTAGCAGTGTCCTGGGCCCAGCAGTGGGCTCCCCAGTGTGGTCACAGGAAGACGGAGAAGAGCTCTGTACGGAGGTCACCTGAGACCTTTGTCTCAGGAACAGTCACAGCGTGTCATCTAGCAAAGAGTTTTCCAACTGGGGACTGGGATCCCTCCAGATCCTAGTGAGGATTCAAGAGGCGAAATTTCAACTCCCCAAGTTCGTCAATTTGTCTTCCTGGGGTCCCGATCTGATCACAGTGCTTTTCTGCTCCAGAACTGTCAGCATTTTTGACTGAACCCCTTCACGTCCCATCCAGCCTCCCTGGTGGTCCCCCCAGTCCATCTCTGCAGCCTGATCCCACACTACTCCTCCACTCTTAACCTGTGTTCCTGACAAAGCAGAATATCCCCAGACCCCCCACGAGCACCCCCCCCCACGCCCTTGCTATGCTTGTCCCTCAACCCAGAGCACTGGGTGGTCGCATCTGTGTATTTCTGAGTCCTTTCAAGTCCCACCTCCTCCCTGGAGCCTTTCCTGATCCCTGTATCTGGGGGTGATTGCCCCTCCTCTGAGCCCCCTAGGATACAGCCTCACTCAGCCACATCCTGCTGTAATAATCCCCACCCATGGAGTGGTCCTAAGCACTAAGCACTAAGACCTAAGTGTCTTCTGGCACAAAGTCCCTTCTCATTTCAGTTCCTCTCAGGGCACCCAGGACGAGGACACACTCAGGAACTGTTTGACGGACCTGCCAATATCTCTCACTTCATTTCTGGTGAAATGGCTCTGCCATTTGCTATGCGACCATAAACCTAGCTCTTTGAGCTCTCCAAGACTCAGTTTCATCATCTGTCAAATGGAGATTAAATAAAATACCATGGGTAAGGTACTGTAAGGGGAGTCACAAGGCAGAGAAGACACCAAGTACTGGTCCCTCCCTCCAGCTGTCCCTTCTGTTTCTTTTGTAGGCTCATCCCTTAGGACCAGGACTAAAATGAAGGAAGTGACTGGTCATTGGAGGCAAAAATTCCTCAAGGTCCAATCTCAGGCCTTCTCCTCTGCTCCCTCCCAAAGTACTCGACCCCTGCCCTGCTGCAGTGTATGAGCAGACAACTCTCAAATGTCTGTCTCCAGCCTGGCCCTCGCCTCCGTGCTTCAGGGCCATAGAAGTCCCCCTGGCATTCTCCTCCTGGCTAGCTTGAAGAGATCTCCAATCCAAGAGCTCTTCTCATGGGTGCTAGTTTACATATCCTTGGGCAATTGATTAATGTCAGTCTCCCCACCTGAGACTGCAAGCTCCTTGAGGACAGAGACCCAGTGCCCAGCACAGAGCCTGGCATAATGTGGGCACCCAGTGATCCAGTGATTTTCATTCCTTTCCCTCTTTCCACCCCAGCTTGTCTGTTCATTTGCATTGACTTACTTGATACCCGTTGACCAAGACCTCCTGCCCCTCCCAACCCTGTACTCACACCTCTGGCCATGTATGAAACCTTCTCTGCTCCTCTTTGTCCATCCATATATTCACATCCCTCCATTGCTTCCTCTAAGACCCCACTCTAACATCACCTCCTCCAGGAAGCCTTCTTAGCCCCATAGTGAACACCCCCTGATCCCAACCCCTCTCTCAGAAGGTTTCGTGGGTCAGCCACGCTGCTGGGCAAGTGCCCACTGTGCCCTAGCACAGGCTAGGGAAAGGCTCCAGCTGGGTTTTCATGAGGGAGAACCCAGTAGACACATTCTCTTCAAGGAGGTTAATGGGACGAAAGAATTTGTGCGCTCCTGGTAATCTGGAGCCATATTTTGTCCACTGATCCCACTGGGCTGTTCCCAATGACCCCAGGGATATCTGTTGACTTCTTGTTTATGGTGACCCTCTGGCTGGTGTGGGCCCAAGCTCCCTTCCCAGTCTGGCTGGACTGGGGACCCTATGAGACCACCAGAAACCTAAGTCAGCTTGGCCATTGGTTACCCAGGTAGTGAAGTTGGAGGGAATCGGCCAGGAGGTGCTAAGAGAGACTCATTCACCCAGCAGAGAGGACAACTGGAACCTCAGCAGGCGCCCAAGGCCAGGGTCCTGGGGGAGCAGCTGACCTGGAGCTCTTGGGTGCCTCTTCCACTGTCCCTGTTCTCCCAGGGCTGTCCCTTTTCCCCATGGAGCTGGCCTCCCCCAGAACCACCATCAGCTTTGTATGTCTGCTAAGTAGAGGCCAGCCAGCCAGCGCAGGTGCCCACTCAGAGCTGAGCACAGTGAGGGAGACCAGGAGGGAGAGAAACGCTGCTCCTCCCTCTGGGCCAGGACGACTTTACTAATAGCCCATTTCACCAGGGAGCAAACCAATGGCCAATGGCTGGAGTCCCTTCTGAGAGCTTCATCTGGCCCAGATTTGGGGCTGGTCTTCCACACACCCCAAGTTACCTAGGGTTGGGGACGATGCTTGGAGCCCCAGCCACCCCCAGTCCAGAAGCCTTGGCCTGTCTCATTTTAGAAAAGCAGTGGGGTCTGCAGGCCGCCCATCAGGGCACAGTACCCCCCTTGCTGTGGGTCCTGGATCATCATGTGGGCGAGGCTGAATTGGAAACAGCTGAAGCGCTGTCCCTGGAGAGGGATGCTAATCAAAGCTGGATGACGAGGGTACTGCATGCAGCTACCACGTCAGGCCTTGGGGATCCTGCCCAGCAAACTCTGGGTCAAGTTCAATCCATAATTGCCTACACAAGTGCGTGCACACACACACACACATGCATGCGTGCCCCATACTTTTAAATCCCTGCACACCAGCAGACACAGGGTATCCCACACATGCACCCCTAAACATTTAAGTACATTTACACAAGCACCACAGCCCCCCTTACCAACTCCTGTAGCTCACTCCATACACTACCCTCCAGGGACACACCCCTACACTCACATGCCCCATACACTTCTCAAGCACACATTCCCCACACACACCTGCTCAGTGGCAGCACCCCCGAACCCAGCTAACCAGGGGACCCTCCATGCCCTCTGCCCTCGACCCTGAGCAGGAGGGTGGCTGGAGTTCATCCAGTGCCCTTTAAGCCTCTGCCGACTTCCTGTGACTTGACTGGTACAGTCAGGTGGACCCAGGGAACAGCCTCCTATGCCAGCAGAGGAGGAGAGGAAGAGCATTCTGCTTCCTCTTAAGACTTCTTCAAAAAAAGAAAGAAAGGGGAGTAGGAGCAGACACAGGAAGGTGCCTGCTGTTCTTGGAGAGGAGGAGAGGAGGGGGAAGGTTCTGGCCCCTGCCCCACCAAGCCTCTGTCTGCTGTGCTGCAGGGCGGGTGCGGGTGGAGGGAGAGCGGGGAAGGAACTGTTGGGGCTGCTGGAGATGTTATGACGGGACTTCCAGCGGGGGCTTGATGTGTTAGCAGACGCCACTGCTGCGCACGGGTGCCAAGTCCCCCCTGGTCCTCCCGCCCCCCGCGCCCGCCCACCTCTCACCCTCCTAAAGACCCCTTCTCCCTCTGGAGCCCCGCTTACCTGGCTCTGAGAAGGGCACGCACTCAGCCGGCGGCTTTGGGGACAGTCACACGCCAGGCACTGAGAGGGCAGTGGGCACGAGCCTGGCAGCCAGGGGTGGACAGCCTGCAGAGCCCCTGACCACCCCAGGGCCCAGGAGGACAGACAAGAGAGGATGGGGGACCGGGAGATGGTGGAAACAGGTGGCAGGGATGGGGGGGTGGGGAGATTGAGAGAGAGGGAGGAGGGAGGCAGAGACAGAGGGGGGAGAGAGAGACAGAGAGACAGGGAGAGGGAGACAGAGAGAATCACACACAGAAAAAAGACAGAGAAATATATATAGAGAGAGAGCTCCAGAAAGAGGGGGAGAGAGGGGAAGGAGTAGAGAGAGGGAGAGAAGGCGAGCAGCAACATGTGGTAGCGGTCTCTCTCACAACGCTGGAACACCCGAGTCCCGTCTTCTGCGAGGCCCCTCCCCGCTAGTGCAACACACACTGTACACACCCTACTGCACATGCACTCACTCACATACCCACTGGCACACAGAGACAGACAATTCACTGTATATGCACCCTCGTACATCCTCACGCACACAACCCCGGGACAGCCCAGCTGCCGGCCGCTCATCCTCACAAAAGCTGACCAGCCCTTACCTTGTCCCAGAAGCAACACGTGTCTGGGCAAACACTTGCTCTGTCCACAGCCCCAGAGACTGCCTCCCTGCACCCAGAAATGCTGCAGGGGCCACCCAGAGCTGGGCTCCGGTACCCAAGCCCAGCGTCCGCTGCCCTGGCAGCCGGCTTGATCAATGCCCACATTGCGATGGCTGTTTAGGTGGCCTGCAGGAAGCAGAGCCATTTGTTTTGTCAGAGTGTAACCATGACAATCACCGCTGGTGCTGCTCCCCCATCACCCCTTCCCTCCCCCCTTCTCCAGAGCACAGGAGAAAGCAGGAGGCCAGTTAGCAGCCTCTGCTAATTCCTGCTGGGGCTGATGGAAGGGGCCTGGCCAGTGACAACAGGCCTGCAGGCAGCCCCTCCCCGGGGATGGGGCTGCCTCCAGGGGATTCAGCACTGGGTAGGGCCTGCGGCCCCGGGGCCCCTGTTTCTGGGACCAGAGCCAAGCTGGCCTCCTCGGCATCTCCTTGTTCCCCATCAAGTCCATTTTAGGGCCAAGTGATACAAGCTGTCAATCCATTCCCCCTCCCAGCCCCCCTGCAGCCCTGCTGCAGTCAAACAGATGGCTCTGGTTACCATGGCGCTCATGGGCAGGTTATCTGCTAAGACCTCTGGCCGTGCCTGTCGAGACTTAGATCCCGAGCCGTCACCGCCTCGTCATGCCAAAGCCACAAGGGAAATTTCTAAGTTTTCAGGTGCAGCTCCAGGAGGCATCAGACCGAAGGGCTGGCTTCTGGGTACCAAGCTGGACAGCCCAGAGAGCCAGAACCATGATCGAGGACAGTGGTTCTGGAAGCCAAGAGGTGTGCCAGGTGGGACTGTGAAGCCTAGCTTTGGAGTCTAGAGTTAAAGGGTCCGCAGCAGAGAAGGTAGACGCCTCAGAAGTGCAGGATAGAAAGAACGATTGCACACCCACTCATCTCATTTAGTCATAAAAACCCCAAGAAGAGGGGCTTTATCCCAATTTTATAGAGAAATTATGGATCAGAGAGACGGAGTGACTTGCCCAAGGCCACATGGCTAGGGGGTAACAGAGCGGGGGTTCAAACTCATGCCTGTCAGATTCCAATGCCTGGGGACTTTCCATTACACCTTGTTGGCCTTTTTTAGCTGTCACTGTGTGCCAGGCGCTGCATGTAAGGCCTGGAAGAGGTGCATGCTCACCTGCTCTGCCCCAAACCCTGGGAGGTGGATGTCACACTTTTCATTTCAAAAATGAGCTCAGAGAGGTGAAGTAACTTGCCCAAGGCCACACAGCAAGTGGAAGAATCAAAATTTGAGTCTACGTCTGTCTGACTCCATCTTTCCACCCTGCCTCCTTCACCACACATCAGGTGTTTCTTGCAAGTGGGGGACTGGGGCTTAAGGGGCATGGCCACTTAGAATTCCAAGCTTCCCCCCAAGACTCCCAAAGCCCAATTCTCAGCCCCCATGAAGTTCAAGATCTCTGTCTCCCAATAAGCCCCCTCATTCAGGTTCCACATCCACTGTTCATCCTATCTACTCAGCCATCCAAACCTGGAGTTTGCGTCTCTGGACCAAAGTTCTCTGGAAGTTCAGGGTCAGCCTGGTCGAGTGGCTACAGGCCATGAAGAAGGAAAGAGAGGCAGCAGGAGGATCTGAGACGTGAACTGGGTGGGTGGGGGAGGCTGTCAGCTTGGAGGTATTTTCCAGAGCTGCCTCTGCCTGAAGCTTTCAAGATTTCCTCACCCTTTGTACTGGTTTCCCAGGGCTCCAGAACAAATGACCACAAACTGGGGGCCTTAAAAGAACAGACTTGTATTTTTGCACAATTTTAGAGGCTATAAGTCTGAAATCAGGGTGTGGGCAGGGCCGTGCTCCCTCTGAAGGCTCCAGGGGAGAATCCCTCCTCGCCTCTCTGGCTTCTGGTACTGCAGGCCGTCCTTGGCTTATAGCTGCATCGCTCCCATCTCTGCCTCTGTTTTCACACGGCCACCTTCCCTGTGTGTCTCTGTGTCTTGACGTGTCTGTGTCTAAATCTCCCTCTCCTTTCTCTTATGAAAACACCGTCACTGATTAGGGCCCGTTCAAACCCAGGATGACCTCCGCTTAACTTGATTACTTCTGCAAAGACCCTATTGCAAAGAAGGTCACATTCACATACCAGGGGTTAGGACTTGAACATATCTTTTGGGGGGACACAATTCCACCTACAAAATCCATTCAGAAGAAAATGAAGAAGGATGTGGGGCAGGCATGACTCCAAGAGGCCAGTCCTCTGGACTTCTAGAAATTTGGAGAGCAGAGGAAAGCAAGTGGCAACATAATATGGTGGTTAAATGTGGACTCTGGCACCAGACTACCTGGGTTCAAGCCCTGACTCTGTCATTCCCTGGCTGTGTGCCCTTGGGGAAATTACTTAACCGTTCTGTGTCCCAGTCTCCCCACTATAAACTGGAGGTGACTTGAAGTATTGTTATGATAATTAAATGAGTTAATATTTGCAAAGCACTTTAGATAGCGTGGCCCTTAGTAAGCATCATATGAGTGTTTGTTAAACATTAAATGTTCCCTAGACCAATGTCACTGTTTCATAGGTGTGAAAACTGAGATCCAGAAAGGGGAGATGACATCCCCCAGGTCATCCAGTTGGGTCAGCCAGGGTACAGGCCTCTTCTGCTTCCTTCCTCCAGGGTTACCCTTGGGGGAGATTAAATCTCCTTCTATTTGTTATGCAGTTGGAGAAATAGGGTAGAGGGTCTGGAGGGGCAGCAAGAGAGGAGGAGGTGTGTGCAGGGGGAAGCGGGGATCCAGTGAGGACAGAAACGGTAGATTCCTCTCACTCGCAAACATACACCTCTTTTCCCGCCCACCCCTCTGTTTGCAGGATTGGAAGCAGTTGTACGACTCTTTCTGCCCACACGGAGGAAAACAAGTCTCCGGAATGTGTAATCAACACAGTGTGACTGAGAAGGGAAAGCTGGTCCTCGAGTGGCACAAGCTGGGGGGGCCCAGGGCAGGGCTGGGAGAGATCAGGGAAGGCCTGGGTGGGGTACAGGCCTGGGAGGTTGGTTCTTTCCCCAGATTGCCCTGAGCAGAGCGGCCAGGCTGCGCAGACATTGCATCTGAGATGACCCCTGTCCCAGGCTTAATTCCTGTAGGGGCTGGACCCAGCTGAGCATGGCTGTGGGGTACAAGGGGGAACAGGTCCAAGCTGTGGAGGCAGTTGGGCTGACATGTGCCACATTCTTGGCAAAAAACTCATAAACTCCCTTCCTCTCTTTACCTTCCCCTTCCAAGCCCGCATCTGGTGCAGGAGGTTGCATGGATGGCCTCAGTTCTTCGCCTCTCCCCATATCCATGCCCTGTGATATATGACTTGACAGTTCTTCTCCTAAGAAGGTGGACTATAGCTCCCAGCCCTTCACCTTGG
The DNA here is from genome assembly GCA_031878705.1 of Tapirus indicus. NCBI lineage: Eukaryota > Metazoa > Chordata > Mammalia > Perissodactyla > Tapiridae > Tapirus > Tapirus indicus. The sequence goes on along the minus strand of CM062924.1, from coordinate 99,651,768 downwards.
GCTCAGTCTCATGACTCACCAATGGGATATTGGCGGGTCTGACATGACTAAAGGCTTGTAAAGTGCTTGCCTGGTTGGGCTTGTTCTCTTGGCCTCTGTCCTCATTGCCATGAGAAGAACATGCCCCACTGGTGCCAGAAGGAGGATGAGGGACACACAGGGCAGGACTAAACCACCCCAATCAAGCCCAACTGAGATCAACCAATCGCAGATGTATAAGTAAGTCCAGTCAAGTCTAGCCGATCTAGAATAAATGATTGTTGTTTTAAGCCACCGAGTTTAGAGTGGTTTGGTTTGCAGCATTTTCTGGCGATAGCGAACTGATAAGCTACCTCTTGTAGATTTCATCTTCCTGAGTCTGTTGGGCACACCCCTCCTCTCCATCCGCCGTCTCAGCCTCCTAACAGCCTCCTACCTGGGCTTCCTGTCTCAAGTCTCATGTATTCCAGTCCATTCCTCATCCTACAGCCAGGTCTTTGTGATATCTGCTGATGGTTATCCCTACCCATTACCTCCTTTCTCAACCCGGCATTAAACCTTTCAATGACTCTCCCACGGCTTTCACTAAAAAGTTCTTCTCCTTAGCTTAGCATTCAAGGCCTTTTATGATCTGCCTCTGCCCCCTCTCTGGCCCTGCTCCTGCCCAGTTCCCCACATGGACCCTTCCTCTAGCCACATAGAACTACTTGTGGTTCCCTGGACTTCAAGTTGTTTCATACTTCTTGGGTTTTACCAGTGTTGATCGCTACATCTAGGAGATACCCTTCTCCATCTAGCTATCTTCTACTTGTCCTGCAAAGGAGAGCTGAAGCACTATCTCCTTGGGGAAGCCTAACCATCTCAGTTAGATAACAGAGTTTCCATGCCCAACACAGGGCCCAGCATACAGTAGGTGCTCAACTAATATCAACATTGATGAATATGGTCAACATTGGTCACTGATGAATAAGTGAATGGGGGATGAATGAATGAGCCTCTCTCAAGAGCAGTATCATGTCTAACGTGTACCTGTATTTACTGCATGCTGGTCCTGACATGTAGCAGGGCTTCCTTCATAAATATCTGTTGAATGAGTGAGTGAATGAACACATGAGTGTCCCATCACCTCAGTATCCCAAAGAGTCATGGCCAGCTGCCCCTCTCCTCCCAGAGAAGGTGGCAGTGGGAGGGAGAGGGGCCTTGGCCTCGGCACAGTGGGAAGAGGCCGGAGGGAGGTAGTGCCATAGGAGAGGTGGGTCAGTGGGAGCCGTCTGCTCTGAGTCCAGCAAGAGGAGCTGCATTGTCTGTAGAGAATTGAAAGATAATAAAATGGACTAAACTCAGTCTGCGTTTTACTATCACTATGCAGTGGTAAGTTAAAACAACGTCCGTGATAAAACAGTCCTCCCCACTGGGCGACCATTCCCACCACCTCTGCCTTGATGTCCCGCTGTGGGGAGAATACACTCCCTCCTTCTGTCCCTGATGCTCGCCACCCCCACAAGAGTCTGCGCCACCAGAGGACATCCTTGGAGGGACAGAGAAGCTGTGTCTCTGGGGAAAGGGACACAAGCAACCTCAGTGTGCCTGGCCTGGGTTACAAAGGCTTACAGCCTTGGTGTGATGCTCCCTATTTTGGGTCAAATGCTGGGAAGCCACTGGCAGGGTCGTTTGGAAAGGGTTGTAAGTTTGGAAAGACTTTGTAGATAGGTGTGGTTTTAGTTGCTGTTAATCTCTGCTTTTGTTTTGTCTCCTTGGACCATAGGTTCTCTACAAGTCAATCACGATGCAATGGTTGACAATGAAGTCTTACGGAGCCGGGTGCCACCACTATGCTATGCTTCCCTTAGCTCACAAGGCTGCTGACTCCTTTAATCATTCATTTTACAAAGGTTTACTGAGAGCCTACTATTTGCCAGGCACTGTACTGAGGTGTTGAGACTAGTGGTAAACGAAGGTAGACACTTCCTTTCCTTAAGGGTCTCGTAGTCTGGCAGGCAAGACACGATAAACTAGTCATTACAATAAGGACTAGCTAGGAGACAGCAAAGACAGGATTTGCACCCTGGTCTGGATGCCTCCGGAGCTTGTCATCTTCACCTCTTCCAGGTTCTATCTGCAGCTGGCCTCGAGCTTGGTTTCCTCCTGCCCACTGCTGGCCCCTTTGGGCTTTGGCTGAGGGCCCAGCTTTGGTGACAACAGGGCTGGTCATCCTGGAGGCTGCCTTCATCACCTTTGGCAGCACGAGCCTTAGGCAAGAGGCCAGCCCCGGCCTTGGGGACCAGTCTTTGTTCAGCCAGTCGGCACGCTCATAAATAATACCTGACACCAGTCCCCTGGGGATGGAACCTCTGAGTGGGAAGACTGGCCTTGAGCCTGGTCCTATCACTTGCTATTTATGGGGACCACTTCCCCTTTCTGAGGCTTGATTCTCTCATCTCAAGAATGGGAATGTAGCTCCCATCTCCCCACTGGTGGTGGCAGCCCTATCCACCCCTCTGTGCAGCCAGCTACCCAGACGCTCTCCAGCTCTGCTGCCACCACCATTACCAAACCGCCCTCATCTCCTCCAGGATGACTGCAGCAGCCCCAGCCCCTGCTTCCCCCCAGGCCCCTCCAGTCTGTCTTCCACGCAGCGCCCAGAGTGAACCTCACAGAGCATCAAACCTGGTCTCGTGACACCCTGATTAGACCACAAACGCTTCCCATTGCGCTCGGGATAAAGACACAATTCCTCTGCGCCTCGGCCAACAAGGACCACCCACAGGTCAGGTCCCTGCTGACTTCTCCTGCTCATTTCACTCTGAGCTCTGCAGAAGCTCTAGATTCCTCAAAGGCCCTCAGGGTCTCTGGGCTGTCTCCTGATCCAGGGTTTTGTCCAAGCGGTTCCCTTTCCCCAGAACATTCTTCCCTCCTTTCTTCAGTTGACACCTCTACTTCTTCAGGTGTCAGCACAAGCATCACTTCCTCAGGGGACCTTGGGGTCAAATTCCCCTATTGCAGGCTCTCATTGCCAGAGTCCTTGTCCTTTGTAGACTTTATAGCACTTGTCATGACTGTAATTATTGTCATGGGATCACTTGATGAATGTCTTTCTGCCCTACAACAATGCAAGCTCTAGGAAGGCCAACACCTATCTCTTTTGACCCCTGTTTCTGCCATGCCCAGCATGGTGCCTGGCACAGGTGGACACTCTATAAATATTTGTTGAACAATTGAATAAGTGAAATGAAAAGAAACCATTTATGGAAAAGACCTTTATCAAAATTATAAATCCAAATCCATTCGGAATTATTATTATACCTAGTTTATAGATGAGGAAACTGATGGTCAGAAAAGTTAAGGGACTCACCCAAGTCTCCTGGCTTAGTGGCAGAGCCAGGACTGGAACCCAGGTATAGTTCCTGGCACAAGGTGGGGCTGGATCCCTGCTTGCTGAGCTCAGCTGGGTCCTGCCTCCTCCTCCAGTGCATGTCCCCTGCTGCCTTTCCAGGAGGTGGGCTGCTGGAGTTTGCAGATGGCTGCTGGCAGGGTTCAGCGCTGGGAGGACACGGCTGCGCTGCCACCAGGTGCCCGTTTCTTATTGATGATCTATTACCATACGTGGTGTCTTGGTACAAACAAGCAGGCAGCAACAGCTCCCAGCTTCAAAGACGTCCTGGGGGCAGGAACACAGCCCGGCCTGGCCAAGGGCCCTGTGCAGCTCAGGACGGCAGGGAGAGGCGGGGGCTGGGGCATGCAGGTGTCTTGAAACAGGTGGCTGCAAGGAAGCGCTGCTCAGGGGACAAAAAAGGGCTGAATCTCTGAAGCTATCAATCTTATACCACACTCTTCCAGCTCTTTAAAAATAGGCACATTGCAAAGAGGGATAAGAGGAAAACAAAGGAGAAAAATTCTTTGAAGTGTGGTCGGGAGCACTTCCATATGTTTCTTGCCCTCTCATCTCTCATCGTTTCTTCCCAGGAGAAAAGGATAATGTATTTCTAGTCCCTGAAGTCTTCAGGCCAGCCTGGGACACTTTGTGTATTGAGGACCTACGAAGAAGCTGGCCCTGTGCCAGGTGCATTCACTCACGCTGGGTGACAATGGTGAAGGTGGGCACTAACCCTACCACCATGAATCCTGCATTCTACACCCCCCAGACCATTAAAGATTTGCTAAATGCTCCAAAGAGGAGAATTTGAGTGATATGAAAGAGTCACTAGGGTGGGGGTGGCACGTTGGATGGGGAAGTCAGGGGAGGCTTCTCTGAGGAGGTGCCATCTGAGCTGAAGCATGAAGGATGAGGAGGAATCCAGTTGTTCAAAGAACGGGGTAGGGAAGGAGCAGTAGGGACAGAGAGAGCAGCAGGCGCAGAGGATGGGAAGGGGCAACCCGAGGAAGAGAAAGGAGACGAGGCTGGCCGGAGCTAAGTGAGGGTGGTCCATGTGGAGGAGAGGGGCAGGCAGAGGTGACAAGGAACAGTGCAGGTCACTGCCGAGTCAGAATTTTACTCTTAGAGTCATGAGCAGTTATAAGAAGGGGAGAAATACACTTTTGTTTATATTTTATGAGATCAACCTGGCCACTATGTAGTGAACAGATTAGAGTGGGGTGAGCTGGAGAGGGTCATTGGGGAAGTATTGTGGGAACAGAAGTAAAAGATGGTGACAGTGGGGATGGGGAGCAGTGGTTGGACTGGGTGTGGGGTGTAAGGGAAAGGGAAGGATCAAGAGTACTTCCTAGGTGATGGGTTTGTGCAAGGTGGTGATGGTGCCAATCATGAGGATGGAAAGGTCGGGGGAGGGCCTGGTTGGGGGTGGCATTGGTGGGAATCTAGAAATCCATTTTGGACATAATGAGTTTATGGCAAATCATTTTTCCAGGTAGAGTTCCTAGCTGGCTATGTGAGTTTGGAGCTCAGATGACACTGAGCTGAAGATAAAATTTAGGAGTCATAAAGCTCTGGATGGTGATTAACACCATGCAACAGAGCTCTCTGTAGGCTGAGAGCTAGTTGAGTGCCAATTGCAAATTCCATAACAGCAGGGACCTTCCCGCCATTGTCATTGCTCTGTGCCCCTGGCACCTACAACCTAGCACATAGTAAGCATTTAAGTCATTATTGAAGACTAAAAGGAGAAGATGCAAAGAAAGCCAAAGACACGATCTCTTTCTTCAAGGAACTTATGTTGTGCGAGGCCACCCAGAAGCAAACACGGCCTCAAATGCATAGAACAAGTAGCTGTACAACCAGTTTGAAATCTGAGACCATTGGAACGGGCCAGGGTTGACATTTACATTAGCCTCAGAGAGTCTGCTTTGGTGGGTGGTGCAAATTAATCAGCTGAATATCCTTGTGAGAGAAACCTAAGGAGCTTGAGAAGGAGCCTTTCCAAGCCCTGTAGAAGATCTATCACGTGCTCTACATCAGATACGTGGTCAGTGGGTCTGTACACCCTTTTTTTTTGCTCTCCTGGAGCATATTTGTCTTTACCCCTGCACTCAGCTTACTGCGTGGCAGTCCTTTACTTCGGAGACTTCCTTACCATCCTCCCCCAAACACCCTCTCCATCTACAGAACTGAGAGCTTGGCGAGGGTAGGAGGCTTTATCCGATGCATCTTCATAACTCCAGAGGCTGGCTTGGTGCTGGGCATGTAGCAGACAACCGATGTCCCTAACAGATAATAGAAGCTTGATGGGTTTATTGAGTAAATGAATCCTTAGCTATTTATTGGAGCAAATTCTCTAAGGATCCCTCTTAGGTAATGCTTCTTGAAATTACTATATATGGTCCAATGGCGATAGAACTACATTTGGGGTTTTAAAACTCACTACATGGTAGCTGTGTGATCAGGAGTAAATCTCCTACCTTCTCCGGGTCTCGGTTTCTTCTAAATATAGCCTAGAAATGGTCTTCAACACCTGGCTTCCTGCTGTCTATAGCACATATGAACTTACACGTGCTCATTCGGGTGGCGTGATGTTCCTGGCTGAGCTGATCTAACGCAGGACACTTAGGCAGTTGCAACCTCTGCTTGGGCAAGGAAAACTGTGTAGAAAGCTTTGGGAGCCAATGCCCAGGGCCAGAGGTAGAAAAATTTGTAAAGCACCTGGTTGAGAAAGGCGGTGAAAAGAAGATTATGTCTTATTTTTGTAATAACAAATAATCAAGATATCCATGGTCAGTCCACCAGCAAGTACAGTTGATTCTCTTTCCAAAATATCTCTCAAATCCCCCCGCCTCTCACCATCCCCCTGCCCCCTCAGCCCTCCCACTCCCTGGACTCTGCAGCAGCCTCCTCTGCTCTCCTGCTTCCCCTCTTGCTTCGCTGCAGAGAATGACATTTTTAAAACATAAATTAAATCACATCCCTGTCTTGCTTAAAACACTTTGGGGATTACATCACACTCAAAGTAAAATCCAAACTCCTCACCTTGGTCTTGAATGACCCAGCCCCGCCTCCCTCTGCAACCTCACTTCCCAGCTCTCTCCCTCCAACCTGTGTTCCAGCCATTTACCCTCTTCTCAGTGCCTCAAGCCCAGCCCTCAGGGCCTCCCCATGCTGTTTCCTCCACCTGGAATGCTCTATCCCTCACTTCTGGCTCTTAGGTCTCAGCATTCAGGTCACCTCCTCAGAGAGGTCCTCCCTGACTACCTCATGCCAAGGTCCACCCTCCTATTAGTTTATATAGTTGAAAGCACGCTGTTTATTTCCTTAGTAGCTCTTCTCACAATTTTTCCTTTATTTATTTATTTTTTTGCTGAGGAAGATTAGCCCTGAGCTAACATCTGTTGCCAATCCTCCTCTTTTTGCTGAGGAAGATTGGCCCTGGGCTAACATCTGTGCCCATCTTCCTCTACTTTGTGTGTGGGATGCTGCCACAGCACAGCTTGATGAGCGGTGCGTAGGTCTGCACCCGGGATCCAAACCTGTGAACCCCGGGCTGCTGAAGTGGAGCGCACAAACTTAACCGCTACGCCAGCCAGCCAGCACCACTTCTCACAATTTTTAATTTCTCTGTTCATTCACTTATCATCCCTCTCCCCCACTAGACCACAAATCCACAAAGAACAAATACCAAGTTGCATTTAGTCCCCAGAGCATCTCCAGAACTTAGCAGAGTGCCTGGCTCACAGCAGATGCTCCATAAGTAGTCGTTGCACGAACAAATTCTCCCCGTTCTGCGTGGACCACAGCAAAGCTCTGACACAGTGAGGACAGAGGTGGAAAGGAGCTATTTTGGCATCTTGAGGCTTCATCTAGGGGAGCACTGGACTATAGCATGCTATACAGGCAGCAGTTGGAGCGCCCACAAAAATTGCACCCAGCCCTCAGCAGACAACCACAAGACTGCCTAGCATGGACTTGTCTGAAAGTGTGTGTAGGACAACCCCTTCCCCTAGGACTTCCAGAAACACTTAAAAGAAGGGTCTTTGTGGGATTCTGAGGTCCTGCCCAGTCTGTGGAGCCCCAAGCCTGTGGGTTTTGTGTATCCATGTTAACGACACTTGCTAATGGTTGCTCAGCTTCATTATGGCCCTTTGCTCTCAGTGGTAAATAAAATTGCTTTTGGATTTAGTAAGTATGTCTGCATTCCTGCCAGTCTTGCATACTCCAACAGGGAGTCAGGCTCAACATGCCCTTTTAAAGTTGGCTCTGATAGAGGCAGAGGGCCTTCAGGAAACAACCTGACAGCTCTGGGGAAAATGCGGGAAGAGAATTCTCTCTCCCCGCTTGTTCATTTTTCCTCCCTTTTGCTGACATTCAACGACAAGTGTTAACATGGGCATAAAGTATAACCTTAAACACTTCTGGAGGGAAGTTTCTGGCCTGTGTTGAGCCTTCTTTTCAAGGTGAAAAAGGAGGGGATGGTGCTTAAAAACCAAGGGATGCCCATTCACCTCTTTACCTCCTGCCTGCCCCTGATATCCCCAAGGTGAGTGCTTGTCCTCTCCAGTTCTTAAATCCCTGCTATGGAATCAGAGGGAACAGCCCACGTTGGCAGAGGCACTCAGGGTCCGGCCAGGACCGTGGTCCAGGCAAATGCAGTCACGCAAGACTCTTCCTTATCAAGGAGCATTTCTGGTTGGGGTGGGAAGTGGTGAGCGGAGAGGCTGGGACTTGTGGCTCAAAGATGGCCCGTGGTGGTCTTTTGTGGTACATGGGCTCACAGCTGCTGCTGGACCTTCTCAGCTTTGTTTGTGAGAATCTATGAACTCGTTCCCTGATGGACCTTGGGCAAGTTACGTGAGCTCTCTGCATCTGGAAATCCTCTTCTGAAAGTGGGTTCAATGATACCTGCCTTGCAGATGGCTGGGAGGACAGACAAGATCGGGTAGGCTAAGGGTTGGGCATCGCGCCTGGCCAGGCTGAGCTGCCCCTGCCCCCACCTTGGTCTCAGCCCTTATAGGAGGACCAGGACCTTGGCAGTTCACTCTCCACAGGCTGCCAATCCAATTTACTAAGTATCCACAGAAGAACATTTCACACATCTTAAGAGCCCCTGTTACATTTCCATGGTGATGCTAATGAAATCAGCTATGATTGAACATTCACTCTCTGCATTCCAGGGAGTTTTCACCCATCAACAGATCTGGTCCTCACAACCGCCCTGCAAGATGAGTCTTTCTTGTGATCCCCATTTTGTAAAGGAGGACACTGGGACTCAGAGAGGTGAAGGGAATTAGAAGACAGAGCCAAGATTTGAACCCAGGACATCTGCCTATCTCCTTGGAACCGTGCTGCCTCTCCCCCACGAAGCTCTCCAGCACGGGAACTTTCTGCTTTAACTGTGACTCCTCCTCCCCACGGAGAAGCCTGGCTCCCCTGGTGACAGTCACTGTAGACGTGCAGACAGGCCTATTGATAGAACTAATTGATCTGTGGCTCCCCTGGGCTCTCAGAGGCAGTTGCTTGCAATGATACATTCCCAGCAAGTTTGAAGATGGTTTTTCTCCCTCAAAGACTTTGTGCCTCTGAAGTTGGACCCCCAGCCTAGTCCCCAGACAATGAGGACTGACTTGACATCCCCAGGAGCGGTCCAGGGCCTCTCAGGAGCTAGGCCGTTGCCATGGCATCCGCCTGAGCTCCTCCAAGGCTGGGCCCAGCCGGTGCGGTCCAGATAAGCATCAGATCATGCCAGGTGGGTGGCAACGTTGCCAAGGGGATGCCGGCATCTGAGATGCTCTGATGCTGGAGAGGTGCCAGTGGGAGGGAGGGACAGGGGTTCGGAGGACATCTTCTTGCTAGAGGCTGGTCCTCTGCTCCTGGAAATTTCCTGCCTGTTGATGTCTCCCAAAGTGCCTAGCGCCGTGCCTGGCATACAGCACACACTCATTCACTCACTTATTCATTCAACCAATGTTTATTGAGCACACCTGTGTGCCAAGCACTGGGGATGCAAGGAGAGAGAGAAAACACACACAGCATTCACCTCATGGAGCTTACGTTTTCATGGAAGAGGGAGCTAATTAACGTAAAAGAACAACTGTGACAAATGTCACCAAGAGAGCTACATGGTGCTTGTCTAACATAGGAGAATTTGACCTATTCAGGGAGGTCGGTAAGTCTACTTGAGTTGATATCTGCATGAGTAGGTGTTAACTAGAGAAGGAGGAGGAAAAGGAAGAGCAGAGGCAGAGGGAACAGCATGCGTGAAGGTCGTGTGGTGGGGACATATGGAACAGGATGAGGACCAGAACCTGCAGGGCCTTGCAGACCATGCTAAGGAATCTGGCTTTAATCTCAAGGGCAATAGGAAGCCATGAGAAAGCTTTCAGGCCGGGGGGATATGATCAGATCCGTTTTGAAATGATCACGTAGCTGCTGAGTGAAGGTTTGGAGCGAAGGTTCCGAGTGGATGTGGAGAGATCAGAGGTGGTGGAAAAAGTGCTCAACAAATATTTTGAAACTATTTTCCAAATCTGTCCCACGCCTCCCTTCCCCACTGCCACCATCTTGGTCCAGTGTCTTTACCTCTTTCACACAGTTCTAACCAGCCCCCAACTGGACTCTTGGCGTCTGCTCTTTCCCATCTGTCATCCACCTCGCACTGGCTGGCAGAGTTCCCATTCAAAACTCCATGTCCGATCATGCTCTCCACGGATTACATGGTGGTTCTCTGTGTCTTCCTTCCTTCAGCCTGAAACGCAGGGCTCTCTCAGTGCAGTTACATTCCCACCCCTCCTCAGGCTCCCCTCCAGCTTCTGGAACATAGGCTGACTTTTATCCCCAGGCGGGCTCTCTGCCCGGAATGCCGTCTCCTCCTCGCAGTCCCGGCCGCTCTGCCTCACCCTTCAAGAGCCAAGCCAGGAGAGTCCTCCTTGACGGCCCCCACCTGGTGTCTTTCCTGGTACATTGGTTCAGATCCTGATTTATTTCCATGCTGCCTCGTTAGGTGAGGGAGAGAATTGGTGTCTTTTGGAGCATCTACCCAGACCAGGCTCTGAAAAGTACACAAATTCATTTAATTCTGGTAACAATTGTTGTATAAAGAAAGTATAGTTATTTACATTTTAAAGAGAAAACCCAGGCTCAGAGAAGGGAAATAACTCGCCTATGGTTATACCACAAGTAAGTGGCAGAGTTGGGGTCTGTTTGTCCTGAAAATCCACTCTCTTTATACCACAGCAGTGCCTCTCCCTGAGCAGGCTGGGATGGGGGGGTGTCATTTGGCCTCCTGGGGTTCATTGCACCTGGGAAGGGAAGGAATCAGGAGACAAGGCAACGAAAGGCAAACCTCTTGCTCCCTATGGATCTGCTCTTTGCTCCCTTCTGTCTCAGAAAATGATATTAATACTGGGCGTTTATGTTATAAACGTTTATATGTTTATATAACATTTATATGTTATATTTTATAAACGTTTATAACATAAATATTTAAAGAACATTAACATATTTATTGCACATGTATATATGTCCAGCTCACTGCAAACTGCTTAGCTAGCATTATCTCAACAAAAACTTTACAAGGATCCTGCAAGGGAGCTGCCATGATTATGCCCCCGCTGTGGAGAGGAAACTGAGACCCAAGCCCTCATCTACAAGGAGAGAGCCTGTACTGGGCTGGCCCCCAAGCCCGCAGTCCCTACCTCTATGAAATACATCTTGCACGTGTACAAGGAATGGTTTACCCTGGGTTCCAAGGTCACTGGGGGTTCAACCACTTTTGTGGTCCTCATAGCTTTTCCCAGGGCCTGAGCCTCCCTGCTCCCCCCGTCCAGAGTCTTTATATGGTTCTGGAATTCCCTGGCATGGAGGAGGCAGCCTTCATTTCAGTTCACTATACTTCATATATGCATCCGTTCATCCCTCTATCCATCCATCCACCAAACACACATTTATTAGCACTTACTGTGTGCCATGCCCTACTATGTACTGGGACGACACAGATGAAAAAGGCATGGCCCTCAAGGAACCCACAGGCCAGTGCTGTCCCCTGACCACCAAAGCTGTAGTGACAATGCAGAGACTGGTTAGAAAATCTGATTTCTGGAAGGGCTCAGTGACTTGTCAAAGGTTGGTAGCCTGAAGACATGCCCGGAAAGTCCTAATTTTTTCCACCTCCGGTAAGGGCTGGGGCAGATGATGGACATCGATGGGAAAAGGAATTAGCTCAGCTGTGCTTGTCCCTCACGAGCATCAACAATTAGGAAACATCTTGCAGAGTCTGGGCAACATCGTCATGGCTGGATTTCCTGTGGCCCAGGCAGCTTGCTGAGATTTTTCTAGAGGCAGATTGTCGTAGCTCCTCTGTTAGTGTCAGCTCAGGAGTTATCTCTCAACATCTCACCCTTCCTGTTGACAGTCCTGCCAGCGGGGTGGCTGTAAGGCAAGCTCTGCCTTCCTGAAGAAGTTACTCTGACACCTGGCATTTATTCCAAGCCTTCTGTATCCCAGGCTCTTTGTAGATGATGTCACCACTCCCCACAATGATCCTGGAATGTGGGTGGTATTATCCCCATTTTACAGATGGAAACACTGAGGCTCAATGGGGGAGAGCACCTTGTCCAAGATCAGAGAGCCAGGCAGTGGATTGCTGGGGCAGGAGCCCGGGTCCCTCTGATGCAAGCCTGTATGGACTGTTATGTACCGTACTGTTTCACAGCCGGGCAGCCTGCCTGCAGGGTAAGCACTGTACAAACTTGTAATGTCTTCTAAGTTTCTGATCCCTTTGCTTGTGGGGATTAAGGAGTTCTGAATGCCTCAGAGAGGATAAATGGGAGACCACTCGATACAGCTCTCAGCTCGTATGAAGATTGCGTTGAAAAGTTTGGAATCTGGAATCCATTTGCCTTGGTAAGATGGTGGTTGGACTTCCAGGCTGGCCCACAAAATCCCATTTGGCCCCTAAATACTTGGAGGATTACTAGTAGTATTTCAACCACACCCAACGGTCATTTATAACCCTGTTGCTGCAAGAAATGCATTCCGAGGTTTCATTCACTATGCCAGCAACTTATCTCTCCTCTTCAATGTCCCCCACCCCTGAGTCACAGCCTCACAGCTCCTCCCAAAGGGTAAGGATGGGGCTTAACTCCTTATCTATGAGGGAGGGACCCCTCTGGACATCAGTGAACTGTCCACGTCTATCAAAGACAGTGTCTGACACACAGCAGGTTCTCAGTAGATGTTGACAAAACAAGAGAGAGAGTGGGGGGTGAGGGGGCAGTGGGCAGGAGGGAAAGCAAGAAATCAGGAAGGGAAAGAGAGAGGGACAGACAGGAAAGCAACAGCTTTGATCACTGTGCAGGTGTTTGAAAGAGTGAAGGGCAGATTCTGCAGGAAAGCCAGCCAGACGTGCCTGTGCTAAACTTGGCCTCCACCGACAGAATTCTGCTTCCGGGTGGCTGGCCTGTCTCAGAGACAAAGAGTCTTCGGTGGCCAGGAAGTCCTGGCTGCCCTCCAGAGAGGCACATACCCTGTTATACCAGCAGCAGCCCCACCAGGCCCTGGCTGCCAATGCAGGGCTGTGAGGGCTGACGCTTGGGTCTCACAAATGACTCCTTCCCATCCTGGGTGTCCATTTGCCCTTTCCTGATGGCAGAGACTTTGTCTGGCAGACAGGCATCGCTGGGTGTTGCCATGGTGATGGCTATGATGTCACTTGGGAGTAAATCAAATTGCAATTCTCGCATTAGAACAGCTCTACATTGGGGGGATTGTTAGGAAGAGGGAAAGACTCAATGCGGCAAGAGGAGTCAGAGCGGATCTGCACTGTGTCTGTCTCCCACCTGCCCCCTTGCTTTGTCACCTGAGATGAGGCTCATTTGCTCATTCACTCATGCAAGTAACTTCTCGAGCACCTACTCTGTGCTGAGCACTGTGCTAGGTGCTGGGGATGGAGCCGCAGAGAAGACAATGCGGTCCCTGTACAACTGCACAGTCACAGTCACAGCCACACAAGAAATTACACAGTAACATGTCGTTACCACTGTGATTCATGCTATGAAGGAAAGTGCCAGGAGCATATTGGTTTGCTTGGGCTGCCGTAACAAAATACCACAGATTGGGTGGTTTAAACAACAGAAATTTCTTTTCTCACAATTCCAGAGTCTAGAAGTCCAAGACCAAGGTGTGGGCAGGGTTGATTTCTTCTGAGGTTTCTCTCCTTGGCTTGTAGATGGCTGTCTTCTCCCCTTGTCTTCACGTGGTATTCCTTCTGTGTGTGTCTGTCCTAATTTTCTCTCCCTATAAGGACACCAGTCATGTTGGATTAGGGCCAACTCTAATGAACTCATTTTAACTTAATTACCTCTTTAAAGACCCTCTCTCCAGGTCCAGTCACATTGTGAGGTACTAGGGGTTAGGAATTTCAGCCCATAACTGGAAGTTGGAGGAATGCCTAAGAAGCTAGCAAGGTGGATGAGTGGCAAGGAAGGCCTCCCTGAAGAAATGACATTTCAATAGAGAGTTTAAGGACTAGAAGGAGTTTTCCGGGAAGGGAGGGGAAGATGGAGATGACCTTCTAGGCAGAGGAAACAGATGTGTAAAGGCCAAGACTGAGAAGTCTGGTGATTTCAAGTAATAAAAGACCAGTGTGGCTGCAGTAGAGTGAGTTGGGGGGAAGGGTGTGAGGTAGGCAGGTGCCAGATTACACAGCACCTTGTAGGCAACAGTAAGAATCTGGACTTTCTCCTGTGAGCAACGGGAAGCCAACAATGGGTTTTGAGCAGAAGAGCAACTTGATCAGAACACTCTTTTAAAAGATGGCCTGTCCAGTGGTTGGGGAGGCTACCCATTACGGGGGCTACCACAGTAGTCCAGGTGTGCTAGATTGGATTATCTCCTTTCAATTCTGCCTCCTTCCTGGCCCTTGCTGTGGCGTCCCTTCTACGGGAGGAATATACTTTTCTGCCCCATTGTCTTTGGCCTTAACTATACAACTTGCTTTAACTAATAGAATGTGAGTGGATGTAACACAAGCAGGGGCTTTAAAAGCATTTGCATGGTTTGGCTCGCACTCTTATGCATCTTCCACCTGCCGTGAGAAGAACACGCCCTGGGCAGCTACTGGTCCACGCAGAGTGAGGAGACCTATAGAGAAGACCAGAACCTGACCTATAGCCTAAAGAGGTACTGTCCCAAATGACCCATAAAACTATCATCGAGAACAATAAATGTTTGTTGGGGCAAGCCACTGTGGTTGGGGTTGGGGGGAGTTGTTTGTTATGTAGCATCATCAGAGCAATAGCTGACTAATACACTAAAAAAGAGATAAGGTTGGTTTGAATTAAGGTGATGATAATGGGGCTGGAAAGAAGTGAGCAGATGCAATATATATTTTGTACTTGTCAACACATAGGTGGCATTTAAGTCCTGGGACGGATCCAACAGGAATAGAATGTAGAATGAGGAGAGGGACCAGGATTAATCCTCAGAGTACTCCATCAGCTAAAGTACACTAGTCTGCTTCAGCTGCCATAAGAGAATACCGCAGACTGGGTGACTTAAACCACAGAAATTTTCTCACAGTTTTGTAGGCTGGACGTCCAAGATCCAAGTTCCAGCAGGATTGGTTTCTGGTGAGACCTCTCTTCCCGGCTTGCAGCCCACCTCGCTGTGTCCTCACATGACCTTGCCTTTGTGCATATACACTCCTAGTGTCTCTTCCTCTTCTTAAAAGGACACTAGTCCTATTGAATTAAGTCCCACCTTTATGACTTCATTTAACCTTAATTATCTCCTTGAAGGCCCTCTCTCCAAACACAGTCACAACAAGCATTAGGGCTTCAACATATGAATTCTGCGGGGACACAATTCATTCCACAACAGGTAGCATCTCCTAAGCACCAGGTATTGGGTGCAAAAACAAAAGGTGCAAGGCCTCTTAAGATTTATATGGAGAAGTCACACAGCATCAGATCCACTGCATTTTATTAGTCAAAGCAAGTCACATGGCAGGCTCAGTTCAAGGGGGCAGGAGAAACAGGTTCCAATTCTTGGTGGGAGGAGCGGCAGAGCCCCATCTGTAAAAGTGCGTGTGGGGTGGGAGGGATCGTGTGCCCATCTTTGGAAGCGAGCATCACAGAGGCTTCGAGGATAAATGAGTAGGAACCTTTAGAATTCTCCCTGGTCCTCTGGTCACCACCAAGAGACTTGACAGTTATCTGGAGGCAGAACCATCTGAAGGCCAAGACATCCCCAGGAGAGTTTCCTCTCATCCTTCCTGCAGTCCAGCTAGTTATTTGAGAACATCCATGCTGGAATCTACTTCATTTTACAGCTCACTAGGGACCTAGAATTGCCTTGAGAGTGACAATGATGGCACCTCAGCATCTTCTAAAGGCAATGTGGCCGATGACACTGGATGGCTGCATTCTGCCTGCCCAGCACCTGTCCTTCCTTTTCATGATAATGCAGGTCTGATGCTCCTTTTGTGAGCTCCGCCACCTTCACTGTGGGCAGGATTGGTGGGGCTGTCCATCAAGGTGCCTTGCCCGTCACCTAGCCAAGAGGTGGACACAGGACCTGGGACTGCTCCTGGAATTTAAGTCTAAAGGGCAGTCACATGAAGACGTGACAGGGTGAACACGATTCACCTACAGGGCTCTGGCGGGAATTATGCTTTGGCCCTGCTCCCTGGGTTCTTGGTTTCTTGTTCTTTCTGAGATCTAGTTTATTTGTTTCAGTTCTTCCTTTGATCTGTAAGTTTTCACACATCTTCCCAATGAATTTCTTCTTTACTTAAGTGAGCTGGTCTGGATTTCTGTTCCATGCAATCAAAGATCCCTGACGTTGGTCTCAGCTGCAGAAATCAGACATGGTGCTCTTTGCCATGGTGGCCTAAAGAAGCTTTGACTCAGAAGAAGCCTCTGTCCTTTGGGGAGAGGGAGTTAGAGCGTGCTCTGTTAGGACAACTGGGAGGCATTGGGTGGCTTTCTCCCTTGCAGTGTCTTGATGACGTGAGGGTAAGATGGATTTCCCAGCTTGCTCTGAATTTCTTATCTCTGTCCATTCAAGGTTACCTCAGAGGCCACTGCTATAGGGGAAGATTCCTGGACTATGTATGACCACATCAAATGCTGGAAGTAAATGGATCTTTGAGCACAGGGAAGGCCACCAGCAGCCCTCCTGATGGAAACCCTGGCAGAGCGGTGGGCCCAAAGTCACTGCCAGAGACTCAGGGAAGCATTGGTGAAGAAGAAACCCGGTGACTGTGTTTATCAGGGCAGTGGGGAGAGGAGGCATCTGTAACCAGAGGACCTGGGTTCCCCAACTCGCTGGCTGTGAAACCTTGGGTGAGCCGCTCTGATACTCAGCTTCCTTATTTGTCAAATTGGGAGAAATGCTAACACTACCACTTAAAGGTTGTTGAGGGGATTAAGTACACATAGGTCAGAGTTTTCTAGAATTTGGTACACATATCACTGATGGAGCATTAGATAATTTCAACTGGTACACAAACAAGCAAATTTTATTTTAATAGTTGTGTGTTTACTTCTATGGATATCAACATGAATGATGAGCACCCTGTGGCTGCAGTTTTGTGGATATTATTCTTCAGGACAATGCCAAGTTAAAAGTTAGTCACTTTAAAGAAAAATCTTGAGTAAATAATGGGACAGGCAGTAAAGGCTTGTGGCGATCATTCAAAAAACGCAGCTTTGGACACGATGCTTACCGAGGGGGTATCAGGAAGATGGGCGTGGCTGGATCTGGGCCCCGCGGGGTCAGAGATTGGAGATCCCTTTGGAATATTCTGCCTTGGGCAATGGTGAGGAGGTGTCTGAAGCTCCTTCTGAGCAAGACCTTCCGGACTGAACTTCTGTCCACCTTCCGATGCCATAAGGGTGGTGCCTGCTGTGCTTTGGGAAGACTAACTCTTGTTCCCTCCCCCTGGGGACAAGTCATGCTCTGGCTACAGGGGCAGAGGAGGGTGGCTTCCATCTGTTCTCCTGCCTCTGAGCTGATTTCTTGCTAGATCCCCTCTCTCAAGTGGGGCATTGGTGGGAACCTTGGGCTTTGAGCATAGTTCAGGCAGGGCCAGGTTTAAATCCTGGCTTTGCCCTTCACTGGCTGTGAGGCCTTGGGTAAACCCCCTCCCACTTTGAGCTTCAGTTTCCTCATCCGTAAAATGGGAGCGATAAAAATTTTTGGAAAATGTGTTCCCCACCTAATTCCCAAAAAGATTTGGAATGGCAGCAGATAGGGATGGTAATGGCCTGGTGACTCCTGCAGCTGCTGAGAGGACAGCTGAGACACCCTGCAGGGCACCCAGCACAGGGCTCTATAAAGACGCGTTTCCTTACACTGCTAATCCAAGGCCTCACTAAAGCCCCGGGCCTTGGTTTGTCTATCTGCAGGAGGGAGTGGTCGTGGGAAGGCTGGGTGGGACCCTCTCCAATGTTCCTCCCAGCTCACACACAGCTTCTTCTCCGTGCTCGGCTTTGTTCGCTCTGAGCAAAGCTGGGAAGCAGGATGGGTTTTATGTGTCTTCATTTCCCCTTTCCTCCCATCTGTCTCAGGGTAGTGGGTTTAGAATCGGAGAGACCTGCATTGGAATCTCAGTTCTGTCACTAACCAGCTCGGTGACCTCACATAAGTTCTCCAATCTCTATGCGCCTCAATTTCCTCATCTACAAAATGGGAATAAACATAACGACTTCTAATGGGTTCTTGTGGGGAGTAAACGAAATGAGGCATGTGAAAGGGTCCAAGAAGTTTCCCAGCACATAGCAGGTGGTTCTGACACTCTTGTCCCTGCCCTTCCTGGCAAGAACTCAGTATCTCATGTTCCCGAATTACGTCCGCAACCTTACTTCCCCCTCAATGACAATTCCAGCTCCTTCTCTCTCTCTCTCTCTCTCTCTCCCTCTCTCTCTCTCTCTCTCTCTCTGCTGTGGATCTTCGGGAGGTGACTGAAGACAGGAAATTACTGTGTATGTGTGTCCAGGGCTCTTGGCTGGGAGTGGAACTGGGGCAAGGGGCAGCTGGCTAAGTGACAGCAGCCTGGGAGGAGGGCCTTGGCACCGGTGAGCGAATGCAATTAGTACTGATGTGGCCCAGGGTTCCCTGTCCATATGGGCCTGTTAACTCAGCCACTGCACTCCTCTCAATGTACACTGATGAGCAACGTCTGAGCAGGGCGCTGGCCCAGTGTGGGTGGGTAGGGAAAATAGGAGTGGGTCATAGAGATTAGCTTTACCAACAACAATAAAAATAGCTATCACTTATGGAGTGCTCAGCATGGTTATTCTAAGAGCATCATGTGCGTTGCTTTATTTAATCTTGATCTTTGCTTTTTAAGAGTTCAAACTAATCTTGATAATGATTGTAACTACCACTATTTGGTACTTACCCTGCTCCAGCCACTGTGTTATGCACTGAACACACATTTTCTCAGTTATTTCCCCAACAACCCTATGAAGCAGATACCACTATTATCCCCATTTTACAGGCGAGGGAACTTAGGCTCAGATAAGTTCCTGGGGCTAGATCAGAGCTTCTCACATATTAGTGCACATATGAAATAGCTGATGGTCTTGTTCAACTTCAGATTATTAAGATTCAGCAGGTCTGGGGCCTGAGATTCTGCATTTCTAACAGGCTCCCGGGTGATGGGGATGCTGCTGGCCTGTGGACCACGCTGCAGTAGGGTGGTTGTAGATGACCCAGATGGAGAGTGGCCGATCTGGGATCCGAACACACACTGTCATGAGGCTAAATCAACTGTGGGGCCAACTTTGAAAAGCACCATAATGAGAGTCAGAGAGAGAATGTGTGAGAGGACAGAGGTGGGAGGGACTGTTTCTGACAGAGGGTTGAAGGAAGGCTGCATGGAGGAGGTGGTTTGAGTTGGCCCTTAAAGGATGGGTAGGATTTTGACAGAGATGAAAGGGAAAGGGAGTCTCAGGTCCAGGAAACCCATGAGAAAGAAATGAGTGGGATGTGTTTGGGGGATATAATCGCTGAAGCATGGGGTATTTTAGGGGTTGAATTGTGTCCCCCGAAAATTCATATGTTGAAGTCCTAACCCCCACCCTCAGAATGAGACCTTGTGTGGAAATGGGGTCATTGCAGATATAATTGGTTAAGGTGAGGTCATAGTGGAGTAGGATGGGCCTCTAATCCAATATGATCGGAATCCTTATAAAAAGGGGAGATTTGGACACAAAGACGCATGCACAGGGAGAAGGCCATGTGAAGATGGGAGTTTTGCCTCCACAAGCCAAGGAACTACCAGACCCCGTGAGAGAGGCCTGGGACAGATCCTTCCCTCACACCTTCAGAGGGAGCACACCTCGTCCACACCTTGATCTCGAACTTCTCACCTCCACAACCCGGAGACAATAAATTTCTGTTGTTTAAATGGCTCAGCGTGTGGTGCTTCGTACGGCAGCCCTAGGAGACTTATGTAGGGTATCTGTTGGGTGCCTGTAATATGTGTTGGCAGATGGCCTCGAGAGAGAAAAATGCTCTTTTGCGCCTAGGAATCACAATTTTAGCCCCAAGAGATCCCTTGTCACAAAAGGAAACAGATAAGAGAATGGCTAACTGGTTCAAGAGGAACCCGTTCCCCACTGCCTGGGACCTGGTGAAAGTAACTGTAAATGAGGCCTCTTCCCACTTATAGACAGCAACATACACACAAAGCTAAGGAATAAATCGAAGGTATTTCCAAGTACTGATTTAAGTTCCTTTCCTTAACGGAGAAAGTCATGGGTGGGATATGGGGCGAGAACTAGCGGGTATCTAGTCCTGCTATGTGTCAAAGATTATGCTAGGCAATCTCCATGCTTTAATTTCACCCCACTGCCCTTTGAGAAGGAAGATCTTGTTATCCTCATTTCACAGAGGATGAGACTGAGGGTCAGAGAGTTTAGGTCACTTGCCCAAAGACCCATAGATAGGAAATAGCACAACCGACATTGGAACCCAGCGGTGTAACTTCTCCCACCCCTTCCACCATTACAGAATACATAATGATGTGAAAGGTGACCCAGAGCTGGGACACAATTTGAGGAAGGGAATGAGTTCAAGATCAGGAGGTTGGCAAAGACATCTGCCCGCAGAATTCTTACCACGTGAGAAACAGCCCCCTTATTGTTCAAGCTACTTTTAGTTGGACCGTCTGTTGTTTGCAACCAAAAGCATCCTAACAGAATCAACTGCTTAAAATGAGCCAGGTCTTTAGGTCTGAGATATATTGCAAGTGCTGCACGTCAAGAGGAGCTAAGACATATACCCTTGTTTCCCACACATTCTGAACCAGTGGAGAAATAAGAGCAAGAGAAAGGCAGATGGAGCCCCCAACATCCCCTTTACTAAAGATAAAGCTGCTATTGGAGACCGTGGTTCTATCTGCAGGGAAGTGGGCTGCCTTATGTTGCACCCGGAATAGGCAGACTCGCCCACCCGGGTGTAGGCAGCTTTGGGCCACGGCAGGGACTGGAAGAACCAGGCAGAACCTGGCTCTTTGTGGGCAGCTCACTCCCAAGGGAGAGTGGGGAGGAAGGCGCTGGGCTACTGTTGCCGAGTTCCTCATCCCAGGCTCACCAATGAGCTAGGTCACTCGTGGGGAGGGCATGTGAGGGGGTGGAGAGAGCTCAGCAGAGTCTAGATAGCATTGCTTCTGGAGGACTCATCAGGAGGGAGGAAGAAATTTTCTTCTAGAAGGGTAAAATTGAAAGGAAGGAAGGAAGGAAGGAAGAGAGGGAAAGAGGAAAGCCAGAAGGAGAGTAATTGTATAGTATGAACTCATTTTTGCTTAAAAAATGGAAAAAACCTACATGTGTGTATATGTTTGTGCAAGCACAGACAGGCATGGAAGAGTACACAGCAAGGTTGCCCCAAGGGGTGAGGGTGGAGGAGGGAGGGAAAGATGGTAAATGTTGTTTAAGGGGGTGAGGGGCAACAAAGTACAAGGTTCTTGCTCACTGGGAGCTGCCGGTCCTGCAGACGACCTTCTAGATCCTATCTGGAAAATGAGATAGGGTTGTGGGTTCGGGCTGGATCATGCAGACTGTTCACGGGAGACTGAAGAAGTCAGAGGAGGGTTCATGGAGGAGATGACCACTGATTGGGCGGCCGAGAGAGCAGACCATGGCTCTCGAAGAGTGGTCCCCAGACCAGCAGCATCCACGCCACCTGGAAATTTGTTAGAAACACAAATGCTCGGGCCCCACCTCAGATCTACTGAATCAGAAACTTGGGGGATGTTTTACCAAGCCCTCCGGGTGACCCTGATGCTTGCGAAAATTTGAGAACCGCTGATGTAGAAGACGCAGCTTTGGAGTCAGATCACCTGGGTTTAAATCCTGGTTCTTAAAAACTCTGTGGCCTTGAGCAACTCAACTTCTGTGAATCTCAAGTTCCTCACTGGGAAAATAGGAATATTGTCCTGTCTTATACAATGGTTATTACTAGGTGTATGCCAGGCCCCATTCTTTTTTCTTTTTCCAGTTACTTTATTGAGGTCATATTGGTTTATAACATTGTGTAATTTTGGGTGCACATTATTATCTACCAGTTTCCGTATAGACTGCATGATGCTCACCACCAATAGTCTTAACTTTTATGCGTCACCATACATACGTGCCCGTTTACCCCTTTCGCCCACCCCTCAACCCCCTTACCTTCTGGTAACCACTAATCTGTTCTCTTTATCCATGTGCTTGTTTACCTTTCACATATGAGTGAAATCATGTGGCGTCTGTCCTTTTCTGTCTGGCTTATTTCACTTAACATCATACCCTCAAGGTCCATCCATGTTGTTGCAAACAGGACGATTTTGTCTTTTTTATGGCTGAGTAGTATTCCATTGTATATATACCACATTTTCTTTATCCATCCATCAGTTGATGGGCACTTGGGTTGCTTCCACATCTTGGCTATTGTGAATAATGCTGCAATGAACATAGGGGTGCATAAATCTCTTTGAATTGTTGATTTCAAATTCTTTGGATAAATACCCAGTAGGGGGATAGCTGGATCATATGGAATTTCTGTTTGTAATTTTTTGAGAAATCTCCATACTGTTTCCCATAGTGGCTGCACCAATTTGTACTCCCACCCATGGTGTATGAAAGTTTCCTTTTCTCCACATCCTCTCCAACATTCGTTATTTTTTTATCTTGTTAATTATAGCCATTCTGATGGGCATAAGGTGATATCTCATCATAGTTTTGATTTGCATTTCCCTAATAATTAGTGATATTGAACATCTTTCCATGTGCCTGTTAGCCATCTGTATATCTTCTTTGGAAAAATGTCTGTTCACATCCTCCACTCATTTTTTGATTGGGTTGTTTGTTTTCTTGTCATTGAGTTGTATGAGTTCTTTATACATTTTGGAAATTAACTCCTTGTTGGATATATGATTTGCAAATATCTCCCCATTGGTGGGTTGTCTTTTCATTTTGTTCGTGGTTTCTTGCAGAAGTTTTTTAGTCTGATGTAGTCCCATTTGTTTATTTTTTTCCCTTGCCTGAGTAGACGTGGTATTCCAAAATATGCTGCTAAGACCGATGTCAAAGAGTGTACTGCCTATATTTTCTTCTAGGAGTTTTATGGTTTCAGTCTTACATTCAAGTCTTTAATCCATTTTGAGTTAATTTTTGTGTGTGGTGTAAGATAATGGTCTACTTTCATTCTTTTGCATGTGGCTGTCCAGTTTTCCCAGCACCATTTATTGAAGAGACTTTCCTTTCTCCGTTGTATGTTTTTAGCTCCTTTGTCGAAGATTAGCTGTCCATAGATGTGTGGTTTTATTTCTGGGATTTCACTTCTGTTCCATAGATCTGTGTCTGTTTTTGTACCAGTACCATGCTGCTTTGATTACTATAGCTTTGTAGTATATTTTGAAGTCAGGGATTGTGATGCCTCCAGCTTTGTTCTTTTTTCTCAGGATTACTTTGGCTATTCAGGGTCTTTTGTTGTTCCATATAAATTTTAGTATTCTTTGTTCTATTTCCATGAAGAATGTCATTGGGATTCTGATTGGGATTGCATTGAATCTGTAGATTGTCTCAGGTAATATGGACATTTTAACTATGTTTGTTCTTCCAATCCATGAGCATGGAATATCTTTCCATTTCTTCATGTCTTCTTTGATTTCTTTCAATAATGTCTTATAGTTCTCAGTGTATAGGTCTTTCACCTCCTTGGTTAAATTTGTTCCTAGATATTTTATTCTTTTTGTTGTGATTTTAAATGGGATTGTATTCTTGAGTTCTCTTTCTGCTAGTTCGTTGTTAGTGTATAGAAATGCAATTGATTTTTGTAAGTTGATTTTGTACCCTGCAACTTTGCTGTAGTTGTTGATTATTTATAATAGTTTTCTGATGGATTCTTTATGATTTTCTATATATAGAATCATGTCGTCCACAAACAGTGATAGTTTCACTTTTTCCTTTCCAATTTGGAAACCTGTTATTTCTTTTTCTTGCCTAATTGCTCTGGCCAAAACCTCTAGTATTATGTTGAGTAAGAGTGGTGAGAATGGGCACCTTGTCTTGTTCCTGTTCTTAGAGGGATGGCTGTCAGCTTTTCATCTTTATGTATGATGTGGATGTGGGTTTGTCACATTTGGCCTTTACTATGTTGAGGTTGCTAGGCACCATTCTTGATACTGAGGTCCAGAGTTGAACAGTCATGACCTCTGACCTCAAGGAGCTAGCAGTCAGTGGGCTGTAATAAGAGCCAATATTTCTTGGGCTCCTGCTATGTGCCAGACATTATGCTGAGTGATTTATGTGTATCATCTCATTTGGTTCTTACAACACCCCTATGAGGAAGGAACAATTATTATCCCCATTTTTAGATGAGGCTGAGGGACCAGGCAGAATGCACAGGGCCACTGAGTGTGGACAGCTGAGAGCCAAACACAAGTCGTCTGACTCCAGAGCCCAAGGGAGGGAGCCCCCACGTTGCTGAGCAAGTAGGAAGTAAGCCCAACATGGAGACCCCCTTTCCCAGAGAAGGGAGATCAGAGCTGAGAGAGGCTCCAGGGAAAGGTGAGGGGGGTTTTATCAGGACTCCCTCCTCGGCTGCTTAGGAGTGGGGGTAAATTTTTCCACGATTCCAGACCTACTTCCCATTTGAAAGGATCTATATTTTCAAACCTTTAAAGCTTTTGCCTCAAGATCATTGCCACAATTCTAGAACAAGGAATGGCTAATCTGTTCCTTGCTCCCCAGAAAAGTCGAGACATTCAAGAAAGAACTGAGTCATGGAGAACCTCTGAGAATGCAACTGCAACATTTCAGGGTTAGCGGCATGAAAGTGTCATCACGCCAAAGTGTCCCGCCATATTGAATTACTGGTCGTGTTTAACTTTGGTTCATCTCTGTTTAGCCCCTCCCCACCTCTGCTACCTCTCACTGGGTTCATTGTCTGATGTTCTCTGACCTGGTCTGTGTCCCCAGAAACTGACCACTGCAAACCCCATCAGTCAGCTGCCCTTGGCCTCTGGCTTCCAGTTGGAGGTACCAAGAGGAGATTGGAAGGCAAGAAGAGATGGGCCTCTAATCTCCCCACTCCCTGCCTGGCTACAGTGGGTCTCACAGAGGCTGCTTTTCTCTGGGACCACAGCCCCCATGGAGCTCCCCCTTCCATGGCCCCAGCTCTCAGCAGCAGCTAGCCCCTTCCCTTGTCCCTCAAGTTCTGGAATGGTAACAGCTTTCTGCTAGTGCTGGCCCCTTGGGTGCTTCACCGTCCTTCATAGCTTCCCTGAACCCTGTCCACACCTCATAAATAGTCTCTTTATTACACTCTTTTCCTGGTAAACCTTTTGAGAATTCCATTGTTTCCAGAGTGGGGCCCTTGCTGATACAGACATCGACACCAATAATGGCTAGCACTTACGGGGTTCTTACCATCTGTGTGGCCTTGTTCTAAGAACATTACATGCTTTAATTCATTTAACCCTCCCTGCGTAGTAGGTGCTATCTGGCATTATTCTTGAATGAATGCTAGTTACCTTTGGCCAATGAACTTCAGGCCTGGTTCCAGATGAAGGAAACAGAGTAGTAAATCAAACGGAAGCTCCTGTAACGGCATCTGACCTAGATTACCATGCCGTGGAAACTGACGTTGCAGAGGCCTGGTGCCTCTGTCAGTGCCAGCCTCTTCTTGGGGTTCATTTTTCCTCCCCGAGCTCTTTGAGTGCTGGAACTGTTTCCTATGCTGCTGGGTCCCCCCAACACCCAGCACAGGCTGAGAGGCTGGCAGCAGCTGCTCCGTGAGCTCCTGCGGACTGACTGATTGGCCGATCCTGTGTGGCTGAATGAGTAGATGCTTTCAGAGCAGCTGCTGCCAGGGGAAAATTCCAAGTGCAAAATATTATTATTAATTATCATGGTTGCTCTTTCAGCTGCAGGCACTGCGTCTGCTTAGAAGGAAGAGATAAGGCAACACTGCCAAAGAAAAAGACTGATTAATGCTGACGGATTTTGTCCTCTGAGAGGAGGCTGCAGACTGTTATTATTTTCTTTTTAATGACTTCTAGACTGAAGTAAAAAAAAAAAAAAAAAACCTGGATTTGAGGCCTGGCTAGGTCCAAGGCTGTGTGACCTTGGGTGCATTACTTAACCTCTCTGTGCCTCAGTCTTCACTGATTAAATGAGAAGTTAGGACTAGGTAACATCTAAGATGACTTCTAGCATTTCTTCAAAGATGCTGGACAGAGCAACACCAAGGCCCCAGCTGGTTGGCTATCTGTGTCCACCCATCCTTTCTCCTACCAATGGGGCACTCTCAAATGCCAGTGCCTCCTGCCTCCTGGGTTCCTCAGGATGGAAGAGTCGAATGTGTTCTCCTTCTATTGCTGACTTGTGAGCATGGTGGGGGAAGAGACAGAGGGAAGGGCCTAACACAGAGTCCCTTCTTCCTCCTCCTTCTCCAGAATCACAATAGGATGAAGAACAAAAGTGGCAACAGCAGCCACCAGCTCCCACCGTTGCAGCCTTTATGTGGTGCCCAGTCACTGTTATCAGCGCTGTGTAGAAATTCATCCTTTTAATCCTTATAACGCCTCGATGAGGGATGTGCCGTCATTACCTTTCTTTCCAGATGAGGAAATGGAGGCACAGAAACTTTTAAGTCACTTCTCTGAGGTCACACAGCTGAAGTAGCATCTGACCCTCAGGCTTGAAGGACCCTTAGAGCCCATCTAGTCCACTGGGTCTCAACCCTGCCTGCACATTAGAATCACCTGGAGAATGAAAAATGCTGATGCCCAGGTCCCATCCAGAGGCTCTGAGTTGGTTTGGGGTGCAGCTGGGTATCTGGGTTTTTTGAATCTCCCCCAGATGATTCTAGTACTGAATCCTATATATATAATGTTTTTCCCTATACATACACAGCTATGATAAAGTTTAATTTATAAATCAGGCACAGTAAGAGATTAACAATAATTAATAATAAAATAGAACAGTTGTAACAATACACTGTAATAAATTGCCAGCATCATGACTCTTGCACTCTGGGGTCATTATTCAGTAACATAAGGGCTCCTTGAACCCAAGCACTGCGACACCACGACAGTCGGTCTAGTAACCGAGACGGCTACTGAGTGACTGCTGGGCGAGTAGCATATACGGTGTGGATACCACGGACAAGGGGATGAATCACGTCCCAGTGGGACCAAGCCAGATGGCAAGAGATTTCATCATGCTACTCAGAACGGCACAGTTTAAAACTTATGATTGTTTATTTCTGGAATTTTCCATGTAATATTTTCAGACCATGGGTCACTGAAACTGCGGAAAGTGAAACGACGGATAACGGGGGGGCTATCGTACCTATTTTGCAGATGAGGGAACTGAGGCTCAAAGAAGGGAAGTGGATTAACCTGAGTTTCTCTGTCACGTGTGGCTCTGCCCCACAGCCCTCCAGGTAGGAGCACAGGGGAAGTGACGTGGGGGCTTGAGGAGATGATCCTGCTCTGTGCGGCCCCCCACAGCCCAGTATCTCTGAATCTCCCTAGGGTGTCATGGGGGATGGTCTCCACTATCTGCCCCCATCCCTCCGCCCAGGTTGGCACCAGTCAAGCCAGGAGGGAACTGGAGACCCCAAGGAGGGGGCCGAGGCAGAGATCGGAGATGGAGGCCTTGCTGGGTCAGCTCTGGGGACTTAATTACCCTTTGCCTTGGCCTGAGCCTCTGCTCTCATCCTCCTCAGCACAGGATTTCCTGAGCTGAGTCCTTACAGGTTTGAACTGGTCAGCAGCGTCTGATCCATCGGGAGCACTGGTGCCAAGCACACTGACCCCAGGCAGGAACAGCCTGGGGACTTGGACTTCAAAAAAACCATAAAAGCAACTGTCTAAGAAGTGCTCCCTATGGGCCAGGCACTGTGAACATTCTTTCATTTAAGCCTCACAAACCTAAGTGGGAAATATTGTGAATCCTATTTTTCAATCGTGGAAACGGAGGCCTAGAAGGGTTAAGTGATTTGCCCAGGGTACGTCAGCTAGTGAGTGACAGAATGGAGATTTGAATCCAGGTCACTTGCCGATGTTAGCCTAAATGCCACCTCCTCCAGGAAGCCTTCCCTGAACACCGACAGGCCAGAACAGATCATTTTATTATGCTCCAGCATTCTCCATGTGTTACTCATCTCCCTTTATAATTAAGTATTGTCAGTGCTGTTATTCGATGAGGCTCTGTCTCTCCTCCTAGACTGTAACTCCTTGAAGGGGTCTGTTTTTGCTCAATCCCCCCGTATCCCCAGTTTTCAGTATAGTGCTTACCACATGGCAGATCAGCCACTCAAGAAGTTTTGAAAGAGAGGAAAGACAAATGATCTGATTGATCCCAAAGTCAATTTTATATCCAAGCCAAAGTCTGACAGGTTTCCCAGTGGGGAATGGTCTCCAAAATTAGCCTCTTCAAAGAAAGGAAGGTGCCCCAGACGGAGAAAGCTCTGGGATTCTTGCCTTATTAAGGATATTGGGAATCCCTGAGAACTTTTGACCTAAGAAGAAAAATCTTAAGGATTCCATCACAGTTGTGCATCCCGTATGTGTCTTTGTTGGCCCAGTGGAAACCAAGGGGTCTGAGCTGAGCAGGGAGAGATCTGGCCATTCCACTGGATCATCCAAATCCACTGAGCATTGCTTATGTGCCGGGGGTGTAGCATTTAGCTGCATGTGGCAGAAGCCCATCCAGCAGATGAAGCAAATGGGGTTTGATTTTTATATCTGACCACCAGTCCAGAAGAGGGAAGTCCCAGGCTCTCACAGCTTTTCGAGGAGGTCCTTGAGGACTCAGGATTCTTCCAGATGCCTGCTCAGCTATCCCCAGTGTGATCTTTCATCCCATGGTCACAAGATGGCTGCTCCACCTTGAAGTGTGGCGTCGAAGGTTCCAGGGGGGAAGATGGGGTGAGGGTGGGTGGGAATGAAGGACCAAAGGCAGAGAGCCAGCTGGGTCTGACCCTTTATCGGGAAAGCAATGGCTCTTCTAGAAGCCCACCCTAAAGGACTCAACTTGCATCTCATTGGTCCAAGCTGGTCACATGGCACCTGAGCTTCAAGGGAGCCTGGGGAGGTGAATATTTTAAATTAAGTGTGTTGCCCAATTGGGATTCTGTTAGAAAGGAAGAGAGGAAGGATGGATATTGTGGAGGCCACTGGCACTGTCTGTCATATAGGCTCTGTGCTAGGCATGAGAAATATGAAAATGAACAACATATCGCCCCTCCCACCATGGGGCATGCTGCCTCGTAGAGGAGCCGGACACAGAAACAGCCTTTCACAGTACAACATCTACATTGTTAGGAGAGTGGTTGGGAGCATAGAAAAGTAAGGAGAGCGTGAATAAATTCCCTTGGGAGCTGGAGCACACATCACAAAGAAGATGACATTTTGACATTTGGGATCAAGGACAATGGGATAATGGTTTACCGTGGAAATAGAGCGAGGGCCTGACCTTTCAAAGTCCGGTCTCAAACTTTCTGTTCGCCCCAGCTCTTGGGATTACTCCATTCTGAATGCTTCTGACCCACATAAACTAACTCTATTTTTCCTTCTTTGAGATGGGTCTTGAAGGATGAGTAGGAGTTCGGCAGATAAATAGTAAGAGCCTGGCCATTCAAAATCTGGTTCCAGTCTTTCAGACTCAGCTCTTGGAATTACACACTCTGTATGCTTTAGAGCACCCCCAGATAACTTGCCATTCCCACATATTCCATAGTCCATTATTTCTCTATGACCTTCTCTCTGTGCACAGGCTTTTTCCTACCTGGAATGCCCATTCCCCTTCATTCCCTGCGATATGGCTCTCCTGTGGTGGTGACTCATCGTTGGCCAGCTGTTCAGAGGGTGAGGAAGGACTTCATCAGCGTAAGATGTATGCGGGAAGATGGATAGCAGTCACATGGCCCTGCTCCAGGAGTTGGCTTTGCTGGTCTTAGGAACGAGGGGAAAGGGGAAACTAACCCTTGGTGAACCCCGATCACATGAGAAAGCACCAGAGGCATCATCTGATCCCTGAACAACCCTGTGTGGTAGATATTTTTATGTCCCTTTTATAGTCTGGGAAACTGAAACTCTGCGAGGTGAAGCCATTTGTCCTCTGTTGCACAGTAATAAGTGACACACCTGGATTTGAATCTTGCTTGTCTAATGCCACAGCCCACGCCCCTTCCATCAAACTATGACGTCTTCTTGGTGGTTTTCTTTGTTCTGGAGCCTGCTTTGTGTCTGGAGGTCAACCCTGTCATTTAGAGGTTTTACTTCCGGGTGTTCCAGATGAAGATGAATTCCACCTTGAATTTCTCTCCTACGCTTCGACCCTCATTCTGAACTAGAGCAGTGGTTCTCAGCTGGGGGTGGGGGTGATTTTACTCCCCACGTGGCATCTGAAAAGTCTGGAGACATTTTTATTACATCGTTACATTGTCATAACTGGGCAGGTGGGCATCTAGAGGGAGAGGCCAGGGATGCTGCCCAACATCCTACAGTGCACAGGACAGTCCCCCACGACAAAAAGTTATCCCACCCAAAATGTCAGCAGTGCTAACGATGAGCAACCTGAGTTAGAGTTAGTCTCCTTTAGTCTTCCTGTATGCTGAGAAAGTGGTTTCTTTCTGGAAGATTCCCTGAGCAGTTCTTGCTGCACTTTCCCCTCCCGCTCTTGACTCAGTTTAAAGCAGCGAGATTACCCCGTGCTGGGTGTATTTTCCATGCATCGGGGGGAGGGGTGTCCCTTCTCCGCTCATCTCCTGAATTCATATTCATCTTAATTCTATTCTTTGCAGTTATAATTCTCAGGAAGCGCTTGCCCCCTGGGGTTTGGACTGTGAGCCCATGACTTACCCGGGACAAGTCATTTAACTCCCTGAAGACTCAAAGTCCATCTTCAAAATGGAGATAACAGTGCAAAACCTTGTTAGGGTAGTTTTGAGGATTCCGTGGGGTGATTCACGTGAGTCAGGGTGCCCAGGTGGATGGTAAACACTCAATACATGTCTGACATTATTGTTACTCTGAGCTTCTTATCCCACCTGTGAGCTCTTTTTCTGAGCCATTTCATCTCTTTGGAAAGCATCTGGTGCAGCGGGAAGGGCATAGACACTGGAGCGAGACATCCCAGAGTTCTGATCCCGGCTCTGCTAACTTGCGGCTGTGTCACCTTGGACGAGTTACTTCTCCGAGTCTCATTTCCTCATCTGTAAAGCTGGGATAATAATACTACTTCATCATTCTTGTGCGGATTAAGCTAGTTAACTGTCTGACAGTTCTTAAGTGTTCAGTAAATGCTAGACACCCACTCTTTCTATTTCTGAGTCTTCCTGGGCATTGATAAATGAGCATTTCTGAAGCATCTTACACCGAACTTGCAGAAGATAATTTTTACCTAAGGAAGATTGGGGAAGACAATCTTCACATCAGTGGAACCACAAAGCCTGTAGAGTAAATGTTCAGGGGTTCAACTCCGTGTGATGCAGGGACCGAGACTGTTCTATCCTTCTCAGAACACATTCTCAATAGAGCATAGGTAAAACTCAAAAAATGGACCCATTTAGGGGTCTGCAATGGAATTCAATATTGAAAGCATTGTTTAGAAATGACATTCCTAGCCTGCAGGAGGTGACGATGAGGGTGGATTAACTTCATTTCTCTGCAGGAGTTAGCAAATAGAAGAGAAATGCTTCCACAACAATGGGGGAAACAGCATGTTGTGCTGGAACCTTCCATTTGGCCCTCCAGACCCACTTTCCATCTTGCTCTCTGCCCCAGAAGGCTGGATGACATGGACCACATCCGTGAGTTCTGCCATTTTGGAGCTTGGCTGGCAGTGAGAGAAGACAGTAGGGTAGGGTATTTACTTCCCTGGCCCTCTCTCCGCAGCTTCACTGCCGGCTGGCTGGTCCCCAAAGTCCGCAGCTTTTAGTCAGGCAACTCTTTCCCCACAGACTGTTCTCTTTCTTCGGGTTCTTGCTCACTGCTCCCTGCCCGCTCCCTGGCAGCCCGGGGGTGGTAACGGCTCCCCACGGTTGCCAGCCCCAGCAAACTGCACTCTCTCTTCTGTTGCCCTACACCCTGCCCACACCTCTACAAATAGTCCTCTATTAGACTCGCCTCGAATTACCCAATTTGAGTGTGCTGTGTATTTCCTGCTAGCACCTTAACTGATAAAGAGGAACTGGTCACAGACACCCCATCCAGGGTTTTCTTGCAAGTTCCTCATTCTCTTTGTGGTGGTATGCATTAGTTTCCTATGGCTGCTGTAACAAAGTCCCACAGACGAGGCAGCTTAAACAACAGAAATTTATTTTCTCACAATTCTGGAGGGTAGGAGTTTGAGGCCCTTCTGAGGGCCGTTAGGGAAGGATCTGTTCCTGGCCTATCTCTTGGGCTTATGGATGGCCGTCTTCTCCCTGTGTCCTTGTCTGGTCTTCCCTCTGTGCGTGTCAGTGTCCAAATTTCCTCTTCTCACAAGGACATCACTTATACCAGATTAGAGCCTGCCCTAATGACCTCATTTTAAGTTAATTATCTCTTTAAGACCCTATTTTCAAACACAGTTACATTCTGTAATAAGTACTGAGGGGTTAGGACTTTAACATACGAGTTTTGGGGGGATACAGTTCAGCCCATAACTTGGTGGTTGAGAAATGAAAATGTGACTACTGGGTTGAATAAGACTTATGGAAGCAGTGAGGACACAAGCAACATTCAAGAGGGACAAGATCCCTGTTTCAAGGGGCTGACATTCTGGTTGGGTGGAAAGAGGGAGCGAGAGAGAGAGAGACCATGCACAAATCAATGAACAGAATTATTCCAACAGTGACAAATGCTGGAAAGACAAACACGGTATATGACAGAATGACTGGGCCAGAGATGTCCTCTCTGAGGAGGAGATTTGAAAGCTGAGACTTGAATGAGACCCAGGAATCCCCATTTGACTACCCTTTTTGGGGTGGAGCCTTCCCGGCAGAGGAAATGTGGGCAAACAATAAGAAATGAGGTGTTTTTACCCAGAGAGTAATTTTTGCTGATGCAGAGAGAGAGAGAGAGAGAGAGGACTTGGGGGACATATTTGTTTTCATTGGAGAAAAATTTTAAAAACCAGATTAAACAAGCCTCGTTAGGGTGGGCCATTTTTCAGAACATTCTGTCACACAGCAGCCCTCTCTGTACTTGGACCTTCTCCCCTCCTTCACCAGCCTGCCCAGCAACAAAGTTCGGCCTGGCTCTGTCCTGTTTTAACCACCACCAGGCGCTGCAGGACACGGACGTGCCCCCTCTGTGTACAGAGATGACCGGGCCATACCACCAAACCAATTGCAGCTCCCCCCATGGTCTGCTACGCGGCACGGAGGATTACTGTGCTGGAGCGGCGCTCATATTAAAATATTCATCTACATTTAAAATATTCCTGCTGTGTCCACGGGGATCTCCATTCCATATGTTTGCAGGAGCTCTGGGGCCAGCAATGTGTTTGATTTTCAGCATTTTAAAATGAAGGCTAAAGGTGACTCGTAATACAGCAGCGCAAGTAATAGCACAGCAGCTAAGACGCCCCCTTAGTAAATATTGACTTCCAAGGCTTTCCTTCCACAAACAGCATCAGAGGCTGTTAGACCGTAGAGACCATCTCCTTTAACTGGTTCAACCTCCCTCGGTTTAAACTCTTCTCTTCCCTCCTCCCTTCCTCTCTCCCCTCTTCCCTTTCTTCCAAAAATGTGTTAAGCTGACCACCCGTATTAAATTCCTAGGGCTGCCATAACAAATGACCACAAACTTGGTGGCTTAAAACAACACAAATTTATTATCTTACAGTTTGGAGATCAGAAGTCTGAAATAGGTCTCAGAGGGCTAAAATTAAGGTGTTGGCAGAGCTGTGTTCCTTTTTGGAGGCCCGAGGGGAGAATCCATTTCTTTGCCTTCTCCAGCTTCTAGAGGCCAGCCTTCCTTACCTCATGGCCCCTTCTTCCATCTTTAAAGCTAACAATGGACAGTCAAGTCTTTCTCATGATGTGTCACTCAGACTCTGATTCTCCTGCCTCCTTCCTTCACTTATGAGGACTCTTGTGATTCCACTGAACCCACCCGGATAACCCATTATAATCTCACCATCTCAAGATCCTTAATTTAATCACATCTGCAAAATCCCTTCCATGTAAGGCAACCCATTCACAGGTTCTGGGAATTAGGATGTGAACATCTTTGGGAGCCCGTTATTCTGCCTACCACACCACTCCTCATGCAATTTGACTTCAAGTTATATGCTTTCCCAGTACCTATACTCCTTATTCACAGTGCCCACCAACATTGTAGTTCACTGCTCAGCTGTGAAATTATTGATTTAACATCAATTCCCCTAACTGGACAAAAAGCTCTCCAAAGGAGAAGATTATAGATGTTTTGACTAACACTATCCTTTTCTCAGAGCTTCCTAGCAGCCAAGGCAAGAAAGGAAGCATGTTGAGAAGGGAGGAAGAAAAAAAAAGAAAGCAACGGCTAACATTTAATGATCACTCGCCTCTGTGCCAGCAACATCCCAAGTGTTTTTAGCCTATTTAATTGACACATTATGAAGGAGGGGCTCTCATCTACTACAAGCAAGTGGCATAGCTGGGATTTAAAATCCCTGATCTTAACCACTATGTCATATAAACAAATACTCTCAAACAGTATTTTATGTGCCATCACAAAAGTCTGAGAGGCAGAAATGAAGGAGGGAGAGACCAGGTTTACAGATGTGTCAGGCAAGACTTTCCAGAAGATATAACAAACGGAAGGCAGAGAGGGGTGTGCCAGTCTGGGGGTAGGAGAGGGGGAAAGGAGGGCTGTGGTGGGGAGTGCAACAGGGTGTTCAGGGCAGAGAAGGCTGTGTGAACAAAGCCCCAGGCAGGAAGTTGCTTGGTGTGCTCTAGAAATTGAAGATAATACAGTACTGCTGGAGCTTAGGTGGTGAAAAGCAGGGCACAGATCAGGAGATGGGGCTGAAATGGGAAGCAGAGGTCCCATTCTGAGGATGCTGTCAGCCACACCCAGGCTTTAGACATCATCCTAAGGAAAAAGGGAAGCCGTTGGAGGACTTTTGATACTAAAGTTTTAACACAATCAGTTTGTTCACCATGTGGAAGAAGGATTATGGGGTTGGGATGCTGAAGGCACAGAGAAAAATGAAATGTGTGCGAATGGGAAACCTAGAGCTGGGGCCCAGGGATTTCACAGCTCCAGTCCGGCGCATTCTCAGTGATGCATCTGGACCCTCCCAACGGCCTCACCAGCCCCCACAGAAGGAGTGCGGTGGGGAAGTAGCAAGCCCTCTGCTGTTCGGAGTGAATAAATTTGAAGTCCAGTCTCTGCTTCAAAACCAGTCAGAGGGAGAAGTGAGCTAGAGACAAATGCATTTAATCCTTAACTCATAGTCAAGACTTCCTCCAAGAAGCTTGCTTTGCTCAACTCATTCAGAATTTACTTCTCCCTGCGAACACCTCCCACTAATGTTTCTGCCATGCATTCACTCAATCAACAAATACTTACTGAGCACCTACTGTGTGCCAAGCACTGTGTTGGGCACCATGTTAGATACAGAAATGAACAATCCTGACTTGTTCTTTGCCCTTGTGGTGTTTATTGTCTAGTAGGATAATCACAAATAAATGCATATGTTGTAACATGATTTTCAGAGTGGCAAGCCCCGTGACGAAGTTGAGGGCGCCTGGAGAGGATGTGATGGAGAACCTGCTGATGGCAGGTTGCATCATTGGTTCCAGTCTCCATCTCTCCTTGTCATTTCAACCTTACCATGTGACTTTGAAGTTTCTCCCATAACAGCAGAGTATATTTCCACACTCCACTGACTTTTGGCTTGGCTGTGTGACTTGCTTTGGCCCAGCAGGATGAAGCGGAGGTGGCAGTGAGCCAATTCCAAGGGTAGGTCTTGACAGGTCTTGGTGAGTTCCCATTTGCCCTCTTGTGCCTCTGCCACCACCTTGAGAATATGCCTCGGCTAGCCTGCTGGCCCCATGAGGAGGCTGAGAGGCATACGGAGCAGAGCTGCCCCAGCTGAGCCACTCTAGCTAAGCAGAGGCTAGGTGAGCCGACCCCTCAGCCCTAAAGATGAATGAGAGGGCCCAGCTGAGACCAGCAGAGCTGCCCAGCCAATCCCAACGCAGGTCAGCTAACCTAGCTAACCTGCACACTTGTGAGTTCACTAAACGCTTATTGATGTAAGCAGCACAGATTGCTGTGGCTATTTGTTATGCAGCATCGTTGTTTATAGTTAAGTGATACACTGACATAGTCTAAGC
Source organism: Tapirus indicus (assembly GCA_031878705.1). NCBI lineage: Eukaryota > Metazoa > Chordata > Mammalia > Perissodactyla > Tapiridae > Tapirus > Tapirus indicus. The sequence continues at coordinate 99,615,590 of CM062924.1, read as the reverse complement.
AGGCTATGGCAGGATTCCCTGAAGAAATGGCATCTCAGTGAAAGCTAGGTTAAGTGGGTGAAGGAGGAGAAGAGGAGTCTTCCAGGCTGAGGGATGAGCAAAGGTCTTGAGGCAGGAAGGACATGAACATTTGAGAGACTGAAAGAGATCAGGATTTTCTAGGGGTGCAAAGGTGACCAGGTGTGGTGGAAGAGCACCGGCATGGAAAGACACCTGTATGCTTTCCTGCACTGGCATGGCACTAAGCCAAATTAACGTGCTGTAGTATTGTGCATTTTTATAATTCCCTGGGGGAAAGGGCCCGTGATTTACTTATCTTTATCTCCTCTCACTCTGCCAGAGCAATATCCCAATCCACACTAAATGCCCAATACCTGGGGTGAATGAAGGAATTCAGCTAAAGGTGCTGAAAGAACAGCTCCTCGGCATCTCCTGAACTTTGGACAATGACTACAATTTTTCTTCCTTGGTAATTAGTTCATTTACAACACTGTTGTTGGAAATGGGAGGCCCCTCTCCTTTACTTGTCACTATTTTCATATTGAGCTTTTCTGTTTCCTCATGGCATTTATTACTACCTGCCGTTATATTTAGAGTTAATCATTTTGGTATCTGCCTCTTCCACTAGGGGGCAGGGGCTTCCTCTTGTTCATGACTGTATCCTCAGTGCCTAGGACTGTGCCTGACATAGATGTAGATGCGCAAAAAATATTTGTTGAACGAACACATGAACAGATGCTGAAATAGTTAATGCTGAAGAACCCTTAAAAAAAGTACAACCCAGAAGTTAGTGTATTATTTACCCGTTGGTTCAGTAAGAAAGTGGGACAAAGCTTTCTTCTATGGGATGGGGAGAATTCACGGGCAGAGTAAAAGGAGTGATTAAGTAATCTATGATTCTTACTGGGATAGGTGCGACCTTAGATTTTTAGCATAAGGCTCTGTAGTTAAGGAGTTACAGTATTGTATCAGTTATCTGTTGCTGCATAACAAACCAAAACTGGGCAGCTTAAAACAACCACCATCACGTTTGCTCACACTTCTGTAGGACAGAAATGTGGGATAAATTCAGCTGGGCGACTCCGCTGGTCTCACCTGAATTAACTCACATGGCTGCTATCATCCGGCAACAAGTTTGGAAGAGCCAAACGCTGGTGGTGCTGGATGATGACTGAGCCATTCTCTTCTCAGGATCTCTCACCCTCGAGGATGATGGCAGCCTCAGGGCAAAAAAGTAGGGTGACCAGCCATACTGCTTTGCCTGGGACTGTCTTGGTTTTAGCAATGAGAGTCCCATATTACAGGAAATTCCTCAGGCCTGGGAAAATCAGGATAGTTGGTTACTATGGCAGCTAGAAAGAAAGAGTAGGAGTTACAAGGCTTCTAGGCTCAGAAATTCCACAGTGAGACTTCTATTCTATCTGTCAAAGCATGTCAGAAGCCCAGCCCAGATTCAAGGGGGTAGAAAAATAGACTCTGTCTCTTTATGGGAAATGCAGCAAACACACATTGCAAAGGGGAATGCATACACGAATGGGAGGATTTTTGCAATCTACCACAGGTATTATGGAATGTAAGACCACAGACTCAGAAGTCAAAGTAAGGCTTTTTTGTTTATTGAAAAATCTGTACAAAGGATGGAAATATTGGGAGAGCCACGACTAGCCAAATGTTGAGCGACAACTGCACTTCAGTGTCTTAATATATCAAAATTACAGGCTTTCTTTTACATACAAGCACAACCCAAGACTGCCCTCCTTTGGAACAGTGCCTTGTGGTCAGCAGATTTGGGAAAAATCTAACGGTGAAAGATGGTGAAATATTCAGGTAAAGGAGAGAAGACTTCTTGGTAATTAAGAAAGGGGAGGGCAAATTTCATCATCACGTGTTAACAACATCAAAAAGGCTATTTCAAGGGCAGTATTCATAACCTGTCCAGTAAAACATTTGGGATAATAAAACTTTACATTTATCTAATGCTTACTTTGTGCCAGACTGTTCTAGTGTAGGTGACTTACATCCATTAACACATTTAAAATTCACATTTACAGATGAGTAAACTGAGGCCCAAGGTCTCAAGTTTGTGTGTTTGCTGCAAGGCCCAAGGTGTGACTGCTGCATTTTCCATCAAGAGAAGGAGTCTAGGGGCCGCCCGGTGGCGCAGCGGTTTAGTCCGCGCTTGGCAGCCCGGGGTTCGCGGGTTCGGATCCCGGGCGCCCGCCGACGCACTGCCTGTCAGCCATGCCGTGGCGGCGTCCCACGTAAAATAGAGGAAGATGGGCACCATGTTAGCCCAGGGCCAGTCTCCCTCAGCAAAAAGGGGAGGATTGGCAACAGATGTTAGCTCAGGGCTGGTCTTCCCCACAAAAAAAAAAAAAAAAAAAAAAAAAAGAGAAGGAGTCTAGGGGCCGGCCTGGTGGCACAGCGGTTTAGTTCGCACTTTGGCAGCCCAAGGTTTGCGGGTTCGGATCCTGGACGCCCTGACACAGTGCTTGTCAGCCGTGCTGGGGCAGCGTCCTATATAAAGCAGAGGAGGTTGGGCACTGATGTTAGCCCAGGGCCAGTCTTCCTCAGCAAAAAGAGGAGGACTGGCAACAGATGTTAGCTCAGGGCTGGTCTTCTTCACAAAAAATAAATAAATAAAATAAAATGGATTTTCTTTAAAAAAACAAAAAAAAGAGAGGAGTCTGTTTCTTCAGGCAGTAAGTAGTGGAGTTGGGATTTGAACCCAGGCAGTCCGGCTCTTAACCTGCCTCTCCAGAAGCTACCATTTTGCTGAGTTTAACTTGCTTTTTCTAGCTGGCAGTTCGGAATAGTAACCTAAAGGTCTATCTCCTACGGAGGTTGCTCTTTCTCATCAGGGTTAGAGAGAGAGAGAGAGGGTGCCCAGGAGAGTTTGGCCTCGGAACCGAACTCTAAGGCTCGGGTTCCCACCCGGGCGGGACCGGGGGCGCCTCTCGCGCAGGCGCGGTGGTCTAGGCCGTAAAGGCGCCGTGTCTGCGCGAGTCCCAGGGTCAGGCCCCCCTCCCCCCATCCGTGGACGTAGCCTTCGCGGCGGGCGAGGGGAGGCTACGGCCGCGAGCGTCCGCACGGCGGGGGTGGGAGGGGTGCGGGAGCGGAGGGAGCGACAGCAGGCCCGGGAAACGCGGGACCGGAAGGGGACTGCGTGCGGGGATGGCCGGCGCCCCGGCCCGCGGGCGGCCGCGTGGAGCGGACCGGACCGCGGAGAGGAGCGTGTCCGCGCATGCGCACATGCTACGTTGGCCGCCTGAGCCCTGTCGCCTCTGGGAGCCCAGGAGAGAGCGGAGCGCGGCTTCCCGTCTGTGAGGTGGGGCGGGCAGGCGCTGCCCGGCTCTGTTCCGCCCGCGAATGCGGATGACGCCCTCACGGGGCGCTGAGTGGTACTTATCAACAGTATTGCGGGGAGATCGAAGGAGGTGACGAAAGTGGAAGCACTTGGCAGGCTTTCAAGCACGTTATAAATGTGAGGGAGCTCTTAGGAACTCACATCGATGCTTCTGGCTCGTTTTTATTAGGAGAGAGGTCAAGCTTTGTCGTTCCCTGGCCTCAGGTCACCCCGCCCTCCCTGGCCAGATTCTTGCAAATGGATCCAGTCGGTCCCTGGAAGAGCCGAGAATAGGATTGGCTCTGCAGATAGAGGACTGTGATGCCGCCCTCCTATGCAGCGTCTCTTTCCTATTCCTTCAAAGGGATCCAAGTGAGTTGGTAATTTGTAACCACTCTAAGCATTGTTCTCTGACAGGTTCGGAATATATTTCAACCTCCTAATTAATTTGGGAGGTTGAAAATTGTTGATGTTGAAATGGAACATTTGGCTCCTGCTTCCCTTCCTTCCCCCTTTGGTTAATAAAAACCCAGTAATAGGAAAAACGCCCCTGGCTTTCTCATTGCTTCCTCTCCATGCAGAAGGCTCAGTGTTCCATTTGTGGACTTATAGGATAATATTTGCTTTCTAGTAGCTTAAACATGTTTATACAGTAACCAACTTGGACAGGCATTGTGCCAAGGCCTCAAGCCATGAGAAAATGACTCTGATAGGGTCCCTGCTCTCAAGGAGTTGATGTATTGAGAAAGAATGTAGTGGGGGATCTCATACAAGAAGTGTTAAATTAGGACTAAAGGGGAATTTCACAGACAGCCTCCATTATTTTATTAAAGCGATTGGTGGTTTTATTTTGCTCATGATTGGCGTCATGTCTTTCAGTGAACGCTGTTTAGAGCCCAAGTTACGTGCTTTCCCAGTCCCTTAGTTGTCATGAAAGAGAATTTAAGTGCTTTACCTGCTCCTGGCCCACTATCCATCATCACAGACGTGCCCTGACTCTGGGAACATATACTAAAAGGGCCTCTGTTGGGGCTGGTCTGGTGGCGTAGTGGTTAAGTTCTCACGCACCACTTAGGGAGTCGGGGGTTCGTGAGTTCGGATCCCAGGCGGACTTACCCACTGCTCATTAAGCCATGCTGTGGCGGTGTCCCATATATAAAAAAAAGAGGAAGATGGGCACAGATGTTAGCTCAGGGCCAATCTTCCTCAGCAAAAAGAGGAAGATCGGCAATGGATGTTAGCTCATGGCCAATCTCCCTCACCAAAAAAAAGGTCCTGTGTGAGGCACATAAAAGGAGAATTTCTGAGGCTTAATTTTGCTTCTGTTGTTACCGTTTTGGGATTTGCTGTCCCATGAGCATGCATTCCTGACTCTTAAGCTCTCTTAGCCTTATTTTAAGGTACAGCTGGTCTACCACAGTTTCCTAACCATCTGTACCATATTGATCTTCCTTCTCTTTAAATTATAGCATGCACAGTCCACCGCTCTTATCTGGACATTTAATCATAGACTTCGCATTGTTAACTTTCATTACAAATTATGTGTTGTTGAGCAGGGAGTTGGGGACAATGTACAGTAGATGAAAAAGCACAGGTTTGGGAGATAAACAGATATGAGTTTGAATTCTGGTCCCGCTGCTTATTGGCTAAGTGACTGAAACTTTGTGAACCTCAACGTCTTCAGCTATCACCTGTAAATGCTAGCTTCTGCAGGAGTGTTGCTCATGGGCATGTAGTGAGAATTAAATAAGATGGGAAGCACCTTTCTTTCCTTCCCTCTTCCCCTTTATATTTTCTGTTCCCAGCCCTACACAGTGTTTGTGTCTATAGGTTCCATTTAATACAAGTGAATGAATGAGGGCCTGTCACATACAGTTAAGTTACGAGTGTGGACTAAAGGTTTTCTCTTTCATCCAGAATCATGAAATTTTAGAATATACATCTTCTGATTCTCAGCCTAGTGTTCTATCCACTATTTGGTGTAATCCACAATGAGTATTTCTTTAATACATACTAAGTTCAAAGCACTTTCTCGTCAAAGAATAGATGAGGCGGACTTCCTGTTCTCAAGAAGTTTCAGTGTATCTGAGAAGCTCGGGATATCTCTCTCTTATCTGCATCACCTCTAAAAATTGGAGTTCTCGGGGGTATGGTCCAGGTCACCTTTTAGCGTTACACTCTCCTTGGGTGAACTCATCCACCTCCAGGCTTTACCCACTACATGCCGGAGACTCCCAAATTTATATCTAAAGTCTAGACATTTAAACTTCAAACACATATATCCAACTATCTGGTTAACAAATGCACTCATTCCACAACTACTTCGAATTAAACTTATCTGAAACAGCCCTCTTTCTCCTCCAAACCTGCTCTACTTCCGATGTTCCCCATCTTCATGAGTGGCTGAAGCCAGGGACCCAGGAGGCATCCTTGTAGTCTGTCTCTCATATCCCCCTGCCTACATGCAACAAATCACTAAGTCATACAGCTTCTACCTTCAGAATAAAACTGGAATCCCCTTACTTCTCTCCACCTCCATTGATGTCACCAGAGTTCAAGCCACCATCATCTGTCCCCTGAACCACCATAACAGCTGCCTCTCAGCTCCCTCCCCTAATCCATTTTCCACGTGGCAACAAGGGTATCTTTTTAAGTACAGAGCTGGTCAGGCCACTTCCTGCTGAAAATCCCCCAATGCTTTTACTGGCGGATTAAGGTTTAGAGTCATTCCCAAACCCTCTGACAGGCCACATTAGTTGCTCCTGCTGACTTCCCTAATTCTACCTCCTCCCAGTAACCTCCCCACCCAGTTACCTTCTTCCAGCCACACCGACCTTCTCTTTGTGCACCAATGGTCACTTTTTGAGGGATGCCTTCCCTACCGCCCCCCCATTTAGATCAGGTTCCCCTATTATGCCTTCTTATGAAACCCTGACCTTTTTTTTGTACTACTTATCTTAATTATAACGATATAGTACTCTTTGCATAAATATTTGGCCATTGATTTGCTCATTAGTCTGCAAGCTCCTTGAGAACGGATCCCATGTCTCCTCAGCAGCCAGCACTGTGCCTGGCATACACAGATGCCCGTTCAATAATGGTTGAAAGAATGAGAGCAGTAAGATAGCTTATGTTGAATACCAAAAAACAGCTCAAAACATTGAATGTGATGAGAATTCAGAGAAAGGAGAGATCACTGGGGCCTCGGGTGGGTCAGATGAGTTATTTCTTAGAGAAAAACAGAAGACTGTTTTCAGAGGTGACTATGGGCTCTGAATATTCAGGGACGAAGAGTGTACCAGTTTGACAGAAGAACAATTTCATATAAGGTAGCAATTCGAAATAAAGGTGGGGAAGTAAGTTGAGGCCATCTGTGGATGGCCTTTGGTGCCAGGCTAAGGAATTTAAACTCTATTCTGTAGACAATAGGAAGTCATTAGTACTTTTTGAGCATGAGTGGTAACATTTGCAAATCAGTGGCATGAGAAATATAATTTTTGGGACGCTCAGTTGCCAGTGAGCAAAACCTATCCTAAATAGGTTTAAGCAAAAGGGGACTTATTGGCCTACACACCTGGAAAGTCCAAGGATAGACCTTACTTTAGGCGTAGCTTGATCTAACAGCTCAAGTGATGTAACTGGTTTCTTCCTGAATCTCTCTTCTCTGCATCCTTTGAGTAGGCTCCTTTCTCTGGCAGCTGTCCCCTCATGGTGACAGAATGGTTGCAGCAGCTCCAGGATCATGTCTTTCAAGGCTGAAGTCTAGGAAAAAGATCATCAACTTTCCCAGTGGCTCCAACAACAATCCTGGAATTGAGTCTAGATGGCTGGGGCAGCCTAGTTTGGTTCACGTACACCTCTCAGGACCAGTTACCAGAGGAATGCAGTGTACCAAGTGACTTAGGCCTAGTTCAAATTCACAGCCCCCTTCCCCAGCTCAGGGTGGGGTCAGCCCTGACCAAACCACATTGAACGAGAACAGAAAAGGAACGAATTTTCAAAGGAAAACCTGATTGTGGCTGGAAGCACGGTACTTGGAGGCTGGGCCCCAAACCAATAAATGTCCGTAACAGGAAGAAGGGTGAGCCTGGCACTGTATAGTCTAGACTGAAGCAGAGAGACCGCTGCTGGGGTTTTTCATTCTTCTGTTTTCTGCAGTGGCCTGAGAGCATTGAACCCTTCCACTCAGTTCTTTGAAACCATCAAAGCACGTCTCACAATTCTCTGCCTGCTGAAGGTGCCTGCGCAGCTACTGAATTGTCTCCACAGAGATGAATCAAAAGGGGAAGGAGGAATTATGATGGGTAAAAGGTGTCTAGGAGACCACACCTGTCTCATTGTCCCTAAGTCTTCATGTTCAGCCATCTAAGAAGAAGACCCGTATTGTTTCATCTTAGTAGCTGTCGTTGCTGTGTGTTGGAGAGGGAAAGGCTGCTAACTTGCCAGGATTGTTAATCTGTCTGGGCTTATGATGATTTAATTCTGAATTTGTTGTTATAAAAAAATGGGTTAAAAAAAGACCAGATTCCTTTCTGGTTTTCTCCTGGTTTTTATTTAGTCCACAAATAATATCACAACAACAATAAAGGAAGAAAAAAGGGGGAAATAGTAGTCTACTGTGTCTTCTTAAAGAGACAGACAGCCCTTGGCAGATGTGTAAATATTGTCTTCAATTTATCTTATATCCTCTAAATGTGGACTTGTCCAAAAAAAAAAAAGGCTTGTTCTGTAATAGCACCAAGAGGCACATTACAAAGTACAGCATAGCTCTGTTGAATTTTTAAAAAAGTATTGGCCAGACAAGAAAGCTGTAGTCCTTACTCATCCACTTTAAGATGGAGGCGCTTGAGGAAAGTGGGACTAGAGCAAGGAATCTGTATGATGTTTATTCACCTTTGGTCTGTAGTCATTTCTTCTGTTGCATAGTGTCATAGGTGAAGGAAATGCAGCTTCTAAACCATTGTCTTCTAGTGTAATCCCTTGAGAGCTGGCTGGGTCACTGAGTTCCCACCTTCTGAAAACTCCATAGAACCAGGAGAGCATTAAATACATATTTGTGAACGAGGGTGATGAATCATTTTGTTGTGACCTTGGCTGAGAGACGGGGTTGGCTGGTGTGGGCTCTCTTGTGGTAAGATTGTCATCTGATGGATTGACCTACTTTGATACAGGTTTTTTTCCTCCAGCACTGTTAAGTCTTTTTAACAATTCATGGCCTATTTATTAACGTAATGTGACTGAGACAAACATTGAATGCTATCATTTTAAGACCATAATTGAAAAAGCATAGCTTTTCCAAATGTGCGGGGAAGACTAGTATTTTGAAAGCCTCTGGACGTCAGGAACGTCTGACAGATATGTAGGTGGTAAATTGAATAAATAGGATCTATCATGTGTTGGAAAGTGGTTTCTGTAAATAGGAAATTAATGTTACCCACAATGAGTCAGATCTGAAATAATGGTATTCAAAACCGTTGACTCCCACTCAGGTATTTTAAGGACTAAGTCAGCCATTCTTAACCCTTTCAAATTGCAAGGTACTAGAATATGACAGGTGGTGACCCTGAAGCATTATATGTTCCCTTTGGGTTCATTTGTATAATACACACACAAGCCAGTACACTCAACATCTATCTGCTCACGCCCTTCAAAATTAATGGAGCCATTTCATGAATGCTTCCGTGGAGTCATCCTTCTCCTGGTCCTCCGACACAGAGCCTCCAGTCTTCCAATTCTCTCTTCTCTCTGGTTCCCATGAAAATGCTCCTATCTTCCCTCCCCAGCTAGGTAGAGAGAAACACGAAGCTTGCTGCCCTGGTGCTCCCCGCCTTCCCACACCTACTGTTTCAGTGTCCTGTCCACTTCAGTTGGGTGCTCCCTCCAATGAACTATGTATGTTCCTTCTCCCTTTCAGAGCTTAGTCTTCAGGAAAATTGAAAAATCATCAGCAGCGTATGGAAGGTTTAAGGCACTCTTTTTTACGATGATTTTTTTAAACTTAAGCATTTAGCCTCATAATAATGATGTCATCAGTGATACAACACAAGCCCCTGACGCGTGGGGCCAGCAGTCTGATCCTAACTTTTCGTTTAAATTGGGGCAGCTCTCTGCTCCTGTGGCTGCTTTGTCCAGTGTAGACAACAGTGAGCAGCACCACTTTCAACTCTCCCTCTTTATCGCACGGCGCTTACATTTGTCCTTGCCCTTTGGGCCGTGGGGCTCTGACTGCAGCCCCCTCCTGGCCTCTGCTATGCCTCTCAGCCTCTTCCAGCCTCCCAACACCGTGCAGCCCTTTGCAAGTCGGTCCCTGCTCTGGGTTGGATGTGGGCAATTCCTCCCCACCATGCTTTCTTTGTCAGCCCCGAGCATTCAAAGTGAACACGTGGTCGGCGGGAGCAGATGTGCTTCTGTACACCCACCCTCGCTCATCCTCATTAGCTGTCTTTCTTCAAGGCAGATCACCAGGGGAGTGCAAGTCCCAGTCCTGCTGCAAATGCTCAAAGCCGGATGTTCGCTGACTTAACTCCTCCTAAGCAGCAGCTGGTTCCTCCTTCTTTCCTCCTGTGCGTCTCTTGAACCGAGATTGAGAAAATAACATTCCTTTGGTGCCTTGGCCGGGGATGTGCTAAATGTACTGTGGTATAGCCGTTTATCAAATGCCTCTTGTGCAGAAGCCACATGCTCTCTTCTGTATCTTTTAATCCTCATATCAGCTTGGGGAGGTAGGTGTGGAGTCAGGGAGACCTGGGTTTGGATACTGGTGCTGCCATTCACCAGCTGTGTGACCTGAATGACCTCAAGTGACCTCTCTGAGTTTTATTTCCCCATCTGTATAATGAAGATAATAATCCCCGCTCCATTGGGTTATTGTGAGATTTAAGCAGGACGGTTGATGTAAAGCCCTTAACAGAGTGCCCTGGCTTAATAAAGGGGAGCTGTTGTCACAGAGGGTTGAACTTGGCCAGGTTACTTGACGTATCCAAGGTTATACGTCTAGTAAATGGTGGAACTGAGCTGTGAATTCAAATCTTTTGAATCTATTTCCTTTTCTTCCTCTCCTCCTTTATTAGAAAGGAGGCTGTGTTAGTGCCAGAGCACTGTGAAAAAGAAATTGGAGCTCCTGGGTATTTTGGCAGGAAGCTGTGCAATTATATGCCAAGGCTAATAATAAAAAAATTATAATGTGATAGCTAACATCTATTGAGTACCCACTATATGGTACTGGGCATTCTCTAATCTTTTAAACAGAGACTTCCAAAATTCAGTCATTTGTGTCCTATCTTCACAATTTTTGCCATTTCTGTATACCACCTTTACCAGTATTTTATGTAATTTTCTTTAGAATTGACTTACATTATTACTTAAATAAATGTATTTTAAAAGAAAAGTTGTTGTCACCACCATAAATAGAAAGCCAGCATCATTTACCATAAATAGGAGATGACCAGGAAAGTAAATACAATTAAAACAAAGCAGTATTGTCAAGTTCCAGCGAGATAATGCCCTGGGGCTGAGGCCTGTTCTCTGTTAAAGAGGGGGACTGGCGTATTCGAGAGGGGTTACAGACATCCTAGAACCAAACAGGTATTTCTTCTGGCTTTAACTGAACAACGGAAAGGGAACTGAGAAAAGAATAACATTTGCACTTGTGATTCCCTTTTCTTTAATGCCCCCCACACCCACCTAACAATTCCACCTGTCTCTGTTTCCTGCTGAGCAAAACACTGCCCCACAACAAGCTTGCAGGGAGCTGTCATTACCCCATTTTACAGATGACAACCAAAGCTCAGAGAGGTCACATCACTTACCCAAGGTCAGACATCTAATAAGTCATAAAAGACAGGGGTAGAATCAAGGTCTTCTCAAGAAACGTGGGGGAAATGTGATCAACTTCAACAGGCTTGATGAGGGGGCCTGCCCGGGAGCACCAGCATGCTTGCTTGAGTTTTCTGCTACAAGGTCATGGTCATCAAGCTCACTGAGTCGCTGACGTCCTCAGCAGCCTGAGAAACCCTGACACTGTCGGGGAGGGGGGTGGTCAGGGACCTGGAACTGGGCAGGAAGGGATCCTAGCAGTTGGTAGTCGTGTGCCCTCAGCAGCTTCCCCCATTGTACGTTGAGCTGTGGCAGTGCACACAGCCGCCTCCCTGCTGGAGGTGCTACTGGCTGGGCCTGGCGGTGGGGGGAGGGGGGTAGGAAGGTGCCAGGACCTGACTTTGTCCTAGGTCATTGACTGGAGTAGCACACTGCCTTCCTATAGGACATCTACAGGCACTGGAGTGGTAGAAAGAGTAGCCCGAGTTCAAATCCCAATTATTCCATTAAGTTACTTAGCATAGTAAACTTGGGAAAACACTTAGTTTTTTGCACCTCAGTTTTCTAATCTGAGAAATAGAGATGATGCCAATACCCCACCATGGGGTTGTTCTGAAGATGAAATGTGCTAAAGCTTGAGTATCTAGCAGCATACTAGCTGCTCATTAAGTGATGGTTTTTTCCTTTCCCTCCTCCTACCTCAAATCCTCCTTCCCCTCCCAGCCCCACCCTCCCCAAAACTGATAGAATCTGGAGGACCTGGGTTGAGACCAGTGCGTATTTGGGCTAGATGGTGGAAATATAATATCTTTCCCATGTTAGGAGCACCAGAACCAGCTGTGGTTGCTCAGATTCTCCAACAAATTGTGGCTTATAGCCTGGTGAAGTTATTTTCTTTCAGAAACCTTTAGGGGGCCGGCCCAGTGGTGTAGAGGTTAAATTCGTGCGCTCTGCTTCGGCGGCCCGGGGTTCGCAGGTTCGGATCCTGGGCGCAGACCTACGCACCGCTCATCAAGCCATGCTGTGGTGACATCTCATATACAAAATAGAGGAAGATGGGCACAGATGTTAGCTCAGAGCTAATCTTCCTCAGCAAAAAGAGGAGGATTGGCAATGGATGTTAGCTTAGCGTCAGTCTTCCTCAAACAAACAAACAAAAAGAAAGCTTTGGGCTTTCTGCTTGTTGCCATTCCAACAAGAGAAGACATCATGCTGACATATGCTGAGGCCACCATTCTGTCCTGCATGGCATTTGCTGGCTCCTTCTGGCCCTGTTTGTCAGGCCAGCTTTCCTGTGCTTTGGAATCAGTCAGGGGAGGTTGACTCTAGGAACTGCCATGGTCACCCCTCCCCACTGATTCTATCTCCTGCCTGACAGTGCAGGAAGGGATCCCAACAGAGAGGAAGTCATTGTTTGTCATGACACAAACCTCAAAAAGATAAAGTTGTATGACCAAAACCTGGAGTTTCCCTTAATGGCCTATAATGAGTCTGTCCTACATGAATTTACAGCAGCCCTTTCACCTTGTTCCTTCTCTATGGAGTGTTAGTTTCTAGAAAACTGGGGAGGAAACGTTTATTTATACACTATCTCGTGTACTTATTCAACAATCCTATGAAATAGGCTTCATCATCTTTGTTTTACAGATGAAGACATGGAGATGCAGAGAATCTAAGATTATATATTCAACAAGTGATGAGCTGGGAGGCAAACCCCAGCCCTTGACCTACCAATCACCATGTTGGGAAACTATGCTTTTCTTTTAGATCCTGTGGTGAACAACTCAGGCCGTCCTGGCATGCCACCCCGCCCCCCTCCCACCCTCCTCGGGACTGAAGCACTCATTCCCCCAGCTGCTGGGAGTGTTGGTGGCTGACAGCTCTCAGGAGAGTCCCCTCCGCTGGCCAGCTTGCCTCTGTGCAGCACAACTCTGCGGGGTCACCCCAGCTCCAGGCTCCCAGTGGGATCGGCTGAGGCTTTAGTTGTGACTACGTTGCAGTTCTATTTCTCCTGCCCACCCTTCGGCCTTCACTTGTCCACAGCTGTGATCGGGGGCACACTCTCCAACAAACTTTCTTGTACAAATCTCTGTGTCAAGATCTGCTTCTCAGGGAATCCTGACTTCAGTGGAAGAATATTCAGTGGAGATGTCCATATTCTAGTGCCTCCGCATCTGGTGTATCAGCCTGTGTCCTGCTGAGGGGAAATGGAGAATGGTTGTGAGCCATGTGGCCTGGATTAGAACCTTACACTCCACCACTTAGCGGTGTGATCCTGCAGATGGATTAACCTGTTCTGAACCTCAGCTTCCTTATTTGTAATAGGGCATCGTAACAGTCTCTATCTCATCAGCTGTGGCCATCAGGGTAACTTAGGTCATGCATTTAGAACAGAGCCTGGCACATGGTGACGGGCAGTAAATGTCGGGCATCAGTAGTAGCAGACGCTGCTGAAAACTCCTTCTTCATCTTCCCTGCTTCCTTGGTTTCCTGGAAATCACACTCTCCGGTTCACCCACTTTTCTTACCATTTGTCCTGTTTGTTTGCCGGTTCTTCTTCCTCCTCCTCTAAATGTGGGTATCCTTCATGTTCTGTCCCTTTCCTGCTTCTTCCTTTCTTGTTCCACGTTCTCTCTCTCCAGCCTCCTCCACTCTCTGGAAAGTGGCCCGCAAGCCCTCAAGTGCAGCGAGTAGCCCTTGAAGTGGGCTGCATGTATTTTTCAAGTGGTGCAGTTTATCAGGAGGTTGAGCAGACCTGCCATTTGCTTGAAAAACCAGAGTGTTTCCCATTTTGGCTGCTCCAAAAGTCAGTCTGTCAAAGCTTTTGAATTGTGTTAGCGATTTTGTTTGCAACTTATGCCCTTGAGTAAGGGCACCCGCCTGTGTTGTAATAGGTGCTATTGTCAAAGCTGATAATGCAGAGAAGGCAAGAGGAGGCGGAGAGAAAGGGAACTACCATTCGAAGTCCTATGACAAGAGACAGGGTAAAGGGATTCTGCAAAAGTCCTGGAGTAATGAGGACAGTGAGCCATTATTCTCAGGACTGAGTACCTTAAATCTCAGTTGTTTACATATGAATTACAAGACTTCTAGGAAAGCATAAAACCCATGAAAATGATACACAAGAAATTCTACTCATGGCCTGTTTTGGATTCAGTTGATCTACAGCTAGATCAGTGAGAAAATATTTTCTGACTTCAAAGGTTAAGATTAAACAGTGTGGTTCTAGGAGGAGAAGAGGAAGAGAGGGGCCTGGGAGAGGAGGAGATACTGCAGAAAAAGGTGAGGAGAGAAGGGGGAGACAGGAACTAACAGTTGTTCATCATTACCGTGTGTTCAGCACTTGACAGATGTTTTCTCATTTAATATCCACAAAACCTCGACAAGGATAGAGTCTGTTGGCCCCATTTTACAGACAAGGAAACAGGGACTCAGATCGGGATGGTCTGACCCCAAAGCCCATGTCCTAAACATCCTACCCCTCTGGAAGGGCTAACTGGTGTAAGAGCAGGAACTCTGATATTATAACTTTCAGATCTTTAGTCACCTTTAATTTCTGTCCTCACCCTTGTGACATGTAGGGACAGTGCTACATGTCATGACTAAACAAGCTATTCCTAAGTAGTGACCTTGATTTGTTTAGGACACAAACCAATGAAAGTTTTATGATGAATTCATACCTGCCTTCCCTCTAGCCCAACAGCCATTCCCTCCTACACACAAACACACACACACACACACACACACACACACACACGCCATGCACACACTCCCCTTAATTTAGAAAAGTCCTGGAGGGCTTCAGTTCTGTTAATTCTCACCCTCTCTGCAGTTCAATCCATTGTAGCCAAATATATTGAACCTGCTTTCAATCTACTATCTGAGTTTAGAAAATTTCAGAAGCGGGGTGATGTTTTAATATCTGAGTGCTAAGATAAGGCCTTGTGTTGGCCAGTCGGTGAAATCCTTTCATCACACGTGTGTGAAAAATCCTTGCTTCTATGAGGAGCCCTCCCAAACCATTTCTTATTTGATGCCCTTTTACGATTGCTGCAAAGACATGAAAAGAAGGAGAAATTATTTTGGAGAAGAGGAGGTTTAGGCAAGAAATAAAGATGTTTCCTTTCCTCTGTGCTTGATTTTTTTTTTTAAATAATCTTAGCAGTTGAAATTTGATACTTGTGGTTTTGAAGAATAAAATTCCCACCCTTTCTCTTGGACTTTTGAGGGGCTATGACCTGGCTGCCGTCCCACGGTCTGTTCAGCTGAACATGATCGAAACTCTCAGTACTGGCAGCTGAAAGTACCAGAGAGCTGATGAACAACTGCCATCGCCTCAGAACAAACATCTCAAAAAGTGAAGTACTTTTAAAGTGGAGTGTGTGCTGGGATTTATGCTCGCCTCACTGTGGTGTTGCAAGGAATGGTGCTGGGTTTCCATGAATCTTAGGTTTGAGAGGTCTTTCCAAGATTCTTCTCGGTTGCCTAGAATCCAAGGGTTTCGTAAGGTCAAAGAAAGTCATCCTAGAGAACATTCGAGGACACACCGTGAGCCAAAAGCATCAATTTTGCTTTCTCCCTTTATTTCTGCCTGTGAAATATTTTCCAATTATTTTTCCATGTTGTTCTTAAGCGACTAGTTCTTTGTGCTTTACTGCCTAGACTTTCTAAGTAAGGGGTTGAACCATTCGCTTCAGAAATAAAGTGTTCACAGGGCTCCTCTCTATAGAAATCCATTTGCAAGAATAAAGCTTGTGCCACTGCCTCAGGTTAGGAAACCCATTTACATTTCTTGCAAGTGGTCCTATTCAACTTGCCTCCACCTTCACTTCCCAGCTCACTCTGCTCTCAGGTTCTGATTGAAAAGCACTTAATTAGGGGGCTAATTAGCACCTAATCGGGTTGCTAATGAAGTAGTTGACAGCCCAGATCAATTCAAAAAGGAAGAAGCATCCCTGGCCTTTTGTTTGCAGCCTCTACAGGAGATCATATTCTCTTTTTAATTGCTTTGAAATAATTTGCTGAACCAATAAGCCTCTGTCATTGATGCTTGGCTCCTGGTCACATCGCCCGTGCCAGCGAGAGGCTGCATTGCAGCAGGAGGGAAGTCTTCTGACTTTGGAAAGCAAGGTTTCTCCTTTCTCTGCGCTTGATGCTTTGTAAATCTTACACTTCTAAGGGGGTTGCTCTGCCCACCTATCCTGTTCCTGACCACATATATTCTGAGACAATAGCTCAACATCCCTGCTAAACTGAATTGTCATTTAACCAGCACATCCCCCATAGTACATATATGCATCCACTTGAAAAAATAGCAGTGAGAATTAAAACCAGATAAATGTTTTAAATAATATTTCTTCTTTTTTGTGTGTGCTAACCTGGATGCTGGGCTCTAGTCACGGAACTCTAGAGTTTTGATGATTATTTTTGTAGAAATAACAATAGTGGGAGAAGTCTGACATAGTGGGCATTACTCAGTAGAAAATAAAGTTGCTTTCTAGGTCGCTGTCATCTTGTACAATGTGTGAGGGTTATTGTGAAGCCAGGCCTGCGACAGAACAGACGGGCCTGATGACCTGAAGCAGACCATGAGATAAGGGCGCGAGGAGAGGGAGGCGGTGATCTGAGGGCACTGTGTACCAATACTGCAGAAGAGCCAAGATATACAAGTGATTTAACAAAATATTTTTTAAAATACATATTGAAAAGCTATTGTGAGCCAGGCACTATGCTGAGCATGGATTATAGGTCAGTGAACAAAACGTGACCCTGTGAAAACAGACAATAAACAACTGATTGTAAATAAATTGAAGTGTGCAAAGTGCTGCCTAAGATAAATTCTGAGCACTGTAAGCATGGCCTATACCGACACTGCAGAATCCCCTGAGGAGCGAAGTGTAAGCTGAGAAGTGAAAGTCAAGTAAGAGCTGGCTGGGCAGACGGGCCAGACCAGAGTCCCCATTGCAGGAACAGCACATGAAAGTGGGAGAGAGAGCAGGCTTTGTTCTAGGAGCTAAGAAAAGTCCCCCATCCTGGAGCAGAGAGAAGGGAAGGATTTCATGAGTTGAGGCTGGAGTGGTGCCCAATCATAGCCTTTTAAGCCTCACAAAGGATTTTGGACTACAAGAGAATGGGAAAGCATTAAAGGGTTTTAAGCAGGGGATTCTTATGATCAGATTGTGTTCTTGAAATATCCCAGCAACTGTGTGGATAGTTGATCAGAAGAGGTCTAGATGGGAAGTGGGGGAATCATTTAGGTTTTTACAGTGGTCCTAGTGAAAGTTCACGGTGGCCTGAACTAGGATACTGACAGTGGGGATGGAGAGAGGTGGGTAGATTTGAGAGACATGTGGAAGATAGAATGAGCAAGAATTGGTGGTTGTGGCTGTTGGGAATGAGGAAAAGGGAGTAGTCAAGAATGGTTCCTAAAGGTATGGCTTGAGCAACTGGTTTATAGTGGGACCATTTACTGAGATTAGGGATGGTGGGGAGAGAGTAGAACTGGGGTTGAGGATGGGACAATTATGATTCAAGTCTTGGCCGTGTTTCGTTTGAGGCGTCAAACAGCAATGTCGTGAAGGTCAGTGGGATTGGGGCAGGTCTGGAGCCTGGCGGAGCTGGAGATGTGGGAGTCCTCGGCCAACAGTGGACCGTAAATCTCCGGAGCGCCACAAAATTCCCTTGCAGGGGAGGAAATTCCCTCCTCTGCAAGGAGGCTCAAATCCAGAGCAGAGCCCCGAGGAATTCCAACATTTAATGGTCGCTTAGCAGAGGCGGAATCGGGAATTGGCCAAGGCAACTAAGAAGAAGCTGCCAGAGACAAGAGGAGAAATCCAGAGAGGACCTTTTTCGGGCATGGTTTTCATAGCCAAGGCTTTCTGCGAGAAGATCGCTGTGAACTGATAAGCACTTCAGGCCTGAGAGCACTGGTTTTCAAAAACGTTTAAGCAGAGGAACCTGCCTGAAAGTAAAATCTTGTGTAGATGACACCGGAACAGCGGAGGCTGGGCTTGAGGTCCTGCTTGCTCAGCCTTCCTCTCGTCACCCCCACCTCCCATCTCTGAACCCCAAGACTCTGAGGAAGGATGTCGGAATAGCCCTGCCCTGGAGGAGAGCCACTTGGCTCACAGAGCCTAGGGCTACTCCTGGTAGAATCATCTTGGATTCTCTTCTGAGGCTGCGCACACACCGCCCCATGAACCGACCAAAGGCCCAGCTCCCTTGCACTAAGGAGATTACAGAAATCTGTCCTCTGCTTTGCTCCAGGTTAGAAAGTGTCAGGGAGCCAATTACCAGACACCTCCCCATCTCCCCCCTTTAAGAATAATCCTTGGAAACCCAGCTTCGACATCATTTACTTCATGAACCTTCCTAGGTCCCCAGTTCAGAACCGATCGTGCCTCCCCTTTGCTGCTTCTTGCTACCCTCATCTCATGGGCTACTCAGATTGTTTATTTACACGCCCTTCTCTCCCACCAGACTTTGAGTTTCTCTAAGGCAGGGACCAAGTCTTTATATCTTAAAGCCCGGATAATACCTGGCACAGTGTGGGTGTTGAATAAATGTTTGCCCAACTGGATTACATTACATTGAATTAAACTTGGAAGGGCCCTCAGATAGTCTACAGTCCCTCCTCCTTGTACACAAAGGTGAGGATCAGCTACAGATCATGACTGGCAGAACTGGTTCTGGAATCCAGACTTCTGAATTCCAGTCCAATTTTCTTAGGATCCTTTCTTCAGTGCTCGAGAGTTAACAGCACTGAATAAATATGTAAATGTTGGAGAAAAAAGTCCTTAGTCTGGGAGCTGTAGGTGGCTCTAGCTGGTTTAAATGGTGCTATCTCAGTATCACCCACCAGGCCCACAGCATAAAGTGACTTTCTTCAGAGTTATTTTTCATAAGTAGAAGTGTGACTCTCTCCTACTTGTCCTCACCACCTGTCGTGGTTCTGGCTCCTTCACAGATTTCCCATCACCTTTAATTCTTAGCTTCAAAAAAGGGCCACTTCTCACATTTTCTAGTGCAAATGCTTTGTTTGTTTTTAATCTCCTCTTACAGGATTTGGCCCAAGAATGGTTCCATTATAAAGGCTCTGGGGCTTTCTCTGTGTGGACAAGGGTTAGGAAATTCCTTGGGGGAATAAGTAAAATTGGCCTCTCTTCCTTGGAGAGAGAGTAACAGTTATTTTTTTGAAGACCAGTTGAAGAGGGATTCTCAAGAGCCATCCTGGAGTAGAAAAACTGCAAACGCTTCTCTTTCACCATTAGTGGTGGCAATGCTGTGATCTCCAATTTAGAAGGAACCGGCTGAAGGGTCTGAGAACCTGGCTATTCACTTCTCCCTACCTTTTGTCATTTACCTGGGTCAGTTATTTATTTCCCTTTAGATCTCCCCTTCTCACACTAGCCCACCTCCCAGGCTTTGGCAAGAATTATTGTCACCCTACCAATTTTGTTGAGGAAGTGGAGAAGGCAGTGGGAAGAAAGAGCCAGAGCTCAGGACTTGATCCCGTGTTCAAACCCCAGCTCTGCCACTGACCAGCAGGCAGTCTGCCCCTTATCCTGTGAGCCTCAGTTTCCTCCTCTGTGGAATGGGACTACTGGCACCTGCCTAGCTGGGTAGTCATGAGGATTGGCAAAAATGCGTATAAAGCCCCTGGCAGTGCTTGGCTCATGTAGTCACCTAATAAATGTTTGTTGTTCATAAACCAAATTTTTTCAGGTGAAATCATTAATTTTATTTGCTTTACTCCTGGTTGCACATCCAAAATGGTTATGATTGATCTGTCTATCCACCGTTTTGTGGGAGTGAGTATCTGGTGCGAGAAATGGTTTGCAGCTCTAATTATTGTTGTTGCTTATTGATGGGATGTCTCTTTTAAAAATAGATTCTTGCATAATAAGTAGTTACTTGTAGCCGAACACAAAGGATGAAACCTAGATCGCTTTATGTATTTTGCCTGTTTTGTGTTTGAAAAATATGATTTAATCTGTCAAAATAAAAACTGTTTAACCCATGGAGGCACTTGGATTAATTGAGTCTTGATTCCGTAGCTACTCAGGGTATCCGTGGCAACCGTTTAGGCCAGAGCTGAGCTTCCCAGAGCTCTGCCTTCAGATGGAGGACACACAAAGGTTATACCTTCAAAGCGCTTTGTGTCTGTCAGCTCGTGACTGTAGGCAGTATGTGGTTTTTAGAGAGCCTGTTGAGTTACAAGGAAAATGTGGGTGGCCAGATTCTTTCTCTTGAATAGAAATATTATACTTTTTAAACTAATGTCTGATTTTGATTCAGTAGCTCTCCGGTTAAGAGGTGCCATATAACAGGATCTTGACCCTAGTTTAAGAGCAACCTGTAGGGTTACTCCGTTTTTGTATCTTTATACCAGAAGTCATCCCTTTCCTATTCATAGGCCCTCCCTGAAAAAGCTCTGCTGTTTGAGTAGGCCATTCGTAACACCAAACACAATGACTGGATTCTCTTTTCTTTTTTCAGTATTGAGTATTTGTTGGAAACTATTTTAGTACAAACTAGTTGTGTATGAGAGTATAGCCAAAGAAAATAATCAGAAACACCAAAAAGGCTTAGAACATTCACCTCAGCATTACTCACAACAGGAAAACCTCAGACACAGCTGAAATGTCAGCAATGAGGACGTCATTAGGGAGATTAGAACACACCAGAAGATGGAGTTTTATATAGCCATTAAAAGTTGCATTTATAGGGGGCCACCCGGTGGCGCAGCGGCTTAGTCCGCGCTTGGCAGCCGGGGGTTTGAGAGTTCGGATCCCGGGCGCCCGCCGACGCACTGCCTGTCAGCCATGCCGTGGCGGCGTCCCATATCAAGTGGAGGAAGATGGGAACAGATGTTAGCCCAGGGCCAGTCTTCCTCAGCAAAAAGGGGAGGATTGGCAACAGATGTTAGCTCAGGGCTGGCCTTCCCCACAAAAAAAAAAAAAAAAAGTTGCGTTTATGAAAAGTTTTTAATGGAAGACAGGGGAAAATGTTTATGATATAATGTTAAACTAGGACATAAAATTTTATAGTGAGCCTGATCCTGACTTAAATTTGAAAAGATATATAGATGAAAACCTAAAGGCACTGTGCCAAGCAGATAATGGTACCAAAGCTGTTACCTGGCAGTGGGACTGCAAGTGATTTTTATTTTATTCTTTATATCTTCCCATATTTTCTAATTTTTCACAGTACGCATTAACAACTTCAATTTAGGTAAAAGTGTTATTAACAAAAGTAACGACAAAATCTTGTAGGTTCAGGGAGGTGATGGTGGTAGGACCTTTAAATTAAAAAATGGTAGCAAGTGGCAGCTGTTGGATATTAATGCTTAGCACTTATATAACATTTCATGGGAGGCTTTTAAAGTGTTTTATAGCAGCTGAGCTCATTTTCATACCATCCCTGTGTGGTAGGCAGCAGGAATTATAATGATTTTATGGATTTAAAAAAAAATGGGCACAGAATGAACACTGCATTTTGCTTCTACTGATGTTTTTAGACTGAAATTAGGGCCTGCATGAGGACATATTGCCACTGTCCCTCATTCACAGAAGCATAGACATTCAGGACGGACAGCGACCTTTGAAACAGTGAGTAGTCCACTACCTTGCAAAGCATGGAGGATGTTCCAGAGGAGCTAAAGTTTAATGTGTAACAGTATTCCTGCTGAGGGCCTTCAAAAGAAAAAGGAGGGACTCTGAATTATTACAGATTGGATTGGAGGTGGGGTAGGTGGGAAGGCTATCGGCCGCCGGAGAAAGTGACTCCCACTCCTGCTTGCTGAAGTCCCGCCGAATCAGTGTATCTGGGCCTCTTCTCATCCCCTTGTAAGAGTCAGACCATCCGAGCTCCTCTTCTGTGGAAATCCAGTCTCCTGGATTTCCATGCCACTGGCGTCCCCAGCACACCAGCCCATCTAAGATAACTTTCAAATTTAGGACCCAGAGTGTACTCCCTTTAGAGTGATAAAAGAATTCTACGCTTCTGTCCTTCCCAGTTTTCTGATGTGGTTTTTAAAGGTAGTCACAGTCCAGATTCAGAGGAGGCAAATACACATATTCCCCAGCAGTCACCATCCCTGACATTTTTATCAGTGCTTCACTGAGGATGGACTTTTTTCATAGCACCCGAGAGTTTGCAGGGATCGAACAAAGGCAAATGTTAACATCAAGATGCAGCTTTGAAGTTCAGTAGCTCCCTGGGTTTGAATGGAGGGTCTCCCTTTGGCTGGTTGAACCTCTGTTTCTTCAAAGTATAAAAAGAAGGTAACGAGAATAATAGTCGCTATGTGAGTCAGGATAGGCTAGGCTATGCTGCAGTAATAAGCAAACCTGGAGATATCCCTGGCTTAGTACAGCAAAAACTGATTTTTCACTCTTGCAAAATCTGGTGTGCACCATGTGGGCCCTCCTCCATCTGGTGACTCTGGGGGCAGATGTCTTCCATCTAGTGTTGTCACCATCTCAACACGTGGCTTCTAGGGTCTCTGAGTCAGGGAAGAGACAGCTAAAAGGTCAGGCACTGGCTCTTAAATGTTGTGTCCAGAAATGATGCATGTCACTTCCACTCATATTTCATTGGCCCAAACTAACCACATGGCTTTGCTTAACCGCAAGATGATGGGCGTTTAGAAGAACACATGAGCTACGGAATGAGCACTAATTGTCTTCGCCACCTTACTAACTTTCATTGAACCTTTCCTATGTGCCAGGCATGATTATAAATGCTTTACATAGTCATCCCATTTAATCCTCAACCTTATGAGGTAATTATGATATCTCTATTATACAGATGATAAACTGAGCCATACAGAGGTTAGGCAACTTGCCAAAGTCTCCCAGCTAGTAAGTGATGGAGCCAGGATTTAAAACCAAATAGTCTGACTCCAGGGCCTGAGTTTTTAACCTCTGTACCTATTGCCTCCCTCGTAATCTCTCTCCTGGAGGGATTTCTGTAAAATTATAGGCCATGTAAATAAAACGCCTGGTATGCAATGTCTGACATGTAATAGTTACTCAACAAATGGCAGCTATTTCTATTATTATGGTCGTTGTTGGCTACCTCGAATCCTTTCTGAGTCAAGGCAGAGTATAAATAGATGACTATGTGATAGAGCTTTATTAGAAGGTATCTATTCTGTCCTGGCATCTGGGGTTGCATAGAATGCTTTAATTCAACCTTGCAGAGAAGCATCAAGTAATTACCATTGTATGAAAGTATTTGAGCCAGTCGTGCCCATTCCCACCCTGTAATGGCATGAAAGCGAAGTCTACATTTTAATGACTGGCCTGCTGTGTCTCGTTACTGGTATCTGCAAGGCTGCTCTGAGCAAAATTTAAGACACAACAGTAGTTTATTTCTATTTGTTTTAATGAAACATTAGCACTGATCTTGACTTGTTCTGAAGGTAGTTAAAGCAAAACTATTGTGCTGTAAAGTGACTTCTGAACCTCTCTGTGAGGTCAGAAATATATTTGGTGTTGAAGTGACTCCCTTGTCCCTTTCCTGCCATGAGTTAGGTGATATGGCTTCGGCCCTTCCTTAGGACGCCTCAGCAGCTGGAGACAGCCGGAGGTGTGGGCGAGTGAGCAGGCGTGGACCAGTGGAGGGTTTCACTGAGTTTGTAGAAGGAGCAGGGCGATCAATGGTGTGCATAAACCTGTGTGACTGTGGTGGGTGTGCCATTCCTTCTCGCTAGGTGGGAGATGGAAGGCAGAATCTTGGCACTTGAGAAATATTTCTAATTCTTCCCTAACACTGGGAGTTGGTGGATGGCTCCTTATTATTTCTTACCTTACTTCAGAAGCCCAATTTCTGCCATAGATCGCAGCCCATTGTCTCTGAAAAAAAGAAGATGCATTCCTGGGAATCTCTCCCTCGTTACACTGTCGAGAGTATAAGGTGCTGGGCTCAGCAATGGGCCGGGATAGAAAGATAAAGAGACACCACCCCAGCTCTATCACCCACAGATAGGTGAACAATAAACTAAGTGAGAGAGAACTTCCAAAATGCTAAATAGAGAGACCCCGGGGAGTGCAGAGGAAGGGGCAATTAACAAGGATGGGGCGGAGGATCGCTGAATCATACATGTGGATGCTGCACGGCCCTTTGACACTGATCAGAGCTCACAGGTATTACTGTCTGTAAGAACTGAAAAGGTCGAGTTAGGTAATGTAATTCCCCAGCGTCATTTTAGCTTTAACAGAATATTATTCTAAAGGACACTTTGGTTATTGGAAACGACGTCAGCTAGATATTGGATAAATTTTGGCAAGTCTTTAAAAAGAAGTATTCTGCAAAATAGCATGTATTCTATGATTACAACTGGACAAAAATATCTATATGTCTGTCCAGCATCCAAACGGGAATATACGTGGTGAAGGTAGTTATTTTATGGTGGTGAGATTATGAATCCATTTCTTACGAAATATTTTTTCAATATTGTGTTGCCTTCAATTTAAAGAGAGAAGAACAAATAATTATTCTGCTATATCCAAAACATTACATTTTTAAAAATCAATGGGAAGAACATCAATGGTGAGGTTCAGAAAGGGAATCTTCAAGAATAAGTCAAGAACAGCCACACTGGATGGAAATTCTGACCTTTGGGCAGAGAACTTGGAAGGGGTTTTAAAACAGAAACACATTTTTAGGGAAATACATGGAGCTTTCTAGAAGTCAGTAGATCCTGATCATTATGGATTTGCTATTGATATTTTTTCAAATATCAGAGCAACACTAACACTAAATTTCAGAAGAAAAAATTCTCCGTAATCACACGAATGCCAAAAACCAAACTAACTTTCTATTTTTTCCTTATCCTCGAATATTTATTCATGTATATACACAAAACTTAACATAGTTTTAGATATATTTATACAGGTTTTTTTCCCCCACAAAAGACTATAAGTATTTTTACCCAATACTATATTGTTTCAAATATTCAAAAAAGGGTTTACTGACTACCTTTTAAAATATGGCTATTCTGGAACATTTGTTGACTTGAACTATTTGACCTTCTCTTAAAAAAATAATAATAATATTGACGTTATGGCTGAAAAGAAAGAGATGTCAGTCTTGTCCTCTTTGACTTGTACAGATGAGAAAGGTGCTGGTCACAGGTGACCTGGACTCCGCTCACTCGGGACTCCTCGGCAGGGATGTGCAGCAGGGGTGATTGCCCTAAGGTTCTTCCTAACGCATCTGAGCCTTTGATTCTGTGCGGCTGATATTCTAAAAAGCTGAGTGGCTTGGGGGGGGGGGGTGGGCACAAGGGGTGAAGGGATGCATTCATATGGTCACTGACAAACAATAATGTACAACATCACAATGTTATAAACTATCAAGACATCAATAAAAATTTTTAAAAAAATGAGCGCCAAATGGAGGTCCAGCACCAAGCCTGCACCAGAATCCCCTGGCACCTTGTCCTGGTGAGAAGAGTGTGCACTTGGGGAGACACAGGCAATTCAGGCCCTGCCTCCAGGAAACTGCCTGGTCTGTCCAACCTCAACCCAAGCTTTACCCTTTTAAAACCAAATTCCTTTTTGAAGTGTAAGCTCCTGACCATTTCCTGTTCTGTCCTGATTCAACCTGCAGAGCCCAATTGCACCATCTTGGCCCAGTCCTGGAAGAGCAGCAGCCACCAGCGCCTTCCTGGGGACTGGGCCAAGCGGAACCGCTGAACCGATACCCCGGGATTGCTGCAGGCCCTGGCCAGCTGCAGTTGGAGGCACAGTGCCATCTAGTGGATAAAAGAAAAAAAGCCCCATTGCTTTTTTTAATTCGTGGAGAACCGTAGACCAAAGAATCAACTGCCCTCGTTTGATACCAAAGGAGCTTGAGAACCAGAGAAGGAAATGGATTTCCCAAACGTCACACAGCCAGCTACTGGCAGCATTGACACTAAAGAACCTCATCATTTGAGCCTTGGTTCAGCATTCTTTGCACAACACCACAGTAAAGAAACCAGAAGATAAAAGAGCTTCTAGT
This sequence comes from Tapirus indicus, assembly GCA_031878705.1. NCBI lineage: Eukaryota > Metazoa > Chordata > Mammalia > Perissodactyla > Tapiridae > Tapirus > Tapirus indicus. Next base: position 99,589,417 of record CM062924.1, on the reverse strand, counting down.
CTTGGTTGAGTGACATTTCAGACCTCCGCTGAGGTGGAGGTGAACACACGCAGGAGCCAATGTCTCCAGAGACGGCGTCGGTTATTTACTGTCCTACTGAATGCCTTGGCTGGACTCTCTCTCGGTGATGGGTGCAAGGCCAGAGCAAATTCAGTTGTCCACCTTGCGCTCCCTCCCTCGCACATCTGCCATGAAATTCAGCACCAGATAAGATCAGGTACATGGCATTAGGGAGCAGGAGATGCCATGGGGGCGGGGAGAGAAGAGAAAGAGCTTGTGGGCTGCCAGCCCAGTCTTCCCCGTCCCTTTTGCCCACCCACTATTTTTAGAGCTAAGGAAAATCTTATGCCTCTGATGTTGGACTTACTTCCTTCTCCCACTTTTTAGAAACTCTCTACAACTCTAAGTTCCTAGTCCCCAGGTGCACAGGCTAGGTCCCCAGATCCCAGAAGAGGGGTGGGGTGGCGGAGGGGGCAGCACCCTTGTTTTCTGCCCTCTAGAGACTGCCTTGACCTTCATTAACGTGGACTGCCATGACAAAGTGCATGACATGTGGGCTTCCCAGCCAGGCTGCAGCTAAAAGGCATCCACACCGAGAGTGTTACCCACGATTGTGGGGGGAACACACGCTGCATTATTCAGTGTCAATTTGAGGGGTGGAGGGGAAGGTAGAAGCCGATGCCTCACTTCATTCCCTCAAAATAAAATCCTAAATGTTGACTGGAAACATATGGCGATGCTTTGGGATCAGTCTAGTTTCTTGTGGATGTCCTAAAACAGCAAAGGGTTTCTTGGCCGTGTTCCCTTCCTTCAGAGTCTGGCCTTTCCTTGACTCCTGGACCATCACTTCAGCAGGAAAGATGAGCCCATCCGGCCTTCAACTGAAGATCGCTGGCGGAGTCTTGAGCTGCAAATATGAGTATGAAGGGTGTGCTGTTAACTTTTAAACTTACTCATTTCATTTAATCTCTTTAAAACTGATTAGGGGAACTTTTAATGCCATTTGTGTTTCTGACCCAGGGAATCTGACTCAGGGACTTCTGTGGACTGGAATGCCCTGAACTGGCCAAGATTTGACAAAACCTTTGGTGTCCAGTGTACTGGCTGAGTCACAGCGCAGCATTGCACAGCCTGGTTCACCCCAAGCAAAAATGTTCTAAGTTCTGTGGATAAACAGCCTACCGATGCTGGGCTGTAAAGACCTGTGCCTGGCAGCTCCCAAACAGAAAGCCCACCTCAAGCAAGGTCCTGCTTCCACACCTCTCCATCATCACTGTCCTGCTCTCCAAAATTCATTCTCCTCCAAAGCGCTTGGTTAAAACTGGGCTTCGTCGCGTTGTCAGGAATCTGTTGAGATGTAGAAGCACAGACAGTCCTGCTTTTCAGCCCAACGTGTCCCTGGAAAAGGGGCTCTAAAGAGAACCTTCACGATGTCGATCATATTTTCTTACAGGATCACTGTTCTAATTGGCTTGCATTTCTAACCAAAGACGTGGCTTCAGATGAATCACAGTGATTTCCGGCAGCATGTCATAAAAGCCGATATGTCCCCAAACCTCTGTGATCATCTATCAGAAGAAAATCTCTGACAAGCCTTTTTCTCTTGATGCTGGCGGGGCCCTCAGCTCATTACTCGATGTTCCTACCCGAGCTCTCCCTCCCCAGCCACGCAGGCTGGAGCCCCTTGATTTCCTCTCCTGGCCTTGATTTGAGGCTGTTAGCCCCCTGGTCACTCCACGCTGGCTGGCTCTTCTCCTTTCTTCACTGAATCCCTTTAACTAAAAGACCTTTGATCAATTCACAATTTCAATGCCCTCCGTTCCCACCAACCAGCACACTGGCACAATCCACTCTGTGACAAGCAGCACCCCAGTTCATAACAGCATCCCTCCCCACGTTCTTGAACCTGGACTGTGATTAGCAAGTAAAGGAAAGCCCTGTATAATGCACTTACAGGTTAGAGCCCTCAAACAGCCCGAATATACCCCCAATCCACTATGCCTGAAGGAGAAATGGTAGCTAAATAGGGCATTCATTCATTTCAAAGGTATGTATTGATTTCTTTCTATGTGCCAGGTACTCTCCAAGGCACTTGGGATATGGCTGTGAGTAAAACAGGTAAAAACCCACCTGGAGCTCTAGAGGGGAAGGCATAAGTGGCATTTGTCTAATGAGTAGAAAGACAATGACTTGGAAGTCTGAGGAGAGAGTCTAGATGCTTCCACTAACTGGCTAAGTCACGTCTCTCTCTCTCTGATTCCGTCTCCTCATCTGGAGAATGAAAAGATTTCACTTGGTCCCAGGAAAGGACTCACACCTCTGACCATCTAAGGGCTCTTTGATTCGTGACCCTGACCCTCCTTATACTATAGAATCTTTGCTTCCCAGCCAAGAGAGTGGAGCTCCCCTGCCTCTCCTTAAGTGGGGCATTCATGCCAACTCCACTCTCTACCCTCGCAATTCTTTTCTGCTTTGATTGTTCTTTGGTCCTAAGAAAGAAAGAAGAGAGAGCACCTCTCCATCAGGTTAACCTGCCTGCCTTCCCCTCTTATGCCCCCTGCATCCTCCCCTCTCCATTTCCGTGTGGTCACAAACATTTTTCAAGAACAAATGACCCCTTCTTCAAAGATGGTTGTTTTGGGTGGAATGCTTATTTGGGGTCACTGTGATGCCTCTAGGGGCATCTGTTCCCCCGGGGAGGCTCAAGGAAGCCAGCGAACAGATCACGGGGAGGATTCAATACAGTTGGTGCAACAGAACCACTGGAAACGAATTAACAGGCTGAAAACCAGAGACAGGACAGTGGCCAAAGAACAGGCGCCCCGTGGTAAACAATTACCAGTGTGGGCAGGGACAGCAATGTAGGTCAGTTCTCAGCCAGGAAATAGTTTTACAAGTGCACCATGTGAATCCCTTCTGGAAGCAGAATCTAGGTAGAGGTTTTCTTTCTATATCTGGGCAGATGACCACCTGGTTGTCCTGCAACTCCCCTTGGTTTCTGAGCAGCTGGTCTTGGCTCCCATCACCCTCCAAAAGAAAATGGCTCAGGGGCCTTCTAACCTTGACCTTGACCTTGATGGTCACGAGAGAGAGAGAGAGAGAGAGAGAGAGAGAGGGCTAGATCCTGCTTTATAAACTAGGTCCCGACAGGGTGCCCCTACTGTACTCTCACATTCTGAGGACACTGGATGTTGTCTGGCACAGGTCTGGTAGATTCTTTTTTGTTTGTTTTTGAGAGCACAACTTTCAGCGTCTGTGGTGCTTATAAAGATTTACCAGTTTTCGATGAATATCCGGGGAACCCTGAAATTAAAATCAACATCCAAGCTTTAAGGATGATTCTGGCAGGGATTTGGTCAAGCAGAAACAGGAGACTCTGGGGTTCAGATCCAGTTGGGTATGAAATTGAGTCCTCTGAGCCCTTGGGTGCTCATAGGGTAGCAGAGGCTTAGTGGGTAAGAGCCACTGCGACGTTTCACCTCCTAACTTGGCGTGGGCCCAGGCTTTTACAGCACACAAAGTGCTTCCATGTTTATTCTCTCTCTTTGGTTCCTCAGAACAGATTTGGAAAGTGGGCAGGGCAGGTGTTAGCATCTCTGCTTTGCAGAGTAGGAAACTGAGGCTGAAAGGGCTTTGGACGTGCATTTGCTGAGCGAGTAGGTGACAGTGAAGCCTGGAGGGAGGTCTCCCAGGGCCAAAGTCAAGAGTCTTACCAGTACACCGCAGTGTGTTGGGGTGTCTTCTGAGAGTCCTAGGTCAGACAAGGCAGTTGTGCTCACGAAAACGTATTTCTGGTATCTCTTATTAACCTTATTCTAGGAAATACTTTAGGTTTCCTAGTAACTCGCGGGAGGCTGATCCTGATGTATTTCTTGGTAGGGGCACCTTGCCCACTGGACACCACCTGCGCTGAGGCCAGAGCCACAGGACCCTGATGGGCATTTTTCTAGGCAGTTCCTGACTCTGCTTCAACAAGACCAGAATGGAAATTACATCTTCTAAATATCCATGGCTCTCAGGGAAACAACAGTTGTGTTTACCGAGAGCTTCAGGGGCTCCACTCTCTGGTCGCCACTCTGGTGCAACTTTGCCCTGAGGCTGTTTCCCTCCCCAACACCCTTTGGCCTCTGGATTGTGCGGAATTGTTGACCAAACCCTAAGATCCTCTCCTTCTCAGGCACTGCGTGCGGCAGCCTTTTGGCATATGACCCTAGGGGTGGTTGGATTTTCTGCTGGTCTTTTCATGGAATAACAAAGAACTGTCATCCTCAACTTAGCAACATAAACTTCCACCCATGAAAAACACCTGCTCAGAGCTAGTCATGGCGCATTTCTTAAAATGGTACATGAGAAAGTTTGCAAAAGTAGTTGTCTGGAATCCTTCTGGTCTTAGTTAACTTTGCCAGCTGACTTGTCTTCCCAGGCGAACAACAGTAGAATCCTGCTTTGACTCATCTCTAGCCAGTTGGACAAGCTGTAGCTCACACTGGCCCCCCAAATACTATTCCATGCAGTAAATGCTTGGCATGAAACAGTTCTCTTCCAAGCCCTCTCTGGGGCCTGATTATAGAGGGGTAAATGTTGGGGGTGAAGGAATTCATTGTGCGCCCGTAGGAGTTTAATGTCTTTTTTTAAACCAGGAATTGAGAAGTGTAACAAATGAGCATGCTGTAAAAGCCACAGACCACCTCATTAAATGTTGGAGCCATTTCTCAGGCTGGGTAGAAATGAAAATCCCCAAAGAAAGGCCACCCCGTCAATTAATGAAGAGCTTTTATTTTAGTGTGATGAATATTTAGCAGACATTTTGATAAGACAAAGAGCATTTACCAGATGCCTTCGAAAAACAACCCTGATTTCTGATGGCATGTGGAGGGATGAGAGAGGAGGGAGGAAGAGATTTCTCTCCATGATGTACTGTATGTTATCAAAGAGCAGCTGCTTTGGGATTTCAGGGTTCAGAAGACTCTGAACTGTTTCTCCCTTCTCTGCAAGGACCCTTCTGTCATTGTGGGTTTTGCTTACTCTTCTAGAGCCTGCCCCTAGAGTTGTTGTAGGTTGAAAGAGAGAATCCACAAAAAGCTTGTATTCAGTGCCTGGCACACAGCAAATGGTTAGGGTATTTGTTGCCCGTGTTATTCATTAGGGGAAGAGATATGTCCCTTTTGGTGAATGGGGAGACGGAGGCAGAAGTCAGGGAGGACTGTTGCCCAGGGCCGCTGCAGGTCTCAGCTGCGCTCAGGCTGATCTTTCCAGGACAGTCTGAATGGAGGGACGGTGATGAAGATAGCTCAGGCTGCACACCAGTGCGCTGATGGTCAGTCTTGTTCCACTGTAGGCCCAGCCCTCCTGTGCATATTGACAATCTGGGTGGGGCTAAGACAGCAAAGCTGACCCACCAGCATGGCTATAAATACAAAAGCTCCATACTGTCCTTTATAAAGAACCTTATTAATTGGCTAGTGGCTTGGAGTGAAGCCATACTTTATGCTGCAACAGCCTTAGCTCAGGCCCTTCAAACTGATCTCCCGGCTTCCAGTCTATCTCACGCTTATCTACCTTCATACAGCCACCAAGAGGCCTTTCTAGAACCAACTTCTGATTTTGGTCATACACTCCTGTTTCAAAGTCTCTGCTGGCTCTCCTTTGCCTACAAGGTCAAGTCCACACTCCTTAGCATGGTTTTCAGGGCGCTTTACAATCACTGCCCCCAACACTCCCCCAGAAGGACATGTCCCAGTCACTCTGTACTCATCCTTCATGGCAGGCCAGGCCCTTTCCTGACTCCATACTTCTACACATGCTCTTCCCATCGCCTGGAAGGCCATCTCCTACCCACTTCTCTGCCGGGCAAACTCCTGATTCATCATTCAAGACTCAGCTGCAGGATGACCTCCTCTGTGGCCTTCCTGACTTTCTCAAGCAGAGGTTTACACCTTTGCGAGCAGGAATCTCCTGCCTGGTGAAGGCCAAGATGTTTCATATTATTCAAGAGCTGCCCCTGTCCCCCCACCACCCCACTTCTGCACGGGGCTTGGGTACCACTGAACGGTATAGACTAGCCTTGGAAAACATTCTTCCAAACTGGTCACATGCTCTCCATTTCAGCCTCCTTAGGAGACACAGTGTGAAGATTTAATCAGAAATGGTCCTAGACATGGAAATTGTGTAACTGATGGATGATTAGGCGATAATACAGGCCGTTAAATTGTCTCATCATTTTAGTGATAAGAAAATGGAGAAGCACTGAGATTTAGAACTGAAATATTCTCTGAACTCTGGCAGCGGTTCTCAACAGGGGTGGGAGAGAAGGTATTTCAGAGTCACCCCTGGGGGTTTCCTACACAGATCAGATACAGATACCCAGCCCACCTGCAGTGTGCCCACCCCCCTGCCACCTCTGCTCTGCTTCAGTCACTGAGCAGAGCTTTGCCCTCAGACACACCAGAATGCTTGGCAAAGCTATCTTTCTTTCTGAATCTCCACTGCCTCATCTATAAAATGGAGATAATAACGTGTGCCTCAGAGGGATATCCTGAAGATCAAATGAGATTCTGGCTATGAAGTTCTCAGTAGACACTAAAAACAAGTTAGCTCCATTCTCCTTGTCCCTTCCTCACTTCAGCTAGAAATTCACCCCAGATTCCACAGGCAGCCACAGAAGGAAGGGAGTCTCTGAGCATGGCAGCCGGGGCACAGAGACTGGTCCAGCCAGAGGGTCGGAGGCCTTGGTGAAATGCAGCCCCTTCTCCTCTCTTTTCTACCGCTTGGGAAAAGCTCTACCCAGTCACTTGATAGTGAGGGTTCCATAGATTTTAACTCATGTCAGTGCTCACATATTACTCAGAGTTGGGCCTTAGCCACCATTTCCGGCCAGTGTCCCACGTGTCCACTCGATTTAATCACTGGAGTGTAGGTAGATTGGCCTGTGAGTGGCTTCGGAGCTCTTCCAGAAAGTACACCGGGTGGCACTGTGCAGCGACCAAAGGGCCTCCAGGGAGGGACCCAAGCGGGAGCACTTTGGGAGGGAGGGAGAAGCAGAGCACTGACTGGGGTGGTGGACAGAGAGCCCTCAGTGGCCGGCCAGCCATCAGGCGCAGGTGGCCTGCTCCGGAGAGTCCCTCTGACTCTAAGACTGCACTTGAGCACATGCAAGAGCACCTCCATCCGTTTCCTCACAGACTGTTGACAAGAGCGGTGACCATGTGCCACCTTCAATTCTAAGTGACTTGGCTGTAGGCGGGAGGCCTGGGACTGAGCCCAGGTGGTCTGGCCCCCGGGGGCATGTGCTTCAACACTCGCCACCCTACATAAAGAACTCAGTTTTCCCCAGCAGCTTCAATAACTTCGTGTGGCTCAGGTTACCCTCTTGTTCTTTGAGGTTAAGTCAGCAGCACCGGCTTAAAGAAGATACTTCCCGGGGGCTGGGGATTCCATCTCCTCTTAGATAATATACCTTTAGGTTGCCATTTTTCAAGAGGCCAGAAACCAGTGTATGGAGGTGTGCTCTTGGGCCGTGGGGCATGCATTCATGTGTTCATTCCATGTTTACCAGCCAGGGGTACAGACAGGCAAGGGCCCAGCTCTCATGGAACTTACTGGGGTTGAGAAAACAGCTAATAAATGAGTCCAGGTAATAATGAAAACCAAAGGAAAGTAAAGGCAGGTTCATGGAGTAGAAATTGACCACAGATGGAGGAGGGGAAGAGGAGAGAGGGATGAGCAAGCTGGTGCAGCAGGCAGACCCCGCTGCACGAATTCTGAACTAAATATTTCCTGATTCTCCGACCTTCAGGTGGAGAAAATGTCATCTGACTTGTACAGCAACCTCTACACACTTATCACACAACCACCCTTCCCTGTCACAGCATCAGTTCAGGCACAGGCTATGCATTAAATAAGGGAAGACTCGTTCTCCAAATGCCAGAGGTTCTGGAGCTTGATCAGGCTGCCTCTGCACCTTGCCTGCTCACCCGGCCCCAGGTGTAAATGCCGCAGAAATGCAGCCCCACTCAGGCTGGGTAGCTGGCCGAGTCAGAGGGCTCTATGACGGCTGTTGAACTTGAACCTCAGATTTGAGTGTTTTGCAGAAAGGAGCCTGTTCCCACTACAGCTTGGCAGTAGTGCTTGCTTTTAGCAAAGCCTCCAGTTACGAGCAATAAAGGCCCAGCCCCTGGTGGGCTGCGGAGTCACAGAACCAAAAGGATCCTGAGAGACTGCCCAGCCTCTGTCTTCAGACAGGGAATGTGTAAACCATCCTGGTCACCAGGCTCCATGTGTCTTCTTGGATACATCCAAAGACAGAGATCATAGAGGGACCCCCAAAACATATTTACCCGATGTCCTCAGCATTACAGCTTTGCCTCGGACAGATTCTCAGAGCCCAGGTCACAGTGTTTCCATTCAGGCAGGTGATCCTGGAAAGGGACACGAGCAAAGGCCGTTACAGAATTTTATTATGTACTTATACAGTGGCTGTCTCACCTGCAGGCTGGGCTTCTGTTCTTGTGAAAATGTAAAATATTTAGAGAACAGGAACCTACCCGTCGTCATGGTCCCTCGCTGCTAAGAATATATTATCTTGATTAAGGCAATGAGAGACATGTTCTGAAATAGGTGGAAGAGGACCAAAGCAGATGGACTGAATTAATTTGTGTTTGCCAGCTCTATGCAGAGCACTGCGAGGACTCTGAAAACCATGCCAAGCTCATTGGGGATGGCACCATTGTGAGACATGTCACTGTGAATTGGCTGAAGGGCTTGGGTGACCGAAATGACTTCAGTTAGTTTTATGCCTTTGATGCTGAGTGGTTGTTTTGTTGTGAAAGCAGGATCTTGAACAGTTTCATTTTGGGGAGGTTGGCACCTGCCGTGTGCAGGGCCTATTGCTATGCACCCAGAGGAGCACAAAGACAAATGAGTCACGGGCTGGTGTTGAAGGGCCTTGAAGCCTTATAAAAGAGGCCAGCTGTGTGCTGGTTCTAGACATTGCTCCTCCCTTGGCTGGCTGTCTCCTATCCAGCCCTCTGAGTCTCAGCTCCCATGTCACTTTCCAGAAGCTTCCTCCATCCTCAACCTGTGATTCCATGATATCCTTTAATGTATTTGTTAGTTCCATAAACACTTATTGAGTGCCCACTATGTGCCAGGCCCTGTTTAGACAGTTGTGCTAATCTCATGATATTATGGTTTTCTGTGTACAAATCTGCCTCCCCCTACTGGACAGGCAGCTCCTTGAGGGCTGTAAGCACATCTTGGTTCTTGCATCCCCACTACCTGGCACAGAGCAGCCACTCAAAACATGTCTGTGGAACAAAGGAAGAGAGAAATTACAACAATATAAGATGGGTAGTCACTAAAATAAAAATTAGCATTTATACATGTTTTTATAAGTGTTGAAACTTTCTCAATAAACATTACTTCATTTGATTCTTCACGAAAACCCCTTGTGAAGCAACTGTTTCCATTTGTGGGTGGGAAGAATGAGGCTTGGGCAAAGTATGACCCACCCAGTAGACTTTTGAGGCGAAATCTTATGCTCTTTTTACTTCACACGGGAGTGTTTCTTCTGTGAGAACTTGAGGGGAATAATGAGTTGGGGGAACCCAGGGAAGGGAGAGGTCACTTCAGCAGAGAGCATCAGAGAAAGCTGGACCTGAAGCTGGAACTGAGGGGTGGCTCTTGACCAGCAGAGTGAGGGGTTGGTGAGGAGGATGTCCAAGTGGAGGTTGGAGAGCAGGATGGCCCAGGGCAGGTTCAGAGGCCAGTCACTGGTCTGGCCTGTTGAGACTGAGATGAAGAGAATCATAGACCATAGGTGTTGGAAGGGACCTTGAAATGACCTAGCCCAGCCCAGCAGCTCTTGGCCTTGCTGACCTTAGCATTCCTGTGGGGGGTGTGGGGTAGTTCTAAAAGGGTGGTTCCCAGGCTCCAACCCCAGAAACTTTAAATCAGAAGATCTGGGAAAGATCTTTTTAAAAAGCTCCAGAGTCTTTTGCATGCTGTGGTCCCTCTTTAAAATCCATTTTTCAATTTTTGCCTATTGGACAGTCTTAGAGTTCAAACACCATTTGGGAGGCATTTGTAGTTATGCTGAGTAAAGGTTTGTTGGTGATGGCCTGCACTTCCCCCAGTGCTTGCAGCCTAGCTCTTGTCTGCCAGCTGCACATCCCTCCTTTTACACACTGGTCTTCCCACTCCTCCACCTGAAAATGAGAGACAGACTCCAGGGTTGACTGTGAGTGTGTATATTGAATTGTTCTCTCTTGGGCAGATGGCTCCCACCTTGGACTTCCTGGAGGATGGGACTTAGGAATCTAGACTGGTTGGTACCAGATGCCTTGGCCTGGTGGGGAATGATTTGAGCAGCAAAGCACAGCCAGAACAGCCAGGACCAAGTTCAAGAGCATTTTCAGGAAGTCCCAGGAGTGTGTCCTCAATGGCCCCTTTCCAGTATAAATGACAGTGGGGGCAAATGCTCTCTGTAGAGTAGACTGATTTCCTGTGCTCCCAGACTGGCCTTTGCCTCAATCTGCCTCTTGCACCTCCTCCACCCTCTTTTTAAACCCGAATTAAAGGGCATTAGAAGACAGTGACTTGGTAGCCCGGGTCCTCAGACTGAATGCCCATGGTTTTGACCAGGCTCCTGTGAAGTTGAGCATTCAGACATTCTTCCGAGACTATTTGTTGTAGATCAATAGGAACATTTTCTGCCACTATTCTGGTTAGTTGGTTTCAGACTGTCAAATGAGATAAAAGACTAGTATAGAACATACCACATACAGTATTTTTTAATTTACATGCCTCTTCCCACTAGATTGGAAATTCCTTGAGAGCAAAGACCTGTCTGATTCATCTTTATGCCCCAGGTCTGGTGCATGTACATGTTCAGTTTGTTGGCTCAATGGAAAGAGAGGTATTTAAATAAGATATGATTCATAAAAATCCAACATGCATACAATTCAGTTCATGACTATATGTATTTGGAAAAGTGTATGCTTATATCAAGAGTAATGCCTGTATCAACAAATATGAATATTAAGAACAAAGAAATTTATCTCTTGGCCCCCCATCAGTCCCCGCTTTCCTTGGCTCTACTGGAATAGAGTGTCCAATATGACAACAGATTAACTGCACCTTGAGTTTTTAATTTTAATACTAAAATTATGTTGAAAGATATATAGAAGTGTTAATATTTAGTAGCAAAGACATGCAAGATTTAAAAAATTTGTAGTTTCTATTTTTTTTTAATTTTTAATTTTTATTGATGTCTTAGTTTATAACATTGTGGGGTTTTCATTGTACATTATTATTTGTCTGTCAGCATATGGATGCATCCCTTTACCCTTCGTGCTCAACCCCCAACCCCCTTCTCCCTCGTAACTGCCAACCAGTTCTCTCTGTCCATGTGTTAGTTTATATTCCACATATGAGTGAAATCATGCAGTGTTTGTCCTTCTCTCTCTGGCTTTTTCACTTAACATAATACCCTCTAGGTCCATCCACGTTGTTGCAAATTGGACAATTCTGTCTTTTTTTATGGCTGAGTAGTATTCCATTGTATATATATGCCAGATCTTCTTTATCCAATCATCAGTTGATGGACACTTGTGTTGCTTCCACTTCTTGGTTATGGTCAATAATGTTGCAATGAAGATGGGGTGCATAAGCCTCTTTGGATGGTTGATTTCTGTCCTTTGGGTAGATGTCCAATAGTGGGATTGCTGGATCATAAGGCATTTCTATTTTTAATTTTTTTGAGGAATCTCCACACTGTTTTCCATGGAGGCTACACCAGTTTCTATTTCAACTAACAAAAGTAAGGAAAATTATAAAAAGCAGTAACCTCAAAACTGAAGATGCTACAATGAAACTGTTAGGTGCTTGGAATATAATCCTTTGAAAATCCATAAAGTTTTTTATGTAATTTGACCGACCTATCCTATTCCCGGAAATTTGTCCTAAAGAAATCATTCAAAAGATGCAAAAAGCTACATAAATGAAGATTTAAGCATTGATTTCTATAGCAAAAAAAAAAAAAAAAGAAAAAAACCTGGAAACATGTAAATGTTCCATAAAAGGGAAATAGTTTAATAAATTGCAATACACCAACATGTTGAAATATTGCTCAGTCTTAATTATGAAGACTGTAGAATTTTGGAAAAAGAATATAAAACTGCTGTGTTTGCCAGGATTACAAATGTTAAAAGTATGAATGTGTGCCTACTGGCAAGAAAATAATGTGCAAATAAATTTAATCTTTAAGAATGAAATAATATATGCCAAATATTAACAACGGTTATCTCCATCTGAAAGGATTATGGATGATTTTTATTTTCCTCTTCAATCTTCTCTACATTTTCCACTAAAAAAAAAAAACAAAACGTGTTTTGTTTTGGGGGCAGAGTGTAATAGATTCTGTAAGAGTGAGCCTTTTCTGCCCGGAAAAATAATTTATGATGATGATGCATGAGTATTTAACACTATTTTTTATGATAAAATTAACTATGACTTTTAAAAAAAGTAAATGGATTATATACCCAGAAGCTGACCACTTCTCATGACATCTGTGGCTACCACTCTGGTCTTCATCTCTCGCTTGGATTATAGAAGTAATAGCTTCCACTTGGTCTTCTATCTTCTACCCTTGCCTAGTCTCAGAGCCAGAATGCTGATTTGAACATATATGTCAGAATTGCAGTTCAGGATATGCATCCTCTGGCAAATCCAGAAGACAAAGCAGTGGTGCTGCCTTTGTAGAGAAAAAGAGAGAATAGGGAGGGGCTGTTCTAAAACAAAGCCCATTGGGGGAAACTAACAGTTCAGGGCAGCAACAGCCTCTCATTGGCTGAGCTGAGGCTTTTCTCACTGGCTGGGCTGTTGCTGGGAGGGGAAAGAAATCTTCCTTCAGTAGTATATTTTTACTTCCTGTCCAAGATGCAAGCTTAGGTCTCTCCCTGTTTGGTATAATTGGTGATGTGTGATAGGGTGTGAGAGCTCCTCCTACAGGCCTCCCCAACTCCAATTTAGTTAAGGTTTTCTAAAATTAATTTCCACACTTTCTATCATACTATGTTACTTATTACGTATATTGTTTCTTTTCTGTCTCCCTGCGGTAGAACATAACCACCATAAAGGCAGGGATTTGGGGCCTGCTCTGTTCACTGAATGGCCTGATGTGTGTCTGGCATTTAGGTGCCTAATATATATTTGGTGAATGAATTTGTTACAGAAGATTTGAATAAGATAAGGGCCTGCTGGGAACCCCATTAAAAAGGAAAAGAGCGAACTGAGGCCCACACCTGGCTTGGGGAAACTAACAAACCCTCTACAGAGTCTGGATCCAGAGTCTTCAGGGCAAGGGACATTTAAGTCTGGTCTGGGTTGACAATGCAGTATCCCAAGGCTGGATGCAGGGCTGGAGTGGGCGTAGCAGGTGATTTCCAGACCACTCCCCACTTGGGAGGATGAGGGTTGCTGCCATTCTCCCATGGTTTGTTTGCAGGTGGCTGGCCACAGTGGACTGGGGCTGGAGCTGGCCCGGGTGTCTGTTGGTGGTACTCACCAACCAGAATGGACTTGTGATCCCTACCTCTCCATCAGAGGGCAGATGTCAGAGAGGTGCAGTACTCAGCTGGTCACAAAAAGGACCGAGGCCTTACTGCACAGATCTCCTCATTGCAAAGAACGAGTGAGCATGAAAATTATGAAACTAGGAGCTTTGTTAACTAAGCCAAAGGACAGTGGTTTTATTTGCCCTCCCAAGAGAAATGCATCCCAAATCAGCTGCTGCATTTGAATGAATGGAATGAAGGGAGGCAGGAGAGGGAGGGAAGGAGGAGGGGAGATATAGATAAATAATGTGTTATTTTACTGCAACAAAGATTTCTTATTAAGCAAGCTTGGTCAGCAATCATACCCCTAGAGTTAGATGGTGATTCATTTTGTTTAACCTACACATTAAGTGAAATAACCACCTTTTCAGTTGCATCTCTTCTTAATTAAAGCAATCGATATCTTTGGGATTCTCTGTACACTCTGTCCAAAAACATTCATGCATTTCCTTCCTATGAACATTGCTGCTGGGGATGTCTTTGTCTTATTACTGTCATGTTTGTTTTGTTTTTGCAGAAAGAGTCCACATTGGTGATATGGTCAAGCTAAGTCCACTTGGGTAAATCCCAACTTGTCAAACTATCTTGCTTTTTTTTTTTCCTTAAGAAAATGGATTATGTGTCCAGAATCTGACCACTTCTGGTAACATCCATGGCTACCACCCTGGCCCAAGCCACCATCACCTCTCCCCTGGTTACTGTCAACGTCCAGTGGTTGGTCTTCCATCTTCCATCCTGATCCCTACAGTCTATGCAATGCAGTAGCCAGAGTGCGCCTCTGCTCAGGACCGTTGGGATGAGGCTGCTTAATTGCACCCATTGGCAGTCGTCACATCTGCTGTTCAACCTCTTGGGATAGGATTTAAGTGTGTTCAAAAATACCTCCAGAGATTCCTTCTTCCGCATCGACTGTTCAGGGGTGCTGCTGCTTCCTAAGCTGTTTGAAGGCAGAGCACCACAGAGGGATGTCAAAAAGGGCTGGTAGAAACCACCCTAATATGGAAAGGAAAATGTCACATCACCAGCATAGACAAAATAAAGCACCCAATTTTATTTTTATAACGTGAGTTACTGTCTCATATGTTAGTGAGTCACCAGAAGTCTGCTCCACTTAGATTGCTCGCTCCTTCGCAGTGGCCTCTGACCTTCTCTGCTTATATGGTGGCCTTTGGGTTGGTTCTGGTTTCAGGGCAAGGCTCAACAGGCTCGCGAACTTTTAACTTTATTGTAGTGTGCTGCCTTAGTGGACTGAGAAAACAGATGTTCCTGCTTAATTCTCAGAATGATTTCCAAACTAATGCTAAAGCAAAACAATCCAGTTTTCTTTGCAATTCTGTTTAAAAAAAAAAAAAGTAGATCCTCTTACCATATAAAAGGCTCATCTAAAATGTACTCAACACTACATATATACCCAAAACTTTTTATCCCAACTTATTAGGAAGACCTCAATAAAAAATGGTGTAAAGAGAAAGTTTTTTGCCTCTTGGGGCAGGGTGGCTGTAGCTGACATTACAAACCCATTTAAAATGGTGATAAGAGCAAGAACAAAAGCAAAGTTTAGTTCCTGGAACACTTACTTTTGTGATGCATGACAGTGATAGTGATCTGTCACTAGTCTTTAAAGTTTTTAGTTAGAATGGAAGCCTCCAGGCTTCGTTTGTCTGTGAAGCATTTGATGTGGGAGCTCTGGGGTGACCCCAGGCCCATGGTCACCTTGACCTGCCTCTTCAGCAGGACTGCCCTGGCTTGACCGCTGTTGGCCGGGTCTCCAGGCTCTTTCAGGGCAAGGACTGTTGTGTTAAAACCACCTGCCATCTGTTGGTGAAAACTTTTTGGATTCTCAGTGATGAGTCACTTATTTCTCCTGCTGTTCCTTCTGCTGCCAGGACTCATTTACCCATTGGACTTTCAGGGGATGTACTGGAATAACTTGTCATGAAGCTTGGTCCTATGCAAAGTTCGTATCCCTAATGAGCAGTCTTTCTGTGCCAGCACTAGGAAAGGTGGCAAAGAGTTCCCTCTGCACTTCCACGAGGTGGGGAGGTGGGGAGGTGGGGAGAAGACACAGCCGCAATCTAGCCTGATCCCCACTCTAGGGTCCTTCCAGGTAAAGCAACAGCCGCCAGCTTCAGTCGGTTTGAGCTGAGAGTCCAGAGGTGTTTCCAGATTTTCTTGCCCATGCTCTCTTGTAGGGCACCAATACCTGACACCAAGTGCGGCACAGGGTAGGCCCTCGATGACTGTTGGCTTAATGAATGACCAAGGTCTGTGACCACAAAGTGGGCAAACTGACCTACCCAGGGCCACCAAACGTAGTGCTCTGGACCCAGTTTAGCCCAGTAGGCCAGGGTGCCTAACTGGTGCAGAGCCCCTAAGAACCCTGAAACTCTGATATAGTCTGTTCTTGCCAACCTCAAAAGGAGAGTACGTGCAATAATTGTGGGGAGAAATTCAGGAGTTTCTTCCCACACAGACAAGCTTGGTGCTACAATACAAGCTGAAAGCAAGAGCTATGGGAAGGGCAGGCATCTGCAGTCCTGGGGGAGAGGACTTGGATCAAAGGCAGAGCCAAGCGTTTTGCCAAGGAGAAACCTAAGGATCCAATTCACGAGCCCCTCTGTTCACTACAGTGTGGCAGCCGAAATCCTGGGCCAAAACAAGATACACTTCTCCACTGACTCAGTTTCACACAAATCAGTTTTTATTGTCAGTATCATTATCTTTTGTCCCCCACTGCCAAAATGTTTATTAAGGTGGTTCAAATCTAGCTTTATTCACATATCCTAAAATATTCCTATGCTTTATGCCTTCCACTTTTTTTCACCACCCCCAAATTCTAAGCTAAATAGCAGCCGCAAACCCCTAAGTGCAGAAGATTCTAAATCCTTCAAACCTGCTCCATTTCACTGAAGTTTTCTAAAGATCCCCTGCTTGGAGAAATGACCAAGTCCCAGGTGGGTGGGATTTTATTCTTACCACAGAGTAGGTGTGATCCCGTGGGAGGCTCTTCCCCAGCTCCTGGATCAGAGGCAGAGTTATGTGCTTGAGTCCTGGGTGGGAGCTACAACTCCTGTACTGGAAGTACCAGGTTCGAGCCACCAGTCCCTTCTGCCATGGTCACTAACTGGGAGAGGCAGCCTGTTGCGTGGGCCTGCTCCAGGCACTGCAAGCCCCAGCTGACCTTGGCAGTCAAAGGAGCGGCTGAACGAATGGTCTTAAGAAATGGTATTAGGGATGGTATTAAGAACTTTCACAAAACATTTGGAAATAACCTATTCTAGAGTGATCTGGCTGGTGTGGGAGGCGGTTAGGATAAGGTGAGCCTCCTTCAGAAGAAACAATAGTGGTGCTATCCATGGCTAAGTATCGGTTTGCTGGAAGTAACATTTCCAACCACATTCCTTATCTAAGCACAGGATACACTTGTTGCTGAGGTAGCAAAACTGATACGCTTCTAGAACTCCTGCCTTCTCTGTGTACCTAGGAGGTGGGGTACGTATCAGTAATCGGGGTTTCGTGATGGTCGAGCTTTTGGGGGGACCAGTGTTCCCTACTCTGAATGGTGATTTGGGGACAAAGGGGATCCAGATGGGGCATGGGAGTCTTGTGGAACTCGCAACACAAGAGAACTTTGGCAAATTGTCCACGTCACCACTTCAGAGTTGGAAAAACAAGACCATGGTCTTCAACACAGCTACAGACTAAGGCAGGAAGATGCGCTCCATGCCGATCAACCAGACACTTGGGCACAGGGTCTCCCAGCACAGGCACAGCAAAGTGACCCCAAACTGCGGCGCCGTCCTCCTCTGGAGGATTCTAGATCAGAGACCAGGGGCACTGTTGTTGCTTCAAGGGAGCCTGTGTGTTTGAAGTAGGCGAGACACCGAAACTGGGAGATAAAACAGTGTGTCCACACCCAGAGCAGCCAAGGAGGCCTTTAGGACAAACTGGCACAGATTTGTAGGCTTGTGTAATTTAAAAACAAAAGATTCCATTACTGACTAAAGCAAAGGAAATCTGATTACACTGGCTTTTCTCAGTTTTGGAAACATTTTGCAGATAGCGGGTAGTTACCAAAAGTTGTAAAAATCTGGTCAATCTCTATTAAAAAGTAGCTACTGGCTAATCCATGGTTGTAGAAGCAATTTACTTTCTAGCTCTCAGACTATTTTAGGAATGTTGATGTACCGACGGGGGGATTTCTATTAGCAAAAGACCTGTTCTTTCCTCTGAAGCCACCTCACACGAACAGTAATCTTTAAAAAACTCTACAAGTCGAGCCCAGCAAAGGGGCTCCTTCCACAGTAGAGTCAACCGCCTGTTTCTTAAAGATGCTTGCAAGAAACACAAATGCCAGTTTGACATTTCCTGAACCCTGGTTATTTACCAGACTGGAATCCTCTCTGGGAAGTGTTTAATCCTGCATCAGATACAGAAGGCAAACCATTGGCTTCAAGAGAGTGAGAGTTCATTGTAGAGGCAGGCAGGTGCTCCAGAAGGGACCCAGAACTCTGGAAAGGAGGAGGCCATGTCGCAGCCGTTTCAGGAACAGCCTTGGTAACTTGCAGTTCACCCCAGTGGTGGAGAGAATTTAACAACTGGAAGAGAATCTTCTTAACAAACACAGTGCATGTGCACATTTCACTGCTTCAAAGGAGATGCTGTGAAGATGAGAGTCCCAAGAATCACAGCAGCACCAGGTTCTCACAGCACTTGGAACCAAGCTGCCAGGGAGGCCATGGCACCCGAGCGTGCTCCCTGCTCAGAGATCCAGGACCCCAGCTGGGTGGCTGCAGACTCAGGGCCACCCCTCCCCATCTTCCTGGAAGATGCCCAGCACCGACTTGTGCGGGATTCCGCACTCGTGCAGAGATTTGGTGAGGTCAGAGAAACGTCTCCTGGGCACCTCCATCGTCTCGATGCTGCAGGGTAGGTAGGTGGCCTCGTTCTTGTGTTCAGCCACAGCAACAACGGTGTGCAAGTCATCATTCGGCCGGAAATGGCGTACAAACCTTCGGCCCGAAGGTGATCTGACAGCAAGCAGCAGCCGCGGCTCCCGATCCGACGGTTCCTCCAGGTCCCCAGCCCTGGAGGAGTTCTGTCTCTTGGTTTGGACCATGACTTTCCTCTCTGGGGAACAAGCTCGAGCTCTGGAATCTTCTTCACTTGTCTTCCTGGCGCAGGTCTCCTCTTGGTACACAGCCTGGATGCTGCTCAGTTGCAGTGAGCCGGCCTTTTTAGCTCCTGTTTCCACAGCCCCCTCCCCCAGGGTCTTCCTGTTGATGGAAGGAAGGACTGGGTATTTATTGAGGGAAGAGGAAGCTCCGAAGGGCACCTGCTGCAGCAGCTCGGGGATCTCCTCAGGAGCTCCCTGATTTGGAGATCTGGGTGTGCAGGCGCCTGGTTTCTGGCAGCTTGGCAACTCGCAGGGAACGGCTGGAGGCAGGGAAGATGGTGCACGGTGAGAGCCCGCTTCTGCGCCCTGGGGTTTGTGCAGGCTGGGCCGTGTGCGGCCCTTGGCGGACTTGGGCCTTATGACGTGCATGTTGAGTGAGCTTGGCTGCCAAATGAAGCTGTCGGCTGCCGCGCTGACAACAGTGCCGCATTCAGGGGGAGCTACGTTCACAGGGGCTTCTGTGGCCATTGCTTCTCAAAACCCCTAAGAAAGCAGGAGAAAAGAGAGGAGGCATGGATTCAACTTCCTGGGACTTCTGGATCCCAGCCCTTCAGTCTCCAGATGCCAGAATAACCACCAACCTACCAGCCACCGTGCGGGGTGGGAGGCTTCTCTGGATTTCTGGCACCTAGAGAGGGGCGTCAGCTGCAATCCATTCATTCATTCATTCATTCATTTCAGGCACTTGGAATTTACCAGTGAACCAAAGTCCTTGCAACTCAGATTATTATAGTGAGGAAAGACAGGCGTTAAACCCACAAGTAAATCGATATTTTCAAAAAGTAATAAGGAATGAGGAGAATAAACAAAGCGTTGGACCCGAGAGTGACTAGGGTGGGAGACTAATTCTTATTCTTACTGGGGGAGGGGGGACCTTTAAACTGAGAGACCAGAATAATGAAAAGGAACAAGCTACGGTACAGTCTACAGCGGGGCTCACTAACTTTCTCTGTAAATGATTTTGGATTTGGGAGCCACATGGTCCCTGTTCCAACTACTGAACCCTGCCACTGTAGCACAAGAACAGCCACAGACAACAGGTAAACCAATGATTGCAGCTGTGTTCTGATAAAACTTTATTTGCAAAGATGGGGTGGGCCAGATTGATCTGGGGGCAAGTGTCCAGGAGAGGGAAGCACAAAGGCAAATCCTGAGGCAGGGCTGGGCTTGGTGTGCTCCAGGGAACCTCCCTATTCCCAGGGGGGGACCCCCTCTAGGCATGGCCTGTTCCCTCCCACTGACGTGGAGGCATAGAAATGAGCACGATCAGTAGCTGCCTTTGCTCAAGAGCAAAAGTAACCCTCAGTTACTAAGCAGGGAAACAGGCTCAGCTGCACTCAAGAGCTGGGGGAGACCAACAACCTCCCCCGCACCCCGTCCAGGGAGCTTCTTAAACAGGGAACGGCCATCGGCCCTGTTCCAGGATTCACTGTGGAAGAGCCACCCTCGGTGACCCCCATTTTCCGTTTCTCCCTCAATCCTTTTCTTACTCTTTTCCCATCTACCCATAACTTGCCCTTATTTCACGTTCCTTCCTACTGTCTTTTCATTCAGCCTTGCCAGGTGGCTCTGCACAAATCACTTAACACAGTGTCCCTCCAGTGCCCTCACTCTGTCACCAGCGGTTGCGGGGAGAGGAGCGGGAGGCCCAACTGTTGATCCGCCCACTGGCCAGAACTCACAGGGAGGTACTCAGGTTCTAGACCAGGGGTCAGCAAATCTTTTCTGTAAATGCCAGATGGTAAATATTTTCGGCTTTGTGGGCCATAGTCTGTCACAACTATTCAACTCTGCCCTTGTCGTGTGAAAGCTGCCTTAGACTATATGTACATGAACGGGTGTGGCTGTGTTTCAATAAAGCTTTTTTTCGGACACCGAAGTTTCAATTTCATATAATTTTCATGTGGCACAAAATATAATTCTTCTTTTGATTTTTTCCAACCATTTAAAAGTGTAAAAGCTATTCTTAGCTCACAAGCCACACAAAAATGGGTGGTGGGCCGGATTTGGCCCATGAGCCATCATTTACCAAACTCCGTCCTAGACCAGCTCCAAAGGGGACTCTGTGCACATGCTAATTCTATAAACGTGTGAGCCAGAAAGGCACAGCAATTGCCCCATGGTCACAAAGCCAGCGAGTGGCAGAGCCTGAAACAGAACCCAGGTCTTGGGACAGCCGGTCCTGTTCTTGAGGACGGGGCTTGGTGACTCCCCAGCACTTACCACATTCTGTCTCTTCCTTAGCTGTTTACATTTCTGTCTTCCCAGCTACCCTGTAAACACCTTGAGGGCCTCTGGATTTGGATCTCCCAGCAGGGGTGCTCATGAGTGCTGGTGAAATCACACAGAAGCGATGTTCTGAAGCGTGGTGGGAGGCGGGAGCCTTTCTCTGGGCAGGCCCAGAATTGCCAAACCAGGTCTCCTCCTCTTTCCTTGCCATCTTAGTGGCCCCTTCACTAACACGGTTACCACCACCTCCTCCTCCCAGTCCTTGGCTGCAGCCCTCCCAGGACACTGCACTGTCTTGGGCTGCCTGCCTCCCTCTGAATCCTGACCACCACTGTGACTGCTGCTCTTTCTGCCCACAGGCTGGCCGGGTCTCTCCCAGCCCTCTAAAGACCTTCTGGTAACTTCTCAGTGCCTCATGGTCCCCAAGAAGCAGCATGTTTGGGTGCAAAGGACACAGGACCTGGTGTCATAAGACCTGGGTTCCATTTCAGGCTCTGCCAAGAGCTAGCAATGTGACCACGAGGCAATCATTCTACTTTTTCAATATGTCACTTTCCTCATCTATAGAATTGGCTATATGACCTTGAAGACGTTATTTAAATACCTCTGAATATCAGTCTCTTTATCTGCAACATGGGGACAGTAATACAAAATAATGTAGGTAAGGCCATAAGAAGCAGGTTTTACGTACAAAGTATTAAGTGGGAAGGTTTTTTTGCTTTTGTTCTTGCTTTTCTGTTTGTTTCGTGTTTTCTATTATTTTAGGTCCAAAAGCCTCACCTGTTGCTTCAGAGCCTTTCCCCAGGGCGTCCTTGGTGGTTCCACTCCTAGTCACCTCTAACCAGCTGGGTGAATCGGGGGACTCATGCTGTCCTGCCCACTGCACAGAAATGCTGGAAGGTTGGTTTCAATGAGCTACTGCCTGGGAAATTGCATCAAAAATGTGAAATAAATGCTTTCCAATAAATTTCTTCTAATTCCACACTTTAATCATATACTTACCCCAAATTCACTTACTGCAAGCTACCTTCATCCCACAATCCTGAACAATATAATTCAAACCTCTTCACTTTGTACTCTAACATCCCCATTCTGTGCGCGTTACCATTATTGCCTAATTTTAGGGAGCATCTTCTGTCTCTCCACTAAAACCACAACTAAACAAAACACAATATCCCTATACATTCCTGAAGTCCTACTCAGTTCAAGTCTACCCTCTCTTTCTTGACTTAAAGGCCTATATGTTTCCTCCATTCTACTCATAGACTGTCTGTCCACGTTTTCCACTTCTCGCCAGCCTTTCACACCCAATCTGGCTGCTGGGAGTTCAAGAGCCTTCTCCCTGGCATCAAAAAAAGCCTGCCCATCTCCTTGTTAATTTAATCTATTTTCTGATCAACTGTGAAGGATGTGTTTTTTTATAAACATATTTTAGTTTGACTTTAGTTCTGAAGTCTTCCACTCGTAAAGAAGCAGCTCTGCGCTTGAACTCAGGATAGCATGAGAAGGTCCCCGTTGTCCAACTGTTCTGCCAAAGATAAGCTCGACTGGGAACCCAGCTCCCCCTCTCTGCCCACCCTCCCCCCTCGGGGAATGGCTATTAATTTGCCACAGCTTCTACAGAATTATCACAGACTTGGCTTCTAACTCCCACACAAGCCTCGGGAAGGTTTAACTGTCAGTGAGTTTGGTAACTTAGAAACCTCTTCCTTAACAACTTTGAGGAGGAAAGTCATGTGTTCTCACAGGCTCTCCGCTGGATTATTTTTAACAGGAAAACTTGAGTACGTGCGTGTACTTTCTATACCTTTTGGTACTATATAATTATCCACGTACAGGGGGTGTCACATTCAAGACACCCTGGTCATAAGATAACATGACTGCAAGCTATCTCAGAGAAAAAAAAAAAAAAAACCTCAATTATGACTAATTCCTATAAGCCCACTCATGGTTATTTAGAGACTAACACCTCCTTCAGGTAAAACCGTTCCATCGAACCTGCTTTCATAACCCACTGCCTCCTCCCGGGTGCAGGGACCATCTGGTACATGGAGAGAACCAACTCTCCCCAGCCTCTATCACAGGGAGGGAGGAGGTGAGGGAAACAGGTGTTGGGGGACCCGGACCAACTGTGCCTTTATATTCACACCTTGGGTCCCGAACTCCGCCCACCCCCTCAGTCCAGGAAGGCTTCTGCAGCACCCATCATTGTCACTGCTCAGCTCATTTCACCACTTCTTAGGCCTGGCAGACTCTCCACCACAAAGTGATTTGACAAGATCTAGGCGGAGGCATCCACCAAGCTGCCAGCTGAATGGGCAAGTGGCCTGTTTACTTAAACATAATAGCTGCACCCCACAGGCCTGCTAGGAGTCAGGAAACAAACACTGACAACTGTTTCCAAGGAACTGCCAAAAGGGCAGGTGCCCATTCCTTAAGATTAATTGCCAAATCAACTAGAAAGAAGGAAAATCTGATGAGAAAAGCGGAAGCCACATTCTTGCTTTCCAAAGGTACCCACTTCCCACCACAGGGTCAGACCACCCTATTCCACTCACAACCCAAATCCAAATTGACAGTAAATGCAATAAAATATAACCACCCACATCCCATCTGGTGGTATATACCAAGGATGCATACATCTGAATTGGTCTTTTAAAACAGTTTATCAGTTAATACTATCCCCTGCCAATCCCCCCTCCTCCTCGTGAGGCTTCAGGATGAAAACACCCAGAAGAACCAGCAGGAGATGGTAGTTGGCCTGAGAATGAGAAAACTTTGGTACCATTCCCAGTTCCACCCCAGACTGAAGATTAGAATACAGTGTCCTGTGCAGAGTGGCACGTTTAAAAGGGGGAGTGGAGAAACTGGACCACAAGCCACCAAGTGATCAAAGGTTTGGAAAAGGAATTGGGGACGATTCCAACAGTGGAGGGGGTGGGGGGTAGCTCAATTATTTCCAAGTCCTGGCAGCTCTGGAAGGAAGCAAGCTTAAGCAGCAGGAGGAGGGATTTGGGGGAGGGCAAGAAAGGCGTCTAGAAAGTGAGAGTTGACTTGGGTGACAGAGCACTGGTCTGGGGGAGGCTCAGATCTGGTTCCGGTCTCTCCGTGTGACAGGAGGTCCTATTGTCCCTCTGGGTCTGTGTCCCGGTCTGTTCTGCCCAGCCAGGAGGGCATGGCCCAGCGGTTTCCTAGGCCCCTTGGCTTCCGCAGAGCCCTGCAGGTGTCCTAGTCCGGCAAGGGTGAGCTCTGGCCAAGCTGGCTTTGCCCCTGAGGAGTGGCCACTTCTCTCACGGCCCCTGGCCCATCTCCTGGGGTTCGCCCCCGGGCAGGGTCTAGGGAGGCCCGCCGGGGGCGATGTACCCGGGAGCCCGGGGGCTGCGATCGGCCTCCCCAGGCCCCTTCCAGGCCACGGGAGGGAGGCCGGGCCGCGCTCACCTCGCAGCTCCGCTCCATCCGCCGCGGTCGCCCGGCTCCCTCCGGCTGGTAAACAGCCCGGGTCTCCCGGGCAACTGCGCCTGTGGGGGGCCACGTGCTTCCGGTCTGGCCGGATTGGCCTGGCCGGGTGGGATGGGGGGCTGGGCGCGGGGGCGGAGGCCGGGGAGGCGACGGGGACCTAGCCCGGCCTCACCTGCCTCCTCTGCTCTTCCTCACCTCCTGGGGGAGAGGCCGTCAGGGGGAGCCCTGGCCTGGGGGCTGAGGGAGGGCAGCAGTCTTGCCCTCCTCAAACCCGTTTTGTGACCTTGGGTCGGGCCCTGACCCTGTCAGTGTCCCCGGTTTTCAGAGGAAGCTGCTGGACTGACTGATTTCTGGGAACCCTAGAATCTCAGTGGCTGCTTTTAGGGCATCTGTTTGAGTTCGGGACCACTTGTCTGCCTCATCTGTCCTCAGTGCAGCCCTTTCCACGCCAGTTCCTTGACCTCCTCATTTCCACATCAGCCTCCCACTCCTGGGCCACATCCGGAACCTGTTATCAACCACATCTGCACCTGCTTTGACCCTCCTACCCACGACCCCTCGTACTTCCACCAACTCATTTGTCTTTGGACATCTTGACTCCAGTCCACTGCCCTCTCTGCTTTCTCCCTGTCTGTCAACCTCCATCTTCCCCATCCTGTCGAGTCCATGGTCCATCACCTCGGCCATTCTCTTTCAGGAGCCCTCCCTGCCCTTGTCCTGCTGTCTCTCTGTCCCTCCCATCTGATGAAACCCCAATCAGCCCACCTACACCCAGGTCCTGAAGAAATCATGACCAGCCACAGGCATTGAGGTAACGGAAATGTGGTCTCCAATCTCAATCAGACCTTCAACCCTGTGCAGAAATCCTTCCACTTTCCCCAGCTCAGTTCTGTCTCCTTTCTCCTCAGTGGCTATTTCAAACCTGTCCTCTCTCCTGAAACCTCCCACTTCTGCCCTTCCCTCCTCCCACTCAGAAGGTATCCTTACTTCCCTCTTCAAAGAGAAAATAGAAGCCATCATATGGAAAGGTTCTCAGCTTTCTGCCATCAAACCTACAGACTTGCCTGCTTTTGCCTCCTTGCTTTCCTCCTTCCCTCCTGTTCTAATGGGAGGGAACCCATCCTCTGATTCTGTCCAAGACTGACTGCTCTCCATGACTGCCCTGGAGCCTGTTCCCTGCCACAGGGCCTGATGTATACACACCCTTACCATACTCCATGCATTTGCTCCTGCTGTCCCCTCTGCCTAGAAGATTCTTCTCCATCTTCCCCAACCCTTCCTGCGCTTCCTTTGCCTGATGCCCGCTTACCCTTCACATCCCAACTTAATGGATGAAGACTTTCTTCCAAGATGGAAGTAAAGATTGCTTCATAAGGAGTCCTAACTGGACTGTTGTCTGCCAGGCACTGTTCTAGACTCTTGGAATATGCAAATGAATAATTTAGCGACTATGTTATTAGAAGATAAAGTTAGTAGACATTCAAGAACCATATCGTCAGAAAAAAGAATTAGGATTCATTACCCAGCATTGCGGCAGAATATTTGCTATCTTGTCCATCTCGGACACGTGGACACAACTGTGACAGAGCACAACTCTGACCCTCCTATGAGTTCACAGTTTGGTTGGGAAGACACGTTGCACACCCGTGAAGAGTTACAAGTCAGATTATTTTCAATACAGTTTGAGCCAAGTGTGGAAGAGCAGGCACAGGCTGGACTTGATTCTATGCCAAGTGATTGGCAATGACAGGAAGTTCTTTGGGGCCTGGGAAGGAGAGGATGCTTTTAGTGGTGGTGTTTCTGCCCATCTCAGCAGAGAAGCGCCTGATCCGTGGGAGCTGCTGGTGAGGGCCTGGTCTGGGGAGGCATCCTGATAGGGTCACCCCCTCGCCCACCCTGGACATCCAGGGAGGCATCTGAGGTCCCAGGAATGTGCAGGGGGTGGCGGTTTTAGGAGCTGATGGATTTGCAGCCCTGTGCCGGTGGCTTATTTCTCGTACATGATCCTGTCAGAAATATCTAAGCAATGCTCTTCAGCCTTTCAACGCCCACCCAAAAAAGATGAAAGTGGATTCTTCATCAGCTATTTTAATATCACCTAAGAATTATGCAATCTTTTGGAAAATCAAATTGGCTTCTCACCCCCTGTGTGTGTGTGTGTGTGTGTGTGTGTGTGTGTGTGTGTGTCCCCACGTGGCATGCAGAGAAATGGTGCTTATGCCTAGGGTCTGTTTAATATTTTGCAGTATGTGCATTTTGCTCTTTGGTGCCATGTAATGCACA
Source organism: Tapirus indicus (assembly GCA_031878705.1). NCBI lineage: Eukaryota > Metazoa > Chordata > Mammalia > Perissodactyla > Tapiridae > Tapirus > Tapirus indicus. The sequence goes on along the minus strand of CM062924.1, from coordinate 99,562,657 downwards.
GCCCCAGGGGGAGACTGAAGGAAAGGAAAGGAAGCCGGCCAGTCAACTGCTGGGCCTGCCTGCTCTTTATTGAGAGCTGACTTTGCTGTCTTTGTCTCTCCTCCTTCTTTAAAGAGGGTGTCTTCAAAGGATGAACCCTATAATGCCTGGTCTCTGGCACACACGCAAAGTGCATTCTCAGTAAACGTGGCCAGAGGTCACTGCTGTGCAAGCTTAAGTGTGGACTCACCCTCCTTTCCGGCCTTGGTTGCCTCTACTCCCCAGCTGTCTCCCTGGGCTCCAGCCAGCTTGTTTCCCAAATGGGCCCTCAGCTTTTTCATCTCCAGAGTCTTTGCTCATGCCTGCCCCAACCTGATCCCTTCCTTGAAGTTAATCCAAATTTACTGATCCTTCAAGGCCCTCTTTCATGAAGGCCTTTCCTGACCACCTTTCCCTGCCCCCCAAACCTCATGTGCTTTTTCTGGTCCCTTTTGGTCCAGTGGAACATGCCCAAGATGGCACCCTGCACCCTCACTAGGTCAGCTCCTCTAACCTTCATGACTCTCCCCCATGGAGGCAGCATTGGCCTCCTTTGCCGTAGAAAGCAACTGAACCTCAGGGCCCCCCAAGTTAATGAGTGGCAAAGCAGTTTTAGAACCCCATCCAGCTTATTCCAAAGCCCACCGTGTACCCCCAGAGACCCCCCACCCCCAACCCCAGCATTCCCACGTGGGACTTCATCTGTACCCACCTCGTTCACAGGTCATAGGGGTTGCAGGCCTCTGGAGTCAAGGCTTGAGTTTGAATCCTGGCTCCACTACTTGCTAGCTGAGGACCTTGGGTAACTGATTTAACTTCTCTGGACCTCAGTTTCCACATCTGTAGAATGGAGATAAGAATAGGATTGTTGTGAGGATGACATGAGATAACACATGTCAAGGTCTTAGCACAGTGCCTGGCACATGGTAACTGCCTGGTGAGGGTTAACGCTCATTATCATCTTGTTTTCGTCTTACAGTGCACATCTCCTTCAGTAGGTTCTGAGCTCCCTGCAGGCAGGAACTTGCCTATGTCTAAGTCTCCTGCTTTGCCCACACAGTGCCTGCTTTGTGGTAGGTGCTCAGCAAATGAGAATTAAATTAATGATGATGGTGATGCTGATTCCACAGCTGGCTTTTCTACTGAGAGATCCAGCAGGCTGCCAGTTGGTACCCCCCAAGGATATCTGGTTTGAAGTCTAAATGACCTCCCCCAGGGCTGGACGGAAGGCAGGAGCTTAAGTTTCTTAGCAGCTTGTCCAAAGAATATTTGGCCTCTTTCTGAACTAGCGACTTCTAGATTTTGGAGTCTATACCTGGTCCTGCTCTGTCTGTCCTCGATCCCACTAGACATGTCGATTGAGGTCATGGAACACCTTCAAGCAGAAGATGAACTGGGTGGACACTCTGGTAGAGAGACCAAGAGGCTGGCACAGTTAGTCATGCCTCCTAGTAGATCAGCTTCCCAAGGGGACCTGCAAGAGGGAAGTTTCTGGAAAATGAAACTTACCCCTTGAAGTACTGCAAGTTTTTTTTTTTATTTCTCCCATATTATTGGAAAATATCCCAAACTATATTGCCTACTTCCCAGTTGTCTTAAGCAGAACGTATCAAACACCGTAACTCACCTTGACTACTGTTGACCAAGAGCTTTCCCCTTCAGGAGCTTGTTGAATCTTGCCTGCGATCCGTGGGGGGCCAGGGTCATTGTCTCCACCTCACAGATGATTGAGCTAAGACTCAGGGAGCTTAAATGGCTCTGCCAGGAAGTGACAGAGCTCTGCTCCAACCGTCTTCTCTGACATAGATCGGAGTTATTTGCTCTCCACCTTTGCAATCCCTTGCACAATGCAGCATTTTCTTGGTGACTGGAAGTCAATAACTGTGCTCCAGGTGCAACACTGTTGGTGTGGCTAGAGCCATCTGCCCCTACACTCAGTGGCCCGGGTTTGTAGGCTTGGTCAGTTATTGTTTTAATCATTCCTCCCTCTCCTTTGCCCTCCTACTAAGAGCAGCCACTCTAGCTTTATTCCTGTTCATCTTCTGGGTCTGAGAAAAAGAGACTGATACTTTGCTAGAGTTGTGTCTAAAATAAGAGCATTGTGGCATCTGCTTGGATGCTCGGGTGGTTTTTGGCTATGTTTTCTCAGCTGTGTTTGGGATAGATACATTGCTTGGCCCCTGACCACAGTAAGCGGGAGAACTGCTAAGGGGTTAGGGAAGCCACTTTAGCAGTCAGGCACACCTGGGTTAAGTCCTGGCTCTATCAGTTTGCAGAGCAAAGTACCTAACCTCGGCCAGTCTCTATTCCCTCATTGATAAACGGGTTGATCATCTGCTTGTCGTTGGGAGTGAAAGAGGATTCAGAGTTAAGCCACGTACTATGCATTAGGCCCGTTCTGGTTCTCAATAGGTTGTAGTTTTGTTTTTATTTCTGTGACTCAAAGCATGATAGGACTCTGGTCATTCATTCATTCTTCAAATATTTATTTACTGCCCACCTCTCTGTGCCTAGTTTCCTTATCTGCAAAATGAGCATAATAATAGTACTTATCCAGCTGGGGGATGTGAGGACTTAGTGAGTAAATATATGTGAAGTGTTCAGAAACTGTGCAAGATATAAAATAAGTGTGACACAAGTGTTACCCACCATCATCATTAGCACTAGTTTGTTCCAGGCACTGTCCTAGTTACACTCTAAGTGACAAAATAGAATGACCTTTGGCTTATGGATCTTGCAGGCTTTTTCATCCTTATTTTCTCCATGGGGAAAAAAAGCCAGCCGATGATTCCTCACTGTCTATGTAAGATGGATTGATGAGTCTGAGAGGGTAGCTCTTAGGGACCTGCCAACTTGCTGGCTGCTGCCCGAGAGGCTGGCATGTGAATCCACGCCCCGCTGTCTATCACGTTCTTGCCCATCATCACGCCTCTGGGCCTCCAGCCCTGTGCTCTTGGTTTTGGTTCAGCACAATCCAAAGTACTCACAAATGATTAGTCGAATGGAGAGAACCATGTTTGTCTCACCTAATTCATAGCCGCGAAGGTCACTGTCTGTGAAAATGCTCTATGACCTTCAAAATGCCACACGGACAAGAGGTCTAGGCAGGGAGCCTGGTAAGGTGGAAAGAGCACTGAATTTGGAGTCAGGGACCAGAGATTAAGTCCCGGCCCTGCCACTTGGTAGCTGTGTGGATCTTTTTCAGTTACTTCTCCTCTCTGAGCCTTGGTTTCTCAGCTCTCAAATGGAAAAGTGAGAGGCCCCACCTGGCAGGGCGGCAGTGAGGAGTAAATAGGAGCAGGATGCAAATTTAAGGTAATTCCAGGCCCTCTCAAACACTGCCTCCTTTTGGAGGTGAGTTCACGGCTCCTTCCTCTGAGCTCAAAGGCGTTTATTTACACAACCACTAGAGCAATGCTCGTCACTGTACATGGCTTAGATTGGCCTCCCTGGACACAGACTTGGAGACAAAGAAGTATGTTACTGGGAGGCTCCCAGGAGAGACACCTGTCGGAAAGTAAGAAAGGCAAGATTGAGGAGAGGGAGAAGCTGACTCATAGAAGGAGAAGCTGACCCACAGAGGGAGAAGCTGACACATAGAGGGAGAAGCTGACACATAGAGGCAGTTGCTGAGGCCTCGGCTGGTCCTCCACGGAGCTCTGGGGCTGGGATGGCCTTTCAGAGCTGCCCTGAATGAGGCAAGGGACTGCCGTTTAAATTGTCACCTCAGCCAAGCACTGGCTACTCCTCCCCTCCTCACTGGGAAGGGTCATAACCTTTGACCAGACAGTTCCCTGCAGCAGAGGCAACTTCCAGTGAGTGAGCATGTCAGGAGCAGCTGATATCCCATCCCTGAAGAGGGGACCTGCCAGACACTGTGCTAAGCATTCCAGAAACAATGGAGCACCAAACATAGAATTTTTGCCTACATGGGCTTTTGGTCTATGTGTGGTCTGTATTTACCCATTTCATCTCTCCAGCAGCTCGGAAGCCCTCCTTGCACCAGAATCCTGTCTCATTAAGTGCATAGTTGGTGCTTAATAAGAATCCATGCAGTTTCCTTACCAGTAGTGCACGCAGCTCCCTTTCTTTGTCTCTGTGTCATCTGTGTCTTCTGTGACATCACCTGCTAGTTTGAAAGATGTGAGTCCCTTCGTCATGGACTAAACTGTCACACAATTATTTTTTCAGACTCGAAAGAGAAAAAGGAAGCCAGCCCATAGAGATGGAACCTAACTTAGAAACATCTCGCACAGCATTTGAAATGAAGGCTGGCTGGGACCAGGCGTGGACAGGGCCCAGAATCTCAGCATCCACCAGAATTTTGCCAAAGAGGGCAAAAAAAGCAAAGGTGTCTGATGAACTCTCCCAGGGCTCTGCAGCAGGATACTCATTTTGCAGTTTTTCCTGGGAAACTTTGTCACAGAGAGTAAATCTAGCCGAAGCCGTGCACCTGCCAAATCCTCTAGGCTTGAGCTATTGTTCATACTCGAAGTCCTGACACCCTCAGATTCAGCCCTGTTTACGATGGGTGCCTCCAAACCACTGGTATTTAAAGAGAGTTGTTGGCTGGTCCGTGGGGCCTCCGCCTGACCATGTGGGACCCTGAGCCCACATTCTCCTCTGTCGTCCTGGGGGAAGTGAGCCGAATACGGCCACCATCGCCACTGCTGACAGCAATCAGAAGGATGTGTTTACCTGTCACAGCATTTATAGTACAAAGCCATCTACTTGCACGATTTCAGTCGGTCCCCACAAGTCTGTGCAGTAGGGCGCTATGTGAGCACAAAGAAGTTGTTCAAACTCTCCAGGCCTCAGTTTCTCCACCTGTAAAATGATGAGAGCCTCTCAGGTTATTGTGGGGATTAAATACTGTAATACCCGTGAAGCCGTTAAAGAAAACAGCACCCGGCATGTAGTAATTTCTTATTAAATGTTTGATATTACTGATAGGTAATTTTAGTCTCACTTTATAGGAGAGGAAACCGAGGTTCAGAGGGGCTAAGTTTAGGAAGAAGACACCTGGGTATCAAGGAAGGACAACACGGGGACCAACATGCAAATTGGGCTAGACTTTCCTGTGCTGGATTTCCATCATGAACCCATTACAGTCAGTGACAGACCGCATAGATGACGGTGGTCCCGTGAGATTAGCACCATACAGCCCAGGTGTGTGTAGGTTATACCATCTATGTGTGTGTAAGGACACTCTATGATGTTCACACAATGATGAAACTGCCTAATGACACATTTCTCAGGATGGATCCCTGTTATTAAGCGACACTTGACTGTATGTGCCTTAAACTTGGAAGCAGAGGAAATACTGACTCCTCAAAAGAAAAGGAAAAGGTGAAGGGATAGTGTTACCAAGGAAAGAAATTTAAAAAAAAACAAACACTCTCACTTTTCAAACTATTGAGCCCTTCTTATCTTTATATTTGGGTCTAAATACCAGAAGGGGTATCACATTGAGAGATAATTAGGTTTGAAAAAGATCTCTTTGCTCTGAGCCCTCCACGAGGGTTTCTGAAGGCCTGTGCTGGGGTGGGGATTTCGCACCCGTATGGCCTTGCCTCATTTTGGTCGTTTCCTCCCCGAACAGGAGTTCAACTGGCAGACCCTCAGGAGCAAAAGCTGTGATCGTGGTGCCTCGGCCTCCTGGTCCCCGCAGGAATGAAGGTCATCGGGGTTCTCGTGGTCTTTGCCTCCTGCCGTAAGTAGCAGCAGCGGGGAGAGCTCCCAGGTGCTGCCCTCCTGTCTGGGTGCCTGTGTCTGGGTGGCCGCTCGTGAGGTGGCATCGGGTGAGGGAAAGTCACGAGTCACTGAAAAGAAAGTCACAAGTGGAGCAAGCCTCTACCGGAGTCCTCCTGTTTCTGTTTCTTCTGCAAAATGGGCTGACCCCAAGTCTTGAGATCTCACAAAACTTCTGGGAAATCAAAGGTTGCTCACCATTTGCTAAGAAAGAGGGCATTGGACTACTGTTTACCACACACATGCCCTTCAGCAGTCTTTTTTCTTCTTTGGATGCTAGTCGTCTTTATGTAAAGTCATGCAGATTCCAGAACAAAAACGCAGACATATATCTAGCTAATTTAGGCATAATTAATTCTTAACAGAAAGGCATTCTTATGGTGACTTACGGAATAATTGGTAGTTATAAGTCACTGCTACCAGGAGATCAGATTACGTACCTCTGCCAAGTGAAAGAGAACTTACTAGGAACAGTGCTGGGTCTGTTGGAAAACTCTTTGACTCTTTGGTTTTGTTAGTTGAGTAGAGATTTGTCTAAATCCATTTTTCTATCTGTTTCAGCTGTGCAGTAATAACTTTTGGGTCCCTAAGTTAAATGTCAAAAATGGGATTCCCGTTTTCCCTTAGTCAGTGGTGGAATTTACAGTTTTCAAGATCATAGTGTGGGGGGACCCATATGCAGGAGGGTCACTTCTGCAGCCCCCACAAGGTGCCCCGAAGATCAGTGCCTGAGTGTGGCCCTGCCCTCTCTCCAGGGGCTGCTTGGGCAGTGGTGACTGCCCCTGGACTTCAGCCCCCTCTGCAGTGCTTTGTGACAACAAGGTGTCCCAAACCACAGTGTGAGATGGGAAGGCTCCTAGGAAAATTTCCCCAAATCCTCTGTCTCTGTTTTTCTTCTTCTAGTTCATGTTTTTATTTTATTTTCATTGTAAAATTAATATATGCTTGTAATTAAAAAGTAAAATAAGGGCCAGCCCCGGTGGCCTAGTGGTTAAGTTTGGCACGCTCTGCTTCAGCGGCCGGGGTTCAGTTCCTGGGCACAGACCTACACCACTCGTCTGTCAGTGGCCATGCTGTGGTTGTGGCTCACATACAAAAAATAGAGGAAAATTGGCAGCAGATGTCAGCTCAGGGTGAATCTTCCTCAGTAAAAAAAAAGTAAAATAAGTGAATATAGATTAACAAGATAAAGCTTCTTTTCATCCTTCCCAGACCCCAATCTTTTTCCTACACCCAGACGTGACCACTCTTAAGAGTTTGATATACATCCTTCTAGGCCTTCTCACACACATATTTCAAACACTTTAATAGAAAAGTAATACATGCTCATTATAAAAAAAATCAAATTGCATAAAAGTATGTAAAATAAATGTTGCCTATTTTTTTCTCCACCTACTTCCTAAATCTCATTGCCTAGAGACATTGCTATTAAAAGTAGTATGTTTTTAAGACATCATTTAGTTATTATCCTCCTGTCAGTGGATATGTGGATAGTTTCCAATTTTTTGATATCACAAATAATGCTGCAGCAAACATCCTCATATATATTTTTTTTCCTCCACTTTCATAAGCATTTTGTAGAAGTAAAAATTGCTGGGTCCATGTGTATTTGCCATTTACAAAAATGGATTGAGGGCATCTTTTCTGCCCCTTAAGTATTTTGTTTTTCCTGTGAGATTGTAAATGTGCCATGATATTTGTAGGGACTGGCATTTCTGGCTTTGAACTTTTCCCATTAAAGTTTCTCATAGGACCCGAGGTGTTTCTGCCTAGAATGGTGGGGTTTTTATGTTTTTTGTTTTGCTGAGGAAGATTGGCCCTGAGCTAACATCTGTTGCCAATCCTCTTCTATTTTATATGTGGGTTGCCACCACAGCATGCCTGATGAGTGGTGTAGGTCTGCGCCTGGGATCTGAACCTGTGAACCTGGGCCACTGAAGTAGAGTGTGCCGAACCCAATTAGTAGGCCACAGGGCCGGCCCTAGGATGGTGGCTTTTTACTTTTGGGAGGAATACTGTAGTTGACAGTAGACTATTCCTGAATGTCATGGAAACTGGTTTCTCATCCTGGGCTAGCAAGAAACTAGCTGTGTGATGTGGTAGATCTGATCCCATCTTCTTTCCATTAAAGGGGCTGATGATGGCAGCCCTGCCCATGCACCACATAGGGTCTCCTGATGTCCCGAATGCAGAGCGCTCTACTCAGGGGACACCAAGGTGGCATGGCTCTCATTGCATCTTTTCTTCTTCCCTATTTCTCACTGGCAGTGATGGCCCCCACCCACAGCAGCTTCTGGCAGTTTCAAAGGATGGTCAAATACATCACAGGGCGGAGTGCCTTCTTCTCATATTACGGATATGGCTGCTACTGTGGGCTTGGGGGCAAAGGGACCCCCGTGGATGACACTGACAGGTGAGTCCAGAGGCTCCGAGGCCTCCTGAGCCCCCTTTGATTTGCACTGAAATCCATGCTTGAAGTGACAGAGGGATTGAGACTCTTGCATTGCAAGTTACAGAAATCAGTTCATGTGAGCGGAAGAAAAATCTGAATGAGAGTGGAAGGGAGGTCTTGAGGAACCCAAGGGCCAGGGCAGGCTTCCTGAACGGGTGGCCCACGCAGCTGCTGGTGTTCCTAAGGGCCCACACGTGGTTTACTGCTCTGCTGTCCCCATCTTGAAATTCTTAATAATGTTTGAACAAGAAGCCCTGCATTTTCATTTTGCACCAGGCCTCACAAATTGTGTAGTCAGTCCTGCTCAGAGCTCTAGAAACATTTTCATTCCTCAGTCCTCATGGCAAACATGGTCTTCTCTCAGCTCCCCAGTCTTCGGGATTACAGGCGCAGCAAGGCAGGCTCACTGTCTCCCAGTCCTGATTCCATATTCCGCGAGGAAGAATCCAAGGGGCCCAGTTTGGAAAAGTTGTCCATCTGGGTGGGGTCACCTGGCACAAACTTGGCTGCCAGGCCTGCTCCAGGAGTGGGAGTTTCTAGAAAACGTGGAGCTTGGTGTAATCTGGCGAGGGGGCAGGAGGTAGGAAACAGGATAGTTTGTGAGTGGTTTCATTTGAAGAAATAAGCAAAATTTTCCTTGCCACTTTCAGTCTAGCGTGGATAAACATATCCCCATAGTGGGGCCTGAAATATCACTCCTGGAGATTGATTCCTCTGGGTTGGGCTCATGAGACCATGGAATGTTCCAGCTGGATGGACCCCAGGCCCCTGGAGGGAAACTGACACTGGTGAAATGCCTATCATGTGCTGAGCACCAGGACTGGTGATTTGCACCAGGGGCCTAATCTAACCCTCGCAGCGAATGGCCGAGGCAGTGTCCCCATTCCCATTTCACAGATGACAAAGGTGAGAACCCACTAAACCAAGTGACAAAGCCCAAGAACACGCAGACCCTGAGTGGCAGAGTCAGGACTTGAACAAGAATTTGCCTGTTCAAAGTCTGGGCCCTTTGACGCTCTGTGCCTGCCCTTCCAAGTGCAAAGGCTGCTGAGACTATGGGCCAAAGGCAGCAGACGGCAAAGAGCCCACTTGCAGGCGGGGACGGTGAGAGAGGAAGACAGAAGCGTCTGGCCCAGGGCATCAGCCAGAAGCATTTTCTTTCTCGTGTCTTAGAATCCAGTCCCAGGTCTCTGCCTTCCTGCCCCTCATGAGCGGGTTGAGGAAATGAGCCAAGGCCATTCCCCAGCTGTTTTCTCTCCTTGGTGTTCTCCCTTCCTGCCCCTGGCTGACTCTGAGCGCCACGAGAGCAAGGACTAAAAGATCATGTATGTTTTCCTGACAGTCGTCTCCTGAGAAACTATCACAGATCTTGGCACACAGTAGGTACTCAGTAAAAAGTCATTAAGTGAATGAATGAATGAGTCACGTGGACCTAGATTTCAGTCCCGAATCTATCATTTTCCAGCTGTATGTAATTTTGGGAAATTCACCTCTCCGAATCGCATTTCCTCCCCTATAAAATGGGGACAGTGATCACACTTCATAGAGTAACCGTGAGGAGCTGAGATAGCAGGAGGTAGCAGAAAGGGCTCACACAATGTTAGTGGTGGTTTTTGTTATTTTTGACATGATCAGGAATTTACCTCCCTGCCTTCAGCACCTTCTCACCCAGGGGAGGAGGCAGGTGAGTCCTTCCCCATCCCTGCCTGAGGTCCTCAGGCTGATCCCCCAGGGCCCCCCCACAGGGAAGGCCCCCATCTCCCTCTGGTCTGGCCCCCAGATGCTGCCTGGCACATGACTGCTGCTACGAGAAGCTGAAGCAGCTCGGCTGCCAGCCCGTGCTGAACAGCTACCAGTTCCACATCGTCAACAGGACCGTGGTCTGTGAGTAGCCTTCTCCGTAGAGAAATATCTTTGAACCTGAGCCTTTCCTTCATGCCCGCCTCCTCACGGACCCAGAGATCTTTGAGGAAAGGAGATCTTTCCAAGTGCTCAGGGATGGAAAGCAGCAATTCTGAGAATCAGAACTTCTTGAGAGTCCTTGCTTGGTCTCCCTCTGGTCTCTCCTGTCCACAGCTGAATCTCCAGCACCTTCTGGGAGCATGGAGCCCGGTGCCCAGGGTACAGTACGTGCTCAATAAATAGTTGTCGACTTGAGATTACGTTGAATTTCGCAGCTTCACTTGGCAACTGTGGCTGTTGAGAACATTCCTCCTTATGTCTGTCACATGTTAACAAAGCAGCTCGGCTGTCTTTCAGTTGGACAAATATTTGTGAGGGCGACCGCGTGCCAAGCACTGTGGTAGGTGCCGTGGGGGACACAGAAGTAAATAGGAGGGGCCGGGGAAGGGAAGTCACGCGCCATTGAGGCCATTCAAGGAGGAGGGCAAAGGGCAGGCTGGGCAAGGACTGAGTGTCCACCACTTGGGGAGCAGCCACCAGTATCCCGGAGGCTGTTCTGGGCTGCTGGGCTGTGGGCGTATGGGGGGCAAATTCAGTCTAAAGAGCAAGCATGTTGGAAGGCGCTGGGCTGTAGCCGTCTTGTGAATGCCATTCATTCCAGTGGAGCCTGTGGTTTGAATGCCCCTTAGAGCGTGCGTCTCGCCTCCTGCCTGGGCTTGTGGAGTCGCATGAACCACTTTCCTCCCTGAGTGTACTTATCCACAGCTGGGAGTGTGTCTTGGAGTTCATCTGTCTCCTCCCGAGGTCAGGGAACCACCACCTCCCTTCCCCTCATCTCCCTGCTTATAGTGGGTGCTCAGACCCCAGGTCTCCCTGGTGCCCCCACCAAGGGCTCCGGCTCAGGACACACCAAGACCCACCAAGAGTTGCAACTGTGCAGTGTCCCTGGTCCCAGTGGTGAGACCTGAAATGTAGTGGGCTGGGGACTTGGACCCCTGCAACAGGAGGGCCAGCTCTAGCTCTGCTTTACCACCTCCACAGCCCCGGGCCCCCGGGCACACTGTCAGTGGGAGAGAACGCCTGTTTTTCCGTGTGAGCTCAAGGAGACTTTCTGTGCTGGAGCTCTCTGGCCGTGACCATCCTCAGGCCTAAAGCAAAGTGTCTCTTCTGAGAGGCCCCCAAGGCCACGTCCAGAAGATGGGAAGGGATCAGGGCCGAGTGGAGGGGCAGGCGAGGGGGGGCCAGAGGAGGTTGCCCCCAAAGCATTGTTGGCTTTGGTGTATGATGCCCTCCAGAGGCCAGGGACCAAGGTTCTGACCACCTCCCCACACCCCTCTCAGCCCCACACTGGGGGCGGTGAGGGGGGTCGCGGGGAAATGTGGCTCTTGGCTGGTGGGGGAGGGGCACACAGCGAAGGGGCCCTGACTTTTCTCAGCCTGGCTTGTGCTCTCGCTTTCACGCAGTTTCTTCCCACCTCTTTTCATCCCGATCTGTCATGTCCAGTGTTACCTTAACGTGGTTGAAAAGGCATCACTTTTAGAGAAAATATACTCAAGGAGCTCTCTCCTCTGATGCCCCCAAAAAGTGCAGGGACCGAGGAAGAAGGGAAAAGTGCTCTGAGGAAGGAAATGGAATGTCAGCAGGTGCAAAGGACCTTCCTGCACTGTGGTCCCAGGCCCAGACCAAACCTCTGCCCTCGGCTCCCATGGGCTGGCTGTACTCATGAGGCCTGCCTGGGCACTCTGCACTGGGGTGGCTTCTTTATCAACCCTCTTCGTTCTCCATGTGGGGACCAGAGCCACAGCCTGGGACCCCAGAAGATGGAGGAGAGTGACCTGGGGCAGAGGCTGGAGCCCTGGAGTTGGCACCCGGAAATATCCTCACCTTAGCACATGCAAGAGGGGCAGGCAGGAGCTGGACTAGAAAGTTCATGGCCTGGGCTGTGCTTTCCGCAGATGCTGCTCCCTGCCAAGCAGCAGCAGCCAGGTGCTCCGGAAACTTGACCGGGGCTCCCGGAGTCCAGAGTCCTGCTTAGGAAGTTAGTGTGGGAAGCACTTCCCCATCCCCACCAGCACTTCAGCATCCCCCTCCTCAGCTGACCCTGCCGGTGAGTACCCACCCCACCTTGCCAAGTCCTTGCTCCCAGGAGCAGGGCTGGGAGTTGGGTGACTGGGTTCTAATCCTGGGTCTGCTGCTGATATGTGCTGAGACCTCAAGGGAGACCCAGGCATGTCCGTTCACTTGCCCAGTAGTGACTGAGTGTCCCTTGGGTGCCTATCCAGGGCTAGCACTGGGCCAGGGGCCAGGGGCACAGAAGAAGGCAGCCTTAGGTCCTGCTCCCTTGGCATTCTCCGGAGCTGAAAGCACCCTTAGGGACCAGCCAGACCAACCCCTCATTGTAACCATGGGGAGACTGAGGCCCAGAGAAGGGAAGGGTTTGATCCAAGTAACAGACAAGATTAAAACACATGTGTATTGAGCCTTTCCAGTACTCTGGGACACACTGCCTGGCCTGAGTGTCTGGGGCCTCAGTTTCTTCATCCATAAAATAGGTGCAGTAACGACAGCTGTGGTTGATGAGCATCTGTGACAGACGCTTCAGACACAGCACCTCGAACCCCTGTGGTAAACCTTGGAGGTGGGCATTATTCTCCCAATGATCGAGGAGGACCCCAAGGCTCAGAGACGTTAAGTGACATGGCCAAGGTCACACAGCTGGGGAAAGAAGAGCTGGGATTTGGACCTCCCCACACCGCCCTCCCCAGTGGCAGGGGAGGTTGGGAGGGAGATGGAGACGCGCTTGATTGGAAGATTCACACAAATGCAAGTCTTATTGTCTTCAGCACACTGGTCAGAATGCTCAGGCCCGGCCCAGGGGGTAGGCAAAGAAAGGCAGATGGAGTCTGCTCCTCTGGAATGCCCTAGATCTTTCTGTTCTAGCTCTATGTCCCCTGCTAAGAGGCCCAGGGAGAGCACATGCCTTGGAGTCAGGCAGAGCTGGGCCTGCATCCCAGCTTCACCCCTTCTAGCTGGACAATTGCACAACCACCCTGGGCCTTAGTCTCCTCATCTGTAAAATGGAGAGGATAAGCTGCACCTCACACAGTCGCTGTGAGGGTTGACGAGAGTAATCCAACGAAAGGGTCTGGCCCATAGCGGGTACTTAGTTAATGTCCTTCCTTTTAGAAGCTGAGATTTCTTTTTTCATCTAAGTTTTCTTTTCCCCTTCATTTTATGGAAAAGCCCTTGGATTTTCTTTATTACTGTTGAGAGATTTCTGTGAAGCATCTGCTCTGCACTTGCATCCCCTCGAGCTAATGTCATTAACCCATGATAGAATAAAACCTCTCCCCCCACCCCCAGTCACCCTGCAGTTCAAAGAGCTGGCCTGCAAGGGTTAACCGGCTCCCCAGCCTCCAAGTTCTGAGATCCTGCACCCAAGCCTGGTCCCAGGTTGCCTAGCAACCAGTGGCTGCTGGGGATGCAGGGGAGGGAAAGGAGGAAAACAACGTGGTCTGTCCACCTCTCTAAATGTCACTGCGAGATCAGTGCAGAGAAAGGCCTGTAACCCAAGCCCTGGGGCTGGTGGGGAAGGCTGCTCTTGGGCAGCCAGGAAGGTTGTTTTCCCTCCTTTGAGTGGGCTTACATAAGTGCTTGGCATTTGCAAAGGACTTTAAGATCAGCCAACGGTGACACCCCCTCCACCCACACATGCATGCATATGTTGTGCAGGGAGGAGCCTGGTTGTGGGAGGCAGAGACTGGATTCCAGCCAGTGGTACCACTGTCGCCTCCATCTCTGAGCCTCTGACTTCTGCCTCTGCCAAAGGGGGAAGGTGAACGTGGTAACCACTGGAATTTGCAGTTTGCAAAGCTCTTTCTCCTTTAGCACTGAATGGTTCCTCACGACGCCTCTGCTCACTGACACATCACCCTTTTCCTCTCCTGGCATTTATCTCTACCTGACATTATCTTGTTTACTTGTTTACCTATGCATTGACTCTCTCCCCAGCTAGAACGTGAGCTCCGTGAGAGCAGGGAGCAAGCCTGCCCTGTTGGGGGGTACTCACGCTCATGGAGCCCACAGAGAAGCATGCCCTGGAGCTATGCTATGTGGGGTCCGCTTGCTCAGACCTATAACCCCAGTTCCCAGCCAAAGGAACTCAGTACCTTTGTTTGATGAGCGCTTGAATGGAAAAACTCATGGACTAGTCAATGCAAGTATCTTTATCCCCGTTTGAAAGGTGAGGAAACAGGCTCGGAGAGAAGCAACTTGCCTGATAACCGAAAGCATGCAGGTGACAGATCTGGAACGGGAACCTAGCTTCCTATTTCCTGGGATGGAGCTCCTCTCACTGCCCCACAGGTCATGTAAGTCCAGCCAGGAGGCAGTACAGATAGTGAGGGAGCGTTTACTGTGTGTTTGGGGCTAAAGATCTGCAGTGAAAAGACAAACTCCCTGCCTGGAAGGAACTTGCACTCAGGGAGAGAGACAGACCATAAAATATTCAGAAATAAAGATACATTTGGGTAGTGACAAGTGCTATGAAGCATCTAAAGCAAAGTGATAAGCTAAACAGTGATGACAGCAGGGGGAGGGTAGGATGGCTACTTTAGGTGGCCGAGGAAGGCCTCTCTAAGGAGGTGGCATTTAGCCAGCATGGCAGAAGCAGAGGAGACAGGAATGGAGAGGGGGTAGGGAGATGAGGTTGGGTCCCACAGGGCTGGATGCACGGGGATAAGGAGCTCACCTTCTACTTAAGATTACTCTGGCCACTGTGCAAAGAAGTTGGGGAGCAAGGGAGGAAAGAGGGGGACCATTAGTGGGCACTGGGGAGAAGTTAGCATGGATTGGGTCAGAGTGGTGAAAGGGAGATGGAAAGAAGGGTCAGATGTGTGTGTGTGTTTTAGAGGTAAATTGACGGGACCTGTGGATGGATTAGATGTGGGGTGTGGAGGAAAAAGGGGCTGAATCCAAGGTTCTTGGCTGGAGCAGCCATAGATAGTGGTGTCATCTACAGGGCTTGTGCAGATGGGGAAGGAGCGGACTGTGAAGACACAGCAAGAGCTTGGCAGGAGCCACTCTGGGTTTGAGATGCTCATCCGATACCCAAGGGGAAGTCAAGTGGACGTGAGCACGTTGGAGGCTAGAGCTCACGGGACACGTCCAGGCTGGGGTGAGAACTGCAGGGTCCTCAGTGCTCAGATGGTCTTTAGGCCCTGAGACTGAACAGGAGTGCCCAAGGAGAGAACTTGGAGACCAGGACGGAGGCCTGGGGCCCAGATGTTTAGAGGCCTGGCCGGCTGTCTGGGTTCTCCGTAGGCAGGAGTGTAGACCTTCTTCCTTTGTCTCCTTTGAGGAAGTATATTTCATGGAATGAGATAGAATATCCTGAGGCTGTCAGTTCCATTCTTCATGCCTCAGTTTCCCCATTAGCAAATTGGAAGATGCAGGATCTGGACCTAGGCTTGTTTTGAAAAGACGGCTCCCGCAGATGACATTTCCTGGCCTAGGGCTGCCTCTCCATCCAGGCTGTGGTGGGCCTGGTCCTACCATGACTTCGGACGTCTGCAGAAATGATAGTCCACCGCCACAGAACACTGCTCAAAGTCAGTTTTGGAAGGTCTGGGCACTGGGCAAGCTGTGAGAGGTAGAGCTGAACGTCAGGAGTGAGTTACACTCCACGCAGTGGAAAGGATCTGAAGACGAAGGAAGGAAGGGAGAGGGACGTGAGAGGAAGGAAGGAGGAGGTTCGGAGAACTGAGATGGAAAAGAAGAGATGGAGGAGAAGAAGAGAGGAACAGAAGACAAAGAGACAGAAAGAGGAAGGACAGGGAAGGGCAAAGGGAGAGGAGGTGGCCGAGGCAGGATGAGAACAGTGTCTCCCCTCAGGTTTCCAGAGAGCATCATCTGATGAGTGACAGCACAGGTGCCAGGCCCTGTGGGGAGGAGAGCGAGGTTGAATGGGGTTGGCCCTGCACCCAAGTAGCCCTGTCCCCTGAGAGGACCAGCCATCGGCCAAGTGGGCCCCTGCAGACCGCTGCAGCTGCCTGGGGAGAGAAGCAAGGGGTGTGCTGGGTACAGCCAAGGTGAGAGACCTGGATGTGCACGGGGTGGGGGCTCTCGAGGGGCTCCCTGGGGGAGCTGGGGCTTGATGGATCCTGAAGGATCTCCACAGATGGAGAAGAGGGGGTATGAGGGCAAAGGTGATCCAGGCGTCAGGGACAGTGGGCGCGGCAGGAGCCGAGAAGCAGAGGCGTGAACGTCATGACACATTTGCTGAGGGTGAATGGAGAGGTACCGCTGAAGCGTAGGGAGGCTGTCAATATCTCCTGAGAAACCAAGTCTCCAGGGAGCTGTGGGAGGACAGCTTCCCGCGGGAACTGTAGACTTTGGAGAGGGACAAAGGCAAACAAACAGACCACAGCCAGCACTGGGTCCAACTTCAAAGAGCTCTTCTTTTTCCTATGTGTGAGGCTAAGGGCGCCTCGTCCTAATGCTAACAAGCATTTCCAGAGCATTCTCTGTGTGCCGGGGACATCCCACCACTCCATCTGTAAACAACAACGACGAAAATCCTCACAGCCATCTTGTGAAGTAGACACCATTATTTATTTATGACACTATTATTTTTATCACCATTTTTGTATGAGGATCCTGAAGCTGACTTGCCCAGGGTCAACAAAACAGGGAGTCTGGCTGCCTCCCTTCCTCACTGGCAACCCTCAAAAGAGAGTGAAACTGGGGTGGAGTTGTCTAGAAAGAGGAAGCTGTGCCTTAGACATCCCCCCCACACACACACACACGAGGTGCACGCACGCGTGCACACACACTACAGCTCTGACTACTAAGTAAAACATCGCCATCTAGTGATGACTTGGACAAAGGGCAGACACCCGATCCCAAAGGCCCATAGAGGCTTCACTCATTTATTCATGACTGTTTGTTGAGCACCCACTATGGGCCAACATTTGTTCTGCATGCTGGAGATACTGTGATGGACAAGACAGACAAGGTCCCAGCCTCACAGAGCTTACACTGCCTTGAGGAGAGACAGACACAAGCAAGTAAACAAATAAGAGGAGTACTAGTTGTGAAAAGTACTGGCTGTGAAATAAACGGGCATGTGAGGGAGAGTGATTGGAGAAAGCTTTAGATTGGGTGGTTGGGAGAGCCTATCTGAGGAGGGGAAATTTGACCAAGACCCAAAGGGTGGGATGGATCCAGCCACGTGAAGATCCTGGAGAGGTGTTTTAGACAAAGAATAGCAAGTGCAAAGGCCCTGGACAAGACTGAGCAAGACATGTGACATAAAGAGGACAGTGTGCCTGGAGCAGAGCAAAGGTGGGACAGTGAAGAATGAGGATGGAGAGGTTGGCAAGGGCCAGATCATGACAAGCCTGCTTTGGAGTCTGTGGCAAGGATTTGGGATGTCTTCCACAAATAGTAGGAAACCACAGTGGGGCTTTAAGCAGGAGAGTGAAGCTAATTCAGGTTACATTTTAAGAAGATCCCTGTTTATTTCCTGCCATTAGGGAGGAAGCAGCCAGCCCTGGCGGTCTCGTGGTTAAGATTCGGCGCTCTCACCACTGCGGCCCGGGTTTGTTTCCCCGTCAGGGAACCACACCACCTGTCTGTTGGTTGTCATACTGTGGTGGCTGCGTGTTGCTGTGATGCTGAAAGCTGTGCCACCAGTATTTCAAATACCAGCAGGGTCACCCATGGTGGACAGGTTTCAGCAGAGCTTCCAGACTAAGACAGACTGGGAAGAAGGACCTGGCCACTCACTTTCAAAAAAATTGGGCATGAAAACCCTGTGAATAACAGTGGAGCATTGTCTGATATAGCGCCGGAAGGTGAGAGGATGGTGGAAAAAGACTGGGCGGGGTTTTGCTCTGCTGTGCACAGAGTCGCTAGGAGTCGGAATCCACTCAACGGTGCTAACAGCAACAGGCGGAAGAGCTGGTGATGACAGGGGTTGGGGTAGTGGCCAAGAAGGTGGAGAGAGGAGGGCAGAGCATGAAGTATTTTAAACATAGAGAAATCAGTGGAACTTGCTGGCAGACTGGATGTGAAAAGTGAAAGGAGGGGAGGAATCGAGGTTGGCTGCTAGTTTTCTGGCTCGAGTAGGAGGTGGTGCCATTTATGGAGCAGAGAGTGTGGGTGAAGGACAGGGTAGGTGGGCAGAGGGAGCATTTACATCAAGTGTTCCCTTTTGGGAGTCTTAAGTTGGAGATGCCTGAGACGCCCAAGCGCGATGTCAAGCAAGCTGTTGGAAATGTGAGATGAGTTCTGAGAAAATGGGTCCCGTTACTTTGTTCTGTGTGCTGCCCGGCTGCACTAACAGGGCACCCTCCATGCAGCCCACACTCCCCCCTTCTCTTGCTTCCTTCTAGACTTCTCACTCCAGTGCTGTGGCATGTCCAGGGGTGATCAGGGAAGAGCTTGAGGATGAAGGAAAAGGACTCCCAGTCTCTTTCTGTTTTCAACACTTGACCCCTTGCAGCGAGCTCCCTGTTCTCCCCAACCTCAGGACCAAACCCTGGGGGTGGGCTGGGAGCCCCCAGTGACCCTCTGTCTCTCTGCAGGTGAATGTGCCCTGGGTCCTGGTGTCGGCTGCCTCTGTGGGCTGAGGGCCTGCGAGTGCGACAGGCGATCTGCATACTGCTTCAAAGAGAGCCTGTCCACCTACGAGAAGAACTTCAAGCAGTTCTTCTCCAGCCGGCCCCGGTGTGGCAGGCGTAAGCTCCAGTGCTAAGGGGCTGCAAGATCCCCTTGTCGGTCAGCACCTGCTCCAGTATCTTCCAGAAAGCCTCTCACATCGTCCGCATGGGCTCAGTTCTTGCAGCTCACCCTTCAGCATCTGGCCTTGGGCATTCCTCTTCCCTGGGCATCGGAGGGCTGGAGATCAGCAAGGGACAAGACAAAGTCCTGGCCTCCTGTGGAGGGAGACAGAAACGTACATGCAAATAAACGATGCATTCCAATAGTAGTCACTGCTAGGAAGCAATAAAACAAGGTGACAAGGTGGAGAGATGTCCCCAACCCCCATCCCAGGAAGTTTCTGGAGGAGAGAGACCCCTAAACTCTCCCTCTACCCCCACCCCCAAATCAGGATGCGGACTTGGGAACCTGGCCCAGAGCCCAGCTCGAGCTGGGAGCCAAGCAGACATCCTGGAAAACAAAGTCTTGGCGCCCACACCCAGGACCCAAGAGGCTCACTGGGAGTTTGTTTCTCGTTTTCTCAAGTTCTGCCTCCTGAAACCCTCAGGGAGGAAGAAATTGATGCCATTTCCACCTCTCAGGAGACAGAGCACCCACTGCTGCCACATGGATGTCACGGCCAGGAGGGTGTCAAAGAGATGGAGAAAGAGGGCACGGGAGAGGGGATCAGAGGCATCCACACTTTCTGTCCAAATTTAGAAGCTCCTGGTTGTATCAGACCTGAATTCTAATAAATATTAAAATGATCTAACCCGGTGGATTCTGATCTTTATAATGCCCAACTGGTACGGCAGATTGCAAAAACGGCCACAATTGTTATTACCTCTCTGTATCCTCGCCTCTCATGATGCACCACTCAGCTTCTCCCATCGAGGGTCGAGTCTGTTTTCCCCACCCCTGCAATCTGAACTCTGAACTGGCCTGGTGACCTACTTTGGTCCACAGAATGTGGTGGAAGGGATGGTCCACCAGTCCCCAAGCCTGGCCTCGGGAGGTCTAGTGCATTTCCATTCTCTCAGGACGTCCACATCCACCATGAGGAAAAGCCTGAGCCAGCCTGCTGGGCGGTGGGAGCCCACGTGGGTCAGAGCCAGTCAGCCCAGTCATCTCCGCTGAAACCTTGGGCACGTGAGGGTGCTCAGCAAAGCCAGCTCGTAGCTGACCACAGACACACGAGAGAGCCTGGCTGAGACCAAAGCAGCCGCCCAGCTGAGCCCAGGCTAGATCACCAACTTGCGGAATCGTGAGCTAAATAAAGGCTGCTGGTTTAAGTCCCTAAGTTCTGGTGTGGTTGTTACGCAGCATAACTCACTGACGTAACTGGTTTTATCCATTGCGACTCCTGGGTTCTCAGTGCTGTGCTGCACTTGGGGGCCGTAGAAACATCATGGATGTGACCCCTGTCCCCTAACCTTATAGATGTGAAGGGAGAAAGGCCACACTCATGTAATCATGGAGAACACACAGAGGGCTGTTATCACTCGGTCACCCAACAAACATTTATCAAGCCCCCGCTATGCGTCAGGCACAGTGCTGGGCAGTAGGGAGTCAGATTTAAAGAAAACAAACAAAATCTGATCTAACTATCCTGGGAGAACATTGAGAGCCATAACAGCTGTTACAAGTTCAAGTGCCGACACTTAAAGTCTGGATTGAGTGACACTGTCGCTGACATGAAGACAGAAAGGGAAGCCAGAGGCAGGCGGTCAGCAGGGGAATCTGGGCACCAGGGCTCCTGGGCTCTGCCCAGCTCAGCTTGCATGGTCACGCGGTCACTGGTTTGCTCTTCCCACTTGCCCTGCCTGCACCTGCTCTATAATCCCAAGTGCAGAGGGAAGCTTCAGGTTTGCGGTCATCAGTGGGGGTCTTAAAGGTCTGTGAGGGGAGTGGTTGCAGAAAGTCAGACATGGAACCAGGGGGCCGCGCCCAAGCCAGGCACCTCCCCTCCTTGGGGGTTCCTGACCACAGCAGAGACCAGCCCCGGACTGAGGAGGTATCTGGCTAACTGACAGAAAGGAGGACGAGGGGCCGGGGCCAGGTTCAGCATAGGGGACAGGGGTTCAGTGTGAGATCCAGGCCATCTTCCACTGCCTGGGCCTCGGCTTCCAATCTGTCAAATGGAGGAAATGGGCCCGTGATGGTATCCAAGCCCCACTCACGTCCATGCCCTGATTCTAGAGGAGCGAGGTGGGACTGTGGAGGATGTCGTTGACTTTCACTGGGAAAGCCTGCTCTCCTGGAGGGACAGTCATTCATCCCCTCAAACACACGTTGAGGGCCTGCTCCAAGCTGAGAAATAAAGATGCATCTGACTTTACCTTGCTCTCAGACTGGGGGAACACGAGTCAACAGGCAATTACAAAGCAGGCTGGGAAATGCTAGAATTGTCGAGCAAGGCTTCCCAGAGGAATGCTGGGGGTCTGACATCTCTGAAGATGAGGAGGAGTTGGGAAGGCCAAGTTGGGTGTGCAGAGCCTCCAGGTAGAGGATGGAAAGTAAGTCAGCACACGCAAACACAAGCGCCTCTGCCACCCACCTCTGTCACCTCAGCTGAGGGGCCCTCCATCGTCTGTGGCTCCCCAGGCCAAAAACCTGCGTGTCAAATTCTTTTTCTCATATCCCACCTCCCACATTCAATCTGTTGGCGCTAACTTCAAAATACACCTAGATTCTCTATTTATAAAATACTTCATCTATCAACTGACGAATGGATAAATAAAATGTGGTATATTATTTGGCAATAAAAGCAAAACAAAAACCCCCAAATTAGTGGAAAAAGCATTACCTTCAAGAATCATAACTTCTTAAAAATCAACAAGATGGAATTTAAATGTTCTAATTATATTATAAATGACCTCCTATATTTCTGGCTTCCATAACAATAAAAAAGCTTTCATCATTAAAAAATACATATATAGTCCAACACTGATGAATAATGAAGTATGCCACATCATTAGTTATGGTGGTGGATATTTGTAAACATTCTAAATGTCCAAAAAGAGGATAATTCTCACAAAGGTTATAGTGCATCTATATCTGGAAAGTTATGCATTAAATTTCTTAATAATTTTAATGACAGGTGAAAATGTTTATCATGTGCTGTTAAACGATAGGAATAGGATTTTTAAAAACCTACAGTATCACTCCGATTTAATTGTCTATCTCTACGTATTTATACGAAAAGTCAAAATAAAATATTAACATGTTACAAAATTTTAAAAAATAAAATACTTCAGTACAATGTACACATAAAAAAAATTAAATGAGAAGGGAAAGATCTAGAACCTGACCACTTGTCACCACCTTCATGGCTGCAGTCTGGGTCTGCTCCAGCTCCTCGTGCCTGGGTTCCTGAAGCCGCCTTCAGCGTTCTCTCTGCTTCCATCCCGGACTCTGCAACCCCTTCACGCAGCGACTCGTCACGCCTCAACTCACACTCTCCGACCCTTCTGAGAAAGAGGCAACGTCCTTCCAATGCCCTGAAGGCCATCCCACACCTTGACCTCCCCTCCTCTACTCTCCCCATCACTCACTCCACCCCGGCCACCCTGGTCACCATGCTGTTCCTTGAACACACCAGACCTGCGCCCTCCTGAGGACTCTGCCTCGGCTGTTCCCTCTGCTGGAAGGCGCGTCCCACGTAGCTCACTCCCTACCTCCTTCAAGTCTGCTGAAATCTCACCCTCTTGATAACGTTGATGCTGGCCACCCTATTCAATACTGCCCACCCTCCACTGGCAGCCTCTCCCTTGTCCTGTCCTTCCAATTCTTTCCTCTGCCACCCATGCACTACACAGTCACTTGTATTCGTTGTTCATTGTCTGTCTACCGCTCTAGAAAAAAAGCCCACGAGGGCAAGGATCTTTGTCCTTTTTTTTTTTATCACTGATGTGTATGTTAAATGACGTGAGGTCAAGAGAGAATGTGGAATGTGAAGGAACTGCAAGTAGCTCAGAGTGGGGAGTGTGGAATGTGGGGGGTGGTTTTTAGGGAGAGTGAAAGAGATGAGCTGGGCAGGGCCAGGGCCAGGAGAGCCTGGTGGTCACTCTGAGAAGTCTGGCTTGATCCTGGGAGCAGGGGGCATCCAATGTTCTGAGCAACCCGCCACTGTCCACCTGTGTGAATTTGGGCAACTCAGCCTCCTTGAGCCCCAGTGTCCTCGTGGGCCAGACGGACGGCTGGGACCATGGCACATGATAACTAACGTGCGTGGTGATCATAGGGACACAGTGGTCTTCATTCCCTTCGCCACTTGGCACTGTGGTTGGCACGAGCGCCCTGCCTCAACGGGGACAGGCTTTGAATGAGATGAGTTTTTACAATAGCTCTCCGGAGATTTTCCTCGGCCGTGTTTCTTGCTGTCTGGTTGAAGCTCTCACACATTCGCGGAGGAGGAGCGGTGGGCACGCCCCCCACCACAGGTGCGTTGGGCTCAGTGCCCCACTTTGGGCTGACTGTGTGCACGTGAGCTGAGGCAGGCGGAGTAACTGTCCCCTGTTCCCACTCCTGGGGTGTCTGCGAAGCCATGAAAGGCATGGGGATGAGCAGGAGTGGGGAGTGTGGCACGAGGCAGCATGGGCATGGCTGCAGGTCCTGGAGGGTGGGGCATGGCTGGGGTGTGGCAGGGAGTGAGGGGACTGGGTTTCTGGGTCAGTGAGTGCTCGGGCTGGTGGTTCCTGGGATGGGCCAGGCATTATCGTGTCCAGAAGGGAGGACAAAGAGAGCTGGGGGCAAGGGGGTGCCCAGGCCCTGAGACCTTGAGTGGGGAGAAGGGGAGTCCAGACGTGCCTCCAAGCCTTAGTTGCTGCAATGAGCCGCCTCCAGGTTCTGAGCACTCACTCGCCCTTCCAGGCACAAGGCTACCTGAGCCGTCTTCAAACAGGTGCTGTTAGAATCCCCACTACCGAGGCTCAGCGTCACACAGCTAGCACGTGGCAGAGCAGGAACTTGAGGCCAGCTCTGTCTGACTCCCTTCACCCTAAGAGTCCCCTCCGCAGGCTTGTCCTGGAGAGACTCGGGGGAGGCAGTAGCTGAGGAGGCTGCTCCAAGGGCTTAAATACTTGCCCTGGAGGGAGGCCTAGATCCTGGTTCTGGCTAAGCTGCTAAGTTGTTGTGTGGTCTCATTCATTCATTCATCCGTCCATTGCACAAATATCCAGTGAGCCGAGACTGGGCTGGCTCTGGGGGTTCCGTGGGAGTAGGAGACGTTCCCCCCACCTGAAGCTCACAGCCCAGGTGCAGACAGATGGGTGATAACAGTGAGGAGTGGGGAACCTGGGCAGGCACACCTGGGGGCACCCCATCCAGACTTGCTGGTCAGCGAAGGCTTCCAGACCTGAAGGTTAAGTGGCAGTTGGCCAGGCAGGCAGAGAGGAGGGGAGAGTGCTCCAGGCAGAGGGAATGGCCTGAGCAAAGTCCAGGAGGGAGGCGGGGGAAAGAGGGGCTGGAGAGAAGGCCGGGGTCTCCGTGGAGGAAGCTGGAGTAAGGACCACTTCACATGAGCCCCCTCGTCATTCTGGGCTCCGGTTTCCTCATCATAAAGAAAACGCTTCCTGAGGTTCTGTCCCATTCATTGTCTTGTTGATTATCGGAGGAGTCCCAGGAGTTATTCACCCATTTCACAGATGAAAATGGAAGGTCTGAGAGGGCAGGTGGGGCTGGAATGGGAACCCGTGTCTTCTGATTCTACATCTGTTTCCCATCCCCGTTATCAAAATGAGGAGGTTGACCGATGCTCTCTGAGGCTGGGGCTCTGAAGTTGGGGTCAAACCCCGCTTCTGTTGCATGACTTTGAATAATTTACTTGGCTTCTCTGGGCCTCAGTTCCTCCTTTTATAAATAAAGCTATTAATAGCCCCACTTCACAGGGTTGCTAAGAGGGTTAAACGAGACAGCACACACACAGCCCTAAGTCCAGTGCTGGGCATACAGTAAGTGCTTAATAAATCCCGCTCTTCTCACTGGGCCCTGATATCCTGAGGTCCCGGACTGTCTGCCGAGGTGGAGCAAGGGAGTTCGGACAGGGTTCAGGCCATGTGCCTTTGCTGCGTACACCCCTGCCTCCAGATGCCCAGCTTAGCTTGTTGTCACAGTTGGTGGCATCAGCTGCTTGTTAGAAAGCCACACCTGGGGAACCTGACAGCCAGCGTTGCTGTGCCGATCTCCGGGGAGGAAAGGGCCGCCTCTCTGCATTCATAGTCCTGAGCCGAGGGCGTGGCGGCTCCCAGGCCCAGCCAAAACCAGGGCTGGGCAAGGCGCCAGGTGCCGGCTGTGCATTTGGGGCAATAAGTGCCCAAAGAGCCTTCCTACTGCCTCCTTCCCCTCCTCCTCCTTCTGCCTCTCTCCCTGTCCCCCTCACACCCACGTTCAGGGAAACAGATTTTCTCACTAAACCACAGCTTTGCTTCTGCCAGGTTTCCGTTTTGGGGAGAATATCACAGGCCATCCACTTCCATCAGCTCCTCCTTCCTTCTCCCTGCACGGCCCAGGGCCCCAGTCACTAGCACTGACGGTGTCCATTCTCCACACCAGGCCCTGTGCTAGGGACATTCTCATCCATGGCCTCGTGTAATCCTCAGACCTCACAACGTGCTCTTCATTATTACCCACATTTTACAGAAGGGGGAAATCGAGACTGGGAGGCGTGAAGTGGGTCCCCAAGGCCACGTGGCCCATGAGTGGCAGAGCCACTCTTTGTGAGAGGCCATGTTGGCGGCAATGATAAGATGGTGGAGGTGACGCTGATCATCTCCTGGGCATAGCCAGCCTGGGGCAGGATCTCCCACTTTGGGTCCAGATGCAGAGGAGCAGGAGGTGTGGCTCATAGCATTGGTGGTGACCTATCATGACCACTAGGTGTCGCCCAAGTTCTAGAAAAGAGTTGGCAGCCGCTCCCTGGAGGGGTCTGAAGAACAGCGGGGAGGGGCAGTGATTGTCTGTATGGCGAAGGCTGACCTAGGTCTGGGCAGAGATGGTTTTGTAGAAAATCAGAGCCAGACCGATGCTAAAGTGGTAAAAACAGATTTTATTCAAGAACTATTGCCATAGGGGAAAAGAGATCTCAGCAAAGAACTGGGCTAAATTCTGAACTGAACAAAGAAAAGCGGGATTGATAGCTAGGGAGCAGGGAGGGAGTCGCTGGATGGAAAATTGCTAAGAGGCTAGGGTATTCTTGCTAAACTGACCTAACAGGATTCTTGCTGAAAGCAGGTCAGGGTGATCAATATCACCTGGAGGGTGGTGTGGGATGAGGAATTTGATCAGCTGTGGAGGGTGGGTGGGGATTCTAGCCAGACTGACATACATAGCAGGGTTCTTGCTAAAACCAGGTAACGCAAAGATAGACACAGAAAGCTAAAGGTCGAAGCCTAATTAAGAAGAGGTCTTAGAGGAGCCCGAGTAAAGTCTGGTCAAGGAGAGAGTCTTTCTCAGTCCCTCCTCTTGGTCCAGGAAAGAAGAGACATTCTTCTTTCCTCCAAACAATACGAGTCCATTTCTCAGTCGGTCACTTTTGGTTCACTAGTGACCAGCAGAACCATCTGTTGAGACTTGGCAGTAGAGGATATTTGCTGGATGCTGCAAAGTATCAGGCCTTTAAATGAGGGAAATTTCTATGAAAACAAAAGAAAAACAAAGATTAATGGTTGGAGCAGACTAAACCCAGTTTCTGAGTCCAGAGGGAAGCCAGTCGAGATTTCAAAATGTTGAGCTTGAAGCATCTTTAGACGGTGATGTGAGGACAGCAGGGGCAATCCAAAAGACTTCCTGGTTTGTAGTTAGATGTCTTTGGTGATGGCACAGTCATCAGTGTCTCAGTCATGTTTGTTTCTCAGAGAAGAGCAGGGAAGCGTCCAGCTCCAGCTTGTAGGGCTTCTTTCGATGGTCCCAATAAGGATCTGGGCAGTTGGGTTTTAGTTCTCAGAGACTTCAAGTCAGGAGGGTGGGAAGAAAATTGGAAACGTTAATTTGGAGAGTTGTAGCCAGATCTTGGAGGAAACCAGAAGAACTGACAAAATGTGTAGAAGGCAGGATCAGTGCCATTTACAGGCAGATAACAAAATAGAAAGGAAAATGGAGTTAACCAAGAGGCAAAAAACAGCTCAAAGACAATGAACAGGACTATAATTTAATAATCCATGAGAGTGCTTTATAATTTCCTATTGGAACATTGAAAATTTATCTCTACTATCTCCCTCCTTTTAGATTCCTGTTTACAAAATGAGTCTGATCTCATTAGATTTGGCATGATTATTTACATAAGGGCAGCAAGAATGGTAATTGACCACATAGACCTTTTTGAGTTTGCTTTGCTGGAACCTTTCATAAGGAATCTCAGACTAGGCTTTTAAAAGCCTCCCAAGGCTAGGAAGCCAAGTCATGAACTCACCACCAGATTTTTCTTGGAATACCTATAGATTGGGTGAATTTCTCTGCTCTCAAGGACACCTAGATATCCTAAGCTTCCTGGGACTGCTGGGACGTGACCTCCCTTACTCATCTGTAATGCTGAGAGCCCTGTAAGCCAGATTCTGGGCTGGTTTTTTCAAGAGGGCTGTGTAAGCATTGAGTCCATAAAGTCAATCCTGGTTCCTTAAATCGTATTCTATGCACATCATTCTCAAATATGACATTCCAGTCAAAGCCTTGGTAATATAATCAATGTTTCCACTTATGTTCTGTTATAAGGAAACAGATTCTTGTTGAACTTATGCAAATAACTATATTGCCACAAAAACAAGAATACTCAATAAGAGTTTCCAAATTCTGGAGGGATCAGGCAGGGAGAAGTGATAAATGTTTCATTTCTGTTTAAAAGAGTATAATCTACTAAATTGTCATGAGTTATAGATAGCTTAAGATAAAAGGGAAAGGAGTTTCTTAAATCCAGAAAATAGAACATCAAAGAATGAGCAATGTTCCAAACAAAACCATAATCATCCTCCATCACATTCAGTCCCATGTAATTAATTCTTGTTCTGCTTAATCTTGGGTTAGCAGTTTTATAAACCCATCAGCTTCTCTACTAGTTCTGGAAATCCTTACTCAGTCATGGTGTGATCTCAGAGTTCTTCAGTGTCGTCAAAAGCCTCTTCCCCAGAATACCTGTCCTAGTCGTTTCCTTGGGTCTCTGAAATAGTCCTTTCTGATGAAGATGAAGCATTTTAGCTACTAGCTGATTGCATGAGCTTTCAGGAAAGCATTAGAGGAAAACAGTAAGTATCTGTGAATGGTAAAAGACTTAAAATGGCTATGGTTAAAGATCTGATGAGAGTTCATTGTAATACAATCAACAAGGAAATTTGGCTGTCTCTGTGACATACAACATATTAAGATAATAACGGAATTATGACTGATAACATTATACTAGGACATTTTGTGGACAGCAAGGGCACCAACAAGTTTCTATGAACTTCATATAATTTCTAAAATATTTATATTAACTAAAAATATTTACCCATACAAATATAATTTAGAAAAAGTTAAAGCATCTCTTCTTACTTGACAACACCTCTCATGCAATTCAACAGGTCAAATAAACCACATTATTTTTAACACCTCTCTTTGTACAAGGTGAAAGAACAAATCCTTTGAGATTTTCCGGGGGCCCTCTGGAAAGGGCCAGTTTAAAATCAGCTCGAGATCAAGATTTCATTTAGGATTTGATTTTGGAAAGGCAAAATTGTCAGAAATGTAAAAACAAAAAAAGAACCCTTAGCTTTTTTAAAAGTGAGAAGTCTAGTTTCTCTTAAATAATAACGATTAATACAAGCACAGGAAATTAATCTGATAAAACACAAAATCTTTGTTTCCTAGGCAGTTTACTCAAAAGGTAAAGAAAAAACTTTTACAATTTCTTATTAAAAGCAGACCAATAATCCAAGAAAACTTTGTTGTGTTGACAGAGTGAAAACCATATTCTAGTTTTGTATCAGTACACTATTGGGCTCATTTTCAAAAACCTTAAAAATAAATCAATTCAATCTTAGCCAGCTTGATTACACATAAAATTCCTTTTCCATAAACCCTCTACAATTTCCTTTATCCACTCAAATTTTTTTTGTCCTGTATTTTCTTCTTTCTCACTCTGGAACAACTTTTAAACAACCTCTAAACAACTACCTTAAGAAAAGATTACTCTCTTTTTTTCCTTAACAAAAATATGTTCTAATTTCTTGCGTATTTTGCTTATAGTGTTTTTTATTCATACTTATTATTCCTAGTAGTTTCATTTACATATATTGATTAGAATTCTTAACCCTTAGTAACCTTAATTTTCAGTGAAAATGAGGAAGTAGACAACTGTTAACTGTTTGCCACATATCAACATTCTATAGTAAATTAGCATGTTTTATGAATGTACCATCTCACAATTTCTGGAAACATATGCTTCCTCTAACACAACTTTACATGTTTATTGCAAATCCAAATATATTTTTCTATACCATATAAAAATAAGAAGCCAGAAGTAAATAAGCTTAAACTTGTGCTTAGTAATTAATGTTTCAGTAGTTTATCTTATTTAGAAATAATCTAGATAGTTAATGAATATTTATTCCTTAATTTAATTTAGCATAACTCTAAGGTTGTGAGTTACTAAAAATATTTTGGAACTGTTCTTAAGCAGACATATTATAACATTACACAAAGCTAGCCATCATCTCATTATTTCTCCGTTAACTATTTTTACAGCCCATGCATGTTAGGCAAATTTCATAAAAGTAAAAACATGAGAAAAGTTCAAGACGTGGATTTCCTGTTTTACTGCTTTGCTTGATCTGGGTGATGTAATGGATGTTAAGGGATTCATTTTTACTGCCTGACTACATCCCTGCATTTGTTCTTAGGTTGAATTTATCGTTTGTATAATCACAAACTTCTAGTAGATGTGACACTACCGTATGTAACTACTAAGCCCCAGTTGGATAAAACGTATGCTCATGTTACACTTAATGCTGATAACTCAGAAGACATAGCTGCTTTTATTTAAACCAATGATGTTGAACTGGTCTCATTTATCAAAGATTTGCTCAAATCACATGAACTTGAAAAATATTTGGATTAGTTTTGTTATTTCTGGGTGTTTTAGGAATACTTAATTTATTTAAGTTCTTGTTTATCTCTAAGCCATTTTGAATAGAACTCCTTTAAGGGATTTCATAAATTAATTTGGTAATGCAATCTTGAGTAAAATATCACACGTAGGTTACATACATACATACGTATACATACTGACAGATGCAAATAGAGATCTAATAAGTTTCATTCTAAAATTTTAGCCACGAATCAGTAAAAATATAGTGATACAAACTCACTGGTTTATATAAAATAGTTGGATCTCATCTTTGCTCCACTTTATGTTTTTATCCAAATTGTGTTTCTACCAGGTGAGACAAGTTGAGGTTACATATTCAATATGAGACGAAATCTTAGTACTATATTTGTGGAGGAGACTTTGAAGATTTTCATGTGCCCTGATATGTCATCTTAAGAAGGCCATGGACAGCATTTTAGATGAGAGACTGAGGGGGCATCAAACAGCTGCCTGGATGGTGGACAAAATTCCAGTCTGTTTCCAACAAACCTTTTTCCTTTTCAGCTTCAGGTAGCTGCTTTCAGGGGCCCCGAGTCCCCTGAGAGCCCTGAAAGGGGAGGGGAGCCTAAAGTTCAAATGCCTACAGGGAGTTGAGGGGCTGGAGTGGGCAGACAGAGGGATGGATTCAAGGGTTCAAATTCCTCATCCTCCACCCTATCAAAGGATTCAAGGGAACTGAAGGGAAGATGGAAGGTGGTAAGTAGAGTAGCAGGGGTCTTAGAGGAGCCACTTTGGGGAGATCTCAAGTTTCCCAAAGAAGCCGGTGAAGTTCCAAATTGAGCAGAGGTTCAAGCAGAGGGTTTCAGTCGACTGAGAAGTTCTCTTGGGAGAAGCCGGATCAAACAGAGAGAACAGAGGGTTCCCAAAGTGCCAGGAAAAGTTTTCTGGCCCAGGGAGTCAGGGCATGAATCTCCACTCAAAAGGAAGAGCCAGGAAGAAAGATTTCCAGCCGAGTAGGTACCTTTCAGACAAAGTAACCTGGAACTCTAATCCAGCTTCGGAGCGTATACTCAGAATCTTAAGAATCAACATCTGTTCTTACTGTGCCTCAGCAGACATTTGTCCAGAGCACTGGCTCCGGGTCAGACTCACCAATCGATCCCCGATCAATCAGTCAGGAGTGAAGACAAACGCTCCAAAGATGCTCACTTAGGTCCTGGGTGAGAGGTCCGGGGATCCAGTGATGAATCTGATCCTGTCCGAGTCACAGCACCTCGACTCTTAGAAAACCAGGGCTGGATAGTAGTTCAAGCGGTAAAAACAGATTTTATTCAAGAACTATTACAATAGGGGCCAGTACAGAACTGGGCTCAATTCCGAATACAATCCCAAATCCTCACTTTTGTTAAGTGGGGATTTATAGCCAGGGAGCAGGGAGGGGAGTTGGTGGATGGAAAATTGTTAAGAGGGTAGGGGATTCTTGCTAACCCGACCCAACAGGATTCTTGCTAAGGCAGGTCAGGGTGATCCGATATGGTGGGGAATGAGGAATTTGATCAAATATCGAGGGTGGGGGGGAGTTCTTGCTAAACTGACATAGCAGGATTCTTGCTAAAACTGCGTGATGCAAAGATGGACATGGAAACCCAAAGGCTGTGGCCTAGCCGAGAAAAGGTCTCAGAGGAGACTGACTAAATTTTGGTCAAGGAGGGAGTCTGTCAGTGGCAGCCCCCAGACCAGTGCAAAGCAAGCGGCCCCCTCCTCAAGGCTTAGCATAGACTACACCTTAGAGCTCACTAGCTTGGAAGGCGTCCTGAGGAAGGAGAGACCCCCAGACTGTGGAAGTAAGCAGCTCCCTCCTCAAAAAATGTGGCCCTCGCTCCTCCTCTCCCCTCCAGAGACTTCAAATACCCCATCAGCTCCACCCCTTATCCCCTTGGGGCCCTTTCAGGGACTGTCATGGACACACTTGGGGCTTCATCCTCCATGCTCCCCGTGCCTCTTGGTACCCTGTGTGGAGGCTGTCAGTCCACACGCCCGCCTCCCCCTCCTGGCTGTGGGCTTGCTGTGGGCAGAGGCCGTGTCTGATTAGTGGTGTCCACCCTGGAGCTCAGCATCACGCCTGGTCCATAGGAGGCCCTTGGTACGGGTCCACTGAATGAATGAACCAGTGGATGACCATGTCCGGGGGGTTTCAAACTTTTCAAAACTTTTAGCTGAACAGTCTCTTTTCTTCTTCCAGTAGCTCATGTGAAAGCACTATATACAATACAGGGAAAGGAGTTGGGGGAGGCAGAGGCCCATCTGCTCAGCCTCCCCTTCCCTGGAGATCACCCCTAGATGTCCCCAGGAAAACCCATGGCTTGGGGAGCATCTGAAACAGCTGCTCTGGCCACTCTGCACATGGGGAAACTGATGCCCATAACAGGGAAGAGACCTAAGTCAGAGAAGGGGCCAAGGCCAGGACTCAGGCCCTGCTGGATTCTCAGTCGCTCATCTCACTGCCCCCAGCTGCCCAAATCATCATTCAGAAGGTGTGAGCAGGGCTGGTTCAAAGTCAGATGCTGAGAATTCAGATCCCAGCCCTACCACCTAGAACCTGTGTGACTGTGGGCAAGTTACTTTCCCTCTCTGGGCCTTGGTTGTTCAACAGAGAAGGATGGGGTGGAGGGAGAGCATTGTGGAGATTGATGCCTGACAAACACTCAGCCCGTAGTTGTTATCATTGTCCCACCGCTGGACCACAGTGCCCGTGGCCTCAGCACCACTTTCCAACCTCCCCAACATCCGCCTCTCAGCTGGAGCAGGCCACTTCGCCCAGGCCATGGGCAGGAAGGGGACGGGCCATGCTGGGTGTCAGGGAACCTGCTTTCTCCAGAGATGGAGACCCAGGAGGGAGTCACCGCACCCTCCCCCGACGCCTGGCCACTGGGTGCCACACCGAGGAGGACCCAGCAGTTGGGAGTCAAGGCAGGAGGCCTTTATTATTTGAGGAGGGGGGTGCCGAGTCCCGTGGAGAGTCTCCAGGGGTTGCAGCATCCGGGAGAGTCTGGGGGTGATTTGGGGCCAGCAGGACTCCTTGGCAGCCGAATCTCATCCCAACACACCGGCCCAGACTCTCAGGAGGGGAGGATGTGTGCACACGCGGAGGGGCACAGCCAGAAACCTGGGTTCCCACAGGCAATGGGCCAAGGCCTCTGCAGTCCCCACCTCCAGGGGGACTCCAGGGACATCGTGCTGGCTCCACCCCTACTTGGTGGGAGTGTCGCTCAGAGATGATGGGCCAGCCCAGGGTGGCGAGGAGAAGGTAGTTTCTTAACTGGGCTCCTGAGAGGGTAGAAGAAGAAAATCTCAGTGACTGGACAGGTCGGGTCAGGGCACACAGGGGACCCAGCCATCCCAACACACCCAGCAGGAGGTGAGCAGTGGAGTGGCCTCCTCCCACCCACTGACAGCTGACCCCAGCCGCCAGCCTCGTCCTCAGTCCCCAAGGCTGGAGTTCTAGAAGCTGCAGCTTGGCGGGGCTTCCGTCCAGTCCTGCCATCTTTTTTGTAGACGTTCTCTCCCCACCACCACACCTCTCCCTGCCTCCATCCCTCTTGGCTGTCCCTCCCCCGGTCCACGGGGCACTGGTAGGGTGGACCAAGCTTCCTGGTGGCTAGTCTCGGTCTCCGGGGGGTCGCAGTGCTGTGTCAGTGGGTCCTCAAGGTTGACACCAGATGAAGCAGAAGGCGGGGTGAGGCGGGCACGCTGGCTACCTGGAGGCGGCGGACCCCAAGGGCAAGAGAAGAGGCAGGAAGGACGGGGGAGGCGCACCTGGAGAAACAACAGTGCTGGGCAGAGTCAAGACAGCTGGCCCGCTGAGACCTGGTCCTCCTCCCTGTCTGCCCACAATCCCACGGGCCCCTGCACCCCAAGGCTCCTCTACCCCACTTCTCCTGGCCACACCACTCTGGTCTGGAGACCCTCACCTTGTCTCACCTCTCGCCCACTTTCTCCTCTCCCTCCCCTCTTTGGATCTTGCTCCCTCCCTGCTGCCTTGGAGAATCATCATTCGCATAGCCTCCTGCCTGGACCCAGTCCCTCTGCCTTTGCTTCCCTCTTCACCGAGGAGGGTCCCAGCCCTCAGCCTCCCCTCCATCGAGAGGGCTTCTGACGCTGGGTTGCAGCCTCGCCTCTCCTTGCCCAGGGGGAGAGGGGTCTGGGGTCTTTCCACCCAGTGGCCTGGCCGCTGCATGAGGAGAAGTACAGGGGTGGGGCCTGGAGGGCCTTGTCCCCTCTTGTATTTGTCAGGGACCCGGGGGTCCTGGGGTGGGGGTGCCCCTCAGAGCAGTACGATGTTGCAGGGCCCGGATATGCCTCTTATGGGAGAGGGTCGGTGGGGAAGGCAGAGGAAGACCTGTGAGTGTTGGGGGGCATATGCGAGTCTGCCCCATCTTGGTCCCTGTGCACCTAGGGGAGCGCACATGGGTTCTGTCAGTGCCCAGGAGTCTGCTCTGAGGCACTTTGGGTAACTGAGGCCAGACTCCAGGGCTGGGACACTGGCACTGTGGCCATCCTGTGGTGTCTGGGCCTGGACTCATGGGCCACCTTGACGAAGGCCAGATTGAGGCCACCTGCTGTTTAATGGGAGGCTAGAGAGCCACAAGGATCCCAAGCAGGGGTCACCTTGCCATCCCGCAGGAGCAGCCAAGTGGCCCCCAGAACCCAGGACAAGTGACCAGCACTCTGTTTGCCTGGGAACCTGGTCCTCGGACCACCAAGCTCTGGGCCTGTGCTGGCCGCTCAGGGTCCGGGTCTCTAAGACCCCGGGGCCCAGCCTTGAAGGCCAAGCTGAGGAAGTCAAGCTGGGGCCCACGACAGAGGCCCCCAGCCTCCTCTCAGGCCTCCCCTCCATACTCAGGAGAGACCCCAACAAGGCACATGCTCCCTGCCAAGTCGGGATGCAGCCACACCCAGCGCGGGGCTGGAGGAGCCACAGTGAGAGCCCAGGCCTTCCGGAGTCCTCTGGGGGCCAGTCTCGCTGGAGGGCAGGGTGGAGGCAGCAGGGCCGCCGGTGGGATCCTGGCGTGCCCCCACCTCTACCTGCTCCTTCCGTCTGGTCCCCGGAGCCCCAACCTCCACCCCTCCTCTCTGTCAGACCCCAGAGGGCGCTAGGGAGGTGCAGAGGGCTCCGCTGGGGCATGTCTGCAGGCCACCTCCCCCTGGGGCGGCTCGTAGATGCTGCAGTTGGGCGTGGGGCCCTGGCAGTAGATGTTGAGGTAGTTTCGATGCTGCTCGTTGTACGTCTGGCTCTGGAGGCACAGAACCACGCTCTTGTCACACTCGCACGTCTGCTTGTCACACTCCGTCTCGTTGAGCTCGCCTGTGGGGAGGGGAGCACATGGACCCTGAGGTTCCAGTGGTCCTCGGAATGCGGTCCCAGGGCCAGCAGCACCAGCACCACCCTGGGCCTGCGGGCTCAGCAGCTCTGGGCCGGGTCCAGCAGTCTGGGTCAGCAGCCCTCCAGGTGACTCTGGTGTGTGCTAAAATTGGAGAGCCACTGAAGTCCAGCATGACATTGTAAAGTTGGGGAAACTGAGGCCCAGAAAGGGGGATGGGTTTACCTACATCACCCAATGAACCAAAGGCAGAGCCGGAACAGGAACTCTGGTGTCAGGAACCCCCCACCCCCAGGCCGGTTACTTTCTACCGTCCCAGGCCTCCTCTCTTCAATCAGAGAATTGCAAACCCCCGCCCTGTAGGGAGTTGGTGGTGAGGATGAGTGAGAAAAACACTTATAAAGAGTTTGGCTCGGTGCCTCCCATGGAGCAAATGCTTAGTGCCTGGTAACCCTGCTGTTCTTGCTGGTGGTATTATCAGCCGTCAGAAATCATCTACCTGATGGTTCTCAACCTTAGGTGTGCTTTAGAATCAGCTGGAAGGCTTGTTAAAACAAAGACTGCGGACCCCATCTCTAGAGCTTCTGATTCAGGCGGGGCCTGAGAATCTGCATTTCTAACACGTTCCCCGGGTGATGCTGGTGCGGCAGTTCAGGGAACACCCTTTGAGAAGCACCCATTAGCCCAGAGGTTTGCAAACTTTTCAAACTTTCCATTCACAGTGTCCTTTCTCTTAAAAAGAGACTCCTTGCGGAAGGCTAACATAGCAAACAAAACTGAAAGAGAAGCTGCTTAAGCTATAAAAGACGTTACAGAGCCCGCTGGACCACTCAGGGACCACCCTCCCCGCCACCGCCATCAACTCTCATGGCAGCCGACCCAGTGCCCCAGAATCCCCAGAACCAGCGTGAAGACCACTGCTTGGGTGCATCCACTGCCTTTAGTGTGGGGGGAGGGAGAGTCCTCTCCTTGAACTGCTTTCCTGGGGGGACACGCCCTCTCTCAAGCCAGCCCCTCACCCCACGTTTGAACAGCAGACTATGAGAACCACAGGGCCCTCGCTCCCAAGGGGCCCCAGAAGTGCCCAGTTCCCCACCAGACTCTTTCCCAGAGAGCAGGAGAGTTTCTCTGCAAAGCTGGCTTTGCTTGTGAGCTATCCATGAGGGGTGATGTGCAGAGGGACAAGGAGACAAAGGTAGCGAGGGCCGCCCACGGGACAGGGCCGGGGCCACCTGCTGCCCCAGGAAGGGGCATGAAGGGGAGACAGGGCAGGGACACCTGGGCCATCAGCTTGGATGCCACACGCCACAGCTGGAAGATGGCCATGGAGAGCTCACGGGAAAGGAGGGAGCCCCACCCAGCCTGGCTTCAGTGCCTCCAATCCCTAGAAACCGTGCGTATCCTGGGACAGGGCCATCTTCTGGGGCGCCAGTGACGGACTGGGAGGGAGCAGGTCTGCTGGGATCCACCCCCTCTGTGTACCTATGGGGAGGCTGAGGCCAGGTGGGGAAGGACCCTGCTCAGAGTTACACAGCAAGGAGATACTGGCAGGACCAGGGTCAAACCCAGGTCTCCCTCCTCCAAGGCCAGTAGGTCAGGAAGTCTCAGAATCACCTGAGGACCCGGCTGAAACGGAGATTCCTGGGCGCACCCAGACCCGCTGAATCAGAATCGCTCCCCAAGCTCTCCAAAGCTTGAGAATCTCGGGGACTAGAGACCCAGGGTGCCAATTCAGGTCGGGGGACCAGAGCACATCACGGAGATGTGCTACAGCCATGGTGAAGGTTGTTAGATGCAGCAGACAAACAAACAAACAAAACCAAGAGGGCTGGTTAATTTGAATTTCAGACAAATGATGAATGTTTCAGCATAAGTATGTCCCAAATATTGCCTGGGACATACTTATGCTAATTCTTAATTTTATACTAATACTAATAAATTTTATGCTAACATTTAATTTTTAGTATAAGTATGTCCCAGGCAATATTGGGGATATACTTATATGAAAACATTTTTTGTTGTTTATCTGAAATTCAAGTTTAACTGGGCATCCTGTATTTCATCTGGTAACCCTGCGCACGGCTCCAGCACAGGCTGGCGGTGCTGGTGGTCCGCACCCTTCTTTTGGGGGTGGATGGCAGAGGGGGACTCACTGCAGACAATCGTGGTATTATCCTCGATGGTGTATTCGTAGTGGTCCACATAGGTGTGGCAGCCCTGGTCAAAGAGCTTCTGGTAGCAGCAGTCATGGGCGTGGCAGCACCTAGGGGTGTAGAGGGGTGCAGGTGGGAATAGTCGGGCTTGGCCCACCTCCCACGGGCAGAGATACTGATCATCTGTTCCAGTTCCTCACAGGTCAGACTTTGGACTGAGGCCCAGAGAGGGGCAGTTACTTGCCTGAGGTCACACAGCCAGGCAGAACACTGGGTTTGTGCTCCAGGTTCTCGTCCTGCCTCTTTGTCCTATGCCCAGGGCTCCCAGCTTTACCCCCTAGAGCCCTGGCTGCAGCTGCAGGAGGGGTCAGGGGGTCTGGCAATGAGGTCAGGGTGGGAGGGAGGGTTAGGGTTAAGTCAAAATCAGAGGAGACCAACTATATGCAGAGGCCATGCCTGGTTGTGCACGATGGCCAAAGAGGGACAAAGGTCTGGAGGGTTGAGTGGGGATTGGGGGGTGGGGGATAGGAAGCAAATGCGGTGTGGCTGTCCCCATCCCCTCTGGTGGAGGGGGGGCAATTAGTCAACATGCGTTTATTAAGCCCCCAGTGATACCAGACTTGGTGCTGGCTGCTTTGGGGAGATAGGAGCAGAAGCCACGGCTTCTGGGAAGTCCCCGTCTGAGGGAAGAAGCACGGTCCTGACCTCCAGAGCCTCCAGTCTGAGGAGTGGGGGTCCCAGCCCCTGCCTCTGTGGAGCATGACCTGTGTGACTGTTGCTCTCACGTGTGTTTTGGAGCAGATCAAAGTTTCCTTCCCACGAGGGCGCGTGTTCAAATGTCTCTAAGCCCAAGAGCTCGGAGATGGGCAACAGCAAGTGTCCAAAGGCCAGGCTCCTGGTCACTAACTCATCGAACAAGGCTCATCCTTTGGGGAAAGGGCCCTCCCCCACCTCTCAGTGATGGAGATCAGTCTGACCTTCGCTGTCCCCGCCCAGTCCCCGACAGCAGCCCAGGCGCTCCAGAACCTACCAGTCCACCTCATCCATGGGCAGGCCGCGCCCCCCCAGCCCGCAGTAGCAGCCGTAGCCCACAAAGGACAGGATGGCGTTTCTGCCTGTGATGGCTTCCACCATGGACTTCAGGTTGAGCAGGCTGCTGTGGGCCTCGGGCAGGACTGCGGGAGAACCACCGAGGGGCTGCTGTGAGCTCCCTGTCCGTGAGTGGCCACTCCCATCTCACTGGCTGTCCTCCCAACACCCCAGGGCCAGGGAAAGGGGGAGGGAGAGAAGAGAGGCAGAGCAGGAGGAAGGAAGGAATCTACAAGCACCGAGCATGGGCGTTACCCACATTCTTACATTAAGCCCTAAAGCCCTGAGAAAGGAATAATAGTTACCATTCGGTGAGGGTTTCTTGGTGCCAGGCACTGTCCTAAGCCCCTTCCATGCAGTAACTCACTGAGTGCTCACTGCAACCCTACCAGGTGCTGTTCTTATCCCCACTTTACAGATGAGGAGACTGAGGCCCAAAGCACTTAGTAACTTGCTCAAGAATACGTTGTCGAAAAGCGGTGGAGACAGAATTTGGACCCAGGCTGTGAGAGCCCAGGAGCCCGGTAAACTGTAAGGCGCTTTGGAAATGCCACATGCTCTTCTGAACACAGGGGTTTGATTCTGTGCCCTTCCAGCTTGGCCTGGCTCCTCTGCCCCCAGTGGGGACTCAGTGTCTCCACCACGGTCTGGGTGCTCTGGTCATTCAGTGAAGACACACACACACACACACACACACACACACACACACCCATTCCTTTTGAGCATGTCTCATGGGAAGCAATAGTGCAATGGCCCTTCCCACACAAGCAAAATCAGCTTCCTGGCGCCTGGCAGGCCACCCCACCCCAGCGACATACTCTCTCCTCCTCTGCTTCCCTGCCTCCTGGCCTGTGCTGCCTCCACATCTCCTTCTGGCTCACTCCTGAGTCAACATGGAGCCTGGCGCTTAGGTCCAAACCTGGGTGAGGCCGTCCACGCACAGGCAGGAGAGCCGCTCTGCCTCATTTTACAGATGAGGAAACTAAGGCTCAGAGAGGTGAAGGTTTGCCCAGGTCACATGGCCTGGAAGTGGCAGAGCACAGACTTGAAGCTGGTTTGTGTGCCCCAGAGCTGTGATGCTGACCACCACCTGGTGCAGCTCCCGCCTGCCTCCCCCACCCAGGGACTCCGCCAGCTCTGCCCAGGGTTAGGTGCCCAGTGCAGCATCCTGCGCCCCACTGCCCCTACTCTCCGCCTTCCCCACCCTGCTTCACGGCCTGAAAGAGGAAATGCAACGGGAGAGGGAGGAAACCAAGACTTTAGGAACTGGAGGCTGGACAGAACCCCAAAGACCACAATTACTTGCTTCTTGATGCTTGCTCCCTCCACCTCTTGGGGCTTGTCGGGACCCTGGGCAGGGGCTGCCTTCCCTGTCAGGGGTTGATTTGGGGAATCCTGCTCCACCTGAGTCTTCCTGTCCATTGGCGTCGTGATTTTCGTCATTACAGAGAATAAGGAACAAACGAGAGAGGAAACGAGGCTAGAGTAGAGAGCAATGACAGACTCAAAGAGGATGGTTTAGAGCCATCTAAATGTCTACATTGGGGTCTAGGCAGGAAGAGAGGACCCTGTGTCCAGGGGGCCTGAGCCTGTCTCCAGCTGCACAAAGGAGATTTAGCCTGAGATGACTGTTGAAGGAGTAGGAGAAAGGGGCCCAGAGGGGGCCCCGGGAACATTGGCTCTTCCCCACCCCTTCCTCCTGCTCTGCTGGGTTCTTGCTGCTGGGGTAAAATGTGTTCCGAGCAGCTTGGGAGTCAGACAGACCTGGGTTTACAAACGGGTTTCTCCAAGAGCACTGTGAGGCCGTGGGCAGGTTGCATAACCTCTTTGACCTCAATTCCCAAATCTGAGGACAGCCAGTAACGACGCTCCCCTGCAGGGCACCCTATGCAGAGCGCCTGGAAGAGGGATCGCCCCATGTGAGGTCCTGGCTTCCTTGATCCCCCAGCCTGAAAGCCCTCCGCCTCCCACCCCCCACCCACCTGCTAACTGTGCAGGTGTTACCCCAAGGAGCAGCTTCTGCCCCCAGGGTCCCCCAACCATCAGCTCCCACGTGCGAGAGAAGAGTAAGAAATTCATGCAACCACACACAGGGTGGACACACACTCTTACACTCACAGACCTCACACACACACAGATGTGAACACACCCTCACCCACCTCACACTCTCCTCCACACACTTGTATACACACCCATACTTACTTCATACACTCACACACAGATACACACTCTCATACTTGTGAACCTCACACTCATACACACACGTACCCACAAATACCTCATATGCTCATGCACCACTTATACGTCTCACACTGAAACATACCTCACACTCACCGCACACACTTGTACACACATCTGCACACACTCACACATCACAAGTATACGCACACACATGCAGCACCCAGAGCGGAATCCGTGGCCTGAAGCCGAGTCCACACTCGCGCTCCAAGAGAAAGGAGCAAAGTCTGCATCCTGTCAGGCTGAAGGCTCTGTGCCCGACCGGGGGTTTGGGCTGAACTTGAGTGATTCTGTAAATAACAGGTTACTTTGCCCAAATTCCACCAACACGTCTGGCCACATTTAACCTTATTTTATTTCTGGACTTTCTTTGTTTTCCTCAAGCCTGGCTGTGCTCAGGTGACGTTTAACAGGCTGGGTGAAAAGGCAGCGAGGGGCTCAGTGCACCTTCCACCCACCTGAGGCAGCTGGCACGGGGACACCTGGATGTGGGCGGCGCGGATTGCTGTAGAAGCCTCAGCTGTCCCCGACCCGTGTGCCCGGGAGCATCGCCCTGGGCCTGCTCCGTCATCTTCCTGTACTCACACACAGACACCACTGCACACACACTGTCTGTGGGTACGTCAGGGTCAAATACGCTCTAGAGATCTCACACCACAATTAACAACACACTGACCATTTAATTGACACGTGTTTACACATAGGCGTCGCCATGTGCTCAGACACACCTGCACACACATAGATGCATGTGTGTATCCACACACAGACTCATTAGCTCCTGTCTACATGAACACACGTGCACAGATACACATTCCCATGCACACAAACACCCCGGTTCGCCGCGGTGCCCAGACGCCCAGCAAACACCAGCACTTTACGATGTTTGCTCAGCGCCGGGCCCTGCCCCCCGAGGCTCATAAAAGCCACCTGCCCTGGCGTGTTTACAGGTGGCTGGAGGAGCGAACAGCCCCAAAGAGAGAATGAAGCCTGGCGGGGCGCTGAGCCGGGAAGTGGAGCCCAGAGAGAGAAACGGCAGGCCAAGGTCTTGCTGCCAGTCAGTGGAATGATAACCTGGGCGCCCAAGGTCACGGGAGCAAGGCTGGGGAGGGGCGAGGAGGAGGAGTCTTACTCACCGCTGCCGGCCAGGATGGCGATGGTGAAGAACTTCACACCCAGGCTAGATGTGACAGGAAGAAACCCGAGTCCTGAGTCGGTCACTTCCTGCAGTCCTGGGCCTGCTCCTCCCTCCTGGGCCTCATTATAGGCGCCATCAACGCAGTCCCCTGATGCCCCGGTTCCTGCTGCCCCTGCTCTGTCATTAGCACCTCCAGGAAGATCTGAGCACCTTCCGCCTGCCCTGCACCTCCTGGAGGAACAGCCCCCCAGGATGGCAGAGCCAGGGGGCACCAGGAGCCTCCTTCCCTCCCACACTGAGCAGGAGTCCCCTCCATGCATCAGCTTCCAACACAGGAAGTTCACTGTCTCATGGGGATGGGCCACTGTCGCAGATCAGAACCAACCTTTCTTCCATATGCTCACCAGGGAGTCACGTGACCCAACCGAGTGGCTGGGTCTTGCACCCGGAGCCAAGAGGCTTGAGTCCTTGGATTCTAATCCTGGCTCTGCTTCCAAAATGCTGTGTGACGGTGGATAGATCCTTTAGCCTCTCTGGCTCTCACGTGCCTCATGAGAATTGACCAGATGATCCCTAAGGCCCTTCTAGTGCTAAAAATGCAGTGGCTTATCTCAGCCACCACTCAGAGACTCAGAGCTCTCTTTTCTAGAGAAATGGATTCCAGGAGCCGGTTCCCCACCCCCATCCCCGCTCCTCTCCATGGAGGGTTCCATCCCAGGGTAGCAGGCACGTACCTGGAGGTTCTCGAAGAAGAGGCCCTGAGTCTTGGGCCCCTCCACCCAGAGGGATGTCTAACCAGCACCTTCTTCCTGAACCCTTTGGGGTTGGCCTGCGCCCCATCTGCCATGTCCTGGGTTCTGGGGGGCCAGCAACATAGGGCTCGCAAGGTCCACAATCTGCTCCGAAGGCTCTGGGGAGTGGGCCCCAGCTTCTCGCTGCCACGCTCACTGGCAGGGTAGTGCCGGGGCAATGCCCCTGGGCAGGAGGCAGGTGACACATGCCCTAGAAAAAGGAGGCTCCACCTTCTTCCTCCCACCACCACCACCCTGCCCACAGCAGCCTGGTCCAGTCCCCACCCCAGGGTGCTCTGGTCTGCCGGGAATGGGAGTTTATGCACCTGACCAAGAGTTGACCCTTCCAGGGCATCTGAAAGGAAATTAGCCCAAAGCCCTCTCTACTTCCATCTGAAAGGGATGTTAAAGAAAAAATTATTGTTAAAGCACAGAAGCACAGTGATGCAGACTTTATTCAAGGAGGACTGTTGGATATGTGTAGGGACCACTACAATGGGATCTTGCAGTGGGAGAGAGAGATTGAAATCAGCTCCAAATATAACAAAGAAAAGTGGGGATTCATAGCCAAGGAGCAGGGTGGAGGGCAGTGGGTGGAAAATTACCAAGAGGAAACATCGGCGGCAGAGGGAATTCTGGCTAAACCCACCTACCAGGATTCCTGCTGAAGGCAGGTCAGGGTGATCAGACATCAACTGGGGGCGAGGAGCCCTATCAGGTATTGGGAGTGATCAGATGTCGAGGATGGGGGATCCTGGCTGAACTGAGTTAGCAAGATTCTTACTAAAATTGGACAACACAGAGACAAACATGAAGTCCAAAAGTCAAGGCCTAGTTGAAAAAGAGATCAAGGGAGCCTGAGCAGAGTTTGGTCCAGGAGAGAATCTTTGTCAGGGAGGCCCTCCATGTGGATATGCCCATGTCTGCATCCCTCCACATCTGGAGGGGCTTTAGTCCAGAATCTGCAGAGAACTCTCTACCCACATCTGCAAGCATGTTGGTGCTCACATCTGGCTGAGACTGGAGGGGCCCAGGCATGTGCATCTGATACCAGGTCAGCACAAAGCTGACATAAGGGAAGCCATACTGTAGAAAAGAAGCCTATTGTAACTTTGAATGACCTCTGACTAACTAACCCAGCTGGATTTGCACCCCCAGGAGATGTAACTGCTCTGTAGACTTTACGACCCCTGCTTGTGCATGTACCTCCCAGCTGCGATCAGATGATAACTTTGTTCTTTTGAGTTCCTTAGGAATGTGATGACCCTCGAACAGCCATCATCAATGACAACTGAAGGATCTGGTCTGTAACACCAGAGGGTCAACATTCCTAACCCCCTCCCCTGTAACCCACCAGCCTATGTAACTGCTGTAAGATTCTGTGCCCCCTTAAGATGGTTCTTTTGGACATGAGTCGGCCATCCTCCCTTTTGCTAGCAAACTGTAATAAACCCTTTCTGTTTTTCCACCATCTTGCCTCCTGACGATTGGCTTTTGTCTCGTGGCGAGCAGATCGTGCCCTTTGTGTGGTAACACATCTGGCAGGAAGCCCCCCACTTTCCTGGAGTCTGCCTGATCTGGAGCAGGGCTTCTTCACCGCCACACCTCTGTCATGTGGCCTGACAACCCTCTGCGGGAGGGCTGTCCTAGACATCCTGGGGTGGTGAGAAGCATCTCTGATCTCCACTAGACCCAGTAGTAGCCCCCTCCCCGTGCTCCTCTCCCCACACCTCTCCAAGTTGTGACAATCAAAAATGTCTCCAGACATCGCCAGATGTGCCCTGGGGGGCACAGTCGCCTCTGGTTGAGAGCCTGATGGCCTGGGCTTCGGTGCCATTTGCCTCTTGCTAGGGGGTGGCATGTGTGTGGGAAAGACAGACAGGAGAGAAGCGGGAGGGCTGGAGCCCCTGGAGGTTTGCGCAGTTGTACTGACAGGGGCTCCCATCCCAGCACCCCCACTTCTTGGCTGTTAAGACCCTGGCAGGATCATTCCCTTCCCTGGCCTCTGTGTCCTCAGCTGTAGCATGGATGTAACCAGGCCCATGGGCAAGGATTACACTAACAGACGGCAGGTGTCATGTAGTGTGGGGCATGTGATAAGTAGGTGCTCAGTTAAAGACTGAGAGTTGCCAAGAAGAGGCCTGTTCTCCAGCCTGGAGG
The DNA here is from genome assembly GCA_031878705.1 of Tapirus indicus. Classification (NCBI taxonomy): domain Eukaryota; kingdom Metazoa; phylum Chordata; class Mammalia; order Perissodactyla; family Tapiridae; genus Tapirus; species Tapirus indicus. Next base: position 99,517,831 of record CM062924.1, on the reverse strand, counting down.
TGACCTGAGGTGGTGGGAAGGGGAACAAGGGAGGGGGAGAGAAGAGTACTCTTAGAAATTAACACTCCAAACAGTCCCCCCACCTTCACATTGGCCCTCCTCTCCCAGTGTCCCCAGACTTACTGACAGGGACGGAAGAGACCCCAGGGACTTCCCATCCTGCCTCTAGCTTTCCCAACTTCCCCTTTTGTCTCTAGCAAACCAGCCGGGTGGCCGACCCCACCTGTCATTCCCCCTTCCGGCAGCCCCCATCCTTCCCCTGCCCAGCTTCCTCTCTCTGGAGCCAGGCAGGCCCTTCTCTTTCCCAGGAAGTTATCCTAGAAAACACCCCCTGCTTGCAGTCACCCCCCTGCACGGAAGGCGTCAGTCTGCACTTGCTGACGTAGCCCTTCGTAGTAACCGTACGTGTTTCGGTTTGTGGATCTGACATTCACTCAGACTGGGGATCCTGGAGAACAGGGGCCTGTAATTTCCTCCCACAGCCCAGGGGTTCCCCGTGGGACGGGGGCTGCATCTGCCTCGTCAGACTGGAGGCTCCCTGAGGCCTGAGAGTGATGGGAGGATAAGGCTGGTCTCTGCCTTCACTTGTCTGCACAAAGCTTGGCTTCAGTCTTCGCTTCGATTTTTGCACACGCCTCTTAATGATATCACTCACTCCACAGGAGGAAGACCCAAGAAGTGGCCCAGGACAGCCCACGCACTGAAGATACAGCATCCAACCTGCAGGGAACCAGGAATCACTTAGACCCACACTGAGGAGGCCACGGCCGGGGCGGGGGACCCCTGAGAGCCCCTGAACCGCCCCATTGCCATTTTCTCATCTCGCATTCCCACTGGCTGTGCTGGTTGGGCTGGTCTGCAGAGAGGGTAAACCCCTGAGGGAGGATGAGCTCTGCCCACTCCCCACCCTCTCCCTACCAGGCACAGGATGCTCAGTACCAGAAGAAACTGGTCGACCCAGTAATTCCACTTCTGGGACTGTAAACCAAGATGCAAACCTGAGTTGTTCCCAGAGACAGATGAAGAAGCACACTGACTGTGGTGTTCTTTATATGCCCCACCCCCCCAAATCAGAAGCAGCTTAAGTTAGGGGATTAGTTAAGCAAATTATTAACCATCTATCCATAATCACTTTTTCAAAGATTTAACAAAACAAACAACCCCACCCCACCCCGGATATTAAGGGGCAGGGGAGTGAGGAGGTTGGTGTGGACACATATAAATATTATCTGGAAGGATACACAGCAAAACATTAGTAATGGTTATTTTTAGACAGTAGAAATAACAGGTGGTTTTATTTTCCTACTTGTAATTTTTTTGTATTTAAATGAATGTAAGACAATATATTCAACAACTAAGATGGAGTGGTCAATTTCCTTGAAAGACACAAGCTCACCCAACTGGAAATAGCCCCTGTATCTATTAAAGAAATTGAGTATGTAGTTTAAAACCTTCTCATAAATAAGCTCCAGATGACTTCACTGGTGAATTTAACCAAATACTTAAGGAAAAAATGATACCGGCTGTATTAGTTCGCTAGGGTTACTATAACAAAGAACCACAGACAGAGTGGCTTAAACAACAGAAATTTATTTTATCACCGTTCTGGAGGCTTGTAGTCCAAGATCAACGTGGTGGCAGGTTTAGTTTCATTCAGAGGCCTCTCTCCTTGGCTTGCAGATGGCTCCCTTCTCACAGTGTCCTCACATGGACTTTCCTGTGTGTGTGCACATCCCTCCTGTTTCTTTGTGTGTCCAAATTTCCTCATCTTATAAAGACCAGTCATATTGGATTAGGGACCACCCTAATGACCTCATTTTAACTTCATCACCTCTTTAAAATCTCACTCCAAATATAGTCACATTCTGACATACTGAGGGCTAGGGCTTCATCATATGAATGTTGGGAGAGACGCAATTCGGTTTATAACATCAATTATACACAAATTCTTGCAGAAAATTTAAGGGGAAGAAATGCTTCCCAGCTCATTCTATTAAGCCACCATTATTCTGATACCAAAACCAGATAAAGACATTACAAGAAAAGAAAACTACAGACTAATATCCCTCGTGAACATAGATGCAAAAATTCTTAACAAAATGTTAGCAACAGAATCTAACAATAAGTAAAAAGGGAAATACACCATGGCCAGATGGGGTTTATCCCAGGAATAAAAGGTTGCTTTTATGTTAAACATCAATCAATATTCCAAGATATGGAAGCAACCTAAATGTCCATCAATGGATGAATGGACAAAGAAAATGTGTGTGTACATATATATATATATATATATATATACAGCCTCCATTGTATATACATACACAATGGAATATTATGCAGCTAGAAAAAGAAGGAAATTTTGCCATTTGTGACAACATGGATGAAACTTGAGGGTATTATACTAAATGAAATAAGTCAGACAGAAAAAGACAAATACTGTATGATCTCACTTATATGTGGAATCTAAAAAACAAAACAAAATCATAGATACAGAGAACAGATTAGTGGTTGGGTGGGCAAAACAAGTAAAGGGGTCAAAAGGTACAAACTTCCAGTTATAAAATAACTAAGTCCTGGGGATGTAATGTACAGCATGGTGACTATAGTTAATAATACTGTATATTTGAAAGTTGCTAAGAGTGTAAATCTTAAAAGTTCACGTCACAAGAAAAATAAATTGTAATTATGTGTGGTAATGGATGTTAACTAGGCTTATTGTGGTGATTATTTCACAATATATACAAGTATTGAATCATTATGTTGTACCCCTGAAATTAAACATGATAGTCCATGTAAAAAATCCTGTAGAATCTACAAAAACCTACTAGCACTGATAACTGAGTTTAGTAAGGATGCAGGACATAAGATGAAAACACAAGAAAATAATTGTACTTCTATATAGTAGCAATGAACAACTGAAAATTGAAATTGAAAAAATACATTTACAATAATATGCAAAAATATGAAATATTTAGGGCTAAATTTGACAAAATATATGGAAGACTTGTACACTGAAAATTATAAAACAATGTTCAGAGAAATCAAGGAAGACCAAAATAAATGCAAGAATATACTATGTTCATGAATCAGGAGACTCAATATTATTAAGATGCCAATTCTGCCCATTTGCTCTATAGAGTCAGTGCACTCTCAATCAAAATCCTAATAGACTATTCTTATAGAATTTGACAAGCTGATCCTAAAATTCATATGGAAATGAAAACGACCTAGAATATCAAATCAACTTTAAAAAGAACAAAGTTGCGGGACTTACACTACCTCATTTTTAATATTTACAAAGTTACTGTAATCCAGGCAGTGTGGATTGGTATAAAGATAGACAAATAGATCAATGGAACAGAATAGGTCATCTATAATTAGACCTACACATATATGGAAAATTTGTTTTTGACGAAGATACAAAGGCAATTCTATGGAGGAAGAATAGTTTTTCAACAATATTGCTAGAACTATTGGCTATCAATATGAAGAAAAAAGAAAGAAAAGAAAAATGAATTTCCATCCATACTCCTCACCATACATAAAAATTAATCAGAACGGATTATAGTTCAACAAGGAACCAAGACAATTCAACAGGGAAAGAAGTCTTCAACAAATGGTGCTGAGACAACAGGATATCCGTTCACAAAAGAATGAAGTTGGACTCCTTCCTCACATCGTACACAAAAGTCAACTCCAAATGGATGATAGAGCTAAATGTAAGGGTTGAAACTACAAAACTCTTACAAGAAAACATCAGAGTTAATCTTTGTGATCTTGGATTAGGCAATGGTTTCTTAAATATTACAACAAAAGCACAAGTGCCAAAAAAATAACCTGAACTTCATCAAAACTGAAAAATTTTGTGCTACAAACTACACCATCAAGAAAGTAAAATGACAACCCACAGGAAGGGAGAAAATATGTGCAAATCATATGTCTGATAAGGGACTTGTATCAAGAATATATAAAGAACTCTTATAACACAATAATAAAGATAACAACTCAATTTAAAAATAGACAAAAGATTTGAATAGACATTTCTCCAAAGAAGATAAACAAATGGCCAATAAGCACATGAAGAGACACTCAGCATCATTAGTTTTTAGGGAAACACAAATCAAAACCATAGTGAGATACCCCTTCACACCCGCTAGGATGGCTGTAATAAAAAAGGCAAATGAGGGGCCGGCCCTGTGGCGTAGTGGTTAAGTTCAGCACGCTCTGCTCCAGCGGCCTGGGCGTGGACCTACACCACTCATCAGCTATTTTGAGGTGGCAACCCACATGCAAAATAGAGGAAGATTGGCACAGATGTTAGCTCAGGGTGAATCTTCCTCACCAAAACAAAACAAATGATAAGTGTTGGCAAAGATGTGGAGAAGTCGGAAACCTCATACGTTGCTGGTGAGAATGTAAAATGGTTCAGCCGCTTTGGAAAATAGTTCAGCAGTTCCTCAAAGTGTTAAACATGGAGTTACCATATGACCCAGCAATTCCACTCCTAGGTATATACCCAAGAGAAATGAAAACATGCATCCACACCAAGAATTTGCACATAAATGTGCATAGCAGAGTTATTCATAATAACCAAAAAGTGGAAAAAACCAAGTGTCCATCAGGGATGAATGGATACATAAAAAGGATTAAACAATTAAAAGGGTTAAAATATTGATACATGCTATAACATGGATGAACCTTGGAAACATTATGTTAAACGAAAGAAGCCAGTTGCAAAAGGCCACATATTATATGATTTCATTTATATGAAATGTCCAGAATAGGCAAATCTATAGAGATAGAAAGCAGATTAGTGGTTGCCTAGGGCTGGGGTGAGGGAGTGTGGGGAGTGACTGCTAATGTGTAGGGTTTCTTTCGGAGACGTGGAAAATGTTCTAAAATTAGATTGTGCTGATGGTTGCATAACTGTGAATAAACAAAAGAAAATCTAATTATGGTACACTTGAAACGAATGAATGGTAAGCTGTGCAAATTATATTTTAAAGCTGTTTTAAAAACGGATCATATTATTCAGCTTTAAAAAGGAAGGAAATTCTGACACATGCCACATGGACGAAACTTGAGGGCATTAAGTGAAATAAGCCAGTCATAGGAGGACAAATAATGTATGATTCCGCTTATATGAGGTATCTAAAGTGGTCAATTTCATAGAGACAGAAAGTAGAATGGTTGTTGCCAGGGGCGGGGAGGAGGGTAGAATGGTCACTTATTGTCCACTCTGGGTACAGAGTTTCAGTTTTGCGAGATGAGAGGAGTTCTGTGGATGGATGGAGGGATTCACAACAATATGAATATACGTAACAATGATGGTTAAGATGGTAAATTTTGTTATGTGTATTACCAAAATTTAAAAAAATAAATACTAAAAATACGGATCATAGACCTAGATGTACAACCTAAGGCTTATGAAATTTCTAGAGGAAAACACAGGAGAAAATCTTTGTGACCTTAGATAGGGCAGATTTCTTAATATAACACCAAAAATACAATATATAAGAGGAAAAAAACCAATAAATTGAACTTCATGAAAATTAAACTTCTGCTTTTTTGTGTGTGTGTGAGGAAGACCAGCCCTGAGCTAACATCTGTTGCCAATCCCCCTCTTTTTGCTGAGGAAGACTGGCCCTGGGCTAACATCCGTGCCCATCTTCCTCTACTTTATATGGGACACCACCACAGCATGGCTTGACAAGTGGTGTGTAGGTCTGTGCCCAGGATCCGAACCTGCAAACCCCAGGCTGCCGGAGCAGAGCTAGCGAACCCAACGGCTATACCACCCGGCCAGCCCCTAAACTTCTGCTGTTTTAAAGACCCTGTTAAGATAATGGAAAGACAAATTACAGACCAGAAGAAAATATTTGCAAATCACATATCTGATAAAGGACTTGTATCTAGAATATAATAAAGAACTCTCAAAACTCAATAATAAGAAAACAACCCAATTTTTAAAACTAAGCAACAGATTTAAAGACTCTTCACCCAAGAAGATATAAATCTAAAATCTGAAATAAATCAAATTAGCACAGGGGCTCTGTATCATTAGTCATTAGGGAAATGAAAATTAACACCACGTGAAATTCTACTACACACCCATTAAAACACCTAAAATGAAAAAGACTGACCGTACCAAATTTTGGTGATGACATGAAGCAATTGGAAGTTTCATATTCTTATGGTGGGAATGGAATATAAAATGGTACAACCACTTTGGGAAACAGTTTGGCAGTTCCTTATAAAGTTAAACATACACCAACCATACGAGCTAGTCATTTCATGCCTAGGTATTTACCCAACAGAAAAGAAAGCATGTGTTCATACAAAGACTTATACACAAATGTTCACAGAAGCTTTATTCATAACAGCCAAAAATGATAAACAACCCAAATATCCATCAACTGGAAAAAGGATAAACTCACGTATATTCATACGATGGAATACTACTCAGCAATAAAAAGGAGTGAACTGCTGTTATGTGCAGCAATGCAGACGAATCACAGATGCGTTTTGCTCAGTGAAAGAGGCCAAATACGAAAGCCCACATGCTGTGTGATTCCATCTACGTGAAATTCTAGAAAAGGTGAAACTCACCTAGAATGACAGGAAGTGGACCAGTGGTTGCCTGGGGCTGGGGCTGGGGGTGGAGTTGACTTCAAAGGGGCACACGGGAACTTTTTGGGTAATGGAAATGCTTCATATCTTGACTGGGCAAGTGGTTCTATAAGTGTGTACATTTGTCAAAATTCACCAAACTTTAAAGGGGTTCATTTTATTTTATGTTCCTTTTATTTTATACCTCAATAAAGTTGATTTTAAAAGAAACAAAAAATGTTTATGAGACACCGTTTCTACATTCATAACAAAAATGTTTTATATACACACGTCTATAATGACTGTTTTGCCAATAATTCCTAGTCATTAAGCAGTTGACTCTGGGGGAGGGAGGCATCAAAGGACATTATTCCCATTTCATGGAGGGGGAAACTGAGGCAGCAGAGAGCTGGGAAGCTGTGTCTCAGCCTGGTGAGTCAGGAGGCCCAGCTACAGGCAGTGGCCCGAGGACCAGGCCAGTCCCTCAGACTGGGTCTCTGTACTGCCAGGACTGTGTGTGTACACTGCCGGGAGGGGACGGGAGCAAGCAGAAGAAAGAGAGCAATGACTAACAGCTGCTCGCCTCCTCCAGGGAGCCTGCAGGTGCATCCATTCTTTTCTCTGGGCTCTCTTAGCACCTGTGTTAGTTGCTTGTGTTGCCATAACAAAGCACCACGGACTGGGCGGCTTAAACTACAGAAATTTATTTTCTCACGGTTCTGGAGGCTGGAAGGCAGAGACCAAGGTGTCAGCAGGGCTGGCTTCTTCTGAGGCCTCTCTCCTTGGCTTGTAGGTGGCCGTCTTCTCCCTGTGTCCTCACATGGTCTTCCCCCTGTACCTGTCTGTGTCCCAATCTCCTCTCATAAGGACACTCGTCATAGTGGATGAGGACCCACCCTAATGACCTCATTTTAACTTAATTGCCTCTCTAAAGACCCTGTCTCCAAACACGGTTACCTTCTGAGGTATTGGGGGCTAAGACTTCAACACACAAATGTAGGGGGGTGGGTACACAATTCAGCCCATAAACCACCCGTACGGCCCACGGCTGCTGCCCGCTCGACAAAACGCAGACTTGGCAGTGAGAAGACTGGGTCTGGTCAGCCCTCTCCTTGAGCAGTGGCTGATCCTTTAGAGCCACGCCAACCCCATCTGCAAATGGGACAGATAATACCCACCCTGTGAGCTGTGCCTGACAGGGAGTGAGCGAGATCAAAGACTTTGTGCAAGCCCAAGCGTTGGAGTTAATGGTGTATCCCTCCGGGCTAACCCTTCCACCAGGTCTCAGGAGGGTGTGGGCCCCTGGGGGATCATATTCACAGTCAGAAACACGTCTGCGTTCTTGTCCAGCCCACATAAGTCAGCGCCTCCCCAAGCCCCCCTAAATAAAGTCTTGCTGCTATCTCTGGGAGTCTCCAGAGAAGACTTGGGAGCCCCAGGCTTCCCATAGTCTTCTGCTCGGCCTCCCCACCCTCCCTCAGAGGCCTCCCCAAAGCTGCAGGCTCTCAGGTGCCTGGTGGAGTCCCCTACCTTCCAGCCTCAGAGCCATGCTGTGCTCTGCACAGACGAGGGGGCATGCCCTCAGCTCCACCCCCGTGCCACGTTTGCACTGTCTGTCCCCATTGCCCTGCAGAATCCCTCCCAGTGACCGTAGCCTGTGCCTGGAGCTTCTACAGGGCTCTCTCCCCAGGCTCAAGCTAACTCCACCAGAAAAATATCCTGGTGTCCACACTCATTCCCCCATTCTGCCTCCTCACGCAGATCAAGTCGCCTCCACGCAAACCAACTTGTGCAAATCAGTGTGAGCCACATCCACATCCGCCAGATGGGCCACCAGGGGTCCGCACAGATTAGGCTGCAACTAGTTTGAAAGTGTCTGGTCACTCCCGGGACACCGAAAGTTCCCAGCTGGCAGGGACTTTCCTGACTGCTTCCTCTTTTCACCATACACAGTGTGCTGGGTCTGGCTGTGTGCTGGCGCATAGTAGGTGCTCAGGAAAGGCGTGTTGAATGGAATCAGTTGCTGGGTTCCCGTGGGATTTCTTAGAGGCGTAGTCTTTACCTCCCATAAGCTAATACAAATAACAACACCAACTACCATTATTGAGCACTTACCGTGTACAAGCCAAGCACTGCGCATGCCCCATGTCTCAGAATCCCCACAAGAATCCTCATAGCTGGGCCTTCTCATTTTCCTCCACCTCATTTAACAGATGAGAAAATGGAGGGGGAGTCAGGGTCCACATCAGGTCTGTCTGACCCCCAAGTCTCTTTCTGAACACCCAGGCTCTGCTGCCTCCCAGTCTGATGTGACCTTGAAGAAGGCAGTAGGGGGCTGGGCTAGGTCTGAAAACAAGAAGAACCTTTGAGCAATCTGGAAGCTGCAAGAATTTTGAAAGTACATTCTGAGGCCATGAGTCTGAACTCGGGCCACTCTGAACGAACTGAGAAGTCAAAGTGGAAATCCCCTGCTGTGGGCGACCAGCTCGGTCTCATGTAGAAACAAGAGTCTTTGGGCCTGGGGTCATGGCAGGGGGTCAGCTGGCCTAGCCTCTTGCATTTGTCGGAAATTTAGACTCTTTCCTCCTGGGAGGAGAGGTGACCAGGCGCCAAGCATTTACTGACCACCTACTGTGTGTCAATCATTCCACCTGTAATCACGGCAACAAGCCTGCAAGGGATGCATCATTTGCCCCACTTTTCAATGTCATTATTAAGCTTGGACTCGAAGCCAGATCTGTCTGACATCAAAGCTGAGATTTTCTTTCTGCTACACAACCTCAGTTCATAATCTAGAAGGCTATCTGATAATCTAGAAGCCATCTGAAGTACTTCCTGCTGAGTTTGAGCCCATCTGCTTTTATCACCATCATCATCAGCATCGTCATCATCACTCAAATGTATTGAAGTGTAACATATATCCAGGAAAATGCACAAATTAGAAGAGCTGGATGAATTTTCATAATGTGAACACCCCAATGTAACCAACACCCAGTCAAAGAAACATGAGCAGCACCCCCAAAGCCCTCTTAGCAACCCCTTCCGTTCACCACACTCCTCAAAGGGGAGCCACTGTCCTAACTTGTAAAAGCACAAATTAGTTTGACTGTTCTGGAAGGTCATATAAACAAAGTCTCTCTCGGTCTGCTCTGTTGTGTCCAGCTTCTCTCGTCCGGCTTTACGTTTGTGAGATTTTTCCGTGTTGTGTGTAGTTGTGGTTCATTGATGTGTTATCACAGAGTGGCTCTGCTGTCATTTATCCATTCTTCAGCTGACAGACATTTGGGTGGTTTCCAGTTGTTTAGTCCACTTGCTTTGGTTCTGCCTTGGTGTAGCTGGAGATAAGTAGGTCGCTCTCCCACAAAGGAATCTCAAATCGCTCCCTCCCTCCTCTTCCCGTCAGGGCATATCAGAGAGGAAGCTCATTAGCCCCTGGGGAAGCCCCGCTCTTTTTACTTTCTTCTTATCCTGCAAACTTTCGGTAATTCTGAGTTTCATCTCCAATACCCTCTGGCAGGTTACATCGTGGATGGAGTCCAGGCAACGGGACCATTCCAGGAAATGCAACGGGACCATTCCAGGAAATGCGGCTTTGCAGGGATGGGTCAAGGGGAGGACTCCAGCTGCTGGCTGAGAGGACGTGCTCTCACCCATCGGGTTATCTCTTGGGGGATGAGGGTCCTCTTTCTTCTCTTCTGCAAGGAGGTTGCGGGCAGCAGGCTTCCAGGCTCTGCCAGCTCTTCTCATTTCCACCTCCATCTATATAGCGAGGGCAAGAAAGTATGGCAGAGCCCCTGGGTACAGTGACTCATCTGTAAAATGGATATCAGAGCAGTGCCCCTGACATTTACTGTGTGGGACCACTTAGGACAGCCCATAGGAAGGGGGAGCTCTGGCCAACCTGCATTCTAACCCAAACTCTGCTGTGTACCTGGGCGACTTTCTAATCTCTCTGAGCTCCAGTTTCCTCATCTGTAAAATGGGAATAGCAGTATCTCCTTCACGGTGTGGTTGTGAAAATCAAGTGAGATAACACACAGGGTCCACACAGGGTCAAGGCGCTGCCGATGGTAACTATTCTTAATAGAATTTGCCCGTCAGCATCTAAGCTCCCTCCTGCTCCTTTCCACCCACCATCTGGGGATCTTAACAGATTGTGGCCTAACAGTATCATCAGGTGTTTTTTCTAGGGAAGTAAAAACACACAGACTCGCTGACAAGTCTCGAGAATCCCCCAGGCCCAACAAGCACTCGTGTGCTGCTGATGGAGGTAGAAGCAGAGGGGTTTCTAAGTTACCACAAACTTCAGAGACGAAGAGCCTTAAAAATCTTTCTATCTTCTGACCCAGCAATTTCACTTCTGGAATCTAAAGAAACTACCCTTTCAAAATAGACAAAGCTTTACCATCATAGTGTCGTCCATAACAATGAGCAGTGGTGACCTACAGTCATAATGAGAAAAAAATCAGTGAACAGAAACAGACGCAGAAACGGCCCAAATGATAGAATTAGTAGATAAGACATTAAAACAGTTATTATAACTGTATTCTATATATGTAGGAAGATAGAGGAAAGCTTGAGAATGTTAAGTAGAAACATAGAAGATGTAAAAAAGATCCAGATCAAATTTCTAGAGAGAAAAAATACACTGTCTGAGATGAAAGCTACAGTAGATAGGATTAACAGCAGATCAGGCAATACAGAAGAAAAGATTATTTACTCTATTTATTATAAGCAGGGATGGTGTGGATGAAGATGACGCTCATGGGAGTAATCATAACTAACATTTATTGATCTCTAGCTATGGAGCAAACCCTGCTCATATATCATTTTGTTTAATCCCTACAAGAAGCCTATGGGGTAGGTACTATTGCCACCCCTACCTTACACATGAGGAAATGAAAGACACAGAGCTGAGCAACTTTCTCCAAGTGAAGCAAGTGGAAAGTGGAGAGGCCACCGTAACCCAGGCAACCTGGGTCTGACTCCCTCCTCACCTCCACGTAATGCTACATGACCCATGTTGTGGTCGCCATGTGGCATTCTCTCAGTGGGTGAGACCTGGTGCGGTGTGCTCTATGCATGTGATGTCTGAACCCCACAGCAATCAGAGGAGCCAGGGACTGTTGTCCCCATCCTGCAAATCAGAAACCGATGCTCATGGAGGTGAAGAGATTTGCCCAGGGCCCCACAGCTGGTAAGAGAAGGGGCCAGAGTTTGAACCAGGTCGCTCTGATCCCAAACCCAGCCTTTCAGATGTGCCCTGGGGCCTCTGGAGGCACCGGGACAACTGCTTTTGAGGCCCCTTTGCAGCATCGATATCATGTCTTCTCTCCCACTAGGGAAAAGCCTTCTGGAGTCAACAATGGGCTTGTGGTTCTGGCTACTTTTGCTCCTGCCAAACGATACCAGATCAGGGAAAGCTGGGGCTCTGGAGGCAGCCACATGCCTCATCAAGAGCCCAGACCTAGAGGACTGGTAAAGTCCTACACTGGTAAGAGCATACATGGGGGAGGTGTGTCAAAGAACATGCCAGAGACATTTACTTTGTCTGCTGTTTAATTATGTTGTTTGCAGATGGTCTCCTCACATATGCAGTGGTCAGATGGTGACTTGAGTCAAGGTAGAAAGGCAAAATTAGATTTAAAACAGAGGGAAGAGAGCTGAGAGAGAGCTGAGTGAGAGAACAACTCCCAGCAGTGGCTCTTGCTGGCACACTCTTTTGGGTGAACTGATTAGCTGGCAGCAAAGAGTCAGCCTGTGCACTATGTCCTTAAACAGCCCTCTAACAGGCATGGAAGGAAACCAATTTCTGCAGTCAATGGACTGCTCGTCAAACCTTGAAATGTTACCAGTGGAGCCTTTGTGGCAGACGTTTCTTTGTAATGCCTGGTGTGTCAGCACCTCCACCCGAGCTAGGCTGGGTCCACACCATTTGCCTCATCAGCATTCTTAAATGTAAAAAGGGGCAGATCTTCTGCAGAGCAAGTTGTCAACACACATCAATTACCTTCCAACTGTGCATGTGTAGCTGACTAGGTGCCTTGAGAAACTCACAGGTGGGTTCTGAAGCAATTAACCGTTTCTCCAAGTTGTTTCTTTTCCTTTTGTATGTTAAGGAGATGTAACCACCACCATCCTGAAACTGACCAAGTGAGAAACTCAAGGGAGATGCAACCACCAAACATCCTGAAACTGACCAAGCCTCACCACAGCAGCTGCGCCCATGATCTTAAGGCAGAGATCTCTCCAGGAGGAGCTTAGGCCTCATTATATGGAAGTAGGTTCTCCAGCTGAGCCTGTGCAGGCAGATACCTGCCTCCCTCTTTTAAATATTAATTTCCCAACTGAAATATAAGTCCCTGCTTCCCTTTGTTTGGGGACACCATGACTTTGGAAATGATTCCTCATGACCTCCTATTTGCTGCAAATACACTTTACTTTGTGAGACAACTTCCACTGGTGTCGAGTCTTATCTAACTCACCAGGAGGCGAGCCCACTTGCTTCAGTAACACATGTGCTTTGACTCAGCAAGTCCACTTTAGGAATAGCTCCTACAGAAACAATTCTGGATATGGACTGAGATTTAGCCTCAGGGATTTCTTTCACTGTACAGTCTTAGAATAGTAAAAAATTGACAACAACCCATATGTCCATCAATAGGGGATTTGTTAAATGAACAGCATAGATGTATAATAGAATACATCTATGGTATTGCCATTTTGAAAGGTTGCCTTTCAAAATGTTACTGCAAAAGAATATTTAACATAGAAATATGTTCAAGTTATATTGGTGAGTGAGAAGACAGACTACAAAGTACTTCAAAGACTACCTATAACATTTTCCTAATTTAGTCAGGAAAAAGTGTGGAAAGATAAATATAACAATAGCACCAGAAGAACAGACACCAAAATGTTAATGGTGGAAACAACCTAAGTGCCCATCAATGGATGAATGGATAAAAAAGATGCGGTATATATATATATATGTATATATACATATATATATACATATATACATACACACACACAATAGAATATTATTCAGCCATGAAAAGGAGGACATTCTGCCATTTGCAACAACGTGGATGGCCCTTGAGGACATTATGCTAAGTGAGGTAAGTCAGACAGAGAAAGACAAATACTGTCTGATATCACTTACACATGGAATCTAAAATAGCCAAATTCATAAAAACAGAGAGTAAAATGGTGGTTACCAGGGGATGGGGGTTGGGGGAATAGGACAGATGTTGTTTAAAGGTACAAACTTGCCACAAGTAGCAAATAAGTCCTAGAGATGTAATGCACAGCAAGGTGAACATAGACCACAATATTGTCGTGTAATCATCAAACTTGCTAAGAGACTAGATCTTAATTATTCCAACCATTAAAAAGAAATTATAATTATGCGATGCGATAGAGGTGCTAATTATTGCTACAATGGCAATTATATAACAATATACAAATGTATCAAATCAACGTGTTGTACACCTTAAATGTACATCATATTATATGTCAAATATATTTCAATTTTAAAAAGTTAATGGTGCTTAATGGATTCACAGGTGACTTTAAATTTTTTCTTATTGTTTGTTTTCCAAATCTTCTATACTGAATGTTTCTTTTGCAATCAAAAGTTAAAAAAAAAAGAAAGAAAACCAGATATTAAAATTTTTTTAAATAAAATTCCCCATTGCCAGAAAACAGGAAACAGAAAGAGCGTGGATGGCCTCCACCCGAGCTGGAGCTGGGAGGGGTGGGCATGGGCTCGGGGTGCATCTGATATAAGGGGCTGCCTGCACTGAAGGGGACTTCCGGCAGCTGCTTCCACGGCTCTGTGCTGGGATCATGGAAGTTCCCCTGCTGTGCATGCTGGTGGTGTTTGCTGGTGAGTGAGGACAGGACCCACAGCTGGGAAGGGAAGGAGGGATGTGAGTAGGTCCTTTATCGCTTTCCTAGACTGAGCTGCTGCTCTGATCCCCATTGCCCTGGCCCCCCAGTCCTCAACCTTTCCACCTCCTGCAGGGAGCCATCAGCGGCTATCAGTCCCCTAAAACAGTGGCTTCAGCCAGAGAGCTCTGGGCAGGCGTGTGGCACGCCTCTGGACTGCTGTGAAGGGGAGAACTAGAGGTTCAGAAACTGGGGGCCTGCTGAGCTGACCCCAAGGGTACTATGGACACAAACTGCAGAAATGGATCTCCCACCTCACCCTGCTCCCCTCTGTCCCTTTGACCGAATAATAATCTTTTACATATGCACAGCACTCTCTCTTTTTAGAAGAACGCTTTCATGTTCATTCTCCCCCTTGAAACTGGGAAGAGGGTTCTGTTGACTGTTGGTGGGAGATGAAGCAGTTTCCATTCGGTTTTTAGCAGATCAAAGGTAAAACTGTGGTTGCTAGCAAGGTGGCGGGTTTGTTTCTTGATCCATCTCAAAAGATGTGATTTTAGGAGAGATTTGCGTTTTTAAATGTGGTTTTATGTTATCTTGGGACTCCCACATTCTTGAGAGGATCTTATCTCCAGGGTTACAGTGAAAACCATTAGGAAAATTGCAATCCAGCTCCAGAAATTTAACTCTCAGACATAAAGAAGCAATACAGTGTAGAGATAAAATACACAGATGAACCTGCATTCAAACGCTGGCCCCACCATCTCCAGGCAGTATGACCTTGGACAAGTCACCTCATCTCTCTATATCCTCATCCATAAAATGGGCACAATAGCACCTTTGTCATAGGGTTGTTAGAAGGACTCTAATGAGAAAATATATACAAAGTGTTTAGCAAGTATAAGTAATGGTAAGCAAGCAATAGGCTAACACACAGCACATGCATGAGGTGGTAGCAGTGTTGCCTCCCATCGCTGTGGCTAACCCTTGGGAGAAGGGTCTCTACCCTCCGGTGGCAACTGTGGTTGGGAAAATACCAAGACAGGTCAGTCTACCAACACAAGCTAAGTCAGTTCACCAAAGCCCCCATATCCACAGATTGAGTGCCTCAATTTCTTACGGCTGGGTTCGCCTCACTGTAAAATTATAAGAAATGAGGCCAACCAAAAGCATTCTGAATCAAAGCTGAGTTTATCGCTTGCCTGGCAAGGAAGAGCTGCATCATTCAGGTGTGAGTTTATTTGCACGCTATTTCTGAGCTGAAACGGAAAGGGCTAGACTTGGAGAAGAAAGGGGGACGGAGAAACACCAAAAAGGCAAGATTCTAAATTCAGGTCCCTGGTTGGCCCACGAGGTAGACTGTGACTCTCTTTGCATTTGGTTGCCTTTGGGTTCCTTGTCGCTGAATCCGGGAATCCAGAGGGTCTGGGATCATTCACCAGCACTGTGGAAGCTTAGCAAGCTTTCTCCTTAACATCCAGTGCAACTGGAGCCAAACAGGAGTGACGACGTGGATTCCCTAAGATTGAAGGGACACAGTGGGAGGATAGGCCTGAAGAATCAGACACCACCAGTCCCTTTTAGCTGCAGCCCCTGGTCACCTGCTTGTGATCTCACCCTTGGTCGACTGCACAAGTCCCTCCCAAGCCCCCTCTTCCCACCCCAGTGACCCCCAACGTGGGGCTCACGCCCGGTTTATTCTTTACTACATTTGTGTGAGGAGCTTTCATTATGACATCATTTCCCCGAGCTTGTGGGGAAGGGGAGGGTCTTCCAAAACTAGGGGCCTGCCCAGCCCGGTCTCCCTGAAGCTCTGGGCTCCATCTGTGTTCTTGATCATCTTTTGAGGTTGCACGCATGTACATTTCAGTCCCCTTCTAACCTTGCCTGTTCTCCCAAACTCTCCCCTGAATTCATTGACTTAATATATTTTATTTCTCCTAACTCAACATAATGCATTCCTCTCTCCCAACAAAATAAATTCCCCTTGTGATCAATTCTAGCCGCAGCTATTATGACTGAAATGAAAAAACATCCATGAAAATCATTGATTTCTAAATCACACTGCCTCCCAGGAGAGCCGTGCATGCTCTTTAATATGCGGACTTCTCTACCTGTGGCAGTGCGGAGGGGAGGGGAGTGTAGGGAGGGGAGTGTAGGAAGAAGGGTGAATCTGATTATTCTTCCTTTTAGAAAGTGGGAGCTCAATGCCCAGAGACAGAGAATGGAACCAAACTGCCTTGGGTTTCATTCTGGCTCCTCCATTCACCAGCTGCTGTGACCTGGAGCAAGTTACTAAGCCCTAGTGTGCTCATCTCTAAAATGGGGATTAAAAATAGTATTTATTGTACAAATATTGGTTTCTTAGTTTTCATAAATATACCACAATTATGTAAGATGATAACAGCATTAGAGGAAACTGGGAGAGGGTTATATGAGAATTCTCTGCAGGATCTTTGCAACTTTTCTGTACATCTAGAATACACCAAAATAAAAAGGTTATTTATTTTTAAAATGGTATTTATCTCATGGGATGGATGAAGTCAATAACTTACTACGTGAAAAGACCCACAGCAAGCACTCACTAACTCTCATCATCTTTTTAATAGCTATTGTGGTGGTTGTTATTTTATTAATCAAGGTCATTGGTCTGGTCCAGGCAGAGTGGAGGTGCCAGGCCCGTGACCATTGGCCTCCCCTGAGATTCATGTCCTCTCTTTGTTGCCGGGCTCCTTGGCAGGTGTGATTCCAACCCAGGGCGGGATCCTGGACCTGAACAAGATGGTCCGCCAAGTGACCGGGAAGACACCCTTCATCTCCTATTGGCCCTATGGCTGTCACTGTGGATTTGGTGGCAAAGGCCAACCCAAAGATGCCACGGACTGGTAAACCCTTCGCAGGCAGGCTCACGGTGGCAGTCCTGTCCTACCCCCTCCCGGGACTCTCCCCTTTCCTCTCCATTCATTCATTCATTCCGTGAATTCATTTTGTACCGTGTGCTGGCAACTCTGCTGAGCTCTGACACAGTCCCAGCCCTCTTGGAGCTTGCCTTCTAGAGAGTTCCCCAGAGTCTCTGAACGCCCCCTTGCACTCCCATCCCCTAATCTAGTTAGAATACTCCCCCACACTCCCCGCTGCCATTGCATGTTGTTTTTATAAAATCCCACCTCTTTTTGCCATTATCTCATGTGATCTTCACAACAACCCTGGGAATCAGCCAGAGGAGGGATGAGAGCCAGCCAGGCCCGGGTCACTTCCCTGATCCACCACTTACAGGCTGTGTGATCTTGGGCAAGTGGCTTGACCTCCCTGAGTCTCAGTTTGCCCATCTGTGAAATGGGAATAATAGTAGCACCTCCGTCAAGGTGGGGGATCAAGGATTAAGAGAGAGTTCAGAGGTAAGGCAGGTGCCTGGTATGCAGGAAGCACTCAATAAGTGTTAGCTCGCACGACCATAGAGAGGACTGGAACATTGCAGGACTTCACTCTTCCAGTGTGGGCACACGGTTTCTCCTCTGGGGCAGGGGCAGCCAGAGACCCGAGTCAGCCAAAGACCCATGCAGCTGTGCTCTCCGTCTGTCTCACCTCCTGTCCTCTCCCTCCAGGTGCTGCCATGCCCACGACTGCTGCTATGCCCACCTGAGGCACCACAAATGCCACAGGCACACAGACCATTACAGCTACACCTTTTCCCAGGGGGACATCCAGTGCTGTGAGTGTCCGGGCCTCGGGGTTGGAGTTGGAGGCTGAGGAAGGGAGTTCTGGCACTCCCTGCCTTCATATGCTGTGTGATGATGCACAAGCCACTCGATCTCTCTGTTTTTCTCATGTGTCCAGTGGCAGTAGCTGGGGGTGGAAGGAGGGGCAGGGATGGGGGTGGGAGTATGGCGAGGTCCAAGGGGGCTTTTGACCGCTTCAGAATCTGGAAGGCTGGTGGACCTCAGCTTGGATCCCAGACACACCACCGACCAGCTGTGTGACCTTGAACATGTTGCTTAACCTCTCTGAACCTCAGTATCCTATCTGTAAACTCAAGAATGATAACGGTATTCTACTCCATAAAGTTAATTCAAGAACTAAAACGAGAGCAGACAGATGCCTGCTGCAGAGAGCACGCTCCATAAATTACATGGGGTGCCTGTGCTGTTCCTACTGTCGTCATTACTGACGCTCACAGCAGCCCGGCCAGGAGGCAGCACCACCGGGTGATCTCCATTTTACAGACAAGGAAACTGACTAGAGCGAAGAAGTGTTTGCCTGGGGTCACACAGCCACAAAGGACAGAGCCTAGGCTGGAACCCAGGTCACCTGGCCCTGGGTCCACGCATGGAGAGAGGTGGCAGGTCCCAGGGCTCAGCGTAGCAGTCCCTGTTAGTTGAGGGCTTACTAATAATAACAACAGGAAGAGCCAACATTTACTGAGCGCTCACTATGTGCTAAGCGCTTTGCCCTCTTTAATTCTCACGACAGCCCCCTGTGGGAGCACTTCCCGTTATCCCCATTTCACAGATAAGGAAACTCAAGCACCGTGGTCCCTATTGCCTCAGTGTCTTTGCACATGCTGTTCCCTCTGCCTGGAACACTCCCCCTCCTTCACCCTGGCTTGCCGTGGGGGAGTAGACCCTTCCACTGTCCGCTCCAGTGGCTCTCGACACTGTCGGGTGCCCCTGTTTCACCATCTTGTAGCCCCAGCATCTTCCTTGCTTCCGTGTAGCACAGTGGTATTCATTTCCGTGGTTCTCAAATATCTGCTGGCCCCATGGGAGTGTGAACCTCATATGTCCATGTCCATTTTGTTCAGTCCTGTCCCCCCAGGGCCTGCCACAGGATAGGTGCTGAATTGTTTATTGAATGGATACATAAATAAATAAGGGAGCAAAGCCACAGGGAGGTTATGGTACATGCCCAAGGTCACGCAGCTAGAGGCACACTAGCTGGGATGGGTACCCTAAAGCTGAGCAAGGACTGTGCTGTCTTCAGAGGCTCCCTCCAGGGACCCTAGACCCACCCTTGGCTCTGTCTCAGGAAGGGACAGACACTGAGCTCCCCCTTCCTCCACCCACAGCTGACAAGGGGAGCTGGTGTGAGCAGCAGCTGTGCGCCTGTGACAAGGAGGTGGCCTTCTGCCTGAAGCGCAACCTGGACACCTACCAGAATCACCTGCGTTACTACCGGCGGTCCCTCTGCAAGGACCAGACCCCTATGTGCTAGGAGAAGCCAGCCCCACCTGTCCTACCCCTCTCCCCCCTGACGTCTGGAGCTCTGGAAGTCCCGCAGGATTGCTGAGCCCCCCGCCCCTGTGTCTAACCCCTGAACCAGCCTGGCTCCTGTAAAACACTCCTAGGAAGAGGGAGGGTCTCAGCCTCCCTCCTACCCCCTCCTTGTCTCTTGGACCTTCTAAAATTTCCCAACCAAGGCAGTAGCTATCTCCCCTGAGGGTGGATTGGGATCTTAGGAAAAGCCAAGGCCAGGGAGTCCCCAGGGATGGCGTTTGAGCCAAAGCAGCAGGTGTTGGGGGCGGGGGTCTGGGGGCTGAGGTGTGGCAGGTTCTCCCTGACACTGCCACTCACCAGGCCTCCTGGCCCCAGACTCACCCTTCCAATACACTGTCCAAGAGTATTGCAGCCAGAGTGGTCCCTCTAAAGGATAACACTGGCTTTTCTGTCCCTGTGACTCTATTTCTTAAAACCCCGAGGACCTTCACTGCCCCAAGATAGGGCTTCTCACAGGAGTTTGGGATGTGTGCTGTCTGGCGCTGTCTCCCCGTCCCCGACTAAGCTTTGAGGTCCTTGTGGGCAGGGCCCAAGCCTGTCTTGGACTCACTTGCCTCCCTGGTGCCCAAAGCAGTGCCCAGAACCAAGAAGGGGCTCCATAAATACCTCTTGAGGGGAGGGTTGGATGCAGCCACCTGCTCCTCTTGCTCCAGGCACAAGGTCCCGGAACACATGCCACATGTCCTCCAGGCTTTCCTTTCCTGTTTCCAGGCATTTGCTCAGGTGGGGACTTCTGCAGAAATGCTCCCCCAGGCTCCTCAGGGTCCAAAAGTCACTCCCCACAGAAGTCTCCCCTGGCTGATTCCTCCTGGGCTCTAAGGGCTCACTCCGCCTTCCAAGCTCTCATAGCACTTTATGGGTCTGCAAATACCAAGCTTTATCTCCAGTGGCATATAATTGTCGAGACTTCTCTGATCTGCCCGGACTAGACTGGAGCTCCCAGAGGTTGGAGACCATGTCTGTTTCATCTTCATTTCCTCCGCTCCCCCGTAACAATAGGTGCTCAATTAATGCCTATGGATCAAATGAGCCCATAATGGATAGACAGAGGTTGTGGCAGATGTTGTTGGTGCCCCATCCAGATCCCCTCCTGGCCCAGCCCCCCAATCCCCAGCTAAGCCAGATGTTGGCTGCTAAGTGCTCACATCTGCCTTCTCTTAAGGATTGCCCTGGTCTGCTCATCCCCCCTCCCCAGTCCATCCACCTCTAACCAATGACTAGGAAGACTAATACCATGAAGGGTATAATTGCCCAGCCCCCTGCCTCTGTGCAGGAAATTCAGGGGGCTCATTGTGTGCCCCAGAGCTCCTTGTGGGATCAGGCTGAGGGTAGACCTCTGGAACCACTTCTTTGCTTAACTTCCTCCCCTGGCCTATCCTGTTTCCCTTGTTCCCTTGCAGGTTTCTCCTGAGAGCAGTCCCTCAATAAATCAATCACTTGCTCAAGAATCCTTGTCTCAGGCTTGGCTTCTAGGGAAACTGACTTTGGGTGGATGAACGGATGGATGGACGGACAGATGGACAGATGGATGGATAACTTTTTCATATAAGGATCCACAATCTGTCATTCATATGTGATTAGCCCTATCTTCAGCAATGGGGCTGGAGCACCTGGAGCCACCCAGACCCTCCAGCCTGTGACACGCATCCGTGACACAGCTGACTGAGCGGTTTTCCTTCCACGTGAAGCTCGATGGTTCCTGCAAAGCAGTGTAATAGGAACTAAGAACTATGGCACTGGGTTCAAACTCCAGTTGTACCACTGACCAGCCACGTGACCTTACACGAGGAATCTCGGTGCCCTCGTGCGTGAAGTATAGAAGAAAATAAGACGAGGTCAGTGTGAGTATGAAACAAAACCAATGTATATTAAGCTCTTAGCATATAAGCGCCTGGCATATGGTAATCCCTTTTTAAATGTTAACTGTATTATTATTGTTGTTGTTGTTATGTGGTGACCAAATCTGATGCCACTCCCAAGATAGATCAGGAGGAAAAAGTAGTTAACGTTCCTCTCTTTCCACTCAATTCCTCTCTCGCTTCTACATGACTGTGCAAGCTGTGTCAGCTAGATCCTGGTGCACGATGTCCAGTTGTTCAAGACACACAGTCAAGAGCTGGTGGTGTCTCCTTGTCCGTCCGAGCTCCCGTGTGCCAGGCGCAGTGGCTTTGTCATGACTTCAGCGTTGGCAGGTATGGGCATTATTATCCCCATTTTACAGATGAGCAGCCTGAGGCTCAGAGTGGGGATAGGAGCCTCCTGAAGTCCCACAGCCAGCAAAGGCGGAGCCAGGACCCACCCCAGCCTCTTCCCACTCTGCTCCCTGGCACCCTGTCCCACTGCTACCGGTCAGGAAGCTTCGGTCAAAAACCGTGACTCAATAGGCTTCAATGATGAGGACATTAACAACCTCATGTGACAGGCGGCTTTTTAGTGGCTTGATGATGTCATCAGTGCCTGGTTTCTTTCCTGCTCTTGGTTCAGCCACCCTCACTGTGTTGTCTTCGCCCTCTGGGTGGCTCCCCTCGGGGCTCCAAGATGGCAGCCACGATCCAGACCTCAAGCCAGGACATGATAACATCCAGCAGAGAAACATCCAGCTGACTCTTTCATGTCTCTTTCTAATAAGCCCAGCACCACCACCCAGCAGATCTCCCCCTCAGGACCGGCCACCCTAAACCATGGTGGCCCAAGACCGTGGGATTGCCCTGGTCAGTCTAGATTCCTCAGGATTTCTCTCCCCTGAGAGGCAACAGGGTCAATGTCCTTGAAGGGTGGGTAGCTGCTAAAATCGAGGCTGGTGGGGTTGTTGATAGGATCAGTGTGGGGTGGGCAAGCCCAGGGCTGGGGCAGGAGCAGGGCTGAGCCTGTAGCAGTCCCTCTCTGAGCTACGCACCTAGGGCAGGGCCTGGTGATCACGTAGTAGGAGATCATTAGGTCTTTGTTGAGTGAATGGTTGAATCCCAGTTGGTAAAGACATGGGACTTTGGACCGAGAGGTAGGATGGGCAGACGGGGTCTCAGGGCAGCCAGGACTGAGTCCCTGAAATAAGGCAAGACCCTCCCACCCTGCGAGTTCTCATCCTGGGCCAATTTCCAGTACTGAAATTGGATAAGAGGCACAAGGGAGGGAGAGGTGGGCAGCTTCCGTTCTCTGCCTCCATCTCTCAAATGGCTCTGGGTGTAGGAGGGAGCAGAAGGACACAGCCACTGTGCCTCCTGTTCCCTCTGGGGTCAGGTTCTGCAAAGGGACACGCGTGGGGAGGAACGGGGTGAGCATTGAACTCCTAACGTTGAACACCCGCGGCGCCCCTCACCCACTCCTCTCAGCTCCCCCGGGACATTGGTATTGTCCCTGCATTTTCCAGATGCAGAGACTGAAACTCGAGGAGGAGTCACTTGCTGGTAAGTGGCAGGGCTGGCATTCGAGCACAGGTTTCTCTGGCTCCGGGGCCATGTCTCACCCTACCTCCCACACTCTTTCCTGGGGGCAGTTGGTGACGCAGCCCTGGGGAACAGTCATGCCCAGGGACGAGGAGGTGAGGGTGGGTGCGTCCAGGCAGGATCCTGGGGGAAAGCAGTAGTGAGAAATAATCGTCCCAACAATAATAATAGCACCCAGATAGAGCCCTCACATTTAGAGCACTTTATCCCGTGCAGAGCCTTCCCTCCATTGGCTGATCCAATCCTCAAGTCACCTGGATCCAGGGTCACACCTCCCGGATGTGGGGGGTCCAGCTCAGGGGCATGATGGGTGGATGGTTTCTTTATGTCTCCGCCTGTTTTTCCAGCTGGATCCTACTCCCACATACCCAGGCTCCTTTCACACATCCTCCCCATTGCTGTGATATGCAAGTGGAGCCGGGGCTCCTATCCCCCGTCCACTCCCCCGTCTCAGTGCCCCCTTGAGGGGGAATGGGGCTGTGCACTTGGAGTTGCTGGCATCCTGGCTCACTTCTGAGGTCAGCCTGAGAGCCGACCTGACCCGGGGGCAGCCTGGACAATGCAGATTCAGGACCCGGCTGGCTCTCTCTAGTTTGTGGTCCTCTATTTTTTTTTTCACTTAAAATAAGGAAGAGATTTTTAAGACAGTTTGTGAAAACTTGAAGCAGGTCAGAGAAGGCAGGCAGAGGGATTCCTCCCTGTTCTCTCTCTGTTTTACTTTACTGGCCAACCTTTGCCCATCTTGGGGCCTCTCCTGGAAGGCACTTCTCTGGGCCCTCTGCAAGACTTGCCCCTTCTGTCAGGGGCTCAGCTGACAGTCCCCCCTCAGGAAAATTCCCCTCCCCTCCCATCCTGAAGCAACCACCTCCCCACTCTCACTTACTCTCTGTCTCCCTGCCTTATTTTATTTTATTATATTTTTTTAGGTTAAAAATATGAGTTGATTTTTTTATTGAAGTATAGTTGAAATACGATATTATATTAGTTGCAGGTGTACAATATAGTGATTCAACACTTGTATGCATTATGAAATGATCACCACGATGAGTCTAGTAACCATCTGTCACCATACAAAGTTATTACAACATTGTTGACTATATTCCCTATGCTGTATATCACATCCCCATGACTCATTTATTTTATGACGTTTGTATCTCTTAATCCTCTTCATCTATTTCACCCATCCCCCCACCTCCTACCCTCTGGTGACCACTAGTTTGTTCTCTGTATCTATAAGTCTGTTTCTGTTTTGTTTGTTCATTTATTTTGTTTTTTAGATTCCACATGTAAGGGAAATCATATGGTGTTTGTCTTTCTCTGCCTGACTTATTTCACTTAACATAATACCCTCTAGGTCCATCCATGTTGTTGCAAATGGCAAGATTTCATTCTTTTTTATGGCTGAGTAATATTCCATTGCATATATGTATACTACATCTTCTTTATCACTCATCTATCAATGGACACTTGGGTTGCTTCCATGTCTTGGCTATTGTAAATAATGCTGCAATGAATATAAGGGTGCAGATATCTTTTTGAATTAGTGGTTTCATTTTCTTCAGATAAATACCCAGAAGTGGAATTACTTGGTCATATGGTAGTTCTATTTTTAATCTTTTGAGAACCTTCATACCATTTTCCATAGTGGCTGTACCAATTTACATTCCCACCAACAGTGTCCGAGGGTACCCTTTTCTCCACATACTCATCAACACCTGCTATTTGTTGTCTTTTTGGTAACACCCATTCTGACAGGTGTGAGGTGACATCTCATGGTGGTTTTGATTTGCATTTCCCTGATGATTAGTAATGCTGAGCATCTTTTCATGTATCTATTGGCCATCTGTATGTCTTCTTTGGAAAAATGTCTATTCAAGTCCTCTACCCATCTTTTAATCAGATTGGTTTTTTGATATTGAGTTGTATGATTTCTTTATGTATCTTGGATATTATCCCCTTATCATATATATCAAAAAATTGAAAAGGAAGGAACACTTCCAAACTCATTCTATGAGGCCAGCATTACCCTGATACCAAAACCAGACAGACACTACAAAAAAAGAAAATTAGAGGCCAACACTCCTGATGAATATAGATGCAAAAAGCTTCATCAAAATATTAGCATAACAAATTCAATAATACATTAAAAAGACCATACACCATGAACAAGTGGGATTTATCCCAGGGATGCAAGGGTGGTTCAATATCTGCAAATCAATCAATGTGATACACCACATCAACAAAATGGAAGATAAAAGTCATGTGATCATCTCAATAGACGTAGAAAAAGCATTTGACAAAATTCAACATCCATTTATGATAAAAACTCTCAACAAAGCAGGTATAGAGAGATCATACCTCAACATAATAAAGGCCATAAATGACAAACCCACAGCTAACATCATCTCAACAGTGAAACACTGAAAGCATTTCCTCTAAGATCAGGAACAAGACAAGGATGCCCAGTCTCACCACTTATTCAACATAGCATTAGAAATCCTAGCCACAGCAATTAGACAGGAAAAAGAAATAAAAGGCACCTAAATTAGAAAGGAAGAAGCAAAACTGTCACTGTTTGCAGATGACATGATACTATATATAGAAAACCCTAAAGACTTCTCCAAAAAAAGTTAGAACTAATAAATGAATTTAGTAAAGTTGCAGGATACAAAATCAATATATAGAAATCAGTTGTGTTTCTATATACTAATAACAAAACAATCAGAAAGAGAAACTAAGGAAACAAAACGATTTACAATTGCATCAAAAAGAATAAAATACCTAGGAACAGATTTAACCAAGGAGGTGAAAGGCCTGTACTCTGAAAACTATAAGGCATTAATGAAAGAAATTGAAGATGTCACAAACAAATGGAAAGATATACCATGCTCATGGACTGGAAGAATTAATATGGTTAAAATGTCCATACTACCCAAAGCAATCTACTGATTCAATGCAATCCCTATCAAAATACCAATGGCATTTTTCACAGAACTAAAACAAATAATCCTAAAATTTGTATGGAATCACAAAAGACCTAAAATAGCCAAAGCAATCTTGAGAAAAAAGAACAAAGCTTGAGGTATCATACTTCCTGATTTCAAACTATATTACAAAGCTATAGTAACCAAAACTGTATGGTATTGGAACAAAAGCAGACACATAGATCAATGGAACAGAATAGAGCCCAGAAATAAACCCACACTTATATGGTCAGTTAATCTACATCAAAGGAGGCAAGATGGGGCCGCCTGGTGGCACAGTGGTTTAGTTCACACTTGACAGTCTGGGGTTCATGGGTTCGGATCACAGGTGCCACTGACGCACAGCTTGTCAGCCATGCCATGGCAGCGTCCCATATAAAGTAGAGGAAGATGGGCATGGATGTTAGCCCAGGGCCAGTCTTCCTCAGCAAAAAGAGGAGGATTGGCAACGGATGTTAGCTCAGGGCTAGTCTTCCTCACACACACACACACAAAAAGTAGGCAAGAATAGACATGGGGAAAGGACAGTCTCTTCAATAAATGATGTTGGGAAAACCGGACAGCTACATGCAAAAGAATAAAACTGGACCACTTTCTTACACCATATACAAAAGTAAACTCAAAATGGATTAGAGACTTAAATGTAAGACCTGAAACCATAAAACGCCTGGAAAAAAACATAGGAAGTCAGCTCTTTGATGTTGGTTTTAGCAATATTTTTTGGATTTATCTCCTCAGGCAAAGGCAATAGAGGCAAAAATAAACAGATAGGACTAAATCAAACTGAAAAGCTTTTGCACAGTGAGGGAAACCATCAACAAAATGAACAGGCAACCTCCTGAATGGGAAAAGATATTTGCAAATGATGTGTCCCTGCCTTATTTTAATTCTCTGCTTTATACTTTCTGATGGTTTTCTTCATCACTTACTCATTCAGCCATTTATTTATCTGAATCCCAGCACTCAAGTAGAATGTAGACACTGCGAATACAGGGAGGGACCGGAACAATGCTGGAGGGCATATGAAATGTCTGCTGCATGAATGAATGAGGATTGGTAGGAATCCTATTTCTCTCAGCTGGGCTACTTCCCAGCTGTGTGACCTTGGGCTAGTGGCTTTACTTCTCTGATCCTCAATTTGTGATCAGTAAATGGGGGTGATAACACCTACCTCTTGGAGTTGTTTATGATTCCTATGAAAGGGAATTTTTGGGCAAACCCTCATCTCTTTTCTGATGAGCACTTCTGGTTAGTGAGAAGGTTGGGACAGAGTGGAAAGTGTGGGTGGGAAGATTGGAAAGGGGATGTGTTTTATCACCTCCCAGTTCCCTCCCTCAGAACTATCAGAAATCAGCCCCCGACACCCTACCAAGAACACTCCCCTACTCCCAGGAGGCCATGGAAGTGGGGTCAAAGGTCATTCTTCAGGGGCCAGGTTGGGTCGGGCAGTCAGAAGCCTAGACTCTTCCCTCCCCTCAAGGATCCAGCCCCGACATGAAGCTGCCACTGGGCCTGGCTCTGCTGATGGCCTCCGGAACGTGCCCCTCCCCTGCCCTAAACACCCCAGCTCTGGGACCCCCAGAGCAGAAGGAAGAGGAAAGAATTCAGCTGTAGTGGCTCTGGCTTTCTAAGAGGGAGAGGCGAAAATGCCATCTTCTGTGCTAAGGACCTTATATATTTTTTCTCATTTACGATTCATTATGTATGGCCCTGCCAGGTGGGCATTGCTGACCTTATTTTACAGATGAGGAAACAAGCCCGGATAAGGTAAATATCTCACCCAAGGTAACTCACTCCGCCAGTAGCAGAGGCTCGGCAAGGGAAGTAAAACCACACTAAGCCCTGCATCCTGGTGCCACCCTCTCCAGCCGGATGGTGCACTCCCGAAGGCAGCGGTTCTGAGACTTCACGGTGGACAAGAATCCCCTGGGGGGAGCTTAACTAAAATGCAGGCTCTTGGGCCCCACACCCGAAAGGTCTGATTCTGTAGGTCTGGGGCGGGGCCCAAGGACCTGCATTTTTAACAAGCGCTGCTGAAGATTCTGATGCCTCTGGGCGAGGACCACGCTCCAAAAAGTGTGCAGGCCCCTCTCCTCTATCACCGGGCCCCATCACCCCCACTTCCCCTACGCATGGCACCTAGAACAGGCGTCTGCCCCACGGCGAACCCCAGGACTGATCAGGCGGCTAATACCAAGGTTTGTTCATCCTCTGCTGGTGCACCTCCCTGGATGGCAAGACTGGACGGCCACATTCCAGCTCAGACTTCACGGGAGCCCGTTCTATTGTCCTCCACTGCTTCACCTGCCCAGTAGGAGGCGGCGAGTAATATGCTCCCCGAACCCCAGCCTTTCACATATCCCCTTCCAGATGTTTGGTTCAACATTTCACTTTACTTTACCTTTTTTTAACTTTTCTTAATCTAAATAAATTTATTTAAGAAGGAAACATATCACTCTGGCATCAGGGAAAAGCGATATCGCTTGTCATAAACAGAGAGTGGCCATAAAAATAAAGGCAATGGAAATAAAACTCTTATTCAACAGAGGAGGTGCACGATCACCAGTGGTTGGGTGAGCCAGCCAGTGTTCGAGAGGAGCCGAGGACACCCAGGCTCCAAGCTGAGACCACCTTTGCCTTGATGTGGTCTGAAGGATTGAAAACGACTGGAAAGGGAATGACTCAGGCCCCTGTGAGCCAGCGCTGTTTGTCCTCTTCTCTGGGAAGTCCCACACCGGGGGAAACGCCGGGCTGGGTGATACTGTAGAAGGTCCTGGACGTGAGGGATCGGGAACATGGGGTCTGCTCTTGGGGAGCCCAAGTATGACAGGGAAAGAAGGTGGTCAAGTGGCAATGGTCTAGGAGCCAGGAGATCCCAACACTGGGCCGGCTTCTGTCACTCCTTTGCTCTGTGGCCTCAAAAGGGATCAGAATATGCCACCCCAAAATATACGACTTTGACATAAGAATTATTTTGAGCTGAAGGCAATGGAGAACTGACAGATGCAGGAAGAATTCTGTGCCCTCCCCGCATCTGCCTGAAAGCAGGACATAAATTTCCCTTTGAGGAAGGTGCCTCCCCCCGGCCCTTGTACTAGGGGGAGAAGAGCAACCCTCATCATCAAAGATGGGTGTCAGCACCAAGATGAGTTTGCATAAACAGACTTTACTTTTTCGTCCTTTAGTTCTCCCATATATTTCCTAGTCATTTTCCCACAATTTATTATCCCCTGAAGTCCAAACCCTCTTTCCTTTTCTAAAAACGTACGTAAGTCCCTGAATCTAACCACTTCTTTGAGTTTTACTTCTTTTCTGTGAACTCCTGCACACATCAATATTAATAAATATCCTATGCTTTTCCTCCTGTTAATCTGTCTTTTGTTAATCTCTCGCTTTGTCTATTTAATTTGCACACCCCTATTCACTAAACATAAGAGGGTGGAGGAAAAGTTTTTCCTCACCAACACTGGCCTGCAATTCCCCATTGACACCAAAGTGACCAAGATGAAAAAGCTCACGTTAACTGGAAAAATAAATAAAACATGATGACAACACTATGTCCATCTTGACTCTGTGGGGAAAATGTGCTACATGAGAGGCTGGCAGGAGAAATGCTCTAACATGTTAGGCAACAGTGTGGGCTCTGAGTCCCACACACAAGGGTTGCCAGCTCTGGGTCTCCTGACTCCTAGACGTGGGACCTTGGGCACAAGTCACTGAAGCTCTCTGAGCCTCAGTTTCTCTCCCTATAAAATGTGAATTATAATACTGTCTTCACAAGGTATTGTGAGGGATGAAGGACATACCTCTGGGAAGCAGTCAGTACCCTGTCTGGCATGTGGCGACTGGCCTGTGGGACACAGCTCAGCAATTGTTCTGGTTGTTGTTGAATGAATGTTGTCAGCAGCAGCACCAGCATTGTCATTTTATTGATGTTTTCTTCCTTCCCCGCAGGGCTCATCCTTGCCCAGCTCAGCTTGTCAGAGCTCCAGAGCATGATCAGGCAGGCCACGGGGAAGTGGCCCCTCCTCAGCTACCTCCCGTATGGCTGTCACTGTGGCTTGGGGGCCAGGGCAGCCTGTGGATGCCACCGACTGGTAACTCTCCCCTCCTGGGACAGCGGGCAGGCTGGCCATGGTCTGAACTGAAGCCTTACCTGGGCGTCACCTTGAGCAGGGAGCAGCCACACTGATTCAGCACACTTTTCCTGGGCAGAGAGGGTAAGCTCTGGGGTGCATACCCTTCAGCTCTGCTTACCAGCTGTGGTTCGTGGGACAAGCTCCTTGACCTCTCTGTGCCTCGGTCTCTTCCTGCAGAGGATGGGGCATTTGTAGTACTTCCCCCACGATTCAGTGGATTCAGTGGAACCACGGTGAAGGACACTTAGGACACTGTCCATGCTGGGATCTGCTCCACTGTGTCAGGCACCAGGCAAGGCAGTGGGGCTCATAAAGGAGGCCCAGTCCCAGTCCTCAGGAGGTCCCCATTCCCATGAGGAACTCAAATGCTGCTACAGGGACCCAACACGGGCTGGGGAGACCGTCCCAAATGTCAGGGTCTGAGAGCCTGGTTCAAGTCCCTGTACCACTAACCTGGGTGTGAGCTTAAGCAAAACCCTTTTCTGTCTCTCAGTTTCCCACTCTGAAATGGCCTGCTTTGAGGCTAGACTGGGTCGTGGATTTGGAAACACTTTGAAAAGTATAAAATATTAAAAGGTCTGGGATGTTCACATAGAAAGGAAGTCTGCAGGCTGAAACACGTTAGAGCTTTGACTGGATGCTCAGTGTGATGTGCCACTGTTTCTAGATAAAGACATCCTCGGAGAAGATGATGATAGGTTCAAGGTTTATAACCAACAAGTTTGAGTAATCTCAACGTCCGGCAGCTGGCTCACTGATTTATAGAAAACAGATTACACAGCATTCCAGATGTATTAAGTCAGCTGTTGAGAATTGATGACTCACAGAGTTTTAGACACAGCAACCAAAAATTATCAAATTCTCTGATCAGGGGTTCTCAGACTTGATAAATAAGTTGTTCGCCAATTCCCAGAATCTATCATTTCGGAATTGATGGATCAGTGACTTTGAGATGTGACTTTTCTTTCTGTAAGATTCATCTCATTTTCTCCCCAGCTCCTTGCTGGACTACGAATGGGGCAGCTGAAGTATAGAGGAAGCAACACAATAACCAGGAATCTTCCAGAAAAGGGTAATGTCAAAGGAAACAGAGCTAGACAGTAAAGTAGCTACAGCAGTAGTCTAAGTGGTAAAAGCAGATTTTAACCTGGAACATTGCAATTGGGGAAGAGACTTCAGTATAGAACTGGGGTCAATTTTAAATACAACAAGTGGAGACTTATAGCCGAGCAGCAGGGTGGGGGGTCAGTGGGTGGAAAATTACTAAGAGGAAACATCACGGGTAAAGAGAAATTCTTGCTAAACAGACATAACAGGATTCTTACTGAAGGCAGGTCAGGGAGCTCAGACATCACCTGGAGAATGGTGGGGATGAGGACTTTGATCAGATATCAAGGGTGATCAGATATCGAGGGTGGGGGTTCTGGTTAAACTGACTTGTCAGGATTCTTGTTCTTAAGGATGAAGCCTAGTCAAAAAAGTCTTAGAGAAACATGACTAAAGTCTGGTCAAGGAGAGAGTCTTTTTTTTTTCTTTTCTGAGGAAGATTAGCCCTGAGCTAACATCTGTGCTGATCTTCCTCTATTTTGTATGTGAGTCACTGCCACAGCATGGTTGACAGGTGGTGTAGGTCTGCACCTGGGACCCCAACCCCCAAATCCAGGCCACCGATGGAGAATGTGCCAAACTTAACCACTATGCCATGGGGCTGGCCCCAAGGAGAGAGTCTCTTTAAGTCCAAGAAGAGACATTCTTCTTTCCTCTGAACAATATAAGTGCATTTCTCATTGGTCGCCTTTTGTTCATTAAAGATCAGCTAAACCATCCATTGGGTCTTGAATATAGAGGAAATTTGCTGGATGTCACAAGTAGTCAGTCATTTAATGGAGGAATTTCTGTGAAAATA
Source organism: Tapirus indicus (assembly GCA_031878705.1). Taxonomy (NCBI): domain Eukaryota; kingdom Metazoa; phylum Chordata; class Mammalia; order Perissodactyla; family Tapiridae; genus Tapirus; species Tapirus indicus. Next base: position 99,485,587 of record CM062924.1, on the reverse strand, counting down.
AAAGAAAAACAAAGATTAGTGGTTGGAAACCTAGTTTCTAAGTCTAGAGGGCAGCCAGTCAAGAAGACTTCTAGATGTTAGGCTACAAGCATCTTCAGATGATGGAGTGAGGATGGCAGGGGCAATCCAACACATTTCCTGGTTTGCAGTCTGAATGTCTTAGGTGATGGCATCAGGTGTCCCAGTGAACTTTCTGAGTGGCCCACACAGCAACAAGTATGAAGTTTGCCCATACGTGGTCTGTTGCAGTGATTTCTCCAAAGTTTATGTCAAATCACCCAGCTTCCACTTGCAGGGCTTTAGGAAAAGGGCAGTTTTAGTTCTCAGTGACACCAAGTCAAGAAAGTGGGAGAATAGTTGGAAACTTTAATTTGGAGAGTTGTAGTCAGAGGTTGGAGAACCCACAAGGGTGTGCTATAGTTTTCCAATGAAATACAAAATTTCTCTCTACAGCTACCCTCCTTTTTGATCAAAGATAACCAAAGTCAGGTTATTCCTGTTTATGAAATAAGTCTAATTTCATTAGATTTGGCATGATTATTTACATAAGGCCAGCAAGAATGATAATTGACTACATAGGCGTTTTTGAGTTTGCTTTGCTGGAAACTTTCATAAGGAATCTCAGACTTTTTCTTTCTTCTTTTTTGTTTGTTTGTTTGTTTTTGGTGAGGAAGATTGTCACTGAGCTAACATCTGTGCCAGTCTTCCTCTATTTTGTATGTGGGATGCTGCCACAGCATGACTTGATGAGCAGTGTGTAGGTTCGCATGCGGGATCCAAACCTGTGAACCCCAGGCCACCAAAGTGGAGTATGCAAACTTAACCATTATGCCACCAGGCCAGCCTCTCAGACAAGACTTTTAAAAGTCTGTCCAGGCCAAGAGGCCAAGCCAGGAGCTCACTACAAGATTTTACCTTCAGTGCCTATAGATTTGGGTGAATTCCTCTCTTCTTGAGGTCCCCAAAGCTTCCTGGCCTTGCCAGGAAGTAACCTTCCATACTCACCTATAAGGCTGACAGCCCAGTGAGCCAGGTACCAGACTAGTTTTCCAAGAGGGCTTTGTAAGCATTGGCTCCATAAAGTCAACCGTCGTCCCTTAAAACTATCTGGTCATGTCTGATTTTATACACATCACTCTCAAATATGACATTCCAATCAAAGCCTTGGTAACATAACCAAGGTTTCCAATTATTTCCTGTTACAAGGAGAACAAATTTTATTACCATGAAAATAAGATAGTAAGAGTTTCTGAATTTTGGAGGGATCAGGTAAGGAGAAAACATAAATGTTTCATTTCTGTTTACAAAAATATAGTTTCATATATTGTTATACACACAGATATGTTAACAGACACAGAAGAGAGGTTCCTTACATCTGGAAAACAGAACATTAAAGAACCAGTAATGTTCCAGATTAAAACCGTAATCACTCTTCATCAGTTCATTCAGTCCCATGTAATTAATTCTTGTCCTTCTTGATCTTGGGTTAGCAGTTTTAGGAACCCATCAGCTTCTCCATTAATTCTGGAAATCCTTACTCAGTCCAGTGGTCTGGGCTCAAAGTTATTTAAGCAGTACCACCATGAAGGATTCTGGCCTGCAACTGATTGGAAATGTTTTCAGAGTAGAATCAGAGTAAAACAAATATTTGTGAATGAGGAAAGGATTAAAATGGCTGTGGTTAAATGTCTGATGAGAGTTCATTTGACAAAAGAATTTGGCTATTTCTGTGGCATCAAACATTTTAAAATAATAACTGGAATTATGGCTGATAACATTAAATCAAGACATAGCATGGACAGCAAGGACATTGACAAATTTCTAGCAACTATATACAGTTTGTGAAATAACATTCTACCCATACAAATATAACCTAGGGAAGGTTAAGTATTTCTCCTTATTTGACAGTGCTTTCCATGCAATTTAATATATCAAATAAACCAAATTACTTTCAACATCTCTCTTTTTACAAGATGAGGGAATAAATCATTTGAGACTTTCCAAGGATCTTCTGGGAAATCTCAAAGTCAGTTCTAGTACAAGAAGATTTCATTTAGGATTTGATTTGGGGAAGGCTCAACTGTCAAAATGTTAAAAACAGATCTTTTCAAAGTGAGAAGCCTCGGTTCTCTTATATACTCAAGGACATGATAAAGGTTAACAAAAAGCACAGGAAATTGTTCTAAGACAAAATCTTGGTTCCTAGGCAGATTGCTTTTTATAGTCTCTTATCAAGAGCAGACCAATAGTCTAAGAAATCTTTGTCATTTTAACAGAGAGAAAACCAAATTCTAGTTTTGCATCAGCATACTTTTTATATCAAGTTCATTAAAAAAAAAAAACTTTATAAATAAGTCAATTCAATCTTAGCCAGCTTGACCACACATAAAATCCCTGTTCGGGAAACCTACAACTTCCTATATCCATTCAGATTTTGTCCTATCTTTTTTCCTCTTTCTCATTCTGGAACAGTCATCTTACTTTAGGACAAAATTACTCTCTTTTTCCTTAACAAAAACACATCCTTCACACCTTGAATAATTTTCCTCACTAAAAACACATCATAATTTCCTTGCGTACATTGTTTCTCATTATTTTTAGTAGTTTTATTTTCATATTTTGATCATAATTTTTAGCCATCTTTCTTTTCTAGAGAAAACTAGAAAGTAGACAATTGTGAACTGTCACACACCAGCATTCTGTAGAAGACTAGCAAACTTTATGAATACACCTCACAATTTCTAGAGACATGTTTCTTTATAGTACAATTTGCCAACATGGCAAAAAGAACATGTTTATTAACAGACTCAAATATATTTATTTTCTCTATATTATGGAAAAATAAAAAGCCAAAAGTATATAAACTTAAACTTATGTTCAATAATTAGTGTTTCAGTTGTTTATCTTACTTGTAAATGATCTAGATATTTAATAAATATCTATTATTTAATTTAACTTAGCATAGGTCTAAGGTTGGAAGGTACCAAAACAATTTTGGAAACTGTTTTTAGGCAGATATATTGTAATATTAAACAAAGTTTAATCTCAAGTTATTTCCCTGTTAACTATTTTTACAGCCCATGCATATTAGGCACGTGTTACAGAAGCAAAAAAAAAAACCCATCAAAAACCTAAAAAACACTTAAATACATGAATTTTTGTTTTACTGCTATGCTTGATATATATGAAGTAATGGATATCAAGCAATTTATTTTTATTGCATCTTGTACATTTGTTCTTAGGTTGAATTAATAATTTTATAATTTTGAATATCTACTAGACAGACTATTACCTTATATGACTAGTAAACCAAAATAAAACTAACATGTATGCTCATTTTATACTTAATGCTGATTATTCGGAAGACATAGCTGTTTTTATTAAACCAGAAATATTTGACAAATCTTATTTACCAAAGATTTACTCAACTCACACGAACTTGAAAAACGGGTTAGTTTCTATATTTCTGGGAGTTTCAAGAATATTTAATTTATATAAGTGCCCATTTATCTCTAAGCCAATTTAAATAGAACTCTTTTAAGGGATTTTATAAATGAATTTGGTGATACCATATGGAGGTAGGAAAATATCACACATACATAAACATTCATACCGACAGACACAAATGGAGATCTTGTAGCTTTCGTTCTAAAATTCTAGCCATGGGTCAGACGAACACAGTAATACACTCATCTTTGCTCCTCTTTATATTTTTATCCAAATTGTCTTTCTACCAGGGGGGACAAGTTGAGGTTACTTATTCAATATGAGGCTAAAGCTTTGTTCCAATATTTGTGGAGGAGATTTTGAAGATTTTCATTTGCCCCAATATGTCATCTGAAGAAGGCTGTGGACTACATTTCAGGCAAGAGACTGAGGGGGCATCAAGCAGCCGTCGGGATGGCTCCAAAGCCCATCTGAGTGGACAAAATATCCAGTGTGTTTCCAACGAGCCTTTTCCTCTTCAGCTTCAGGTAGCTGTTTTCAGGGGCCCCCGAGTCCCTTGAGAGCCCCCGATGGGGGGCAGGGGGCAAATATTCAAGTAACTGAGGGACTGGAGTGGGAGGGGAAAAGGTCTGGCAGGGATGGACGGAAGGATGGAAGAGGGAGGGGTTTGAAGGCGGTCATATCAAGGGAACTGAAGTGAGGATGGAAGGTGGTAAGTAGGGGAGATGGGAGTGGAGACGTCTTAGAGGAGCCACTTTGGGGACATCTCAAGTTTCCTGAAGAGGCCACCGAAGTTCCATATTATCCTTAGTAAAGTCATGCCACCAAGAAAGGAAGCAGACAGAGTTGTGGAGCATATAGTCAGCAGGGGTTCGAAAAGCGAGTTTCCAGTCCACTGAGACGCTCTTATGTTCTTAATTAATGATGCCTCTACACTTACGAACGAGTCACTTAAGACTCTAAGCGTCTGTTCCTTCCAGAAACTAGCCTCTTACACAAGGAAGCAAGTCTAGGACTCTAACCCAGCCTCTGTGTGCCGGGGGCTCTAACCCAGCTTCTAGAGTATACTCAGAACCTTAAGAATCAACATCTGTCCCTACTGTGCTTCAGCAGACGTTTGTCTGGAGCACTGGCTCAGGAGTCAGAGTCACCAGTGGATCCCCGATCAGTCAGCCAGAGGTGAAGACAAAGGGTTCAAAGGTGGACACCTGGGGTCCTGGGTGAGGGGTCCTGGGTGAGAGGTCCAGGGTTCTGGATGAATCTGATCCTATCTGTGTCTCGAGCACATAGCTGTTAAAACCAGAGCCAGACAGTAGTTAAAATGGGAAATGCAGATTCTAACCAGGAACGATTGCAATAGAGGAAAAGGGACCTCAGTATAGAACGGGACTCAGTTCCGAATCCAGCATGGACAAGTGGGGGTTTATGGCCAAGGAGCAGGCTGGGCGTCAGTGGATGGAAAATTACTAAGAGGAAACTATGAAGAGTAAGGGCGGGTGGGGGTGGGGGTTCTGTCTAAACTGACTTAACAAGATCCCGCTCTTGAGGACAAGACCCAAGGACAGAGCCCAGTCAAAAAAGGGCTGAGAGCAGGCTGACTAGAGTTGGTTAAGGAGAGCCTTTGTCAGTAACAGAGTTATAGGGGCTGTACTTGGTTTAAAAGGCAGAGAGGTGAGTAACACATTTTAAGAAAATATTCCATCATTGTTTTTTGTTGTCGTCGTTAGTGCTGCAGAGTGGATTCCAACTCCTAGGGACCCTGACAGCAGAGCAGAACCCTGCCCAGTCTTTTTGCGCCATCCTCTCACCTTCCGGCGCTGCATGAGACAGTGCTCCACTGCCGTTCACAGGATTTTCATGGCCAATTTTTCGCAAGTGAGTGGCCAGGTCCTTCTTCCTAGTCTGTCCTAGTCTGGACGCTCTGCTGAAACCTGTCCACCATGGGTGACCCTGCTGGTATTTGAACTATGGTAGCACAGCTTTCAGCGTCACAGCAGCATGCAGTCGCCACAGTGTGACAACCAACAGATGGCTGGTGTGTTTCCCTGACCGGGAAACAAACGCGGACAACAGTGGTGAGAGCACTGAATCTTAACCACTGGGCCACCAGGGCTGGCTTTGTTCTAGTATAAAAGATAAACTTTTTAATTAAAAGAGAAAGTTATAAAACATACATACGTTAGGTGGACAATCGTGGTGATATACAATTCTGTATTTACTGGGGGGACACATCTCCTACACACCTCCCCCCATGGTCACCATCCCAAATTTAGAAATGTGTAAAATCAGGACCAGGACTACAGGTTGTCCCAGTCTCTGTGGATGTCATCGGGCTATACCCACGGATATATGCGAGGATATCAAGTAAGCTTTACTCACAATTTGTGACCTATTAGCCTCCCAGTTTCCCCAGTCCTGACCACTATCACCCGAGGAGCTTGTTTACAAATACAGATTTGCAGAAGTTCTGATTTGGCTCGGGGATCTGTATTTTTAACAACAGGTAATTCTGAAGCAGCCCTGACCTGAGTCCCTAGAGAGAATGCATCGGCATCGCCCACACAGCTCCCTCTCTACTAGGACTAAACTCTTAAACCCTTCCATCCCAACGGAGAATGCGGATGACACTGGGAAGTTGTGGTCTGCGAGCCAGAGTCACAAGGTCCCCCTGTATTGGCGAATGGGGCCGAGTGACCTCTTCAAGGCCTGAGAGCGTGTGAATTGGGTCCTTTATGCACAGCGCACGTGCTCCTTGCTTGCTCTGGTGGAGATGGAGTAGAGTGGTCCATGGAAGACCCCAAGAGAATCCGTGGGAGGGAGCTGGTCCACAGCATTGGCCCATCACCTTCCTGCTTAGATGACAGCCTCTTGGTTCAACTCAAAACTCCTTCCTCAGACATCCCATCCTCAACACACTGTGGAGTGCCTGTCTGTTGTGTGTCTCTCTCCCTCCCTCAACCAGGCTTCTTGAGGGAGAGATTTATATTTTGTTGTTGTTGTCGTTCAATCTCGCCCGTCCTGGCACAAGTAGGTGTTCCATAAATGTGCGTCAAAGGACTAATGGTGGGTGTTGGAGTGGACAAATGTCTGGTACTCTATGGGAGCCCAGAAGAGGAACAGTGCCCTCTGCTGGGGAAGCTGGGACAGATGTCACCTGGAGGTAGCATCTGAGCTGGGCCTTGGTGGATGGGAGGGGTAGAGGGACAGGCATTCCAGGCTCAGGGCACAGCACAGTCAAAGGCCAGAGGTGTGGAGACACGCAGCTCTGGACCGGCTACAGGGCCCCTTGCCCCGGGCCCAGTGTGGATCTCCCCACAGGTGCTGCCTCCCGCAACTGCTGCTACTCCCTCCTGAGAGCTCGCCAGTGCTCCCCAAATGGGACCACTCCAACCACAGCATCACTGACAGCCACACCCAACGTGCTAAGTGCTTCATGGGACTGCCTGGGAAGATGAGAAGAGGGGACACCTTGGTGTCTTCCCTGGACACCAACCTTGGTCCCTGAGCTAGTTTGGAGTCAAAACTCTTCGGCTTGGGTTTGGTGGTCTTCTTCCATGACAGGTGTCACTTATTGAGCGCCTACTGTATGCCAGGCACTGCAGTGGGTAATTTATATGCATCATATCATCAAACATTCCCAACATCCTAGTGAGGATGTTGTTATTAGCCCATTTGACAGCTGAGGAAACTGAGGCTTAGAGAATTTAAATCACAGGCCTGAAGACACATGGCGAGGAACTACACAGAGCTACAAATGAGCCCCCATCTGATAACAAAGCCCTTAAACACTAGCTCCCCATGATTTAAACTCAGCAGCTTGGATCTCTGTTTCCTAATGAGGAGCCAAACACCTGTGCTTATGTCCAGTTCCTCTGCTGGGTGGTTATTGAAGGTTCAGGAACTGATGCCTCCACAGGCTTGAAGATCTGCGGCCAGAAGCCCAATTCTGATCTAACGTTTGAGGAGAAGGGTGAAGGGGTCCAGGGGCATTGAGCCCTGGGGGAGCCTTTGGGGTTTTGTATAATTAAGGCTAAGACACAGAAGGTACTCAGACACTTCAGAGCCGGGCGGGCCCTGAGAGGTCATGTGAACGAGGATTTCTCAAAGCCTTTTGATGGCAACCCACAGAATGTAATAAAATTTACACCTGGACCTAGTCAACCCACACATACACAACCACCACAGAAACACAATTTGCTGAAGCAGCACTTTACTGCTTGTGTTATATGAACACGTGCATGCGTACCCACACACACACAACACACACGCATGCCGGCACACACCACGCACACCCACCAGACACAACCCTCTAAACTGATTTCATGATTCACTAATGGAGTGGGGCGACAGTTAAAATGATCCATCAGACCTGCTCTTGTAAAATGGAAAAGCCGAGGTCAGGAAGGGTAAGGGGCCTGCCCAGGGCCACCCAGGACATGTGCAAAGGCGGGACTAGAACCCAGTGTTGTCTAGTTCCCAATATTTCTAGTTCCCTAAAATTCTGATTAATAGAATGTTAACCCAGCTGAGTGTGGAGGAGGTGTTTGGACGCTTTTGGGTACAAAATCCCTACAGCTAGACAGAATTGCTAGAAGCAAATTCTGTGCTTCTCAGAGGATTCAGACGGCACTCGAAGCAGTGCAGTGCCTCCGGATCACTACGGCGGCCATCGGTCTTCACTGAGCCAGCGGGAGTCTCGGTGGCCAGGTGCCTCCAGAACCAGGTCTTCTCACTGAGTTCCTAATTTTGACTCCTGGGTGTGGTTCCCAAGAAGATGCAGGCGTGGCCCCTGCCCTCTGGGCGTCTATGATCTAGGGCAGCACTGACGGAGGCAAAAGAGGCAGCAGCGTGCAGGGGGTCTGACTCAATGGACACTTGCCGGGTGCTCCCTGTGAGCCAAGGCCTGTGCCGAGGAAGGAAGGAGGTGCTGAGAGCAGTGAGGCATAGCCCTGGCCCCAGGGAGCTCAGCCTCTGGATCTGCCCAGACCCAAGTTCAAGTTCCCACTTAGCCTTTCTCCGGTTGCATGGCCAAGGTTACATGCTCAGCCTCGATTTACTCACCCATTAAATGGGATAATTACACCTACCCGTTGGGTTGTTGGGAAGATTAAATGAGATAACCTGTATGAAAGTCCCTACTGCACACGGTAGGCAGTCGGTAAGTAGTACCTTTTATTATTATTATTATTACGGATAAGAAACAATGCAATTCACAGGTAAGGAGAGGGGACAAATATCCCAGAGAAGAAATGGCCTGAGCAGAGGCAGAGTGGAAAGCACAGGGCAAGATCAGAGGAGCGGAGGTTTTCAGAGGTAGGGAATAATTGGGGGAGCAAACTGGAAAGGCAGTACAGCCACCGTGGTAAAGACCTTAAATGTCAGGCTGAAGCACTTGGCAATGGGGAGCCATTGGAGGCCTTAGAGGAAGGGAGTGATGCAACTGGAGGGCATGAAAGAAAAGATGGGTAGAGGATCCTTGACTGATGATAGCTAACACCTGCCAGAGGTGCTACTTATTGTATAGTTATGGGCTTTCTGAATTCAGCAGGAAAGGGGATTCTGCCACCATCCTGGGAGGCTTCTAGGAGGTGGCAGTATTTCTGAGATTCCCAAGAGAGGCTCTTGCCATTTGAATGGGATGGGTCTCTCTGATTGGCTAACCAGAGGTGAGCACTCCAGTTTCCTTCCCAGGCCGGTACAGGTCCCAGGAGCAAATGCCAGAAGCAGATCTGCAAGTGTGATCTAAAGTTGGCCAGCAGCATCTGGACACATGCAACAGCTGGAACCTCATTTTCAGGAGCAAGACATGCAGGAAACCCATGACCCCCTGCTGGACATTAGGGTACTGAGTTATCTCCCCCCAGTCCCCTGAGGACACCACCTCGCATAGCAGTCTAATGAAGTACCCATCCCCTCACCCGGCACAAGCCCAGACCAGGGAGACATCAGTGACTGGTAAGCCAAAGGGTGAGCCCAGCGCTTGTCCAGCTGCCCCACCACCAAGGTCAAAATGCCACAACCACTGTACTGTCTGCCCAACTCCTCAGTTCCCATTCCCACACTGGTCTGTGAACTCCTTGAGGGCAGAGACTGTGTCTCATTCATTCATTTGTTCATTCAGTCATTCATTCACTCAACAAACACTTGCTGAGCACCTGTATGTGCCAAGCACGCTGTTAGGCACTGGGAGGCCTGCTGTATCAACCAGGGTTTGATCAGAGTGGCAGAATTACTAGGAGATACTTATATATAAAATAAGAGATTTTTGATAGGGATTTGGCCTTCCACGATTGCAGGAGCCACTAAACCAGTCTGTGAGAGGCTGTTTCTTTTTGTGCTGGCGCTGCTGCCTAAAGTCTTGTGGCCCAAGTGGCAGGGCAAACTGGAACTGCAAGGATGAGTGGAAGCCACGAGGACAGCCTGGAACACCCTTCAGCGTCTCACCACCTCCAAGTCTTCAACAAGAGAAGCTAAAGGAGGTGATCAGGCAGGACCTGGCGTTGTGCAGCTCTGGCTGCTTCCCCACACCGACGTGGGGAGCCAGCAGATAAGGGATGACACGCATACGCCACAATGGCGTCTCATGCCCCGCTCCGACTTTCTGGTTGTAAAAATCATATGCCTGCTACTCCACATCTGCTTCCAAATCTCATGCAAAACACCTCCCGAGACCCATTCTAACCTGGAAGTCTGCAGGGGTGGAAATTCTGGGAAATATAGTTTCAGCTTAGCTAAGTGACACAATACAGATCCATGACAGTCCACCCCTTGTTGACCTGGCACCCATATACACCTCTTCCAACCATTTGTAACTCCCAAATAAAGACAATAGCAGAATCACGTTTCTGCCTAACATAATAGTTATCCCTTGTACAACCTAAAACAGACTAACCTCCCCCAAAGAGGATGCAAAGTCCTTTTATCCACTTTTGGGTCATGTTCATTTCTATCTAGTTGAATCATAATACCCTTTTGATATTCTCTGATTTAAATACTGAGATGTAAGGTTGACTACATTAACACATCTTCGGCAAGACAGTAGGGCCACCCCAGAGAAGGCTGGCAGGCTGCAGCCGTCCACTTTCAGGGAATGCCAGCATATCGTGCAGAACCATCTGTAGGACAGGCCCAGACCTTTTTCTTCCTCAGTCAACTGGTCACAGGGAACTCGCCCGTGATGTCACTGCTCCAGAGTAAGGAGAGGATGATGGGGCAGGTGTAGGGGCCACAGGCGTCTGTGCCCATGCTCACGCAACTTACCTGTGTCTTCAGGACCTTTTCAAGTCCAGTTTCCTATATACCACTTCCACGTGATGATGGAATTGCTGCTGCACACACCCAACTTTATAACTTGGTGGGTCAGATAACACCCGGTGCATGACGGGCAACTCAGGTCTCCTGGTAACTTGGTAACCAAGGTCAAGAATTCAGTCTCTACAAAGGCCCGTTAGCCAGCCAGATGCTGCTTCTCAAAAGGAAAACTGTTACTTGCAGCCGATGGCAGGACTTTGCTCCAAAACCCTAAGAGTCTACCCTGTGCTTTATGCATAGGGGCCTGTGAAGGCTTCCATGTGGCTTTTCCATCTGTACACACTTCAAGAACCATTGGATCTGCTGGGTCGTACTCTGCCCAAGTAACGGAGCAACTTGCGTGGCAGCCTGGACCTGTTATAGGGCCTTCTCTTGTTCTGGGCCCCACCCCAAACTGGTAGCTGTTCAGATGATTTGGTAAGTGGGTTGAAGTAGCACACCCAAAGAGCCACACGTTGTCTCCAGAATCCAAAGGGACACACACGGCATTGTGCTTCATTCTCAAGGAATGGAAGGAGCCAGATGCCATGACTTGTCTTATATCTGGAAAGGGGTATCCTAACATGCCCCAGACCATGGGACCCCTAGAAATGCCACTGTGGTAGCAGGCCCCTGAATTTTTGTGGGATTTATTCCCCCCACGTCCATCCCCCACCCCACCCCGCTCTGCCACACGTTATGTCTTACGCCTGAGTCTAAAGTAGTTGCTTCTTCCTGATCACCAGGTCAAATCAGCATGATATCACCAATGTAATGGACCAGTGTGATGTCCTGTGGAACAGAGAGTCAGCTGAGGTCCCTCTGGACTAGGTCATGACGTAGGGCTGGAGAACGGATGTAGCCCTGCAGCAGGAGAGTTAAGGTGTGTTGCTGGCCCTGCAAGCTGAAAGCAAATTCTTCTGATGGTTTTACTAATAGGTATAGAGAAAAAAGAAAAAAAAAAATTCTCCAGATGAATAGATGCAAAACAGGAGCCAGGATATGTGTTGATTTGCAACAAACCCACATCTGGAACAGCAGCTGTGATTGGAGTCACCCTCGATTAAGCTTACGTTACCCCACTGTCATTCTCTCACAGACATCTGTCCTCTGTACAGACAGGCAAAGAACTGTCGTGTCCCTTATGTGGATCTGGAGTGAGAATTTAATGCACGAACTCATCGTTTTCTTCTTTCAAGTTCTCCATCCCCATAATTTTTTATTTCCACTAAAACGCTCTGTGGCATCAACTACTTGGTCATCCAAAGCCTGTGACGACGAGGCCTTGACTACGGGTGTGTAGAGGTGGATCATTGAAGTAGCTGTCTTATCCCTGCAGGCCGGGGATAATCAATTTACCGGTCCCCTTTACCACTAAAAACCAGTCATTCATGCCTTTAAATCTAATCAGATAAGAAAACCAATTCCAGAGAACCCATCCTTCAGGCTCTGCTCCTCGGAACCACTTCTAGGTCCAAATTCCGTGTTGGTCACGGAGCTCAGGCAGAGAAGCAGACTACTTTCTGTATCGTGATACATTTATTGCAGGGATTTGACCCCGCACAGATGGGGGAGCTGGCTTAGCGCTCTATGGGAGGCTGTGTCTGCTGTGCCTGGAGCTACAGCCCGAAGTTCACAGGGCAGACAGTCTGAAATGGAAGAAGGATGTGAAGTGGAACAAGCAGGGACAAATTGGAAGCTGCAAGGACGAGTGGAACGGAAAAGGATGGACTAGAATCCACGTGGGTCTCTCACCACCCCCGGCCCCAACCTCAATGCTGGGTATGTCCGGCGGGAGAAGCTGGCTCCCTTACTTACGAAGCTAAACACACACCGGGCCCAGGGGTTGGAGAAGTCAAAGGCGGACACCCAGCAGGCTCACACCAGCAAGGCGAGCCAGCAGATCTGCGGCAGCATGCCTGAGCCACTAGCTTCCACGTGTGAAAAGAATATGCTGCAGCTTCACTTCTGCCCTCCAGATCTCACACGAAACATCTCTTTTGGCCTCTGCTAACCTAGAACTCTGCAGGAAAAGGAATTCTGGGAAGCATTGTTCCAGCTTAGCTGAGGTAACAGAATCTAAATCTACGTTGTCGGTCGTGATCAAAACAAAGCGCATTTTCTCTCAGTGTCTGTTGCAAGGCCTGGCCAGGCTCCAAGTTTCCCCAATGTGATGCCATCGGTCCTACAGCCTAAACTCAGATTTGGAATCAAGCAGGCTGCTTCCATCCCACCTGTCTTCCTTAGCTGTGTGGCCTCAGGCAAAACACTTGACTTCTCTGAGCTTCAGGTGCCACCCCTATCATGGGGATGAGAACACCTGCCTCACAGGGTGGATGATACAATCCACGTGGTGTCCAGCACAGAGAAGGGACTCTATAACCAGTGAGTTTTACTCTGGCACCTTTTCAGTTTGGTAACAGCTATGGCAACCCCCCAAAATGTTCACATGCTCATACAGATGATTTTACATATGTGGGGGGAGGGTCCCATTCGTATCTGGAGCCCAATTTCAACCACCAGTGAAGGGCCTGTATTTATAAGGCAACCTGTCCCTCAAGTGTCTATGCATCTGTGTTATCTGCCTGCTTTTATGTAAAGATCTATCCAGGGAGGCAGTTACGGTCTGGTCTGTGCATTTCAGTATCTCCCTTGAAAGAGGGGGGTCATGCAATGTTGAGAGGGATGACCTCCCCGATGGTTCTTTTCCCAGCCAAGAGATGGTCAAATAAAGCAGTCACGGAGACCACCTCTTCCCAGATTTTGGTGACCCCTTGGCTGTCATCATTTGCCCAGAGCTGTCCACTGCAGTGAGAGTGGGTCTAGGACGGCAGCCAGGGAGGACCTCAGTGGGGTCCCCTCTACTGAGCATGAATCCCAGAGCTGCAGGCAGACTAACCACCCAGGGACAGACTCTGGAATCCAAGAGGCAGGTAGAGCAAAGAAGAAATGCAGCTGGCCTTCAGGTGGAATCCACGGGATCCTCCTGAGAACCCCCAATGTGGGTGGGTCCCCGAACCACCCCAGGTTCCATTTTCTCTCTTTATGGGCTGGAGTTGAAGACAGTAGGATAGTGGCCAGAACCCAGGGTTTAGAACCAGGATCTGAGGTCTAATCCTACTTCTGCTGTTGATGTGCTGTGTGACTTTGGGAAAGTCTCCTAACCTCTCTGGGCCTCAATTTCCTGGTAGATAAATGAAAGTTCTCCATGGGCCCTTCCAGCTCAAACCCATGTCAGTGTGTGGTGTTGCTTTCACAGCCTCACAGCATCCCTTGCCCACAGATGCCTATCTGCATCTGTCTAAATACTGGGGCCCCAGTAAGAAAGGCCTGCCCACAGCCTCCTCCTGCAGAACTTACCAACAAGACACCATCCTGCCTGCCACCTGACCCTGAAGGGAAGGGAGAATCCTGGGCTGGGATCTCTTCTCCATCATCCAGAATATCACGATTGAAGAGAAATGGCATTAAGAGGAAAGCTTCTGATTTCGTCTACATGCCTATTTAAAAATGAATTTAGGAAATGGCTTTGATCAAAAAGATTTCATGAGTAGATTGGACATTTGGGCCCCGTTCTGTGTTACATTGTCAAATATAGACACGAGTCCATATCAAACTTGTCTAAAACACCAGTACATTCAGGGTAACCTTATAAAATTAAACTTTATTTTGAAAATGTTCAACACTAGAGGTTTTTAAAAAAAGATCCCATTTATCATGTGGTTATTTTTGGGTTTGTCAGTATAAGGAAGCCAAAGGTCCCTTCTTGGAAAGGACTCTCCTTTGTTTTGGAATGTGTCCTTTCTTCCCGCAGTCTTGGTATTAGAAGGCCCTTTCTTTTATGAATTGATAGATGAGTTGGGTTTTCACATGTCCTTACTTGGTAAAAATAAACCCCAGAGATGAACTCTTCTTTTTTTTAATGTCCTGCTCTGTGAAATCTCAGAACCTCAGCTTCCCTGTATCAGCGTCACGGTGGTTTCTGCATTCCCATTTCACATTGCAAGAAGCAATAGTTTCTTTTTTAAAAAGACTGCAAGTCAGAGAGATCCAGTAACGGACCTGGGCCCACACAGCTGGAGAAGCCAAAGGTGGGATTCGAATGTGACCCTTCCTGGCCTGGAACCCCAAGCTGGCATAATTGCCAATCATCTTCTCCTCACCTCTTCGAGGAAGAATGAGCCCCAGGTCTTCGCTGGAGAGGACCCCCGAGGTCAAGGAGATGAGCCCCAAAGAAGGCTTGAATCTCATCCTAGAAAATCTATTTGCTAATCTGCACCTTCTACCTCTAAGAGAACATGGTTAACTTTGGGTTTAGTGCCATAGTGGCAGAGAAGAGCGCAGGCAGAGAAAAATGCCTGTGTGGTTGTTGTCTTGGGAATGAATTTTATTTAATATCTACATGGCAGATTATGGAGTCAATTTTGCTTCTACCTGAGTAAAATTCTCTAGAGGATGGTAGTGATAATCCAACTGCAGAAACTGAGAGGTAAATGCATCCCAGGAAATTCTTCCTTCTGGAAAAGGGGAGCCGTCTTCAGGGGCGAGAAGAGACACAGCTGGTCTGGAGTCGGGGGAGAGCTCTCGGCACCAGAGTGGCTGAGCTCACAAATGGAGGCTGGGGACCCTGACTTTACCAAGTCCTATAACCAGAGTCACTCTCGTGGGACTCTCTGGAGGATGAAGTGTGGCCGTGGGGCTCCTCCATGCCCAGTGGACCATTGAGAAAGAATGAGGTCCAAGACCTGGGAGCCTGTCTCAGGAACCCAGCAGAGTTGGTGAGCTCTGTGCTGTAGGAGAAGGGAGAGAAAGTCTTGGTCTGGAAGGAGCTCACTGGGGGCGACTAGATGCAGAAGATGTTGGGAAAGTATCGGTAATGAGGGTTGTAGGTCCACAGGTTTCTCTTCAGGCAGTAGACGAGCTTCCGGTCACAGGCGCAGAGCTGCACCTGGCAGAGGGGTCCGAGCTCTGCAAACAGGACACCAAATGCAGAATGAGGAAGAGAAGATAGGCTGTACCGACACTGACTCCCGGACTTGCTTCAGTCAGAACCGGCTTCTAGTCTGAGCAGATTCCCCGGTCTGCTTTCTGCTCCCAGTCTGACGAGGGAGGCACAGCTTCTACACCAGGGGAGCGCATAATCTGATGGAAGAGGCACAGCTGCTGCCCAGGGGGAGGTTTCAGCCCAGGGAGACACAGCTCCTGCCCTCAGGGAGTTCCCAGTCTGATGAAAGACACACATTCCTTCCCCTCAGGAGTTCCCAGTCTGGTGGTGAAGACGGCCTCTGCTCTGGAGGAATTCCAGTTCTCATAGAGGAGACACTGTACCCAGACTGAGCTTTGAACTCAGATGGACCTGAGCCTGAATCCCAACTCTAGCTGTGTGCACTGGCAAGCTTCTGAGTCTCAGTTTCCTCATCTGCAAAATGAGGAGACTAAACCTACCCTACAGGGCATTTGGGGGGAACAAATGAAAGAAAGTATGCAAAACATCTGGCACCTAGTGAATGCTCAGTCTAAGATGTCAGCCCTTCCCCTGGAGGTAGGATACTGTTGCAATAATCCTGCCTCTCTTGCCCCCAGCTCTGCCTCGCCAAGATCCAGGCTGGCTGGCCTTCAGGGACAGCTGACCTCAGAGCCAGCAGAGACCCAGGCTCTTCCAGTGGCCTGAATGGGAACCCCCAGCCTTACCACAGGTGACTAGGCCCCGTGTGAATCTGTATTTGTATGACTGTGTCCGGATGTGGCAGCCTTTCTCCTCCAGCTGTCCATAGCAATGGTCATGCACCCAACAGCACCTGTCAACACAAGACAATTAGATCCTGAGTGGAAGGGGCAGAGGCCATCTTGGTGGGTGTGGTCTGGCAGAGAAAGAATCTAGTAATATGTCTGAGTACTTCCCTGCTTTTCCACTAGGGCTGCCTGCCGCTAGCTAGCAGTTCGCTGACCCACTTTTTCCTCCTGGGCTCACAGTAAGACTACATTTCCCAGCATCCCTTGCAGGCACATGTGGTCACATGACTAGGTTCCCAGAAGGGGAATGTGTGCAGAGGTGACGTACACTTCCAGACCTACCCATAAAAACCTCCCACACTATCCTCCACTTTCTCTCTTTCTCCATCTCTCAGCTGGATGAAGATGATCCAGCTGAGGACTCAGGCCATAGGGGATGGCAGAGCCACAAGATGGAAGGAACCTGGGTCCCAGAATCAACACAGGATTCACACTGAACTGTTACGTGACCAAAAAATAAACTTCCAGCACGTTAGGTGTGGCAGGTTGCATTTTTTTAAAATCTTGATTTACAGAAAAATTAAGAAGACTGCACAGAATGATTCCTTTTACCCCACACCGAGTTTCTCCTATTATCAACATATAATAGTACATTTGCTACAGCTGATAAACAAAATTGATATTAACTAAATAATTGTTAACTAAATAATATATCATTATTGATTCATTAATTGTAAAAAGTCCATAATTTCTGTAGATTTCCTTAGTTTTTACCTAACGTGCTTTTTCTATTCCAGGATTCCATCCAGGACACCACATTACATTTAGTTGTCATGTCTGGGCTCCTCTTGGCTGTGGCAGTTTCTCCCACTTTCCTTGTTTTTGATGACCTTGGCAGTTTTGAGGAGTACTGGTCAGGTATTTTGCAGGATGCCCTTCTATTAGGATTTCTCTGATGTTTTCCTCATGTTAAGACTGGTGTTATGAGTTTATTTTATTTTATTTTATTTTTTGCTCAAATTGTCCCAGCTTTGGTCATCGGGAGCTCTTTCAGTTGGTTCCTGTGCTCTTTGACACATCCCTATCAATGTGGGGTTTGTTTGGGTTTGTTTTGTTTGAGCACTTCCTTAGTTTGGGGCATTAGAAGAAGCTCCAGGTTCATCTTGTATATTTCCTGCCCTAGTCCTAGAATCAGCCATCTCTCCATGGGGCCTTGGTTCCCTTTATTGGAGAATGGTATTAGAAACCAGATCTGGGCACTCGGTGTTGCTTATTGCTCCTGAGGTGTGGTTTCTTTTAGGTCCTATCAGTTGACAGAGCAAAAATATATGTGTCTATATTAACCCAGAAATACACGCATATTTCTATATGTAACCATCTGCGTCTATAGTAAGCTAACCAGGAGTTCAAACTGAAGTCTCCGAATCGAATCCATCACCACATGGATCATTCTAGCTTCCCGTCCTTGCTGGTCTGTAAACTCCCACTCCAGCAGGGAGAAAATTGGCTCCAACCATCTGCCATCCATCCCCTTAATTGCCCCGTTTCATTATAAATGTCTAGCAGTATCAGAATTGTTAACCCAGCAGGTTGCATTTTCCAAAGAACAATCTCTCCCATTTCACATGTTCTTCTAGAATTTTGATGCTCCCCAATCAAGAGGTGGAATCTAGGTCCCCTCCCTCTTAAAGCCTTTGTGGCTACCTGGACCAACGGTTTACTGGAAGTAATGCTGTGGAATTTCTGAGGCTAGATCATAAAAATGCCATTCTCTTTTGTCTTGTGGTCTTGGGACACTCGTTCTTGGAACCCAAGAGTCACCGTGCTGTGAGGGGGTCCAAACAGCTTTGGAGAGGCCTAAGTGAGAGGAACTGAGGCCCCCAGCCCACAGCCTCATCTGAGTTCCCAGCCAGCAGACAGCGACAACTGGCCAGCCATTGGGGTGAGCCATCTGCAAAGTGGATCATCCAGCCTCAGTCGAGCTGCCCAAGCTGAAACCAGGCGGAGCAGAGACAAGCCATCCCACTGATATAAGAAATTTTTATATACTGAGGGGTATGGGGAAGCCACTCTGGGTTAAACCTGATTTGGCTTTAATTTTATTGAAACCAAAGAAGCCTGACTTATGGCCTGTCACACATACATTGTACATCTGCTTTAATCATTACTCTGAAGGAAAGAATGTGCTCTTTGAAGACAAGAATTAATGCCTCCCTTCTTATGACCCCAGATAAGTCATTCCCATGGTGCCAGGGTCCTGTTGACCTGCTGTGCATGGGCTAATCTGAAACAAAATATCTCCTTGAACCCGTGAAAGAATGTATCCCTGTCATGCTTGCTGTCAGGCTCTGTTTGGAAATTGTATATAACTGTGCTGAAAATCACTCTTCTTTGGAGTGCTTTCTTCCTTTGCAAAGGCTGTGGCTCCCAGGCTGTGTTCCTCAGTTTCGGCTCGATTAAAACTCTTTTTTTTTCTGTACTATAGAATGATTGTTGGTTATTTGCATCACCACCACTAAGCCCTGCCCAAATGGCAGATTCTTGGCAAAGTAAGTGGTCGTCATCACTTTAAGTCACGGCGTTTTAGGATGGTTTGTTATGTAGCAATAGACCAACGGATATATTGGACCACCGAGATTTGGGGAGTTACTAGATGTATCTTGGGAAAGTCAGTTAACCTCTCTGAGACTCAGTTTCCTTATCTATAAAATGGGGCTTTAATACTCATCTACCAGCATCAACCTGGAATTAAATGAGATAATGTGGGTTCAGAGCCTGGAGCATAAAGGACAGTTATGATAATCAGCTCACCAGTCGGTAGCATCCTTGGGGGTCCCTCGACCTCCCCAGCCACAGTAACAGCCGTAGAAGCCATAGTTCGTCAGAGCAGTCTTTCCAGTCACCTTCTCAATCATTGACCTCAGATCTAGCAAGCTCCCTGGCACAGCAGGCACACCTGAAAGACAGCCCACGGCCCCAGATGAGACCCAGGCACACCTGCTCCTGGTCTACTTCCCCAGCATGCTCCTGCCTTTCGCCCACCTGGGGACCCAGGTGTCTCTTTTTCACCTCCTCGTTAGTCGAAGAGGAACAAGAAAGGTGAGGGCAAGCAGCATAGAGAAGTGGTTAAAAGCCTGGACTTGGAGAATGAACAAGCTTGGGTCCAAATCCTGACTCTGCACTAATTCACAGGAAGGTGCTGAATAGGTCATTTAATCTCTCAGAGCCTCAGTTTCCTCATCTGCAAAATGGGGGCCTACAATGAACACCTACATCTTGGAGTTGTCATGAGGGTTAAAATAAGGTATGTAAATTTTGAGCACAGTGACAGACACACAGTGAGTGACCAAGAAATATTAGGTATAATTAACATGGTATCCGTAGGAAGCAGGCAGACGGGTTCCCTGTCTCCCCTGACAATGCACCCCTCCCTCCCCCGCAACCAACACCATTTAGAACATGAGGCACAGGATCCTAGAGCAGATCTCAGAGATCCTCAAAGCCAGCTCACTCATCTCACAGACTGAGAAACTAGCTTGGAGGGGAAAGTACCTTGTCCGGGGTTTCACAGTGACCCAGAGGCTTTCTCCCTGGCCTAGGCCTCCCCTCCTCCTGGAGTCTCCAGGCATCTGGCAAGACACCAAAGATTAGGACAGCCTGTCAGGGGATGTGTAGGTGGTTAGGAGGCCGCAGGGGAGGCCTGAAGCTGGGCTCCCCCATCCCCCGATGCTGAGCAGTTGCCCTCAGCTGGGAGGTGGCAGCAGGTGGGGTAGGTAGAAAACCCGGACAGGCCTGAGCCGAGAACGACCCAGGAACCATGGAATGGAGTATTTATAGGAGGGTCCATCTTTTGTTTTGGCTTTATTTTCTTTTGTTTTGCATCAAAGTCAAAAATCTGCCTCCCACATTTGCAAGCCACATATACTCCACCCAGCACCACCTCCTAGAAGCCTGCCGCGGCCCCACCAGTTGGCCAAATACTGTCCTGTGTCACAGATGAGGAAACAGAGGCCCAGAGAGGTGAAGCCTCTTGCTGACGTCTACACAGTAAGTGCAGAGCCAAGATTCAAACTCAAGTCTCTATGACCCCAAAGACTGGTCTCCTTTCCACTATCCTATTCCTCCTACAGGGTGGAAGGTCACAAGTTCAGAGGTCGTGGGGCAAGCACTTACTACAAGCCAGGAACCAAGCCAGTGTGAGGAGGTTCTTCATCTCTGGGCTTCTGGAAAAGAAAACACAACCGTGACATGCCTATCAGGAGGTGCTCCCACAACCCATTCAGACCCCACCCCTGCTCCGCCCCAGGCCCCGCCCCCTCATGTTGGGCAACCCCAGCTGGAAGAGATGAAGCAGAAACCTCAAGGAGTCGATCCAAGGGGGTCTCTGGGGGCAGAGGGGCATTTGTGGAGTATTGTCCCCACTGGAGATGGGAAAGGACTTTCCCACCACAAATGCCCCCAGCACAACTGCACGCTCGGCAAACAATGGCTAAAAGTAACCAGAGAAATAGGCGGGATTCTTAAGTGGAGACTTGGTGGCACGAGTGGGAGGCAGGAATTGAACCTGAAGGTGGCCCTTGATGGAGGACGCAAGGACCTGGCAGGGAGAAAAGAATCCGGGACAAAGGGAGCGATCGGTGCGGGGGGTGGGGGGGGGGTGGGAGGGCAGAAGAGAAACTGGTTCCAAGTCTCCTATTCCTTTGATAGCATGGTGCTGAGGGCCTGTTTTCAAGAATGTCTTTCTGGCTGGTGTTTCGAGGGCATAAACTGGGCGGATTCACCCTCCGCTCCCAACACTGAGAGCAGTGCCGGCCTGAACAGGTGCTCTGGAACGAAGCATGAGCACCCCCCATGTGACGCGGTTTTCAGGGCCTTGTTATGGCTCTTGTGGGTCTCAAGCTCTTTTGCTTTCATGGGTCCCTTCCTCCGAAAAACAAATTATTTTAAAATTATATTTTACAACTGCACTGGTAGAAAAACAAATACGATCTGGGCTGCATTCATTATTGTATATTCATTATTATTATATTCATTTTTTTCTCCTGATTTTAAAGGAATTTAAAACACTTTCATGGGCCCCAGGCGCTGTGCCTACCTAAAGAATAAGTCAACCCTGGGTGCTCATGACAGCTCTGGAGGGTAGGTATCATTGTTCCCGTTCTTCCAGTGGAGAAATGGAGGTTCAGAGAGCTCAAGGAACTTGCCAGAAGTCACACAGCTAGTAAGAAGTGGAGGCAGGGTTCAAGCCGAGGCCTTGTGCACCCCTCACTGCACCACACAGCCTCCCACCAGAGGGACGTGTTCTCTTTTGAGCAGAGGGGCTGGGTTCCTTCACCTTCCTACCCCAACGGCCTGGAGGCCCCAGCTTCCCTCCCCAGCATCTGCCTTTGGCAAACACATGAATCGCTGGCCTTGAGTCCAAAAAAATCACATCCAGAAGGCAGAGGAAATTCCACATGCCTTGGGCCAACACCTGATTATAACTTGGCCTGTCAGAGGTTTCTTACTGGTGGCTGCCTGCTTCCCTTCCCTCTCTGGATCCCAAAGTCCTGGTTTATCCACAGCTGCTCTGCTGACCTCTGGTCTGCCTGGATGTCCCCTTAGGTGCCCTGCCATCCCTGATCCCTGAGTTCAGTGGTCACTTCTGCCCGGAGCCGCTGGCACCTCCCAGTGCCTGGCTGCAAACACACAACCTCCAACTCCCCAGGGCTCCTGGCTACTGTGCTGGCTTCTCCATGCCATCCTTTGTCCAGCAGCTCCTCTGAGTTCCAAGAACATTCCTGAGGGTTCTATCCACCGTGGCCTCCACTCGGAGGACTCTAAACAGCCAAGGAAAATGGCCCTAGACCCTACCCTTCCACACCAATCTTTCTCAGCTACTTCCTGGAGCTGTAACATGAGGAAGACACCAGCTACCAGATATGGGGCACCTACGATGTGCCAGACACTGTCCACTGTCTCTTTAAACCCACCAACAACCCTGGCAGGTGGGTTTTGCTAAACCTGCTGGCACAGCATCTGTCCTTTTAACAGTCACTTGTTGAATGAGAGATAACAGCTGTTGATTTATAGATGAGGAAATCGAGGCTCAGGATGGGGAAGTGAGCTGCGCAAGCACTCAGCCCAGGACTGTGAATCTATTCCTTTGACTGTCTCTGCTCCACTGTCTCTGAGCCCCTGTGTATTAATCATGTTGTTCATTTTCTATATTCTATGATGCTCTGACATCTTGGGGGCCTTGCTGGGCTGGGAAGAGACAGCCCCTCCCAGGACTAGAGATAGCAAAAGACTCTCTTGTGAGCATGCCTTTCACATGCAAACCAACCAATCCTAAACTCCTGAGCCCGGTCACTTCCTTTATCTAACTCTCACACTCCAAGCCAAACTTTCCCCTGCTCTAAGTCACCCCACAACCGGACCAGAAACCTAGGAAGTGCCCCTATAGCCCAGAGTCTACTGACATTATTCAAGTTAGCCAATCCTAAGCTGTCCACATTGCCCTGCCTTGCCTTTCCTGCGGAAAACACAAAAAAGGCCCCGGGCCATGCTTTTGCTCGTTTCTTCTCACTCCTGATCAACCTGGTGGTTCCTCGTGTGGCCCTGCGTGGGGTGGTGTGTCCCCGTCTCTTGGAAACTATGAATAACGAACTATCTTTTAATTGGCGATCATCTCCTCATCCATTGGCCGCACCATCCCCGAATAAACCCAAAATCCCAGGTGCATTTTAGAACACCTTGGGACATGGGCTGTGGGTGTGAGGGAGCAGCACAAGGCCCCATGCAAAGGGGTCTGAAAGAGTCCAAAAGAAGTTTCACAGAGGAGGTGGCAGAGGCATTGAAGCAGCTGCCCTGGGGGCCGAGAAAATGGAGCCCAAAGCAGGCCCCCAGGAGAAGGATGTGGGCTTGGCTATTTTTATCAAGCAACCACAGAGGGCAATGTGCGCTGCCGTGGGATAGTTCTGGAGTGGAGCAGTGGCCGCAGTAATGAGAGGTGGGAGAATGGAGTCAGACAGCCTGAAGGAAGCATGAAAACGTGGGGGCAAGGGAGTGGCTGGGTCACTGGAGGGACAGGTCCTTCAAGTCTACATGCAGCAGCTCCCCATGCTCCCAGGACCCCCCAGCTCATGTCTCCTGGTTGGAAAGGATGAACAGCACCAAACCCCACTAGACAGATGGTGCTGCTGAGACCTCCCCTCAATCTGTGGGGAGGTGTTGGGGAACAAGGGGTCTCCTCTCACAGCCCCTCCCTGTGCCCTGCTTCCCCCACCAGCTGGCCAGGTGTTCCGCTTGCAGCCCCCACTCTGTGCCCTGCTCTCCCCACCCTCCCCAGGCAAAGCAGCCCCCAGAACAAGATTCCTCACCAATGAGACCTTCTTTCCGTCCTCAGGCCTGGAGAGTGGCAGCGCTGGGGCCCGCCTGCTCTTAAGGGCATCTCTGCCCACTTCCCACACTCCTGCCTGGACCGGTCCCAGGATTCCTGGTAACTCCATGGGAAGCCCTACCTCTCCCCTCAAGAACTCTGGAGATTTTTTCCCCTCTGTGTTCGAAGCAGCTATTTCCTGAAGCATGTCACAGTGCCTGGGTAGCTTTCAGCAGAAACACTGAGGAAGGGCTGCGTGGGGCACCCACAGTCCAGCGTTCTTCTCCACCAGGGACCAGAGACGCGGAATCCCCTCCTGGGCGCAGCCTCCCTCCCTCACGCCACACCCGGCCTTTGTCAGGTCCTCCAGCACCCTCCCCCCTCCCGCTCCTGCTCACATTTCATTTTGTCTCACTCGGCCTCATCCCAGGGATGCCACGGCCGCCAGGTGGCACCCCCTCCAGACTGGAAGTGTTGCCCCTGTTGTTTGCAGTCTGCCAACCCCCAACGCTCCTGTTCCCAGGATGGGGCAACTCAGGAGCCTGTGAAAGCCCCACTCTGAAGATGCTGTAAAATGTGGTCCCCCAAGCCCAGCTGGCACCTCCTTCTTGGCTCCTGACTTCTTACTGAATTCCTGCATTTCTTCCCTTCGGGAAGGAGAAACCACCAGGCTTTCAGTTAGAGAGATGCGAGCTGGAGTCCCCACTCAGCCACTTAGCAGCTGTGTGAGCCCCGGGCAAGTCACTACACTTCTCTGTTTGTCCTGGTGAAACATGAGACTCCCTACTCCCCAGAGGCCATGAGGAATATACTGTATAAAATAAGGCCGTGGGGAGGCCTGCGGCTCCAGGGTTAACATCACAGACTCCAGATCAGTTCCAAATCCTGGGTTCAAATCCTGCCTTCCCCCTCAGGGCTGACTGTAGTTCATGCGCCTCATAGAGTTGTCGTTAGGATGCAATGAATTAATACTTTTATAACAGAGCAATGGCAAAATAATGCTAATAAATAAATGATAAGTCACCTCCTAGAGTGTTCTCACAAGGACACAGGCAGCTCCATTATTACTGTTCTCTGTTCTCCACTTCTGTTCATCCCTGCCCCACCCCTCTGACTCACACATACACACACTTTTCTAAGAAGACATGGGTGTGAGCCCCCTCGCTCTTGACTTCTTTTCCTCTCCCTCTCTCCCCTTGCTGCGACATCAGAGAGAAGGCCCTCCTTCCGGTCCTCACCAACCCTTCTCTTCCCAGGACCTAACCACAAGGCTCCCTGCAGAACCCTGTGAATTCAGTTCAAAACTGAAAATACTTATTGAGTGTCTACTGTATGCCAGGCATGGCTGGGGACCCACTGGGAACAAGACAGAGACCGGCCCCCATCAGCTTCCCTTCTGCTCCGGGAAAAAGACAGTAGGGCATCATGGAAATATACAGTATGTCCAGGGGCAATAACTGCTTTGGGGAAAATCCTCTCTGTTCTGCATTTTCATTTCTCTTCCTCCCCCAGTTCCTTCCTCCACCTACGGGCACACACAAGCCTCGTCATCCTAAACCACACGAAAAGAAGCCCAAAGATAGAAAACATTCTTTGCCTCTGCTGACCTCATCCAACTTTCTTTTTTCTCTAAAAGCCAAATCTCTGGACACACGAGCCTCTGCAGGCTCATGGCTCGCGTCCTTCTGAGCCCCATGCTGCCTGACTCCTGCTGCGTCTCAGAGCCGGCCCTCAGGGACCCGGGCGATGCCCAAGCTTGGGCTTCACGCTCTCCATCTCTCGGGCGCTCCATCCCTCCTTCTCAAAACTCTCCCTCCCTCTGGACTTCAAGAGGCTGCACTCAGCCCTCTGCCCTCCTGCTGTTCGCCCCCATCTCTGTCGGTGTTTTCAAGGGATATGCTCTCTTCACCTCTCCCGTGGTGAGCTCATCCGTGTTCAGGGATTTAGGTCTTATTTCTATGCAGACATCCAGGAGTTATCCCTGGCTGAGCAGTGTCTGGACTAGCTTTGACTCAACAATGACACCAAGTGAACAAATGATTGAATGAATGAATGAATGAGGAGGAAGCACAGTGTTGGGTCAAGGAGCCTGAGCTTTGAGTCAGACAGAACCGGATTCATTTCTGGGCGTCACCTCTGACTCCCTGTGTCACCTGGCCTCATCAGGTCTCCGTTTTGTCATCTGTAAAATAGGACAATAGTAGAACCAGCTTCATTTTGTAGTTGTGACAATTCAATGAGATGATGCCGGCAGAGCGGCTCGGCACAGTGCCCGGCACCCAGTGGACGCTCAATGAGTCATAACAATTGCAGATATCATTACTATTACGTCTTTCCACTAAACTGAGAGTTCCACAAGGGTGGGCACTGTGTCTGCTTCATTTCTGTCCCCCCAGCACTTGGCACATAGTAGGTGCTCGGTTAGGTTTGTTGAGTGAATGCCTGACTCCTCCAGCTCTAGCTTCATACTCACCCCGCTGCCCTAGCCCACACCTCAAATATAATTGTTGAATGTAATTTGAATTATTATCAAATTTAAACATCAGGCAGGTATTTGAATTCTAATTATTATATATATTTAAATAAATATAATAAATAAAATTCAAATAGCTGCCCGATATTCTAGCTCAGTGGCCCGCAGGAACCCCGGAACTAAACTCACTGTCTCCCCTACAACCCAGCCCCTCCCAGCTCCCCTCTCTCTGCTCACGGATCCAGGCATTCACACTTGGGTGATTAAAACACCCCAACTTCCACCCCTAATAGAGTGGGGGACTCGAGGGCAGGGTTCTTCTCTGATTCGTTTCTGACCCTAGCTCCTAGAACAATGTCTGACCCATGGTGGGTGCTCAAGGACTATCTGTGGGAGGAATTAAACATCCCATGAGCATGCTTGTTCTCCTGTACTTGCTATGTCTGTTTGCAGGCTCATCCCGGGCCTAAAGCCCTCCTGAGAGTGGCCACAGACACTAGATGCTCTCTCGTCCTAAGACCCTGAGCTGCTGGAACACTCCAGCCTCATCAAATGGTTCGATGCCCCCCCAGGAGGCTGGCACATAAAACAGGATTTCCTGGGGCTCACTGGCAGAAAGTCTACACTGAGTCCTCCTCCTCCAGGAAGTTTTCCCTGATTCCTCCTTTCACAAGAAGCTTGCCTATCTCTGGAAAGTTATAGAACTCATCACACATACTGTCCACTCTTGCACTTCCTGTTGGAGGGGATTACAGGTAAGGAAGGAGGGAGAGAGGAACTCAGTATTCAAAGAGCGTCCACTGTGCCACAAGCACAAGGCAAGTTAGGCACTCATGATTAATCCTCAAGAAATCTTGGAGGGGCATTATGATCCCGTTCTATAAGTAAGGAAACTGAGGGGCAGATGTTGAGTAGCTCGGCCAAGACCACACAGTAGTAAACTGTAGACCCAGAATCTTAAGCCTGACCTATCTGTGACCCAAGTCAACGTTCTTTCCATTACACAAGAGGTTGAGACCCAATAAAGGCATAACAATTGGAATTTTCTGACCAAAGTGTCACAATTTCCTTACAGACAAAATGAAGAAGTGAAAGCTGCATTAGTCACAGCTCATAATTCCTAGTAGTTGCTGGATGAGTGGAACTGGATCTTTGGTTATAAACTTTCAGCGCAGGGCTATATGCAGCCCTTGGAAATGCTTTGCTTGTCCTCCATGGGGCCTTAGAAAAAATGGAATTAGTTGCTAATGCATAAATGTTAAAAGATCTCAGACAGAAATCCAAATTTCTGGCTTCTCTTTAAAAGATCTGGCAATCCTGGCTCTGGAATCCTGCATGGCAACAGCTAGCTGGAGCTAAGCAGTGGCTGTACCCGTAGACTGGACATGGGCTTAGCTTAGCTCTAGTCTTCACCATTCCTTATTGTCTTACGCCCAGCCTCCCTCACTGCTGCTGTCTGCCTGGAGGGCCCTCTAGTGGCCTGCCATAGAACTCAGTCTTGAGTCCGAGCCTCTCAACATTCAGTAACGGGAGAGTGAGTGCCTTGAGAGCAGAGACCATCTCTTATGCAAACTTGTGTTTCAAGTGCTGAGCTCAGAGCCTAGTACACAGTAGTCGCTCAGTAAACACCGTGTGAGCATTTTAGAGGCACCCATCTCAGGATGAGGAGGTCCCTGAGGGCCTTCTGGAAGAGAAACCACCCCTACTGAATCTTTAAGAGTGGGTCGGAGAAATTGGAACCCTTGTGCACTGTTGGTGGGAATGTAAAATGATACAGTCGCTGTGGAAAACAGTATGGCGGCTCCTCAAAAAATTAAAAGTAGAACTACCATATGATCCAGCAATTCCATTTCTGGGTATGTGCCCA
Organism: Tapirus indicus; assembly: GCA_031878705.1. Taxonomy (NCBI): domain Eukaryota; kingdom Metazoa; phylum Chordata; class Mammalia; order Perissodactyla; family Tapiridae; genus Tapirus; species Tapirus indicus. The sequence continues at coordinate 99,457,417 of CM062924.1, read as the reverse complement.
AAAGAATTGAAAGCAGAGTCTCAAAGAGATATCTGTACACCCGTGTTCATAGCAGCGTTATTCACAATAGCTAAAACGAGGAAGTAACCCAAGTGTCCATCGACAGATGAATGGATAAGCAAAATGTGGTCTATCCACACAATGGAATGTTATTCAGCCTTAAAAAGAAAGGAAATTCTGACACATGATACAACATGAATGAGCCTTGAGGACGTTACACTAAGTGAAATAAGCCGGTCACAAAAAGACAAATACTGTGTGGTTCCACTTAGTAGTAGTCAAATTCATAGAGACAGAAAATAGAGTGGTGGTTGCCAGGGGCCGGGGGAGGGGGAATGGGGAGTTAGTATTTAACGGGTCCAGAGTTTCACTTTTAGTTACAAGATGAAAAGAATTACGGAGATGGGTGGTGGTGATGGTTATACAACATTATAAATGTATTTAATACCACTGAACTGTACACGTAAAATGGTCAAGATTGTAAATTTTGGGTTATGTGTATTTTACCACAGTAAAAAAAAACAAATGGAAGAAAAAAAAGAGTGGATTGGCGTTCACCGGGACAAGAATGTAAGGAAACACATTTTAAATGGAGGGAACAGCCTATGAGACTCATGGGCATGCGTTATAGTGGCTCCTTCAGGGAACTACAAATTGACGAGGTAGCTGAGGGTGTTCGGCAGTGGTATTCTAATAAATATTCAATAACAGGCTCTCTAGGGGGAGAAAAAGCCCTGATTTTCAACATTTGCCAATTTCTGTAGTGTAAACACTCCCATCCTGGGCAATGTCATGCTGCTAACATGAGCGCAGAGTTGGAAGAGATGCGCAATAGCACGCCATGATTGAGGCAGGATGCGTGCTAGTTAAGAGCCCATGTCCTGGAACCACCACTTATTAGCTGTGTGACCTTGGGCAAGTTGTTTAACTGCTCTGTGCCTCAGTTTTCCAACCTGAATAACGGTGTTCATCACTTTACCTGCCTCATCCCCCTGTTCTAAGTTGATGCACAGCGGACATTTAGTATTGTCTTGGCACATGGTAAAGGCTCAATAAATGTTTGCTATTTTTACTTAGAAAGTGGGACATGCCCCCACTTGATTTCTCAGAAAGAGCACTTTCTTTCCATGTTGAGGAAGAATTTAGGAATGGTGGGAAGGGCTGGCCGCAGAGATGCCGCTGGGTAGGTCACAAAGAACCTTGGGTGTCAAGCTAAGGAATTTGGACTTTTCTCCTGAGGGTGTCAGAGAATGACCTCGATCGTGCAAGATGATGTGAGTTCAATAAGAAGAGACTGAATAGGTCCTATCAGATCCCCAAACTGAAATGCACAAGCACAGGGTGGGGTGGCATAGCTCAGCAATCATGTGTGACCCGCAAGCCCAGTACCAGTCAGATCCCAGAAGCAGTGGCCATCTTGGTGGTGCTGGCAGGAGTGAGGTGCCCAGCACAAGGGCTCCCAGCCCACCTTCCTACAGTTGTGCCTGGTCCCAAGCCCCCACTCTAGGAGGGCTTCTGGAAAAGTAGGGGGTGTCTAGGTCACTGGGTGCCTGTCAGATGGAGGGAATGGGGGCCAACTGGTGTTTGGAAGAGGGCTTGGGGTGTCCAGGCTCTGTCTCCAAATTTCTGAAGGGCTGTGGGGCTAAAGAGTCACAGTTGTCCCACGTGGTCCAGACCGTAGAGCCAGCACAGGCACAGACACTCTAAGGGGTCAGATTTTGGATAGAGCCAAGAAAGTTTCTTCTAGCAACTCAAGTGTCCTGGGAAAGAATGAGCTGTCTTGGGGGTGGTGAGTTTCCAGGCCCCAGAGGTACTTTTAGAAACAGAAGTGCAGTGTGGGAGGTGGAGACTGAGGGGTGGGACGCGTCCCCACTCCACTTCTCAGGAAAAGGAGGTTTCTTTAAGTGCTGGGGACATGGGAGACTCAACAAAAGCACACGAAGTCAGTTATGCTAATTATAAACCAAGGGTTCATAGGTCTGTAAAAGTGTAAAAGAAATTACATTTTACCAAGATTAAAAAAAAAAAGAAAAATCAGGAGCCCTTCAGTTTCTCTATGGCTTGGAGAGAGCTGTCCAATATTCTGTGCTTCCTACCTTCCGGGTCCCCCCACCCCAACATTGATTCATGCCCGAGTCACAGTCAGGGAGGCAGCAAAGAGCAACATCTATTGAGTGGGACATGGACTGGGTGAGCTCCAGGGGGCCCACCAGGTGTGACATTCCGTGACGGTGTGTGCTCCCATATTAACCAGTTCTGGAACATTCCATGCTTTTCTACTGAGGGCTTTGGCACTTGTTGCTCCCTGCCTAGAATACTAATACTTGGCATTAGGTCTCATCTTAAATGGCACCTCTTCCAGGAGGCCTTCCCTGACCATCCACCCATGGTAGCCTCTCCTCCTCCAGTTAATCTCACGTCACTCTGGATTTTTCCTTCATAGCTCTGGTCATCATCTTTAACTCTCTTTGATTTATTTCTTTACGATTTATGTCTCCTACCCCTTCCACTAGCTGGCAGGAAACTTGTCACTCTTGCTCTTCATCATATTATCAGCGGCTGGCACAAAGCTTAGTACACATTTGGGGGGTCGATACTTATCTGTGGAATAAAAGAACAATTGGGTGGATGAACCAGTTAAGTCTGGAGGGAGTGGCAGCCCCACTGGATTTCAGCTGTTCTGTGAGCTGGCGGCTTGTTCTAAAGGGACACACAGCTTGGGCTATCTTGGGCTCAGTCTGTTTGTGCACAGGTGACAGCTGCTGTTCAATAACAGGCACAAGTCCAACTTTCACCAAAACTTCTGCTAAAAATGCAAATCCAATCACCTGCTTGATAGCACGTGGATGTTTGTTTTATCTGAAAAACCAATTAAGAAACCCTCAAGAAACAAACCCTGAACCAGCCTTTCTTTCTCTCTTTGTTTCTGTTGTTCCCTCCTCCTGGAATGTTCTTTGATCTCTTTTACAACTGGTAAAAGCCTACTTGTTTTTCACGCTGTAATATCACCTCTTTTTTGGAGGAGGGAGAAACCCTAGGACAGGCTATTGCTCTGACTGGTGAGAGACCCAAGATCCAAGCTTCTAGGCTCAGGGTCCCGAGACACTCTCCATTCCAGGCCATTCCACTTGTCTCCAACCCCAACCCAACCCAGCAATCATTTCCCGAGCAATTCCTAGAGGCAGAGCCCCAGTGAGGCACCAAGGAAACAAAGCTGAATCCATCGGCCGCTGCACTCAACAGTTTATAATCCAGCATCCGTCTGTGAGGAGGGGAAATGAGACTAGGCCTTTAGAATGCCTACGACACTAGAACGACATTTGAACTCCTTCCCTAGGCCTAAGAGGGGGTGCCACCTCTCTGAGATGCCCTCCCCGATACCTGCTGGGCAGAGTTCATGGCTTTCTCCTCTGTTCCTGGGTCAACCTTCCTAACCTCTACGTCAGCACACATTGCACGCTGCCATAGTCAGGCACGTGGCCCCTCACCATCTGGCCCCCACCACCCTCTCCAGCCTCGTCTTATATACCCCCGCTCCCCAGTGAATTCCTGGGAAGAAGCCTGGTGCCAGCCCTTCAGTTCCCCAAACACACCCTATCTCTCTCTCCCTCTCTCTCTTCCTTTTTCCCTCCTTCTGTCTCTCATCCTCCCTTTCAGTCTCTCTCTCTCTCTCCCCTCAGCCCCTTTTCACCTGTTAGTCCCTCGACTTTCTTCTCTTACTCAACTCCTCCTCCTCTTTCTAGACTCACCGTGCTTTAGCTATTTAGTCAGCACGTATTCTGTGCCAGGCTCTGTTCTGGCAAAACAGCAATAAACAAAACAGTTGAGAACTCCATCCCCATGGCCCCATGGCCCCTGCATTCTGGTGGGAGGAGACAGAAGTAGACGAGTAAATAAATAAAATATACAGTTAGCGGGTGGTGATAAGTCTATGGAGAAAAATAAAGTGGGGCGGGGATGGGAGTGGTGTGTGTGTGTGTGTGTGTGGTGTGTGTGGTGTGTGTTGGGGCAGGGAGGCTGATGGTGGGAGCAGCCCGTTTAAACAGGGTGGCCAGGAGAGGTCTCACTGCGGAGGTGACATTTGAAGCTGTTAAGGAGGCGAGGGAGCAGACTATGGGGATATCCTGGGGAAGAATGTTCCAGGAGGGGGAAGAGCAGCACAAAGGTCCTGGAGTAGGAGCATGCCTGGGAGTTGGAGAAACAATGAGGAAGTTAGGCCTAGCTTTGCCAAAAAGCCTCCTTGTGAAGCCATCTCCCTACCCCAAACTGCGGGCTCCCCTCTCCGTGTTCTCCCAGCTCCCTCATCGCAGCATCAGTCACCTTATACTGCAATGTCTCCCCGACCAGACTGTGAGCAACTTGGGGACAGGGACTGTGTCTTTTATTTTGACATTCCAGAGCCCAGTGTAGGGCTTAATATATATTTATTGACAGCCTAACTGAATCAATCAATGAATGAACAAACTAGACGATGAATCCTTGAGGATGTCTCATTCATCTCTACCCCTGGCAGCACCTAGTAGTACACTGTATGACACAGATTGCGTCCCAGAATTAAAATGTTTGTTGAATGACTAATAGAAATAGCTAATGCTTATTAAGCACAGATACCATACTAAGTTCTTTATGTGGCTTATTCCATTTTATCCTTAAAGTGATCCCCTGCGGTAGGCACTACCATCATATGCAGTTTGCAGATTAGGGCACCGAGGCTCAGAGGAAAAGAAACAGCACACATATCACATGGCTGGTAAATGGCAAAGCTCTGAGTTGGACCTGATCAGTTTGACCTGATCAGGCCACGTATACTTAGCCTGAAGCTAAAATGCCTTCCAGAGAGAGGGGAGACCTGGGAGTGGAGGGAGAGGAGGGCTAGAAAGACACAGGGGGGGAGGAGAAAGATCTCCCTACAAGGGACTGGACTAGCATCTTCCCCACTCTGCGTTTCTTTCTACGAGCGCCAAAGTGTCTGGCACAGACGATGCTCAGAAAAGATTAAGGTATGTAAAGTAGATGTTGACAATTCTTCTTCCTAAAGATGAATATTTCCATGTGATTTGAGTTAAAAAGAAATTGAGGCAAGGCCTCAGATTAACATAACACAAATCCCAACTCTAACCCCATCGATAACCCAGCACAGCTTTGCCCCTAATTTTAGGGATGATCTTCCGGGTCACCTCCATCTTCCCTTGAGGTGTGGCCTTGCCTCCTTAAGAATGACACAGCTCACAAGGCTGACACCTTATGGGTAGAGGAGCCCAGCAGCCCAAGGGTCCTCCTCTGACAGGATCTGTACCTTGCCCACCCCTCCCAGGGACCCCGCTTTGCTCTCCGGACTCCACCTTCTCCAGTCTCCAGCTGGTTGCCCCTCCCCGGTTTATGCAGCCCCCATGCCCATAACTGACCTCTTTGGCCTGGCCTTGGCGGCCCGCTCCCACGTGCAGCCTCATCGGGCAGAGCCTGGAGCCCCAGGCCCTGCTGGCTCCCCGTCCCCAGCCGCAACATTGGGGTCCACAGGCTGCAGATCCCAACAGACTCCCGGCCTCTGGAATCTTAAAGCCGTGAATGGGAGCGAGTGGTGAAGACGGGCCTGGAGATGGTAAGAAACTTCTGCCTGGACCCAGCCAGGCATTCCCCTGCTCAGCCCCCAGATGCTTTCACAGATGCAGGAAGTCCAGCAAATCCCAGAGCCTGGGGCTGGCTCTCCTGCCAAAGGGGCCTGGGCAGTCACCCAGAACATTCCAGTGGGGGTGGACGCGAGACCTGAATTATCCAGGTCACAGCCTTATCCGGCTTCACAAGGCCTTTGCTAATCCCCTCAGCCTGGAGTGATTACCCCACGTCAGCCCTGAGCTTGGAACTTCCTTAAGGATCTGACAACCTGCTAAGTAACTTGACTGTTTGAGGACCTGGGGGTTCTCAGTCTTGGCTGAGGCAGGAGCACAAACACAGACCCTGGGGATGGGACGCCTAGGAAAACAGATGGGGAGGAAGGCGGTCAGAGGGGGAGGTATCGGAGCCATTCGGGAAGCAAATATACTTCTGGAGGCGAGTTCTGAGAGTGGGGACCAGTGGCCAGAAATGCAGTGGTATCATTCATTCAAAAATTATTTCCTGAGTACCTAGCGTGTGCCAGCTGAGGGCCCGGGTGCAGAGATGAATAAGCGGGGCTCCTTGCTCAGAGTTTAATGGTGGAGACCTCACATGAATGAACACGCCACCAGAAACACTGCAGAAGTGCAGGAATAGCCCAGAGCAGCCTGGAGAGGGACTCCTTGCACAGCCAGGGCAGGCTGGAGAATAATGAAAACAGCAGCTGCTGCAATAAGAATGGTGGTATTAACATTTATGGAGTGCTTACTGTGTGCCAGGCACTAAGCTAAGCATAACACATGATTTATCCCATTTAATATAGACATTAACTCTGTGGGAGAAGTGCTGTTCAGATAAGGGGTCCAGGAAGTGGGCCAAGGTGACACAGCTAACCAGTGGCTCCTGGGAGCTTTGAAGGACTCTGTTCATTCAGATTGGCAACCCCTTGTTTGACTGGTATGGTCCTTGACACATACAAATATTAAATCTTTTTTTCCATGATCAGAGAGGAGAAAAAAATCATTAAAAAACAATCCAGAAATGTGTAAAGTTAAAAGTGAACCTTCCCCACAATCCACCCAAGATAACCACTATTAAGAATTATTTTTATTTCTTTTTGTTTTTGTCCATATTGGCTTTCGCTTTGGTTTCAGATTTTTTCCTTTGTTTTTTTTTTTTTTTAAGAATTAAAGCTTTACTATGGGGCCGGCCCAGTGGCATAGTGGTTAAGTTTGCATGCTCCACTTCTGTCCGGGGCGTTTGCAGGTTCGGATTCCGGGAGTGGACCTACGCACTGCTCGTCAAGCCATGCTGTGGCAGGCGTCCCACATATAAAGTAGAGGAGGATTGGCACAGATGTTAGCTCAGGGACAATCTTCCTCAACCAAAAAGAGGAAAATTGGCAACAGATGTTAACTCAGGGCTAATCTTCCTCACACCCCCCCCAAAAAAAGAATTAAAGCTTTATGGATTAAATAGAAATTCCTCATTGTCCCCTCTCCCACCCTATTTCCATCCTGCCTTCCCTGCTCCTTCCTTCTCTACCCACAGGTAACCAGATTATGAAACTGATATATCCATACACAACACACACATTATTTCCTGTCTTTTATCTCTACACGAATGGAATGATGGTGTACTTAACATCTTGCAACTTGCTTTGTTCCCTCTAGCCATGTTCATCCCAACAGATCTGATTTATTCTAAAGTATATATTAAAAAGGGCAATGTTGGGTCATAGAATATTCACATTCTTTTCCCAAAATTTTATTTTGAAAATTTCGAAATCTACAGAAAAGTTGCAAGATGAGTACAATTAACATCCATAAACCCTTCAATTCACCAACATTTTGCTACAATTGCTTTACTTCTCTCTCACACGCACATTTCAGGGTAAGTTGGGGACACATCATCCTAAGATTCAGCATATCTCATCTCAGGACAAGACATTCTCTTACCTAACTTAATACAACTATGACACTCAGGAAATTTACCTGGATAGAATACTGTTATCTCCTATACATTAAAAATGTCTAATATCCAATTTTCCTCTATGGTCCCCAAATGGCCTTTACATCCAATTTATTTGTTTTTGTCCGATCCAGAATCGAAGCAAGAATCAGGCATTGCATTTGCTGTCGTGGCAAATCTGTTGCGCCTCTTTAGTCTCCTTTAATCTACAAACTTTCTCAATCCTTTTTTTTTCTTTCATGACATTGACATTTTTGAATCCAGGCCAGTTGTCTTACAGAATACCCTTCAATTTGGAGTTATCTGATTGTTTCCTCATGCTTATCAGGTTAAACATTTTCGGTAAGAATACCACATAGGTCAGGTGGGGACATGCACATTTTCAACTTTATTAATTATTCCAAAATACTGTCTTTAATGTTTGTACCAGTTTACACTCCCAGCAGCACCATAGCCAACACTTGATAATGTCCCATTTGTCCGTGTTTCCCAATCTGATGAGTATGAAATGACATATCATTGTCATTTTAACTGGTTTTAACTCCCTGGCTGTTAATGCCTTTGAGTGGTTTTCATATTCTGAGTGGCCATTTGGACTTCCTCGTTACTGAACGATCTGTCCATATGTGTGCTAATTTTGACCCTATTTCCTCCCAGTTCCATCCCTATCCTTGCCCTGCTCAGCTCTATTTGGGGGCAGGGGTGAGGTGACGGGGGTGCGATCCTCCCCGTTTCAACTGCTTCCAGGAGGCAGGAGACTGGAGGGCAAGATATCAATCTTTTGCTATATACGTTGCAAATATATTCTCTAAGCACGCCAATTGTCTTTTAACCTTATTTATGGCATCATTTATAGTATAAAAGCTTTTAACTTTTATGTAATAAAAGTTACCAATCTGCTTTGGTATTTTGTTTGAAAAGTCCCTCATGACTCTGAGGTCATAAAGATATTTTTCTGCATTTTCTTCTATTTGTTCTAAGTTTTTAGTTTTCACACTCAGGACTTGAATCCTCTAATCCATTTGGAATTGGTTTTTGTGTATGCTATGAGGCGGGAATTTAATTTTGTGTCTCCATGGGGAAGGTCAAGTATTTCAACGCCTTTTCTTGAACAGTCTAATCTTTCCCCTCTGACTTCAATGCTCCCTCTATCTCATAAATTTCCACCTATGCTTAGGTCTATTTCTGGGTTTTCTTTCTTTTACTTTGATCTATGTGTCTACACTTGCCCTAATGTCGCTCTGACCAATTACTATGACTTTGTAAGTCTTCACAGATAATAAAGAAAGTCCCTCTTCTTCAGAAATGTTTTGGTCATTCTTAAACCTTTACTCCTTCATATGAATTTTAGAACCCACTTTTCAAGTTCCATGACAACTCCCGTTGGGATTTTTATTGGAATTGCATTGAATTTTATAGGACTTAATGATGTTTAGTCTTGCCAACTCTGAACATGACATAGTCTTACTCTATTTATTTAGGACTTCTTATATGTTCTTCAGTAATGTTTTATAATTTTTCTTCATAAAGATTTTCACATATATTTATTAGATTTTTTTCTAGAAATTCTATATTTTTGTTCTTATTGTAAGTGCCATCTTTTTTCCCATTATATTTTCTAACTGGTTATTGGTGATATGTAGGGATGCCCTTGGTTTTTGTATATTGCTGTTATATTTAGCAACTGTCAGATTCTCTTATTAGTTAATGATGATAATTGTCTCTTGGATTGTCTACAAAGAAAATCATAGTGTCTGCAAATGACAATTTTGTCTGTTTTTCCTAAATTTTACACCTATTTATTTTTGTTGTGTTATTCCATTGGTTAAGACTTCTAGTAAAATATTGAATTCCAGGTGTGATACCAGATATCTATGCCTTATTCTTTTTTTTTTTTTTTTTTTTGTGGGGAAGACCAGCCCTGAGCTAACATCCGTTGCTAATCCTCCTCTTTTTGCTGAGGAAGACTGGCCCTGGGCTAACATCCGTGCCCATCTTCCTCCACTTTATATGGGAGGCCGCCACGGCATGGCTGACAGGCAGTTCGCCGGCGGGTGCCCGGGATCCGAACTCGCGAACCCCGGGCTGCCAAGCGCGAACTAAACCGCTGCGCCACCGTGTGGCCCCATCTATGCCTTATTCTTGACTTGAATTGATTCTTTACTTCAACATGTATTTATTGAGTGCCTACTATATAACAGGCACTTTACTAAGCATGCAGTAAAGCAAAATAGGTTATTGTCATATCAAACTGCATTTAATCCTTTAAATTAAATTCTGAAAAATTCACAAAATATAATTATTACTTATACTTTGAATGATTTTAGATATTTTCAAAAGATCAGTTTTCTGATGTTATAAAAGCTCCTCGTCTCCTTTATTGAATTGTTTTAATCAAATTATGTGTAGTTATGAACTTTAGATATAAACTTGTTTTTTATTTCTCAAACAAATAACAATTTGGGATGAAATTGCGTCAATAATCAGAACTTTGTCTAATCATTAATATCAAAGTCATTTATAAATAAATAACACAGTAATAATTGAGAAAAAATTGTATTATTTAGGAATTCCTACCCAGACAAAAAAATGACCATAAACATTTCTCCTATGTTAATGGGAAAAATGTGAAAAATAAGAACAATTAAATCAAAAGAAAAATAAAATACCAATATCTTACATATGTGCACAAAACAAAAAAACTTTTCTGATACATAAAAAAGATCATTAGTAAAGTAATAGACCAACTGGGATGATTCAGAAGGTTAGCAGGAGGCAGTGGTGTGCTGGCAAATGCTTTACAACCAACTCTTGTGGGGAATTAAAAAAATCCTTGATTTAGGGGCCGCCCAGTGGTGCAGCGGTTTAGTTCGTGCTTGGTAGCCCAGGGTTTGCCGGTTCGGATCCCGGGCGCCTGCCAATGCATTGCTTGTCAGCCATGCTGTGGCCGCATCCCATATAAAGTAGAGGAAGATGGGCACGATGTTAGCCCAGGGCCAGTCTTCCTCAGCAAAAAGAGGAAGATTAGCAACGGATGTTAGCTCAGGGCTGGTCTTCCTCACACACACACACACACACAAAAATCCTTGATTTGTAGAGTTTGCCAATTTCCAAAGTGTAAGTACTCCCCCATGACTGATTTTAAGCTACTAAAATGACACCGCTGAATACGGAAATGGGGAAAGAATTGTTAAGTTAGACTTTATTAAAATTAAGAATGTCTGCTTCATGAAAGACAAAAGCCACAGACCAGGAGCAAATGCTTGCACAACACATACTGAGAAAGGACGTGTATCCAAAATATACCAAGAACTCCTGAAACTCAGCAATAAGAAAATAAACAACCCAATTACAAAATGGGCAAAAGATCTGAGCAGACATCTCACCAAAGAAGACAAACAGAAGGCAAATAAGCATACGAAAATATGCTCCACATCATGTGTGATCAGGGAAATGCAAATCAATACAACCACCATTACACATCTATGAGAATGGCTAAACTCCAAAACACTGACAACACCAAATGCTGACGAGGATGTGGGGCAACAGGAACTCTCGTTCATTGCTGGTGGAAATGCAAAATGACACAGCCACTTTGGAAGACAGTTCGGCAGTTTCTTACAAAGCTAAATATAATCTTACCAGAGGATCCAGCAATTGCGCTGCTAGGTATTTACTCAACTGAGTTGAAAACTTAACCCCACACAAAAACCTGCACATGAACGTTTATAGCAGCTTTATTCATAATCTCCACAAACTGGAGGCAACCAAGATGTCCTTCAGCAGGTAAACAGATAAACAAACTGTAGTACATCCATACATGGGATATTATTCAGCAATAAAAAGATGTGAACCATCAAGCCACAGAATACATGGGGGAACCTTAAAGACATATTAAGTGAAAGAAACCAATCTGAAAAGTCTACATACTATATGACCCAACAATATGGCATTCTGGAAAAGGCAAAACTATGGAGGCAGTAAAAGTGTCAGTGGTTGCCAGGGGTTCAGAATGGGGAGAGGAGATGAAAAGGTGAAGCACAGGGAACTTTTAGGGCAGTGAAACTATTCTGTAACATACAGTGATGCGGATACATGACATTATGCATTTGTCAAAACCCATAGAATATACAGCACAAAGAGTCAATCTTAATGTAAACTATAGACTTTAGTTAACAAAAATGTATCAGTATTGATTCATTCATTGTAACAAGTGTGCCGCACTAATGCAAGACGTTAATAATAGGGGAAACTATATGTGTGTGTCTGGATTGTGAAGAGGTATATGGGAATTCTGTACAATTCTTCTGTAAATCTAAAACTGTTCTAAAAAAAAAAGTCTATTAATTTTAGAAGAACCATTGTTGCAGTAGGTGCTTTTACATGATTACGTACATTCTTGATTACAGCAAGCATGGTAAAGATTTTATCTTCTTTCTTCGTTCAGAGCCTATTTTGTGTTTGACTGGCTTTCGTGCCCTAGGGAGGTGCTTCTCAAATCTTACTGTGCCTGCAAATCACCTGGGGATCTTGTTAAGACGCTAATTTTGATCCACAGGTCTGGGGTGAAGCCTGAGATTTTTACATTTCTAACAAGCTCCCTAGTGATCCCAGTGCTGCTGGTATATGGTCCGCACTTGGCATAGCAGGCCATGCCAACAGGCAAACAAGACCAGAAGACCAAATCTCCAGCCTCTGTAATCTGTTTTCTAAATAAGGGGGAAGAAATATCTAATTTCATGACAGTGCTCATCAGTGTTTTATGTGGTTATTTTTTCTAAGTCCATCTTTAAAGGGTTGGTTTCACTGCCCTTCCTTTGTGAATCATGTTCATTTTCTGTTTCCAAGGGCATCGGAACTCTCTGCTTCAACTAAATGAGTCAGCCGAGATTGGAAGTTCATGTGGCTAAGTGAAACTCAACAAAAGGTTATGGCGGCCAATAGGGCCACCAAATATTTGTGTTTGTTCAGGTCAAGTGCATATTGAGTTCTAGAGGCTTTGAAGGTCACTGCCATCGCCCAGACAATGGCTACTTTGGAGATAGTAAGGACAGGCTGCTTACTGGAAGGAGAGTCTTGTGTCAGGTGGCAAACACAATGGGAAGGAGGTGGTTGTATTGTACAAACTTCGTGTTCCCAGACAGCCTTGGCGCAGAGCAAAGACTCAGAGGTGATTGGAGTCCCAGTTCTGCCACGAACTCTCTGAGCCCCAGCTTCCTTATCTGCCAAATGAGATAATTGAGTTCCACCCTCTTTAGGGATCCTTCCATCTCTGCATTCTTTATTTTTATTCCAAGCACATTCATTCCAAATCCGGGCCCGGCTCTTCCTTTTCCAGAGCCAGCGTTTCAAGTTTCCAGCTGCATAGCCTCCCTCCACCACGCTCATCCCACCTTTAGTCCATTGAGCAGTAGTCAGAGGAGGCCCCGGCCTTGGACTTCCAGCTGCCTGACTTCACGTCTCAAGGTCGAGGGGGAATCCAGTTCCAGGACTGGCTGCCTCTCCTGGGCAGCCTGGAAACCCCTGGATGCTGAGCGCAGTTAGAACACCTTCCTCTCCACACCTCTGCCCACAGGCTCCACTGACCTCAGATGGCCTCGGGGCATCTGGCTGAAGAAGTCCCTGGCTCCATCCTGGAGCCAAAGAAGATTTGCTGCAGTTGAATAGATTCAGAAAGTCAATTAAGGAAATGACTGACTAGGCAGCCAGCATTAACAAGAGCACCTGTTGGCTGTGAGGAAATCCAGCTCGTGATTTAAACCAAACATAAACTCTTCAAGAAGCCAAGAGCAGGCATTTCCCTGAACCTTCCACGTACCTTCTCAGCTGCAGGTCCTGGGGTTCTCGAAGCTTCAGACCACAGTTCTGTCCCGTCCTGAGCCAATCATGACCCAGACAAGCAACTTATAGGCCTCCCGAAGGTGGGGCCTAGAATTAATCTTGTTGTGCTACTACCTGGTGTCGGAGATAAGCCCTCTGTACCCACATATTTACCATTCATTCACTTAACACAGCTTATGGATCCCCTTCCATTCAACAGGCCCTGTGCTATGTGCTGAGGGAACGAGATGCACAGTGGCTTACTGTCTCAACTTGTCAGCCAGAGCAAGTCCCCTCTGAGCTTTCAGCTCAGGAGAGGAGGGGGGACTTGACTGGATCCCCCAATGCTAACAGAGCTTTTCCTCTACAGAGGGCTTTCCTGCTCACCTCTTGTGTCCTGGCACTCTCCATGGGTTTGAATTGAAGGGACAAGCTTCTTACCTCTTTTTGGAGTGTGATGCGGGGAGATATAGGAGTATGAGATGCAGGGAGTTCCTGTCAGATGGGACAAACCATTCCATATTCTCAAGGGGTTCTCAGTCTGCAGGGAGAGACACAGCTCTGTGCTTGGAGAGCCCCCAGACTTTGAAGAGCTCCTTGTTTGGGGACAGATTGGATCCATAAATACTAATCTCTATAGATCTGCAGCCCCTTATGAAAAAGCAGTGGGCTGGCTTATTGCTGAGGGAAGGAAGGGAGGTGCCTTATCCCCAAGAGAGGTCTTTTGATGGAAGATATGTGGAAAGAGGGAGTCTTTGGGGCCCCACTCATTTCAAGCATGACGGAGAAGCCCGTATTCATAATGAGCGCAGCGGGCAGGCCAGGGTGGAGCGAATGTGAGATGACCATTCTGGGTGCCAATTTTTTTAACGTGGAAAACATAATGAAGGTCATTCTCTGGAAAAGATGAAGAGGTGGATTTATTTGTGTTCCTGGATCAAATCCCAGAGAGAAGTCTGAGCTATGGAGAGAAGCAGCCAACCCAGAAGGGAGGTCCGGAATCACCAAGTTGCTTGGTCCATGAAGGGTCATTAAGTCCAGCCCCCGCAACGGTGAAAGATTTGCTTTATCCAGCCCCCAAACGGGTTCTGGGCCTCTTCCCGAAGGTCATTCCAACACTAGCCTCTGGATGCCTCTGGGTCTTAAAACAAAATGAAGTTCTCTCCACATGCAGCCTAAACATGCCACTATACTGTGTCTCTCTGTGTATAGAAAATACTGAATTGACTGAAGATAAGAGCTGATCAATACTATTCCATCTTTTACAACATGGCTTCACAGTGCCATAAGTTGAGCCAAGAAGGCCAGAAGGCCAGCAGTAATCTGGCCCCTTCTGACCTCTCCACCTCCATTTCACCCTCTGTGCTCCATCCAACTGGCCTTTTCTGACTTCCTCCAACAGCACACTCCTCGTGTACACAGCCATGGTACTTACAGCTTTCTCTGCCTAGAATGCCCCCAACAAACTTCCCCTAGGGCACCTCTCAGGGTTGGAGGTCTAGCTTATTTAGAAGAAAAATATTTACAGAGGGCAGTGCATCCTACAGAATCATCGGGAGGCTGGAAAAGCAGGCCAAGCTTCCAGACAAGACTCCCAGAGTCACATCACAGGACTGGTCCGCCAAGGGAGCTGCTGCTTCTGCCACAACGGGAAGCTGCTCGTCAAATCACGAAACTGTTGCCATGGTTTCCATCACCAGAATCATGCCTCCACTACGACACATGCCAGCAAACTGGTGTCTGACATCCTGCCCTGCTTTCCATCCAGTCAGTTCTGAATTCATCTCTCAAACAAATATATCTGATAGGCAGAATCTTAAAATATATGGAATCTTGTCTGCAAGGAAGTCTTATTTAAGCTTTCCAGCCTCTGCTGTGCAGGAAGATGCACGAGAAGGAGTTGAACGAGATGTTGAACAAGCCAGTCCATAGATGTCTTCCAGACTCTGTCTTTCTGTTTATTCAAGTGCTATACACCCTTCTTCCCATATTTGTGCCTTACTTCCAACTAAGTGGTCCCCCTCTGAGGCTACTGTTCCAGTGGCATGAGGACCATGTGGTAATTCCACGTGGCGACGTGGAATTCCACATGGAACTAACTTCCAGCTTAACTGAACCAATTTTGTGTACCCTGGTGAAAGTATCCCTCACTTGGACACTAATATCTTTAGTCTCCCAACTAGGCCACAGAGGGAACTGCTGCCCCTGACTCAATCAGGAAACTGACTTGTCAAATCGAGAAGCTGCAGCTCCAGAATCACAACCCCTCTGCTACAAGCTGTACCAACAAAATACATGCCTCAGACCCCGAAATCAGTTCTGAATTCAAGACTCATATGGCTATCTTATTTACAGAACCTAAATCTAATTCAGAAACTCAGCTGCAAAAGAGACCAGGAATGTTGTCTACAAGAAATCCACTTTAAGTATAAAGACATATATAGATTAAAAAAGTAAAGGGATGAAGAAAGATATGCTATGCTAACACTAATAAAAAGAAAGCAGGAGTAACTATACTTATTTCAGACTAAGCACACTTCAGAGCAAGGAAAATTAACAGGGATAAAGAGAGGTATTCTCGTAATATGAAGAGATAAGTCTCCAAGAAGATATGACAATCTTTATTGTATATGTGCCTAACAACACAACATCAAAATAGGCAAAGCCAAAACTAATAACCACAAGGAGAAATAGATGAATCCACTGTTATAGTTGGAGGCTTCAACATCCCCCTATCAGTAATGGACAGAGTCAGAAAGTCAGTAATGATATAGTTAACAACATACTCGAACTGACTGGCACTATCAATCAACCAGATCTAAGTGACATCTATAGAGTACTTCACCCAACAATAGCAGAGTACACATTCTTCTCACACTCATGTGGAACATTAACCAAGACAGACCACATTCTGGGCCATAAAACACACCTTAAAAAGCTTAAAAGAATAGAAGGCATACAATGTATGCTCTTAGATGTCAGTAGAATTACACTAGAAGTAAATAACAGAAAGACAGCTGGAAAATATCAAAATGCTTGGAGATTAAACAACACAGTTCTAATAACACATGGATCAAAGAAGTCTCAAGAGAAAAGATATTTTGAGCTAAATGAAAATGAAAACACAACTCATAGAAATTTGTGGGATACAGTGAAAGCAATGTTTAGGGGGTGCTTTATAGCATTGAATGCATACATTAGAAAAGAAGGAAGATCTAAAATCAATAATCTAAGCTTCCCCCTTAGGAAACTAGCAAAAAAAGAGCAAATGAAATCCAAACTAAGCAGAAGAAAAGAAATAACAAAAATTAGAGAAATCAATGAAACTAAAAACAAGAAATCAATAGAGAAAAGCAATAAAACCAAAAGCTGCTTCTTTGAAAAGATTGATAAAATCAATAACCTCTAGCTAGCCATCTAAAAAAAGGAGAGAATATACAAACACTAATATCTTAAATGAAACAGGGGCCATCACTACAGGTCCCATGGACATTAAAGGATTAATAAATGAATATTGTGAACAAGTATATGCCCAGAAATTTGATAATCTAGAGGGACTGGACCAATTCCTTGAAAGACACAATCTCCTAAAACCCACACACACAAAAATCGGTAATTTGAATAGGTCAATATTTGTTAAAGACATTTAATCAATAATTAGTAACCTTCCAAAACAGAAACCACCAGACCCAGATGATTTCACTGGTGAATTCCACAAAATATTTAAGGAAGAAATTATACCAATTCTCTACAATGTCTTCCAGAAATTAGAAGCAGAGGGTATACTCCATAACTCATTCTATAAGGCCAGCATTATTCTGATACCAAAACCAGAAAAAGACATTTCCAAAGAAAGGAAAACTACAGACCAACAGCTTTCATTAGGTTGGGTGCAAAGATCCTCAAAAGAAATTAGCAAATCAAATCCAATAATGTATAAAAAGAACTAAAACTCACAACCAAGTGGGATTTATTCCAGATATGCAAGGTTGGTTCAGCATTTGAAAATCAATTAATGTAATCCATCACATCAACAGGTTAAAAAAGAAAAACCACATGATCATAATAATAGAAACAAAAAAAAAGCATTTGACAAAATCCAACACTCGTTCATGATAAAACCTCTCTGAAAACTGGGAATAGAAGAGAACTTCCTCTGCTTGATGAAGAACATCTACAAAAAACCTACAGCTAACATCATACTTAATGATGAGCAACTAGATGCTTTCCTGCTAAGATCAGGAACAAGACAAGGATGTCCCTTCTCACCACTCTTATTCAACATCCTACTGGAAGTTCTAGCTAGTGCAATAAGGAAAGAAAAGTATACGGATTGAGAAGAAAGAAAAAACTGTCTCTTTTTGCAGATGATGTGATTGTCTCTGTAGAAAATCCCAAAGAATCAACAAAAATAAACCCTGAGACCGATAAGAAATTATAGCAAGATTGCAGGATTTAAGGTTAATATACAAAAGTCAATTGCTTTCCTGTATATTAGCAATGAATAATTGGAACTTGAAATTAAAAACAATACCATTTACATTAGCACCCTAAAAAATGAAATACTTAGGCATAACCCTTACAAAATATGTACAAGATCTATATGAGGAAATCTACAAAACTCTGATGAAAGAAATCAAAGAACTAAATAAATGGAGAGATATTCCATGTTCATGGATAGGAAGACTCAATGTTGCCAAAATGTCAGTTCTTCCCAACTTGATCTATAGATTCAATGCAATCCTAATCAAAATCCCAGCAAGTTATTTTGTGGATAGTGACAAACTAATTCTAAAGTTTATGTGGAGAGGCAAAAGATACAGAATAACCAACATAACGATGGAGAAGAACAAAGTTGGATGACTGACCCTACTTGACTTCAAGACTTACTATAAAGCTACAGCAATCGAGACAGTGTCCAATGACAAATAGATCAATGGAACAGAATCAAGAGCTCAGAAATAGACCCACACAAATATAATCAACTGATCTTTGACAAAGGACCAAAACAACTCAATGGAGAAAGGATTGCCTTTCCAAGAAATGGTGCTAGAACTACTGGACATCCATGTGCGAAAAAACGAATCTAGACACAGACCTTACATGCTTCACAAAAATTAACTCAAAATGGATCATAGACCTAAAAGCAAAACACAAAACTATAAAACTCCTAAAAGATAACATAGGAGAAAACCTAGATGACCTTGGATTTGTTGATGACTTGTTAGATACATTGGACTTCACTAAAATTAAAAACTTCTGCACTGCAATAGACACAGTCAAGAGACTGGGAAGACAAGACACAGACTGGGAGGAAATATCTGCAAATGTTAATAAATCTGTTTCTTACAGAGTCATGGATTTGCAATTCTGAAACTATTTATCCCAGAATTGAACAAATAAGCAAATATGTTGTGAAGAGTGGAACTCCTGTTAGAGAAAGAGGTTCTAAATAGGTAAGGGGGAAGATTAAAATGAACCCTGTGGTGTTGGATTAGAATTGGAGGCATCGGTGTGAACTCATCGTGTGAGTGCGTGTGTGTGTGCGTGTGTGTCTCTATTTCCCAACTTTGATGCTGTGAAAGCCCAGAAGCAGGGACATCCCAGTAGCAAGGAGCAGCCCTAGCTCCCAGATTTTTGTTTCTGAATACCATTCTCCAAAAAAAAAAAGAAAGAAAGAAAGAAAAAGAAAAGAACCAGTCTCCTAGGAGAAATGGCTGATTCCAGGGACTGGAAAGATAAAATACAAGATAAGCTTGGAACATCTTGTGGTACCAGAAAGTAAGAAAGTGCTACGAAAAACAAACAATGCAGGCATGCCAAAAGGACATAGGCCTCAACTTGAAGGTACTCTCTGTGGCCAAAACAGAGCAATTTGAGCAAGAAAATAATAACAATGGTATTGAATTATAACCCACAGATGAAAATAAGTACCTACTGTTATAAAGAATTAATTGAATAAATAAATACAATGAAAAGTTGTTACCTACAGCAGAATTCAAATTCCTAATGTTGAAGGAATGAGGGAACTAAAAAACACCAGTAATAATTGTAGTGGGCAAGTACCATGGGTTCATGCTAAATTTAGTGAGTGGAAATATGAAGAGAAATGGGATATTTGCATGGTCTCAAAGTAACTTCCCACAAGATACTTACTAATTACAAAAGGAAAAATGGTGACTTTCCAGTGGAGAAACCCAGCAGACATCACCTTAGCCAAGGGATTCAGGTGAACAATCAGTAGTAACGAGACCCAGCGATATCGTGTACCGCTGATAAGATTCTCTGAGAAGGGCACAATATCACTTCTGTGATGTTCTGGCCAAAAATGCTTAACCTCAATCTGGTTGTGAGAAAACATCAGACAAACCCAAACTGAGCGATACTTTACAAAAACCCGAGCAGCGCCCTTCGAAAGTTTCAAGGTCACGAAAAGCAAAGACAGACGAAGGAGCTGTGACAGATTAGAGGCGACTAGGGAGATCAAAAAGTACATGTACTGTGGGATCCTGGACCAGAAAAAAGACATTAATAGGAAAACTGGTGACATTCCAATAAGTTCTGTAGATTAGTTAATAATGTGCTTTTCCTACTTTCCATAATTGTACCACAGCTATATGTAGGATGTTAACATTCAGGGAAGCTGGGTGAGAGGTATACAGGAGCTCTACTTTTGCAACTTTTCTGTGAGTGTAAATGTATTTCAGAATAAGAGGTTTTTTCTGAGGAAAAAAAAAAGAGTAGTGAGTAATTTTTCCTCACAAAGGAAAAATTAGGAAGCAGAGAGTGGTAGAAAAATTTCCACCATCATCCTGATATTGACAACCACCACTGTCAATAGGCTGACTCTTTTCATTATTAACAACTGAAGAAAACGTTTCTGAACAGCAGCTTTGTGCAAAGCACCTCCCTTTGAGCTCGTCCATCATATGAAAAGTTGCAACCCACACTTCACCCACTCACACCCCTGCTGAGCCTGACCCATCCCTAGTGCTTCTTCCCCATCACATTGTCACCACCTGACATACTGTATGATGTATTTGTTGCATCTTTCGTCTCTTTGTCTGTCTCTCCACTAAAATGTGAGCAAGCCCCACGAGACTAGAGATTTTGTTTCGTTCAGGGGTGTACTCCAAATGCTTAAATTACTCCTTGGATGAAAGAGGCCAGACAAGAGACCAAATCATGGACTTTGAATTCTTGGGAAAAAACCTGAAAAGATGGGAAAAGGAGAGGCAATGTGTGATGTCACCAGAGTCCTTGAGTGTTGGGACCTGGACATGATACCAGGGGCCACCAGGATATGTGAGAGGTTGGGAGGGCCAGTTTGCCTACTGTAGAAACAACGGTGTTCCAAACACTGAGGTGCTTTAAAAAAGGCGAAGGTCTAGCCCATCACCTCTGAACCTTGACTTAGGCCTAAAACAAACAGCTACCAGCGAAAATCCCGGATTAGGGAGAGTGAAGGAGACTAACAGATCCCTGGAGGTTGTGTGGACTTGTTAGGGCTTCGTACTAGGTACAAAGCACCACACACTGAGTGGCTTAAACAGCAGTAATTTATTGTCTCACAGTTCTGGAGGCAGAGGTCAAGGGGCCGGCATAGTTGGTTCCTTCTGAGGGCAGTGAGGAAGCATTTGTTCCAGGCCTCTCCCACGGCTTCTGGTGGTTTCCTGGCCATCTTTAGTGTCCCTTGGCTTGTAGACGCATCCCTCCAGTTTCTGCCTTCATCTTCACATGGCGTTCTCCCTCTGTGTGTGTCTCTGGGTCCAAATTTCCCCTTTTTGTAAGGGCACCAATCATATTAGATTAAGGCCCACCCTAATATCCTTTTCTTAACTAATCACTTCTGCAAAGACCCTGTTTCCAAATAAGGTCACCTTCTGAGGTATGAGAAGCTAGGACTTCAAGGTAGGAATTTTGTGGGGGATGCAATTCAACCCATAACAGGAGTCTAGCACTTCAAGTAAATTGTATCTTCACGATGAAAGAGCCTGGTGGCTGTTAGCATAGATTAGCAGAGCATAGTATTAGCATAGCGTTAGCATAGATGTGGTTCTGCTGCAGTCACTACCGATCTCCATGATCCGTGGCTTAAAACAACAAAAGCTGATTTCTTGATCATACTAAGTCCACCGAGGGTCTGTGGGACTCTCCAGGATGGGTGCGCTCCATGCGGTGACTCAAGGATCCATGCAAGCTGCTTCCATCTTCCGGTTCCTCCATGAGGGGCAGAGAAAGGCTGGGGCATTGCATATGGTTTTTACCTTGTTTCATCCTAGAAGTGACCCTCAGCACCGATGCTCACGTGCTGCTAGCCAGCACCAGTCCCGGGCCTACACACCTACAAGGGGCCTGGAGAATGCAGGGAGCAGATGGAATGTGTTTGAACGTCACAGCCTCTGCCATGCTGACACATGGGGACTGGTGTCGGTAGTGTTTACTGAAGGTGTCAGTAGTGTTTACTTAAATTCTGAGCACGTATTGAAGGACGGGAAATAAGATATTTGCTTTAGAAGTTAAAGCAGGAGTCACGGTGTCCCTGAAGACTGGAGAAGAAAGAACAATAGATCCAGGGAGCGTTAATCAGCTCCGTCTCCCAGGAGGTGAGGACTGGGGGTGAGGTGGAGGCGATACTTCAGGGGAAACTCCAGGACAGTCTCTGGCTTTTCCCAGAGGGGAAGAGGAGGACAAGAAGAAGGAAAAGGAGCTAGAAGAGAAGGTAGAGGCATTGGGAAGGGACCATCTGCCCCACTGCACCCTTTTGCCTGCTGGGGTTCCCCGGGGGCAGGGTGAGTCCTCACCACCTCCCTAAAGGCTCCCATGGGTCCCGGCACTTTGTAGAGGCTTAGTATGTACTTCCTGTGAATGAATGATTGAGTGAATGAATGAAAACACTAAATGCACCGTTTCCTATGTGCATTCCTATGTGGCATTTCCAAATGCCACATTGAGCAGAAGAAAGGAGCAACCCTCACTCAATCAACGGTCCCATTGACCGTGCAAATGAGTCCATGGCCTGCAACGGCAGACGCCCCTGCCCTCTCCTGGAAGTGGTTGCAGGGAGGTGACCAGTGGTCACACCCTGAGCCAGTTATTGGAATTTACTCAGTCAGGAGTGAGGCCCGTGGGAACGATTAGAAAATAATCTAAAATTTTGGCATCAGTCAATGGCACATAAGGTTTTTCCATCCTCGGCTCTGTCCTGCCAGCTGACAGGGGAAGAAAAGGGGATTACCCAGGGGCGTGGGCATGCCAAACTGAGCCCATCAACTGGCCGCACCCCCACCCCACTCCCCTGCCCCACCAACCCCCAAGCTCCCAGAGGGAGCAGCTATTTAAGGGGAGCTGGAGTTCAGAATAAACAAGGCAGTTGCTTGGAGGTACTAACTCCAACATCCTCTGAGAGGTAAATACCCAGAAATGAATGCTCTGGAGGGGGTATAAGAGCCCCTGCTCATTGGCTGTCTTTGAGAGTAGCTGTGTTGTGTGTGTGTGTGGCATGCATATGTAGGCGTACATGAGCATAAGCATGCACGCACATGATTTGGTATGTACAAGAGGGTATGCGTGTCCAAGTGTGTTGTGTAGGTATGAGAGTGTATTGTATGAAAGGATGTCCGCACTAGTGCATGAGCTCAAGAGTATGTGTACACATGCATGTGTGCGTGGATATATATGTGTCTGTGCATGTGTATATCTGTAAGGGGCTGGAAAGTCTTGCAAAAAGAGGGTGCTGCTTTCATTCTGGAGAAAAGTATTGGGGATCGGATCCATGGATGGAATTCCCAAGCCTTGAATCCAGCGTGGGGACAAGTAAGAGATGTCTAACGGGGAACACAACTTATGACCTTGAGAATCTCCCAGTTTGTGGGGATGACCTGGCTGCCACCTTCCAGGAACTCTCAGTCTGATGAGGAGCATGGAGGTCTCATTACTGTATCAGGTTGGGGATCGCGATGGGTCTGAGGCCTGCATGTGTGTGAAAATGTTCATTCAACAGCCAGGAAGAGTCAGGAGGCCATGCATGTGCACGCTTCTTGTGTACACTGCGTGTGATGAAAGTAGTCATCCCGGCCCCCGCCTGGGATTGAGGAGCATATCTGCCCTTTCCCTTGAAGACTCCCTTCTGCAGGGTTGTCGAGGGCGACCAGGGGAGCAGGGCCAGGGCAGAAGCTGGCACCACCTGGGAGAGGAGTCTAGGCCAATCCACCTGCCTTTCTCCCACACAGAACTGTCGACATGAAGACCCTCCTATTGTTGGTGGTGATCATGGCTTTTGGTAAGAGCTGACCCTGACCTCTGGCCTCAAAGGGGCAGCCCGGGGAGGGAAGCATCCCCGTTTTCCTTCCCATTACAGCAGGCCCTCTTTCAGTGGGAGGAAGGAGAGGCCACTGAGGGGCGAGAGTAGCAGAGAGAGGCAGAGAGGGAGGACACAGGGCCCCAGGCCCCATCACCACGTGACTTCCTTCCAGGCCTGCTGCAGGCCCAGGGGAATTTGCTGGATTTCCGGAAAATGATCCAGTTGGTGACAGGAAAGGAAGCTACTTCCAGTTATGGCTTCTATGGTTGCCACTGTGGCTTGGGAGGCAAAGGATCCCCCAAGGATGCAACGGATCGGTGAGACCACCCCAGCCCTCCCTTCCCTCTGCCCACTTGTGGCCCTGGTGGGGCTGGGAGCTGTGAGGGTAGGACTGGTGCCCTCTTGGCACAGAAGCCTTGGAGGTCCCGGCTGGAAAAGCAGCCAGCGTGTTAGAAACTCTGCTCTAGACTATTCCAAAGTCACTGGGTCTCTGCCCATGGTCAAGGAGGTGAGACCATGGTGCACCAGGCTCCCTAGAACTGTGGAGAGGCAGCCTCAATGGGTATTCTTGTCACAGGTGCTGTGCTGCCCATGACTGTTGCTACTACCGTCTGCAGAAACACAGGTGTGGCACCAAATTTCTGAGCTACAAGTTTGCTTACCACAAGGGCCAGATCATCTGTGGTAAGAAAGAGTCCTGCAACTCCACCCAGTCTCCTTTGTTTGTGTCACTGAGTGTCCACTGTGCCGGGCACTGTGCTGGGCACCAAAGACAGAGATATAAAGGGACAGTGTTCCTGCTTCAGGGAGCTCATAGTTGAGTGGGAAATAAAGAAAATGAGAACACAGCATGGTAGATTCCAATAGGAAGTAAGCAAAATGGCAGAGCCTGAACACGGGCTGAGGTTCAAGTAAGGCTCCTGAAAGTGGTGACATCCAAGCTGAGTCCTAAAGGCTGTGCAAGAGTCAGGGGAAAGGAGGGTTTGGGGCATTCCAACAGGAGGTCACAGCAGCATCAAAGTGACCAGAGGGAACTGTCACAATTCTGTGCTGCTGAAGGGAGATGTGAGGAGGAGTGGGAAGAGAGGAACCTGGAGAGATAGGAACAGACTAGACCAAGCCTGGATGCCATATTATATTTAAATTTTGTCCCAAAGCAGTAGGGAGCTCTTAAGCAAAGGAGTAACAGGATCAGATTTGCATTTCAGAGGACTCACTCTGGCTGCAGGGAAGATGGAGACAGGATGGAAGGTGGGGCCAGTGAGAAGATCAGTGGCATAAGGCAGACAAGAGAGAGAAAGAGCCTGACACATAACAGTGGTGGTCAGGATGGAAGGGGTGGAGAGTGACATTAAGATACATCTCAGGGAGAATCAGCCAAGTTTGGTGACTGACCGGCAGGGGGATAAGCAGCTGTTGAGTGGGCACACGAGGTGTGGATGGAACAACTGAGGTAAAGATCACAGGAGGGAGGCCTGGTGGGTGAGGGGAGAGGAGTTCCATTTAGAGCACGTTGAGTTGAAGAGGCTTCCAGAACACCCAGGGAGATGTGCAGCAGGCAGCTGGATGTGGAAACTCACAGCTCAAGAGAGGGATCAGGACCAGGGGCACAGATTCAGGAGTGGGCAGCAGAGAGCTGGGGGTGGTTGCGCTCACCCATTGGATGTTTAAAGGCCCAGAAAGAAGACAGAGGAGGGATAGTCAGAGAGGGAGGAGGAGAGCTGAGAGGGAGGAGGAGAGCTGAGAGAGAAGGTCAAGGAAAGCAAGGAGGAGGTAATTAACAGCATCCAATTTAACAGAGGCGTCCTCCAGGATAAGGGTTGACAAGGCTCCTTGCGTTTAGAGGCAGCTTCCCACTGAGGACTCAGGGGGAGCTGATTCCATGGAGCTGTAAGCGCAGAGCCAAATTAGAGTGGAGTGGGGAGTGAGTGAGGAGCGAAGCAGAGGCAGTAAGTGTGGACAACTTTCTGGAGGAGGTTTGGCTCTAAACAGGAGGAGAGAGATGGGTGGTAGCCAGAAGGGTTTGCTCAGTGCCCCTAGACAGCGCATCCATGAAAGAGATTTTGAGAAAGCATGAGCTCTCGTCCAACAGCCTGAGTTCTTTAAGATCAGAAATTATGTCTCCCCATCATGGCCTCTCCACTGGGTCATGTATCTTTAGCAGGCTTTGGGTGGCAAGCAACGAGATGCCCAACTAAAAGAGGCTTGGATAGGAAGTCTGACTCTCATATCACAGAAGTCTGGAAGAGGGCAGCGCCAGGGCTGGAGCAGCTTCTCAACCGTGTCGTCAAACACCCAGGCTTTTCCCAACCTTCTGCTCTGCCATGTTGGCCAAGACACACAATGCAGCTCCAAGTAACATGGCCTCACCCTACAAAAAAGGCTTTCCCCTTGTACATCTCTCTTTTTGAGGGAGGAAATTAACCCTCCCGGAAGCCCCCAGCAGACTTCCCCTTTGGGATCATTGGTCAAAACAAGGTCACGTGCTACCCAGAGACCAGTCACTTCAAAGGGAAAAGGGATGACCATGACTGGCTTACGCCAGTCACCACCCATTCCCAGGCTCCAGGGGCCAGGGGCTTTGCACCTGGACACATCTGTGAGCAAGAAGAAGGAGACAATGGCTGTCAGGGAAGCCTTTAACAGAGTCTCCAGTGCTTGGTGTCCCCGTCAGACGGGGTGCCAGCTGAGGGCAGGAATTCTCTCTCCCCATCAGTCAGAAATATCTGAAGCAGAGGTTCTTGTCTCAGACTAGAAGTTTCTGGAGGAGACGGGCTGTGTCTTCTCCCCCAGGGTTCCCACAAGAAGCCATAGAATATTAACAACCCCCCATCTGGTCTTTATTTTCTTGTGATTTCAGCGAAACAGGACTACTGCAGGAGTCAACTGTGTCAATGTGACAAAACAGCTGCCTTCTGTTTTGCGAGGAACCGGAAGACCTATAGTAAAAGGTATCAATATTACAACAACAAGAAGTGCAGCGGGAGGACCCCCGGGTGCTGAGAGCCCCCTGACCCTGGAAGTCTTGCTGGCTGATGCTGAGGGTTCTTCTCCAGCACCCCCAATCCCTACCCTAGCCAAGTTCCCTGGCCATGAAGGAAACACCCTCTCCCATCCTAGAGACAAGCAGGAGCCCTTCCGTCCCCAGACAGAAGCCTTCTACCCAGAACAAGAAGCCCCAAGCCTGGCCCTTTCCCCATCCATGGCCCTCTCCCCCGCTTCCTCAGCATTTCCACTCTCCTCCTCCAAGTCCAACTTCCTGCTTAGCGGTAGCAGCTACACTCCGGGGAGGCTGTTCTGAATAAAGCAATTCATTGGCAAACTGTGTGTGTGTGTGTGTGTGTGTGTGTGTGCACGCACTGCCCCAGGCACTGTTAGTGTGAGAACAAACTGGTACAAGGCCATATGGTGTAAGGGGTTAAAATCCAGACTCCGGAGTCAGACTGGCTGAGTCAAATTCCCCCTCCACCAACTCCCTAAGCCTTAGTTCCCTCATCTAAATGGAGACCATGTTGGTACCAACTGCGTGGGCTTGTTGGAGAATTAAAAGAGATATGGACTATCAAGCACTGGGTCTGACAGGGCTGTATCTGTCATTGTTATCACACGTGGAACCCAGCCGTCTGCCTTTCCTTCCCTGGGTGAGGGCAGCTTCTGCCGGCCTGTTGGGGGGGAAACAGGAACCAAGTTGGTCTCGATGCTCTGGGGAGCTGTAGTCCACATCTTCCTCATGTACATTCCTCTCCTGTTGTTGCCAGCCTGGTGAAGGTGGGTCGATGTAACCCTGGCCACCAGCTGGACCCTCGGAGCATTACCCCCTCACCCAGGGCCGCTTCCTGGGCAGGCGACCCGTGCAGAGTGCTGCAGAGCCCTTGCTCAGGAGGACGTCACATCTAGTTTAATGCTCTGCCCCAGCCATCTTGAAATCCTTAATAACATGGAGTCCCACATTTTATTTTGCACTGGGACCCACGAATTATGTAGCTGGTTCTACCCTCACCTGAATGCTACTTCCCCTCCTGTCATCCAGAGTGACTTCCGTGGGGATATTCTACAGCCCACCTGATTCTTCACCAGCCATCATCAGGGCTGCTGGGTGTCGGTCTCTGCACAAAGGCACCCCGCTTAGGGGACGCAGGTGGGAGCTGGACTTTAGCCCACGCACGGCTCAGCAAGCTCTGCATTCACCCAGGGGCAATGCCTCTCTGTAATTCATCTTCCCAGAAGGGGTGCGTTTTCCTACTTCTGCACAAAGATGCTTCATTTGCTGGCAGTAGCCCTGATCATGTTCACTGACATTCAAAATAAGAGAAATGCAAATTGAAACTCCACCAAGATACCATTTTTATCTGTTAGAATAGATAAAAATCCAAAAGTGGGACAACCTGCTCTGGTGGCCAGGCTGCACAGGAAACCATCTCTCACAGGTAGCCGGTGGGAGGCCAAAATGTCCACAGAGGGCAAACGGGCAATATCTATCAAAATTATAAATGCATTGATCCTTTGGCTCAGCAACTCCACTTCTGGAAATTTGCCCCAAGAATGCACACACACACACACACACACACACACACACATACACGCACAGTGATTCATGAGCAAGTTTTTTATTGCCACATTGTTCTGAACTGGGCTGGAAATAATCCAAGTGTCCATGCAGAGAGGACTAGTGAAATAAACAATGATACAACCTCAAAATGGAATACACTGCATCTGTTTAATGAGGGAAGATTCTTCTCTTGCAGCAGCAAGAGGAAGGACAGTATAAATGGTGTGCTACATTTGTGCAGGAAAGAACGGAAATGTGAATATGTATTTGCTAATATTGCCATAAACACCTAAAGAACAACCAAGAAGTTAATTAAAACAGTTACCTATGTAATGAGCAGAGCTGGCAGGAAAATGCAGTGGGCACAGATGGGCTGAGAGGGAGATTTCTCGATATATAATTTTTTTCAGCCCTATAAATGTATTTCCTATTCAAAAGAAAATTAGCATAATCAAACACACACAAACATTTCTCTCCCTAAGGCAGACACTAATTCTCGAGACGATGTAGTCTAATCCAGGGATGAGCAAACCAAGCTTGCCAGCCAAATCTATCCGCTGCCTGTTTTTGCACAGCTTCCAGGCTAAGAATGCCTTTTACGTTTTTAAATAGCTGGAAAAAAATCAAAAGAAGAATAGTCTGTGACGCGTTAAAATGATATGAAGTTTAAATTTTAGCAGCAATAAATAAAGGTTTATTGTAACACAGTCACGATCTTTGGCTTACATATGGTCTGCGACCGCTTTCATGCTACGACAGCAGAACTGAATAGTTTCCACAGAGAACGCAGGGCCTTTCACAGGATAGTTTGTGGATCCCTCATCTAACCCAGTGCTTCTCAGACTATCCTGGTGAATGACCTGTTCTTTTTGTCTTTGATCTGTTTCACATCACCACTTTCGCAAAATAAAAGACTTACAAAATACGAACCCAAATGTTTTATTATTTGATTCAATGAATATACAATTACTCTGTCAAGTTGCTTTGAAATTTCTAAACACTTACTTTCAATCTCTGTGTGTACCTCACTGCGGACGGAAACACCTCCCAGACTGGCACTGGCCCACGAACCCCACTTTGGGAAACACTGGTCAAACCCGTATTGAGGAAACACAAATGCCCTTAACAATTTCATAATTAGCAATTAGTTTCTGTCCCTCGACTTAGAAGAAGTGACACTTATTACTGTGTAGGTAGAATTGCTATCTACCCTTCAGGGCCACCGGAGTGAGGATGGGGCCACATAACTCTTCAATGATTGCTTTTCAGCTTCAAAAGAGAGGCTCTGAAATGCCCTTTGAAAAAAGCTACAGTTAAATGCTTCCCAAGGGCTTTTCTCGTCTTCTTCCTTGATCTAGGGGAAGGGAAAGGCAGTGACTTGCTAGCTCTGTTACATCTCTCCCTACAGTGAAGACTTCGCTCTTCCTAACTGAGTATTCTTCCAAGAATATTTTCAAGGTAAGTTTTCATGTGCAACATTTTAGAGGCCTTCTATTCCTAAGAACATTCCTTTTACACCTCCCACTGAATAACAATTTGAAAGGATATAATATTCTAGGTTCAATTTTTTTCTTTTATACCTTAGAAATATTCCTCCGTTTTCTTCTTGCATTCAACACTGCTTCTGAGAAGCCTGATATTAATCTGACTGCTTATCTTGGGTTGCTTATCTGCTTTTCCCTCATCTTTAGAATTTTCCTTGGCCTTTGATGCGCTTAACTTTCACTACAACGTGTCCAGTTGTCACTTTTTCTTTATCTGTCCTGTGTGCATCCTTACATTCTTTCACGTTCTTTAAGTACAGGAATTTCATATTCATTATTTCTTTGAATATTTCCCTCCATTTTTCCTCTCCTTCTGGGACTTCTGTTATCTGGATGTGGGCACATTCCTCCTCCATATCTCTTAGATTTTTTTTTTTTCTATTTTCTCTTTACACTTTCTCCTCTGAGGATTTTTCAGTCAAAGCCCCTAACTCCCTGTGTCATTCTTCAGCTGGCTACCTCCTTTCAACAGTTATATTCTTCACAACTAACATTTACACTTAAGTTTTTTTTAATGATTTTTTTATTCTTGGCTTGTAATGCTAATATCCCCCCTTATCTACATATGTGTATTTAACATGCTTATTCTAATTTCTTGTTCATCCATTCTGACAATTCTCTTTCAGATGGTATATGTTGTCAAGTACATTTCCTTTCTTTCTAATGGGTATAGTCTGTATGCCTCAAGGTGAATTTAGAGGGGATGAGTCCTAGATTTCACGATTGCCAACTGCTGCCACCACAGGCAGGTGCTCTGGTCAGGATTTCATCATTAAACACCTGAGAAGTAGCAGCGCTGGCAGGAAGCCGCATCCCGAGGTTGAAATCGGCCATTCTTAGGACCGCGGGTGCAGTGGAGGAGGAGGAGTGAAGGACGAGATGAAAGAATGAACGCCTGGGGGCAGCTGAGCAGCCTGCGCTGTTTCCAACAATTCCATGCCCGAGCAGGGTTTTGGACAGTCCTAATATTACCTCCAGAATTTGAGCATCTTAATTCCGGCTTCTGGGGTGAAGAGGCAAAAAGAGAGGAAGAAGAGAATTTAAGAAGCTTCCTCCCTACCTGTCCAGTCCTTGCCAAAAAGGGGCCACCCTCTGCTCCGGGACACAGCCAGCCCCTTACCCCCGACAACCACACTCCGCGATCGAGATCAGCTTCCTGGTTCCTGCAGGACCCTGCACAGGCTCTTTTGTTAGTTCTTCAGATCCAAGCCTCTCTCTCAGACCTGTAGTTCTGCCAGACTGGTTTTGGCAAAGGGGCAGCAGTCTTTGCCAGGTTGCGATCTTGGCAGAAGAAAAGAGGAAACATATAGCACAATATCTTGTGGGTAATTTAAAAGCGCACATGCAGAGACCCTACATATTTTTCACGGAACCATATGTCTAAATAAATATATGAAGGATAAATCGATGGTGGAGCTGGAGAATGAAGGAAAAAGGTGAACAGAACAAAACCAATGTCTTGCACAAACCAATAATAACAGTGTGCCAGGAGGAGAAACCGTGGGGTAATAGGTTAAGCAATTGGTCAATTCTGAAAGTATTCATCTATTGACTCAGCAACCCCACTTCTGGAAATTTACCCCATAAATGCACACACACAGTGATGCACAAGCAGTGTGTAAGGGACAGAGAATTCAAACCCAGAGCTGTCTTGATCCAAAGTCTGTTCTTTCTACTGCCCATGATGTTAGAAAGCTTCACTGGAATGTGTGTGAGCGCCAGCTGACACACTGGCCAGCTGGGCCTCTGGGTCCTAGTTTACGCAGTCTGGCCAAAATGAAATGCCCACTTCTCAATTATTGCTGTCTCTCGGCTATATTAACGGAGATCATACATAATCCAAAAATCATTTTTATTTTGCTTTTGTTCTCAGTTTTAAGATGGACTTAAACCGGTGCATCCTGCCTGATAGCAAGTAGAACGAAGTCAGGTTCATGCTGAGTGGCAGAAAGGTGATCTTCTGAGATGGAAATCTTCTCTACATGATGTAATGGGACATTAATCAAGTAGATGCACAAGTGAATGGTGGACTGGGAGCAACTCGAAGATAGAAACTACATCTAGTTCACCGTTAGCTCAGGTCCTGGCCTGGATGCAGCAACCGCTGAGGCTGCAGGACATGAGTGGGGCTGCAAGAATCCGGGGAGACACATAGACGGTGCCTAACACGGTCTACCCCTTGAGCCACTCGGATCCACTCGTGCTCTCCCGTGATACCCAGCTTCCACTCTACAGCACAGGGTCTCTGTCATCTTGTGATAACAAGATGCCCTTCTACACTGAGAGGCAGGTACAAGGCCAACGGGTCACAGAGTCTTCTTCAAGATCCGGTCCAGATCTCCTAGAAGACTTTATCAAGAAGGTCAGTGAAATAGCCACAGTCCCCACTGCGTTAGCTGCTTCTAAGGTCTCACCTGATGTTCGTTGTCTCTTTCCCCCACACCCATTTCAGATTTCCTTCATTCTCCTCCAGCGCTTTGGCTCATTTCCTGTTCGTGTGGCTTAAGTCACCTTTACTCAGGAGGATGCACCTGAGCAAGTGACCCACATGGGTCCTGGAAATTCCAGAGTCTCAGGCCCCCAGATCATGGTCTAGAAGGGGGACGCCAGGCTGCAAGCAGGAATACCCCTTGGCCGGCAGAGTCTTCGCCCCAGGGAAGGGGCCCTGACTACTCAGGGCAAAGAATGGTACTGCCACCAATCTTGGCTCAAGAAACTCTGAGAATGGACTCTTGGAGAAAAGGATTTGTCCCAAAGAAGAGGCTCTTTCAGGAAAGGCTAAATCTTTAGGGGGAAAAAACAGCCTTTTTTCTAGTCACCGTCCCACAAGCACATCTTCACTCTATTTCCATGATTTTATTTGGCCAGTGAAGTGATGAGGCTTTTACTGGTCTCTGAAGACCTTGAAAATCAAATCTAGACCATCTGAGCTTCCCGCATTTAGTTCAAACCTAGCCCAGGAGACTTTTCAAGGGCAAAACTACTGATGAATTCCATTCCCTAAGGGAAATAAATCACATCAACCATTTATGCAGCATGGACGAGATGAAAGAGCCAGCTGGCTGACTGAGGGACTTTTCCACTTTTCAACTGGGTCATTGCCTGGGAGTGATTTTCATCCAAATGACAGCTCGGTGGTGAAAGGTACTCAGAAGAGAGGACGTTGACAACAGCGGCAAAAACTGGGTCTCCACAACTCCCATTTACTGGCACTTACTTTGTGGCAGGTCCTGGGCCAAATATTTTAAATGCATTTTCTCATTCAATCCTCTTAGCAATCCGATGAGGTAGAGAACATTGTTATTCCCACTTTCCATTCCTTCATTCAACAGGAGGTTCACCAAGCACTTTTAATGTTCCAGGCACAGAAGCAGGCACTAAGGATCCAGCAAAAGCCAGACAGGCAAGGTCCCTGCCTCTTAGTGCTTACCCACTGGGAGGAGACATCTGCAGCCAATAAACTAATTATAAGGGAAAAAAGACAGTAGTAAGTAATATAAAGAAAATAAACTAGGACAATAGAAGAGAGTAAGGGGAAGGCAGGCTATGGATTTCAGATAGAGTGGCCGGGGGAGGTGCTGCATAGGAGAAGGCATTTGAAGTGAGATCATGTATAATAGGAAGGAGTCAGCCCTAAAATGATCAAAGGAAAATCAATCCAGGGGGGAGAACAGCTAAGCCAAGGGCACAGAGGCAGGACTGAGCTTGATATAGTTGAGGACGGAAAGAAGGAAATTGAAGTGCAGAACAAAACCAGAAAGAACCAAAAGAAGGTGCAGTTAGCAAGCAGGAGAGCATAGGAAATGAAATCGAGGCTGCTTAATCTCACCTATGTGTGAAATCTCTTCTCAGGCAAATAAGCAAGGGGAAAAAAGAAGAAGAAAAGTCTTAGGTATCTGGAATAAAATATGAAAAGAGATGTACAGCTATCTGGAAGCTTTGGGAAATAATAACAATGGTAATAATAATAATAAGCTTGTGCCTCTGGATCAAACCATACCTGAAAGCCTCTTGTCTTTTCTTCACACAATTCAATAGATTTCTTTTAGTATTTAAACCAGTTTGAGTTGTGTTTTCTGTTACTTGCATTAAAAACATCCTAAATGGTTTGTATACATTCTTATGTTTACTACTTTTCAGCTTCTCTGATGAAGTAGCTATTATTAAGTCCACTGTATAGATGAGAAACATAGGATGAAAAAGGTCAAGTGATTAAAACAAATTCTTACTTAGTTAATGGCAGGTGGGACTCCAAATCAGAGCTCCAAAGACTGAGCACCTAATTCCTATGATATATCAGCTCTATGAAACCACAGCAACAGGTCTTCCACGAAGCCTGAATCTCAGAATCTTCCACACCCCAGTCAGTCACATGAAGGACAGAAGAGAGAGCCGGGAAGTCCACCACCAGCCAGGAAGAAAGAAGAGAGCATCACTCCCATGTGCCTAACATTTTTATTTTAAACTTTTGATTTTTGTAAATTTCTAACATATACAAAGTAAACAAAATCACATAATGAACTCCTCTGTACCCGCTTCAACATTTATCAACACTCTTCCTTCTTTTATCATCTATACTTCCACCCACTCTGCACCCCTACTCAGTTAGCATCATCATGATTCTTATTTACATTTCGTTCTTGAAGGTAAACTATGCATATGTTGAAATGTACAAATCTTAGCTGGACAAGTTTAACAGATGGATACACCCACATAACCCACATCCCATCACAATATAGAACATTTCCATCTCTCAGAAAGTTTCCTCGTGTCTCTTCCCAGTCAATCCCCCTGTCTGGGTGTATTAATCTGCTAGGGTTGCCATAACAAAGTTCCACAGACTGGGTGGGCTTAAACAACAAGAACTTATTTTCTTACAGTTCAGAAGGCTGGAAGTCCAAGATCAAGGTGTCAGCAGGCTGGTTTTGTCTTGACTAGTATATGGCCGCCTTCTCTCTGTGTCTTCACATGGTCTTCCCTGTGTCCTAACCTCCTCTTCTTATAAGGACCCTAGTCAGATTGGATTAGGGCCCACCCTAATGACCTCATTTTACCTTAATTACCTCTTCAAAGACCCTATCTCTAAACATAGTCACCTTCTGACCCCCCCCCCCAGGGATTAGGACTTCAACATTTGAATTCGGGGGACACAATTCATTCTGTAACACTGGGGACACCACCGTTCTGGTTATTTTCACATTAGATTAGTCGCCCTGCCTTAGAACTTCCTGTGAATGGAATCATATATTGCATGTACTCTTTTAAGTCTGGCTTCTTCCGTTCAGCATAATAACATGAGATTCATTCATGCTGTTGTGTATATCGGTAATTTGTTCTTCTTTATTGATGAGTAGCATTCCATAGCAGGCATAACTACAATTTGTTTATCCATTCTCCTGATAATGGACATTCGGGCTGTTTCCAGTTTGGGGATATTTTGAATGAAACTGCTCTGAACATTCTGATATATACGTTTTCATTTCTCTTGGACAAATATCTAGGAGTGGAACTGCTAGGTCAAAGGGTTGAGGTATGTTTCATTTTACAAAGACAAGTCAAACTTTTTTCCAAAGCATTTGTCCCATTTTAAATCCCACCAGCAATGTACAAGAGTTTCTGTTGCTTGATCTTCCGCACTTAACTTTTTTATGTTCAATGACCCCATCTACCAGCAAAAATGGCTCAGTCAGTGTCCCAGAATCTGACCAATCCAGAGTAACCCCTCGAGTGACAACCTTGGAGGTGCCCCTCTCAGCTCTCCCTTCCAATGGGAACCTGTCTGAGGGGTGTAGTTGGTGGACACCCCCAAGCTCCTGCACCTTTGGGATCTACTGCATGTTCATGACACAGCCATGTGCTCCCGAGCTGTTCCCAGGACTGAGCAATGACAGGGGGACCAGATCCAGGCCACTCTTCCCCTTGCAGGACCCTTCTAATAGACATTCTTCACTTGGAGACTCCCATTAGGTGAGCTGAGACTTTCTCAGAGCTGCCCTGCCGTTTGAGGCTCCTTCCTTCCTTCTCTCCTTTCAGACATGTCAGACCTGCTTCATGATCTGAATGCCCTCTCTCCCATTATCTTTCAGAGCTGTTTCCCCAATACATCTCCTTCACATCCAACTCCATCTTGGCATCGCTTCCAGAAGACCTAAACTCACACACCTGTTCTCAAGAGGAAAGCAAGAAGAGGAGTGGAGAGAACAGGGAACGTTTTAAAGCTTCCTCTACCCCAGAAGCCTACAGATCTCCACTTTTCATCCTTCCTTTAGCTAATCAAAAAGTAAGATGTAAGATCTTAGTAAGATCTTAATAATAAGATGCTCAAGATTGCAATAACTGCCAAGAAGAAACTAAACAGGATGATGTGGAAAAGAGAAAAGAGGTGAGGGAGGGAGCAGCTGTAAATTGGGTAGAAATAGAAGGGCTCTCTAGGGAGGTGATATTTGAGCCAGAAACTCAGAGATGAGAAGAAGCCACCGTGAAAGAACATTCTACGCTTTGAGGTCAGAACAAGCTTATCCCATTCCAGGAACAGCAAAAGGTCAGAGGGGCTGGAGTGAAGCGGGCAAAGGGGAGCTCTGTTCTTAGCGACTTTGTTCTCCACTGAATCCTGAGACCCCACAACAGTGCCTGACACTTAGAAGGTTCTTGAATAAATATTTGTGGAATGAATAAGTAAATGAATGAATGAACACACCCCCTTATCCAGAAATGCTCGCACTTGGCACATCTCTCACTCACACATTTACACACATGCACAATGACCATGGGACTGGTTTATTCCAAAGACAAGTGACTGATGACTAAGGGAGTGGATCTAGAAAGAGCAGCAGGACTGGGGCCCCATCCAGAAAGCCTTGAACCCCATTCTCACCCACCACCCAGGACGCAGGGCCAGGGCCAGGTAATCTTGGTTCCGCCTGGCCTTGGCCTTTCTGTTCTTGGGCAGGGCCACATTCTGCCTCTGGGTGCAGGGGCTGGGAGGTCGAGAGGGTGGGCTGTGCTGGAACAAGCGGGTGGAGGGGAGGAAGCCCTCGTGCTGGAAAAAGGCTGGAGGGAAAAGGAGGCCCTCAGCCCTGGTGGACCAGCTTTGCACACAAGGCGTTAGGGAAGGTGTGCACTGTTTCGTTGTAGGTGACAAGGTTGTGAAGGAAACAGTAGGCAGCCCCCGTCCCAGTCACAGGCTGCCTCCTAGCAGAAGGCACCTTTCACTGAAGCTACAGAAAACAGACATGAGGGAAGGGGAAAGACACGGGGCCGGGTTCTACACTGGACACCTCGGGGAGGTACAGGGGAAGGAGCAGACTCAGGCTCTTCCTTCTGGGGCCTCCAACCACTGGGGACACCCAATACCTCCCCTCTGGGCCCCCCAGTCGAGGGGAGGGCAACACAGTTGTTGGCTTCAGGGAGCTCTCAGTCTCTATCTCCAAGAATCCTCAAGTCTGATGGTGGAGACACAGTCCCACGTTTAGGGGAGCTCCCAGTCTGATGGACGCAGCCATGTCCTGAAGGAGCTCTTAATCTGATGGGGGAGACGGGATCCAGACCCTCAGGGGACACAGTCCCTGACCTGGGGGAGCCCCAGTCTGATGGAGGAGGCCCTAGAGGTCAGAGACCGGACACTCAAGACCGAGCTCAGGGCTCCATCCCCACAGACCCTAAGTTATCTGTCTCGGACTGAGCAGTCTCCTCCAGCAACCCCCCAATCTCTCTCTGCTCCCCTTCACAATCGAACTTTCTCAGAAAAGTGTCTACGTTCACTGGCTCTACTTCCCCGGCTTCCTTTCTCTCCTGATCCACAGCAGTCTGGCTTCATCTGCCCCATCCACGAAAGTTGTTTTCCTCCTACTTTCTGGATTGTTCCTTCTCCGCTCCTTTCTGAGCCCTTAAACATGAAATGGGTAATTTCTTTCAACTCTCAGTGGATGACTCTCCAATCTAGGGGTCCTCAAACCCGACCCTCCCCTGAGCTGCAGGTGCACACCTCCAGCTGTCACTGGATTTCTCCCCCTGGGTGTCCCACAAGCCCCTTACATTCAACACGTCCCAACCTGAACTCCTCTTGCTCCCTGAAGCTCCATCTGAGACTTCCTCCTGTGGTCCTTACCTCAGCCTGAGGCACCACCACCTCCACCGAACCACCCAAACTGAAAACGAGCTCACCACTTCGCATCCCCTCTCGCTGTCCTCCACATCCCGTCGGTCACACGTACTGCTGGTTCCACCTGCTAAGTACCTGCCAGGCCCATCCCCTTCCATTCCCATCATCACTACCCTAGCTCTGCCCACCTTCATCTCTCCCCTAGATTTTAGATCAGCTCCTTAGTCACTTCTCCACCTCCTCCCAGCATCCTCCACCTACTTCCAGGTCATCCCTTGTCTAAAACCCTTCAGAGACTCCCCGATATCCCAAGGCTGAAAGCCAAACCTCCTCCTGGGACCTCCAAGCACTATGACATGGCCTCCTCTTCGGCCTCAGTTCTGTCCCCGCTCCATCTCCTTCCACTCACCGCTCCAGCCAAAAGGATCGTTTCTTCTAACCTCCTTACCTTTGCTCATGCTGTCATCCCTACCCGGGAATCCCAAACCTCCTCTTCTTCCCCTAGGTCGCTACTATGCATCCTGGAGACTCAGTTTTCAGGAGCCACCTCCACCTCCAGGAAGGCTTCCTGGATGCCCCCAAACAGGTTTGAAGATCCTTCTCTCTTCTCCGACAGCATCGTGTGCTTTCCCATGTGCACTCAGCATGTTATAATTTATCTTTGGGTGAGTCTAGAACCCAACACTAATGGGCTCCTTGAGGGCATGGACTGTGTCTAATTTACCTCTCTCCACCCAGCAGTTAGCAAAAGAGCAAGTACATAGTAGGAGCTTGGCCAATGTACACCGAATAAATGAAAGGGATGATTGGACTCTCTCTTACCACCTATGACAGAGCTTGAATTGTAGCTAAAGTGATATTTCAGGATTTGGGGCTGGCATCCACTTGCTTCCAGATGGCCATACCAACAGTCATGCTTGAAACAGCAGCTACATGAAGAGTCCCGGCTAATACTGCTTCCTCCAGGGCCAACCCTGGCTCTGCATGGCTCTCCCCACTTCCTCTCCCCACCCACCCAATCCCTGCCATAGACATCATCCTTTGGATGTCTAATTCCAGCACAGCCTGACAGAACTTTCTGCAACGATGGACACATTCTATATCTCCACTGTTCAGTATGGTAGCCACTAGCCACATGTGGCTGTTGAGCGTTTGAAATGTGGCTGGCACAACTGAGAAACTGAATTTTAAATTTTATTTAATTTTAATTAAGTTAAATTTAAATAGATACGTGTGGTTAGTGGCTACCATATGAGACAGCGTATGTCTAGAATCTACACTGCAGGCTTCTCTACATCTTGGTCCCCCTGTATTTTCAGCGTCCAGCGCAGGGCAGGTATCAACAAGTGTTGGTTGAATGACTAAAGGATCAGAGAGTCAACAGCATGAACTGAGTTCCCGCTGCATTTGGAGCCCCCACTAGAATGTCATCTCCCGAAGGCAGGGGTTGCTGTTCCCTGCTGTATCCTCAGGGCCTATGGCAGTGTCTGGCACACAGTAGGTGCTCAGTCATTGATTGTTGAATGACTGGCTGAATGAATGAGCTTCCTGGGCGAATGGAAGGAGAAGGGGAGGACAAGAACCCACCTGACGAAAGGGAAAGGGAACTGAATCAGGGACACAACGCCTGGATTCAAGTTCTGTTTCTGTTACTTACTGCTGTGTGGCCCTGAGCAGGTCCCTTCTCCTCTGAGAGCTTTAGGCTCCGGTCTGTATAACGGGTGTGCTGGGGTAGACGCCGTGGTCTATAACAGATGCTTCCAGCTGGACATCCTCAGGGGTCTGTGCTGCTGGGGGCTGTCCCCACCCCACAAGATCCCCATGGACGAGACCATTCCCCTTCACCCTGGCTGCTCCCATGGAGGAAGGACGGGGCAGCCTCACCAATCTGTCCCATCTCTGGGCCCGCCTCTCCTCCCAAGCCACAGCAGCAGTCGTAGAAGCCATAACGCCAAAAGGCCAGCTTGCCGGTCACTTTTCTGATGATATTTGGGAAGTCTGATAGGTTTCCACATGCTGCCCACAAGCCTAGAAGGAGACAGATGATGTGCCGGACCCAGCTCCTCCCTCACCACCCTGGTGAGCCACTGCTGACCCCCACCATAGCCTCCCAGGGGTCAAGGTCGTGGGTCACTTCTTACCGCATGTCATGAGCACAGCCAGCAGCAGGAGCGTCTTCATGCTGAGGGCTCTGGGAGACAGAAGCACAGACTTCTGTGGCCAGCCGCGGCCAGAAAGTCCTGGGCCAGCCTTGGAGAAAGGGCCCCTGCAGGTGGTGTTTGCACAGGAAGGAGGAGCAAGTCACAGGTGTAAGGGTGGGGAAGAGGGCGTGCAGGGCCCCTGCCCCAGGGCCAAGCCCAGGGTAACTTGCCTCACGCCCCACAAACACGGAAACGCATTCACACACCCCGTACCCAGGACTCCCACACAGAGTCTCCCAGACCCGCAGGTACACAAACACGTTCGGAGCAACTCCAGGAACCGTATTTATGTATATATTTATGTGGTCTCCTGGACATCACACACATACATGTGTGCACACACATGCACACATACGCACACGCAGTCACACAGCTAACCGCACCTTCTCACACACCGATGTACGTAGCATCACAAACACTGATCGGGCTCCAGAAGCCCCACCACTCCACCCCCCAACTCTCACACACTGCAGAGAGCCCGACTGACCCCTCTGAGGCTGGCACGTCTACGGACTCCCAGGGGCTTCAAGCTCCTTCTTGGCTTAATCTTCCCAACCACGGGGAGCCTGGCCTGGGCAGGCTGCAAGTTGGTTTATCCTCGGTGGGCCTCTGTCTCCTTCCCCTCCCCAAATCATCACCCCACTTTGACGGCCAACACAAGCCCTCCATGTGGCAGCCAGATGGGGTGGGATGCTGAGGTCCTCATCCCCCAACACTGCTCCCTGGAGGTGGAGGGAAGGTGGCCACATGTGACCGATTACAGGGCAGGGGTTGACTCCTACACTTAGCAGGCTGAGATTTACCTCATCGGAGTAAATTGTTGCCACCTGCTCCAAACCCAAGGCCACCCTCCAGAGAACCAGGCTGACAAGCCCCACCACGGATTAGACCCAGCCTGTCACTCTGTCACCCTGCCCAGGCACTCCCAGAGTACAGCTGATTTCGGTGTGGGGGCACCTGAGCCCCGATCCCACGAGCAGGCTGGTGCATCCTCCACGACCCCCTCAAAGAACTCTGGGGGTCTGCCCAGTCCCAAGACAAACCAGGGCCAGATCAGCACTCATGTTCCAAGCCAGGTCAGAGAGGACCTCTACCTGCCCCGTCACTCAGGGACAAGAGGAAGCTTCTGGACTAAGAGAGCTGGGCATCCCATAAAAACCACTAGCCTTAAATAAGAGGCAAGGGGTGTAACAGACCGGGAGTCAAGATCCTGGGTTCTTATCTTGATTCTGTGACAGAGCGACTCTGGAGCCCTAAGTCAGTCACTTTCCCTCTCTGGGCCTCAGTTTCCCCAAATGTAAAATGGGAGCACAGTGGTGTGCTCCCTGCTCCTGCTTCCCCTTGTCGCCCAGGATCTTCACTCTGCCGGGAAGCTCAAGACCCTGAGAACCAGAACAGTTTGTATTGATCATCTCTTGTTTCATCCCTCTCCCCCCAACCCACTCACTTCCTTTGGGTGGGAATACCCTAAAGTCCCTCCGAGAACCCCCCCCTCCCTCCCACTGCTTCACGGAGCTCCACCCTCAGGGCAGGAGGCTGTGACCCAAGCCTGAGGCAACTGGCCAATCATTTCCCCTGGCTCCGGTGAGTAGTTCGAGGTGGGCATGTGAGCCAGTCTGGGCCAATGGTGGTCAGACCTGGACTTTAGTTCCAGGGTTTGGAAGGCGCTCTCTCGTGGACTTGAACCTGGGTGCATTAGCATAGATAGGCCCTTTTATGGCTTAAGGCAGTCTGAGTTGGTTTTGCTGTCACAAGCAATTGACAGAGTCCTAACTCAAACACAGCTTACTCTCACAAAATGATTGGGACCCTCAGGGAACCCTCCGGGGGGGCTGGGAGGTAAGGGTCTCAGGAGGAGCCCCTGCCACTCCCTGTGGGTCTCCTTCTCCTGCCTCCACCTCAGAAAGAGAGTTTAGCTCTAGGACTGTGGCCTTTCTGCTGTAGTGTCTTCATGTCTTTCAACCCCACATACTCTCACTTCACAAAAACTGTGCATTGTGGCATAAAGAACAAATGGACTTCTCAAATCCTAGCTCTGCTACTTACCGGCTGTGCCATCCAGAGCAAGTGACCTAACTTCTCTGAGCCTCAGTTTTCTTCCCTGAAAAGAAGGAGAAGAACAGCTCACGGACTTTTTGTGAGAACTAAATGCAATACTACTCCTCCCCAGAGGTGGCGCTCCACTAAAGCAGTTGGACCCAGGGTTGGATGATTGACAGAAGATGGGCTTCTGTGACCCCCTTCGCTTTCCTCCTCACTCTCAGCCTTTATGGGGAGGGGGTATTTGGCACAACAGATACGTTATACTATGAAAGGACATCCGTTGTAGCATGAGAGAGATTTATTTACCTCGCAGATGTTCCGCTC
Organism: Tapirus indicus; assembly: GCA_031878705.1. Lineage (NCBI taxonomy): Eukaryota > Metazoa > Chordata > Mammalia > Perissodactyla > Tapiridae > Tapirus > Tapirus indicus. The sequence goes on along the minus strand of CM062924.1, from coordinate 99,414,969 downwards.
TGCGGTATAGAAACATCCACGGCTGTCTCTCCAGATGCTGCTGAGCGAGTCTCCTCGGCCTCAGACGCAAGGGGAGCGTGCACTGCACCGGCCCCACCACGAGGGGCAGTGGAGGACTGGAACTGGGTGGAAAGGGAAGGAAGGAGGGAGGCTGAGAGGAGGTATCCGTGAGAACTCTGGGAACTGCCGAGTGGGACCCAGTCATGCCAAATCAAAGCAGCCCTAGAAACGAGGCAGGGCTCTGTCCCACGGCATCCAGACTGAGCGGACGAGGACCCCACGTGACTCTCAGCCAGTTAGAACGCCTTTCATGGAGGCAGGAGTAGCAGAGGGCCAGGTGTGGTGATAACAACAGAGCCACTGGGAAAGGGGAAGATTTCAGAATGGACGCTTCCACCAGGAGCAGGGACCCCGCCTTTATGGTCTGAATTGGTGGGAAGGACGATGCCCCCCGCCCTACTCAGGGAAGGTCCCTACGTGGGATCTCAGGGGAAGGAGTGGGCCCGTGAAGAGTGGTGCATACCTCTGCAGCAGGCAGGATGGAGGAAGCGAGCTTCATGAGTGGGATATGGCAGAGCTGATGGGAGGAACTTAGCCAACGTGGGACCAGGCTCTGCTCGCATAGAGGGCCGGGGTTAACAGCCCGGCACAAGGAAAGGACCAGCTGCGCAGCCTGCAGTGGGCACCCCACGTTTGGACAGCTCAGGCTCGTGGGAGATTAGGGCAGGTGTCAGGTTAAGAAAAACTTGCCTCAAGGGTTGAACACCCTTGGGAGAAGTTACAACGATGGAGACTGTGGTGGGCTGAATGCCCCAAAGATATCCAGGTCCCAATCCCCGGCACCTGAGAATGTTACCTTATGTGGCAAAAGGGACTTTGCGGATGTGATGCAAATAAGGAATTTGAGATGAGGAGATTATCCTGGCTTATCCACCAGGGAGCTAAATGTAATCACAAAGTGTCCTCTTTCATAAGAAGGCAAAGAGAGACTTTACCACAGAAAAAAGAAGCAAAATGACTGCTGAAGCAAGATACCACGCTGCCCGCTCTGCAGGTGGAGGAAGGGGCCACAAGCCAAGGAATGCAGCTCTAGAAGCTGGAAAGGGCCAGGAAGCGGATTCTCCCCCAGAGCGTCCGAGGGACTGCGGCCCTGCGGACACTTTGAGTTCTACACAGTGACACTGATTCTGGACTTCTGACCTCTGGAGTAGTAAGAGAATAAAGTGTGTTATTTTAAGCCACCAAGTTGGTGGTAACTTTAGAGCAGTCGTAGGAAGCTGAAACAGAGACTGATAAACAGAAGTGGATTATGGAGAGCCTCGAGGACCAGGAGGGAGGTCGGAGGAGCCTGCGCTTGACTGGCAGCTGGCTCTAGAGCAGGCTTTGGGCAGTTGAACAGAAGGCCAAGTGCATATGGCTCACTGCCTGCTGACCACCACCCAGGGTAACACGTACAAGGGAAGGTGGTGTTGGCACCCGGGCCAGTTCCTGGATTGGCAGCTCAGAGATGGGGCCTTGCAGAGAACTTTGAAAGTACAGCCACCATGACGGGTAGACTGACCAATCACCTTGCCACCGTACAAAGTTCACCTGGACACCGAACCCGCCCCTGCTTTGCCCCTCCTTCCACAGCTACCACTGGCCTCATGCTGGTCTTGGACATGGGCTCAGTTCTGAGTCCTCTGCCTGAAAGGCTGAGGAGGGGGCGTCCTGATTCCCAGGACTACTGAGCAGGTTCCTGAACACCCCCAAGGTTGGGGGTGGTGAATCTCACCGGGGTCCCCACCTCGGGTGTTGCCTCTCTCCCCCATCACACGGACCAGTTCATGTGTCCTCCACCACCTCGAAGAACTGGGAGGAATCTGCCCAGTCCCAAGGGCCAGGTAAGCAGGCGAACTCCGAGCCAGACCAGAGAGGACCCCCACCTGCCCCTTACACAGGGACGAGGAGGCAGTGGCAGGAGGCTGGACGCTGTCTGGTGATGAGAGAGAGGCAACACCCCAGGTGGAAACCCAGTGACACCTCCGAGTGACTTAAGGAGCCTGCTCAGTAGTTCTGGGAATCAGGGAGCCCCTCCCTCAGACCTTAAGGCAAGGACTCCACATTTGAGTCCATGTCCAAGACCAGAAAGTGACTGATGGCGACCATGGAAGTAAGTGCAAAGCAGGGGGCAAGTCTGGTGGTCAACGTGGAGGAGCGAGGCACAGCTCCCCGCAGGGGCAGTGGGAAACCCACCCAATAAGGAGCTGCAAACCTCATCTCAGTGACTCAACTGTGGTTGAGCCGTGATGGTCTTTGGGCAAATGGTGCCCATCCCCCCATCCTGGGGGAGGAGCGGAGAAGACCCAGATGTCACCGCTGCATCCGTGGTTATTTTACTGTCTTACAATTTTGTACATTTGTGCTGTCCCCCCATTTTTCTTGACTAAACTGACTATAGATTAGATTATTGGGTATTCTTTCCCTCTTGAATCAGCTCTTTGATTTGCCGATTCTATTTTTCTATATTTTTATTTGTTAACATCTGTTCTTATCTCTAGTCTTTCTTTCCTACACTCCTTTCTGCTTATTGCCATTCTTTTTCTAACTTACTGCACTGAATGCTTAATTCATTTATTTCATTCTCCCTGGCTTATGAATGTATATAAATCTTCCACGTACAGTTTAATCTGTAACCTAAGTGTGAAATGTTGAGTTTTCATTATTGTGTTTTCAATATTCTGCAATATTAAAAATGTCTTCATGTATATGAGGGTCATTTAGAAAAATTACCTTTCCAAGTGATTGGGGCTTTTCTTTCTCCTTCTGTTAGTTCTCACTGCTTCTTATTGTATTGTGGACCAAGTCTGCACTATTTCTACTTTGTTTTTAAATTAGTTGATGGTTTCTTGGAGACCTGACATATGGTCAGTTTTTATTTACATCCCACACACACTTGACTAGAAGGAAAAGCCTGTATTTATAAGGCCTAGAATCAGACCTATTCGATTCTTTATTCGGTCACTCAGTAAACATTTACTGAGCATTTAGTACGATCCAGCACTGTTCCAGGTGCTCAGAACACATCAGATAAAACACATGTCTGCCCTGGGGTGGTGGGGTGGGAAGTGGGGAGGAGGGAGGAGATAGTCAATGAACAATAAACATAATTAATAAGTAAATTATACAGTATGTCAGAAGGTGCTAAATGTTCCAAAAAAAGAAAAAGCAGCAGGTTAAGAGGAACGGGGTGGGGGAGGGGTTGTAATTGTAAATAGAATTGGGGGGGGGCTCACTGAAAAAGTGACATTTAAACAAAGAACTGACGGATGTGAGGGCGTCAGCCACGCAGATATCTGGGGGAAGAGCCTGCCAGGCAGAGGGAGCTGCCAGGACCGAGGCCCCACAGCAGGGGTGTCCCTGGCATGTTGAAGGACCAGCCAGGAGACCAGGATGGCTGGAGCAGAGTGAGGAAGAGGTGTAACATGGGGAGAGAACAGGGCATTGGACACGTGGGGCCCTTTTGGCCACGGAGAGACTCTGTCTTCTACTCTGAGCTAAGTGGGGACGCCCTGCAACGTTCTGAGCCAAGTGAGATGATGTGACTTACACACAATGATCACTCTGGCTGATGTGAGGCTGCGGGAAGCAAAGGCAGAAGCGAGGAGGAAGGAAGTCATGCAGGTGAGGGATGGTGGTGGCTCAGACAGGCGGCAGCCGTGGAGGCAGTGAGAAGTGGTCAGTTTCTGGATGTAACTTCAAGGAGACCCAACAGGACTTCTTCACAGATTGGATAAGGGATATGAGCAGTCAAGGATGACTCCAAGGATTTTAGCCTGAGCACCTGGAAGTAGAAATTGCCACCAACTGAGATGGGAGACTGAGTGCAGCAGCCTATGGGGCAGGTCAGGAGTTCCCTCTTGGCCGTGGTGAGTTTGAGATGCTATTAGACATCCCCGTGGAGATGTCGAGTAGACGGTTGGATGAAGTCATCTCCAGTTGGTTGGGCTGCAGAGGTAAACTTGGGAGTCATCAGCCAACGGATGGTATTTAAAAGCCATGGGAATGACGGCCCCACCAAGGGAGTGAGTATGGAGAAGAGAAGAGGTCCAGAGACAGCCTGGGGCAGCCCAGGGAGAGGCTGGGAAGGAAGATGGGGAGGAGCCAGCAAAGGAGACTGAGAAGGAGTGACCTGGGAGGTGGGAGGGAACCCAGGAGAGGGTGAGGTCCTGGAAGCCATTCAAGAAAAGGGGTGGAGGAGGTGGAAGGATCAGCATCTCAGGATCATCTGGGACAGGTCCACTAAGGTGAGAAGTGAGAGTTAGCCGTTGGACCCGCAGTGTGGTGGTCACTGGTGACCTTCAGAGGAGCTGTGTGGTGAGGTGCCGGGACTGAGACTGATTATCAGAGTGTGTACCCTGATGGAAGGTCCCGATGGGAGAGAGGTGGCCCCTTCAAGCTGGGTAACTCTAGGAGACTTTTAGCAAAGATGTGGGCAGGTGTAGGGAGATCCCATGGACTCTGGAACAGTGGGGGAGTTGTCACCATCCCCACACCTGAAAAGTCAAAGAAAAGAAGTGGCTACTGGAACCAGAGAGGGTGGCAAGGAGAGGGGCCCAGGAGGCATGGCCTTCCGTCGAGGGGCGCACCCAGCCCACACTGATATCCCTCCCCCAGAGAGGGGCCCAGGGGAATAAACGCCCTGACCTCACCCTCCTCCCTCCTCTGATTCTCTTGCTGGTCCGTCCTGAGGTCAAACCAATGGGAAGCCAGAGGGCAGGGGGACCTGTTGATGCAACCACAGAGGTCAGCCTCCCGTGATGCAGGCAGGATAGGGAACAGAGCTGGAAGGGCAGATGGAAAATATCCAGGACAGAGTAGGTTTGAGAGAATGGTGTTTTGAAGCATTTTCCCAGCATTTTTAATTCCATTGTGCCCGGTATGTGCAATAGCTGGGAGAGAAAGTATACACCTATGACTTGAGTGAAAGGAAAGAAAACTTTTTAAGTTGAAAATGATGAGGTTATGAGAAATGTTACATGTTCCTACAGGATGAATCTTTCAACAGAATGTTTCTAAAGAACAAAGAACAAATCATGCAGCAAGAGAAGAATGCAGTGGCCCTAACCAGAAAGAGAAGCCCTCAACCTCCTTCCTCAAACTCGCTCTTCCCTTTTGATCCACAATTTCCTTGTTTTTCTCTCACCTCACTGGCCACTCATTCTCCATCTCCATTGTAGGCCTCCTCTTTTACTTGACCTGAGTTCCCTTGGGCTTGGCCCTAGACCCTCTTGCTAAGTGGAATGTGGACACAATGGCTGCCACTCAAGCAACCGTGTCAAACCATGAGGTACTACACTTAGAATAGCAGAAATGCAAGATAGAGGACACCCAGTCCTTGATGATTGTGGACTCACTTTTACACTCAACACTGTCTACTTCCGAACTTCTTTTCTGTGAGACAGAAATAAACTTCCATCTTGTTTAAGCCACCATTATTTTGGGTTTCTATTGTTCACAGCTGAACCTAATCCGGATACACCACCCCAAACCCAAAGCTGAAAATCCATTCCACATTCTGTTCCCCATTTCATGTGCAGCCTCATTGCCCAGCACAGCCTATTAGAGGCTCTGCAATAAGTTCAAATGACGTCAGAAAGATACTCCGACAGAAAATTCCAACAATAAAGGGCCCCTCATTTGAATATGAACCCTCTCCCATTCAAATTCCTAAGAGGAAAGTACAGTCTGAAAATTACCCTAATTCATTTATTTTAAAATAATAGTTTTTCACCCTCGTTTTAATGCATCCAGATGCATCTTAAAATCAGTCTTTTTACAGTTGTCTGACAGGTAGCATTCTTGACCTAGTTGTGTAAAAATCTTCTGTTGACCACTTCAGATAACATCAAAGAAGAACCAGCATCAAAGCATATTAGATTAAAGAGAATATAATTTTACCTTGCAAGCTAAAATCCAAGGGAATTATGGTTCAAAGTTATCCTCCCCAATTCCTCATCGGCTCAGTCTCAACTAGAGGATTCAAGACCTCATTTTTCCTTTTATGTTTCTAGTCACTCCCTAATATCTCAGCCTTTCTCCTAAGGCGGTGGTTCTCCAATTGGAGTGAGCATCAGAATTACCCAGAGGGCTTGTAAAAATGAGTTCCAGGACCCTACCCCTGGAGTTTCTGGTTCAGAAGGTCTGGGGTGCGGCCTGAGAATTTGCATTTCTAACAAGTTCCCAGGCGGTGCTGATGCTGCTGGTAGGGGACCACATTTTGAGATTCACTGTTCTAAGGAAATCTCTCCCCTCAGTCAACCTGCCTGTCTTCCTTTATGGTGTTTTCCTTCTTCAACTGCTCTTGTGCAGACTGAAAACAAAAAGCTTGAGGCAAACTTCTCAAATAGTTCCGGCTCCTTTTTCAACTTCCTGAGCAATCTGGATCCCTAGAGACAAAGTATTACAAAGGCAGACTGCTTCAACTGCCTTCTTCATCCTGGGGTTGACAATAATTTAATTGCATCATTTCTATGCCTCACAACAGACAGAGGGCATGTTATGTTTATAAGAAAAGGGCCAATTCCTTTCCTATTTTTTTCTCTGTTAAAAGATCTACCATCTTTCCGTGGGTGAATCCGTATTTGGCCATGGCATGACTTCTGTCACGAATAAATTCAGAGCTAACTTGAGACTTCAAGTGGGATTGACCACATGCAGACAAGCCACCTAAATTCAAGGCTGACCCACTACAGAAGGATGTTTCAACCTCGGCAGTGTCGACATTTTGGCCCAGGTAATTCTCTGTCACGGTGGCTGTCCTGGGCATTGTAGGATGTTTAGCAGCATCCCTCGCCTGGACCCCTGGATGCCAGCACCTCCCAGTTGCGACAACCAAATAGATCTCCAGGCATTGCCCAATGTCCCCTGGGGGCCAATATCACCCTTGGTTGAAAGCAGTCCTCTACAGTTTACTCCCTTGGCTCTGAGGCCCCTCACATCAAGGTAAATGGAAAGAAATTCGGGAATTCGGGACACACATCTGTGCCGACTGCGTAGGCCTTTCACGCGAAAAGCTAAACCCCTCGTGCTCTACAGTATCACTTCTCAAAATGCAACATGCCTGAAAATCACCCAGAGAGTCTTGTTAAAATGCAGAAACTGATTCAGGAGGTCTGGGGCGGGGCCTACCTGGGTACTCACAGTAGGGTCCAACCCAGACCAGGTGAATCAGAATCTGTATTTTAACAAAATTCCCAGGTGATTCAAATCCACCTTGAGGTTTGAGAAGCACCGTCCTATAAAAACACACTCGAATTTAGCTGAAGCTAAAGTCCTGGCCTGCGGACCTGGCTGAAGAAATACAGGTAATGCAGCAAACCATCGTGCTGCGCCCAGGGTCTGCGGGACTTGCATCCCGGAAGCCTCCTTCCCCCCGTAAGGAATCCTTGCCTCGGCTGTGCATGCTGCTGGAGCTCCCACAGCCCTCTGACACCTGCTAAAGACCCCTGCTATCCCCTACACTGTGCTGAGGTTAACCCCTTCTAGTTCAAGGTCAAGCTGAAGTAGGCTACACACTAAGGCCTGCATGGCCCATCATTTTGCTAAGTACCCCCCCATGAACCTGCCCGTGTCTGCTAAGATTGTCACCTGAAGCTCCACCTGTGCGCAAACAGCAGCTTGCCTCAAATATGACTTGCATTTTGCTAGTTCTACTCCTTATTTGTTTCTTAAGTTCCTCGCCGACATTAGATTTGAGTTTTGGAGGCAAGGTCATTAAATAATATTTTTTCCCTTCCCACGTAGGTAGCTTTTGTGGTGAACCTTAAACTCTGTCTCTTGTTCACCAGGATCCAGAAGAACGTGATATCTCACCTGACAAATTTTGTTTTAACATTCTGAAACATTTTAACACAAACGCTATAGAATTTTATCTCTACCTCGGCTATGCCACTCATCACTTTCTGCTGCGTGCTAAAGTTGTTTCGGGTTGTTTCGGCCCCGGCTTATCTCCTCTTTGGGACAACAAACTTGGAGAAGAAGCTACATATCTGATTTGTTTTTGTACCCGGACAAAAGCTTGCACATAAGAGATGCTCAGTAAACGTTGATTTAATGAATGATCACGTGTGTTTTTACCAGGCCCCCTGGTCTGTTCTGTTATGAATTAAGTAATCCTTCCCCGGCTTCTAGGTGTGACCTAGAGCCTAGTTCTGTGGGTTAGCCCACCCTGCTCAGACCCCTCCCAGGTACTGGAACTCTGAAACTGTATCTTGCAGATCTCACGCCACATTGGCTAATTTGCTGATTGATTCTTCCCTGTTCGTCGCCAGCCTTTTGTTAATGTTTGAAGTCACGTATCTCGTCTGCTTTCATCTGTTCTTGGATCACCTTTGTTCCTTTATCTCAGCAGCCAAGGACGTGATTGACAAGTTATTTCAGATCTTGATCTGAAAATGTTCCCTGTCTAACATTAAAGTATAACAAGGTGACCCTGGGTAGGAAAAGACTCAAAGCTGTTTTAACTCTTGGTGAGGAAAAATAAGAATGGGATGGACCTGAGCGTGGCTGTGGATATCTCACACACGGTGTGATCTAACAGTGACCAGCCTAGACTTGGGAAAGGCGATGATGCTGCTGCTAAGGATGATGATGATAAAGAGGGGGAAGAAGGGGACTCATCCGTGTGATTTCTTTCGTGACAGTCAAGTACAAGAAATGTCACATTGGTTTAACTTTCCAAATCAAATCAATTCGGTTCGCCTAACCCAGGTTGATGGGCAATTTAAGTTTTGGGGAAATCTCTTCCCTTTCCCTTGAAGTGGTATAGTAGTCCCGAGGATTTGTCCAGCCCAGAACATTTGGGAAAGAGTCTTGGCACACCATGGCTGCACTTCCTGGTGGTCACTTGGCCCATCTGAAAGGCTGGGGCTATACTCTCTCCAAGTCAAGGTTGAGCCCACGGATCTTTGTTGAGGTTTCCAACCACAGCACCTGCTGTTCTGCCTCACCTCCATGTTCCACCCCCATCCAGGGGTCTTCTGAGTACAAGTCCATGACGTGTGATATGGACCAGCATTTGAATTCACCAATGCAGGCAACATTAGACTCACAGGGGCTGCCCCAAATAGCACATTGAATTGCAGAATCTTGAGCCGGGCACCCATAGTAATAAATCCATCCTGATCCAACATTTTATTCTTGGTGGAGGGTCCTCAACATCTGTTCTCACAATTTCTCCCCAGATTTTTGGTAACACGAATTAGCGAATTCTCTTGATTCTTTCTGGGATAACCCTTCTGTCTCTTATTCTAGAAATCCTGAGCTGGAGCTTGCTGTTTATTCACACCTGTATTAGTTCATTGCATATTTAAGTGCCTGCTCTGTGCCAGGCATTGTTCTGGGCACTGGGGATAGAGCAACGAGCAAGACAAAGTGGCCACCCTCAAGAAACTCACGTTCTGTTAGGGAGGAACAGAAGAAATAAACAAAGAAACGTGACATATAATATGCTGGGTGGTGCCAGGTATGATAAATATCTGCCTCTTTAATTAACCTAATTCTGTCAAAGCAACCATCCCATCATGAGGCCTCCCCATTCTTCATCCCCTTTCAATCGTTCTATGTCAGCAGCCACCAGTCCCCCAAGCTTTGCCCTTGGTGAGCAGGTAGCTGTTTAGCGACTGTGGGTACCATGGGCAGGCAGTGTGCCAAATCGTGGTCCCATCTCTGCCCAGTAACCTATCCCAGATTCCCTATTTCCCTCAGGGCCTGTTGCCTACAGCCTTCTTCCTGGTACCAACTTCCATATCAGTTAGAGATCTTTGTTTGCAGGCTACAGAAACTTATTCGGGCTAACCAAAGCCAAAAAGGAATTTGGTGAAGGGAAGCTAGGTGACTCATGAAATAGAAAGAGCTGATCCAGCAGGGCTTGGGAAGGACAGGACATGAGAAGTCTCGGTAAAAAGACGTCATGAATAGTCTCTTTAGGACACTAAGGACAGACTGGCCACCCGCCGTCTGCCTTAATCTAGTGCATTGCTCTGCTGATGCTGAGTCCCGGGAGAGAGTCTGATTGGCTGGCTTGGGTTATGTGCCCGCCTTTGGGGGGGTGGAGACTCATTGTGATTGGCAGTTCTGCCAGGACCATATAGAATGAGAGAAGGAAAAATGGGATGATATCAAAGGGAGAAGGGATGCTGAGCAGAAAAAAGCAAAGATGTTCTCAGGACTTCTGAGCTCGTGGGCCTCTGAACCCACAGCTCCTACTGCATTTCCCTCCTTGGGGCTATCATCAGCAGAACGCTGTGACAGCTCCTGTCTGCACCCAGGCAGAATGAATTGTCCCCTCCTCTGTGGCTCACTGGTGCTTTATTTCACACTTCTGTTATAGCTGCTCACACATTTGCTTATCTGTCCACTGGAATCAGCACGGAGTCTTTTCGTCTTGGCAAGCAACACCGTGCGCAAACCCTAAATGTTTGCTAAACTGAATGTGTTGAATTCTTTTCTCTCTTTGTAAGGAATTGGTAACCATTAATTTGCACCTATTTTGGGTATCTCCAGGCAACACGAGGGTGCCTGCTGCTGCTCTGGCGGTTTCTCTTTGACTTCTGGCAGCTTCTTTATTTGTGTTGTAAGACTTTCTGGAAGCACCAGAGCTGCTTCGCTTTGTTTTTGAGATGTTGCTCTTTGTCCTTGCATCTTATCTTGCTGGTTTGTCTTCCTAGTGTTGTCATTTCTCTTTGTGTTAAGGGAATCCTATTGTTTTGGTGGGTGTGTTCTGGCTAACAGGGAGTCACCCTGGGTAATTCTTAGTATGCTAACTTCCTGCTGTCACTTATGTATCTTCCAACAACTTATGACAGCAAAATTCACATCCCTAGATGAAAACTCTGGGGCTTAGAGCAAATATCTTTGGAATTTCCCAAATCCAGTTGAGATTCTTCTGGATTTTTCTCTGGGAGTAGTTTCAGCTCCAGGATTTTATTGAATTGGTTTGGATTTGGTTTTTCTCCCCAACCTCACAACAATGGGCCCTTCTTCCCACCCCACCTCCAATTTAACAGGCATTTCTGGATTTACTGTAAGTGGTCCTAAAAGTGCCCTCATTTCTGGAAACACTGTGGTGAAAGGGACATGCTCTGTGTCTCTGTAGCATCCATTTGCCCTTGTAACACCCTCTTAACAGAACCCAGATTTTACTTGGAGGAGCCACCTGTCCACACAAATAATCCATAAACAATCTATAAATCAAAATTGGGGTGAGTTTATTACGAGCCAACCCTGAGGACCATATAGCCAGGGAAAGTCCTTTCACAAAGGAAGGGAACACTCCAAAGAAGTGGGGTTGACAGAGTGGTTATATACCGTCATAGAGCAGGCATCACATATGATTGGAATGTCCGTTTTACAATAGTCATGACATTGCTTTTGCCGGCACAGCAATTTGGTGAACACAGCAGGTTGGTGGTCTCAAGGTGGGTTGTCACAGAGTGAGCGCAGCAGGTCAGCAATCAATCCTTAGTTTAGGGAGAGATGCTTACCCTTAAGGAAATGCCAATGTGGGGAAAGTTGCATCCTTATCATAAGGGCATTTGTTCTTGTCTCTGGGACGTGGTAAATGCTCAAAGCAGACATACAATGCATGTTCAAAGGCCAAGTGAGGCCCTTTTGGAAAAAACAAGGTCTGGCCATATTAGTTTTACACCAAGTGGCTTCCTCACATACTCCAATATCCTATTGCTTGTCATTTATTTATCACACCCCTTCCCTGTTGCATAGCAATCATCCTGTTGGGTAAAACTCCCATCCCCCAGATCCAAGTGTGGGCCCCAAGGATGGTCAATCAGGTTCTATCTTATCTCCTTTGCAGCAGAGATTGTCCCTGGTTGGTCTCATCAAACAAAGCTGAAGACTTTGTGCAACGACTGTGGGAAGTTGTGCCTCCTTTTCTTCTCCCAGTGCGAATGAGGAAGCATGAGGCCCTGCTTGCATGCAGTCATCTCACAATCACTAGAGAAGACAGCTTAAGAACAAAGGCGACAGGGCCGGCCTCTTGGCCTAGTGGTTAAGTTTGCGCTCTGCTTCAGCGGCCCAGGTTCGGTTCCTGGGCACGGACCTACACCACTGGTTGGCAGCCATGCTCTGGCGGCGACCCACAAAGAAAATCGAGGAAGATTGGCACTGATGTTAACTCAGGGCAAATCTTCCTCAAGCAAAAAGAGGAAGATTGGCAACAGATGTTAGCTCAGGGCAAATCTTCCTCAGTGGCGAAAAAAAAAAAAAAGAACGAAGGTGACATTGGGAGAGAGCAAGATAGACATAACTGCAAAGAAAACAGAACCAGACCCATGATACAACCATGCCTGAAAGCCACCATGCCTCCAGAATCTTCACTGACTTGAGCCAATAATCCACTCTATTATTTAACATGGAAAATTTGTTCTTTCATTACTTGCAATGGAAAGCACCAATATAGAAATATAATTGTCATATATAAAAAGTCAACAAATATGTATATGATATATATATCTCTCTTCTTTCCTTTATTCACTCAACAAACTTTTATTGAACACTTACTATGTCCTAAGCACTGAAGATACAATGATGAGCATCCTACTCTCATGGAGCTTAGAGTCTGCAAAGGGGGAGACATAATCAAATACTCATGAAAATTTTTTTAACACTAAAAAACAGTGATGAGTGCTATAAAGGAAAAGAATAGAATGCCTTAAAAGCATGGAATAGACTTCCATGGCAGAGACACCAAAGAGTCAGGCTTCCTTGGTTGTTGGGAAGTTATTGCTGGAATGAATGCAGCAGCCCAGTCAGGGACTACATTTCCCAGCCTCCTTTGCATCTGAACGAGGTCATGTGATTAGTTCTCACCAGTGGGATGTGAGCAGCAGTGATGGTTATCACTTCCAGGCTAAAATGGTTAAGAAACGGGTGTCTTCCCCACCTTCTCTCTTCTCCTGTCTGATGGCTGATGTCAACACTCAGGGCGACCTTGAAAGCCACATGTTGAAGATGGAAAGTCTTCAGCAACCTGGATCCCTGAAAGGCCGCATGAGACAGAACCCCCACCCCATCCCTACCCTTGCCAACCTGCACTGGACCGTTATATGAGAGAGAAATAAACGTGTGCTGTGTTAAGGCACTGAAATTTGGGGAGTTGTTTGTTATAACCACTAGCATTATCTTAAGCAACATCACCTCTTTGACGACGTGACATCAGTGAGGAGAGTGTGAGGAGCAGCGTTCCAGGTCAGTGTCCCAGGACAGGAAGGAGCTTGGTGCATATGAGGGTTTAAAAGAAAGCTGGTGCGTACAACTAGCACGTGTCACTCATTGTGCTGGGCAAGTCACCGGGCCAGTCCCCAGCATCTCCACTGCAATGCAGCAAGGTTCTTGTCTATTTATCTTTTAACCCAGGCAGTTATTCTCTTTGAGGGCCTAATGGGTGACTTATGATCTTCAGTTACACGTTGTGTGGGTACGATGTCCCAGGCACTGAATGTACGTTAATTTCAAAGAGGCTGAATAACTTAAGATCACAGAACTTCTCGGTGGCAGAACTGGGATGTGAACTCAGGTCTGATTGTCCAAAGTCCATGCATATTATTGTGGTATGTTAATATATAGCATATTACTTCCTGCTATTGACTTTTTGTAAATTTGGGGATTCCTGAAGGTCTTGGGATAAATCCTCTGTGAATATATCCACCCAAAGGTACATTTGCCGTAATTGGAAATAAAGCAAATTAACATATTTACTAGGCGTCTGCTAATTGCAAAGCCCTGTGCTCCATGTGAGGGGGAAACAAAGAAACAGAAAGGCAGGAGACCCGACTTCTACTTCCAACTTGGCCACTAACTCCCTGAGTGACTTCAGCAAATCCCTGCTCCTCTCTAGGTCTCACCAACTTCCAGGCCCCAGGCCCCGGGGCACAAGAGTGAGCAAGAGACAGCAGGCCTGTCCCTAAACTCACCTCTGGGAGGCAGCATGGAGCAACAGCATCGGACTCCCCTGGCTTCTGACCCATCCTGTGAACTGGGTAGTCGTGGGGCCTTGGCTGGTTACTTCCTTGGAGGGACAATGACCTGAGTTTCATCATCTATAAAACAGAAAGGGTAATACCCCCTTCACAGGGCTGTGGTGCCGGTTACATGTGAAGCCCCTGGAACAACCTAGGAGATGCTGAACAGATGGTGGCCAGCACCACCCCCAGCACTGCCCTGAGATGCAGGCCCTGCCCTGGGCCCCGTGCTCTAAAAGAGCCCACATACCACACACACACAGACACAGGCACAGACACACACACACATGCACACACAGACACACAACAGATGCACATGCACACATATGCATACACTCACGGACACACACATACACACACAGAGGGACACAGACACACAGAGACATAATCACACACATGCATACCTATATGTACACAGAGAGCTGCACATGCACACAGAGACACACACAGACACACACACATGCTTACATACACACACACACACATAAATGGACGCAACACCGACACACACACTAAGTTCATTGAAAGGCCCAGAGTGCCCCTGTCCCTGACGGGCGCTCAGCACCAGGACACTGCAATCCCCGGGCTTAAGCATTCCTCTCGTAACTGTCACTGTCCCGCCCGGTGAAACGCTTCCTCACTCTCTCGCCCTGTGTCCTCACAACAAAGACAACCACATCCAAGTCTCCCGAGGGCTGCGGGCTGCTTGGCTGCCGCCTCGGGGACAGACGCTGCTCTGGGGACGGACGCTGCTCCGGGGGCGGCCGCGGGCAGTATGGCCTGGATTAACTCGGCTGATGCCTCCTCCCGGGGAGCGGGAATGCCCTCGTCCTTGTGTAACAAAGTGTCACCTCCCACGAGTGCCAGCACCCACCTTCTTGTGCCCGTTCACTTCCAACTCCCCTGTGCGGAGGGGCTTGTGAATCAGCGGGTGTTCACCCACAGTTCACAGGGTGACTAAGGGACGATTGGTGATCTCCAACAAGGCATATTATAAATTTATATGTGTCAGTCTACACGTAACAGTGGGTCATGACAGCAGTTCTTTACATTGGCAGCTGAATGACATTGAATGCTAGAATTGCGAATAGTTTTATTTTTATTAAACTATTTGGCAAGATGTGATTAAATGTCAACAAAAAACTTTCAAAAAGTCAACTTTATTTGAATAATTTTATTTAAAATTTTTCATATTCGTTAGCTATAATTTATATTTTGCCTTTTAGTTGTAATAGAGAATTTAGAGTCTTTTAGAAGAAAAAACTTTTTTGAAAATATATATTAAAATAATTTTAATTTTTTTCTCTTTAGATTTATTTTATGTTTTTTATGAAACATAATTAAATTTTATACACTTCAAATACA
This sequence comes from Tapirus indicus, assembly GCA_031878705.1. NCBI lineage: Eukaryota > Metazoa > Chordata > Mammalia > Perissodactyla > Tapiridae > Tapirus > Tapirus indicus. The sequence goes on along the minus strand of CM062924.1, from coordinate 99,399,583 downwards.
ATTGCATTTAAAAAATCTTTTAGATGATTACCGTCAAAGGAACATAAATTATGTAGAAGTTTGATTAAAACATAATTGGAGATTTTGCTGAAATAAAAGCAAGAGCACATTTTGTGGAACAAATGTATAATAATTTATGAAGTTTGTATGTCTTTATTTTATAAGTCATTCGAACATTGCCAGCCAGACACACAATAATAATTAAACTCAATCAACTTGCACATATTTCTGACTTTCAGTCTGATAAAACTGTGGCTTTTCATATATTCTTTAATTTGTTTTTAGGAAAGTATATTTAGATAGAAGGGTAGAATATGCCTTATTTCCCATGTTGGCTTGATTGAGAACTTCTAAATATTCAGACACACGGCACGAGGAAGCCCAGACCCCACAAATGTGAAAATTTTAGGGGCGAGCCTGACCACCACCAACCAGCACACGTTCTCGAGGCCTCCAGGGAAGAAGAGGGTTCCGGGCAGGAAGGGGCTTGGGAGGGGAGGCCCCCAAATCTGTGTTAACTAGTGTTTCTGCTACTAACCCCAACCGTAGTCGTGACGATCGTCCTTGCGGTCTCTCTTCTAAGCCCCGTGCGGTATTGTCCCGTTCACTCCCCCAGCGGTGCTGTGAGACAGAGTGTTATCCTCACTGTACAGACGAGGAAACGGAGACCGCGGGAAGTGAGGTCCTTTGCCCAAGAGGACCCAGTCAGCCCGTGGTAAAGCCACACAGCCTGACCCCAGAGCCCATAGCGTCATCTCAACCAGGACACTATGGCATTCAGAGCAAAAGGGCCCCTCACAGTGGGCGGGGCCTACACGTCCCCCCAACACACAGACACTTACAGACACACGCATCCCAGCAAAATGCACGGGTGCTGGTGCTGCACGCGGCCCCTGCCTGTACCCGTGTGGGCACCCCTGCTCCCCAGAGCCCTCCTCCCCCTCCCTCCTTGGGTCAGCCGAGGGCAGTGGCGCTCTTGCGGGACGAGGATCCTCTGCTTCCTCTCCCTCCTCGTGACCGACCGCTGCACCCGTGAAGGGAAGGGGGATGGCCCCATGAGCTCATCACCCCCATCAGGCTCTGTCGCCCACCTAGCGCATCCCAGCGCAGCCCCTCCCATCACCTGACGTGGGGGGCCCGTGCCATCCCGGAGCCTGCGGTACCCTGCTGTCTGGCCTTTTCCTCCTTGCTGGTGTCCCTCCTGTTCATTCTCCTCTCAGCAGCCAGAACCATCCTGTCCAAACACAGATCTGAGCAGGACACCTCCTTGTTCCAAGCCCTTCATTGGCATTCCATCATTCCCTGGACAAAGACCAACAAGGTGCAGGGGGCCATTTTACAAGGACGTTGGCGACCTTATAAAAGATGACAACAGGCCCACACCAAGGATTCTTGTTCTTTACTCTGCCTCACAAATAGAAGAACCCAGCTATGTGAGGACAGTTGCTCAAAGCCCGTTCCCACGGGAGGGACCAGCAGCCCTGGCCTTCAGGTGCCCTTGCAGGCTCCCCATTGGGATGAAACTACCACTGGGTCTTTTAGAAATATGCCTCATTCTCATGGGTCCTCCCGGGCCCTCTCCAGCACTGCAAGCCCCAGGCCACCTACCCATCAGGCTCAAGCAAAAGAGTTACTGTGGGGTGAATGGGAGGTCACTGTCCCAGGATCGGCTTCCCCGTGAATCATGCCCTTCGAGGCCCACCCACCACCAGCCCAGCTACCCCAGCCTCCTTTCAGCCTCTCCTGGGTGCCATGTCCCTCAGACCACAGGGCCTTTGCACAGGCTGTCCATTTATTTAAACTCTCTCCACTTCCCTCTTCACCCAGTTAACTTCTTGAGATCCCTGCTAAACCATTTCCTCCACAAAGAAGCCCTCACTGACCCCCTGTGCCCAGATCAGACACCCTCATTAAATGCTCTCATATATTTACTAATGTTTGTGCCCTACTGGACTGTCAGCTCCATGAAGGCAGGAATCATACCTGGCTTTGCTCTCCAGCATACCCCAGCGCATAGTAGGTCCTCAATATAGTTTATTGACTGAACAGGCAATGCATCCTTTCAGGAATAAGGTTGTCCCACCGTGCCGGGCAGGGTCGGTAGCATTCTTCAGACTCTGAGGGAAGCAACAAGAGATGAGATCGAGCAGACGAAGAGCCCTCAGCCCCGTGCCCGCAACACTGTAGGAGTTTAATAAGTGGTAGTTGTTTTTCCATTTTTATTGTTAAGATGATGATGACAAGACATCAATAAAACTTTAGAAAAATTCAAATAGTTAAATAAAATTGCTCACTCTCGGCATGAATCGATGGCGAAGGCACAAAGGGGTGGCATAATGGGGTTGGCACTTTCAGTTCCTTTCTGATCCCCATTTAGGGCAGCCTCAGAGGGAAGTCACCCAAAGGTTAAAAGAAAAAGATGATGATGATGATGGCGATGATGACAACTTCTGAACCCCAAGGGACAAGTTTACACCTGGAAAGAAGACATTGCTGGGCTCTGTCCCTCTCCTCTTCTCCACCCACCTATCCTCCATTGTGGAAGTTAAGACCTGTCGAGGGGGGACAGTGATCCCACTGAAAGGTGGCGGCCCTGGCCCAGCTGCTATACCCCAGAGGGGTTGAGTGTTTTGAGCTCCTGGGACAGCAGGTGCCTCCCCTGTGGCCAGGGAATGAGGGACAAAAGGAGGGACCCAATATTTACGGGTTCCTCCTATGGATATGGCATCCTGCGAAGGGCTTTACACGTTTCATTTCCTTTTCATCTGGTCCCAGACTCTGCAATGAGGTCTAATTACCCTGATATTATGGATAATGAAGCTGGGTTCAAGAGGTGACGGGATCAGTCAAGGCCACACAGCCCAAGTCCTAGTCTTGCTGATGCGGAAACCTGGCACTTTCAGCCACATTATGCCACTGGCCAGAAAACCACAAAATCAACCACATTTCCTGAATGCCTGACACCTCCTCCAAGTCTAAGTCTTCCCAGTGGCCCCACTTCGAACCTCAGCTGGGGACACCTCTGCCTGGAAGCCTGCCTGGATTTCCCTGCTTGGCTCTGGCCCCACAATCCTTGGTTTTCTGCCGCAGGTACACACTGACAGGGCCTTGCAGGGGTCCCATCCTGGCCAGGCCTGGGTTCAAAATGGCTCACCAAAGGGACTGTCTCAGAAACCTGGCCCGTCCTGAGGAACACCCTTCAGCTGCTGCAGGAAGGGCTGTGGGCCAAACCTCCCCAGGAATCAAAGCTAATTTTCAGTTATTTAGGAGGTAGCTCCTCAGTGACTCACCGTTTGGGCTCTTGTGACACAGGCCAGGAGCCAGGGGATGCCAGGAGGTGTCCTCGTTAAAAATCAAAAGGCACCCCCTGTCTGAGACCATGACTCGTAGCTGCTGGCTGACCCTGGCCAGGTGGACTCACCTCTCTGGCCCCCTCTCCTCCCAAGCTTTCTCTCAGTGGGATGAGCAGAGCCCAGCATGAGAAGAGTTCCAGGAGGAGTTATCAACAGGGAATGGAGGGACGGGGGCAGGGCCCCGGCCGAATGCATGTCAGTGTTTACCCGGCTTTATTCTCGCCTTAAAAACCATTAATCTCAAGTCACCGTCAGCCCTCCCTTCCCTGCTCCAAGGTGACACCTTCCCAGTGACTCTCTCCCTGCCAGGGCAGGGTCAGGGACTTTGTGTCAGGAGTCCTTCCCGTGTGTGGTGTGAGGCCCAGCCTCCTGCCCTGGAAAGGAGGCCGACACCAGGCCCCCAGTCAGCTCCTGAGGGAGGAGGCCACGTGCCTGGTGGTTAAAGTCAAGGCGGTGGCATGAAATTGTCGTGGGCCCCGACAATTTTGCTTCTGTGGGCCCTTTCTTCCATAGAAAGAAAAAAAAAGTGAAAAGCAAATCCTATGACCCCCATGGGTATGAAGGTAAATATAATCCAGGCTGGATTATAGTCATTCTGATTTTAAAGAAATTAGAACATTTGGGGGCATCCCTAAGGGATTGGAGGGCTAGGCACCATGCCTCCTGTTGGCACTAGTTAAGCCCTTTGAACTACCCAGGCCCAAATTTTGGCTCACCATTTACTTAGTCATGTGCCTCGGTTCGCCTCTCTGTAAAATGGGGATGATGGTGGCCCCCACCTCACGGGCCTGTTTGACGGCTCCCTGAGGTCTTGCATGAGAAGGCTGGCACCGTCCTGGTCCACAGTAAGTCCTCAGTGCAGTGAGCTGCTCAGTCGCCTTTGAGCTTCCCATCCTCCCACGAAGGAGGAAAGAGTGGGATGCCTTCTCTCCCTGTAATATAGACGGGAAAACCGGGGTTCCGAGCAAGGGAAAGACCTGCCCGCGGTCACATAATAAGCAGTGGAGTCAGGACTCCAAGGCCAGAGATCAAGCGGCTGCCAGGTCCTGGACGTCGATGGAAGTGGCTGGTCAAGTTATCCCGGTCACAGAGCAGGAACAGGGAGGGCAGGGGCAGGAGGAAGTCACAGGCCAGGACAGGGGCATCTTGCCTCCAGTTCTGCCTGCGGGGACTCACGGGAGAGGGCAGCAACCAGCAAATGAGGCCACTGTGAGCCAAGTGTGTCCCAGTTTCAGTGCGACTGAAATTTCTGACCACGACAGAGCTGGGCCCTCTCCTCAACCCACTGACCTCCAGCCAAGCTCTGAAACCTGGCCTCAGTGTTCGGACCTGACCGTGGGGACACCAGCTCTCCCTGACGGACAAGCTGGGCCTGGGGGCTACTGTCTCCCCCACCCAGCCCCTAAGATCCCATCCAAAGGACTGATGTTTCCAGTCCCTGCTGGAATGTGGGTTTTCCAGCTGACTCAGACAGAGCCTACATCTACAGCAGCCACACTACACCCCTGCGTGCGGATTTGGGAAGACAGGAGTCACATCTGGGAGCGTTTTCATCAAACAAGCAGGAGCCTGCCCGGGAAAGAACAATAAAGAAACATCCCTAAGCACAGCCGGCTGAGCTCCCAGCCTTTGGCCTATGCGTTCCTGTACGTCCCAGCCTATATGGACTTTAGATAGATGGCCCCCCCAGGGCCCCGGTGCCCTGCTGCGTGGTCACGCTCTCCTTCTGGGTAACACAGAGGCTGGGGATGGGGCGAGGGGGCAGGGAGCAGAGGGCATGCTGAAGTAGCTAGTGGCATGGAAAGAGGACAGACTTGGCCTTGTGAACTGAAGTTTCTCAGCCTCCCATGGGGATGAGGAAAAGATAGGAAGGATGAAGAGCACCTGACACAGCCCTGGCTCATACTCCGTCCGTGGGAGCCGGCGTGATGAGTTTTGGAAAGGGGTAGGTGATGAGAAGGCAGTGAGAAGAAGGAGCCATGGATCGGCCCCCCCACCCCAGGCTGCCTGGAAGGGGAGCCCACGGGCCCCAAGCTGGCCCCTCCCCTGGGGACTTGGCCAAAGTGTCAGACCTGGAAGTATCATTGCATCACTGGGCATTCGGGGGTTAATGACAGGGAGTGGACAGGACCCGGGTATTTAACTAATTGGGGAGGTGCCCTGAGATCAGAGGCGCCCCTGCGACTTCCTTCTCCTGCAGCCCAGCTCCTCTGCCCCCTGCTCACCTCCCCTCCTCCCAGGATGAAGCCTCCCCCTCTTCTGACCTTCCTTTGCCTCCTGGGTAAGTGACCTTCATGACCTTCCCCCTTCCCCCGCCCCAGCTGCGAACTCCAAGCTCCCTGGAGGCCCCTAGCCTGACCCTGGGGAGGCCGTGGGGGGTCATCCTGAGGCCAGTTCTGCCCGAGCCAGCACTGGCCGTCCAGACAGGAGAGGGGGTGAAGAATGCAGCCTGGGTGGCCTGCGGGGCATGCAAAAGGGGCTGGCAGGGATCCCAGAAAGCCCACATGGGGCTCCCGCCACCCGTGCTCCATCCCTTACCCTAGCTCCCATGTTGGGGTCCTACCTGCCCAGGTGGCAGCCCCCCAGTGCTGCACCAGCAGGACCTGGAGGAATTTGGGGAAGTCCAGGTGGTTAGGAAGCTCATCCAGTGGCATCTGAAGAGACTTGGTGGGGACAGAGTGCTGCTGGGTGGACAGGACTGACACGTGGGGACAAAATCAGGACCGATAGGGAGACATCTGAGGAACAGTGGAGAGGAACCCGGAGGATGAGTGGCGGCATTCTGGGAGATGGTGGAGGAGGGACAGGGACTAGGTGCACTGACACGATGGGGGTGAGGACTAGGGGATCAAGGTGGGATGGAGGGCTCAGAGAGATTGTTACTGATCAGCATGTTATTGGGAGTGAGGTGCTGGGGAGGTGAAGTTACCTGAACCGTCGGAGAGACGTCTGGACTCAGACTGGGGACCGCAGGGGAAGCTGGGCCTGAGGATCTGATGCCTCCACCCTCCCTCCCCACAGTGGCCCTGGCTGGCGGGAACCTGGTCCAGTTTGGGGTGATGATTGAGAGGGTGACGGGGAAGCCGGCACTGCAGTACAATGACTACGGCTGCCACTGCGGCGTCGGTGGTTCCCACTGGCCGGTGGACCAGACGGACTGGTGAGCAGGCAGCCCAGCAGGGGGATCTCCCTGGGGGATGGTGGAGCTGGGCGGGGCATCCTGGGAGGAGGAGGAGCTGGGGACACCTAAAAGGCTGAGCTCTCCCTTGAGCCCCTTGGGCCCTGGGTCCCCCGGGGCAGCCCATGGTCCAGCCCAGCCTGGCTCACAGTCCCCTCCAGGTCAACCGTGACCCTTACAGGTGCTGCCATGCCCATGACTGCTGCTATGGGCGTCTGGAGAAGCTGGGCTGTGAACCCAAACTGGAAAAGTACCTTTTCTCTGCCAGCAGGCACAACATCTTCTGTGGTAAGTGAATGGCCCTAAGCGCCCCAGAAACCGGGGTTGGGGGCAGAGCTTCAGACAGGAATCCCCTTCTGATGGTGACCCTTGGGCCTCATCAGGGCCAGGAGGGGTGGGGTCTTCCATCATCACGGAACTGGGGAGAGGCCTGTCCATCCGCCCAGATGCTCACCTGGCACCCGGTCTAGAGAGCCCCGGGACCCATCAGCTCTTGCCCTGGCCCCAGACACTTCGCCCACCCACAGGCCTCCCAGCTCCTGCCTCTGGGGACAGGAGCAAAGGGGACAGAGCCAAGCCAGGCCCCAGAGGAGCGCTCCCCAGGCCTGGGCCACAGCTAAAAGCAAGGTCCGCAGGACAGAGCCTGGAGAGCACGCTCCCAGACAGAGCGGAAGCTTTGATTGGGGACAGCAGACCTCATTCCCAAAGGCTGACTCTCCCCCGTGGGGCTGTCAGGCTGGACCCAACTGCTCAGCTTTGCCAGGTCCAATGCCCACTTGGACCAGTGAGCTTTCCTCTGGTCCCCGGCCTGGGGAAGCAGCCTGAACCCAGTGAGAGAGTGGAGGGCTGCTTGCAGCCCAGCCCCATGGAGGGAGCCCGGGTCAGAGAACCAAGCCTTCTTCCCACTGCGAAGCCAGGGCAGGGAGGGCAGGCCCAGTGTGGGGCACGACGGCAGGACCTGGGAGAGTCAAAAGAGACTCAGCTCAGATCCCTAAGGTCTGTCCTGGGGGAGGGGTGGAGCCAGAACCGGAACCACCAGGGGCAGATTTGGCTCAGAGTTTCTTGCTTCCGCAGCCATGCACTCATCCCCAGCACCTCACTCCATCCTTTGTCAGATAGTGAGCTCCCCGTCACTGGGGGTTCATGCAAGGCAGGGACAGCCACCTGTCAGGGACAGCACTGAGAGGATGAGTGAGGGGAGGGGTCGGGTGAATAGGGACACGGGCTCAGAGACTCGCTTTCTCCCTGCTGTGTGACTTTGGGCAAGTGAAGTAACCCCTCGAAATCCTCTGCTTCCTCGTCTATAAAATCGAGATAATCACACTCAAATCCCGGGCTGAGTCCAGCTCCTGGCAAGAACCACCCAAAAGAGCTGCCATGACTTTTAATCCCCTTCCCACTCTGAGTTTTGCTGAGATAGCCGGTGTGGATAGAACCCTGATGTGAAATGGAGGTTGGCCTTTGAGGGGGAAATGGGGAGCCCGGGGTATTTCTGAGCTGTGGGATGTATTCATGGGGACAAGAAGGAGCCAGAGCCACTCGGGGAGGCAGAGGCAGTGGAGAGAAGGGAAGACTTTTGGGCCCCTGGTGCCTGATGCCACCTCTGATCCCCAGGCAGGTGTGGGAGGGGGGTGCTAAGGTAAATGCCAGAAAAATTGGCTCTGTCCACTCACAGAGACAGGCATAGGGCCCGAGCAAGCCCAGCTTCAGTCCCAATGGCCTCCAGTCTGGGTGCAGGCTGCTCTGAGGCCCGCACAGGCCACCTGGGATTGGGTTGCTGTCATTTCATAGCTTTCCTCTGGGCTCGATGGCTGCAATTCACCATCAGCAATGCATCACGTGGAGAAAGGAGCTGCCTAGGAACCCACTCTGGGCTGGGCTGAACCAGATGGTCTCCCTGCAGGGAGAGGGCTAAGGGCGGTCGGAGTGGGCTTGGGGTAGGAAGGAAGAATGGCCAGGACAAACTTCCAGCCTTCCCAGCATCCTGGGCCCCAGCATGCCCCCCTCAGGCCCTGCCCTTTCTCTCACCCATCCTGAAACATCCTCTGTGAGAATGGGCTTCCAGCAGCATGGGGGTGAGAAGGCGGACCCCAGAGCAGACCCCATGCATGTGTGAGAGCGGGAGGCCTGAGCCACCCGGTACCTGACGCACCTCGTTCCACCCAGCTGGCAGAACCGCCTGCCAGCGACAGACCTGCGAGTGTGACAAGAGAGCTGCACTCTGCTTTCGCCACAACCTGGGCACCTACAACCGCAAATACGCCCATTACCCCAACAAGCTGTGCACCGGACCCACCCCGCCCTGCTGAGGCCGTGCTCTGCCTCCTCCCTGCAGCTCCAAGACCCCGCCTACAGCTGCTGTAGCTCCAGGCCTGGGGAACACAGGCACCAAAGGCCCTCCCCCTGGAAAATTCCTTTCCTGCAAACCCATCCCTCCCCGAGAGCTCCCAGACTGTGGCTCTTCCCCTTAGGAAGAGCTGAGCCCAGGAGCCCCCTCAGTACCCAGAAGGCTCTATAACCCACCCTGGCATCTCAGTTCCCTCTTCTGAATAAGTGACTAATGTTTTCCCATAATTCTAATATTCTCAGATTCTATCATTATAGGATTTAATTAGTCTCCACAGTTTCATTCATTCATTTTTTGCGTACCTACCGTGTGTCAGCCACATGCTAAGCACTGGGATTCAAGCAGGAACAAATGTGACCTGGGTGGCCCCTGCATGCAGTTCCAACATCCTGTCCTTTTAATTTTCCATTATAGTAAGTTTTTGTGATTCTTTTTTTCTAATATTGTAGAATCTTATCCAATAATGGCAATCTCCAGAAGGAATATTTCTGGCCATGTGACATAACGTGAGAAGCATGAAAAATACCAACCTAAAAATATTGTCCCCACTATGTCATCTGGTGTCAACTCCCTCCCATTAGCAAAGACTGGCTAAGAGTGAAAAGAAGCTCTAGAATCATCTTCTCCAAACCCCTCCTTTGACAGATGGGGGCCAGAGAGAGCAAGTTCTACCTGAGGGGGTGTCCTCACTCCCAGGCCAGTGGGTCTTCACTTCTTTATGAGTCGGTATCAGCCAGTGACACTCTGACCCTCTGGTTGTCATCTCGAACAGACCAGAGTGGCCAGCGCAGGTCAGCTGCAAGGGTGCCCAGGCCGGGTCAGGCTCCTGATACAGGGAGGGAGCAGGAGAGATTTCAACATCCAACATGATGGGGCCGATTCTGGCACCACGAAGAGTTTAATGCACCTAAGGATTCCCAGCCTACCCTGGGAGCGATATACTTCAGCAGATTCTACTCCTAAATACAGATATAGTGTATCCACCATCTATAATAAACTGATAAAATCTTCCAGGATTGGGATGAGCCTACTCAATGAGATAAAGCATGTAAAAAGGCATTGCACGGGGCAAAGCTCGCAGCAGACATGCAATAAATGTTCACTCCCTTTGTCCTTTTCATGGCGTGGGTACAACAGGCAGGACTCAGAGGGCAGGTAAGATCATGAAGAAATCAAAGGGATGATTGTCATAAACTGTAAAAGGTGAAGTTCTGTGCTAGCAAAAAAAAAAATAGGACGGGGAACAGGTGTGCGCGCCTCGCTGCTGTAACGGTCTCAAATCCTCGGTGAAGAATCACCAGGAGACCAGATCTTAAAGCAAAAATGGGTTGCGTGGGGAAGAAAGCCAGCCGTCTCTGCTGGGAAACATGGTCCTGAGGCGCCCTCTGGTGTCCATTTTGTTCAGGCTACTAGGAGGAAACCTAAATCTGGTTTAAACCTGGATTTTCTCTTATCAGGTGGGCAAAGTGTATTTCTGGGCTAGTGAAATTGGTCCCTTTGAATTTTAAATATCAAACGAAAGAGACCATTAACTCAATATAGATTGCTATATATGTAGGTTATTATATATGAACCTCATGGTAATCACAAACCAGAAACCTATAATAAATACACAAAAACTAAGCATAAGGAACCCAAACGTAATACCAAAGAAGCTATCAAACCACAGGGGAAGAGAGCAAGAGAAGAATAAAGGAACAGAGAAGAACTACTAAAACACCAAGAAAAAAAGTAAAAATATGGCAGTAAGTACATACATATCAATAGCTACTTTAAATGTTAATGGCCTAAATGCTCCAATCAAAAGGCATAGGATGGCTGACTGGATAAAAAAACAAGACCCATATATATGCTGCATACAAGAGACACACTTCAGACCGAAAGACACTTACAAACTGAAAGTGAAGGGATGGAAAAAGATACTCCATGCAAATGGCAATGAATTTTAAATAACAAATACGAAGGAAAATAACCACATAAATCCTTACAACCATCTTAGGATGATGGTGCCGCTGCATAAAGACGACACATGGAGGAAGGAACCAACTCGGGAGGTATGGAGAGAGGCTGTGTTCCGGGTGTGATGGATCTAAGGTACCAATGGACGAGGACCTGACAATCTTACAGTTGTGTAACCCCAAGAAAGTGAAACTCGGAACTTAAGAACAAGACCTCAGAGCAGCCTGCTGTGACCTTTTGGCCACAGACCAAGTTCTACTGTTTTCCCAGGGGTCAATAAATGTTTGGTGAATGAATCAACAGATCTGTCTAAATTCCACTTGTGTGTGTGTATCTATAGTACATGCTTGATTTCCAGCTGCAGACTTGTGGAAAGGACTGAGAAAAGGAGAGAACCCTGAAGCTGACGTCAGAGTTTCCAGGTAGAGCAGTTAGCCTCTGTTCTGGACCTCACTGCTCGGTGTGGCCCGTGGACAGCAGCAGCAGCATCGCCAGGGAACTTGTTGGAAACACAGAATCGTGGACCTTACCCCAGACCCGCTGAGGCAGAATCTGTAGGTTAACAAGACCCACAGGTGATTCGTGGGCACGTTAAAATCTAAAAAGTGGTGATATATGGCCACAGCCTCAGTTTCTGCATTTGTAAAACAGAACAATGTCATTTCCCTGGCAGGTTGGTTGTGGCAAAGCTTCAGTAAGCTAGCGTGTGTGAAAGTACACAAAATAATGGAAGAATTAATGTTCTATAAATGAATGAATGAATGAATGTAGTCATAATAACAATAGCTAACATTTATTAAGCATTTGTCATTTACCAGGTACCATTTTTGTGCTTTATGTTTATTAATTCATTGAATGAATGAGGCATGTGGGCTCCATCAAGGCTGGAGAAGGGACTTGGTTACCTCAGTGTTTCACAGCTTGCCTCTCCAATTTCGATGACAGGATTTGAATTGTTTTTGCTTTTGTCCCCACTTAGCCCCTAACAAAAGCTACTAACGAAGCACTCAATTAAATAACTCGCTGAATAAGTGCTTAGAAATCACACTGGAATTCCTGAGTTAACTTAAGGGTCTGATTATGGTATCAGGGACATTCATCTGCTTCTTCGGGGTTTGTCACACTGTCGCTGCTGGAGAACTGGAGACTATTAAAGTTTATTCTTTCCTTCAATAAGCTTTTGTACAAACTATGCTCCTGGCCCCTTCCTGAGTGCTGGAGACAGAGAGAAATCAGATGTGGCCAACTTGCAGGCAGACAATTACTCTACACTAGTAAGTGCTGTCACAGAGCTAAGACTGGAGCGTCAGGACCAAAGTTCCTTCAGTCCTCCATCCTCCATCCTGTCCACCGATGCCAGCTGCATCTTCCCACAGCTTGATTTCCAGCATGTCATTCCTCTGTCCTGGAACCATCAGTGGCTCCCCACTGTCCCCCAACACCCGGCATTCAAGTTGGCTATCATCTGCTTTTCCAGCCTCGTTTATCCAGCCGTGTATATTTGTCAGTGCTCCTCACCACTCCCAGAACATGCCCACTGCCTTCCTGCCTTCACATTTCTGTGCAGTAGCTTCCTTCAGCCTAGAAGCTTCCCTGTTCACTCATCACCATGTTAAAATCCACATGCTTTAAGGTGCATCTCCAATGCCACCTTTTCCACGCTGCTTTTCCAACTGGAGCCGATTTTGTCCTCCTCTGAATTGCCCAGCAATGTATTCATACCTTTCCCGGTGCTGCTTACCTGGGTTATTTGGGTCCTTGTTTTGGGGCCCCAAACAGTGGAGGCAGATTGCCCTAGCTTCAAATCCCGCCTCTGCTACCAGTCTGTGATCTCGGGCCAGTCATTTATTCCCTCATGTGTATAACAGGGATAGAACCATCAGCCTCGTGGGGTAGTTTTAAGGTTTAAATGAGACAACGTATTCAAAGTGCCTGGAGCATTAGAGAACTCCATCCATGCTAGGTCACTTCATGTATTTTTGCCTCCCCTATTGTATCCGTCACACAGTAGATACTAAATAAAATCTGCTCAATAGATTCCATGGATTCACGATCAATGGAATTATTTAGGGAGGTGGCATCATATGATAAACATTACTCATTTATTTGAATAGCCCCTTGGTCACTCTTCTGACTGTTCATTTATCTGAAGTGGACACGTTTGAAAATCACCAACCTTCAGTGCCTGAGCTGATGTCTCACAGAGGCCATGAGGCAAAAGTGGCTGGAGAGGCAGTGGGTGGCACTTTTCCTGGAGGGCTGCTATCTGCGACGCATGCCAAGGTCAAAATGCACACAGGGGCCAACTCCCAACACTGTAAAACACGGGGGTTCCAAAGAACGCCCGATCTTCAGAGTCCATTCACACAGCACAGCATTTCTCTTCCAGTAGCAAAAGGCACAAGTGTTTGAAGAAAGAAGTTCCCAGTCTGTTTTTTTTTTAAATCCACATTGTGCCTCATACTTTTTTTTTTTTTTTTGAGGAAGATTGGCCCTGCACTAACACCTGTTGCCAATCTTCCTTTTTCTTTTTTCTCCCCAGAGCCCCAGTACATAGTTGTGCATCATAGTTGTAGAGTTGTAGCTCTTCTGTATGGGACGCCGCCTCAGCATGGCTTGAGTAGGTCCGCGCCCAGGATTCGAACCGATGAACCCCAGGCCGGCAAAGCAGAACACACCAACTTAACCGCTGTGCCACGGGGCCTGCCCCAGAAGTTCCCAGTCTTAATAAACTCTGTTCTAAACGCGTGGGAAATCCCACTCCAGGGTTTTGCTTACGCTGGTCCTTCAGTCCAAAATGCCTACATTCCCTATTTCCATATCCTATCTCCCCTTTCATGCCTAGTCCAAAAGTCACTTCCTCCACTAAGCCTTCCTTGATTTCCCTTCTGAACTCACAGCCCTCCTATCAGTACCTCCCTTTATGCCATGCGTTCTCTCAGGTTGTATTGTGTGTCCATTTTCCCTCCTGGACTAAAAAAAAAAAATTATTTTTATTATTTTTTTTTTGCTGAGGAAGATTGGCCCTGAGCTAACAACCGTGCCCATCTTCCTCCATTTTGTATGTGGGATGCCGCCACAGCATGACTTGATGAGCGGTACATAGGTCCGTGCCCGGGATCCAACCTGTGAACCCCGGGCCACCGAAGCAGAGTGCACGCACTTAACCACTACACCACTGGGCCAGCCCCTGGACTAGAAAATTTGTGAGGACAGGGTCCACCTCTAATTCAATGCCCAGAAATAAGGACCCACACACAGCACAGATTCAGTGAATGTTAGATGGATTCTTGGATGTTTGGATGGGTGAATAGATGGAATAAAAACTGAGTGTCTTGAGGTATCTAAGTCCCTCTACCATGGGTAGGTTCAGACAAGTTTCTCCAAGGTGGAAAATGCTTCCTTCTGCCAAGCCAGAATCTATGAAGTGGCTAGACTGGTCTTGACCTTTTACAACCAAAAAAAGTCCTAAATCTCTACATCACTGTGGTCTGAGAACGTCCACTTTATCCAGCAGTTTACCAAAACCATGTTGGAGCAGAGCATCTTATGACAAATTTTGATTGAGTCTCAAGGCACACTTACACTTCTGCACGTTGGGGGGAAGGGCTTCGCTGTGGTGTCTGGCGAACAAGTAACTTTAAACCTGGTTTGAACCCGGCCTTCTCCTAGGCTACCACAGGCAGTTAGTTACCAAGAAGGGACAATGGAACAGCCACTTGTCCCCCTTAGGGTATTTCAATCTTTAGCTCATAAACTGTCACTCCACCAGAGTAAGCGATGCTATAGCCTAGAGGAAGATATAAATAATAAACCAGGTGTTCTCTAATTATTCCCTACCTGGCCTGAGAACACTTCTGCCCTTACAGATTCATCCAACCTCACAGACAGAAGGACCTCACAGGTCACCTAGACCCAGGCAGGAAGCCCCTCAAATACCACCCAACCTACCAGGTGGCCCCCTGGCCCCAGCTGAATCACCGCAGAGATGGAACTAAGGAGAGAAGAAAGTTTCCCAGTGTGGGGAGGGGGCACCTAAACCGGGACATCACTTCGGTCCTAGCAGGATCTTTCAACAAGATTCAGTTGGGTTAACAGGGGCCAGAATCTGGGCCTCATGGGCTCAGGTCTCTCAGTCATGGACTGAGGTAAAAATCACACAAAGAGGATTCTTTTCTTTCATCCAGGGTGCACTAGATACCCTTTGGTATTAAGTACTGCAGAGCCAATTCAAAGCTGCCTGATAAATCCAAAGTTAGAAGCAGAGAGAGTGGGAGTCTCCACGCCAAACTCACGAGGACCCGGTGAGGCCTGGTGAGACAGCACCAGCCTTGACCTGGCGATGGACCAGAGCCCTGGTGTGGGCTGGCCCCTACTGCATGCACTGAGGGGTTCTCCTCCCTCTGGTTTTCAGTGGCCACGCTTCCCCCTTCCTCTTCTGAGGACCTCTCCTAGGTGAGTCCATGCTGCAGTCACTTCTGTCCACATGTGTCTGGGGGAGAGTGCCTCCTCCTAGAATGGGGTCAAACCAACCCTCAGAGTTCTAGAGAAACCCCAAGGGGGCAGCCAACGGACAGCTGCTCCATATTTAGACAACTTTGAATTATCAGAAATGTTCTCAGATATTAAGCAGATATCTTAAGCGTTCAGTCCTTAAGGATGGCTCTGCCAGTGTGTGTGGTGGCTGTACTTGCCTATGCTAAAGCTACAATCGGCTGTTTTAAGCTCAGTGAGATCCTAAGTGACTATACACCGGAACAACCCTCACACATCTTCCACGCAATGTCTAAGGCCGTTTCCCAGCATGCTCTCTCAGACTCATGCGCTCAAACGGTGGTCAGTGACAAAAACAACCTGAAACTTTGTCTTTAAACTAGAATTTATTGTTATACAAAACTCCATTTCATAGATAAAGTGGCACATCTTTGCAGCTTCTATTGCACCAAGTATTGAAGATTAAAAACACAAAAAAAGAAACATTTGGTTTTGAAAACACTGCAAATAGCCAAGTACAGTACTTTGGTAAATAAAAAATAAAATGGTTCAGATTAACACACTCTGTGGAAAGAAACAACCTAGAGGAAACGACCTATGGACATCAGACAATGGTCACATTTCTCCCCATCAAGCTCCATAGATAAGGCAAGACTTGCTAAGTCTATGGATCATGACCCCATGGAGGTCTGAAATATCTCCAGACTGAAGCTAGAACAAGTATAGTGCAATTAGAAAAAAGAGAAGGTTCCTGAGCCTGTGAAGGCCCCTGTGTTCTCCACAGCCACACCTGCCCTCCTTCATAAAGGGGGCTGACACCCACCAGCACTTCTACATCAGCAAAAGGAACATGAAGGTTTGAAGTCCAACTTCTGGCTCTCTTCTTCTCACTGAGCTCAGCGCTGGTGGAGGACGCTGGAAGGGCAGCCGGGGAGGCCGAGAGCCTTTCCCACCATGGAAAATGAACAGTGAGACTGGGAAGACATGGTGGGAAGCCCCACAACAGCATTCCTCACATTTTGGTCAAAGGACCTGCCAGGGGATCAAATCACAGGCTAAGGTCTCTGAGCTCAAATGATTGTCATGGACGGCTGGCAACAGTGACCTGCTGGAGGTGGACATGCAAAGGACTAGGGGCGGACCACAGAGGTTTCGTCCAGTGATCACTACGTTCCACGACCACCAGCACAGTGAGCGGAAGAAGTTCTGTATCACTGGCATGAACTGCTTCAAATAAAGACACCAGGCAGAACTTCCTGCTTTTACAGAAATATATTCTTTACTGGTACCAGCCCCTTCTCAAGTAACTCGGCAAGGACACTAAATACTTTAATTGAGCTACAAAGTCGTCCCAACTAGGATGAGAGACTCTGGAAAGTAACTCCTTGGAAGAAACGGTGAAGAGCCTGAGGTTTCACAGGGACTTGACCTCGGGACAGAACAGGGCCAGGCAGTACACCAGGCCCAGCGGCACACGTTGTGAGGTCCACATCACACGAGCACGTTGTGACTGTGGCTCGATATCTCCACTTCAAGCCAATTATGCACTTCCCCTCTCATCTGTGATGGCAGAAGACTTGCTGTAATTTAAATATGCCATCTAGATCTTCAACAACATCAGTGGAAAAATACAATTTACTTTAGTCAGGAAAACACGCTCTGTAAAAAGTGCCACTATTCAATCACCTCAGAACAACTGTCGGAAGGCCCCAGAGTTTTAGCAACACCTGTTCTGAAAGCTGAGATGAAGGACACTGTAAGTAATGAGAATGGTGAAACAGAAAAAATGAATCAGAATCTGAGTCTAACGGTTTGCTATAGAGAGACAGAGCCTTGAGGTAAAAAGGTGAAGAGCTATGCATCTACCCAAAACGGGAGTCAGAGAGGGCCACAGACGTGACACACTGAAATCAAGATGCTCCACTCCCAGCCCGCCCACAAAGACCCTTCTGGTCAGGGTGACTTAGTCAACTCCAACTAGGAATCCAAGTTTCCTTTAACAGACTGCATATTCGAGTTGAACATTTCACAGAGGTAAACTGACAGCATTCTACATTGACCCAGTAAAACCCAGGCAGAGTCTAGAGAGTTTCTCAGAATGAGAAATTGCACTTTGACGACAGGGACTCACTACAAGTACATTTCAATGCCAAAGTCCTTCTGCTATCTACCTACTTACTATGTGAGCAACTCTCCCCCACTTAGCATGGCCCTCCTTCCACCCCCGACAACCGTATCATTTCACATTGTACAAGTTCCCCAGGGAAGCAGGGCAGGGTGTTATAAATTTCCTACACAAACATTCCTTCAGAGTCCAGCTCTAGCTGCCCCACGAGGGAGATCCCACTTCACAAGCCCTTGGAATCAAAATGGGTTTGGAAGTGTTCTTAGAGCTTATAAAAGAAACCATAGACAACCTCAACTAAATGTAAGATTCTTCTTTCTGCCACAATTCCTCAACCAGACTTTGCTCCTGAAAGTACATGTTTGTGTTGTTGAAAAATTAAATATACATTCTATTCTCTAATATCTCCTGGTGGCAACTATATTATTTAGAAGTTGTGGTTCTATGTTGTTTCAATACATCTACCTCTCTAGTACAAAGCTGTTGCCACTAAAATTTTATTTCTTATTTTGACTTTTAAAAAATCTTTTTTTAAAATCCATAAAACCTTTATATACAGTTTATAAGACTACTAAGCAGCTATGGACCACTGCCCCATCCCCTTTCTCCTAGCCTCACTAAAAGACACGAAGACAATCCCATATAACATAAACCGCTAACAGCTAAGATGTAACACTGAGGTGAAGAAATATTCACCTCCTAATATGGAGTGCACCCAAGTAACTGTACTAGGTAACAGTTACTGACAATAGTCACCCCAGAACTAAACACACTGGGCCTCCATTTTGACTGCCGATAAAGTAATTTTCAAGTGCTTAGTAAGGCAACTAAGTATTTGGATTCCATCTACCTCATACTTCGCTGGGACTGAGGCAGTGAAGTCTAAATTCAACCGTTAGCTAGAAGATATCACTAAAGTTGGATACTACACTCCATTTTTAATAATTAACACACTGAACACAGACCAATTATAACTGGAAAACTATGAAATGGAAATAAAATAAAATTACTGAAGCCATTTGATTAGTTTTTAAAACCATTGTTATTTTACCCCAGAAATGTTGAAGTCTGTTATCAGAATTAGGTAATTTATAAATAAATGTGCCCAATATTCTCTAATAACTTTAGCAGCTTCTAAAACTTCCAAAACCTAATAGGGCCCAAGGCCACCTTCATTCACCAAGTAAATAAAGCAACTCTACTACTTCTGACAATGGTTCTCCCTTAGGCTATTTCTGACTCCTAATTTTGCCTAATTTCTGGTACACAATCTTGATCTTTCTGAGAGGATCTGGTCTCCTGTACGCTCGCAGTACAGACAAGAGTGTTCATTCAGAAAAGCTCACCAACAGAATCTGCCCAGAGTTGAAAGCAAAGACAACAGTAGATCCTAAAGCACTGGTCCTCACTCCCTCGGAGACAGTAAGGCAATGGAGACCCTTCCCATGTTTGGACGGAGTACTAGAGCCTCGAACTCAGGACTCCATGATGTGCAAAGAAAAACTGCTGTGCAGTTTCCAAATCTGCTAAATATTATACTGTACTGTACCAGGAAGAAGCCCAAACCACAGCGTCCTGGGAGCCATTCCAAGAGACTACTGATGCCCCAACCACAAAAAAGTCACCGAACAAACAAAAAATTAAAATACATTATTAAAACTGAAGAAAGCAAACTGCCTGCTAATAAAGACAACTCAATGAATCCAGGGCCAGCCCAGACAATGATACATCTATACACGTCAAAACTTTTTTATAGTTTTCCCTTCGCCTCAGAACTTTTATAATTTTGAAATTCGAGGGGTGGGAGAGAATAATTTACCTTTTGATTCAGCATATCTTAATCATCCGAATATCAGGTCCCCAAAAGGCAAAGACTGTCCAAGACTGGCCACTTCACACATTATAGTTCATATTCCCTAACTCAGGTTTAGGAATGACATCTCTCCACTGTCCAGATCTGTCCATTTCAGAACTGTGGAGTCATTCAAAGGCCTCAGTCAAACTATGTTCTCTGCTCTGTTGGTCTAACCTAAGTCACAGACAACTTCTGGTGGGTGCTGGAGTTTTTCCAACATCAAAATCCCAAACAGCAGCTTAAATAAAAAGAAATAAATGCAGCATTTTATGAAATTTCATTTTCACAATACTAAGAAAATTTGACAACAATGAAGTTACCTTTTATTTCTCCGAAGGCATCTTTCTAAGTCTAGAATAGTAGGGAAGAAAATACAGTTACTTAAAATGTGAACATGAAAAACCTTAGATAATCTTCCCCTACAAAGTCAAATAAATCTTTAGATTCTTCCTAGGCAAAAACTCAGAAATCCCTTGATTTCTCCATTTACAATTAGGGACTCCGCTCTCCATACCATCAGAATCCCAGAATTGTGTAAGCAGTAACACAGCATCTTCTCATTGTCAAAAAACAACTACCAAAAACTCAACAACACTATCACTTTTCCAGCAAAGCCCAGGCCTAATTAACAGTCAGGCACAGTGAGCATATGGCTTGAGTACAAACGAACCAACAGCACCTGCACGCCATCTGAAATAACAGCAGAACCAGAAAGGAGAGGAATCCAGTTGTTTAATTTCCACCCTGACTACAGGCCACAACCCTCATGTAATATTACTTTGGGAAAACACTTCCTGAATTCTTTTCTGATTCACTTGGGTTAGCAGAGAATTAAATCTGAACATGTTCCTGAGTTGGAGATCGTTTATAAACCGTCCCGCGTATTAATATCTATTGGAAAATGAAAGAGAAACAAAGGAAACCTGTCATTCTGAATTTCTAGCAACTAATCTAAACTATTTCATGAACAATTACAGCAAAACTTACCCCAAAGGTTAAGGAAAAATTCCCAGGGTCACTGAACTCTGATTTTTGAGCAAATAAAACCACACTCAAAAGGTTTTCCTGACCTAACTATCCACCCCTAAAACTTGATATTTTATTACAGAACATGAATGGCTTCACTGCACTTTCATAAAACAAAACACGTCACTAACAAAACTTGGAACAAAAAAGAGGCAGCTTGAAGGAAATTAACTCAAAGTGTGAGCTTATGTGTGGATTTTGTGGGTTGTGTCTCGTTCTGTAAAGGACAGCCTCACTGGAAAGCTGGTACACAGCACTCCGTTTTCCATTCACTTCTATGCCTCCCAGAGGGCCAGAGAGTCAGATGTTGAGAGCAGCAAAGGTCTTCACCAAGGTGACCTGAGTATTTGCGTCTGCTTCACTTCTGTTGTTGTCTCTGTGGCTACTCCTGCTCTCTAGGGCTTTGTGCCGGTGCCTCTCCTCCTGCCGTTTCTTTTTCTCTAGTCGCTGCTGCTCTCTCCTCTGTTTGTTTGTGACCTGAAAGAGAAGACTGCCGGGTGAGTCGCCAGCACGGCTGACTCAGGCTGCCACCTGCTGAAGAAAGATGCAGGGCTGACAGACACAAAGGGCACAGACTCCTTTCAAGAGTCACAGAGAAAACACACCTAACTGACCAAAAATTATTTATTTTCCATTACTGCTCAAATTTACACTTAAATTTATATCCCCTTGCTGAGCTAGCAAACAAAATCAATTCCATTCTCCTCATAAACCAATTCAAAATGACCTAAAGATCATTAACCCTAGTCTAGCAAGAGATAACAAACAGGCCAGGGGAGGCCTTTCTCTACATAATTTAATGGCCCAGGGAATCCTAACAAAGTCCCCAGAAGCTTACTGCATCTTTGCCTCTGCCTGTGCCTCTACATTATGCTGCATTTTGAGCTCAGAACTTTTTAGTGAAAGACTTTAAAATGAATTCCAAATTCAGTAAAATGAATGGTATCATATACTACCTGTGGGAGTGGAGAGGGAGATGTACCACCTTTTTGGGAAGCACTGA
Organism: Tapirus indicus; assembly: GCA_031878705.1. Taxonomy (NCBI): domain Eukaryota; kingdom Metazoa; phylum Chordata; class Mammalia; order Perissodactyla; family Tapiridae; genus Tapirus; species Tapirus indicus. The sequence continues at coordinate 99,378,243 of CM062924.1, read as the reverse complement.
ACAATTTACCAAAAAGCCTTAAAAAGATTCATATATCCATGCCCTTTAACCTGTCAATTCCTCTTCTGGGCCTCTAGCCAAGAAAATAATCCAAAATACAAAGATTTATACACAAAATTGTTCAGTGTGGATGATGGCATTTATCAGAAATGGGATTTTGGAACGTGGATTAACACGGAAAGCACCCAGACATGCAGTAACGTTAGGTGGGAAAAGGAGACTAGGGTGCGCACACAGAACACGAGTTCAGGGTCTACCTCCTTCCAGTCATCACTGCCTATGCCAAACAGCATAGGCAAGGTCTTCATTCTGCTTCTCGATATACCCTCCTGCACTCTCCGTATCTTCTACAGTAAATACTTTTATAGATCAAAGGAAAATTACAACCTAAAATGAACTCCAAGTTCCCACCACTGCCACCACATTACAACAGCCCACCATGTGCCCTTCCACCCCATCTTTCATACCTTTGGGAGCTGGTTTTTATTTGCTTTGTTTTCTTCACTAGGGCTGGCCCGCGCCTTATTGTTTTCAGTCCTGCCTTCAGTTAAGCCCTGATTTCCAAAGACTGTGGTGCCACTGCCACCCTCCTCCCATAAAGGGCCACACTGCTTCAGTACTCGGCCACTGGACTCAAGGTTCTCCTCTGCATCTTCCAAAGAAAGATATTTTATTAAAATTGAGAACCTAAGACAGTTACACAATGCGATTCTTGTTAAATGACTCCAAAAGTACCTGGGTCCCTAGATCACTGTCATTTGGAAAGGTTTCCTTGAGGCAAAATTCTAATATCAAGTCAAAACAGTGGGGAAGACGGGGAAAAAATAATTGGTAAAATTGGGAAGATAAATTTAAAGCAACCTGTTGACCAGCCTCATCATCAGTTTCCCATCAGCAGGGTGTTTTATTAGATTAAACCACTTTTTATCATGAATTTTTAGAGGGGAATCTTATTTGCACCCAAAAACCAGAAAAGAAAGAGGCTCTGAAGCTGTGCTGTCCAATACAGTAGCCACTAGCTACAAGTGGCTATTCAATTTAAAATTAATTACAGTGAAATAAAATTTAAAATTTAGCTCCTCAGTCTCACTTAGCCACATGTCAAGTACACACCACACCGGACAGCACAGATACTGGACACTGCTGTTTTAAAGTCAGAAAGACCAAGTTACTTACAGTTTTCTAAGAAGGCTCAGCAAACATGTAAAGAGGATAATAAAATACCCAATCACATTGAAAACTGTCATGCCAGGAACAGTATCTGGCACATAATATCTAGCAATAAGTACTGAAATAATTTAAAATAAATGACTCAAGAAAACAGTAAGATGTCACATCTTTTTTCCTTCTTCTAAGTCACAAAGTTAAACTCAGTTCAAGTAAAAAAGAGGTCTGAATTATCACCAGTGGATAGGTGCTAGTAATTTAAATATTTCCATCAGAAAAATTAGGTATTTTTCTCTCCATTCTATTTTGGTTATCATTTTGGTTTTATAAAGGAATCTTAATTCTGAAAGGATAAAGTCTCTCCTGACACTCTCCACCCCACCAAAACTGGGCTGCGTGGCCTTTTCATGTGCTCCCTAGCAGCCTGCCCCCCACTCATTATGTACTTATCTGTCTCCACCCGCCCAGACGACACTCTCATTCTGCTGAATGAATAAACGACAGTATAATTACCACCTGTGACTTGATTAAAAATAAATATTGGGAAAATCGCCAATATAATCATTTTGAAAGCTTATAAATATCAATCACGGACTTACTATTTCTTTTCCCCTGGTTCATCTGAAGCATGGCAATTATTGCAGATTCAATATTATAATTTTCAGCTTCCAGGTTCTGGACTATCAAATTAAAATCCTATCCAAGAGATAAAAGAACACTTCAAGACTGTGGGTATATTTTTCTACCTATCTGTACTTCAACAATTTGATAAATAAAAAGATGTAATAGTGAGAATTGAGGCAAGGTTTAAAGACCTTTTCCATTTAGAAAATATCTTAATTTTCAGTAATATTAGCCACCGGAAATAACCATTTAATATAAATAAATACTTTATAAAACTGCACTGATTGATCAGAACAGAATAAATCCAAATACTTCTTTAGGATTTTGAGCAGTACTGGGTAAAGTCCAGCAAATGAGAGGGAAATGAATAAACAGCTCTCATTAAGTCATATCACATAACCTAATCAAACTACAAACATCATGGACCTTTTTTGGTCCATCAGGTGTTAGCATGCTAGAGTGGTGCTACAAGACTAGCAGGTATACCAGGCACAGCAATGCTTGTTTATAAATCATTCTTGCATGACAGAAATACTAACTGAACATCCAGTTGCATTGCAAACTTTCTGGACAGCATCTTCTACTTCATCTTTCAGGTCGTCTTCAAAGTCCACTCCCTTTGTCTTGATCTTTTCTGTTTTATTTGATTCATCTTGATGAAGCATCTGAAACTAAAGGAAATATAAAGAGTAATAATCATGGAACTCTAGCAAGCTATGTTCAGAATCTTCAACACAGGAAAACACCCTAATCTCAAAAACATTCAAATATACACGGAAAAGACTCTAGGAACAATCTTAAGGGAATAGCAATGACTAGGCTAAATTTCATCCAGACATTGAGATTCCAGGCCACAACAGAAGTATTAAAAAGAAAGGCCCCAGGCCAGCCCAGTGGCATAGTGGTTAAGTTCCCGCGCTCCACTTCGGCAGCCTGGGGTTCACAGGTTCAGATCCTGGGCACGGACCTATGCACCGCTTATCAAGCCATGCTGTGGCAGGCATCCCACATATAAAGTAGAGGAAGACGGGCACAGATGTTAGCCCAGGGCCGGTCTTCCTCAGCAAAAAGAGGATTAGCAACAGATGTTAGCTCAGGGCTAATCTTTCTCACAAAAAAAAAAAAAAAAAAGAAGGGCCCAAGATATGGGAGAAACTGTTCATCAAGAATGGCACTAGAACTCCTACAGTTTCTAGATACCAATATTTTTGTAATGACTGCTGATTTGTACAGCACACATCTGTCTCAGTTGGCTTCCAGGGCTGTGAGCTAAACAACAGAAGAGATCCTCTACACTAGCACCCGATGCGCTCCTGCAGCAGGACAACTCATGTTGAAAAAACACACACACAATTCTCATCTGGTTCCCTAGGCCCCATTTTGATCATCAGCAATCTTCAGTGTGAAGTTTCTGTCCCAGTGGACAGTCACAGGTGAGCACGACTAATCTAACCTCACGTGCATACCACCACACTCAAGGAAGCTGTCAATCCAAATTCTAACACCACAAAGAGCAGTTCACTTGGTATCTATGAGGCCTTTACAACCCAATCTAAATCAAAAAAGCTAAAATTCTCCCTCTGGCTGCTCAATCACCTTCTCCTTCTGCTTCCTGTTAACACAGGGAGATGGGAAATGGGCAAGGACATTTCTATTTTTTGCATGTAAAAGTGTAAGTGGAATCCAGCAATGTGTAGCATATTCCTCAGAATATTAACGAAAAGCAACCTATTATAAAATTATACCCTAACAATTTGGCAATGTGAATCAAGAGTCTTTGAAATTTATCCAAAGGAAATAATGTCAAGTGTAGAAAGGATTTATGTAAAAGTGCTCATCACAGTGCTATTAATAGTGGTGACTAACTGGAAACAACCTAAGGCTTCCATAGTGAGGGTATGGTTAAAGAACCACAGTAAATTCAAAGAACGAGGCTTCATTTCCATGAAAGTAAGGAACACAATAAAGACGTTCACTACTACCATTATAATTTAACAATGTTTTGGAGGTAATAGCTAATACAATTAACCAAAAAAAAAAAAAAGTATAAAATTGAAAAGGAAGATGAAAAGTTATCACTATTTGTAGATGATATAATTCTGTACCTAACAAATAAGAGTCAACCAAAAAACTACTACAAACAAAAAGAATTATGGCAAGTCACATATCTATAAGAACCCAGTATCCAGGATATATAAAGAACTCTTACAACTCAACAACAAAAGCATAAATATCCCAATTAAAACATAGGCAAAGGACCTGAACAGACATCTCTCCAAAGATATTCAAATGGCCAACAAGCACAAAAAAAGATACTCAATGTCATTAGTCATTATGGAAACAAATCAAAACCACGAGATATCACTTCATACCTAGCAGGATGACCATAATTTTAAAAGGAAAGAAAGAAGAATAACAGTGTTGATGAGGATGTAGATAAAGTAGAATTCTCAGTAAATTGCTGGTGGGAATGTAAAATGGTACAGCTACTGTGGAAAACAGTGTGGCAGTTCCTCAAAAAGTTCAACAAATAATTACCATACGACCCAGCAATTCTACTCCTAGGTATATATCCAAAAGACTGAAACAGGACTCAAACAAATACTACACACAAACATTCACAGCAGCACTATTCACAACAGCCAAAAGGTGGAAACAACCCAAATGCCGGTCAACAGATGAATGATACATGAAATGTGGCATATCAATACAATGGACTAATATTCAGCCTTAAAAAGGACCCAAGTACTGATATGTGCTACAAGACAAATGAACCTTGAAAACATTATGCCAAGTGAAAGCCAGACAGAAAAGGCCACACACTGTATGATTCCATTCATATGAAATGCCCAGAATAGGTAAATCCATAGAGACAGAAAGCAGATCGGTGGTGGCTGGAGGAGAAAGGAAATGGGGAGGGACTGCTTAATGGGCACGGGGTTTTCTTTTGGGATAAGGAAAATGTTTTGAAACTGGATGGAGGAAGTGGCTGCACTTGTGGCCATACTCAGTGCCACTGAACTGTACACTTTAAAATGGTTAATTTTACGTTATGTGAATTTTACCTCAATTAAAAAAAAGAATTCTGTAGGATTACTGGGTAATACATAATTAACATTTTGTTAAGAACTCTCATATATACAAATGATAACCAGCTAGGAAATATAAAGGGAAAAGATTCTTTCTCTACAATGGGAACAGAAAACACAAAACACCTAAGAAGAAACTCAGCGAAAAATGGGCAAGACCTATATGAAGAAAACGTTCCTCCAGACACCAAAAAAGTCAATTAAACAAATAAAAAAGCTTACCAAGTTCTTGGCTAGGAAGACTCAACATCACAAAGATGTCGATTTTTCCTTATAATCTATTAATTTAATAATAATGATTAAAACAAGTATCAACAGGACTTCTTTTTGACTAGACAAACTTATTCTAACATTCATATATAAAACAAAAAAGCAAGAATATACAGCAAATTATAAAAAAAGAAAAGTAATGATGAGTGAAAAATTCTACTAGATTTTAAAATATACTCTTACTCAATTAAAACAATGAACACATTAACACATGAACAGAGAAACCAGTGGAGCAGAACCAAAGTCTAGATATAGACCCAAATACATACGGGAATTTAGCATATGAAAAAAAAGTGGCATTTTAAATCAGTAGAGAAAAGATGTATAATTAATAAATGGTTTGAGCAAAACTAGGTAATCACAAGGAAAAATATAAAGGTGAATCCATACCCTCACACCTTTATATAAATATAAATTCCAAATAGAGACAAGATTTCATTTCCTTTAAAAAAAAATGAAACGATAAAAGTACTAACATAAACTATGGGAGAATTCTTTCTAACCTCAGAGTGGGAAAGACCTTCCTCATTATGACCCCAAACCTAGAAAACATGTAAGAAAGCTTGATAAATTTAACCACATAAAAATCTAAAATTCCTTCACAGTACAGACCATAAAGGAAAGAATAAAAACACAAATGACAGACTGTGAAAAATATTTGCAACTCATACCACAGGCAGAGGTTAATTTTCCTAATATAACCTAAAAATCACTAAGAAAACAATAGGAAAAAAATAGGCAAAGAAAATGAATACAGCTCACGAAAAAGGAAATACAAATAAGTCTTAAACACAGGACAAGATTCATCAACTCACTAATAAGAGAAATACAAACTAAAACTATGTCAAAAAAAAAATTTTCCCCCTAACATTGACAAAGAAAATCTGATAGCACGCTGAGCTGGCAAAGGTGCGAGAAGAGACACATATTTCGAGTGGGAGTGTAAACTGGTAAAATCTCTATAAAGAGCAATTTGGTAACACCTATCAAATTTATAAATGCAGTTAAGGCTCTTCTAGGAATTGATCCCACAGATACACTCACGTATGTGTGAAGAGATGTACAGGTAAAGCACCGCATGTTGTTTGTAAAAGCAAAAGTTTGAAAGCCCTGAAAAGTCCCCTTAAGGGACTGGTCAAACACAGTCCAATGCGTCCATACAACACAACACCCTGCAGCCATCTGAAGAGGTGCAGGAAGTTCCTTATGGACTGCTATGAATTACACTCCAAGATATGTTCAATTTGAGAAGCAAGGTGCAGAACAGTATGTGTAGGACGCTCCCACTGGGGTAGGGAGAGTGCAGAAACGGCAAAAGTGGAAGACATGCACATACGCACACATTGGCTTGCTGTGTAAAGTATCTCTAGATTTCACCATATCCTGATGACACTGGTTGCATCCAGGAAGGGAAACAAGGTTGGGAGAGTGACTTTCACTTTATTTTTTTTAATTACAAAGAAAATATGTAATAATGTACGAAAAGGATTTTGAAATAATGTTAATTGAAAAAAGCAGGAAACAAAGCTATATAAATACCATGATAACAAAAATTGTGTCCAGGTAACTGATTTTGTATACTTTTCATTTTCCTCTTTTTCTATAGTTTCCAAACTTTAGATATGAAGTATGGATTAATTTTAAAACAAAAAATTTAAAATTTTTACATATATTACATTCATGTAATCATAGCTATCAGCTATTAGGGAAAGCAAAAGAATGAGAAGCAATTTGATCTGTCACTCTCACCTGAGCTAAAAAAATTAAACAATCAAGCCCACAGATTCCTAAAGGCAACTTTCCATAAAAACGTCACTGGTTTTTAGCTCCAGGGTATACAGTGCTTGACTGGGCTCCTCCACGACTGAGAATACAGAAGAAACCAGAGGCCTCACTCACGTCGGTCTGCAGATGTGCGGGTGCTTCTGAGTTGTCGTTGATCCTCCGCACGCTGTCATAGTGCTCTCCATACCGATACGCAATGTGTAACTCCCGCACGTTGCTTTTATCTGTACCACGGATCTGCAGGCAACAGAAGGGGAGACGCCAGCAAGGATTTGGACGATGTCAACTTTGGCAGAAAAATGCCCAGAAAGCTCTGTCAACAGGCTCTATATATAGACACGAATTGGGAATATGACTGGGATGTGCAAGAGGGTTGGGGTGGAAGACAAGATATCTGAGAAGTAGCTGCTGCAACAAGAGTCTTGGTGCTACACACCTGGGCTCTGGGTCCTGTGTTCCTGGCCTCTGACTTAATTTGTGGAAAAAAATAAAGGAAAGGCATTTTCTCTTAAAAAAAAAAACTGCTTAGGCAATCTCTGAATTATCTTTCTCCCATCCATGTATGCATGCTTCCATGTGCTTAATATGTAACTATGTGGAAATAAATCCATACGGAAACACATATTCAAAAACCAGGGGCAGATTTACAATGAAGCTTTATAATGAAAATTTACAATGAATTTAAATAAGCTTAAGTTTCAGGGGCGTGAGTACCTCTAAGCCCCTCAAATGCACAGGCCCCTTCCAAGAGGAAAAGCCCAGGGGCAGATGCAGATTTGTTAGGCTTGAAGCTCAAACTATCTGGGGACTCTCTTTGAGAAAAAGAATACAAAATTACAATTATAAAATTGCTAGAAGCCCTCCCAGGACCTTGAAAGGAGGGCATAAAAATGAAGGACCTGACACTTGTGCTTCACTAACTTAAAGTAAATCCACCCACCGTTAAAACAAAAATAGCATTTTCTATCAACCACCTACTGAGAAACATTAACAAACTCAAAACCTCCTACTTATATCAATTTCAAAACAAAATTATATATAGTCAGGCAGTACTACTGCTTTGCCCAACCCTGGAGGCACTACTCACAAGGTATTCTATGTGAATGGTACCCCTGGAGCACAACTCAACAGGAATGGTGCTCTGTAGAGTCATGCAATACAGAAGCCCTGAGGTCCAGCCTGGATATACCCCCAAAAACCACCACCTCCACGAAACGCTAACGTAATTCTGAATCTGTCCCTTAGAAAGCCCAGTAACTGGGGCCGGCCCAGTAGTGTAGTGGTTAAGTTCCTGTGCTCCGCTTCGGCGGCCCAGGGTTCACAGGTTCGGATCCCAGGTGCGGACCTATGCACCACTCATCAAGCCATGCTGTGGCAGGCATCCCACATATCAAGAAGAGGAAGAGGAGCACGGATGTTAGCCTAGGGCCAGTCTTCCTCAGCTAAAAGAGGAGGATTGGCAACGGATGTTAGCTCAGGGCTAATCTTCATCACCAGAGAAAAAGAAGAAGAAGAAAAAGAAAGCCCAGTAACTATCTATTTGTTAAAACTCCAAAACATCAGCACCTCCTTCTTGTTTTCATTGAAAGTTACACATAGTAAGATACTACTATTAATTTAAACAATATCTGTGGTCTAAAAACACAGAAAAAATCATGGAACAAACAGGAACCACACAGGTCTAAGTGAGAACCATGTAAGTTTTCTCCAGGTAGAATATCTATGTCTCAAAGTGCAGAGAGTCCGGTTTTGACACATACAAAATAGAGGTGGCATCACCATTCATTTCCCGGGAAGAGTACTGGAAAAGGAAACTAGATGATTAAAATCTTTGAATGACATAACCCCTAAAACACCTACATATTTAAATAATCATCATCTATACACACATTATGAACAGGAAAAAATAACTGGAAGAATAGTCACCAGATGGTTAACTGTGATGTTCACGGGGAGGGAGATTGCAGAGGACTTTCACTTTCTACGTCACACACGTCTGTGTTATTCACAGAAGCATGTATTCTATTTGTAACCAGGAAAAAAATGTAGGTTTCAGTATCTCCATGCTGTGAGTGTAAGCCTACTCATTATTAATGCAAGAGTTCTTATCCATGAGAGTAGCAGCCAAAGCAGTTTCCATTCTCAAATTTTATAAGATGCTTCATAGGAGTGGGGGGGGATGGGGAAGATCCAGTGGACAGTTCCATTATACAGCAAATATGTTAATTTTAAAAACATACACTTTCACTGTTTATCAACCCATGAAAGAGAACACTACAGAAAGGTACTTGAAAAAAAAAATTTTAACTACGCAGAATTATCTTCCACAACTACCTAGATAATTAATAAACTAAAAAAAAGTTATCGATGGAGGAAAAGGCAGGCTATGATTACTAAGTTGGCATTGAGTATTTTCCTTCAAGAATAGGTCATTATGCTGCATATTCAAATGATTTTGATGACTTCTGGTAAAGAGGAAAAATATGATGACAAAAAATTGGGACAATGAGGGAAGCTAACCACTGTTCTTGGCTCAAGGACCACCCTTAGAAAGAAAAGGCCTCACTAAACATACGATAGCTCTCTCTGGTGTCAGTGCATCTGACAACACTGCCCCAAAGAACAACACGCACAGATATTGTTTCCCTCCTGCTCACCATATCCCTGTAAGGTAAAATTCCTCACCAACCCATGGAGTACCCAATTTATTTTCTTGTAGTGTAATTTTGTTAAAAGAACATTATGCCAGACACAAAGGCTACATACTTTCACATATGACATTCTGGAAAGACAAAACTGTAAGAGACAAATCAGGTGAGTGGTTACAAGCAGCTGGGGATACTGGGGACTAGTGACTGCAAAAGGGCACAAGGTGACTTTCTGGAGTAGTGGAAAGAGTCTAGATGTTGAAAGTGATGGTAGTTACATGACTACGTTTGTCATAACACACAGAACAATACACCAGAGAAGGGTGAATTTTACTGTATGTGAATTATACCTCTATAAACTCAACTACTTTTAACAAGCAATGGCTAGGAAGAAGCAATTTATGAAGGAATATATATGCAGGTGGTGTAGGAAAAAAAGGCCATTGTTGCCATTATAGTAATAATAATATAGAGGGATATGTGTGTGTATATGTACATATGGATGTGTCTATGTGTGTAGATGTGCTTAAAATGTGTATAAAAACAGTGTGATACATCTCTTCTCAGGTATGTATGAATGTTTTTCTAACTAAGAGCATGTATGAATAACAGGATAAACACTGAAATGTTAACAGTAATAATCTCTGGGGAGTGTGACTCTGGGTGATTTTTTATTTGCTTTATAAGCTTTTCTGAATTTTCAAATTTTTCTACAATTAACATGTCTTACTTTTCTAACTAAAAAGAAAGTTAGAAATGGGGGCATAGGTAGGAGGACCGATAGAAATCACATGCCCAGTCTTCAGGAGCAGAGCCACAGAGTGACAAGAAGCGCTCTGAGTGCAAAGAGCAAGAGTAAGGGACTGGCAGCCTGTATGCACTTTCACCCTGACCTTTGACCTTCCACTCTCCAGAATGTTTGGTTTGATGGATTGTTTGGGAAAGTAGGTTAATTTAGGATGCCACAGGTAAAAAAAAGTGAAAAGAGCTGAATGGAAAGCTACTTAAACCAGAGGTGGGGGGGGACCTAAATGGCTCAACAAGATGCTCTGCTACCCTACACATAAACTGAACACTTGTCGGAAAATCTTATTTGCTGTAGAAAAACCACTAGAACCATATGTACAGGTGAGTAGAGCAGAGAGAGCTTGACATCCTAGGCCATGAAACAAATCATCATGTTCAGAACACACTTTTTAGCGATGATTATTATAGTGAATTTGGTCTTTGTTTCCCTCCACCTAAAAAATACATACACATACCATGGGAACAGGCATACTTTAAACTGAAATTTGTATGCACTAATTCCTTCAATTCTCACTCAGATATTTTTACAGAATTACTTAAAATATTTCTATATTAGGCTCTCTACCCCCAAATTACCCAATTAACTGACTGCTGAATAATATTTCTGGCATTTTAAAGGTTTCTGAATTATACTTCAATTAGACACCATTTGTCCACAGCACAGGCTGAATTCCAAGCCACCATAAGCTTCCCGTCTTTGGTTAGGCTCTTAGTCCAAGTCACTGTGTTAGAGTTCAATATCACAGATCAAGGCCCATCACCTTAGGACAACCCCAAAGCTAATTTACAAATAAGAGCTTAAGATAAATTCTTGAATAGGTGACCTACCTGCCACAAAGGAGCATTAAGTTGATGAATCACCACATTCAACTGATGATTTCTTGCAAAGGCAACAATTGCATCATTGCCAGCAAAGGTACCAGGCTTCGCCAAACTGGCCACTGCAAGGGAATCGGAGAGAAAGTAGAATGAAGTCTTTACAATGGAAAAATCCAAATGCAAAAAGCAAATGCAAAAATTAGTATTTATTTTGTTCCAAATAACGAGAAATGAGGGCACACATTTGAAAAGTCCATCAGCTTTGCCAGAGTCTAGGAATTATGCCGGTTGAACAGTATGTAGACTGCTACTCAGAAGGGCACCAATCACTAACAAAGAAAGGATTCATTTATTTACTCCTTCAATAAATATTTACTGAATGCTTCCTATATGACTAATTCTATAAAAGACACTGGAAATGTAACAACTGGAAATGTAATCATAATAGTTTGCATTAATGAATGTTTCTTATGTGTCAAGCACTGCTCTACTCCTCATAGATTATCACTTTTAATCTTCAAAAAAACACCTTGAAAGAGGTATTATCACACACACAATCTTATAAATAAGTAAACTGAGGCACAGAGAAGTTTATAGCTGTGCCAAAGGTCACAGAGCCAGTACACAGCAGAGCTGAGATCTCATCCCAGGCAGCCTGACTCCGAGAATCTGGCTCTTGGCCACTCCATTACATAGCCAATCAGTTTGCCAGCAAGGAGTTTACAACCAGTGAGGGGCAAAAGACAAGAAAGTAAACAGTACTGATGCATAAGTGCTGCAGGAAAGGAATGTGGAGTAAAGGATTTGGCCTTGTCCAAAGAGAAGTCTGGCCTTTGTCCCTACTCCTGGGAGATAAACCCTTGGAATTTCCCAAGTGATCTGAGTGTCTCTGTTATTCATGGTGGGCCTCTCAGCCACACCTGATAGTGTATGCTAATGAGGTGACTCCTGGTGGACCTCTCTGGCCCTGTGCTGTCAGAAAGACCTGGGGGATTGGGGAGCTAAAGACTGAGTTCAACCACTTAGGCAATCAACTAATAACACCTACATAATGAAGCCCCAATAAAAATTTGGACACCGAAGTTCAGGTAGGCTTCCTTGTGTGTTGTGTAACTCTTCCCAGACTTTACCCTTGGCTAATTTTGATCTGTATCCTTTCCTTGTAATAAACTATAACTGTGAGTATAATAGCCTTCAGTTAGTTCTCAGAGTCCTTCTAGCAAATTATTGAACCTGAGAGTGGTTTTGGGAAACTCCAAATTTACAGTTGATGTCAGAAGCGAGGGAAGTCTTGTGGAAGACAGGTGCCCTCAAACCTTACAGTTTGGCTAACTCCAGATCAGGAATGTAAGCCAGTCTGGCAGTGGGGAGGGAGAGGTAAAGTGTATCAGATAAGCTTCTGAGCTGAGACAACTAAGCTGATTCCCAAAGGACAAGTAGGCACAGACAGACAGAAGAGGAATAACAACAAGCAAAGGCAAGAGAGAGAGAGAAGGCTGAGCCTGTGGACTAAACAGTATGGCAGGAACTTAGAATGCTGAGATGGCAGGGAGGGGGAGCAAGAAAATGTAGTGGGAAACAGCCAAAGAGAAGAGTAGAGAAGTAAGAAAATCACAGATCACGAAGGGCTAAAGAGTGTGGACTTTATCCTGAGGTCAGTGGGGAGCTGCCAACAGGTTTTAGACAGGGGAAAGATGTATTAGAAGTGCATTTAGATCACCACTCTGGCTGCAACATGGAAAACAAACTGAAGGGGTCAAGAGGCAACAAGACCAGTCCAAAGAGTATTCAAGAAATCTAGGCAAATAGCCACAGAGAGCTGATTTTACAAGGTGGTAGTAGTGAGAGAAAAAATATTGAGGTAGAAGTGACAAGACTTAATGAAGGACTGGGTATGAGGCGAGAAGGGAAGGAGGCATTAAGAACATTCAGGTTTCTGATCTGGATATTTGTATGGTCGGGGAAAAGAGGCTGCTGATTCTCTGAAGCTACAGTCTGAAGGAGAAGAATAATCCTAAAAGATACAGCCAGATGCAAGGGTAACCAGGTCCTGAAGAGTTAAGTGAGCCATTCATTTATTTATTCAACAAACATGAGTGCCTACCATGTGCCAGGCACTGATGTGTTGGGGAAAAGCGACAGGCCCTGTTCTCAACAATCTCACAGTGTAACAAGGCAGACATGCATTAAACACACATAACTATAAGAAGGATAAATGTAAGAAGTCTAGTCTTCCACTGACACACAAACAGAATGTGCAGACTTCTAAGTTTCTTTCCACTTCTGCTATGGCAGTCAGAGCCACGTCTCACTTCTTTGATGCTCAACTTCTTATGTAGCACCAACCAACCATCAGGCATGCACAGTGACATTTCAAGAAAACACCTTCCCATTGTACATCTAAAGTGACTATCATCCTGGCGACTGAATGTCTGAATTCCTTGCCCTGCCATAACTCCAAATCTACCACATGACCATCACTGAAAATGTTCAATGTGGAATTTCAAGTCACAAACTAAAAACTCACTTCATCCAAAATGACATTTTAATTGGATCAATGACAATTCATTTTACATAGCACGCACCTACAAAACTTGCCCCATATACCCACATCTAATTTGTAAACTGCTGACCATCTGGTAAACTGTGTCTATCTACTGGACAAAAAGTGATCCAGGAGGAGGAACCACCAGAACTCAGTAACTGGTTTAAACTACTCATTGGGAGTTTTGCTGCCGATGCCTAACGAATGAGTTCTTTCATAGTGAGGAATGAGAAAGGCTTTGGGATCACTGATAGATTCCCTCCCAGTGTCTTCCTCCTGCTGCCCTCTATTTTGCTAAGAATACGGTCATGTGACACATAACGACGTTTCAGTCAACAATAGACCGCATACACAACGGTGGTCCCATAAGACTGGTATCATATAGCCTAGGTGTGTAGCAGGCTATACCATCTAGGTTTGTGTAAGCACACTCTATGATGTTCACACAACAAAAACTCCGAACGATGCATTTCTCAAAGCCCAGCCTCATCATTAAGCAACACATGACTGTACAGCCACCTAGCCTTTCCGCAAGCAGAAACTTCAAAATCACCTTTTGTCTCCTCCCTCTCTCCTCCTCCCCACCTTCAATGAGTCCTGTCAATTATACTGCCAAACTGTGTCTTGGTCTGGACCCTATTCATTATCCCCTATTCATTATTCATTATCAGTAGCTGCCTTGGTGGAGACCATCTTATTCTTTCATCTGGCCAATGTGGAGAGCCTTCCAACTTGTCTCCCTTCCCAGTCTCTCTCCCCCTCCATTCCTGACATGGTTTCCAGAGTTAGCTCTGTAAAACACAGGCAACATTCTCTCTCTTTCGTGATAACAGACAGATAAGACTGTCTATGAAAATGTTATTGTAAAACATAAATGTATCAGCACCCAGCATATTAGATCCTCAGTAAATATTTGTCAAAATTAAAACTTAAAAGCTTATATGTATTTTCTTACTAGATTCATGCCTATCAAGAAACTAATTAAAATCACTGACTAGCCTCAAAGAAAACAGATTGTGTTTGGGTTTTTGATGAGAAATTAAAATGACTTTATTGATTTGTCTGATTATAAAAGTAATACATGATCATTTAAAATCAGAAAAACCTGCAGAAGATAATCTAAAATACTTATAGTCCCACTATCCCCAGATGCCTAATACTTATTAAGAACTTGTTTTAATTGTACTATTTAATAAAATCTTCATTAAAAAACCCTATAAAATAGGTGCTATTATTATCTCCCCTTTATAGAAGAAGTTTAAAGAGAATGAATGGTTTCGGAAAAATAAGTGGAGTCAAGAATTAACAATCATAAAATGTTAGTATCTTTACAAAATTTTCCTAGTGTGCTTCTGTGTGCATATACCTATTAAAAATAGAATCAACCTATATACACTATTTTATAGCCTGCTTTTCCCCCCACTAAATACGAAGTCACGAATAGCTTTTCAGGTCAATTAACATCATCATTTTTATTAAGAGCGTACACATCTAAACCTATCGATTCCCAACTGCCTAGCATGCTATTACAGAGCAGGCAAATAAAGATTTGTTGAATAAATGAATGCCATAATTTATGTAATCAAACCCCTGGTTGGGAGAGTGGGGGATGCTGATGGATTTAATTACCCAATGCATTACTCCTGGAGGATCCAGTGTCCCACAGTGAACCTACCATGTTTCTCAAAAGGAATGTCATCTTCTACAAAGGGTTCAAAATCTTCCCGCTGCTTTATCATGTAGTCCACTGTCTCTTGTCGGTGCTTGAGATGATTTCGTGAGTGTCCCTCCAACTGATCACCAAGAGCTCTGAACAGGCAATTGCTATCAAAACAAAAATGTTGGTCAAGACCTTTTAAAAACTTAGTTCATATAAAACAATGATGCTTCATGCTAGGCCATCCATGGGAAATCTTTCACACAGAGAAGAGATAAAGCCTCAACTTTTACAGTCCAGGATTCTTCCCAGATACTTTTGGGACAGCACTAGGGCAAATGTTCAACCACATTACCTTCATGAGAGGTAATAAACAAGGATTCTATTCCCCACTTACCAGCTGGTTGACTCAGAAAGTTATTAAACTTCCCTGGGCCTCAGCTGCTTCAACAAGTGAAGCTGTGATACCTTATCCACCTGAAGACAGGGTCCAGACCCTATAAGCCATTCCACACCTAAGGGTCATGATTCCCAGATCACCTTCCAAAATGATAAATTGTATCCCCTGCCTCTTTTCTGAAGTAAGTTTCACTATAGCTGCCAGCTAACTAATCATTCACCTAACAAAGAGTACCCAAAAGATCGCAATTTGTAAAGCTCCCAATACAAATGATTGAACTCAACATCCCGTGTGAGTCCTAAGAACACAGGGGAGAAAGCCATGAGAAAAGAGCACTTGGACAACATGGAGTTGTACTACACAATGACACTTTCCCTCCTTGGCTCCCCACCTCTCACCCAGGGAGCCACAATGCTATTGTTATTCCTGCCAAATGAAACACCATTTTTTGTTTGTTTCTAAAATTAAAATGCTGGTAATAAACTTTAAGAGTTATCTTTACTTTCAAACCCCTCAAAAGCTTCTAAAATTCCAAACTATATCACAAACACAGAACCCCGATACACAGAGACTGACACAAGACAAACACTATCTGGTATCCTTAAACCAAGGAAATATGCCATTCTGAGGCTGAACAGTAGCCCACTTTCACAGTAAACTGTTTGATCTTCCAAGTGAGAATCTATGATATTCTAATTCCAATTGGGGCCAGCCTGGTGGCATAGCAGTTAAGTTCGCACGCTCTGCTTCGGTGGCCCGGGGTTCGCAGGTTCGGATCCTGGGCGCGGACAGACGCACTGCTTGTCAGCCACGCTGTGGCGGCGTCCCATATAAAGTAGAGGAAGATGGGCACGATGTTAGCCCAGGGCCAGTCTTCCTCAGCAAAAAAGAGGAGGACTGGCAAGGGATGTTAGCTCAGGGCTAGTCTTCCTCACACACACACACACCCAAAATACATATAAACTCATCACTTCCAGAAAGACTTCAGACCTAAATGTGCAGGAGAAGAAGGTATCTTGTTTTTCAACTCAGAAAAGTGAGTCTTCAATAGAAAGTTATAGAGAGACAGGAATTTCTTCAAACATATAAAGATTTACACTTTTTTTTTCTGGGGGGCAAGGGAGAATTTAAAGATGACATTTTCTATAAAGTAGAAACCAAAAAGCTTTGCATCAATCTGGGGCAAGATTCTAGAAGGGATTGGAATATAGCAGTTCTACACCCTAGACTGAGATGTCTGTTGCTAAAATCTAACAACAGCAGTCTTTTTTCAACCACAGGAAAAAAGTAAGCTAATAGATAAAGCATTCTCAATTTTAAGCTTTTCTCTCAAACTTTTCTTAAACCTTTAGCATCTGCCACCACTAGTCTATTCTTTAGCTTAAGAGGAGGTGCGATTTAGCAAAATTTTATGTATTTAGTTATTTTACATTTACTACCTCAAAACTCATGGTGTTCTACAGAAAGTAACATGCTTTCTGAGAACTTTTAGTAACATGGACAAATGTTCTCCATATAAGCCAAAAAAGTATAAAACTGTGTACACTGCATGAGCTCAACCATATTCATCTGCACACTATATACATACAGGCATAGAAACACACACAAATGTGTGCAAAGAAAAAATACTGAAACCAGCACTTAAACAGCTCTTACAATTTGCCAGGGACTGTTCTAAACACTTTACATGTATTAAACGTGTTATTAGTCCCCACAACTCTATAAGATAGGTACTGTCTCCCTAGGGGAACTTGCCCAAGGTCACAAAACTAGTAGGCGGTGGACCCAGGATACAAACCCAGGCACCAAAATGTTAACCACAGTCTTCCCCAGGGAGTGAAATTAGGAGTAACTATTAAACTTACTTCAACATACTTTTCTGTATTTACCAAACTTTCCTTAAGCTCACCAAAAATCAATAGTCAAAATGAAAAATCAAGATAGACAAATCACCTCCTTTTCCAACAGAGTTACAAGGTAGTGACACAGGAAATGTGAACAACTACAGCCGACCTGGGTTGCCTCAGGGAGCCCAGCAAGAGCACTAAGGACACTCGGGAGAATAAAGCAACCATTGCCCAAAGGACCTCTAAGAGATCTGGCTATTTCCCAAGTCCGCACTCTCACCTATCACTACAGCAGGGCCTCTCAACCCCCCCACTATGGACATCTGGGGACAATTCTTTGTTGTGGGAGCTGTCCTGGGCACTGGAGGATGTTCAAGAGCATCCTTGGCGTCTACCTAAAAGATGCAGAAGCACCACCACTACCTCCTTCCCTGCCAGCTGTGATAACCAAAATGTCTCCAGGCATTGCCAAATGTCCCCTGGGGAGCAAATCATCCCCACTTAAGAACCACTGTGCTACAGGGATATATGTAAGATCTTGCATTTGAGTTCACAAAAGCAACCAATTATATAAGTCATGTAAGGGTTTTCAGTGCTCAACAATTTAGTATGAGACAATATTATAATGTAGACATCAAAAAAATGAAAGGGATCCCAGGCTGCAGTAATAGTAGTAAATGTGCAGAAAAAGGAGAGGGGTCATGTTTTGTTCTATTCTTTGAGGTCAAATCAGAGAGACTACTGCGTACCATTCTGGTTACTACATTTTAAGAGAGATATGTTCAGATGAGATGATGTGGTTTTAAAATAATAACATGAAGAACATAAACAACTACCGACATTTAGACTAAAGAAAGCTCAGGGGGACATGACAGTCACCTCCAACTATTTGTCATGGTGAAAGGCATGTGGTACTTGTACAGTGAAACTGAAACTAACATGGGTGCTACAGAGTCATAGATTTTGGCAAATAAAAGGAAATTTTATTTTAGCACTACAGAGACTGTATAGACTCACGATTTTGTAAATTTCTATCTATTAGCAATCCTCAGGAATTGTCAACATCTGTGCTGTACAATACAGTAGCCACTAGCCACATGTGACTACTGAGCACCTGAAATGTGGTTAATCCAAATTGTAAGTGTGAAATACTTGATTTTGAATAGTATTTTTAAAAATGTAAAATAACTCATCAAAACTTTTAATATTGATTGTACATTGAAATGATATTTCAGATACAGTGGCTTAAAATATACATTAAAATTAGTTTCACCTGTTTCTTCATAGTTTTTTAATGTCACCACTAGAAAAATTTTAAATTACATATGTGGCTCCCATTTTATTTCTATTGGACAGCCCTGGTCTAGATCACTAATTCTCAAGCACAATCCGTGACTAGCAACATCGGCATCACCTGAGAACTTGTTCAAAATGAAAATTCTGGGGTCACCCCAGACCTACTGAATCAGACACCCTGGGGTTGGAGCCCAGCAATCTAGTCCCTCCAGGTGATTCTGTTACATGCTTAAGTTTGAGAAACACTAGTCTAGCATCTAGACTCTTAAATCAGTGGTTTGCAATTATGGTTGCACATTAGAATCACCTGTGAACCTTTTAAAACATTATTAATAACCAGGCCCCACTACCCGAGATTCTGGTGTAGCTGATCTACGAGAGAGCCTAGGCACTGTATTTTTTTCCAAGTTCCCCAGACGACTCTATAGTGCTCACTGAGCTAGACACAAAAGATGGGGCTGCTGTACAGGCGATGCAGGTAACTAACAGATAATTAGACAAGATGATATGTGAATGCTCTTCCACTACTAAGATCCTACAATTACAAACACAAAATTAAAAGATAAAACAACTTGTTTTTTAGTGCTAAATGGCTAAAATTAGTGATTCTTTAATGTTTCAATTTTAGAACACTACTAATTAGTAACGTAATTTAGGGCTACATTTAGCAAGATATAACTAAATATAATTCAGAGAGATGCTAATATTGTACTGCCTAATCCAATTAGAGATTCTTTTCATGCTATAGCCAATTGTATTTTTAAGGACAATATCAAGAGTAACATATTTTCCTTGTTTTGAAATTGAATCCAATATGTGGGTCCACCCTCCAGACAACAGGACAAAAATGAAGGTGACCCACGGTGCATTACAAAACCCCAAAGTAGCTCCCTGACTAATCTATGATAAACTGATTCAACTCATGGAAAGGCTACATTAGAGGATACCAGCTAATTTATCCCCAAGCACCCGGAGGTTCCAGAATGCTATGAGTACCATACTGCCAACAATGAATATGCCTATAAAGCAAGACGCTCTCTCAGGCTACTCAATACCGTAATCAGACCAGAATGGAAAGACAGAAGACTGGAGACTGTCAACAATTCTTTTATACTACCATAACTTTATTATATTTCGCCAAGAGTACTCCATAAATATTGACAAAAGAATCTGCTGGGGCCAGCCTGGTGACGCTTTGGCAGCCCAGGGTTCATGGGTTCAGATCCCGGGCGCCGGCCTACACAGTGCTTGTCAGCCATGCTGTGGCAGCGTCCCATATAAAATAGAGGACGATGGGCACGGATGTTAGCCCAGGGCCAGTCTTCCTCAGCAATAAAGAGGAGGATTGGCAACGGATGTTAGCTCAGGGCTGGTCTTCCTCACACACACACAAAAAGACTCTGTTGATACCTGCCAACCCATCACATACGCAGGAAACACCATCCACTGCAGGGATAAAGCCTGTCATCACCATATCCAACAGCACCACAATACTTAAGAAGGCTGTCCCACAGTCCATCTCACGGTACCCATGGGAAGAATTTGTGAACAGAAGGAGGTTAGCTTCATGGAGCCTATACAAGAGGAACTGCCATTATCATTTTATCTAACATTGTCCAGAGACCTCAGAAGTGAGAGACATGAGCATTCCCGTCAAGGGGGCCTCTGGCCTCTGCGGCCTCATTGCCCTGACTTCTATCTTTGTACTCTATACGCCTGTCCTCCTAAACAACTTGTAGATCCCTCAGAAACAAGGTGCTCCTGTGCCTTTACATACACTACTCCTCAGTCTGGAATGTCCTCTTGGCATATTCCCATTACTTCTTCGTGCCCAGTCTGAGTCAGACCTCCTCTGAGAGGCATCTAGCAGTGTAGGTTTCAATGAGTATTTGCTGAATGAATGATAAGGACTCCTGACCACTTGAGGGAGTGTTAGCCACTTCCTTCTCAACAGCACCACTATAATCACTCCCTGGTAAGAATATACCAAACTGCATTTTAATTATTTATATGCCCCATTCTCAGAATGTGGCCCAGTTTGGGGGAGGGTTGTCTCCGAGACCCTTTCAGGGTATGCATGAGTTCAAAAGTAAGATGTTACTTATCCTTCTCACTCATTCTCTCACAAGTGTACAATGGAGTCTTCCGAGGCTACCTGATATGAGGTTATCACTCTGACAGCTAACGGAATGTGTTTGCATATTCTTGGGTTTTAAATTTTTGTTTTACTTTCTAATATAGTAAAACTGGCAGCTATAACCTACATAAACAAAAGGTCTTTGGAGTCCTCAGTAACTTTTAAGAGTGTAAAGGAGCCCTAAGGCCAAAATGCCTGAGACCTGCTGTCCTATGTTCCCCTCACACTGCTGTGAAGTCCTTAAACACCTCAGTCATCAGTGTACTCCCAGCACCTTGCTCAACCAGCCAACGTTTGCTGAATTAGCTACAGAAGCAGGCTTTCTTTTGGCGGGAGGAAGGAGAGTAGAGGTAGTACCCTACAGCTTCCCATAGCATTAGGAAAGCTCCCTCAAGATTTTACAAATCCTTGTGCTGCGATTCCTGCCCATAAGCAACCTCCTGTTGAGTACTTCCGTTTCCTGGACACCCTGACGTTGAGAATACCATTCCCAGTAGAGCAGACACAAGCAACTGATCGTTTGCAAAGAACAGCCCCATCTTAACCTCACTGTAGAGTATTCAACTGGTATTTTGACTTATACAGCAGTTTCTTGTGCTTGTGAGTTTGATTAGGATCAGTAAGGCCCTGAATGGTTAATAAGCTATATTTGATGAAATGAGGGTACCAGACTAAAAGCAAGCCCCAGCAAAGCAAGCCTTTAACTGTAGTGACTCCACTAAGAAAATGCCCCTTTGAGAGGCCCTGCTGAGGGTCTAGCTGGCCTCCCTCCACGATATTTTTATCACACATTCATTCAACACAGACGCACTGAATGCCTTCCATGTACCAGGCACTGTGCTAGGTGGTGGTGAATAAAATGCAATCATGCCCTAAACCCAGTGTGCCTGAAGCACTGAGCACATATATGTAGGAAAAATGGAAAAGATAAATTAGGGCCACTTCATAAAGTCTTGATTAATAAGCTGCAATGTAATGTGAAATCCAGAAAACACTTTTTCTTCCCTCTTTCCCATGCTTAATAGCGAAGACAATTCTGTAGGGTCTTGAGCTTCATCTTATTCCTCCCTCTGCCCTATCTGAGCCCTCAACTGAAGGGAGGAACAGCAACAGCCAGGCTGGTATTAATACTGTCTCCTCCAGAGTGACACATCCTGGCAACCAGGCTCCCTCTGACCTACCCATGCAATGGGAATGCTAACTGTTCTCCTCCCCTCTCCCCTACTTTCTCCTTCTCCCATGCGTGCTCCTGGATCCAGATCACCTTTCCTGAGGCCACTTTTCCTTCCCTTCCCCCATTCTCTCCCTCTCACCCCATTTCTTCATCCCGTAGTCCCTAAAAAAGCTGAACCTAGATTCCAGTCTAAGCCCCAAGCAAGCTTGGGCAAGCGTCTTTGCTTACAGACGAGACACCGAGGCCCAGGGAAGTAAGAATGAGAGAAGCTGCCTCCAGCTCAGCAAACAACAGGCCCTCACAGCACTCATTTCCCAAGTGTAAAAGGAAGGCGATACCCAACAGGAAGGAGGCAAGGCGTTAAACCAAGGGGGGCCTCCGCCTCCGTTTGTCTGATGGTCGTTGGGACTGCTCTACGCGCTGTCCAGCTCTTGGAGGGACTGGCTCCATCCCACCCCTTCAGATCTCGGCTGAAATGTCACCCTCCTCCCCCGGCACCCGTCTAAGGGAGACCCGCTCCAGGATCCTCTCTCTGGACCACTGCACAGTTTCCTCGCGGCTCCTGCCACGGTTAGGGCAATGTGGGGTGACTCGAGGTCCTGAGGGGGCCTCGCCGCCGGACCCCTGCACCGGGCGCCGGAATGAATGGGCGGACGCGAGCGGGCGACAATCGCCTGGCGCGGCGCGTCCCCCGGCGCCGCCTCCCGCGCTCCCGGCCCGCCTCACCCGTCCCCCGGCACCTCCCGCAGCTTCAGCCCCAGGGCCTGCAGCTGGTTGGCGAAGCTGACGAACTCCTCCTCGCAGCCGCCGCCGCCGGGCTCCGGCCGGTTCCGCCGCTCCTTGGCCAGGGCCCGGCGCGCCGCCCGCTCGTCCCGCTTGCGCTCGGCCTCGGCCTTCCGGCTGCCGCTGCCCGGCCGGCTCTTCGCCGCCTGCTTTCGGGACATGGCCGCGCCGCGCGACCCGCAGCGGCGGGAAGGAAAGCCTCAGGACCGCCGGGCGGCCGCCTCAGTTGCGGAGAAGACGGGGCGGCGCGGGCCACGGCGCCCGGCGACGGCGACGCGGCCACCGCGCCTGCGCGGGCGCCGGGCACCTCCGCCACGTGACGGAGCCCCGCCCCCTCCGCGCCGCTCGGTGGGAGGCGCCATAGAGAGCTCGCCTGGGAGAGCTAGAGGGGCACCAATCTTCGTTAGTTCCGCTCCGCCCCCTAGCGGTGGGTGGTTACCCAATGTGAGCCGCCGATGAGACTAGAAAAAGCTAAGCAGAAAAGGATCAAAGAGAGAAACGGAGCTTGGTAAACAAGTGGGACGCAGGAGTAGCGGCACAAGTGAGAAAGGAGAGGAAACTGAAAGTTTGTGAGCCTACGGTTGGAATAGGAGCTTTCACATCGCTTATTCTTAATTATCCCACATTACAGGAAATTGAATCTGAGAGGTTAAGTAATTTCAAGGTCACAGAGCTAAGAAGCAGAACTTTGTTCTGGTTCCAAAGCCCTTACACTTTGTTTAATCCTGCCCTTCTTTACCTCTCTCCCATCCCTCATAACGCCAGGGAGAGGTAGCCCTTGTCCAAAACTTCTGGCTCCTCTGGTAATCTTGATTCCACCCTAGGGTGGTGTGGGGACCAGAATTGGTCACCTCAAGATGTGTCTACCTTATTATCACTGAAAGAGGCTTTGACCTTCCCCACCCCCACTAACTGTCTGAAGGGGTTTGGGATGGAAGGCCCATCCCCGGGACAGGCCATCACCATGGATAACTCTGGGTATCCATCAACTGGGAGGGTCTTTGCTGGGCCCATTCTTAGCAAAGTTCTGTTTACCGGACATTTACCTTTGTAAGGGAAATCTCCATTTGTAAAGGCATCTTTCTCTCTGTACCAGGAAGAAGAAGGAATAACTTTATCTCTAGAAACTTAGTGTGGAAGGTGAGGACTTAAATCTGCATACTCTTGTTTACTGTCATTTTTCTTGTAATCCCTCATGGCTGATACCCCCAAACCCCCAAAATCTTCCTTTGTCTATATAAGAGGAGAATCTCTGCCATTCTGTCGAGAGAGATACTCGGTTTCCCCGAGTCTCTCCCACGTATACATGTTATAAAGCTTTGTTTTATTTTCTCCTGCTATTTGGCCTCATGTCAATTTAATTTGTAGCCCAGCCAGAAAGGACCCAGAGTGGGTAGAGAATGCTCTTTCTCCTCTTCAGTGGCCAACCTAGGTTTGCCTGGACCAAGGGTTTTCTGGGATGCAGAATTTTCAGGTTTGAAACCGAGTGAGTCCCAGACAATCCAGGATAGTTGGTCACTTTAATCTATACCCACCTACTCTGGTACTGCCTCTATCAGTCATCCCCTCTCTCCTGCAATAATCCCCCCCTTTTTTTTCCTTTCTTACTGGGAAAGATTCACCCTGAGCTAACATCTGTTGCCATCTTCCCTCTCTTTTTTTTTTCCTCCCCAAAGCCCCAGTACATAGTTGTATATTCTAGTTGTAGATCCTTCTACTTCTTCTATGGGAGCTGCCTCCACATCATGGCTACTGACAAATGAGTGGTGTGGCACCTGGGAACTGAACCTGGGCCACAGAAGTGGAGCACACTGAACTTGAACCACTAGGCCATCAGGGCTGGCTCAATAATCCCCTTTTAAAAGGCAAACTGAGGCACATTAACACTTTCAAGAGTTTATTTGAGCATACATGGATTGGAATCAGGCAGTGCCAAGCCAAAGGTGGTTAGGAGCATTCCACCAACAGAAGCTAGGGGAGAGGTTTTTAAAGAGAAGACACAGAAGCAAAGCAAGGAAATTATTTGTTTGGCTACAGCTTAAGCAGCTGTCTTCTTTGGGAAAACCTAGTTGGCTGTTCGTGATTGGTTGTTCTTAAACTTCATTTTCTCAGATTCGAGTGCACTGACTCTGGCTTAGATTTCGTTCACTTGTGTAGGCTACAAGGCATTAGAGTTACCCCAGTCTAACGGCCTCCTTGTTTAGTTACTTCAACACCCTCTTCTCCCTCATCCTGGCTCCTCTTTCTTAACTCTGTCTCTTCACATGGTGATGCTACTGTCTCCTCCTTTTGGCCCTCTTTCACCATCTCTGGGAAAGTTCCTAATGTCTCTGCCCTTAATAATTATCTTCTCACTCTACCTACAAGTTCCTCTTTGGCGATAGCCTCCACTTCATCAGTTTCAACGAGCATCTGTATTTATCTTCGATATGTAACTCTCATTTCACGCCCTGTGCTAGGTGCCAGGTGTAACACTGAACCAAAGAGACGTGGGAATTGTCCTCAGGAAGCCCCGATTCCAGTGGCACATATAGGCAAGGACGCAGCAGTTACAATACTGGGTGACAAGTGCTATTGAGGGGGAGATACAGGGGAAGATGTGGGGGGAAATGCAAAAAGGTTTCCCAAAGAACCGAGTTCTAAGCTGAAGCTTAGAGGGTGAGTAGAACTTGACCAGACTAAGAAAGTTCAGAGAGGGGACTGTGCATCCAATACCACAGCGCGGTTTTGAGGAACTGAAGGAAGTGCAATCTGACAGGAACACGGGGCTTGAGCCACGAGGCAGGAAATGGAAGGAAGGCCCAGCTC
This sequence comes from Tapirus indicus, assembly GCA_031878705.1. NCBI lineage: Eukaryota > Metazoa > Chordata > Mammalia > Perissodactyla > Tapiridae > Tapirus > Tapirus indicus. The sequence continues at coordinate 99,352,387 of CM062924.1, read as the reverse complement.
TAGCCAGATCTCTTAGGCCATACACAGGAGTTTAGCCCAAGTCCTTAGAGCCATGGGGAGTCATTGAAGGAGTTTAATCAGGGGACTGACACGATCAGGTTCATGTTTAGAAATACGTCTTTGGCTGTAGGGAGGAGAATGGGTTGAAGAGGGGATGCCAGGTAGGAGGTTCCTACAGATGTCCAAAGACAGGTGATGGTGATGGTGATGGTGATGCTGGGTCTGGGCTGGAGGGGAAGAGAAGTAGGCTGGAAAGATAGATTCACATGCTAGTAAATTTCACAAAGTGGAATTGGACTGAGTTGTTGTGGAATGTTTCACAGGCTTCAGTGAAGTTCCTGAAATTCTTCCTCTACAGATCCTCCCTCTGGTCTCAGGAAGAAAGAGCATGAATTGTGCATGGCCCCGCCTTTTCTTGCACAGACATTCCAAGGCCTGCCATGACCCCTCTGCTTACATTTGGTAAAGTTGGGAGGCAGTGCTAGGAGCGGAAAACGCCCTGGATGGGATGGAGAGACCCAGGTTCTCATCCAGGTCCGTCACTGACTGACTCCGTGATCTTGAGTGAGTTGCTTAACCTCCCTAGTTTCCCTTTCCTCATCTGTAAAATGGGAAGAATAACAGTGAAGACCAAATGCAGTAATAATGACAAAGTTTTATGGTGTTTACTGTGTGCAAGGCACTACTCTGATTGCTTTACAAATACGATCTTATTTAATCATTACAACAATCCAATGAAATATGTACTATTTTTAATCCCTACTTCATAGATGATAAAACTGATGCACAGAGAAGTTAAGCAACTTGCCTAAAGTCACACAGCTAGTAAGTGGCAGAGCCAGGATTTGAAGCCAGGCCTTCTGGCTCCAGAATACAAGCTCTTAACTCCTATATTATACTATACATATAGCTTTTCATAAACTACAAAGAACTCTACATCATACATGAACTTATTTCATTATTAAGTCTCTTACACTTCCCATATTTGTTGCTGATACAGTCTTTCTACCATCTCTGTTGTCACATGTCACCACTGTCTGATTTTCTCTGCATTAAACCAAATCACAAATATTTAGAGCCTGGTAAGCCTGGGTTTCCATCCTGTTTTCACCTTAAATAAGTTATTTAACTTCTGAGCCTCAGTTTTCTGTTCTGTAAAATGACTATGATAACATGAGAATGAGAGGGCGTTCTGAAGATTAAATAAAAATGTATACCCCAAGGGGCCGCCCGGTGGCGCAACGGTTTAGTCCGCACTTGGCAGCCCGGGGTTCGCGAGTTCGGATCCCAGGCGCCCGCGGACGCGCACTGCCTGTTAGCCATGCCGTGGTGGCGTCCCATATAAAGTGGAGGAAGATGGGCACGGATGTTAGCTCAGGGCCAGTCTTCCTCAGCAAAAAGGGGAAGATTGGCAACAGATGTTAGCTCAGGGCTGGTCTTCCCCACAAAAAAAAAAAAAAAAAAAATGTATACCCCAAGCCCTCAGTAAGGACCAGCTTAATGAAGTTGTTTGAATCATTCCTCTGGCAAGCTTGTGGGTTCAGGGGCAAAGACTTGACATCGCAAACTTCAGAAGCCAGGAAAGAAAGGTTTGTCGCCATAAAACATGTGGAAATGCAAAACGTGGAAATATTGACAGACATGCAAACACTTGCCCTCCTTGTAAAAGTCTTTTCTGGCATAAGCACTTGGCTGGTCAGCCCATGACTAGGATTTTGAATGAGCCAATTTCTCTTCTCGCAGCAGAGGCCTGTGTTAGACACTGTCTTCCTTTGCATGTAAGTCAATACTGCTTATAAATTATCTCTAAAGGCCAAAGGGAAGGAGTACTTGTGAATTGAATGGATGCTCTGCCAGCTTCACCAGAGTTGATTAAAAGAATCGTCAGACCTCATTGGGGAGCATTTAGTACAAATTAGTAAAAAAGTGTGACTAGTAGAATTTTGGTGAAGAAATGCAGCTTTAGGACTTGTAAGAACATCCCATCCAGGTGTGGGGAAATGAGAACTCCACACACTATTGTTGGGAGGTAGACTAGTCTGGCCTCTTTGGAGGGGAATTTGGGCAGTCTCTGGTATCATCCCCAAAGCCTGATGACCCAGAAATACCACATCTCATTATCTATCCTAAAACAGATCTTGCACACATGCACTTGGAGCTATGTCCAAGGATGTTTAAGGCATAATGGTGTGTAAAAGCCAATAAATACTATGCAACAGTTTAAAAGGATGAGGTGGAGGGGGAATGAGGTAATCTAGATGAACTCCTAGACGTGCGATCGAACGAAAAAGCACATGGCAGAGTAATCCGTTCCATGTAGCCTTTATGTGAAAGAGACCAACAGCAACATAAAACAAAACAGAAGAACTGTACGTTTTCTACAGGTATATATGTATACTTAAATATGTAGAAAATGGTCTGAAAAGATAAATACCAAATTGATAAGAGTGAAGAAGGAGAAAAGAGTAAAAGTCACCTTATCTTTGTATGTATTTTTTAATGAGGGTAATGTAATTGTGTATTATGTATATAATTAAATTAATAAAATTATCTTTACTGGACTAACAAAATCTATTCTTTCCTTCAAATTGAAGTCCTGTGGAATTCTTTTGGGCACCTGCCTTATTAGCTAACACGAATTTGTAATAAGCATATTGCTTTTCCCGAGAAGTGGGTACTTCCAGTCTACAACAGTTCTTGGCATCTTGCTCTCTTGCCTCTCGCCATATCACACTTGGATCAATCTTGTTCTATTGTCAACTTGCTCCTCCTGTGAGGACAAGGCTTTCTAAGCAAAATTAAATATCAGATCAGCCATGTCCAAACTATCACAGATTATGTTGTACTAGAGTTTGAATTAATTATGTCACTCTATTTGATGGGCATAGAGGACAAACAAACATCAAACACTCAGGACAAAGAGCATCACTTCACCCCACCACCCAGACCCATTCCAACAGTGAACTTGGCCGGACGGGTGCTCTGTGCAGCCAGTTGACTGGCAGAGTCTCTGAGAAGGACAGTTTCAGGACAAGGAGTCTCTGGTACCAGGGCCAGGTCTTTAATTTCATCATTTGTGCCTAATGTTGCAAAAATGCAACACCATTTGATTATCTTCTGTGACAGTCCCATAGTGGGACACAGGGAAGAATGTTATTCAACAAGTCTTTCTTTTCTCTCTCTCCGTCATTCTTTGTTTCTGCATCTTTTGTTGGTGTTGGTGTGTGTGTGTTTGCATATGTACAGGCACACCTGTGGGGATTTGTCACTCCTTTGTCTGTTTCCGTTTGTGGCCCTGCTCTTGGTGGTTGTTGGTCCCACTGCGTACCTCTGTCTGTCCCATTTTCCGTCTCGGACTTCATCCTCTTTCTCTGGATTTCCAGCGCCCCTTTTGTCTCACCCACTCAGCATATGATGGACCAAAATGAAAGGAGTTTTGGAGTGGTCAGGTTGAATTAGTCCAAATCCCATTTCTGCTGCTTACATCCTGTGTGACCAGCAGTGTTTTCCATGATCTTTCCAAGCTCCAGTTTCCTCATCTGGAAAATGAGAGTTGTCGTGGCTTCTTGTCAGAGTTGTTCCGAGGTATTGTCATCATGACCCTAACAAAGCACCTGACCCAGTAAATATTGGTGTCCTTCCTCCTCTCTCCTTTACTTCTCTTTCTTTTCTATCTCACCACTGCCCACTCTCTCCACTTTCCCTTAAATGGCTATAAAACTGAAATCTATTACATATACTAAATTATTTATATATGCAAAATGAATAGTTTAATATCCTCCATTGTTTCTTTTTCTAGTCACTAAATAGAACATTTTACACTGCTCTCGAGGGGAAGAAAAGACATCAGCTTTTGTTTTCACATGACTCTCTTTGATTTCTCCATTTCATCAGTGGCCTTGATGGGGGAAAGGGTCATGGAGTGTCGGAATTGGGGGCTCCTATTCCTGGGCTAGTTTTTAGATGCTCATGCTCATTCAATGACTTTGCTAGTCCCTGAGCTGCAGGATTTATCTTTACAGCCCTGTAACAATTTCTCTGTTTGATGTCTCTGTGCCAGGAATTCTCATTGCCCATAGGGTCTGTTGCTATCATCATCCGGCATAAACCACCTGCAATTGCACCATCAGCACCTGTGCCAGGACCCCACCCTGTGGCCCAGATTAGCTCACCCGCAGGTGAAGGGAAGGGGAGCCCGGTGCCGTAGGGCACACAAGGGGGCAGCAGAAAGACAACTTTCTCTCTCCTCTCAAACAATACACATGGAAATTTTTCTGACATGAAAAAAATAACATGTTCATGGGGGAAATTTTAAAAAGACCTTAAAGAAAGAAAAAAAATCATCCATAATCTCACCCTCAGAGACGCTGATTGTTGCCATTTCAGTGTGTTAGATTGAACCATATGACTTTGCTGATAATTGACCATTTTTAACCTACAAAAATGACAATTTCTTGTGATTTAACCTAATACTTTCTCCCATCTTTTCTCTACAATGAACATAAATGCATTTTTAATTACAAAATATATGTACATATGTGTATGTGTGTATCTTTAAAGCCTATCTTTTTAAATGAAATATTAATTATTACAAATATGTGTAGAGAATAATCCAATGTATGCCAGCAGAAGTGACACTGCTCCCTTGAGAAATAAAATGTCATATATACAACTGAAGCCCCACATACGCCCTTCCCCAACAATCACCGCCTCCCTATCCCCTTGGGGTAACCATTCTTATAAATTTGGTGTTTATCATATGTAAGTTTGTATCGCCACACAATATGCAGGATTGTTTAGCATTTTTAACTTTATGTAAATGACACCAAAGTGGATTTGTCATTCTGTAACTTTTATTGCTTACTAAAGATTATATTTTTAAAAATTTACCCATGTTGATACATACAGCTTGTGCTCATATATTTTCAATTCTTTGCTATTAAATATTCAGATTTGCTATCTGTCTCTCTCCACTACTCTGGGTTCCTCCATGCTGGGACTCTGTCTTAGCCATCTACGGCTTGAGAGCCCCATAAATGGGCATCGAGTGGAATGGACAAATGCAGGAAGTGGAAGTGAGGACCACTGTGCTAGAAAATCACCCCAGACTCCTTTGTCCCCAAGGCGGACAGCACTGGTGACAAGAAGGCTGTCGTGTCTGGGAGAGGCAGACATCAGAGCTGAACGTTTCATTATGATGTCACCTCTCTGGTGCCAGACTTTGGGTGCTAGGTCATCCCATCCAGAACTGCAAGGGAGGAGCAGAAGCATCAGGAGAAGCTTCCAGAGGGCCCTGAGCCCATTCCTGAAAGATGAGTAGGTCCCTTTCACCATGACAACCAAAAGCCCACATTTTCAGATAAAGGCGTTGATGTGTTCTCGGGGTTCTCTGGTTATATTTATCTTCAAGTTTTTCAGACAATTAAAATTTATGATTGGTAGGAAATGGCATTGCTGGAGCCTTAAAACACAGACAGCCAAAGAAAACAATTCCTTTAGTAGTTGAACCTCCTAATGTTAATGAGTTTAAAGTTTACCTATAAACTGAACTATAAAACACAGGGATAACAATAAACCACAGGAGCAGTGAGGCAAAGTGGCAATAGGGGCTCTGGAATCAGACGGAGCCGAGTTAGAATCCCGACTTCCACTTCCTGAATACGTGACCCTGGGAAACTTAGCTAACCTCATTCAATTTCTGTCCCTTTATCTGCAAAAAGAGATACTAATACCCAAGTTTGCAAGTTGATGGGTGTAAACCGCTTGATCTGTAGTGTACATCCTACAAATGGGAGCAACTTTTATTAGCAGTCTGGGTTGGCAGGGAACTGCCTTTGACTACCGAAGCTGGACATGGTCGTCAAGAGAGAATGAAAACTCCCCAGAGGTATGAAAACCCAGAATCTCACTGTGACTGCTGCTGGAAGCCGCTGGCCCTGGACGGCAGCTGGAGTCATGGTTCTCAGCCCTCCTCAGGGAACATGTCTGTCCCTTGAAGAAGGTACATCTCTGACATCCCAGGAAACTGCCTTTGGTTCCGTGTCTGTTTCTCGTCTTGGAGAAGATGGAGAGAATAAAATGATATGTATCAGCAAAATTCAGGAGAGACCCAGATCTAGAGAAAGGATCTCTCAAAAAAAGTGGAATGTTCCCAAGCCCACTTGAGTCCCCTGTGAAATCTCCAGATGCAAAAGCACAAACTCAAAAGCACCCTTGAAGGAAGGTGAAATCTAGTGGTTCCACCACACCTGCTACCCACCAGGCAAACATCTCTCTTTTTTTCAGTTAGAAGAAAAAGGAATTGAGGTCAAAATGACCCCCTTGAAGTAAATCTATTCAAAGAAATAAGCATTTAATTTTTGTACTTACAGTTAATCATAATATCACACACACACTTTATTTAAATTAGCCTTTATTTTAATTTGCACAGCTAGAGCTGCTGGGATGTCTCCATTTTGCTGGTGAAAAATAAGTCATGCTTTGGGTAAAGGGACACATATGTGTGGTGACGGGCAATAATTAGACTACGTGGGGTGACCACGATGAAGTCTACTCAGAAACTGATAAACAAAATGTACACAGCGAAATTACACAGTTATAAACCATTATGATCTCAATAAAATTACTGGAAAAAATTAAAAATGTATATTTCAAAGCCAGAAAAAATAGAGAGAGACTTTCATAATCATCTAATCCAACAATCTCATGAATATTTATTGAAACTGAGTGCTAGTGAGCAACCACAGTTTGATCAACATCACACAGCTAGTATAGGACAGAGTGAGAGCACATTTCTCTCCTGGTTTCTTAACGCTCAATCAAGTGCTCTTCCCACTATATCAGAATACACCCTACCTTTACTCTTGTTTTGTGTAATTTTGTATAGACAGGAAGAAAACCTTGCTTCAGAAGTTATAAAAAAAAAATAAAATCATTTTTTAAAATGTCATGCTTTAAAAAATGTGCACACCAGTTGATTCAATGGTAACCTCAAAAATAATCATTATGGCATTTATTATCAGGGGAAAAGTGGTAAACAATCTAAATGTCCACCAACAGGGGGTTTTCCAAATAAACTAGAATGTTGCCATACCATAGAATAATATGTAGCCATTCCAAAGAGTCTCATAGAAGACCATGGATCAAATGAAATGGATTGGAATGATGTATACACTGTGTTATTAGGTGAAAAAAGCAGTTTGCAAAGAAGTGAGGACCCCATTTCCGTAAAAAAGACACACACATGCACACAGAAATGAAAGAACAGATACCAAAATGCTAAGTTAATTACCTCTGGGCTCTTGAAATTGGAGGTGATTTTTATTTTCTTTTGTTTGCATTGTTGCATGTTTGTATTTTTCTAGTTTTCAGACATTGAAATTTTATTACAATGGTAATAAGGAAAATGTCCCCCAAAAGATGTGAACAGTCCTTGGAACACCTGGGTCTATTTCCTAAAGCTCCCTCAGCACGAGAATTCACAACGCCAGGGCTGGAGCAGCCTCTTACCGGGAAAGGTCAAATACTTCATTCTCCAGCAGCCAACCCTAATTTTGATTCATGCCAGGCATGTCACTTATGACATTATCTGAGCATATTCATTAGTATCAGGATTGGGGTAGCTGCCGTACCTATCAGTTTGACTTGCACAAAAAGAAAATTGGAGAGTAGGAACTCACATTTTTAAGAAAAACATTGAGTACCTCTCCTTAAGGACACTCGTGCTCTCAGCTGTAACACTGGCATAGGGATATGAGATGGCCTGGTCATCACATGGATGGCTGAGTCGTTTTATTTATAGGCTAAAGAAAGCTGCCAGCCCTTTGCTATGAACCTAGAACCTGCCCTTGGCCCCCTTTAAGTGAGACAGATAGGACAAACCCGCCTTGTCCCATTGTGAGTCCATTCTCTGCTCTTAATTCTGCTGTTTATACAGTTCAGGAGCTTTGCAGTCATAAAGTGGCAGCCAGGCTGGTCTCCTGACTGAACAATGGTCATTTACAAAGCCAGTGGCAGCAATGCATTTGGTACAGGTCAAGTGAAGATGTAAAAGTGTCAAAGATGTAATACGACAACCCCTTCCCCAACTCACAGTTCAATACTCCCTCCAACTCTAACATCACCACCTACAGGAAGCCTTCCAGGGTTCACATGCTACCCTTAGACCCTGGACTATCATCTCTCTATCCTCAGATCAGGCATTTGAGAAAGAGTCTAGGAATGAATGAATGAATGAACAAATGAGTGACTAGTATGTGAGGGAATGAATATGCAAATGAATAAATGAATGAATCTGCTCCAACAGCACTTTGTAGATATGCCTACTCATTCATTTCACAAATATTTATTGAGGATTTACTGTGTACCTGGCTCTGTGGTGTGCACTGGGATACAAAGTGAGCAACACAAACCAGTCAGGGAGATAGTGAATCCACAAGGAAACAAACACACGCCTGCTCTCAGACAGTGATAGCACAATGAAGAAAACACACAAGGTTATATGAAACAGTGCTGGGGTGCAGGGTGGTTGGAAGATACGGGGAGCAGGGAAGCTCCCTCTGGGAAGGTGGCGTTTAAGCTGACTTTGAATGACTGTGAAAGCCCTTGCTTTCAAGTGCTTATTTAGCTCATCTCAAGTGCTGTATTCTTGAAAATAAGAATTTCAAGGACATGTGTGACATCATCTTTTTCTTGACAGCAGAGGCTTCGGTATCTTACATCACCGTGAGCTAGCAGGATACAGCAGCAAGCACGTAGGATTTGCAACCACACTACCTGGGTTCAAATCCTGCCTCCACTACTTACTAGCTACAGACATTGGGTGAGTTACTTAAGCATTGGAGCCTCAGTTTCCCCATCCAAAAGTGGGGATGATGATGATGATAATGATACTTTTACAAAAGAGATGGCTAGCTGTCCACCAAAAATCCGTGCTTCCTCCCCCACAGTGTGAAGTTGCTGCTAAAATACAGCTGCCCAACCATGGATTCCATTTTTCAGCGCCTCTTGCTCCCAGATGCAGCCAAAGATAAATTTTTGCCACTGAGACGTGAACAGAAGAGATTTGCCTGGACCCCTGAGTCATCCATTGGCCAGGAACACCCTCACTGGACTGTTAAGTGAGGGAAAAACAAACGTTGGTTGCATTAAACCTCTGAAATTTTAGGTCATGTTTGTTATGGCATCTAGCATTATTACACTAAAGATTTTGACCCCCTGCCCCTTCTCATCTTTCCAGAAGGGGATGGTTTTTACTGTTCTGGACATTTATTTCTGGGGAGGTTAGTTTCTATAGGAAGAGGAATATTAGGACCTTCAGACTTGTGTTACCACAAAAAAATGTTTAATTGCCTGGGGATACAGGAGAGAATAGTTTGCAGTGGGGCTTGAAAGTCAAGAGCTTCCCCCAGGATGTAAAACATCTTTTCTCTTTCTCCTTCCTCTTCCTCCAGGGCAGTTCTTCTGTGATGATATCCCTGAAAGGCTTTTAGTTCTCAAGTATCTAAGAAGGAGGAAGAGAACTATATGCCTCATCCACTTTAAATGAGATAATGAATATAAAGCTCCTAGCACAGCAAATGGCACATAGTAGGAATCTGACAACTGGGTCCGGCCTCCCTTTAGCTCATTTAACTCCTGTTAGTTCATTGTCAACTATGACATTGATAGCTTGTCTCAGCCCATACTAAAATTGACCCAACTGGCATTATTTTCCCCTTTGGACAAATAAGAAAACAGAGGTTGGGGGGGGGAGGTCAAATATATAGCACTATTGTGTCGATAGATGTCTGATATGTGTTTTATCTAATTTAATTCTCACAACCATATATGGAATGCATGGGATTGGAATTATTGTACACATTTTCCAGATGAGAAAACCGAGGCTCAAAGAATTTAGACTTTAATTCTTCAACAAACATTTTTCTAGTACTTGTCTATGTGCCAGGCTTTGTGTTGGGGTGCTGGGAATCAACAATAAGCAATACAGACACATTCATTTCTCTCATAGCATTCACAGTCTGGTGTGAGAGACAGCCAATAAAGAGGTAATTTCAAGTGTAATAAGTTAAAAAATCTGAATAAGCCCAGGATGCTGTCAGTAAGCAAAGAGGAGGGGCCACCTAACTCAGAAATGGGGAGAGAAAGAGGGACATGATGCATTTTAATTTACGTTAGGTATAAAACAAGATGTGACTTGTGGATAGATTTTAGCTAGAATGGGCGTTGTGGAAGAATGTTCCAGGAATAGGGAACTACTGGGGTAGTTTCACCGTTAGATGTCTGGAAGTGGATTTCTTTCTATTTATTCTGGGAATTTTCTAAGTATTCTGGGAGTTGTTGGGCTTCTTGTCTCTGTGGAAAGAAGTATCCTCATCTCTGGAAATTTTTCAGTTGTTTTCTTCAAATATAACCTGTGCTCCATTTTATTTTTCCTTCTGTGACTCTAAGTAATCCTAAATTAGACATTCTATGTTACTTACTTCTCTTCTGTAGTTCACATCTTTTTGAATCCCCATCCTTTTTTCTGAGGATTTTTCTGTCTGACATTAAACTGCTGTTAATTCTTTATTTAGCTGTGTCTAATCTGATGTTAAAACCATTCATTGCATTTTTAGTTTTTGTTTTTATATTTTTCAGTTCTAGAATATCTATTTGGTTCTTTCTCAAATTTGTTATGTCACTTTTTATCACTTCCTGTTTCCTGAAAACATTTTCCAGCTTAGCTTGTATCTCCTCGAACATCGTAAGTGTGGTCATTTTATTGTTGGTTTTTGATCATTCCAATAACAGTAGTCCCTATAGGTCTGTTTTTATTGTCTGTTTTTTCTGTTGACTCTTGCTTATGGTGTCTTGTCTTTTAGTATGCCTAGTTATCTTTAATTACTTGTTGGATATTGTATTTTTAAACATATTTGTTAAAATAATTTGAGGCCTAAGATGATGTTATGTTCTTCCAAATAGGATTTTCACTAGCGTCTGTCAAACACCTGAGGGTATTAACTGCCCAAGACAATTTAATCAAACGCAAAAGATTGAGGTTTTCTGGGCCACCCCGATGACTCAAAGACTGGCTACAGTCTGAGCCAGAGCTGGTTTACTTCCATTTCATCCTCTTGCCTAGGGTACAGCTCTTTAGAATCTCAGCTAAAAGTGGAAATGGTTTACCAGGATCCCCATGCTTGATGGAATTCAAAATCTTACTTTAGTTCCCCTAGCTCTGAGAGGCTGCCAGAAGTACAGCTCAGTCTTTCAGCTGCCTATTCAGGATCAAGAAGAGTTCCTGAGCAAAAGTGGTCCTGAGTGTAGGGCTCACCTCTCTGGGATCCTATCTGTTCCCAGATCTCACCCAGCACTCCTCACTGTCTTGTTAGCTCTCTGATACTTTTAAGATGTTTTTGTATTTTATACAGCTCGTTTAAGTATCTTCAGCTTTCAGTCATTACTGAATACAGAAACTTAAGAACAGTGTGTGCCCAAAGATCACAAAACTTCTGATTAGTACAGGCAGGATTGGAACAAGAGGTAGATCTGTTTCAAATCCCAGATTCTTTCTTCTACATTGCACTGCTTGGTCCAGAAGATGATACAGATAGAGAAAAGATAGGTAAGTAGGTAGGTAGATAGATAGATAAAAGCTAACACTTGTGAAGCCCCTACTCTATCAGGCACTCCGTTCTAAAAGCTTTAGATTTTTTTTAACTCATTCAATCTTCACAACAATCTTATGACTTAGGTACTATCATTATTCCCATTTTAAAGATAAGGAAACTGAGGCACAGAGAGATTAAGTAAACTAGCCCAAAGCCACCAGCTAGAAAAAGTTGAGCTGAGCTTCAAACTTGAGAATCCAACTCCAGAACCTGTGCTCAAATCACAAAGTTTTAAACAAAACTTCCCTGTTGCCATGGGCCTGAGAATCATTCAGCACATTGCATGGACTCAGGTACAAATAGCAATCCTGGGCCTATTGATTCTCCAAGACTGAGTTTCATACTATTTCCACCTATACTTTCCTGAGTCCAGAAAGAACAAAGTCTTCAGTTCTAGGTACTGGGAAGGGTTGCTTTGAAAACAAATCTTTAATTCTGTAAACCGCAACCATCCTCATCGTCTCCATCAGATGTTATTCTCCAAGGAAGATCAGAAACAGTTTACAGGCTAATCAGCGTTCCCGCCAGCCTCATAAATTGAGAGACAAGGGTGGGTGGTAAAGGGGGAAATTTTTTTATTGCCCCCATTTTGCAAAGGCAGGTTCCAAGTCAAAGCAGGTGAGTCATCCACAGAAATTGCCGGGTTTGTTCCACTTCCCTGAATTCCCTCCTGCAGTGGGGAACTTTACCCCACAGAGAAAGCCAATTCTCTTCTAAGAAATATGCAAAGTAGACTCTGGGCCTCCAGAAAGAGGGTGATCGGAGATTGGTGCATGCCAGGTCCATGGGTCTCCCTAAGGATTGGGTGACCCCATTTCTTGAATATTTGGGACATTAGTAACCATCCAAGTTACTATTAATTGAGCATTCACCACCGTGCTAAATCACCTTTGTGCATTATTTTATTTAATCTTTACACAACCCTCTAATGAAGATTCTATCATTATCCTCACTTTCAGATGAGGAAACTGAGGCCCGGGGAGGTTATGACACTTGTCGTGGCCACCTAGTTAGGAAGCAGCAGGCCTTGGGTTTGATACTCTGAAGTCAGTGGTCCTCTATTGCCTTTCCTTCCCCACCCACAGACATGCTTCTAGATACTGAGAGCCAGAGTGGGGACAGAGGGCTTCCCTGGGGCCCAGGCTCACTCAGAGTCATGACCAAGAAAACTGAACCTCAGAGCAAAGGACACCAGGAAGAGGAGAGGGTTCTTCTGATAATAGCAGGGTGGGTGCAGACTGACATACTTGTCGACATGGCAATCAGGACACACCTGGAAACACCACCCAGAAGGCCACTAAGGAGGCAAGTGCCACTTGGTCATGCTCTTTTCATTGTTCTCTTCTCATTTCTTCAGAGTTGTACAAAGATCAAGTCCCATCAAGGGGGTTCCCAAGGATCCCTATCCCCATCTTATCTTAGGATGAAGCTTGGAGAATGTTTTGGCACTGAGGTCCACTCATTGGAAAGACCTCTGCCAGGACGAGGAAAGTGCTGCCTCAAATGCATGGCTTGAGTGGCTTTGGAAGGGTATCTCTGCCCCCAAATAGATCTCCTAACTTGACATGTCACACTGGCTGAAATTCCACCATGAGAGCTCTCCTTTTGGGTAAAAAGAAATAAAACTTCTTTCAAAATGTAAACATTCCCAGAAAAGGTTCTGAATTTTTGTCAATATTAATTTTCTCTCATATAAAGTTGTTTTTCCCCAGACTTTTGGAACTTTCTACCATTTGTCTGCTGAGAGTCTGACCCATAAAAGGCCCCCAGTAAATACAGTATCTGTTTACTATCTATGAATGCTCAGTGACTAAACAAATCAACAAGTAGCAGCCTAAAATTAGACAGAAAGCTTAAAGAAAGCCATGCTTCATCCCGTCTCTCTCCTTTTTTTAACCAAGTTGTACATATAATTGTTGCATTAACTTGTTCTTTGGGGAAGTATAAATAAGTTTTATGATGTTCCACAAATAGCACTATGACTAAAGGTGCTTTTGCACCTGGATAATTTTTTAAACCACTAGATTCAGGTGGTTGGCCCTGCTAGCATTCATTCACACTTTAGAATAAACTACTTTGTGAAGCTGTCTTTCTTCAGACACCTTTGTGGGGGTCTCAGCATCAGCAAGAAAACACATCAAAAGGGCTTAGCATAGAGCCAGACACACAGTAAGCACAGAACATATTGCAGCTAGTATTATTGGTATTTGGGGATTTGAATTTAGAGACTCTTGACATTTGGTCTAGAGTATTTGAATACCTCCCAATTCCATCTCTTAAAGATAAAGGACACTGATGAAGAGATAGTAAATACCTCAGTGTGAGGTTCCCTGCAACCTGATGGCACAGAGCACACAGCAAGTCAGCAAGAGGAACAGCACCAACCAGACACTTCTCCCACACACAAGCTCACCAAAGGTATGTATAACTAGGTGAAAGTGGAAGTGGAGTGGCAGGAGAAGAAGGGAAAAGAGAGAAGAAGAAATGGAAAAGAGGATGGGAGAGGAGGGAAGCTGCAGGTTGGTGCTCCATCTGTGAAGTTGATGGATGGTGCTAGATAATTTTTAATGCCCCTTTCTGGTACTCTATGATGAAAGAGTAGTAAGGAGAAAAGAAAGAGGGTATGTGATGGTGAGGAGTGATCCAAAAGCCTAAAGGAAGATGCTGAGCCCATGAGGGCTATGTTGCTTATCTCATGCATTGTGTCTAATCTACAGATCATGCAACACAAAGAGCAGGAGGGCAACAGCAACAGTAGAGATACCATCCTGTCGTCTCAGCCTCGATTTCCCACTACAACCTCATCTGTTCTGAATCTACGCCAAGCAACCAAAACAGTGCCCACAAATGTTTGTTGGTTCAAACATAATTGTACTTTCATTTTAGAAAATATGGAAAAAAAGATCACCATATAAAGAAAAAAATAGCCAGCTTTCATGAGCCCGTCACCAAGAAATAGAAATAGGAAATGATAACTAACATTTACCGAGTGATTATTATGTACTAAGCACTTTACATCCTCTGTCTCATTTAGTCATTTACTTAGCCACTATCAATATTTCAGACTTCCTTCCAGGTTTTTTTTCTATACGTGATATGTAAGTATTTCCACTAGTTGTGCTAAGCCCTTTACATATATTTTCTTGTTCTCATTCTTCTCACTGTTACTTCTTATAATCCTCACAACAGACGTGTGAGTTATCTGTCTTTTCTCTCTCATCCTACAGATGAAATCACTGAGGTTCAGAAGGTAAGTTGCCTAAAGTCACAGAGCGAATAAATAACAGAGGTGGGATTTGAAACAACATTGGACTGGTGGTAACAGCCATGATTTCATCTGTTACCTGCTCTCTTTCAGCTTTCCAGGTGTTCTTCACTACAGGATGTGAGTGAGGAATGATGGGCTGAGTCTTCCCGGGGGTCCTTAAGACAGGCCTTGAACACAGTACAAAGGTTAAACACGTGTCTGGTGTGGCTATTGCTGTAAACGGCCAAAGAGACCCTTGATTCATATCACCCTTCTGCCAAGGAGATAGCCTTGTGTTATCCAGTGACCAAACTGGACAGTTGTGGGCAGTGTCAGGGTCCATCCAGGGCTGCCACTGTGGGAGGCAGAGACTGAGTTACCGTGAATTCTAATCTGCTGAACACCACTTTTATGACCACCTGGCTAGTTCAGCCAGGTAGAGGAGAGAACTTACCAATGTCCTGAATCTCGGATTGTCAGATAAAATCCAGGATGCCCAGTTAAACTAGAATTTAGCCATGTATTTAACCACCATCAACATTATAAATATACGTCTAAGTACGGAGACACGCTTGCACTAAAATATTATCTCTTCCTTATCTGAAATTGAAATTTAACTGGGCATATTTGGGACATATTTATACTAAAAAAAATTGGAGCTGGCTTGGTGACGTAGTGGTTAAGTTCACATGCTCCACTTTGGCGGCCCAGGGTTTGTTGGTTCAGATCCTGGGCATGGACCTACACACCACTCATCAAGCCATGCTGTGGCAGCGTCCTACAAACAAAAAATAGAGAAAGAAGGGCACACATGTTAGCTCAGGGCTAATCTTCCTCAGCAAAAAGAGGAAGATTGGGAATGGATGTAGCTCAGGGCCAATCTTCCTCACCAAAAAACAAAAATTCATTGTTTATCTGAAATTCAAATTTACCTGGTGTCCTGTATTTCCATTTGCTAAATATGGCCACCCTAATAAAAGCCCTCCCTTTGGGGTTTTTTTTCCCCTCCCCTTCATCCTCCATTTCCTCTTCTATTCTTCCCCACCATAAGCACCCAAATTGACTTTGTTGAATATAAGTCCATCTAATTTACCTTCCATGTGTTTATTTTGATATATATGTAAATTTGAAACTGTCGTATTGATTTTTTTTAACTCACAAAATGTAAGGTACTATAAATCTCATTCTGTTCCTACTTTTTTCCTCAACATCTTCTTGAGATCTATCCATGTTGCTACATATACATCTGGATCATTAGTCCTGAATCCTGCATAATATTTTGTTGAATGCCTAGACCAGGTCTTACCTACTGGTTCCCCCGTGGTAGACACCTAGGTAGCTTCCACCTCCTGGTTCCACAAACAGTTCTGGGTCAGATTGTGTGCATGCTTGATGGGGGTCAAGTCAATCTTGCTGTACTTATTTGTATTTCTCTGGTTATTAATGAGGCTAAACATTTCTTCATAGATCTTTTATCCATTTAGATTTCCCTCTTCTTCTGTAGATTTGCCCTTTTGCCCATTTTTCTATTGAGTTTCCACTCTTTTTTTCCCGCAGATGTGTAGGAGTTTCTTGGATAGTCTGGAACAGTGCTGTCCAATAGAAATACAATGTGAGCCACATGTGTAATTAAAAATTTTCTAATAACCACATTAAAAAAGTGAAAAAAGGTGAAGTTAATTTTGACAATATGTTATTTAATCCAATATATCTAAAATATTATAATTCCAACATGTGATCAATATAAAAATGATTGACATACGTTACATTCTTTTGCTCGTGCTAAGTCTTTGACATCTCGTGTGCATTTTACACTTACGGCGCATTTCAATTCGTACTAATAACATACAAAGTGTTCGATAGTCACACGTGCCTGGTGGCATATTGAACAGTGCAGGCCTAGAACCTAAACTCTACATAATAATTCCTCTGTTGGTTTAGGTTAAAAATATCTTCTTCTGGTCCATCCACCTGTTAACTTTGTTTATGATGTCCTTCATTTTAAAAAAATGTTAATTTGTATGTAGTTAAATCCATTATTCTTTCCTCTAAAACTTGTGTTTCACGCCCTTGTTTTTGAAATCCACATCCATGCCAATGTGTCCAAGGTATAATTTTACACTTTTCTTCCATTAGCTTCAGTTTTTGTCTTTCATAAGTAGGTCTTAAGTCCATTGGAGGATTTTTTTTCTTCATATTGTAGGAAATAGGGATCCAACCTTTTTTTTAAATAGAGACAGCTGGTTTCCCTAACACCATCTACTGAATAATCTGTCCTTTCTCCACTCATTTGTGAAGCCACTTCTATCGTATATCAACATCACATATGTACGGTCTGTTTCTGAGTTCTCTACTCTGATATTTAATCAACACCATAACCCTTATTTTATAAATATGATGATTAAATTGCAGAGAATTTGGGTAAATGTTCCAAATGGTAAGTGCTAGAGTTAAGATTTGAACCCAAGTATGTCTGATGCTGTACCAGTTAGGATTGTATTTGGCTCCATAAAACAGAAACCAGACTACAGTGGTTGAAACAAAGGGGTTTATTTTTCTCAGATACCAAGAATTCTAGAGACAGACCATCCAGGACAGATATGGTGGCTCCACGATGCCACCGAGGATCTGGGAGCCTTCTGTCTTTCTGATCAGCCGTATTAATCTGTGGTTTTGTCCTCATAGTTGCAGGATGGTTGCTGCACTTCCCAGAATCTGTCCTCATTTCCAGAAGGAAGAAGGGAAACGAGAAAGAGCAAAGACGAAGGAGTGTGTCAGCTGAATCTGTGCCTTTTCATCAGGAAAACAATTGTTTTTCTACAAGTTGTCTAATAGATTTCCACTAACATCTCCTTGGAAAGAAGTAGGTCACATAGACATGCCTATCCGCAAGAGAATCTGGAAAATGGAGACTGTTTGTTATTTTTTCAGCTGGGACTATTGCCCCCTGCCTTAGTCTCTTTGGGTTGCTATAACAAAACACCATAAACTGGTGACTTTTAAACAACAGAAATTTATTCCTCACAGTTCTGGAAGCTGGGAAGTCCACGATCAAGGTGCTGATAGATTCGGTATTAGGCACTGGCAAGAGCCTGCTTCCTAGTTCATAGATGCCAGTCTTCTCGCTGTGTCCTCACATGGCGGAAGGGACTAGGGAGCTCTCTGGCGCCTATTTTATAAAGGCACTAATCTCATTCATGAGGGCTCCACCTTCATGACCTAATCACCTCCCAAAGGCCCCACCTCCAAATAGCATCACTTTGGGGATTAGGTTTCAACATATGAATTTTGGAGGGACATAAACTATTAGCTCATGGCACCCCCAAAACAAAATTTGGCTTCTGTTAAAAATTAAGAAGTGGAGAATGGGATTGGGTAGGCATCAAAATAGATTTACTAAAGAGCTAACGAAGCTTGAGCTTCAGGGTATCTCACTTATCAGTCTCCATCCAATGATCTATACCTAATTTTATATTCTCAGTTTTACATTCTGTTTCTTAACACCTCCCCAAATTGCATAAACTTCAGATCTGCCCCTAGTAGGCATCTTGCAGTGCCCACCACATGTGCCAAAGCCCACACTCTGCTTATCGCGGAATTTTTCTGGTCAAAGTGGGTGAAGTGTGTGCTTAGGTTTCCCAAGTCAAGTGCACATTTTCAACTAATTCCCTCAGGATCCACATTTATGCTTTTTTGGTCAGGACAAGGGTCTGAGACCCTTATTCTAAGCAAATGATAATAATAATTGCCATTTTTGAGTGCCAGCTACATGCCAAGCGCTGCACTAGGAGCTTTCCCATGTGTTTTTTTTTAAATTATTAATTCTTATTACAACTCTTTTTTTTTTTTTTTTTTTTTGTGGGGAAGACCAGCCCTGGTTGGTTGCCAATCCTCCCCTTTTTGCTGAGGAAGACTGGCCCTGGGCTAACATCCGTGCCCATCTTCCTCCACTTTATATGGGACGCCGCCACAGCGTGGCTGACAGGCAGTGCGTCGGCGGGCGCCCGGGATCCGAACTCGCGAACCCTGGGCTGCCAAGCGCGGACTAAACCGCTGCGCCACCGGGCGGCCCCCTTACTACAACTCTTCATGGCTCAGAGAGGTTAAGTAACTTGTCCAAGGTCACAAAGTCTGTAAGCGGCCAAATTAGGAAGTGAAATTAATATCAAAACCCTTCCATGCTTTCAGCTACATATGGCTAAAACTTCCCTAAAGGCTTTGGGCTCACACAAGATTGTAAGATTTAGCAAATAAAAATACAGGTAAGTAATGAACAGTTTTTTAGTATAAGTATTATCTATTGTTTATCTGAAGTTCAAACTACACTGGCTGTCCTGAATTTAATCTGGCAATCAGACGTTTTACAGTTACAAGTGCCATAAAATGACGGTATATAAACTCTGTGCACATATCTTTCTTAAAACTTAAACAAGGTAAAGTATGTAAAATGCCTGATACTCAATGAAGTTTAACCCCCTGGTTAATTGTAGGGATTATAGTCTTGGCTGGGTGACTTAGGACAAGTTCGTTTCTCTCTCTGGGCTCAGCTTCCCCTTCTGTAAAATGAGGGGTTGCTCCCGTCATCACTCAGGACCCTGAAGCTGCAGTGTCCAGCGGTGGCCTGTCACCTCCATCACCTTTGCATATGAAGAAAGGGACTTGTCCTGCTGGGGAGGCACACCAGCTCGGTTTTCCCTGGGCTGTGTTCAGAGACCAGGATTACTTTGGTGGTTGTCAAGGCACACGTGGTGAAAAGCTGAAATGTCTTCAGCTGCGTGAAGCTGCAGGTGGGCTTCTGAAACTGTGTTCTGCTGGATGCTAGTCCTGGAAGATGTTCTATCTAAAAAGGAGAGAGGAAGTTCCATGATCAAATAAATTTGGGAAACAGTCATATATATCCACCTCATACATCGCTTGGCAATTCATACGCACGTTTGTGTAAGAAGAAATGCAGATGCGAATCCTATTTAACTTTACCTAACATCCCATTTCCCAAACTTGTGTGCCAGTGGAATCCCTTGTTCACAAAACATCCTAAGCAATAGCATTTCCGTGGGACTCACTTTGGGACACTGAGCTGCAGGAATAGGGCTGCTATTATAAAGGTTTGTCTAAGATTGTAGTCAAAACTGAGTTCCCACTCCTGAGGTGACTTATTTCAGGGCAGGTACTAACATTCAAGTTGGAATTCAGAGAAATACAGCATAGATTTTCCTTTAACGTTGATCTTATTTTCTATTTGGAAATGGATGGAGAACCTGGGAACTGTGTAAGGAGACCAAGTGGGGTTAGGCACAGAACAGACTCAGACCAGAAAAGGAAGGTGTGAATCTCTGTTCTACCACTTCCTAGCTGGGTGACCTTGGGCACGTTCCTTAACCTTTCTGAACCTCAGATTCCACGTCTAAAAATCAGGCACAGTTATACCACAGTTATACATAAAAAGTAAATGAAGCAGCGTATGAGAATGCCTTGCACAATGCCTGACATGCAGGAGGTGCTCATTAAACATTAGATCTGAACCAGTTGTTGAAGCAA
Source organism: Tapirus indicus (assembly GCA_031878705.1). Lineage (NCBI taxonomy): Eukaryota > Metazoa > Chordata > Mammalia > Perissodactyla > Tapiridae > Tapirus > Tapirus indicus. The sequence goes on along the minus strand of CM062924.1, from coordinate 99,331,951 downwards.
AGAAACAGAAGTGACCCCATGTTGAGAAGATTAGAATGATGGGGATAACCGCCACGCATGGAGTACTGATGGGGGGCAGAAACAGGGTGTGGGGTGGTCTCATATACATAGAGCAAGGCAGATCAAAGGAATGAGAGTTAGAGAAGCAAAACGTTGGCAAATTTTAAGGCCAGTAGAAACCACGAGGCCAGAAGTGCTTGTAGCCGATCTCGAGGTTGAGTGGCATAGCATAGGGCCCAACCTAAGCCTCCCAGGACAGAGGAAAGAGCTATAAAAGGCCCATTTATGGATCAGCTTTCTCTCTAGGCTTCAGCAAATTAGGCAATACCTACCTTGTTCATCATCAAAGTGTAACGTGAGGATAAAATGAGATTTCGTTTGTGACTTTATTGGACTCTCATAAAGTATTCAATGGAATACACCCGTGTAGGTAATTTGAAAGCAAAAGTATAAAGATTGTTGTGTAAATTGGTGTTTATGTAATGGGTGTGCATTAAACTCGCTAACAATCTGGCATAAGAAAATGCTCGTTCTTTAAATCAACGAATGAGCCCCCAACTGCCTGGCTACCAGAAAATTCCATCTCGGTCATGTTTTGGAAGGCCCTCTTCTCTCTAGGGTTGTGCAAGTGTCCTTGGGAGCTTGTGCAATCTAGAACATTCAGGGAGAGACCCTCCAATCATCAGCCCACACTGGACTTGCCTGGTCCACCATCCCCGCCTCCCTTGAAGGTGGCATTTCTGCTGCCTTGGAGCCAAGCTTGAGCACAGGGGGTCTATTCCCAGGCGGGGAGTCTCTGTGCCTGGGGTCAGAACTCCCTCTGCTCAGCCCACGATCATTCCCATCAGAGGTCCTGCCAGCTCCACTTTTCTGGAACCATCAAATCTCTCTGTCCTGCCCTTCCTATTCTCTGGGGAAGCTCTCCCAAATTCCTCCTCTCTCCTTTCCCCACGAAGGGCTGCCTCTCCCAACCCTTGGAGCCCCATGTCCTCTCAGACAGTCCCACTCTAGTCAGCCAGGGAAACTCAAGTCCAGGGAGGGCTCTGATTTAAGGGGGCCTGGAAACGTCTGCGTCTGGTTACCTTCTTGGGATGAAGGAGGGGAAACTCTCCATATCATGAGAACAAAAATACAAATTAATATCTCAGTAAATGATCACATAGACACAGTATGTCCCTCACACTCCTTAAACCAAGTCTCATTTAAGGTGAGTTGTTTGGATTGAGTTCTATTTTATTTTTAATAAGAGATCTACTTGTTTTCGAGCGAACCGTGCCGAAGGCAGAAAACTTACACGGCCGACCACGTGCTCTGACCTCAGTCCCGACACCACCTGGACTGAGGTCTCCCTAGCTGCTGGCTCAGTTGTTTTAGGAGGCAGATAGGTTTCTTGAAGATGAATGGGTGTTGCTGACTCCGTAGTGTGAAGACAGTCCCCACAGAAAGTGAACAAAGACAGAAAAATATTCTGAGCCCCACCCTTCGCCCCCTCATGGCCTCACCCTCACACTCTTTCTTACATTTGGAAAATATTCCGTCTCTCCTTCCCCCTCTTTTTGAGTCACAGCTATTTCTTTTAGAGCACAAGGTCACTGTCAGGGAACAGCCGAACAACCCTGGTGACTTTTCCTGTGACGTAGGGGCAAGGCTGGGGCCAAGGCTACAAACCAGGACTTTACTCTGAGATGGAAATAAATCTTCCCGAGGCCCCCGTGCAGAGGAAGATGGCTTGATTGCTGGTGAGATGACTTCATGCTTTTTCTATGAAAGACAGAAGGAAAATTAAGGTCAACGGAGAGAAGAGAGGGAGAAGGTGGGTGGAGCTCATTTGCAGGGAAAACACTAATGCTCCAGGATTGTCAAAGTTGACCATGAACATGCCATTCGGTGTGATTCAGAGGAAAACACAAATGCATAGCAACAGGTCTGGAGGAGAGCACCAAACTGATGAGAGAGGCCATTGCTGTAGAGGGGAAGAGACTGGAGCCATGGAGGGGATGGTAAGGTGGTAGAGGAGAAGTTAGACTTACCTGTAGTGCATTAAATTTTAGGACGGATATATATTCATGCAATACTTATGTAATTAAAATTAAAGTTTAAAAGTTTAATTTAATAGGAAAAGTGCATGAGATTCGGAGTCATAAGTTCTGGATTAGAGACTTGCCTTTTCTACTTGAAGACATTCAGCCATCGTTTATTGAGCAACTATTATATGCCAAGGAATATGCCAGGCTCCAAGGGTACAAAGATGAATAAGAAGAGCCACTATCCTAAAATTTAAGATCATAACTTAACTCATCTGAGTCTCTATATACTTGTCTCTGTGATAGGTATGATAATTTTTACTTCACCAGGTTGTCAAGAACATTAAATGAAAACATAGAAATATACTTGTTAACTATAAAACACTATACAAATGCTCTTTACATATTTATTGCATGTCTTGTTCACAGGAGAGTTTGAAACAGTAAATGTTACCAAATCTTTTTTCTTTTTTTAATTCAATGATTTTTTGAAACAATCAAAAATTTACAAAAAACGTTGGAAAGATGGTACAAAGAATGGTGCACTGGTAAATGTTTAACAGTTGCCTCTCCAGGACAAAAAAGTCCTGAGTTTTAACATTTGCTAATTTCCATGGTGTCAATACTCCTACCACAGCCAATTTCAAGCTACTAACACGATGTTACCAAATGCAGAGTTGGAGTGCTATAAGTATAACAGGAACCAGCACACTACTGACACAAACAACATTTTTTCCTGAACCATTCGAGAATAAGTTGCTGATCTGATGCATCCCCTCAAATACTATAGTATGCATTTCCCACAAGCAAAGATATACCCTCATACAATCACATTAAAATTTGAGACTTGTTTTATGGCCAATATATGGTCTATCCTGGTAAATGTTTTATGTGCACTTGAGAAGAATTTATATTCTGCTGTTGTTGAGTAGAGTCTTCTATAGATGCCTGTTTGGACTAATTGGTTTTTAGTGTTGTTCAGATCTTCCATTTCCTTGTTGATCTGCCTAATTGTTCTATCCATTGTTGAAAGTGGGCTTTTGGAGTCTTTAATTATTATGGTTGAATTGTCTATTTCTCCTTTCAATTCTGACAGTTTTTGCTTCTTGCATTAAGGGGCTCTGTTGTTAGTTGCATAGATGTTTATAATTGTTATATCTTCTTGGTGGATTGACCCTTTCATCATTATAAAATGGCTTTTTTCTCTGGTAACAGCTTTTGTCTTAAAGTCTATTTTGTCTGATATTAGTATAATCACTCCAGCTCTCTTTTGGTTGCCTTTTCCATGGTATATCTTTTTCCACCCTTTTAATTTCAACTTATTTGTGTCTTTGAATCTAAACTGTATATCTTGTAGACAGTATATAGTTGGATCATACTTTTTTATCCAATCCTCCAGTCTCTGCTTTTTATTAGGAGTACTTCATCAATTTACATTTAATGTAATTACTGATGAGGTAGGATTTACATCTGCCATTTTGCTATTTGTTTTCTATATGTCTCTTTTTGTTCCTGTATTCCTTCATTACTGCCTTCTTTTGTGTTAAATGGATATTTGCTAGTGTACCATTTTAATTCCCTTATCATTTCTTTCACTATATGTATTTTTAGTTATTTCCTTAGTAGTAGCCCTGGGGATTATCATTAACATTTTAATTTATCATCATCTAATTCAGATTAATACCAATAATTTAAATAATATACAAAAACTTTGCTCCTATATAGCTCTATTTCTTTCCCTCACCTTTGTCATGTTATTGCCATACAAATTATATCTGTATACATTTTATGCCCATCAGCACATATTTATAATTATTTTTATGCAATTGTCTTTTAAGTCAGATAGGAGAAAAGAAGTTACAAACAAAAAAATATGTCTATACTGTCTTTTATATTTCCCTATTAGCTAACTTTGCTAGTGCTCTTTATTTCTTCATGTGGATTTCCGACAGTGTCTAGTGTCTAGTGTCCTTTTATTTCAGACTGAAGTACTCCCACTAGTGTTTCTTGTGGGCCTACCAATATTGAGTTCTTTCGGATTTTTTTAAAATCTGAGAATATCTTAATTTCTCTTTCAGTTTTGAAAGATGGTTTTTCAGGATATAGAATTCTTGGTTGATAAGTCTTTTTCTTCCAGTATTTTGAATGAATATGCCACTCCATTGCCCCCAGCCTCCATGGTTTTTAATGAGAAATTAGCTGTTATTCTTGTTGAGGGTCCCTTACAGGTGATGAATAGCTTCTCTCTTGCTACTTTCAAGATTTTCTCTTTGTCTTTGTCTTTTGACAGTTTGAGTATGACATGTCCAGGTGTGGAACTCCTTGAATTTCTTCTTCTGGGAGTTCATTGAGCTTCTTGGATGTGTAGATTATAGTTTTTCCTCAGATTTGGGAAGTTCTCAGCCATTGTTTCTTCAAATATTCTTTCTGCCCCTTTCTTTCTCTCCTCTCCTTCTAGAACTCCCATTAGGCACATATTGGTACATTTGGTGGTGTCTTACACCTCTCTAAAGCTCTCTAAGCCTCCATAAGGATCATTTCTCTTCATCCTTTTCCCTTTCTGTTCCTCCAACTGGATAATCTCAATGACCTATCATCGAGTTCACCGATGCTTTCTTCCACCTGCTCAAATCTGCTATTGAGCCTCTCTCAAGAATTTTTTATTTCAGTTATTGTACTTTTCAACTCTAGAATTTCTATTTGGTTATTTTTCATAATTTCTATATTTTTATTAATAGTCTCTATTTGGTGACACATTGTTTTCATACTTTCCTTTATTTCGTTAGATATGGTTTCCATTAGTTCTTTGAATATATTTAAAATAGCTGATTTAAAGGCTTTCCTAGTAAGTCCAATGTGTGGGGTTTCCTCAGGGAAGGATTCTATTGATTGTTCTTTTTCCCTTTGTATGGACCATACTTTCTAGTTTCTTTGCGCATCTCTTAATTTTTTGTTGAAAACTGGACATTTTAAATAATATAAAGTGACAATTTTGGATATCAGATTTGTCTCCCACTCCCCAGGGCTTATTGTTGTTGCTATTTGTTTTTATTGCTATTGTTGTCCATTCCATGACTTTTTTGAACTAATTCTGTAAAGTCTGTATTCTTTGTTGTGTGTGGCCACTGAAGTCTTTGCTTGGTAAGCTTAGTGGTCAGCCACTGGTTGGACAGAGATTTCCCTAAATACCAGGAACCTATACATCTTTCAGTCTGTGCCAATGGTCTTTGTGCATGCTGGGGCATGCCTTCAACATTCAACCAGACAGCTGACAGCTCTGCCTTAGTCTTCATTCCTGCTTGTGCAGAACCTCAAGGACAGACAACAGTAAGATCTTAGGGTCTTTTCAGGTTTTTCCTGAGCACATGCACAGCCCTCAGATGCTCATGGCCCTACATGTGCATGAGGTTTTCTAGATTCCCAGGAATATTCCAGAGCTATTCTATTAATATCTCATTCCTTAGCTTTTGCTTTTAAGCTTTTTTGGTTAGCCTATTGCTTACCTCAATTGTTATCCACTACCTCAGGTGGCCACAAAACTAAACAGTTCCCTCTAAGTGTTTCTGACAAATGCTTCTAGATAAAAGACTTTTCACACTGAGTGAGCTGCAACTTAGATCAAATAAAGACAGACTTGCAAGTGGGGTGTTCCAGTGAACCATCACACAAGTCAATGACAATTCTCTGACAGTGATATTTTGAGGGAGTTCCATCCCCATTGTGCCCTCTCCATTGGCTGCCTGGCTGCTGATTTTCACCATGACTGTGGGCTGTTGGTTTTCATGGCTACTACAGAGATGGAGAGATGATGGGAATAGCATAAGTTAAAACACTGTAGAGCTTGCTGTTCTTACCAAGATTCAGACATTTTTCTTGAATAAATGCTCCTTGCACTGCTGCAAGCCTTTGGTTAATTTCCAGAGTTCTGAAAAAATTATTCTATTTTTGCCTGTTTTTGTCTTGCTTTTATGGAGGAGAGAAATTTCAGAGGTCTTTACTCTGACATTTTCACTGACATCACCTTGGTCTCATGATTTTTAATATATTTACTTATTTGGTCAATCCCCATGTCACAAATCTCCCAAGTACACCACCATCTCATCCCTGTGCAGATGTCCTACTAACTCCACTGGGCTCTGATATCCCGTGCTGGAGTATCTTATTCACCTTGCTTGGGCTCTGACAACACACTTGCCATACCTCACACAGACACCCTCCTCCCCTTGCTGACCTCTGACTCTGTGCCAGGCTGTGCCTGTGTGTAAAAACCCTCCCTGCCCCACTCTAGGTCACTGCAGCTTCCCACCCCACTCCCTACCAGCGCAGACACCTACCTTGCTTTGCCCCTCCTGATGGTTTTAGGACTAAATTGTTCAGGAATAGAAGGGAAAGGGGAAGAATTTTCTTTGTAAGACAAGAAAGCAAAGAATCAGAGCAGCTGAGTGACTTGCTCAAGGACCCACAGCGAGTGAGGGCAGAGCCAGGAAGAGACCCAGGATGACTGACTTCTAGCAACTCAGTTCCTTTACATTAGAATAGCTAAAAACAATGGCCATTATTTGATTGAACACTTTCAGATCATTCAGATCTCAGCTTAACTGTCACTTTCTAAACACTCACTTAAACAGCTACGCAGTCACTTATGACCATGTCACCCTGTTTTAATTCTCCTTAATGCCCTCAATGCTAACTGACATTTTCCTTTATTTGTTGGCTCCAAGAGCAGGGATAGTGTCTGTCTTGTTCACCACTGTGTCCTCAATACCTATCCCAACGGCTGCTTCATAGTTGGTGTTCAACAAACATTTGTTGGACAAATGAATAAACATGTGTCAGGAGGCACAGACTAATTTCTCTTGCTGTTGTCATAAGAGAGGCTCAAAGAGGTTAAGCAATTTTCCTAAGGTTACATGCTAGCAAAGGCTTTATTAGTTAGATTAGGTTTCTGTAGTGACAGTAATAGAACTCTAAATTTTAATTGGGCATATGGATTCCCATACAAAGACTACATTTTCCACCCTCCTTTAGAGCTAGGAGTGGCCATGTGAATAAACTCTGGCCAGTACGATGTAAGTGGGATGGATCTGTTCATCTTCTGGGAAGTGTCCTTAAAGGTGTGGCCAGTGCTCTTTACTCTCCCTTTTCTCCTTTCTGCAGGCTGGAATGTAGACCTCAGCAAACATCTTGGAGTATGAAGAGAACTTGGGAATAGAGGCTACTTGAGGTAGAGAGAGGAGATAGGTGTCCCTGACACTGTGGGGTGCCATACCAGCCCCAGATTGCCAACCGAGACTTTGTAGGATAGAAAAATAAATTTCTGTTATGGACAGAATTGTGTCCCCCTAAAATTCGTGTGTTGAAGCCCTAACCTCCAGTGTGACTGTATTTGGAGCTAGGGCCTTTAAGGAGGTAATTAACGTAACACAAGATCATAAGAGTTGGTCCCTCATCCGATAAGAGTGGTTTCCCTCTAAGAAGACAGAGAGACACCAGATCCCTGTCTCCCTGCATGTGCACAGAGGAGAGGCCACAGCAAGAAGGTGGCCATCTATAAGCCAGGAAGAGAGGCCTCACCAGAAACCTGGTGAGACCTCAGTGACACCTTGATCTCAGCCTTCCAGCCTCCAGAACTCTGAGAAAATAAACTTCTGTTGTTTAAGCCACTCAGTCTGTGGTATTCTATAATGGCAGCCCTCACAGACTAATACACCTTCTATCTTGTTTAATCCTTGTAATGAGCATTTTGCCAGCAAAGAAGAAAGACAGAGAGAGTAATGGCTGTCCAACAGACAAAGAAAAACATGGTCTACCAGAGACACATATAGATACTTGCTCATCAACAAATATTTATTAAGTGCCTACTAAGTCTCCAACTCTGTTCTAGGCATTTACGATATGTGAGTGAACCAGAGACAAAGATACCTGCAGGCAGATCGGGTTTGGCGGTGGTTGGAGTGGAGGAACAGGAGTTTAGTTTGGGACACGCTGAGTTTGAGACGTCAGTCGGACATCCAAGAGGGGAGGGGTTTAGACAGGGGGAGGGGAATAGACTTAGCAATAAACATAACAAATACCCAAACTACATAGCATGTTAAAAGATGATAACTATGGGGGGGGGGAGGATCCTAGAGCAGAATGGGTGGAGGAGAGAGTTTGTTGTAACAAATGGGGTAGTCAGGGTAGACTTCATTGAGCAGACGGCATTTCAACAAAGACTTGAAAGGCAAGTAGATATCCGGGGGAAGAGAATTCCAGGTGAGGGAACAGCTAGAGCAAAGACCCTGAATTTGAATTGGAAATCATTGTGCTGAAGTGTGATGAGAAGGAAGAGAGCAATAGGAGGTCAGAGAGAGAACACGGCCACCTCATGTAGAGCCTTGTAGGCCACTGTATGGACTTTGGCTTTTATTCAGAGTGAGCTGGGAGTCACTGCAGATGACTGAGTAGAGGAGGGACATGAGACGACTTCTATTTTTTTGTGTGTGTGAGGAAGACCAGCCCTGAGCTAACATCCGTTGCCAATCCTCCTCTTTTTGCTGAGGAAGACTGGCCCTGGGCTAACATCCGTGCCCATCTTCCTCCACTTTATATGTAACGCCGCCACGGCGTGGCTGACAAGCAGTGCATTGGCGGGCTCCCAGGATCCGAACCCACGAAACCCGGGCTGCCAAGCGCCAACTAAACCGCTGCGCCACCAGGCCGGCCCCTAGATGACTTCTATTTTTAAAGGACAACTGTGGCTAATGTGTTGAGAGTGTGTAGGACGGGGGTGGGAGCAGGAGGACCTATCAGGAGGCTCTTGCCAAGAATCCAGGTGAGAGATGGTGGTGACTCAGACCAGGTGGCAGCAATGGCAACAGTGAGAAGTAGTTAGATTCAGGATATAGCTTAAAGATGGAGCCAATTAGATTTCTGACCAGTTGCCTATGAAGTGTGAAAGAAAAAGGAGAGTCAAGGATAACTCCAAGGTTTTTCATCTGACCAATGTAAAAGATGGAGTCACCATCAACTGAAAAAAAAGGTGGGGTAAAGTTTACGAGTAGATTGGGTATTTTGAGGGTAGGGGAGAACAGGAGTTCAGTTTTAGACATGCTGAGTTTGAGGTGTCAGTCAGACATCCAAGGAGAGATGTAGGCAGTTAGATATGCAAATTTGGAGTTCAGACCCAGTTTCGGGGCTGGAGACATAAATTTGGGAGTTGTCTGCATCTAGGTGATATATAAACCATGAGATGGATAAGATTCCCAAGAAAGGGAGTGTGGATGGTGAAGGGCAGAGGACCAAGGCCTGAGTTCTGGGATCCTCCAATAGGAAGATAAGGAAGGTCAACAAAGAAGACTGAGACTGATGAGATAAGAGAAAAAGAATAGTGTCTTGGGAGTCAAGTAAAGAAAGGAGGGCGTGACCAACCAGGTCAAATGCTACCTGTGTTAGATAAGTAAATTAAAGACTAAGGATTGCCCATTGGCTTCAGCAACATGGAGGTCATTGGTAGAATGATGGGGATAAAAGCCTGATTCAAGCAGGTTTAAAAGAGAAAAAGAGGGGCCGGCGCAGTGGCATAGTGGTCAAGTTTGTGCGCTCCGCTTTGGCGGCCCGGGGTTCACAGGTTCGGATCCCGGGCGTGGATTGATGCACCGTTTATCAAGCCATGCTGTGGCGGTGTCCCATATAAAGTAGAGGAAGACGGGCATGGACGTTAGCCCAGGGCCAGTCTTCCTCAGAAAAAAACAGGAGCAACGGATGTTAGCTCAGGGCTAATCTTCCTCACAAAAAAAAAAAAAAAAAGAAAAGGAGTGCATTCCTAAAATGTGTGCATTTCATTGTGTGCAAATTTTTCCACAAAAGAAAAAAACTGTACACAAATATTATATACTAGGTAACAATATGCATACTATTTAGAGGAAAGTGTACTGATATCTGCAATTTACTTTGAAATGCATAAAATGTTAGATGGATTGATGGGTGGGTAGAGGGATGGATGGACGGTGAGGCATGTGATGAAACAAGTATAGCAGAATGTTGATAGCAGAATCGAGGCGGTGGATATACAGGTGTTCACCATAAACTTCTTTCAAATGTACAGCATTTTTTTTATTTTTCATAATAAAATGTTGGGAGGAAAAGAGAATAGGAGGAAAGGAGTTGAGGACAGAGACTATAGATGACTCTTTCAAAGAATTTTGTTCAAAGGAGAATAAAGAAAGGGGATGGCAACAGGCTGGGGAAGTGGAGTCAAGATAAGTTTTTTTTCTTAAGATGAGAAAAATAATAGATGTTTTTATGCTACTGGGAATGATCCAGAAGAGAACAAAAGAAGTGATGTTGTAGGAAAGAGAGGAGAGAGTTGCCTGTGCAGTGTCCTTGACCTGACCCAAGGGGAGGGGATCTAGTTCACAAGTGGAGGGGTTGGCTTTAGCTGGAAGCACAGAAGTTCACTTACGAAAATAGGAGGGGAGGTAGAGAAGGTGGGGGCAGATCCTAGTGAGTAGGCAGATGGGGAGGGGAAGACTAGGGAAGTTCTCTTCTGATTGTTTCAGTATCTCAATAAATGGGCAGCAGGGTCAACACTTGAGAGTAAGGGTTGGGGGGAGGTGGGTTTCAGGAGAGAGCAGAAGGTGTGAGCTAGCCATCCTGGAGAGGGGAGAATGAATGGACTATGGACAAAGCAGGTCCTTGCCTGGCAGCATTAAAGCCCGATTGGAAGGTCACAGTCAGCAAGGTTGTGTGTTTTTCTCCAGCCTTGTTTAGCTTCACTGGGACAGGAACAGAACAGGTGGAGAATTGGATTTTATTAAGGTGTCAAGCAACTGTAATAATTGACCATGAAATTATAGCTGGGGAAGGAGAGGAGTGAGGACATTACGTGACAAGGGGCCACGAAATGCTGATAGGAGCAATGGAGGTTCCAACGTCCAAGGATTGTCCGAGTTTGGATACTAAAGAGAGTGAGCTAGAAAGACGGGAAGTGGTAAGTAGAGTTGGATGCAGGAAACTGATACTGTGGCTTATTGGTAAAAACAAAACACGGTCAGGGGAGTGAGAGGCTGAGGTTGGGTGGAGGTCAAGATCATGGGAGGAGAGGTGGTCAAGGAACTGAGAGGCCGGGGGCTTGGAAGCCTGGTCCACGTGTATATTGCAATCATCACAAATTCAGACTGGAGTCAGGGGAAAAAGCAACAGTGAGCCATGAGCCCAGATCACTGGGAAATGAGGGGGAATGAGCCAGAAGACAGTGACAACGAGGGGCGGTAAAATAGAGAATCTGACGACAGGAGGTTCAAAGCTAAGGGGTTTTAGGATGAGGGGAGGGAGAAGGGTCTGTACGTAGCAATAAGGGACAAGGAGGACAACGGCCCCACCTCCAGGCCCAGTGGTACAAGGGCTGTGGGAGGAAGAACAGCCGGAGCTTTGTTACTGGGTGGGCTGGCTGGATTTTCCAGCTTCTTGGTTTGGCGTCGCAAAAGAATTTGTGAGCGAACACACAAAGATGAGTTCAAAGCAAGAAGGGATTTATTTGCAAAGCAAAAGTCCACTCCAGGAGAGGGAGCGGGCAGCTCCAGGTGAGCGCCTGCACTGAGGTTTGGGTGTCTTGTGGGTTATACAGGTTTATTTATTCGTGAGGAGGGGAAGAGAAGGGGTCTGAAGGGATTTCACCCAATTGGCTTGTTGTCCCCTCCTCCACGTCGGGAGGGGGAGTTTTTCCCCTTTGATGGTCCTTGGAAGAACTGTCATGACTTCCATCCCCCCGCAAGGGGGTCAAAACCGCACTGTAAATTTATTATGATTTTAGTATAATGAGGGTGAGGTTAGAGCGCAGCAGGTGGAGGCCAGCTATGCGCATGAGCGAGCTGCAAAACAGGACACCGTGGGAGTTGAAGGGGGGCCGTCTGAGGAGGCTTCTATAGTGGTTTGTCACTTTGATCCCTTCCCCTGCTCATGTCTGACTTACTACCTGCCTACAACAGCTTGAGAGGGAAGTGGGGGCAGCTGTGTCCCGACGGGGAGCCAGGTTCCTGTTAAAGCATGTGGGTGAAGGGAACTTTCAGGAAGAAGTCAAGATATGGGGATTTTTGCTGACAACCGACCGTGAACTCCAGAGGCACAGTGGGAGGTTTTTAGGAGTCGAGGCGGGGTGGGAGAAGGGGACAGAATAGGGCATGTTAGAGCCTTTTGGAGACTAGTGAGCCCAAGATGAGGGGTGACCTGGGAGTCTGGAGTCCTTGTGGTTATTGACAAACACCAGGATAAAGTGCTTCATGAGATGAGTCTTGGGACTCAAGGCAGATGGGGGTGGCAAGGCGGGGCTGTTGGGGGTGGGGAGGGCTGGGTGTTTGGGGCTCCCTGTTTACCCCTGTGGGCACGTGTTCACTCTCGTGCCTTGCAGGCAAAGGAGGACTCTACCTCACTGCGGTGTCGCAGTTAGAGTGCTAGTTCCAGAGCTGGAATCCCTTGGATTGCATCCTGGCTGATGCTCACTAGCCATGCAATGCCACTTAACCTCTCTGTGACCTAGTTCTCTCGCTCATAACGTAGTGATAATTCTATTTCCTAGGTGTGTTGTGAGGAGTAAATGACTAATCCATGAAAGCACTCAACAAATGGTAGCTCTTGGGGGAGTCACCCTGTCAATAAAAGTCAGACCACCTCTGGACTTCTCAGTCACATGAGCCAAGAAGTGCCCTTTCTTTGTAGGTTATGCTAGCTTGAGTTGAGTTTTCTAACTTTTATGACCGAAAGATTCTTGGCAGAGACACTATTTTGATCTCCATTAGGCAGATGAGGAAATCGAGAATCAGAGAGGTTAAGTTGGTCACTCAAAGATGCACAGTGAAGATTTGAACACAGGTCTGTCTGACCTCCCAGTCTGCTCCAAAGCAGCCTTCCCACAACGACTCAAAGCCCAAGTGCCCAGGACCCTCTATTATTTCTAACTGAGTGTCCTCCTCCCAGAGGGATTCTGCAAAGGCCAAGACTGAACATTTGGAGAGAAAACAGGGGCCGGTTTGGCAGCCTCCTGTCCTTAGGCTGATCACCCTGCCGAGTAATTTAATGGGTCACAGGCCGCGCTTGGGAAGGTTAATTTTCACATGGATCGGTGGTCCAGATCCCAGGTCTGTGCTCTGTGGAATGTGGCAAGCAGTGGACAAGTGGAGAGGTGTTCTCAGGTGGGCACATGTCCTCTCCAACCTCCAGTATGCAGGACAGTAGGAGTCAAAGGAAGCAGGAGCCCAGGGGTTTAATCTCGAGAAAGGGGGGTTACACGCTCAGACATCCCCCCCGACCTCTGCCTTCTGTCCCATATTTACTAATTCTTCCTCTATTATTCTTTCTTCATTTCTTTTCTTCTTTTTTTCTATATCTCCTCTTTCCACAAACATTTTGGAATTGTTTACAGAAAATATATGCAAGTGAAATATGAATACAAAAATCAAACATCAGACATCAGGACTAGGTAAATCATAAACTAGAATAGGAAGTGTAGACTAAGGGAATGGGATAGACTGCAGCACTTCACACCAAATGTGATATTTCACAGTTGCTGTGGTTGAGCTTCCTGGTGGCCACAGCAAAAATGGGAAACTACAACTATGTAATTTGGAATACGTGAGTAGTGTGGGCAGACACAATCTGCCCTCAGAGGAAACTAAGCTTTTTCCAGCACTTAGCCCAAAAAGAAAATTTTCATACTTGTATACAGATGACACTGAGTACTGTCATGTACAGATGTCCCTGGCCACATCCCCGAATGTAAGTAGCTGGTCTCATAAGCCTATTTCTTGTAGTATCCTTTGAAAAAAGCCAACAATATAGCCCCAAAATACAACTCAATGAGAGCCTTTACAAAGCACAGAGTCCAATGCACCTTTCTAATGGTTTCGCTTGATCCAACAGCATTTCCCAAACCGTGTTTCTCAGAACCCAGAGTTGTACACAGCCTTAATAAGTGTTCTATAAGAAAAGGGTTCCATAGGCAGATCAGTTCGAAGTAGAATCAGGACTAAACACAATCAAACAGGTTTTTTAACTGCAGGATTTCCAAGAGCTTTTAACACTTAATGTCCAGGTGACTGTCTGGGTTCGGGTGAAGGATGCATTATTTCCCGAATTTGTCTATGGAACCCTCCTCTCCACCCACGCCGTTTTTTCAGGAGTACCTTTTAGAAGCTCACAGAAAGCTAGAGACACAGGGACCATGGTTTGAGAAATGCTGATCTGGAGGAACGGATGAGCTAAACTCCTCCCAAGAAAGTTTCTCTCAGCCAGGCCTTTCAAGTCGGCCACCTGATGGTTTAAGGTAACGGTGTCTGACACAGCCCGCACTTCAGGTCTTCCAACACCACATGATGAGGTAAGAACGCCTCTTCCTCAGACTCCTCTTTCCCAGGACTTACGTTCTTGGCGCAAACAATTAGAACATGCGGAAAGAGGTGCCGCAGGGTGAAGGGGAGTACCTTTCACCACCTGTGAGATGCTCCTTCTCCACCAAGTGGGGGCCAGGTGGGCCCCCTGGGCCTGGACCAGGTGCAAAGATGTGGTGCCCTCTACCCACTGGCTTAGCTGCATGGAGTTGAGGGAGCAGTTAAGGGAGCGGAGTCTCAAAGACATATTAGAGGTGTCCCAGGAGAGAGTCAGAAGGGGATCAAGGAAGAACTCCAAGTTGAAGTCTAAACCAGGGCTAGCCAAAGAGGTAGGGGGTGGGAGGGACAGGAAAGTAAATTTAGAGATGGCAATAAGAAGTGGGTCTAGACCCTGCAATCATTCCAAATTCAAAGAACATGTGGCCTTAGCGGCTCATTATCTGATTTCTATAATCCCGGGGGTAGATGCAGTTTGATAATTCTGAGTCAGACAAAAGTGGTTCCCTCTAGTGCTCATCAGCTGACAGCTCCGGCCTTCCTGGCTTCAATCAGGTTCACAAGCAACTTAGCAAGATCCGGGTTTGACACCTGAACACCAGATGCTCCTCAGCCAGAGAGGCAGATAGAGAGATAAAATACATACCGCAAGATTGAAAGGGCCAGATATGAAAAGCACATGTCCAGGGATGCTCATCACAGGACGGGTAATAACAGTGAAAAATGGAAACAACCTGAACATTCCACTTGTGGGAATTGATTAACTAAAGTATGGTGCATTCATATGACAGAATACCATACAACCCACTCCACCTTCACGAACGATTTGAAGTATATTTATTAACATGGAAAGAGACGTATGATAAACTATTAAGTAAAGATACAGACTACCAAAATATAAATAGCAGGGTCCTGTTTTCATTGAAAAAAAATTTTTGTGTAAGTATGCACAGAAAGGAGTCTGAAAGGAAATACCAAGTTAAAATTCGTTCTCTCTGGGCTGTGGGATTACTGATTACTGAAGTCTTTTTCTTTTTGTTCATCAGTAATTCCTTTTTCTATGATAACCATGGATTTTTTTTACACAGTTATTTTTTAAAAAACAGAAAAAGAAAAGTGCCGTCTGCAACTTCCTGCAGTTCTCTCTCCCCTCGCCCCTCCCTCTCTGTACACAATCTTTGTTATCCTGTTATTGTCATTCTGCTTCCAAATTCCATTCGTCTGTCCCCCCCACCAATCTACCCTCAGACACACAGATGCTTTGAGGGGGATGGAGGCGGAGTTGGCTGGGTTCTGAGGACCATGGTCAGGAATTCTGGAGTAAGAGCATGAGCTTAGACACCAGCCAGCCCAGGGCTCAGGGAGGAGCGGGGGCGATGGGGCGTTTGGCTGGGGCACAGCTCTCTGCAGCCACTGGAGTGTGGCGTGAGGGCGGGTTGGCCAAGATCAGAGTCCAGGCATGGATCAGACAGTGTGACCTCACGACATCATTGCTGTCTCACCCCTTTCCCGGTGAACTTGATACAGGGCTTAAAGCTCGGATCAGAAGCGTCTTCACAGTATGTGGGTCTGTGTTACCTACAGGATGTGTGCCCATCAACAGAGCTGGTTCCGGATTCGCCTCTCACAGCTGGGTGTGAATGCTAACCTCACTCGAGGCTGTGCTTCTCAAACTGCTTGTAACCCTGGGGCTGTGTGAAGCCACAGGATGGAAGAAACTGCATTTCAAAGGGAAAAAGAAGTTTTACTGAGAATTAATGAGTTCATATTTGCACAGCAATTGGAAAAACAAATATATTTTATTTGAAGATTTGGAAGGACTCGAATTTTCGAATTCTAATGTTGCAGCCAGTGCAAATATAACACGGAGGAGAATGAGAACCCGAGATGAATTTAACATTTTAAGTCTCCAGAGACATTTTGTACTTCCCGTGGGATAGATCTGCCTCAGGCTCCACTCCAGATCTGCCCACATTCACTGCTCTTTAAGAAGCACTGGCAGATCGCTAAAGTGTCTTATCTCCACGTCCCCGGGAGGGATCAATTACATCAAGGTCAGTTACAAAGCAAGGTGCATAAATTACGGAGTTTCCCCCGGGCGGTTCGAAGGGAGGTGGGGGCTTACGTAGTCTCCCATAATTTCCTACAGTCTCCATTCTATCAAATTGACAAAACTGAGTCTCAAGGAAGTTGAAATGACTTGCCTAAGGTCACCCACCTAGTAAAGTGACAGGAGCCGGATGTCCAGCTATGAAGCCAGTACAGATGACAATTAAGCCAAGGCACCTTTAAGGAACAAAGTGGCTCCCAGGCCAAGATGGGGGCACCATGAAGGAACATATTGTTAAAAGCCGTCATGCTCAGGGATGGTAATCAAAGGGACTTTCATAGTCTACTTTACATATTTCTGTGATATTTGGATTACTATAACCAATATCTCTTCTCAGTGGTGGTTGCCCAACAATATCAAAAGGTTGTTCTTTAGTCACTAACCCCAAATGGCTTCCCTTGGACTGATGTCATCCTCACCCAGCTACCTTCCTGATTATTTGGCTTCCTGTAGAGCTGGCTAACAGAGAGAGGGGGCACTAGCCAAGCTGACATCCCTGCTGTCCACCTGATTTTCTATTTCTCATTATAAATGACTGCGCTCTACAAATTTTTTATCCTCCCCTCCCAACCCTTCCTAGGGTCTGGCAAACACAAAGGAGCATTATATGATGCAAGTCAAAGCAGAGAAAAGACACAGAGCCTTTTTTCGCATAGTAACACATAGGCATTGGTTCACCCTAGGCTGTGTACAGGCTAATTGTCTTGTCGATGCTTGACCCTGTGTCAGACAGCAAGTAAAGACTTCTTTTCTTCGTCCATTGCTATGTTACTCAGAAGTCTTTCCCTTGCAAAGGACAGAACCCCAACTTGAGCTGGCTGAAGAGCAAAAATTGGGATAGATTTTATGGGTTTATGTAACAAAAGAATCCAAAGATAGAACACTGGCTTCAGGCATGGCTGGATCCAGGCATTCAAACAATGTCATCAGGGCTTTTTCTAACTCTTTTCTCATCTTTCTATTGTGCTGGCCTTACTCTCAGGCGGGTTCTCTGCACACTCCAGTCCTGGAAGCTCCTGGGTTCCATCCCCTAGTTTGGAAACCCAGCAGGAAGAGAAACTTTTCAGTAGTTCCAACAGAAGTCCCAGAATTGAGTCTCATCAGCTTAGCTTAGATCACATGCCTGGGTCTGAACCAGTTGATGCAGGTGGTGGGTGGAGTATACTGATTGGTCTGCCCTGAATCACATCACATCCCCGCTTCCACAGAGCTGGGAACCACCCAGAATGAGAATGGGGAGCAGTGTTTGCCCAAAGGGAAGACAGACCACTGCAGCAGGAGAATGGATGCTGGGCTTGGGAGAAAACAGACGCCCAGTGCTAGACCTGGGGTCTGCTTCAGCTTGATCTGGGGGAAAACAGAATGGAAAGAAATAACAGATTGTCAAGCTGAAGGCTGAGGGGACGAAATGTGATGTCAGGGGTGGAGGGTGGGGATTAGATTTCAGAGACAGAGAGCTCTGAGGGAGGGCAAGCAAGAGTGCAGTGCCTGCCCCGTGGCGGGGGGGAGCTGAATCAGAAGAGTTGTCCTTCTGGGTTCGGCGTGGCCTAAGTGAGGCTTTTTTTGAGGGAGTGGATGGTGCTGCTCCACCCTCTGCCGCTCAGGGCCAGGTAAGGGGGTCCCATTTTCTCAACTGCCATGCTGCTTATATCTGTCAGTCCCACATGAGTCCCATCAGCCTGAGTGAGATGCCAGGAAGCCAATCACCTTCTCATGAACTGACAAGAGAGTTCCTGGTCCCAGGGGGCTGGGAACCTCACCTTGGAGGCTGGTAGATTCCACGAGGCCCTGGCCCCATGGAAGGCTCCTGGGCGGCAGCCAGCAGGCCCGCCCTGACCACGCCCTGTCTTTGCTTCCAGGCCTCAGCAGTCCCATCCTTACAGCGCTATGCCAGGATTCCGGGCGATCTCAGGTGAGGACTCCCGGCTTGGAGCTTGGCTCAGAGGAGTCCCAAACAAGTGGCAGCTCTTCTTATTACTACTGAGCATGCAGTGTGCCAGGCACACAACAGGTGACACCTGTTAGCTGTGTGACGTGCTCAGCAGGGTGCCAATGAGATGCTCGTGAATCGATACCTGTTAATACAACTGTTGTGACCCTGAAGGAACTGTCTGCAGTAACAGGTGTAAATACCCACGGGCTGTTTTTGTTTTTCTGTGTTTGGGTGGGCTGTCTCCCCACTCTACTCAGAATACTTTTCCCATCATTTCTCTCTTCTGTTTTTTTTTTTTTTTGCTGGGGAAGCTTCACTCTGAGGTAACATCTGTTGCCCATCTTCCTCTCTTTTTTTTTTTTCCCTCCCCAAAGCCCCAAGACATAGTTGTATATCCTAGTTGCAAGTCCTTCTAGTTCTTGTATGTGAGTCACTGCCACAGCATGGCTACTGACAGACGAGTGGTGTGGCTCTGTGCCCAGGAACCGAACTCAGGCCGCTGAAGTGGAGTGCACCGAACTTGAACCGCCTGGCCATCAAGGAGGGCTGACTTCTCTCTTCTTCACAGGGCCACCTGCTTGCTAATGCGCTCAAAGCACAGAAACTTTTTTCCACTGATCCTGACATCCAAAAGGTTTTGTCTGAGACCTGCCTGCTTATGGCAGTGTTTCCAGAATGGGGTCCCCCGTCCACCTGTATCAGAATCATGATGATATTTGTCAGCTGTGCAGATTTTTAGCTCCCTCACCTAGACCTGCCGAATCTCAGTCTCTGAGTTTAGGGCCTAGAGATCTGCATTTTAAAAGGCTCCCGGGGTGGTGGTGGGGAGGGGTGGTGGGGATTCTAATGCATCCCAAAGCTCCCAAGCCACGGTCCCGCCGGCATAGGGAGGCATCTGGCCCCAACAGGAAAGTCCTGATTCATGCGTAGGCCCTGCCCCTGTTGGCCCTTCTATCAGGTAATTCAAAGTCTCCAGGCCCGCAAGTTACTGATTAACCCTAGGTTTTAAGAAAAGAAATAATAATAACTGAAGGGACAACGTAAGCCCAGAAACAAGCTGAGCAGCCCTGGGAGAGCAGTGCCAGACAGCTGTTGTCACCAGGCGCCTGACAAGAAGGAAAATGAAGCTTGAGACGCCCAGCCTGAGGTCAGACTACATCTAGGTCGCAGCGGCACTGGCCGACACTCCTCGTCTATGCCCAGGCCCCAAGCTGCCACATCCCGCTGGCTCCGGTGCCCACAATGGCCTGTGCTGAGGTCCCCCAGCAGCCAGCCGCACAGCAGTCCCAGCCGATCTCCGCAGAAGCCACCACCGCCACCACCACGGACCCTGCTGGGGATCATCGCAGCTCCTGGGACAGTGACCTGGAGTGCCTGGTGTGCCGGGAGCCCTACAGTTGTGCCCGGCCACCCAAGCTACTGGACTGCCAGCACTCCTTCTGTGCCGTCTGCCTGAAGCTCCTGCTGTGTGTGCAGGAGAACACCTGGTCCATCACCTGCCCACTGTGCCGCAAGGCCACCACTGTCCCTGGGGGCCTCATCCGCAGCCTGCGTGACCAGGAGGCCATGGTGTGGCGGTTGGCCCGGCCACGCCCGGAGCTGCAGCTCTGTCCTCAGGTGCTGGTGGATCCTGTCACCTTGGCAGCAGGGCACCCCAGCTTGGCGGAAGAAGATGGGCAGGTCACGGTGACTGCCAACCACTTGGCGGCCCGGCGCCTGGCGGCACAGCTGCTCCTGCTGGCCTTCCTCATCAGCTCCATCCTGCCCTTCGTCTACCCGAGTGCCATCAAGTGGGCGCTCCTCTTCATCATCATCCTGGCCCTGCTGCTGTTCAGCCTCTTCTGCTGTCACCCCAGCGGTCAGGGCAGCTGCTGGCCCTCCCCCAGGACTCTCTTCTGCAGAGGGCACAAACACAGTGACGTCTCTTCTATTGCCTGAGTGCGCTCTGAGAAGGCAGTCCCCGCAGCACCTTCTGCCTCTGTGGCCCCATGACTCTCGCAGTGAACAGGGTAAGGGACTATGAACTAAGACTGGCTCCCTCGAGAGATTAAATGCCAGCTGGACTTGCAAACCCAAACCAGAATGGCTTTCTTGGGTCAAGAACTATGTGCTTGCACGATAGGCTTATGCTTGCCCAGGGTATAGCACAGCTAAGCTGTCTGGGGCCGGGGGGAGGCACAAATGACTTGAACGCTACAAGAGGGGCCTCCTGTTCCTCGTATTCCGTTGGTCCTGGTTTTTCTTTATATACCTTGATGAAAGTATTGCAATGTTGATGTTTCTGCAGAATAAATAGAACCGGGGCTCCTTTTGTTGCAATTTAGGTAGCTGGTTTTATTTTTGCTTTATTTTGGTTTGGTTATTTGTATTTAGGGCAGTTTGTTTATATTTCTGGCTATTACACATTTTTCCTCCTGGGAAGCCGGAGCCCGCGGGATGTCCTCCTGTGCTCTCCCCAGTGCTGTCCATCTCGTGCCCATCCCACCTCACCAAAAGTCCTGGTGGTTTGGGTCTCCCTTGAGTTGCCTCCAGGGATGGAGGGAGAGAACTCCCATTGAGTCTCCCCCAGGGATAGAGGGAGGGAATTTGTGCGGAGGAGTGGTACTTCTGATACTACCAGGGGACTCCCACATTTAGTTGGCTGAGTTGGGGAGGGGTGGAGGGGACCAGGTGAGTCCGGGAATTGCTCTCAGCAGCCCCCAAGTTCCCCAGCTCTGTGCCATCAGGCCCTGACTTAACAGAGAATCTCAGGGTTACAAGGACATCCCCCTCTCCCCGCACAGGGAGTCCAGCTGCCCATCTGATGCACAGTCCCACACTCTACAACCAAATCTTTATGGGTGCTGTTTTCTTTATTATTGCATCTTGATTCCCATTTGAGCATCTGTCGTAAAGATAAGAGGTCCCATAAATGCAACGGTCCTCTCCAATAACCCCACTTTCCTGCCTCACCCTGAAAGTCACCGTCATCTGAGAGGCTTTTGTGTCTTCTCTCGATCTTTTCTGCTCCATAGCATAGAGGACGCTTCTGCTGGGGGGAATGACCTTCTGTGGTTGCCGGTTCAGGCCTCAGCCTGGGGACCCTGGGGGCGCAGGGACATGGAAGGTGGGAGATGACACGTTATTTCCTTCCAAAGGCCTGTAATTGGGAAGCAGACTTGAAACCTCAGAGGGGCTCAGCAAGCACACTCCGTTGTCCTTCCTTGCCCCCACTTTCCTCCTGATGGGATGACAGTTGCAAGTTGGATGCTCGTTCATGGTGATTGTACTTTTGTCAGGAAAGGACGAGAGAACATTGCCGCTGGAGCACAGGCGATTGACCGTGGCCCAGTGGTTGTGTGTCGTTGAGCAAGGTTTTTTGCCTCTCTGAGCTTCATTTTCCCCGAAACAAGCTCGTAGGACCGGATTATTCCTAAGACCTCTGAAGTCTAGGAGCTGACGGCACTGCTGGGCCCCAGAACAACGGACACGGGTCACATCCCCTGCGAACTCACACAGAGAAATGTCAGAATATAACTATGTCTGCAATTAGCCGTTTTTGAAATCTGAGTGCTTTCCTTGTTTTCTCGTGAGGTGCTTCCAGGGCAACTGGAAGACACCCATGCTACGGGCCTTATTAACTCCCGGTGCTGAGAGAGAGTGTGTGTGAGTGTGTGTGGGCGTGCGTGTACCCTCGCTTTTAAGCCAATTCCAAGTGGGCCTGAAGAACACCCTGTCTCCCCAGGAGGAGAAGATGACGAGAGTTGTCCGGCACTTCCTGAGCTGGCCCCGGGCTTGTGCAGTTTGGGATGGTTGCCAATAGGATAGGGAAAGAACATTCTCTCCCCCCTCACCTCCACTCCCATTCCATCTAGTTCTTGGACACTCCACCAAGCTGAAAGCCTTCACCAAGGTTTCAGTCGTTAATGACAGCACATTTCTGCCATAATAATGGCGGATGCAGGTTTATTGAGTGCTTACTATGGGCTGAGCACTGCACTCACTACTTTATAAGCATTATCTAGCTGAATCTTCATAACAACCTTCTCAAGTGGAGATCATCTTGCCAATGGGGAGACTGAGGATCAGAGAGGTGAATTCACCTGCCTAAAGTTGCATAGCCAGCCACTGTCAGAGCTCCCTGGGAAACTAATCCAGGGCTCTTTCTGCCCCATCATGCTGCCTCCTTTGCGTGCAGTTCCAAAACAACCAGGAAGCTGGTCGCCATTTGTGGGCTTGTGAGGGAGAACAGGAAACTAACCTCAGGAGCCTCCGAATTCCAGTGGTCAGGTGCTCAGAGAGGCCAGAGAGCTCTAGAACCTGTTGTCTATGCTAAAGAGAAAGAAACGAGAATGATAAAAATGGGATGGCTTTCCTGTAGACTTCTACCACCCAGTCCCGGCCTCCCCTGCAAGGAGCTGTGTTGCACATGGCCTCCAACCAGCGTGCCCTCCATCCCCCTGGGCAAAGATGTCCTGACACTGATGCCACCACCCCCTGGAAGCCCACCTGGTCCCAACCACCATCTTGCCCCTGGCATATGGGGACAAAGAACACCCAAGGCCAATAGCGGCCCTGCCTGCCCTGGAGGGGAGCAGAGGAAACAGACAGTGCTGCAAAAGAACATGGGTGGAAGAAACCAGAGAGGCAGGCCAAGGTTCAAAGCTAAGCTCTGACCTAGTGTGTGATCAGGAGAAGTTATAGAACTTCTCTGAGCCTTAGTTTGCTCACCTGTAAAGTGGGGGAGGATGCCACATACCTCCCAGGGCCTCCATGAGCATTCAAAGTGCTACTGGACAAGAATCCCACGTCCTAATGGGCTGCCTTTGTCGTCAATCACTGACCACCTTGGGTGAATGGGTTTCTTGGGGCCTGTTCGGTGTGATAGTGAGCAGGGGGCTGGCCTCGGTGACGGGGTGCAGAAGCCAGTCCAGAGTGGGAGTGTTGTCCAGGACAAGCCAATCTGGAGGAGAACTTTGTGGTCAGGTCCTAAGGGGAGGTCTTAAGGATGGAGAGGAATTGCCAGAGGAGGCCAAATTTCATCCCCGTCAGACTCATCTCCCTATTCTGCGGCCTTGGAGTCAGACAAGCCTGACTGGATTTCTAGCTTCACCACTTATGAGTCTCCCCATCTTTCTGAGTCTCAGCTTCCTTATCCGTGAAACAAAGGTCATAATACTATTAATTCCATAGGGCTGCTGGGGGAATTAGTGAAATAATCCATGGCCGAGTGCTTAAGATCACAAGGAAGTAAAGAAGGGAGGGAGAAGACAAGGAGAGAGAGATGGGTTGAGTTCTAGAAAGCCCTAACAGGAATGATGGGAACAGACTCATCTTATTTTATTCAACCTTATTGACAAGGAAGTTTATTAAAACCTGAGCACCAGAATCCATCTCCTGCATTGTCAGCCTCAGCGTCAGCAGTGTCCTCAACAACAGTATAATAAAACAACAATTGCTAACATGATTTGAATTTACTGTGCGAAGTATATTACATATGTTATCACATACACTATAATGTAGGTACTATTGTTACCCCCAAATTACCAACAGGGATGCTGAGGCACAGAGAGATTAAGTAGCTTGCTCTAGATCACACAGTGAGGGAGTGGTGGAGCTAAGAGTAGATTGCAAAAGGCTAAATCCAGAGTTTGGACTTTGAGTCACTTTGCTGCGTCAGATGGAACATTCCGGCACATCGTAGGGCTCAAGGTTTGTGGGCCCCCTGGCCTGAAGGGTGAAGCATTAAGAAGGGATGGCATTCCCCCGTTTGGTCACAGCTTCCTGTGGGTGCCTGGGGCAGAGGGTTGTGGGAGCCCACCTGTCCCATGACCCACAGCTGTGTTCTCATCTCACCTTACAGCCCCTGTTCATTGTTGGACCCTCTTTTCAAATGACTGGAGGAAGTTTTCAGCCTTTGCTAGAACAATTAATTCTTTGTCTGTAACAAGGGAAAGCATTTCCAGGAATGAAGGGACTTCCTGCAATTTCTCAGGCTATGGGAATAGCATAGAGTACATTCAAAGAGAAATCAGATCCGAGCTCTTGAATCTGCCTGGAGCTATTCACATGAACTTTATATTCTTGTCTGAGGATCCTGATGTCACTTTTTTAAAGGGGGGAAGATTTCTTGGGTCAATAGACAACTCTCTGAAGAATTCAGAACACCATGGAATCTAGGATCCACCCATGCGTTTATTCAACAAATATTTATTGAGGGTCTGCTCTGACCAGGTACCGAGCAGGGTGTTTAATCTTATTTGATATGGAACTTTGACGAGGAAGGAAAACTAATACATGAGAAGCCCCTATTATGAGTTGAATTGTGTCCCCCTTCCCAAAAGAAGATACATTGAAGCCCTAACCCCCATTACCTCAGAGTGTGACCTTATTTGGAAATAGGGTTTTTACAGAGAGAATCAAGTTAAAATGAGGTCATTGGGGTGGGCCCTAATCCAATGTGACTGGTGTCCTTATAAACAGGGGAAATTTGGGCACAGAGACAGACACGCATAGAGGGAAGACAATGTGAAGACACATGGAGAATGCCACGTGAAGATGAAGGCGGAGACAAGGGTGATGTTTCTACAAGCCAAGGAAAGCCAAAGGTGGCTGGCAAACCACCAGAATCTAGGAGAGAGGCCTGGAAGAGATTTTCCCTTCAGAGCTCTGAGCAGGAACCAACTCTGTTGACACCTTGATCTTGGACTTCTAGCCTTCAGAACTGTGAGGCAATAAATTTCTAGTGTTTAAGAAACAAGGTGCTGTGATTTCTTGTTATGGCCGCCCTAGGAAACCAATACAGTGGGCCTGTGCTTGCACCATGTTGGGCACTTCAAGTTCAGCTAAATAACTTCCCAGAGTCTTGTAGCACATAAGTGGCAATGTCAGGCTCAAGATCAACTCTGATTGAATCCCAAGATTAAGTCCTACTTCTGCCATTTTGTAGCTGGGAAATTGAGGCTCAGAGAGGCCCTGTGATTTCCCCCCAAAGAGTGTGCAATATGTCAGAGATGGAGTTGGAATCAGAGCCCACATTTCCTAAATTATCCTTAATCTTTGCAACAACCATGTGAGAATTACTGAATTATTATCCCCATTTCACAAGCTAAAGAGTTCAAACCCAGGACATTAAGACACTTGACCAAGGTCACAAGTGAGTGAGCAAGGTAGCAGACTTTGAACCAACTGTTTGACTCCAAAGCCATCCCTGCACTTCCCACTGCCCCACACTGCTCCTCAGCATTCTGTCTGCATTAAGAAGCAAGCAACCTTGCCTTTCAGGACGCTTGAGACACCTACCATGACAGCCTGTTTGCTCGAAGAGGACAGGACTACAGTGGACATTTGTCTTCTCTTCTTTTCTTTGACTGTCTTGTGTTCAGCAGCCCCCTGCCTGTTGCCGCCCCCCCCCCAATCTCTCTTTCAGAGGAAACTGCCCTGTGGCTAACCTTGTCAAAGGGAGAGTTCCATCAGCAACCATGACACCAACTGGGGCACTTGGTCCTTCCTCTACCCACCTCCCCCTTTCACTGAGGGGGTCACATGTTATAGGTCACATGATCTTTTCCAGAACTTTGAATCTGGAGCTAGTGATGAAGGAGGAATGAATGTTTGAAAGTGGCAGCAGCAGCAGCAGACTAGATGGTCCCCAAGGCCCTAGTCCTTGAGCCTTCAGTTGACTCAATGAAACCTCAGGTTCCTGCTCTACAACTCATTTTTTTTTCTCTTTAGATAGCCAGAATCAGTTTCTGTTGCTTGCAACCAATATTCCTGACCTAACACAGGAGCTGTCCATGCCCCAGGGTGCTGAAAAGTCCCACCAGGATCCCCAGCCCCTCCTAAGCCCAGGCAAGCTGCAATGCTGCAGGTCGGGTAGCTGGGAGCCCTCTTGCATCCCTGCCCCCAACCCTCCTGAGAGCCAGCCTGACTTTGTGGTGAGGCTGCCCTGATGTCAGACCCAAGAGGTCAGCTCTGCTCAGATGTGGGGTCAGACAGGAAAACATGGCACTGGATCTCAGGCCAGCCACTGTCAGAGGAGACTAGTCTCCATTCTATTGGCCTCATGATCCCCAGAAGAAATAGGCTCTAGTTCTCCAAAGACCTGAGCCAGAGGCCCTTCAGTGGAGTCAGTTTGCAGCCTCCAAAGTAGCTGTGGAGGCAGCCGTTCCCAAATGACAGCAGTGATAATAGTGGCTAATGTTTACCAGGTGCTTATCTCATGCAGGCTACTGTTCTAAGAGCTTCCTGTGCTAAACTTAACTTTTTTGTTCTTCACAATAACCCTATGAGCTAAGTACTATTATTTGTTATGCTGGACATTTTACATGCTGTCTCACTGAATCGACACAAAACCCCTATTCAGGGAGGAAACTGAAGCCTAGAAAAGGTGAGTAACTTGCCCGAGTGGCAGAGCTGGGGTTTGAAAGCAGGCAGCCCAGTCCATCTCTAAGCTGCTCTCTCAATCACTGCCCTTACCATCCCCCTCCTACCCCACCTGTCCCCCTTCCTCACCTTCCCCGCCCCCATCAAAATGAACCGTGGAAAATGCAGGGCCCTCAGTCAGACAGACCTGGGTTCAGAACCAAGTTCTACCATTTCCTCTCTGTGTGACCTTGGGCACGGTAGATGCCTTCCCTGAACCTTAGTTTCCTTGTTTGGAAATGCAGGATAATCAGGCTGACCTGATGATGATTTTGTGACAATTCAATGAGATGACATGTAGAACACCTGGCACAGCTCCCAACAAACACTAGGTGCTCCTCCATCTGAGTTGGCCTGTGGACGAATGCACATGAGCATCTATTGTGTGCCCGGCAAGTGGGGGAGGCAAAGAAGAACACTAAAAGTGACAGTCCTTACCACCATCACTCCCATCAGCATCACCCTAGCTAGGGAAACAAGACATACATATACACACTAAAATCAAACAGCTGAGTGAGACTTGAATAATGTAAGACAGGAGTTAGCTCCAGAGAAGACAGAGGTTCTGACTGGGGAGAGGCACGCAGTGGGGCTTCTGGAAAGCTGGTAATGTTCTATTTCTTGACTTAGGTAGTAATTACACAGGTGGGTATTTACTTTCTAATTATTTATAAACAGTGCCTACATCTTGTATGTGCTTTTCCACACATATTTCATAGTTAAAAAAAAAAAAAAAACTTTAAGCCTAACATAACAATGCTATAAAGTCGAAGCAGCTGAAGGGCAAGGGCTCAGTGGAGACTGGTGCCCAGTGTTAGTCTCACACTGGGATGCCTGTCCCATGTACACCCCCCTCACCCAGGATGTTAGAGCTTTGTGGATTGCAATGGGGACAGACTGTCCGGTTTGAATCCTGCCTCCGCTACTTACTGGCTGCATGAATGAGTTTCACAAACTTTCTGAACCTCAGTTCCCACACCTACAAAATGGAGAAATAATCAGAGAGTTGTGAGCATCAAACAAGATCCCCTCTACAAACCATTTAGCACAGTGTACCAGCACATAGGACATGCCCAAGAAACACTAGCTGCCCGAGTTAGGCAAAAAGTTGAATATATTGGCTGGTTTAACCAAATGGTGGCAAAGGCAAATTCCCGTTGGGCCTTGGCCATGATGAAACTGAGGCCTGGACCTTCATTAAGACTGTTTCTGTCCATTTCTGTCTCCTTTTCTCTCTGCATTTGGGTTTTGTTCTCTCCGACCAGCTTTTCCCTTGAGACTGGACACTTGGCCAACTCCTATTCATGTCTTCCTAGCTTCACCTTCAGAAAGAAAGGACCAGACTTTCTTCCTTTGATTAAACGATGCAAAATCCCAAGGAAGGACTCTGATTGGTCCTCTTGGGTCACAAGCACTCCTGTGTGACCAGCAAGGGCTGTGACTGGCAGCCCCAATACAGTCATACACCTCATAACATCTTGGTCAATGACATACCGCATAGACGACAGTGGTCCCATAAGATTAGTGCCATATAGCCTAGGTGCGTAGTATGCTATACCATCTAGGTTTGTGTAAGTACACTCTATGATGTTCGCACAACAATGAAATCACCTAATGATGCATTTCTCAGAACGTATCCCTGTCCTTAAGCAACGCATGACTGTAGAATCTTGTGATTGGGGAGAGAAAAAGACCTTGAACAAGTAGATGCTATTTGCAGAGGAATGAGGGGCATTGAGCGTACAGATAGTAGTTGATCACCTCGCAGAAAACCTGTGTGAGCAGCAGGTGTGTGAGCCGATCCCCACCCCACCATAGCTAATTAGAGGTGAACGTCCAATCTGATTGGGGCTCTCTTTGAGGGGCCTGCCTCTTCCCTATC
The DNA here is from genome assembly GCA_031878705.1 of Tapirus indicus. Classification (NCBI taxonomy): domain Eukaryota; kingdom Metazoa; phylum Chordata; class Mammalia; order Perissodactyla; family Tapiridae; genus Tapirus; species Tapirus indicus. Next base: position 99,303,240 of record CM062924.1, on the reverse strand, counting down.
CAATCTCAGTCCAAGTGGGTTCTGATAGTGTTAATACCATACTTGTCTTTTGGGAGGAGAGCACGTGTCCCAAACCTGCCAATGAAAGCATCATGTCCCCTGGCCACAGGGTTTGGCTCAAGGCTAAGCCAATGACAGTTCTACCCAGGTCTTGCTGGAACTATCTGGAGGAAATGTTTTCTCCACCGTAAGATATTTGTAGAATGTTTGTCTGGACTTTCTGGTGATTACCTTGCCACCCCAAAGGAAGGATTTTTCTATGAGTGAAGCCAACCCTTAAGGAAGCTGAGCCCAGTGATAGAGAGATGTTCCTAGTCTTATTATCTGAGTACCTAGCTCTGGTCATGCCTGAAACCTGACTTTCCTCTGGATTTGTCAGTAGGTACATGAGTCAGTAAATTCCCTTTCTTTGCTTACATCATTTTGACTGGGTTGTTTCACTGACAAGTAAAGGAGCCCTGACTCATTCATGCGTGCTTGAGTTACAAGGTCACGTAGAGTGAAAGCTAGGGAGCCAATATGAGGTCATGGGCGTGTGAAGGGTAGGAAGCTGGATGTGAGTGACTAATGAAGCTAATATTCACAGAGAGGCAGATAAGAGGGAGGCCACATGGCCTCTGAGAGGCAAAGAGGGAAGCCTCAGGTCCTGACTTCTCAAATCGCCAGTCTCAGTGAAGCCCAGCTGTTTGCCATTCCTAACTCGTCCATCCATGAGACTGCCTGTCACATCCTTTAATATCCCTCCTTTAAATAAGCTAGCTACCCAGAGAATTCCGATACCTCCTCATCTCTTGCCCACCATAAGCCCTGGTACTCTGTGAGGCCTACGACCTTTGTTGAATGTTAAATGGAAGAGTGCCCCAGGGCAGGATGTGGCATATGTGAATTCCTAGGGAAGACATGAGGAAGAGGCTTTGGGTGGCCAGGGCAAGCCTCAGGAAGGATACAAGAACGGGCTGGGCCTTGAGGCAAGGGTTTGATTTGAATAGCCAGAAAGAATGGGGTGAGTGAGGGCACTGCAGGCAGCAGGAATCATGTGAGAAAAGCTTGGAAGCTAGAAAGTATGCAGCATATTCAGGGGCAGAGAGTGGACCTGTCGGAGCCGGGAATTTGTCAGGTGGAGCAGGGGAAGAAGGCTGGGCCCGATGCTGGAGGGTCCTGTAGGCCAGGCTGCAGAGGTCCACTACTGCACCTGGGGGGCTTAGCATGGAGCACTCAGTTATCTAGCAGCCCTGAAACTCTGAACTAGCAACAGCAGATCCATGGTCAGACCCCAAGGGGGAAGTCTGTGGCTGTGTGCTTAAAAAGGATGTGTCCACTGGAGGTGAGCATGGTGGGGAGTGGGGGACAGCAGAAAAGGTGTCAAGAGTTCTGGGCCATTGCTCTGCCATGGACCCCAAACAAACTCCCTCGTGGGGAGCTTCCCTTCTAGACTCTGGCCCCCAACAGCATCCATCCCTCTGTGAGGGGGATGCAAGACAGTTTGAAACAGTACTAATAATGATATTCATTCATTCATTCACTCACTCGTTCATTCAATAAGTATTTATTGAGCACCTACTATATACCAGGCATTCAATTAGGTCCTAGGGAGACTAGGGTCCATAACACATAAGACCCCAGGCCCCACTGAGCTTACACTGGGCAGACACTGAGGGCTGCCTGCTCAACAGCCATTCCACCTTCTGCCTTAGGAGAAATGTGATTTTGTCTGTGCAGCAGTGTGCCCAATCAATACTGGCAAGAGCAGTCTCTGCTCTGGGCCCCATCCTTTAGAGGCCCCACTCTGGCCCTCCTCCAGCCACGTCCATCCCAATGGAGAGAGGAGTCTATAAGGCCAAGAGGATGTGTCCACCTAAGCCCACACTTTGGGTACCCGGCGCCCCAATATTCCCTGTCCAAACAGCCCCAAGCCCACTTCCAGCCTGTAGGAGTGAGCCTCTTCCCTGAACCACTCTCCCAAGGGTCCAGCAGTACCCACATTCCTAGGTTTGAGGAGTGGCCAAGGGGCAGCTGTTTGTAGGAGGGATAGACAGAGCTTGGAAGCATGGGCTGGAGAGTCCATAAGCCTGTGTGCGAGACCTCACGTGGTACGGGATTGGACTGGGAAGAGAAGGAAGATGGGCAGTGAGCCAGGAGCCATATCCTGGCATGGAACTCCAAGGTGTTGAAGGATTCTAAATTCACACCTGATCTTCCAGGTGGTTTTAAAGGAGTATCAGTCAGGTTAGAAGGTTAGGATATGTTTTATTTATCATTTTGTGTTCTTGCCCTGAGCTCCGCAAATGTTAGGACTGGCCTGCTCCCACCCACAGGAGTCTGAGCCAGTCCCCTTTGCCAATCCTTGCTTTCCAAGACTCCCTTGCAGCCAGGGGTGGTCATGCGATCCAGACATGCGATGCCAGCAAAGGAGCTTCTGGGAAATCATTTCCATTGTGACCATGGGAGAGAAACCCATGAGGAAAGGCTCATGTAGAGAGCTCTCTTTTTCTTTTTTCTTTTCTGCTTTTGAACATGAGTGCTAAAGGATGCTTGCAGCTGAGGGCGCCATCTTTGGACCACAGTATGACACAATGAAGGACAACAGCCAACATGCTGAGGATGATGAAAGATGGAAAGAGCTCAGGTCTGTACTGACATCATTGAGCTATTGGGCCAACTCTGAAACCACCTACCTCTGGATTGTATGTTCCATAAGTCATCAGTGTCATTATGATTTTGGCCACTTTTTGATCAGCATTTGATACTCACAGCAGTGGCCAGTCATCCTAATGGGAACATTCTAATGACTAGTGAGAGAAACCAGTCTGGCTGAAAGACCACCAGTCTGGCTGGTGACCATCTTGCCAGTCCATGGGGAGGATTTCCCTACAGGTGAAGTCAACCCAGAAGAAATTGAGAATTTTTTGCCATGTCTGCGTACCACTTTTACTATTATTGGGTTTTTAAAAATAATCTCACTTTTCTTTGCTTAGTGTTTTAAAAGGAAATATATCACCATCATAAATAAAAAACCAAGATCATTTTCCATTATAGGAAGTACTAGAAAAATTTTAAAAATGAAGTCAATACTGAAAACAAAAAATAAGTACACTAAGTGCAATGTGGTATCCTAGATTGAATTCTGGGACGGTAAAAGGACATTAGTAGAAAACCCAGTGGACAAAGTCTATGCTTTAGTTAATAGGAATGCACCAATATTTGTTTCTTGGTCTTCACAAACGTACCATGGTTGTGTAAGATGTTAACACTGGGGGATGGTGAAGGATATATGGTTCTTAGGTAAGAATTCTGTACTATCTTTGTAACATTTCTGTCAATCTAAAATCCTTCCAAAATAAAACATTTATTAAATAAAGAACAGAATAATTAAATCCTAACTCAGTATTTTGTAGAGCCGAGGGCTCTGAGCTAAGGCCTAGTCTCCCTATTAAAAAGGAAGAGTAGCAAATGTTAAAGAAATACATTCAGTCTTAGGAATGTGAGAGGAATATTATTCAGTCTTAAAAAAGAAGGAAATCCTCCCATTTGCAACAATATGGATGAACCTGGAGGACACTGTGCTAAGTGAAATAAGCCAGGCACAGAAAGACAAATACTGCATGATCTTACTTATTTGTGGAATCTAAAATAGTTAAACTCATAGAAGTAGAGAGTAGAATGGTGGTTGCCAGGGGCTGGAGGGAGGGGGAAGGGAGAAATTGGGATATGATGGTCAAAGGTTATGAAGTGTCAGTCATGCAAGATGAATGAGTTCTGGAGACCTAACGTCCAGCATGGTGACCATAGGTAGCCATACTGTACTGTATACTTGAAATTCGTCAAGAGGATAGATCTTAAAGTAAACCTTCTCAACAAACACACCCCACAAATGATAACTATGTAGAGGTGATGAATTAACTTATTTAGCTTGATTAGGGTGGTCTTTTCATAAGGGGTACATATATCAAAACATCAATTGTACACCTTAAATATATACAATTTTATATGTCAAAGCTATCTCAATAAAGTTGTCTTAAAAAAAGAAATATATATATATATATACTTTTTGTTTGTTTGTAAACCTGAAGGCACAAAGAAAAATGGTTTAAATATGAGATTAATTAATGGCCTTGATAAGTAAAAAAAAAAAGATATAATAGCATCAAACTATGTTCTCAAGAGAATGAGGATTGAAGGGAATAACTTTCTCATGTATGATCCAAGGTGATTTAACGCAAGTTCATGTACCAGCTAAGGGTAACTTGTGTACCACCAGTGATATAGGTCTCATGCTTTAGAAAATATCAGAGCGGGGGCAAGTGCAAAGCATTCTTAGATAAGAAGCAGGTAGAGTCATCACCCAAGCCTCTGTGAAAGAGATAGGCAGATGACTACAAAACTGTTACCTAACACACGAGAACGATGGGGGAAATATTAACCCAAGCGGCTTTGACCCCAAACCCCTGACACTCAGCTTAGCCAACTCCAGTTGATGGTCCAACTAACACGTTTATTTCTTTGGGTCACAGATGCCTTGGAAACACAAACAAGAGATTGCTCAGCAACCTAACAATATCGATGGTTACCACAAACTGTCTGCAGCACCCTCCACCCTGGCGTTCCTCTGAAGGCGTGTCCAGTCCCTCCCCACAGGGGCCCTGTTTATTTCTGAGTGTCATTAGGAAAGAAGTGACCATAAACGATCGTCTGGGTCATTCAGTCTCAAGTTCAGCATGACGGTATCACAAGGCCACTCTGTGGGAAGGGATGTGGCGCTGCCTTCAGTGACATCACTCCCAGAATTCGGTTCCATTCAACAAACACCCATGCCAGGCCAGGCCCCACCTATGTCCTGGAAGGACAGACATCTACGGGACAAAGCGAAAGAGCCTTCTCCTGCTTGGGATCCATTATCTGCAATTCATCTAAATATTTTTGAACGTGTACTGATATTTAAGCCTACGGGAGGGCAGGATAGCAGAATCAGCCAGATCTGGGATCAAATCCTGGCTCCGCTGTCTTGTAGCTTGGTGACCCTGGCCAAGTTATTTAACCTCTCTGAGCCTCCATTCCTTCCTCTGTGAAATGGGGCTAATAATAGTATCAACTGCATAGGATTAAATGATATAAAATATGTATGGAAAGCACATACAGCCAGCCACAAGGATAACGCTCCCTAAACAGTATTCACAGTTACTTCTACAATTTTGGGGAGAATCAAATCCAACCATGTAGTTGTTCCAAATCTGGCTGATCATCAGACTCACCAGAGGAACTTGTTAAAAATATAAATTCCCAGGCTTTGACACCCCTGAGAAATTCTAAATCAAGTAGGTCTGGGGCAGGATCCAGGAATCTATACCTTTATTGTGCCTAGCCCACGGCAGGCCCTCAGCAAACACAGGGCCCCCCACCCCCGGCCTGGATTACTGCAACAGCTTCCTAATCGGTTGCCTGTGTCTACTCTCATCCCTCTCCCCTCCACAAGGAGCCAGTAGGATCCTTTTAAAAGGTGAGATCATGACACATCACTGCCCCAAACCCCCCTACAATTCTCCATCTCATGCAGAATAAATCCATAGACAAAGCCCCACATCAGTGGTTCCTGACGCTGAGCACTCGTTAGAAACCCCTGGTGAGCTTGTGAACAATGTCTACGCCTGGCCCGACCCCAGACCAACAGAATCAGAATCTCTAGGGGTTGGGTTGGGGGGGGACAAGTTGGGCTGCCAGATAAAATACAGGATGTCCAGTTACACTTGAATTTCAGATACACAATGAATAACTTTTTAGTGTAAGTATCTGTGGGGCAATATTGGGACATACTCATAGTAAAAAAGTATTTGTTCATTGTGTATCTGAAATTCAAATGGAACTGGGTGTCCTGTATTTTTATTTGCTAAACTGGGTGATCCTAGGCTCAGGCATCGGCCTTTTTAAAAAGCTCACGGGGATATGGCCCTCAGTGTCCCTCTCATCTCATCTCACCTACTTCCCCAGCTCCCTCTGCTCCAGCCTTTTCCTTGCAAGTGTCAACCACATTCCTCCCTCAACATCGTTGCATTTGCTGGCTCCCTGGGATGCTCCGCCCCATAAGCTGCTGGCTTCTCTTTACCTCGAATGTCACCAGCAGGCCTACTTGACAACTGCAGTGGCACCCCCAGCCCAGGTTCCCTTCACCCTGCTTTCCTTTTTCTTAACAATGCTTATCACTACCCGGTGGATTATCTATTTGTTTGGTTCTTATCCATCTCCGCTCCCCTGCACGCTAGAATGTAAGCTCCATGATTCTGTGGGAAACACTTTGGTTCTTTCCCCTGATGTATCTGCAATGCCTAGAACCCCACCAGCTACTCAATAGCTGGTTGAATCCGTCAGTAGTTACAAAAAGCGTCTCCTTTCAGCACAACCTCCCAAACATTCCTTTGGGAAGAGTTGATTGAAGACATCTTCTTTTGGTGAGGAAGATTAGCCCTGAGCTAACATCCGTTGCCAATCCTCCTCTTTTTGCTGAGGAAGACTGGCCCTGGGCTAACATCCGCGCCCATCTTCTTCTACTTTATATGGGACGCCGCCACAGCATGGCTTGATAAGCAGTGTGTAAGTCCGTGCCCAGGATCCGAACCTGCAAACCCCAGGCTGCCGAAGTGGAGCATGTGAACTTAACTGCTACGCCACCGGGCCAGTCCCTAGAAGACATCTTAATAGAAGTATCTTTTATCGGAAATAACAGCAGCTGGTGCTTATTGAGTGTGTCCTGTGTGCCAGACACTGTTCAAAGCACTTACCTGTATATCCTCATTTAATCCTCATGACAACACTTGAAATTGCGAGGGCCAGTATTATCCTCATTTTACAGATGAGGAAAGTAAATTCTTCAGTGTTCAACACCGAACCTCAGAAATCTCAAAGGTATACACCCAAAGGGGTAAATGTATTTTCTCCACCTTCCTCACCTGTCGCCTCCATCATGGATTAGGTCCTGTATGCTGCTCAGTGGGGGTGACTGGGGCGAGGGGCGGCCAGTGGGCATGGCCATCACTGCACCCAATATCCAGAGGCCAGAATGTTCACCACGGGGTCTGTAACTGAATGAGACAGCGCAAAGCCGTGGAGCAGAATGGTGTCAGCACCACAAAGCCAATCTGGCCGGAAGGGGCCATCAGACGCTGAGCGGAGGGCTGGCGGGAAGTTTTCTCTTGGGGCCCGCTTCCATACAATTATTAACATTCCATCTTGACAAGGCCCAGGAAGGGGAGATTTTGCCACCCCAAAGTACATCTCTTTGGCATGAGGATTATTTTGAGCTAAAGGCAATCAAAACCCAGCAGATTCAGGAAAAGCTCTTGACCTCCCCCTCAACGGCCTAAATTTCCATTGGAAAGGTGGCCTGTACCAGGCAGAGAGATATTACCAGAGATACCTTTTTACCTAAGAAACTCATCTGCGTAACAGGGCAACCTCTGTTTTCCAAACATCTCCTCTGCCTTCCTGTGAGTGGCCCTCCTCCCCATTGAGTCCCCAGACCCCTCCTCCTTGCCTTAGTTCAGGATGGTGTATAAGCTTCAACCACCTGGCTGCCTTTTGTGTCTTCATATCTTTATGGGGCTCCCGTATGTAGGAAATTAAATTTGTTTTTTTCCTGTTAATTTGTCTTATATCAGTTTAATTGATGGAACCTCGAAGAAAGAACCTAGAAGGGAAGAAGGGAAAATTTTTCCACCCCTACACTTACATGCTCAGATGTAACCCTCTATGCCCCAAAGGGTACACACTATTGACCCATTTGACCCTCAGAATAGTCCTATAGGTAGGTAGATCTGCTCTTCTTAGTCCTGATCGACCAGTGGGGAGAAGAGGAGACAGAGGCCCAGAGCATTCCACAAGGGGCAGGAATCACTGGCTCTGCATTGGAAGCTGGTCTCTGACCCCGTCCAGTGTCTTTTCCACTCACAGTACTGGGCTGTTTTCACCAGAAGAAAGAGCAACAGCCTTTGTAGCCACAATGACTCATGCTCTGGCTCTGGCACCCATTAGTGCTGTGGCTTCTGCATGGCCTGTACCTGAGCCTCAGTTTCCCATCCTGTAGAATGGGTGTGATGAGAATTCACAGGGTTGCTAGGGGAATAAGATCCATTCATGCATTCATTAAATGATTCTGAGCACCTAACAAGGGCCAGGCACCACCCCTGGGGCTGGGCACACAGCAGCCGAGACCCCCACCCTCAGGGCTATTCTAGTGGGGATGGCAGACAATAAACTGCAAACAGCAAAATGAACAAAATAATTCCATGAAGTGGTAAGTACTACGGTTAACATAGAACAGGACTGGAGGTCTGGTGTGTGATTCCCCTGCACTTAGAACGGTACCTGGCACCTAGTAGGTCCTCAGTAAATATCTGTTCAATGACTCAGCGTGCAGGATGGTCAGGGAAGACTCACAGATGCCACCCTCATGGAAAGCTGGAAACAGAGGCAGGAAGAGGAAAGTCTGGGGGCAGAGTGCCAGGCCCGGGAACCTCAAATGCGAAGGCCCTGAGACTGCACCCAAGTTAGCATGAGAGGAGGTGGAAGAAAAGTCAGGAGTGCGTGGACGTCTCTACCCTCCGCGGGCTTCCAAGTGCTGCGCATACACGCGGGAAGGCTGCTTCTGGGGCTGGTTCTTCCTTTGATGTCAATTGCTTTTGAAGATTTCCATCCGAGTCGCTTGCCGGCCCTCGGAGCGTTCCTGCGGACGGAACCTGGGAGGGCCCCGCCCGCGCCCTGATGTCCCGCCGCTGCGGGAGGGCCCCGTGCCCACGGGCCGGGCTTCGCGCCGGTGGGCCCGTCACTTCCTGCTGCCGGCTCCCGTGTCGCGGGGCGGCGGCGGGCGAGCGGTCGGGACGCGCAGCTCGCGAGCCCAGCCCGGAAGGGCGCAGCGCGGGCCGGCGGGGCCGGGGGAGGGAGGGGCGGCGGGAGGAGCCGGAGCCCGAGCCGCCGCCGCCGCCGCCTGCAGGTAAGGGGCCCGGGGCCGGCCACTCCCCGCCCCCCGGCCCGCGGGCTCTGAGCCCCCCGCCGCCCCTCGTGGGCGCCAGGCCCTCCCCCGGCGCGCACGGCCCGGAGGCAAGGCAGCCCAGCTGCTGCTTGTTTTCCTTCTGAGCCGGAAGTGCCCTCAGACCTCACGTAGGGCGGCAGATGGGGAAACTGAGGCCGGGCGGAGCACTCTGGCGTCTCCCGGCTCCGAGCCCTTGGAGGCCACCCAGCCCCTCCCTTGATAATTGAGGACGCTGGTCTGGGACACCGGGGAGGGAAAGGGACTTGCCCAAGGTCACATGGGGTCACTGGGCTTCCTGTTGTCCCATGGGGCCCCTCACGCACCCCTCACCCCCTCTCTCCTTGCCCCTACAGCCCTCCGAGCTCACAGCAGAAGCTCAAACTGAGAATTCCAAGGTGGGCTGGGAGTTCCCTCTGGAGAATTCCCTCTGGCGGAATCCCAGGCCTCCAAAGTTGCAGGCTGGGCATGACTCTCACCCTGCCACCTGTTGTTAGAGGAGCAAAGAAGAATTTCACTAACTTTGGAATGGGTTTGGCAGCTGGGTAAACTGAGGCTCAGAGAGAGAAAGTAATTTCCCTAAGACCACACGCTAGGAAGGAGAACAGGATAAGAACCTGGGTTACCCCCCTCCAGAGGCTGACCCAGTGCCTGGCACACAGTAGGCCTTCGCAGTGTCCTTTTTCTGCCCTGCCCCGGCGTCACACAGGGAGTTAGGAGCACAGCCAGGCTAGGGTCTTGGCCTAGAGACTTCTGCCTAACACAAGTAGGAGTCAACAGGTTAGTTTTCTTTTCCCTAACTCAGTGTTCATTCCACTGCAGAAAACATGAAATCCCTTTAAGCTTTGGGGGCATCCATTCATTCATTCAACAAATATTTATTGAGTACCTACTGTGTGCCAGTGTGTGCACTGTTTAGGCACTGAGGGTACAGCAGTGAACAAGATAAGTGCTGCCCTCAGGGTGGGGGGTGCACTCCAGAGAGTGGAATAAAACACTGCCCTTCAGTGAGGGGTTGGGGAGGGCCAGACAGGAGAGACCATTGGAATCTTCCCAAAGTGAAGCATGTGAAGACAGCAGAGAGCCTCAAGCCCTCTGAGCCGTCAGCCCTTGTGGACCTTGTTCGAGATGTTCTGCCAGCCTGAGCTTCCCCCTCACGCCCCAGGGATTTGGGGGAGAGAGGCTGGGTGGGTAGAGAGTGGTCCAAAGGAAGCCCTAACCGAATCTCAGAGCCTGGAAACCTGGTGCTGTGTGATCTTGGGTATGTCACTTCACCTCTCTGGGCCTGTTTTCTTATCATACGATGGCGGTCAAAATACTTCATAGCATTGATGCTATTCTGTTAAAATGCTTTGTAAATGGTAAAGCATGATCCAGAGTGTGGCCTGTATCAGAGGCCTTGCCCAGTCAGGCACAAGCAAGGGTGTATTTATTTAGAGTGTATTTATTTAGAGGCTCCAGTGACCCTGGTGATAACCTGTTACTGCTCTCAGTAAAGAAATGGAAGAGGCAGAGATGGGGTGGCTGAGTTCTGGGCGAGGAGGTTGTGGCTCCCTGCCCAGCTCGAGGAATGGCGTGCTCGTGTCACGGTCACCATGTCAGCTTTTACAACTCTCACAGTCACGTGCAGCATCAGATAGACGTGGGCTTAGGTCCCAGCTTTGCGGCTTCCTGAGTCATCCTGCACGAGCTCCGTGACCTCTCTGTGCCTCTGTTTTCTCCTCTGTAAAATACCTGTCTCCAAGGTTGTCATGAGGATAAAAGGAGCTGAAGCCACAAAGGGCCCCGTGCTGTGCCTGCCACTCTGGGAGCCTTTTTACTTTTTGGGCCTAAGGCCCAGGAGCGGTTGGATGGGCACAGGTGACTGAGTAGGTTGCCGTGGCTCAGCGTATGAGGCTCATCAAGGTCGGAGCCTGGAGAATTTCTCAGGAGCCTGAAACCACCTCTCCTGTACCGGTACCACCAGGCTACGGTGGCTGCATCAGCCCCCTGGGCCCACACTTGTGGGAGCTGAGAAATGTCATTAGGTGGTTTGTCACCGGGTCCTTTATGGCCTGAATGTTTTGTAAACGCTGATGTACGTTATAAGCTGGGGCTGGAGAGGAGATGGGGCCTCGCTGCCTTAAATGTGTTACAGTCGACAGAAGAGGGCTAGAGGGGAGATCCAGTCCACTTTCCACTTAGCCATCCTCCCCCTGGCAGCCAGACCGATCCGATTGTACCCCGCTCTGCTTAAAAGCCTGCTGTGACTTCCCACTTTCTTAGGGTAAAGAACAAAATTCTTAACATGGACGATAAGGCCTTGCACGGCCTGGGCCCCACCCACGCCTGGCCTGTTCCTCCAGCTGCATCTCAGACCACTTTATTAATGGCCCTCTGTGCTCGAGGCATGCTGCTCCCTCCTTCCTCAGGGCCTTTGCACATGTTCTTCTAGACTGCTCCTCCTCCCTCATCTCCCTTTTCAAAGATTAACACCTCCTCATCATTCAGATCTGAGCCCAACCTAGACTTGCATTCCAAGTACCCCAGGCCACAGGACATCCCGAGGTATGTGGGAGGTTGACCTCAAGGTGGAATTAGACACTCATTGCTGGGATTCATTTCTGCCTGGACCCTGTACACCACCCCCACTGTAACCCCCATGACTTACAGGACTGGTCTGAGTTTGCTTAGAGATGCTCAGTAATGAAATCTACCTTTGGGGATAGCTCTTGAGCAAATATGGGACCTCACTTTATATAACTGTATTGTCCTTCATCAAAAAAACTAATGCTGAAGTCATTTCTTCGTTGTGGGGGTAGGGTATTCGTTCCTTCTTTCACCTACTCTGCCAGACACTGTTCTAGGATACGTCAGGGAACATGACACACTGCCCTCCTGGAGCTTTCTCCAGTGAGGGAGACGGACCACAAACAAACTAACCTGTAATCCATTGTCAGGTGGTGGCAAATTCGATAAAGAAAAGACACGCAGGGTCTTGTGGGAGGGGAAGCGCCTGCTGTTTTAGACCTGAATGAATAACCGAGGGAGCTCTTCTGGGCAGTCGGGGGAAGCACTGAGGTCCTGAGCATCATCCACTCCCACCCTGACCCTCCTAGTCGGGGAGACAGGCACATCAGCGACCACCTGTTACACCCAAGAGGAGGTGGGGCAGCCCAGACGAAGCCTGGGGGCTTCAGAGGTGGCAGGTGTCACTTGTGCTGGCCAAATCCAGGAAAGCTCATGGCAGTCTCTGGGCCCCTTAAGTAGAGTGGAGAAGAGCTTGGGTTTGAAGTCACACAGGCCTGGGGGGTACGTCCTGGTACTGCCATTGGCCAGCTGTGTGGCCTTCACCTCTGTGAGCCTCCGTTTTCTTGTCTGTCAAATGGAGACAGTGATAGTCTCTGCCTCATAAGGTTGTTGTGAGGCTGAAATGAGATCACCCACAGGAAATCTTCCTGATGGTGTTATTCAGCTGCGCTTTTGAAAAAGGACACCATTTGAACGTGAGGACCCACACTGAGAAAGAACAGCATGAACCGAGGCCCGAGGTGGAAAACCCAGCGTGGGCTAGAACAGCAGATGGTTCATTCCGGCTAAGGATTGGCTAGAAGAAGGGGAGTGGAGGAAAATAAGGTGGAAAGGCAGGGTAGGCCCATCCCAGAGGTGCTTGGGGCTGGCTGAAAACTGGGGTGTTAGCACATGGGCAGATGGGAGCTGGGAAGATTCATCTAATCTGGGGGTTTTCAAATTGTGTTTGAAATCTTTTTGGCCACCTCAGGGTATAAACTAGACCAAAGAAAGCAGTGCAGCACCATAGTTAAGATGGCTGCCTTTGGGCTAAGACCCAGGTACAAGTTTAAATCCCATATCACTTGTCCAGTGACCTTGACCTTCATTTCTCAGGGCCTCTCTGTCTCCGTCTGTAAAATGGAGATAATAGTACCTACCTTATAGGATTGTTGGGAGGAAACAAGATGATGCTTGGAAAGGGGTAGCTCATGGCTAACATTTACCAAGCATTTATTGTTATGAATTTTTTAATCAAAAAATTTTTAATTATGATAAAACACACATAACATAAAATTTACCATCTTAACCATTTTTAAGTATATAGTTCAGTAGTGTTAGGTATATTCACGTTGTTGTGCAACCAATCTGCAGACCTTTCCATTTGCAAATCTGAAACCCCACATGCATTAAACAACAGCTCCCCATTCCCCCTCCCTCCAGCCCCTGGTAACCACCATCCTACTTTCTGTCTCTATGATTTTGACTACTCTAAGTACCTTGTATAAATGGAATCATACAGTATTTGTCTTCCTATGACTGCTGATTTCACTTAGTATAATGTCCTCAAGGTTCATTCATGTTGTCATATGTCAGAATTTCCTTCCTTTTCAAGGCTGAGTAATATTCCACTGCCTGTATATACCACATTTTGTTTATCCGTTCGTTCATTGATGGACACTGGGTTGCTTCCACCTTTCAGCTATTGTGAATAATACTGCTACGAACATAGGTGTACAGATATCTTTTTGAGACCTTGCTTTGAATTCTTTTGGGTGTATACCCAGAAGTAGTATTGCTGGATCATTTACTGTGATAATTTGAAGGTGAGACACTGAGGGCTTCCCACTGTATCTTGCCCGCCAGAGTAAGGGAAGGCCCCGGGGTCTTGTGGAACCGTCTGAAAACCAGTGGATCAAATGAACCATTGCAGTCTTTGCCATTTCTCCCCTTCCCTTCCCTGGCAGATTTGCCTCTTGAATCATTTTTTCATTATCCCAAATGGAAACCACCATTCATTCAACCAGTGTTTGTAAGTGCCTACTAGGCTTCCGTGTGGACACAGGGAGGTAGACAATAATAAATATAAACAAGTAAGTGATATAGTATGTCAGACAGTGATGTGTGCTCTGGACCAAGCAGAGGAGCCAGGTGAAGGGGTTTGGGATGAGAGGCTGGGGACAGGGTGGCTTCACTGACCTGTGAGATATGAGCCAAGACCGGAAGGAGGTGAGGGAGTTGGCCATGTGGTTATCTGGGGGAAGAGCATTTTCAGCAGAGGGAACAGCCAAGGTGAAGGCCTTGAGGTGAGAGCATGCCTGGTGGGATCCAGGAGCAGCAGGGAGGATGGTGTGTCTGGAGCAGAATGAGCAAAGGGGAGAGGAGGAGGGCAGGTTGTCTATGGCCCAGTCGCCCTTGTAAGGACCGTAATGGGGTGAAACGGAGTCTTGGAGGTTTAGAGCAGAGAAGGGACGTGATCTGGCTTCAGTTTGAGATGGAGCTCTTTGGATGCTCTGTGGTAGATAGCTAGGGGCGACGGCAGAGAGAAGCAGGAGACTGGTGAGGAGGCTCCTGTTGGGGTCCACCTGAGAGGTGATGGCAGCTTGTACAGGGTGCGAGTGGGGGAGGAAGGGAGCAACCATAGATGTGGACAGAACATCAGAGAGCCTGGGCTTCCGCCCCAGTGGCACACTCTCACCCCGCTCCACCACCCTGCCCCCCCTCCACCACCCTGCCCCCCCTCCACCACCCTGCCCCCCCTCCAGGCTGCCGAAGGGAGGCTGGGATGGGAACTTTCCCTCCAGGCCAACACTGCTTTTTTCTTCTGGTCTGTAGTGGGATTGACCAACACCCCCTGGGTTCTTCTATGTTGGGACTGTCGCCATGGAGACCTACTGAGACGCCACATTTACTACTGGCTTCCAATTTTACTTCCAGATAGAGGTGTAGAATGAAGGAGTTTCTCTCCTAAACGGCTGCAGAGGGGGAGGTGAGGGGTGAGTTGACTGGGCCTGCCTAGAATCCTCCCTTCTAGGACCATCTCAGGATTGTCTTGTTGCTTGTGTGTGTGTTAACTTGGAACTACAGTCATCAGAGTTTCTGGCCTAAGAGCAGTGCCGTAGCTCTATTTGTTGTAAAGAATTTTTTCATGCTCCAAGTAAAAAAAAAGGCCACAACTGGCTTGCATGTAAGAAAACAGTTCGTCATGGGGGCCGGCCCGGTGGCGCAGCGGTTTAGTCCGCGCTTGGCAGCCCGGGGTTCGCGGGTTCGGATCCCGGGCGCCCGCCGACGCACTGCCTGTCAGCCATGCCGTGGTGGCGTCCCATATAAAGTGGAGGAAGATGGGCACGGATGTTAGCTCAGGGCCAGTCTTCCTCAGCAAAAAGAGGAGGATTAGCAATGGATGTTAGCTCAGGGCTGGTCTTCCTCACACACACAAAAAAGAAAACAGTTCGTCCTTGCATATGGTCTTCTAAAGGCCCAGGTCATGGGGTTTTAAGGATGATTTAAAGGATTTTCAAGGATGATATTGACCGTATTTGATTTTCTCGTCGGTGCTGACTTGGGGATTTTTCATCTCCCCAAGAAGAAATCCCCCTGTGTCTACGGCGTTAGTCAGCAGATATTGACTGAGCACCCACTGTGGGTGCTTGCAGACCTGAGGACAGATGTTTGTGGAATGTCTGTCTAGCCCCACTACTGACAAATAACTCAGCCCGTGTTTTCTTTGGTGACAGATAATGTGATCGGCCAGACAAAAGTCATAATTGTAGAGCATCAGAATGAAGTCCCACTCCAGAGTGACCCTGTCCGTCCCGGGTCTGGGGTTTGTCGTCTAGCCATGGGCGCGTGTTCGCTGTGGTTGTTCTCGCTCTGTACACGTCGTTTCCCGGAGAGTCGGTGCCCTCCCAGGTCAAGTGTGGACCTTTCTCAGAGTTAGTGTGCTCACAGCCCCTACACAGGGACAAGACCCCCAGGAGACCCCTGGGAGTTGGAAGCCACTCCGTCCATCAGTGACCCCCCTGAGCCTGGGGTGCTGGTGGACCAGCTCTGTGCACATTAGATGGCCCCAGGGCATGGGACACCCCTGGCCCTGACCAGCAGGGTCTTTTTCTCACCACAGGAATCCAGTATTCTCTTGGAATCAGTCTAGCTTCTCAGACACACTTGAGAATCTCAGTTCGACTTTGGACTGGATCCTGATCCCTAATCAGACCAAGGGGTGGAGGCCCCGGAGGACCACTATACGCAGTTCAGGTGGCACATCCCCCCACCCCACAGTTGCCACCACACTCCCTCAGCTGGAACAGTTGGGGCCCAGCCCATCCAACTGGACAATCCACAGAGTTGGAACCATGGACTCCTCCATCCCGCCATCATGGGTAGCTGAGAATTGACCCTGTCTGTCACACCACCCCTTGTCCATTTTGTGGATTACAAGACGTTGGTCAAAGGAATGGGACCTAACTGTGACCTCAGCCCCACTGGCTTGGCTGGGCCACATGGGGCCAGGGTTCTTGGAGATAAACACTCCTCTGCTAGGGATCAAGAGCAGAACTGTTTTTTAATATTTTTTTTTCATTATAAAAGCACCAATAAGCTCATGACAGAAAATGTTATAATTTCAAAAAATAGAGCAAAGTCCAATTGCTTCTAGGCCCACAGCCCCACCAAGAGACAATGATCACTAACATTTTGATATATTTCCTCGTGATCTTTTTGCTCTGTGAAACATTTTTTTGAAACATAACCAGAATTGTGTGGTATATCCACTGGTGTGCTGTTAACCACCGCTCTGGAAAGTAAAATCCCTTGTTTGTAGCACTTGCCAGTGTCTGTGGTATGAAGACTCCCACTATGGCCCACGTCAGGCTCTCGGCCTCACTGAACGCAGAGCTGAGAAGAGACGCCACTACGAGCCGGCATCAGCACACCATATTATAATTTAAAATCATATCTATTTTTTCTGATCTTAAAATCTACGTACT
Source organism: Tapirus indicus (assembly GCA_031878705.1). Taxonomy (NCBI): domain Eukaryota; kingdom Metazoa; phylum Chordata; class Mammalia; order Perissodactyla; family Tapiridae; genus Tapirus; species Tapirus indicus. The sequence goes on along the minus strand of CM062924.1, from coordinate 99,286,470 downwards.
CATTATTGAAAATTAATAAAACATAAACATATAACAAAAAAATAAAAATCATCCAGCATCCACCCCCACCCCACCCCCCACCTGGAGGCAGCCGCTGTCACTATCCTGATAAAAGTCCCAACAGTCCCCTCCCTCAGAGACAACAAGATAACCTTCTTCAGAGTTCAAAAGTAATACCTATTTGTGGCAGAAAATTGGGCAAATCAGAAAAGTCTTTGGCATTTCACCTTTCAGAGATAATTTTGGAGGCTGTTCTCGCTGTTTTTCTTCTCTGCATCTTTTTGACATGGTTGGACTCATCGCATGAGTCGCCTACTTGTAGGCAGAGTCCGTGTCCGGTAGGAAAGTGACATCCGGGGGAAGGGCGTTATCACTGATAATTTATTTAAAACCCTATGGAGGCTTAAAAAGGCAGAAAATATTCTAGTTCCTTGGCATGGTAAATGGCCGTTAGGATGACGCTCAGATTATTTGAAGTTTGGGGGGACCCTGGGTTTGGGGCTTTCACATCCCTGGGTAATTCCAGACTCTTGGCCCTGGTTCCATTTATCTCCCTTCCTCATCTGATGCTCGATGGGAGTGTAAGAATAGGACTGCCTTTAGGGAGAGGAATAACCAGGAAAATCTCGCTCTTGCTTAAGCCTAGAAACTAGTTCATTCGTTCGTTCACGTAACAGGCATTTCTGAGCACTCACCGTGCGGCAGGTAAGTGGTTGGGCCCCGGGACACAGGCGTGGAGGAGATCCGGTGCCCGCCCTCTACTGCCAGGCTAACCAAGGAGCTGGCGCAGCAACCGCAGCTCAGGGCACCCACAGTTAGCACAGACAGTCCTTGCAAAGTGCCAGGGCTGTGCTGGGTGAATGGTAGCTGCCTGCCGCCTGCTGAGGTACCCAGGTAGAGGAGCCTGTGGGGGCAAAGGCCCAGAGGGGCATGTGGAGGAGTAAGGGCCCGGTGAGCCTCAGGCTAACCCGATCCCTGTCTCCCATAGGCCTCCTCCAGATCCCACACCGGATGGACCCACAAGCTGGTTTTTCTGGTTTGCTCCCCAGGGCAATTTGCATATTTCTCCAAAGAATCATCAAGAAGCTGAACAGCCTGTTTTCAGGCTTAGAGAGAGGGGAGGCCCACAGTTGTTTCTTGAAATCTAGGTAAGTATTATTTAAGGGTTCATTTTCTGCAGAACCCTCATCATTATTTAAAACTGTATTATTTCACATATGAGTTGACGTAACGTCTGTCTCCCTCACTAGAATATATCTCTGTGATGGAGAGTTGCCGTCTGTCTGTCTAGTCACTGCTGTGTCCCCAGCGTGTAGGACAGCATGTGTATAGGTGCCAATATGTGTTCATTAAGTTAAATAACAATTAATTTGGGATGAGGTGAATATTTGTTTTTAATTTACTTAGACCTTAAAAGGTCTTTAAAATTCTCTAGAGACATCCCACTGCTTTTTTTTTTTTTAAATTTTTAAATTTAAAGTAATTGTAGACTCACAGGCCATTGCAAAAATAGTAGCCAGAGTTCTCCGTGTAGCCTCACTCAGCTTCCAGCGTGGCCGTTGCCTTCACAGTCAAGTCTGACTCCTTAGCTAGAAGACCTTGGTCCTGTGTGGTGTGTCCCTGCCGGCTCCCCCGCCCTCATTTCTTCCCTCCCACCCCTCCGTGCCCACCCCTCGTCCAAGTCCTGGCTACACTGAGCATCTTTTTAGTTCTTCAAAAGCATCTCCTCTCCTCTACCTCTGGGTCTTGGCACGTATTGTCCCCTCTGCCCGGAATATGCTCTTCCTACTGTCGATGCAAATAATCCATAGCCAATCTATAAATCAAAACTGGGGTGAGTTTATTATGAGCCAAATTGGAGGACCATATAGCCCGGGGCCTTCCTTCCCCAAGGAAGGAAGGACACCAAAGAAGTGGGGTGTACAGAGTGGTTATATACCGTCAAAGAGCATTCATCACATGTGATTGCAATGTCCTTTTTACAGTAGTCACGAGATTGCCCTGTTGTTGGCACAGGGATTGATGGGCACAGCAGGTAGCAGGTCTGTTGTTGGGAGGTCACAGGATGAGCACAGCAGTCAAATCCTAGCCTAGGGAGAAATGCTTATCCTTAAGGAAATGCCAGTGTAGGGGAAGTTGTATCCTTATCTTAAGGGCATTTGTTCTTGTCTCTGGGACGTGGTGAATGCTCAAAGCAGATATATAATGCATGTTCAAAGGCCAAGTCAGGCCCTTTTGGAAAAACAAGGTCAGGCCAAGAATTAGTTTTACACCAAATGGCTTCCTCATATACTCCAGTATATCCTGTTGCCAGCCATTTCTTTATCCCTACTCACCCCACCTCTGTCTGATGTCACCTTTTCCAGGAAGCCAATTCTGGGTTCCACGCCCCCTCTGTGTATCCTTCTATCTATGTTTCCCCTGTCACAGCATTTATCCTGCTGGGTTGTCATCATCTGTTTACTTGTCTGTCTCTGCCAATGTCCTGTTTCTTCTACTGGATGCCCTCTCCCATCTATCTGCAGGGCTGTCCCTCTTACTTTCTGCAGGCCTCTGCTGGAATGGCACCTGTCATCTGCATACTGTAGTCACCCCCTCCTACCCCATCAATTCATATCCCCCTTACCTAACTGTTCTTCCCCGATGAGCACTTCCTGACCAAATGTTTACTTACTTGTTTAATGGACTGTTAAGGGCATGGATCCTACAACCAGATCGCCTGAGTGTGAGTCTTGGTTCCACCACTTACTAGCTATGTGATCTTGGACAGATTACTTAAATTATTATTATCATTGTATATTGGTGTATTGTTGCCTCTCTCCCACCAGAAGGTAGGCCCCTTGAGAGCAGGGAATTTGTCAGTTTTGTCCCCTGATCTGCCCGAGGCCCAGAACAGGGCACCACACATCATGTACCCTTCTTCATTCATCCAGCAAGTAGTTATTGAATGCCTGTAATATTCCAGGGTGCTTGGAAAGCAAGGAGTACAGCAGTAAAAAAAACAACCAGGGGCCTGGTGTATAAATATCCTATTTATATACACAAGTCAACAAATACTTTAAAAAGACATTATTTAAGATAAGAGTAAGTATTATAAAAATAGAACAGGGTGCTGGGATAGAGGAGTAGAAGTACTTTAGCCTGGAGGGTCAGAGAAGGCTTCTGAGAGGAAGTGACATTCAGGCTGAGGCCAGAACGATGTGAAGGTCAGGGGAAGAGTGTCCCAGGCAGGGGGAACGGCAGGTGCAAAGGGCCCGGAGGAGAGACCAGCTTGTGTATTTGAAAGCAGAAAGACAGCCAGTGTGGCTGCAGTGTAGCGAACAAGACGGGCATGGGGGGTTGAGCTGGAGTTGAGAGGCTGGCAGGGGCTGCATCCCGGAGGACCTTGCAGCCATCGTAAGAGGACTGATACTCATCCTGGTGCAGTGAAAGCCTTTGGAAGCTTTTTAAGCAGGCAAGTGACATGACTGGTGTATATGACAAAAAGGCCACTAGGCTACTATGTGGAGAAGGCATTATAGGGTCATTAAGAGTGTATTTTCTTGAATGAATGAATGAATTTGGCCTAAGCTGAGCTTTTTAAATTTTTTAAATTTCATTTTTATTGATGTCTTAATAGTTTATAACATTGTGGGGTTTTAGTTGTACATTATTATTTGTCCGTCACCATGTGGATGCATCCCTTCACCCCTTGTGCCCACCCCCCACCCCCCTTCCCCTTGGTAACCACCAACCAGTTCTCTCTGTCCGTGTGTTCGTTTATATTCCACATATGAGTGAAATCATGCAGTGTCTGTCCTTCTCTCTCTGGCTTATTTCACTTAACATAATACCCTCCAGGTCCATCCATGTTGTTGCGAATGGGACAATTCTGTCTTTTTTTATGGCTGAGTAGTATTCCATTGTATACATATACCACATCTTCTTTATCCAATCATCAGTTGAGGGACACTTGGGTTGCTTCCACTTCTTGGCTATAGTGAATAATGCTGCAGTGAACATAGGGGTGCATAAGCCTCTTGGGTTGGTTGATTTCATGTCCGTTGGGTAGATGCCCAAGAGTGGGATTGCTGGATCATAAGGCATTTCTATTTTTAATTTTTTGAGGAATCTCCATACTGTTTTCCATAAAGGTTGCACCAGTTTGCATTCCCACCAGCAGTGAATGAGGGTTCCCGTTTCTCCACAACCTCTCCGACGCTTATTTTTTGTCTTGGTGATTATAGCCATTCTAACGGGTATAAGGTGATATCTTAGTGTAGTTTTGATTTGCATTTCCCTGATGATTAGTGATGTTGAACATCTTTTCATGTGTCTGTTGGCCATCTGTATATCTTCCTTGGAAAAGTGTCTGTTCATATCCTCTGCCCTTTTCTGATCGGGTTGTTTGTTTTTTGTTGCTCAGTTGTGTGAGTTCTTTATATATTACGGAGATTAATCCCTTGTCAGATATACAATTTGCAAATATTTTCTCCCAGCTGGTGGGTTGTCTATTCATTTTGATCCTGGTTTCATTTGCCTTGTAGAAGCTGTGTAGTCTGATGAAGTCTCACTTGGTTATTTTTTCTTTTGTTTCCCTTGTCTGAGTAGACCTGGGATCCGAAAGGATCCCTTTATGACGGATGTCAATTAGTGTACTGCCTATATTTTCTTCCAGGAGTTTTATAGTTTCAGGCTTCACTTTCAGGTCTTTGATCCATTTTTAATTGATTTTTGTGTATGGTGATAGAAGATGGCTTACTTGTCATTCTTTTGCATGTGGCTGTCCAGTTTTCTCAGCACCATTTATTGAAGAGACTACCCTCTCTCCATTGTGTGTTCTTTGCTCCTTTGTCGAAGATTAGTTGTCCATAGGTGTGTGGTGTTATTTCTGGGCTTTCAATTCTGTTCCATTGATCTGTGTGTCTGTTTTTGTACCAGTACCATGCTGTTTTGATTACTATAGCTCTATAGTATATTTTGAAGTTAGAGATTGTGATGCCTCCAGCTTTGTTCTTTTTTTTCAGGATTGCTTTAGCTATTCGGGGTCTTTTGTTGCCCCATACGAATTTCAGTATTTTTTGATCTATTTCTGTGAAGAATGTCATTGGGCTTCTGACTGGGATTGCATTGAATCTGTAGATTGCTTTAGACAGTACGGACATTTTAACTATATTTATTCTTCCAACCCATGTGCATGGAATATTTTTCCATTTCTTTATGTCTGCATCGATAGCTTTCAAAGAGCTGAGCTTTTTGTGTGCTAAGCACATGCTCTCCCCCTGGGGTAGAGGCAGGCCAGCTCATGCTTCTCTGATGAAAAGGCTGTTTATTCTTGCACCAAGAACTAATGTGGGGCTTTCCAGACACTAGTCCCATAAAATACCATTTTGGGCACCTGTGGGTAATAGGTGCAATTACCGCAGCCTCCAAATGGTGCGTGGAGTTGATTAAGTGTAGTGGCAATGGCTAAGCCTGCTGACATCATGGCTGGGTGCTGCCCCTGGTGCTGTCCTCAGTTCTTGTTGCTGTCCCCTTTGTCCACCACCATGGTCTGGGCTGATCCTTCGAGCCAGGGAAATCGACCATGAATCTCAAACTTGGGTTTCTGGAGCAACCATTGGAGAGCAGTCTTGCTGGGTGACATTGGGGAAGGTCTTAATCTCTCTGGGCCTCAATTTCTCCATGTGAAACAAGAGAGGGAGGATCCCTGTGCTGGTGTAGAGGGAAGAGCATGGGGTTTGGAGCCAAAAGTCTGGTTTAAGTTACTGTGTAACTTTGGGAAAATCACTTGGCCACTCTGAGCCTGTTCTGCAGTTATGGGAGGGAATCATGATGGCTCACGTCCTACTTAACATTACGTGGTAGTTGTGAGAATTAAGTGGATTGAAAAGTGCTTTTGAACTGTTACGTGCTATACAGATTTGGTTTGTTGCTTTTAACTACCTCAGGGTTATTTTGGAAAGCTGACGAAATACTAATTGTGGACAGACTTAAATAACTCCTCCATAGAAGTAATATTTTGAGAACAAAAATTTTATGGCTCAGCTGAATGAGAACGAATTATGGACCAAAATCAGTGGAGAGGGTGGGTATTAGACTAGAAATCTCTGGATGGTATGACAAGTGTCTAAACCAAGGTGGTGGTCAAGAGCTCTCGCTTTGGGCTCTGGTCTGCCATTTACTGGCTCTCTGACTCGGGCCCAGTTACTTCTTTGAGCCTGTTTCCTCGTTTGCAAACTGGACATTATGGTAACACCTGGCTCGCAGAGTTGGCTGAGACCATGCATGTTAAAACTGTAGCCCCCGGGCCTGGCACTCGGTAACAGCTCAATAATGTTAGCTCTTCCTGTCATTTATACACGAGGCACTGTGCTGAGCACTTCATTTCTTTGTTAATTATTTTATGCGTTTATTGCTTTAACAAGCATTTATGTCGCGTGAACCCTGTACCAGGCTGTGTTCTAAGTGTTTTGCAAATCCTAACCAGCATGGCCATGTCATTTTCTGCTAACACAGCTCTTCCAGGCACGCACTGTTGTAGTCCCACTTGCAGATGAAGGAATCTGAGTGCAGAGAGGTCATGTTGCCCAAGGCCCCATATTAATTAGATAGAGGTGCTTAGATTCACACCCAGGTCTGTCTGGCCTCGAGCCTGCATTCATATCCTTAATGCCCTGTGGTCAAGGCTGTCCTTCTGAGTACCTGCTCCCAGGGCCCTTCTTGCCCCTTGGATGCCTGACTTGGCTTGGTTTGTCCCCTCCTCTTGCCTCCCCTCTCCTCCCTTCCCCACTTCACCTTCTGCCCCTTCGGAAGGAAGAAAAGAATAAATCGAGGGAGAGAGAGTGGGGAAGAAGGAGACCTCCCTGCCGCCCCTCCTTCTTTCCTTTCTTCCTTTCATTGAAGTATAACATACACAGAGTGCACACATCTTAAGTACACAGCTCAATGAATTTTTAAATATATTTATACTCATGTAATCACCACCAGGTCAAGGTACAGAATATTTCCATCCCCTAGAAACCTCCCTGCGCCCCTCTGAGCCAGTACTCACTCCCTCCCACAGGCAACCTCTCTTCTGACTTCTGTCGCCTTAGATTGGTTTGACCTGTTCTTCAAGTTCATATGAATGAATCCTACCGAATGTACTCTGTCATGAATGGCTGTCTGCTTTTCATTTTGTTTGTGAGATTCACTCAAGTTGTTGTGGTTAGCCAGACTTCATTCTTTTTCATTGCCTTGTAATATTCCATGATGTGACTATGACACAGTTTATCCATCCTGCTGTGGGCAAACATGTGGGTTGTTTCTAGTTCGGGATTAGGATGCATGAAACTTCTGTGAGCATTCATGTACATGTCTTTTGGTGGACATAAGCTCCATATCTCAGGAGTGGAACTGCTGGGGCATAGAGAAGACATATGTTTAGCTTTAGTGGATAAGGTCAAACCATTTTCCAAATGGTTGTACCATTTACACACTCACCAGTGGTGTATGAAAGTTCTATTTGCTCCTTGTTCTCATTGGCACTTGGTATTGTCCGTCTTTTTAGTTTTAGCCATTCTGATAGGTGAATGGTAGTATCTCACTGGAGTTTTAATTTCCATTTCTCTGATGACTCATTTACACTAATTTATACCAGTACTGGATGGAAGTTCTATTTGTCCCTTATCCTCATCAACACTTGGCACTGTCAGTCTTTTAATTTTAGCCATTCTGATGGGGGGGTGGGTAGCAGTGTCTCATTGGGATTTTAATTTCTATTTCTCTGATGACTAATGATGTTGAACACCTTTGCATGTGCTTATTGGCCATTGGATATCTTTTATGAAGTACCAAATTCAAGTCTTTTGCCCATTTTTTAATTTACTTCATTTGTTTTTCTTAATGACTTATAGATAAGAGTTGTTTGTATACTATAGATACAAATCCTTTGTTGATATACATATTGAAAATATGCCCCCCGAGTCGTTGGTGTGTGTTTTCACTCTATTAAAGGTTATGAATAGAAGTTCTCAATTTTAGTGAAGGCTAATTTATCAGTGTTTTCTTTTGTGATTGTAACTTTTGTGTCCCATTTAAATAACCTTTGCCCACCCCCCAAGAGCATTTCTCACTGGGACTTTTTCCTGCAGGGCTGGAAATGGCCACACGGGACAGATGGAGCCGCAGGCTGCCTCAGGTGGCTGAGCCAGCTGTGGAGGGGGAGCCACATCTACCCACGGGCAGGGACCTGACCGAGGCCAACCGCTTCGCCTACGCCGCCCTCTGTGGCGTCTCCCTGTCCCAGCTATTTCCAGAACCTGAGCAGAGGTGAGTGCTTTTGTCTCGCAGAGGGAAGGTCCTGCTTCTTCAAGGAGACAATTACTGACAGCCAAGCAGCCTGCCAGGTATTACCGAGTGCTGCAAAGAGGAGAAAGTCCTTGTCCCTTTAAGGAACTCACAACCTGGTGGGCGGATCGGACATCCTCGTTGGTTACTCACTCATTTATGCCTTCACTAGGCACTTTCTGAGCGCCTGCTGTTTCTCCAGGCCCCGTTTGGAGGTATATGTGAATAAGATGCCCTCGGGTAGGACACAGTCTAAGAGGGGGATAAGATCTTTATGCCTTCATGCAGCATGCCTTTGTTGAGCACCTACTGTGTGCTGGGTCTGGGCCTGTGGAGAAAACAAAGAAAAGCAAGCCCTGGCTCCTGCCTTCCTGGTGCTCACACTCTAGGGGCGCCCAAAGGACTGATTTTAGGAGCAGACAGATGGGGTAAGGGCCATGATGGGTGTCATGGGAGCAAAGGAATGACAGGTTTAATGACAGCGCTGATATCTGCCGTTGCTGACATGTAGCATGCGTGTTTAAATCATATATTTGGAGTCTGAATAGCAGAGTTGTTAAGAGCTTGGACTTCCGAGTCTGTGGGGAGAGTTTAGAGGCAAGAGGAGGCCAGTTAGGAGGCTGATGAAGTCGTCTGGGAAACCAGGACGGTGACAAAGAGGTGGAACAGGACGCAGATGAGACCAACTTTCCTCAGGGAGGATGGAGTTGACCTGGGGACAGGGTGGATGTTGTAGACGGGGCAGAGGGAGGACCTAGCTTTGGCCCCAAAGGTCCCGGCAGAGAGGGGGCCTAGGAGGACAGAGATATTGTTACTGAGATGGGGAGAAACAGGCTGGGGGGCAGGAGATGACAAGAAGTTTTTGCATCTGCAATGTTTTCAAGACCCCCCAGTGGTCCCCCAGGAGTAAACTTCCCCACAACTCGGGTCTTAGCTGGGTTAGTTGGTTTGTTTTGGTTTTTATCTTCGTGTCTCACACTGGACTGGACCCTTGAGCATATTCATCTCCTCGGGGGTCACCTCCAGGAAGGCTTCCCTGACCCTCCGCACCCCCAGACCAGGGTGTTTCTCCACCTGTATGCCCAGTGACTGTTACCGCGACCGCCACTCTGCACTGGAGCTCTTCCCACACCCGCCATCCCTCCAGTTTGAGCTCCTGGGGACAGGGGCGGCTTTGCTCATCTCTGAGTCCCCAGCACCTTGCACACAGCTTGGTGTAGCGGAGATACTTGGTAGAGGTTCGTGAAAAGAAGGGATGGATAAATGATGGCACAGGAGACAGTCCATGGGCTTTGGACTCTGGTCTGGGTTCAAATCCTACCTCTGCCACTCTCCAGCTACACATGCCCTTGGGCAGGTTGTGTAACTTCCCTAAGCATCAGTCTCTTCATCTGTAGAATGGGACTAATAACACCCACCCTCAGGGTGATCACAAGAATTAAGTGAGATAACTTAGGTAAAGCACACAGCATAGTGCCTGGCACATAGTAGGTGCTTAATAAATGGTAATGGTTGCTTGCTAACTCTGAATTTATTTTGTTTGCCCCAGTTTTCTCCTCAAATGGAAACAATTTGGAACTGGAACTTACCCCTACCAGTCAGGGTATTTGGGGCTGCAAGTAACAGGACACTGTACTAAAAGAGAATTAAGCGACAAGAGATTTGTTTTCCTCACTTAACAAGAAATCCAAAGGTAGATAGTGCCAGGGTTGATTCAGTGCCTCAGAAGGCCTTTGAGTTGGCTTCTCTGCCGTTCTCCTGGCCTTCCCCTCCTGATCACAAAACGGCTGCTGCAGCTCCATACATCACACCCTCACAAAACAAGGCCCAAGGCAGGAAAGAGGAGGGCAGGGATTCTCTTCAAGTCTTTCATCAGGGAGGAAGGAAATCTTTCCTGGAATACGCTTGTGTGTCATTGGGTAGATCCAGTTGCATCCCCAAGACTCACCTGCAAGGGAGGCTGGGAAAAAATAAAGGCACTTGCCATTTTCAGTGTCCATCATGGGAGGGGGTTTCTGCTGGCCAGGAAGATGGGGCTGGGGACTTACTGCTGCAGAGAAACAGCATCCAGCACAGAGGGTGGTGTGAGGAGGGAATGTGTTGATGGCCCCTCAGAGCCTGGCACAGAGCTACTGCCAAACAAATGTTGAATGTTCTCGATGTCAATACTGAAACCACCTACTCTATCTGGAGGTTAGAAAATATCTCATTGGATATTCTATTCCCAAGCAAGCCGGGGACCCATCTCCTGCAGGAGTCCAGCTTTCTCCCTGCTCTGGCCCATAGCAGTGCTGTATCCGGGAAGCCTCCATCTTTCCAGAAGCTTCCCCTGACCTGAAACCCCTACCTGATAAGCTGGTACATAGGCCAGGAGAAGTTCTGTGTACTTTGTTCACATAAACAGATATTCATGAACCTGCACTGTGTGCAGGCCTGTGCTGGGCTCCACCGAGGAGGGCACAGAGGGAAGGGAGTTCTTGTCCTGTGCCCCCCGCCCCCATCCGGGTATCTTTCTAAGCACATGTGGCTGTTGCCTCCTGGAAGCATTTGCCTTGGGGCGTTTCCTTCCTGAAAGTTTCCGATTAGGTATGCCAACTCTTTCCACGTGCTTGAACTCAGTTTTCTTAGGCACAAAACGCATTTTAAAGACAACCTCAATCTTTTTACAGCCCAGATATGCTGTTGGTTTCAGTAATCTTTAGAAAACACTCTGTGCCAGGTTTTGTCCACGTGGGGCACAAAAGCAAGCCTTTAAAATATTTATTCTTATCCATGGTGTAAACATCACAGATGCTGCTCCCTACATTTAACTCTATTAAACATGGAGAAGTTAACGGGGTAGAACAGGGGTCGGCAAACTTTTCCTGTTAAGGGCCCGGTATTTTAGGCTTGCCGGCCCTGTGGTCTCTGTCGCAGTCACTCAACTCTGCTGTTGTAGCTGACAAGTAGCCGGAGACAGTACGTGAAGGGATGGGTGTGACTGTGTCCCAATTAAACTTAATTGGCAAAGATAGGCCACAGGCCAAATTCAGCCCCTGGTAAGTAGGAGGTGCTTTGGACTCAGAGTCAGGAACCCTGGACTCCGCAGAGATTTTGCCCCTTCCCAGCAGGGGGGACCAAGGCATTTAACCTCCACAGCCCGGTGCTTGCTGTGCAAGGTGCGTGAGGTTGAAAGGGGATGTTTGATGCACCGGCTTGGCCAAGGCCGGCCGTGGGGAATGCAGTGTAACCCCGGGAGGGCAGTGTCTGCAGGGGTTAAGCATGGCCTCGGAAGTCAGGGAGATACGGGCTGGAGCCGTTGAGCCGTCACTTAACCCCCCTGGGTCTGGGTGCCCTTATCTCTAGAATGGGGACAAAAATAGCACCTCCCTCCCTGGTGGGATCGTGGCGAGAAGTATGTACACAGGCCGTGTGTCTAAAGCACTTCGCACAGGGACAGATGGACAAGAGTGGCTCTCTGGTTGTCATTTGTTGTCAGTGTTGCTGCTGATTTTCACGCATCTGACTAGACCACCAACTATATGAGAAGCAATTACCAAGGCCCTGCCGGTCTAAAATGCTCTTTGCTATTTGATAGATTACTGCCATTTTGCATATATATTTAGTAACTCATTTGTTCATTTAAAGAAACACATATATATATATATAGTGCTTTATATGTGCCAGGTATTGTTCTAAGCACATGACAAATATTAACTTAGTTATTCCTTTCAACAACCCTATGAAATAGGTTTCAACATTATCGCCACTGTTTTACAGATAAAGAAACTGGGGCACAGAGAGGTGGAGTAACTTGTCCAAGATCACACAGCTAGTGGCAGAGCTGGGATTTGAACCAGAGTTTGTGCTCTTTACCCCTCCACTCTTGTTATGAGATGCTTCTTTACATCCAAGACGTTCTTCATGGACACAGGGCCAGGCCATGCTGTTGCCCTCAGCCCTGAGCCCTTTCTGCATATAAGTTTTCCCCTAAGTAATGTTCAGTTCACTTAGTCATCTGCCCCCTATACCCACCCCACACCATCCTGAGGTCACCCCAGCCATTGCAGTGGGGTGAATTATAGTCATTGCAATAGCAGTAGCTAACATTTATTGAGGGTTATCAGGTGCCAGCGCTGTTACCATATCATTTAATCTTTCCAATCAACCTATGAGGCAAGTCCTGTTATCACCCGCCTGTTAGAGCAGAGGAGAATGAAGCTTGGAGAAGTGAAGTAAAGACGTGAAGCTGGTCACCGAGAGAGCCAGGACACCGCCAAAGGGCCAGACGTCAAAGCCCGACTCTGAACCCTATTCTCTGCCTCCCTGGGTCACCTTATAAATAAAAATAATGATGCTCACTAGCTGACATTAGCTGAGCATCTACTCATGCCAAGCTCTGCCCTAGATGCTTTGTATGTATCATCTCATTTAATCCTCAGACAACTTAGTGAAATTGGTCCCTTAACCCCATTTGCAGAGAAGGAAGCTGAGGCACAGAGAGGTCAAGTCACTTTGGCAAAGTGCTGCGTCGCTCAGCTGTTCCTTCAGGAATGACGCGCTTGCCCCCAGCTGCCTGGAGGGCTGCCAGCACAGCCGGGCCTGGCTCGGCTGAAGAAGCCACCTTACCTTGCCCAGGGTTCCGCCCCCTCCCCGGGGCAGCCTTTGTCCGATGACTGGCTGATGTGGGGCATAAAGGCCGTCCTCTCGCCCCCCTGGGGGCAGCTCTGAAGGGTCACCCCATCTTCAGAACTCCCTGCAGGAAACTGAGGCTTCCACTGAGACCGTATCACAGCTCGACCGCTCCCCTGCCCAGTCCTGCGTCCTTTCCTGCCCTCCTACCGGTGTTGATCCCCAGGGGATCCCGAATCATCTCCACGTCGGAGCTGCTTCCTGGGGACATGGACTACAGCATGGTGGGGCCAGGATTTGCACCCGAGCTCTTCACCGCTCCGGTCAGGAGCCCCGGCCTGCAGAGATCTCTCCACTGGGGATTCAGCTGCAGCAGCTCTGAGGACGGGGGCGGGTGGGCTGCCTGGATCCCCGGGGGCCGGGGCCGGGTGGTGTAAGCAGGGAGCCTCCTGAGATTGCCCTGCCCCCCCACCAGGGATCTCTGCTTGTCTCTAGGAGGCCTGATTCCACCCCAATCTGGTCAGAACGCCAGATGCAGACCCCGGGGTGGGAAGCCCCAGGACAGGGCAGTTGAGGCAGGCTGGGGCACTGGGGTTGGAGATAGACCTGGATTCTAGTCTTGGCCTTTTCTCTGGACTGGTATAATCACCTCTTAATGGACTCCCCTGCCACCCCGCTTACCATTGTCACTGCCATGAGTGGTGGCTTTGAATCCAAGCCTGATGTGGACTCTGCCACAGTCCCCAAAATGTCATGTGCTTCCTGCAGCTGTGTCTCAGCTCCTGGGATTCCTTGTCCCCTAGAGCACCCCATCCATCACCTTACTCAGGGACGCCTGTGGGACTCAACCCAAATGCGCACTGTGGACAGAGACCCCGCAGTGGCAGTGGGCACGGTGGGAGGACAGACTCTTCCTCTGCACTTTATCTACTTCCGTCTTGGCTGGCTTTTTCCCAGAAAACATGTCCTTGGGGATTTCCAGCAGCAGCAGATCTCCTTGCGTGGGAAGCCTTTTCTAGTCGCTGCCCGTCACCCGCGCATGTGGCTTTGGGGCTCCCTCTCTGGACCCATCAGGGCCTGATTCCTGCCTGTGTCCTAGCGTGTCATACGCCACTAGGATCCATTACTTACATCCTTGCCGCCACCCGCTGTGAGCTGCTCACCAGAGGCGGCATCTCGCTCTTCTTTGATCCTCCGCCCCCAGCACAGCCCCCAGCTCGGCAGGACCCAGAGCAGGTGGTCAGTAACTGCTCGCTGCCTCATTCCTGTGGCTTATCAGCCTTTTTAGTAAAAGTTTTGGTGGGGGAAGAAGCTAAAATCCACATCACCTGAAATTCAGTTTATGGCTCTCTCTGAATTCCATGGACCAGCCTCCGTGGGTTTTTCGTATGTGCCGGCTGTTCCCATCCATGAACACGTCTGATCTGAACTTCCCAAGGGCCTTGTGAGATGCACATTCTGGGAAGCTTTGGGCTCTAAGCTGTGTCTGTCTTTCAGCTCCTTCTGCACAGAGTTCGTGGCGGGACTGGTGAAGTGGCTGGAGCTGTCGGAGGCCGTCTTGCCAACCATGACAGCTTTTGCCAGTGGCCTGGGTGGCGAAGGAGCAGATGTGTTTGCTCAGATTCTGTTGAAGGACCCCGTCTTGAAGGACGACCCGTTGGTGATCATTCAGGTACACCCCCCCACCCAGGTGGCAGCGGCTGCTGCGGAAAGTAGAACAAATTATTTGCTTTCAGAGTCAGTCTGAGATCACTTCTAGTGGGGTGGGGTAGTTGAAAGATAAAATATTTCATCATCATATCATATTATGATGATGATCATAGCAAATGTCGAATTATCATGATTGAATATTTACTATTGATTTATTACTTGAACAGTGCTTATTATATGCTAGTACCTTTACAAATATTAACTCATTTAATTCCCAAAGCAATTTTTGGAGATAGTTAATATGATCTTTCCCATTTTATAGATGGGAAAACTGAGGCACAGAGAGGTTAAGTAACTTCTTCAAGGTCATGCAGCTGACATGTGGCCAAGCCAGGATTTGAACCTTGGCAGTCTGACTCCACGGCCCGTGCTCCTGAGCGCTAAGCTGTGGTGCTTCTTTTCGGGAGCAGAGCTTTGCTGTGTGCCCTTGGGCATGTCGCTCACCTGCTCTGTGCAGTTGAAGCAGGCAGAAGCTTGACACGGGCTGTTGGTGGGTCACGGGAGCAGATTTAAGATAGCCCTTCTTTCCTCCATGTCACCCCCTGAAATTCTCACTCACTGATTTCTTTATCTGCTAGTTTGTCTGGCTCACCACTGGCACACAGGACAGAAATATTTCGTCTACCTTACTCTCCCCCTTAGTAAGAGTCAGTAAATATTTGTCAGATGAGCAGGCTGGTTCCATATCAAATTGCTAATGCCTGTTCTCTTTCCCCAGGACCTTCTGAGCTTCTCACTCAAGGATGGTGAGTTGATTTTCTAAATTCGTACATTGTGGGCGCTCATCTTTTTTGGCCAGTAAAGCCAGTGACAGGTGTTGCCACCTGTGGCCTGGTCCCCTGTGGTCTTTTTGGTGCAAGGAAGGAAACGGAACCCGATACAGTTGGGGAGCCCGTGAGCTCTTATTTGTGCCAAGCACTGTGTGGTGCTTCTTGGCGGCTATTCCATTTATTCCTCGCCATGCCCTGTGGTTCCGCCTTCTGAGTAGCTCTTGCTCTGTCCCCTTCCCATCTCCACCCTGCTCTGACCACCGTCACCCCCTCCTGGATGACAGCAGGGGTCTTCTCACTGGTCTTCCTGTGGCCGCTCCGGCCAGGAGTTTGTTCTCCATCCTGCAACTCACATGATCTTTCCAGACGCATGTCTGACCACGCTGCCTCCCAGGTCCGACCCTCAGGGACTCCCACTGCACTCAGGTCAGGAGAGAGACCAGCCCCTCCGGCGTGGCCCTGGTGGGCTGGCCCCTGCCTCCCCCCACTCTCCCCCGCCCCTCTCCCACGCTGGCCTCCCTGAGTGCCCTGCTTGGGGCGCCATGGCATCTCTGCACGTGCCCTTCCCCTCCTGCTCCTCCTGCCCCGTTACTCTCTGCCTTTCCCTCATCCCTCTGCTCAGTCAGCATGTCCTTGGGGAAGCTTTCTGGGACACTCCCGGCACCATGTCGGCCACAGTCACAGTTGAACACCTAGTTACATGCTTCTTTGCTTGGTCACTGGCTTCCCCTCCAGGCCGTAAGCTCCACGTGGTCAGGGCCCCTGTCTGGTTTTCTTCACCGTGTACTTCTAGTGCCTAACACAGCACCTGCACGTAGCACACACTCAGTAAATATCTGTTGAGTGAATTAATGAGATAGATCTTACTGTCCCATTTTATGGATGAGGAAATCAGCTCAGAGAGGTTAAGCAATTTACCCAAGGTTGTTCAGTAAGTGGCAGTGAGGGATTCCACCTCCATTCGTTTCCTAGGGCTGTTGTAACAAATTACCACAGACTGGGTGGCTTAAAGCCACAGAAATTTATTCTCTCACAGTTCTGGAGGCCAGCAGTCTGAAAACAAGGTGTCAGCAGGGCCTCGCTCCCTCTGAAGGCTGTAGGGGGATCCTTCATGCCTCTTGTAGCTTCTGATGGCTCCAGGCATTCGTCGGCTTGTGACTGCATCACCCAGTCTCTGCCTCCACCTTCCCATGGCTTTTTCCTCCTCCTCGCTTTCCTCTCCTCCGCATGTTTCTTGTGAGGACATTGTACAGAGTGATCTCATCCCAAGATCTTTAACTTAATTATATCTGCAAAGACCCTTTTTCCAAATAAGGTCACATTCGTAGGTTCCAGGCTGTGGATGTATTTTGGGGGGTTCACCATTCAACCACTTCACCACCTTGGGGGGTTCTCCATTAACCCCCTACAGGGCTGTCTCATCCTCACCTCCCTGCCCGGAGCCCCCCATCAACTTCTTCCCACCACCTCCTCTCTGCCTGGGCCCCCCTATTATCATGTGTGTGGCTTCTTATATTCCCTGAACTGGCGAGGGGTTTTGGCAGAAAGACCTCCAAGGTGATGGCAGGCGGGAATTGGAAATAAAATCCCAGCCACCTCCAAACCATGTAATAGGGAAAGTTTCACCAACTCCCCACCAGAACCCTGGCTCATGGGGTGTGGGGGTGGGAGAAGGAAGAGCAGGAATGGCACGTGCAGGAGCATAGGCAGAAAGGAGCGCTCAGAGGAAGGTCAGTGGGGCTGGAGCCCAGCAGGCAGGGCTTTGGGCCCCCTTGGCAGCCTTGATAGGCTGAGCTGGGGAGAGGAGCAGGATGGATTTCTCCTGGGCAGACTTTAGGAGGTGTCCCGGTCAGCCAGGTGTGAGGAAACAGACCTCAGCGAGGGCAGCAGAGACTCTGGGGTGAGGGCTGACCCAGGACTCATTCTGAAGGAAGAGACAGCAGAACTGCTCCCAGGCCAGGTAGAGGTGATGCAGGAGAGAAGGGAGTCAGAAGTGACGTCTCAACTCTGGAATTCTTGTTGCCTGGTGCCAGCTGCCAGGGTGTCGGGGTCCTGGCTCAGGAAGCCTGGCATTTGTCTTCAGTGACCCTTTCGTGCAAGGTGGAGGTCAGAGAGCCTGAAAGAGTAGGGAGCTGGGACTCCCTCCAGCCCACACCACAGGCCATAGGAACTGTTTTCTCATGCTTGCCTGCTAGTAAAGCTTTGTTCAGGACAGTCAGCATCTGCGAGGGCCACCCCACCTTGGGGCTTCTTAATAAATTTGCCTTATTATTAAAAAAAAAAAAAAGACCTCTAACCCTTGCTACTCACAGTGTGGTCTGTGGACCAGCAGCATCGGCATCGGGAGCTTTGTTAGACATGCAGAACCTCAGGGGCCGCCTGGTGGTGCAGCAATTTAGTCCGCGCTTGGCAGCCCGGGGTTCGCAGGTTCGGATCCCGGGCGCCCGCCGATGCACTGCTTGTCAGCCATGCCGTGGCGGCGTCCCATATAAAGTGGAGGAAGATGGGCACGGATGTTAGCCCAGGGCCAGTCTTCCTCAGCAAAAAGAGGAGGATTGGCAACGGATGTTAGCTCAGGGCTGGTCTTCCTCACACACACAAAAAAAATGCAGAACCTCAGGCCCCACCCCGACCTCATGAATCAGGCTCCACATGTTGACAGATCCCAGGCGGTTCCCGTGTACTTTATAGTCTGAGAAGCACAGCACTAAGGCTAAAACCCCCATGTATATTTTTGGCCCTACTCTGTCCAAACAAAGTATTTTAACTTCACATCTCAGAGCTGAATAGGACCTCGAGGGCCCAGCCCCTGCTTTCCGGCAGGCACGGCATTAAGTAATACTTCTGTTTAGCCCATGAGGCCAAGTGGCTTGCCCCCAGGAAGTGGTGAAGTTGGTCTGAGCATGCTCAGTTGTGTCACTTTTTTTTTGTAAGCAGAAGTAAGGGAAGGATAATAACATCCATCCTCCTGGACGCTCTTGGGGAAGGGGTTGAGTTTGCACGGAGGTCTGAGACTTGGGTGGCTGGGGAGCAGGGCAGCACCTCAGCACAGAGACTCTCACATTATAATCATTGTAATGACAGAGCCACCGGTTGTTGAGCACTCTCTGTGTGCCCGGCCTGCTGCTAAGGGCTGTACGGGCACTAAGCCCTCTCGGCCACCTGACGGGTGGTTGAGGCTGGTGCTCCCATTTTGCAGACCTGAGACTTACATGGTCAAGGTCATCTTGGATGAGCCTCTCATTTTTCCAGGTGGAGAGATTGAGGCCCAGAGATGGGAAGGGGCTTTCCTGGAGACACACAGTGCCAGAGGCAGACAGGGAGTCAGAAGCAGGTCCCCGGCCTCCCAGGCCAGTACTTGGTCCCACTGCCCTCATCATGGGATAGAAAGAGAAGCTGCCCCAGTGCCCCTGTGTCGGCCTGACCTTCTCCCTTTCCTCACCCAGAGAGTCCCGTTCATCCTATCCCCCTTCTTGCCCCCACCTGCAAACCACAAACCCTCCTGAGCACCCACGAGCACCTCAGACACCTTAACTGACCCCCTTTGCTGTGGGTGACCTTGGCCTGGCTTTTGCAGAGTAATTGGAGTGGGTTTAAAATGGCCTGTCTCCTGTCATCCCCTGGTAGTACATGCCCTCTCAGGGGCATTCTCGTAGCGGCCTCTGAACCAGCACTGCCTTTTAAAATCTCTATCAAGAATAACCACCGCTTATAAGCACCTGTTAATGCTGGTCACTGCACCCGGCCCTTGTCAAACATCATCTCATTTCATCCTCACAGCCGCCCCTTAATGTGGGCACTCGCACTTCCCAGGTGAGCAAACTGAGGCTCAGAGGGGTGACGCGGCTGGCCTAAGCTGGTAAGTGGCAGAGCCAGATGTTCTGAAACAAGTGCCATTAACAAAAACCTTAGCAGATTGTACCCACAAGGGTTGAGAAATATAGAGGCATCCCCACGGGAATATACTACTACCTCGAATCCAAATGATACCAGTCTCCGGTAACGTCGGGGGGTGCCTTTGGTTTATCTGATAGCCCCAGCTGGCACTGGCAGCTAGGAACAGGAGCAGCTTCGGTGGCACACTGGGACCCCAATGGGAGCAGGTGCTAGGTCAAAGGTCCCTGGAGGTCAGAGGTAGGTGGACCCTCAAATCATCTAGACCACCCTCTCATCACATAGATAGGAAGCTGAGGCCCAGGGATGGAGTGGCTTGCTGACAGTTGTGTCCAACTTTTTATCCATATTCACGAAGAGCCAGGGACCAAGAACTGGGAGCATTTGGGGGGTCAGCCAGTCTGGGTGTTAAAATTCAAGTTCTACCTTGGCAAGTTATGAATGTCTCTGTGCCTCAGTTTCCTCAGGTGTCAAATGGGAATAACAGTAGTCTTTACCTTATAGGGCTGTGGTGAGCATTAAGTGAGATAACCCATGTAAAGTGCTCAGAACAGAGCTGGCACTCAGGAAGCAGGCTGCGAGTGCCGCTGTGGTGGTGGTGGTGGTTAGTGGGAAAATGGGAAGACCCTGGCAATCAGGAAACCTGGATTCTCGTCCTGTCTCTGAGACTCTCATGTTGTGTGACCTTGAAACTATCTTTGGTTCTAAGAAGACAGTCAAAGGTCTTGTAAGAAGAAGGTTGTTCAAGTCCTTCCCCACAAGCTCCATGAGGGTAGGGCCCTTGTCTGGCTTGTTCACCAACGTATCCCAGTATCTACAACACTGATGGACACATGGTGGGCATTTAGTATTTGTTGGGTGGATGGATGGATGGATGATGCATGGGTGAAAGGATGAATGGATAGAAGGATGGATGGGTGGCCTTTCTTTAGATAATGAGCTTAGGTACTGAGCAGGGTGGTGTGTCTGAATTTGAGGATTAAACCGTCTTCCTTCACAGAGATTGATGGGGTGGGGGCACACAGCAGAGGAGGCTCTCTGTGCTGCTGGAGTCCTCTCTGGGTGTGAGGCAGGGTGATTGGTCAGGAAATCAACATGAAAAGCTGCATTTCTCAGACCTTCCTGGAAGGTCGACCTTACTGACAATATTGGGATCTTAGTCACAAAATGATGCCACCTTGGCAGCTGGGTGGAATTTTTTTGTGTGCTAATCATTCTCTTCTCCTCATCCAGTAACAACCCACAGAGCATTTTGCCCACACAGCTGAAAACAATAAGTCTTCTATATGCTGAAGGTTAAACTGAATCTGAGCTGATAACTAACTCTAAGGTAGGGTTTCTCACCCTCGGCACTGTTGACAATTGAGACTGGGTCATTCTTTGTTTGGGGGCCGTCCTGTGCATTGTAGGGTGTTTAGCAGCATCCCTGGCCTCTACTCACTAGATCCCAGTAGCACTTCCTGAGTTATGACAACCAAAAATGTCTCCATACATTGCCAGATGTCCTCGGGGGTCAAAGACATCCCTGGTGGAGAACCACTGCTCTAGGACCCAAAAGTTGGCTGTCTCAGGTGGAGCGGGTTTCTGTGTGTAGTTGGTATAGATGTAAGTTATTCTAGTTGGCCTTCTAAGCCCTTAGCATAGACTGTGAATTATTGCATAGTATATAATCCTCAGACCAACCGCTAGGGTAGGTACTATTTCCCCACTTACAGGGGAGGAAATTAGGCTCAGGAGGTTAAGTAAATAACCCAGGGTTACATTTCGAAGTTTCAAAATTCCATTTAAGGCAAGAGTCTCACTGTGAAGCCTGCTTTGGTGCCCAGGAGACTTAATTGGAGTCATAGCTTTTGCCCTCTGTACCCTGAATCCAAAGATAGCATGAACTCTAGCCCTGGAGCCCGAGGAGGTGCCCGCCACAGGAGACATAGCAATCTTCACCACGAACCTGGCTCTGCTTCCTGACCGGGCCTTTATTACTGAATTATCAACCCTACCTCCCCAATGAATCAGAAAGTCTCGAGATGTGGGTCTTTGGTCGTGGTGAAATTGTGAATGTTGTCACCTGCTTGCTGGGTTCTCCGTCGCCATCCTTGAGATCGGTACAACTTGTCGGTGTTGAAACTGGCTGGTTCATCCATTCAGCAAGTAAGAACTGAGCACCCATTGTGCATGCCAGGCCCTGTGCTAGGTACTGGGAGTGGTTCCAATCGTAGCTGGTACTCACTGAGTGTCTACCCTGTGCAGGCCCTGAGCTAAGTGCTTGAAATTCACTGAATTTCATTGAATTCACTAATTCATTGAAACCCCACAATGACCCTAAGAAGTAGATGCTACTACTGTCCCCATTTTACAAAAGAGGAAGCTGCAGCACAGAGAGGGGGAAAAAACCTGCCCAGGGTCACACAGCTGGAAAGTGAAAGGGCCAGGATTCAAACCCAGGCAGTGTGGTTCCAGAGTCCACTCTTAGCTGCTGTTCTGCTTCCCCTGTGGAGATAAACTGATAAAGCCCTTGTCCCTACAGCTGACTTTAAGAGGGTTTGACAAGGCTGGAATGAAGAGTGGGTGCCCCGTGTGGCAGGAGTTGGAGGAGTGGCCGATCTTGCCAGCATCGAGAAGGTGGAGCTGGAGGAGGGCCTCAGAACTGGCCCCTCCACTCCCATGATTGCTGGTCTTGAGGCAAACTTGTTGCTATTTAGCATCCTTAATTGTCTCCCAAAAATAAGCCTCGAGGAGAAAAAGCTAGAGTCATACCCGAAACAATCTGAGTTCGACTCCTGCCCCATGAGGGGGCCATCCTAAAAGTCGTGGCCCTCCAGCTAAGCTCTGCCTCACAAAGTGAAGACCCTGTGCAGATGTATAAGCTTAAACCCAGTGCCCAGCGGTGGGCAGGGTGGCATGGGATTGGAATAGGGTGTGGTTTCTTTATATGAAAAAAAATCACTTAGGGTGAAAATGGGGATAAATATTCTAAATATTACACGTAAAAAATATGTAATTAGAAAAGTTGATCAATCGAAGGATGGTGCAGTGGGCCAGGGAAGCAGCTGTGTGAGTATGGCCTGAGAGGTGTGTCCTCGGGCTCTAGGGAGAAGAGAAATGCTGGTAGGGGAAGGAGCCCAGCAGTGTGGGTTCTGGCCCTGGCTCTGTCATGAACACGCTGGGTGACTGTGGACATGCCCTTGCTCTTCCTAGGCCAGAGGGGCCAGCTGGGCTCTAATGGCTCCCACAGTCTGTGGTTGTGTGTCTGGGGTGGGCGCAGGGGGTGCCCAGCAGTTGTAGGAGGCTGGCACGCTCCTGCCCCCTGGTGGCAGAGCTGAGATCTCTGGGTCATGTCCCCGTCTGCCCCCTACCTCAAGATTTTCCAAAGAACAGGCCGCCCCAGGTGATGGGTCACCTTTATGTGCACCTGTGGCTCAGGACCTGGGGCTCTACCTGGGATCATGTGCACACCCCACATATCCCATGGACACAGAAGATAGGATTCACAGCTGACCGCATGGAATGGTCCTGGAACCCCAAAACTCACTCAAGAGTAGATTTGCCTCTAAAAGACAGCCCCAGTGGAATGAGCACAAATGTTGACATCGGATAATCCTGGATTATAATCCAAGCTCCGCCACTCTCTCAGCTGTGTGACTTAGAAAGTTTCTTAACCTCTCTGCACTGTTCTTCTCTCTTGTGCAAAATGAGGCATCATAAAACCAGCTTCCAGGACCATTGGGAAAATTAGCAGTCATGAATGCAAGCTCCTGTGGTGACGCCTGGCACTTAGTAGGAGCGCCATGGATGCTGCTTTTCCTTCCCTGCAGGGGTAGCATGAGAAGTTGTCTTGATCACGCCCCTGCCTCCAGGCATGAGCAGCCCAGAGCCTCTCAGACCAGGGAGCGCTGGCCTGTTTGCCCACTGCTGTGTTTCTCAGAGTAGGAGCCACCTGCTTCATCGCCTGGGGGCTTGTTAAAGGTGCAGACCTGCATGTGGGGATGGGGAATCTGAATTTTCACGAGCTCCCCTGTTACCTCCCATTGGAGGGGTCACCTCCCTCTCAAGCCCCCACCTGAGACAGGTCACCGTGTCTGGATTCAAGTGCACAGCGACTCGCAGACTCCTGTCTCCCGAGGTCATTGAAAGATGGTGGTGCAGAGGCTGCTGTTGGGCTGTTTCAAGTCCATTTGACCGTGGACTTTTGAAGATTCCTTCTTGTGAGGGGGAACTGGCACCCTGAGGCTGACCCTTAGATCTCTGAGCCAGAAGGGACCTCAGGAGACCAGCTCCTCCGGCCTTGGTTCTTCGGGTGGATTTCCAAAGCGCTGGCCCAGGCTCTGGACTGGGACCTGAACGGCCCTCAGAAGCAGCAGGGGGTGTTGCGGTCCCACTGCTAGGCAGGCTGGGACAGATCAAGGCCTGACCCAGACTCAAGGGGAGACCGGGAGGAAGGGGAGGAAGCCAAAAGCACTGGGTGGGCTTGGAGACGTGTGCAAGACGGTGTCCTGCCGTCCCATTGCTATGCTTCCCGTGTCCTGGGTGGGACCAGGGCACAGCCTCTGCAGCCAGACTGCCCTCTTCACTGCCCACCAGCTGGGTGCACGACCTAAGCTCTCTGTGCCTCAGTTTCCTCTTTGATTAAGTGGGGATACTCACAGTACCTGCCTCCTCCGTGGTTGTAAGGATTCAATCAACACACGTAGAGGGCACACCAAGTGGGATTTAGAGTGAGCAATGGATCAATGAAGCTTCTGGTATTAATATGATTATTGATTATAGGGTGTTTCTGCCGGAAGGGGATACAGATCTCATCCAGCATAATCACCCTCCCCTATTTTGGACCTCTCCCAACAGAGATCCATACGTTCATTCATTCCTACAAATATTCCCTTCTCCATTCATACAAACATTATTACACAGCTGCTTTGTTTTAGTCACAGGCCTAGGTGCTAGGGATGCACAGTAAATTTGGAACTTCTGTAGGGGGAGATACAATAAAAAAGTAGGCAAATTTAAAAGTCAAGTTTTAAATGGTGATAAGAATAAAATACGTCATGGGAAGGGACTAGAAAGCAGTGGAGTGAGGTCAGGGAGGGCTTCTCCGAGGAGGTGGCATTTGAGGAAGGAACTGAGTGATGAGCAGATCCAGGAGTGAGTATCCCAGGTGTGGTCAAGACTGACATTTAAGAGTGACTCACCACTGCAAAGATGACCCCACCCAGAGAAGCGAGGCCTTACCCAGTAAACTCACTGTCTCCCTGTCCCCCGAGGGAGAGGGACTTGGACGGTGCTGGAGACAGAGTAGGTCTGGGCTGGAGGAGGGGAGCAGGAAAGGTGTTTTGTGCTGGTGGGTGTGGGTGAGCACATCAAAAAACCCTGGCAGGCAAGGGGGAGCTTCAGTTAGTTAATGCGCCAGCGTCTTAATTGGGAACCTGCTAATTGTTGGGCATCGTGCTGTGCACTGGGAGACAACAAGGGACAAGGCCAAGGTTCCTGCCCTGGTGGGACCGACATTCTGGTGGGGAAAGCCAGACAGTAAACTCTCCACAGATATAGCAGTGGAAGGAGCAGAGTGACAGGGGGTGTGCTGCTGTGCTTGAGAGGCTGATGCTTCTCCAAGGAGATGATGTTTGACACCTGACCCCTGAGAAGGGACCAGCCAGGCAGAGCTCTAGGGGAGGAGCTTTCTAGTTAGAACAGCAAGTGGAAAGGCTCTGGGGCAAGAATGAGCCTGGCCTCTGGGCAGGACAGATACTTGTGCATGAAACAGGGACCTGTAAAAAGTGAGGTGGGAGAGGGTGGCAGGACAGGGCCAGATAATGTACAGCCTTGCAGACAGTGGGAAGATATGTGGATTTTATTCTAAGTGCATCAGGAAGCTCTTGGAGAGTTTTAAGTTGGGGAAGAGAACACGATCAGATGTGACTTTATCCGTCTGGCTGCCGTATGGCAAATAGTGTGCAGGGGCAAGGGTGAGAGATGAGAACCCAGTGAGACGGCTGTAGCTGAAGAGTGATGGCAGTCACGGTGGCAGTGGCAGGCGATGGCAGTGGAAATGGAGTGCAGTGGTCAGACTCAGGATATATGTTGGAGGTGCAACTGTCAGCATTAGCTGGGAGATTGGATGTTGGGGGTGGGGAAATGAGAAGAATCAAGAACAATGCCAAGGGTTTTGGCCTGAGCTCCAAGAAAGGATAGATGGGCCCTTGAGGAGTGAGTGGGCTCCCTGGCAAGTTGGTGGTTGAGCCAAGACGAGAGAACTCCAGCATCCTCGGCAGCCCGGGACTCGTGCCTTTCCTGCTCCACCTGCCTTAAATAGAACCTCAGCTCCATGCCCAGCAGCCTGGCTGCCAAGGTCCTTGAAATGACCCTTACACAAGGCAATGTCCCAGAGCCCTGCGCCTAAGAATGCCTTGGGAGTTAATCACCTATGCTCCCGGCAGCCTGTATTCCAGAAGCTGAATCACTGTAGCCTTGACCAGCGGAGTATGAACTGGTGGCTAATTATAATTGCCACCAATTAATCACCATCACCAAGGCTCGGTTCGTTTCCACAGCTATCACCTGGGTGCAGTAGTCTGTGATCCTATGAGGGAGCGGGGAGCTCCTCTGCTCGTGGAGCATTAATTGACCTAGTAACCCCAAACATGACACAGGGTTGTCTGTTCCCCGGCACGTAGAGAGTTCCTCATCCTGGGAGGCGGTCAAGGGCAGCTGGGCAAATGCTGCCCGGTGACAACTCACTCTGAGGACCCGAGTTCAAGAAAGGAACTGGTTTATTTTGCAGAAGCTGAAACCTCAAACTTAGAGACTTGGGGAGCTGTGTCATATTGAAGGCTGGCCCTAGGATATTATTGCCCAGCAGTGCAGACACCCATCAGAGGAGTCCAGTTCTGTCACAGTCACTAAGGGCCCTTCGTAGACCAAAAGTCCTCTCCTGCATTATTTAATTGAATCCTCAAAACTTTGTGAGGTGACTCTTAACTATTTCTGTTTCCACCTGAGCGAGGATGAGCTATTTGCCCAAGGTTAGACGTGCAAATAGAATTCCTGCCCAGGTCTGTCCAGTCGTTAATTGAACATTTATTCTTTGTGCCAGGTGCTATTCTAAGGACTGGGGATAGAGCAGTGAAAAAGATTACCCTTATAAAGTTTATATTTCAGGGGGAGAGACAAATGAGAAAACCAAATATGATATCAGAGCATGCTGGGCTCTGTGGGGAGCCCAGTGCAGGGTGAAGGGGTGGAGGGTAACGGGGGAGGGGTGGACAGGACGGCCTCTCTGGGCAGGGGCGTGTGAGCAGAGACTGCATGAGGAGCAGGAGCCCCACATGAAGATCTGGGGAATGAGCCCTCCAGGTAGTGGAAACAGCAAGTGCACAGGCTCTGTAGCAGGAACCTTCTAGAAGGGAGGTCACGGAGTTGGCCAGGGGCCTTGTAGGTCATGGTGGGGTTTGGTTTTGGTTCTAATCGTGACAGGTTTTAGGTCTACATTATCACCAAGGAAAGAAGAGGGCAGAGTGCCAGGAGCCCTGGCTGGAGTCGCATCTCCGGGCATGGAGGCGTTTATGGGGTCAGGGAGGAACCCAGGAGAGAGAGTTAGAGTCTGGAGGAAGGGAGACCTGAGAGGAGAAGCCTCAGTGAGAGCAGTTCTGTTCTTCCTGCCCCCGGGCTTCAGACCAGCGATTCTCAAACCTGGCTGTGCGCCTTCAGAGACAGATCTCCAGGTCCCATCCCAGACCTACTGAACCGGAATTTGTGGGGGTGGCGCTCGTTGGGTCAGAATAACACCCCTCTTGCCCTCACCAGAGTTTAGAACCAGTTGAGAGATTTCAGAGGAGTGAGGCAGATGGAGCTCCAGGGTCAGCTGATGGCTGGAGAATACGGCAGCAGTTTGGCTGGTGGAGTGTGCTGACCCGCCCCACCCCAGGGAACCTCGCTGCCCCCTAAGCTCACCACGTGGTGGAGTGACCAGGCAGGCAGGCGGGTCCTAGAGAGCAGAGAGAATACCAGACTGGTCCCCGTGGGTAAGGCACCCTTCTGGCGGGGGATGGGAAGAAGCAAACCGTATGCAGTAGAAATGTTTGTAGATAAACTTGAGGAGTCTCGGAGGCTCTGGATGTGACCGGTGAGGGAGGAGGATGGTGGGGATTCCCGGTCTCTGGATGCTGTCATGTTCCGAGGTGGGGCACTCGAGAGGGTCCTTTATGCCACACGGGGGTCCATTGTTTGGTGAATGGGAGGAGGTTTAACAGCCTAGGCTGGTAATGGAATCAGTTTTGGTAGAATAGGGGCATTTTGCATGGGATCCTGCCCATCATTGTGCTGCCCGAAGACAGAAGTCCCTTTAACAGGGCCGGTTCCTTTGACCTCTTCCAGATCCCCCTTCCTTACTAACCGGATATTAACGTATCCTTACAAGCTTCTGGGCTATGTAATTAGAGCTTAGACAGACTGCCTTTGGTTAATTTTTTTTTAATTGAGGTAACATTGGTTTATAACATTATATAAATTTCAGGTGTAACCCAAGTTCATTATGGATAATTTGAAAAGGCAAAAAAAATCACATTTGACATATTTCTTTCATCTTTTTTTTCCATGCAGTTTTTTTTTTCTTAGTTGAGAACCCTATGGCACATTATCAAGTAAATCTTCTATCCATTTTTAAAATTTGTTCCATTGCATAGGGATTTTTTTCAGATTTTACAAACTTTTCTTAGGAGTGTTTTTTTATGGCTTATTTTCCATTGAGTGGTTGTGCTATAGTTTACTTAACTAATCCCCTGATGTTAGAAACCTCCAGATTGTTTCCACTTTCATGTTATAAACACAGCAGTAGGGCATTTATGTACTGAATGTTTTCTACATTTAGGATTGTTTTCTAAAGATAAGAATTCCAGAAATGGAATTCCTGGGCCTGAGGGGATGCCCATCTTTTTCAGATGTTTTTTATTGTGGTAAAATACACATAGCATAAAATTTAGCATCTTAATCCATTTTTAAGTGTACAGTTCAGTGGCATTAAGTGCATTCACATAGTTGTGCAGCCATCGCCACCATCCCTCCCCAGAATTCTTTTTCTCTTGCAAAACTGAAACTCTGTCCCCGTTAAACACTAACTCCCCACTCCCCTCCTCCCTCTAGCCCCTGGTAACCACCATTCTACTTTCTGTCTCTGTGATTTGGGGGATGCACGTTTTTTAAAGTTTTTGCTACATGTTGTCAAATTGCCCTCCGGACAGTTTATGTCAATGCACTCTCCCACCAGTGATGCCTGCAAGGTGATGACCCATTTTCATCACTACTTTAACAGCTTGGGGATTTTAAAAAATGATCTTGGGCCTGGCCCCTTGGCCTGGTGGTTAAGTTCAGTGCAGTCCGCTTCGCCGCCCAGGTTCACAGGTGCAGACCCCGGGTTTGGACCTATGCCACTTGTCAGCCATGCTGAGGTGGTGACCCACATACAAAATAGAGGAAGTTAGCTCAGGGCGAATCTTCCTCAGTAAAAAAAGAAAAAAAAGACCTTTGCTAATTTGACTGGTGAAAAATACCACCTTGCTGCTGATGACTATTTTCAGTAGTTGCACAGTATTCCATCAGGAAGCTGTGCTGTTGTTTCAGCGACTGGTTCTCATGGGATTGTGCATTTAGGATGTTTCCAGGGTTTGAGTGTTAGCAGTTACACCCTGTGCTTAAAAGCTAAACCAATTCTCTGCCTGTTTCTTTCTTTCGAGGGCGCTATGATGCGCGGGCCCGAGTCCTCGTTTGCCACATGACCTCCCTCCTCCGAGTGCCCTTGGGGGAGCTGGATCTCCTTGAAGAGACGTTCCTTGAGAGCCTGAAGGAAACCAAAGAGGAGGAATCTGAGTAAGGGAGCCCTGTGACCCTGGCCCCGCCTGTCCGGAATCAAGGACTTCCACTTTAGTGCAGTTTTCAGACAACAGAGGGTGCAGTGAGATGGAAGGAGCACTGGACAGAGAGTCCCAGTGCAGCCCTGACTCACTGTGTGGCCTTAGCAAGTCTCTTCCCCTCTCTGGGCCTCCATCCTCATTTGTAAGAAATGGGGATTGGATGGATGATTGCTAAGGACCGTGAGTCTGTGACTTTAACATTCCATGGCCCCGACACCTCACTCCACCTCAGGCTCTTATACCACCTTGTCCATGGGCTGGACTGGCCTGGGTTCAAATCCCACCTCTGACACCCATCCGTTTTTGACCTTGGGCAGGTGCCCCCCACAAGCCACAATATTCATATCTGTAAAATGGGAATGAGGATAGAGTCCTCCCAAGGTCATTGTGAAAAACGACTGTGATCATGTCATAAAGTGCTGGGCCCAGGGCTGACACGTAGCTAGCACTCAACTCAGTAGATGTGAGTCCTTCCCTTCCCCCACGTGCCCCTGCACCTGCCAGTCGCAGAGCAGCTTTGCTCTCTGTGTGTGTTCAGGAATGTGTGGAAGAAATGATCCTGGTAACTTTGCCAGAGCTAATCTAATCCCAGGGCAGTAAATCAATCCCAGTCACAGCCTAATTGCGGGCTCCTTGCACCAGACACGTCTCCCAGCCCTGCGTGTCACTCGGCCTTGATGGCTTCCTTTGAGCAGCCACGTTGTGCCAGTTCAGCCCAGCTGGGAATTGAGCGCTGAAGCCAAGTTCAGAACTGGAGCCGCCCTCCTGCGGGTTTGTAGGGCAAAGGGAAGGGGTGTTTCCTTGAGAAAGGAGGAAGCTTGTTCTGTAGAAGTAACCTGAAAACAGACTCATTTTGACTCCCAGACCTGTGTCTATAAAGAAACACCTGGATCCAGGCTAGTTACCATGGTCATGAGGGCTGCCCAGACTCTTCGGCTATATTGGACATTTATAGTATCTTATATGCTTTGAAATGAAAGAAACTCTTAGCTATTGTTTGGAAGTCTTATTATCAGAAAGAAACATATCCAGAGGATTTGTTCTGCTAATACCACTAATGGCAGATCAGGGAGTATGTCAAACAGAAGTTCTGACACAGCCCAGCTCTGCTGCTTACAAGCTGTGTGATCTTGGGCAAGTTGTTTAACTTCTCTGGGCCTCAGTTTCCTTACCTACAAAATGAGGATAATCATAGCACCCTGCTCATAACGTTCCTTTGCGGCTCAAATGAATTCATACGTATAAAGTGCTTCGAGCGGGCCTGGAACAGAGTAATTAATTGATAAATATCATTAATGCTGTACTACTGTTACCATTGCTGTTATAACTGGGCCCTTTCCTCAGAAAAATACTCCACCTGTGTAAATTTTTTATTCAATTTCAGGGACTTTGGAGACCTCTCAGTTTCTATCTATGGTCTCTGGAAGGATCTGAGACCTGGGAAAGCATAGCGACTGTTCTGCCAGGAGACCTGGCTCTCGGTTTGATTCTGCTAAGTCTCTGTGTGGCCCTGAGCATGTGACTTTCCCTCTCTGGGCACCAGCACCAGTTTTTTCACCTGTGCAAGTAGAGGATCGAATTATATGTAGGTTTCTTTTAACTCTAAGGTTTTGTGTTTCTGCAAGGTGAGCTTATCCCTCAGCACCCCGAGGTGATCGTTTGCAGCTGGGGTTCGGGGTATGCTGTACCCCGTTTCTGTCCTTGGGTTCCCGTCTCAGCCCTGAAGCCATCCAAGCTTCCCCCACTTGTTTGGTGACTTAATTTCTCTGTGCCTCAGTTTCCTCATCTCTAACATGGGGATAATGGTAGTAGCTCCATCACAGTGTTGTTGAGAGATTAAATTAATTAATACAGGTGAAAAGCATGGACCAGTGCCTGGCACATAGTAGGTCTCAGTAAACATGAGCTAATGCCTTGCCTGACGGTCAACACTGATCACATCAGAATGACGTTGTCACCGTCTTTTATTGAGTGCTTACTAGATGCAGGCACAAGATGTCGTCTCATCGGATGTTCATAAGAATCCCCTGAGGGCTTTGCAGAGGAAGAAACAGAAAGTCAGAGGGGTGACGTAACTCACCCAAAGTCACACAGCTGGTCAGTGGCACCATCTGATTCCACCACCACATCCAGTCTGAACGTCAGCATTCCTCAAGGCGTGGTTGACAATCCCAGGTTCCCTCCTTAATTCTCAAGAAAGCACTAAAGATAATTTTCATGGGACTTTCTGAGCTTTTACTAGGAAAGTGTCTCCCAGAGATAAGCTCTCCTTCTCTGTCAACTGGAGAAGGTGGTTTTAAAAAAGAAGGTGGCGGTGGAGATAAGGATAACACAATCTCGTGGGAGATAAGATAGCAGAGAGTGAAATTGATTCGTGGATCCATGCGGTGGGCAGAGTGGGGGTCTGGCTCTTCAGTTGGTATCCGTGGCTTCAGCCTGGGATTTGGCCCAAATCTGCATTTTGGCTTCAGCCTCAGTCTTGGAAGGCTGACATGAAGCGCCAACTCAAGGTCATTTCTGGCGTCCCAGAAGATGAGCGTGGCCAGTGAGTGTATAATGGCATAGATTCCCGTGGTATCTAACCAGCAGGCAAAGTCAGTAATAGGAGCAGGGCTTCATGTGACTTGAGTGTCGTGCTCTGACATCTCCCTTCCAAATACCGGAAGCCTTGTAGATGCAACTCGGAGTGAGCGTCTCCTCTTGTGCTTTCGATGTTGAAATTCAATCAGACAACTGAAGTAGTTGCAGGAGTAAAAGGCTGTGATAATTAATGATGACTGGGAAAGCTATTCATTTTGGATACAAAACAGTTATTAAGAACACTCAAGTACTGGGGCCGCCCGGTGGCGCAGCGGTTTCGTCCGCGCTTGGCAGCCCTGGGTTCGCGGGTTTGGATCCCGGGCGCCCGCGGACGCACTGCCCATCAGCCATGCCGTGGCAGCGTCCCATATAAAGTGGAGGAAGATGGGCACAGATGTTAGCCCAGGGCCAGTCTTCCTCAGCAAAAAGAGGAGGATTAGCAACAGATGTTAGCTAGGGCTGGTCTTCCTCACCAAAAAAAAAAAAAAAAAAACACTCAAGTACTTAAATAAATAGGGAAATCAACTCAGTTCAGATGACGTTGAGAATGCCTTAGCTAAATAACATTAGGAAAAATGTTGTATTCTTGTTGATTCAGCTAATGTTTATGAACATTTAAATAATAATACAAAGCAGAATACTAGAGATGAGAGTATATCATCCATCTGATCTTTGTAGAAGTGATTTGATATACTGGTACTTATGCATTTAAATAAAACAGGCTTCAAGAACTACATTTACTTTTTAGTTATTTTATTCCCTTTAGGCTGTGAGTTTCCCCCTCCACAGACTCAGTTAAAGTGTTGACTGGCTGGTATCATCGATGTGCAGATGTCACTGTAGGAACAACCAAGAAGCAGATGGTGCTGAGAAATGTCAAGGGCACCAACTCAAGAATTTGATTATATTCTTAATAATAAATCTGTAGTAATCATTAAAATTTTATCACATTTCAGATTTGTCCTAATATCCCAAAATTTTCATTCTTGATGGTGATCGACTTAGAAAATATTTAGCCAAAATGTCCATTCCCTGCCCCTCTGGTTTTCACAGATGTGGACAGTGGTGGGGGAAGAGATCACACAGGAAGATGTTCACATCCAGTCCTTGCTGGAATGATTAGTTTCTGTTCCAGAAACATCTTCTGAGCACCCTCCAGGTCCCAAATCCAAGGCAAGCTGCTGAGGGTGATACCAAACCAAGTGGGCTCACCTCCTGGTGAGTTAAATAAGACTCGACACCAGTGGAAGTTGTCTCACAAAGTAAAGTGTATTTGCAGCAAATAGGAGGCCATGAGGAATCATTTCCCAAGTCCTGGGGTCCCCGAACAAAGGGAAGCAGGAACTTTTATTTCGGTTGGGGAATGAATATTCAAAAGGGAGAGGCGGGTACACTGCAGATTATGGTAATGAGGCTTAGTCTCCTCTTGAAGAGATCCTCGCATTAAAAATAAAGTAAGGTCAGGGCCCACCCGGTGGCGCAGCGATTTAGTTCGCGCTTGGCAGCCCAGGGTTCACGGTCGCATCCCGAGCGCCTGCCGACACACTGCTCGTCTGCCATGCTGTGGTGGTGTCCCATATAAAGTAGAGGAAGATGGGCATGGATGTTAGCTCAGGGCTGGTCTTCCTCACAAAATAAATAAATAAATAAATAAGGTAAGGTCATGGGCGTAGCTCTTGGAGGGAGGCTTGGTTAGCTTCGGGGGTTTGCTGGGTGTGTCTCCTTAACATAAAAAAACAACTTGGAAAAACAGTTAAATGCTTCCAAACCCACCCTTGAGTTCCTCTGGGCACTAGACCCCCCTCTAGTTTTATCCTGCTTCAGATTCTTGAGGGGCACAGGTTGAAGGTCCACCTTCTGTAACTGCTTCCTGCTGAGCATGGGTGTTGTCATGGGGACCAGTAGAGGAGCAGAATTTCCAGCTAATCAAATAGGTTTGCGGGTCACTAGAGGCATAGCCCCGAATTGTTCATTAACAATCACTTGTAATTTTATAGCCTCAATGTGTTTGGGATCTGGGCATACTTGCTCCCCTCCCCCGCTCCAGATTCCACTAGCTCTTTATAGTCTAGCTACTGGGTTGCCTACTTCTCTGATGGATCTAGTCCTGCTGCCCAGGAACATGCAGCCTCCTTGTATGGGATTGATTAGGATCCAGGGCAGAGCCTGGGGTGGATAGCCAGTCACTACTTTTCTGCATGGTGTCGCCGGAACAAGAGTTTCAGATCAGAGAGTGGCTTGCAGGGAAACTCCGAGTCATCAATTGTCTGTGACGATCTCTCTTCATGTTCAGGCCTGGGCGCTTTTTTTACCCGTGTGTGGCGGATCCAAGGGGTGACTCCTTCTAATTTTAGGGGAGAATGTGTGGTTAGTAACACCACATGAGATCCTGCCCAGATAGGATTTAGCTGATCTTGGGATGAACCACTTTTCCAAGTTTTAAGATAGACCCAATCTCCCAATTCATATGGGTGGAGTTTGACCTCCGTAGGCATGGGGAAGACAGAAGTTTCCCTACTTACTGAGTGCATCTCCCACCTGCTTCAGATTGATTATGTGTTTGATTGCCACAGAAACCTCTGGGTCTGGGTTTGTGAGCAAATCTAAGTCTTTAGGGAATGGCCTCCCATAGGTCATTTCAAAGGGGCTAAGCTTCAGTTTGCCTTTTGGAGCTGCCCTTATCCAAGTGAGGGCTATTGGCAGTAGCTTTAGCCAATTTTCCTGCAACTCTTGGCACAATTTAGCCAAGGTTTTCTTTTTTTTTTCTTTTTACCATTTTATGTTTCTCCATTTATTTAGTTTTTTAATGTTATTCAATAATATGTTAAAATTTTCCCAAAAAATCTTGACCATCTTATGTTACATATGTTCCCTATTACTAAATGTTTTTCGTTGCCTCTTTTTTTTTATTGCAGTAACATTGGTCTATAACACTGTATAAATTTCAGGTGTACATCATTATACTTATATTTCTGCATAGACTACATCATGTTCACCACCCAAATACTAGTTACAGTGCTTCACCACACACATGTGCCTAATCATCCCTTTCGCCCTCCTCCCTCCCTCCTTCCCCTCTGGTAACCACCAATCCAATCTGCCTCTGTGTGTTTGTTTGTTGTAGGAGGTGACTCTTGAACCATGAGTACTGTTTAGCTAGACAAAGGAGGGTGAGAAGGTCCTTGGCAGCCAAGAGCCAGCAGGAACACAGGTACTCAGGTGTAGGCAGTTCAGTGTTTCTGGAGGGTAAAGGGGAAATCAGGAAGTGATGAGTGATGAGGCGGTGAAGGAGGCAGGGGCAGGGCAAGGAGGGCCTGAGTGTCCTGCTGGAGACGTGACACTATCCTCAGGGCAGAGGAAGGGCCAGGAGGGAGGGAGAGAGGGAGGCAGACAGTCATGGTTATACTTTCGTGCTTGACACTGGTCACTATGGTGGTGCTGTCATCATCCTTCCATTTCCAGTTCCTAAGTGAGACAGTTGAGGCTGAGAAAAATTGAGTGACCCAGCAAGATCATGGTAGAGCTGGGCTCAAACATCTCTGCTCCAAACTTCCAGACTGTTTTTTCCAGAGAGTGTTTGTTGACTGAGATTCTGCTGATTCACAGAGCCAGATCCTTGTCCCGTTACACGTTCCTATGGTACGTCCTCAGCAGCTTGAATTTTTCCTCAGGCCTTGAACTCTGCCAAAAGCAACGATTTCCAGCCTTCCCGTTTGCACGAAATGATGCTAGCAATTAAGGGCCAGAGTATATCTCCAGCCTGTGTTTAGGAGGAGGTTATCGTAATAATGGAAGGAATGATAATGGCAACAGACACAGTGAACGATTACAGGATGCTGGTCACTGTATGTGTGATCTCACTTAGTCCTCACAGTACCCCTGGGAATTAAGTACTCTTATTACCCCACTTGTTGGAGAGGGAACTCAGATGGGACACGGAATTGGTGCATAGTCACCAAGTTAGTAAGTGGCTCAATCCATCAGAATAGGCTAGTTTCTGCTGCAGTAACAGATGACTTCCAAATCTCAATGACTCACAGCAACAAAGTGGCATTTCTTGTTCATACTCTGTGTCTGTTGCCGGTTGGCTGTGGCTTTGGTCCACATTGTCTTGGTCCTGGGTTCCAGGTTGACAGAGTGACCTCTGTCTGGAACGTTGCTGGCCTCAGGGCAGAACAAAAGGAGGCTGACTAGGCCCTGCACTGACTCCTAAAGCGACTGGTGGAAGTGGCACACAGCCCTTCCACCTCCAGTTCATTGGCTAAAGCGGGTGATGGGACTACTCGGTTCAACAGGGCAGGGGTGTATAATCTCTGAATATCTGGTGGATGGTGGTACGCTGCCACAACTGCACAGGGAGGAGTCACGCAAACATAGATCCTGTGTTTACAGGGTTTGAACCCTGATGTCAGAACCCATGCTCTTAGTCGCCGTCCTGCCTTCCCCTTGGCTGGTTGCATGTGGCTTGGCCTCATCCCATGCAACTGATGGCATGAATTTCAGTCATGGAAAACCAGCCCCCATGGTGCGCACGGAGATTTTTATCTTTGGTTTCCACTTCTCTGGAGTGAAGCAACTGAGAAGTGCTGTGCTGTTCACCCAGGAAGTGCTTAGGAAAACGCTGGTTGGGGTGAGCTGGCAGAGAACCAAAAGCATAGCAGATCCCCAAATGCCCAACTCAAACCCCATTTCTTTTGATGACTGGAGGATGGACTATTTCTCACTGTCACACACGGTTCATGAGGAAAGAGACGGGAAGGAAACGAGCATTGGTTGAGTCCTGCATTGTTCTGCTCTCTGATACGCGGCACCCAGAAGTGCCAGCACGTAGTCCACACTCAAAAAAGTTTGTTGATTGAATGTAGAAAGAAGGGCTGAATTTAATCTTTACAAACCAACGACCTTACGAGGTGGATGTTCTTATCCCCGTTTAAAAAAAAAGGAAACTGAGGCTCAGGGAGATGCAGTCTCATGATGACAGCAGACGCTGTGTTAGTCACCACTTGCAGTTGTGCCAACTGAATGCTTGACAGGCATTCTCTTCTTTGATCCGCACGGCCCTCAGGGAGTGGGTACTGTTGTCCCTGAACTCATGTGTAATAGGGGGACTGCTCCTGGGATAAGATAAACCCCACGGAGTACAAAGCACCGTAGCTGGCGTATGGGAAGTCTTCAGTAAATATTAACCATGCCCCTTCCTTTATCATCACATCATCTGCTACCACTCTCTGCATCGAGTTGTGTCCAAACTCCAACTTCCGAGTTCGCGCTCCTAATGACCACACGGTCCCAGCCTCGGTCTCTCGTCCTGCTCCTTATGGCCCCAAAGCACAGAGGGCTGCCTGTCCCGCAGGAAAACTGGGCTTCGTGATGCTCTGGAGCATCCCCAGTGGCCAGTCTCAGGATTTCCCTGGCCCCCGTTCACTCCAAATGCTTCCCTTTTGCCACATTTTATAGCTTTTAAATTTCAAGTCTGAGTGATCCTAACTCTTGCCCTAAGGCCAAGGTCTCTGGTACAGACATTTCTCTAACCCATCCTGGAAATGATTATTCTGAAGGAAGTTGGTTTCCAAATGTCCCAGAGGGAGGTGGGCTCAGACGGCAGAGCGATGGGGGTAAGGATAGAAAGGATGGAGGCGATGGAGTCTGTGGTTCTATTTGGTACTCGTTCTGGGTCCATCTATTTAAAGATATTTTTGTGCTTCTTGTACTATTATTTTTTTTTTTTTTTGTCTTTTCATTATTCAAATTGCAACCCTGTTAGGATGGATCCGTTGGGTAAGTAGCACATCCCACATGCTGGGATTCCCCAGCTGGGTTTTAGAATGTTTTCAGCTTTTTAAAACCATTGATGGGCCCAGGGTGACTTTGCTACCTTGCTCTGCATGACAGAGTACCCAGCACTGATCCCAGTTTGGGGGTTGGTGAGGCGGGGAGGTCTCAAGGGGTCCTGGCACGGCCAACCCTAAAGACCAACCTCTTCTCCCCCAGAACGGCCGAGGCATCCCGGAAGAAGAAAGAAAACCGGAGGAAATGGAAGCGCTATCTGCTGATAGGCCTGGCGACTGTCGGAGGCGGGACAGTGATCGGTAAGGCCAGCTCCAGATGACATGAGACAGTGGCACAGGGGCCAGGGCAGTGCGGAGCGAGCGGTGACGCCAGGCGGGGAGCGAGAGTGGAGAGTGCAGGGGGTCGGCTGGGAGGTGGCCCATTGGCAGTGTGTTCATTAGTCTTGGTAGAAGCGTCCACAGAAGGCAGTGGGCAGCTGATGGCCACATCCTCACTCCCACCTTTACCCACCATGGGCTGCTTCCCTTGCAGGCGTGACTGGGGGTCTAGCTGCCCCCCTTGTTGCCGCTGGAGCTGCGACAATCATTGGCAGTGCCGGGGCCGCGGCTCTGGGCTCCGTGGCCGGCATAGCTGTCATTACCTCTTTGTTTGGTGCAGCTGGAGCTGGCCTGACAGGTAAGGTTCAAAAGGAGTGGTGGGCTGTGAGGGATTTCCAGCCACGGTGGCCCAGCTCCTGGAGGACATGCCCAGATTCTCACCAGTGACGGCTCTCCAGGGGACAGAGGAGGATGTGGCTTTCTCGTTCTGGATCCCAGCACTGCCAGAATTGCGGCAGGCTTCACACAGAACTGGGCCTTTAGCTTGGGATGGGATGGAGTAAGGGCTGAGTCTGAGAAACTGGACCTTGTGTGGACTTCCTGAGAAGGTCTGATTGGACCTGCTGGCCACCATCCAGGACATTTCCAGGCAGCCGCCTCAGAAACACTTGGGCTTCCTTGTGTGAGAGAGCACGTGGCTACCCGTCATTTACCAGCATTTACACCTGGGGCTCCTTCCAGATCATGAGTGTCAACAGCCCCCAGTCACACAGGTTCCTGTTCCACTCCCCAAGTTGGGTCCGTCACTCCCCACGTTGAGAATCTTGGTCAGTTTGATCCACTTTTCCTGACAGGAGTGTGTTATACCTCTGAAGTTTGTGGGCAGGAAAGAAGATGTAGAACCCATGGAGTCAGGACAGAGTGGTGCTTATGAGCCTCGGCTCTGAGTTCCAGCCCCAGCTCTGCCCCTCGGGGGCTGAGGCCTCTGGAAGCCCCTTACCCTCGTCTGTAATTGGGGACGGTAATGGCACCTACCTTAAGGAGTTCCAAAAACACGGTGTGTTTGTTCGGGGACAGGGCACACGGTTGGCGCTCACCGTGTGAGTGTGTGAGCACAGAGAGCTGCTCTGAGTAGAATTCCCCGGAGCCCCAGTCACCTCCATTCTCGTTTTTGTATCTGGGTCTTTAGGATACAAGATGAAGAAGCGTGTTGGGGCCATTGAAGAGTTCACGTTTCTGCCTCTGACGGAGGGCAGGCAGCTGCACATCACCATCGCCATCACAGGGTGGCTGGCATCCGGCAAATACCGTGAGCACCGGGGGTGGCTTGGAGAAGGATGCAGAGGGGGTGGGCATTGACTGAGCTAGGTCTGCTGCTGTGGGCCTGACCCTGGCCTAGGCTCTTGCCTATGTATGTCTTTTGAGAGTGGGTAGGGGAGCCGCATTTTGCAGAGGAGGAAACTAAGGCTCAGAGGGGTGAGGTCACTTTATCCCACATCTGTCTGCTGACTAATCCATCCATCCATTATCCATCCATCCATCCATCCATCCATCCATCATCCATCCGTCCATCCATCCATCCATCCATCATCCATCCATCTGTCTATCCATCCATCCATCCACCCACCCATCCATCGACCTATCCTTCTTCTATCCATCCATTTATCTATCTACCTACACATCCATCCACCCATCCACCCATCCATCATCCATCATCCATCCATCCATCCATCCATCCATCCATCATCCATCTATCCATCCGTCCATCCATCCATTTATCTATCTACCTACCCATCCATCCATCCATCCATCCAT
Organism: Tapirus indicus; assembly: GCA_031878705.1. Lineage (NCBI taxonomy): Eukaryota > Metazoa > Chordata > Mammalia > Perissodactyla > Tapiridae > Tapirus > Tapirus indicus. Next base: position 99,246,777 of record CM062924.1, on the reverse strand, counting down.
CCATCCGTCCATCCGTTAACCCACCCGTCCACGCATCAGTCCATCCACTCAGCAGTGTATAGAGTACTGTACACACCATGTGCCAGATACTGAGCCAGGCTTTAGGAATTCAGTGGTGAGCAGCACAGTTATGGCCTCTGCTCTCATGGAACATATAGTCCAAGGCAGACGACAAACAACTGAGCAGTAATTACAGGGAGGCTTTATGGATGGCACAACAGGGGAAGCACAGGGTGTTTCTCGGGAATGAGGGAAATGTTCCTGGAGGAAGTGACATTTAGGCTAAGGACTGGCTGGGAATTAGCCAGGTAATCAAGAAGTGTAAACCAAGCAAAGGGGCAGTATGTACGAAGGCCCACTGGTGCAAAAGAACCAAAAGAGGCACAGGATGGCTGGAGCAGGGAGCTAGAAGGCAGAAGTGTGGGCAGGGCCAGATCACACTGGAGCTTATGAGCTGTGGCAAGGAGTTTGAATTTATCCTCAGAGCAAGTGGGACTTGAAGTAAAAGATCAGTACATCTTGGCTGTGTGACCTCAAGCAAGTTACTTAACCTCTCTGTGCCTCAGCTGCTTCATTTGTAAAGTAGAATGAATTATTCCTGCCTTTCAGGTCCTTACAAAGATTAAGTTAAACAAGGTAACTATGGCAGGCGCCTGGTTTCTAATTGGCACACACGTTAATTCCCTTTGCTGCTCTAATTTGAACGTGTGTTGTGAGGGGATTCTAACCAGGGTGGCATTGGGGACTCACTGCCTGGCTCACTTTTGCAAGTGCCCGGTGTGAGGCTCAGCAAACAGTTCATGGCTGAGAGAGAGCAGGGTGGGCGGAGGAATCCGGAGCCTCCTGGCCGGACGCACATGCTCAGAGCCTCCTGGGTTCCCAAATCCGTGGGCTCCGAGGGTGGAAGCCGCAGCTCCTCTCAGTGACGCGGAAGAAAGGAAGACAGAGCACGTCCAGGCCTTGTTCAAAGGCGCTGCCAGAGTCTCCCTGGCGTGAGGCCGCCGCCGCGTCCCTGCAGCGGGTCTCCGACGTTAACTGAGCACCTAGTGCGCGCCCCCGCGAGTCAGGCGGTTACCCACAACAGGAACCTGATGGGCCCTACCGCGTGTGATCCTCACATCCGCCCGCTGCGGGGGGCTGCTCTCGTCCTGGTCTGGCGGGAGAGGAAGCCTGGAGGGTCGCGTGGCAGGTGCAGGATTCACACCCACGTCTCCTGACCCGAAGAGCGTGGGTTTCTCTTCACTTGTCCTCATTATGCCGTGCTCCAGAAAGACCGCGACAGGAGGAAAGGAGTAAGAGCGGGGACAAAGGAATTTGTGATTCTGACCAGTGTGGACAGCAAATCCCTTATCTTTGTTTTACCCCCATTTGCTCAGTTTACCCCAGGTCAAAGGGCAAGTTCATTTTAAGGGAGGAAATCTTCAGGGTTCTCCTCCTGCAGCTAGTGCGGTATGCCCCCCAGGCAGAGGAGGTGGTTAAAGGAAATGTACTCAAGCTAGATTAACTTCAGGAAGGAAATAAGTCACCTATTCCTGTCCCCCTTGACAGCCGGGAGAGAAGCCTTAGTGCATCACAGGCTTGCTTCCCTGCGTGATGGGAGTCAGTGGACTTTCTTCGGCCCACCCCTTTATTAAATAGGATTGTGTATAATGATGACCTCAGCTTTGTAGCTAACCACTTGCTGTGAGCCAGGCACTAATCCACACATTTTGCATGCATAGGCTCGCTTCGTACCTCAGTTCAAGCCAAGGGTGGGGAGGGCGTCCTTATCACCTCCATTTTACAGATGAGGAAACTGAGGCTCATAAGGGCTCCCCAGGGTCACTTAGCTGGTCAGGGACAGGGGCTGGCCATCTGCTTCTCCATAATTAGAGACAGTTAACCCCTTAGCTGTTACAGAGCTGTTACAGGGTCCCTGCAGGGGGGGGAGGAAGCAGCCCCAGGGTGCTCTTTGTGTCAACACAGCGCCCACAGCTAAGGACGAGGCCTTTGCGTCGGGCAGGTGGAGGCGTCTAGCTGACATCCAGAGCCCAAAGCCTGTGGGAAGGTAACTCCACTCGTCCATTCGTTCATCATGTTTTCCTGAGTGCTTACTACGCGCCACATCACAGGCTTTGGGAACCTAGCGCTTGGCAAACAGGCTGTGGGGGAGACATGCATGAAACAGATGACGCAAAAATAAATGTATAACTGCAGACAGGGATGCAAACTCAGGGGGAAAGTGCACGGTGCATTTGGTCTGTCGGAGGGCCCGAAGGCCTCCCTGTGGATGAGGGGATTGAACTGCAAGCTCAAGGATAAATAAGAGTGAACTTGGGAAAACGATGCTTTGGGCAGGGGTGGGAGGAGATTAATGTTTTGAAAAGGTCACTTGGGCCACAGGCAGAAATGCATGGGGGGCCAGGTCAGTGTCCCTCTGTGCACCCACTGCCCCTTTCCTTCTCCCAGAATAGAGTGACGTGATGTTTACACGTCTCTCTCCCTCCGCAGACTGGGAGCTCTTTATCTAGATGGCCCAGGCTCCTCAGCTGTAAAATGGGGCTAATGGTGGTACCCATTTTCAGATGCTATGGAGAGGATTAAATGAAAGGGTCCATGTGACAAGCCCTCAGTGCAGAGCTGTCCAGCACCTAGTACACACTCACTAGACGTTTCTTACAATGACCATTATCTGGATCCTCAGGGTCAGGCTCCGGGCCTGGCATAGTCCACGTACCCGGTTAATGTTTGTGCTGTGAGTGAATGAATGATGAACAAACGAACAACTCAAAAGCATGTGTTTCTGGATGGTGAAGGGTTAGAGGGGCCCAGAGTCTAGGCATTTAGGCAAGCTTGGGGCTCAGGCAGGCTTCCTGGAGGAGGTGGCTCTTGAACCATGAGTACTGTTTAGCCAGACAAAGGAGAGTGAGAAGGTCCCTGGCAGCGGAGAGCCAGCAGGAACACGGGTACTCAGGTGTAGGCAGTTCAGTGTTTCTGGAGGGTAAAGGGGAAATCAGGAAGTGATGAGTGATGAGGCGGTGAAGGAGGCAGGGGCAGGGCAAGGAGGGCCTGGGTGTCCTGCTGGAAACGTGACACTGTCCTCAGGGCAAGGGAGGGCCAGGAGGGAGGCAGACCACTTCACATTGGTCACTGTGGTGGTGCTATCATCATCCTTCCGTTTCCAGTTCCTAAGTCGGAAAATTGAGGCTCAGAAAAATTGGGTGACCCAGCAAGATCATGGCAGAGCTGGGCTCAAATACCTCTGCTCCAAACTTCCAGGCTATTTCCCAGACAGTGTTTGTCGAATGAGATGCCGCTGATTCACAGAGCCAGATCCTTGTCCCATTACGTGTTCCTATGGTACGTCCTCAGCAGCTTGATGCCGGAATTACTGCGGGGTCAGAGAAATAACACTTTACATATACAATCGTTTGAATACCCAATTCTTACAACTATCCTCTGAAGGGAGAGAAATATTAATCACCCCACTTCACAGTTAAGCAAAGTGAGGCTCAGAGTGGGATTGGGATGTGCCCAAGGTCACCCAGCTACTAATGAGTGTAGGCGTTGGGGCTCAGACCCCAGCCTGCTGACTCACAGAGTGGCAGTGTGCTCCATTTAGGTGCTCCGTCTGCTTCGCTAACAGCTTCATTGGCAGGGGGTGGGCCTTTTGTCCTCCCACCAAGCATGAGTGGTCCCCCGTCACGGCCTGTCTGGGAAAGTGGAGTGGGGCCTCCTCTGTCATGGACAGGAGAGACCCCACCCACCTGTGTTCTCCCCAGGCACCTTCAGCGCTCCGTGGGCTGCCCTGGCACGCAGCCGCGAGCAGTACTGCCTGGCCTGGGAGGCCAAGTACCTGATGGAGCTCGGCAACGCCCTGGAGACCATCCTCAGTGGTCTTGCCAACATGGTGGCCCAGGAAGCCCTGAAGTACACAGTGCTGTCTGGTAAGCCTCCCCTTCCCTGCTGCCAGCAGTCTGCCCACTGCCCCCAACCCACACTGATACCATGTCTTTGCATGCCTGAGAACCCCCGTGAGCCAAGCACCATGCTGGGCCCTAGGAACATGGAGAGGTTAAGGCTGCATTCCTGTCTGTGAGAAGTTTATGGTCTTTGTGGGGAGGAGACAGGTAAAACAGCCAATCACATTATCACATTATGTGTCAGCTAGCTATGGCTGCATAACAAGCTACCCAAAACTCAGTGACTTAAAATAAGTTATTTCTCGTAATAGCTCGGGAGTTGTGAGGCCTCATTTGGCTGATCTTTTCTGGGCCTGCTCATGCATCTGTGGGTCAGCTGACTGTCCACTGATATAGGCTAGCCTTGCCTGGGGCAACTAGGGCAACTCGGCTCTGCTCCATTTGTCTCTCATCCTCTTCCTGGGATCAGCAGGCTAGCCCACAACAGTGGTAGAAATGCATGAGAGGATAGCCCTGATGCACAAGTCCATTTCAAGCCTCACATCTGCTGACACCTCCTTGGCCAAAGCAAGTCACATGGCTGAGCCTGGAGTGGATGGGCAGGGCAGGGCAGGGGGCACTGCAGAGTTAGGAAGCAAAGTGGGAGGATACAGGGTGGAGTGACAAATTGGGGCCATCTTTGGAATCTCACGCATGACAGGTGCTTAACGGAAGGAATCTAGTCCATGTATTGGAAATTCAGTTTTTTTCTTTGCTATTTAGCAGTTTGACAACATTTGGAAAACTTACAGATTCCAAGTTAGAGACTGTGTGTGCATTCACTCGGGCATCCATTAGCCCGCCAATCACTTCTTTACAAAGACTCCCATTGCCTTCATCACTGCTCTCCCACCTCCCCAGGCATCGTGGCTGCCCTGACCTGGCCAGCCTCGCTCCTCACTGTCGCCAATGTCATCGACAACCCCTGGGGGGTGTGTCTCCATCGATCGGCAGAGGTTGGCAAGCACCTGGCCCACATCCTGCTCTCCCGGCAGCAGGTACCTGGGAGTGGCTGTGGCTGGGGGGCAGGAGGGGAAATGAGGGGCTGGCTTGTGCACAGACATCAGCCCTGGAGACAAGCACACGTGGAGGTAGCCCAGTGGCTTTGGGGGAGTGGGTGGTCTTGGCTGCCCCTCCAGTTCAAGTCGTGAAAGTGTCCAGTAAGAATCATAGACTATGCATCTCCAGCAGGTAATTAGGTGAGGACTGAATAACAGAAGCATCTGCCGGGATGGACAAGGCCAGGTGTTCCTTCCTAGAAATACAGAGCTACCATCTGAGCAGATCTTCAGTGGTCCAGATACCATCTAAAATGCTCAAGCCACCCAAAATAACAGTGCCTTAAACAAGATGGAAGTGCTTTCTCTTGGAGAGGCCTAGGAAGGCAGTCTTGCACTAGAATGGTGTGCCGTGGTGAAGAGGCCCAGGTGCCTTCTATCTTGTTGCTCTGCTGTAAGTGGTCTTGACCCCATGGCCCAAGATCTGGCATCTGAGCTCCAGGTAGCAAGAGAAAGGAAAGGCTGAAGAAGAAGGAGCAAAGGCCTTATAGCATTTCCATCAACATCCCATGGGGCAGACCCTAGTCATGAGACCATACTTACTGCCACAGAAGTTGGGAAATGTCGTCTTTATTCTGGGTGGTGATGAGCCCAGCTGAAATTCAATTATTATGGGAAAAAGGGACAATGGATATTGAGGGAAAACTAGCAGTTTCTGCCACAGTGGGTAAGTTGCTTGAGAAACCGATAACCCCCATCCAATGCTGTATCTTTGCCAGAATGGAGAGGTCTTTTGGCAGCTTTGGCTGTGAGGCAAAGACCAGAGTGACATTGGCTTAAACAAGATGCAAGTTTGTTCTCTCCCACGTAACAGCCTGGGTGTCAGCATCCAGGGCAGTAAGATGTGTATTCATTTCCTGCTGCTGCTGTGACAAATGTCCATAGACGAGCTGCTTAAAACAACCCACGTTTATTATCTTACAGCTCTGGAGGTCAGAAGTCTAAAATGGGCCCACAGGGCTGTGTTGCTTATGGAGGCTCCAGGGAGCATCTGTTTCTTCATGTTTTCCAGTTTCCAAAGGCCACCTACTTTCTTTGAGTCATAGCCCCCTTTCTCCATCTTCAAAGACAGTAGTGTAGCATCTTCAGATCTTTCTCTCCATCCCTTCGCTTCCGTCATCACATCGCCTTCTAACTCTGAGCCTCCTGCCTCCGTCTTATAAGGACCCTTGTGATCACATCGGGCCCTCCGATAGTCCAGGTTAATCTCCTCATCCTAGCATCCTTAACTTGATCGCATCTGCAAAGGCCCTCTGTTATACACAGTAACATTCACAGAGTCCAGGAATTAGGATGGGGCATCCTTGGGGGTCATTACTCAGCCTCCCACATTGGCAGCTTCACTGCACAGGGACCCCAGACTCCTTCGATCTCGTGGCCGCACATCTTCCACACTCGGCCTCTTTCTTGTGGTCCAAGATGCATCTTCCAGTATTTTATCTGCATTCCAGACAGTTGGAGGTTGGAAAGTGGAATGAAGAGCGTGCCTAGAAGTCACACCTATTGCCTCCCCTCACATCCCTTGTCCAGCACTCAGCCCTGTGGCCATCCCTCGCTGCCGGGGAGTTAGAGAAACTTAGTCTTTGGCCGGGTAGCTGTGTGCCCAGTAAAACTCAGGAGTTCTGTTGCCAGAGAACAGAAGGAGGAAGGGGATTGGGAGAGGACCAGCAGCCTTTGCTACAAAGTTCCTGCAGAATTGAAATACTATCTAATGGAGGGTCGTCTATGGCAGTAAATGGAGTTGGGGTGGGGGGAGGGTGGATACACGTATTGGCACAAAAACAGGGGAAAGGAATAGACTGCTGAGACCGGGCTGGACCTTTGGAGCTCATCTGCTCCTTCCTCTCCTTCCATGTAGCACTTGTACCAAATGCCCCAGATAACTTTCTTTTTCCTGTGAGTTGCCTTTTCTGTAAGTTCTTTAGTCAGAAAATTCTCTACGTCTAACTTACTATCTTCTCTTGTCATGGAAGGGCAATATTTCACATCCCACCTCCCTATCTAGAAACAGAACAGTTGTCCCTCCAATGTCACTCTTTGCCTTTTTACCCATCACACCTGGGGGTACCTTCCTTCTCCTCTCCCCAGCTCCAGAAGGGCCCCGCTGCACGCAGCCATTTGCCACAAGGTAGATGAGTCCGGTCTCCCAGGGAAGAAGAGACGGTGGCGGGATAATGGTTGAGATGAAAGGGAATTAACCCAGCCGAGGCTACCTGTCAGCCTTGGAGGAAGCCGTTGCCAGCGGCAGGTGCCTCCTGCGTGAGTGAGGGCCCTGACTCTCCTGATTAAGACATCAGAGCCCAGAGACCAGGAGTAGCACATGCATGATTATTAAGTGCAAGGCGGGTGCTGAGACTGCAAGGGCCGCCCTCCTCAGGGCTGATGTTTTGCTAGAACTGGCTGTGCCCACCCCCCCCCAAACACCTGTGTCCTTTCTCCCCCAGGGCCGGCGACCTGTCACCTTGATTGGCTTCAGCCTGGGAGCCAGAGTCATCTACTTCTGTCTGCAGGAGATGGCTCAGGAGAAAGGTCAGTCTGGCTTATTGTCACAGGTGAAAACCCTTCCCAAGTTCCTCGCCCCAGGCCGGAGGTTCTGGACCAGGGCTCACAGTCTTGTAAATGTGTTCTTAGAAATAATACTTAAAAGTTAAAAATAGTTTGAAGATAGACAAAACAGTTAACTCATTTGGAAAGTGATTTATTTCTTCTGCACACAAACTAGAGTGGGTGTGAGACAGTCCTGTAATGATGACACTGACCGTTGCGTTCTGATGCACATTCTTGAGTGGGAGGGAAGGGAGTGGGAGGAGTCTGAAATCAAGGTGTGGGCAGGGCCGCACTCCCTCTGGAGGCCCTACGGGAGAACCCTCCCTTGCCCCTTTCAGCTTCTGGTGGCTGCCGACAGTCCTTGGCGTTCCTTGACTCGTAGATGCAACACTCCCATCTCTGCCTTCTTCACATCACCTTCTCCTTTGTGTCTTCTTCTCTTATAAGGGCAGTGTCCTTGGATTTGGGGCCACCAAATCCAGGGTGATCATATCTCAGGATCCTTAACTAGTTACATTTGCATAATTTAATTACAAATTAATTAAATCTGCAAAGACACCTTTTCCAAATAAGGTCTCATTTACAGGTTCCAGGAGGACATATCTTTTGAGGGGCCACCATTTAACCCCCTACAGACGCCTTTGGGAGTGTGTCATGCCGTCCGTTGACATCCTGTCCGTACTGAGGCAGCAGAAAGCTTGAGTGCGACTGCTCTGGGCCCTGGGTGGGTGAGGTCTCCAGGACAGAATCCTGGTTTGTGACAAATCTGTCAGCAGAGGCTGCTTGTAGGAGGGGGTTGGGGGAGTGAGGTCAGCACTTGGGACACTTGGGGTGGCCCACTGTTTGTGAGACCTAGACTGACCTGTCTCCTGGGGAAGCATAGCAGCAACAGGACCCTGAAGGCAAGAGAAAGGACTGAGACAGGGACTCCTCGTCCTGGGAGCAGAGACTGGACGGGAGCGGGGGCTGCAGTCCCAGCCAGCATTCTTACTTGGGATTTCCTTGAACGCCTCTCTGAGCCTCGGCTTCCCCACTTATAAAATAGTTAATGATACCCACCCTGTGTGCTTGCTTTAAGGGGCAAGTGAAGTGCCCCACGTATAGGATTTCTGCACACTGTAAAACCCATCGTTGACCAATACAGCTCAAGGATGTCAGTTTGCAGCTTCTGTTCTTCAGAGTTTCTGCCAACCTGAGGCTACCCATGAAGATGGCCCCTGGCCACTCTCCTTGGCCCGCCCAAGCGTGTGATCTGATTGCTGACCAATTGCTGGCAAGCAAGGAGGGGTGGGAATATTTGCCATTGGCTGGACCTGAGGGAGCCGGATGAGTCAGGGGTTGACTGGTGTTATTTTCAGCATTGGCATCACTGGAGGGTATGGGACAGACCCTGGAGCTTAGGGGCATGCTTCATTCCTGTTCTTTATCTTTTGCTAAAATGTCTCCCCAACATCACCTTGGATTGAGGACCAGAGCTGTTTTCCTGTTCGCAAAAGCAAGGTGCATGTGCCATCCTTGGCATTCACCATGGAAGGGCCAAGCCACTGGAAGATGCCCCCTGACCCTGCTCCCTCGTAGATTTCCACAGCCTCCTTTTCACTCAGTTTTGTCCACATCATTAAGCAATGGGGAGGCACCTCTGTCCTAGTTCCAATAGCTTTGGGTAACCTGGGACCACCATGCAGAAGGGCCTGGGGAGCCAGCTCTGAGCCGTGTTCACCAGGAAAATCCAGGCTAGGGCTGGAAGTCAGGGAGAAACCACCAAGGAGGCAGGGCTGAATTTGGGGCTCTGGTAAAGGTGAGTTTCCATTTCTACCATGGAAAACATTGTACCTTCCCTTTCTGTGTACATTCTTCCCCCACCCAGGCATCTCCCGGGACAGAGCAAGTCAAAAAGACATCCCTTACCTGCCTTTCCTGCTCTACCAGGTACAGATAATCACCTGCTAGGAGGGACCCCCTGGATACCCACAGTGTCTCCCCGCCCTCAGCTCTTCATCCCCTCTTGTATATGGTTTTGTTGAGCTGCAGCAACACCATTGACTCCTACTGCATAATGCCGTGTTCTGTGTTCCTACGACTTTGTGCAAATGATAACTATACTGTCAGAATCTCCCTCGGGAAAATTGGGGAGACAGCATTTCTCATAACGGACACAGAATCTCTGTTAAAAATGTGTCGGTTTTACAGGGCCAGCCCAGTGGCATAGTGGTTAAGTTCACACACTCTGCTTCAGCGGCCCGGGGTTCGCAGGTTCGGATCCCAGGTGCAGACCCATGCACCACTTATCAAGCCATGCTGTGGCGGCGTCCCACATATAAAGTGGAGGAAGATGGGCATGGATGTTAGCCCAGGGCCAATCTTCCTCAGCACAAAAAAAAAAGTGTGGGTTATAGAGAGGCAAGAAGGTTGTATCAGTCAGCTGTTGCTTCAGTGGTGCAGCATAACAAGCGACCCTCCAAACTCAGAGGGTTGCAACACCAAGTATTTTCATGCTCAGGAGCTTCAGGTTGGCTGTGGTTCGGTTGCTCTAGAATAGGCTCTGTTTCTGGCTGCAGGTTGGGTAGGCTTGGCTCCAGGCTGAGGGCTGGACTCAGATCTGCTCCACGTGTGTTTGTCATGGTGCGGTTGAAGGGGCAGCAGCTGCCCGGGGCACGCTCTTCCTGTGGCAGATCTGTAGAGTGCCAGAGCCGAGCTAAGCTGTGCGTGCACATTTAAGACCTCTGCTCTTATCGTATTTACTAACATTCTCTGTCAGTTGTTTATGCTGCAAACAACCTCTCCAAACATAGTAGCTTAAAACAGCAATAACTGATGATTCCTCACAGTTCTGTGGGTTGACTCAGCAGTTCCTCTCCTGTTCACACGTGGGCTCACTTGTGTAGTTGCAGTCAGAGCTGGAATGCTTGGAAGGTCCAAGTTGTCCTCACTCCCTGGCTGGTCATTGGTGCTGGTGGTCACCTGGTGGCCTCAGTCCTTCCCAGGGGACCTGTCATCCTGCAGTAGGCCTGCCTGACTTCCTTACGTGGCATTCTCAGGGCAGTGCTTCAAGAGGGCGAGAGTGGAAGCTGCAGTTCCTCGTAAGGCTGAGGTTCTAGAACACATCATTTCTACTACATTCTGTTGGTCAAACAAGCCACAAGATCAGATTCAAGGAGGCAGAGGGGAGAGTAGATTCCTTCTCTGGATGGGAGGAGTGGCAAAGAATTTTTGGCAATTTTTAATCTTCCACACATTCTGTTGACCAGAACAAGTTCTGGGCAAGCCCCAGTCGGTGGAGTGGGCAGTGCACTGTGCCCACAGTGGAGGAGGAGGGAAGTGAATATTTGCCAAATGCTAATCCAGACTCTCGTGCTGGAGCGAAGGAAAGCATGGGCTTCACAGTCAGCTGAGACCAGGTCTGAGTCCTGCCTCTGCTCAGCTGGGTGACCTGGGGTGGGCAAGGACAGCCCACCACAGCCTCCCTGGACGTCCATCTCTCCATTTGCAACAAGAGGTTAATGTCACCTCTGGCAGTGGCAGAGGCCAGAGAGCATGGAGGTCGGGCAGCCGGTCCAGGCTGGGTCCTGGTCAACACATCCTCTAGCAGCCTTCAGGCTGAGGTGCCCTGCCGGTCCAGGAGTGGCTGCGGGCTCCCCCTGCTCTCTAAACCTGCTCCTCCCGGGGGAGGCTCTTGAAAAGTTGTCATCCCCTGTGCTGTCATCATTTTGCTCCTTTCCTAATCATCTTCCCCCAACTCATGCAGCAGACCTTCTGCCAGGCTCCTCATTACCTGGAGTGACGTGGTCTTATTAATAGGACTCAGTTTCGAGGAGAAAGGCATGTCTTTGGCTCCAGTTAGCGTAAATTACATGTTAGCTTCAGATCGTTGATACAAGCCAAGTCTTCAATTCCCCTATGGAACAGTTTGAATTAATTACCGTTGAGCATTTGGCTGTGGCAATCGGAGTGAGGTTACCCATCAGCTGCTCCGGAATGTGAGGCTGGAAACTGGCGGGAGGGAGGCAGGTGGCCTCTCGGTGGCAGGGCTGGTTAATGAGACACTGAGATGTTCCTGTGCTTCTGCCTTCTGGGGGATGGTTCCCAAAGCAGCTTCCTTCCTGCCTCTTTCCTGCACAGCTCCCTCCCCTGGATCTTCATGGCCCACCCATAAGAATCGGGGCTTTGGTGTTAGGCAGACCCGGATTTGGGTCCCAGCTTTGTCACTGACTGGCTGTGTGACCTTGGGCAAGTCACTTAACCTCTCTGAGCCTCAGCTTCCTCATCTGAATATGGGGCTTAGTCCACTTACCTTGAAGGCCCATCTGGAGATTAAAATGAGACGATGAATGGGAAAGTACCTGTCCCAATGTGGGTACACTCAGTAAACATTTCTTCCTCTAAACTCTAATCTGAGGACTACCATGCACAGGGAACTAGGGTAAGTGTTGTGTAGCTTGTCATTTTGTGCCCACTTTCTGGCCCCCCCATTAGACCGTGAACTCAAGCAGGTGGGGTCAGCCTGTGCCCCACCATCTCCCCGGCGCCCAACACATTCTGGGTGCTCAGGAAGACGGAGGAACTTGACTTTGGGCAAGGGAATCAAGCAAGCACTGGTGTGCCCATGAGCCAGGTGCAAACGCACCGTGTGCCGGGCCGGGTGCCGGGTGCCGACGTGCAGGATCTCGTTCAATCTCTCAGCAGCCCTGAATGAGAAAACGGGGGGCAAGCCACACAGATCCTAAGTGCCAGAGCCAGGATTCGGCCCCGGGGCGCCTGGTTCCAGATCCCTCACTTCAAGCCACTGTGCTCTGCTGTGCAGAGGACCTAGACCTTGAACGACGGCAGCTCATCCGGTGGAGCTAGAGGGAAGGGCATCCCAGAGGGTCGGGCCAGCAGGGCAAGGGAAGGGTTCTCAGGGGTGTCTGGAAATGTTAGGTCTCGTTTCTGTAGCCTGGGAGAGGGGAGCGAGGTGGGACGGTGGGAAATGGCTAGGACGGGAGCCTGGCACAGGGTCTGGGATGCCAGGCTAACAAGTGGGAACTGACCGGTTAGATGCGCAGCCTCTGAGTCGTGGACTGAATGAGTAGTCGAGCAGGTCCTGTGGAGGGAGGTCAGTGCCGGGCAGCCTATAGTTCACCCACGTGGCCACACACAGCAGCAACTCAGCCAACTCCAAGGGCCTCCGACACCCCCACCATTCTCTAGATCAAGCGCAGACTTCTCAGTGTGACTCAGGCCTTCTGAGGGTCTGCATTCCGGCATCCTCTCCCACCACTCTCCACCTCACACGCTGGGCTCCAGTGGGGCCAAGCTCAGTGTCCAAACAGACCACGTTCTTTCTTTCCATCTCCTTTTCTAGGTAACTCCTACTCGCTTTTCAGGTCTCACTTTGTCTGGAAGTTTTCCCCCCAATAATAACAATCGTCACAGTAGTAATTGCAGCAGCACGCACTTGTAACACGTTCTGCACTTCCATGTGCCGGGCACAGTTCTAAGCTCTTCATGTGTATTATCTCACATAATCCTCTCTCAGAGTATCTGTGAGGTTGATACTATTATTGTGCCCATTTTCCAGATGAGTAAACTGAAATACAGAGCTTAGGTACTTGGCCCAAATCACAGGGCTAGCAGGTGGCAGAGCAGGCAGTCTGGGCTGGCTAGAGAGTATGCGATCGTGACCCCAACCCCGGACCATCTCTCCCAGTCACTCCCATCCTTCCCTGAGCATCTTTCCCAGCACTTGTCTTGCTGCTATAACTGCCTGTTTCCTCATCTGTCCTTCTGGCCTGCTGGTAATTGTTACCTCAGAGTACACATCAGAACTACGTGGACAATTCTTTTCCCAGAATATTCTTTTCCCAGAAGGGGTCAGGCACTCCTCTTGGAAATAGCTCCCTCGGGCAGTTGTAATGCACAGCTCTGGCCAGAAACCAGCACGGACAGGGTGGGAGTGGTCAGGGGCCCTGCTTCTCTGTCTCCTCACTGTATCCTGAGCCTGTCACCATGCCTGGCACCTACTGGGTCCTCAGGGACACATGCCGAGTGAACCAAGTGAAGGAACGAGTCCCATCTTGAGTCGGGGCCAGTGGTCTACATGTCAGTCTCCCCCACTCGCTCGAAACTCCTTACAGGGAAGAACCTTGTCACGCTCGGCTTTGTTGTCCCCAGCTTTGGGCACAGATGCTCATAAATGTTTGAGGGAAGGAAGGAGTCCTTCTTACACTGGTCCTGTAGGTTGTCCACATTTTATTTAGAAAACCTCTACATTTTTAAAGAAGAAGTAGGAGAAACTAGGATGGGAAGCTTTCCAAATAACAAGAATTTGGTCAGAATCTGAACAGAAGCCCAGAGATCAAAAGTGCTCCTGGTTTCTGCCCTCCAGTCACCTTCCGAAGGAGGAACTCACGGCCAGAAGACTCTGAACAAGGGTCTTCAGTCTTGATCAGCCTGATCATTCCCCCTATTTAATAACATCCCGTCCCACCCTGTGTCTGGACGGGAGTGAGAGAGAACTCTGGTAACCCTCTGCCTTGACCTTGGTCAAGAAGACTCTGAGGAGGGGCCTGTCCCCTAGTTGGCCGTGGCTTATTCTAGATGTGAGCAGCAGCTGTGCACACATCAGTGGAGATGTGGCCCCACTTCCTCTCTGGGACGGAAGGGGGCTCCTCCCGTGCCCTGGCCCACAGGCCACTCTCGCTTGGTTTTGTCCCCTCCACCCTGCCGTCCCTGCGACTCCAGGTGGGAGGGGGGTCCCGCTGATGCTAGGCCCCAGTGCTGTTTATACCCCAGCTTCCCTTTTTCTTTCCAGAGACTGAGTAAGGGAACTCCTGATGGTTCATAGAAATGGGAAGTTGAAAACAAAACACACCGACCTGCAGGGGGTAGCTGAGAGGTCCTGGGTCCTGCAGCTGTGTGAGCTGTGCACGTGCACGGCCTCCCTGTCAGCCCGCGGGGCTGAGGAAGCCGGCTGGGACTCGAGCAGCGCCTTTCTCTCCAGACTTCTGTAACCCATACCACAAAGTAGAACGAAGAAAAACATGGACATGCACATACTCACAAAATACACTCACACACCTGCGTGTTTACACACACACCCTCCAACATGGCCCTCGTCTTTCTGACGTTCCCCACGTCCTCTTTCCAGCGATCCACCGAGCCTCTGGCCTCCAGGGCTTCACAATGTACCGTCCAGTACCCCCATTCAATAGACGTGGACCAGGCGCAGCTGGAAGGACCGCAGCAAGATGCAGGTCTCCGAGGTCTTTAGGTGACAGGGCCACGCGGCTCTTCCCCGCCAAGAGCTACCAGCTTAGGTGCTGCAAGCGTGCGGCCTCTGGGTTAGGGCATCTGGTTTGAATCTCAAACCCGCCACTAGGCAAGTCACCTAACCTCTGAACTCAGGTGACTTGTGAAACACAGTAAATAATAGTATCGACATCGAAGTTGTTGTGAGGATTAAATGCAATGGTGCATATAAATGCTGGCTTATAAGAGCCCAGTAATTCTTAACAAGCATTTATATTATGCTAAGAACTGTCTCAAGCTTTATAAAAGGGAGCTGGCACATTGTATTAGAGCACCCCGCACACACACGGCTGACAGGGATCATGGACCTAGCTGAGGAAAAACTGGCTTCCTACGAGGGTTGGGGCCTGCACTTTCTGGTCCTTTCTATCACTGCGCTCCCTTTCTCCCCTTTTCCTTGACAACCCCCTCCCATGTCCCGACCTTGTGTTACTGATGGGGCACCTTCCAGTCTCCAACTGGCCGTGATCGAGAATGAATTATTCACCCTTTGCCCGGAGCTGCTGTTTCACGTCTAATTCATTACACCTCAGCTGACTGGTTTCAGGCAGCCCTGCTTGTTTAACACCCAATTAATCTGCACACTGAGGAGACCCTCTCCTAATTGCAGGAAAGCTGTTATTATCTGAGTTAGGAAATGTAAAAGAGGAATTACTCTAATGCATTTGAATCCACTAATTGTTTTCTGGATTCCCTGGAGACCTAGTAATGACATGTAGCAATAAATCCCACAGAGTCACCCAGAGCACTTAATCCTTCAGCCAGCCTCCCCTCCCCTCTCCCTCCTAGCTGTAGCTCATCCTTCCTTCCCTCTCCCCCAAGGAAAGCTGCCTATAGTATTAACTGTCTTCAGCTTCATCTTCCTTTTTGGGTGATGTTGCAAACAGCAGAGGGTTTCTGCTTTGGGGATGTGCCACCATTTACAAGGTGCCCTCACAGCCGGGCCTGCCCTTCCCTCCAACTCAGTGTGGTCAGCTTCCCTTCAAATGGGTGTCTAGACTAGAAGCCCCTTGAGGGCAGGGATCATCTCTGACCAACCTCTCTGCCTCCTGTACCTGGGATAAAGCCAACAGAGAATGCATGCTCTACAAGAGAATTGAACTTGAAGTCTAACATTATAAGCATTCACACTGTATCAGTCAGGATAGGCTGGGTTATGCTGCAGTGACAAACATCCCCAAAATCTTGGAGGTATACCACAACTCAGGTTCATTTCCCACTCATGCTACCTTCCACTGTGGGTAGGCAGGGGGCTCTGATGGTTGTGGTCACTCAGAGACCCAGGCCGATGGAGCCGCCCTGTCAATACATGGTTCCTCTATCTCCTCAGTAGGAGACAGAGAATGTGGTGAGTTATGCAGCTACTCTTAACATTCTTTCACCTGGAAGTAACACATGTCGCTTTCACTTACATTTCATTGGCCAAAGAAAGCAAGGCATGTGGACATTCCTAACACCCAGGAGGGGCCGGTAAATGTATTCCCAGGTGTGTTCAGAAGGCAGAGAGCCAAACTGTATAGTGAATAGCTCCAGTGACTGCCACACGCATCTTATGTCCAGTCTGGGAGCCTCGTGGTTCCGTAACAATAACCCCAAGTTCCTTCTCTGAACATGTGCAAGCACTTCATGCTCAATTAGCAGCTGGAAGACAGGCCTTAGTTGGATTCTGGCTTCTGTAATTAATTCTCAGCTGAGGCCTCAGCCGGACACCATTTTCATTGAGCCTCAGTTTCTTTATCTACAAAATAGGGACTTTCCTATACTCCCCTACCTTGCCCCACAGCTTGGAGGATAGAAGTACACCTTGATGGAAAGCCAGAGGGGAGCAGGCCCTGAGGATGCTCAGGTGGAAGCCCCAGCAATTGATGGCACTCGGGAGCCCAGGAGCTCGGCCAAGGGGCCCCCATGCAGACAGACGCAGGAACGATACCCAGCATGTTACCCCCCAAAGGACCGGAGCTGAGGCCAGTAGAGAGCTGGGTCCAGTCTGGCAGGAAGCAGGCCCCAGGCACATCCTGACCAAAGCTCCGAGCTCTGTTGATGGCACTTGTCTCTAGACCATATCCAGGGCCCAGAGAATCAGAGGAGATGACCCGGTGAAAATGCCTTGAAAATACAGACCTGCTCACAAATGGGAGTGACAATAATAATAGTCATAGCAATAGGAGCAAGAGCTGCCATTTATGAAGGCCCAGCTCTCTGCCTGGTTTTTGCTTGGGGGTATACATACTTCTCTTCAGCCCTCACAACAACCTCAGGGGGCAGGTAATTCTGCCCCCATTTTTCAGATGAGAAGAGTGAGATTTAGAGAAAGGTGGAGCAGCTCGCCCAAGAACTGAGATTCTAATACTCTTCTCTGACTCCAGAGCTATTTCTATTTTATTTGGGGCCCCTCCTGGTTGAATGTTTTCACTTGAAGCAGTATCTCAGATCAGACCTCCCAAACCGAGAACTATTCAAAATCAAATTCACTCCCTTGGCTCATATTCATTAGGCACCTACTGTGTGCCAGACACTCTGCTGGGCTTTGGGGAGATGGCAGTGAACAAGCCAGTACAGCACCTCACCTCATGGAGCTTACAGTCCAGTTTGTTGAAATAATCTGCCCTCCCATACATGAGGTGGGATCTTGCAGAATGGCTGTGGGGGTTGGCAGTGATGTGTGTCAATCCTCTGAAAAGCACCTGGCACATAGTAGGAGCTCTTACTGTCCTTCTGTAACAAGTTCTAGGGCAGCTACCTGGTTGGGGCTGACATCCTAAATCTGAGCATCCTGACCGTAGGTGGAGACCACTATCTCCACCACTTCAAGCCCATAAGTACTTGGCTTGGAAATAGAAGGAGTGACAAGAAGCCAGCCCCCCAGGACACAGTCAGATGCTCAGCAAGGCTTCCAGGCCTGCTCTGCTCCTCCCGTGGCTCCAGGCAGGTGGTTTGGGTTTGCAGTGGCACAGCGGGGGCTGGACCACACTCTACTCCCACATCATCCTAGAGATCTATGAGGCATCTGTGGAGCTTTCTCCATCGGTTGTTCGGATTCTCAGAGTAGCCCTGCCACGTCTTCAGGTGTTCCCCAGCTGGGAAGGAAGGACTGACTCCCCGTGGGAATCCCTTGCCTTCTGGAGTATTTGAATGCTTTGTGAGGCTGAGGAATCTTCTCTTCAGACAGAAATAGACAGACCCAGATCAACTGGGCTTTACTGAGACCCCTACTACGTGCTTGCGTGATTGATTCATTCTGATCGTCATCGTCATCTCACCAGCTCACAGTTATTGGGCACTTACTGTGTGCCAGGTACAGCTAAATACTTTACATGCTTTATTTAATCCTTGCAATAAGCCTATGAAGTTTTAATTATCCCCATTTTACAGATGAGGAAACTGAGGCTTACAGAGGTGAAGTAACTAGCCCATGGTTACAGGACTAGTCATGATGAAGCTGGAATTTGGATCCACAATGGCTGACCTCTGCTCTTATTCGTGACTTGATCTCTAATCCTTACAGCAACCTAATGTCAGGAGAATCGTCTCCACTTTACAGTTAAAGCTCAGTGTGAGGCAAAGCAAGGTGTCCAGGTGGGTCCATTAGGATTTTTTGGTTGCAAGTCCTGAGATTTCCGTCAACTGCCCTTCCTTCAGCCACACCCAGAGCTCCTCTCTGCCCGAGGAGAAAAACGGGATTTAGGGCAACTCCTGTGCTTAGGTCCAGGCACCCTGTTCCTCTATACCTGTCTTTGCTGTCCAGAATGCTCTCCCCCTCCCCCTGAGCCCAGGCATGGAGCCAGCCCAGGCACATCCTTCAAGATGTGGCTCAAAAATTCCCTCCTCCAGACTCCACGCGGAAGGAAAACTCAGACTCAGAAGCATTTAGAAAAGTTTGTTGTTAAAAGGTGTAAACTAGTTAGACTTCAGGTGGGCTGGCTTGCCAAATTAAACACGCACACAACAGGTTCTTAAAGGGAAAACACACACACTCACAATTACCAAGGTTACCAGGTTTTCATCAGTCTGTTCTTGGTGGAAAAGCGACCTTTTTCTCGTGAGGTTATTGCAGCCACACGGGACACAGTGTCTTCAGACATCAGCGTTCCAAACGCTGGGGACACAGTTGTTTCCACCAGGGAGTCGGCAGCGTATGGGAAATGCTCATTCATTTTGGGAACTAGAACTGTTATTTTGGCTTTATCTCAGAGGGTCCAGTGTGGTTTGTTTCTGTTTTTGGTGTTGTCACAACGGGAGAGCGTGTCCGTGCTTATGCCCAATGGTGACAGTTTTACTAACTCTGATCCTCGCAGCATCCTCACAAGGTGGGTGTTATTTGTCCCATTCCACAGAATTGCAGGCAAGGAGACTGAGACTCAGAGAGCCGAAGGGATCTGCCCAAAGTCAGTAGCTGGGAGGTGGCAGCTGGGTGGGAGTCCCGCCCAGTACCCAGCTCCTAAATCGGGGTCATTCTGCTTCGTCTGGCTGCCGCCCTGCATCCTCCCTCACCCTTTACCCAGCTGTGTGGGCACTCACACACTGTGTTACGTGCATCTGCTTACGGGTCTCTCTCCCCATTTTGTGCTGTTCTCAGCCTGTTAACCACCAATGTTGTGGTCGGACCAGCCTGTGTGGTTCTTATTATGATGGCAAGACGCTCTTCATCAATAACCAAGAGGAAACTTTGGAAACATAGATGTTTATTACTTCCAGGACCTGAAAATCACACAGCACATGTGGGGCCACACAGTGAGGTCACAGGGGGAAAGAGAGAGAGAGTGCACACAGGCCTGGGGTTCTGCTTTTATTGGAGTTGAGGGTGGGGGCCTAGGGTTTCATGGGCTCACTCTTTTTTTTTTTTTTTCCCCTCCCCGGTGGGGAAGATTTGCCCTGAGCTAACATCTGTTCCCAATCTTCCTCTGTTTGGGTTTTTTTTTCCTTAAATATGAGCCGCCACCACATTGTGGCCACTGGCAGACGAGTGGTGTGGTTCCATGCCCAGGAGCCAAACCTGGGCCACTGAAGCTGAGCACGCCAAACTTTAACCACTAGGCATCGGAGCTGGCCTTCACGGGCTCACTCTTTATTGGTGACTTTAAAAGATAAGAGTCGGAATTTAAAGCGCAGGAAGAGAAAAAACAAGTGACCCAAATGGTCAATTATTGAAATCAACCAAGATCTCTAAAACAAAGGATCCTCACTGGCGGGAGGTGGCCTGGCTCCCTATCTAGTTGTATGGCTGCCAGTGTGTTTATTGGAGATACCCGTCTTAAAGTGGGTGCCTTGGCAGTCAAAGCTTAAGTCAGGCACTTGCATTACAAAAAAGACCACTGTCAGGCTTACACTACCGTCGCCTAACAGAGGTGGTCGGCTTCAGGGCAGGACTGTCTGTTCTGTCGCCTCTGTATCAACTTCCAGGGATGAACAGTCCACTTCCAATGACAGTCCATCTGCCAGTGTAGGGGAGGAAGACATATCCTCTACTCACTCTGGGTCCTTCTGGCTGGGGTATGAATTAAATTGACATGAGACAGAATAACAGGAGAAAATCAAACAAAGCTTTATAACATGTATACATGGGAGAGACCCAGGAAAAACTGGATGACTCACCAAAATGGCAGAGGCTCTCAACTTAAATACCATCTTCAGCTAAAGACAAAGGAGGATGTTGGGGGTGGGGGGAGTCAGCTATGGGAGATTACTAGAAAAGCACAGTAAATGAGTAAGGTTACTATGCAGATTTACGTGCTCGCCTTCCACCTTCCGTATTGATAAGAGTTTCTAGAGATAAGGTCATCCCCCCTTCTTCCTGGTACAGAGAGGGAGATACCTTTACAGATGGAGATTTCCCCTACAAATATAAATGTCTCTTACAAATGGTAAATTCTACCTTTCAGAGCTTCTCCCATGTCTGCAGTTTTTAAAAGTAACCAACCCAAAATATTCCTCATGCCAAAGAGACACACTTTGGGGTAGCCAATTCTGATCCCCGACACCAGCCAACAGGATGAGGTTGCTTTGGGAGTGACTGACCCTCTGACCAAGGGTATTTCTGGCCCCAGCAGGTGGCAAGGGTGGCAGTGCCTGGTGCCAAGAAGAGCCACCATCCACCTACTCACTGGCAAACTCTGGGCCCCAGATCACAGTGGATTATTCGCTTTTCTATGTATTTACTTTAAAAAGATTTCAGAAATTAAGTAGTTGGGGGGGCCAGCGCAGTGCTCTAGTGTTTAAGTTCGTGCACTCCGCTTCGGTGGTCCGGGGTCCACAGGTTCAGATCCCAGGCGCGGACCGGCGGACCGCTTGTTAGCCACGCCGTGGCGGCGTCCCATATAAAGTAGAGGAAGATGGGCACAGATGTTAGCCCAGGGCCAGTCTTCCTCAGCAAAAAGAGGAGGATTGGCAACGGATGTTAGCTCAGGGCTGGTCTTCCTCACACACACAAAGAAAAGTCGTTGGAAAGTGAGCTCAGCTCAAACTGACTCATGGTGGCTGGTTGAGCCAGGAAATGGCCACAGGAACCGAGAAATCAGTTCTGCTTCAGTTTATTTATGCATTTATTCTCTTCTTTCCAAAAAGATTTGAAGGGAATTAATTAAAGACATTACGTATTGTCCGTGCCCAGTGGCCCTGTCCACGCAGTTGGCAAGCCGTCGTGAGACAAGCCAGCCTGCCTGTCGGTGTTTTCACTGGGCAAATAAAAGCCTGCAGGGGCCGCCCAGTGGCGCAGTGGTTTAGTTCGCTCTTGGCAGCCCGGGGTTCGCGGGTTCGGATCCCGGGCGCCCGCCGATGCACAGCTTGTCAGCCATGCTGTGGCGGTGTCCCGTATAAAGTAGAGGAAGATGGGCACGGATGTTAGCCCAGGGCCAATCTTCCTCAGCAAAAAGAGGAGGATTAGCAACAGATGTTAGCTCAGGGCTGGTCTTCCTCACAAAAAAATAAAATAAAATAAAAGCCTGCAGGGCTGCTGCACTCCGGGTACTCGATTCCATTAATTAGGCCAGTCCTGGCTCCCCCATCCCTTCTCCATCTGTAAGCTGGCTCCATTTGGTCACTTTTCCTTGTATCTTCAAGATGCAAGGTATCGTGGCAACCAGTTGAGAATGACATGAAAGAAGGAGCACTGGACCTAGAGTCTAGAAACCAGAGTTCAAATCCAGGCTCTGCTAGATACCGTCTGGGTGCCTTTAGGAAGTCACTCACCTCTGAGCTTCAAGCTAGTTAGTAAAATGGGATCCTGATGCCTCTTGGGCTTGTTCTGGGAGTTCATAACCACCATTTATTGAACACTTACTGTGTACCAGGCACCATGCTAAACACTTAGCATATTTTCTCTCCTTTAGTGTACAAACAACCGTAAGATGTAGATATTGATGTTCCTATTGTGCCAGTGAAGAGGTTGAGGGCAGGGACTATGTCCATTTCCTTCTCTGTGTCACTAGCACCGGCATGTGACTTGGCACAGAGAAGAAATGCAATAATGTACATATGGAGGACCCAGGATTCAACTCCAGCAGTCTGAGGGCACAGCTGGCCTTTCAGTAGAGTGGATGTGACAACACAGTGCTTGCACATGGCAGATCCTCTGTAAATTAGAGTTTTTTCCTCCTTCTCTCCATTGGTTTATCCAGATGGGTTTTTCCAGGGCTGTGGCGCTCACTGCCTCCGAGCTGGCTAAAGACAGTAATGTCTTCAGACAACTGGCAGCTCCCAGGGGAGGACTGAGTCAGCAGAATGCGGGGTTCATTTGCTGCTTTAATCTAAACTGACAGGGTCTTTCCAATAGACTTGGCCACAGATCATGCCAACTCCCT
Source organism: Tapirus indicus (assembly GCA_031878705.1). Lineage (NCBI taxonomy): Eukaryota > Metazoa > Chordata > Mammalia > Perissodactyla > Tapiridae > Tapirus > Tapirus indicus. The sequence continues at coordinate 99,224,148 of CM062924.1, read as the reverse complement.
TTGAAAGGCATTTGCATCCTCTTGGGGATGCAGATACCCTTGACCTTAGCCATCACCACCTGCTGAAGTGCATTTGATCACACACGGAACCTGGCTTGTCTCGGTTGTGTAAAGAAGGCAGGGATTCAAGGGCTTGCTCTGGCCTCGCCTCTGGGGCCCAGCCTCTGCTCTACCATTACCTGCAGGGCATAACCACCAGCTGACCCACTTCACCCTCCCCCCAAATATTGGCCACCAGCCTCCAGTGCCTGCTAGATAAGTCCACTTAGGTTCCGGGGGCCCCAGGTCTGAGCTGGAAGAGCCTCCAGAAATCACCTTGTTCAACACCTTCATCTCACAGGGGAGGAGAAAGAGCCCGAGAGATCACGTGCTCTGAAAGACAGTGATGATTGGGGTTCGTGTTGGAAGTTTCATGTCCTTAGGACTGGGGGAACCCAGAAAAGCCCAGATCCTAGCACTGGAAATTACCTTCTTCTCCCCACTGGATTCCCCAAAGAGATGAGCACACAAACTCAAGCTAAATGTGGCCGGAGTGCCTACCACCGTACCACCACCTGGGTCGGCACGACACACCTCCAGGGAAGAGCTTGGCTGAAGCTGTGCTGGATCACACCGCAGCCTCAGCCGGCCAAAAGCTCCACTCCTGATCTGGGGACCTACCTCGTCCTGGCCAGCAACATGGAGGAGGGAAAGCAAAGGAGAAAGGGAGACAAAGAGGACACCATCCCCACCTTATGGGATGAAGATAGGGGCGCAGAGAGAAAACGGTGGCCCTGCCTGCCCCGAGGGACTTGCCTAGCTTAGGAGAGGAGCAAAGCCTGCAATCTTGCTTCCCTAAGTACAGCAACCTGCCCACTAGCACTAGTTCACCAGTGTCCTCGCACCTGACCAATCAGACCAGCAGCCCCCTTCCCTTGCAGGCAGTCGCAAGAGGCCTGGGAAGAAGGTGGGCAGAGAGATGCGCTGGTATGAAAGGAGCAGAGGTGGAGAATTCCACTGCTCCTGCAGCTGGGACCAGACGGAACCCTGGTCCCTTACTCCATGGCCACAGCTTGTGCCTTCCATCCGGCCACCACAGCATCCCCTGGAGCTGGGGAACCAGTTGTGCAAAAGTTCCCCAGGGGTTCTTTACTCCAGGACCTGTCTCCCTCGCCTGCCTTTCCTGCCACCTGGTCTAGCTGTCTGTAGACACGCTTTCTACGCCTGACTGTAATGTACATACAGAATGAGGAGTAGGTTAACTCCTCATAAGAAAAGTCTGCTAATAATTACCCAGAAGGCCACAGTTCTCCGTGCTACAGGGTTAGGATCATGGGCTCAGGGCTGGAAAGCCCTGGGTTCAAATCCTGGCTCCACCACTTACTAACTCTATGACCCTGTGCAGGTTACATAAGTTCTTCGTTTTCCTCAGTAGTAAAATAGATCTCATGATAGCCGCCTCATAGAGATGTTATAAGGATAAAATGCACATGTAAGGCACAAAGTAAATGCTGGATAATTGGCTAAGATCATTTTACATAGGTGGCTTGCAGTCTTGAAAGCATTAGAATGGCAAAGGGCACTTAACACTCAGTTTATCATAGTTTGATGATCCAGAGGCACTTCAAGAGCGTCATCTTGGGGTCAGTCCGTACCATGGTCCTCAGTTCATTCTTTCATCCCAGGAACATCAGAAATTACAGACTCCTAGACTCAGGGTTCTAAGGAACACGTGGGATCACCTGGTTCAGACCTCCACACAAAGAGGATCCCCTTGACATCCTCCATCAGAGGTGTCTACTAGCTGCTGCCTGATTGCTTCTAGTGACGGGAGGCTTACTACTCTGCCCAGAGGTGGTTAGGAATTTAGGAACAGATCGATTTAATCTGAGAATCAATGGCTTGTGAGCTTATGGGACATCAGGCTCTGCCTCTTAAGGCTGCTTGTATTTAGATGTTGCCCAGGGAGGCCGCTGGCACCCTGACGGAGCCCTGAGGGCTGCAGTGTCTGGGGGGCCAGCACGTCCCCAGGTCTGGTCCGAGGCTTTTCAGAAACATGATTTTATCCATTTTGCACCTAGAGCTGATCAGAGCCCCATTAAGCAAACTCACAAGAGACAGCATTGCAAGCTGAATGCTGACTCATTTAGGTCCACCAGTAATTGTCAGTCTCAGCAGATGGAGCAGATGTCCATGCTCATTGCCCAAGTTCCTAGGGAAACCGATAATCTGCCAAAGTTTCTGTGGTAAGCCCAGGAATAGGGAGGGAATAGTCTCTAGGAATATTTCTTTTCCTGGCCACGCCGAGCGAGCCCTGAGGACCGTCCCAGTCTCGTGGTCAGATCCCCCCTCTAGTGACCATTCTCTGTTTCCTTCCCCTCTGGCATCCCACTCATTCAGGATTTTGTACAAACAGATCCTATGCGTGAGTCTGGGTTGATAATTCTGCAGTGAAGGAGCATTCCTATGGGGGTTGGGGGCATTCCAACAGGGGAAGAAAACACCCCAGGTCTCATTAATTTACATATTAATTAACCGTCTCAGTTCACAGCATTCTGTAATGGAAACTCTGGGGTTTTTCTCCTGGTGTCTAAGATGTCCATGATCGTCAAGCCTGCTTAGACAGTGTCGTCAGAACTGTTGCCTTTTAGAAAATTGCCAGGCCTGTTTTGCAAAAGATAAACATGTTCCTGCCTGTGGGTCAGTACATCCCCCACACTGTGTGTTTTAATGTCTGAGTTTGGGGGCCCCTGTCCCTGCCACCCCAGCACAGGATGTCCCCATGTGAACCTTTCAGGTCTACTATGTTCTTCATTATTCATTGTTTCTTCCATCTTTTGTTCACTCATTTACTTAGACATCTATTTATTTATTTATGCAAAGTCCTGTCTTCTTCAAAAGATTTGCAGGACTTCTCAGGAAATACAGTCATGAAAGCAACAACTTATGGATAAATATAAAACATCAGGACCAGAAAAAACATAAATGCAAATAGGAGGCATAAGCCAATTGGGAAGCTCAAATACAGGGGAGCCGGGCCTGGAGCAGAAGGAGCTGGGACCCTGCAGCCAGGCCTGGATCTGAGTCCAGCTCTGCCACTCACTAGCTGAGCAAACAAGCACGTGAACTTGGTCTGTATGCCTCAGTCTTCTCGCCTGTGAAATGGGCCTAGAAATACTTCCTTCAGAGGGCGATTAAAAGGATTAGTGGGATAATATATGTAAAGCGCTTAGCAGAATGGCTGGCAAGCCGTAGGCATTCAGTAACCACTGTTATTGTGATTATCATATTTTCTCTTGTTATTACCCAGTTGCTATTATTGAGCTCTGAATTTAGCTGTTAGCCTCCCAGCAATCAAAGCAAAAACGGAAAGTGTTGACCGCCTGTTTCTCATATCCATGAGGGGACGTGGAGATGCCATCTCCACAGGTAACAAGACCTCCCATTTCAACCTGACTTGCTCTGTCTGAGAGTTGCACCTTCTCCTTCTAGGAGCTGAGCACAGGCTTAATTAGCCCTCAGAGCCTCGGCATCTCTGCCTTTAGCCAGCTGGAAAGGTCGGGTCGGAGGTCACAAACCTGGAGCCAGAGAAGAATGCCCTGGTCAGGAATAATCTTTCCAGGGTGCTAATTGTTGGGAAGGTTGTAGCAGGGGCTTCTTCCGAAGCTAAGATTAGACATAATGACCCCTTCAGCTTGGGTGAGCACCTGGGGACTTGGAAGACTGTTAATTAGGCAACAAGTCCCAAGGTGGATTTTCATCTGGGTGATTTTACATTTTGTAATTTAGCGGTTGCTCAAGATTGAGGCTTCCTGGGACTGCTGTTGAACCTGGATCACAGGCTCAGGGAGCAGTGGGAAGGATGATTTGGTTAGTCCTGCCACATTCCTCTGTAGAAGTTTGATGGAGAACAGCTGCTCATCTCCAAAATAAGAAACCAGCGTTTGGTGGGGGCGCGGGGAGGAGGGAGCTGACGTTTACTGAGAGCCTACTGTGTGCCAGGCAGGAACAGAATCCGTCTTGAGCTTCTTCCCAGTCACCTTGGAAGGTGTGGGCATTATCACACCCAGAAGCAGGTGTCGTATTTTCCATTTTTACAGTTGGGGAAGCAGAAGCCCAGGGAGATTAGGTGACTTTTCCAAGGGCACACGGCCAGTAATTAGCAACTCTGGGATTCTGATCCAGGTGCGTCTGACTAAACCATTTCTTGTTAACCCTTCTTTTATGCTGCCTCTTATGATAAGCTTGCTGCCCTCAAATTGCCTATAACCTAGTAAAGAGAATAGATACCAGCTTTAAATAACAGTGCCAAACACTGTATCACAAGGGCCTAGACATGAAGCAGTTCAGAGGAGGGAGCGTTTCCTTCTGGCTGGAAGTGAAGGCTTCAAGGAGGAGGAGGCAGGCCTTGGAGAACTGGTGAGCTTTGAGAGGCTGTGAGGAAAGCAGGAAGCCTTCGCGCCCACGTCTGGCAACAGCAAAGATCCAGAGGTAGGAAGGTCAATGATCTGGGGAGGGCAGGCAGCCTGAGCCAAGGTTTCTGCTCCGAAGTCGGGAGAAGTAAGGTTGGAGAGATAGACAAGGTCCAGAAGGCAGGGGCTTGACCTGTCGGACGGGAAGCAGAGACCTGGACGCGGGCTCTGGCTTGAGTCTTGAGTATTAGCGCTTTCACTTTGCGTATTTATTTATCCATCGGTCAGCAGACTTCTGCCAAGGACCCACCATGTGCCAGGACCTGTGCAGGGTACAGAGGGGACAGAGGTCAGCCAGACTCCATCCCCACCTGGGATCCCGGATGGGAGGGGACCTCTCTTCTGAACACACTGCCCACCCCTTCCTACAGCCATCCGGCCTGCCGCTGCGCAGACCCGCCCATCTGCTCGTCCTGGAGTCCTCCTCTCTCTCACACTCCGCTTCCCCGAGGCTGGGGTCTCCAGCCCCCAGCTTGGCCTCCTTGGATACCTGATCACAGGGCCTGTTGAACGGCACCAAACGAAGCCAGTTGATTGAGCGCCCTTCGTGCCAGGCCCTTCACGTGTAGTGTCTCGTGGATCGTCACGCCAGCCTGGGAGAGGGACGCTTACCCCTGGTTCTCGAGAGAACAGGCTCAGAGAGCTCAGGGGATTTGATCAAGGTCACAGATGTCAGCCGCGGAGCCGAGGGTGGGCCCCAGGCCTGTCTGACTCCACACCAGGTCTCTGTCCACTGCCCCGTAGGGACCCCTGACCTGTCCCTGTAATTGTATAGACAAGTGTTTACCTGACTTGCCCAGACTGCACAGCTACGTAAAGACAGGGCCAGGTCTGGAGTCCTGGTCTCATGGCTCATCTCAGGGGCCCCAGGGAGGGGCAGGTGCTCTGGGGTGTAGTCAGCCCACTCTTGGCAGGGCGCTCCAACCCACTAACCAGATGGCATTCCAGGAAGCTCCTGGAGTAGTGCCCGGCCCTGAAGACACCTGGAGCATTTGTAGCCGCCACAGCACCACCTTGTGGTCACTTTCAGGGGCTCCACCAAGGAAGGGGCTCCTCCAAGCCCAGCACAGCATGGGTTTCCAACAAGTGCTGGCTGGGGAGGGTCTGCTGACTGCCTTCCACTGAGGGCTTGTGCAAAACTGAGCAGCTGCTCCTGCTTCCTGAGAAATTTCCATGCCACCCACTTATATCCCTCTGGTTTGCATTTATTAGGGAGCAAAGATAACAAAGGGCCAGCCCTGGGTGATCTAGTGGTTAAGATTCGGCAGCCTGGGTTCACTTCCCAGTCAGGGAACACCACCACCCTTCTGTCCCTTGTCATACTATGGCAGCTGCACCATTGCTGTGATGCTGAAAGCTATGCCACAGGTATTTCAAATACCAGCAGGGTCACCCGTGGTGGACATGTTTCAGCGGAGCTTCCAGACTAAGACAGACTAGGAAGAAGGACCTGGCCACCCACTTCTGAAAAAAACTGGCCTTGAAAACCTGGTGAACAGCAGTGGAGCACTGTCTGATGCAACGCTGGAAGGCGAGAGGATGGCACAAGAAGACTGGGCAGGGTTCTGCTCTGCTGTCCACAGAGGCGCTAGGAGTTGGAATCGACTCAGCAGCACTAACAACAAAGACACAAAGAGGGGGAGGAACTAATTTTCATCGAGTACCTGTTGTGACAGATGTTTGCAGACATCATCCCATGAAACCTTCCCAACAGCCCTGCAATTTGGAGTTTCTTGGGCCATTTTCCAGATGAGGAAATGGAGAGGTCCACTCTGGTCCTGGCTCCCACAGCATCGAACCCCTGCTTCCATGTTATCAGAACAAAAGTTCTGTCCATCTAAGCGTGACTGGACTGTCTGGCTGCAGCTGCCCCAAGTGCACTGTTATTTCACTGACCTTCTTCTTTTGCAGATGAAAATCAGGAGGAAATGTTCTACAAAGAATTTCTTATAAGAAAAGAGAAAGAAATAACAGTTGGATCACGTCAGTGACAAGTCACCTTTTTTAAAAATGACCAAAACTATACAAAATCAGGATTGTGTGGCCCATTTTTTTTTAAGTTGGAAGGGAACTCAGATGGGGTTGTTTTGGGGAATTCCACCGCGTCCCGGAGGTCACTGGGAGGCCCCAGCCATGTGGCTGACTCAGGTAGAGAAAAGCATTGGCAGAAAAGAGGAAAATCAATGATCAAGTTCATACCATATCACCAGTTACCCTACCGGGGGCCTGGGCTCAAGCTAAGGAGGTCCATGGCCACACACTCATGCCTACAAGGACATTCAGAGATGCAGGCTGCTGCTCAGCCGCTCCACGGTCTGGGGCTACACCGTTTGGCAGGGCTATTGATGCAAGGAGATGGTGGAGTTTGTCATAAAGACTTGTTACTGCCAGCAGCTTTATCAGCGCCCTCTGCCCTGACTGTTCCTTACCAGCAGTCACTGTGCCGTCCGTCTCAGAAATGGAATAAAGAATTGTAAAGCTTGGGAGGGGGAAAGAGGAAGCAACCACAGGGAAATCTTATTTTGTGCCCAGATTCGGTCAAGTTAAGTAAATTACCAGTGGAAATATGACCATCTTTTAAAATAGCTGTGCTGTCAGAAAGCGAACTTACTACCCTATAGACTTACTAAACTGTCACCAATGCTAAACCAACCAGGACGTTGTAACCATTAGCAGGATGATGATAACCACTGTGGATTTGCAGCCAGGTTTCCCAGCTAGTCATTCTCATACAGCTTCATGATTTGTGTCATTTCTGTTTACCATGGGTGTTCCTATTTAATATTTTTATGTCAACTCATAATCTTTACTTAAATAAATTTACTTTACAGGGAAACGTTGCCCCAAATGGAAACTCAGTATTACTTGTCATAAATGAAAGGGATCATAAAAATAAATAAATACATTAAAAATAAAACAATGCTATTAAGATCTAGCATGATGCTGTCACCTGCCAAAGGCTCTGAGCCTGAAACTTGTCCCCTTTCTTTAAAAAGGGAGATTAACAAATAATGGAGAAATATTAGATCTATTTTAGCAACTTCTGGAGTGGCAATAGTGTGGACTAATTAGCCTGAAAATTCTCTCACTCCAAATACTCCAGAAAAGTTTGCTAGATAAACTGCAGCAAATATCCCTTTAAATGCTTAGCTGAACTCCCAAGAAGTGGGAAACAAGGGGGAACGGTAAGCCTGTGTCCTGACTGGAGGGGGAAAAACGTCTCCTTGGGGGATTCAGAGACACAGAACCATGCCTCACTTGGGTTTAGGGTTCCAGTTTATGATCCAGGAGTCCCCAAGTCAAAAAATTGATACCAAACTGCTCTGGAGAAAAATAGGTCCTCAATCCAGGCTACACAGATTCCCATATATGAGCAATTTTAAAGATGAGCTCATAATCTAGACTTATAAAACACACGAGGAAAAAACACCATGTGGGAAAGTCACATAAACAACAAATATCATGATTAGACCCATGTCCTCAATAGAACAGTCTGAAGGAGCCCCCCCAACACAAAATAAGTATGTTTAAAATTATTAAAGACATAAATTAAAACATTGAAAATAAGTGGAAAGAACAAGACACTGAAAAAAGAACAGGGAGATTTGAAAATAAATCAAATGAAACTTGTAGAAATGAAAAAACAGTCATTGAAATTAAAACCTTAGATGTATTAAACAATAGATTAGACAAAGTTAAAGAGAGAAATAATGAATTGGAAGATTGATTTGAAGAAATGACCACAATGCAGCATGGAGAGATAAACACATGGAAAATAAGAAAGAGAAGTTAAAGTTCAACAGTTACCTAATACAAATTCCAAAAGAAGAGAATAGTGGAGAGAAATACAATTTATTGGCTGATAATTTTCCAGAATTGATTCCTGAGATTCAAGGAGCATGAGTCTTGAGCAGGATAAGTATTTTATATCTACACACATCATAGTGAAATTGCTGAACTCCGAAGATAAAGAGAAAATATTAAGAAAAGAAAAAATGATTGCTTACAAAGAAAGCTCAACTAGACTGATGAGACTTCTCAAAACGACAATAGAAGCCAGAAGAAAAAGAAAAAGAACTGTCAATCTAAAATTCTATATCCAGCTAAACTATCATTTGAGATTGAGAACAAAATAAAGATATTTCAGACAAAGACTGAACAAGTTTACTTCTGACAAGCCCCTGCAGCAATAACTACTCAAGGATTTACTTCAAAAAGCAGTGAAGGGGCCGGCCCGGTGGTGCAGCGGTTTAGTTCGCGCTTGGCAGCCCGGGGTTCGCCCATTTGGATCCCGGGGCCCGCCGATGCACTGCTTGTCAGCCATGCCATGGCGGCGTCCCATATAAAGTAGAGGAAGATGGGCATGGATGTTAGCCCAGGGCCAGTCTTCCTCAGCAAAAAGAGGAGGATTAGCAACAGATGTTAGCTCAGGGCTGGTCTTCCTCACACACACACACACACACACACACAAAAAGCAGTGAAGATTACTGGGATGATATAGAAGGAACATCTAGCATAGTGCCCGGAATCCAGGACCATGCTGGGTAAACAGTAGCTGCCCTTATCATAATTGAATCAGAACCTCCAGACCCTGCTCTGCAGCTGTGACCTCTGCCCTCTAGATCTGGTGTTTGTGCTTGATCTTGAACTTGATCAAGATCAGCACTTGAACACCCCACCTTGATCTTGCCTAAATGGTTCTGCCTTGGCTTACCTTTCTAGTTCTCTAGGTGGACCCTGCCTTCGCTCAAGACACCCAAAACCACATCCCTGAAAACCAGCCACTTGCCAACAGCCTGACTGGGCCACCCCAGCACCCTGGCATCATTCCCACTCAGTGTTCTCCCCACTCCTCCCCCTTCTCACTAGGTGAGAATGCAAAGCAACATTCATCTAGCACTAGTATCAACTGGGATGCTGCAATCACTGATTGCAAAAAATGGTCCTAATTCTCCACCTCTCTCTCTATCCACATCCCTTTCAATATGACCTTGAAGCTCCTCCCATCAAGAGATGGGGTCTGTTTCTCCACCCCTCGAATCTGGGCTGGCTTTGTGACTTGCACTGGCCAGTAAAAGGTGGAGGAAATGACATCATGCCAGTTTCAAACCTAGGCCTCAGGAGACCTTACCCACGGACTCCACTCTCTCCCAGAACCTTGCCGCTGTCGTAAGAACAAGTCCAGGCTAGCCCACTGGAGGATAAAAGACTACACAGAGTAAACCCAAGCCATCCTAGCCAGCCCTCGGCCTACCCACCAGTAGGCTGTCTGTGGACACATAAGTGAGCCCAGTGGGATCAGCCGTGCCTGGACAGTCTCAGCAGAACTGCGTAGCCCATTAGTAGACTCATGAGAAATAAGTGGTTATTTTAAGCCACTGAGTTTGGGGGTGATTTGTTACACAGCGATAGCTAGCTGATAGAACATATGACATTTCATTTATGTACATGCACAGATATAATGAGACTGCTTGTTCTATACTGGCTCACAGCCTGCAGCTTACCACCAGCTGTATTTCTAAGTTCTGTTGACTTAGTTAAATTAATCTTTCTGATAGGAAAATTGAGTTCACGTGTCAGGGTGTGGGCTGATTGCGATGTCTCCATCAAAACATAGAAAGTGTGTCATGTTTCATGTGGGCCCCTTTTCCTTTTTTTAGCAATATCTGCTCAACCACTTGGTTTGGCAGCTGTGCCGGAGATTACCAAAGCAAAAGGTCACATACCCTTGGCTCGGTGCACACGTCAAGATATTAATCTTCTAGCAAATTTTAGTTTGCTAGTGTGTCTTTTGAATCAACCAAATTGAAAATGTTGATGTTGGCAGTGTGTGTATTCTGTTTTTAATATACAATTTTGGAAGATGTCACGGTTGTCAAAAGACATATATTTTGGTTCAAGATTATATTTGACTGTGTAGGGAAGTGGGATAGGAGAGTAGGAGAGAAATGTAGAAATAACCAAATTCCACTATGCCACTTACTGTGTGACCTTGAACAGCTTCCTTAGTGTCTCTGAGGCAAGCTTTTCCCATCATAAAATGAGAGTAGTCGTGCTTACCTCCTAGGATCATTATGAGGGGTAAATGAAATAATATGTGTATAAAGCACTTAGTGTATCCCAAAGTAAGCTGTGATGATGATAAAGGAGGAGAAGGATTAAGGAATAGAATTCCAGAACTTTGTTTTTTAAAAAAAAAATCTTGGCAGCGAGATCTCTCTCTCCAGTTTCATTCCCAGTCCCTATGAAGTTAGACCGACCTTACTGCCCGTGACGTTTGCAGGATAGCACCAAGGCAAAAGAATTCGTCAGCAAGCTCATGCAGATACGTTTAAACATCCTGACCCTTGAGTCCCTAAACTCCCACTTGGCTGAAAACTGTTTCTGGGCTGTCACTAGATACCAGCTGAAATGCAGAACAGGGTGTCATCCAGCCAGTTGGCTCTTTCATCTCCGTGATAGCAGACATCACATTTGATGTGATTTATTTCCCTTCCGTGGAACTGCATCCACCAGTTGCTTTGTCCTCAGACAGACCCAGCTTTAGTCCCCTGGGTGGGAGGGAGGAGAGGTAAGGCATGCAGATTAATTTCCAGGGTCCCAGGATGCTAGTAATAGCCTTACCACTTTGCATGGCCAAATAAAAGAGATGGGACTCAAAAGGGGGAGATGAAGGCTTACTCGTTTCCGAAAGAATTCATCCCAAATCCTTATACTATATCCAAATGGGCTCCCTTAAGCAATTCTTTCCAGTGTGAACCTCATTGCCCTGGGGGATGAGCAGGCCGGTCAGAGCCTCCCTTTCTTCTTTCTCTGTCTCCTTTTCTGCCCAGCTGTCAGTCTCCCTCCCTGTCCCTTTGGCCGCTTCTCTCTGTGTGTTTATCGTGCGCGTGCGTGTATATCTTTGGAATGGGTTTGTTTGTATTAGATGCAGTTCATATCGCCTCCTTCCAGGTCTGTTTTTTGGACCTGCGGTCAGGAGATAATTTCCTCCTCTACTTCTCACTTATCGCTTGCTGCACACCTGACCCCCTGCCAGGAAGAAGCAAATCCTTCTTTCCTGCTTCTCCGACTTGAGACCCTTTGGTCTTTGCAGCCCAGGAGAATCTCATTATTGACAACGTGATGGGCATGTGGGAGTGTGCGATGCTGCCTTTCCAGCCTGGGTGAGATTTCTGTGTAAGTCCTCCAGGAGGCTGTTTGGAAACACTTGGAGAGCCCTGTGCGGGCCTGCCTTGCTTTAAGAAAGCCCACTGTATGGAAAAGACAAAATGGCAAAGACAACACAGGAAGTGGTTATTCGCAGTGACAAACGGTCCCCTCTCTGTACAAAAGGAGTCTCCTTGGGACTCTGAAAGAGCTGGCCCTGCTTGGTACATTTTAAGAATGTTTAGTTTTGCAAAAACTCAATTTATATACAATTTTCAACGCCAAGGCGATAGTGTCCATGGAAGTTTGCTATTGTGAAGAAGCTGTCCATTCTCAGCTCTTGAATTTTTTTTGAAAAGCTAAGACATCTCCAGACTGCGAGGAGTGCCAAGTGGTAAAAGTGTCACATCAGGAGTCTAGTTGTGAACCGCTGGAAGCAAGATAAGAGCTGTTGACAAGATATAAACTGATTTATCTGAATTCTGATTGATAAAAGTAAGTGAGGGGGCCGCCCGGTGGCACAGCGGTTTAGTCCGCGCTTGGCAGCCCGGGGTTCGCAGGTTCGGATCCCGGGTGCCCGCCGATGCACTGCTTGTCAGCCACGCGGTGGCGGCGTCCCATATAAAGTAGAGGAAGATGGGCACGATGTTAGCTCAGGGCCAGTCTTCCTCAGCAAAAAAGAGGAGGATTGGCGACGGATGTTAGCTCAGGGCTGGTCTTCCAAAAAAAAAAAGTAAGTGAGGATGGTTGCACAACAATATGAATATACTTAACACTGCTAAATGGTACACTTAAAAATGGTTAAGATGGTATATTTTTGTGTTATATGTACTTTACCACAATTAAAATTTTTTTTTTTTGGTGAGGAAGATTGGCCCTGAGCTAATATCTGTTGCCAATCTTCCTCTCTTTGCTTGATTTATAAAAACATATTTAGCCCCAGAGCTAAATATCTGTGCCAGTATTCCTCTACTTTATATATGGGATGCTGCCAGAGCATGGCTTGATGAGCAGTGTGTAGGTCCGTGCCCGGGATCCAAACCTGCAAACCCTGGGTCTGCCGAAGTGGAGTGTGAAAACTTAACCACGACAAGCCATGTGCCAGACACTGCCCTGAGCACACAACCTCACTCCAGCCCTGGGAAATCAATATTATTATATTATCCCCATTTTACAGATGAGAAAGCTGAAGATTCAAGTTATTAAATCATTGTCCTCAGTTCCCACAATGGCGAAACCAGGATTCAAACGCAGGTTTCTCTTGTGCCAAAGGTCAGGCCACTTCCCCTGGACTGGCGATTCCCAACCTTTTTGTGTACATGGGCCCTTTCTAATGGCAAACAATTTCACAGACCTGCATGTGGTAGACATCATTCACTGTCTCCTGGGTGAGAAAATAGGTAATGACCAAAAGCAACCTGAATCCAGGAAATCTGTGTTGCGACAGCATCTGCATGCAGCCTTAAAATCACGCGTGAGACATGAGGCATTTACTTGGCCGACACTGGTTTCTACTGGTGCAGCTTCTTAGGCCTCAGAGTTGCTCTGGATCTTTGCCCCCAGAGATCAGACACCCCTGAGCTGCACCCTGAATCAGCTGAAGGATCTGGAGACCCTGAGCTTCTTCTTATGTAGGCTAGGCCCAAGGGAGTCTATTAATACAGCTGATGTCAGGTACTTCTTGGGAGGGTCACCATGAGCCTTTGGATCACATGGTCTGAACCCGAGGGAAGAGAGTGAGGCAGTGTTAGCTTCAGAAGGACCATTCATTATTCTTGCCCATTGCAGACTGCAGTCATCCACAGTAACATGAGTCCCAGAGAACAGAGCTCTGGAAACGAGTGATTGAAGAGCTGAGAACAGTGGTTAAATACTCTTCCGTTTACTTTCAAGCAGAGTTAGCACTCTTCATTTGCTTTTATCCACTCTTCTGAGATCCTCAACTATAGCTACTGGGATGAAGGTGTGCCAGGAGGAAAAAAAGAAAAAGAGAACCCCTTTGCATTTATTCTCAACCTGGAGGATTCTACTGCTGAGTCTCATGGCTTGCCTTCATTCACTCCACAAATATTTACTGAGCACAGCATCTGTGCCAGGCACTGTTCTGGGCACCGGGGATTCCGTAGTGAGCACAAAAAAGAACAGTCTCAGCCCTTGGGGAGCTCAGAGACAGACTATAAGTGAGATTTTTTTAAAGTTAAATAGGCAGTAAGTCAGATGATCTTAAGTGCTATAGAGAAAAGGGAAGGGAGATGGGGCACCTGGTAGGGTGGAGGGTTGCATTGGCCTACCTTGGGGGCTGACAGGGAGGCATGTGGATGTCGGATGGAAGAGCATTCGGAAGAGGGGTCAGCAAGGGCAAAGGCCTGGAATGTTCTGGAACAGCAAGGCCACCGTGGCTGGAGCAGATGAGTGAGGGAGAGGTGTGGGGAAGGTCATGTGGGGCTTCGAGGGCCATCGCAATGACTTTGACTCCATGGGAGGGCGGGTTTTGGGCACAGGAGTGAGATGATCTTAATTCCTGCAATTTAACTTACATACCACAAAATCCCCCCATTTTAAGTGTATGATTCAATGATTTTTAGTAGATGTCCAGCGTTGTGCAACCACCACCACGACCCAACTTTAGAACATTTCCATCACCCCCAAAAGCTACCTCATGCCTGTGACTTGCATTGTAACGCTTGCACTTTGGCTCCCGTGTTAAAAATAGAAATAAGAGGTAGAAGCAAAGAAAGTGTGGGAAAGAGACTTGTTCACGGCACACAAGTGACAGAATGGACTAAAAGTGGAGGGGAAAAGACATCACTATAAAGCTTGTCTTGTTGAACTCCCAGAGGTTTGGAGCTTCCCCAATGCCAAAGTTACAGCAGGATGAAGGGCCTCCAGCTTTAACAGTACAAGCAGGATATTAATAACATACATGGAACTGTTTAAAAAATGAGAAATCCAAGCCTGAAAGCTGCATCTGTCTGTGACTCCTGGTCTTAAAGATGACAGTGCACGTTGGGTCCCTGCCCTCTTTTATGTTAAAAGTCTATTTATAAAGCTATCAACAACTATCTTAATATCTTAAAGATTTGCAAGAAGAAAAGTTGATGGTAGCCATGGGAATAAATCCAAACATGTTTCAGCAAACATTCATTGTCTCTGCAGCGAAAAGGCAGTGAGGTCCTCTAGTTTGAGTTATGAGTAAAATGTTAAAGTCTAGTGTCTTTTGTTGGTCTTGAAAAGTGGGAGCATTCTGCACTGAATTCTCATCATGATGTGAGGGATCATCTGTGCCCATGGAAGGGGCCTGCTTGACTCTAAAAGTGGTACCTGAGTGAGGATTTTCTGTATTTTACCTGGAAGGCCGAAATCTTCTAATATTATAAGGTTTTGGACCGAACAGCGAATTTTGACATTTTTTCCTTTCCAGCATCTCCCACAGTGGCATCGTCTTCCTTTTCCTAACCCAGGTTTCCCCTCCTTGACCCTCCTATTCCCAGGAACAGTCCAGCGGTGATGATCTGCCACACAGGATTCCGCCTTGGGTGGGTCTAAAGTGATTCTTGCCGACTTCCCTTAGCTAACACCTGCTGTACATCACCGAGAGCCTGCCCTGTGGCTTATCTCCAGATCTGCAGCCTCGCAGAGAGCAAATCCTCTTGAAAACATAAGAGGAGCACGTCTGGGGGTTTTAACCATCTGAGGACAAAAGGGGACGAGGTCTGGTAAGGCAGTTGCCAGCCAGGCTTCAGAGATGCACCAGCGTGTTTCCAGCTCGCCGCCCCCTGACTTGATTTGGCTGCGCTCTGGACTGTTTTATGAGGTTCAACTGCTGGTCTCGTTTCAAGGGCACAGGCAACTACCTTTTTGCCGTTCATAACAGCTTTCCCATTCAATAGCCACTTCCAGGATCCTAGCAGTTGCTGGGGCATCCCGAGGGGGAATGCTGCATTACCACTGCTGGCCACAAGGGGTCCCAGCCCTCTGGGCGTCCGCAGGGTCCCAGCTCTTCGGCGAGATTCTGTGGGGCAGAGCAGATGCCCTGAGTGGCAGTGCCAAGAGACCGCTGCCAAGCTCAGTCGTTGGCCCTGGGTCCACAGCCGTTTGGCACCGTGGGAGGATGATAACCACATGCAATCACTGTGCTTCGTGCTGTTATGCAAACAGCAGAGAGCCTGGCCCCAGGGCCCCGGCAGCTCGCCGTGCACTCTGGGTTCTGGTCCCAGCTTTACTCTCACTACCTGTGTGATGCTGGGCACGACCCACCCTCTCTGAGGCTCAGTTTCCTCATCTGCCAAGGGAAGGGGTTAGAATAAAATCTCCACAGCCTTGCCGGCAACGTAAGCACCTGAAATAGACCTTACATCAAGGGGTCATCCTTGCCACCAGTCTGCTGAGGTTTTACGTCCTTCTGCCAGGTTGTCTCTCTGGAAGAAAAAGGAGTGAAATGAGAATTCTGTGCTGCAGAATCTTTTAACATCAGAGCCAGCGGAGTGCTCAGATTGCTTGTTACTGCAGGGGTTCTCAGACTCTCGTTAGCCTGGAACCCTCTCCGCAGACAAACTCTGATATGGAAGTCCAAATGGAAAGCAGTTAGACGTGCTCTGGTTAGAAACCAGAGCCCAGAGCGAGGAAGCCACCTGTCCTGTGTCACTCAGCAAGAGAGTGGCGGAGCTGGGCAGAGCTGTCCCTCCTGAGGCCATTCCCCAGGAATGTCAGTAAGAATGCATCTTCCCAAGACATGCAGGAACTCAGAATCTAAGAAAGAGCTGAGTGTGGGGAGGCGGGGGCGCAGGGCAGGGAGGGGCACTCTAACTTCCATGGTGCGTTCGCTGTGCTGGGTTTTGTCCCACACTGTGACTTAATCCTCATAAAGACCCTCAAGGTCAGTATCATCCGATTGTAGGCTCAGAGCAGTTAAGTGACTTGACTGAAGTCTCATAGCTCGGAAGTCACTAAGCTGGGGTTTGAACCCAGGGCTTTGCAATCACAAACCACATATAAAGGCCTTCCTAAGGGACGGCAGTCCATTTACTCATTCATTCATTCACATCTTTACTGAGCACCAAGTATGTGCCAGACACCGTTTGAGGCCCACACGGCTGTGAATAAGGCAGCGAGAGCCCCCACCCTCATCGAGCCTACATGTTAGAGGAGCAGACATAACAACTGGTATAGGAGAAGGAGGAAAGTACAGCAGGGTAAAGGGGTAGAGAGCGACAGAGTGAGGGGTGCATGCGCCCTTCTCATTGGTCTAGAGCAGAGCTTCTCAAAGTGTGGTCTGCACGCCTGTCTGTGAACTGTTGGTCTCCAGTCTGCAACGTGATCAAAGTAACGCCTCCTCTCTGTTTCTGTACTTACAGGACAAACGGTTCGTGGGCCAGCCCTGGTCCATGCACCGCACTTTGAATAGCCCCGGCCTAAACTACTTCTGACCCATTAGTGCAGCTGATGAATGTACTCTGTCCTGGGACCCATTCCCCCTCCTCCTCTTCCCTCCCACCTTCCCCGCCACGCTGCACAGGCCCCGGGGAACTGTTGCCAAGGAAGGCGGTGGTGTCTCCCGTCTGGCACGTGTGATGATCCAGGGGCCATCTGTCCCTTCTAAAGGAAGACATCCCATCGAGTCCATGGCCAGTCGTGAGCTTCATGGATGGTGGAAATTGACCTGGGTCCCATCTTGGGCTGTGTCACTTACTAGCCATGTGATCTTGAAAATGTCTTTGGTTTCCCTTAACTCTAAAATGGGGATAATGGTACTTTGAAAGAATATATCAGGCACATGAGGGGCTTGCCCCTTGGCCTGGAACTCAGTAGATGGAAGCCCCCATTACTGTGTGTTTCTGTGTGTGTGCATGAGCGTGTGTGTTTGCACCATTGTGTGCATGAATGTGTTTGCGTGTGTGCGTGAGCATGAGTACATGTTTGCACATGTGTGTGCATGAGCATATGTGTGCACATACACACATGTGTGCATGAATGTGACATCCATCTCCTCCACTGCTGTTGGAGAGAGTCCCTCCCAGGACCCACTGTGGCCAGGAACACTGATGGCCTTTTCTGGTGTCTCTCCCCAGATTGCCAAGGGATCATCGAGGACGTCGTGCTGCTGGGTGCGCCCGTGGAAGGAGAAGCCAAGCACTGGGAGCCTTTCCGGAAGGTGGTATCCGGGAGGATTGTCAACGGCTACTGCAGGTGTGTCCAAACCTCGCGCCAGTGGGGAGGTAACAACACTTACTGAGCATGTAATGTGCCCTTTGCTGGGGACACAGAAGTTTGAGGCCTGGCCCCTGTCCTGGAGGATCCCAGGGAACAGTGGGGCGCTGGCCCAGTGAGGAGCAAGATGCAGGCCAGGTCTTCTGACCTGGGAAGCATCCATCCCCGTAGGATGAAGGTCCAGAAAAGGGCTTCGCTGGGTCAGGCCTGAGACCAGCTTCCAGGATGACAGGAGAGGCCAGGCTGGTCACCAGGATATGGAGAGAGAGGGACGTGAGTGAGTGGGACAGAGACTGAAAAACAAAGATTGGGCCCCAAATGGGAGGTCTTTGAGTGCCCACTAACAAGCTCAGATATTTGTTATTTGGCAGTGCAGGAAGAGGGTGGGGGTGTCCAGGCTGAGCTCTCAGAGCCCTCTTTTGGGGCAAGGCAGGGTGATAGAACAGGAAACTGACAGCCATGGGGAAGCCAGTCCCCTCACCATGCGACAGGCCCTCCAGCAAGAGGTGGGGGCCCTGCGAAGGCTGATGGCTGCGGGCCTGGAAGGAGGCCTGGCTTGGGGTTTGAGAAGGAGGACTTGAGGGGTTTCGGCCAAGGCTATGCCCAGACTTTGGAGAAGAAGAGAAGACGAAGCCCACCACTGAGACCTCAGGACATGGGCCTGAGAAGATGCCTGGGCCTTTCAGCCTCCAAATGAAGCAGAGGATGGGGTGACGGTGTTTAAGAGCACACGATTTAGAATCGCATAGACCTGAGTCTTAATGCTGGCCTCAGTTTCCCCTTCAGTAAAGGAGGGATAATAGTCGTAACTCCCCCCAGGATTGCGATGATAGTTGGAGTTGCACATGGTGTGGACGTGCTCTGTGAATGATGAATGATGTTCCTATTTATCGTCTTCATCATCATCAATCACTTAGGATGTTCATTCAACAAACTTGGAGTGAGCAGCACGTCATGCCGGGCACCATCTAGGGGCTACAATAGGGAACAAGCCCCAGCCCCATGGAACCTGGTGTCCGGTGGGGACAATAGTCAGGAAAACAGGCAGCTCCAGTCAGGCACACAGAAGCTTGTCTGCGACACCAACATCCAGACGCTCTGAAACCAAAGGCTTTTCCCCACATGTGGGGCCAACTCATTGAGTGACGAGCTCGCCCTGGGCTGATGAGAGAGATTTCTAGGCATTACTCCTCCCACTGGGCTTACGACTCTGTGATTTGGGGACACCACCCCAAACCTCGCAGGGGTGTTATGTGACACGCAGGCTACAAGCCGGATTACCTTCCTAAAATCCAATTTTTACTCTGAATTCTGAAACACAACAGGCCCCTGAGGATTTGGGATAAGGGACCTGTATTCTGCGGTCATAGACACGAAAGCACAGGGTCCTGATGAGAAGATGACATTCTAAGCCCAGATCCAAAGGACAAGTTAGGAGTTTAAGAAACAGGAAGGTTGGGCGACTAGTTGTAGGTCTCCATGAACACAACTTAAAAAATAACAATTAAAGAAGAATAAGGAGCTAGGACTTGTTGGGGTAGTGGCTGATTCCCTGGGTTATGAACGTGAGGTTTCCAGCAGGCGGCTGGGAAAACAGCACTAGAACTCAGAGAAATTAGAACTGCAGCGAGGGCCAGCGAATCGTCAGCTCCAGCCGAAGCCAGAGGGACGGTGAGATCATTTGAAGGCAAAGCGTAGAGAAAGAGAAAAGCACTGGATTCCCAGTTCTAAGGAATATCTTTCAGGGTGGGAGGAGAAGAGGCTCTGGCCTGAGGTCAGGGGCAACTCAGCATCATCCAACATGCTGTGCCCGCAACCTCATGCTGGGCACGGGAATACGAAGATGGACAAGAGGAGAGAGGCTCATGTCTAGTGGAAGGGACACATATGGAAATAGACAATTATGGGGGGAAAAAACCAAAAATCCAATAATGCAGCGATGGAGGGGAGGGAGGATATAACAAGTCTTAGACTGTAACCACCTATGAAACCCTGCCCTTGTTGTCATTATCTCCTTTAATCCTCTCCAAACCCTGTGGTGTTAGTATTTTTAATCCCATTTTACAAGTGAGGAAACTGAAGTTAAGTCATGAGGCCCGTTAGCTTTAATGTTGATCTAAGCCCTCATCCTAAGTAGGACCCAAAACGGAATGGAACAGATTTGGAAAGTCTCTATCATTATGATGATGTAGCCCACAGCAACAGCTGTGTAGTTCAGAGCTGAAGATAAAGATGGTTTTTAGCCAGGGATAGAGGGCATTAACCAGGACACAGGAGTTCAGCCAGTCAGTTTGGCTCTATCACTCATACTCTAAACTGAATTCTAACTTAGATTCAGGATATGGCAGAAAGAACAAAGAAACAAAAGACAAAGAGCCATAATATATAAAGAGCTCATGCAAATCAATTAAAAAAATCTAATACAAAAATGGCCAAAGGATACCTACACATAAACTCACAAAATAGATATAAATAGTCAATAAACTTTCAAAAAGATGCCCAACCTCATCATTAATGAAATAAATGCAGATTAAAATCAGTAAGATACCATTTATCACCCTGAGGTTATCAAACATCTGAAACATGAATAACATTCAGTGTTGGTGAAGATGTGGAGAAATGAGCACTGTCATTCATACACTGGTGATGGCAGTGAATTCAGTAAATCCTTTTTGGAGGACAATTAGCAATATCTATCAAAATTTTTAATGTGCCAATTTTCTGATCCCACAAATTCTGACTTCTGCGATCCTGCTGTACTAGATACACACATGCACAGAGATGCATATACAAAGGGGATCATTGGAGCTTCATTTGTAATTAAAATTTTAAAACAACCCAAATGACCATAAGTAGGGGAATAGTTAAGGAGGGGGGGGAAAGCAAGTGTAACAATATATACTATGATCCCATTTATGAGGGAAAAGGTTTCTGCATGTGCATATGTATCTATATGTCAGTAAATGCACAGGAAGTTCCAGAAGGACTATGAGAGACTGATAACAGTGCCCACCCCTAAGGAGTGGACAGGGATTGGAAGTAGGGCATAAAAGAGACCTTAATTTGATTTTTTAAAAATAAGAATAGTTTAAAAAACGAGAAAACAAAAGAATGGACAAAACTTTGATGACAGACAGTCCTTGGTTAAAATCTTGGCTCCACCATTTGCCTGTTGGTTGACTTTGGACAAACAGCTCGGCATCTCAGTATTCCCACCTATAAAACGCGAATAATAGTCCCTCCTGCACAGGGGTTCTGGGAACAGAAAATGCAATATGTAGGAAAAAGGCTGGCACTTCGTTGGTGCCCAATAAACAATAGCAGTTATAATTATTATTACTGGGCATAATCACAGAGCACATGACTTTTTGGTGATTTTCATAAATGGCAAAGAGAGAATTAAAATTGCATGTGTGCGGTACGAGAGCAGCAAACTCGTATTAAACCCATCTGTTCTGTGGAGAACCTGGGGCTAACGAGCTTGGTTTGCAATTATTTTGTGAGGTCCCGAGCCATCTCTCTGGGGAGAGAGGAGGAGAAGGAAGGAGTGTACAGACCAAAATAATAACCGTAGTTTCTTGGTTAAATTAAGCACCAACGCAGGAATTCATATTCTTGGCCCCCAGAGGCGTTTTAGTTGCTGTAAACCTACTTCAGCACGGGGGTGGAGCGAGGGGGTGGGGAGCGTCAAGCCAACACTACCAAACTGGACACACTTACAAATTCACAATGTACATTAATAAAGCTCCTTGCAAACCTGTTCACCTACTTGGGCTTTCACGAACCCCCGGGAAGCCAGCCGGGACGAGCGGTACTGCCCCGTATGGTACCGTGAGGAAAGTGAAGCTCAGAGAGGATCAGGTCCTCGCCAGGGTCACACAGCAGAGCCGGCGTGTGAACCCCGGCGGGCCTGTCTCACTCCAGAGTGAGAGGGTTTCATTCTGAGGCCCCCGGGGGACTCCTTGTGGTCTCTGCTCCAGGTAACGTGTGGGGAGGGGATGAAGACAGAAGGAGCAGGGAGGACCCCGGCCCTCAAGTGGCTTCAGGCCTGTGAGTAGCCAAGGCACGCCCTTCGATGGCCCCGTGGAGGTGAATGAAGGGCTCAGTGATGGAACTGTGCATCGGCGTATCCTGGGGGGCCGCTGGGGCATGGCCTGCTGGGCCCCCCTCCAGGGAGTTCCTGATTCGGCTCAGGACACAGGACTGAGGCACAGTCCTGCCCTCCAGGAGCTCTCTGCCTGGAAAAGGAAAATGACCCAGGAACAGACCCACGGAGGACACGTGGCAAACGTCACAGGAGGAGCATATACCAGGCACATGGTGGGCAGAGGATTAGTCATATCTGGTGGGGGCTCGGGGGCACTCCCGGAGGAGGTGACATCCAAGCTGAATTTTGAAAGGATGAGAGGAGCACATCAGAGACGGGAAGAGTAGGCCAAACAGGAGAGGCCACACGCACACGAAGGCCCAGAGCGGGGGTATAATCGTCCCCAGTGCTTCCTGAGCACTCACGTGTGTGAACACTGGGCACGGGGTATGCCGTCTCAGTGTACACCCTGCCCACCCTGGGAGGAAAGACACAGTGAGGAGACTCAGTGAGTAAGGCTCAGAGGGGTCGAGCAACTTGCCCAAGGTCACACAGCTAGTAACTGAGAAGCAGGACTTGAACCTGGCTCCGTGTGGTCCCGAGCGTGGGCTCATGGCCCACCCCAGGCTCTCTTGCCTGGGCACGTGCCAGACGGAGAAGGGTCTTGAATGCAGCGAAGGCCCTGCAGTTGGCCTGGCACAGTTTAGGAGATACGGAACCGTCTAACATATGTTCCTGTTCTGTCCCTCCATGTGTGTAAAAAAGTGCAATTAACATTTTATGTAGACTGTTGTCATAATTGTGACAAATCACTTGGAAGGGATGATGCTGACTGCTCATTTGTAACTGAATCAGAAATGTTTACGGACGACCCTCATACCCAGCATTTGATGCTCACAAGCCTTACGATTAGTTCAGTAAAACAACCTGAGTTAATCTCCCTTCTCCCTTTAGCCCTCGTTCTTAGAGACAGTGCTTCTTGGGCCCTCAATATTTAGATAATCACTGGCACTGACAAGCATTGCTCTCTGGAGAGAGTTAGGAATTTTCTAGAAGAGAAAGCCTGTAGGCAGTGGGGAGTCATGGCCGGCTTCTAAGAGGGGAGGGCCGTGGTCAGATGGGTGTTTAAGGAAGGCCGCAGTGGCTCGAGGGAGGTGAGGCCAGGAGCAGGGAGAGTGGCGAGGAGGCATGGCATTCATCCATGGGGGGCGGGGGGATATCTGATCTGAGGGCTGGAGCAGAAGGGACAGGTATGGGCGGGTAGTAAGAATCAGCAGGACTCTGGTAAGTTGACACAAGGGACAGGGGTGCCTAAGACATTGCACTACATACTGGTTTCTGCTTGAGGACTGGGCGGATGATAGTGGAGAAGGACTCGGGGGCTGATGAACTGTTTGGTTCACAGCAGAGGATCTGTAGGGGGCCCCTCAACTCTGGGCCCCCATCTTTCTAGGGGCTTCCAGGGTGGCAACCACACAGGTGCCCATGTGGTCAGAGACCAGAGAGGGAGCCCGGAGAGCACCCCACACCCTGGATCCCAGACAGCTTGGGGACTTGCCTGTGGTCACGCAGCAGGTCACATGGGCAGGCAGAGACTCCTGTCAGCCTGTCGCCCCCCCACTTGGCAGTGAGGGGCCCTTCTTTCAAACAAGCGCACGAAAATAGTGGACTCGAGTTGCCACGCAAACCAGAGTCAGAGTTGGTCTAAATGAAAGACGACCCGATGTGCTAAGTTGGTAAGTCCTGGATGCAGAGGGGAGAACAGAAACATTCACGTGAGGGCCGGCTGAGTGGCGAGGCCCCGCTTAACTCCAGGACCGAGTTCAGGGGTTCGAGAAGGAAGCTGTCTCACGGGCCCCTCAGTCCGTGTCTTCCGTGGACTGTGCTCACTGCTCCTGAAGAGGGTCCAGGGGTATTTTCTCCCAGTAGTGGAGAGGGTATGTTTGGCTGGCGGTGGGGGTGCAGGGAGTGGGGTTCCCAGCTCCCATGAAAGTGAAAGAGTGTCCAGGGCAGTGACCTGCCTGGGGGCCACCCTCGCCTCCTCTCAGGGAGACCTGCAGGCTGGGCCGGGCCTGACACTGGCAGAGCTGAAGGCAGAGCTGGTCCCTCCAGCTCACAGACAGATGGGGGACCTAGACCCCAGAGCATGGTGGCCCCCAGCTCCCCATGGGCCCTTCCCTGAGGAGGACCCCCTTCTGCCTTTCTTTCCTTTCCCAGGGAGCCCTGGAGCAGCCACCCCAGGGAGCTGGGAACCCCTCCCGAGCTGAGAGCAGCTCCCCTGAGCAACACGCTGACTTGCAGGGAACTTCATCCGGTGTCCTCATTCGTTCATTCAACCCATACTCACCCGGGCTGGCCAGGCACTGTCCTCAGCTCAGGGGACCCAGCAGGGAACAAAACAGACAGCCTTCCTGGAGCTACCATGGCCCAGGCGGCGTCCCCATAGTGTCAGCTGCTGCTCCCACCATGTCCCTCCACGGACACAGTCAAGGCCCTGGATTCCCGCAGAAGCACCGGTCACCAGGCTTCCCCGGGGCCAGGCGGGGCCCATCCCTGGGCTCAGGCTCTCAGAGGCTGGCGTCTGTCCCCTTCTCCGCCCGCAGGGGGGACTGGCTGCTGAGCTTCGTGTACCGCACGTCCTCGGCGCAGCTCTGCGTCGCCGGCCTGCGGCCCGTGCTGCTGCAGGACAGCAGGGTGGAGAACGTGGACCTGTCCTCCGTGGTGAGTACCGCTGAGCCTCCTGGGGCCCTGCGTGCGCCAGTGGGGGCGCTGCGTCACTCCGGCCCGGCGACCCTGGCCCCAGGGACACTGGCCGCGGCCCATTTTGCCCTAGAGGAGGGAGATCATGAGAATTTGCTTGGGAAGAGGTAACTTCTATTTACAGGCACCATCTTTGTACCAGGCCCTGTACACACACCGTCTCTCATCCTCATGCAGCCTCTGGGGCAGGATTATTGTCCCCACTTCACAGATTAGGGAAACTGAGGCTTAGAAAGTTCCTTTCACACAACTCGCTGTTAATAGCCTAGATTTAAACCCCCAGAGCCCAGGCCGTTGCCCGTACGTTACAGCCCTCCCTCCGCTCCTCCCCCCAGTCCCTTCTCCTCCTTCCACTGCCCCCAACCCTAGATCACGAGTCAGGACGGTCTGTTTCCCCTGGAAGTAAGCAGAGCCACCAGAGGACCCAGGTGGAGGGATTCAGGCTGGAACACAGCAGAAGCACCCGATTGCCAGGCTGTGAAACTGCGGAATCCAGAGCAGGGAAAGTGTTCCAAGGCCCCACACCTTGGAATCATCTGGAGAGTTTATTTAAATGCAGATCCCAGGGCCCCCCTGCCCAGACCTTCTCAATGAGTCCTGGCTAGGATCCGAGCCTGGGAGTCTGCATTGTAAACACACTCCCCAAGGATGCTCACATCCAACCACAGGTGCAGGCGGTTAAAAAGAATTCTTGCTGAGCATGAAGTGGGAGGGGCCCGCCTGGGCGGCCACACAAACCTAATCCGCGAGTTCCTAGATCCTCATTTCGGGCCTGAAGGAACGTCGTCCACCTGCCACATGCGCATCAGAGGGAGTTAATAGCTTCACGTATGGACACGCACTCTGTGCCCAGCTCTGCCCTGAGCCTTTTACAGGAATCAGTGTCCCCATTGTACAGATGAGGACACTGAGGCTTAGAGAGGCTAAGGGACTTGCCCAGGGTCACGCATCGGGAACATGGCAGAGGAGGACTCACATCCAGGACTGAAGCCAGTGGGCATGGCCCCTGCTCGGGCGGATGTGGGAAACAGTGGGAGAGCTGCCGCTCCCAGGAGGTGAGGGTGATGAGCTGCAGGTCCGTCCCCAAGCGGACTTCAGCCCACGAAGATCCTTGTGATGCAGGGGCCCGTGAGAACAAGATCTCTGGTTCCAGTTATGAATTGTTGGCTGCCACTTATCATGCGCCAAGGGCTTCCCAAGCGTCACCAGTTTCCCCGGGTTCCACACAAGAGCAGTTTCACCGGCCGCAGCGTCCTGCCTGAAAGCAGAACAACCAGACCCCTCTGGGCACCTGAAAATCCGCGGGCGGGGGGCACTCCGGACCCCCGGAGGATCCTGGCTCCTCCCTTCAGCTCTGCCAGCAGCGTCCCCAACGGCCCCCTGCGGCCCCTCGATCCTCCACCCTCGCCCCGGCACAGCTGACACTCAACTGAGGGCTGAAGGGAGCGTCGGGGAATTCCAGCACAAAAGCTTGACAGCGAAACTTCATCCGCACTGCCGCCACTGGGGCCCTCAGCCGTGTCCCTGCCCCCAGGTCCCCGGGCCTCTCACTGGCCTGCCACCCTGTTGCTGGGGCCTTCGCTCCCCCACCTCCCAGGACCCTAGCACACGCCCGAACCCACCGGAGGAACACAAGCGCACAGCCCGTGCCATCCTAACCGGCAGCTTTGGGGGCTGGCATTGGCCCAGGAATAAGAGGCGTTTCTAGACTCATCCACAGATGAAACTGATCGCTCCTGGTTACAGAGACAATCCTGGGGCCGGCCCGGTGGTGTAGTGGTTAAGTTCACTTGCTCCGCTAGGGCGGCCCGGGGTTCATGGGTTCGGATCCCAGGTGCGGACCTACACACCACTCATCAAGCCATGCCGTGGTGGTGTCCCACATACAAAATAGAGGACGATGGGCACGGATGTTAGCCCAGGGCCAGTCTTCCTCAGCAAAAAGAAAGAGACATCCTCCCAGGACAGATGGGAGCTTCTACCCCTGGAGCCACAGGAGGCTTTTTAGGTCCTCTCTGCCCCCGACCCACTTGCTTCCTAGGATGGGAACCTCTCAACAATGCCATGTGGTAGGTATTAGGCACCCCCAGTCACAGGCTGGAGAACCGAGACCCGAGAGAACGGACTCCCATGGCCAGAGTCGCAGATCTGGACTCGGAAACCAGGTCCCGAAGCTGTGCCGTCCACCGCCCCGTGGGAGAGAGGGAAGCTGGGTAACGAGACCAGGAAACCACAGGACTCACAGCAATGCCTCCTGACCCGTGGCCCGGGGTCTCTGGCCTATTTGAGGGTCCCTGTACCTGAGGGGTAAGGGGAGGAGTGACTTTGTGCCCCTCACCCCAAGAGTCTACCTCGGCCAGAAGAATCACACGTGAAGAGGAACAGCTGAAAGTTCTTTTTAAATGAAAATTCTCTGTAAATGCCACAAAGCCCTCACAAGATCCACTTTCTGCCCCGGGAAGCCCCTGAATGGGATACGGTAGAAAAAGCACAGCCTGTGGCACCAGAGGGGCTTGGCTTAGAATCCTGGCTCTGCCACTGGTATTCTGGCTGTGTGGCCTTGGGCTAGTTACTTAACCTCTCTGTGCCTCAGTTTCCTTATCTATGAAAAGGGGGAAATCACCTACCTGCCAGGGCAGTGTGTCTAGGCCCTCATTTAGTGCTAGTTCCCTCCTTTCCAGCTCCTGCCCCCACCTTCAGTTCTTCTGCCTTTGGACCGGCAGCTTCCGTGACTTCTCTCCCTCCTCAGACTGCCTTCCTGGCAGCTTCCCAGCTCTTGCCTAATAATAGCTCGTTATCATATTAGGAGCGCCTCACAGAAAGCAGTGCGCTCCTCTCCTGGGTAATGAGAGGTAATTAGCATTGCTTTTGTGCTGCCCTCCTGTTTTCTCTGAAAATTCTGGAGGAGAGGTTGCTGGCAAGAGTTCCCACAGCTGCGGTTGGGGGAGGCACGGGCAGCCTGTGCTCGCTCGCTCGGAGCACAGACCCGCGGGATCTGCTTCCTCCCTGCTGCTCCGACTGGGCAGGGTCCTTCGTGAATCATCCCAGCAGCGTCAGCCCCCACCCCAACGTGGTCTGCGGTGGCCCTGATCTCAGGACAGGCCTAAGCCGGGAGGGAGCGAGGGGCCGGCCCTGTGGCAGGCAGAGGCGTCTCGGGGTGAATGAAGCAGGCGAAGGCCAGGCTGCCTTTCTGCCTTTCAGTCCCTCCTGTGTGGGGACAGGGTTGAAGGGAGTGGGGAGTCTGCCACCCAGGGGCCAACTCACGAGGCTTCTGGGGAGCAGAGACCCAGCCCAGGACAAGACTCTTCATGTCCCAAAGGAGATGCCAGCTGGCTTCTAGAACTTAGCACAGGGAGTGGCACAGAATAGACAATAATAATAACAACAGCAATAGCCAACATGTGGCAGGCGCTGCTCTGCCTGCTGTACAGATCTTATGTCCTCTGACGCTCATACCGGTCCCAGGACGTAGGCATAATAACCCCACTGTGCAGATGTGGAAACTGAGGCTGCAGGAGGGGACCCTGCAGGTGAGTGGCAGAGCCGGGTGAACCTGGGGAAGCTGCCTCAGAACCCAGGTCTCAGCCTCCGCATTCTGCCTGCATTCACGCGTCTCTGTGGCCCGGTCAGTGGCCTCTAACTCTAGGCTGATGGGCCTGTTACGTTATCTCATTGAGTCCTCACAGCCAGCCCACATGTGCAGGTGCCTTTGTCAGCCCCATTTTACAGATGAGGAAACTGAGGCCCGAGAGGTAAAGGAACTCGAAGGGGCTCGATGACGTGCAGGGCTGGCCGTGGGGAGCAGAGGTGAGTTAGAGATGGTCCTTGAGCTCACAGTCCATCCGAGAACACAAACGAGAGCAGATGAAGACGATGGGGTATAGTGAGTGCTGTCACTGGGGAGCCCCAGGGAGGGGCCCCAACAGCATGGGAAGGTCAGGGAGGGCTTCTCAGCACAGGGACATCAGGCGAGTATCCGGGCGGGTGGCAGATTTCAATCAAGACCACCAGGGAGATGGTCGTGGGCTGAAATCTTTATCCAACGTCAGCCACGCCAGAACTTTCCACTGCTAAGAAGAGGTTCTTTTCCCGCCTGCTCTTTTCACCCCGCTCTCCCACCCTTGGCTAACTGTAAAACTGGAACTCGGCCGGCCTGTTCTCCCCCTGGGTCTTTGCAGAATGGCAGCTCAGGGACTAGGGTTGGCTGAGTCCTGGACCAGCCTGTAGATGAGGAGGGCCAGAGCTGTGCCTTCTAGGACTGCAGCACAGTGGAATTTCCATCCGGAATCAGCTGTAGCCAGTGGCCACAAACACCCACCTCCTTCCTGGCCTGTCTGCCTCTACCAGCCCTGGCACCAGCCCTTCAACATCAAAAAGGCATAGGGAGGCAGTTCTTGTTTGTCCCTGTGGGTCTAGGTTTCTGCTGGCTGGAATTCAGACGTGATGGCTAGAGCTTGAGCAGCCATCTTGGGCTACCAAATGGATCAGCCCAGTTAACTCCCTACCTTCTATCCCCACTTCCAGGAAACTAAAGTAAGGAAACTCATGTTTATGGAGCACCTCCTATGTGCGAGTCACTGTGCCTTGTGGTTTGTATTATTTCTTCCCACCAACCCCATGAAGTGGGTATCACTGACTCTAATTGGATATTGTCCGATAAAAGTGTTTGGGTCACATATGGAACATAATAGTCAGAAGTAGCATGTACTGAGTTTCTGCGAAGTGCTAGACCTTTAAACTCCTTGTAGCAAACACTCAAGGAGGGTGTCGTGATCCTCATTTTACAGATGGGGAAGCTAGGGTTCAGGACGTTGTGAGGACTCGCCCAGTTACTAGCAACAGACAAAGCCAAGGCTGGACCCCCATTTCTCTGATCCCAAACTTAGGTTCTTCTAGTGCCACACGGCCACTAATGTCCACCCTCTGTGCAAGGACGCCGCCCCAGCCTGACCTCCGCTCTGAACCCAGGGATCTGAAAAGCCCCTTGTGTGTGTATACATGTGTGTATTTTCACACTGTTTAAATTCATTTATAAAAAAAGGAACAAGAAGTAGGCAGATTCTGGTTATGAGAAAATAGCGAAACTGCACAGGGAATTGTCTCTTTGTGTTCTTGAAAAATCATTTGAATAACCCGGTGTGATTTGTGATTCAAATGGAAATGCAGGTGTTACCAGCCAGCCTTCGTGTCCTTTCCTACAACTCCCAGCTCGAGCCTCCCCAGTGTTTTCCTGTCGTCTTTTAAACAAAAACCTTCCTCTTCAGCCTGGAAGGAATGTTCTGTGTTGTGCTTGCCTTTGGCACTAACGCAGGCCCCCCTGGACTGGCTGGGAACAGCACGAAGCTTCACTTCAGGGAGAGGATCTGGGCTAAGTCTCCTCCACACGCATCTCCTCGAGCACGCAGCATATGGCTTTGCTCTTCACGCACTGTGTGTCATTAAGCAAACCACTGCCCCTCTCTGGGCTTCACTTTCCTCATCTGTAAAATGACAATGATTTTTAAAGTCCCCCCTCCCCAACTGATTTTCTAGGAAGAGAACAGGCCTGGATTCAAATCCCAGCTCTGACACTTTTTAGCTATATGACCTTGGGCAAGTCACCTTACCTCTCTATGGTTCAATTTCTTCCTCTGCAATTAGCAGCCAACACCTGGCAAAGGAACATATCCAGTAAGTTCATTTTCTCTGATGTATTAAGCACGTGCTCTGTGTCGGGCATTGTCCATTATTACTGTTAGGCATCGGGCATTCCGATCACACCCCTACTCTTCATTCACTGACACAAAAATGGGGGTGTCTCTATTCTTTGAGGAAGGGCGTGGGCACTTCTGAGTTCTTGGCCCTTGTCTTAGTGAAGATTGAGGTCCATATAATAGAGGCCCAGCTGAAATGGCTTAAACACACAAGAGTTGATGCTGTCACATAAGAAAAGTCCAGAATAGGCCGTTCAGGGTTGGTATGGTGACTCCATAGTCCTCAGAGACCAAAATTCCCTCTGTCTTGCTACTCTGCCATTCTTAGTGGGCGAACTCAGGGCCCAAGATGGCTGCTGAAGCTCTGGCCATCATGTCTGAATTCCAGCCAGCAGGAAAGAGGAACTAGGGGGAAAAGAAGGGCACTCCCTCTTTTAAAGAGCCTTCCAAGGAGCACCACAAAACACTACTGCTTCATCTCATTGGCCAGAACTTGTCACAGTGCTGCACTTAGCTGCAAGGGAGGCTGGGAACATACCCAGCCATAAATTGGAGTTCTTAAGACTAAGAGAAAAGGGGGAGTGAATTGTAGAAGGTGCCTTGCAGTCTGTGCCATGACTCTATTTTCAATTTGGGAGCTTTTCCTGAGGGAATCCTCACAGCAACCCTCTGATCTAGCTCCCCTTATTGTCCCCATTTTACAGCTGAGGCAAGTGGAGGTCAGAGGGATAAAGGGCTTCCCTAGGGGCCCAGAGCTGGTGAGCAGCAGAGCCCTTCCTGTGTAACCTGAAGCTCAGGCAAAGAATGAGAACTTCGCTCCAACTTTCTGTCTGTCAGGAGATTCCATCCTGCCCCCAGAGAACACAGATTTTGTAGAGAAACTTCCTTCGTCTTTATTTAATGAATTCTAGGGCAGCCTTGACCCTAGCAGCTGCCCATCCCACTCTGGATTTCAGGGTCACTGGGAGCTGGAGTCATGGCATTGGTGGTCATTGGGAGAGGGCGAGGCCCAGGAGCTTGGCTTGGGCCCTGGGGAGGGCCGGGCTCTGCCCACCCACTGTGGCCCTCACTCACCATCCTGCAGGTCAGCGGCCACTTGGACTACGCCAAGCAGATGGACGTCATCCTGAAGGCTGTGGGCATCCCCACCAAGCCAGGCTGGGATGAAAAGGGGCTCTCGCTGGCCCCAGGCAGCCTGCCCCCGGGGGAGCCTCGCCGGGCAGCAGCCACATCCTCCTCAGACGAGACCACCCCCCAGGATGGGCAGACCCACAGTCCTGCATCCGGAGACACCCCCCAAATGGCCACATCCGCTGACCCCAGCCACGCCCAGGTGCCAACAGAACTGGACCAATCTGAAGGGGCCTCCCTTCCTGCTGCTGCCAGCCCCGCTCAGGGCCCCGAGACCTGCAGCCATGGTGTGGGCCCCAACCCGCTGGGCTGCTCCGACTGTGCCAGTGAGATTCAGGGGCCGTGCCCCGGGCTGGACTGACCCCACAGGGGACTTGAGCCATCTTCCCAGATTTCTGTTTGGGCTCTCTTACCCCCTCCCTCTGGGTCCCACAGGAGCTCGGAAGAATTTCCTAAGCTGAAGGTGTTGGGACTGAAAGGAAAGGACTTGAAAGGAGGGGGCATTGTAGGGAGACATGGTTCCCTCCCCAGGGAAGCAAGGCCGGCTTCCAACCGGCCTGCAAAGCCAACCAGCCCAGTTTAGAGCCCCAGGACTCCACCAGGCGTGGGCTCCAGGTCACAGTGTGGGGTCTGGCTGTCCATCAGGAGGTCCAGGGGGCTCTCTGGGGCCTGAGGCTCCACCTGCCACTCCTCCCCTGCTCTTCTATCCATTCCAGGGCTGCCCGCCAGCCCACAGGCACCGCTGACGCACCTACAGAGCAGGCGCAGGTGGGGAGCGGGCAGCTTACTCTCTCCACCCTTGGGAGATCTGATCAGATCTGCCACATACAGCCGTGCAGGCTGCGCACTGCACAACTATAGGGGCGTCAGTCACATAGACGGACTGTGAAGGGTGGCCCCTGAAGTTGTGCTACACGGTGGCCTTGGATATAATTGTAACAGAGCATGGTGCATAAATGCTGAATCAGCATGCACTATGGGTGGGAACTGGGCCTGGAGATAAGAATGAACTATACAGAGGAGGGATTTCCTGAGCGGGAACAGGTGATGATGAGTGTAATAATAAAGAAGAATGGCTACCACTTACTGAGTATTTGCCTTGTCCAGAGTGTTTACATGGATCGCCTCCATTGACCCTCACAACAACCCTGTGAGGTAGGGACTATTATTATCTTCATTTCACACTTGCAGACACTGAGGCCCAGAGAGGCTGGGTGACCTGCTCAAGGTCACAGAGCTGGTCAGTCTCAAATTCCAGTCAGTCGCCTCCAGAGCCCTAGCTCCTAGCCGCTGTGTCTGCGTCCATGGGAACCTTCTCCTTTGTTCCTCCCGCTCTCCCTGAATGACAGGGCCAGAGGTAATTCTCCCCAGTTGTGCAGATGGGGAAAGAAAGGAAAAGGAGGCAGCGGGGAGGGGGAGCAGGAGGAGTTGTTGGAGCTGAACCAGTCCTCAGGGGTGTATGTATTTGTTCATTCAACAAAGATTTACAGAACTGCTGCTGGGAGTCTAAACAGCTCATGTCACCCACGGAAAACTGAGGCCCCAAGAGGGGAAGTGACTTTGCTGAGGTCCCAAAGCAAATTAGGGGCAAAGTCTGGACAGGAACTCAGGGCCCCTGTGTCCCGGGCCTCTTCCCCTTCACCAGCTGCTTCTCCAGCCCGAGTGGCCCCTCCAGGGAATCCAGCCAGCACCACAGTCACTGCCTTCAGCCAGTGTTTATTTAGAGTCCACTCAGGCAGGCCTGGGGCTGGAGGAAAGCCCCAGAGAGCACCATGGCCCCTCTGTGGCCAGCAGCCAGCGGCCAGGGCCGGGCTTGTGTCTGGTCAGCACCAAGGAGAGCCCCAGGCCGCCATGGAGGCCCCTGGGAGTGTGGGTTGATGGAACGTGGTGGTGGGAGTAAGAAGAACTCAGACTGAAGAGGAAGTGACAGCAAGTCAACTGTAGGAACCAAGAGTCTCCCCTCAAGAAAGTCCAGGCCCCTGAGGCAGGGTCCGCCTGCCTGCCCGAAGGCGCCCCCCACACCAGGGACAACTCTTCTGACCCAAGTGGCCACCACTCCCGTTTCCCTCACTGACCCAGCGAAGGCCAGGGGAAGTGGGGGCAAAAGGCTGGTTCTGACCCCATCAGCTGGTTCCCTTCTAGATCCAAGGAAGCCCAGGTCAAGGGACACCTGTCCCAGATGTTGAGCAGGACGCCACCAGCCGCCCCCTTGCCCCAGGAGAGGCAGTGCTGCAGCCGGGAACTGGGATGGGGGCCTCACCCAGCATCCAGAGCAAGCAGTTGGGGAGCCAGGGTCAGGCTGTGGGAATCTATGCCAGGGCTGAACAGGAGAAAGATGGAAAAGACAGTGGGAACAGAGACCCCTTCCTGGCCCGCAGCCAGAGGCCAGGGGGCTGGATGGCCAGGAGTTATAACAACAGCAGGTACCACCTACTGACCACCTGCCAGGTCCTGGGCATTCTACACCCTCTGTCCTAGTTCTCATGATACCCGACAAGGCAGGCATCGTTACCTCATTTTGCATGCGGAATAACAGGCTCAGAGAGGTCAAGTAACCTGTGCAGGGCTAGGAAGTAGTAGAGCAGAGATTCAAATCTGTGCCCGCCTGACCCCCAGGCTCAGGTGTTTTCTGTGCAGCCACATACATCTGAGGGGCTGGCCGGCCCAAAACCCCCAGCAAATCATCCTCAGAGTTAAAGATCATCTAAGCCAGCACATCTCAAACTAACGTGCACATGAGTCACCTGGGGATCTCGCTAACATGTGGATTCTGACTCGGCAGGTCTGGGGTGGGGCAGAAGTGTGCATTTTTAACTAACTCCCAGGTGATGCTGATGCTGATGACCCATGAACTACACTTGGAGGGGCGAGGGAGTCAGCCCTGCACTAATCCACCTCTGCAGACAGAGGCATCCCTCCCCTCCTAGCATGTGCAAAGGAGATGACTGTCTTCATCCTACTCTGCACCAAGAGGTCCTTTTCCCCACTCCCAGAGTCCTCCAACCATCCTCTGCACACACCCACAAGTTGCACACGGCAATGGAGCATCCTGGAGAGAACTGTATTTGAGCCAGCCGCTCTAAGTAGCGGACCTGGAGTGGGCAGTGGGGCTGATTCAGTGCACCCCACTGGAGCTCAGGGGGCTCCCAGGAGACTGCAGCCTCCTGCCCTAGCCAAGAGCTGGTCCAAGGCCTCAGGGACTTGGCTCTATCCAGTCCAACTCCTCGCTGACCAGCTCCAAGCCCGGATCAGTTCGTGGGGGTAGCAAGCGGATGCAGCCGCAGTTCGGGCTCTGCAGGATCTATGTTGAAGAAGTTGACTGTGGCAGCAGCCCGGGCAGGTGGCGGGGGGTCCCGGGTGGCCTCTCCGGGCAGCAGCATCTGGGCCGCGAGCTGCAGGCCTGAGGAGCCCCCCGAGCCTGAGTCTGAGTCCGAGCCTGGGGGCAGGGGCAGTGGCAGAACATGCTGCAGGCTCAGGCCCGGCCGGGGGCCACTGAGAGAGGTTCGCATGGAGGGTGAGGCAAGGCTGGCCTGGCGCTCCCGGGGGCAGTGGGGACACGGCAGGAACCGGCCCAGGGCCCGCTTGAAGTCCTGCATGAAGAGTGGGTAGATGATGGGGTTCATGGTGCTGTTACAGTATCCCAGCCACGTGAGGACATCGAAGAGGCCTGGGGAGATGCAGTTGCACACGGCCTGGAGGGATGGGTTGTGTCACGCCTGGTCCCAGAGCAGGGACACAGACCACCCTACCCAGCATGGATGGGACAGACACATACAAACACATCCACCATGAGAGGCAGCCCAACCTCCTCCCTCCCCATGTTTCCCTCCCTGCGTCTGGGCTGGGGTGGGGTTCGGGGCCTCCCCAGCAAGGCCTGGACTCCCCTGCCCCCTACAGTGGCATTACCTGGGCTATGTTGGCCACAAAGAAGGGCAGCCAAGTCACAAAGAACATTCCCAGCAGGACGCCCAGTGTTAAGCTGGCCTTCAAGGCCTTCCTGCTGTGCTTGGTGGCCAGACGCCTGCTGTCAGCTGACTCCACTCCTGGGTGTGGGGTCCTAGGCACCTGCGGAAAGGAAGGTCACATGAGTCAGCTGAGAAAGAGCCCATCTGACACTGATCCTGGCCACAGACTGAGGCTTGATCCTAATTCTAGGCTGAGCCCTGGTATCAGCAATAAACTGAGCCCTGATCCTGGGCTAAGCCCCAACTGTAGTCCTAGACTGAGGCCTGACCCTGACTCCAGACCCAGCCCTGACATCAGCAATAAACCAAGCCCTGCTCATGGCCCCAGACTGAGCCCTGATCCCTCCTGTAGATTGAGCCTTACGTAAACAGGGTCTCAAACCGAGCCTCAGCCCTGGGCCAGACTGAGCCCCAGACTGAGCCCTGACCCCGGGAATAGACTGAGCCCTGATCCTGATCTGCACTGAGCCCTGACCCTAACCCAATACTTCACAAGGAGCTCCAGGAAGTGCAGCAAGACAGAGCAACACACATCAGACAGTTCAGAAGACCCACCCTCCTGCCAAGGACAGCACTCGACATGGCCAACACACATGACCGTGAGCCCCAGCACCTCCCAAAGCCTTTGGCGCTACAAGAATTAGTTGCAATTGAACAGTACTTGACAAAAGAGGCCTGTTACTGTCCAGAGTTGGCACACTCTCTTTGTAAATGGATTCTCTCTATATTTTGGAGTAATGGTTTTGTCTGTGCCATTACCCTGATGCTCTACAAAATAAAGTGCTTTTTTGAAAACGTGTGCAGAGAGCAAATGTGTGCAGTGAAATCTATTATAAATTACTAGGGATGCTAGTGACCTTCGCATTTCACAACTCAAATCATGCTGTGGACTAGCAGACCCCTCCATTCCCAGATGTGGACTTGCAGAGCAGGAGCATGGGGGAGAGAAGGAGGACGCAGGAGCTGCCCCACAGCAGCCATGGGAAGGGGAACATGGGCATGAGGAGGTGAGAATTTCGCTTTGCAAATGCGACCAGCAGTCCCAAAACATCAAAAGGTTCTCTGAACCAGATGATCCTTTAGCCCAGCAGTTCTCTTAACTTTTTCAACTTCATGAGCCCGTTGAGAATCTAATGAGATCTACAAAACCTCTCTCCAGAAAACAAAAAGCTTACAAATTTTTACACACATATACACAGAAGGAAAAAATATTCCCACACTTTTGGAGGGTTCCGAGACCACCCTGAGGTCCATCCATGAAGCCCCTAGAGGTCCATGAAAGCAGGGATGTGAAGCCCTCCTCTAAACCACGTGTTGTAATCAATTTGGATTTTCATATATTCAATTTACACAAAGCGAGGCCCACCTACATTTACAACTTAAGTAAATACCAGTGTACAAAGGTGTGCACAATTCATTGAACTACGCAAAGGTGTGTGTGCTGCCTGGGAACGCAGCTCGTCTCTGAAAGCCAAGGATGCTGCCAACATTTCCTAAACTGCATGAGAGTCCAGCTTAGTTCCTGAAGCAGCCAGTGATGGGTTGGGTGTGCAGAGATGAAAGAGTCAGGAGGAGGCAGGAAGGGAACCAGATTCCCAAGCAACCTCCACAGATGGAAAGGAGGCGGAGGAGGCAAAGCCAAGAAGATGTGTCAGCCCCACAGAGCACAAAGACAACCCCCAGCCAGCTCCCAGGAGCAGGAGCTACCCTACCAGCCCCACTCTTCTCTCCCCCCTCCTCAGGGTATCCGGTCTTTGTGTCCTGTCCATGGTGCTGAAACCCCAGCTACATGCTATCTTTCTATAGAGTCCGGGGCCTGATTCTGGAATGGCGGTGGGTAGGAGCAGGGAGACGAAGCGCACTGTAACTCCCACCCCTCAATGTGTTTATCCCGGTGAAATCTGGTTAGATGAATATCAAAGACAGATTCACAAAGAGCAGCCAAAGAGAGTCCCTTGATTTCTCCTGTCTTGGGGCAGCATTGTACGGAGGCAGGAGCTGGGCTTTTAAGACAAGTGATCTGGCTTCAGATCATGCCTCTACCACTTACTCGCTCTGTTTCCACATCTGCAAAATGGGAGAAATAACACTCAGTGTATGGAGTTGCTGTGAGGCTGTGGGTAATAAACGCATGCACTGTGCCCCACATAAAGCAAGTGCTAAATATATGGTAGCCCCAATGTCGGTCCAGTGGTATGCATATGAACTTGGAGACATTTTTAGCATCCTTGGGGGCCCAGTCCTTCTGCAAGCAGCTTGGGCTCAGTCAAAACAGCACGGATGTCAGGACAAATGCTCTGACTCATCATCCTGTAGCAAAGGAGAAGATCTGCTTTTCTCTTTCCTCTTCCAATTTTCTCTCCTCCAAAGTGGACTCTATGGCCCCACTGTGGTCAGCCTGGAGGAAGAGGCTCCTGCTTCCACAAAAGAATCTCCTAAGATCTGCCATGTCTTCGAATTGCTGCCATCAACAGGGATAAACAATAGGGGAGGGGAGCCACTGTCTCTAGAGGGCCCCTCGTACAGGAACCCCTCTGACCCCTGCTGACTGGGGTGGGGGCAGGAGAAGCCCTGATCTTGGGAGAACTCTGGGCCACTGGGGAACTGAGACACTTGGGGAGATACCTCGAGGGCAGTCATCAGGGGAGGGGGCTCTGGAGAGGGAGCTAAAGATGATCTGAAATTCCTTTTTAGTCTTCCTGGGAACAACTTTGTGTTTTCCTTTCTCCTCTTCTCCCCAGAGAGTTGACCCAAGAACACAGGCAAGAGAGAAGACAGAAGGAAACTGAGGCTCAGAGAGGGTAGGAAACCTTCCCCAGGTCACATTGTGCCAGTACAAGGCCTCAAACCGAAGCACCCCAAGTGACCCCAAATTAGCACTATCATTCCCATTTATTGAGCCCTTTATGTGCATGAGCGTTTGATATTCATTCTGCCATTCAGTCTTTATGGGAGGCAGATGTTATTACCTCCTTTTTGCAGATAAGGTTCAGAGAGGCAAAATAACTTGCCAGGAGTCACACAGCAGATAAGTGCTGAGTCAGGGATTCAAAGTCATTTCTGGCCCCAGAAACTGCATTTTTTCCACTTCGCCATGCTGCTTTCATTTTCGGGGATGGCATCCTCAGGCCACAGCAAGGGTAGGATCCAGAAACCCCACCACCGTCCCTGAGAGGTCCTCATGGAGCAGAAGCCAATGGCAGCCACCGGCCACACCCTGAGGTCTGGCCGAGGCCAGCCTCGCCCTCCCCACTTCCCTCTGCCCTGTGGCCACCTCACAGCTCCTCACAGCCATGCTCTGTTGTTTGCATGTCCCTTATACATGTCCATGGCATGTGTCACTGTCAGAGGGCAGCCACCTGGAGGACAATTTGGCAGTGCCCTTCCAGCAGGCAATTCCACTTATGGATTCCTGTGTCCATAAACACCCAGCATGTGCAAGACTGTGCACCACAGCACTACTCATGATAGGAAAAAATTGGAAATGGCCTAAATGTCCATCAAAAGGAGAGTGACTAAATAAACCACAGTACATTCCCACTATAGAATACTACACAGATGTTTAAAAGAAGGAATCAAATGGAAAGACCTCCTTAATAAGTGATAATGGCATGTGGCAAAACTATAGATACTGCAAGATTCCAATTCTTTAAAAAAATCCACAGAACAAAACACTAAGTTTCTTTAGGTATAAGAACAAATATGTAAACCCACAGAAAAAGGACTGGAAGGACATCTCCTAAATTGATGAGTGTCCCTGGGAGTGGAAGATGCTTGGACAGAGGTTGGAGGGGTCTTTTACTTTATCTCTGTTGTTGAATTTTTATTGCAAAGTGTGCTTATGTATTCCCTTGTGTGATTTAAAGTGTCTACGATCATCCAGTCACAGGGTGAGTGGCAGACTCTGGAGCCAGACCGCCTGGTTTCAAACCGTGGCTCTGTTACTAACGAGCTGGGTGACCTTAAGCGAGGAACGTCGCCTCCCTGTGCCTCAGCTCTCTCATCTGTAAAAGGACAATCGTGATGGCATCAACCTCGTAGGATTGTAGTAAGGATTAAATGAAATAATATGCAGAAAGTTACTCGAACGGGGCTGGCGCATAGTAAGCAACATACAGTGTTACCTATCGTTGTTGTTGTTGTTGCTTATTGTTCTGAGTGTCCAGCTTTGCTCTCTGATAATGGTGATGATGCTGGTGACAGCAATGGTGGTTTTGCTCCCCTAGAAAGGCTCAAATGAGTGAGCTTCTCAGAACCGTATATTTTACCACCAAGAGGAAAGGAGAGGAACTAACGTACGTTGAGTGCCAGGTCTACATATATCATCTCATTGATTCTTCAAACAGCCTCATGTGATAAATAGCATTACCCCTGGGGTACAGGGAGGTGCAATGATTTGTCCAAAGTCAGCCGGCTATGATGGAAAGGAGGCAGGATTTGAACCCATGACCAGCCGGATGCACACACTCCGGTGCCCAGCCCCGGCTGCACCAGGCCGCCTCGTTCAGAGCAGCAGCCAAGCTTGCCATGCT
Source organism: Tapirus indicus (assembly GCA_031878705.1). Taxonomy (NCBI): domain Eukaryota; kingdom Metazoa; phylum Chordata; class Mammalia; order Perissodactyla; family Tapiridae; genus Tapirus; species Tapirus indicus. Next base: position 99,184,173 of record CM062924.1, on the reverse strand, counting down.
CAGCACTGCTCCTCTGACAATCTCTCCCTAGTTCGGGCCCTCCTCCCTCGCCGAGATATTTCTGTGATCACAGCCTCCTCTGAGGAGGAGGGAGCAGAGATGGAAGGGAATATGGATCGCTAAGACAGAATGATGCATAGTTGGGCGAGGGAGGGTGCAACAAGCTGGGGAGGAGGAAAGGAGGAGAAATTGATGGGAGAGGAAGATAGGGGGATGCAGAAGGAGGGAAGAGAATGGGGAGAGATGGACCTGGAGGAAAGAGGGGTGGGAGAGAGGGAGAAAGCTGAGGTACAGAGGAAGACGAGGGGGAGAAAGCCATGGACCACAGAGACACAGGAATTCTGGCAGAGAGGGAAAGAGGCTGAGAATGCAGAAACTCCCAACCTGGCCTCCTTCTGCTGCCCTCCATCAGGCTGAGCTCCCATACTGGTCCCTCTGGAATCTCCCAGGGATGAGCACCATCCCCATGCGGGCACCCACCTTTCCCGCACGCACACACACACTCCTGCCCTCACAGCATCTCACTCTGACACCACTACCCCCCTGCCCTCTGTATCCCCAGCCCACAGTCCCTGCCTCAGCTCCAAGCATGACCTCTTTCTCACAGCCCCTGGGCGGGAAAGACCTGGCTGAAACCACTGAGCCAACCAGCGGCCTTTTAAAAGCCCATTCATATAAATAGGCAGGCAGATAGGGGGACAGGAAAGTTCCCAAGGCTGCTCAGCTCCCACGTTCTCAACCTCAGGGGAGCTGTGCCCAGCTCCCTTCCCTCTATGAGGAAGCAGAGGCTGGATTGGGGAAGAGAGCTAAGGGCTAAGTGGGGCTGAGAACAGGAGGAAAGGGGTCTAATGCACCCCAACTTTTGATCATTCTCATCAGTTCCTTTAGGTCCAGGCAATGAAAGAGCTTCCACCCCCAGGCTGGAAGCCTGGTTTCTGGGGCAGGCCAGCTCAGGTCAGGGGAAGGGGTTGTGACCCAGGACCCGGAGTGGAGGCAGCATCCCAGAAGCAAATTCCCAAAACGCAGGCCATTCTCCAGGCAACAAGGAAAATGGGCATGCAGAAGGCTGGCCTAGGAGCCGAGTGGTTTGGAAGCAAGGACAGTGGCGGGGTCTGACACTCCCACATTCAAACCAAGGGAAAAAGCTTTCCAGAAAGTGGGAGGTATTAGCACAGACACATTTCAGGCTTGAGAGACCCACAGGTCATTCTGCCTGGGAGGCACGGTGTTGGTCTAAATGACCCATGAAGACTCTCCCCAGCATTTGGTTTTAGGACTCCTTGTGACTTCTTTGCTTCAGTTTGCAAACACAAGCACAGCAAATAGATTTTGAATGTTCCCTGGGTGAGGCGACTCCCTTATAAGCTCCATAGCTCCCATCACGATAGGGTTGCAAGATCAATGTCTGTCTCCCCAACTAGAACATAGATTCCAGGAGGCCGGGAACTTCTCGGTCCTGTTCATCACCACATCCACAGCCTAGAACAGCTCCTGCACAAAGTGGGCCCTCAACACTTGTTACCGAGCAAATGAATTAATGTACTAAAACGCATAGGTTCCGTCAGACACAAGAACTGACTCTGAAAGGAGTGGGAGAAAGGAAGCCACGTGAACGGGGGTTGCATCCCAGGCTCTGTAGAGTCCTGTGTTCATTTCATTCCTTCCATCAACATGCACTGAGCACTTACGATGTACCAGGCGCTGTTTTAGGTGCTGGGAAAACAGCGGTGACGAGAGAGAGAAGTTCCCGCCCTCACAGAACTTACATTCCAGTAGGAGGGAATCAGCAATAAATAAATAAAAGGGAAAGTAGATAATATGTCAGGTGGTGGGAAGTGCTGCTGAGAACAACTCAGGAAATCAGGACCGGAGGGATCTGGGGAGGTGTGGCAGTTGCTACCCTTGATCGATTAGGGAAGACAACGAAGGAGAAAGTGATGGAAGTTAAGGGGAGGACCATATAGAGATGTGGGGCAAGGGCACTCCAGACTGAGAGAACCACAAGTGCAAAGACCTTGGCACGGAAGTCAGTCTGGTGCCTTCTGGGAACCTCCAGAAGGGCCATGTGGCTGGTGCAGAGAGAGGGAGGGAGCGGGAGGTGAAGCTGGAGAGGTTGGCAGGGTGGGATCCCAAGGCCGGATCCCGACTTGCGTCTCCTGTTTATCTTGACAGCAATGGGGAGCCACTGAAGGGTTTCAAGCAAGGAAGTAACATGACCACTTTTCTTTAAATTGCTCTGGTTCCTGTGCAGAAAATGGTTAGGAGAGCGTCTGGCGTGGAAGCTGAGGGAGCCACAGAAGACCACCAAAGGCTCCCAGGTAAGAGGCGATGGTGGCTTGGGTTAGGAAGGTGGCACTGGAGATGGCACATGTTTAGGAAGCAGCGCCAACAGGTCCCCACTGATGAATCGGGTGAGCACAAGGGAGAAAAATTATTCCTAAGTTTCTGGTGTGTGATGCCCCGATGGTGCCATTTGCCATGATGGGGAAGATCAGGAAGGAGCAAGTGGGGAGTGTTGGGACCCTGAATTCCCTGTTGCACATGTTACCTTGGAGAAGCCTGCCTCACATCCTGATGGCGCTGTCCCACGGACAGTCGGGCACTGAGTCGAGTTTAGAAGAAAGGTGGGAGCTGGGAATCGCCATTAGGAGGTCGCCAGCGACCTTAATGTGGTCGTGTATACGTATTAAGTGGTGGGTGCCCAGTAGGCACCCAATGGCTGCTCATTGCTCTCCATCCCACAAGCCCAGGTCTCCCTGCGCACCCGGGGTACCTGCAGCGTCTCCAAGGCCTGGCCGGCCATGCCGGTGGTGAGAGAGGCCACCTGCACGGCCTGCTTGCGGGCGGCCAGCAGGATCCTGCTGTAGGTGAAACAGATGGCGCCCGAGGGCAGGAAGAAGGTGAGGCCCGACGCCACGAGGACGAAGGGCAGGCTGGCCAGCAGGCGGCACTGGCCCGGGGCGGGTGCCCGCGCGCGGCCCAGCTCGTGCCAGCCCAGCAGCAGGGGCAGGAAGGAGGCGAGCGCGGCGAGGCTCCAGGCGCCCAGGACCAGCGCCAGGGCGCGCGGGGGCGTCATGCGCAGCTTGTAGCGCAGCGGCGAGAGGATAAGCAGGTAGCGGTCCAGGCTGATGAGGCAGAGGTTGAGGATGGAGGCGCTGCAGCACATCACGTCGAAGGCGGCCCAGAGCAGGCAGAGGCCGCGCGCCAGCACCCAGCGCCCGTACAGCGCGTTCAGCATGGCCGGCGGCATCACCACCAGCCCCACCATCAGGTCGGAGGTGAAGAGCGACACCAGGAAGAAGTTGGACGTGTTGCGCAGCGCCGGCTGCGTGCAGATGAGCGCAATGAGCAGCGAGTTGGCCGTAGCCGTCAGCGCAATGACCACACACAGTGCGGCCGCCACCCAGCCGCTGCCCTCCGGGTCCGACGGCGGCCCCGACCCCCAGTCCAGGGTGCTGTTGGCAGGGCCAGGCTCTGGGACCATGAGGGCGGGGGTTGGAGATGGAGGACCTGAGGCCCGAGAGGGGTCCCTAGGACTGGCAGGAAGACAGGGTGAGGGACCTGGAGGAGCGGAGGCTGGAGGAGCGTCGTCGGTGAGAACAGACCTCTGAGGCGGGCAGGTGGGAAGATAGGGACGGGGCGCTAGATCAAGGGGCAGCGACCCAAGGAAGATGGAGAGGGGTTATATGGGCCTCCCCGGGTGTGGGGCAGGGACACCTGGAGCAAACGTGTAGGAAGTTTGGGAGGGGGCACCCGATGAGAAGCAAAGTCCCCTAGAGGGAGTGGGCCGAAAGTGCGGAGGATGGGGAGGCCAGAGGACTCTGGGAGGTTGTATGGGTGAGAGAAGAGCCCCCTAGAAGGGGCAGGCGGTAAAACCGGGGCAGGGGCGCCTGCCTGGGGCAGGGATACCGGGAGGAGGGAGCAGGGGGCGAATGGGCGCTCTCAGGCCCGGGGCAAGCTCCCCCGAGGCAGGTGGGCGTATGGGGGCGCCTGGTGCTTGGGGTTGCAGGCTGGGGGCCCACGGGCCAAAGCGAAGCCCGGGGCGGGGAAGGCAGGTCTCAGAGCCGGCGCGAGGCACCCCCGGGCTTGGGCGGACACGGTCCCCTGAGCGAGCGGGGGGCGCCGGGCGGGAGGGTCCGCGGGGAGAGGAGGAGCAGCGGCCGCGCCTCCGCCCCCTCCCCACCCGGCCGCCGGTCGCCGGCCCCGCTCCCGCCCGCGTTCGGTACCTGGGCGCTCGGCGCTGCTCCGCCACCGGCGACTGCGGCAGGGGCCGCGGGGCTGGGAGAGAAGGAGGCGGCCGCGGGCCGAGCAGGCGCCCGGGGAGCCCGGGAGGCGCCGCGAGGGGACGAGGCGCGCGGAGGAGCCGGTCGGTGCTTCCAGGAGCGCGGTCCCGGCGCCACGGAGCCTGCGCCCCGCCCCGCGGTGGGCGGGGAGAGCCGAGCCCCGGCCTCGCAGGCGGCGGCGTCCCTGGTACCCCAGGCCTGTGGAGGGACAATCCGGGCGCCCCAACTGCGCCAGGTCGCCTCCCCAGCTGTGGCAGCCTCCACACCCCTGCTTACCCCTCCCCAACCCACACGTGGCGGCGGCGCAGGAGAACTCAGAGCGGGCGGCTGTGGCCCGCCTTCATCCAGGGCTGCCCTCCAGGACCGGGCTGCCCACCCGCAGCGGGGTCACTGCGCTACCAGCGGGAGCCCGTGGGGAGATACTGGGCAGATCACTTGACACCCATATGTGTGCACACACATATATACACATGTGTACATATACATAATATTATATACGATATATAATAACCTACATAATAATTCCTTCAAACCTTTAGTTTAAACAGCAGGTCACCTCCTCTTCAGGGTCTTTCGAGCAGAAATCATCCCGTTCCCAACAGCACCAGACACTACGGATGAGGTCCCTGGCCTGCTGGCACTTCCCACCTGTTCTAACAAAGAGTATAAACAGATTTGAGAATCTCCAGGATGGGTGGGGTAGAGTCACTGCAGGTCCAGAGGAGGGGTGTGGCACCCCCTGCGTGTGACCCTGCTGTGTCTCTCTCCCCCTGGCTAAGAAGAGTCTGCACGGGACCCTTCATAGAGTAATATTGTGGATCCCATTCATTCATTCAACAAAGATTTATTGGGTACCCAGTAGGTGTCAGGCAGTGTTCTGACCAATCCGGGCACTACAGTAACTAAAACAAAGATCCCACTTCGCGGATCTACATCCTAGTGGAAGGAGACAGACAATAAACAACACGCATAATAAATGCTTGGTCGTAAAGTGATAACTGCTGTAGAAAAAAAAAAAAGAGAGAGCAATATAAAGGGAATTGGGTGGGGCGGTCTTTTCCTCTCCCCAGAAACGGAAAAGTAATACCTCCCACGTGTAAGGTTCCCACTATGTTCCAGGGGCTTTATTATACTATTCCTACCTCAGCAATAATGCTGAGAGGTAGGTTTAAACTGGGGCTCAGAGAGGCTGAGGGCCTCACCCAAGGTCACCAGCAGCAAGGGATCAAGAGGAACTGAAACCCGGGTCTGCCCAACACCCAAGGCAGAGAAACCTCAAGACCCTGCAGCACCCCTCACCCACCCCTAAGCCACTATTTGGTGCTCAGAGCCCCAGTCTGGCCCACAGACGGGTCTATGCAGCAGCAGGAGGAGGAGCCCTGTCCATCCTCCCAATACCCCCTGTGCCGCCATGACCATCTCTGCGGTGCCCCAAGGAACAGGATGTGGTCCAGCAAGCACTGGGCTGAAAGTCGTAAAGACCAGACCTGGGATCCCATTTCTGCTGCTCACCAGCTCTGTGGACTTGGGGCCAGCGGCTGCACCTCCTCGGGTCACCGTTTTCTCCTCTGCAATAGTTAGCAGAGCAATAGCACCCACCTCACAGGGTTGTGGAGGGGATGAAATGACACTGGAGTCATCTGTAAACTTTATGGTGCTATGGCAGCACTAGCTGTTGGCCTCAGCGTTCCATCTGTGCAATGGGAAGGCATTTCGCTCTGCTGTAACTCCTTCAGCCCTCTGATTCCTGGTGTGAGCAATGGCAAACCCGAGAGGTGCGTGTAGAACAGACTTTGGAGGCCAGGGCCCTGGGTTCATAATCCCCACTCTGCTACTTGCTCCATGAGTTTGGCAAAGCCCCTTAAATTCTCTGCTACTGTGAAACTGGGGTAGTGGATATGTGAACAGAATGAGTATCTAAACCATTTTACACAGAGGAGGTGCTTGATAAATTTTAGCTTTGTAGAAATTAGTAGCAGATAGCGGCATAGAATATTACTCCCTCTGCTTTACCTTTTGCTGTAATGTTTGATATCCTTTATTTTTTAAAAAGACCTAAAGAAAACATGATGAAAATGTTAGTATCTGTTCATTCTGGGTGATAGAGTCACAGATATTTGTTATATTATGATCTGTACTTTGCTATAATTAAAAAAAAAAATTTTTTTTCAAGATTGGACCTGAGTGGTGGTGCCACCTTGTGGCTACCCTGTTATCTTGCATTTAAGAACTTTTCAGAAGTTCCATGTGTGTGCTCCTAAATTTTTCATTTCCATCATGGAATAATAAAGCCCTACACTTCCTTAACATTTCACAGTGGAGAGGGACCTTCAAGGATGCTTAGCCTTTGCTTGATTACTTCTAGCCACGGGGTGCTCTCTCCCTAGAGGAGAAGGCTGGTGCCACAATGGGACAACTGAGTCTTCGGAAGTCCTCTGCCCCTGACCTCCATCCCCTTCGGTACATCGAGGGCCAAGGAGAGCTACTCATTACAGAGATGGAGAAACAAAAGTCCAGAGGGGTCACGAGGCCTGCCCAAAGCTGCTCAGTGAAGGCACTGATCAATGGGCGAACTCCGTGAGGGCAGGGATTTGTCTGTTTTGCTCACTGGCAGATCCTCAGCACATGTCTGCCTGTCGATAAATACATGTTCAATGAATGAATGAACAAAACTATCAGCCCAGCCACCAGCAGTCGTGGTGCAATCATTACAGTCACGGCTGACATTTATCACGGTCTTTCTGTCGCCAGGCACCGTTCCAAGCTCTCTTGCATGTACACGGATTTTTGTGGAGCTCACCACGACCCCGAGAGGGAGGAAGGCGTGGTCATTAGTCCTCAGGGTACAGATGAGGTCTTAAGTGACTCGCTCAGGGTCACACAGCTAGGAGGTGGCCTAGCCGGGATCTGAACCCAGGCCGACTGGATGTTCGCAGAGGCTTGGAGCCGGGGAGGAAAACTGCTTGGGAGTTGCCGGCTCCGTCCGGCGAACAAGGCGCGGAAGCCGGTACTAATTACCGCCCATCCGGAGGGGGCCGCGCTGACAGCGCTGCGCGTCGGTGTTAATCCCTTGTTAAGATTTTAAATCCCTCCACGCTCGCGGGGCGGGGCGGGATGGCGGAGGGGGTGCCGCAAGTTTTTTTCTGCGCTGTCTTGGCAGTGCAGTTCGAGGTTGGCGAAGAGGAAACCTGAGGTCACTTCCCCACGTCTCCCGCCCCCCGCAGGCTGGCACGACTGGAGATGCTCTCCTCCTGGCTCCACTCCGGCTCCTCCCACTCGCTCCTCCCACATCCAATCAGCAGCGCCTCCCCCGCGTGGCCCCGCCCCCAGGCGTCCTGCCAGTACCCACTCGGGCCTCCGTCTTCTCTGGCCCGGACTATCGCAGTTTCCAGCTGGTCTCCGGCCTCCCGCTCCTCCTCCCATGAGACTCCCGCTCCTCCTCCCATGAGACTTTTAGTCTCGCTGAACCCCAGCTCTGCGCAGACACTTCCAGGGCTCTCACTGCGAAGCGAAGGAAGTCTGGACTCTGGCTAACATTCCAGGCCCCCCACCAGCCTTGCCAACCCGCCTTCCTGCTCTCTTTCCAACGAGCCTCTTATTAATTTCTTTATGTACCCATGAATTTATACCCTGCCCTGATCCGTCACGGGACGGAGGCAGTTCCCGACCAAGACGCGTCCTGCCACGACAGTGCTCAGGTCTCGGAGGTCCAGCACCAAGGACACCGCCCCAGGAAGTCCTTCATTTGGACCTGATCGCGAGTCCTCAGAAGCCGCGCAGCACTTCCTGTGTGCCCTGGAGTCAGTCCTCACCTCCAGTTTAGAAAGACCATCAATATAGCCAGGGCTTATCCCTACCAGACTGAGGGGTCACTGAAGTCTGCACGCAGGAGGCATACTTCATTCCAACCGAATTCCCCGTCAAGGGACGCAGCGCCACCATGGAGGGTCATGCAAGTTGTGTCCTGCACAACTGCAAGTCGCAGTCTGGAGTTGGGAAGTATGCAACCTGCACAACAGTGCAGACCAGCCATGAAGGGAAGGCTTGGGTACCCTGAGGAAATCGTGTGTAGTACACAACCTTTGTCACTAAAGAATCCTGGGGCCGCTGCTTCCCAGTCTGGGCAAATCCCTCCCGGGGCACGAAGGCCCTCAGTTTTCTCATTTGCAAAATGAGGATTTTCCATGGGTTAGAAATGACATATGTAAATTGCCTGGTATGCGGTGGTTACTGCAATGTGTGCGAGGAAGGACAGGGGTTACAGCCTTCAGCCACACCACCAGCCGTGCCCCGTCTTGGTGGAGAATTGGGGGGACCCAAGCTCAATTGCACAGCGGTAATGATACTAAACTTGTGGGGTCACTGTGGGGAGAGGACTCCAGAGGTGTTCAGCACCCAGCCCGGCACATAGCAGGCGATTTAACAAGTGGCAACTACTGAGGCTTTGCTGAGAGCAGAGCCATCAGGCCAGACCGCCTGGGTTCCAGTTCTGTTGGTGACATTTCCTAACTATGACCCTGGGCAAAGGACTTAATCCCTCTGCTCCCAGATGCTGTTATCTGCATCACGGGGCGGTGGGGAGGATTAGTGAGTCAATTTGTGACAAATCCTCACACAGCACCCACCTGTGTATTAATCTGTAACCACTGGTTTTGTCTGTTTCCCCTTGTCCTGGGCCAGGCCAGGTGGGGGTCCAGGGAAGGGCCGACGCCGGCTCGCGGTGAGGGTGAAAAGAGATGGCATGAGGCAAGCCCAAGAGACCAAGGGTCAAAGTCAGAAAAGCCCAGCTCTGGAGGCCACCCAAGGCCAGAAATGGGCACCCAAGAAAGAGGTGGGAGCTGGGGAGATGGGAGCCAGCGTGCACACAACAGGAAAGCAGGAGGGCCACTCGGGAGCAGGGAGGGGCTGCTGGGGGCTCACAGTGGTGCTGAGCAGCCTGACCCCTCCCCCCGGGCCTCACTGCCAGGCCCCCAGGGAGCCCGGGCCAGCAGACCCAGCCAGTGAGGAGGAGGACACAGGCGTTGAACGAATTTATTCATGAGAAAACTCGGGTCCGTCAGGGAGACAATCTACTGGTTACAAGCTCCAGAAGCTCTTGTCGGAACTGCCGCGGGGGCGATCACCCCCAGGCAGGGGCTGGCGGACAGTTCTGGGTGTGGAGGGGAGTTCCCCACTGCCCACCTGCCCTGCCCTCCCCCTGGTCCCCATGCCCCCTCTAGGGTTAAAGTGCAGCTGGGGGGGAGGTGGGGGGTGGGACTGGGCAGCTGGAGAGAGCCCTGGTGAACACTGGGCGAGCCCTCACCTCTAACCCCTCCTCCTCCAGAGTCCATCCCACCCAGGTCCCTCCTTGGAACCTCTGGGTCTTGGAATCTCCCCACTGTCAGATATTTAGAAAGAGCTCCCCAGGAGGGTAAGGCTGGCTCCATCAGCTTTCGGAGGGGCCCAGAACTTGGGGGGCAGGGGGAGGCACTAAGACCTCAGAGAGGGAGGAGACGAATGTTCTTCTTCACTGAAGGTCATCCCCTCCCCCTGGCCCAGGAAAGTTCCTCCCTTGCCTCCCTCCACCCTCTGGAAAACCAAGGACACCAGAGAGGCAGAGAGGGCCTGGCTCCCGGCTCCAGGCCTGTGAGTCAGCAGGGTCCTGCCCAGGCCTGACTCCCAGCCACGCCATCGAGGGAGAGCCACTTCAGCGCCACGGGGGAGAAGCTGCCCTGGGGATGGGAGGCCTTTGGGGAAGCCTGTGGGGCTAGAGCTTCCTGCTTCTGCCAATGGGTCCTCATAGCCTGGACCCAGCCCCTCCCTCAGGGCTGCTGCTGGCAAGGAGCCCACCCTCAGCTCAGGGCCCCAGCGCCACCATCTGCACCCCCAGGGGCCCTGCCCTACCAGGGGCTGTGTGGGCCTTAGCCTGGCTCCTGCCATCTTGGATGGCCTCACCCCCACCTCAGCAGCTTAGCCAACTTCCTCCCCCTCCTAAGGGCACATCTCTAGGAGGCAAGAAAGGAAGAGAATTCCCCTCGGAAAAAGAACCCTGAAGACCTCTGCTTCCTCCCCCGACTCTTGAATATATTAAATTGTGCAGCTTGCTCCAGCCCCTCCCTTCAGATCTCCATGGCAACCGGAAAGCATTCCAAGTCCAAGTCTGAATCCAAGTCCATCCAGTGCCAGAGGGGGGCTTCAGCCTCTCCCCTACTCCTCCCCCGGAGGGCGAGACCCCACATTCCACAGGGGACGAGAGGGGAGGAAGAGTTGGGGCCTCAGTCCTCAGCCCCCTCTTCCTCGGCGTGGGGGGCCCTGGGGGGATCCTCGGGCTCAGGGGTCTGCCCACCAGGGTGGGGGTGAGGGTGGGGGTGGGGGTGGGCACCAGGCTGGGGGCCCAGCACGTCCTCGCCCTGCACATAGACACTCAGCCCCTCGGGACTGGGCTCCTTGCCACACGCCTGGCAGCTGCAGTGCAGGATCTTTTCCACCAGCTTGTCCACCCTGGGCACCTCCTCGTGGCCGGGGCACTCCAAGGTCACCTGGAGAGGGCAGGAGAGAAGGGGAGAGATGTTTCCAAAGGCCTGGGGCAGGCAGGGAGGCCCCCAGGGTAACACCCCTCATGGGACCAAGAATCCCAGAAAGCCCAGAATCCTGGGCCCACTTGTGATACCCCAGTTAGCTCTGTGGGCCCATCCAGGGGGTGGGGGGTTGAGCCCCTCCAGGAGTCACCTGACTTGTCCCCTTCCATCCAGTCCTGCCACCTTCCTATCCATTCCCTCACAGCAGCCAGAGAGCACCCTCAGGGGAAAAAATCCAACGTGGCTAGCCCCTGCCTAAAATTCCCCTCGATGTTCCCCACTGCACTTGGAGAAAAATCCTGACTCCGTACTAAGGCCATCTAGGATCTTCAGGCTGCCCCTGGTGGACCTCTCCACCCCTCACCTTGCGCCACTCCCACCACCTCTGTGCTGCCTGATCTGCCTAAGACTTTGCACATGCTGTTCCCTCTGCCTGGAAGGTCCTCGCCCAACCCATCTCCTACCACCTGCCCCAAATTTTGCCCGGTTAACTTCTACTCTGCCTCTGGATCTGAGCCCAGACATCACTTCCTCAAAGAGCCCCCTCCCAACGCCCTGCCCAGCTGAGGTTCGCCTTGTATGAGCCCCTTTGGCATCTCGCTCTTCCCCTGTTGTCACACTTCTAGTTGGCCTTCCTTGCTTCTCTTTCCCTCCTTTCTTCCATAGAGCACCTACGCCAGGCCAGCTCTGGGGACACAAGGGCAGGCATGGCCCCTCAGGGAACTCAGAGTCTAGTGGAGGAAACAGACTTGTCAAAATCACCCAACTGCAGATGGAAAACTGTGGAGAGGACAGATGCTCAAGGTAGAGGCACACAGTGCTCAGGAGGTCAGGAAAGGGGCCCCAAGAAAATGACGCTTGAGCCAAGAGCAGAAGAATGAATAGAAGTTAACTAGGTGAGGAGGAGGAGAAAGGTATTCCAAACAGGGACAAGAGCATGTGCAAAGGCCCTGTGGTGGCGGCAAGCAGAGCAGGTATGAGAGACTGAATGGAGGTGAGTTGGTGTCAAGTATTGAACTAGTAAAGAAGGTGAAGAGAGGCAAGATGAAACTAGAAAAACTGATGAGCCAGACCACATCAGGCCTGGTGGGACATGGCAAAGATTTTGGTCTCATCCTATAACAACGGGAAGCCACTGAAAGGATTTCAGCATGTGACTAACATCAGAATGGAGCTTCAGAGAGATCCCTTGTCCTGTACATGCTGGGGTCAGACTCGTGAGCCATCACGTGGCAAGGACCATGTCTGTACCCCCAGCACAAGCCTCAGAGCCTGCACGCAGTGGGGCCTCACTAAGCACTTGTGGCCAAGGCCAGTGCAAGCTCCGGGCGGAGGGCGGGCGGGGGCGGGCAGCGGTACTCACAATCTCCCACATAGACTGGGCCGGCATGCACGAGTCACAGTGCACCAGGGACTCTGTAGACTGCGGGAAGGTGTTGGGGACACTGTAGCTGAAGCACTGTCCCAGGCACGCCCTGCGGGAAGAGAGGTCACCGTGCCTGTGTCACTGTGGGAGAGGCAGGGAGGGGCAGCCCTGTCCTCTTCCGCCCTCCCGGGCCCCTGTCTTCATCCCCCTCACCCATTCCCCTGGGTCCCACCTGTTCTGGATGGACTTGGCCTCACAGCCGCTGTGGCCCACGATCTGGGTGATGTTCTTGGCCTCGCACCAGGCGCTCTTGTCCGGGAACAGGGCCAGCTTGTTGATGGGCGGTGGAGCGGCCAGCAGCATGGCGGGGAGGACAGCCCCCACCAGGACCCAAAGCATCGTGCCCGTAGCCTTTAGAGCCCTAGAACTGAGCAGAGACTGCAGGTGAGGCCAGCAGGGCCCAGGAGAGCGGGCAGACCGGGGCGGTGGCATTACAAGCGTGGACTCTGACACCTGACAGCCTGGGTTCAAACCCCGGCTCTACCACTTACGAGCCTAGCCTAACCCCGGACAAGTTATTTCTCCTTTATGAACCTCAACAATAGGGCTGCTAATAGTATGTGCATCCGATGGGTATCACGAAGATTAAATATTACGTGAAAAGCCCTCAGCAGAGAGGCTAGGAGATAATAAACACTCCATATGTGTTAGTTACCTCTATAACTTACTATGTAGCTTTGAGCAAGTTACTTTTTATCTCTGTGCCTTAGTTTCTTCACCTGAAAAACAGGGACGGTAACAGTGTGGATGGCAAAGATCCGCTGCAATTACTGAAGAAGACACTAAGTTTCCAAGCACAGGTTGAGTGTTGAACCTCCAGAATTTGAGGTTGAACCTACCGAATTTGCCAGAAGATGGCGCTGCAGGGCAGCGTGAGTGTCAGAAGGATTCTGCTCAGAGGGGACTCGAACCATGTTCCCCAATTTCATCTTCTGTAGGTTTCGCCCACTTCCCGCCCCCCACCCCCACCCCCGGGTCAAAAAGTGTGGAGGAAGGCTCTGGAGAGACTAGGAAATGAGGGTAATGCCCTCACCAGGGTCCTTCGAGGACGGGACACTGGGGAAAGGGTGCTGGCCTGGGAGGTCCACACATGCTGACATGGTCCAGCTCAGTAGGTCTGGGATTCTGTGTCCTGGGACAGTCCCCAGAGGGGCCTGGGTGGGTCTGAACCAGGAGAGGGGTCAGGGACTGTCCCACTGGTCCCACAGCCGCCAGCACTAAAGTCAGGTTGGCTTGGGACTGAGCATCCCATTCAGAACAATCCTACCCTCAGCCCACGTTCTGCAGGTATTTTGTCAAGTGTCTGGGGAGGGGGAGATGTGGAGGGGGGGTCTTGCTGGCTTCTACAGTGAAAACCTAGGTGGGCTAGCTCAGCTGGGCTTGCAGGGAGGGCCCAGGCCAGCCTGCAGGGCTGTGACCACCTCCACAGCCCTCTGCTCTCTCCATCCACGAGCCCCCTCAGCTCCTGCCCCTTCTCCCTGCAGGAGGTGTCTGGAAGCAGAGAACCGCATCCCATCTCCCTGGATCCCAATGCCCGCACGATGCCTGCTCCCAGCCCAGCGGGGAGGGGTGAAGCGGGCAGAGCAGTAGGAGGCGAGTCCAGACAGCCTGCCCCATCCCAAGTGAGTCTGTGTCACGACCCAGGCTCTCACCCACACACTTCTGGTCTCACTCACAACATTGACAGCGAAGCCCATGTTTTCAGTACAACCACATCCTAACAAAATAGAACGGACTTGTTCCTAACTGGCAACCTAATTTTTCAACAAGCTTAGCGTCCTGGAGGTTTCCTCACCCTCAGGGAACTGGCCTGAGTCAGGGTCTGACCACAGCTCACCAGGAGAGGCCCCGGAGGCCCCCCTGAGGCCAGAGCTCCCCAGGCCCTCCCCAGGCTGGTCAGGCCCCCTAGAGACCTCAGAAAGGCCAGAGGACCTCTGTCCTACACCTGACCCCATCACGATTCCTTGGAAGGTCAGGTCAGGTGGGCCAGGGAGGCGACTGGGGCAGGGCGTGAAGTTCAGGCCTCCTTGGGACTTGAAATTGAGATTGGGCTTGTAATGCAAGTAGCCCGGAGAGGGGCACTGGGTCTGGTCTGGAGCTGGAAGCGGGAGAGGCCAGAGTTAAGGCAACTGACCAAGACCAGGCTAAGAGGGAGCAGAGCTGAGATTGGCGTTGAGGCTAATAACGAGGTTTATTGGGAGAGGAGATAACAGGGAGTTTCTTAGGGGAGTCGCTGGCCGGGATCCCGGACAGGGATTGGTCATTAGGGTCACGTTGTGACAGAAGCTGAGGAGAAATGGGACAAACTGAAGCAGAAGGCCTCCCCCCTTCTCTTCCTCCCTTTTTAGTACACACCGGAGAGTTCATCCTAAGGGCCAGCTGTGCCCAAGGAGCAGGTGCTGTAACCCTACCTGCCAGGCCTGGTCAGGACCTCTGAGGAGAGGGTGGGGCCACACCCAGCTCCCCCAGGCCAGCAGCCCTGAGCTCCAGCAGAAGATGGCCCCTGGAGTCCCCTAGGTTCAAGTCCCAGCCCTCCCACCCAGGAGCTGTGTCTCTTCCGGAAATAAAGTCACCTGTCCACACCTACCTACCGCAACCCTGAAATGGGGAGCATGGCACTGTCCTTGGAGAACGACTGGGAGGATGCAATGAAAGCAGCCAGCACCCAGCAGACACCCAGCTCAGGCCAGTTCTCTCTCTGCTGGGGGATCCTCAGAGCCGAAGCTGGGCGCCCGAGCAGGAGGCAGGAGGACACCAGGCTAGTTTCTCCACACACATTGACACCAGGACACACCCACCGCCCTCCTGCCCTCGCATCCAGTCCCCAAGAACCCCCACTGCCCCCCACTTTGCACTGGGGTGGGCTCTTTACTAGCAGGTTTTCTTTTTTGTTGGTTTATGTTTTTTTGTTTTCCCAAGGAGCAACTCAGCTAAGTTATTTTACATGGCAGTCAGACCTTCCTTCTTGAGACACGAGAGCCTTGCCCACAGATTGTCATCCCTTCCTCCCCACCCTGAAGGTCACACAGCGGGTCATGGGACCCCCAGAATGCCAGGATGGGGAGGGGGATGCCCCTTGCTTTTGCAAAGGGGTTGTCCCAGGGTCAAGCCTCGGCCCAACAAGCCAGGCCGAGCAATGCCCTTGCCCTGGGTCATGCAATGCAACACTCGTGTACTCAGCCCTTCCAGGAGGGCGAGGCGAGGGTGAGGGCAGGGGAGCTGGGGTCCCAGACCCTACGCCCGCCCAGGACCTCAGAGCCTTGAAGGGGAGGTTGAGGGATGTGCGTTAAGAGGAAGCAGTTGCTCAGAGACAGCTGTGGGGGGTAGGGGGTAGAGAGTCCTCCTTCTGGATTTAATACAGGATTACAATCAGTTCCCAACCCTGGAAGAGGAAGGGAGCTCCTGGCTGAGGGACCTGCATAAGCAGAGGCAAGGACAGGGGATCTGTCGCCACCAGCCCAGCACGCCCTCCCCCTGCCTCGCAGTAAAAGTGCCGGTTCTATCTGTGAACCAGGCACTGTTCTGAGCACTTTACAAATATTCATTTATTCAATCCTTACAACAACCCCGTGAGATAGATATTATTGCCCCATTTTATAGATGAAGAAATGAGGCATGGAGAAGTTAAGAGATTTACTCGAGCTTACATATCAGTAAATAGAACCGAGATTCTATTTAGAACCAGCTACCTTTGCAGATGGTCCACACAGGAGGAAGCAAGAAAGGGAGGAAGAGAAGGCGTCCGGGGAATGGCCTGGACTAGGCATGAGGCCTGGGGTGCCCTGCCCCTGCCCCAGCGGGCTGTGCCTCTCACCCCTATGAGCACTCGGTGTGCAGCCACCACCTGGGTTGGAAGCTTGGGAGCCCCTCGGAGCACAGTTCAAATCCCACCACCAACCCCCCTGCAGACGAACACGTAGCCACGGCAGATCCTGTCCTCGGAGCCTCAGGACAGGGACGAGGCTGCCCTACCCCACAGTCACAGTGAGGCTTCAATGAGGGCATCCTCAGCCCATCCCGCCGTCCAATCCCAAATCCACACACACCTCAGATCCTCAGAGGCCTCGGGCAAACCCCTGACACACTCTGTGGCTGCCAATCCGCAGAAAGGAAGTCCCCGGGGCAGGACACTGGTGACCCATTCCTGCACTATGGAAACTGAGGCACAGACCAGGGAAGCCCCTCCCCCCCCGGTTCTCCCACTCTAGGGAAGAAGGCAGAGAACAAACACAGGAGACCTGCCTTGGGAAGGGCAGGGGGTGGGGCAGCAAGAACACAGGTTTCGGGGGCCGGCCTTTGGGGTCCTCTCTACGTTTCCACACCTGCCAGAACCTAGCATCTTCCCTGAGATGCACCGGAAATTTAGATGCTGAGGCCCCAGGCCTGGATATTCTGACCCCACAGGTCTGGGGTGTTCCCCGGGCATCTGTATGTGCTCCCACAGGATTCTGAGACCCAGCCAGGTCGGGAGCTACGGCCCCCCAACTTCCCAGAGAAGGGTCCCCCATAATAGCACTGCTGACAGGGGCCACCCACCCCACTGCCTGGATTCTAGTGCCTGACTCCAATCGAGTCTTAAATTCACCTGAGGGGCCTCGATTTCAAGGGAGACCTCCAGCCCACCCCCACCCACTGTGAAACCCTTTGTAGAACAAAGAGTCGATTTCGGATAACAAGGGAACAATTGCTCCCCATTTCCTCTTTTGGGTAAATCTGAATATTCAGGGTCACTTAAGGCCAGGTACACCCCTAGCCCCTCCCCCCCCCACATGCACACAGACAAAGGGCAGTGTCTGGGTCTCCTCCATTCTCCACAACTGACAGACAGATCTGGGTTCAAATCCCAGCTCAGCCACTTTAACCATTCTGTGCCTCAATTTCCTCATCTGCCAAATGGGGACAGCAGTAATACCCACCTCACAGGGTAGCTGTGAGAAATAAACTGAAAGGTGCATGGAAACCTCCGGAGAGGGCGCCCATCACAGGGCAAGTCCTCAGTAGACGTCACCATTAGTGCTAGCCTGGAGTCACCCTGGGCCACTCATCCTCCCAGAACTCTACCCACGCCCTTCTGCCTCCCACACTCCCCCCCCCCCCATTGGGTCCTGGGTGGTTCCTGAGAAGATCTAAATCCAGGGTTGCATCTGCCCGGCTGAGACTGGATTTAGGGTAAACCTGAGGGAAATGTAAGCAAATGAGATGATGGCTGGGAAAGGGTTCATAAACTGTTGAGTGCTACTCAACACACTCACCTGCCAAGGTGGGAGCCAAGAGGAAGAGCCCACTGAGACTCTAATCCTTAGGCCACTGACTGAAGGGACAGGGTCCTGGAAAGACCAGCCCCCTCTGGAATCCAACTTGGAGAAAACAGGCTCAGCCTGGCTGCCGGGCTGCACAGGCCGGGTGCAGAGGGTGTGGCAGTGGTGGCCACAGCTCTAGGCTTGGGGATCAGCAAGGGTGGGGCTATGGCTGCAGGTCTTGGAATGAGTGCAGGGACCTCCTTGAAGGGTGCAACTGAAAAGGTCGCCCTTGGAGAGGACAAGGCAGTGTCAGATCCCAGCCCTGCTCAGCTCAGCAGGGCTTCCCAGGCCCACTCTGGGGTCCAAGGACAAGTTCAAGCCCAGGCTTACACTGACTCTGTGTGCCTGGAGGCAAGGTAGTCTAATGGTTACAGACTCAGCCACTGACCACTTGCTTCACCCCCCTTAACCTCACCTTTGCCCCCTGTAATGGGGAGCACAGCCTGGGAACGTCCATTTTAGCAGATTCCCTCAAGGGGAGACTGGCTCCAGTGTGCGGCTTAAGGCCGCTGTGATTCCATGACCCCAGTCTCACCACAGGGTGGCTTCCTTCCTTCTGTCAGCACTGGCAGAGCATGAACCAACTGTCCAGGGAGCGGACTCGCAGGGCCAAGCCCATGCCCCAAAGGCCTGCCTGCCTCTGCCAGGCGGCTCCACCTTCCTGGCTACAGCCCCCAACCCAGCCCTCCTAGCCCGCAGACCCTCCTGCCCGCAGACCAAAAACTGTCTCCAAAACAAATCTATGCTAATGAGCTGCTGCAGGGCCGGCCTACACATCTGCTCAGCAGAAGTCCCACTGCAGACCTCACCAGCATCCCTGCCCACTCCACAGCCTCAGACCCTTGGGGTTGGGGGTGGGGGGATGGGGCTAAACTCAGTCTGAAATTTCACTTTAAAAGAGCCAGGATATATATGTGGCTAATGCAGAGCGCTACTCCCCTGACCACCCCTCCAGCACAAAGGCCCAAGGGAAAGAGGTCCAATTTGCAGGGGTGAGGGGAGAGGGGAGGGGGTCACCAAGGAAATGCTCCAGGCTCGCCTTTTCTCTGGCCCCAACTAAAGGCAAACCACACCCAAGCAGCCCCAGCATCTGGGGAAGTTTCAGGAGGCTGGTGGTTTCCACAGTAACAAAGGGCGAGGGGCTTCTTGTTGACAAATTGCTTCCCCACCCCCATCCCCCGCCAGCGCCCAGCCTTTGGCCTCTGGCCCTGACCTCTGTTTTCCTGGGGTTCCCGTAGTTACAGGCTGGTGTCCTCCAGCTGGCCGAGGGCCTCAGAAAGCCTGAAAATGTGCCCTTCTCCCCTGATGCCCGCCAACCCCCTGGCCTCGCCAAGAGAGGCAGCTGCCCCCTTCGCAGCAGCTTGTAAAATATCAGAATCGCCCCGCCCAGGGAGCGGGGCGGGCAGGTGGCCGGCAGCAGGGCCCTGTTGTCCAGGCCGCCTTGCGGGGGTGGAATTCTTGAGAAAACTGAGCCCCCGGAAAGGCTGGCTCCCCCTGCCCCAGACTCAATTCCAGGGGGATGACCCAGGCCAGGCCCCGGGGGCAGGCGGAAGGTAGGGGGAGGGTTTCGCTTCTTCACCGGGTCTAGGAAACTATTCATGAACCCCACTGGGGGCCCGTGCCTCCGACACTGGGGGATTGTCTGGATTTGAGGGTGTGGGATCAGGGAGATGCAGAGAGACTCCCACAGAGGGGCAGCACGGAGGGACGGAGAGAAAACATAAAGGCAGAGACACAAACCCAGGGAAGCTGAACAGGGAGGCAGGAGGGGCGAAACAGAAAGAAAGGGACAGGAGGAGCCAGAGAAAGAGAGGGACGGAGACAGTGACGGAGAGACAGAAGGAGACAGAGACAAAAAGGGGGCAGAAACCGTCAGGAGTGCAGAGGCTCGCGGCGCAGCTCGGAGAGGCCCGGGCAGAGCCGGGGGGACGCGCCGCCCCGCGACCGAGCTCCAGGCACTGCCCCGGCGCCCGCGCGGCCCGACCCGCCCTCGACCCGCCCGGCTTTCGCTCGGCCACGCATTGCCCTCCCTTTCTCTCTTGGCCGCGGAAACTCCTACCAAGAAATGGAAACCCCAGGCCAGTCTGGGGACGGGCTCGGGGCGCAGCGGTGTCCCCTGCCACCCCGTGCCGCGCCCACATCCCCAGCCCCTGCGTCCCGAAGCGCCCGCGCGGCCCCCTGGGCTCCGGGCTCGGCGGCGGCGCCTCCGCACTGTGCCCGGGGCCGCTGGACCGGCCGGGGGGCGAAGTTCGCGGCCGGGGGCGCGGCCCCTGCGGCCGAAGCCTCTGGAAGCTGGGCTCCCGCGTGCCGGCCCGGGTGGGACTTACCGCGCGCGCGGCGGCGGCGGCGGGGAGCGCGGCGCGCCCGCCGGTTCCTGCGGAGCTGTCTGCGGGCCGCGTGGGGGACAGGCCCGGCGCCCCCGGGAGGCTCGGGCAGGCGGCCGGCAGGGCTGGCGGCGGCCCCGCGAGGCTCGGCTGGGCTGCGCTGCGCGCCGTCTGCGGCCCCGGGCGGGCGCGCGGTGCGGGGGAGCGGCGAGCCGAGCGGCTCCGACGTCAGGGGTGTCTCCGCTCCAAATAGGGAGCGAGGGCGGGGGCAGCGGAGGGAGGGACGCGAAAGAGAAAGGGCGGGCGGGCGCGCACGGCCGCTCCCTCCGGGCGCGCAGGAGGGGGCGCCTCGGCCGCCCGGGGCCCCGGTCCCTTGTCCCGCCCGCGCGCCTCGGGCCAGGCTTCGGCGCGGACCGACGGCGCGGCGGGGCAGCCGGGGCCGCCCAGGGGCAGGGCAGAGAGTTCGGCGCTCCGGCTCGTTCCAAAGCGCCCTCCGGCGGGTTTCTCTGCGCTCCGACTTCTCTCCGCCTAACCTTTTCCGAGGTTGGGCCGTCAGGCCGTGCCAGGCCTTGGGGTGACAGAGATGGAGGTGTTCCTTTTTGTGGGAACCGGGCATTGCAGTCCTGCTCCGAGGGTGTGGCGCTCCAGTCCTCCGAGTCTCCACACCAGATGTCCTCCCTCCGCAGTCCTGCGGGGCGCCCAACCTCTCCGCTCCCCGGGCATGCGACCTTGTCAGGTCTGTGCTCTCGGTATCCTATGTCACTCGTCCTCCGCCCAGCCGCTCCTCAGTTCAGGCACTTGGTTTAAGCATCCAGAGAAGGGTGTGAGAGCCCCAGGAAGGACTATTCGAAACGAGAGCGCCAGAAAATGGACTCACTTCTCTGGCTCCCAGGAAAAGCTGAGCTCCTGGCCCAGCGTCCAGCCCACCTGGGAGGGCACCCACTAATCAGTCTGCACTTGGGCACGTGGGTGAGTTGCAGTCTGTCCTCTCCGTTCTGGGTGCCCAGGGGACTGAGAAAATAGCTTTCCTCCTGGAAAGTAGCAGCCCAGGACCCAATCGTGGGTCTTGGAGATTTTGTTTTCTATCATAGTCTTGTCCATGGATTTTACCCCATACTGGCTCAAAGCTCCCAGGTGGGCGCAGCTCATCTGACGTCGGGAGGTGGGTGAGCATCCTGGCTGGTTCCTCCGGGCCTGTGATAACTCCACGGTGTGCTCTCCCAGCCCAGCATGCCACTCCGTGCCTCCTAGCACTTGCTTATATGTCGTTCCCTCTGCTTGGGGTTCCCTTCCCCTCTTTTCATCTCCCAATAAAGACATTCTTCAAGCACCAGATTGGAAAGCCTTCCCAAGACCCTCAGGTAGCGTAAACTTCTCCCTCCTCCAGGGTGATCGTGGAGCACCAGATACACACCTCTGTGAATGCTCATTTCCCTCTAGACCAGTTGTGTGCAGCTCTGTCCTCCACGACCATGGGCTCCCTCAGGGCAGGCATCACCTGTTCATTTCAGCATCCCCAGTGCTTAAGGTGGGGCCAGACAAAGTGTACAATATATGTGGCTGAATAAAGTGATTATTATCCCCCATAGACAAGTGTTTCCACAATAACTATCATAATGATCATAATAACTCACACATATTGAGCACCTCAGTATAAGCCTGGTCCCATTCTAAGCACTTTCCACCCACACAATAAATCTATGAGATAAACAGCATTGTTATCCCCATTTTAAAAAAAATTTTTTTGAGGAAGATTGGCCCTGTGCTAACATCCATTGCCAATTTTCCTCTTTTTTTTTTTTTTCTTTTTTCTCCCCAAAGCCCCAGTACATAGTTGTGTATCATAGTTGTAGAGTTGTAGCTCTTCTATGCGGGACGCTGCCTCAGCACAACTTGATGAGCAGTGAGCAGGTCTGCGCCCAGGATCCGAACCGGGGAACCCCGGCCTCTGAAGTGGAACACGTGAACTTAACCTGGCCAGACCAGCACCCACTCCAGCACCGCAGGAAGCTAATTGTGCAGCCTAATGAGCTTGTCAGATCTCACAGAGGGCCAGGAGCAGAAGCCCTTGACAGTTCAGCCACCGCTCTCTCAAACACAGGGAGGTTCTAGAACAATCCCAACCGCCTAATCAAGGATATGGGTTTGGGGGTTGAGTCACACCTGTCTGGTGAAGACTGGTAATTACAGGAAGGCTGCAGTGAGGGCAGGGGGTCTGGAAGGTGACTTGTTAATATATCAACGGCTACCATTAAGTGCCAGGCATTATGCTAAGCACTATACCTGCTTCGTGGTATTGAATCCTTACCGTAATCCCATCATTATTCCCATTTTACAGGTGAGAAAAATCAAGGCATTAAAAGGTTTGGTTACCTGCTCAAGATCAACCGGCTAGTGAGTGACAAAGCCTAAACTTGAACCCAGACCCATCAATTCCAAAGCCCATGCTCCTTTGCCACCCCACACCCAGAGCCCTTCCCCATCAGGCTGCAGCAGGGACACTACCCCACTGGGACCCAGGGTGGTGGGCCCAGTGGGAAAGGCAGAGCCTGTCACGTTAGTCTCCAGCTCACGGAGATGCACCTGGTTGGCAGGCAGCAGCACACCAGTTGCCCCGGCAGGCCTGGCTGGCACAGGGTACGGGCCTGAAGCCAGAGCCTGCTGGACGGAGGCCAGCCTCTTGGGGCCGAGGTAATGTGGGGCCCAGAGCTAGGGTCGAGGGCTGAAAGCCTCTCTCCCCAGCTCATTAGCAAACATCTGGGTTCAGGAAAATGACCGACCTGGAATGTGACTGGGCTGTGGGGAATGTGAGCTCCCTCCCGCAGGGCACTGGCTCGGGCCAGCTGTTTCCTCTAATCCCGTCAGCCTGGCCTCGACAGGGGTCCAAACCTCCGCACTCTCCTGGAGAGAGAGTGAAAACAAGCGAAAGGCCCTCCTTCCCAGTCAGCCCACTGAATCAGAGGGTTGGCACTGGCCTGGCAGAACCACAGTCCCCCTTCTTCTGCCAGATAAAGACCACGAGTGTCCACACTTTCAAGTTTGGAGCTGGGAGGGGCCGTTAGGACTCATCATGGAAGGTTCTGGCGTCTTCCTGCTTTGGGTTTGAATCTTTGCTCCATCATCCAGTGAATCTAGGACTGTGCAAGTTGTTTCATGTCTGGGCCTCGGTTTCCGTCTCTGTAAAATGCAGCTGGTAATGGTCTGTACTCTACAGAGTTGTTGTCGGGATTCATTCATTTATTTAGCAAGTATTTATTGTAACTACTATTTGCCAGACAGGCACGGAGGTCTTGGGGACATGACAATGGACTAGACCAACAAGGTCCCAGCCTTCAAAAGCTGAGGTTCTGCACCAGGGAGGCAGAGAGCATACAAGTAAGCAGATGAGTAGGGTTCTGCACAATGAGATGTTCTGAAGGAACTGAGGAAGCCAGAGGGGGTGATGTGATGGGAGACGCCTCCGGAGACATCTCAACGAGTGACATTTAAGGTAAGATTAGGATGAGAAGGAGCCAGGATTCAAGGAGATAAATGGATGCAAAGTGCTCGGCACAGTTCCTGGAAAATAGCACGTGCTCCAGAAAAGGAAAGCTATTTTAGGGAGGTTCGTATACAGCAGAGGGAAGGCGGGGGTCAGAGTCCCTGGACCAAACCCAGGCTTTAGCACCAAGCTTTCTCAGCCAGCTCAAGGCAGGCTCTTCCTGAGCCTCAGTTTCCTCATCTGTGAAACAGGAATTCTAATAGTACCCAACTTCAGGCTTACTGTGAGAACTTATTGAGAGACGTGCGAATGAAGGAGAGCCCCATGCACGCTTGGCTCTAGGAAGTGCTAGCTATTACTGTCATGTTGTCCTGTCCCATGGAGGAAAAGGATTTGCCTAAATTCACTCAGCGAGTCAGCAGCAGATCCAGGAGCAGAATCAGATATTCTCTGAAGCCACCCCCTGGGCTGTGTCCTCTTGCCTCCTCCTCCTGTCCCTGGAGGCTCAGAGAAAGTGGGAGAAGGTGGCGATGCACCATAGGGTCTGTCCCTGAGGGCTATGGAGGGCGCAGGAGGTGTGGCCTTGGCCCAGACTGGAGAGCAGGAATGAGGCCCCAAGGGGAGAGTCCTTGGCCCCTTTGTAGGTAGAGTGGGAGACCAAGAATCAAGAATAGGGATCATGAGGGAGAGGAGAGGAAGGGGTCACAGATGAGAACTAAATTCCAGGACTTTTGGGGTGGAAATTTAAAAGTGTCCTTTTTCCACTCGAGAGAGGCAAAATAGCATGGTGGTTATGGTGGTTTCCCCATCTGTAGGAACGGGCATACTGAGGGCCAGCCCTGATGGCCTAGTGGTGAAGTTCAGCGCTCTCACCACTTCGGTGGCCTGGATTCGGTTCCCAGTTGTGGAACCACACCACCCATCTGTCAGCTGCCATGCTGTGGTGGCGGCTCACATAGAAGAACTAGAAGGACTTACAACTAGGATATACAACCATGAGCTGGGGGACTTTGGGGAGAAAAAAAAAAGAGGAAGATGGGCAACAGATGTTAGCTCAAGGTGAATCCTTCCTTGCAAAAAAACAGAATGGGCATACTGATGTTACCAGGAATGTGGCCTAAATGCCCGGGATGGGGTGCCAGGGGCTGTCCCCACTCACTCACTTTGCTCTTCATTTGTTTGCATCCTCCCCCATCACTCCCCCACCCCCCTGGAGCTGAATTCTCTGTTTTCTTCAGCTGAGTTTGCCTGAACCCACAGCAACAGCCACCCACCTCCATGTGACAGCACCAGAGCTGGGCTCTCAGGAAAGGGCTCGTGCCTGGAATTCCTCACCCTGATGCCCGGGTAAACATGGTAAACAGGGTTGCCAGGGGGGTGGGCAGGAGTAGGCAAATCAATTCTTTTATAATGTCACTTCTCCATTTTTTTCTTACATTGTTTCTTCAATTTCTCAGCTCCCAGTGGCCCACATGTATCCATTGAGAGTAGAAGAATTTTTCTCCCTCCTCCAGAGTTGGACCTTCTGTGCCTATTTAATATCCCACAGAACAGCTTTTTTTCCTTAAGGTTTTTGTGCTCCAGATAAATTCATTGAAAAATCCCCTTTTTAGGAACACAGGAATTGGAGAAAAAGAAGGCACAAAAGAATCTAATCTGGGTGTGTGTCTGCCCCTCTACTAGGGAACCAGCCTCCAACCACATCCACAAATAAACACAGGGCACCCCAGCAGCTAAGCTGGTTCTCAGTGAACCTGCCCTCCTGGCCAGAGCAGATTGGACCAGGGTGGACACCTGACCCAGGCTGGGCCAATCAAATCCTCTCTCTGAGGAATTGGAACCGAGAGGCACAGGGACTGTGCTGGGAGCTGAATCACATTAAGGGCAGAATTCTACAAACCTCTGGCTGCTCAAGAAGCTGACAAGGGCTTGCTTGGTTCTTGCCTTGTGCATCCTTGATATTCACCTTTCTTTGGAATCTCTGAGCTTCTCCAGTATCTTACAATCTTAAGGTGATTTAAAGGAATTTGTTACTTACCTCCCAAAAAAGTGTTGATTAAAACAACATATTTTTCTGACCAATTACTAACTGTCCAGCACAGTTCCAGGCACTGGAGACAGAATAAAGCATAAGGCCTGACTGTAAGGGAAAAGGTCAGACACACAAATAATGGGAAGTGGCGGAGCAAAGGAAAAGCTCACTGCCAAGGAAGCTGCCCAGCCATGAGGGCCAAAGAGTTCAGAGAAGGGAGAAGTTCTGGGGGCTGACACGCCCAGCAAAGGCTTGCGGGAGGATGGAGGATTGGAAACCGGGCTTAAGATCTGAGCAAGACTTGGGCAAGTCAAGAAAGTGGTCCATACTAAGAAAGGATTTGTGGAAAAAGGGATTTGCATTCGACAAATATGGGGCCCTGAGACATCCAAAGCACCACAGCAGACACCATTAACATAACACTTTCTGGACTGGCCCAGAAATAGCCTCAGAATCCTTCTTAAAGCAGCTCCTCTAGGCAGTCAACACCAAACAGATACATTTGGCTGTGAGATGCAACTTATTTGTTTGGATGAATTTGTCACCCCCAGGAAAATATGTTTCAGGTATAACTAGTTTGACTGAAACAGAGTTAATATACTAATATGCAGTTACTCAGCAAATATGTGAGTGCCTACTACGTGCCAGGCTCTGTTCAGTTGCTAAGGACACAGCAGTTAAAAAAACAATACAAATCTCTGCCCTCAGGGAGCTTACATTCTAGTGGGAGGAGATAGATAACCAACAAATATGGAGGCAAAGATATAGGCTGAGATAGTGATAAACACCAGAGAGAAAAATAGAGCAGGCGAGCGCGTTAGGGCGCCTGCGGGTTAGGGTGTGGGGGAGGGTCACACACACACGGGAGCGGTCAGGGAAGGCCTCACCGAGGAGACATCTGAGTAAAAAGACTCACAGGAGAGGAAGGAGCGAGTTGTGTGGACACCTGGGAGAGGAGTGGTCTCGGCAGAGAACAGCAAGTACAAAGGCCCTGAGGTGGGGACGTGCCAGCATGTTCAGGGACAGCAATGACGGAATGATTGGAACCAAGAAGCAAGGGAAAGGGTGGTAGGAGGCAAGGTCAGGCAGGTTCCAGGGGGGCCGGATCTTGTAGGGTCTTAGATGGAATGAGAAGCCACTGGAAGGTTTTGAGCAAAGGACTCATAATCCAATTCAGGTTTTAACACTGGCTGCTGCATGGAGAATAGATTAAAGGGGGGCAATGATAATAATACAGTCTAATATTACTATACACCAGGACGTTCCAAAGGCTTTTCATATATTCATTCTCATAATAACCTTTTGAGGTGGGTATTATCATCATCGTTCCCACTTGCAGATGAGGAAACTGAGGCACGGAGAGAGTAAATAACTTCCAAGGCCCCATAGCAGATAAGTGTTAGAATTGGAATTTGAACTCCAAAAGTCTGGCTCCAGAGTCCCTGCTCTTAGCCCCTATCTTACTCCATGGAGGGGGCAGTGGGCATACTGTAAGATGTAGAGATAGGAGCTAGATGGAGGAGAGCCTTGAATGCTAGGCTAAGAAATCTGGACCCACATTCTGTGCATTACCGGGGAGCTACTGAACATTTCTGAATGGGAAACAGTGTTAAGACTGGAGGGAGGGGGAGAGTGAAGGCTGGGAGGCTGTTGGAAGATGTGCAGAAATTCCGGCAAGGTGAAAGCAATCCACCAAGGCTCCCCTTCCTCGACCAAACTGAGGCTTTACAGATCACAGGTCCAGGCCAAAAAGAAGTTTTGTGGCTACTTTCTGGGGCCCAGGGAGAGGAGTCAAGAAACCTTAACAGACGTGGCTACTGACAGACATGTTCTATACTTCACCTTCTGTGGCTCCATCTCCTGGTCATCAAGAAGGGTATCTAAATGGATCAAGGAAAAATCTGTAATTACCTTTATACTCCTTGACAGGAGGACTTTTCCTGAAAATAAGCAGAACTTGTATTTTATCCATGAAGTCCACCATAGAGAGGAGGGGAAGTCAAGTCTGGAGGCTTCTCTTTGTTTCTGTGGCATACAAGAACCTGTTAAGTGATATCACAGTTGATATACCTCCAGTTTAAATGGGGGATGAGTCTTTTGATCATAATGTGTTACATAATTGATATTATAAAATAATCTTATTTAGCCAGCTATTTCACTTTTCTCCTCAATAACAGAGTGCCTGACCTCACATTTGTACTGTGTGGCGGAAGGGATCATTGCAACCATCTTACAATGAGGTCCAGAGAGATCAAGTGACTTTCTCATGATTACACAGTGAGCCAGGGAAGCAGCTCAGATGAGAACAGAGGATGCTCTATAGTAAGAATTTGGGGAAGGCTTTCTTCCAATTGAAGTCACTGACCCATAGAAATGATCAGGCAAAGCCACCCACTTAAAAAGCACTTAGGGGTTTTAATATACAGAAAACATTAAACTCAGCTACCTAACTGCAAAATAGTAAGGATAAAACTATTCCATAAATATTACAATAAAATGTACTCTGGGTCCTGATCTCATCCAGAGACACAGACAGCAGAAAAGGCAGAAGGCAAGGAATGAAAGAAACTGGAAGACACATGCAGACAGATAAGAGAACACACATGCACTCTCTCTCGAAGAATCACAGCATATTTCCACTCATATATAGACACACAGGAACTAAGCAGACCTAATTTATATATACTGCTCTTTAGAAATTAAATCTCTAGAGCCAGGTTTCTCACTGTTAGATAAGGGAGTTACAAATATGGATGGGGGTAAAGCTAGAATAAACCCTAGGTTTTGGACTTAAGATCAGTACGAACTCGAGGTCATACACACACATGCACACCTATTTCCTAGCTCTGTATGCTGAGAGGCCTAGAAACAATGAAACACTAATAGCAATGCGCACACCTACAGATCTTGGTTCCTAACTACCATTCTCCACTAAAAGGAACTAGGGCTCCTTGGAGAAATGGCTGATTCCAAGGCTGGGGTAAAGCAAATACATGAAGAGCCTGGACTATCTTTGCTTAAAGGATGGAGTGGAAATGTCAAAGGATACAGGCACTAGCTTGAAAGAACTCCTACTAGACATATCTGGACAATCTGAGTAATAAATATTGACAGTAATGGGTTATAATCAATTTAACAAAATAAGAATCCACGAGTCCATACTGATATAAATAGATGAAGAAATAAATAAGGGAGAAGGGAAAATTCTTCCTCATAGAATGTGAAGTAATAATGAATTTAGAAAATTATCAATGGATGCTAAAACTTGATGGTTTGATAAGGAACAGGATATTTGCAGTCTCAAAAGTATCTCCCCACAATTTACTGATTAATAACAAAAAGAAAAATAATCCATTTACAGTGGAGAAACCAGGCAAACACCACTTTAACCAAGTGACCAAAGTTCCCATCACTGATGTGGAGACAAATGGACACTGTGTGGCCCCAGATGTGAAAAGGACACAGCGTCGTCTCTGCCAAAATTGCAACACCTGAATCCAATCACGAGGAAACGGGAGACACACCCAAACTGAGAAACATTCTACAGAATAACTGGCTTGTCCTCTTCAGACATGTCAAGATGAAGAAAAAGGCTGATGAACTGTTCTGGATTAACGACAGACACTCAACAACTCAATACAATGCATGATCCTGGACAGGGGAAATAGCTAGACAATATATTATTTCAACAATGTGCAAAATTTGGATATGTGCTATGGATTGGATAATACTATGGTATCAATGTGAATTTCCTGATTTTGATAACAGCACTGTGGTTATGGCAGAGAATGTCCTTATTCTCAGAAAATATACACTGAAGTATTTAAGGGTAAATGGGCATGTCTCCACCTCACTCTCAAATGGCTCAAAATACTATACACACACACACAGAATGATCAAGTAAATGAGGAAAATGTGAACAATTGGTGAATATGGGTAAAGGGTACAAGGGAGTTCCTCGTATTATTTTCACAACTTTTCTGTAGGTGTAAAATTATACCAAAATCAAAAGTTACAAAAAAACTTAACCCCTTAAAAGTAAAATATAAAGGCATTAAATACACTATAAAAAGGGTTTCCATTTTCTACCTAGTGACAGGTACATTTTACTGCTTGTAAATTATGTCCAAAAAGAAAAACCTAATTAAAAAGTATATATAGTTTTTAAGATGCATAGGTCAATAAAATGTCATGATGCTTTACTACATTTGCAAGGATTTACCAAAGCTCATCAGTAACACTGACCTGAAGCTCTGACTGACAATTATGTTTTTGATTAATAAACATAGGAATTATTTTTTTTAATACGGCTGATTTCAAATTGGATCAACTGTTCTTATCAATTTAAACGCAACTGACTGACCAATTTCAACTAGTTTAATCAGGTTTGTGTCAAAGCAGGTTTAAACTGGATCAAACGACTCTGAATGATCCTTCCCAATTTAAACAGATTCCACCAGCACAGCAGAGTAGTTGAGTGGGTTCTGGAATCAAGTGAAAATCCCACTTGTATCACCTCTTAGCTGTTTGTCCTCGGGCAAGTTAATTTATCCTTTCAAAATCTGTTTCTTCATCTATAAAATGAGTATACCAGTACTTCTCTCATAGGACTATTGTAAAAATTAAGCATGATACACATAAAACCTTAGACAGTGACCGGCATGGAGTATGTGCCCAATAAATACTATTATTACATATTCATTTGAAGTGATCAACTTAAGCTCTGCCTGGCTCAAACTGGCTGGACCAGGAATAGAGAAAGATGACTTGACTGACAGTTGATAATGAGCTCCTTTTTCTAGTCCCAGTTTCTTCCCTATTAAAGACTCATCTCCTGCCCACTCCTGAATTCCTCCCAAAATTCTTGACATCATCTTCCCCCACTTACATCTTCTGGCTCTGACCTCCTTACGTGAGGATCACACAATTGAAGCCCAGTATCCTGAATGCAAATATTCGGCCATAGTCCTGTTTCCTACCATGCCAGAAGCTCCTTGAGTTCTCAGCTTCCCATTTTATTTCTTCAGTGTCCTCTTCCCCCTTTCCCTCCTGGCCTAGCACTGAGACCACGTGCTCCGTAATTCTAATTTTTAAAAAGCTAGGGTGGAGTTTCAGAAGGGGAGAGGCCACACTGGCTTTACTCATGTGCATCTCAATGGAGCAGAGTGAAAACACATGACATTAATACTCATTCATAAAGATGCACAATGTTTTCCAACAATTTTTTGTATTTTTTATTACCAGAAACTCATTTGAGACACCCATTCTCTCCCTCAGATCTTGCTACTTTAGACTCTAAAAGCAAACTCCTTAAGCCCAAGGATCCTGCTCTCTTCCCGTTCTAGAACAGTCCCCTGCCTACCTACTATTAATACCAGGCACTCTATTCTGATTCAAATAGCAACATTTACCTTGAAAATTTATAAGGTAGGAATTATTTTTTTCTCTCTTTACAGATGAGGAAACTGAAGTCTGAAGAGATTAAGAAACCCCCCTGGGCACACAGCAAGTGGTGGAGTAGGAACTCAAACCCAGGTCCTCTGCCTCTAAATCCTATGCTCTTCCCACTGCAGAGCCCTGCCTCTCCCTTGTTCCCTGTCCGTTCTCTTCCTTCGAGGCACTTTACCGCCTAAACAGTTACCGCTGACTCACACTTGTTCCACGCCGACTGCTCACCGAATGTGGCAACTCCCGCCCCGCTCCTGCCCAGGTCTGCTTACCCCGACATCATCCTTTGGTGTCCGAGGGAAAGCGGCGCTCGCAGCACAGTTAAAGAAAAAAGTAGTGATGGCTTCCACATGAGCTTGTTATTCTAAATTTGACATTCCTTTTGGTACTTAGAATTTCCACTTTCTCCCTTCCACCCCTTTGCATTTATGTAATTAGAAAGCATGCAACAGGAAACCATTTGTGTCTCAGGACCATTCGGCAAGAAGGCTGTTCCAACCCCAGGGAGTTCATCCTTGTGGAAATACTTTGCAGAGTTTATTTGGACAGGTTCAAAAATAGTCCTTCAACAATACAATCAGATTGAACCACGACAAGCAAAATGTAATTATGGCTTGGTTACATAAAAAAAAAATGTAAACAGTGAGGTTTGGGAAAACTAAAAACAAAATTACACAGATATCTCCTTCCTTCCCAATCTCTGCATTTCCTACAAGCAAGATTTCAAGACGGTATCCTCAGATCTTTTGAAATGGAGGAGAGGATGACACTCACTAAAGGAGACAGCTCAGTAGCGTGTGTTCTGAGGCCATTTCTCAGAACAAAGGCATACTTCTGCATAAGGCAATGCAGCCTGATAAAGGCTCCCCAAGTGGGTACTTGGAATGTCAAAGTCATTCACCTAAATGAGTTCAAAATACATATTGTTCTGGGCCAAATTACACAGTGTCAAGCTCAGACTCTATGTATTTATATACGTTGGCAGAGCAGGCCACTTTTGGGGCGCCACAGCTTTCTCCTAGTATCCTGTACCCAGCTGGGTTCCTATCACTCTCCCCCCAAACCCATGAACTTCCTTGTATTTGGTTCCAAAAGGGCAGACAAGGAGCAAAGTCAGCTTCATAACCCCACAAGGGAACACGGCCCCGGAGGACCTGAATTTCTAATGAAACTTAGAGTAGAACAGAACGTGTGCCTTTGCCAACAAGCTCGAACTTTCTGAAGGTTGATCTGAGATGGGGGCAGGGAACGGGGACAAGATCGAGCATTGTGCTTTGGGCCAGTCTCTGCTAAGAGCTACAAGGCGGGAATACAAAGTACTCTGAATTAAAGCAAACAGCCAGTGCTTCCTCTGGCTGGCCTCTGCCCGGCACTATTCCCTCCCAGAGCTGACCAGCTTCTCAACACACATAAGTGGTGTTTCAAAGATGCTGGGCAAAGGGATCCATCCAAATAAATGCCTAAAACCTAATAACTAACGAGAGAGAGGTCTGATTCCTGCATCCATTTCCACTCCATCTTCTTCTGACACATCTAGAGATGGGCATGCTGTGTTTTCTGTTTTTGTCTTTTTTGGAAGGGGACCTGTTATTCTTCTCTCTGCCTGAACACAGATGGAAAAATGGGGGGGAAATATTAACTTTTAAAACAAATATGGAGAAGACAAGTGTAAGGGATGAAACAGGTTGCAAGGTTACTTTTAATTACGTGGGTTGTCTGGATCACGGAATGTAGAGGGCAATGTGAAAAGCAGCAGAGTGGCTATGGCAAGCCATGGCCGTGACTTAAGAGTCCTGGGCTCAGGCCTATCTTTGGGCTTAAACCGATCCAAAGAAACAAAAAAGTCCAGAGAGCAGAGGAGCCTGGACAGTTTGCAGGGCAGAGAGCCATTGCTGCCTGTTCTGGTCCAGAGCTTAGCTACCTTTCCAGAAAGGGGAGTAGGGTGAAGGATGAGGGAGGGGAAAATGAGGGGGTGTTTCTACCCCAAATCTACTCATTACAACACTTGCAAGAACTGTCTAATTAGCGTTTCAGAATTGGGGTCAGACACTAGTTCTACCCTGGCGCCCAGACTCATCCTCCACACCACTCCCCTGCCCCGGCTCACCTGGCTATACTGACCTACTTGTAGTTTCCCAACTCTAACATGCACTGCCATGATTCCAAGCCTTCACATAAGCTACCTTCCTTCTCCTCATCTGCCTGGAATGTCCAAGTCAACTTCAAGTCTCAGTCCATGTTACTTTCTCCTCTGCCAGGCCATCCTGAGGAGACTTAGTTGCTCCTTCTCCTTTGTTCTCAGTGCACTCTGTCTATACTCTTCCTCTTCTAGCGTCAAAAGAGTTTGCATGTCCACCTTTCCATTAGACTCTAAGCTCCCTGAAGGCAGGGGTTTATGTCTTGTCTTTTCATCCATTAGATGCTCAGTCAACATTTACAGGATAAAAGGACATGTGGGATCAAGCTCTGGCCATCTTAATTTTATTATAAAGAGAGAGAAATAAGATATGAAAGACTAAGCTCTGGGGTTCTGTACAGTTTCAGAAGAAAATGCTACAATACTACTTTTGTGTTCAGCCTCCCTGGTTCAGGTGAAACTAAAGGAATAAACTCACAGAGGGGCATCAGAAGTGGTCCTTTTGTCCTCAAACTTCAGCTGCTATGTGAAGATAAAATCAAACCAAATACAGCTTTCCAGCCAGGCGGGTATGCCACAAGCTGCCCCCACCCCAGGACAAAGCTCCCAGTGCTGCAGCCTGGACTGTGTCAAGCTCCATGAAGCTGTGGGAACCTGTGACATCAGTGGAGTGGGCCATTGGCACAGTCAGGCTCCGTACCCTGCCAATACAGCCAGCTATCTGACCTCAGTGCAGCAAGCACAGCTAGGACATGCCCTACCAGGTCCACTGGCGAGAACACACAGATCTTAAAGAGCTGCTACAGCAAGGCAAGGCTCCTCAAGACATTCGTCATCTTCATCAGACAATGCAGCAGCAACCTCCAACCTCCGATTTATGAGGTAGAAGCAGCTCCGAAAACTACATATTAGGGGGCGAGTGGGGAGGAATGCACAAGGGCTGTGGTTTCAGGAAGGCTGGGACCAGGCGGGTGCAGCTGCTGGCGGTTCAGATATAGCCTTCCCCACGCTCAGAGACCAAAGGCAAAGAAACGCAGGCAATGCGCTAGGCTGCCTATTTTTGTTTAATTTATTTCTTTCAAGACCACTTCCTTGCAATTTCCAGAGAAAAAATACAAAACAAGAAACAGACTTGGTTTCAAATACATAAAGAGCGTGCTGGAGTGTCAGGCATTACTGACACATTGTTACAGAAGAATGTCAGCTCACTCCAGGGTACTCCAGCATTCCTGAGGAATAGACATGATTTCTCTTCTCCTCCCACAGGGGTGTGCTCAGGCATAAGTCACTGCTCCTGCTCCTGTAAAGGAAGGACACTCAGGTCACAACTGTGCAGACAGCGTGCTGACAACCCTCTCTAACTTGCTGCTGCGGGTCGGACTCAAGGGACCAATGGGGCCAAAAGCTTACCACTGTTTGCTTTAAAACTGTCTCACGACAGGACTGGACACATCCTGCCCAGGTTCCTAAGAGTGGCTCCCCAACCTCTGAGGGATGGGAACGGGAAAGGAGCCGAACAGGGCTAAATAATTGGTACTTGGATAACTATATTCCTAAAAGCCATCAGAGGGATGGATCCCAGGCGAGTGGAAACAGCATGGTTCCGGAACCAAACAGTCTACTAATGATGGGATCTTTGGCAAGTTTCTTAACCTCAGTAAGATTGAGTTTTCTCATCTGCTGACTGAGGATAATAAACTTCTCTCACAAATCTATCGGGAGGGACGTCTAGAGAAAGCATATAAAGAGAAAGCACCTAGGATGGCCCACAGGGCAGAGCAGGCACTCAACAAGCAATTACCATAGTATACCTACACTGAAAAAGCCCCAAGTTGGGATTTTGCTCCTTTTTTTTCAGAGAGGGGAGGATGAGAACATCAAGGCACAGACTCAAGTCCAGATAAAGTTACAAGGCTATTTTGGAGCAGTACACATAAGGCTGTAAGAAATGTAACAATATTTTCCACAGTAACTCCCAGTCATTAAATATATAATATGCATATGATCACCCCTGAGCCATTATCCATGACAACTCAGATCAGAACAACGAAAACATTTTCAACAATTAAGAGACCTAAAGCTCCTCTCCCTGTTCCTCTCTGTTCTTCCCTAAAATTCAGCTGTGGTGCCAAGAAAGCAAAAAGTCGGGGAGCAGTGGAAACTGCCTGTCGTCAGCTTTGGTGCCACGCAGCTGCGCCTCTTCTTGCACTGTCCCTCTGATTACCTCACCCTGGCTCAGCGCAGAGGTGGTTCGTGAACATGGAGGGCGGCGAAAGGCCCGCCAGGCTTCCTCACTGGCCAACCCCCCTGCTCCCAATTGTCCCTCCAAGCTCACAGAGGTTGGTCGGCAGGCAGCTGACAGTCTGAGCAGGTTCTAACACACAGGCTACTGAGCTGTGGCGGGATACTGTCATTTGAGATTTGGCCACCCTTGTGGCCACCGCTTCTGACCAGAATTGGGACACTCGTTTGTACCACATTTTCCGCTCTACTTGTTATTATGGCAGAACAATGACAAGTCAATTACTCCTTCTTGGTTGGCCTCAACTATAATAAACCAACATCTCTATTTATATAGCACCTCACAGCCTAAAAACATTTTCACATTTTCACACCAACCCGATGGGTAGAAATTATGATGCTCATTTTATAGATAGAAGACAGAATCTCAGAAGTGAAAAACTCGAGATCACATAGGAAGCAAGGGATGGAGCAGGACTCACACCCAGGTCTCCTGGCTTCTGTGCTCTTTCCATCAGCCCCCTGCTGCTGCCCAGATCATAGTGATTCGAGCTCAAGGGTAACCTAGATGATTCTACACATCCAGGGAATGTGAAGTTCTTCGTGGAAGGTTGTGTTGCTATAAAGGTTATGCCTTGGTAAGCCTGAGGCCATTAACACAACTAATAGGATATACAATTTACTTAATTCACTCATTTTACACTTATTTGAGTGCCTACTTTGTCCCAGCCCCTGGGGATACAAAAACAAATACCACCTGTGTCCTTGAGCACCCAGCCTCCCACAATCTTTCACTTATACCCCACAGTAACCAGTCACCTAAAGTAAGGCAATGGGAAAGACGGCTACTTTCTTCCCTCTTGAGGCACATGTTAGAATTTTTCATCTTGTCCACATCATTAAAAATCCATCTGTAGACAAGGACTTTGGCAGAACTACGTGTGACTTCAAGTCAAGAACTTGCCTTCTTCAATAAAAAGCAGAATAATGGCTGGGTCCCAGCAATCTTTAGGGTTAGCTGAGTATGTGTGAGATGTTTACAGGGCACTCTGATATCTTGAACAGAAGTGCTCCTTACAGATATTTGACAGAAATCTACTTTACCACAGTGATAAATGTTCAGGCAGGCCCGTCAATTCCAATCAGCTCACATGAGTATATACCTGAGTGCACATATGCATCTCAGGGTACATGGGAGGGGAAAGAGTTGAGGCACTAAAGTGGTGTCAACATCACTAAAGGCCGAGGAGCAAATAGGATCTCGGTGCGGCCACAATGACACACACAGTTTAATAACTATATGCACTCTAAAGAATTCTTCAGGGACTCAGGAGGAATTCTTTTTCTTTTAAAAGAAAGAAAACAACAATTCTGTACCTACTTTGACATATTTTCCATGTAGAAGATATGGAGCCTGGAAATCATGCTGACAGTTGGAGTAGGCCATTCCCAAGCCCATGCCAGAACCAAAGGCTAATGGCCACATTCTTCCTAGTGAGCAGAAAAAGGAAAATTCCAATAGGGAATCATTAAGAGAAGATAAAGTTTTTTCTCTGGTTATACATTTGCTTAGGATTTAATAAATATTCAACATGCATCATACTGATGACCATAATATGCCAAACACTTTTGTCAATATTTAATCAACAGCCAAGACAAGGGAGTGGGGGACCATCAGGAAACTTATTAATTGAGCAAATATTTATTAAGCACCTATGCTGCTAGGTTCAGGGTATTAATAAGTGGTACGATGTGAAAACAGTAGACATAACTGAACCTTTTAACTTTTCTATGTCAGTTCTAATCATTCGCTCATTTTAACTAATTTTTTTTTTTTTTTTTGTGAGGAAGACCAGCCCTGAGCTAACATCCGTTGCTAATCCTCCTCTTTTTTTTGCTGAGGAAGACTGGCCCTGGGCTAACATCATGCCCATCTTCCTCTACTTTATATGGGATGCCGCCACGGCGTGGCTGACAAGCAGTGCGTCGGCGGGCGCCCGGGATCCGAACCCGCGAACCTGGGCTGCCAAGCGCGGACTAAACCGCTGCGCCACCGGGCTAGCCCACTAATTTCTTAACTTTATCAGAAATAATAACTTTTAGTAAGGTGCTTGAATTTTAAAAATATGTAAGAATTTCACCAATATTTACATAGTTTGATTACAGTAAGTCATAAGGTTTACTTAAGCGAATACTGTAAAAGATTATTTCATATCAGCACTCTGTGTTAATTATGATTGTCTAGTTATGTATTCTTCTACACCAGCTCTTCGTGGAAAGAGGTCAAAGCAACCCCTTTGGCTTCTAGTCAATATCCAAACTTCAGAAGTTCTTCCACAGAATAAAAGGGATATTGCCTGCCCTTTGCTCAGGAGAATTTTTAGCCAAATATCATGTGTATTTCTGGCCCACTTGTTTCTATTACCAGCAGGACTCTCATTTTCAAGTTCCTTTAGAAAAAATTATAATTAATTAGAAATACTTGAGCATGTAGATTTTGCCAAACGACTCACCGGCATAAACTACAGCTTTTAAAATGATATCATATTTAAGATATCAGGCACCCTGACTTAATGCCCAGGAGGAATTCTGGAGATGCCCAACCCATTCTGACCTCTTTTGAATCCACGTTCTTTGTCTAGCTCACTTTACAGCGGCCTACCTAGACCCATAAATGGATGGATTGGCAGCCATGTAGACGTGCCTTCCAGAAGTGTCCCTACAATGTGTATGTACACTCTAGGACATTATGGTGAAAAGGTAGTAAGAATCACACTTACTTTTAAAGAAGGTAAGTGAGAAAACAAGTCCTAATCCAAAACCAGTACCTACAAAGGAGGAGGAAAAACATGTTAAATCTCATAATAGTAACTTCAAACATGTGAATATCTATAAAAACAGATTTTTTTTTCATAATTTAGTATAGAGTTGATTTTCTCATTTCTAACCTTCTTTCTTGTTGTCAGAGGCTTTATAGATGCCTTTGGTCCCTCTGCCCACAATAGGGGGTAAAAACTTTATTCCCCATTCTGTCTAGACAAGTCTTGGGGGTGGGGAAACAAGCCAAGACAGTTCTCGAGTAGACGCTCTCCGCATTGCTTGCAAGCAGCCTCCGGCATCCCGGGCTCTCCAACCCATCTTCCGCAGGGGTGCCACAGCCAGAACACCAGATGAACCACGTCAACAGGAAGCTCCCCTGGTCATTTCAGCACTTTGAGTGAGCGCCACTTTTTGAGGGAGATGGAAAGAAATGATCCAGAACAATTCCCAAAGGTTGTCACAAGTCAGAGTGTCCAGAGGGAGAGCCCCAAGTGTGGAGATTAATCCCCTCCCCTCGTGTTATTCATAGGGCATTTTAAACCACTATCCTTCAAAATAAAAGAACAAACGCAAGCCTAATGGTCTGGTAAAAAAAATTTTAAATACCAAATGTTAAATGAAACTTCACAGGAATGTAAGCCTGAAAAAAAAAAGACCAAATCTTCATTTTTACCAGTATATATTTCTCAAACCTTGGTCATTCTAGTGCTACAGTCAAAATTTTTGCTAAATCCACACATCACCTGCACAATTACT
Source organism: Tapirus indicus (assembly GCA_031878705.1). NCBI lineage: Eukaryota > Metazoa > Chordata > Mammalia > Perissodactyla > Tapiridae > Tapirus > Tapirus indicus. The sequence goes on along the minus strand of CM062924.1, from coordinate 99,145,368 downwards.
TACTTAATTGTTTTCCTTAAAAAAAAAAAAAGAAAATTAATGCACATATTAAATATATTTAGCCTCAACTTAAATAATAATATTGGTGTAATCGTAGATTTGAGTGCTAGCTATATTTTTTCATAAGGTGCATTAAAACAAATGTAAAACTATTAAAATAAAAATAATTTGTCTGTGCTACCACTTCAGAGAAAAAACTCATCTCACATACTGTAGTGATACATGTCCCAAACTTAGAGATAAAGTTATTTTTCCATTATCAAACAAGTTACACATGCCAAGGAAAAGAGCCAAAATCTAATTGACTGACTGATTGATTGATAGATAGACAAATTCCTTTTTCAGACTTGACAGATAATTGTTTTCAGACCTTTCAGAGTATTCTGATGCTCTTTACTATAAGTGTCTGCTCCATGGCCCAGCACAGCTCCTCACCAACCTCTTTAACAATTAAGCTCCAAATAAAAGTCCCAATTGCCTTAACGGCTTTCAAATTTGTGCTGTGGAAATTCCAAGAGCTTCTTCTCCGTCTAACCATGATTTTAGGCTACTGCAGTGTGAACATTTCAAAGTACTCCTCAGTCAACCAACCTGACCTTTCTGCTCCAAACACAGAGAACTTCATCACGAGCGAGCAAGCTAATCTACGTGTTTTGGATCCACCTATGTAACAATCCAGCTAATGTTGGCCTGAAGAAAGTATTTATGCTATTTATCTAGAATGATTTCTGATAATTCTCTACCATATATATGTGGCCATGATGTATGTTTCTTTCCTATGACTGTATCCTATACAAATATGAATTTTAATTAAAAATCATTACTTTGCTCTGTCCAATAGACCCTGTATTAGGTACTGGTTTGGTGCCCAACTTTAAAATACAATATCTGAAAATCACTTATGTCATCCCAATTAAATTCCACATAATTTAATAAAATGGTGGAAAACTAATCAGTTTACATGTCACAATAGTTAACCTAGTCAAGGTGGACATAATGAGAAGAAAAAGGAACTAACATTTATTTCCCATTAGTACCCAACATTCTCTCCCCCTGCCAAATTCTCTTTTAAACCAAACAACAACCTGATATGGCATTACCCCTCATTTTCCAGATGCAGAAAATAACTTGCTCAAGGATACTGTTTAGTTGGTGGTAGAGGAGTAAACTGGGCCCAAGTCTGCCAGACTCCAGATCCACTATACCCACTATGTCCTGACACTGGATTCTCCTATGATTTCAACCCCTAAACAATCACTACTGCCCAAGGGAAACTGGAGTGTCAGCATTTCTACTGCCAGTGAAGTAAGATACAGCCAAAAAACAAACTGTGCTTCCCGTGCAACAGCCCAGAACACCAGGCAACCAGGGTAGGAACGAGTCTACACAAGGCCGAAAGGGCTTGATCAGATTCATTCCCAGACTAATCCTACTGCACATGTCACGGACACAAGTCTACCTGGTAGGCGTGACTCAAGAACTTTAGAGAAACTGGAGCTATGGCGATTGATAATCCTTGGCAAGAACCTACTGTTGCTGGGTTTATAAAATGGCACAGGGTTCAATTTCAAAGTGACCTGCCTCACTCCCCTGCAGCTGGAAGATGAGTAAGACAGTAAATTGGTACTAGAAAATGAGGTAAAGGATTTGGACTGGCTTACAGATTTCAAACCAGGCAATGGGATGGGGCAGTAGGCCAGTAAAAACATAATGGCTTACAATCAGAGCTTTTGGTCTTCTCCATCTGGAAGGCAATTTTTTGGCAAACAAATCAAAAGCCCAAAAGGAAAATATTTCAGCATTTTTCTTGTCCCTCTAACTCCATGTCTGTCTTTCCTACTTTCCCCCAAGGCAAGAAAGCTCTCTGATGCTCAACTTTTCCTAGTAGTAGACCAAGAGTAATGCTAAGCCACTGCCACCAGTATCACTCACAACAAGGATGAGAACTGCTCCAACATCAATCAATATCAAGTGGAAAATCTGTAATCTCTACACTTCATTTAAGTTCAGGTATATGCCCAACCACCCAGTTTTGCTCCTATTAAAGGCACTTATCTGCAAGTAGAAATATGAGATCAAAATCATAGTTCAGACTAGCCAAAAGACTGAGTGTGCTCTATGGTCTCAGTTAAATTGGGCTGCTACATCTTCAACTCTTAAGAGTGATTTTTTTTCTCCGTTTCTATATTTTTAAGACACAAAATAACAAGACTATTCTCTTCAGAAAAAAATAATACAGAAAACAATTTTTAAATGCCTATGTTAGCTATCTCAGTTATTTAAGAGATAAACAATGGTAGACCTGCTGATGAGTTTTACAGGTTCAAGTTCTCACATGCTCAATTTTCTTTTAAAAGGCAACATGTTACTTCAAAGAAACTCCCACCTGATCAGGGGACACCAACTCTGCAGCTGTTTCCACTAAAGACTGGCACCTCTAGGCCAGGTTTAAACTTCATAACAATAAAACATGAAAGGTTTGTCTTACAATAAAAACAAACCAACATGGAAAAGAGAAGAGTTTTCTCTGCCTTTGGCCACTTTTTTGTTGTTGTTGCATGACAAGCTCTCTTAGAGGAAAAAAGCCAAAGGAAAAAGTACAAAGCATTTTTCACCTTCCTTGGAAGCAAATATTTAACTGGATAAAGTTTATATAACTTTGCCTTCCCCCACTCAAGCCTGTTCTTTTGGTCCCTGCTGTCTGGAATGACAAATAACCTAAAGTAAAGAAATGTCCGATTATAGGCACACATCTTCCTCATGGCAAAGTCCAGTTGTGGGGGGAAAGGGGGGAGCAAAGCAAAAAAAAAAAAAAAAAAAACCACACAACAGAGGAGCCTTATGGAATTGACATTAGGCAAGGAGCCCATGCTCTGAAACCATTTCTTTCGGAGAGGAAAAAGAATTGGCACAAATGCCTTCAAAAAGAAATTACTCCAAATCAATCTAACCCTGCACTTTAATGCATGTGTAGTGCCCAAAAGGACATCACAAAACTGGCTAGTGGATAAACACACATTTTTAGGAAGGAGCAATTCCTCAATAGTTCATCTGATACTATTCTAACAGCTAAACAACAGAGAACTCGCTCCCACTAACTACATACAAAGTATTGCCTTATCTTATGTCCAAGTGGATTTTATAATAAACTTAACAGAATACCAACAGTAGTACACCAGTGTACACCTTAAGCCACATTTTGTGTAAGAAACAGGGGAAAATATATGTTGATGGTCATTACTGTGACATATGGACAATTCCTAGTTAGTCAATGCAACTTTATTTAGGAAAATTTTTGCTCTCACCATACCACATATCATAAAGCTTTACTTAACTGCAAATAATTAGGGAGTAAACATAATCAGCAAGAATTAACAAGCAGGTTACATAATCTGACTGCAGTCTTGGGGTAGAAACGTACTTTGGATGTTAGTGCCTGAAGAGAACAGGTTGGAGCAATACACGCTCCTGCAGAGTCAACTTCGTGAAAGTTGCAATGGCCAACAGTCTTTCAATTGAGGAGGAATAACCAATTGTTTGGAGAGGCACAGAAAAAAAAATCCTCAGAAACTCACTTCAAAAACATTTCTATAACAGATCATGGCGGGGGGGGGGGGGGAAGATCATAGACCCATTTTATTTATCAGTAACTTATTATATGATAATTAAGATCTTGCTCCAGCTTACATTTAACATTTTAAACAAAGTTCCTAAATTGATGTCTAATGTATAGTTATCAATGCTAAATTTTGATCTGCATCTAAAAATTAAAATTGTGAAGCAACTCCATTTTAATGTGTATAATAACATATCAAGATATATGAGCACAAGGGATTAATCTCAGTAATATATAAAGATCTCATACAACTGAGCAACAAAAAAACAAACAACCCGATCAAAAAATGGGCAGAGGATATGAACACACATTTTTCCAAGGAAGAGATACAGATGGCCAATAGACACATGAAAAGATGTTCAACATCTCACATCACTAATCATCAGGGAAATGCAAATCAAAACTACACTAAGATATCACCTTACACCGGTTAGAATGGCTATAATCACAAAGGCAAATAACAACAAATGCTGGAGAGGTTGTGGAGAAACGGGGACCCTCATTCACTGCTGGTGGGAATGCAAACTGGTGCAGCCTCTATGGAAAACAGTATGGAGAGTCCTCAAAAAATTAAAAATAGAAATACCGTATGATCCAGCAATCCCACTCTTGGGCATCTACCCAATGGACATGAAATCAACCATCACAAGAGGCGTATGCACCCCTATGTTCATTGCAGCATTATTCACCATAGCCAAGAAGTGGAAGCAACCCAAGTGTCCCTCGACTGATGATTGGTTAAAGAAGATGTGGTATATACATACAATGGAATACTACTCAGCCATAAGAAAAGACACAATTGTCCCATTTGCAACAACATGGAAGGACCTAGAGGGTATTATGTTAAGTGAAATAAGCCAGAGAGAGAAGGACAGACACTGCATGAACTCACTCATATATGGAATATAAGTGAACACACAGACAGAGAGAACTGATTGGTGGTTACCAAGGGGAAGGGGAAGGGGGGTGGGGGTGGGCACAAGGGGTGAAGGGTTACATCCACAAGGTGACGGACAAACAAAAATGTACAACTAAAACCCCACAGTGTTATAAACTATTAAGACATCAATAAAAAAATGGTAAAAAAAAAAAGATATATGAGCAAAAATTTAAGTACCATATTCACCTGGCAGTTTGTGAATATGAGAAGCTACAGGAATTACAAGTAAGTTTTTAAGATCCTAGAAGCCATGTGCCAGACAACTTGATTCTTAAATGTCTGAAAGAAAAGATAATAGCTTCCAAAAAATGAGGGATTTCCTCTCCTGCTGACTGGAAGGCAAGAGCTCGGATGCTGAAGCGGCCAGACCTCGCTCAAACCACTGCTGCCTCCTTACCAGCTCTCTGACCTCAGGGCATCGATTCCCGCTCCCCGCCTGGACCTGCTCATCCGGAGAGCAAAAACAACCTTACAGGGCTGCTGTGTCAGGAAAATGTAAGGTACCTAGCGGTGTCTGACACAGAATTCAGTAAGTGGTAGTAAGTTCTGCTACCTTTCTAATAAAACTCAAAAGACGTCAAAAGTGTAATGTAATAGTTAATCCTCTTTTAAAACACAACTCACTGGCTTGCTTAGGATAACACTGCGGGGTGAGCCACAGCTGAAAATCAGAACCTTGTTTCCCACTCTTTGCATAGTTGACTATATTTCACTGGCATTAGCAATTGTTTATAGGAATACATCAGGTTTTGATAGATATTTTTTAAAAATAGGGGATTCCTTCAGACTCATTGCTGAACTAGAACATTTTGCTTTAAAATATAATATTTTCCTAGAGCTTTCCTGTGTTTAATAAAACTATATTTATGCTTTGAACATGGATTAATATCAAATGGACCTATTTATAATGGGCATGCTTTCCTTCAATCACGTTTCTATCAACGCTATTAAAATCACCAAATGCATTTGTTATGACAGAACAAGCAAGAATGTGCTTTCATAGAAAAGTACCGTCGGGACTGAGTTTAGTTAGAATTACATTTCCAAGAAACATTCCTGATTTATGAAAGATGCTCAGGGCCCAATTTATGAGGGAGAAAAATAGTTTTAAGTCAGCTCCAAACTGTGTTACTTAATCCTTTGAGGCAAAGACAGATTGTCCCAGGTGTCCACGTATAAATGCCAAGTCATGTGAATTAACCAAGAAAGTGTGCCAGACCAAAGACCCAGAGATGGTAAATTCGGTCTGTGTTAATCAGCTTCTCAAAAGTCAACATTGCTGCAGGGTATATAGGAAATGGACTAAGAAGGTGGCTATTTTGTAAGACCTTAACCTTCCTGTGGCTATCCGGACTAAACAGAGGCTGGAACATCTGTAGGAATTTCTCGGCTGGACATCAATTACCAGGATTCTGATAGGAACAAGCAAACCAGTCAGCAGAAAGGAGTAAAGATAGGGAAGGTAAATGTGGAAGTCATTACTGGTGTGCTCTGCTTCAAGAAAAGCCAAACTCACAAAAGGGTCCTTTTAAATGAGCGCATATAGCACATGATCCAACTTTCAGAATTCTGTCAGCCATACAACTTTCCAAGAATGCACAAAAGAAGAAACACGGTTGCACACATTTTACTAAAATACAACGAGTTAATTCTCATGTGGGCATAGTACGTAGGAAAACGAGAAGCAGCTCTGAAGACTAATTATTAAAGGGAGAGTGAAAAAAGGCAGAATTACTAAGTTTCAATAAACACAATAAAAGACAACACATTACATTTATTTGGGGGAAGAGGGCACTCGAGGTACTAACGGTTAGAGTGTCAGTATTATGTTTCCATATATTATTTCATTTGCTCCACAGAACCACCTCATGAGGTGTATTATGATCCTGTCTTACAGAGGAGGAAACAATGTAGAGGGGTTAAGTGACTTACCCAAGTACACATAACCAAAAAAGTAGAGTTCAAACCCAGGCTGTCTGACTCCAAGTCACCGCCCTTTCCTACAGACAGGGATAAATCTCACAGAGACGTCAGCATAGCAACGGAGAGGCTAGGCTATTGTTACATAGGACAATAAAGTGTTTTTCTGGATTGTAGCACTATGCATGGGTAATTTATGACTATGTTATTCTTTGGTCCCTCAAGAAAACAACAGAAACCACAGATGTTTGACTTATCAGGAGTGGTAACAAAGACCTGAAATTACTTAGAATCAATGAGAAATAGTCGACAAATCAAGCTGGGGAAATACTTCCCTCTGTGCACTGGGTGGAGATACAATGAATCCAAATGAATCCTAACTGCTCAAAAGGGTATTTTCCAGCAGTCCCTTCCCTCCTAACACTTCCAGTACCTCTAGCCCCTCCACATCAATATCAGTAACTGGATTCTCATCCTTGTGAAAGTAAATATAAGAATCAAGGATTCAATATCCCTGTGTATACATCATTAAGCTATTATGTTGTTGTCTATTCTTGATTCAAATGAAAAATTTAATGCAGAAACAAGTACCAATAATTTCTTTTCCTTACACATTTACTTGATCTACATTTATTAAGTAGAAGGCACTGGGGATAAATTTCTTTACTCTGGGAGCACACCACTCAAGTATAGTGTTTATTCCTTGAAAAGTGGGAAGTGTCAGACGGTAGTTATACTTGGGTTATAAGGTTATGTGGACTCGGGGGTAAGACAGGATAAACTTGATTGAGAATACTGATGAGGTACCTACTAGGTGTGTGTCTCAGCCCTTGGGCAAATTATATAACTTCTCTAGGCGTCAGTGTCTTCATATGGAAAATCGGAATACGATAGTGCGCATCCCTGACTGGGGGACAGAGAGGATGAAACAGCGTAATATGTGTAAAAACTTGGAAGAACAGTGCATCGCACACAGTAACTGTAATATAATAGTCTTCTTCTCCTACAAAAAGCATTTCAAGAACAAATCGAAAGTTCCAATATTTACTGAGCACTGAAGGGCAGGAGTACTAGGTTCAACAACGGTCAGAAATAAGACAGTCTCTTCCCTGGGGAGCTTGCGACCAAAAAGGGATAACAAGTCAGGTATTCAGAAAACTGAACAAAAGCAGATCCTCCATGCTGTGAGAGAGGGGCAGTGTTCTGCCGGTCAGAGGAAGAGGGTGGAAATACATTTAACCGGGAAGACTTGTTTTAAATCTCCAAGAAAGAGGTGGCATTTGAGTTGTCCTAAAGGGTACTTTTTGTGTGTGTGAGGAAGACCAGCCCTGAGCTAACATCTGTTGCCAATCCTCCCCTTTTCGCTGAGGAAGACTGGCCCTGGGCTAACATCCGTGCCCATCTTCCTCTATTTTATGTGGGACGCCGCCACGGCGTGGCTGACGAGCGGTGCGTTGGTCCGCACCCACGATCCGAACCTGTGAACCCCCAGCGGCTGAGGCGGAGCGCGCGAACTTAACCACTAGGCCACCGGGCCGGCCCCTAAAGGGTACTTTTAACAGGCAGAGTTTGGGGGGGATGGGCATGCACTCCACTCAGGGGCAGAGAACCAGAGCTGGTACAGGGACATGGGGGCAGTCCAGCTGAAGCATGAGGCATGTCCTGGGGCACAGGGATAAGGCTAGAAAAGGACCTGGGCCATTCTGAAGGCATCAGAAGCTGGACCAGGAGTCCACATGGCACTTAATTCAGTAGGCAGATGGCTTCCCTGAAGAGTTTTTAAAAAGGCACAACATGACTGAGGCTATGCTTGGGGAAGATTCATCTGACTAAGGTGTGGAGGATTACTTGGAAAGGAAGAGACATTTTGCTGGCAGAAGTTACAGGACGTAACAACTGATTAAGTGTGTGTATGTGTATCCAGGGTTTTGGGGGGTGCAGTGGGGAAGGCTGTCAAAGAAAATGCTGAGAACTTCTACCTGGATAACTATAAAAACATTGGTGCTATTTTTAACAGTCATCAAATAACCTTTTAATACCAAATTCCCTTAACAAATCTAAAATATAACTTGATTTATAAAAATGCAACATCTACAATGTTTTCCGGAACACCATACAATATTAAGTAAAGTGAAGAGCATTCACTAAGCACTGTGCTTCAGGATTAAACTATCTCATTTAATCCTCACAATAAACTTCTTTTATGTGCCCTATTTTATAGACCAAGAAACCAAGACACAGAAAGGGTAAGTGACTTGCCCCAGGTCACACAGCTAGGATTTGAACCCATGCAGTCTGACTCCAGAAGCCTGGTCCTTGGTCACTGTGCTACACCGCTGCCCATGTAGCCTCCTCACAGATATACGAAGTTAATTTATAATCATTAATTTTGACTTACCAAAGGAAACTAAATACCTTCCAAAATTCATCCTGGCCAACACTATGTATGGGCATTTCCTTAATGATACAAACTGAGTACCTACTGTGTGCCAGGCACTATGCTAGGCCCTAGGGAATAAGTTGTCCCTGTACTCAATAAGTTCACTGTCTAGTGTTGGGGCCAACTGATAATTAGAAACTCAAAGTTCAAGGTACAATGACAGAAACAGAATGAGCTAGAAGCACTGAGGAGGGCACCCATCCTGGAGGGTTAGAGAGGGGAGGGGGAGAGAAGGTGGCAAGAGAAATGGACTACGAGGAACTCCTTGTTGCTAAATTATCACATGTGAGGCAGGAGACAAAGCAAGATAAGCTTTTATGCCACCCTAAGGATCTTGGCCTCTAGTATAAACAGGAGGGAAGCAATAAAGGGAATTAAGAAGGGAAACAACATATCAGATGTGTACTTTACAACAGCCACTCTGGCAGCAATGAGGATAGATTTGAAGAAGCCTCCATCAAAGATGGAAACACCAGTTAGGAGAAAGCCCTGGCAGTAGCCCAGAGGGGTGACAGGTCCAGCCTTCAGGATGAAAAATGTTATCTTACAACAGCCCTCCCCACCTTTCCTGTATTCCATGCCAGGCAGGAATGAAAGAGACGGTGTTCAAGGCGAGCAGGGCAGGTTAAAGCAAGACTCAGAGCAGGGATTAGGCACTTCTGAGGAGTGGGAGTGACCACCCTTAATAATCTTCTTAGATAAGGGATCCTTAGGTAAAGACAGAGTCACGGACAAAGAAGGAGAGAGAAAATAGGGTCAAATATCTTAAAAATATACCAATGGTTTTGCATTCAAGGTATTATTGGTGCAAATGGTGAATATCCCAAATCAGCATTTGCAAAGGTCTTGGGAGGACTCACCTGAATTTCTGGGCCTTCTGTGAGCAAGCAACTTTTTTTTTGCTATTCAAATATGGTTCTAATAAGGTGTCCAAGACTATAAGGCTGAAACAGCACCCAGCTAACTTTATATTACTATAGTATTCTACAGTCTTTCTAAAAGGCATCACTATTCTACAAACCCCCATAAATAAACCACTCCAAATCACTGGACTTGCACACATTAAGAAACCAAGAATTTAGTTTTCATAAACTGAGTGAAGAAAAAAAGTCTTTTAAAATAGAAGTTATGAGCTGAAATAAAATGAATTTCAAGCTGCAGCTGGAACAAGGAGAAAAATAAGTTGTGATTTTTCAATGGTCCCAGCCAATCTTTTCTGGGAATACATAAGATTAGTAGCACTTATTCTAATGTCAAGACAATACACAATTAGAGCAGTAATATACTGTACTTTTGCTTCTAATCAGAGTGGGATATTTACAAGCTCACAAGTTCAAGGTTTGTCACATACAGGCCTATGGTGAAATGGTAAAAAAAAAAAAAATTCCTACAACTAATGGATTTCAATTTAGTCATCTGAAACGATGCCAAGAAACTAGCAGCTTTCTTAGGACTACTTTCCTAGTAAAAAGTGAATTATGTTGCTTAAATCATTTGCTTCAGTTAATCATTTAAAATCTATCAAACTGGAATTTTGAGTGGTTTGTATGTGCAGGTTCTGACAAACAATCAGAAACATTTGTTCTAACCCGTAAACATTTGTCAAAGAAAAGTAAGTCCACAAATCCGTCAACGATCATGTCAGAGTGTTACAATAATTATAAATTATCCTACACACTCTAATGCAGGTTTAGGTTGGATACAGAAAACTGAAGTAAAAGCACTGGATTTCAATTCCTCCCATATACACTGCTAACTATTAATCAAGTAGTTTTAAAATTCTACCTGAAGATACCTCACTGAAGCAACTTGGAGAGTCTAAATAATTTTAAACAAGCACCTCAGCCACACTGCAATCTGCCTGCCCACCTGCCCCCTCTCCCAGACATGCCTCACACCATTTTTCTATTCAGCTCCCCATCACCCATTAATGTTAACCCATATTCTTCTCATATTTTTTCTAATTTGTACTCAAGTTTATCCTTTATTTCTTCTTCCTGTCATGCTGTCTAAAGAGCTTTTCAAATTCACGCTCTCCACTTCTTACTTTTAAAACTGACAAGTTCAATTGTTAACTGTTAAGTTACCATCTAGATGCCAAAGGACTTTCACTTTATAAATAATACAGTTCTTTTTTTGTTTTTTGTTTTTACAAGCATGAATTTGATTTTTAAAAAAGACCTAAAAATTATGGGCTATGCTTTCTTTAAAGTCATTCTAATTATTCTTTGTTCCTTTCTCTTCATGTCCCATCTCCTTTTCAGTTGCTGAAAGAGTATGTGCATATAGATGTATAAATATATGACCCTGTGTTGTGTGCGTATTAGTCTAAAAGGGCTATGTGTCTAGGGAGTCCTAGGGAATAGGAAGTTTGGGGAAGTTATATTTGTCTAGGGCAGGATTTCTTAACCTCAACTACTGACATTTGGGCTGGACAATTCTTTGGTGCTCCTGTGCATCATAGGATGTTTAGCAGCATCCCTGTCCCCTACCCACTAGATGTCAGTAGCACCCCCACTCCCCCATCCCCCAGTATGGCAACCACACATGTCTTCAGACATTGCCAAATGTCCCCAGAGGGTGGGAGGTGGGGGGTAAATCACCCCCAGTTAAGAAGTTTACAATTTATAAAATGCTTTCACAGCCTCATCAAAACCATGTAGGGATTAGCATCCCAAGTTTACAGACAAGGAAACTGTGGCTCAGAGAGGCCAATACCTGTCCGAAGCTCACTCGGCTCTAGGCCCGCTCTTCTCTTCACCATCCCACGCTGCTTCTCCAGCTAAAGGAGCGCAGCATCACAGGCCCTCAGCTTCCTCACCCTTACAGTGAGAGGCTGGGCTAAATCAAGTTTTCATAATTCCCTTCCTTCTTCCCTTTCTTTCTTTCAAAGCAGAAAGCCTTTCTTCCAGGGAAATCTTCTGTGGAAGCCCAGTACATTCAATAGATGAAAACTAAGCTGCTATTTTAGGGTCCATGTAGCATCCAGGCCCTACCTCTTGAACCCCACAATTGCTCCAAAGGGGCCCCACAAACTCTAGGGCACTACAGAGCACATTTTGAAAACTGGTGATAAATGAACTCCCCTGTTTGTTATAATATTTAAGTTATATGATTCTAAACAGCCATCTCTTAGTGAGGGCCGTCTCTAGGTGAAACAGGAACCAGCCATCATTCAGCAGAAATAGTATCTCAAACCAAGCTCCAAACTAAGTCACAGGTCAGTGACATGGGAATGGAGAGGCGTCTGTGTGCCAAGTGTGTGGGATCCTAACAGCTGGGTGACTCCAGGAGGCAAGGAGTTATAAGCTGGGATCAGAAGACCAGTAAAGCAGTGGTCCCGGGACAAATCTGTCCAATATCCAGAATAGAAAGAAACAAATTCCAAGCAAATCACCCTATATGAACAGATCCTAGGAAAACATGTCTCAGCCTCCCCAGGCATCTTTTCTAATCTGTGAAATGAGAGGGTTGAAATAAGTGATTATCAGCCCCCCCTTTTTTTCAAAGCAATGAAATTATTTTTCCAATAAAATCTTACACAGAAAATAGATAAACAGATCAATGCGGCGGCGCTGCTCAGTTGGGGCAGGGGGAGGGGAGAGGGCTGGAGGCCTGACCAGAAATCCACTTGCTCGACCTGCCTCCCTTTCCTCTCCATACCTACCCCCAACCCAGTGGCTACCCCTAGAGTACTTTGGAAGACATTTTAAAACCACTGGACCAAATGAATCCCTAAGGTTCCTTACAGCTCTAATAATCTATCCTTCTGTAAGTCTATGAATTCATGGGGGCTATTCAACTGGGGTCATCCAAGGAAAGCAACAACGGGGACATCACATCCACCAAGAGCAAATCCCATTAACTTGCTAACCAAAGAGAAACTTTAATAGATACCAATGTAATTTCAAAGAGATCTTCACTTTAAACTACTAACCTACTAAACTACTAACCTACTAAACTACTAACCCACTAAATAACAAAACTAGACTTAACATATTTACTTAAAGATTATTCATAATCCTCAACCATAGGAACCAACTAAATTCAGTAAATAATTTTTTGAACAGAAACTTCTCATTTGTTTATTTGCTTACATTATAAAAACAACAAAGTTAATGATCCTCCCCACCAAGCATCATTATCATTCCCAAGAAATAATTTGGATTAAGTTTATTGCTTATCATCCATTTACACGAATGGGATCACATACAACACGTGAAGTTCTACAACTTGCTTTTCTCACTTTATAATTATCAAGGACATCCTTCTGTGACAGCACATATCTTTCAAAAACCTTATTGAAATATAACATACATACAGACAGCTGCACAATCAAGTGTACCACTCGATGAATTTTCACAGACTAAACACACCCATGTTACCAGCAAGCAGAGCAGGAAACGGAAGATTACCAACACCCCCAGAGCCTGCCTTGTGCTCTCTTAGTCAAAACTCTCCATCCAAGCATAACCATATTCTGACTTCTAATAGCATAGAGTAGTTTTGCCTGTTTTTGAACTTATATAAATAGAATCACACAGTGAGTACTTTGGCCCAATACTGTTGTGAACAGCTGTACTCTGCTCATTATCACTGTTGTATAGTATTCCATTACAATAATATTCCACAATTTATCCATTCTGCTGATGGGCATTTGGGTAGTTTCCAGTTGATGCTATTATGAATAGTGTTCTATGAACATTCTGGTATAGTCATCTGGTGAACACGTGTATGCATGTCTGTTGGCTTTATACCTAGGCATGGAATTGCTGTGTCATAGGGTATATGTAAGTATGTTAGCTTTAGTAGATATGGCCAGTTTCCCAAGGTGGTTCATACTCCCACAAGTTGAGTCTGAGGGTTCTGATTGCTTATATCCTCATCAACACTGGATATTTTTCATCTTTTTGGTCTTAAGTAACTTTTTAAGGTATAATTTATGTAGAGTAAATTGCACCCATTTAAAGTGTACATATCAATGAGTTTGATAGATGTTTTTACCTGTGAAACCACCACTACAATCAAGAAACAGAATAGTACTATCACCCCCAAAAGTTTCCCTGGGCCCTTTTGCAGTCCATCTTTCTCCCCATGCTTTGCCCCAGGCAACCACTTAGCTACTTTGTCATTATAGATTGGTTTGCATTTTCTAGAATTTTACATATAAATGTAAGTCATACAGTATATACTCTTTTGTTTCTAGCTTCTTTCACTCAACATAACGATTTTGAAATGTATACATGTCGTTGTATGTACCAGTAGTTTGTTCCTTTTTATTAGTGAATATTTCACTCTATGGATAGTCCACGTTTTATTCACCTGTTGATGGACATCTGGGTTCTTTCCAGTTTGGGGAACATTATGAATAAAGCTGCTATAAACATTCATATACAAGACTCTGCGTGAACATGTTTTCATTTCTCTTGGGTAAGCAGCTAGGAGTAGAATGACTAAATGGTATGTTTAACTTTATAAGAAATTACCAAACAGTTTTACAAAGTGGTAGTACCATTACACATTCCCATCAACGGTGTACAAGAGTTCCAGTTGCTCCACACCCTAGTCAACTCTTGGTGTTGTCAGTCTTTTTAATTATTTTAATGGGTGTGTAGGGGTATCTCATTATGATTTTAATTTGCATTTCCCTAATGACCACTGATATTGAACATCTTTTCATGTGCTTATTTGCCATTAGTATAAATTATTTTGTGAAGAATCTTTTCAAACATTTTCTTAAATGGGTTGTTTGTCTTCTTAGGATTAAATTTAAGAATTCTTTATTTATTCTGGAAACAAGTACATGTATTGCAAATATTTTCTCCCATTCTGTGGCTTGCCTTTTTGTTCTCTTAATGGTGACTTTCAAAGAGCAAAAGTTTTAAATTTTGATCAAATCCACTATATCAATTTTTCTCTTTGTGATTTTTGCTTTCTGGAACCTAAGAAATCTTTTCTGAACTCAAGGTCAACAAAGATTTTTTTCTGCTAGACGTTTTATATAGTTTTAGCTTTTACATTTAGGTCTGTGATCCTTTCAAGGTAATTTTTATGTATGATGATGAGGTTCACTTTTTCTCTATATGGATACCCAGTTATTCTAGTACAATTTGTTGAGAAAATTTCCTTTTAAACTGCCATGGCATCTTTGTCAAAAATGAATTGACCACATACTTATGGGTCTATTTCCGGCACTAGCCGATTTTGCTGATCTACATGTGTATCCCTTCTCCAATACCACACTGTCTTGTTTACTCTAGCTTTACAGTAAGTCTTGAAATCAGGTGATGTTAGTCCTTCAACTTTGTTTTTCTTTTTAAAAATTGCTTTGGCTATTTTGGATTGTTTACATTTTCATATAGATTTTACAATTCGCTTCTCAATTTCTGTAAATATCTTTGAGCATTATTTTTCTTGCTGGAAAAATAGAGATAATATAAACTTCCTCACAAGGTTGCTGAGAGAGTAAAAAAGGGATAATATGTTAGTGAGCCAAATGCAGTGGCACATTAACAGGCATTCAATTAATGTTAGCTTCCTCTCTCTTGGCCTTTAAATAAACAGGATCCAATCTAGCAGTGCCCTCACATTTCACTAGTGGGTCAATGGCCGTAGTAAAAATATTACCACATCAAACAACTTTTACAAATAAATATTTGTATTTTTACTTGGATTCAATACTGAAATGCACTTGCCAGAGAAAGCAATTCAGCATATTTACTAATAAACTGTTTCAGGCCACATTTCAAGAAAGCATAAAACCACAGCCAGAACAAAAATTTAAATATGTTTTCAAGTTCCATATAGCACCTAATTACATTATTCCATAATACTAACAGAAAATTCTCCTCTAGCAAGATCACAATGTTCCATTATTCATATTGCTGCCACAAATGGAAAAGGTATTTTTGCTCCCAAATACTGTTTAGAAATACATATAACAAACACAATATGGCCACTAATTCAACAATTAACATGTACTAATTTGAAACCCAAACCTATAAACAACCAAAAACCTTTGAAGTATTTTAGCTTAGCCTAATTGATATCACTCCATGAAATGGAGAGGTATCAGTTTGCAAACACAGGCTACCAAAAGGCAATTTTTGGTGAGCCACCAATACTTTGTGGTAACCCACATTTATCAGATGAACTGGTACTTAAAGAAAAACAATAATTTGCTTTCTTTTTCCATGACTTTATTCGATGGCCTCTTTCAGTATAGTATTTTTTTTTAACATTAAAATGGCCTTAAGAGGACTGGCCCCGTGGCATAGCAGTTAAGTTCGGCACGCTATGCTTTGGCGGCTCAGATTCGTGGGTTCAAATCCTGGGTGCAGGCCTACACCACTCTTCAGCCATGCTGTGGTGGCATCCCACATACAAAACAGAGGAAGATTGGCACAGACGTTAGCTCAGGGCTAATCTGCCTCAAGCAAAAAGAGGAAGATTGGCAACAGATGTTAGTGCAGGGTGAATCTTCCTCACCCCAAAAAACAAATGGCCTTAAGCAATTTAACTATATTTAATTGAACAAATACACAAAATCTGCTGGTTAATTCTAAGGCAGGTCAGCTGCTAAGTCATTTAGGAAGTCAAATCCTTTCTTTTCATAAAGATGAAACATGGCAAAAGCAATAACTTTCATCTCTGTTGACTGAGTTGCATATAACCAATGACCTATCTCAAGACATACCAGAAATTAATAAACCCCAAAATGTTACTTGGGCTCCCCTCCTGCTTCTCTTATTTGTCAACGGCAACATCGTGCTCCATGTACACAGAGTTGGCATCACCCCTGACTTCTCCAGCTCATGAGCCTGCATTTCAAGTTCTGCAAATATTACTGCTGTACTGTCACCATTACAGCTTGTCTCCATTCCACTCCTTCTGCCCCCACCTTAGCTCTGGTTTCCTCTAATTTGATCATCTCATCTTTGGCATTATTTTGTAATAATATACTAACCCACCGCCCTGACTTCATTCTGGCCCTTTCCAATTCATTCTCCTCATGCTACCTTGATGATTTTCTGAAATCAGAAATTCGATCACGTTACTCTTCAGTTTAACATTCAATGGTTTTTTTCAAATGCTACACATAGAGTTGCCATACAACCCAGTAATTCTATTCCTAGGTACATACCCAAGAGAAGTGAAAACATATGCCCACATAAAAACTTGTATACATGGGGCCGGCCTGGTGGCATAATGGTTAAGTTCACGCACTCTGCTTCAGTGGCCCGGGGTTTGCAGGTTTGGATCCCAGGTGCAGACCTACTCACCGACTATCAAGCCATGCTGTGGCAAGCGTCCCACATATAAAGTAGAGGAAGATGGGCATGGATGTTAGCCCAGGGCCACTTTGCCTCAGCAAAAAGAGGAGGATTAGCAACAGATGTTAGCTCAGGGCTAATCTTCCTCACCAAAACAAACAGACAAACAAAAACTTGTACACTTAATCATACCCGAATTACTCATGATAGCCAAAAAGTATAAACAACCTAAATGTCCATCAATTGATAAATGGATAAACAAAATGTGGTATATCCATACCATAAAATGTTATTTAACAGATGTCAATACTACCCCAAGCGATCTACAGATTCAATGCGATCCTTATCAAAATCCCAACGATTTTTTTCTTTAGAAATAGAAAAACTCATCCTAAAATTCATATGGAATCTCAAAGGACTCCAAATAGCCAAAACAATCTTAAAAAACAAGAACAAAACTGGAAGACTCACACTTCCTGATTTCCAAACCTATTACAATGCCACAGTAATCAAAACAGTGTGGTATTGGCATAAAAACAGACATACAGACCAATGGAATAGAATAGACAGCACAGAAATAAAACCAACCAATGGGGAAAGGACAGTCTTTTCAACAAATGGTGCTGGGAAAACTGGATATCCACATGCAAAAGAATGAAGCTAGACTCTTCCTTACCTGACACCATATACAAAAATTAACTCAATATAGATCAAAGACCTACATGTAAGACCTAACACTATAAACCTCTTAGAGAAAACATAGGACAAAAGCTTCACAACACTGGATTTGGCAGTGATTTCTTGGCTGTGACACTGTGAAATAACAGAAAATATATATATTGGGCCCCTGTCCCCAGTTCCTGCCATAGAGCTCCTCAATCCCTTGGAATTTCCTGGGTGATAGGAGTGTCTTTTTTTCTAATGAGGCAACTCTCTGTGGGTTCCTGGATGGCTTCCAGATGGGGGCTGGTCACGAGTAAGACCCAGTCATGATCAGAAGCTTGCAATTTTCAGCCCCACCCCCATCCTCCAAGAAGGGGAAGAGGGGCTGGAAATTGAGTTAATGATTGATCATGCCTTCACGACAAAGCCTCCATAAAAATCCCAAAAGCACAGGGTTCCGAGACCTTCCAGGCTGGTGAACATATTTACATGCCGGGAGGGTGGTGGACCCCCAACTCCACGGAGACAGAAGTTACTGCACTCGGGACCCTTCAGAACTTCGCCCTGTGTATCTCTTCACCTGGTTGTTCACTGATATTCTTTAGTACCCTTTGTAATAAACTAGTAATCTAGTAAGTAAATTGTTTTCCTGAGTTCTGTACGCAATTCCAGCAAATTATTGAACCCTAGGAGGGGGTCGTGGGAACCTCTGACCTACAGCCAGTCAGTCAGAAGCACAGGTAACCATCCTGGATTGTGACTGGCATCTGAAGTGGGGGCATCTTACAGGACAGAGCCCTTACCCTCCGGGGTCTGTGCCAACTCCAGTCAGTGTCAGAACTGAGTTAATTACAGGACACCCAGCTGGTATCAGAGAACTCCCGCACACCCGATGTCAGAAACATTGTGAGTTGAGAGTAAAGGAGAAACACGGAGTTGTTTCCTGCTCAGACGCTAAGGGCACAGGAAACAAAAGAAAAAACAGACAAACTGGATTTCATAAAAATTTAAAAATTTTGTGCATTGAAGGACATTCTCATCAGAGTAAAAAGGCAGCCCACAAAATGGGAGAAAAATAACACATCTGATAAGGGATTACTACCTAAAATACAGACGGAACTCCTAAAATGCAACAACAAAAAACCCAATTCAAAAATGGGCAAAGGTCTTGAATAGCCATTTCTCCAAAGAAGATATACAAATGGCCAATAAGCACAGGAAAAGATGCTTGACATCACTAATTATTAGTGAAATGCAAATCAAAACTACAATGAGATACTACCTCACACCCATCAGGATGGCTATTATCAAAAGAAAAGAAAAGTATTGGCAAGGATGTGAAGAAATCGGGACCCTTGCGCACTGCTGTTAGGCAAGTAAATGTAAAACGGTTCTGCCACTGTGGAAAACAGTATGGTAGATCCTCAAAAATTTAAAAATGGAACTACCATATGATCCAACAATTCCACTTCTGGGTATAGACCACACACACACATAGTGGAATATTATTCAGCCTTAAAAAGGAAAGTCTAACGGGGCCAGCCCAGTGACGCAGCGGTTTAGTTCGCGCTTGGCAGCCCGGGGTTCGCGGGTTTGGATCCCTGGCGCCCGCTGACGCACTGCTTGTCAGCCGTGCTGTGGCGGTGTCCCATATAAAGTCGGGGAAGATGGGCACGGATGTTAGCCCAGGGCCAGTCTTCCTCAGCAAAAAGAGGAGGATTAGCAACGGATGTTAGCTCAGGGCTGGACGGATGTTAGCTCAGGGCTGGTCTTCCTCACAAAAAAAAAAAGGAAAGTCTAACATATGCTACAACATAGATGAACCTCGAGGGCATTATGCTAAACGGAAATAAGCCAGTCACAAAAAGATACTTAGAGTGGTCAAAATCACAGCGACATAAAGTAAAATAACAGTGGTTGCCAGGGGCTGGGGGATGGGAGGTTATTCTTAAACTGGTATAGAGTTTTAGTTTTACAAGATGAAAAGAGTTATGGAGATGGGGTGGTGACAATTGCACATTATGAATGTATCTAATACCACTGAACTGTGCACTTAAAATACACATAAAATTTTCCATCTGAACAATTTTTATCACAATAAAAGAATTGGGGAAAATATCCCACAAGGCTACGAGGATGAGATAATGCATGTAAAATGTAACATGCTTAGCACAGTGTCTGGCACATGGTAAGTGATCAATAAATGTGGCCATTATCATCATTCCCCAAAGGAGCCAAAGTCTCTCCTGGCTCTGGGACACCGCCTGAACAGTTTCCAAGGCCTCGAATGCAGTCCTCTACCCAGTCCTATTCTCCAAGATGGAACTCCAATGTCACCACCTCCTTTCACATTCCCCAAGGAGGTAAGCCCTCAAGAGTAAGGCCAGTGCCTATTCATCAATCACACACCACCCCACTTCCACAATGCCTGGGATTAAATTGTTTTGGGAGGTATACATTAACTATCAGGCTTCCACACCACACAACAGCCAGGATCAGAGCAAATGTGTTAATTCTGTTAACTTATGATTGCTATCCTTCCTTTACACGCCTGCAGCTAATGTTTATCAAGTACAGGCAATGTCCCAACTGCTCTACAGAGATTATCTCATTTACCCCTACTTGTAACAACCCTCTGAGGCAGGGACTATCATTTTATAGTTGAGGAAACTGAGGCATAGAGAGGTACTTACTGGCACATTTATTTCTTTCTTGTGTGTGAGGAAGGCCAGCCCTGAGCTAACATCCGTTGCCAATCCTCCTCTTTTTGCTGAGGAAGACTGGCTCTGGGCTAACATCCATGCCCATCTTCCTCTACTTTATATGGGATGCCACCACGGCAGGGCTGACAAACAGTGTGTCGATAGGCACCCGGGATCCGAACCCGTGAACCCCGGGCTGCCAAAGAGCGAACTAAACCGCTGAGCCACCGGGCCAGCCCCCGGCACATTTCTTTCTAACGAAAAAATTGGGAAAAAGAAAAGCAAAGGCCTGTGAATGCTCCCATAGTCCACCGAACAGAATACATTCTAGGGGCAGCTTATAAACATCCATGGCTTGCATTTTTCTTGTTACTAAGAAAATGAAAAATACTGTTGTGCTTGATACCCCTGGTTTGCAAGGACAGCCTTTTTCAGGGAAAAGGATCACAATCTTGGGCAACCCCTCCCCCAACCATCACATCTCCTCCCCCTCTTCCAGAATTCCTGGCCAATACATGGATTAGTAAAACTATTCCTTACTCTGGTCTCACAGTGGGAGAGAAATGAGGGGGAAAGGGACACAGTCAATTTTAAAGTTTTTTGAGTCACATTAGGGATTCCCAGGACCTCCATATGAATCCAGAAAGTACTGGAATCAGATTTACCTCAAAGCCTCCTCCGGCAAATCTGCAACTCAGGGCTTGGCCGCTGTCAGACAGACATCAGCGTGGTCATCAGGTCATAGCCTGCCAGCACAGGGCTTCAGCATTCAAAAGTGAGTTGTAACAGGACTGAGGGCAATGACAGTGCTTCCATGACCCACACTTGCAGGACTTAGAAATTCTCAAATTGCAGGGAAGCACCTCCATAAGTCTCATAACTGTGATTTTCTCATCTCCTAGAATCTTATTTTCCCTGGGGAACAGAAAACAGATATAGCTTCCCACCCAGTCCAGAGTGACAAGCACAAGCTGAGGGCATCTGCTCCGCGGAGACCAGAACTATTAAGTCTCCTATGCTGGCAAGATACTACGCCTTCTATTCTCATTAACAAGAATGTACAACTTACTCATTCCTCATTCCTGGGTACATTACTCAGTACAGCACAGCCCTTGAATCAAGTGGAAAAGAAAACCAGAGCAGTCAATAAACCCGATAAAACTTAAAAGTAAATCCATAAAATTAGCAAAAACCATTAATGACGCATTCACATAAAACTAACGGAACATGCCATTCATAAAATGTAATATTCTTCACTCCTTTTTAATTTCCTGCAATAAGGCTTTGGCACTGCCACTTAAACCAACATCCCCTCTACTTGTTTAAATATAAAAGCACTCTCTGGTTTATGTTTCTTGGTTGACTACTCCCAAACATTTCTAATACTATTTTATTAAGATCTACTGACAGTAATTTACATCCCCAGATGAAATAAAAAGTTGGTAAAAGTCCCAGGAGTACAAGAACACATGATCAAACATGTGAACTGGCAGAAATTCACATGAAATCTACCTTACTTGGACTCTTTAAATGCTAATTCATTCAGTTAATACACACTGAGCAGCAAACATGGGCAGAGAACACAGTCTACAAAATCCTCAGCAATACATGCCCTTCATTTAACAGTAATTACTGTCTGCCTTCTCTATGCTTGGGGTCGGGAGCTCAACAGTGAACAAAACGGTCTCTGGTTCTCAGGAAGTTTCCATTCTAGGAGGAGGGGCAATCAAGGAAGAAACAAATTGCAAATTTCAGATGGTGACATGTGCCACTAAGAAAAATGACTAATGTGATAGAGAATAAAAGGACACCTAGGAATTTCTTAAATGCTCACAAGGTTATATTTTTAAAAAGAAGATAAATTAATCTGAAACCTTATGGATGAATTAGCAATGCATATGGGTGGCAGTGGCAGGAATAAGAATAGAGGCCAAAGAGAAGGGTAAAAATGTGAGCAGGAGAAAGGAAAAGAAAGGAACAAGAGCTGCCAGAAGAGAAACAGATGTGTAATGAACAATGGCCCATTGTGCCTATTACAGGGAGCCATGTGTTTTGTTCTGTTTTCTTGATCCATGGGCTCAATTTATCAGGTCAAATCGTATTAGAAACCACTTATCCTACCATACTCCAATCAGACACAAAATAAATAAATATAGTCATGTGCCGCGTAACAACATTTCAGTCTATGACGGACCACATATACAACAGTGGTCCCATAAGATAATAATGGACCTGAAAAATTCCTATTGCCTAGAGACGCTGTAGCCGCCCTAATGTCGTAGTGCAACGCATTACTCACATGTCTGTGGTGATGCTGGTGTAAAAAAAAATCTGTTGCACTGTCAGTCATACAAAAGGATAGCTC
This sequence comes from Tapirus indicus, assembly GCA_031878705.1. Classification (NCBI taxonomy): domain Eukaryota; kingdom Metazoa; phylum Chordata; class Mammalia; order Perissodactyla; family Tapiridae; genus Tapirus; species Tapirus indicus. Next base: position 99,122,449 of record CM062924.1, on the reverse strand, counting down.
ACCCAGAGGGGCCGCCCGGTGGCGCAGCGGTTTAGTCCGCGCTTGGCAGCCCGGGGTTCGCGAGTTCGGATCCCGAGCGCCCGCCGACGCACCGCCTGTCAGCCATGCCGTGGCGGCGTCCCATATAAAGTGGAGGAAGATGAGCACGGATGTTAGCCCAGGGCCAGTCTTCCTCAGCAAAAAAAGGGGAGGATTGGCAACAGATGTTAGCTCAGGGCTGGTCTTCCCCACAAAAAAAAAAAAAAAAAAAAAAGGATAGCTCACCCAGAGTAACTTCCATTCCTGCTAGCTCCACTCATTTATACTGTACCTTTTCTGTTTAGACATGTTTAGATACACAAATACCATTGTGTTACAGTTGCCTACAGTATTCAGTACAGGAACATGCTGTAGAGGTTTGTAGCCTAGGAGCAATAAGCTACACCATACAGCCTGGGTGTGTAGTAGGCTATACCATAATAGGTTTGTGTAAGTACACTGATGTTCACACAACAATGAAATCACCTGACGCATTTCTCAGAACGTATCCCCACTGTTAAGTGATATACGACTGTAGATATTTTAAACCCAGAATTAATGGGGGAAATAGAACTGCTTTTCTTATGATAACAAAAAGAAGGGGAGGGGTATTTATAAATAAATGCATCTCTTCCTTACAGGACCAAATCATATGAGAACTTCTATTAAGACATTACTCAAGTCTCAGAGTAAGAGATCCTTGAAGAACATTTTTTTAAAGAACCACCGTCTAAAGTACATACTTGCGAGAGCTATTTAAGTTAGTTGTACAATATCTAGGCCACATATGAGCAATTAAAATAGTCATTTTTTTAGCAAACCAGTGGGAAAACAACAAAAACACTAGCCAAACAGAAGTGCTCCCAAAGGGAGCTGTCCATTCACGCTGGCTTCCATTCGGTCTCTTGTCAAGCCAGAGAGTATGAAATTATCAACATGTAGATGAAAGCCTGCAGTGGCCCTTTCTTCCCTGCCTACACCCTCTACAAAACCTCTGTCTATCTTATGGCAGGCTGCCATTCCCAGAGTCTCCATTTCCATTTTGAGTACCAGAAAAGCAAATAGCCAAAGAGGTTTAAAGAGTTCCATAACCTCACTGCCTATAGGAAGAGGAACTAACACACTCACTACAGAAGTGTTCATCCTTATAGACCTGAAGACCACTCAGATTAAAGCTTCCCAAACTACACTTCCATGCTTCATCTCTCTTATGCCCTGTCTCCAGGTCCATTACTAAAGGGATAATCCCCTCAAAATTTGAACTCTGCTTCTCCCTCAAAATTAAAACCCCTTTTCAACTTCTCCCTTACCATTGTCAAACTAATTTAACTATGTAAGCAGAAAAGCAACCAAAATCATGACCTTTTTTCTCAGTATAGTCTGTCTCCTGCCACCTCACATAATCAGTTACTAAGTCTTATACTGATGTTATTTAGTGCAAATAAGGTGCACTCACACCCCCTCTGTTTTACTTCCAAATCCTGATCAATGACATCACCACTTACCCAAGTTCTAACCTTGGAAAGAAATGAAGATGAGTCAAAGTTAACCAGTTGGAGAGAAAATAAAGAAAACAGCATTTATTGAGTCCCTACTATGTACTTGGCACTGAGCTGGCCTAGGAAGTGGGTAATACTATTTTCATTTTATAAATGGGGAAAAAAGTTTGCAGTTTCTCAAATATACCCATTCCTTTCCAGTCTAACAGTTCAGATTTTGAACATTTCACATTCACAGTACTGTTAGTTTCCTTTACTCCAGATCTGTTCTGTATAAAACATGGCCAGAACAATCAGACCAAAATTCCACTTATATCACATCAATTCTCTGTTGAGGGCAGAGAAATGCCTTCTGCTTCTCTATTTGCCCACTGACTGGCCCAGAACTCAGTAGTATTTGTTGCTTAAAACCATCCCATGATTCCCCACCAGCCCAGGCATAATGAGCCCTGGAAGCAGAAAGTAACCGATTTTTTAAGACAAAGACGTTGAATATGCAGAATGCAAGTGAAAAAGCCAAAGGCAACTCAAAAGTCTTCAAGATAAAGTGGACTCTCACTAAGACATTTCACAATTCCGACTCCACCCAAACTAGCCTTCTTTTCTTTAGGGAGCAGGGGCACTGACACTAGAACGCCTGGGTGCTAACCCCAGCTCCTCCACTGTGAGCTACTTAACCTCTCTGCGCTTCAATTTCCTGCTCCGTAAAAGTCCAACTGGGCCTCTGCTCAAATCCTTCCACTCTCTCCAGCTATCCAAGACCAAGTCACTCTCCGAAGGTCAGCTGAAGGCCCATTTCCCTTGCAAACTCCTACTGGATGACCTCAGCCCATCACTCCACTTAACTTGACTTCAATAGCTCTATAGCAAAAAGAGTCTGAATCGCTCATTTTTATTTTTATCTGTAATCATGTATCACTGTGCCTCATTTAATTATCCCACTTGTGTATGCCCCCCCCACCAACATGCCACTCATGAGTGACAGTGACACTACTCACTGCCTCAGGTGATCATCAGTGGCACAATATTAATATCAACAATGATTACTACCACCATTTACTGAAGACATAATAAGTGCCAGGCACTGTGCTAAGCGTCTTATGTATTTTTCTGTCCTTTAACTTTCTTAACACTTTTAGGTAAATCTGTCTCTTTATCCCCATATCATAGTTGAGGAAGAGACCTTACCCAAAGCTACAAAACTAGTGAGGATGGGGGTGAAGACTGAGAGTGGGTGATTTCAAACTCAGCTCTGTCTACCTTCAAAGCCCCTTCTTAACTACCACAATGGATTGTTTAGTAATTACTTTGGTCATTTCATATCCAGGTGTTAAATCTTTTCTCCTAAATGGAAGCTGTTAACAATAACAAAAACTGTGTATTTCTTGGGTCACTTCCAGAATAAGCCACTCCTTTGTTTTGTTTTGTTTTTGAAACAATTCATCATCTCATATAGATAAAAAAACAAACAAAAAATGTTTTTTCCTTATGGTGAGAACTCTTAAGATCTACTATCTTAGACACTTTCCTATATGTGCAGCAGTGTTAGTTACAGTCATCATGTTGTACATTACATCCCCAGTACTTATCTAATAACTGGAAGTTTGTACCTTTTGACCACCTTCCTCCAATTCCCTCCAGAATAAGCCATTCCTAATAGATGATCCATACTCAAGACTTTACATAAACTAACTCATCTAATCCTCACAACAACTCTGTGAGATAGTAATAATTATTATTGCCAATTTACAAATGAGGAAACAGACAAAGAGAGGTTAAATAACTTGCCCCAAATCACAGTTCGGTAAACCGTGAACTCGAGGGTGAAGTGATAGCTGTGATCAATTACTTCATTTATTGACTCATTCTCAACTATTTTTATTAAGCATTCTTCCAGGGACATCCCTGCTCTCATGGAACTTACAATCTTATTTCTTTTCCAATATTTTCATTCAAGGGCACAATCTTAAAACCTCTCAAATACTCTTAAGATTTCCACACAAAAACATCAAATTTGTTTAAAAAAATTAGTATCGAAGAAACAGCATGGGACTTGAAGCCCGAAAACCTGGGTTCAATTTCCGACTTTGCCATTTATTAGCAGCTTTGTCACTTATGA